>CM042693.1:455414173-457954592 GCA_023614405.1 Avena insularis | reverse complement strand
CTTTTCATGCATGTGCTAGGGCCACATACAAGTCATTCAAGGTGTTTGATGCCACGGGCCTTGCAGTTTCTGAACCACGACCCGTGGGCCTCGCGTCGTCTACCCCTAGACTTTCTTAATGGGGTAGCCGGTGTAGCCCTCTCTTGTTTTGTGTTTGTTTAGGTCATAGGATGATGTAAAACCATGTTGGGTCTGGGGAGTGACAATATCCTGCTCTCTAGTCTTGCAGGGGACTTCCCCCTTAAACAGGCTGGAACCCTTGCTTTTAGGTTACATTGCATGCCTGCGAAGGGGACACATGCACGGGGACTAGGTTTTGTATGTTTCAACATAGCACCACACTTTCATGCATGTGCTAGGGCCACATGCAAGTCCTTGAGTGTTTGATGCCCGGGCGCGGTTTCTGCGGAACCACGACCGTGGGCCTCGCGTCGTCTACCCCTAGACTTTCTTCGGAGGGGTAGCCGGTGTAACCCTCTCTTGTTTTTGTGTTTGTTTAGGTCATAGGATGATGTAAAACCATGTTGGGTCACAAGGGAGTGACAATATCCTACTCTCTAGTGTAAATGTGAGACTTTCCCCTTAGGCGAGCAGGAACCCTTGCTTTTAGGTTACAGTGCATGCTGCGAAGGGGACACATGCACCAGGGACTAGGTTTTGTATGTTTCAACATAGCACCACACTTTCATGTATGTGCTAGGGCCACATGCAAGTCCTTGAGTGTTTGATGCCGGGGCGCGGTTTCTGGGAACCACGACCGTGGGCCTCGCGTCGTCTACCCCTAGACTTTCTTCTGGCCAGGGGTAGCCGGTGTAACCCTCTCTTGTTTTGTGTTTGTTTAGGTCATAGGATGATGTAAAACCATGTTGGTTCACAAGGGGAGTGACAATATCCTACTCTCTAGTCTTTGTGAGGACTTTCCCCCTTAGGCAGGCCGGAACCCTTGCTTTTAGGTTCTGATTGCATGCTGCGAAGGGGACACATGCACCAGGACTAGGTTTTGTATGTTTCAACTTAGCACCACACTTTCATGCATGTGCTAGGGCCACATGCAAGTCCTTGAGTGTTTGATGCCCGGGCCTTGGTTTCTGCGGAACCACGACCCGTGGGCCTCGCGTCGTCTACCCCTAGACTTTCTTCGCGGGGTAGCCGGTGTAGCCCTCTCTTGTTTTGTTTTTGTTTGGGTCATAGGATTATGTAAAACCATGTTGGGTCACAAGGGGAGTGACAATATCCTACTTTCTAGTCTTTGTGAGGACTTTCCCCCCTTAGGCAGGCAGGAACCCTTGCTTTTAGGTTCTGAGTGCATGCTGCGAAGGGGACACATGCACCCAGGGGACTAGGTTTTGTATGTTTCAACATAGCACCACACTTTCATGCATGTGCTAGGGCCACATGCAAGTCCTTGAGTGTTTGATGCCGGGCGCGGTTTCTGCGGAACCACGACCCGTGGGCCTCGCGTCGTCTACCCCCCTAGAATTTCTTCTCACGGGGGTAGCCCTATGTTGCCCTCTCTTGTTTTGTGTTTGTTTAGGTCATAGGATGATGTAAAACCATGTTGGGTCTCACAAGGGGTGACAATATCCTACTCTCTAGTCTTGTGAGGACTTTCCCCTTAGACGAGGCAGAACCCTTGCTTTTGGGATTCTGAGTGCATGCTGCGAAGGGGACACATGCACCCGGGGATTAGGTTTTGTATGTTTCAACATAGCACCACACTTTCATGCATGTGCTAGGGCCACATGCAAGTCCTTAGTGTTTGATGCCGGGCCGCGGTTTCTGCGGAACCACGACCCGTGGGCCTCGCGTCTACCCCTAGACTTTCTTCTTGCGGGGTAGCCGGTGTAGCCCTCTCTTGTTTTGTGTTTGTTTAGGTCATAGGATGATGTAAAACCATGTTGGGTCACAAGGGGTGACAATATCCTACTCTCTAGTCTTTGTGAGGACTTTCCCCCTTAGGCAGGCAGGAACCCTTGCTTTTAGGTTCTGAGTGCATGCTGCGAAGGGGACACATGCACCGGGACTAGGTTTTGTATGTTTCAACATAGCACCACACTTTCATGCATGTGCTAGGGCCACATGCAAGTCCTTGAGTGTTTGATGCCGGGCCGGTTTCTGCGGAACCACGACCCGTGGGCCTCGCGTCGTCTACCCCTAGACTTTCTTCTAGCAGGGGTAGCCGGTGTAACCCTCTCTTGTTTTGTGTTTGTTTAGGTCATAGGATGATGTAAAACCATGTTGGGTCACAAGGGGTGACAATATCCTACTCTCTAGTGCTTGTGAGGACTTTCCCCCTTAGGCGAGCAGGAACCCTTGCTTTTTAGGTTCTGATTGCATGCCTGCGAAGGGGACACATGCACCCGGGGAGTAGGTTTTGTATGTTTCAACATAGCACCACACTTTCATGCATGTGCTAGGGCCACATGCAAGTTCTTGAGGTGTTTGATGCCGGGCCGCGGTTTCTGCGGAACCCTGACCCGTGGGCCTCGCGTCGTCTACCCCCTAGACTTTCTTCGACGGGGGTAGCCGGTGTAGCCCTCTCTTGTTTTGTGTTTGTTTAGGTCATAGGATGATGTAAAACCATGTTGGGTCACAAGGGGTGACAATATCCTACTCTCTAGTGCTTGCAGGGGACTTTCCCCCTTAGGCAGGCAGAACCCTTGCTTTTAGGTTCTGATTGCATGCTGCGAAGGGGACACATGCACCAGGGACTAGGTTTTGTATGTTTCAACATACCACCACACTGTCCTGCATGTGCTAGGGCCACATGCAAGTCCATGATGTGTTTCGATGCCCTGGAGCGGTTTCCTGCGGAACCCTGACCCGTGGGCCTCGCCTCGTCTACCCCCTAGACTTTCTTCTGACAGGGGTAGACCGGTGTAGCCCTCTCTTGTTTTGTGTTTGTTTAGGTCATAGGATGATGTAAAACCATGTTGGGTCACAAGGGGAGTGACAATATCCTACTCTCTAGTGTCGTAACGGGGACTTTCCCCCTTAGGCAGGCAGAACCCTTGCTTTTAGGATTCTGATTGCATGCTGCGAAGGGGACACATGCACCGGGGACTAGGTTTTGTATGTTTCAACATAGCACCACACTTTCATGCATGTGCTAGGGCCACATGCAAGTCCTTGAGTGTTTGATGCCCGGGCCGGTTTCTGCGGAACCACGACCCGTGGGCCTCGCGTCGTCTACCCCTAGACTTTCTTCTAGGGGTAGCCGGTGTAGCCCTCTCATGTTTTGTGTTTGTTTAGGTCATAGGATGATGTAAAACCATGTTGGGTCACAAGGGGTGACAATATCCTACTCTCTAGTCTTGTGTGGGGACTTTCCCCCTTAGGCAGGCAGAACCCTTGCTTTTAGGTTCTGATTGCATGCTGCGAAGGGGACACATGCACCCGGGGACTAGGTTTTGTATGTTTCAACATAGCACCACACTTTCATGCATGTGCTAGGGCCACATGCAAGTCCTTGAGTGTTTGATGCCGGGCCGCTGTTTCCTGCGGAACCCTGACCCGTGGGCCTCGTGTCATCTACCCCCTAGACTTTCTTCTGACAGGGGTAGACCGGTGTAGCCCTCTCTTGTTTTGTGTTTGTTTAGGTCATAGGATGATGTAAAACCATGTTGGTTCACAAGGGGAGTGACAATATCCTACTCTCTAGTCTTGTGTGAGGACTTTCCCCTTAGGCGAGCAGAACCCTTGCTTTTAGGTTCATTGCATGCCTGCGAAGGGGACACATGCACCGGGGACTAGGTTTTGTATGTTTCAACATAGCACCACACTTTCATGCATGTGCTAGGGCCACATGCAAGTCCTTGAGTGTTTGATGCCGGGCCAGGTTTCTGGAACCACGACCCGTGGGCCTCGCGTCGTCTACCCCTAGACTTTCTTCTGAGGGGTAGCCGGTGTAACCCTCTCTTGTTTTGTGTTTGTTTAGGTCATAGGATGATGTAAAACCATGTTGGGTCACAAGGGAGTGACAATATCCTACTCTCTAGTCTTGTGTGAGGACTTTCCCCCTTAGGCAGGCAGAAACCCTTGCTTTTGGGTTCTGATTGCATGCTGCGAAGGGGACACATGCACCCGGGGACTAGGTTTTGTATGTTTCAACATAGCACCACACTTTCATGCATGTGCTAGGGCCACATGCAAGTCCTTGAGGTGTTTGATGCCCGGGCCTTGGTTTCTGCGGAACCACGACCCGTGGGCCTCGTCGTCTACCCCTAGACTTTCTTGGCAGGGGTAGCCGGTGTAGCCCTCTCTTGTTTTGTGTTTGTTTAGGTCATAGGATGATGTAAAACCATGTTGGGTCACAAGGGGAGTGACAATATCCTACTCTCTAGTCTTGTGGGGACTTTCCCCCTTAGGCAGGCAGGAACCCTTGCTTTTAGGTTCTGAGTGCATGCCTGCGAAGGGGACACATGCACCGGGGACTAGGTTTTGTATGTTTCAACATAGCACCACACTTTCATGCATGTGCTAGGGCCACATGCAAGTCCTTGAGTGTTTGATGCCGGGCGCGGTTTCTGCGGAACCACGACCCGTGGGCCTCGCGTCGTCTACCCCTAGACTTTCTTGGCAGGGGTAGCCGGTGTAGCCCTCTCTTGTTTTGTGTTTGTTTAGGTCATAGGATGATGTAAAACCATGTTGGGTCACAAGGGGAGTGACAATATCCTACTCTCTAGTCTTGTGAGGGACTTTCCCCCTTAGGCGAGCAGGAACCCTTGCTTTTAGGTTCTGATTGCATGCACTGCGAAGGGGACACATGCACCCGGGACTAGGTTTTGTATGTTTCAACATAGCACCACACTTTCATGCATGTGCTAGGGCCACATGCAAGTCCTTGAGTGTTTGATGCCGGGCGCGGTTTCTGCGGAACCACGACCCGTGGGCCTCGCGTCGTCTACCCCTAGACTTTCTTCTGGGGGGTAGCCGGTGTACCCTCTCTTGTTTTGTGTTTGTTTAGGTCATAGGATGATGTAAAACCATGTTGGGTCACAAGGGAGTGACAATATCCTACTCTCTAGTCTTGTGTGAGGACTTTCCCCTTAGGCGAGCAGGAACCCTTGCTTTTGGATTCTGAGTGCATGCTGCGAAGGGGACACATGCACCGGGGACTAGGTTTTGTATGTTTCAACATAGCACCACACTTTCATGCATGTGCTAGGGCCACATGCAAGTCCTTGAGTGTTTGATGCCCGGGGCCGGTTTCTGCGGAACCACGACCCGTGCGCCTCGCGTCGTCTACCCCCTAGACTTTCTTATGACGGGGGTAGCCGGGTGTGTCCCAGTCTTGTTTTGTGTTTGTTTAGGTCATAGGATGATGTAAAACCATGTTGGGTCACAAGGGAGTGACAATATCCTACTCTCTAGTCTTGTATGTGAGGACTTTCCCCCTTAGACGAGCCTGGAACCCTTGCTTTTAGGTTACAGTGCATGCGTGCGAAGGGGGACACATGCACCCGGGGACTAGGTTTTGTATGTTTCAACATAGCACCACACTTTCATGCATGTGCTAGGGCCACATGCAAGTCCTTGAGTGTTTGATGCCCGGGCGGTTTCTGCGGAACCACGACCCGTGGGCCTCGCGTCGTCTACCCCTAGACTTTCTTCTAGCAGGGTAGCCGGTGTATCCCCCTCTTGTTTTGTGTTTGTTTAGGTCATATGATGTTGTAAAACCATATTGGGTCACAAGGGGACTGACAATATCATACTCTCTAGTGCCGTAACGGGGACTTTCCCCCTTAGGCAGGCAGAACCCTTGCTTTTAGGTTCTGTGCATGCTGCGAAGGGGACACATGCACCGGGGACTAGGTTTTGTATGTTTCAACATAGCACCACACTTTCATGCATGTGCTAGGGCCACATGCAAGTCCTTGAGTGTTTGATGCCGGGCACGGTTTCCTGCGGAACCCTGACCCGTGGGCCTCGTGTCGTCTACCCCCTAGACTTTCTTCTGACAGGGGTAGACCGGTGTAGCCCTCTCTTGTTTTGTGTTTGTTTAGGTCATAGGATGATTTCAAACCATGTTGGTTCACAAGGGGAGTGACAATATCCTACTCTCTAGTGTCGTGAGGACTTTCCCCCTTAGGCGAGCAGGAACCCTTGCTTTTAGGTTCTGTGCATGCTGCGAAGGGGACACATGCACCTGGGGACTAGGTTTTGTATGTTTCAACATAGCACCTCACTTTCATGCATGTGCTAGGGCCACATGCAAGTCCTTGAGTGTTTGATGCCGGGCGCGGTTTCTGCGGAACCACGACCCGTGGGCCTCGCGTCGTCTACCCCTAGACTTTCTTCTACGCGGGGTAGCCGGTGTAGCCCTCTCTTGTTTTGTGTTTGTTTAGGTCATAGGATGATGTAAAACCATGTTGGGTCACAAGGGAGTGACAATATCCTACTCTCTAGTCTTATGTGGGGACTTTCCCCCTTAGGCAGGCAGAACCCTTGCTTTTAGGATTCTGTGCATGCTGCGAAGGGGAACACATGCACCCGGGGACTAGGTTTTGTATGTTTCAACATAGCACCACACTTTCATGCATGTGCTAGGGCCACATGCAAGTCCTTGAGTGTTTGATGCCGGGCGGTTTCTGCGGAACCACGACCCGTGGGCCTCGCGTCGTCTACCCCTAGACTTTCTTACGGCAGGGGTAGCCGGTGTAGCCCTCTCTTGTTTTGTGTTTGTTTAGGTCATAGGATGATGTAAAACCATGTTGGGTCACAAGGGGTGACAATATCCTACTCTCTAGTCTTGTGGGGACTTTCCCCCTTAGGCAGGCAGAACCCTTGCTTTTGGGATTCTGATTGCATGCTGCGAAGGGGCACACATGCACCCGGGGACTAGGTTTTGTATGTTTCAACATAGCACCACACTTTCATGCATGTGCAAGGGCCACATGCAAGTCCTTGAGTGTTTGATGCCCGGGCGCGGTTTCTGCGGAACCACGACCCGTGGGCCTCGCGTCGTCTACCCCTAGACTTTCTTCGCAGGGGTAGCCGGTGTAACCCTCTCTTGTTTTGTGTTTGTTTAGGTCATAGGATGATGTAAAACCATGTTGGGTCACAAGGGAGTGACAATATCCTACTCTCTAGTCTTATGTGGGACTTTCCCCTTAGACAGGCCCAGAACCCTTGCTTTTAGGTTACAGTGCATGCCTGCGAAGGGGGACACATGCACCCGGGGACTAGGTTTTGTATGTTTCAACATAGCACCACACTTTCATGCATGTGCTAGGGCCACATGCAAGTCCTTGAGGTGTTTCGATGCCGAGGAGCCGGGTTTCCTGCGGAACCCTGACCCGTGGGCCTCGCGTCGTCTACCCCCTAGACTTTCTTCTGACGGGGTAGCCCGGTGTAGCCCTCTCTTGTTTTGTGTTTGTTTAGGTCATAGGATGATGTAAAACCATGTTGGGTCACAAGGGGAGTGACAATATCCTACTCTCTAGTCTTGTGAGGACTTTCCCCTTAGGCAGGCAGGAACCCTTGCTTTTAGGTTCTGATTGCATGCCTGCGAAGGGGACACATGCACCGGGGACTACGTTTTGTATGTTTCAACATAGCACCACACTTTCATGCATGTGCTAGGGCCACATGCAAGTCCTTGAGTGTTTGATGCCCGGGCCGGTTTCTGCGGAACCCTGACCCGTGGGCCTCGCGTCGTCTACCCCCTAGACTTTCTTCTGACAGGGGTAGACCGGTGTAGCCCTCTCTTGTTTTGTGTTTGTTTAGGTCATAGGATGATGTAAAACCATGTTGGGTCACAAGGGGAGTGACAATATCCTACTCTCTAGTCTTAAATGTGGGACTTTCCCCTTAGGCGAGCAGAACCCTTGCTTTTAGGTTCTGAGTGCATGCTGCGAAGGGGACACATGCACCCGGGGACTAGGTTTTGTATGTTTCAACATAGCACCACACTTTCATGCATGTGCTAGGGCCACATGCAAGTCCTTGAGGTGTTTCGATGCCCCGGAGCGCGGTTTCCTGCGGAACCCTGACCCGTGGGCCTCGCGTCGTCTACCCCCTAGACTTTCTTCTAACGGGGGTAGCCCGGTGTATCCCTCTCTTGTTTTGTGTTTGTTTAGGTCATAGGATGATGTAAAACCATGTTGGGTCACAAAGTGAGTGACAATATCCTACTCTCTAGTCTTATGTGAGGACTTTCCCCTTAGGCAGGCAGAACCCTTGCTTTTGGGTTCTGATTGCATGCCTGCGAAGGGGACACATGCACAGGGACTAGGTTTTGTATGTTTCAACATAGCACCACACTTTCATGCATGTGCTAGGGCCACATGCAAGTCCTTGAGTGTTTGATGCCGGGCCGGTTTCTGCGGAACCACGACCCGTGGGCCTCGCGTCGTCTACCCCTAGACTTTCTTCGGCAGGGGTAGCCGGTGTAGCCCTCTCTTGTTTTGTGTTTGTTTAGGTCATAGGATGATGTAAAACCATGTTGGGTCACAAGGGGTGACAATATCCTACTCTCTAGTCTTTATGTGAGGACTTTCCCCCTTAGGCAGGCAGGAACCCTTGCTTTTAGGTTCTGATTGCATGCTGCGAAGGGGACACATGCACCAGGGACTAGGTTTTGTATGTTTCAACATAGCACCACACTTTCATGCATGTGCTAGGGCCACATGCAAGTCCTTGAGTGTTTGATGCCCCGGGCGGTTTCTGCGGAACCACGACCCGTGGGCCTCGCGTCGTCTACCCCTAGACTTTCTTCTGAGGGTAGCCGGTGTAGCCCTCTCTTGTTTTGTGTTTGTTTAGGTCATAGGATGATGTAAAACCATGTTGGGTCACAAGGGAGTGACAATATCCTACTCTCTAGTCTTGTGGGGACTTTCCCCCTTAGGCAGGCAGAACCCTTGCTTTTAGGTTCTGATGCATGCCTGCGAAGGGGACACATGCACCGGGGACTAGGTTTTGTATGTTTCAACATCGCACCACACTTTCATGCATGTGCTAGGGCCACATGCAAGTCCTTGAGTGTTTGATGCCCGGGCGCGGTTTCTGCGGAACCACGACCCGTGGGCCTCGCGTCGTCTACCCCTAGACTTTCTTGGCAGGGGTAGCCGGTGTAACCCTCTCTTGTTTTGTGTTTGTTTAGGTCATAGGATGATGTAAAACCATGTTGGGTCACAAGGGAGTGACAATATCCTACTCTCTAGTGTTATGAGGGACTTTCCCCCTTAGGCAGGCAGAACCCTTGCTTTTGGGATTCTGATGCATGCTGCGAAGGGGACACATGCACCCGGGGACTAGGTTTTGTATGTTTCAACATAGCACCACACTTTCATGCATGTGCTAGGGCCACATGCAAGTCCTTGAGTGTTTGATGCCGGGCGCGGTTTCTGCGGAACCACGACCCGTGGGCCTCGCGTCGTCTACCCCTAGACTTTCTTCGGCAGGGGTAGCCGGTGTAGCCCTCTCTTGTTTTGTGTTTGTTTAGGTCATAGGATGATGTAAAACCATGTTGGGTCACAAGGGGAGTGACAATATCCTACTCTCTAGTGTGCCGTGAGGACTTTCCCCTTAGGCAGGCAGGAACCCTTGCTTTTAGGTTACAGTGCATGCTGCGAAGGGGACACATGCACCGGGGACTAGGTTTTGTATGTTTCAACATAGCACCACACTTTCATGCATGTGCTAGGGCCACATGCAAGTCCTTGAGGTGTTTGATGCCCGGCCGCGGTTTCTGCGGAACCACGACCCGTGGGCCTCGCGTCGTCACCCCTAGACTTTCTTCGGCAGGGGTAGCCGGTGTAGCCCTCTCTTGTTTTGTGTTTGTTTAGGTCATAGGATGATGTAAAACCATGTTGGGTCACAAGGGAGTGACAATATCCTACTCTCTAGTCTTAATGTGAGGACTTTCCCCCTTAGGCAGGAACCCTTGCTTTTAGGTTACTGATTGCATGCTGCGAAGGGGACACATGCACCGGGGACTAGGTTTTGTATGTTTCAACATAGCACCACACTTTCATGCATGTGCTAGGGCCACATGCAAGTCCTTGAGTGTTTGATGCCGGGCGCGGTTTCTGCGGAACCACGACCCGTGGGCCTCGCGTCGTCTACCCCTAGACTTTCTTCGGCAGGGGTAGCCGGTGTAGCCCTCTCTTGTTTTGTGTTTGTTTAGGTCATAGGATGATGTAAAACCATGTTGGGTCACAAGGGGTGACAATATCCTACTCTCTAGTGCTTGTGAGGACTTTCCCCCTTAGGCGAGCCGGAACCCTTGCTTTTGGGTTCTGATTGCATGCTGCGAAGGGGACACATGCACCGGGGACTAGGTTTTGTATGTTTCAACATAGCACCACACTTTCATGCATGTGCTAGGGCCACATGCAAGTCCTTGAGTGTTTGATGCCGGGGCGCGGTTTCTGCGGAACCACGACCCGTGGGCCTCGCGTCGTCTACCCCTAGACTTTCTTCTAGCAGGGGGTAGCCGGTGTAGCCCTCTCTTGTTTTGTGTTTGTTTAGGTCATAGGATGATGTAAAACCATGTTGGGTCACAAGGGAGTGACAATATCCTACTCTCTAGTCTTGTGTGAGGACTTTCCCCCTTAGGCGAGCAGGAACCCTTGCTTTTGGATTCTGATGCATGCCTGCGAAGGGGACACATGCACCGGGGACTAGGTTTTGTATGTTTCAACATAGCACCACACTTTCATGCATGTGCTAGGGCCACATGCAAGTCCTTGAGGTGTTTGATGCCCGGGCGGTTTCTGCGGAACCACGACCCGTGGGCCTCGCGTCGTCTACCCCTAGACTTTCTTCGGCAGGGGTAGCCGGTGTAGCCCTCTCTTGTTTTGTGTTTGTTTAGGTCATAGGATGATGTAAAACCATGTTGGGTCACAAGGGAGTGACAATATCCTACTCTCTAGTGTCATGTGAGGACTTTCCCCCTTAGGCAGGCAGAACCCTTGCTTTTAGGTTCTGATTGCATGCTGCGAAGGGGACACATGCACCCAGGGACTAGGTTTTGTATGTTTCAACATAGCACCACACTTTCATGCATGTGCTAGGGCCACATGCAAGTCCTTGAGTGTTTGATGCCGGGCCGCGGTTTCTGCGGAACCACGACCCGTGGGCCTCGCGTCGTCTACCCCTAGACTTTCTTCGGCAGGGGTAGCCGGTGTAGCCCTCTCTTGTTTTGTGTTTGTTTAGGTCATAGGATGATATAAAACCATGTTGGGTCACAAGGGAGTGACAATATCCTACTCTCTAGTCTTGTGAGGACTTTCCCCCTTAGGCGAGCAGAACCCTTGCTTTTAGGTTCTGATTGCATGCCTGCGAAGGGGACACATGCACCGGGGACTAGGTTTTGTATGTTTCAACATAGCACCACACTTTCATGCATGTGCTAGGGCCACATGCAAGTCCTTGAGTGTTTGATGCCCGGGCGCGGTTTCTGCGGAACCACGACCCGTGGGCCTCGCGTCGTCTACCCCTAGACTTTCTTCGGCGGGGTAGCCGGTGTAGCCCTCTCTTGTTTTGTGTTTGTTTAGGTCATAGGATGACGTGAAACCATGTTGGGTCACAAGGGAGTGACAATATCCTACTCTCTAGTGTCTTGAGGACTTTCCCCCTTAGGCAGGCAGAACCCTTGCTTTTAGGTTCTGATGCATGCTGCGAAGGGGACACATGCACCGGGGACTAGGTTTTGTATGTTTCAACATAGCACCACACTTTCATGCATGTGCTAGGGCCACATGCAAGTCCTTGAGTGTTTGATGCCGGGCGCGGTTTCTGCGGAACCACGACCCGTGGGCGTCGCGTCGTCTACCCCCTAGACTTTCTTCTAACGGGGGTAGCCCAGTGTAGCCCTCTCTTGTTTTGTGATTGTTTAGGTCATAGGATGATGTAAAACCATGTTGGGTCACAAGGGGAGTGACAATATCGTACTCTCTAGTCTTATGTGAGGACTTTCCCCCTTAGGCAGGCAGAACCCTTGCTTTTGGGTTCTGTGCATGCCTGCGAAGGGGACACATGCACCGGGGACTAGGTTTTGTATGTTTCAACATAGCACCACACTTTCATGCATGTGCTAGGGCCACATGCAAGTCCTTGAGTGTTTGATGCCCGGGCGCGGTTTCTGCGGAACCACGACCCGTGGGCCTCGCGTCGTCTACCCCTAGACTTTCTTCGGCGGGGTAGCCGGTGTAGCCCTCTCTTTTTTTGTGTTTGTTTAGGTCATAGTATGATGTAAAACCATGTTGGGTCACAAGGGAGTGACAATATCCTACTCTCTAGTGCATGTGAGGACTTTCCCCTTAGGCAGGCAGGAACCCTTGCTTTTAGGATTCTGATTGCATGCTGCGAAGGGGACACATGCACCCGGGGACTAGGTTTTGTATGTTTCAACATAGCACCACACTTTCATGCATGTGCTAGGGCCACATGCAAGTCCTTGAGTGTTTGATGCCCGGGCCTGGTTTCTGCGGAACCACGACCCGTGGGCCTCGCGTCGTCTACCCCTAGACTTTCTTCGGCGGGGTAGCCGGTGTAACCCTCTCTTGTTTTGTATTTGTTTAGGTCATAGGATGATGTAAAACCATGTTGGGTCACAAGGGGAGTGACAATATCCTACTCTCTAGTCTTGTGTGAGGACTTTCCCCCTTAGGCAGGCAAACCCTTGCTTTTTGGTTCTGATTGCATGCCTGCGAAGGGGTCACATGCACCCGGGGACTAGGTTTTGTATGTTTCAACATAGCACCACACTTTCATGCATGTGCTAGGGCCACATGCAAGTCCTTGAGGTGTTTGATGCCGGGCCGCGGTTTCTGCGGAACCACGACCGTGGGCCTCGCGTCGTCTACCCCTAGACTTTCTTCGGCAGGGGTAGCCGGTGTAGCCCTCTCCTGTTTTGTGTTTGTTTAGGTCATAGGATGATGTAAAACCATGTTGGGTCACAAGGGAGTGACAATATCCTACTCTCTAGTCTTGCGTGAGGACTTTCCCCCTTAGGCAGGCAGAACCCTTGCTTTTAGGTTCTGATTGCATGCCTGCGAAGGGGGACACATGCACCCGGGGACTAGGTTTTGTATGTTTCAACATAGCACCACACTTTCATGCATGTGCTAGGGCCACATGCAAGTCATTGAGGTGTTTCGATGCCCCGGAGCGCGGTTTCCTGCGGAACCCTGACCCGTGGGCCTCGCATCGTCTACCCCCTAGACTTTCTTTTGACGGGGGTAGCCCGGTGTATCCCCCTCTTGTTTTGTGTTTGTTTAGGTCATAGGATGATGTAAAACCATATTGGGTCACAAGGGGAGTGACAATATCATACTCTCTAGTGCCGTAACGGGGACTTTCCCCCTTAGACGAGCCCGGAACCCTTGCTTTTAGGTTAGAGTGCATGCCTGCGAAGGGGGACACATGCACCCAGGGACTAGGTTTTGTATGTTTCAACATAGCACCACACTTTCATGCATGTGCTAGGGCCACATGCAAGTCCTTGAGGTGTTTCGATGCCTAGGAGCATGGTTTCCTGCGGAACCCTGACCCGTGGGCCTCGCGTCGTCTACCCCTAGACTTTCTTCTGACAGGGATAGACCAGTGTAGCCCTCTCTTGTTTTGTGTTTGTTTAGGTCATAGGATGATGTAAAACCATGTTGGTTCACAAGGGGAGTGACAATATCCTACTCTCTAGTGTAATGAGGGACTTTCCCCTTAGGCAGGCAGGAACCCTTGCTTTTAGGTTCTGATGCATGCCTGAAGGGGACACATGCACCGGGGACTAGGTTTTGTATGTTTCAACATAGCACCACACTTTCATGCATGTGCTAGGGCCACATGCAAGTCCTTGAGTGTTTGATGCCGGGCCTGGTTCCCTGTGGAACCCTGACCTGTGGGCCTCGCGTCGTCTACCCCCTAGACTTTATTCTAACGGGGGTAGCCCGGTGTAGCCCTCTCTTGTTTTGTGTTTGTTTAGGTCATAGGATGATGTAAAACCATGTTGGGTCACAAGGGGAGTGACAATATCCTACTCTCTAGTCTTGTGAGGACTTTCCCCCTTAGGCAGGCAGGAACCCTTGCTTTTTGGGTTACAGTGCATGCACTGCGAAGGGGACACATGCACCGGGGACTAGGTTTTGTATGTTTCAACATAGCACCACACTTTCATGCATGTGCTAGGGCCACATGCAAGTCCTTGAGTGTTTGATGCCCGGGCGCGGTTTCTGCGGAACCACGACCCGTGGGCCTCGCGTCGTCTACCCCTAGACTTTCTTCTGCAGGGGTAGCCGGTGTAGCCCTCTCTTGTTTTGTGTTTGTTTAGGTCATAGGATGATGTAAAACCATGTTGGGTCACAAGGGGTGACAATATCCTACTCTCTAGTCTTGTAGAGGACTTTCCCCCTTAGGCAGGCAGAACCCTTGCTTTTAGGTTCTGTGCATGCTGCGAAGGGGACACATGCACCCGGGGACTAGGTTTGTATGGTTCAACATAGCACCACACTTTCATGCATGTGCGAGGGCCCCATGCAAGTCCTTGAGTGTTTGATGCCCGGGCGCGGTTTCTGCGGAACCACGACCCGTGGGCCTCGCGTCGTCTACCCCTAGACTTTCTTCTTGAGGGGTAGCCGGTGTATCCCTCTCTTGTTTTGTGTTTGTTTAGGTCATAGGATGATGTAAAACCATGTTGGGTCACAAGGGAGTGACAATATCCTACTCTCTAGTGCTTGTGAGGACTTTCCCCTTAGGCAGGCAGAAACCCTTGCTTTTGAGTTCTGATTGCATGCTGCGAAGGACACATGCACCGGGGTCTAGGTTTTGTATGTTTCAACATAGCACCACACTTTCATGCATGTGCTAGGGCCACATGCAAGTCCTTGAGTGTTTGATGCCGGGCGCGGTTTCTGCGGAACCACGACCCGTGGGCCTCGCGTCGTCTACCCTAGACTTTCTTCAGGAGGGTAGCCGAGTGTAGCCCTCTCTTGTTTTGTGTTTGTTTAGGTCATAGGATTATGTAAAACCATGTTGGGTCACAAGGGAGTGACAATATCCTACTCTCTAGTGTCTTGTGAGGACTTTCCCCTTAGGCAGGCAGGAACCCTTGCTTTTAGGTTCTGCATGCATGCTGCGAAGGGGACACATGCACCGGGGACTAGGTTTTGTATGTTTCAACATAGCACCACACTTTCATGCATGTGCTAGGGCCACATGCAAGTCCTTGAGGTGTTTGATGCCGGGCGCGGTTTCTGCGGAACCACGACCGTGGGCCTCGCGTCGTCTACCCACTATACTTTCTTCATCGGGGGTAGACCAGTGTAGCCCTCTCTTGTTTTGTGTTTGTTTAGGTCATAGGATGATGTAAAACCATGTTGGGTCACAAGGGAGTGACAATATCCTACTCTCTAGTCTTGTGTGAGGACTTTCCCCCTTAGGCAGGCAGAACCCTTGCTTTTAGGTTCTGATTGCATGCTGCGAAGGGGGACACATGCACCCGGGGACTAGGTTTTGTATGTTTCAACATAGCACCACACTTTCATGCATGTGCTAGGGCCACATGCAAGTCCTTGAGGTGTTTCGATGCCCCGGATCGCGGTTTCCTGCGGAACCCTGACCCGTGGGCCTCGCGTCGTCTACCCCTAGACTTTCTTCTAACGGGGGTAGCCCGGTGTAGCCCTCTCTTGTTTTGTGTTTGTTTAGGTCATAGGATGATGTAAAACCATGTTGGGTCACAAGGGGAGTGACAATATCCTACTCTCTAGTGTCGCAATGGGGACTTTCCCCCTTAGACGAGCCTGGAACCCTTGCTTTTAGGTTACAGTGCATGCCTGCGAAGGGGGACACATACACCCGGGGACTAGGTTTTGTATGTTTCAACATAGCACCACACTTTCATGCATGTGCTAGGGCCACATGCAAGTCCTTGAGTGTTTGATGCCCGGGCGCGGTTTCTGCGGAACCACGACCCGTGGGCCTCGCGTCGTCTACCCCTAGACTTTCTTCTAGAGGGGTAGCCGGTGTAACCCTCTCTTGTTTTGTGTTTGTTTAGGTCATAGGATGATGTAAAACCATGTTGGGTCACAAGGGAGTGACAATATCCTACTCTCTAGTCTTGTGTGAGGACTTTCCCCCTTAGGCAGGCAGAACCCTTGCTTTTAGGTTCTGATGCATGCCTGCGAAGGGGACACATGCACCAGGGACTAGGTTTTGTATGTTTCAACATAGCACCACACTTTCATGCATGTGCTAGGGCCACATGCAAGTCCTTGAGTGTTTGATGCCGGGCGCGGTTTCTGCGGAACCACGACCGTGGGCCTCGTGCCGTCTACCCCCTAGACTTTCTTCTGACAGGGATAGACCAGTGTAGCCCTCTCTTGTTTTGTGTTTGTTTAGGTCATAGGATGATGTAAAACCATGTTGGGTCACAAGGGGAGTGACAATATCCTACTCTCTAGTCTTGTGAGGACTTTCCCCCTTAGGCAGGCAGGAACCCTTGCTTTTAGGTTCTGATGCATGCTGCGAAGGGGACACATGCACCGGGGACTAGGTTTTGTATGTTTCAACATAGCACCACACTTTCATGCATGTGCTAGGGCCACATGCAAGTCCTTGAGTGTTTGATGCCCGGGCGCGGTTTCTGCGGAACCACGACCCGTGGGCCTCGCGTCGTCTACCCCTAGACTTTCTTCGGCAGGGGTAGCCGGTGTAGCCCTCTCTTGTTTTGTGTTTGTTTAGGTCATAGGATGATGTAAAACCATGTTGGGTCACAAGGGGAGTGACAATATCCTACTCTCTAGTCTTGTGTGAGGACTTTCCCCCTTAGGCAGGCCGGAACCCTTGCTTTTGGTTCTGATTGCATGCCTGCGAAGGGGACACATGCACCCGGGGACTAGGTTTTGTATGTTTCAACATAGCACCACACTTTCATGCATGTGCTAGGGCCACATGCAAGTCCTTGAGTGTTTGATGCCGGGCGCGGTTTCTGCGGAACCACGACCCGTGGGCCTCGCGTCGTCTACCCCTAGACTTTCTTCGGGAGGTAGCCGGTGTAGCCCTCTCTTGTTTTGTGTTTGTTTAGGTCATAGGATGATGTAAAACCATGTTGGGTCACAAGGGAGTGACAATATCCTACTCTCTAGTGCTTGTGAGGGACTTTCCCCCTTAGGCAGGCAGAACCCTTGCTTTTAGGTTCAGTGCATGCACTGAAGGGGACACATGCACCGGGGACTAGGTTTTGTATGTTTCAACATAGCACCACACTTTCATGCATGTGCTAGGGCCACATGCAAGTCCTTGAGTGTTTGATGCCCGGGCCTTGGTTTCTGCGGAACCACGACCCGTGGGCCTCGCGTCGTCTACCCCTAGACTTTCTTCTAGGGGTAGCCGGTGTAGCCCTCTCTTGTTTTGTGTTTGTTTAGGTCATAGGATGATGTAAAACCATGTTGGGTCACAAGGGAGTGACAATATCCTACTCTCTAGTCTTGTGAGGGACTTTCCCCCTTAGGCAGGCAGAACCCTTGCTTTTAGGTTCTGATTGCATGCTGCGAAGGGGACACATGCACCCGGGGACTAGGTTTTGTATGTTTCAACATAGCACCACACTTTCATGCATGTGCTAGGGCCACATGCAAGTCCTTGAGTGTTTGATGCCCGGGCCTTGGTTTCTGCGGAACCACGACCGTGGGCCTCGCGTCGTCTACCCCTAGACTTTCTTGGCAGGGGTAGCCGGTGTAGCCCTCTCTTGTTTTGTGTTTGTTTAGGTCATAGGATGATGTAAAACCATGTTGGGTCACAAGGGAGTGACAATATCCTACTCTCTAGTGCCATGTGAGGACTTTCCCCCTTAGGCAGGCAGAACCCTTGCTTTTAGGTTCTGATTGCATGCTGCGAAGGGGACACATGCACCGGGGGACTAGGTTTTGTATGTTTCAACATAGCACCACACTTTCATGCATGTGCTAGGGCCACATGCAAGTCCTTGAGTGTTTGATGCCCGGGCGGTTTCTGCGGAACCACGACCCGTGGGCCTCGCGTCGTCTACCCCTAGACTTTCTTACGTGCAGGGTAGCCGGTGTAACCCTCTCTTGTTTTGTGTTTGTTTAGGTCATAGGATGATGTAAAACCATGTTGGGTCACAAGGGGGTGACAATATCCTACTCTCTAGTGCTTGTGAGGACTTTCCCCCTTAGGCAGGCAGGAACCCTTGCTTTTAGGTTACAGTGCATGCTGCGAAGGGGGACACATGCACCCGGGGACTAGGTTTTGTATGTTTCAACATAGCACCACACTTTCATGCATGTGCTAGGGCCACATGCAAGTCATTGAGGTGTTTCGATGCCGGGCCAGGTTTCTGCGGAACCACGACCCGTGGGCCTCGCGTCGTCTACCCCTAGACTTTCTTCGGCGGGGTAGCCGGTGTAGCCCTCTCTTGTTTTGTGTTTGTTTAGGTCATAGGATGATGTAAAACCATGTTGGGTCACAAGGGAGTGACAATATCCTACTCTCTAGTGCATGTGAGGACTTTCCCCCTTAGGCAGGCCAGGAACCCTTGCTTTTAGGTTCTGATTGCATGCTGCGAAGGGGACACATGCACCCGGGGACTAGATTTTGTATGTTTCAACATAGCACCACACTTTCATGTATGTGCTAGGGCCACATGCAAGTCCTTGAGGTGTTTGATGCCCCGGGCGCGGTTTCTGCGGAACCACGACCCGTGGGCCTCGCGTCGTCTACCCCTAGACTTTCTTACGGCGGGGTAGCCGGTGTAGCCCTCTCTTGTTTTGTGTTTGTTTAGGTCATAGGATGATGTAAAACCATGTTGGGTCACAAGGGAGTGACAATATCCTACTCTCTAGTGTCTTGAGGACTTTCCCCCTTAGGCAGGCAGGAACCCTTGCTTTTAGGTTCTGATGCATGCCTGCGAAGGGGACACATGCACCGGGGACTAGGTTTTGTATGTTTCAACATAGCACCACACTTTCATGCATGTGCTAGGGCCACATGCAAGTCCTTGAGTGTTTGATGCCCGGGCGCGGTTTCTGCGGAACCACGACCCGTGGGCCTCGCGTCGTCTACCCCTAGACTTTCTTCGGCCAGGGTAGCCGGTGTAACCCTCTCTTGTTTTGTGTTTGTTTAGGTCATAGGATGATGTAAAACCATGTTGGGTCACAAGGGGAGTGACAATATCCTACTCTCTAGTCTTATGTGAGGACTTTCCCCCTTAGGCAGGCGAGCAGAACCCTTGCTTTTAGGTTCTGAGTGCATGCTGCGAAGGGGACACATGCACCGGGGACTAGGTTTTGTATGTTTCAACATAGCACCACACTTTCATGCATGTGCTAGGGCCACATGCAAGTCCTTGAGTGTTTGATGCCCGGGCGGTTTCTGCGGAACCACGACCCGTGGGCCTCGCGTCGTCTACCCCTAGACTTTCTTGGCCAGGGGTAGCCGGTGTAGCCCTCTCTTGTTTTGTGTTTGTTTAGGTCATAGGATGATGTAAAACCATGTTGGGTCACAAGGGAGTGACAATATCCTACTCTCTAGTCTTTATGTGAGGACTTTCCCCCTTAGGCAGGCAGAACCCTTGCTTTTAGGTTCTGATTGCATGCTGCGAAGGGGACACATGCACCGGGGACTAGGTTTTGTATGTTTCAACATAGCACCACACTTTCATGCATGTGCTAGGGCCACATGCAAGTCCTTGAGTGTTTGATGCCGGGCGCGGTTTCTGCGGAACCACGACCCGTGGGCCTCGCGTCGTCTACCCCTAGACTTTCTTCGGCAGGGGTAGCCGGTGTAACCCTCTCTTGTTTTGTGTTTGTTTAGGTCATTGGATGATGTAAAACCATGTTGGGTCACAAGGGGAGTGACAATATCCTACTCTCTAGTGTCTTTGTGAGGACTTTCCCCCTTAGGCAGGCAGAACCCTTGCTTTTAGGTTCTGATGCATGCTGCGAAGGGGACACATGCACCGGGGACTAGGTTTTGTATGTTTCAACATAGCACCACACTTTCATGCATGTGCTAGGGCCACATGCAAGTCCTTGAGTGTTTGATGCCGGGCGCGGTTTCTGCGGAACCACGACCCGTGGGCCTCGCGTCGTCTACCCCTAGACTTTCTTCTGCAGGGGTAGCCGGTGTAGCCCTCTCTTGTTTTGTGTTTGTTTAGGTCATAGGATGATGTAAAACCATGTTGGGTCACAAGGGAGTGACAATATCCTACTCTCTAGTGTCTTGAGGACTTTCCCCCTTAGGCAGGCAGGAACCCTTGCTTTTAGGATTCTGATTGCATGCCTGCGAAGGGGACACATGCACCCGGGGACTAGGTTTTGTATGTTTCAACATAGCACCACACTTTCATGCATGTGCTAGGGCCACATGCAAGTCCTTGGTGTTTGATGCCCGGGGCCGCGGTTTCTGCGGAACCACGACCCGTGGGCCTCGCGTCGTCTACCCCTAGACTTTCTTCGGCAGGGGTAGCCGGTGTAGCCCTCTCTTGTTTTGTGTTTGTTTAGGTCATAGGATGATGTAAAACCATGTTGGGTCACAAGGGAGTGACAATATCCTACTCTCTAGTGTAAATGTGAGGACTTTCCCCCTTAGGCAGGCAGGAACCCTTGCTTTTAGGTTCTGATTGCATGCTGCGAAGGGGACACATGCACCGGGGACTAGGTTTTGTATGTTTCAACATAGCACCACACTTTCATGCATGTGCTAGGGCCACATGCAAGTCCTTGAGTGTTTGATGCCCGGGCCGCGGTTTCTGCGGAACCACGACCCGTGGGCCTCGCGTCGTCTACCCCTAGACTTTCTTGGCAGGGGTAGCCGGTGTAGCCCTCTCTTGTTTTGTGTTTGTTTAGGTCATAGGATGATGTAAAACCATGTTGGGTCACAAGGGGGTGACAATATCCTACTCTCTAGTCTTAGTGGGGACTTTCCCCCTTAGGCGAGCAGAACCCTTGCTTTTGGGTTCTGATTGCATGCCTGCGAAGGGGGACACATGCACCCGGGGACTAGGTTTTGTATGTTTCAACATAGCACCACACTTTCATGCATGTGCTAGGGCCACATGCAAGTCATTGAGTGTTTGATGCCGGGCGCGGTTTCTGCGGAACCACGACCCGTGGGCCTCGCGTCGTCTACCCCTAGACTTTCTTCGGCAGGGGTAGCCGGTGTAGCCCTCTCTTGTTTTGTGTTTGGTTAGGTCATAGGATGATGTAAAACCATGTTGGGTCACAAGGGAGTGACAATATCCTACTCTCTAGTCTTATGTGGGGACTTTCCCCTTAGGCAGGCAGGAACCCTTGCTTTTAGGTTACAGTGCATGCCTGCGAAGGGGGACACATGCACCCGGGGACTAGGTTTTGTATGTTTCAACATAGCACCACACTTTCATGCATGTGCTAGGGCCACATGCAAGTCCTTGAGGTGTTTCGATGCCCCGGAGCGCGGTTTCCTGCGGAACCCTGACCCGTGGGCCTCGCGTCGTCTACCCCCTAGAATTTCTCCTGACGGGGGTAGCCGGTGTAGCCCTCTCCCGTTTTGTGTTTGTTTAGGTCATAGGATGATGTAAAACCATGTTGGGTCACAAGGGGAGTGACAATATCCTACTCTCTAGTGTATGTGAGGGACTTTCCCCCTTAGGCAGGCAGAACCCTTGCTTTTAGGTTCTGATTGCATGCACTGAAGGGGACACATGCACCGGGGACTAGGTTTTGTATGTTTCAACATAGCACCACACTTTCATGCATGTGCTAGGGCCACATGCAAGTCCTTGAGTGTTTGATGCCGGGCGCGGTTTCCTGCGGAACCCTGACCCGTGGGCCTCGCGTCGTCTACCCCCTAGACTTTTTCCGACGGGGGTAGCCCGGTGTAGCCCTCTCTTGTTTTGTGTTTGTTTAGGTCATAGGATGATGTAAAACCATGTTGGGTCACAAGGGGAGTGACAATATCCTACTCTCTAGTGCCGTAACAGGGACTTCCCCCTTAGGCAGGCAGGAACCCTTGCTTTTAGGTTCTGTGCATGCCTGCGAAGGGGACACATGCACAGGGACTAGGTTTTGTATGTTTCAACATAGCACCACACTTTCATGCATGTGCTAGGGCCACATGCAAGTCCTTGAGGTGTTTCGATGCCCCGGAGCGTGGTTTCCTGCGGAACCCTGACCCGTGGGCCTCGCGTCGTCTACCCCCTAGACTTTCTTCTAACGGGGGTAGCCCGGTGTATCCCTCTCTTGTTTTGTGTTTGTTTAGGTCATAGGATGATGTAAAACCATGTTGGGTCACAAGGTGAGTGACAATATCCTACTCTCTAGTCTTTGTGAGGACTTTCCCCCTTAGGCAGGCAGAAACCCTTGCTTTTAGGTTACAGTGCATGCCTGCGAAGGGGGACACATGCACCCGGGGACTAGGTTTTGTATGTTTCAACATAGCACCACACTTTCATGCATGTGCTAGGGCCACATGCAAGTCATTGAGTGTTTGATGCCCGGGCCTTGGTTTCTGCGGAACCACGACCCGTGTGCCTCGCTTCGTCTACCCCTAGACTTTCTTTTGACGGGGGTAGCCCGGTGTATCCCTCTCTTGTTTTGTGTTTGTTTAGGTCATAGGATGATGTAAAACCATGTTGGGTCACAAGGGGAGTGACAATATCCTACTCTCTAGTGTAAATTGAGGACTTTCCCCTTAGGCAGGCAGAACCCTTGCTTTTAGGTTCTGATGCATGCCTGCGAAGGGGGACACATGCACCCGGGGACTAGGTTTTGTATGTTTCAACATAGCACCACACTTTCATGCATGTGCTAGGGCCACATGCAAGTCCTTGAGGTGTTTCGATGCCCAGGAGCACGGTTTCCTGCGGAACCCTGACCCGTGGGCCTCGCGTCGTCTACCCCCTAGACTTTCTTCTGACGGGGGTAGCCCGGTGTAGCCCTCTCTTGTTTTGTGTTTGTTTAGGTCATAGGATGATGTAAAACCATGTTGGGTCACAAGGGGAGTGACAATATCCTACTCTCTAGTCTTGTGAGGACTTTCCCCCTTAGGCGAGCAGGAACCCTTGCTTTTGGATTCTGTGCATGCCTGCTAAGGGGGACACATGCACCGGGGGACTAGGTTTTGTATGTTTCAACATAGCACCACACTTTCATGCATGTGCTAGGGCCACATGCAAGTCCTTGAGTGTTTGATGCCCGGGCCTGGTTTCTGCGGAACCACGACCGTGGGCCTCGAGTCGTCTACCCCCTAGACTTTCGTGCGCGGGGTTAGCCCGGTGTAGCCCTCTCTTGTTTTGTGTTTGTTTAGGTCATAGGATGATGTAAAACCATGTTGGGTCACAAGGGGAGTGACAATATCCTACTCTCTAGTGCTGTAACGGGAACTTTCCCCCTTAGACGAGCCCGAAACCCTTGCTTTTAGGTTCTGATTGCATGCTTGCGAAGGGGGACACATGCACCCGGGGACTAGGTTTTGTATGTTTTAACATAGCACCACACTTTCATGCATGTGCTAGGGCCACATGCAAGTCCTTGAGGTGTTTCGATGCCTAGGAGCATGGTTTCCTGCGGAACCCTGACCCGTGGGCCTCGCGTCGTCTACCCCTAGACTTTCTTGGCAGGGGTAGCCGGTGTAGCCCTCTCTTGTTTTGTGTTTGTTTAGGTCATAGGATGATGTAAAACCATGTTGGGTCACAAGGGAGTGACAATATCCTACTCTCTAGTGCATGTGAGGACTTTCCCCCTTAGGCAGGCAGAACCCTTGCTTTTAGGTTCTGATTGCATGCCTGCGAAGGGGACACATGCACCGGGGACTAGGTTTTGTATGTTTCAACATAGCACCACACTTTCATGCATGTGCTAGGGCCACATGCAAGTCCTTGAGGTGTTTCGATGCCCCGGCGCGGTTTCTGCGGAACCCTGACCCGTGGGCCTCGCGTCGTCTACCCCTAGACTTTCTTGGCCAGGGGTAGCCGGTGTACCCTCTCTTGTTTTGTGTTTGTTTAGGTCATAGGATGATGTAAAACCATGTTGGGTCACAAGGGGGGTGACAATATCCTACTCTCTAGTGCATGTGAGGACTTTCCCCTTAGGCAGGCGGAACCCTTGCTTTTAGGTTACGTGCATGCCTGCGAAGGGGACACATGCACCCGGGGACTAGGTTTTGTATGTTTCAACATAGCACCACACTTTCATGCATGTGCTAGGGCCACATGCAAGTCCTTGAGTGTTTGATGCCGGGCCGGTTTCTGCGGAACCACGACCGTGGGCCTCGTCGTCTACCCCTAGACTTTCTTCGGCAGGGGTAGCCGGTGTAACCCTCTCTTGTTTTGTGTTTGTTTAGGTCATAGGATGATGTAAAACCATGTTGGGTCACAAGGGGAGTGACAATATCCTACTCTCTAGATCAGAAACGGGGACTTTCCCCATTAGACGTGACCGGAACCATTGCTTTTAGGTTACTGTGCATGCCTGCTAAGGGGGACACATGCACACGGTGACTAGGTTTTATAGGTTTCATCTTATCACCACACTTTAATGCATGTGCTAGGGCCACATGCAAGTCCTTGGTGTTTGATGCCCGGGCGCGGTTTCTGCGGAACCACGACCCGTGGGCCTCGCGTCGTCTACCCCTAGACTTTCTTCGGCGGGGTAGCCGGTGTAACCCTCTCTTGTTTTGTGTTTGTTTAGGTCATAGGATGATGTAAAACCATGTTGGGTCACAAGGGAGTGACAATATCCTACTCTCTAGTGCATGTGAGGACTTTCCCCCTTAGGCAGGCAGGAACCCTTGCTTTTAGGTTCTGATTGCATGCCTGAAGGGGACACATGCACCGGGGACTAGGTTTTGTATGTTTCAACATAGCACCACACTTTCATGCATGTGCTAGGGCCACATGCAAGTCCTTGAGGTGTTTGATGCCCGGGCCTGGTTTCTGCGGAACCACGACCCGTGGGCCTCGCTTCGTCTACCCCCTAGACTTTCTTGGCGGGGGTAGCCGGTGTAGCCCTCTCTTGTTTTGTGTTTGTTTAGGTCATAGGATGATGTAAAACCATGTTGGGTCACAAGGGGAGTGACAATATCCTACTCTCTAGTGTGTGAGGGACTTTCCCCTTAGGCAGGCAGAACCCTTGCTTTTGGGTTACAGTGCATGCTGCGAAAGGGGACACATGCACCCGGGGACTAGGTTTTGTATGTTTCAACATAGCACCACACTTTCATGCATGTGCTAGGGCCACATGCAAGTCCTTGAGGTGTTTCAATGCCCCGGCGCGGTTTCCTGCGGAACCCTGACCCGTGGGCCTCGCGTCGTCTACCCCCTAGACTTTCTTCTACGGGGCTAGCCCGGTGTAGCCCTCTCTTGTTTTGTGTTTGTTTAGGTCATAGGATGATGTAAAACCATGTTGGGTCACAAGGGAGTGACAATATCCTACTCTCTAGTGTCATGTGAGGACTTTCCCCCTTAGGCAGGCAGAACCCTTGCTTTTAGGTTCTGATTGCATGCCTGCGAATGGGGACACATGCACCCGGGGACTAGGTTTTGTATGTTTCAACATAGCACCACACTTTCATGCATGTGCTAGGGCCACATGCAAGTCCTTGAGGTGTTTGATGCCGGGCCTGGTTTCTGCGGAACCACGACCGTGGGCCTCGTCGTCTACCCCTAGACTTTCTTCAGACGGGGGTAGCCCGGTGTAGCCCTCTCTTGTTTTGTGTTTGTTTAGGTCATAGGATGATGTAAAACCATGTTGGGTCACAAGGGGAGTGACAATATCCTACTCTCTAGTCTTGTGAGGGACTTTCCCCCTTAGGCAGGAACCCTTGCTTTTAGGTTCTGATTGCATGCTGCGAAGGGGACACATGCACCGGGGACTAGGTTTTGTATGTTTCAACATAGCACCACACTTTCATGCATGTGCTAGGGCCACATGCAAGTCCTTGAGGTGTTTGATGCCGGGCGCGGTTTCTGCGGAACCACGACCCGTGGGCCTCGCGTCGTCTACCCCTAGACTTTCTTCGGCGGGGTAGCCGGTGTAACCCTCTCTTGTTTTGTGTTTGTTTAGGTCATAGGATGATGTAAAACCATGTTGGGTCACAAGGGGTGACAATATCCTACTCTCTAGTGCCATGAGGACTTTCCCCCTTAGGCAGGCAGAACCCTTGCTTTTGGGTTCTGCATGCATGCTGCGAAGGGGACACATGCACCGGGGACTAGGTTTTGTATGTTTCAACATAGCACCACACTTTCATGCATGTGCTAGGGCCACATGCAAGTCCTTGAGTGTTTGATGCCGGGCGCGGTTTCTGCGGAACCACGACCCGTGGGCCTCGCGTCGTCTACCCCCTAGACTTTCTTCTGACGGGGGTAGCCCGGTGTATCCCTCTCTTGTTTTGTGTTTGTTTAGGTCATAGGATGATGTAAAACCATGTTGGGTCACAAGGGGAGTGACAATATCCTACTCTCTAGTGTCGTAACGGGGACTTTCCCCCTTAGACGAGCACGGAACCCTTGCTTTTAGGATTCTGATTGCATGCTGCGAAGGGGACACATGCACCGGGGACTAGGTTTTGTATGTTTCAACATAGCACCACACTTTCATGCATGTGCTAGGGCCACATGCAAGTCCTTGAGTGTTTGATGCCGGGCGTGGTTTCTGCGGAACCACGACCCGTGGGCCTCGTCGTCTACCCCTAGACTTTCTTCTAGCAGGGGTAGCCGGTGTATCCTCTCTTGTTTTGTGTTTGTTTAGGTCATAGGATGATGTAAAACCATGTTGGGTCACAAGGGAGTGACAATATCCTACTCTCTAGTCTAATGTGAGGACTTTCCCCTTAGGCAGGCAGGAACCCTTGCTTTTAGGTTACAGTGCATGCTGCGAAGGGGGACACATGCACCCGGGGACTAGGTTTTGTATGTTTCAACATAGCACCACACTTTCATTCCTGTGCTAGGGCCCCCTGCAAGTCCTTGAGGTGTTTGATGCCGGGCCTTGGTTTCTGCGGAACCCTGACCCGTGGGCCTCGTGTCGTCTACCCCCTAGACTTTCTTCTGACAGGGGTAGACCGGTGTAGCCCTCTCTTGTTTTGTGTTTGTTTAGGTCATAGGATGATGTAAAACCATGTTGGGTCACAAGGGGAGTGACAATATCCTACTCTCTAGTGACGTAACGGGCACTTACCCCCTTAGGCAGGCAGAACCCTTGCTTTTGGGATTCTGATTGCATGCCTGCGAAGGGGACACATGCACCCGGGGACTAGGTTTTGTATGTTTCAACATAGCACCACACTTTCATGCATGTGATAGGGACACATGCAAGTCCTTGAGTGTTTGATGCCCGGGCGCGGTTTCTGCGGAACCACGACCCGTGGGCCTCGCGTCGTCTACCCCTAGACTTTCTTTCTTGAGGGGTAGCCGGTAGCCCTCTCTTGTTTTGTGTTTGTTTAGGTCATAGGATGATGTAAAACCATGTTGGGTCACAAGGGGAGTGACAATATCGTACTCTCTAGTGTCGTAACGGGCACTTCCCCCTTAGACAGGCCCAGAACCCTTGCTTTTAGGTTACAGTGCATGCCTGCGAAGGGGGACACATGCACCCGGGGACTAGGTTTTGTATGTTTCAACATAGCACCACACTTTCATGCATGTGCTAGGGCCACATGCAAGTCCTTGAGGTGTTTCGATGCCCTGGAGCGCGGTTTCCTGCGGAACCCTGACCCGTGGGCCTCGCGTCGTCTACCCCCTAGACTTTCTTCTGACGGGGGTAGCCCGGTGTAGCCCTCTCTTGTTTTGTGTTTGTTTAGGTCATAGGATGATGTAAAACCATGTTGGGTCACAAGGGGAGTGACAATATCCTACTCTCTAGTGCCGTAACGGGGACTTTCCCCCTTAGACGGGCCCAGAACCCTTGCTTTTAGGTTACAGTGCATGCCTGCGAAGGGGGACACATGCACCCGGGGACTAGGTTTTGTATGTTTCAACATAGCACCACACTTTCATGCATGTGCTAGGGCCACATGCAAGTCCTTGAGGTGTTTCGATGCCTAGGAGCATGGTTTCCTGCGGAACCCTGACCCGTGGGCCTCGTGCCGTCTACCCCCTAGACTTTCTTCTGACAGGGATAGACCAGTGTAGCCCTCTCTTGTTTTGTGTTTGTTTAGGTCATAGGATGATGTAAAACCATGTTGGTTCACAAGGGGAGTGACAATATCCTACTCTCTAGTGTCGTAACGGGCACTTCCCCCTTAGACGAGCCCGGAACCCTTGCTTTTAGGTTACAGTGCATGCCTGCGAAGGGGGACACATGCACCCGGGGACTAGGTTTTGTATGTTTCAACATAGCACCACACTTTCATGCATGTGCTAGGGCCACATGCAAGTCCTTGAGGTGTTTCGATGCCCCGGAGCGCGGTTTCCTGCGGAACCCTGACCCGTGGGCCTCGCGTCGTCTACCCCCTAGACTTTCTTCTGACGGGGGTAGCCCGGTGTAGCCCTCTCTTGTTTTGTGTTTGTTTAGGTCATAGGATGATTTAAAACCATGTTGGGTCACAAGGGGAGTGACAATATCCTACTCTCTAGAGTCTTGTGTGAGGACTTTCCCCCTTAGGCGAGCCGGAACCCTTGCTTTTAGGTTCTGATTGCATGCCTGCGAAGGGGACACATGCACCGGGACTAGGTTTTGTATGTTTCAACATAGCACCACACTTTCATGCATGTGCTAGGGCCACATGCAAGTCCTTGAGTGTTTCGTGGCCCGGGTGCACGGTTTCCTGCGGAACCCTGACCCGTGGGCCTCGCGTCGTCTACCCCCTAGACTTTCTTCTGACGGGGGTAGCCCGGTGTAGCCCTCTCTTGTTTTGTGTTTGTTTAGGTCATAGGATGATGTAAAACCATGTTGGGTCACAAGGGGAGTGACAATATCCTACTCTCTAGTCTTGTGGGGACTTTCCCCCTTAGGCAGGCAGGAACCCTTGCTTTTAGGTTCTGATTGCATGCTGCGAAGGGGACACATGCACCGGGGACTAGGTTTTGTATGTTTCAACATAGCACCACACTTTCATGCATGTGCTAGGGCCACATGCAAGTCCTTGAGTGTTTGATGCCGGGCACGGTTTCCTGCGGAACCCTGACCCGTGGGCCTCGCGTCGTCTACCCCTAGATTTTATTCTAACGGGGGTAGCCCGGTGTATCCCTCTCTTGTTTTGTGTTTGTTTAGGTCATAGGATGATGTAAGACCATGTTGCGTCACAAGGGGAGTGACAATATCCTACTCTCTAGTCTTGTGAGGGACTTTCCCCTTAGGCAGGCAGAACCCTTGCTTTTAGGTTACAGTGCATGCCTGCGAAGGGGGACACATGCACCCGGGGACTAGGTTTTGTATGTTTCAACATAGCACCACACTTTCATGCATGTGCTAGGGCCACATGCAAGTCCTTGAGGTGTTTCGATGCCCCGGAGCGCGGTTTCCTGCGGAACCCTGACCCGTGGGCCTCGCGTCGTCTACCCCCTAGACTTTCTTCTAACGGGGGTAGCCCGGTGTAGCCCTCTCTTGTTTTGTGTTTGTTTAGGTCATAGGATGATGTAAAACCATGTTGGGTCACAAGGGGAGTGACAATATCCTACTCTCTAGTCTTATGTGAGGACTTTCCCCTTAGGCAGGAACCCTTGCTTTTAGGTTCTGATGCATGCTGCGAAGGGGACACATGCACCGGGGACTAGGTTTTGTATGTTTCAACATAGCACCACACTTTCATGCATGTGCTAGGGCCACATGCAAGTCCTTGAGGTGTTTGATGCCGGAGCGTGGTTTCCTGCGGAACCCTGACCCGTGGGCCTCGTGTCGTCTACCCCCTAGACTTTCTTCTGACAGGGGTAGACCGGTGTAGCCCTCTCTTGTTTTGTGTTTGTTTAGGTCATAGGATGATGTAAAACCATGTTGGTTCACAAGGGGAGTGACAATATCCTACTCTCTAGTGTCGTAACGGGGACTTTCCCCCTTAGGCAGGCAGAACCCTTGCTTTTAGGTTCTGATTGCATGCCTGCGAAGGGGACACATGCACCGGGGACTAGGTTTTGTATGTTTCAACATAGCACCACACTTTCATGCATGTGCTAGGGCCACATGCAAGTCCTTGAGGTGTTTGATGCCGGGCCTGGTTTCTGCGGAACCACGACCGTGGGCCTCGCGTCGTCTACCCCTAGACTTTCTTCGGCAGGGGTAGCCGGTGTAGCCCTCTCTTGTTTTGTGTTTGTTTGGGTCATAGGATTATGTAAAAACATGTTGGGTCACAAGGGGGTGACAATATCCTACTCTCTAGTCTTGTGTGAGGACTTTCCCCCTTAGGCAGGCAGAACCCTTGCTTTTGGGATTCTGATTGCATGCCTGCGAAGGGGACACATGCACCGGGGACTAGGTTTTGTATGTTTCAACATAGCACCACACTTTCATGCATGTGCTAGGGCCACATGCAAGTCCTTGAGTGTTTGATGCCCGGGCGCGGTTTCTGCGGAACCACGACGTGGGCCTCGCGTCGTCTACCCCCTAGACTGTCTTCTAACGGGGGTAGCCGAGTGTAGCCCTCTCTTGTTTTGTGTTTGTTTAGGTCATAGGATTATGTAAAACCATGTTGGGTCACAAGGGGAGTGACAATATCCTACTCTCTAGTCTTGTGTGTGGGACTTTCCCCCTTAGGCAGGCAGAAACCCTTGCTTTTGGATTCTGATTGCATGCTGCGAAGGGGACACATGCACCGGGGACTAGGTTTTGTATGTTTCAACATAGCACCACACTTTCATGCATGTGCTAGGGCCACATGCAAGTCCTTGAGTGTTTGATGCCCGGGCGCGGTTTCTGCGGAACCCTGACCCGTGGGCCTCGCGTCGTCTACCCCTAGACTTTCTTCTGACAGGGATAGACCAGTGTAGCCCTCTCTTGTTTTGTGTTTGTTTAGGTCATAGGATGATGTAAAACCATGTTGGTTCACAAGGGGAGTGACAATATCCTACTCTCTAGTCTGTGCGTGAGGACTTTCCCCTTAGGCAGGCAGGAACCCTTGCTTTTAGGTTCTGATTGCATGCCTGCGAAGGGGGACACATGCACCCGGGGATTAGGTTTTGTATGTTTCAACATAGCACCACACTTTCATGCATGTGCTAGGGCCACATGCAAGTCCTTGAGGTGTTTCGATGCCCCGGAGCGTGGTTTCCTGCGGAACCCTGACCCGTGGGCCTCGCGTCGTCTACCCCCTAGACTTTCTTCTGACGGGGGTAGCCCGGTGTATCCCTCTCTTGTTTTGTGTTTGTTTAGGTCATAGGATGATGTAAAACCATGTTGGGTCACAAGGGGAGTGACAATATCCTACTCTCGAGTGTAAATGTGAGGACTTTCCCCCTTAGGCGAGCCGGAACCCTTGCTTTTAGGTTCTGATGCATGCCTGCGAAGGGGACACATGCACCGGGGACTAGGTTTTGTATGTTTCAACATAGCACCACACTTTCATGCATGTGCTAGGGCCACATGCAAGTCCTTGAGTGTTTGATGCCCGGGCGTGGTTTCTGCGGAACCACGACCGTGGGCCTCGCGTCGTCTACCCCTAGACTTTCTTCTTGAGGGGTAGCCGGTGTAGCCCTCTCTTGTTTTGTGTTTGTTTAGGTCATAGGATGATGTAAAACCATGTTGGGTCTCACAAGGGGTGACAATATCCTACTCTCTAGTGTAAATGAGGACTTTCCCCCTTAGGCAGGCAGAACCCTTGCTTTTAGGTTCTGATTGCATGCTGCGAAGGGGACACATGCACCGGGGACTAGGTTTTGTATGTTTCAACATAGCACCACACTTTCATGCATGTGCTAGGGCCACATGCAAGTCCTTGAGGTGTTTGATGCCGGGCCGGTTTCTGCGGAACCACGACCCGTGGGCCTCGCGTCGTCTACCCCTAGACTTTCTTCGGCAGGGGTAGCCGGTGTAGCCCTCTCTTGTTTTGTGTTTGTTTAGGTCATAGGATGATGTAAAACCATGTTGGGTCACAAGGGAGTGACAATATCCTACTCTCTAGTGTCTTTGTGGGGACTTTCCCCCTTAGGCAGGCAGGAACCCTTGCTTTTAGGATTCTGATTGCATGCCTGCGAAGGGGACACATGCACCGGGGACTAGGTTTTGTATGTTTCAACATAGCACCACACTTTCATGCATGTGCTAGGGCCACATGCAAGTCCTTGAGTGTTTGATGCCCGGGCGCGGTTTCTGCGGAACCACGACCGTGGGCCTCGCGTCGTCTACCCCTAGACTTTCTTCGACGGGGTAGCCGGTGTAACCCTCTCTTGTTTTGTGTTTGTTTAGGTCATAGGATGATGTAAAACCATGTTGGGTCACAAGGGAGTGACAATATCCTACTCTCTAGTGCCTTAATGTGGACTTTCCCCCTTAGGCAGGCAGAAACCCTTGCTTTTAGGTTAAAGTGCATGCCTGCGAAGGGGGACACATGCACTCGGGGACTAGGTTTTGTATGTTTCAACATAGCACCACACTTTCATGCATGTGCTAGGGCCACATGCAAGTCCTTGAGGTGTTTCGATGCCCCGGACCGCGGTTTCCTGCGGAACCCTGACCCGTGGGCCTCGCGTCGTCTACCCCTAGACTTTCTTCTGACGGGGTAGCCCGGTGTAGCCCTCTCTTGTTTTGTGTTTGTTTAGGTCATAGGATGTTGTAAAACCATGTTGGGTCACAAGGGGAGTGACAATATCCTACTCTCTAGTGTAATGTGAGGACTTTCCCCCTTAGGCAGCCGAACCCTTGCTTTTAGGTTACAGTGCATGCCTGCGAAGGGGGACACATGCACCCGGGGACTAGGTTTGTATGTTTCAACATAGCACCACACTTTCATGCATGTGCTAGGGCCACATGCAAGTCCTTGAGGTGTTTCGATGCCCCGGAGCGTGGTTTCCTGCGGAACCCTGACCCGTGGGCCTCGCGTCGTCTACCCCCTAGACTTTCTTCTGACGGGGGTAGCCCGGTGTATCCCTCTCTTGTTTTGTGTTTGTTTAGGTCATAGGATGATGTAAAACCATGTTGGGTCACAAGGGGAGTGACAATATCCTACTCTCTAGTGTAGTGAGGACTTTCCCCCTTAGGCAGGCAGGAACCCTTGCTTTTGGGTTCTGATTGCATGCTGCGAAGGGGACACATGCACCCGGGACTAGGTTTTGTATGTTTCAACATAGCACCTCACTTTCATGCATGTGCTAGGGCCACATGCAAGTCCTTGAGGTGTTTGATGCCCAGGGCGGTTTCTGCGGAACCACGACCCGTGGGCCTCGCGTCTACCCCTAGACTTTCTTCGGCGGGGGTAGCCGGTGTAACCCTCTCTTGTTTTGTGTTTGTTTAGGTCATAGGATGATGTAAAACCATGTTGGGTCACAAGGGAGTGACAATATCCTACTCTCTAGTCTTGTGTGAGGACTTTCCCCTTAGGCAGCCGGAACCCTTGCTTTTAGGTTCTGATGCATGCCTGCGAAGGGGGACACATGCACCCGGGGACTAGGTTTTGTATGTTTCAACATAGCACCACACTTTCATGCATGTGCTAGGGCCACATGCAAGTCCTTGAGGTGTTTCGATGCCCCGGAGCGCGGTTTCCTGCGGAACCCTGACCCGTGGGCCTCGCGTCGTCTACCCCCTAGACTTTCTTCTGACAGGGGTAGACCGGTGTAGCCCTCTCTTGTTTTGTGTTTGTTTAGGTCATAGGATGATGTAAAACCATGTTGGTTCACAAGGGGAGTGACAATATCCTACTCTCTAGTCTTGTGTGGGGACTTTCCCCCTTAGGCAGGCACGGAACCCTTGCTTTTAGGTTACAGTGCATGCCTGCGAAGGGGGACACATGCACCTGGGGACTAGGTTTTGTATGTTTCAACATAGCACCACACTTTCATGCATGTGCTAGGGCCACATGCAAGTCCTTGAGGTGTTTCGATGCCCCGGAGCATGGTTTCCTGCAGAACCCTGACCCGTGGGCCTCGCGTCGTCTACCCCCTAGACTTTCTTCTGATGGGGGTAGCCCGGTGTATCCCTCTCTTGTTTTGTGTTTGTTTAGGTCATAGGATGATGTAAAATCATGTTGGTTCACAAGGGGAGTGACAATATCCTACTCTCTAGTGCCGTAACGGGGACTTTCCCCCTTAGGCAGGCAGGAACCCTTGCTTTTAGGTTACAGTGCATGCACTGCGAAGGGGACACATGCACCGGGGACTAGGTTTTGTATGTTTCAACATAGCACCACACTTTCATGCATGTGCTAGGGCCACATGCAAGTCCTTGAGTGTTTGATGCCGGGCGCGGTTTTCTATGGAACCCTGACCCGTGGGCCTCGCGTCGTCTACCCCTAGACTTTCTTTCGACGGGGGTAGCCCGGTGTAGCCCTCTCTTGTTTTGTGTTTGTTTAGGTCATAGGATGATGTAAAACCATGTTGGGTCACAAGGGTGACAATATCCTACTCTCTAGTCTTGTGTGAGGACTTTCCCCCTTAGGCAGGCAGAACCCTTGCTTTTAGGTTACTGAGTGCATGCTGCGAAGGGGACACATGCACCAGGGACTAGGTTTTGTATGTTTCAACATAGCACCACACTTTCATGCATGTGCTAGGGCCACATGCAAGTCATTGACGTGTTTCGATTCCCCGGAGCGCGGTTTCCTGCGGAACCCTGACCCGTGGGCCTCGCGTCGTCTACCCCCTAGACTTTCTTCCGACGGGGGTAGCCCGGTGTAGCCCTCTCTTGTTTTGTGTTTGTTTAGGTCATAGGATGATGTAAAACCATGTTGGGTCACAAGGGGAGTGACAATATCCTACTCTCTAGTGCAAATGTGAGGACTTTCCCCCTTAGACAGGCCCAGAACCCTTGCTTTTAGGTTACAGTGCATGCCTGCGAAGGGGGACACATGCACCCGGGGACTAGGTTTTGTATGTTTCAACATAGCACCACACTTTCATGCATGTGCTAGGGCCACATGCAAGTCCTTGAGGTGTTTCGATGCCCGGGGCCGGTTTCTGCGGAACCACGACCCGTGGGCCTCGCGTCGTCTACCCCTAGACTTTCTTCGGCGGGGTAGCCGTGTATCCCTCTCTTGTTTTGTGTTTGTTTAGGTCATAGGATGATGTCAAACCATGTTGGGTCACAAGGGAGTGACAATATCCTACTCTCTAGTGTCGTGAGGACTTCCCCCTTAGGCAGGCAGAACCCTTGCTTTTAGGTTCTGATGCATGCCTGCGAAGGGGGACACATGCACCCGGGGACTAGGTTTTGTATGTTTCAACATAGCACCACACTTTCATGCATGTGCTAGGGCCACATGCAAGTCCTTGAGGTGTTTCGATGCCCCGGAGCACGGTTTCCTGCGGAACCCTGACCCGTGGGCCTCGCGTCGTCTACCCCCTAGACTTTCTTCTGACGGGGGTAGCCCGGTGTATCCCTCTCTTGTTTTGTGTTTGTTTAGGTCATAGGATGATGTAAAACCATGTTGGGTCACAAGGGGAGTGACAATATCCTACTCTCTAGTGCCGTAATGGGGACTTTCCCCCTTAGACGAGCCCGAAACCCTTGCTTTTAGGTTCTGATGCATGCTGAAGGGGACACATGCACCGGGGACTAGGTTTTGTATGTTTCAACATAGCACCACACTTTCATGCATGTGCTAGGGCCACATGCAAGTCCTTGAGGTGTTTGATGCCGGGCGGTTTCTGCGGAACCACGACCTGTGGGCCTCGTGTCGTCTACCCCCTAGACTTTCTTCTGACAGGGGTAGACCGGTGTAGCCCTCTCTTGTTTTGTGTTTGTTTAGGTCATAGGATGATGTAAAACCATGTTGGTTCACAAGGGGAGTGACAATATCCTACTCTCTAGTGTCGTAACGGGGACTTTCCCCCTTAGACGAGCCCGGAACCCTTGCTTTTAGGTTACAGTGCATGCCTGCGAAGGGGGACACATGCACCCGGGGACTAGGTTTTGTATGTTTCAACATAGCACCACACTTTCATGCATGTGCTAGGGCCACATGCAAGTCCTTGAGGTGTTTCGATGCCCCGGAGCGCGGTTTCCTGCGGAACCCTGACCCGTGGGCCTCGCGTCGTCTACCCCTAGACTTTCGTAAAAACGGGGTAGCCCGGTGTAGCCCTCTCTTGTTTTGTGTTTGTTTAGGTCATAGGATGATGTAAAACCATGTTGGGTCACAAGGGGAGTGACAATATCCTACTCTCTAGTGTCGTAACGGGGACTTTCCCCCTTAGACGAGCCCGGAACCCTTGCTTTTAGGTTACAGTGCATGCCTGCGAAGGGGGACACATGCACCCGGGGACTAGGTTTTGTATGTTTCAACATAGCACCACACTTTCATGCATGTGCTAGGGCCACATGCAAGTCCTTGAGGTGTTTCGATGCCCCGGACCGCGGTTTCCTGCGGAACCCTGACCCGTGGGCCTCGCGTCGTCTACCCCCTAGACTTTCTTCTGACGGGGGTAGCCTGGTGTGGCCCTCTCTTGTTTTGTGTTTGTTTAGGTCATAGGATGATGTAAAACCATGTTGGGTCACAAGGGGAGTGACAATATCCTACTCTCTAGTGCCGTAACGGGGACTTTCCCCCTTAGACGAGCCCGAAACCCTTGCTTTTAGGTTATAGTGCATGCCTGCGAAGGGGGACACATGCACCCGGGGACTAGGTTTTGTATGTTTCAACATAGCACCACACTTTCATGCATGTGCTAGGTCCACATGCAAGTCATTGAGGTGTTTCGATGCCCCGGAGCGCGGTTTCCTGCGGAACCCTGACCCGTGGGCCTCGCGTCGTCTACCCCCTAGACTTTCTTCCGACGGGGTAGCCCGGTGTAGCCCTCTCTTGTTTTGTGTTTGTTTAGGTCATAGGATGATGTAAAACCATGTTGGGTCACAAGGGGTGACAATATCCTACTCTCTAGTGTAATGTGAGGACTTTCCCCGTTAGATGAGCCCGGAACCCTTGCTTTTAGGTTATAGTGCATGCCTGCGAAGGGGAACACATGCACCCGGGGACTAGGTTTTGTATGTTTCAACATAGCACCACACTTTCATGCATGTGATAGGGTCACATGCAAGTCCTTGATGTGTTTCAATGCCCTGGAGCGTGGTTTCCTGCGGAACCCTGACCCGTGGGCCTCGCATCGTCTTCCCCCTAGACTTTCTTTTGACGGGGGTAGCCCGGTGTATCCCCCTCTTGTTTTGTGTTTGTTTAGGTCATAGGATGATGTAAAACCATGTTGGGTCACAAGGGGAGTGACAATATCCTACTCTCTAGTGCCGTAACGGGGACTTTCCCCCTTAGACGAGCCCGGAACCCTTGCTTTTAGGTTACAGTGCATGCCTACGAAGGGGGACACATGCACCCGGGGACTAGGTTTTGTATGTTTCAACATAGCACCACACTTTCATGCATGTGCAAGGGCCACATGCAAGTCCTTGAGGTGTTTCGATGCCCCGGAGCGCGGTTTCCTGCGGAACCCTGACCCGTGGGCCTCGCGTCGTCTACCCCTAGACTTTATTCTGACGGGGGTAGCCCGGTGTAGCCCTCTCTTGTTTTGTGTTTGTTTAGGTCATAGGATGATGTAAAACCATGTTGCGTCACAAGGGGAGTGACAATATCCTACTCTCTAGTGCCGTAACGGGGACTTTCCCCCTTAGACGAGCCCGAAACCCTTGCTTTTAGGTTACAGTGCATGCCTGCGAAGGGGGACACATGCACCCGGGGACTAGGTTTTGTATGTTTCAACATAGCACCACACTTTCATGCATGTGCTAGGGCCACATGCAAGTCCTTGAGGTGTTTCGATGCCCCGGAGCGTGGTTTCCTGCGGAACCCTGACCCGTGGGCCTCGTGTCGTCTACCCCCTAGACTTTCTTCTGACAGGGGTAGACCGGTGTAGCCCTCTCTTGTTTTGTGTTTGTTTAGGTCATAGGATGATGTAAAACCATGTTGGTTCACAAGGGGAGTGACAATATCCTACTCTCTAGTGCCGTAACGGGGACTTTCCCCCTTAGACGAGCCTGAAACCCTTGCTTTTAGGTTATAGTGCATGCCTGCGAAGGGGGACACATGCACCCGGGGACTAGGTTTTGTATGTTTCAACATAGCACCACACTTTCATGCATGTGCTAGGGCCACATGCAAGTCCTTGAGGTGTTTCGATGCCCCGGACCGCTGTTTCCTGCGGAACCCTGACCCGTGGGCCTCGCGTCGTCTACCCCCTAGACTTTCTTCTGACGGGGGTAGCCCGGTGTAGCCCTCTCTTGTTTTGTGTTTGTTTAGGTCATAGGATGATGTAAAACCATGTTGGGTCACAAGGGGAGTGACAATATCCTACTCTCTAGTGCCGTAGAGGACTTTCCCCTTAGGCAGGCAGAACCCTTGCTTTTAGGTTCTGATTGCATGCCTGCGAAGGGGGACACATGCACCTGGGGACTAGGTTTTGTATGTTTCAACATAGCACCACACTTTCATGCATGTGCTAGGGCCACATGCAAGTCCTTGAGGTGTTTCGATGCCTCGGATCGCGGTTTCCTGCGGAACCCTGACCCGTGGGCCTCGCGTCGTCTACCCCCTAGACTTTCTTCTGACGGGGGTAGCCCGGTGTAGCCCTCTCTTGTTTTGTGTTTGTTTGGGTCATAGGATTATGTAAAACCATGTTGGGTCACAAGGGGAGTGACAATATCCTACTCTCTAGTCTTGTGAGGACTTTCCCCTTAGAGCAGCCAGAACCCTTGCTTTTAGGTTCTGAAGGCATGCCTGCGAAGGGGGACACATGCACCCGGGGACTAGGTTTTGTATGTTTCAACATAGCACCACACTTTCATGCATGTGCTAGGGCCACATGCAAGTCATTGAGGTGTTTCGATGCCCCGGAGCGCGGTTTATTGCGGAACCCTGACTTGTGGGCCTCGCGTCGTCTACCCCCTAGACTTTCTTCTGACGGGGGTATCCCGGTGTAGCCCTCTCTTGTTTTGTGTTTGTTTAGGTCATAGGATGATGTAAAACCATGTTGGGTCACAAGGTGAGTGACAATATCCTACTCTCTAGTGCCGTAACGGGGACTTTCCCCCTTAGATGAGCCCGAAACCCTTGCTTTTAGGTTACAGTGCATGCCTGCGAAGGGGGACACATGCACCCGGGGACTAGGTTTTGTATGTTTCAACATAACACCACACTTTCATGTATGTGCTAGGGCCACATGCAAGTCCTTGAGGTGTTTTGATGCCCCGGAGTGCGGTTTCCTGCCGAACCCTAACCCGTGGGCCTCGCATCGTCTACCCCCTAGACTTTCTTCAGACGGGGGTAGCCCGGTGTAGCCCTCTCTTGTTTTGTGTTTGTTTAGTTCATAGGATTATGTAAAACCATGTTGGGTCACAAGGGGAGTGACAATATCCTACTCTCTAGTGTAAGAGGACTTTCCCCTTAGACGAGCCCGAACCCTTGCTTTTAGGTTACAAAGGCATGCCTGAAGGGGACACATGCACCCGGGACTAGGTTTTGTATGTTTCAACTTAGCACCACACTTTCATGCATGTGCTAGGGCCACATGCAAGTCATTGAGGTGTTTCGATGCCCCGAAGCGCGGTTTCCAGCGGAACCCTGACTCGTGGGCCTCGCGTCGTCTACCCCCTAGACTTTCTTCTGACGGGGGTAGCCCGGTGTATCCCTCTCTTGTTTTGTGTTTGTTTAGGTCATAGGATGATGTAAAACCATGTTGGGTCACAAGGGGAGTGACAATATCTGAAGGGAATATGCCCGAGAGGCAATAATAAAGTGGTTATTATCTTATTCCATGTTTATGATAAATGTTTATTTTACATGCTAGAATTGTATTGATCGGAAACATCAATACATGTGTGTTTAATAAACAAAAAGGGTTCCTAGTTATGCCTCTCTTATATACTAGCTTGTTGATTAACAAGATGATCAAGGTTTCCTGATCATGGACATTGGATGTTGTTAATAACAAGGTCACACCATTGGTGGAATGATGTGATGAACATTCATCCGAAGTATAACATTACGATCAAAGTCATTATGTTTATATTGCTATAATATCATACAAAGTAATCTTTATCCTTAGACCATGAGATCATGTTAATTGCTAACACCGGAAGAGTATCTTGATAACATCAAACGTCACACCGTAACAGGGTGACTATAAAGGTGGGTTCAGTGCTACGAAGGTGTTTTGTTGAGGCTCATGGATCAAGAGTGGGATTTGTCCATCCCGATGACGGATAGATATACTCTGGGCCCTCTCGGTGATATCACATTGAAATAGCTTGCAAGCAAGTGATGTGATCACTAGAATGTTATATCACGGGACGAGAAAAGAGTGCATGTCGATAACGAGATCAAACTAGGTATGGAGATACCGATGATCGAATCTTGGACATGTAATATATCGCGGGACAAAGGGATTTAGTTACTAGCGTTAAAGGTTCTCATGATCACAGAAGTCATTGTTGAATTATATTTGAAAGAAAACATGAAGAAACTCCATGTTGATGGATTTTTGGAGTCTTTGATTTTGATCATTTGACGCATGTGAGACTTTCCTCGAGATAATTGAAACTCCGTCCATAGGCCAGAGAGGAACAAATGACTAGCTTATTGGAAATTATGCATGGTGATGTGCATAGTCCATTATGTGTAGCCATATGTGATGGATCTTTTTGCTTCATATGCTTTCTCCGAAAATTTGAGTGAATATATCTGTATATTTACTTAACAAGGAAGAAGTATGAAAAATTTGAAAATTGTTCAAAGACTTTCAAGATGAAGTGGAAAATCATTGTAACAAGAAAATAAAGAGTTTATGATATGATCATAAAGGAAGATATTTGAGTTACATGTTTGGCAAAAACACCTAAGACTTGAGGAATTGTTCCATGATTTGTGTTTCCCGATAAACCATAGGAGTATGGCATAGTCGAGAGATAAAATCAAACCATGTTTGACATGGTAAGATCAAGGGTGTCATTTATAAAACTGCCATTATGTTTTAAGGATTGAAGCTTTAGAGACTACCGCTTTTACACTGAAAAGAGCACCACCATGATCCATTGAAATGACACCATATGAGTTACTGTTTGGGATAAAACCCGAATTGTCTTTTCTTAAATTTTGGTATGCTATGCATAAGTAAAATGTTTACAACCAAAGTTAGATAAGCACGTCTTTGTAGGTTATCCCAAAGAATTTGTTGGGAATTTCTCCATAACACCAAGGACAAAAGAGTTTGTTACTTGGAATGTCAAGTTTCTTGAGAAGGAATTTTTCGTGAAAAGTTAAGTGGGAGGACAATAGAACTTTGATAAGGTTGTTGAACCTTAGCTATATGTGCTAAGTAGCCTTGGCGAAAGTGTCGGTGGCGGCCACAATGCTCATGGCTCTCGTGATTACAAAAGGTGTGATCTCGGAGATTAGAGTTCCTATAGAACCGTGTGGGTCGGTAAGAATCAAATAGTAAGATTTGATAAGCAAGTCGTTATTGTTTTGACAATGATGAACCGACTACATGCAAAGAAGCGATGATGGGCCCTGACTCCATAAAATGACTAGAAGTCATAGAATCCGTGATAGTATCCATACACGAGAAAACAAGTTTCTGAACTTGGAAGACCCTCCGGAAAGGCGTGAAGCCTATCGGTCGTGTTTGGATCTATAAAGAAATAAGTAATGGATGTTTAACATCTATGAAATAGTCGACATGTCAGAAAGAAGTTTACGACAATGTTCAAGGAGTTGACTATGACAAGATTTGATCTTTCATAGCGATATATAGTCTTGACGGATTAATGTAGCAACCACTACATATAATTTGGTATATGGTAGTTGAATAAACAAAACAAGGTTCTTCTAATAGAACGGTAACCTAGGACATGTACATGACATGGTCCGAAGGGTTTTGTTAATTCAAAGGGTGCTAAAAGGGCATGTAAACTTCAATAGTTGAAGTAAGCATAGCGGAGTTGGAATCTTCACCATGATGAAACTGTTAAAAGAGTTTAAATTCATCGGAGATGATGAAGATGCTTGCATTTGCAAGAAATTAAGTGGGAGCGCTGAGACATATTTCTAATACATTATGTAGAGGACATATTGTTGATTGGAAATGATGTATCTTGTATTGACACAAGTTAAGAATTTCATTAAAATAAGATTTCGACGAAAGACTTGGGCAAACCCGGAATATTAGGCATCAATATCTATATGGATAGATTAAGGCGCTAATATGGTTGTGCCAGACATACATATATGAGATATTGAAAGGGTTCAATATGGAAACAACAAGAAAGGTTCTTGCTGCATGGAAAGGATTGTATCAAAATTCAAGTGTTTCAACACTTGGTGAGTAAAATCACATGAAGATTTTGATCGATTATACCATGATATGTATATATCCAGAATGTCCTATGCTCTAAATGTTATGAGCATATACCAGAATGATTCATAAGATGATCATTGGACAATAGTAAAGATATTCTTATGAGCTTTGGAAGAACTAAGAATATATAATGTATAAGTGACAAATAGTTAAAGGTAGTTCATTGTAAAGTGTTACATTGATACTAGTTTTGTCACAACATACAAATTAAATTTATCTCAATTTAGACTATGGGTGGCACAATGTTATGGAAAGGATGTTCCATGATAGATTTGGATGAGTTCCAAAGTTGAGACATTGTGACGGATACTACAACAAAAGGCTAAGTATATGACTGCTATAGTAGCAGCAAAGGAGGGAATTTGTGTTAAGTAGTTTGTTATCAAACTAGGTGTGGTTCAAAGTGGGCTAATACTATGAAGATATATTGTGTGACAATAATATCAACATATTTTGAGCCGAACGAACTAAAGGTCTCACCAAAGGACCAAATCTATACAATGCCATCTCATTTGAGAATGAGTGATGCGTAGAGACGCAGAGACATGCAAATACACATGGACCTGAAACTGTCAGATACAGAGATTATGTTAACCACTAGCAATAGCGTATATGCAACACCAGAAAGCCATAGGTGTTCAATACGCAAAGTTTTTCAAACTAGATTATTGACTCTAGTGCAAGTGGGAGACTGAAGGGAATATGCCTGAGAGGCAATAATAAAGTTCTTATTATCTTATTCCATGTTTATGATAAATGTTTATTTTACATGCTAGAATTGTATTGATCGGAAACATCAATACACGTGTGTTTAATAAACAAAAAGGGTTCTTAGTTATGCCTCTCTTATAGACTAGCTTGTTGATTAACAAGATGATTAAGGTTTCCTGATCATGGACATTGGATGTTGTTAATAACAAGGTCACACCATTGGTGGAATGATGTGATGAACATTCATCCGAAGTATAGCATTACGATCAAAGTCATTATGTTTATATTGCTATAATATCATACGAAGTAATCTTTATCCTTAGACCATGAGATCATGTTAATTGCTAACACCGGAAGAGTATCTTGATAACATCAAACATCACACCGTAACAGGGTGACTATAAAGGTGGGTTCAGTGCTATGAAGGTGTTATGTTGAGGCTCATGGATCAAGAGTGGTATTTGTCCATCCTGATGACGGATAGATATACTCTGGGCCCTCTCGGTGATATCACATTGAAATAACTTGCAAGCAAGTGATGTGATCACTAGAATGTTATATCACGGGAATGAGAAAAGAGTGCATGTCGGTAACGAGATCAAACTAGGTATGGAGATACCGATGATCGAATCTCGGACATGTAATATATCACGGGACAAAGGGATTTAGTTACTAGCGTTAAAGGTTCTCACGATCACAGAAGTCATCGTTGAATGTGTAGGAGTCAGTATGGATCTCCAGGTCCCGCTGCTGATTATTGATCGGAGAGGGGTCTCGATCATGTCTACATTATTCGCGAACCATAGGGTGACACACTTAAGGGATACCGACACCATTTGGAGCAAATATGTTTCAGATAAAGATTTAAGAAAGCGCTGGAATTATTTCAATAGACAATCAAACTGCTTTGGTGAAAATGCTGAAATTGGTTCTACATGTAATATTGAAATGTTGCAGGGGGTTTTATGTGAATGTTTGTTAATTAAAGTAATTAACAAAATTCTGAATAAAAATAATAAAAGAGTTTTATTAAATGAGAGAGCATTAAATTTGGAGAAATTTAATGCATTTAAAGTGGAGACTTTAAAAGAGAATGTGAAGGGGCATTTTAATGTGGAGGGGTTACCACCACATGAATGGAGGAGGTGAAGGGTCACCCCCTCCATGCGCCGGCCATGAAGGAGGGGCACCGCCCTCCTCCTATAAAAGGCTAACCCCTCCTCACTTCTCACACACACCTCCTTGTGAAGGATCTCTCTCCCCCTCTAGTATTATTCCCCCATGGTCTCGGATTAGCGAGATACATGTTCCCGGTGGCTTTATCTGGAAAGGAGTTGCTGCTTCCGCTGCTTTGCTGGAGCGAGGGACAGAGGTTGTCAGGGTACTAGACGTGTGTGCGATCACGGATGCACCGCTGCTTTGCGGTGCTGGACTTGGTGGTGCTGGAGCCGGACCTTCTAGACTTCATCACGATCTTGAGATCGGCAAGTGTACGACTACATCAACCACGAGTTCCTACTCGTTAACAAAACTCGTTGTCTACGAGGGTAAGTTCTAGTTGGATGTATGTCCACCCGTCTCTTTGTACCTAGTAGATAGATCTTGGCGTGTAGTTCACACCATAGGAAATTTTTTGTTTTCTATGCTGCGGACCCAACAGTGGTATCAGAGCCTGATCTATGCGTAGGTTCTTAGCACGGGTAGTACACATATGTTGATATGTGGGCGATGATGATCATGTTATTGCATCTTCTTTGTATTTTGGATATTGGTGGCATAGTGGGATGAAGCGGCCCGGACCAACCTTACATGTCATCGTACATGAGACCGGTTCCACGACTGACATGCAACTTGTTTTGCATAAGTGGCTGGCGGGTGTCTGTCTCTCCTACTATAGTCAATATCTGATTTACAACGAGTTGCTAATAACTTAGTTATCCTCGTTGTGGTTCATGTTCGTAGGTAAGAACGGTTCTATCTCCAAAAGCCCTAATCCACGTAAACCTTGCAATTGATAAATTAGAGGCGTCTAGTTTAGATCGTTGCTGGGCTAATGTATTGATATGGTATTGTTGTAAGTAGATGTATGATAGATACTCTTACAACACACTCAACGTGTAAGTTCCATAGACCTTGGCCTTACACACAAAGGAATGATAGAGATCATACCATGATGCAAATGATAGAGATCAAATGCATGGACCATATCATCTCACTTTACACATTAGATGCTAGCATCTTATACTGCTAGTTTGGCGCTTTCTATAGCATTGTAAGATGATCCCTCTTTTAGATATCAAGATAAAAATGTGTTCTTCCTTAAGTATGCACCGTTTTGTGGATCGTATTTCGAGACATCACGTGATGATCAGGTGTACTCGACTCTACGCTTTCATACAAACGGGTGTAAGACAGTTTTACACATGCGAGTGCTAAGGTTCTTACTTGGCGAGCCTAGCATGTACAGACATGGCCTCGGAACACGGACCGAAAGGTTAATCATGAGTCATATAGTTGATATGATGCCCATATAGATGCTCGTCTTTGAAGCTACATCAACTCACGTGATGATCGGACTTGGTGTAGTGGATTTGGTTCATGTAATCACCAAAAAGGCACGAGGGATGTCGTTTTTGAGTGGGAGTTCATTTCTAATTTGGATTAGTCGAACCAAATTTGTCGTAAATTAAATCAAAGTGAATTTGCATAGTTTGTTGTAGTCATTGGCATTCGTTTTCTACCTTATGCTTAGTTTTTATTTGAGATAATAGAACTATAGAATTCTGGATATTTACTTTACGAACTGGTATCGTATTGTTTCGAATGTCAATTTAAAGTTTATAAGTACTATTGCAAACTTTCAGCAAACTCTATTTACTCCATGAAGTTTAATAAGTAGTATTAAATCAAGAGTAAGAATTCCAATGTTAGTATCTAAAGTATCATGTTTGCCTCCATGATTATTGATATTCAAAAAGTTGTTTTAATATCAAGATTATATTGGAGCTGAAAATTGTTTCAGAAACCATCATGTGTGAAAGATATTGTGATATCTGAAACAATGTTTTTTGGTTGCATTATGATAGAGTATAATTTAGCAAAATACATGTTCTCATATTGTATGAGAATTTGTGAAGGATGGAGATGCTAGGCATCCGAATCTACCAAAAAGGTTTTGGGAACTGATATTATACTCGCGATTCTTCCTTATAAGCTATAGTAGCTTGATCATGAAAGTTGTCATGATAAGGATGAATAGAAGATGTAAGTAAAATGTTTACTACACTGATAGATTACTAAAGAATGGATTTTTGAAAGAATGCCAAACATTTGATGATGGTGATCCACTTCAAAGTGCAAGTCCAAAGGTATTAGTATTTGACTATATACGCCAGACTATGTGTCATGTGAATGACACCACTATTGATGTTGATAAATTCTTCTAAAAGAAAAAGGAATTGCTGAAAGAGAATCTATAAAATATTTGGCAGAAAATATAAGGTTGGAGATGTCCAACTTAGGTATATAGAACATATACATGTTATGGCTATATTCCTTGCTTGTTAAACAATGTGGTTCTTAGGTATTGGATACCGAATTGGTTGGTATGAAGTGTCATACAGGACAACGCAATTCATGAACTACAATGGCCTAAGTAACCAGCAAAAGAATGAGTGATGATGTTCATCGAAAACAAATAAAGTGTTATTGTGTTTTTCGTTGTCCTCAAACCAAGCCTTCAAGATTTGTTTAAATAATTGTTATTTTGTTCCGGTATCATGAGAACAATGGCTGTTCAAATAATTACCGTATTCCATAAAGGATGGATGAACTTTTACAAGTCTAGTTGGAGAAATCACATCCATAAACACTATTGCTAAAATGTCGCAAGACAAATGATTGAAAGATCACTTATGAAGTGACATCATTGTTTAAATTATATTTGAAAGAAAACATGAAGAAACTCCATGTTGATGGATTTTTGGAGTCTTTGATTTTGATCAATTGACGCATGTGAGACTTTCCTCGAGATAATTGAAACTCCGTCCATAGGACAGAGAGGAACGGATGCCTAGCTTATTGGAAATTATGCATGCTGATGTGCATAGTCCATTATGTGTAGCCATATGTGATGGATCTTTTTGCTTCATATGCTTGCTCCGAAAATTTGAGTGAATATATCTGTATATTTACTTAACAAGGAAGAAGTATGAAAAATTTGAAAATTGTTCAAAGACTTTTAAGATGAAGTGGAAAATCATTGTAACAAGAAAATAAAGAGTTTATGATTCGATCATAAAGGAAGATATTTGAGTTACATGTTTGGCAAAAACACCTAAGACTTGAGGAATTGTTCCATGATTTGTGTTTCCCGATAAACCATAGGAGTATGGCATAGTCGAGAGATAAAATCAAACCATGTTTGACATGGTAAGATCAAGGGTGTCATTTATAAAACTTCCATTATGTTTTAAGGATTGACGCTTTAGAGACTACCGCTTTTACACTGAAAAGAGCACCACCATGATCCATTGAAATGACACCATATGAGTTATGGTTTGGGATAAAACCTGAATTGTCTTTTCTTAAATTTTGGTATGCTATTCATAAGTAAAATGTTTACAACCAAAGTTAGATAAGCACGTCTTTGTAGGTTATCCCAAAGAATTTGTTGGGAATTTCTCCATAACACCAAGGACAAAAGAGTTTGTTACTTGGAATGTCAAGTTTCTTGAGAAGGAATTTTCGAAAAGTTAAGTGGGAGGACAATAGAACTTTGATAAGGTTGTTGAACCTTAGCTATATGTGCTAAGTAGCTAGCCTGGAAAAGTGTCCCTGGCCACAATGCTCATGGCTCTCGTGATTACAAAAGGTGTGATCTCGGAGATTAGAGTTCCTATAGAACCGCAGGGGTTGGTAAGAATCAAATAGTAAGATTTGATAAGCAAGTCGTTATTGTTTTGACAATGATGAACCGACTACATGCAAAGAAGCGATGATGGGCCCTGACTCCATAAAATGACTAGAAGTCATAGAATCCGTGATAGTATCCATACACGAGAAAACAAGTTTCTGAACTTGGAAGACCCTCCGGAAAGGCGTGAAGCCTATCGGTCGTGTTTGGATCTATAAAGAAATAAGTAATGGATGTTTAACATCTATGAAATAGTCGACATGTCAGAAAGAAGTTTACGACAATGTTCAAGGAGTTGACTATGACAAGATTTGATCTTTCATAGCGATATATAGTCTTGACGGATTAATGTAGCAACCACTACATATAATTTGGTATATGGTAGTTGAATAAACAAAACAAGGTTCTTCTAATAGAACGGTAACCTAGGACATGTACATGACATGGTCCGAAGGGTTTTGTTAATTCAAAGGGTGCTAAAAGGGCATGTAAACTTCAATAGTTGAAGTAAGCATAGCGGAGTTGGAATCTTCACCATGATGAAACTGTTAAAAGAGTTTAAATTCATTGGAGATGATGAAGATGCTTGCATTTGCAAGAAATTAAGTGGGAGCGCTGAGACATATTTCTAATACATTATGTAGAGGACATATTGTTGATTGGAAATGATGTATCTTGTATTGACACAAGTTAAGAATTTCATTAAAATAAGATTTTGACGAAAGACTTGGGCAAACCCGGAATATTAGGCATCAATATCTATATGGATAGATTAAGGCGCTAATATGGTTGTGCCAGACATACATATATGAGATATTGAAAGGGTTCAATATGGAAACAACAAGAAAGGTTCTTGCTGCATGGAAAGGATTGTATCAAAATTCAAGTGTTTCAACACTTGGTGAGTAAAATCACATGAAGATTTTGATCGATTATACCATGATATGTATATATCCAGAATGTCCTATGCTCTAAATGTTATGAGCATATACCAGAATGATTCATAAGATGATCATTGGACAATAGTAAAGATATTCTTATGAGCTTTGGAAGAACTAAGAATATATAATGTATAAGTGACAAATAGTTAAAGGTAGTTCATTGTAAAGTGTTACATTGATACTAGTTTTGTCACAAGATACAAATTAAATTTATCTCAATTTAGACTATGGGTGGCACAATGTAATGGAAAGGATGTTCCATGATAGATTTGGATGAGTTCCAAAGTTGAGACATTGTATGGATACTACAACAAAAGGCTAAGTATATGACTGCTATAGTAGCAAAGAAAAGGAGGGCATTTGTGTTAAGTAGTTTGTTATCAAACTAGGTGTGGTTCAAAGTGGGCTAATACTATGAAGATATATTGTGTGACAATAATATCAACATATTTTGAGCCGAATGAACTAAAGGTCTCACCAAAGGACCAAATCTATACAATGCCATCTCATTTGAGAATGAGTGATGCGAGAGACGCAGAGACATGCAAATACACACGGACCTGAAACCTGAGATCCAGAGATTATGTTAACCACTAGCAATAGCGTATATGCAACACCGTAAATCCATATGTGTTTATTACGCAAAGTTTTTCAAACTAGATTATTGACTCTAGTGCAAGTGGGAGATCAAGGAATATGCCCAGAGGCAATAATAAAGTGGTTATTATCTTATTCCATGTTTATGATAAATGTTTATTTTACATGCTAGAATTGTATTGATCGGAAACATCAATACATGTGTGTTTAATAAACAAAAGGGTTCCTAGTTATGCCTCTCTTATAGACTAGCTTGTTGATTAACAAGATGATCAAGGTTTCCTAATCATGGACATTGGATGTTGTTAATAACAAGGTCACACCATTGGTGGAATGATGTGATGAACATTCATCCAAGTATAGCATTACGATCAAAGTCATTATGTTTATATTGCTATAATATCATGCAAGTAATCTTTATCCTTAGACCATGAGATCATGTTAATTGCTAACACCTAAGAGTATCTTGATAACATCAAACGTCACACCGTAAGGGTGACTATAAAGGTGGGTTCAATTACTGAAGGTGTTATGTTGAGGCTCATGGATCAAGAGGGATTTGTCCATCCCGATGACGGATAGATATACTGGCCCTCTCGGTGATATCACATTGAAATAGCTTGCAAGCAAGTGATGTGATCACTAGAATGTTATATCATGGGAACGAAAAGAGTGCATGTCAGAATCTAGATCAAACTAGGTATGGAGATACCGATGATCGAATCTTGTACATGTAATATATCGCGGGACAAAGGGATTTAGTTACTAGCGTTAAAGGTTCTCACGATCACAGAAGTCATTGTTGAATGTGTAGGAGTCAGTATGGATCTCCGTGTCCCCGCTGATTATTGATCGGAGAGGGGTCTCGATCATGTCTCGCATTATTCGCGAACCGTAGGGTGACACACTTAAGGGATACCGACACCATTTGGAGCAAATATGTTTTATAAAGATTTAAGAAAGCGTTGGAATTATTTCAATAGACACCAAAACTGCTTGTGAAAATGCTGAAATTGGTTCGCATGTAATATTGAAATGTTGTGGGGTTTTATGTGAATGTTTGTTAATTAAAGTAATTAACAAAATTCTGAATAAAAATAATAAAAGAGTTTTATTAAATGAGATAGCATTAAATTTGGAGAAATTTAATGCATTTAAAGTGGAGACTTTAAAAGAGAATGTGAAGGGGCATTTTAATGTGGAGGGGTTACCGCCACATGAATGGAGGAGGTGAAGGGTCACCCTCTCCATGTGCCGGCCATGAAGGAGGGGCACCCCCCTCCTCCTATAAAAGGCCAACCCCTCCTCACTTCTCACACACACCTCCTTGTGACGAATCTCTCTCCCCCTCTAGTATTATTCTCCCATGGTCTCAGATTAGCGAGATACATGTTCCCGGTGGCTTTATCTGGAAAGGAGTTGCTGCTTCCGCTGCTTTGCTGGAGCGAGGGACGGAGGTTATCGGGGTACCGGACGTGTGTGCGATCACGGATGCACCGCTGCTTTGCGGTGCTGGACTTGGTGTTGCTGGAGTCGGACCTGCTGGACTTCATCACGATCTTGAGATCGGCAAGTGTACGACTACATCAACCACGAGTTCCTACTCGTTAACAAAACTCGTTGTCTATGAGGGTAAGTTCTCGTTGGATGTATGTCCACCCGTTGCTTTGTACCTAGTAGATAGATATGTAGTTCACACCGTAGGAAATTTTTTGTTTTCTATGCTGCGGACCAAACAATATCCTACTCTCTAGTGCCATAACAGGGACTTTGCCCCTTAGACGAGCCCGGAACCCTTGCTTTTAGGTTATAGTGCATGCCTGGGAAGGGGGACACATGCACCCGGGGACTAGGTTTTTTATGTTTCAACATAGCACCACACTTTCATGCATGTGCTAGGGCCACATGCAAGTCCTTGAGGTGTTTCGATGCCCCGGAGTGCGGTTTCCTAAGGAACCCTGACCCATGGGCCTCGCGTCGTCTACCCCCTAGACTTTCTTCTGACGGGGGTAGCCCGATGTAGCCCTCTCTTGTTTTTTGTTTGTTTAGGTCATAGGATTATGTAAAACCATGTTGGGTCACAAGGGGAGTGACAATATCCTACTCTCTAGTGCCGTAATGGGGACTTTCCTCCTTAGACGAGCTCGGAACCCTTGCTTTTAGGTTACAGTACATTCCTGCGAAGGGGGCACATGCACCCGGGGACTAGGTTTTGTATGTTTCAACATAGCACCACACTTTCATGCATGTGCTAGGGCCACATGCAAGTCCTTGAGGTGTTTCGATGCCCTGGAGCGGTTTCCTGCGGAACCACGACCGTGGGCCTCGCTGCCTACCCCATAGACTTTCTTCTAACGGGGGTAGCCCTCTCTTGTTTTGTGTTTGTTTAGGTCATAGGATGATGTAAAACCATGTTGGGTCACAAGGGGAGTGACAATATCCTACTCTCTAGTGCCGTAACAGGGACTTTCCCCCTTAGACGAGCCTAGAACCCTTGCTTTTAGGTTACAAAGGCATGCCTCAAGGGGACACATGCACCTGTGGACTAGGTTTTGTATGTTTCAAGATAGCACCACACTTTCATGCATGTGCTAGGCCACATGCAAGTCCTTGAGGTGTTTGATGCCCCGGGCGTGGTTTCTGTGGAACCACGACCGTGGGCCTCGCTGCCTACCCCTAGACTTTCTTCTGACGGGGGTAACCCGGTGTAGCCCTCTCTTGTTTTGTGTTTGTTTAGGTCATAGGATGATGTAAAACCATGTTGGGTCACAAGGGGAGTGACAATATCCTACTCTCTAGTGCCGTAACGGGGACTTTCCCCCTTAGATAAGCCCGGAACCCTTGCTTTTTTAGGTTACAGTGCATGCCTACGAAGGGGGACACATGCACCCGGGGACTAGGTCTTGTATGTTTCAACATAGCACCACACTTTCATGCATGTGCTAGGGCCACATGCAAGTCCTTGAGGTGTTTCGATGCCCCGGAGCGTGGTTTCCTGCGGAACCCTGACCCGTGGGCCTCACGTCGTCTACCCCCTAGACTTTCTTCTAACGGGGGTAGCCCGGTGTAGCCCTCTCTTGTTTTGTGTTTGTTTAGGTCATAGGATGATATAAAACCATGTTGGGTCACAAGGGGAGTGACAATATCCTACTCGCTAGTGCCGTAACAGGGACTTTCCCCCTTAGACGAGCCCGGAACCCTTGCTTTTAGGTTACAGTGCATGCCTGCGAAGGGGGACACATGCACCCGAGGACTAGGTTTTCTATGTTTCAACATAGCACCACACTTTCATGCATGTGCTAGGGCCACATTCAAGTCCTTGAGGTGTTTCGATGCCCGAGCGGCTTTCTGAACCCCGACCTGGGTTTCAAGGCCGCTCACCCCCTAGACTTTCTTCTGACGGGGGTAGCCCGGTGTATCCCTCTCTTGTTTTGTGTTTGTTTGGGTCATAGGATGATGTAAAACCATGTTGGGTCACAAGGGGAGTGACAATATCCTACTCTCTAGTGCCGTAACAGGGACTTTCCCCCTTAGACGAGCCTAGAACCCTTGCTTTTAGGTTACAGTGCATGCCTGCGAAGGGGGACACATGCACCCAGGGACTAGGTTTTGTATGTTTCAACATAGCACCACACTTTCATGCATGTGCTAGGGCCACATGCAAGTCCTTGAGGTGTTTCGATGCCCCGGAGCGTGGTTTCCTGCGGAACCCTGACCCGTGGGCCTCGCGTCGTCTACCCCCTAGACTTTCTTCTGACGAGGGTAACCCGGTGTAGCCCTCTCTTGTTTTGTGTTTGTTTAGGTCATAGGATGATGTAAAACCATGTTGGGTCACAAGGGGGGGTGACAATATCCTACTCTCTAGTGCCGTAACGGGGACTTTCCCCCTTAGATAAGCCCGGAACCCTTGCTTTTTTAGGTTACAGTGCATGCCTACGAAGGGGGACACATGCACCCGGGGACTAGGTCTTGTATGTTTCAACATAGCACCACACTTTCATGCATGTGCTAGGGCCACATGCAAGTCCTTGAGGTGTTTCGATGCCCCGGAGCGCGGTTTCCTGCGGAACCCTGACCCGTGGGCCTCACGTCGTCTACCCCCTAGACTTTCTTCTAACGGGGGTAGCCCGGTGTAGCCCTCTCTTGTTTTGTGTTTGTTTAGGTCATAGGATGATATAAAACCATGTTGGGTCACAAGGGGAGTGACAATATCCTACTAAGCTAGTGCCAGAATGGGACTTTCCCCCTTAGACGAGCCCGGAACCCTTGCTTTTAGGTTACAGTGCATGCCTGCGAAGGGGGACACATGCACCCGAGGACTAGGTTTTCTATGTTTCAACATAGCACCACACTTTCATGCATGTGCTAGGGCCACATTCAAGTCCTTGAGGTGTTTCGATGCCCCGGAGCGCGGTTTCCTGCGGAACCCTGACCCGTGGGCCGCGTTCACCCCTAGACTTTCTTCCCGACGGGGTAGCCGGTGTATCCCTCTCTTGTTTTGTGTTTGTTTGGGTCATAGGATGATGTAAAACCATGTTGGGTCACAAGGGGAGTGACAATATCCTACTCTCTAGTGCCGTAACGGGGACTTTCCCCCTTAGACGAGCCCGGAACCCTTGCTTTTAGGTTATAGTACATGCCTACGAAGAGGGACACATGCACCCGGGGACTAGGTTTTGTATTTTTCAACATAGCACCACACTTTCATGCATGTGCTAGGGCCACATGCAAGTCCTTGAGGTGTTTCGATGCCCTGGAGTGTGGTTTCCTGCGGAACCCTGACCCGTGGGCCTCGCGTCGTCTATCCCCTAGACTTCCTTCTGACGGGGGTAGCCCGGTGTAGCCCTCTCTTGTTTTGTGTTTGTTTAGGTCATAGGATGATGTAAACCCATGTTGGGTCACAAGGGGAGTGACAATATCCTACTCTCTAGTGCCGTAACAGGGACTTTCCCCCTTAGACGAGCCCGAAACCCTTGCTTTTAGGTTACATTGCATGCTTGCGAAGGGGGACACATGCACCTGGGGACTAGGTTTTGTATGTTTCAACATAGCACCACACTTTCATGCATGTGCTAGGGCCACATGCAAGTCCTTGGTGGTGCTGGAGCCGGACCTGCTGGACTTCATCACGATCTTGAGATCGGCAAGTGTACGACTACATCAACCACGAGTTCCTACTCGTTAACAAAACTCGTTGTCTACGAGGGTAAGTTCTCGTTGGATGTATGTCCACCCGTTGCTTTGTACCTAGTAGATAGATCTTGGCGTGTAGTTCACACCGTAGGAAATTTTTTGTTTTCTATGCTGCGGACCCAACAATATCCTACTCTCTAGTGCCATAACAGGGACTTTGCCCCTTAGACAAGCCCGGAACCCTTGCTTTTAGGTTACAGTGCATGCCTGCGACGGGAGACACATGCACCCGGGGACTAGGTTTTTTATGTTTCAACATAGCACCACACTTTCATGCATGTGCTAGGGCCACATGCAAGTCCTTGAGGTGTTTCGATGCCCCGGAGTGCGGTTTCCTGCGGAACCCTGACCCGTGGGCCTCGCGTCGTCTACCCCCTAGACTTTCTTCTGACGGGGGTAGCCCGATGTAGCCCTCTCTTGTTTTGTGTTTGTTTAGGTCATAGGATGATGTAAAACCATGTTGGGTCACAAGGGGAGTGACAATATCCTACTCTCTAGTGCCGTAATGGGGACTTTCCCCCTTAGACGAGCTCGGAACCCTTGCTTTTAGGTTACAGTACATGCCTGCGAAGGGGGACACATGCACCCAGGGACTAGGTTTTGTATGTTTCAACATAGCACCACACTTTCATGCATGTTCTAGGGCCACATGCAAGTCCTTGAGGTGTTTCTGGAACGCTGACCCGTGGGCCTCGCGTCGTCACCTACCCCTAGACTTTCTTCCCAGGGGTAGCCGGTGTAACCCTCTCTTGTTTTGTGTTTGTTTAGGTCATAGGATGATGTAAAACCATGTTGGGTCACAAGGAGTGACAATATCCTACTCTCTAGTGCCAGAATAGGACTTTCCCTTAGACGAGCCTGAACCCTTGCTTTTAGGTTACAGCATGCTCAAGGGGACACATGCACCTGTGGACTAGGTTTTGCATGTTTCAACATATCACCACACTTTCATGCATGTGCTAGGGCCACATGCAAGTCCTTGAGGTGTTTCAATGCCCCGGAGCGCGGTTTCCTGCGGAACCCGACCTGGGCCTCAAGGCGTCGCCCACCCCTAGACTTTCTTCTGACGAGGGTAACCCGGTGTAGCCCTCTCTTGTTTTGTGTTTGTTTAGGTCATAGGATGATGTAAAACCATGTTGGGTCACAAGGGGGGTGACAATATCCTACTCTCTAGTGCCGTAACGGGGACTTTCCCCCTTAGATAAGCCCGGAACCCTTGCTTTTTTAGGTTACAGTGCATGCCTACGAAGGGGGACACATGCACCCGGGGACTAGGTTTTGTATGTTTCAACATAGCACCACACTTTCATGCATGTGCTAGGGCCACATGCAAGTCCTTGAGGTGTTTCGATGCCCCGGAGCGCGGTTTCCTGCGGAACCCTGACCCGTGGGCCTCGCGTCGTCTACCCCCTAGACTTTCTTCTGACGGGGGTAGCCCGGTGTAGCCCTCTCTTGTTTTGTGTTTGTTTAGGTCATAGGATGATATAAAACCATGTTGGGTCACAAGGGGAGTGACAATATCCTACTCTCTAGTGCCAGAACGGGGACTTTCCCCCTTAGACGAGCCCGGAACCCTTGCTTTTAGGTTATAGTACATGCCTACGAAGGGGGACACATGCACCCGGGGACTAGGTTTTGTATGTTTCAACATAGCACCACACTATCATGCATGTGCTAGGGCCACATGCAAGTCCTTGAGGTGTTTCGATGCCCTGGAGCGTGGTTTCCTGCGGAACCCTGACCCCTGGGCCTCGCGTCGTCTACCCCCTAGACTTTCTTTTGACGGGGGTAGCCCGGTGTAGCCCTCTCTTGTTTTGTGTTTGTTTAGGTCATAGGATGATGTAAAACCATGTTGGGTCACAAGGGGAGTGACAATATCCTACTCTCTAGTGCCGTAACAGGGACTTTCCCCCTTAGACGAGCCCGGAACCCTTGCTTTTAGGTTACAGTGCATGCCTGCGAAGGGGGACACATGCACCCAGGGACTAGGTTTTGTATGTTTCAACACAGCACCACACTTTCATGCATGTGCTAGGGCCACATGCAAGTCCTTGAGCTGTTTCGATGCCACGAGCTGTTTCTGCGGAACCACGACCGTGGGCCTCGCGTCGTCTACCCCCTAGACTTTCTTCTGACGAGGGTAACCCGGTGTAGCCCTCTCTTGTTTGTGTTTGTTTAGGTCATAGGATGATGTAAAACCATGTTGGGTCACAAGGGGAGTGACAATATCCTACTCTCTAGTGCCGTAACGGGGACTTTCCCCCTTAGACAAGCCCGGAACCCTTGCTTTTTTAGGTTACAATGCATGCCTGCGAAGGGGGACACATGCACCCGGGGACTAGGTTTTGTATGTTTCAACATAGCACCACACTTTCATGCATGTGCTAGGGCCACATGCAAGTCCTTGAGGTGTTTCGTAACCTGGGCCTCACAGGTCGCCTACCCCTAGACTTTCTTCCGACGGGGGTAGCCCGGTGTAGCCCTCTATTGTTTTGTGTTTGTTTAGGTCATAGGATGATGTAAAACCATGTTGGGTCACAAGGGGAGTGACAATATCGTACTCTCTAGTGCCGTAACGGGCACTTCCCCCTTAGACGAGCCCGGAACCCTTGCTTTTAGGTTACAAAGGCATGCCTGCCAAGGGGACACATGCACCCGGGGACTAGGTTTTGTATGTTTCAACATAGCACCACACTTTCATGCATGTGCTAGGGCCACATTCAAGTCCTTGAGGTGTTTCGATGCCCCAGAGCGCGGTTTCCTGCGGAATCGACCTCAAGGCCTCGCCTACCCCTAGACTTTCTTCTGACTGGGGTAGCCCGGTGTAGCCCTCTCTTGTTTTGTGTTTGTTTAGGTCACAGGATGATGTAAAACCATATCCTACTCTCTAGTGCCATAATAGGGACTTCCCCCTTAGACGAGCCCAGAACCCTTGCTTTTAGGTTACAGTGCATGCCTGCGAAGGGGGACACATGCACCCGGGGACTAGGTTTTTTATGTTTCAACATAGCACCACACTTTCATGCATGTGCTAGGACCACATGCAAGTCCTTGAGGTGTTTCGATGCCCCGGAGCGCGGTTTCCTGCGGAACCCTAACCCGTGGGCCTCGTGTCGTCTACCCCTAGACTTTCTTCTGACGGGGGTAGCCCGGTGTAGCCCTCTCTTGTTTTGTGTTTGTTTAGGTCATAGGATGATGTAAAACCATGTTGGGTCACAAGGGGAGTGAAAATATCCTACTCTCTAGTGCCGTAACGGTGACTTCCCCCTTAGACAAGCCCGGAACCCTTGCTTTTAGGTTACAAAGGCATGCTGTGAAGGGGACACATGCACCCGGGGACTAGGTTTTGTATGTTTCAACATAGCACCACACTTTCATGCATGTTCTAGGGCCACATGCAAGTCCTTGAGGTGTTTCGATGCCCCGGAGCATGGTTTCCTGCGGAACCCTGACCCGTGGGCCTCGCGTCGTCTACCACCTAGACTTTCTTTTGACGGGGGTAGCCTGGTGTAGCCCTCTCTTGTTTTGTGTTTGTTTAGGTCATAGGATGATGTAAAACCATGTTGGGTCACAAGGGGAGTGACAATATCCTACTCTCTAGTGCCGTAATGGGGACTTTCCCCCTTAGACGAGCCCAGAACCCTTGCTTTTAGGTTACAGTGCATGCCTGCGAAGGGGGACACATGCACCCAGGGACTAGGTTTTGTATGTTTCAACATAGAACCACACTTTCATGCATGTGATAGGGCAACATGCAAGTCCTTGAGGTGTTTCGATGCCCCGGAGCGCAGTTTCTTGCGGAACCTCGACCAGGCCTCAAGGCTGCCTACCCCCTAGACTTTCTTCTGACGAGGGTAACCCGGTGTAGCCCTCTCTTGTTTTGTGTTTGTTTAGGTCATAGGATGATGTAAAACTATGTTGGGTCACAAGGGGGGGTGACAATATCCTACTCTCTAGTGCCGTAACGGGGACTTTTCCCCTTAGATAAGCCCGGAACCCTTGCTTTTTTAGGTTACAGTGCATGCCTACGAAGGGGCACACATGCAGCCGGGGACTAGGTCTTGTATGTTTCGACATAGCACCACACTTTCATGCATGTGCTAGGGCCACATGCAAGTCCTTGAGGTGTTTCGATGCCCCGGAGCGGTTTCTCATGGAACCTCAACTGGGTTCTCACGCCGCTCACCCCCTAGACTTTCTTCTGACGGGGGTAGCCCGGTGTAGCCCTCTCTTGTTTTGTGTTTGTTTAGGTCATAGGATGATATAAAACCATGTTGGGTCACAAGGGGAGTGACAATATCCTACTCGCTAGTGCCGTAACGTTGACTTTCCCCTTAGAGCAGGAACCCTTGCTTTTAGGTTACAGTGCATGCCTGCGAAGGGGGACACATGCACCCGAGGACTAGGTTTTCTATGTTTCAACATAGCACCACACTTTCATGCATGTGATACGGCCACATTCAAGTCCTTGAGGTGTTTCGATGTTCGGGCTGCTTTCCTCATGAACCCCTGAATTGGTTTCAAGGCTGCCTACCCCCTAGACTTTCTTCTGACGGGGGTAGCCCGGTGTAGCCCTCTCTTGTTTTGTGTTTGTTTGGGTCATAGGATTATGTAAAACCATGTTGGGTCACAAGGGGAGTGACAATATCCTACTCTCTAGTGCCGTAACGGGGACTTTCCCCCTTAGACGAGCCCGGAACCCTTGCTTTTAGGTTATAGTGCATGCCTGCGAAGGGGGACACATGCACCCGGGGACTAGGTTTTGTATGTTTCAACATAGCACCACACTTTCATGCATGTGCTAGGGCCACATGCAAGTCCTTGAGGTGTTTCGATGCCTAGGAGCATGGTTTCCTGCGGAACCCTGACCCGTGGGCCTCGCGTCGTCTACCCCCTAGACTTTCTTCTGACGGGGGTAGCCCGGTGTAGCCCTCTCTTGTTTTGTGTTTGTTTAGGTCATAGGATGATGTAAAACCATGTTGGGTCACAAGGGGAGTGACAATATCCTACTCTCTAGTGCCAGAATAGGACTTTCCCTTAGACGAGCCTAACCCTTGCTTTTAGGTTACAAAGTGCATGCTGCAAAGGGGACACATGCACCCAGGGACTAGGTTTTGTATGTTTCAACATAGCACCACACTTTCATGCATGTGCTAGGGCCACATGCAAGTACTTGAGGTGTTTCGATGCCCTGGAGCGCGGTTTCCTGCGGAACCCTGACCCGTGGGCCTCGCGTCGTCTACCCCCTAGATTTTCTTCTGACGAGGGTAACCCGGTGTAGCCCTCTCTTGTTTTTTGTTTGTTTAGGTCATAGGATTATGTAAAACCATGTTGGGTCACAAGGGGAGTGACAATATCCTACTCTCTAGTGCCGTAACGGGGACTTTCCCCCTTAGACAAGCCCGGAACCCTTGCTTTTTTAGGTTACAGTGCATGCCTACGAAGGGGGACACATGCACTCGGGGACTAGGTTTTGTATGTTTCAACATAGCACCACACTTTCATGCATGTGCTAGGGCCACATGCAAGTTCTTGAGGTGTTTCGATGCCGGGCCGCTGGTTTCTGCGGAACCCTAACCTGGGCCTCGTGCCTACCCCTAGACTTTCTTTCGACGGGTAGCCCGGTGTAGCCCTCTCTTGTTTTGTGTTTGTTTAGGTCATAGGATGATGTAAAACCATGTTGGGTCACAAGGGGAGTGAAAATATCCTACTCTCTAGTGCCGTAACGGGGACTTACCCCTTAGACAAGCCCGGAACCCTTGCTTTTAGGTTACAGTGCATGCCTGCGAAGGGGGACACATGCACCCGGGGACTAGGTTTTGTATGTTTCAACATAGCACCACACTTTCATGCATGTGCTAGGGCCACATGCAAGTCATTGAGGTGTTTCGATGCCCCGGAGCGCGGTTTCCTGCGGAACCCTGACCCGTGGGCCTCGCGTCGTCTACCCCCTAGACTTTCTTCTGACGGGGGTAGCCTGGTGTGGCCCTGTCTTGTTTTCTGTTTGTTTAGGTCATAGGATGATGTAAACCATGTTGGGTCACAAGGGGAGTGACAATATCCTACTCTCTAGTGCCGTAACGGGGACTTTCCCCGTTAGATGAGCCCGGAACCCTTGCTTTTAGGTTACAGTGCATGCCTGCGAAGGGGAACACATGCACCCGGGGACTAGGTTTTGTATGTTTCAACATAGCACCACACTTTCATGCATGTGCTAGGGCCACATGCAAGTCCTTGAGGTGTTTCGATGCCCCGGAGCGCGGTTTCCTGCGGAACCCTGAGCCGTGGGCCTCGCGCCGTCTACCCCCTAGACTTTCTTCTAACGGGGGTAGCCCGTGTTGGGTCCGCAGCATAGAAAACAAAAATTTTCCTACGATGAGAACTATACGCCAAGATCTATCTACTAGATACAGAGCAACGGGTGGACATACATCCATGGAGAACTTACCCTCGAAGACAACGAGTTTTGTTAACGAGTAGGAACTTGTGTTGATCTAGTCGTACGCTTGCCGATCTCAAGATCGTGTGGAAATCCGAGCGCCGCAAATCAGCAGCGCACCCGTCCTCGCAAACACGTTCAAGCCACCGGACAACCTCCACCTCCTCGCTCTAGCGATCCAGCGGAAGCAGCAACTCCTTCCAGACGAAATGCCACCGGGAACATGTATCTCCCTAATCCGAGACCATGAGGGAATAATTCTAGAGGGGGAGAGAGATCCTTCACAAGGAGGTGTGAGGATGAAGGAGGGAATGGGTGGCCTTTTATAGGAGGAGGGGTGCCCTCTCCATGGTCACGCATGGGGGTGACCTCTCACCTCCCCCATTCATGTGGTGGTAACCCCTCCACATTAAAATGCCTCTTCACATTCCCTTTTAAAGTCTCCACTTTAAATGCATTAAATTTCTCCAAATTTAATGCTCTCTCATTTAATAAAACTCTTTTTATTAAATTTATTCAGAATTTTGTTAATTACTTTAATTAACAAACATTCACATATAGCCCCTTGCAATATTTCAATATCACATGCAGAACCACCTTCTGCAATTTCACCCAAAACAATTTCCGGTTTCTATTGAAACAATTCCTGCGCTTTGCAATTCTTTCGTCTGAAACTTATGTGCTCCAAAATGGTGTCCGGTAACTCTTAAGTGTGCCACCCTACGGTTCATGAATAATGCACATGATCGAGACCCTTCTCCGATCAATAATCAGCAGCGGACTGAGATCTGTCGACTCCTACACATTCAACAATGACTCCGTGATCGTGAGAACCTTTAACGCTTGTAACTAAATCCTTTGTCGCGATATATTACATGTCCGAGATTCATCATCGATTCCATACCTAGTTTGATCTCGCTTGAGACATGCACTCTTTTCTCGTTCCCGTGATATAACATTCTAGTGATCACATCACTTGCTTGCAATCTATCCTAATGTGATATCACTGAGAGGGCCTAGAGTATATCTATCCGTCATCTGGATTGACAAATTCCACTCTTGATCCATGAGCCTCAACATAACACCTTCGTAGTACTGAACCCATCTTTATAGTCACCCTGTTACGGTGTGACGTTTGATGTTATCAAGATACTCTTCCGGTGTTAGCAATTAACATGATCTCATGGTCTAAGGATAAAGATTACTTCGTATGATGTTATAGCAATATAAACATAATGACTTGATCGTAATGCTATACTTCGGATGAATGTTCAACACATCATTTCACAAATGTTGTGACCTTGTTATTAACAACATCCAATGTCCATGATCAGGAAACCTTGATCATCTTGTTAATCAACAAGCTAGTCTATAAGAGAGGCATAACTAGGAACCCTTTTTGTTTATCAAACACACATGTATTGATGTTTCCTATCAATACAATTATAGCATGCAAAATAAACATCTATCATATACAAGGAATACATAATGACAATTTTATTATTGCCTCTCAGGGCATATTTCCTTCAGTCTCCCACTTTCACTAGAGACAATAATCTAGTTTATATAGTGATAAATCTAACACCCATGGAGATCTGGTGTTGATCATGTTTTGCCCTAGGGAGTACTTTAGTCAAGGATCTGCTACATTTAGGTCCGTGTGCACTTTACAAATCTTTATATATCCATCCTTGACATGCTCGCGGATGGAGTGAAATCGGCACTTAATATGCTTTGAATTCTTGTGAGACCTTGGTTCCTTGGCGTTGGCTATGGCTCCATTATTGTCACAATAGATCACCATTGGGTCCAACGCACTAGGAACCACACCTAGTTCCGTTATGAACTCCTTCATCCAAACCGCTTCCTCTACCGCTTTCAAGCAAGAACATATTCCGCCTCCATCGTTGATCCAGCCACCACAGGTTGTTTGGAGCTCCTCCAACTAACTGCTGCTCTATTCAAGAGAAATACGTATCCGGATTGAGACTTAGAGTCATCCGGATCAGTGTCAAAGCTAGCATCGACATAACACTTAGCGACTAGCTCTTCTTCACCTCTGTATACAAGAAACATATCCTTAGTTCTTCTCAAGTACTTGAGGATGTTCTTTACCGCTATCCAGTGTTCTGAACCTGGATCAGATTGGTACCTACTAGTCAAACTGATATCATGTGCCACATCTGGTCTTGTACACAGCATGGCATACATAATAGAGCCTATGGCCGAGGTATAGGGGATCTTATCCATCATCTCTCTTTCTTCCGCCGTAGCCGGACTTTGAGTCTAACTCAATGTCTTGCCTTGCAACATAGGTAAGAACCCCTTCTTACTTTCATCCATATTAAACTTCTTTAATATCTTATCCAGGTATGTACTCTGCGAAAGCCCAATTAGGCGTATTGATCTATCTCTATAGATTTTAATGCCTAATATATATGAAGCTTCACCAAGGTCCTTCATTGAAAATTTGCTGTTTAGATAACTTTTAACACTGTTTAAAAGATCTATATCATTTCCAATCAATAATATGTCATCCACATATAATATCAGAAATGCCACATTGCTCCCACTCACTTTCTTGTAAATACAAGCCTCTCCATAAGTTTGGACAAATCCAAAATCTTTGATCACCTCATCAAAGCGGAGATTCCAACTCCGGGATGCTTGCTTCAGTCCATAGATGGATCGCTGAAGTTTGCACACCTTATCAGCATCCTTAGGATCGACAAAACCCTTAGGTTGTATCATATACAACTCTTCTTCAATATTACCATTGAGGAACGCAGTTTTGACATCCATCTGCCATATTTCATAATCGAAATATGCAGCAATTGCTAACATAATCCTAACCGACTTAAGCATCGCTACGGGAGAGAATGTCTCATCGTAGTCAACTTCTTGAATTTGTTGAAACCCCTTTGCGACAAGTCGAGCCTTATAGATGGTTACATTACCATCAGCATCAGTTTTTCTTTTGAAAATCCATTTATTCTCAACGGTCTTTCGATCGTGAGGTAAGTCCACCAAGGTCCAAACCTGGTTTTCGTACATGGATTCCATCTCGGATTTCATGGCTTCTAGCCATTTGTTGGAATCAAAGCTCATCATCGCTTCTTCATACGTCGCAGGGTCATCTATTTCATCAATCATGAAATTCATAACAGGATTGCTGTACAGTTCAGGAGCTGCAAGCGTCCTGCTTGACCTGCGAGGTTCGGTAGTGTCCTCTTTTAGAGTTTCGTGATCAATATCATTAGCTCTCTCTTCATTAGGTGAAGTCAACTCCGAAACAACTTCTGGAGCTGCACTACTCGCCATTTCATGAAGAGAAGGTTCAATAACCTCTTCGAGTTCTACCTTCCGACTACTCACACCTTTCACGAGAAACTCCTTCTCAAGAAAGGATCCATTCTTGGCAACAAAGACCTTGCCCTCGGATCTGTGATAGAAGGTATACCCAATCGTTTCCTTAGGGTATCCTATGAAGACGCATTTTTCCGCTTTGGGTTCGAGTTTATCCGGTTGAAGTTTCTTCACATAAACATCGCATCCCCAAACTTTAAGAAATGACAGCTTAGGTTTGTTTCCAAACTATAATTCATACAAAGGTCTTTTCAAGCGGATTTAGATGGTGCCCTATTTAAAGTGAATGCAGCGGTTTCAAGGCATAACCCCAAAATGATGTGGCAAGTCATCAGAGACATCATAGATCGAACCATATCCAATAAAGTACGATTACATTCGACACACCATTACGTTGTGGTGTTCCTACAGCGTGAGTTGTGAAACTATTCCACATCTTTCATATGTGTGCTAAACTCAGAACTAAGATACTCTCCTCCACGGTCGGATCGAAATTTGATCTTTACATTACGATGATTTTCCACTTCATTCTGAAATTCTTTGAACCTTTCAAAGGTTTTAGACTTGTGTTTCATCAAATAGATATACCCGTATCTACTCAAATCATCCGGAAAGTAACAAAATAACGATATCTCACGTACACACTCATTGGTCCACACACATCAGTATGTATGATTTCCAATAAATCTGTCGCCCGTTCCATTGAACCGGAAAACGGCGTTCTAGTCATCTTGCCCATAAGGCATGGCTCATATGTATCAAATGATTCCAAATCAAGTGATTCCAAAAGTCCATCAGGATGGAGTTTCTTCATGCGTTTAACGCCAATATGACCTAGACGGCAGTGCCACATATATGTAGATATATCATTATCAAGTTTAATCCTTTTAGCATCAACATTATGAATATGCGTAATACTACTATCGAGATCCAACAGAAATAAACCATTCAACACAGGTGCATGACCATAAAAGATATTATTCATATAAATCGAACAACCATTGTTTTCAGACTTAAATGAATAACCACTTTGCATCAAACACGATCCGGATACAATGTTCATGCTCAGTGCAGGCACCAAATAACAATTATTTAGGTTTATAACTAATCCAGACGGCATATGGAGAGGCAGCGTTCCGACGGTGATCACATCAACTCTTGATCCATTGCTGACCCGCATCGTGACCTCATCCCTTGGTAGTTGTCGCTTGTTCCGCAGCCCCCGAACCGAGTTACATATATTAGCAACCGATCCCGTATCAAATACCCAGGTGCTACTGCGAGTACTAGTAAAGTACACATCAATAACATGTATATCACATATACCTTTGTTTGCCTTGCCGGCCTTCTTGTCCGCCAAATACTTGGGGCAGTTGCGCTTTCAATGGCCAGTCCCCTTGCAATAGTAGCACTCGAAGTCAGACTTAGGGATAGCTCGGGGTTTCTTTTCAGGCGCGGCAACAGATTTGTCGCCCTTCTTTCCCTTCTGCTTGCCTTTCTTGTCCTTCTTGAAACCGGTGGTCTTATTGATCATCAACATTTGATGTTCTTTCCTAATCTCCACTTCTGCAGTCTTAAGCATTGATGTAAGCTCGGAAGAGACTTCTTCATGCCCTGCATATTATAGTTCATCACGAAGCTCTTGTAGCTAGGTGGCAGAGATTGGAGAACACGATGTATGCCTAAGTCAATGGGAATCGTTATTCCCAAGGACACAAGCTTATCGGCGTATCCAGACATTTTGAGTACGTGCTTACTAACGGAGCTGTTCTCTTCCATCATGCAGCTAAAGAACTTTTCAGAAGCATTATAACTCTCTACGGCAGCATGGGTATCGAAAATCATTTTCAATTCTCCCATGGTATCAAAGGCATTGCCATTTTCGAAACGTTTTTGAAGTTCTGGCTCTAGCCCATACAGTATGCCGCAATGAACTAAGTTGTGGTCCTCCTGACGAGTTATATAGGCGTTCTTTTCCTCGTCAGGGGCATCAGGAGCTGGTGGGGGGCCTAGCGGCGGCTCTAGCACATATTGCTTTTGTGCAGCAGTGAGGAGAATCCTCAAATTCATAGCCCAGTTGGTGAAGTTGCTACCATTCGCAACAAGCTTCTCTTTCTCCATGAACACATTGAAATTAAAAGCAGGTGGTGCCATCTACAACAGAATTTGTAAAATATATTTAGACTAAGTTTATGATAGATTGAGTTCAACTAGTCCAAATTACTAATGAACTCCCACTCAAAAACGACATCCCTCGTGTCCTTTTGGTGATTACATGAACCAAATCCACTACACCAAGTCCGATCATCACGTGAGTCGGTGTAGCTTCAAAGGCGAGCATCTATATGGGCATCATATCAACTATATGACTCATGCTTAACCTTTCGGTCCGTGTTCCGAGGCCATGTCTGTACATGCTAGGCTCGTCAAGTAAGAACCTTAGTATTTGCGTGTGTAAAACTGTCTTACACCCGTTGTATGAAAGCGTAGAGTCGAGAACACCTGATCATCACGTGATGCCTCAAAACACGATCCACAAAACGGTGCATACTTAAGGAAGAACACATTTTATCTTGATATCTAAATGAGGGATCATCTTATAATGCTACCAAAAGCGCCAAACTAGCAATATAAGATGCTAATGTGTGAAGTGAGGTCATATGGTCCATGCATTTGATCTCTATCATTTGCATCCTGGTATGATCTCTATCATTCCTTTGTGTGTAAGGCCAAGGTCTATGGAACTTACACGTTAAGTGAGTTGTAAGAGTATCTATCATACATCTACTTACGACAATACCATATCAAGACACTAGTCCAGCAACGATCTAAACTAGACGCCTCTAATATATCTATTGCAAGTTTTATGTGGCTTAGGGCTTTCGGAGATAGAACCGGTCTTACCTACGAACATGAACCACAACGAGGATAACCAAGTTATTAGAAACTCGTTGTAAATCAGATATTGACTATAGTAGGAGAGACAGACACCCACTAGCCACTTATGCAAAACTAGTTGCATGTCAGTCGTGGAACCAGTCTCATGTATGATGACATGTAAGGTTGGTCCGGGCCGCTTCATCCCACTATGCCACCAATATCCAAAGTACATAGAAGATGCAATAACATGATCATCATCGCCCACATATAAACATATGTGTACTACCCGTGCAAAGCACCTACATAGATCAGGCTCGATACCACTTTGCTGGGTCCGCAGCATAGAAAACAAAAAAATTCCTACGATGAGAACTATACGCCAAGATCTATCTACTAGATACAGAGCAACAGGTGGACATACATCCATGGAGAACTTACCCTCGAAGACAACGAGTTTTGTTAACGAGTAGGAACTCGTGGTTAATGTAGTCGTACGCTTGCCGATCTCAAGATCGTGTGGAAGTCGGCGCCGCAAATCAAGCGCATCCATCCTCGCACACACGTTCAAGCCACCGGACAACCTCCACCTCCTCACTCCAGCGATCCAGCCAAAGCAAGAACTCCTTCCGCATTTAAATGCCACTGGGAACATGTATCTCGCTAATCCGAGACCATGGGGAATAATTCTAGAGGGGAGAGAGATCCTTCACAAGGAGGTGTGAGGATGAAGGAGGAATGGGTGGCCTTTTATAGGAGGAGGGGTGCCTCTCTCCATGGCGCGCATGGGGGTGACCCCTCACCTCCCCCATTCATGTGGTGGTAACCCCTCCACATTAAAATGCCTCTTCACATTCCCTTTTAAAGTCTCCACTTTAAATGCATTAAATTTCTCCAAATTTAATGCTCTCTCATTTAATAAAACTCTTTTATTAAATTTATTCAGAATTTTGTTAATTACTTTAATTAACAAACATTCACATATAGCCCCTTGCAATATTTCAATATCACATGCAGAACCACCTTCTGCAATTTCACCCGAAACAATTTCCGGTTTCTATTGAAACAATTCCTGCGCTTTGCAATTCTTTCGTCTGAAACTTATGTGCTCCAAAATGGTGTCCGGTAACTCTTAAGTGTGCCACCCTACGGTTCGCGAATAATGCAGACATGATCGAGACCCTTCTCCGATCAATAATCAGCAGCGGGACCTGGAGATCCGTACTGACTCCTACACATTCAACGATGACTCCTATGATCATGAGAACCTTTAACGCTTGTAACTAAATCCCTTTGTCTCTCGATATATTACATGTCCGAGATTCGATCATCGGTATCTCCATACCTAGTTTGATCTCGTTACCGACATGCACTCTTTTCTCGTTCCCATGATATAACATTCTAGTGATCACATCACTTGCTTGCAATCTATCCTAATGTGATATCACTGAGAGGGCCCAGCGTATATCTATCCGTCATCTGGATTGACAAATTCCACTCTTGATCCATGAGCCTCAACATAACACCTTCGTAGTACTGAACCCATTTTTATAGTCACCCTGTTACGGTGTGACGTTTGATGTTATCAAGATACTCTTCCGGTGTTAGCAATTAACATGATCTCATGGTCTAAGGATAAAGATTACTTCGTATGATGTTATAGCAATATGAACATAATGACTTGATCGTAATGCTATACTTCGGATGAATGTTCATCACATCATTTCACAAATGCGGTGACCTTGTTATTAACAACATCCAATGTCCATGATCAGGAAACCTTGATCATCTTGTTAATCAACAAGCTAGTCTATAAGAGAGGCATAACTAGGAACCCTTATTGTTTATTAAACACACATGTATTGATGTTTCCTATCAATACAATTATAGCATGCAAAATAAACATCTATCATATATAAGGAATACATAATAACAATTTTATTATTGCCTCACAGGGCATATTTCCTTCAGCCCGGTGTAGCCCTCTCTTGTTTTGTGTTTGTTTAGGTCATAGGTGATGGGTTCGTAGCATGGAAAACAAAAAAATTATACCGCAAGAACGAACAAAACCCAGATCTAATCTAGATAAAAGCCAAGATCTAATCTATTAGACATGTGCAACGAGATAAATCTGTACTAACCCTCGTAGACTCGAAAGCGTTATGAGATTAGATCTTGGGGTTGATGTAGTCGATCACTTGCCGATCTCAAGATCGTGTGGACGATCCTTCCCATGCCACGCTCGCGCTTCCATGATCGGTCACACGTGTGGAGTCGGCAGACCTTCCTCTCCCTGTTCCAACAGACGTGGAGGTAGTAGATCTTCTCCACGGAATCCCAGCAGCACGACGGTGTGGTGGTGGTGGTGGAGTAGAGATTTCTGCAGGGCTTCGCCTAAGCCGGAGCAGAGCGAAGGAGGAGGAGAGAGGCGGCGGCTAGGGTTTGTTATGAGAGAGGTCTAGGGGGTGGCGCCCCCTCCCCTCTATTTAAAGGAGGGAGGCACCATGGGAGGGGGAGTCCTAGTAGGACTCCCCTCCCTCCTTGGCCGGCGGATTGGGATGGGGGAGGAATCCTCCTCCCCCATGAATCCGTGTCTTGCCCCACAAAGACTCCTTGATCCTTTCTTGGTTTTCAAGCAAACTCCAAGAAATCTTCTAGAACCTTCCAGAACATTCCGAAACCTTCTAGAATCTCCATACAAACACTCCGGAACATTTCCTAACTTAGAAAATGATCCCCAATCTATGAATCTTATTCTCCGGACAATTCCAGATCTCCTCGTGATGTCCAGATCCAATCCGAGACTCAACAACATTCGTCTCCAATGCATATTCCATATCTACTTAAAACAACTTGAACCTTATGTGTCACCCTACGGTTCGTGAACATGTAGACATGATGGAGACACATCTCCGATCAATAACCATTAGCGGGATCTGGAGATCCATAACGGCTCCCACATACTCAGCGATGACTTTGTGATCGATAGAACCATTTAACATACGAAACCAATTCCCTTTGTCACGCGATACTCTACTTATCCGAGGTTTGATCGTTGGTATCTCCATACCTAGTTCTACCTCGTTACTAATAAGTACTCTCTACTTGTTCCATGATATGTCATCCCTTGTGACCTAGTCACATGCTTGCAAGCTAACTAGATGACATTCCACCGAGAGGGCCCAGAGCATATCTATCCGTCATATGGATGGACAAATCCCAATCTTGGTCCATGCGCTTCAACACATACTTTCAGAATACCCAATGACACCTTTATAACCACCCAGTTACGAAGCGGCGTTTGATGTCATCAAAGTACCCATCCGGTGATGGTGATTAACATAACCTCATGGTCGAAGGATTAGGTTACTATGCATTTGAAAGCTTGTAGCAAAACGAACTTAATGACTTGATCTTATGCTATGCTTACTATGGGTGTGTGCCCATCACATCATTCTCCTAATGATATGATCTTGTCATCAATGACATCCAATGTCCATGATCAGGAAACCATGATCATCCATTAATCAACAAGCTAGTTTAACAAGAGGCTTACTAGGGACTCTTTTATGTTTACAAAACACACAAGTATTAATGTTTCCGGTTAATACAATTATAGCATGGGATGTAAACATTTATCATAAACATAAAGATATAAAAATAACCACTTTATTATTGCCTCTTGGGCATATCTCCAACAGTCTCCCACTTGCACTAGAGTCAATAATCTAGTTAAAAACTTGTGCACTCAACACCTATGGCTTTCTGGTGTTGTATAGACACTATTGCTAGTGGTAAACATAATCTTTGGATCTGACACTTCCAGGTCCGTGTGTATTTGCATTTCCTTGTGTCTCTACGCATTACTCATTCTCTATTGAGATGGCATTGTATAAATTTGGTCCTTTGGTGAGACCTTTAGTTCCTTGGGATTAAATCATGTTGATACAATTGTCATACAATGTATCTTCATAGTATTATCCCGCTATGAACCACACCTAGTTTGATAACAAACTACTTGACGCAAATGCCCTCATTTGTTGCTACAATAGCAGTCATATACTTAGCCTTTTGTTGTAGTATCTGTCACAATGTTTTAACTTTGGTACTCAACCAAATCCGTTATGGAACTTCCTTTCCATTATATTGTGCCACCCATATATTAAATTGAGATAAACTTAATTTGTGACAAAACTAGTATCAATGTAACAATTTACAATGAACTATTTGTCACCACTATATAAATAATATATTCTTAGTTCTTCCAAAGATCATAGGAATATCCCTACTACTGTCCAATGATCATCTTATGAGCCATTCTGGTATATGCTCATAACATTTAGAGCATAGGACATATCTGGATGTGTACATCTCAAAGAATGATTGATCAAAATATTCTTGTGATTTCACCACGTGTCAAAACACTTGAATCTCATGTCAACACACTTGAATCTTGATTCAGTCCTTTCCGTGCGTCAAGAACCTTTCTTGTTGTTTCCATATTGAACTCATTCAACATCTTATCTATGTACATTTGGCAAAACCATATTAGCGCCTCAATCTATCCATATAGACATTGATGCCTAATTCTTGGGTTATGCCTAAGTCTTTCATCGAAATGAAATTCTTAACCTGTGTCAATAAAAGATACATCATTTCTAATCAACAATATGTCTTTCACATAATGTATTAGAAATATGTCTTAGTGCTCCCACTTAATTTCTTGCAAAATGCAAACATCTTCATCGTTTCTGATGAAATTAAACCTTTTAACGGTTTCATCACGGTGAAGATTCCAACTCCGCGATGCTCACTTCAACCATTGAAGTTTTGCATACTCTTTTAGCATCCTTTGAATTAACAAAACCCTTTGGATCGTGTCATGGACACATCCTAGGTAACCATTCTATTAGAAGAAATTGTTTTGTTTGTTCAACTACCATATACCAAAATATATGTAGTGGTTGCTACATTAATCCGTCCAAACTAAATATCGCTATGAAAGATCAAATCTTATCATAGTCAATTCCTTGAACATTGTCGTAAACTTTTTCCGACATGTCGACTATTTCATAGATGTGAAACATCCATGTCTATTTCTTTATAAATCCATATACGACTGTAAGGTCTTGCACCTTTCCAGAGGGTCTTTCAAATTCAAAGCTTGATTTCTCGTATGGAATTATCACGGATTTTATGGCTTCAAGCCACTTAACAAGTCGGGGCCCATCATTGCTTCTTTGCATGTAGTCGGTTCATCATTGTCAAACAACAATGATTTAACTCTCAAATCTTGGCATTTGATTACTTACCCGACCTACTTGGTTCAATAGTAACTTAGATCTCCGTGACCACAACCTTTGAGGCACGTGAGCCATGAGCATTATTCGCCTCGGGACACTTACCGGCTTGTGCAACTCAGCACATATTAGCCAAGGTTCAACAACCTTGTCAAAGTTCTATTGTCCTCCCACTTAACTTTTCACCAAAAATTCCTTCTCAAGAAACTCTACATTCTAAGTGACAAACACTTTTGTCTTCGGTGTTATGGAGGAATACCCAATGGTTATTTGAAATAACCTACAAAGACATGCTCATCCGACTTTGGTTGTAAACATTTTACTTATGCCTAGCATACCAAAAATTTAAGAAAGGACAACCTGGGTTATATCCCAAACCATGACTTATATGGTGTCATTTCAACGGATCATGATGGAGCTCTTTTCAGTGTAAAAGCGGTAGTCACTAAAGTTTTAATCTTTAAAATATAATGGCAGTTTTATAAATGACACCTTTGATCTTACCATGTCAAACAAGGTTTCATTACATATCTTGAACACTCCATACTCCTATGGTGTTTTGGGAAATGCAAATCCATGGAACAATTCCTCAAATCTTAGGTGTTTTGCTAAACTTGTAACTCAAACATCTTTCTTTATGATCCAATCATAAACTTTTTATTTTCTTGTTACAATGATTTTCCACTTCATCTTGAAAGTCTTTGAACATTTTCAAATGTTTCATACTTCTTCCTTATTGAGTAAGTATATACATATACTCACTCAAATCTTCGGAGAAAGCATATGAAGTTGAAATCCATCGCCCACGACTACACATAATGGACTATATACATCAATATGTACAAATTCCAATCAGTTAGTCGCCCGTTCCTCTTTTGGCCTACGAACGGAGTTTTAATTATCTCCAGGAAAGTATCACAAGCGTCATTTGATCAAAATCAAAGACTCCAAAAATCCATCAACATGGAGTTTCTTCATGTATCCTTTCAATATAATTTAAAACGGCGATGTCACTACGCAAGTGATCTTTCAATCATTTGTCTTGCGACATTTTAGCATTAGTTTTATGGTCGTTATTTCTCCAACCAGACTTGTATATCATCCATCTATTATGGAATACGGTACTTATTTGAACAACCTTTTGTCGTCATAATACCTGATAAAAATAACAATTATTGAAACAAATCTTGAAGGTAAGCTTTGATGTTAACGAGCAACACAACAACCCTTTGTTTGTTTTCGATGAACATCATCACATATTCTCTTGCTAGTTACTTAGGCCATTGCAGTTCATGAATTGTTTTGTCCTGTATGACACTTCATACCAACCAATTCGGTATCCAATACAGCAGAACTACATTGTTTAACAAGCAAGGAATACAGCCATAACATGTATCTTCTATATACCTAAGTTGGATATCTCCAATCTTTTCTTTTCTGCCAAATATTTTATAGATTCTCTTTCAACAATTCCTTTTCTTTTAAAAGAATCTATCAACATCAATAGTGGTGTCATTCAGATGACACATAGTACAAAGTGTGTATAGTCAAATACTAATACCTTTGGACTTGCACTTTGAAGTGGATCACCTTCATCAAATGTTTGGCAGTCTTTCAAAATTCCATTCTTTAGTAATCTTTTAGTGTAGTAAACATTTTACTTACATCTTCTATTCATCCTTATCATGACAACTTTCATGATCAAGCTGCTATAGCTTATAAAGGTGAATTGCGAGTGTAATGTTTCTTTTCCAAAACCTTTTGGAGGATTAGGAGGACTAGCGTCTCCAACCTTCACAAATTCTCATCAAATATGAGGACATATACTCTATCATGTTGTAACCAACACATTGTTTTAGATATCGCAATACCTTTCACATATGATGGTTTCTAAAACATTGCTTTCAGCTCTTAGATAAACTTGATATTAAAAAACAATCTTTTGAGTATCAAGAATCATGGAGGCAAACATGATACATGAGATACTAACACTGGAATTGTTACTCTTGATTTAATACTGTTTATTAAACTTCACAGAGTAAACGGAGTTTGCTGAAAGTTTGCAATATGACTTTTAAACTTTAGATTGACACTCAAAACAATACGATACCAGTTCGTAAAGCAAATATCCAGAATTTCTATAGTTTCACTATCTCAACTATAACTAAGCGTAAGGTGGTGAACGGATGCCAATAACTACAACAAACTATGCAAATTCACTTTGATTGTGTTTATGATAAATTGAGTTCGACTAGTCCAAATTACAAAAGAACTCCCACTCAAAACAACATCCCTCAAGTTGTTTTAGTGATTACACGAACCAAATCCACTACACCAAGTCCGATCATCACGTGAGATGATGTAGCTTTAAAGGCGAACAATCAACATGTTCATCATATCATCCATATGACTCATGCTTTACCTTTCGGTATTCCATGTTCCGAGACCATGTCTGTACATGCTAGGCTCGTCAAGGTTAACCTTAGTATCCGCATGTGCAAATCTGGCTTTCACCCGTCGTATGCACACATAGAATCTATCACACCCGATCATCACGAGATGCTTCAAAACGACGAGTCTTAGCAACGGTGCCTACTAAGGACAAACACTTTATTACTTGATATTTAGAGAGAGGGATCATCTTATAATGCTACCGTCGCGATCTAAGCAATACAAGATGCATAAAGGATTAACATCACAGGCAATTCATAATTAGTGTGATATGATATGGCCCTTTCTTATTATGCCTTTGATCTCCATCTCCAAAGCACGGACAAGATCTCCATCATCACCAGCATTGCGTCAAGGTCAGTGGCGCCGCTTCATGGTTGTCCATCATCACTAGCAACTATTACAACTACTTGGAATAAAGCTATTACAAGATGAATAGACACGCATGTCTTAACAGAATTAAAGACAACCATTAGGCTCCTGCCGGTTGCCATATTACAACAAGGATCATTGCATACATCAAATATAATCACAATCACATGATGGCCATATCACATCACAAAACCCCTGCAAAAACAAGTTAGACGCCTCTAATTTTCTTTGCATGTTTTACGTGGTTTGGGGCTTTCGAATAAGAACGGATCTTACCTACGAAACTGGACCACAACATTGATACAAGTGCTATCAAGTGCAAAGTGTAGATTGGATCTATACTATGATGGGAGAGACAGACACCCGCAAAGCCACTTGTGCAATACGAGTTGCACAGACATGTAAGGTTAGCCCGAGCCGCTTCATCCCACCATACCACAAGATGCAAAGTACACAAAGCAAAAGACGGCACGAGCACCAACACCCACAAAACCATTGTGTTCTACTCGTGCAACAGATCTACGCATAGACAAGGCTCTGATACCACTGATGGGTTCGTAGCATGGAAAACAAAAAAATTCTACCGCAAGAACGAACAAAACCTAGATCTAATCTAGATAAAATCCAAGATCTAATCTATTAGACATGTGCAATGAGATAGATCTGTACTAACCCTCGTAGACCCAAAAGCGTTTCGAGATTAGATCTCGGGGTTGATGTAGTCGATCACTTGCCGATCTCAAGATCGTGTGGACGATCCTTCCGGCCAGTGTTAAACAACGCTTCATGATCGGTCCTGCGTCGAAGTCGGCGCACCTTCCTCTCCTGTTCCAGCAGCGGAGGTAGTAGATCTTCTCCACGGAATCCCAGCAGCACGATGGTGTGGTGGTGGTGGTGGAGTAGAGATTTCTGCAGGGCTTCGCCAAAGCCGGAGCAGAGCGAAGGAGGAGGAGAGAGGTGGCGGCTAGGGTTTGTTAAGAGAGAGGTCTAGGGGGTGGCGCCCCCTCCCCTCTATTTAAAGGAGGGAGGCGCCATGGGAGGGGGAGTCCTAGTAGGACTTCCCTCCCTCCTTGGCCGACGGATTGGGAGGGGGGAGGAATCCTCCTCCCCCATGAATCCGTGTCTTGCCCCACAAAGACTCCTTGATCCTTTCTTGGTTTTCAAGCAAACTCCAAGAAATCTTCTAGAACCTTCCAGAACATTCCGAAACCTTCTAGAATCTCCATACAAACACTCCGAAACATTTCCTAACTTAGAAAATGATCCCCAATATATGAATCTTATTTTCCGGACAATTCCGGATCTCCTCGTGATGTCCCGGATCCAATCCGAGACTCCGAACAACATTCGGTCTCCAACGCATATTCCATATCTACTTAAAACAACTTCGAACCTTAAGTGTGCCACCCTACGGTTCGTGAACATGTAGACATGATGGAGACACATCTCCGATCAATAACCATTAGCGGGATCTGGAGATCCATAACGGCTCCCACATACTCAGCGATGACTTTGTGATCGATAGAACCATTTAACATACGAAACCAATTCCCTTTGTCACGCGATACTCTACTTATCCGAGGTTTGATCGTTGGTATCTCCATACCTAGTTCTACCTCGTTACTGATAAGTACTCTCTACTCGTTCCGTGATATGTCATCCCTTGTGACCTAGTCACATGCTTGCAAGCTAACTAGATGACATTCCACCGAGAGGGCCCAGAGCATATCTATCCGTCATATGGATGGACAAATCCCAATCTTGGTCCATGCGCTTCAACACATACTTTCAGAATACCCAATGACACCTTTATAACCACCCAGTTACGAAGCGGCGTTTGATGTCATCAAAGTACCCATCCAGTGATGGTGATTAACATAACCTCATGGTCGAAGGATTAGGCTACTATGCATTTGAAAGCTTGTAGCAAAACGAACTTAATGACTTGATCTTATGCTATGCTTACTATGGGTGTGTGTCCATCACATCATTCTCCTAATGATATGATCTTGTCATCAATGACATCCAATGTCCATGATCAGGAAACCATTATCATCCATTAATCAACAAGCTAGTTTAACAAGAGGCTTACTAGGGACTCTTTTATGTTTACAAAACACACAAGTATTAATGTTTTCGGTTAATACAATTATAGCATGGGATGTAAACATTTATCATAAACATAAAGATATAATAATAACCACTTTATTATTGCCTCTTGAGCATATCTCCAACAATAGGATAAAGTGCATGCCTGCGAAGGGGGACTTTCCCCCTTAGACGAGCCCGGAACCCTTGCTTTTAGGTTACAGTGACAATATCCTACTCTCTAGTGCCGTAATGGGGACTTTCCCCCTTAGACGAGCCTGGAACCCTTGCTTTTAGGTTACAGTGCATGACTACGAAGGGGGACACATGGACCCGAGGACTAGGTTTTGTATGTTTCAACATAGCACCACACTTTCATGCATGTGCTAGGGCCACATGCAAGTCCTTGAGGTGTTTCGATGCCCCGGAGCGCGGTTTCCTGCGGAACCCTGACCCGTGGGCCTCGCATCGTCTACCCCCTAGACTTTCTTCTGACGGGGGTAGCCCGGTGTAGCCCTCTCTTGTTTTGTGTTTGTTTAGGTCATAAGATGATGTAAAACCATGTTGGGTCACAAGGGGAGTGAACATATCCTACTCTCTAGTGCCGTAACAGGGACTTTCCCCCTTAGACGAGCCCGGAACCCTTGATTTTAGGTTACAGTGGATGCCTGCGAGGGGGACACATGCACCCGGGGACTAGGTTTTGTATGTCTCAACATAGCACCACACTTTCATGCATGTGCTAGGGCCACATGCAAGTCCTTGAGGTGTTTCGATGCCCCCGAACGGTTTCTCAGGCTTCCCGTGGGCCTCGCGTCGTCTACCCCCTAGACTTTCTTCTGACGGGGGTAGCCCGGTGTAGCCCTCTATTGTTTTGTGTTTGTTTAGGTCATAGGATGATGTAAAACCATGTTGGGTCACAAGGGGAGTGACAATATCCTACTCTCTAGTGCCGTAACGGGGACTTTCCCCCTTAGACGAGCCCGAAACCCTTGCTTTTAGGTTACATTGCATGCCTGCGAAGGGGGACACATGCACCCGAGGACTAGGTTTTGTATGTTTCAACATAGCACCACACTTTCATGCATGTGCTAGGGCCACATGCAAGTCCTTGAGGTGTTTCGATGCCCGGGCGGTTTCTCTGGAACCTCGACCGTGGCCCTCGTGTCGTCTATCCCCTAGACTTTCTTCTGACGGGGGTAGCCCGGTGTACCCCTCTCTTGTTTTGTGTTTGTTTAGGTCATAGGATGATGTAAAACCATGTTGGGTCACAAGGGGAGTGACAATATCCTACTCTCTAGTGCCGTAACGGGGACTTTCCCCCTTGGACGAGCCCGGAACCCTTGCTTTTAGGTTACAGTGCATGCCTGCGAAGGGGGACACATGCACCCGGGGACTAGGTTTTGTATGTTTAAACATAGCACCACACTTTCATGCATGTGTTAGGGCCACATGCAAGTCCTTGAGGTGTTTCGATGCCCCGGAGCGCGGTTTCCTGCGGAACCCTGACCCGTGGGCCTCGCGTCGTCTACCCCCTAGACTTATATAAGTCCAGAACCATGTCGTATACACATTGTCAAAAGTAATACTAAAAAATATACACTAAAAACTTAAACTAATTTAAAGAATAAATATAGTATTAGAATAAATACAATTGAAGAGGAAAAAGAAAAGGAAAAGGGCTCTTCGCCGTGTGCTGACACACGACAGAGATAGCTTTGCCGTGAGTTGACGCACGGCAGAGACGGCTTTGCCGTGAGTTGACGCACGGCAAATCATTGATTTAAATAAAAAAATGGCCCAATCCATCCTTTGTGGGATTCGAATTGTGGTTGGCAAGGTTGCAAAGTATGGGCTCTGCCATTGCGGTAAGTTTAGGTAGTTGGTAAGAGTAGTTATGGAACCTTTTTGTTGTACCGTCTCTACTCTTTGCCGTGAGTAGGTACACGATAAATACGTCTTTGCCGTGTGTCCTGAAGAGATACCCACGGCAGAGACGACTTTGTCGTGTGTATCTTCTAGGCTCACGGCAAAGGAGTGCTAGACCCTATCCACTAATCTCGCGTGGGGCCACGCCCGCCCCTATCCACACCTTTCTCAGCTCGCCCTCGCTCGAAGTGACCGACCGACTCGCCCGGCTTCACTATCGCGCACGCACTCCTAACTGCGCCTCCCCACTGCAGGCCATCCCCACCCCCGCTCCCTTCGCCCCCGCCGCCTCCCCACTGCAGGCCAGCCCCGCTCCCTTCGCCCCTCCCCCCGTCCTACCGCCATGGCCCTCCTCCACCGAGCTCTCTAGGGCCGCAACACCCTCCCCCTGTCCTATGCACCCCTAATCGCAACCCTCCCCTCTTCCCCTGTCCTCCACCGAAGCGCTCATGTGAAGGACCCCTCCTCCACCGAGCGGTGGCGGCTCGGGCTGCCCCCTCTCCACCGAGCGGCAGCAAGGCGCAGGTAAGTACTATATTTTTTTATTTTTTCAGTTAGCATATATTACTAGTATGTTGGATTTATTAGTACTAGTTCTAGATAGTGTTGTAGGTGGATTTAATGTAGATGGATTTAGCACATTAGGGTAGCAAAATGGATATAGTGTTGTAGGGTAGTACATTAGGGTAGCAAAATGGATATAGTTCATTAGGGTAGCAAAATGGATATAGTACATTAGGGTAGTACATTAGGTGGATTTAGTATATTAGGGTAGTAAATTAAGTAAATTAAAGTAGGTGGATTTAGCAAAATGGGTATATAGGTAGATTTAGCAAAATGGATACACTACATGTGGCATATTTGGATGTATTTGGTACAATGTTAAATGAAACTAGCTAGTGGACACTAAAATATATGTGGCATATTTTAGTACATTTTGGTAAGGGCTCCCCGACCCTGAACAATATATGTGGCATATTTTAGTACATTTTGGTAAGGGCTCCCCGACCCTGAACAATATATGTGGCATATTTTGGTGCAAAAAAAGAAACTAGTGGACAATAAAATAGATATGTCGAAATTTCAATTGATAAACTATTCTTCTTCTTGCAGGATATCTATTGAGTTTGAGGGTGGGGCTGTCGACGGCATAGGGAATTTTGCGGGAGGTTCACTGATCTTCTTCACCTCTCGATCACGCTTCGAGGGTAAAAATCTGTTCTCCTCTCTTGTACCTAGGGTTATTTTCTTGTCTAGATCACCAAGTCTGTCGGGTTACCTAGGCATCTCTTCCCGGCCGTAAGGGTTACGCGGATAAATATGCATTAGTGGTCTCGCATATTATATAACCATAACTCTTACGGCATTTATCGGGACAGCCGACGGATGCGTAGTTGGGTACGTTTTCCCTGTTCTACTTCGGTCCACGACAGGATTTCGGCAGCGCCTCCCCGTTGTTCTTCGGATGCACATTCCTCTCGGCATTTTGTCGAGACGTGTATCAGGAGAGCAGCGGGGAGGTGATGCCGAAATTCTGTCTCGGATCGGTGTAGAGCAGGGAGAACGTACTTAATCTACGGATCCGTCGGTTGCTAGGACCCTCTTTACCTATTAGAGAGATAAGTGTGTGTATGGCGTAAAATCTATGTTTGCTAAAATTAACCGAACTAATACCGGATTTATTTAATGTCATGATTAATTGAAATATATTTCTGTTTTCGTACTGATTAGAGGATGGAGAATCGTGACTGGATGTATGATGGCAGAATCAGTCAGTGGAACTATACTCAGGAATAGGGAGAAAAGACCGAGCAGTTTGTGAACAAGGATTTTAATATCTCTAGCAGACCGAGAACAATATTTTGCCCTTGTAGAAAGTGCGCTAACAAAAAACCACAGGATAAGGAAACTATGAGTACTCACATGCTCAAGTTCGGCTTCACACCGTCCTACCAGACTTGGACTTTCCATGGAGAAAAGTTATCCAAACATGCTAGGATGGAGGTGCGGCAGATTCAGCCTAGGGGAGAATATGATACTGGGTTTGATAAGTGCTTAGAAAACATGGCTAATGGTAATGTGCCTGAAAGCCCTCATGTAGAGGCGGAGACACCTTAGGATGCGGAGACAAGTGAGGAGCCGGAGATAAACACAAAGAAGTACTACGAGGCTTTGTTTGCTTCACAGAAATCCCTACATGTTAATACAGATGTAACCCAATTAGATCCCATCGCTCGCCTTATGGCCTTCAAGTGCCACAGGAACTTGTGCAGAGATGGGTTCGATGAACTTCTGGCTGTCGTTGGTAGCATTCTGCCGAAAGGGCATCTCTTGCCGCAGAACTTTTACCATTCAACCAAATTGCTCAGTGACCTTAAGATGTCATCTCAGCAGATACATGCTTGTCCAAAGGGATGCATGCTATTTACAAAGGAGCATGCCGACACAAATTATTGCATCCATTGCAAATCCTCTAGGTTCTTTGAGGTTGACCCCAATGGTGATGGTTAGAAGAGGCAGACTGTGGTTGCGCAGAAGATCCTCTGGTATCTTCCAGTCCTACCGTGGATCCAACGGCTCTTCATGCACGAAGATACTGCTCAACAGATGCAGTGGTCCATAGAAGGGAAAAGATACGTCGACAAGATGATACATTCGTCGGATGGTAGTGCATGGAAGAACTTTGTCATTAAATATCCACTACAAGCCGGTGACTCGAGGAGCGTAGCAGTTGCGATATCAACCGATGGGTTTAATCCATATGGTATGTCGGCTGCAACTACAGTTGTTGTCTAGTGTTCGTTATTCCCCTGAACCTCCCCCTAGCGTCTGCATGAGATCAGAGAACATGTTTGTGTCGATGATAATCCTAGGGCCGAAATACCCGGGTAAGAACATGAACGTGTACCTGGAACCATTGGTGGATGACTTGCTTCGTGGCTAGAAAGGTCGCGGGATCCGAACATATGACGCAGCAAAGAAGGAGCACTTCGATATGTATGTCTGGTACCACACATCTCTGCATGACCTACCAGCACGTGCTTTGTTCTGCGGGTGGTGTACACATGGGAAGTGGCCTTGCCCTGTGTGCAGGCAGGCTGTGACTTTCTTCTGGCTTGATAAGGGAGGCAAGTATTCATGCTTTGATGAAGCTCGACAGTTCCTTAAGGAGAATCATAAATACAGGAGTGATAAAAAAAGTTTTAAGAAAGGTCGTGTTGTCCATGACCCGAAGCCACTTCTCAAGACCGGACATGAACTCAAGGCTGAGTTAGAACCTCTCCAGCCTAGCCCCGATGGGAATGGTTTCTTGGGATATGGGGAGACACACCAATGGACCCATAAACCGTGCTATTGGAAGCTTCCTTACTTTGAGGATCTCGAGCTCCCGCATAACATTGATATAATGCACACCGAAAAGAATATTAGCGAGGCCCTTTGGAGCACAATCATGGATACTGAGAAGACGAAGGATAACATCAAGGCTTGGATTGATCAAGAAAAATGGTGCGATAGGCCAAAGTTGAATATGCAGCCACCTGCTGGCGCCAAAAAAGGGTGGACTAAGCCAAAGGCTCCGTTCTGCCCAACAAAGCCCCCAAAAGGGAGATCTTCCAATGGATCGCGCAATGTTTGTTTTTCCCTGATGGGTACGCAGCCAACTGGATGAGGGGTGCGAACATGCAAACTTTGCGAGTACAAGGGATCAAGAGGCATGACTACCATGTATGGCTTGAGCGGATAATGTTGGTGATGATTCGAGGCTATGTCAATGAGGAGACTTGGCGAGTGCTATCGAGGTTGAGCTTTTTCTTCTGCCAGATTTGTGCTAGGGAGTTAGACACCAAAGTGGTTGAGAAGCTACATGAACAGGCACCCGAGTTGCTTTGCGATCTAGAGAGGCTCCTTCCGCCAGGGTTCTTTAATCCGATGCAACATATGATCTTGCACCTCGCGGAGGAGGCTCTAAAGGGGGGCCTGCGTGAGGCCGTTGGCAGTTTCCGCCTGAGAGAGAAACGAAGAAGCTTCGTGAAAAAAGAGGAAATAAATGCAAGATCGAAGCATGCATTGCTGAGGCAGTCCTTAACGAGGAGGTGGCAAACTTCACCACTAAGCACTATGATGCCAACATTCCCACAAAGCACAACCCAGTCCTTTGTTACAATGCCGCCAACACTGAAGATGTACCCAAGATTAGCATCTTCGTAGGGCTTGGTGGCAAGTCAAGTGGCTCAAAGAGGTACACAACGAATATACATGAGCGGTACTTGATCCACTCATATGTCTTGAACACCATGGAGGAAGTGAAGCCATACATCAAGTAAGTGCTCACCATTTAGTTATTCCTAGACATTCACTCGTATGTGGCTAACTCTTCCTCTTTACATTGGTATAGACAATTCACTCATAAACATTGGAGGTATACCCACAGGAATCCCACCCTAGAAGAATCTAAGGATCTTTTCGATAAGGGTGGTGGTTTCGGTTTCATTAGCTGGTTCTGTGGTTTGGTACTATTCTATCCAACTTTGCTTGCACTGCTGACATTCATTGGTCATTTTTCGTTCTAAACTTATCGTGCTAAACTTGTAGGCAAGGACCGACAAAGAGATGAATCCCGAGCTAAGAAAAATTGCCAGGGGCTTTAACCATTCCGTCCGCACGTTCAATGCTTATGACGTGAACAGGTATCGCTTCCATACCCATGAATACACAACAAACCGGCCCAACCGGAAGACAATAAATAGTGGGGTGGTATGTAAAGGTGATGATGGACTCCATTACTATGGAAGAGTCGAGGGTATATACGAGCTGAATTACGGGTTTGACAAATGGTTAAATCCCGTCGTATTCAAATGTCATTGGTTCGACCCACCTCGGGTGAGACGGGATCTTGAAATTGGATTGGTCGAAGTTGAAAGAAGCTCCGTTTATAAGGGAGAGGATGTGTACATTTTGGCTACCCAGGCCTTCCAAGTATACTATCTCCCATACCCGGCAAAACGTCTACAGGGATGGGATGTTGTGGTGATGGTACCTTCACGCAATAGGCTGCCCCCGCCAAACAAGGATGATTACCGCCGCGTAGACCCCTCAACAAAGGATGCCGAGTTTTATCAGGAAGAAGGGCTCCCTGGTTTTTGCACTGTTGACTTGCCGACCGATGATGACATGGTCGTAGACGATGAGCAAGAAGAAGATGCGGGCATGGAGGAAGACAATGCAGAAGATGAAGATGAGGATGTCCGTGACAAGCAAGATGTGAGTTTGCTGGAGGCGTTCAAAGCAGGCATTGACCTCGATCCAAAGGGACCACCTCCAGGTTTCATTAATGATTATTGGTGCAACGAGCCTGATATCGATGGCGAAACATGTGGTCCCATTACTAATGTCGACATAGGCTTCTGATCTATGTAGTATTAATAACTCTATGTAATAGTGATTGTCGAGCTGGTTTATTTGTAAGAACTATGTGCTTACTAATTTTCATCTATTTACATCATTGTTGCTTTCACTAATTTTCATCTATTTACATCATTGTTGCTTTCACTAATTTTCATCTATTTACATCATTGTTGCTTTCACTAATTTTCATCTATTTACATCATTGTTGCTTTCACTAATTTTCATCTATTTACATCATTGTTGCTTTCACTAATTTTCATCTATTTACATCATTGTTGCTTTCACTAATTTTCATCTATTTACATCATTGTTGCTTTCACTGATTTTCATCTATTTACATCATTGTTGCTTTCACTAATTTTTATCTATTTACATCATTGCATACTAATAAACTACTCTTTTCATTGTGTTTGCAGGTGATTGAAACATGACAGGAGGAAAGGGCAAGGGCATTCGAAAAAAGCTCAAGAACTTGGCGGACATTGTGACGAATCCGAGTGGTTCGAAAAAATCTTCAGCATCGGCCTCGATACGGCGTGATAGTCCTCCACTGTGCCCACCCCAGCGGCGTGGGAGGCGTGGGAGTAAGGATCCTAGCCCCCCCCCCCCAGCCGAGGATGAGGAGGATGCTGATGACGCTGAGGAGCAGGAGGAGCAGGAGAGTGAGGAGCACGAGGAGCAGGAGGAGGACCAGGAGTACGAGGAGCAGGAGGAGGAGGGTGGGGAGGACGAGCAGGCGGAGGACTTGGAGGACCACTCGGAGGATGAGAGGCTGGGGGGTCTACCGTTTGAGGCTGACGGTAGCCTAGTTTGGGAACCGCCAGCGAGGAGTACGTGCCACCCTCCGAAAATTTGAAGCCACGTGACAAGAAGCCGTATAAGCGTGGGATAACGAGACTCCCCAGGATAAAAACGTGGCCCTATAGCCATGTTGTTCTCGTGCCCGCTGGAAAGAGGTAAATGCTGATTTTGGCTTTTCATTAACGGAATTTCATCACTATCGAAATTTTTATCACATACATACTAATTATGGCTTTTCATTGTGCAGTTCGTTCACGTATGAGGATCCTAATCAAAAGGGTGGACGTTGCTACGCGAACATCCTTGGAGGCCTTCTTAGGAGCAGATTCCCTAGGATTGTCGATCTCCCTGGTGGTGGCGTCGACGTAGCTTGGACTTGGAAGCACTACAGCTATGTTCCGGATCTGGACACCGATTGCGACAACATGCAGGAGGTGGTTGTACAGATTTTTTGGGTATGTGATTTTTAACGTCTCAGCATTCTAACACTCCGAGGTTAACACTAGTTGCACTAATGGCTTTGGTTCCTTGTTTACCTATGTGCATGGTTTTAGCGATACTACACGAAGGCTGTTGGTCGTGAAAGGCAGTGCGATGCGGTCCTACACGAGATGTGCAAGAGGAGGGTGACCGGCATGCACTACGAGGCATGTGTTTAGTGCGTCCGCGACTCGCATGTCGACCGCCGTATTTGGATGACTAAGGACGAGGCTCGGCAAACGCTCATGGCACCATGGCAGTATCTGCAGGTAGTTGCATTTCTGTGTTATTATTTTCTTGACCGCCATGCAGTTTCTGTTGTACTAATGGGTGTACCTTGTGAATGTAGAACCCTCCTCAGTATGTCGGTAGCGACAGACGCTGCTTTCTAGCGATGATAATGTGGTGGACGTCCCCCCAGTACCTCAAGAAGCACGAGGAGGCAAAGAAGAGGCGGGAAGAGATGGGAGGTGGATCACATATCCAAGGCAGCATCCCCCTCTCCCTTCACATCCAAAGAGAGGTGAGCAAATGTTTCCTTCATTCTTTGCTTTCACATGATTGTTTACTTCGCAAGGGTGTCCCCCTTCACTTAATTACATGTTCTCTTCCGCAGGAAACTGCAACAGGCGTGAAGCCAAGCTTATTTGGCCTCTATCAAAAGATGAAGACCAGGAAGAAGCCGCATCCTAAGACGGGGTCCATGTGGGTCAACGATGTATCCGAGGTCAAGTGTGCAACATACATCACGGGGTACAAGCAGAAGCACGGCGAGGACTCTGATCCACTCACCGAGGAGTTTGACCCCGAGGTTGCGGTGCTGGCGGGAGAAGGCCTGAAGCATGGCCGCCTATGGATTGGTGACGGGTCCGTCGACCCAATGACCGTTCCATCTCTACGCCAGGCCCGTAGTGGTTGTAAGAGTGGCGGGCCTCAGGTGCGAACCATACGGGCTTCGGATATAGCTATGGACCGCTTACGGGTATGTTCTTCCTCGGTCCTCTACGCTTAATTACATGTTTTCCATTGCAATGTTAATGACATATCGCGATGACACAATGTAGGCGAAGATGGAAGCAAGGGAACAGAGAATTCGAGAGGAGTCCCAACAGCGAGCATGGCGAGCAGCAGCAACAGGATCAGCGGCAGATGCGGCGGAATCACGATGGCAGATGATGATGAGCTGGTTTATGAACCAGCAGCTTCTGACTGCTGCATCGGGGAGTATTCCTACTCCTACTTCTCCTTTCGCCTTCTCGTGGGTAAGTGGTTAACTTAATATCTCCATCTTATGTTATCTTGTCTCATTGTTTAATGGTCGTAATATTTCCCCATGTTGTAGTTGCCCGGGTACTTACCAGCTGGTGGGTCGACAAGTGGATCGAACGTGCCGCCCTTCCAGGAACAGCCCAGTCAGAGCCCCATGACTCCTCATACCCTCGCCAATCCGAACATCATCCGGAGCCTGACGCAATTTCCAGGTGAAAACGTGTCACTTGTAGAATTTCAACTTGAAGATACAAAATTGTAGCTATGCCACTTGTAGAAAATGTAGCAATCTCATGATTTTTCTTTTGACCATGTATAGGAGAAGGACATGGAGGAGATGGAGAAGGACACCGAGGAGACGGAGGACATGGTTAGCTACCATCAAGGTTAGTTCTCCTAATTTTGGGTTCAAAATGTAGCCATGCCATGAGACTTGTAGATTATTGAGCCATGCCATGTCACTTAGCCAAACTTAGCCATAGAGAAACATAGCCATAGAGGAAAACATGAACTTTTCCATAGAAATAGAGCTTGTAACTTGTATATTGAATTTACTCTCATGTGAGCCACTTGTAGAGGTTTCTAAGTTTCTCGTTTGATCATATCTAGTGTGGCATGTGAATCTTATGTATTTTCTTTTGATTTTGTAGTAGGAATCACTCCAAAGGTTGATCTTCACCGTTTGTGGCCTACATGTTGACTATATGTTCCTATGAAGTGAGGACTTGTGGTCGGTGAACTTGTAATATTGCAAGATCAACATGTGGAGCTATTTTGTGGTGTGAACTCTATGTGAGCATGTGGAGCTATTTTGTGGTGTGTTTGATCTATTTGTGGTGTGTTTGATGTATCTGTGCAAAACATTGGTTATATGCATGCATATGTGCTCTTGTGATGTCACAAATGTTGGCCTTTATATATATATATTTATTTGAAATTTGCAAATGCAGGAAATATAGCGAAAAGAAACAAAAAAATACAATAGCTCCTTTGCCGTGCGCATGCACACGGCAAAGGACATTTGGTCACTTTGCCGTGGGCATACGCACGGCAAAGGAGACACGTGGCGCCAGGCTATAGCATCTGGCACGCCGGGGTGGTGGCTCCAGGCGTTTTGCCGTGCGGAAGGGAGAACAACACACAGCAAAGAAGAGCACACGGCAACACGCCAGGCTCACGGCAATACGGTAGCGCACGGCAAAGTAAAGCCCACGGCAAAGCGCTGACGCACGGCAAAGACCAACGCACGGCAAAGAAAAGCGCACGGCAAAGTAAAGCCCACGGCAACGCGCTAGACACACGGCAAAGAAAAACTCACGGCAACGCCCTAGACACACGGTAAAGACCAACGCACGGCACAGACTAGGCACGCAGTTTGGGCACGAGATGCCCGTTAACTGCTTTACTTTGCCGGGCGTGCTGGAAAACTCACGGCAAAGGTCTTTGCCGTGTGTCTCGGGGAAAGCCCACGGCAAAGTCGCTTTGCCGTCCCGCGCGCTACCATCCACTCTTTGCCGTGGGTTGACTCACGGCAACGGCTTTGCCATGCCTTATCATGGCTTTGCCGTGTGTTTCTGATACACGGCAAAGGAGAAGATTACTGTAGTGTTTGTTGCCGCAAACGTGAACGTGATTAGATTGAGCAAATCGGTTGACATTTTTTTATGACAGCAGTTTAATCGATTTTTTTACATGGTTTAATCGATTTGTGATACGTATATGCATATACCTCGGCAGAGAAGATCGATTGAGGTGCATCGCCGGATAATAAAATTTCTGTCAAAATCATGCCCGTGTGACGGTTAAACTTTCTGGATTGCTAATTCTAGATCAGATGAAAATTAGCTTAAAGCTCAGCCAAACAAAATATTTAATCTACTTCCTCCGTCTCAAAATAAATGTCTTAGCTTTGCCAAAATTTGGATGAATCTAGACACTATTTTTTTCCGAAATGGGGAGCGGAGCCCCGATCTCTGCATCGAGCGATGCACACAGCCTTCATTTATTATTAGAACCACATTATTTGGCAAAGGCCATTACAAAGACCATACAAACCGGAACCGCCAAAACAAAACACTGAGCAAAAACGATAACCGTATCGTCAGCTCCCCAATAAGATCTATGAAACACCTATCTACCTGTTTCGACCCCGCCCCATGGTCACCCACACTGTTGTCACTCGCCAAGAGAAGCTGAAGTGCATTGGCGCGGCGGCTCGAACTCAAGCAAAAGGATCCCTAGAACCGCACAGCATATCCACGGAGCGGCGCCCATGCACCCGCTCCGAATATCGTCGTCTTCATAATCCTCCGTCAACCCGTCGTTAGCATGTAGATCGATGCGCAGACTCTCGCCACACCAGCCACCGACACCACCTCGGTGCCAAGCAGCAGCACCCCCCGCGTGCTAGCCGCTCCACCCATCCCGCCGCTTCTATCCAACGTTGCTCCACAGGCGATGCTCCCAGGAGAGAACGTGATACCGACACCGCGGCACCACCATCGCCCGACCCGAAGATCTTACGGTTTCCCTCAGAGCAGCACGAGTGAGGTCGACACTAGTTGTCCGGCGATGCCTTCATCAAGGTCACGGCGTGGTAGCGCCGCCATCGCCTGCCAATCGGCCCGGTTTTCACCGTAGGTCTTCCCGCCTCGCGGCCGGGACTAGATGATGGATCGCGAGATCCGCCAACCAGCCCCAGGCCGACCACCTTCGACGGAGAAGAAGGCCGCCTCCACCATCTTCCTCGTGCCTCTGGACTGACCCCAACCTCCATGGTGTCGTTGTCGGAGTTGTCGAGATGCAGCGGGCGTAGGCAACCCATCCAAACCCATAGGGGCTAGATCGGCCCGCCGTTAGCCCTTCATGCAGCTGCGTCGCCGCCGCCATCAACATGATATAGATTCATCGAGATTTTGACAAAGCTAACACATCTATTTTGAGACGGAGGGAGTAGTTTTTTTAAAGAGAGTATAACCTGTCCCATCGCATTATTGCAAATTCCGAAAATACAATTTTCCATATTTCTAATTACGTATTTACTTACGTCGACGAAGACCTCTACATCGAGTGATGCATATATCCTACAAATGCTGATGTTTTTTCAAGATCATGTCTCTCCCATCCTCTTCAACTTTGTATCTCATGTTTCTTTCAAGAATGCTTATCAAAGCAGCGGGGCATGGCCTTGAATCTGGTCTCTTAAGATCATTTTGCCCATCAGGAATCATTAGCATGCAATATGCTCATGATACACTGTTGTTCTTGGAAAAAAACTTGATTCTGTTTGCAACCTTAAGTGGTTGTTGTCCTGTTTTGAACAGAGCATGCGTATAAATTTCCACAGTTGTGATTTAGTTCCCATTAATATAGATGATTTAGTGCCAATAATAAAGTTGTATTATTTATATTTCTTGTTTTATAATCAAGTTTATTGTTCTATGTTATAATTATGTTAGCTCCAAACAATTAGTATTCGGAGAAAACCCCTAATATATATGTGGAATTATAAACGCCATAAAAATATTCCTAGTCTTGCCTCTAATAATAGTTTATTTATCACTAATAGTCCTAGTTTCCTGCCTAAGAAAAAATGTAAAGTTGTTACAATGTCACCGACAATATGTAAGAACAACATTGTTAGTTGAACAATGAGGTTGGATAAGACCCCAAATGATATACCGTGAAACGCATCATTAATATTATTATCGTAGTTTCTCAATGGCAAGTATTACTATTACTAAGATCATTATGATGAAAATATGCCCTAGAGGAAATAATAAATGTATTATTATTAATATTTATGTTTCATAATTAAGTTTGATATAATTGTATTGGTTCCAGATAAAGTGTATTTGGAGGAAAACCCCAATACATGTGTGGAATAATAAACATGAATAAGACATCCCGTGATCATCTGGCCGATCACGTGATCAAGTTGTTGATCACATGAACATCTATAGTACGGTATGAGTAAAGAGTACATGCCAGGTAATGAAGATAACCTAGTGTTTCATCTCAGACAATGTAAAGTATCGACAAAGCAATACGATATGTATCGGATATAATACTACGGTTCACACGATTTAGATCTTCGTGTTATTTGCGGGGATTATTACGTGTATCAAGACGGTATAGTAATCATTGTAGCGGAAGGATTTCCGGACATGTACGTAAACATCCGAACCCACAAGGTCACACACTTAAGATGTTATCGTCATTTAGAACGTGAGTGCGATTATGATAGTTGAATGAAGTAATCTAGAAAGGAAGTTTCGGAGTGTCTCGAAATGTGCCGGAGGTGTCCAGGATATCACCGAGAATGGACAGAATCGTTCCGGACACGTTGTGGAAGACATCGAGAATATTTTATGAAGGTTCAGGAAGTAATTCGAATGAGTTCGGAATTTTTTGGAAAGCTTCATAATAAATATTCATGATTATAAGTAATTATCCTGGTGGAGGCAACATAGGCCAGAGGGCCTGATACATTGCAAATGTATCTATAATTTTTGATGTTCCATGCTTGGTTTTATCCACTTTCTTGTGTTTTGTTCCAACTTTGGAGTGCTTTTCGTATGATTTCTTGGACTAACCTATTAACAAGAGCCACAGTGCCAGATGCCTGTTTTCTGCTGTTTTTAGTTCCAGGAAAGTCAGAAAATGAATATTCTCGGAATTGGACGGGACAAAAGCCAAAGTGCCTATTTTTCCGGAAGGGGTCAAGTGCCAGAATACGAGACGGAGAAGGACCAAGAGGCCACCACACCACCTGGCCGGGCGGCCTAGCCTGGCCCGTGCCAGGGGGTGGTGAGGCCAGCCCTGACACCCCCTCGGCCTCCCCTTCCGACTATAAGTTGCCCTCGGGACGAAAACCCTAAGTACCCAATCAAAAATCCACGAAAGAGTTTGTAGCCGCCGTCATCTCTATCCCTAGATCGGGAGGGATCTGAAGCTCTTCCCGGCACCCTGCCAGAGAGGGGATTCACCCTGGAGGCCTTCTTCATCACCATGCAAGCCTCCGGTGTGATGCGTGAGTAGTTCATCCTTGGATTACGGATCCATGTAGTAGCTAGATGGCTGGTTTCTCCTCCTTTGTGCTTTCATGTTTAGATCTTGTGAGCTCCGTTCATGATCAAGATCATCTATTTGTAATTCATACATGTTGTGTTTGCGGGGATCCAATGGATATTGAGATGCTATTTCAGATTGATTATTGATTCTATCATGTCTTTGTTATTTGAGATCTTGCATGCTTTCCGTTGTTAGTAGCTATCTTGGCCAAGTAGATGCTAGCAACTCCAAGAGTTAGTATTTATACTCGATAGTGGGTTCATGCCTCTGGTAATCTGGGGAAGTGACAGAAATCTCTAAGGTACTAGATGTGCTGTTGCTACTAGGGAGAAAACAACAATCCTTTGTTCATAGAACAATCGTATTGTTTACTTTACACGCAGTTCGTAAAGCAATAATCTGTTGCTTGCAACTTAATACTGGAGGGGGTTTGGATGATAATCTGAAGGTGGATTATTAGTCATAGATGTAGTTGGATGGCGGTCTATGTATTATGTTGTAATGCCCAATCAAGTCTCAAAGGAGTTAAGATGATTAGTATATGCATGTATTGCTTTCTCGGTGTTTGTCAATTGCCCCGCTGTAATTTGTTCACCCAGCATGTTTTCTATCTAAGGAGAGCCACCTCTAGTGAACTATGGATCCCGGTCCTTGTCTTTTACATTCAATCTACAATCTTTTACTGCTTTGTGTTTACTTTCTACAAACTTTTACTTCTTTCCATTCGATACGTTAAATCCTTTGTTTTCTGCAAAACACGGTGAGATTGACAACCTCATCGCAAGTTGGGGACAAAGTTCTGTGGTTGTGTTGTGCAGGTCTTCACGTTGCTACTAGCACCCGTAGTGCGCCCTGCCAAAGCTCAGCTAGTAACACCTTTGAGGTGTTTCCTTGCTCCTACTGGTTCGACTAAACCTTGGTTTCATAACTGAGGGAAACTTGCTGCTGTGCTCATCATACCTTCCTCTTGGGGTTCCCAACGAGCTCTACATCAACCACGAGCCATCAACACTTTTCTGGGCGCCGTGCATTGAGTCATCAAGCATTTTTCTGGCGCCGTTGCCGGGGAGTCAAGGACATCTTCACAAGGGGAGTCCCTCATAACCAATCTCTTTACCTTGTTGTTTTTGTTTTGCTTAGTTTTCTTTTTGCTTTGTTTGCCTGTTTTGTTCTCGAAAAAACACAAAAAAATTAGTTCCTTTCTTAAGTTGCCTTTATGACTAGCTCTGCTCCAATCACTATTTCATTATGGATAGCTCACTCAGTTTCCTATTTGGGAACAGTATTATGACTGCCAAGGTAATAGATGAACCACCGCCTGCTAGAACCTCCATGGAAGAAGAAATTGCTGAACCTGAAAGCTCATTAGATGAAAAAGAGGAGGAGAGTGATGGACAAAAGGAGGAAGAATGGATCTACCCATGCCTACCTTCTAATGAGAGTAACTCTTTATCCCTTACATTATTTGATTGTCCCCCATGCTTATCAAAGGAGGGTGAATGTTATGTTCCCGAGGATTCTTTTGAAAATGTTTATAATAAAGATCTAGTGCTTGTAGATCATGAAAAGCATGCCTTATGTGATAGTTATATTGTTGAGTTTATTCATGAGGCTACTGAAAATTATTATGAGAGAGGAAAATATGGCTGTAGAAGTTTTTATGGTAATGAAACACCTCTCTATGTGCTGAAAGTCTTGAAGTTGCCCTTGTTTTATCTACCCATTCTTGATATTATGTGCTTCTTTGATTTATTTTTTACAAGATTCCTATGCATAGGAAGTGGGTTAGACTTAAATGTGTTTTAAATTTGCTTCTTGATGCTATCTTTTACTTCAACTCATATTTCTTATGTGAGCATCTTCTCAAATTATCATGCCTAACTTAAAGGCGTTAAAGAAAAGTACTTGTTGGGAGATAACTCAAGAGTTTTAGATGAGTCTTGCAAGTTATTACCTCTGTAATAACCTCTCCTTATACTTTTTATTTGCTTTTTGTGCCAAGAGTAACCTCTAATGAGAGTGAAGTAATGATTGGGAAAGTTGTTGTCCCGAAACAGATTTTTGTGCTTCACCGTAAAAATTCCTGAGAGAGCTCTGTATGTCGGATTGAGCTGTAATTTTTTGTGCTTATTCCCCGGGTTGTTATCTAACTTTCGTTAGTTCAAAACTTTTTGATTTGAGAAACAGAAGGTCTTCGAAAAAATTTGTCTTTACCTGCTGGTCTGTTTTGACAGATTTCTGCCATTTTCTGCATTTGCTTCTTGTTAGTTCCTTCTTGAGTTTCTTTGGGGAATTGAGATTTTTCAGGAAAGTGCTACAGTATTTAGTGTTCTAATGGAATTTTATTTGGTGTTAGAACTGAACCTTGAGACTTATTTATCTTAAGTGCACTAATGTTGCTAATGAGATTGTGAAGTTTTGTATGAAGGAAAAATTTCAGGTGTATGGAAGGAACGAGTAATGAGATAAAGGATGGATTAAAGCTCAAGCTTGGGGATGCCACGCGTGTCACCCCAAGAAATATCCAAGAAGTACAAGCGTCAAAGCTTGGGGATGCCCAAGGCATCCCCCTTCTTCATCAATAAAAATTCCAGGTTTCTTCCAAACGCTTCATTTTTATTGTTTCATGCACAGTTGTGTTTTTCTTGGAGCATCTTCTTTTTTCGTTTCTGTTTTGGTTTTTAGTTTTCTTGGTTTTCTTAGTTTTCTGAATAATTTGGTTGGACCCCCTCTTTCACACTTTGGTTTGCGAATAGTTTGGTTTGGTTTGGAAAAGAGTAGGAAAGTTCATACTTATGTGGTAAAAAGAGTTTGTTTTTGACTGTGGCCTATGCTTTGTCATGCCATGCTTGATATTGTTTTGGCTTTATGCTTAGTATTCTTTGTTGTAGCATGACTTGTTATAAACAATTGAGATTGCTTAATGTGTCTTGGATGAATCATGCGTTGTTTTAGCATATTAAAGCATATTATAGTGGTATTCTCCTTTGATGCTTTATTTGGGTTGACTTGGCGCATGCTCACACCATGTTATGACTATCTCAAGTCGCTATAGCCTTTATGATCCTTTAGTCTTCAACTTGTAGTATCACTTTATGCTTTGATCAATGATGTTTTGTCGCTCTGCATGATTATGGCCATTATTGCTCTCTTAGTTTGTCGCTCCCAGTCTTTTGCTAGCCTCCACAACCAAGTATGAGTTTCACTCATGCATCCAACTCCCTAAAACAAGTTATTCCAAAGAGTCCACCATACCTACTTACTAGCTTATGCTATTCCAAGTATATTCATGCTTTTGTTTACCTTCCTCTTGTTATGAGAAAACTAGTGATTAAAGCTCTCACGAACTTGATGGCACACCTTACTTTACTTGCCCTTAATAAACTTGAACCATTGTGTCTTGTATGTTGTATATGCTTGCACTTATTTGTTGGGAATTAGCAGAACCATGCTTTCATGGGGAACGCTTTTAACATTGCACTTGGTACTTGTACCTAGTTGATATCATGCTCTTTTGTATATGGATGTCGTTGGTGTGAAATGAAAGGGGAGCTTGTAAGTCCATGGAGTTATGTATATGTGTTAGAGAAACGCCTGGACCGCTGGTCTAATCCATGCTGACATGGTGGAAACCTGCAGCGTAACCATAATGAGCTGTCTATGAAGCATTCTTCTTACAAAAAAAAAGAGTCCTATATTGAGAAAAAAAGATAAAAGAAAAAAAAAAGATACTATGAAAAGAGGAAAGAGAGAAAAAAGCACCATATTCCCATGGTAAATAAGAAGAATGCTGAGATGCTCATTGTCTGCTTGCCATGTCATTTTGATATGGGGATTCTTCTGTATCATCGGGCAAGGGGTACCCCGTTGGCGGTTCTCAATGATACACATATACTTACAATGACAAGAACTTACCGGTGACTAAACTTGAGTAGCATGAGGAGCGGCCCTCGTATACAAGGGACATGAGATTTCTGACTTATACTTCGCCAAGCATGTACACCATAGTTTGTTCACTTTAACCTTAATCACTTCAAGATACTTATGATAGGGGCAATGAGAGCTGAAAGCTGTAAGTACCATAATTTTTGGAAGCTCTTTATGAGACTTGAATCCCTACTTCCTTTTACAAAAGGCCTTTCTTCCACCATTATATTGAGTCTCCACCTTCTATCTTTATGCACCTACTTTGAGAGCATAGTGGCCATTCTTAGTTCTATGTGCATTGTCCCAAGACTAGTTGATTGATGCATTACTTGTTATTGCTTATTTGAAACTATTGTATCTAGTCAGTCTTATGAACTTTGAAGGTGTCCTATGCATTTATATTTGCTACTCTATTGAGGGACAAGCTGAATACTTTTATGCTATGTTTTCTTATGTGAAACAAACAAACGTCTTGCAAAGCATTGTTATTCATGAATCTTTTGTTTGTGCCTTTTCATGTTGCATCATAGTTTCTTTGTCTTATTGCTAGAACTTTGTCTTTCATGTTATGATTGAAGTACTATGATCCCAGCTTTGAATGTTTTACAAATACTTTGATCAAGTCTTTGATGGTGCATGTCACCTCAAAAATTATTCTTTCTTTTTATCACTTACCTACTCGAGGACGAGCAGGAGTTAAGCTTGGGGATGTTGATACATTGCAAATGTATCTATAATTTTTTATGTTCCATGCTTGGTTTTATCCACTTTCTTGTGTTTTGTTCCAACTTTGGAGTGCTTTTCATATGATTTCTTGGACTAACCTATTAACAAGAGCCACAGTGCCAGCTGCCTATTTTCTACTGTTTTTGGTTTCAGGAAAGTCAGAAAATGAATATTCTCGGAATTGGACGGGACAAAAGCTAAAGTGCTATTTTTCCGGAAGGGATCAAGTGCCAGTATACGAGATGGAGAAGGACCAGGGGGACACCACACCACCTGGTCGCGCGGCCCAGCCTGGCCCGCGCCAGGGGGTGGTGAGGCCAGCCCTGACACCCCCTCGTCCTCCCCTTCCGACTATAAGTTGCCCTCGGGACGAAAACCCTAAGTACCCGATCAAAAATCCACGAAAGAGTCTGTAGCCGCCGTCATCTCTATTCCTAGATCAGGAGGGATCTGAAGCTCTTCCCGACACCCTGCCGGAGAGGGGAATTCACCCTGGAGGCCTTCTTCATCACCATGCAAGCCTCCGGTGTGATGCGTGAGTAGTTCATCCTTGGACTACGGATCCATGTAGTAGCTAGATGGCTGGTTTCTCCTCCTTTGTGCTTTCATGTTTAGATCTTGTGAGCTCCGTTCATGATCAAGATCATCTATTTGTAATTCATACATGTTGTGTTTGCGGGGATCCGATGGATATTGAGATGCTATTTCAGATTGATTATTGATTCTATCATGTCTTTGTTATTTGAGATCTTGCATGATTTCCATTGTTAGTAGCTATCTTAGACAAGTAGATGCTAGCAACTCCAAGAGTTAGTATTTATACTCGATAGTGGGTTCATGCCTCTGGTAATCTGGGGAAGTGACAGAAATCTCTAAGGTACTAGATGTGCTGTTGCTACTAGGGAGAAAACAACAATCCTTTGTTCATAGAACAATCATATTGTTTACTTTACACGCAGTTCATAAAGCAATAATATGTTGCTTGCAATTTAATACTGGAGGGGGTTCGGATGATAACCTGAAGGTGGATTATTAGTCATAGATGCAGTTGGATGGCGGTCTATGTATTATGTTGTAATGCCCAATCAAGTCTCAAAGGAGTCAAGATGATTAGTATATGCATGTATTGCTTTCTCGGTATTTGTCAATTGCTCCGCTGTAATTTGTTCACCCAGCATGTTTTCTATCTAAGGAGAGACACCTCTAGTGAACTATAGATCCCGGCCCTTGTCTTTTACATTCAATCTACAATTTTTTACTGCTTTGTGTTTACTTTCTGCAAACTTTTACTTCTTTCCATTCGATACGTTTAATCCTTTGTTTTCCACAAAACACGGTGAGATTGACAACCTCATCGCAAGTTGGGGACAAAGTTTTGTGGTTGTGTTGTGCATGTCTTCACGTTGCTACTAGCACCGGTAGTGCGCCCTGCCAAAGCTCAGCTAGTAACACCTTTGAGGTGTTTCCTTGCTCCTACTGGTTCGATTAAACCTTGGTTTCATAACTGAGGGAAACTTGCTGCTGTGCTCAACATACCTTCCTCTTGGGGTTCCCAACGAGCTCTACATCAACCACGAGCCATCAACACTTTTCTGGGCGCCGTGCATTGAGCCATCAGGGCCGCATGGGCCCCACCGGTCCACGCGCACAAGGGAGAGGGGGAAACCCTGGCCGAGTCGCCCAAGTCCTCCCCTAGGCGGACAGGTGGAGGAGAGGCGGTAGGAATCCCTCTAGGACTCGTTCTCCCTCCCCTAGTCGAGTTGGAGGAGAACAGAGGAATCCTTCTGGGACATGAAGTCCTTCTTCTACTCTTTGTATGTATGTGTGGAGGAAAGGAAGGAGAAGTTCTACTGGGACTTGGAGTCCTACTTCTACTCTATCTTTAGGAGAGAGGCTAGCTGCACAAATATACGGGGGCGGGGCCAAAGGCAAGGACACATGTTTTTTGGAGAACCACGCACCAGCCCTGCCCAAGCCACCGCCACCGGTGACCCACCAACGCGTCATCGTCACGCCGCCGCCGGTCATTGCCGCCGCCTCGGCGTCTCGAAGTTTGTCTTCCACCTCTTCTTCGAGTTGATGTCGTCTTCACGAGGAACTTTCTGCCACTGCTTTTTGATCTTGTTTATCAACCCAAATTCATGCGCTCAGATGTGGATCACAAACCTATTGTCTTGAATTTGTCATTTTCTTGAATTTGAATGCCAGAGGATAAAGTTGATGTGCTCTTCTCCTATGCCCTAGGCTCAATGTTCTCAAAAGGATACCCAATTTTTAATTTACTAAGCAGATCTCCTCAGGATGTAGAAGTATCGGTGACACCAGTGAGGCTACTTTGACTCCTTCGCTCATTCACAAGTGGCTTAGTCAGAGTGCTTGCCTACCAGTGTTTGGAAGACTAGATGCATGTATCTTGAAGATCACAGATCTTCACTCCCCCAATTACAGACTTTCTTCTCACTTCGTTCGTTGGATCAACCCCCTCTATGAGACCGCAATACCCCGGTGGAATCGAAGGCCCGCTTACTAATAGGCAAGAGGGGACCCTTTCTCGCCCATCCCTACCTACATCAGTTAAGGTGGAATCTAACAACCACCAGCGTTTGGTGCAGCACCTGCATTTTGGTGCATCCTTCTTCCTTTCCTTGGTGTTTCGTTCCATCATATTCCAAATAACTTATCTAATTACAACGTATTAACCGCTAATACACCTTGTAGGTTAGGGTATTAAAAACACATTGAACAGAGATCCGAATCGAATACAAAAGATTGGAAATGTTCGTTCGTTCTTCTCCACCTGATGACGAAGTGCCCGGTCTCTCAAATAGAGTCGAACTGCAAGACTACATCAAGTGATGAATTCAATAGATTCAAAAAAACTAAGAGATGGATGAAATTACACAAGGAATCCTTGTCTAAAAGAACAGGAAAATGGGGATATGTCGAAAAAAGGTCATTTGCTCTTACCTCAATAAGGGAAGCACCAGCCTTCTCTTTTTCTTCTTGTTAAACAATTCACTACTAAGCAAGTTCTAACAGATTGACTATTTGTGTGATAAATTCTTTGAGTTAACTTGCTATTTTCATGAGAAATAAAATTGACAAGTTGAAGTTGGAGATTATCTTCTTGCAAGAGATCCTGTGGGAAAAGTGTTGCTAAATTTCTCCTTTCGTCCCTTTCATATGCGAGACCCAACTGTTGTCGGTCGGGACAAACAGGAAAGGGGCGGGGATAAGCTTATGTAGAAACAAGCTTATTGCCCCCCCCTCCCCCCCAAACCCGACCAATTTACCAATTATGAGTGGGGCGCTTTAACCATTCAACCATGGATTTTTAGTAGGAATCATCGTACATCGTAAATAACCAATTTTCATATAGAAATACATATCATAGAAAATAATATAATAAAATTGTATATCAGTGATCAATTCGAGGATCTTAGCAATATCCTCAAGCAGGATGATTTGATATCCATGTTCTTCTTCTTCACGCTAGAGTGATGCTCGTCTACTACCTTCGTCTAGATATAACCTAGCTGGACGACAAAGTGTTGCCGGATCTTCATTGACATATTCCCGCTTCGTCCGTGAGCTTGATCTCACTTCAATGTGGTGTCATTCTTATTTCGCGTATAGATACTGATGGAGGTGCGACGATTGGAGCACTTGATTGTTGGAGCCATCTGTGGGATAATACATCTCCTCACGACTTGCTAAGGCTTGTTGCGGGGATCGACGCACGACCAACCTCGTTATCGATAAACTTTCGCTAGTTCGATCTTTGAGGGTATGATCCGTTACCTTCTCCTTCGCATTGGATCTTGGTTATGCGCTAGAATTTTTTGTTTTGTGTAGTGCGGTCCCCAACACGTTATACCATAAGACTTATGTGGACTTGGATATGATATAGATGTCACTATATCATCAAACATTACCTCGTGACCAAGGAATGGTCCGCACAATGAGGACGTACTATAGACCACGATTGAGTTTATGTGTGTCATTTTATTTTGAGAAAGGGAATATATTAATATTGTGAAGATACCACCCAGCCTCTGCACCAACAAGACGTCCAAAGACATCAGGGATATACAGAGCCAAGAACAAAATAAATAAGAGAGAAAATAAAACTAAAGATCCCATCTCATTGTACAACCACTCACAACAGAAGCACTCTAACCACCACCGAGTACAACATCCGTACTACAAACTATAGGCTCTCCAAAATCAACGCCTCCAAGAAGGGAACCATGCACAAACATTGACGTCGCCCGATGGAAAATCTTGGGTTTTCACCCCGGAGAAAGGCATAGTTTCCAAAACAATGCCTTCAGCAAGATCATTACCAGTTACAATCAATGAAGGCCTGACCTTGAGTTTTTACCCTGTAAATCATGACTCGGTACTCGATGAGCACCACCAAAGTTGCAGTCCATATGTGTTGCCATCCCGCTTGTCAAGGTTGCTGTTGCAAGTCATCGAACACCCGACACATAGGGAGAATCTGTGCCACATTATCTTCATCACAACCAAAACCTTTCTGCCAAAACGGTAGATGAAGCTTCACGCCGTTCCCCAGAAGGGTGGATTCCGCTCTAGATCTCCAGTAGCATTATGTGCCTGACTGGGCAAATCTCTGAGAGGAAGACCGAAACTCGAATGTGGCCCAATCGAGGAGGCGAAGTTGAAATAGATTGAGGACTTCGCAATAGAAAAAGAGGAGGGCCAAACCACCCTTATTCGGCCAGGCCAGTAACCTCCACACTGCCGATCAGCTTCCGGCGATCAGATCGAGCAGACCGGGCCCACTTGACAACGACACGAGGAGGGCTGCAGTGCACCCTTAGGCATGCGCAGGAGCGCCGACCTTCTAGGTTTTCTCAGGAGTTTACGTCTGTCAGGGGATGAAGAATGGAGCCGAATCATATGGACGAGGTGTGACATGATGGTCCACTATTTCCAATCAAAAGAGGGGATATGTGCCACGTCGCATGGTGCGCCGGTAATTTGGTATTAGCACAAACTGAAGGGCAGGACATGTCTGAACTTTGAACCTAAGTAATTTGTAATTTGTCGACCAAGTTGAGAGAAGAACATAGAAATAATCTACTTCCATAGATCAATTGCAAAACAACTTAGCCAATCACGCAACAAAGGTTCTCCTTGTGGATGTTGTTCGAGAAGGGCACCTTCACCTTCGACACCCAGCACCTCGAGTGGACTACGTCGCCCAAATGGGCACGCGGGTCGGCATATGCCGCCACAAGGGCGGCACCGGTCGCATCTGCTCCTCAGACAGCGTGCCCGTGACCGCCAGCAGGATGACGACCCTTTCGTGATGGAAGCTCCTCGCAAAGAGGTTGTTAGACACAGAGTTGCCGCGGCAGCTGGGCACCAGCGGTTCACAAACAGTGGTCAGATCGGTTGAGGTAAAAGCCCCATTTATGCTGTACAAAAATTTACCTTCCCGAAATCTTTATCTTGCACAATTGATAATCTAGAACTGATCTGCAAACTTCATGCAGTTGAGGACCTTGGTCGTGTCTGTCTAGGTAGATGATTTCTGTAAAAATGGTGCAATTACTCTCTGGAGTAATTTGGAACACGTACAACTCTTTACGTCCCGACGTGCTCTAGAGTTTCCAGCCCAATTTAACGCCCCATGTACTGATATATAGCCGAATTAAAGGCCCAAGTAGCAGCCCATGCAGCATCGGTCTGAGTTTTTCTTTCTTGCTGGTATCATTTTCCGCAGGAGAACAAAAAAAACGATCGGCAATAAATAAACAAAAATAGAATTGGAGATGGGAGGGGCATCGATCCCCCTTCCTCTAACAAGCGTTAATTAGTGCTCTACCATTTGGGCTACATCCCCATTTACAATAACTTAATTAATTTAAGTAATTTAAATTGATTAACAGTGATCAAGAATTAACGATTAGTATTGGAGTCATCACACTCACGGTGGGAAAACATTAACTTCCACTTTGACGCCCCTTATGTTTTCTTGCCTGTTTAATTTCATCAAGAAGCAGATCTCTTGCTTGTATTCATCTCATCTAATAAATTGTGTCTTTAATTTTGCGGTAAATGTCTCATGTGAGGTTGAACTCATATAGTACTTACTCCTTCCGAGGGATAATAAGTGTCAGAGGGAGTATCGGCTGAGTCCCATATGCTTCCTGTTAGTTGTTACCTTGCTCAGGATACCATCTCTAGCATCATCAGCTGATGACCAGAGCGGGAGCCTCAAATTCGGATCATATGAAATTAGTACCCCCAGCATCTTTAGCAGCTCTGGAAGCTGCAATATGTGCAGTTCGGTTATCAGACTTGTTGATCCATGATGGAAGATTTTTGCCTAGCATAGTTGCACAAGGATTCTAGGTAGAACACTCCAACAATCTGATACTCACACACACACGGTACCATCATAGAACAACCATTGTCGTCAAAATAAGAATGACATATCTGCACAACGATAAAGATAAAATATTTCAGCTTGGAGCCACCGGTTCCGTGAAACAAGGACTGGAACATAATACTACAACATCTCAGCCTCGCACCATTCTGAAACACAACTCAGTTGCACAAACGAGGAGTACTCATATCTGTTCCAAAGCAGAGTTACTACAGACCTTGTTGTCTCAACTCACCCCCCTAGAAATTCTATGTAGAACATTCCAACAGTTTGATACTCACACACGGTACCATCATACTCCCTCCGTCCCAAAATAAGTGACTTGCATTTGTCTAGATTCGGACGTATCTCACACTAAAACAAGTCTAGATACATACGAATCTAGATAAATCCAAGTCATTTATTTTAGGATGGAGGGAGTACATGTTACCAAAGAAAAGCAGTAGGATCCGCTGAAGCTTTGAAAGCAGCTATCGTGCTTTGTGGGGATCATGGTTCCCAACTACTAGATCCTTGCTAACCGCATAATAAGTAGTGTTACATCCAGTTGTCCATCCCACTGTCAATGAGTTCACCCCTGGCGAGCTCCCTCATAAACTTCTGGCCACGTAAATCTGGTACAAATATCAGGAAATGAATGACTGTAGATTAGGACGACTCATGAAAGAACAACTTCAAGTTAAACATAACACGCTTCTCATTTAACAGAATAGTGACTGATATCAAGTAGTAGATCATATGCCAATTGAACATATTTAAATTTTCGGGAACAAATTTTCTTAAAAAAAATTAAACCAGGAATAAAAACAATATGAAATACCAATTAAGCAGATTATATGCCCATTAAACTATATGCATCTTACGTCTCAGTAAATTGTATAGGGCCATATAAACCAGTGAAGAAATGATGATTTTACAAGTAAACACGAAATAGTATGCGGAGAGAAGGTATGACTCACAAGCATTCCCACTCCGACGGACATAAATCTTCTCAAGAGGTACACCATTTGCCATGAACATATGTGCCAACGTATGGACTCTAGCATCATCCTTTGAGCATTTGATCTTCACCATTCCAAGGTCTTTGCAAGTAAAAGATCTTCCCATTGGTTTGATACCTGTTTCCAATGCCTTCCTGGTGTTGTAGTTCTTTTGCACAGAAAAAAACAGCTATTAAGCATATGCTAACAAACTAAAAAGTAAGGAAATGAAATCAAGAATCAAGTAGCATATAACAAATATGTAATTACACATACTATTTTAAGTTGGAGAAAAAGCCTCTCTATATTAGGGGAATGCTGCAGCAAGAAAATCAGTGCATCAAAATCAGCAGCCATACACCATTCACCAAGGGACAGGGTCTTCAGGTTGCTAAAAGTTGGACAGCTTTTCAATTCCCTACTCAGAACCACCTTCATATTAAAGACAAAAGAGCATTCAGCAAATAATGGTAAAAATTCGAATCAACTTCACAGTGTAGACAATACAAACTACATACTGGTGGCTTATTATGTACTGCCTCCGTCTCAAAATAGATGTCGCAAGTTTGTCAAATTTTGAATGAATCTATATACTAAATAGTGTCTAGATTCATCCAAATTTTGACAAATCTGAGACATCTATTTTGAGAAGGAGGGAGTAGAAAGAATAAAACAAACCTACCCGTCTTAAAGCAGCAAAGGGAAAACAACATATGGTGATGTACTGCTGGAGGATTAACACTTATTGTTACAATATGAATCATTATTCTTTCTAGTAAATGAAGGAACTCTGCCCTTAAACAATCTTATAAAACTCAACCAACCAGGCACTAGCACCCAGCATTGTTGTTCGAGAAAAATAACTAGACACGGTCACTCCGTGGAGTGGACTAATTTCCGGTTCACTGGGGAGTCGAACTCTAGTGGGCAGGTTGGCATTGTCGCTCCTCTAGCAACTGAGCGACGCTCAGTTTCCTTAGACACTCTTATAAGGACTGAATATATCTAAACAGTTGAAAAGATACACTACTCAACAAAGAGAAAAGCGATACACAATCCTCTGAGAACATAAATGGTGAATATGCTCACCCCTTCTTATCTAATTGATTCGCCTACTACATTTCATGCTTAAGCAAACTAGTACAGCTTTATTTATTTGAACTATGTAACCAGGTTCTGACACTAAAGGGCAAAAGGTGAGAAATGTGTTCATTCAACACATGTGTTCTGTTGGAGGGAACGTGCCATTTCTTTGGAGAACATTCAAGAAAAAATGTCATGTAATTATTATGGCTTTGCCAAGGAAAATATATTTATAGAATGAGAGAAGGATAGAGATATCAGCAAAAGAGGGTGATAGCTATACCTCTCCAGCATCAGTTAACAGCTCCAACTTGTAGCACTTGAAAGGCTTTCAAGAATATGATGGCCACCTAGAATCTTACTATGATTGCCGAGACTGTTTTCACCATAGTTACCACCTTTACTTGGGTTCTGGCCATCACCTTTGTAGCCATACTTTGCATCATTTGCAATCTCACTGTATTCATAGGTATTGTCATCGCTATCGATATCACTACCATAATGATAATTATCCTTGTAATGATCATGCCCATATCTTTCTCCATATCCAAACTTGCCAAAGTCATCCTCATCACACATGTATCCAAAATCATCATCACTCAAGGAAGAGCCATCATGAGTCTTATAGTTATCGCTCCTATCATCATCATTGTTATCGTCGCCATCGTCATCAGTAGTTTCGTCACAATCATCTTTATCGCTGATGTGTTCAAAATCATCATCCAAGTAAGAGTCATCAAGTATGATACTGCCTGTGACCAGTGATCCGAAGTTGGTAAATGAAGGAACTCGGACGTAAGGTGTGACGATGCGCAGAAGCACGAGATTCGGAGAAACGATGGAGAAGGCGCACTTGATCTTGCATTTGAGCATGATTAGAGTCTTCAAAGAGGCACACACGATCTCGGGCCCGGTGATCAAGCAGTCCTTCAGATCCAGTTCTTCCAAGGATGTGCAGCTAGAGGAGAGCTGCTGGAGGTTCCTACGGTCGAGCATGGCATACGACAGCTTCAAGATCTTGAGGTGGCGAGAGACGAAGTGCACACCGTCCAACGACGCGGCCTCCTTGTGATGCCCAGCGAGATGGATGACCCGTGCTCTGCGGTTGATAGCGATCCTGATCCAGATGCTGGCATCGTTCTCATCGAAACCCGCGTCCTCGTCGCTCGAACGCAAGCGGAGCGTGTCCACGGGCACCGACACGTCGCGGAGGAGGAAGAGGCGGTGCACGAAGTCCCGGAACTCATCCGGCGGCTCGCTGTCGCGGCTGAGGTAGCGTGTGCGGAGGTCGACGCAGGGCGCGGACGCCCAGAGGTCGCGCCACCGCCGCGCGAGCACGCAGGTGCGCACCACCTCCCACGCCTTCAGGGATGACATGATGTGGTGCAGGAGCGCGTCCGGGAGAGCGCTCAGGCGGTCTACCGCGACGGCGCCTCGCCCGCCGGAGCCGGGCTTCTCGCCGGCGCGGCGGCGCGGCCCGTAGCGCTGGACGGCTACCCGGCGCATTCCGTCGAGCAGATAACCTGCATACAGGTTCAGGGACACCAGGAGTAAAGATTTTGCATTAATGGATGAAGATGGCGAGGGAGAGGGAATCAGGGTTTAGGGTTTAGGGAGAGGGAAAATTAATGGATGAAGATGGCGAGGGAGAGGGAATCAGAGTCCAAGGAAAATCTAGGGAGGAACTTACGGAGTGATTCGTGGAAATGGTGGGTAGTTGTTGCCGCTCCAGAAATCCGAATTTTTGGGGATGGAGGCGATCGCGTGATTTTCGCATCCCACCGCGTGTTTGTTGCCAAGCTGTGGCCCGTTCAGTCCATCCATTCTACTACGATCGAAGCGACGGCCCAATTTTCTTTTGTCAGTGTGCTAGTACTAGTATTTCCCAAGGAAAAATCATCCTACGTCTCAATAAAAAAAACTCCCAAAAGAAAAAGAGAAAACCCTAACAAAAATGTAAGATAATTTTTGTGTGAAAAAGACCCTATTATTAAAACAAACATAGAATAGTATGAAGCACCTCAACAAAAAACAAAAATTACAACGAAATCCATGAGATGTTCTGAAGACGAAGACAAAGGAATAACCATCGATGAAGCTCATTGACGATTCAGATATCCCCACGACCAGTAGGAGTTCTAGAGAACCACATCGATCCCACAAGCTTCTCAATGTTGCCGCCGAGATGGGATAAAGTTAGTGAGACTTTACTGGATAAGACGTCGCTGCCACCAACTGAGCGTCACCCTACCAAACCTTATCCCTAAAACCAGGAAAAAACGAGCCCTCCGGCCGCTGACAGGGGCCAAGATCCATTCCACCTTGAATGATCTCTATGATGAGGACGGACTATAGGCGACTGATTTTAGATCTGTCGTAAAAAGTGATGATGACTGGAGGAGCCGAATACATATGGACGGTTTAGCTACGCAACCCAGTTCTTCCATGAATTCAAAATGAGGGACGTGTGCCACTGTGCATGATGCGTTGGTAATTTGGTATTAATATGAACTAGAGGGTCTGAACTTTGAAATTCGGTAGTTGTCGACCAAATTTGAAGTTCATAGATCAATTGCAAACAACCTTAGCCGCTTACGCAAGAAAGGTTCTCCTTGCGGATGTTGTCCAAGAAGGGCACTTTCTCCTTTAAGCGAGCGTCTCGAGTCTACGTCACTGACCTAGACGCATGGGTTGGCATCAGGCCCGGCCCGAGGCACCCGGGCCCGTGAAGTCAAGGGGGGCCCAAATAGTAGTCTACCAGAGGTAACAAACTCTGGATGCGCACGCGCGTAGAAGCGTGGCGATCAAACATGAATAGTCACGTCTCTTGGACCCATTAATTAAGCGTGGCTCTATCAGTTTTGTTCTCGTTATGGAACTTGTCACTAGCTGCTATGAGTAGGGAAGTATACACGCGTAGTTAATTTCTCACTTTGCCATTCCTAGCTCGCAGTATGAAATACCTCATGCTTATTTTTGTTTAATGAAATACACCATGAGTAAGTTGTCGAGGTAACATTAATTTTTCTTGGTCAGCCTGTTGGATGCTCCTTTTCTATACTTTCCGGCTACCTCGAATTAGACGTCTCGAATTTGTCTAGATTCGCGTGTATTTAGACAGAGCCTAGTATATAAATACATGCAAATCTAGACTAATCTCCGACATTAATTTGAGATGGAGGTGGTAGTTCTTTTCTCAGTCAATTTCTTTAGCCATATGATACATGCATAAATCCATTTTCTTGTAGCATTTTTTATTTTTATTATCTTCGTTACATATATAATTATACGCCCATAGTTATATGCTCTTAAAGGAATTATATTGTTCGAAAAATAAACTTTTTTTAAAATTTTATTTTTCCGGCAACTTCAACTTGGCACCTTTTTCACCCACAACAAGTATATGTTGGAGCACAAACCTCATCTCGGGACCTCTTTTTATGTTATAAGAGGCCTGAAATTTTAGTTTTGCCCTGGCCCCCTGAAATGTCAGGACCGGCCCTGGTTGGCATATGCTGCCACAAGGGTAGCATCGGTCACCTTTGATCTTCACACATCGTGCCTGCCATCACCATCGAGATGAGGACCCTGCCGTGATGGAAGCTCCTCGCATAGACGTTGTTTGACTCATAGTCGCCGCGTCAACTGGGCACCACCGGGCTCTGCCTCGTGTGGTACACGTGGCACGAGAACGATGGTGACATGTGGCGGCCCATCGGCCCACCCGCCACCTCCCTCCCTCCATTTTGTATTGGAGAGTTTTGTGCGTTTGGTGTTGGAAGCAACATGCTATCTGGCTTATTTTAAACACAGAGATAATTCTCATTGAGTGATTCCTTCCATGAAATGTAAAATATATGTTGTGCCCGAGGAAATATAGTTTGCACAGACGGTGGTTAGATTAGTTGGGGGCAAAAGCCTCATTTGTGCTATACGAATACCTACCTTTTTTCCGGAAGTCTGTCTCTTGCATTGATAAACTAGAACTGATCTGCAAACTTCTCGAAGTTGAGGACCTGGGTTATGTTTGTCTGGCTTACCCTAAAAACGGTGCAATTACTCTTTGTGGTAATTTGGAGCCATACAGCTAGCAGATTATTTGATATGATGTGACCACGCATTCAGTTACTTGTTGCCGTCGGTTTTTTCTTACAGTTTTTCCATCAGAATTTTCTTTTAACAATTGCCATCAGGTTTCTTCATGATGCATTTTTTGTTTTAGCAGATCATGATGCATTTTTTTGGAGGAGATGTTTCTTCATGATGCATGCACTCCGTAATGCAAAACTGGACAGAGGCCGGCTCCGTTCGTCTATACAGCCCAATTAAAGGCCCAAGTAGAAGTCTCTACAGCGTCGGTCGTTTTACTTTTTTTGCTGGTCTAGTTTTCTGCACGAGAAAAAAAAGATCGATATCATAAACGAAAAATAGAATTGGAGATGGGAGGTATCGATCCCCCTTCCTCCAATAAGCGTTAATTAGTGCTCTACCATTTGAGCTACATCCCCATTTACAAACATTTCATTAATTTAAGCTATTAATATTAATTACTCCTTCCGTTCTAGTTTAAAGGTCACATATTGAAAAACATGCGGTCCCAAAATCCCTATTTTGACGTCCTTTTTCTGTTTTCTTGCCTATTTAATTTGTTCAACAAGCAAATCTCTTGCTTGTAGTATTTATCTTACACGGCTATCAGTGTTAGTAATGCTACAAAGTGAGAATGTTACCGATTTGATTGCTCAAAAAATATGTTAGCTATTCAAGACGTTTAAGGAAACAATAGTCCTTGCGTATAGGTATTTACATACAAACACGAGTGTGCGTACAATGAGAAACATAAAATGGGTCGTATCATCCGACTATGCCATAACTATTTGGTAGTATATAATAGAGTGAATTCCACTTTTTATCCCCTAATTTACCATTTGTGACAGCAATTACCCAATTGAACAAAAGATCTTTCTAGTTACCCCATTTAGTGAAATTTATGCCAGATTTTACCCCTTTTAAGATTTAGGAGCATTTTGTCGAGTCACACCCAGCCGTTAGGTCTAGATGTATCTTCTTCTGTCTCCTGTTATCCAGATGTATAAAAACGAGAGTTCCCTACTCTAAAGGTGTCTGGTGGTACTTGTAGAAGCTTGGATTTTATTTGTGCATTTGATAGAACAGTTTGTTGGCGATGAGCGGCACGCCTCCCTTTGTGCTTCTGTACTCGAGCATAAACTCCGCCACACCGCCGCGCTGGACACTGGCAACTACTCCCAACACAACACCAGCGCCCAGCCGCATCAATATTGTCTTCAGTAAGTACTACTACTACACTGCAGCCGGCGAGGAAAAAGGCACAATCATACTCGTTTAGTAATCTCTATGCCTATCATGTTTATGTCAAGACGAAGCGAGATGCTCTGTGTGCTTTCATGTACTATATCCTGATGGTGGAGCGTAATCTCCAGAACTAGCTCCGGCAGCTATGAACGAGGTCCACCTGCATTCGTAGCAATAGGAGGATTCCGGTCACTGGCCAACTACGTTTGGCCTTGCCTTCGGAGTAGCTGCGAGCGTTCATTAATCTTCAGTCACGTACAAGTTAATGTACATAGATTGATTTCATGTAGAGGTGCCGGGAGAGAGTGGTGAACATCAGGGTAAATATGTTTCCAAACAGTATACATAACTGACGACCAGGCCACACCTGACAGAACGTCTTCAACTCTTAAAATGGGTAAGATGTGGCACAAATTTTACTAAATGAGGTAAGCCGTAGGAATTTCTACTAAATGGGGTAACTGTTGTCACAAATGGCAAACTAGAGGGTACAATACGGAATTTACTCTATATAATAAGCTAGAAAACGGTTGTTTTCCCGACGGCCTTGTGAGCCACCAAGATGTGGTTTTTTCCTCTTTCACAAGAAAGAGATTGTGAGCTCCAACTCGAACACGTCTCATATGACTACTATATAACCTGGGCATTGTACACATCCATCCCTTGAGTTAAGTAGTACAACTATTTTGCAGTAGAGACTTCATCTTATTTCCTCGCAGATAAGCATTCTAGTTGGGAGTTTGGGACCATGCCTTTATGCAGTGTGAAAATGGCAAATGGAAAAGTTCGCTGCTAGAAAAACATTTCAAAAGAGAGGGGGGCAAAAGTACCAACACTTAGATTTTACTTCTGCTTCAACAAAAGTACCAACTTTTACCATTTTTCACCGCAGCTCAGTGCCCAAAAGTTACTTGCAACAAAATTGATGGCCAGCATTTATATGTTGCCATCAGTTTTTTGCCATCAGGTTTTTTTTTAGGGCTTGTTCGGTTTGCAAGGCATTGAAGTGGATCAACATGAATTGAGAGGGATTAATTCCCATGATCCCATCTAAGTCAAAATCCTCTCTAATCTCTTTCAGTCCACTTGTAGAGTGGATTAACCGAACATTAGAGTTTTCACATCACATCATGTTTTTCATTTTACCATTTTGCCATCAGGTTTCTTCATGATGCATTTTTTTCTTTGGGAGGGATGATTCTTCAATGCAAAATTGGACAAAGGCCTACTTCGTTCGTCTTTAACTCCTATAATTTGCCAACGTGGTCTATACTTTCCAGCCCAAGTGAACGCCCTATGCAGCCCAATTAAAGGCCCAAGTAGCAGCCTCTACAGCATCGGTGTTAGTTTTTCTTTCTTGCTGGTCTCGTTTTCTGCACAAGGAAAAAACGATCGATAAAAAAAATTAGAATTGGAGATGGGAGGTATGGATCCCCCTTCCTCTAATAAGCATTAATTAGTGTTCTACCCATTTACAACAACTTAATCAATTTAAGCAATTAATATTTATTAAACGTGATCAAGAATGAACAAACAGTAAATTCCACCTTAATGCCAGCACATTACATAGTACTAGTCATCATGGACTCATGGCGGGAAACATTAACTTCTATTTTGATGTCCTTTTCTGTTTTCTTGCCTATTTATTTTCTTTAAGAAGCAAATCTCTTGCTTGCACTACTAGAAAATAGCTTATCAGTGGCGCACTTTTTTTCACTATCCGTGGCACATTTTCTAGTGCGCCACTGATACGTCGCCACTGATAACTATCTTCTGTGCGCCACAGAAATCTTAAACTTCTGTGGCGCATATGTCCAATATGCGCCACAGAAGTTTTTTTACAAAACTCAAAAAAAAAGACGGGTCAGATCTCAAACTTCTGTGGCACCACAGAAGTTTTTTTTCAAATTTCAAAAAAAACCAGGTCAGATCTAGATCAGGCCGGAGGTGGTTGTTGTGGTGGTGGCTGGAGGAGGGCTAGGAGGAGGTCGCCGGAGTTGGTGGTGGAGGAGGAGGAGGTCGCCGGAGTTTGTGGTGGAGGAGGTCGCCGGAGTTGGTGGTGGAGGAGGAGGAGGAGGTCGCCGGAGTTGGTGGTGGAGGAGGTCGCCGGAGTTGGTGGTGGAGGAGTAGGAGGAGGTCGCCGGAGTTGGTGGTGGAGGAGGTCGCCGGAGTTGGTGGTGGAGGAGGAGGAGGAGGTTGCCGGAGTTGGTGGTGGAGGAGGTCGCCGGAGTTGGTGGTGGTGGAGGAGGAGGAGGTCGCCGGAGTTGGTGGTGGAGGAGGTCGCCGGAGTTGGTGGTGGAGGAGGAGGAGGTCGCGCGGAGTTGGTGGTGGAGGAGGAGGTCGCCGCAGTTGGTGGTGGAGGAGGAGGAGGTCGCCAGAGTTGGTGGTGGAGGAGGAGGAGGTCGCCGGAGTTGGTGGTGGAGGAGGAGGTCGCCGGAGTTGGTGGTGGTGGAGGAGGTCGCCGGAGTTGGTGGTGGTGGAAGAGGAGGAGGAGGTCGCCGGAGGAGGAGGAGGTTGCCGAAGGTGGAGGTGGCCGAAGAGTGGAGAAGGAGGAGGGAGGAGAAGGGGAGAAGTGTGTAGGAGAGGATAACTGGGAAGGGGAGAAGAAGTGGGAGGGGAGAAAAAGGAAAAAGAGATGGAGAAGGGCGCCGGCGAGATTCAAATTTCGAATCCCGCCAAAGACTTCTGTGGCGCATATGGGAGAAATACGCCACAGAAGTTTCACCCTATTTTTTATTTTTTTGCAGTAAAAAATCTTCTACCCTAATAACTTTTTACTTTTTTCGAATTTGAGGATTCTGTAAAATCCAGAACAACCATGGGTCGTTGAATTCGAATAGGAAATTTCGAGACGATCGTTTTGATAGGTTAAAGATTTTTTTCGACATCGTATGCAAAAGTTATAGCCGTTTTACCGTGCGATGACCTATTTTTGCAAAATACATCGAAATTCATGTTTTTCAATTTTGTCTAGATCTATACCCTAAAATCTAACTACAACTCAAAGGAATTATTTTTTTGAAGTTTCTATCATTTTTGTTTATTTTTTACAAAACTGAAAAAGCGATCCGAGGGAGGAGGGGGTGGGATCTGTTTTTGCATGTTCTGTGGCGCATACACCTATATACGTCACAGAAACATCACTTTCTGTGGCGTATATAGACATATGCGCCACGGAAGTTTCTTCCCCCTTTTTTTGTTGCTAGGTCCCATCAACTTTCTGTGGCGCATACATCTATATGCGCCATAAAATCATCACTTTCTGTGGTGCACACGAAAATATGCGCCACAGAAATATGGACTTCTGTGACGCATATTGGTTTCGTGCGCCACTGAACTGCCAAATTTCTGTGGCGCATATTTCTTAATGCGCCACTGATATATATTTGTGGCGCATGGTTTTACATATGCGTCACAGAATATCTTGTCTACCTATAAGCTGTTTTCTAATTGTGCTGTATTCATTTTACGGATTGATTATAAGACATGATTAGTGATGCTACAAAGTACAGGAGAATGTTAGCGATTCCATTGCTGGAAAACATGTTAGCCATTCGAGACATTTAAGAAAACAGTAGCCCCTACATTTATTTGCATATGAAGATTCTAGTTGGGACCAGCATGCCTATATGTAGAATAAAAATGGCAAATGGAAAAGTTCATTGCTAAAAAGACATCTTCAAAAGAGAGGGGCGCAAAAGTACCAACTCTTAGATTTTACTTCAGCTTCAAGTGAAACCAACTTTTACCATTTTTCACCGCACCTCGGTACCCAAAAGTACTTGCAACAAAATTGATGGCCACCGTACCTAATGACAAGCTTACGTTACAAGGTTGCATATTCCTTTTCAAAGTGGTCACGTGTGTTCCTCTTTCTCACTCTGTTGCATCACTGCATTGAGAATTCGCACTGGATAGCATAGCATGTGGTAAGAAAAACGGTCAACCGCCGCATAATTCAAGTGCACGTACACTCCCACGCTAGCTTGGATGATACTGGACGTTGACTGTTTTTTGTATGTACTACACGGTTCTTGAATTCTACATTTGTGAAACAAATCGAAACGTACATGAATAGTGCACTTCAAAAATGAAGGTGATTCTTCCACGTCGTGCAGTAGCATCAGGAAGTGGTTCCAAATTTTCCAGGGAAGACAAAGAATATAAGGTGCACAATGCACAGATGAATCATGATATGTGCACTGATCCGTCGTCCATCGTGCGTCAAATGATTTAATTGTTGACAATTTTTGGATGTATTTGGGGTTAGCTTCTACATACCGTATGTTCCCCATCACCAAGAGATCGGGCGTATATGTTGTAGTACCTGATTCCACGTGCCACACTGAACTGCACCACTGTCATCCTCATCTACATTTCCTACACCCTTGTAGTGCAATATTGTCCTTTGACAAAAAAAAATCAAGACGTCCTGGCCGCTGCCCAAAATATAGAACAAATTAAGCAATAAATAATAACAATCTCCCTCTCCAATGGCCTCGCTGGAGTGTGAAGGATATGAGATTCCGACTACGAGTGGAATGTGCGGGTGACTGCCTTTATGGTGTTCTCGGTGATCTTCCCTTCCCGTGTGGCTCAGCGTGCGCTTTCCTGGAGCCAGACCACCACCCTCCCGGTCCACAACATCAAGGTATCGATCCGCGAGTCATGTGCGCACCCAGATACTACCACCTCCCTGTCGACAGTGTGGGTGCGCATTCACGGGGTCCCGGATGAAGCTAAAAAGGAGAAGTGCATCAAGTTGCTCACCCAAGCGATAGGCAAGTTTGTCTGAGTCGACGAGAGCTCCCTTACTAGCCAGGGCCCGGTCCGCGTACTCGTCAAGTACCTCGACCCGGCGAAGCTCGATTGCACCCTCCCTCCCTTCTACTTCGAGAAGGCGGGCAGGGTCCTCACGGTGGAGTTGGAGAGGGACCATGAGGAGGCTCTATCACTATCCCCGGAGCACTCTCCCCCCACGGCGGCGACCCTGGGTAGGATGGGGGGATGACTCGTCTAGCGAGGACTCAGGCGACGGTCCTTGCCCCAGTGTTGGCCCTTGTCGACATCCCTCGCTACGTCTGCGTTGAGCCCCCAGTTCCTAAGGAGCTGGGACTGGCTCCCTATGGCTCGAACCTGGGCGAGGGGCTCAAGTACCTAGGACTCTCGGGGTTTGCAGTCCTGAAGGACACCTCCTGCAGCAGTCTTGAGGAGGCCAGGCTCACCTCTAGTGAGGGATTGGTGGTGGAACCCCCAACCTCACCCAGGTCGCCCGGTGCGGTCTGGTACACCCTCTCCCCGGGCTTCACTCCCACCTCACCCCGGAGGTCGCCTGCCGTGGTCCCGACGATGACAGCCCTGCCGGCTAGCGAGCCTGTCTTGGTCTTCCCTGACACTCTCGAGGCTAGCATCAAGACTCGCGTGACCCGCCGCTCCAAGCCTACTCCTCTCCCCTCCCGCTCGAGTGCCAGGATTGCTCGGGCCATGTCCAGAGCTATGGGGAGGGAGCCGACCGTTCTCAAGCAGGTGACGTCACGGACGGCGACCCGCAACCTTGACCCAGGTACATATAGTTGTTCCCATCCCCCCTCTCGTGTTACTTCTCCTCCATCTGGGTCCAGGTTTTCTGTATTGGCAGAGGTCCCAGAGGAACAGTTAGCCACTGTTGCTAGGGACAGCAGGATCGTGTTCCGAGGGGAGCGTGACCCGTGTTTGGAGAAGATTGTAGCTATTAAGGCGGAGGAGGTTTACGATGTGGCATTAGCGGCATCTCGGGCTTAGGCGGAGAAGGAGAGGTCGGTCGTGCCCCAGACCTCCACCAGCGCTGGGCAGCACGACCCGACGCCTAGTGGGAGTATTCCTCCTTGCCCTGCGGTTGGAGAGTCCTCCCTAGCATCCCCTAGGCGGGAGGCAGTGGGGGAGGCCCCCTAAACCCGCGTCCAGGCCCTCGACAGGTGGTAGGGCCCGGTCAGCGCCCTCGTAAGGGGGCAACCCCTGAAGTGTCTTAATGAATTGGTCGATTTTCACCTTAATTTGGAACATTGGGGGTTTTGGGCATGATGGTAGGAAGTAGCAACTGCGTGATTATCTAAGGCAAGAAGATGTAGATATTGTGGGGCTTCAGGAGATGATTAGACAGGACTTCTCGATCCCTGAGTTGCAGGGTTTGATCCGCCATAGGTTTATTTGGCACTGGCTGCCGGCGGACAGTCACTCTGGAGGCATCCTCCTTGGTGTTAAGGAGGATACCTTCGAGGTCGAGGACATGGCCCGCGGGGAATTCTTCGTGAGCATGTCCCTCACTCATAGACGGAGTAATCTTAGGTGGGAGGTTATCACAGTCTATGGGCCTGCGAACCATAGGAAGTCCCCAGCTTTCTTGGCAGAGCTATCAGCCAAGGTGGAGAGGTGCACCACTCCGGTTGTTATGGTAGGGGATTTTAATTTAATTAGATCCACAGACGATAATAGCTCGGATAATGTGGACTTCCCTAGGATGCGGATGTTCAATGACTGCATCGCAGATCTCGCCCTTAGAGAGATCACCCATGTAGGGGCGCTATACGTGGACCAACAACCAAGTAGACCCTATCCAGAGTGTGCTGGATAGGGTTATGGTATCGGTTGATTGGGAACTAGCCTATCCTCTGTGCTCACTGCGAGCAGTCATGAGGATTGGGTCATACCATTGTCCCCTCCTGCTTTCCACGCGGGACGGCTCCCCACCAAAACTGAATTGTTTCCACTTTGACAACTTGTGGCTCCAGCAGACAGGATTTGTTGAAATGGTTCGATCGAAGTGGGAGGCGACGGCCTTATCTACTCCAAGAGTGCGCATGACGGTATATGTATGGCATTTCTGTGCGATGATGGCACGACAATTCATGCGAGGCTGGGGGCTAACTTGGGCGCTGACCTAAGACGAAAAAGGGTGATCTCCTGAATGTCATCCAAAGTTTAGATCGGACAGCAGGCGAGGGAGGTCTGTCAACTGAGAAGTGGTTATAGCGATACACCCTGGAAGACTCCCTTTTGGAGATTTATCAGGGCGAGGAGACATTCTCGTGACAGCGGAGTCGACAGAACTGGCTCCTTAAGGGGGATGCAAACACGGCCTATTTCCATGCCATTTCTAATGGCCAGCGTAGGAAGTGCTCCATCCCCTGCCTCAGGGAGGACGGTCGGCTCCTGGAGGAAGTCGGAGAGGTCTCCTCCCATATTTATGCCTTCTACAAGCTTTTCTCGGTAGCACCCCGCACAAGGGTGGCCTTAGCAGCAGATTTCTGGCTAACACGGGCCAGGGTCTCTGAGGGGGAGAATGTTGAGTTCTCGCTCCCATTCCTACCTGAGGAGGTGAAGCAGACCATCATGGAAATGAAGGCCAACTCCGCCCCTGGGCCTGATGGCCTCCCTGTGATTTTCGTCTAGAAGTTCTAGGACAAAGTACACGGAGTCATTATGCATATGCTCTAGGAGTTGTACATTGGGACCTTGGTGATGGCTCGTCTGAACTTTGGTGTTATTACCCTGATCCCCAAGGTTGTGGGGGTGATGGCTCAAGATATGTAGAGCTTGTTGGGAACCACAAGAGGAAGGTATGATGAGCACAGCAGCAAGTTTCCCTCGGTTATGAAACCAAGGTTATCGAACCAGTAGGAGTAATGAAATAACTCCAAGGTGTTGCTAACAACTTGGAATCCTGCACAACACAACCACAAAACTTTGTCCCAACTTACAGTGAGGTTGTCAATCTCACAGGTTTTGCTGAAAACAAAGGATTAAACATATAGTGTGGAAGATAGTAATTGCTTGTAGAAAGTAAATAGTAAACGATAAACAGTAGATGGTATATCAATGGTAAAGGAATGGACTGGGGTCCACAATTCACTAGAGGCGTTTCTCCTTAAGATAAATAGCATGTTCGGTGAACAAATTACAGCAGGGCAAGTGACAGATTTAGAAAGCATAACAATGCATATACTAGACATCTTGACTCCTACGAGATTTGATTGGGCATTACAACATAATACATAGACCGTAATCCAACTGCATCTATGACTAATAATCCACCTTTAGGTTATCATCTGAACCCCTTCCAGTATTAAGTTACAAGCAACAGATAATTGCATTAAGCAAAGTGTGTAAACTAAACAATACAATTGCCCCATGGACAAAGGATTGTTGTTTTCTCCCTAGTAGCAACAGCACATCTACAACCTTAGAGATTTCTATCACTTCCCCGGATTACTAGAGTCATGAACCTACTATCGAGCATAAACACTCCCTCTTGGAGTTGCAAGCATCTACTTGGCCAAGATAGCTACTAACAACGGAAAGCATGCAAGATCACAAATAACATAGACATGATAGAATCAATAATCAATCTGACATAGTATCTCAATATCCATCGGATCCCCGCAAACACAACATATAGGATTACAAATAGATGATCTTGATCATGAACGGAGCTCACAAGATCTAAACATTATAGCACAAAGGAGAAGAACCAACCATCTAGCTACTGTATGGACCCATAGACCAAGGGTGAACTACTCACGCATCACTCTAGAGGCTGGCATGGTGATGAAGAAGGCCTCCGAGATGATCTCTCCCCTCTGGCAGGGTACCGGGAAGAGCTTCGGATCCCTCCCTGATCTAGGGATGGAGATGACAGCGGCTATAGACTCTTTCGTGGATTTTTTTGATCGGTTCCTTAGGGTTTCTACATCGAGGTACTTTTATAGGCGAAGGGGCGAGGTCGGTGGCCGCCCGAGGGGCCCACACCAGGGGCGGCGCGCCCTAGGAGGTGGCAGCGCAGCCCTAGGTGTGGCCACCTCGTGGCTCCACTTCAGTTGCCCTTCGGACTCCGTGTTCCTTCTGGTAAAATATTGACTTTGGCTTTTGTCCCGTCCAATTCTAAGAATATTTTCTTACTAGCTTTTCTGAAACCAAAAATAGCAGAAAACAGGCAACTGGCACTACAGCATCTTGTTAATAGGTTAGTTCCATAAAATGTATAAAAATACCTCAAAGTGTAAACAAAACATAAGAAAGTTGATATACAATAAGCATGGAGCATCAAAAATTATAGATATGTTTACGACGTATCAAGCATCCCCAAGCTTAACTCCTTCTCGTCCTCAAGTAGGTAAGTGATAAAAAGAATAATTTTTGAGGTGACATGCACCATCACAATCTTGATCAAGGTATTTGTAAATCATTGATAGCTGGGATCCAAGTAATCTAAACATTAGCATGAAAGATAGAGTTCTAACAATAAGACATAGCAACTATGTTGTAACATGAAAAGGTACAAATAAAAGATCATGAATAATAATGCATTGAAAGATGTTTGTTTGTTTCACATATGGAAAACATAATAAGAGTGGTAATCAGCTTGTCACTCATGGTATAGCAAAACATAAATGCATAGGACACCTTCAAAGTTCATAAGGGTGAGTAGATACAAATAATTTAAGAACAAGCAATATCAAAGTTATGAAACAATCAATAAGTTTTGGGACAATGCACATTAAACTAAGAATGACCACTATGCTCTCTCAATTGGTGCATAAAGATAGAAGATGGAGACTCAACATAAAAGTAAAAAAGAAAGGCCCTTCACATAGGGAAGCAGGGATTTCAAGTTTCATAAAGAGCTTCCAAAAATTATGGTATTTATTAGCTTCCAGCTCTCATTGCCCCTATCATAAGCATCTTGAGGTGATTAAGGTTAAAGTGACACAAATATGAGGATATGCTTGACAAGTTATAAGTTGAAAATCACATGCCCCTTGCTTACGAGTACCGAACCTCATGCTACTCAACTTTAGTCACAAGTAAGTTCTTGTCATTGTAAGTACATATGTATCATGGAGAACCCAGCAGGTACCCTTGCCCCATGACACAGGAGCTTTCCCATATCAAAATGACAAGGCAACAAACAATGAGCATCTTAGCGATCTTTTTATTTGCTATTTGCATAGGTTTTTATGAGGATGCTTCACATAATGCTCACTATGGTTATGCTGCAAGTTTCCACCATGAATAGGCATGGCTTAGGCTAGCCGCCCACGCGTTTCTCTAACACACATACAAACTCCATGAGCTTACAAGCTCCCATTTTATTTCACACCGTCGGGATCCATAAATAAAAGAACATGATATCAACTGAATAATAAGTGCAATGTTGAAAGTGTTCCCCATGGTATCATGGTTATGCTCATTCACAACTTATAAAGTGCAAGCATATAAGCAACATAGATGGACACAATGGTTCAAGTTTATTAAGTGCAAAAAAATAAAGTGTGCCATCAAGTTTGTGTGAGCTTTAATCACTACTTTTCACATAACAAAAGTTTAATTTGGAAGGTAGATAAAAGCATGAATATACTTGGAATGGTGTAACACACCATACATAGCAATTTATAGTGGACTCTTTGGAATAACTTGGTTTTCTTGGAGGTTGGATGCATGAGTGGAACTCACACTTGGTACAGGTGGAGGCTAGCAAAAGACTGGGAGCGACCAACTAAGAGAGCAATAATGGCCATAATCATGCAAAGCGACAAAACATTATTAATTAAAGCATAAAGTGATATTACAAGTCAAAAACTAAATGATCATAGAGGCTAAGGTGACTAGTTCATAGTCTTAACATGGTGTAAGCATGTGCCAAGTCAACCCAAATAAAGCATCAAAGGAGAATACCACAATATTATGCTTTTGTATGCTAAAACAACGTATGATTCTTTCAAGGCACATTAAGCAATCTCAATTGTTTGTAACAAGTCATGCTATAACAATAATCACTAAGCATAAGGTCAAAGCAACATCAAAAATGACATGATAAAGTCTAGGCCACAGTCAAAACAAGATCTTTTTGTACCACTTATAAGCATGAAGCTTCCTACTCTTTTCGAACACCAATCAACTTATTTGAATCAACATATGAATGCAGGGGTCCAACCAATTTATTTAAGCAAACCAAACAAAAGAAAACTAAGAACAAAAACAAATACGCTCCAAGAACAACACAATTGTGCATGAAACAATAAAAATGAAGTGTTTGGAAGAAAACCTGAGATTTTTATTGATGAAGAAGGGGATGCCTTGGGCATCCCCAAGCTTTGACGCTTGTACCTCTTGAATATTTCTTGGGGTGACACGGATGACATCCCCAAGCTTGAGCTTTTGTCCATACTTCATCTCATCACATTATTCTTCCCTACACTTGAAAATTTTCTTCATACAAAACTTCACACAATCTTCATTAGCAACATTAGTGTATTTAAGATAGTAAGTCTTTGGGTTTAGTTTCAACACAAGTAAACCTTCCATTAAAACAAAAGCTACTGTAGCAATTCTTTCTAAAAGCTCAAGTGATCAAAGAGAACTCAAAGAGAAAGAGATTAAGATGCAAATGCAAATAATGGCAGAAATCTTTCAAAACATACCAGCAGGTAAAAACCGATTTTTTCGAAGACCTTCTATTGCTCAAATCGAAAAGTGCTAAACTAACGAAAGTTAGATAATAACCTGGGTCATAATCATAGAAAATTACAGCTCAATACGACATACAGGGATTTTTCACGATTTTTCGTAGTGAAGCACAAAAATCTGTTTCGGGACAGCAACTTTCCCAAGTCTTACTTCTCTCTCATTAGAGGTTATTCTTGGCACAAAAACCACACAAAAAGGATAAGGAGGGGTTATTACTGAGGCAATAACTTCCAAGACTCAACAAAAGAAAAACTTACTGAAAGTAAAAATAATTTCGATTATCTCCCAATAGTGCTTTTCTTTAACGCTTTTCAGCTAGGCATAGGAGCAAGATTCAAGTATTTTCAAATCAAGAAGCATTAAGATCAATACCAGAAATATCTTCAACGAGGCAAGGTATCTCATCCAAATAAGTTCTAGAGGATCCTCTCTCAATACTCTTGGGTTCACTATTTTCATCAAACGGTTTTTCAGGAACAATCCAATCGAAATTCTTTTCTAAGGCTTCATGCATTCCTACAAGTTTAAAAGGTATTGGTATTTTAATTTCCTCTCCATTTTTGGGTTTGGTTTTGTCCAACCTTTCTAGTGTACCAATAACATCTACACATGAGCCTAGCATATTAAAATGATCAAAGACCTTTCTAGCTTCCTTAACAACATCATTGAATTCTTTAAGCAAAGTTTCTAGAATAAATTCTCTCTTTTCAGTATCCTAAATATCTTTAAGTTTAAGAAACATTACTTGCATCATGGGGTTAAGGTTAACAAACCTAGCCTCCAACATGCGAACTAAAGAAGCTGCAGCAATTTCATAATTTGGAGCAAGTTCTACTAAGGATCTATCATCAATATCCTCATGCTTGCTAATATGATTAAAGAATTCTTCAATATTATCTTTCCCATTTATAGAGCCACACCTATTGAAAGATCTTTCAGGGTGAACTTAGGGATCAACATGGTGAGCTAAGAACGAGGTGACAACTACAGAAATAACTATTTTTTTGTGTTTTTGATAAAAAGAAACGAGCAGAACAAAGCAAAAATAAACTAAACAAAACAAAAACAAAGTAAAGAGATTGGTCGTAAGAGGCTCCCCTTGCAAGAATCTTCTTTCTCCTTGAAAAGTGATTGACGAGGAGGAAGAGATTGAAGCTGTCCTTAACTCCCCAGCAACGGCACCAGAAAAGTGCTTGATGGCTCAAGATATGTAGAGCTCGTTGGGAACCCCAAGAGGAAGGTATGATGAGCACAGCAACAAGTTTCCCTTAGTTATGAAACCAAGGTTATCGGACCAGTAGGAGTAAGGAAACAACTCCAAGGTGTTGCTAACAACTTGGAATCCTGCACAACACAACCACAGAACTTTGCCCCAACTTACAGTGAGGTTGTCAATCTCACTAGTTTTGTTTAAAACGTATAGTGTGGAAGATAGTAATTGCTTGCAGAAAGTAAATAGTAAATGGTAACAGTAGATGGTATATCAATGGTAAACGAATAGACTAGGGTCCATAGTTCACTAGAGGTGTTTCTCCTTAAGATAAATAGCATATTGGGTGAACAAATTACAGCGGGGCAATTGATAGATTGAGAAAGAATAACAATGCATATACTAGACATCTTGACTCCTACGAGATTTGATTGGGCATTACAACATAATACATAGACCGTAATCCAACTGCATCTATGACTAATAATCCACCTTCAGGTTATCATCCGAACCCCTTCCAGTATTAAGTTGCAAGCAACAGATAATTGCATTAAGCAAAGTGTGTAAAGTAAACAATAAAATTGCCCCATGAACAAAGGATTGTTGTTTTCTCCCTAGTAGCAATAGCACATCTACAACCTTAGAGATTTATGTCACTTCCCCAGATTACTAGAGGCATGAACCTACTATCGAGCATAAATACTCCCTCTTGGAGTTGCAAGCATCTACTTGGCCAAGATAGCTACTAACAACGGAAAGCATGCAAGATCACAAATAACATAGACATGATAGAATCAATAACCAATCTGACATAGTATCTCAATATCCATTGGATCCCCGCAAACACAACATATAGGATTACAAATAGATGATCTTGATCATGAACGGAGCTCACAAGATCTAAAAATGATAGCACAAAGGAGGAGAACCAACCATCCAACTACTGTATGGACCCATAGTCCAAGGGTGAACTACTCACGCATCACTCCGGAGGCTGTCATGGTGATGAAGAAGGCCTCCGGGATGATCTCTCCCCTCCGGCAGGGTGCCGGGAAGAGCTTCAGATCCCCTCGAGATGGCGGCGGCTACATACTCTTTCGTGGATTTTTTGATTGAGTCCTTAGGGTTTCTGCATCGGGGTACTTTTATAGGCGAAGGGGCGAGGTCGGTGGCTGCCCGAGGGGCCCACACCAGGGGACGGCACGCCCTAGGTGGTGGCCGCACCATCCCTAGGTGTGGACACCTTGTGGCCCCACTTCGGCTGCCCTTCGGACTCCGTGTTCCTTCTGGTAAAATATTGACTTTGGCCTTTGTCCCATCCAGTTCCGAGAATATTTCCTGACTAGCTTTTGTGAAACCAAAAACAGCAGAAAACAGGCAACTAGCACTGCGGCATCTTGTTAATAGGTTAGTTCTAGAAAATGTATAAAAATACCTAAAAGTGTAAATAAAACATAAGAAAGTTGATATACAACAAGCATGGAGCATCAAAAATTATATATACGTTTACGACATATCAGGGGGCACGGATATTCGCTAGTTCAGACCAATCACGGTAATAAATGTGGTCCAAAGGATCATCTCCAAGGTAAGTGCACGCAGGTTGGCTTCGAATATGGAGTGCCTGATGCAACCATACCAGTTTGCCTTCCTTAAAGGAAGATATATTCACGATGGGATTTTGTCCCTCCACGAGATTATTCATGAAGTGAAAGTGAGACGCCAAAGGAGCGTCTTTCTGAAGCTAGATTTCTAGAAGGCCTGTGACAGACTAGACTGGGCCTTTCTTCGCCTGTCCTCCATCATCGAGGACTCGATGATCGCATGATAGGATGGATTATGCAGATTGTCATGAGTGGGAACACAGCTATAAACATAAATGGTGAGGTGGGTCCTGATACATCTCAAATGTATCTACTTTTCCATGTACTTTGCTCGATGGTTTGATCCGGAATCGTCCCATACTTGGATAAAATTGCTGAATCTAACGTTGTTTTTAGTGAAAGACTCCTTTCTGTCAGTTTTTGCAAGAAATTAAATCGAGGAAAAATACCACGTCAGGTTTTCAGCAAATAAAGAAGTCTGGGGCTTTGGAATCAAGCAAACGGAGCCACGAGGCCCAAAAGAGACCAGGTGATGCGCCCAGTAAGGGTGGGCGCACCACCTAGGCCCTTTTGGCCATGGGGCATCGCCTCGGCCCCTCCTTTAGCGTATCCCCATATATACCTGAAAAACCTAGGTATCCAAAGGCACGGAGCATTTCGTGAAACAGAGGGCAACCAGAGCCACGATCTTTGTTCCCAATGTGTTGGATCTTCTATGGAAGAAAATAGGCTGAAACTAAGAAGTTCCCACCAAGCAAGGCAAAAATCAAGAGATTCTTATTCGTCCAAAGCTTATAATCAAAATATTAAAGCATTATGGATACGAAAATCCACTCAAAGCTGAATGAAAAAAGACTTGTAAGCCCAAAAAGTGGCAACCCAAAACTCTTGCCACTCATGCAAAAGTGCGAGAAACATACCAAAAAAGCACCTATCATATTTGAATCTACATGTTGTCAACTAAAGATACTAGTTATTGACTCATGTATGGGTATTCTATGAGTGTTTAAATGTTGAAAGACTGGAGGGATACGGTGTCCCCAAAGTGTTTAGTTTGCGATACAAGCATGATGAATTACTTGTCAACAATTGAAAGAATCGAAGGCCTCAAAAACCTTACATATGATTCAATCAAATGCGATGTGAGAACGTTGTTCATTGCCACGATTAGGTAATCATGTTCAAACAGTGTTGCCGTATATTATCTCCTTTGTACCATGTATAATCATTTGTACACCAGCATAGCGGGCTCTCATTATTACTATGTTGTTCATTGATAAAGCTATGTTTCAAATATTTGCCATGATAAAATGTTATGCATGAATAGAGCAAAGTTCTTGTTAAAGTCTTTTATCGCTTCTACACTGCGTTTGAGTTGTTTGGGGACAAACAACGAGCTAAGCTTGGGGGAGCTGATATTCCAAGTACTTTGCTCGATGGTTTGATCCAGAATCTTCCCATACTTGGATAAAACTGTTGAATCTAACGTTGTTTTTAGCAAAAGTCTCCTTTCTGTCAGTTTTCGCAGGAAATTAAATCGAGGAAAAATACCATGTTAGTTTTTCACCAAATAAAAGAAGTCTGAGGCTTTGGAATCAAGTAAGCGGAGCCACGAGGCCCAAAAGAGACCAGGTGATGCACCCAGTAAGGGTGGGCGCGCCACCTAGGCCCTTTTGGCCATGGAGCATCGCCTCGGCCCCTCCTTTGGCGTACCCCATATATACCTGAAAAACCTTGGTATCCAAAGGCACCGAGCATTTCTGAAACAGAGCACCTCCAGAGCCATGATCTTCGTTTCGAGGGTCAGATTGGTCCTACTCTCCACCCCGGGGAGTGGGATTTCGAGGTATTCTCCACCACCATCATCATCAACATCACCACCAACGACCATGAGTTCATCCCCCATCATCATGTGTGAGTAATTCCATGTGGGAATGTGAGGTGGATGGGGATTGGATGAGATCCATCATGAAATCGTCCATATGTATCGAGATTTGAGGTGTTTATCTTGTAGACATTCTTCTATGAGTGTTGGTACACTTTTGCTATGCTTAATGCTTGTTGCTAGGGCCCGAGTGACATGATTTCAGTACTAAACTTTTATTGCCCAATCATATATTTGAGTTTGGTATGTATTTGCAAAGTGTATTACCTATTATTATGTTGAACCTGCAAACCCTAAGGGGACAGTTAGGGAAAACAATGGGAATATATGATAGTTTGAGGATATTGTGTGTTCATGAAGTGTTAATTCTTTGTTCCAGTCTATTTGAAAAGGTAGACCTTAATTGCCTATAGTACCAAGTTGGCCCCAGTGAAATGGGCAGGCAGGACAAAATATATTATGCAAACTTACATGCATGATTATGTTTGGAGCACACACCTACACACAACTGAATTAGAGATAAATGTCATGTTAGTATGATACATTATATGATGGATATCATTCATGCAACACCCCGCTATCACCTCATGCTTGTGTTTTAGCAACTAAAAGTTTCACAATATTACTTCCGGTGAAAACTAGAAATTTGCTGCTTTATCTACTGCTTTGTTTTACTGCTTTGAATTGACTACCATAACACCACTTCCTTTGCAAGTTTATTGATATACATGTGTGGTTGAGAGTGATGCCTCACCTGCTAAAGTCTTATTGGTATTCTTGTGTTCCCCTTGATTCGAACTATAAATTTGGGTAATACTTCCCATAGAAGTCGATCCCCTATACTTGTGGGCATCAGGTCCCTGTTTCAAACCCTCGTGCAGGGTTCAACAAGGGGACCCAATCTCCCCGATACTGTTTAATGCCATGGTGGATGCCCTTGTGGAAATCTTGGAGAAGGCCAAGAATTCAGGCCACATCTCGGGTGTGGTAGGGCATCTCATCCCCGGAGGGGGAGTAACCCACCTCCAATATGCGGATGATACCATGATTATGGTGGAGGGATCGGAACAGGACATCATTAACCTAAAGTTCCTGCTCCTCTGCTTTGAGGCCATGCCGGGCCTCAAGATCAATTTTGATAAGAGTGAAGTTATGGTGTTAGGTTCTTCTAGGGAAGGTCAGCAGAGGATCATGGATAACCTGAACTGTTGGCTAGCGATGTTCCCCCAAAATTACCTAGGGATGCCAGTTAGGGACACCAGGATCCTGACCAGGGACTTGGGGCCCCTTATGGGTCGAGTTAAGGCGAAATTCGAACCCTGGCAAGGGAGATTCACCTCCAAACGGAGCAAGACCATCATGATCGACTCATGCCTGACCAGACTCCCCATGTATATGATGGGGCTATACCTTCTCCAGGAAGGGGTTCATGCTAACTTTGATAAGGAGCTCTCCCGGTTCTTTTGGATGACCAATGATGGACACCAAAAGTATCATATGGTTAAATGGGCCGACATCTACGCCCCCAAAGATCTTGGGGGATTAGGTATCATCTCCTCCCGCCACATGAATGTGGCATTGATGCTCATATGGGTGTGGAGGATTCTGACAGATGATGGAGGGTTGTGGTTGCAACTAATAAAATCTAAGTACCTCCGGGGACGACCGTTGCTGGCTTGTGAACGTCGGGAGGGGTCTCAGTTTTGGAGATCCGTCCAGGACATCAAGCCGGCGATACGAAAAGGGCTATCCATTTCCATAGGCAATGGAAGGGACACCCTTCTATGGTTGGACCCTTGGTGCGGAGACGGTGCTCTGCGCCACGAGGTTCCCGAGTTATTTGCGATCTGCGAGGATCCCATGCTCCTGGTAGCTAAGGCTCGCCAGGATGGAGAGTGGTAGGTTGCATCATGCAGTAACCTTGGCGAGGTGGAGAGGGTGTCCTGGGCTGAGCTGAGGGACAGTCTCCCGCTGTCCCTAGCCCAATCCTTGGAAACTTTCTCCTAGTGGTTGGTCCTCTCGGGGACCTTTTCGGTTGGATCGTCTTATAGGGACCTATTTAGTGGGCCCTCTTTACCTTGGGCCTCCCCCCTCTAGAAGGCTCCCCTGCCTCTGAAGATTAAAAATCTTTGTCTAGCAGTTGCTGCGCGATCGGATTCCCTCGGGTGTGGAGGTGGCCAAGCGCCATGGCCCTGGCGATGGCCTGTGTCCCCTTTGTGCGGTCCCGGAATCGGGCATGCATATCTTCTTTTCCTATCCCGCGGCTCGCCTCCTATGGAACTTCATCCACGAGGCGCTGGGGCCTGACTGGCAGGCCTCGGACCTGGGGGAGTTCCTGGAGGCCAATGCAAACCATACCGACAGGAGGAGGCGCCTCTTATGGCTATTGTTCACGGCGATAACCTGGACCTTATGGAATATCCGAAATAAGATGGTCATCGAGCGTATCTTCCTGTGTCGTGCCTATGACTCGATCTTCAAATTCTTGGCTTTTTTGTAGCAGTGGTGCCCGCTATGTAAACAACACGACAGGGAGCGACTGGACGTGATGATGGAGCACCTGATAGCGTCAGCCCACCGACTCGCTACACCATCTGGCCGCTGAGCGTTTCCTCAGGAGGCAGCTGGTTCTTGTATCTCCATGTGTGTGCGTTTGTGCTTGTGCTCGGGCTTGGCCCTGTGTTTGTCGCGTGTTGCCATTTGTGTGTTGTGTTAATGTGGACTTCTTGGTTGGTTTGTACCAAATATTGTATAAATGTTGCTTTATTTATAAAGTTGGGCATGAGCCTGTTTCGAGGAGACCCGTCGAGGTCCAGGGCTTTGCCCTAGCTAGCGGACCACCAAGATAGCGCTCGCCGTTGAGCTATTTTCGAGGTTTGCACGTGAGAGATCTGAAGGTGAGCTTTGGCGCGTTGGGATTCTTCTACGGTTGTCCTGGTAGAGGTGGCGATTGACGACGCGTGAAGGCTTTAACAAATAACCTTTGTGGAATTTGGTATTTTTGTGGTGTTTTTGTTCTAAGGAGAATGTTTCTTCCTGAATTTCCACACGTGCATTTGTAAAATTATTTTTGGCTAATATATACTAAAATACCATATGATACAACCAGCTAGATGGGTAACTAAAACCACAAATACAGAAATGACCATTAACAGTATTCCTGAAGATGCGGCCAAACTCGTTGTTGTTGCTCCACCATAGCTCAAGCAAGCGATGGAAAACATCACTAAATCGTCACAATAGTAAATAGTTGCATACGATGGAGATTGACAATCATGGTAAGCATAATGGCGGGTGAAAGGATCGGTACGAGTGACTATAGGGGGTGAATAGGCGCTACCAATTTTTATGTCATTTTCAAGTTTAGGCTTGACACAAAGATAAATTCTCAAGCTATGCAACTAAGTGAATTTTTCTACATGACGAACAAGCAAGGTAAACAACAACACAAGAGTTGTAGGGGTTCACAGCAGAAAATAATAATTTTTCTAACTAGCGTACGCCATCTGTCAAGATCTATCTAGAAGAAATGTTGTAACGGAAAGTTTCGGAGACATACCCTTATAGACCGAAAGCGTCTAACGTTCACAATGAACGTGGATGATGTAGTCAAACGTCAGGTGCCACAACTGGCAGCACCTTCGTGGTCTCGCATACGTATGGTTCTCAACAACGACTCCAGGTTCTCCGATCCAGACAAGATTACAGAAGTAGATCTTTTAGATCAGGTTACCAGTAGTGTGCCAAGCGTGCAGCGGTGAAGTCGTCTCCCACGTGCGCAGTTCTTTTAGGAACCGCGAGCGCGAAAGGCAATGAGAGACAGGGAGACAGGCACGTGTAAGGAGGAGAGGAAATGCCTAGGGTCTTTGGATTCCCTCCCCCACGTGTGCCCCTCCTTTATATAGGGGGAGGGCTGTACCCAAGGAGGTGGGGGCGGCGGCTAGGGGATGGAGGTGGCGGCCCAGGTGGGCCCCACCCCAACCGCCTAAAACCCTAGGCGCCCCCCTTTGGCTTATCCACATGGGGCAGTGGCCCCTTGGTGGGCCCTTCCTCCGGGATGGGCCCTTTAAGGTGGGCTGCCCCTAAAATTAAATAAAAAATATTTTTTTAATATTAATTTCGTTAATTAATAATAAATACATATTATCTAATTCCCTTTGCTGTGAAATACCTTCCGGATCACTTCGAACACCTTTCAGATCCACGAGGAACATTTCCGGTTCTCACTTCTATTTTCTTCAATGATCCCGATGATGCCAAAACTATCTCTAAAGCGTCGTCGAACCCTTAAGTGTGTTACCCTACGGTTCGGGAACACTTCATACATGATTGAGACGCTTCTCCGATCAATGATCATTAGTAGGACCTGGATGCCCATAATGATCTATGCGTATTCCACAAATATATGTTGTTGAATCATAAACATCGAGTCATATTCCCTTTTTTACTTTGATACTTGACTTGTCCGAGATCTAAACATCGGTAGCATCATACATAGTTCAATCTTGTTACCAACAAGTGCTACTTAACCCGTTATCGTGATATTCCATCCTCATGAACTAGTCATACGCTGCGCATCTTCATGGATGTAATCTCGCCGAGTGGATCCAGAGTATCTTTCCATCACGTGCGAGAACAAATCCCGGTCTTTATACATATGCCTCAACATGTCCTTTCGGAATACTGAGACACCTTTGTAATCACCCTATTACGATGTGACGATTGATGCAGTCAAGATAGCCTCAGGTGATAGTGATTAGATATGATCCCATGGTCTAAGGATTAGGTTACTATGTTTTCCTAATTATCGTAACGATGAACTTTGTGATTTGATCATGTTGCAATACTTATATTGGGTATGTCCATCATACCATTCACCTAATTACATGACCACATTGTCAATTAACATAAATATCCATGATCAGGAAACCTTGATCATCATTTGACCAATGAGCTAGTTGAATAGAGGCTCACTAGGGACTTGGTTTATTTACATACTGCACGTGTATCAATGTTTCCGGTTGATACAGTTATGGCATGGCATAAAACTTATTATGAACTAATGAGATATGATAATAAACACACTTTATTTTTTGCTTTTAGGGCATATATCCAACAAGAGTAGGGTAGAAATAACCACAATGGAGACACGAGAATGTATTCCCGAAGTTTCTTAATTGTTAAGAGAAGTGTTTCTTTGTTGGAAAGGTGTGGCACCACCAAGGCCACCAACGCCACCAAGGCTCGCCTTATTCTCCCTTGTACGCACCACAAAGGTAGGCGTCTGATCCACTATGTGGTGACCTTCAAGGTGGTAACCAAAACCTTTATAAACTTGTTATGGCACTCTCCAAAACTCAATTGGAGTCTCCCAACACGACCCGGAAACTTCACAACACCAAGAACGAGCTTCGGGGACGACCGTTTTCTTCTAGGGTTTCAACAACCCAAGAGTAACAAGTTCCTATATGGAAAGTGGGAGGAAATAAAATTTCTTCGGTGGAAGTGTAGATCTAGGTATTCTCCCTTGATTCCCTAAAGGGCATCAAGTTCTAGTGGCCAGGGAGAGAGATCTAGCAAGATTGAGATTAGTAGTACTAGAGGAAAGAGTGTGGAAGTCGCAGTTGTCCAAGGTGGAAGAAGGCTACTATATACAGATACCGTCTAAATAGAGTCGTTACATTCCACTTACTCCAGCATCTCCGGCTGGCGAGGACCGGAGGCTCTGGCACGACCGGAGTCTCTATCTAGTAGGCCGGAGTCTATGGGTTGGCTCCATTAGATTACATAGCTCTTCCCTAGTGACCTGGGTTGTAGTCTCCGGGCTTGTCACACCTGTCTCTGGCCTGGAGGTCATAGTCTTCCGGAAGGCAACACAAGCTTGCACAGTAGAACCCCGGAGATCAGGGCCGGAGTCTCTGGACTAGGTGAAAAGCAATAGCGGGATTTTGAGGGATTTTCTCCAAAACTCAAATAGGAAGGCTAGCTAGGTGCATATAGGTTTGTGCATGATTTGATTTCCCATAGATCTTTCAAGTAGCAACCCTTCTTAATAGTATGGTTTTATACGACTCAACAAACTAGAAACGCTATGGAAAACCTTCTCCATCTTTTCACTTTTGAGGGATCGATCACCGTCTTGTGTTTTTCTTCAAATGAACATAAAACACTTTGCACAATGTTAAACTCACTCGTGTTGTAAATAAACACCAAAAACACAATTAGGGAGGGAAATGCCCTTTCAGCGGGACGCGTCCCCCAATCTAGATAGATAACCCACAAATCTCGCAAAACTAGAATGACGTCATGCTCATGGAGACGCACCTATTTTGTTTACTACTGTTGTTTAACAAATTCACCTATCATCGTTGAATACCGTACGAGTTCTCAATGAAATAAAGTATAAATCTAGGGACACATTCTGTTAGATTTATATGGGTTGCGACCCATGTAGGCAGCCCATCTAGTCTAATAAATCCTGAAATCTCAAGGCCCATCTACTATGGCAGCTTGGGAGCTCTGTGGGAGACAAAGTTTAGTCCCACATTGCTATTTGGGAGAGAGTTGGACCAGCTTATAAGGTGAGTGTTGACTCGTGTACTAACGAGCTCGTTGGGGAACCCCAAGAGGAAGGTATGATGAGCACAGCAGTAAGTTTCCCTCAGTTATGAAACCAAGGTTATCTATTCAGTAGGAGCAAGGAAACACCCCAAAGGTGTTGCTAACCGAGCCTTGCCAGGGCGCACTACCGGTGCTAGCAGCAACGTGGAGACCTGCACAACACAACCACAGAACTCTGTCCCCAACTTGCGATGAGGTTGTCAATCTCACCGGTTTTGCTGAAAACAAAGGATTAAACGTATCGAATGGAAGAAAGTAATAGTTTGCAGAAAGTAAACATAAAGCAGTAAACAGTTTGATTGTAGATTGAATGTAAAAGAAAGGACCGGGGTCCATAGTTCACTAGAGGTGGCTCTCCTTAAGATAGATAACATGCTGGGTGAACAAATTATAGTGGGGCAATTGACAAACATCGAGAAAGCAATACATGCATATACTAATCATCTTGACTCCTTTGAGATTCGATTGGGCATTACAACATTATACATAGACCGTCATCCAACTGCATCTATGACTAATAATCCACCTTCAGGTTATCATCCGAACCCCCTCCAGTATTAAGTTGCAAGCAACAAATAATTGCATTACGAATTGCGTGTAAAGTAAACAATACGATTGTTCTATGAACAAAGGATTGTTGTTTTCTCCCTAGTAGCAACAGCACATCTAGTACCTTAGAGATTTCTGTCACTTCCCTAGATTACCAGAGGCATGAACCCACTATCGAGCATAAATACTAACTCTTGGAGTTGCTAGCATCTACTTGGCCAAGATAGCTACTAACAAAGGAAAGCATGCAAGAACACAAATAACAAAGACATGATAGAATCAATAATCAATCTGAAATAGCATCTCAATATCCATCGGATCCCCGCAAACACAACATGCAGAATTACAAATAGATGATCTTGATCATGAACGGAGCTCACAAGATCTAAACATGATAGCACAAAGGAGGAGAACCAGCCATCTAGCTACTACATGGACCCGTAGTCTAGAGATGAACTACTCACGCATCACACCGGAGGCTTGCATGATGACGAAGAAGGCCTCCGGGGTGAATTCCCCTCTCCGGCAGGGTGCCGGGAAGAGATTCAGATCCCTCCTGATCTAGGGATGGAGACGACTGCGGCTACAGACTCTTTCGTGGATTTTTGATCGGATACTTAGGGTTTTGGTCCCGAGGGAAATATATAGGCGGAAGGAGAGGCCGAGGGGGTGCCTGGGCTGGCCACACCACCCCCTGGCGTGGCCAGGTGGTGTGGTGGCCCCCTGGCTCCTCTCCGTCTCGTATTCTGGCTCCAGATGACTTCCGGTAAAATAGCGACTTTGGCTTTTGTCCCGTCCAATTCCGAGAATATTCATTTTCTGACTTTCTTTGAACCAAAACAGCGAAAAAAAAGTTGGCACTATGGCTCTTGTTAATAGGTTAGTCCAAGAAATCATATGAAAAGTACTCCAAAGTATGGACAAAATACAAGAAAGTAGATAAAACCAAGCATGGAACATCAAAAATTATAGATACATTTGCAATGTATCAGTGAGCTGTTTCACTCCCACTAAGTGAGTGAGAAAAGAAGGAGTCCACGCACACTCCTCCTCCTCCGTCGCCCGCCTCGCCTCGCCCGCACGCACGTCGCGTTTCGTGAATCGAGTTCGAGTTAGAAACTCGTTTTGTGGAAGACTAATTTTTTTGCTTGGTGCACCAGCTGTTGGGTACATGTCAACATTCGTGTGCATGTTTGACGCGTGTCCTTGTCTTCCAGCGTGTGGCGACTCGGTCGACTCACCTCCCAGGCTATAGAGCGAGAGACAGACAGATCTAGACGCATCCAGTTCTTTTCTCAGTCTCTCTCGCTGTGTGTTCCTCTTGCTGCGCTGCTCTCTAGGCTTCCCCATCCCGGCTTGCGTGCCGCTGTCCGGAGAAGCGACCCAAAACCCCATCCGTTGAGATCCTGCACGGGAGATGGGCGATAAGGTTTTGGGGGCGTCTCGGCTTGTTGCCTGCGCCGTTAAGTGTGTTCTTCTTCGGACGACGACCTCATTAGCACCATGGGCGACATCAACAAGGACCAGGGTGCTGCTGTGGTGACGACCTTTCCGGTCAACCTGTACGTGCTATTCTTCTCTTTGTATGCACTAGTTCTTGCTAGATTTTTAGATCTACTAGATGTGGTTGTTTGGCTGCATGTGTTTAGATTTGCTAGTGCTTAATAATGTTGATTTCGGTAATTAATCTCATGGAAAATTGCCTAATAATCCAACAGTCCAAAAACCTTATTTGTTTAGGCAATTTTCGTCATCTGCCTTTGCTGCTTCGCTGAAACCGACCCCTTTTACGGGTGCTAATTTTAAGAGATGGCAAGGGAAAACCCTCTTGTAGCTCACTGCAATGTGCATAGAAAAGGTTGCAGATGGCACTCCAAGAGGTCCACTTATTCTCGAAGAAGAGAGAGCGTTCAGGGAGGCCACTGTACTTTTTGTGGGCTCTGTACTTAGTGTGCTTGGAGACAAGTTGGTTGATGCATATTTTCATATCCGTGATGCCAAGGAACTGTGGGATGCGCTGGACGCTAAGTTCGGTGTTGCCGATGCCGATGGTGAACTGTATGCTATGGAGCAGTTCAATGACTACAAGATGGTTGAAAACCAATCTGTAGTAGAACAGGCTCATGAGCTACAGATCATGGCAAAGGAACTCGAACTCCTCAAGTGTGTGCTTCCGGACAATTTTGTTGCGGGATGCATTGTCGCTAAGCTTCCCCCTTCATGGAGGAACTTTGCCACTTCTCTGAAACATTAGAGGCATGAGCTCTCTGTTGAGTACCTAATTGGTTCTCTGGATGTTGAAGAGAAGGCGAGGGCAAAAGACAAACACACTATTGGAACCGAGGGACATTCTGCTGCCAATATGGTGCAGAAAAATTCCCACAAGTCCAAGGGAAATAACAAAGTCTGCCAGACTACCAACTTCAAGAAGAAGAAGGGGCAGAACAAGGAAAAGAAAGAACCTTGCTAGGTGTGTGGCGAGATTGGCCATTGGGCTCATCGTTGTCCATAGAAGAAAGGCAAGAAGGGTTAGGCTGGACAGAGTTCTAAATCTGTCAACATGGTCATTAGCAATACTGATGCAGGAACTTCAGGTTCTGGGTATGGTAATTTATTACCTACTGTTCTTTCAGTATTTCGATACGGGTGCCAATGTTCATGTGTTGTTCACCTCCTATCAGGCTCGAGATTCCTCAGTCATGATGGGGAATGGGTTACATGCTACTGTTCTTGGTGCTGGCACGGTAGATCTGAAGTTTACTTCGGGCAAGATCGTGCAATTGAAGAACGTTCAGCATGTCCCTTCTATAAACAAAAAACTCATTAGTGGATCCCGTCTTCTAAAAGATGGGTTTAAGTTGGTATTTGAGTCCAATAAAGTTGTACTATCTAAGTATGGAACCTTTGTTGGAAAAGGCTATGAATGCGGAGGCATGTTCCGTTTTTCATTGGTAGACTTATGTGATGATGTAGTGAACCATGTTTGCACTACTAGTAATGAGACTAATGTTTGGCATTCATGACTTTGTCATATTAATTTCGGTTGTATGTCGTGGCTTGCTGGTATGAGTTTAATTCCGAAATTTACTAATGTCAAAGGCTCTAAGTGCCATGCTTGTGTGCAAGCAAAGCAGCCTCGCAAGCCTCACAAGCCTGCAGAGGAGAGAAACTTTGCACCTCTAGAGCTCATACATTCAGATCTATGTGAGATGAATGGTGTGTTGACAATTAGTGGAAATAAATATTTCATGACTTTGATTGATGATTCTACTAGGTATTGTTATGTATATCTCTTGAAAACTAAAGATGAGGCTTTAGATTTCTTTAAATTCTATAAGGCAGAAGTTGAAAATCAACTTGAGAGAAAAATCAAAAGAATTCGGTCCGATCGTGGTGGAGAGTACTTTTCTAATGAGTTCAATTTATTCTGTTCGGAACATGGTATTATACATGAGAGGACGCCTCCCAATTCCCCTCAATCCAATGGGATTGCTGAGAGGAAAAACCGGACTCTAACAGATTTGGTTAACGCCATGTTAGACACTACCGGTTTATCCAAGGAATGGTGGGGGGAGGCTATATTGACTTCGTGTCATGTCCTAAACCGTGTTCCAACTAAGAATAAAGAGATTACTCCATTTGAAGAATGGGAAAAGAAAAGGTTGACACTCTCTTACTTACGAACTTGGGGTTGTTTGGCAAATGTTAACGTGCTAATCAACAAGAAGCGTAAGCTTGGACCGAAAACTGTGGATCTTTCTTGGATATGCTTCTCATAGCATTGCTTACAGATTTCTTGTGGTGAAATCTGAAATGGACGACATGAGTGTCGGTACCATTTTTGAATCAAGAGATGCTACATTCTTTGAGGATATATTTCATATGAGAGATATGCCTAGCATATCTAATAAGGAATATGATCCAGTTTCTAAACCTGAAACTCCCATAGAGACTGATGAACAATCAGATGATGAGAGTTCAGATTCGGATGAGGATGACAATGAAGCTCCCACAAGGAGTAAGAGACAAAGGATCGCAAGATCTTTTGGTAATGATTTCATTGTGTACCTAGTGAATGACACTCCCACTACCACTTCAGAAGCTTTTGCATCTCCGGATACAGACTACTGGAAGGAAGCGGTTCAAAGCGAGATGGATTCCATCTTGGCTAATGGAACGTGGGAGATATCTGAACATCCGTATGGGTGTAAACCTGTAGGATGTAAATGGGTATTTAAAAAAGCTTAGGGCTGATGGTACTATTGAAAAGTACAAAGCTCGGATTGTGGCTAAAGGCTATACCCAAAAGGAAGGCGAAGATTTCTTTGATACTTACTCACCTGTGGCTAGACTGACCATAATTCGAGTACTACTATCATTGGCTGCCTCGCACGGTCTTCTTGTTCATCAAATGGACGTTAAGACGACTTTCCTAAATGGAGAGTTGGATGAGGAAATTTATATGGAACAGCCTGAAGGTTTTGTACTAGAAGGTCAAGAGAGAAAGGTGTGTAAATTGAAGAAATCTTTGTATGGCCTCAAACAAGCTCCCAAGCAATGGCATGAGAAGTTTGAAAGAACTTTGACATCTGTGGGCTTTGTTGTAAATGAAGCCGACAAATGTGTGTACTACCGCCATGGTAGGGGTGAGGGAGTTGTCCTATGTCTCTATGTTGATGACATACTAATTTTTGGGACAAGTCTCAAAGTGATTAATGAGGTCAAAACCTTTTTGTCTCAATGTTTTGTGATGAAGGATCTTGGAGAAGCTGATGTTATCTTAAACATCAAGCTGCTGAGAGATGAGAATAATCAGATTACACGTGTGCAATCACATTATGTAGAGAAGGTGTTGAGCAGATTTGGATATGATGATTGCAAATCCTCTCCTACACCTTATGATCCTAGTGTTTTGCTTCGAAAGAATCAAAAGGCAGCTAGAGATCAATTGAAATACTCTTAGATTATTGGCTCACTTATCTATTTATCTTGCGCTACGAGGCCTGACATCTCGTTTGCTGTGAGCAAACTTAGTCGGTTTGTGGCCAATCCGGGAGATGATCATTGGCATGCTCTTGAGAGAGTAATGCGCTATCTAAAGGGAACCGTGAGCTATGGAATTCATTATACCGGGTATCCAAGAGTACTTGAAGGGTATAGTGATTCAAACTGGATATCAGATGCTGATGAGATAAAGGCCACAAGTGGATATATATTCACTCTTGGTGGTGGCGCTGTTTCATGGAAGTCTTGCAAGCAGACCATCTTAACGAGGTCAACTATGGAAGCAGAACTCACAGTATTAGAATCTTAACAGATTTGCCTATGGTTGAAAAACCAATACCGGCAATCCTTATGAACTGTGATAACCAAACTGGGATTGTCAAAGTGAACAGTTCTAAGGACAATATGAAGAGTTCAAGACATGTCAAGAGAAGACCGAAGTCTGTCAGAAAGCTGAGAAACTCCGGAGTTATAGCATTGGACTATGTCAAAATGGCTAAGAATCTAGCAGATCCTTTTACGAAAGGACTATCAAGAAACTTGATAGAAAATGCATCGAGGGAGATGGGTTTGAGACCCATGTGAGTTGTCAAGGGGGTAACCCAACCTATGTGATCGGAGATCCTGTGAATTAGGACCTGGAAAAACAAACCGAAACGACTGAGTTGAGAGAAACTTTTACACTCCCACTCCACTGCAAATGCAATTCTCTCATAATATACTGTAAGGAAGGCTGATTATATCTTAATGTGTTCCAACTGTCTCCTTGGGAGCAACAGCGCTGTCCTACAGAGCGATCTTGAAAGAACACACCTATATGAGCTACACTGCTGGTCACAGTGTATGAGATTTGGGTGAATCTCTAGGAAGCTCATGAAAGGCCGAGGAGTGTGACCTATAAGCTCCACCCGAGGGGTAGCCTATGGCAGCCAAGTACCGATAACGACATTGAGTGAAACTTGTTGCGCAAGACTAGTAATTCAAGGCATAGTCCATTGTTCAGTTGTAGTAAGCATATCTCTTTGTCTAGGTGGAAGTTCAACTTAACAGTCTCCACTGAACAACAGGTATCTTAAACAGTGATTGGAACTGATGTGCCATGTGATGTGCCTCTGAGATCTGGTGGGGGATTGTTAGATTTATATGGGTTGCGGCCCATGTAGGCAGCCTATCTAGTCTAATAAATCCTGAAATCTCAAGGCCCATCTACTATGGCAGCTTGGGAGCTCTGTGGGAGACAAAGTTTAGTCCTATATTGATAGTTGGGAGAGAGTTGGACCAGCTTATAAGGTGAGTTGTTTCACTCCTACTAAGTGAGTGAGAAGAGGAGTCCACGCGCACTCCTCCTCCTCCGTCGTCCGCCTCGCCTCGCCCGCACGCGCGTCGCGTTTCGTGAATCGAGTTCGAGTTAGAAACTCGTTTTGTGGAAGACTAATTTTTTTGCTTGGTGCACCAGCTGTTGGGTACGTGTCAACATTTGTGTGCATGTTTGACGCGTGTCCTTGTCTTCCAGCGTGTGGCGACTCGGTCGACTCACCTCCTAGCCTATAGAGCGAGAGACAGACAGATCTAGACGCATCCAGTTCTTTTCTCAGTCTCTCTCGCTGTGTGTTCCTCTTGCTGCGCTGCTCTCTAGGCTTCCTCATCCCGGCGGCTGCGTGCACTGCTGTCCGGGAGAGCAGGCCTCTGAAACCCCGTCCGTTGAGATCCTGCACCGGGAGACGGGCGATAAGGTTTTTGGGGAGCGTCTCGGCGCGACTGCTCGCCTCCGTTCGTGTGTTCTTCTTCGGCAACCGACGACCTCATCAGCACCATGGGTGACATCAACAAGGACCAGGGTGCTGCTGTGGTGATGACCTTTCCGGTCAACCTGTACGTGCTATTCTTCTCTTTGTATGCACTAGTTCTTGCTAGATTTTTCAGATCTACTAGATGTGCTTGTTTGGCTGCATGTGTTTAGATCTGCTAGTGCTTACATAATGTTGATTTCGGTAATTAATCTCATGGGGAAATTTCCTAATAATCCAACACATTCCCTGTCTTCATAAAACTTCACAACAACAAAAATATTCAGTGGATACAATGGGTGTGTTCGTTGTGACTAAGAGCATGTACAATGCAAGATGCTTAGGACAGTGCTTAGGAAAATAAACCGGTTTTTTGTTAAGCACCGGTGCTTATTTATACTAGGTAGATGCCTAACTAAGCACATCTTCTATACAAATAAACACCAATGCTTAGCAAAATGGTTGATTTATTTTTGTAAGCACTCCTAGACACCTCCCATTATACATGCTCTAATATGCAAAGGCAGTTCCCTAGCACTTACTAGTACTACAGGTGCGTTTGTTATGAATAAGACCATAGGACAAGATATAGGTCAACAAGAACAGATCACGCACACCTAACCAACTACACCAGTTCCATCTGCATGGTTCCGCTGGAAGCAAAGCATGCAATGAGAGTGTGAGCTAGACATAGACATAGACAGGCCACTTAATTAGTCTCACCTGGGGTAGTACGTACGTCCACCAAACCCAACTCTAACCAAAGTACTACCAAGCTGACTTGTGCAACAAACATATATGGTTTAGACCATCAAAATGAGCCCTCCTTTTGGGTCATCTCCATTGACCAAATCAGTACAATAATGATTTTCTCCGTTGAATTAGTACAGAAGCTATTGTGGTTTCTTGTCACATTTCAGGCCAGACCCCTGATACAGGGAGTTGTTGGTGATGGAGTTGACAACTCGAGCACCTTTTCCTTTCCTTTTTTCTTGTAGCAGTGTTTTTGCCAGAATAGCTAGGCATGGATGGGATTATTAGTGAATTGTCACCTCAGACATGTCGTCAGATTGGCATTGTTGCTCATGTGCAGGTGTTGTCGAGTTGCTATACGTTGGTGAGAATCTCTCGCCGAGGTAGGGAAAGGCAGTCTGATCTTTGCTACTCTTTTTAGACTGCAAAACGATGCTTCTAAGTGAAATGGACGACACCGGTCTTGTTGAACCAACCCCAGCTACAGCACAACGACAGGTGTTCATGGTACGATATCTTTTGATCTGACTATCCGAGGTCTTAACATAGAATATGTGTAGACCAAAGATCAAGGTGAATTGGGTGTTCGAAATCGACCAAATGTCTTCTTAGCAAATGGCCTCACTGTCGCACCCCTCTCGCTTTGTCCCCCCATTTGCAAATCCGGGAAAAATGTAATGTCGGTGTCCCTGCTCTAATTATAACGGTACCATCACCTACACATTTATCAAACTATTTTTTTGTTAGTTTTAAAGAAGATCAATAAAAATACAATGGTGTTATTTGACACCAGCGCAAGCTTCGTCCCGTGTCGGACCGGGCGCACCACGTGCCAACCCTTCAGATCTCCCAGGTATCTGCACCAAGGTTTGCCAAGTAGAATATTGATAAATTTCTCACTTGTTGAGGGTCGGTGATGGAGGTGACGAGTCGCGCGATTTTTGCCATTTCAGCAAATCAGCGCCGACATGATTGAGGTTTTATCAAATTTCATGTGAAAACTTGCGACAAGGAGTTGGTGATGGAGTTGACAAGTCGGGCACCTTTCTTGTTGTTTTGCCCAAATAGGAATTTCACATGAACGGATCGGATTGTCACTTGAGGCTACCTTTGTGATAAAGAAGGAGAAATCGATTCCCTAAAAAAAAGGGGAAAATGATGGGAGCGGTGCACTCGAATTATTAAGAAAACATATATCCTTTGAGATTACAAATTGTGAGACTGAGATCTACCACTACACGACATTTGCGATCTATATCATTTAGTTTACCAATCTAAAACCTAGCAAAGAATTTGCTATACTAGGAAAGAGAAAGTAGTGGGAGTCATGGCCGTAGCAGTGGTGGCGGGAAACGTGTGCGAGCCGTTACTAGTTAAACCTACTTACTGGCTACTGCCTTCTAGTCCTATATTATTTCCTAGGTAGGCTGAGGGGCAGCATCGTAAACGCACCGCCATTCTGCTCGTGCAGCTAGTGGTGGGAGTGGGACACCTACAAGGGAATCCGCCATTCCGCCTCAACCTGCGCAGCCTTGGAGTGCCCGGAATCTCCTAAGCTAACTAATGACACAATTAGCAAGATAAGCAGGTTCGATGTAAAAAAAAACACCCTAAAAGCATGTTGCAGAAGGAATAAGGGCACTGTGATTGTTGTACTGTATAATTGATGTAACTAGATCATACGGGAGTATATATACATAAAGTAGTTGGGCAGCATATTCTGAGTCCAGAAACATAAAAAGTACTACTCCTAGTCAATATCTTGGGTTGACCTTGTTTATTTATGATCCCTAACCATTCCAATTTTCTCAACTGCAATACTACAAAGTTCCAAAAAGGAGAAGGGGGAAAGGTGGCCTCCTAAAAGAAGTGAGAAGAAGCTTTTGGAAAGCCAGAAGGAATCAGTGAAGTCGTTGTGTATGTGGCGACAGTATCACTGATACATATTCCCCTCCCATCTCCTCTGTTTAAATCCCAGGGAAGGAAGGAAGCAAGCAAGGGGAGGAAGGAGGAGAAGGGGTGGTATTTCCATTGCATTTCCCCCTAGTCCCTTTGGCTGGCTGGCTGGCTGGCTTGGCCTCCGTTGTTTTCTTACATCCCCCTCCACTCCACTCCATCTCTTGCTTCCCTTAACCTAACCCCTCCCTCCTTGCCTTAACCACGCCCCCAAATCCAACCTTCTAAGCTTTCTTCCTCCTCTCGCTCCCGCCGTCTCCTTGCTCTTCTCCTTCCGCAAGGTAAAGATATTACTAGTACTTCATCCTTTTATCTGTTCGATCATTCTTTAAGACATCAGAGCACCCAAATCAGAAAGCTCCTCTCAATTTCTGCTTCCCCTGTCTCTTCTCTTCTCGCCTCTCCTCTAATCTCCAGGTGAGTTTCCTCTCCACCTTTCTTGTGTTCAGTGTTCTTTTCTCCCCCGCAAAAACCTTGCTGCGATGAATGTTCTACTAATAGCATATTCGACAATCGCCTCCCTCGCTTTCCCCGTTGAGAAAGTTCAGGGATTTTGGCACACGCTTGATGGTGCGTGCCAGTGATCAATTCCAGCTGTTTTTTAGACTAACAGATCAAAAACTAGTAGTTCCATTGGCTTCGCCTCCCGCCACTTCCTTGCGGTTATCAATTTGGTCCCATCGGCTTCACCACCCGGCCGGCAGTTAGCAAAAAATAGGCGGTTCCACAATCCACACTCGCATTGCATTGCGCAGACGCCCCACCGCGCCTGAAACCGCCATGGATTATCACCAGCCTCGCGCTTGCTGCTGCAGGGGGACGACCGATGGGTGACCACCTCGCGCTGCTCGTCGACCGCCTGCTCACGGAGTCCACGCTCGAGGCGGCCATCGTCCGGGGCAGGACGAAGCAGCAGCAGGAGATGACGGCGGCGGGCGGCTACTGCTGCGACAAATCCGCCGCCGCCGACGACGACGACCGTGGTGGTGGTGGTGGTGGTGGTCCGCCCAGCAAGGTGGTGGAGTGCAGGATCTGCCAGGACGACGACTGGGACTCCGCCATGGAAGCCCCGTGCGCCTGCCGCGGCAGCCTCAAGGTAATACTAGCCATGAATCTTGTTGTGGAAAATCTCAACTCACGAATTTGGTGGTCCAATTTCCCGGTGGTTAGATAGCTGGATCCCCCCGCAGAAAATCAGAAATATGACCTGCATTTCAGACTCTGTTCTACAAAGAAGTTGTACTACTGTAGCAGATTTTGTATCTTGCTCTCAAATTTGGACCTGTGAATTTTGTAGCAATTCCCTACGAAAACAGGTAAATTTCCCGTAGAAATTAGACAAACTAGTTGTACTGTCTAGTTAGTGCTTCTAATTTTTATGGTGTGGGGTGGGTCGGATTTTGTTTTCGGTTCTATACTAGTGAGTGTGGTTTGACTTTGCATGAGGAATTGTTTATTTATTTTTATGGTTAGGTTTAGATGTAGTACTCCCTCCAATCCATATTATTGTTCTCAACTTTATCTAGATTCAAATGTATCTAGTTAAGTATTTAAATTAGATACACCCGAATCTAGACAAAGTTGAGAACAATATGGACCGGAGGAAGTAGGTTAGATTTATTAAGTACTCTAAAAAGGTCATTGCAGGTCTGAGATTGAAAATCAACTGTGTTTGCCTCAATATAGCTTGGAAGGCAATACCTAACATTGCCCTTCCTTTTTTGATTGTGACATACATATAGTCTTGAAAAAAAAAATCCTTAAAAAACAAAATGGAAGTAGAATGAAGACTGGGGAGGACCACCACACATTGCGTTAGACAACTACCTACATTATGTTCCATGCAGGGTCAATTGTAGTTGAAGCTTCAAAGAAACATTCTGCCTTTTGTCCTTTTTGATGATTCTTGTCGCATCAAATGATCAATTATCATGATGTTATTGGACTAAGAAGACACGGTAGTATGGTCGATTATACCGGTGAATTACATCAGATTATTTTCTTATATTTTTTAGTACGAGGCTGACTTGGCAACTGGTGCTTCTGATTTCTATTTTGTGGGTCCACCTTTTTCCAGTTCTGCACTAGTGAGTGTGGTTTGACTTTGCATCAGGAATTCTTGATGTGTATGGCTGGGGTAAGAAGTAGTAGGTTATACTACTAATTAAGTATCTGAAAAGGCCAATGACAAATTTGGTGATGAAATCAACCGCGTTTACATCAATGTGGCTTGGAAGACAATACCTAATATTAGCCTTCCTTTTTGGATCGTGACATATATAAAGCCTTGGAAAATGAAATGAAAAATATTTTTCCTTAAAAAAAACAGAAGTATGTGTGTTGTTTTTTCCCAAATTTAGAAGGAACTGAGAGAACCATTTTAGACCATCACACAATGCGTGAGACAACAACCTGCATTATGTGCCACACAGGGTCAAATGTAGTTGAAACTTTGAAGAAACATTCTGGCTTTTGTCTGTTTTGATGATTCTTGCCGTATCAAATGATGATCCATCATCATGATATGACTGGAACTGAATAAGAAGACGCGGCACTTCGGTTACTGATACCGGTTAATTGCATCGGATTGGATTCTTAGCTTCTCCAATTTTTGCAGTATGCGCACCGGAAATGCATACAGCGATGGTGCAATGAGAAGGGTGACACCATCTGCGAAATATGCTTGCAGGTAACAAACAAACAGGACCTACTCTGTTGATGAATTGATTAAAGTACAGATTTAAAACATATAGTGTGTAGTAGCTTTTTAGTCATTAGGTTCTTATCGCTCTCTCTGTTTCTCCAGCAATTCAGGCCAGGTTACACTTGCCCACAGCAGCTGTTTCACTATGGAAGCATACCAATGAACTTCAGGTACTAATTTCGCAGGCTTCCTTCGATGCAAGCTATGGTCCCTGTTGTAAAACCTTCTCTTGTGTTGGTCTCTCCACAGGGGAAACTGGGAGATTGCTCGGCAAGAACTCAATGATTCCCAGGTCATAACAATGGTGCCCTCCGAGCGTGATTTCATGGACGACTACGAGGACTACTTGCCCGTCAGGACGAGGAGCGGCGCCTTTTGTTGTAGGACAATCGCCATAATCGTGAGTTCATCTAAGATAGACTCTGTTCGAATTCATGAAGGAGTTTCTGACAACCAGCTCTGTAATTGTGATCGAGCAGTTCATGGCCCTCCTGGTTCTTCGACACACTCTTCCCCTTGTGGTCGGCGGGGATGGGGAGTATTCATTTGCTCTGTTTTCGGTAAGATTTTGTGACCAACATTGGGTTAATCAGATGAGGCAACACTAGCATTTAATCAAGTCTCTGATCTTGCATTTCTCCATTTCATGGGAAACAAAAAAAGCTTCTCGTGCTAAGGACTGCCGGGATTCTGTTTCCAATCTTGGTCATGGTGAGGGCACTGGCAACTTACCACCGCCGTCGCCGCCAACAGGTAATTCCATCGCTGATTGACCAGCCATTGTTGGGCTTGGAACCTGCTCAGGTGCAGTGATCCTGATAACAGTTATCAGCAGAACGCTGATACCAGTTTCATTTGCACTTGTAGTAGAGCCTACACTATTTTTCTGATGCATAACTCTCTGGTCTAGATCACTTAACAATGCAGGAAAACCACGACACTGACATGTCTTGGGCAGACACCGACGATGAGATGGAGGAAGAAGAGGAGGATATCGACATCGATTCTGAGCGGCCTCACTCACAACCACGGCTGATCCCAATCTACTAACACCATCAAGTTCAAGGATGCCGCCCTGCTGCGATCGACCGAAGAGAAGATCCCCAAGAAACAAAGGAAACAGGGGGAAATATTAGACTATATTATCCTGACTGTAGGGTAGTCTGAAGCCACTCGCTCCTACGTGCACAATGACGAATGCAGTGGTTCTGTACATATCACAAGACTAACCCAGACGATGTAACTTGTGAGCTTCGCTAGCTCTCCCATGTACTGAAGAGATTACCTGAAAATTACTTGCAAATGGAAGGAACTACACATCAGTATCTGAATCCATGAAACTGCACCCTGTTTCCAGCTCATGGTTGGTCTACAGGCCTTGGATTCTCATACTGATAAATGCATGGAATATTGATCAGTTCTGAGCATATAAATTTCTGTACATCTGGTTGCAGCGTTTGCTTGATAAGCTCTCAAAGAGTACATCAATGAGACATCCAGCTATAACAAAGCACCGTAGTAGTGAATCACGTGTCCGACAAGCGTATTCGACAAGGTAAACATCATCCGTAGCAGAAACAGCTGTCCAGCGGTACATTGGTACTCACAGGTTTGATAAGTTAGGGAAAGGATACACATATATTTCATGTATGCAGGAAAGCAACGGTGGCAATGCAAGAACTATCCATGTTCGGATAAGCTTGGACATGGTCGAGGTACTTGAACACCACAGCATCACTGGCCAACGCTCCTTCAGAGACCGCAGAGCCCAACTTTCTTTGGTTGAAGTTCTCCACCTCCTGCACTAACTCATCCCTGGTTCTGCTGCACGACGTGATAACCATTGGGGTTTGCTTACCGGGGGGGGGGGGGGTAGTGCAGTTAAAACCGACATCAAATTCATATGTGGACAGCATTTTTTTATGATTTCACATTGGCAGACTATATTTCTACTGTAAATGTACTGCCAACAAATGCGATATTTTAAGTTGAGATGGAAGTACTGACCAATACGCCACCAGGAGAAACCAAGCTAGCCACTGACTGCCAATACATCATTCTGTAATTCATCATAAGAAAAAATTGACATGGAAACAGTCAAAATATATTCAAGCATCTTTAAGTGTTATAAATTACTGCTATGAAGATTTCTGGTACTCGTATTATAAGCCATAACCATCACTGTATTTACCTCTTTACAGGTCCATCAGGATGGAGCCCAATTGCATCCAGAGTTCCTTCATCCATCACAAGTTCAAACCTTCTTTCCAGCTTTGACTCCAGAACATCATCAACCTGAAAAAGTGAAATACTTCATAAAATGTGAAATGGTTCTTTCTTCAGTTTTCAATTTTGAGGCACTATGTTCAACATCGCATACTGAAGCATGAGAAGACACGAGAATATGGAAATGAGATATGATCATGTAATGTGGACATATAATGCTCCACTGACCAACTCACCAGGAAATTAATGTTCTCAAACCCATCACGAATTGCAAGATTTCGAGCAAGCTCAATAGCGGCTTCACTATAGTCAATGCCAGTTAGATCAGAAAACCTGGAATTATTAGAGACATCAGTACTGCCAAGAGGTATTAGTAATATGATTAACTAAATGAAGCCCAAATGCAAATAGGATTTTTTTCTTATACACAAAAAACTTCTAATGTCGAGATACCTTTTGAAAGGAATATGAGACTACTGATATGATCTTCCTCAAAGCATAAAAGCATTATCATATGACTATGTCAGAGTACTCTTTACTGTTGCCAAAAGCTATTTCTAAAGGATAACTCTATTATGAGAAATGAAAATCATACGATGGTCCATATCTGTTAACATGTCATACACAGACAAGATAAATCACTAGGAACCACTAATCATCAACTGCCTCAATTTGTGGCAATCACATATGCATCCAAATCTCAATACTCAATACTACTAAAGTTGTGTAACGAAATAAAATTTTACTACAATTATACAGTCCACAAAATTCCCTTGAATGTCTCACAAACATGTGAATTCTGGGGCCACCAGTAAGTGAGATATACGGAGCCATTGTTTGGAATTTTCCTAAAATCATATGCTCTACTAATGTACGCGTAGAAATCCAGGACCAAAGAAGAACAATTAGTCTATCTCGCATTTGCTAGTAAGCATTATGGAAAGCAACTCATCGCCAACATACTGAAGTTGACAGCAATAACATCATTCACGTTAAGATGAGGTTTGGAAAATGGAAAACGACTAGTCACACTGTCCTGTTTCCACAGTATACCCTTGTTTTGCGAGTTGCTGCAAGAGTCGCCCGCTTCCGGACCCAATGTCAAGAACGCTGCAGCCGGGCAAATCCTTGCTGGCACACAAGTTTTTGGTCCAGTCTACAAGGACATCCATGACCTCGGTGCCAAACCTGCAAAGGATGCCATCAAACTGTGATTGCCAATTGAAACCTTAAAGCAACAGAAAATCTACCGAACCCTTTCCTAAATAAGACTACAGATCAAGAAACAGCTGGTCTGTCCGAAGTAGTGATCACAGACGAATAATACAACACTGTCAGCTGTGATATTCATTTGGCCAATGGGCCGCAGACACCAGCTTATGCCAGCCAAACCTCCAATAGAAAAACAATAGTAGCCCGTAGCTACTGATATCAGAACTTGTCACTCCAATTCTCAAATGTTTTCCCATGAAGTGGAATGCATCATGTTTTACATTTCTTAAGAGGCAGCGAAGTAGATTAATCATGCTCCTATATTTCTATTATCATGATCCTAACAAAGCTAGGATCAGATTTCAAGATTCCATTAACTCAGATTCAACATCACGTGTGAAAAAAATGGTTGGTCCAACTTTCAGTACATGTAGACAAGTTTGGAATGCAGGAATTGTGATTTTTATCTCCCTATGCGCAAAAGCACAAGTTGAAGAATCTTACCAGCCCTCCGCGTGGCTGCGTTCGTAGTAATTAGCTAGGTCTTCCGCGTACGCGCCATCGTGGTAATTCTGCAAGCCCAGCATCGCCGGCACGACATCGGGCACATCCTTGTCGAAGCTGTTCAGCATCGGCAATTTCGACGCCAGAATGCAAATTTCGACAGATCAGCGGACCAAATCACGCGTTTTTTTCCCCCCGCAAAACAGAAGGAACCAGATCACGGCGGCGGGATGAAGCACGGGGCGCGGATCGGCTGACCTGAAGTCGGAGGAGTGGTGGGCGCTGAGGGAGGAGGAGCAGGCGGAGGGCGCGGCGGCGGAGGCGGAGGAGCCCGAGGAGGGGCAGGAGGCGAGGAGGACCTCGGCGGTGTCGGCGTAGCGCTGCTCGTCGTCGAGGGTGCTCCCGTAATCGCTCTTGATGGACCAGGAGTCGGCCGCGACCGACCGGTCGTCGTCCGACGCCATCTCGCCGGGCGGGCCTCCGCCTCCCCCCGCCCCGCCGGCTCCCGCCCAGACCCCCGTCCCAAGCATCCGCGTCGGGAACATCTCCGGGTCCTCCGGCGGCCACCGTATCCCCGCCATGCCGCGCGCTCGCCGGAGATGGACGACGGCCGAACCCTAGCTCGCCGGTGCGGTGCGTGTCGGTCGGGGGAGGGGATGCGATGCGAGGTGGCTCGGGAGCTGTGTCCGGGACTGCTTGGCCCGCGCGTCCGCGTGGGGGCTGGGCCGAATGGTCGTTGGTGGGGACGTTGGGGACGGTCCGCTGAGACGCGGGCCATCCTTTAGTGGGACCTTGTGGCAGTGACGTGTAGGTAGGATGGGATAAGTAAGGGTGGATTTTTTTTTTTTTTGAGGGTGGCGTGCGAGAGTTGAATGGAAGGCCGTTGGTCGCTGGGGCTGGACCGGGTTGTTTTTTCGAGGGACTGGGCTGGATCGGGTTTGTGCTCGCCGTTGTAAGTCAAACAATTTGTTTTAGTTTGACCATAAATTATGAGAAGAGTTTGCAACGATGACGTAAATATTATATCGCTGAATTCATTTGTGAGAATATGTATGTTTTTATGGGGTAGTAAGGATTGTATTATCACAATTGTTCTTACTTACATGTGCTCCCAAACCTGACTCAACCAAACAAACACAAGCATAGTCCATTACTAGGAGAGTAAATCAAATGCCGGTATCAGCAATAAACATGGCTATAAACATCTACCACACCGAGTTGCCATCATTATCTCGCCAAACAATGGCACGGTGAACACTAGCGAAACTATGTGTAAGTCGGGGTAGGCCCCCCTAGACTTGCAATGTAACCATTAACAGTGCACAATGATAATTGATACAAGGCAAGCCATGCCAGTTAGGTGACATGGTAAATCCACTTGTTTAAATATAATAATGAGAAGCTACACTCGTAACTCGCTGAGATGATTTCAAAGCTTCATTTGCATCATCATGTATTGTGGAGACATAAGAAAAACATGTCCATCCCTTTTGTCCGCAACACATTCTTGACTATAGCCATCGTTGGTGTAATGTGGAATTCTTTTTCGGTCGGCCGGATCATATGGTAGTTCATCCAAATTAATTTCTCTTTGAAGACTAGAAGACCATGATCCATGATCTTGCCCAATTTGCAGACCCATGTTGTCTAGAGGTCACTACTTCAACATTTGTTCGTTTTCTTTTCACCACAAATCCTTCCATAACCTAGAAAAATTAAGTAAAAATAATGCAAATTAGACTTTGATTATTACCGATGGCTTGATTGCTAAAGGGGGAGCTAGAGGATCAATTAGCTATATTTGAGTTTAGACTTTGGAAAATCAAAATTTGTTGTGAAAAATCCAATACGTAAACTATGCTTTCAGCGGCAACAAAACGGCAACATACGTAGCTCTAACTTTTTCATGTAAGCACCTAAAATAAAAATTTCTTCGAGGATTCCGATTTCCTTTTCCAAGCCCATCAAACAAGTGCCTTGTTCAGCTAGCCTTTGATGGGGTCAGAAAGATTTTGCGGTTGGGTTCACGTTGTGATTTTATACGAGCTTCTTTAGAGTAACCTGGGATCCCCTGATGTTCGGTGAACCCAATCAATGAGCGTGAGCTTCGCCCTGGCTCCGCCACTAGTAGTCAAGGAGATCACACATATGGATCATTGTTTCGGACCAAATCCATGAACGTTATGTCAAAGTTTTCTATCCTCGAGGATGCCAACCCCTATTGTCAGATCCAACCAATGAGGGAAGGTCCTTCAACCACGATGAAAGCATCTTCAAGAAAGAGAAAATAAACTCACATATGTCATTGGCAAATCCGAACGGTGACATTCATGTTTGGATCAAACTATTGTTCGCATAATATCCGACACCAAGAAGGGGACTGCCAATATCCATGTCAAAATGAAGTCAAAGTTTTACCTTGAAGTTTGAGATGGTGTACAGAAAATGACTTATACATCTATGATCAAAAGGGACTTCAGTCAGCTGGACAATTATACTACTCCCTCCGACTCATATTAGTTGCCTCAGGTTTGACAAACCTGAGGCAACTAATATGAGTCGGAGGGAGTAGTTGGATTTTTAGATTTATATATGCCAAAAGTACAAAAAAAAAGTTAAAATAAACGATAGTATATAGCTGGATTTTGATCACATAAGTTGACTTAATTGAATCTCTTTGAAAAAAAACTTGATTATCATGGTCATAGTTTGCATGAAAAATATCATTTTGCAATGTATAATTATTTTTATGTGAAGCAACATTTTTTTTCTAGAAGCTTATTTTCAAAGTTTCACCTTGAAGAATATGATAAAGTCAAAATGAATTACGTATGCGATCATAAAGAGTAACGAGATGTTCTGTGATGAATAGTATTATTACTACTGTTGGATTGACAAATTTAGAGAGAAAAGCGATGTTAAAAAAACTGATTCATATGTAGCTGGAATTTGGTCACATCAGTGGACTTTCTGATTAATCTAATCCGTTTGCAAATCTTTTATTAAGTACAGACTGGATCATTCACCGGAATATTATCTTTTTGGAGTATCTCATTGTTTGGCTTCAAGCAACATGGACTAAAATAAGGTAGGGGCCAGTTGGGTGTTGCTTGATTTTGTTCTTCTCATTGGCACAAGTAGCAGAGCATGTACAGCTGTGGTCCGGTGCACAGAGATATCCTCCAAATTAGTAGTAGCACACAGCTAGCTCCCTACAACCTGTGTGCCGTCGTCTGTCTGGCCACCAATCATGGAACGCCAAGGGAAATAATGTGGCAAATGTGAGATCATTTCACCATTTTTTATGGGACATGTTGCACGATATTGTGCGTGTAGTATAATAACCAGATTCCTTTTAGAAAAGGGAATATTGCATTGTGGTATATAGAGAGAATATTTTTGTGCATATCCAGGATTTTCTTTATTGTAGGAGTATATACTAGAACTTGTAACTTGTGGATTACGTATCAAAACAATCTTGTCAATTTGACACAGGCCAGAAGAAATAGTACTAGTGAACTTTACAGGAGGAAGAAGAAAAAAGTGGACAAATAGAAGAAGCTACGAGAAGCTAACTCATGTACACTGGAGCGCCAGCTCAAACTAGCTGCCTAACACTAAGCACAGCGGCACAGCACCAACCGGTGATCGATCGGGCCGCCGCGTCACGGCGCCTCGTCGATGGTGTCCAGCACGGGCTTCCACGAGCGGTGCCGCCTCAGCCCGGCCGGGGCGCCGGCGCCGCTCGACTTGAAGCCAGCCGCGGCGTGCCCGGGCGGACCAACGTGGTCGCCCTGGAGCTGCAGCAGGCCGACGACCGGGAAGACCCTGCCGCCGTCGCTACTACTGCCGTTAGTCTGCCTGTGTCGTCTTGTCGCCGCGTTGGTGCCGGTGACGATCCTCCTCCAGGCGGAGGAGGCCGCGTGGAAGGCGCCGCGGGAGGCGGCGGAGAGCGCGGCCATCTCGTCGTCGGTGAGCACGGAGTAGAGCATGTCCATGGGGAGCAGGAAGTATGCGCGGCGCGGCTGGAGGAGCTGGTCGGCCGCGACGCCCGGCACGCGGCAGCCCACGGCGAGGCGGCACGCGTCGCAGACGAACTGGCCCGGGTGGTCCTGCATGAGCTCGGACGCCCTGACGGGCCGCGGCAGCCGCGTCACCCTCCCGTCCGCGTGGATCACCTTGCAGCTTGTCGACGCCGACGCTGACGACAACGAGCTGGGCGAGGGCGGCAGCGGTATGCACGACGACGGGTTGTTCCCCATGAGCGGCAGTGCGAGAGGGAACGGGAGGAAGGGGGGTTCTTTCTTGGTCTGCGGATCAGGTGGTGAGGGGGAGATCAATGGGGATGGTGTTTGTGTATATGGGAGGGGAGGGGATGCAGGTGGAGGGAGGAGGAGCTGGTTGACGGTTGGTGATGCATGGAAAAGGACAAGCAAATGATTAGTGTGCTGCAGCTGCTGCAGGGGTTAGCTAGGACAGCATCAGCTAGCTCCACGGCCAGTTTTAATTAATCGAGCAGCACATCACGGTTGCTGGAGCGCCGATGTGGCAGCGAGACAGCTGAGCTGAGCTTGGCATCTTGGCATCATCATGGACAGAACAAAAGAACGCAAAAACAAATAGCGATTTGATACACGATCTTGGTAGGACGTCACTGTATCTGCAGGCTGCGCCGCTTAGAGAATGCGGACGGAGACGACGACGACGCAGGTTTAACAAATTTGAGTCCGGCACCAACGACCGCCTTGCCTTGTCGAGCTCGCTAGCTGGCTAAGTCAGTGCTAGCTGCTGAGTTGGACGCCACGAACGTTTCAGAGGCATTTCGAGTTTTGGATTATTGCAGGGGAGATGTATGTACCGATCGGGTCATCAGGGCTACTAATTCGGAAGTCGTCGATCCAGGGGAGAACACTGCTAGGCTGCTAGCTAGGCTGGTAGCAGGAGGATCCAGTAAGTAACTGATAGATCACCGGTCAATCTGCATATATTATCTCAGCTAGCATGCATCGACAGATAGATCGTTCAGCAATATAGCAAAGGACACGCAAATGCACGGCCGGTTTCGTTAACCCGTTCGACCACTACATAAAAAGGCCTTAGGGTTCCTCGCTGTCCATGCTACTAGGTCAATTTGACATTTGCAGTGGACCGTCGAGCCTAGGACACTAGTGGTCTCATTCTCAATGGTAGAGAAGTCGGATCTTCTATTGCATATACAATGGTAGAGAAGTCGGATCTTCTCTTACACTCTACATTGTTTAGAAAAGACAATAAACAATAAGTTGTACTGGATCATCTCTTATTGTCATCTCTAAGTATTAATGTGAATGTTTATTATAATAGAAATTGTGTTGATAAAAGACAAGCACAAGGTACAATGGAAAAAATAGCCTTCTTTTATTTTTAAGGGATCATATCTTAGCTAAGAGAAGGCAACTTTCTCTTTCTTAATCCTCTCTCCTCCAACTAAGCGAAAATCTGACGTGACAGCTCTAAGGGAAGGCTGGCGTCACGTCATTGTACATATCCCAATAAGTCCCGCTGATTTTATACAAGTTTATACTGCTCCCTCTAATCCATATTAATATTCTCAGATTTTTCTAGATTCGAATGTATCTAGTCAGGTTTTATTGCTAGATACATCTAAATTTAGAAAAATCTGATAACATTAATTTAAACCAGAGAGATTTATGTTATAAGTTGGAGGGAGCAACTAGTAATATCATCAATACCACATCAGTCCTTCAATCGAGTTCAAAACATAGTTGAATAAGTGAGCTCAGTCATAAAGTTAAGCCTAATTGGAAGTCTCGATTTCGTCAAGTTGGTTTAGTATGCATTAGTTTTAATTTTCTGTCTCGGCTAGCCTTAGGTCTTGCAGGTGTGGCGGACCACGGCGACTCTCCGGACGGATGGTTTTTCATTATTTGTTTAGACTATTTTTCATGTTTTTTTAGGATGGTGAAATGGCTAACACCCTAAGTCGGAATAAGGTCATCTCTGCTCTCTCCTCACTTCGGTGATGCGTTTAGCGCCAGGGGAGAGAGTGGGGTGTGTGGAGTCATGTGCCTGACGAATCTCGTGGGATATGGTCGTGCTTGTTGGCATTGTTTTAAGTCATTCTATTTCGATCAAATATTGTCATCATTAGCTATGATGTTGCTTTGTCTTTTAGGGATTTTGCACGACGAGTTCCGTCTGTCTAGTATAAGAAACTCTACTATGATAAGTTTTGTGTTGCTCTAGTGATGAAGAGGCTAGAATCATGACGCACCTTCTGTCGCGCTAGTGTTTGTTGTCGTTGCTAGGTGGTCCATGAACCTATTTATAATTTTTAGTACTTTTGGTTTTTTATTAAATTGTTGATAGAATAGTGGAACTTTTGCAAAAACAATTAACAGGTGGGTGTATAAATTATCCAGGATTTGGGGGGTTGTGGAGACTTGGCCTGGCATCAACCGGAGGGGCGCGAATGCGACGGACCCAGCTTGGCATTCAACGTACTAGTGCAAAATCTGAGGACCTGGCATTTGGCAATTGGCATGGAAACCATATATTCCCGCAATCTCTGCCTACCTCTCTGCTTGTTGTGTGACAGCAATTAATTAAGGAGGACTGCTCTTTTTGCTTATTATTATTATTCGGCGCAGCAATGGGACGGTGCTGTCACCGATCCACGTCTCAGTGACATGTAGGCTTAATTCAGCACCTAGAGCATCTCCACTAGGGGCACAGATTTGAGGGGCGCTGGTTTTCAGTCGTGCTCTCCACATAAAAACTTCAAATATTCGAAATAATTATCAAATACGAAATTAACATTTATTTTATAGATAGTTCAAACAAGTTTACACATATTTAAACAACCAAGAGAAAAAACATGGAACTATTGGGGGCACGGCTAGATGGGCAAGGAGGAGGTTGATTACGGCGCCGAGTGCAAACCTAGAGACTTTTAGTCCAGACGCGAATTGTTCCTAGTGGCGATGTAGTCGAGCACCTAGTCAACCGTGCGCCCTGGTGCGCTCCACCGTCGCCAGCGGCCGTCGAAATTATTGTTATCCGGCAGCGGGCGGCGCCGTCATAGGCGATGATATGGCCCATGCGTTGTTGTTTGAAGAAGATCGTCCATCTGGTTGTCCCTTTCCTCCGTCATGAGGCCGGATCAGAAGTGGACGAAGATGGTCGCGGATAGGGCCGCACCGACCGGCACCGGAGGTACCGGCGGACCGCCAACGCTGAGCACCCAACCCCTCAGCAACCGAGTGTCTAGAGGGACTGGTTACTAGGCATCCCAAAGCGCTTGCGCCTCCTGGACGCATAGGAACCACCGCCCATAGACGTTGATGGAGGACCCATCTTCTAGAAAATGCTCCATCGGTGGCGGGGCTTCGGCTACGTTTCAACGGTGAAGATTGCGGGTGGGTTATGTGACGAATGGTGGTTGTGGGCATGGTGTAGATGTAGATCTGCAATGGTGATGGCCGCCACGCCTACATATAGCGAGAAAATGGCGGGGAACGGTGGAAAAGGTGGGAAGGGCATGGAGGGAGAATGCGATGGCGAACAAATTCGTCGCAGCGTGGCCGGTGACGGGATGATGCTCGGGAGACGAGCCACCTATCTCACTGTCAAGGTTGGCCCGCGTCATTTTCAGTTCCATCTGGCGCCCCCGCTAGCCCCCATGTGGGTTGGGTTCGGTCTAGGGTGCCGGATGACAAAACGGGCCACACCGACATGAAAAAAGGATTGGGGGAGCCGGCTAGGGTGATTTTGAATGCCGACACCCCCGATAGCCCTTTAGGGGGGCTTTAGGGCCCCCGAGTGGAGATGCTTTTAATGGTCTTCTCACTTCTCAGCGTGCATGCCCATCTGCTCAGTGATTTGTAGGCTCTCAACATTAGAGCATATCCAACAGGCGCTGCATATTAGCAAAAATGTTGTCCTACAGAGCATTCTTGAAAGAACACACATATATGAGTCCCGATTGTTAAAGGTTGCAATCTATGAGATTTGGGTGATCTCTAGTAAACTCATGAAGAGACCAAGTAGTATGACACATATCCTACACCCACTAGGTAGGCTATTGGTAGCCAGGTACTAGTTATGATTTTGTGTGAAATCTAAAAGCACCAAACTTGCAATTCAAGGTTTGTTCATTATTCAAGTTGTTGATAGATGTAGCTCAATGTTCTAGGTGGAAGTTTAACTTAACAGTCTCTACTGAAACACTAGTATATAAACAAGTAGCGAGGATTGACAAATCTTCAAATGGGCATTTGAGATCTGGTGGGAGATTGCTAGAAATAATGGGCTAAACTATAAAGGCCCATGTAGATTTCAGATTTTTCCTAAATCTCAAATCCCATATTTATGGCAGCTCACATGTGTTTGGGCCCATGTTTGGGCATCTCACATTGGAGTGGAGTAGGAGCTAAAGTTTAGTCCCACATGAAAAGTTGGAGGAGAATTACACCACCTTATAAGGTGGAGTGGTTCACCACTTAGTAAAGTGAGAGAGAAGAGGAGAACTACACGCGCGCTCCTCCGACGATGACGCTGCCGCTCGCACGCACTGTACCGCCCGTCCGTCTTGTCACAATTTAATAGTCCCACTGACAAGGGGTAACCTCGGCAATGCCCATGATGGTGGACTTGGGGATTCGCGGAAAAGAGAAAGCTGGGGATTTCGTCGGATGTCAGGAAAATAATAGAGTCAAAGTCGCCTGAATATTTGGGAATCACACTATTACAGGTTGTCTGGGAGTTTTCGGTACCCTCGCCTGGGCTTCTCCTGTCCTATATATAATAGGCCGGGTCTCAAAGCTGTATGCAGATATGTTTCATACACGCGTAATTACAATATCAACACAATGTCGGTTCATAGTCTCTTTCTTAATACAATCAAAGTCTTTGTCGGTTGCTTCCTTGGGCTTGTCATCTGAAATCTTCGTGGGCCGGAAGCCCTTTACCCAGTATAGGATAGTAAATCATAAGCATCTGAGTAATCATACCTATGTTAGTAGCCCCCGAGACTCTACTTGAACCGCAGTTTCAGGTTGAGTCTCAAAGTTTCTTTTTCCTTCTTTTCCTTTATATTTTATTTCTTTATTCTTTATTTTTCATAGGGATTTGGTACAATGAGTCTGATGCTTCTGACGGATCGGGAATCAGTTAATTGTTTCTAGGCAAAAACAAAGTTGTCCTACATCAAATTCAAGTCCCCAGGCCTGAACTCAGAATTTTTCTACTGGCGTAATTCAGTTCAGGCCGCTGAGGTCTTACCAAGTACTGAATCCTAGTTTTTATTTTATCGGGTACCCAACGCTTCCATCAGGATTTTTCATCGTAACGTTGATACAGATATTTTGCTAGCAAAGCGCATTCTTGTGCGATTACCAGGACACACAGGACGAATTCTGGGGTCTTACCTTCATGTTTCTGAACACAACATTCGGATTTTTGTCATGTTTGAGCCTGATCCGAGATTTTTGGCTTTTCCGAAGGTTCGCCTACTGCCAATATTTCAGATAGTTTTAATGCTTTATACTGGCTCCCAATGGGAGTAATCTTTCTCTTGAGGATACCTCTTTGAGGATACATTAATGTAAAACTCAAAGGTATTTTCAGTCATGAATATTTATTGTTTTATACGCAATTGGATTTCTATCGGGTGCGCGCCAGCACTCCCGATGGGAGTAGCTCGCGAGGCTATGTTCGGATGCCTGTATCTAGACATAGGCTCATAGTTGTTGTTAGCATGATGGAAAACATAGACCTTTTGAACAATAATGAGGAGCTCAAGGTACGAAAAACTTATCTCTTTATACATAAGGCGAAAAATCGATGATATATTATTCTTTTGGTGGATGGCCTCTAGCCGTTGGCTTGGATATTCTGGCTTAAGAAGCCAAATTGTAACTCTTATCGTATTGTAAGTAATTTCATGCGTAAAAGCATCGTAGTTGTGCTATGTTCCATGGATTTGAGTAATTTACTCTTATCTTCTTGTCTTGTAGTTGCTCCTCCGGGAATAACTTCGGTGACGATGTATGGTCCTTCCCATGGAGATTCTAACTTCTTGTGGCCATCTTGCTTGAGACGAAGAACTAGGTCCCCTACCGCGAAGGACCTAGGCCGCAATCTTCTGCTATGGTAATTACGCAAGTTTTACTGGTACATAGTTGCTCTTTGTAAGGCTTCATCTCGAGCTTCATTAAGTGCATCCACATTATCTTCAAGTATTATCTTGATCCCTCTTCATCATATGTAGCTACTCTTGGGGATTCATATGACACCTCGACAGGAAGCACGGCTTCTGCGCCGTGGACCAGGAAGAAAGATGTCTCTTGTGTCAAATTATTTGGAGTTGTACGTAAACTCCATAAGACAGATGGAAATTCATCAACCCATGCTCCTTTTGCTCTGTCAAGCGGTGCTAGTAGTCTTTTCTTGAGTCCAGTGGTAACTAATCCATTGCCTTTTTCTACCTGTCCATTTGTTTGCGGGTGAGCTACCGAAGCGTAGCTTACTTTGATACCCATATCTTGGCAGTACTCCTTGAACTCATTGAAAGTGAAGTTTGTCCCATTGTCCGTGATAATGTTGTTCGGTACGCTAAACCGAAATACTATGGACTTAATAAAATTCACAGCCGAAGTTACATCTTGGGTGGTGATAGGCATTGCTTCGATCCATTTAGTAAATTTGTTGACTGCTACTAGCAGAAAGACGTGTCCTCCTGGCGATGATTTGTGAAGTTTTTCCACCATATTCGGGTCCCCACTGAGCAAAAGGCCAAGCCAAAGGTATAGGATTTAACTCAGCGGCGGGTGCCCCAGGCTTTGTTGCGAATCGTTGGCATGCTTCACATGTTCTGACGATATCTTTTACATCTTGAACTACAGTGAGCAAGTAAAATCCTGCCCTGAATGCTTTGACAGCAATTGCTCGGATACTAGCATGGTGACCACAAACTCCTTCATGTATATCTTCGAGTATAATTTTTCCTTCGTCGGATGTTACGCAACGCTGCAACACGCCCGAAATACTCCTCTTATACAGCTCCCCTTTGATTATTCTGAAGGCCTTCGATCTTCGGGTGATTCGTCGGGCTTCTATCACATCTTCGGGTCGTTCTCCCTTAGTCATATATGCTATATACGGTTGCATCCAGGTCAACTCAATTAGCATGACTTCTCCAATTTCCTACTCTTCTTCTTCGATAGCCTATTCTATACTCTTGGTTTCTGATGGAGCCCCCGAGTCTTTTTGTGGATGTTTCTTTTTCCCTGTTTTTGGTGCTACAATCTCAGAGACTCGTTTCGCTTTGATCAATCGCTCTGTTATTTCTTCCCAAAAAACTCCTGGTGGTATTGGTAAGCACAAGGATTCGATGTTTGCTAGGTTGTCGACTTCTTCATTGCTTGCTCTCCCTATGTGCCATACTTTGCACCCATCGAATTGAGCTTCCATAACGCCATATAGATCGCGGTAAGCAATCATATTCTCTCTAACGGTGTCGCACTTGTTCATTGCTTGTTGTACCACAAGATTGGAATCTCCTAAGATTTTGAGGCGAGTTGCACCGCAAGCTTTGGCCATTCGCATGCCGTGCAACAAAGCCTCATATTCAACTTCGTTATTGGATGTGTTTGCAAAGCTCATCCGAAGTATATAGTGCATTTTGTCGCATTATGGTGATACTAGTATGACTCCTGCTCCTGCTCCTTCCGTTCTTTTTGATCCATCAAAGTACATTGTCCAGGCACTAGAAAGGTCTGGTGGACCCGCACATTGCAACTCTGTCCATTCTATGATGAAATTCGTCAGAACTTGCGACTTGATTGCTTTGCGCTTCTCATACGTGATATCTCGAGGGGATAATTCGATGCCCAATAGAGAGACACGCCCAGTTGCTTCTGGATTGTTGAGGATCCTTGGCAAAAGTGCTTCATTGACCATATGATCGGATGTTTCGAATAATAATGGCGTAATTTTCGGGCTGTCATAAATACCCCATATGCTAGTTTTTGCTAATGTGGGTACCTTTGTTTGGATGGCGATAAGACCTCGCTCAGGAAGTAGACTGGCCTCTACACACCATGGGTTTTCCCTTCTTCGGGTCGCTCCACGACCAAGACCGTGCTAACCACATGATTTGTGGCAGCGATATAAAGTAGTAAAGACTCTTTCTCTTTTGGCGCCACGACAACAGGAGATGTCCAAAGTGTCCTTTTGAGATCTTCAAAGGCGCGCTGAGTTTCTTCTGTCCATTTGAATTTTTCTGATTTCCTCATGAAGGTGTAAAATGGCAACGCTTTTTCTCCTAACCTTGCAATGAAACGACTGAGTGCCGCTACTCGCCCTGCCAACTACTGTACGCCACGTAGATTTGTTCGCTTCTTCATTGTTAGGATTGCCTGTATTTTCTCGAGATTAGCCTCGATTCCTCTGGCTGATACCAAATATCCGAGGAGTTGCCCTATCGGGACTCCAAAGGAGCATTTCTTAGGGTTCAGTTTGATGCTAAATTTGTCGAGGTTTTTGAATGTTTCTTCGAGGTCCTTGATGAGCGCAGATCCTTGTCTTGTTGTAACTATAACGTCATCGATATATACTTGTACATTTGTGTCTATTTGACTTCCCAAGCACTTCTGCATCATCCGCTGATATGTTGCTCCGGCGTTCTTGAGGCCAAAGGGCATTGTTGTGTAACAGAATACACCATAGGGTGTGATGAACGCTGTTTTCTCCTGATCTTATTCCTTCATCCTAATCTGGTGGTATCCTGAGTAAGCATCCAAGAAAGAAAGACGTTCACATCCTGCGGTTGCATCGATTATTTGTTCGATTCGTGGCAATGGGAAGTGATCTTTTGGAGAATATTTATTCAGTGCAGTAAAGTCGATGCACATCCGAAGTTCTGTAGTATTTTTCTTTGGAACACATACTGGATTTGAGACCCACTCTACTTTTGTTAGTTCTTTGATAAAATTGGCATCAGTAAGGCGATGGAGCTCATTTCCAATGGCTTTACGCTTTGGTTGTACAAAGCGACGAAGCGGTTGCTTTACTGGCTTCGCCTTTGGATCCAAATTTAATGCGTGCTTAGCGAGTTCCCCGGGAGTTCCCGGCATGTCAGAAGGTAGCCATGCGAAAATCTCCCAGTGCTCACGGAGGAACTCGATGAGCGTGCTTTCCTATGCAGGATCAAGATTGGAAGCCACAAATGTTGTTTTCCTCGGGTCGATGGGGTGGATCTGTACTTCTTTTGTGTCCTTTGCAATGTCAAAAGCCTGATCGAGATTGACACATGCTACTTCTAGTGGTTCTGCAATTGCTGAAGTTTTTAGTTGTTCGAACTCTGTTGCCATCCCAAAACATTCAGAAATTTTGTTGAACTCCTTGTCGCAATTTTCGGCACGTGTGAAGCTTCCTTTTTACCATGATCATTCCCTTTGGTGCTAGCATTTTCATGACTAAGTACGCATAATGCGGTACTGCCATGAACCGTGCGAAGGCTGGTCATCCCAGGATCGCATGATATTGTGATGGCCAGTCCATGACTTCGAATTCAAGTTTTTCTCACCTAAAATTTACTTTGGAACCAAAAACAACGTCAAGAAATACTTTTCCTAAAGGAATTTCGGTTTTACCTAGTACTATTCCGTGGAAAGATGTTTCTGTTGGCGCTAGATTGTCTAGGGGGTAGCCCATTGTTCATAACATTTTTTCGTAGATCAGATTTATGCTGCTTCTTGCGTCCATGAAGACTTTGCTCATATCGAACCCGCCGATTTGTGCTTCGACTATCAAGGCTGAGTGACCTGGTCGTGGGACCCAAAGCGGGTGATTGGCTATGCTGAATATGATTTCTTTCTCGGACCAATGGAGATATTCAGGTGTTGTTGATGTTGTTTTTTCCGCCATATTGATTTGTCTTATGATGAGCTTCTGGGTTCTGTTGGATGGACGCCCCTTCTGAATCATTGACATTGCCCCTTTTGACCTAGGGTATTCGCTGTTTTGATCATTTCTGTTTTGTGGTGGCACTGCTGGTGATGGTGGTGGTGGTGTGCCGATGGCTAATGTGCCAGGCGTAGATGCATATCCTCGGTTTGCCGCTTCAGTTGCTTTTGCATTACATAGCTCCTGCATTTTTAAGAATGTTCAGCAGTCTTTCATCAGATGGCTAGATTGTCGCCTGCCTGCTGAGTCGATGTAAACATGCATATTACAGGGCCCTTCCAGCATTTGCATCGCGGACATGGGTGGGTCTCGTGCTCTTGGCTGATACCGCTATGCTGACTGGCTTCCTCCGACGTCGTCCCTGTTCTGGCGGTACCCGCCGTTGTAGTCGTTGCTTCTATTGTTACCTTCACCCAAAAAACCAGCTACGACATAACTTGGTCCCATGTTTCCATTGTTGTTCCTTCTCCTTCTGTCATTGCCACGTTTATTCCTGTCTTCTTTGGGGTGATCGCGTGCGCTTATTATGCAGTGCATCCTCCCCATCAGCCCAGCGATTTGCTATTTCCATTAGCTATGAGATTGTTTTGGGTTTAACCTGTCATAGTTCTTCTATGAATTCTCGGCGATGGAGGTCGTCATTGAAGGCGTCGATGGCCCTTTTGTCGGATATGGACTCAGCTGAGTTTTTTATGATATTCCATCGTTGGATGAATGCTCTTATTGACTCCTAGATTTTTGTTTGCATGCTCGCAACTGCTCTAAGGATGCTGGTCATTTAAACGTGGATTGGAAGTGCCAGATGAACTTTTCTTCCAGGTCGTTCCAGCTGCCGATGGAATCTTCGGGTAACTATCTGAGCCATGATCTTGCGGCGCCGGTGAGGTGTAGTTGTAATATTTGCATCACGGTAGCTGTGGAGCCGCCTTGTAATTTGATAGTGGCCAAATAATCTGCTAACCATGCTTCGGGTTCCTGGAGTCTATCATACTTGTGGTGGTCGTGCGGGAGTTTGAAGTCCTTGGGTACTGAGGTTTTGTGAATCCTCTGAGTGAAACAGCTGGCCTCGCATAGCTCGTAATTGTCCTTGTTGTGTCCGTCGTGGTATCGTCAGCTGCGGTTTTCGTCTCTTGATCCATTGTTCATGTGTTGCGTGTTGTCGTTTCTCGTGTTGCTCCACAGCTCGGGTGCTACGAGATGTGTCTGGCATGGCGATTGAGATCGTCGGGTGTGTCCTACTTGCCGAGGACTGCTGTGATGGCGTGGGGATCTATCGGGCTATCACGTGGTCCCTTGCTCTACTTCTGTGAGGGAGGCTCCCACCATGCTAGGGTTCATCAGGGCAGAGCGATGGAGGGTCGCACGGGGATCGTCAGGTGCGGCTGAGTTGTGAGTAGATATGTTTGTGCAGCCATGATGGCTGCTTGGGCCGTTTTTGCCTTGATGTTTCCTGCTTGATCGATTGACATAAACGATAGATCAAGATCGCGGATGATTCCGCATCTCTCTACTTTAGGGATATTCGCTAATCGAGATGTTCTCCTTCCTGGTGGTGCTCCTCCCATTATGCTCCCTAATCCTCGGGTGGAGCTTAACTGTGCCCGTCGTAAGCTGGATTCATCGGCTAATCTCTTTCTTTTGTCGAGTTGCCTTTGCAGCCTGAGTAGATCTCTCTTCTTGTGATGAAGCAGGTATTGATATGCTAATAGATCCTCGTGTGAAGCGTCCGCTGTCATCAGGACTGCTCCCGAAATTGCTTCTCTTGCCCTTTGCCATGACGCTGCTGGTAGCCGAAGAGTTCGCCTCTCTCCTTCATGTGGCTCTCCGCTTCTTCCTTGGACTATGCGGTTATCCGCCGTTTCTCCTTTGTTTCCGTGGTCCCCTTCATTGCTGTGATTTCCTGCATTGTCATCTGATAAAATATCATTAGGGTCGAGGATAGGGTTACCGTTAGAGTCGCATGGTGTTGATGTGTTCCCGTTGACCATGCACACTTGGTGGCATGTTATGCATGGGCTGGTGACGTTGTCTTCTGCTCCAAAGGATGCACTATTAGTATTCTGAGATTGTAGTTCTGGGTAAATCTTTGCCATCCTTATTCCAAAGTCAACGTTTTCGCTGCTTTCTTCGGGTTCTGAATTTGCTGGGCTTGCTCTGCATGGTGGGGTTAGCTGTGGGTCTGGTTCAAAGGAGAGATTGTTGTAAAGACCATCAAGGTCCCCCAGATCCATCTCGATTTGCTCGCTTTCTTTGCCTGCTTCGATTTGTGCGGTGGCGTCCTTGGAGGACCCGACGGAAGATGCTAATACCGCCGTAGGCATAAGTTTTTCCATCGACGGTTCTGATGTGATCAGGGCCGAAGTTAGTGGTTCTTGCGGGTCTTCTACTTGGAAGTGGAAGCTTTGGATGATTAGATCGAATCCGTTGTTGAAATCGGCGGGTACCAATACAGGAGTGGGCGGGTGTGGAACTGCTTTCATCAGGTTGATGCTTGGTGGAGAGCGGTCCGCCGAATCCGTGGTTCCAGCGTTCAGGTTTCCCACAGATGACGCCAATTGACGAGGGGTAACCTCGGCAATGCCCATGATGATGGACTTGGGGTTTCACGGAAAAGAGTACGCTAGGGATTTCGTCGGATGTCAGGAAAAATTTGGAGTCAAAGTCGCCTGAATATTTGGGAACCGCACTATTATAGGTTGTCTAGGAGTTTTTGGTACCCTCGCTTGTGCTTCTCCCGTCCTATATATAATAGTCCGGGTCTTAAAGCTGTATGCGGATAGGTTTCATACACGCGTAATTACAATACCAACACAATGTCGGTTCATAGTCTCTTTCCTAATACAATCAAAGTCTTTGTCGGTTGCTTCCTTGGGCTTATCATCTGAAATCTTCATGGGCCGGAAGCCCTTTACCCAGTATAGGGTAGTAAATCATAAGCATCCGAATAATCATACCTATGTCACCCACATGAAAAAAAAATATTCATAAATAAAGAAGTGCATTCCACCCATGATGTAATAGTATTTCTAGGCAAAGATAACAACCATTCTTTTGCTCTTCCTCTAAGAGAGAAAGCAAATAAACGCAATTTGACCGCATCGGGGTCAACATCTTTTATGCGCATCATATCACATATTTTAGTGAAAGTATTTAAGTGCACACCTACGTCCTCAACAACAGAGCCTCCAAATTGATTCTGTTGAACCAAACTTAAATAATGAGGCTTAATTTCATAGTCATCAGCAGCAATTGTTGGCTGAGTAATAGGAGTACGCAAATAATCATTATTGGGAGTAGCAAACTCCCCAAGCTTCTTTTCAGCCATAATTTCTATGTTTTGGGTTTTTCTTAAACAAAGACTTATAATAGTAAAAGGAAGAATTTAAAGACTAACTAATTTTTTTTGTTTTTTAAATAAAGACTAAAAGCAAACTACAAATTAAAAACAAGAATTAAAACTAGCAAGGTTCCTACTAACCTCACCAGGGTAGCTATTGCTTTCCCGGCAACGGTGCCAGAAAAAGGGTTGATACCTTCGATCCGGATTATGGATGTAGTATAGCTTCTTTTTCCCTAGTAGACCTAGGTTTATCGAATCCTCGGGAAGCAGATGCATAGTGGAGTTACTTTAACGGACCTTCGGGAGTTTTAGAATTTCTTTTGTGTTTTTACCGAACCAAGAGTTTGCGTCTTTTTGTTGTTGTCGAGGATGGATAGAAAGGCCTAGGGCGTTCGGTTTCACCTGTAGCTGTGCAAAACATCTGATGGGAATAAAAGATAAAGATAAAGTATGCATGTAATTGTTAGAGCAAGATAAATTATATGTGGGTAGTGCATCCATAATTGTTATTGCCTCCACAACCGCTTATAGCAATAACCTACTAGTCTCATCCATAGAAGAAAGAGAACTAATGATATGAATAGTGACGTCACCGTTAATCCCAAGTAAATCCCTCACATACAGTCGTACTACCCCTTCTATCACTAGGGTTCCCAACCTGCAGATTAGTCATTACTCATACTCCCTATACCCGGCTCAAACCTAGGGGTCTTGGGTACCTAACAAGTCCTTAGATTGAGGCAAAAGAGGATACAATAATCATCATGTCATACAAACTAATACATGATCCCATCTATGATAAATAACATGCACAAAAAGCTACATGGCTAGGACAAAGCCCTTAGCCTAAGGAGAATTACTCACACATAGAGATGAGATCAGCAATCACAAACATTGTAATGGAAATCATGAGATTGATAGCAAATAGTCTTAAAATGTCGCAAATCAAAGAAGAGATCTACTATTACAAGTGGTGGAATATGGCTATGGTGGTGGAGAAGGATTTGGAGATTAGATCTAGGTCTATTCCTCTGGCGGCTGATGATCTAGGGAAGGGACTCTTGAGGCTTGTTTTCTCGTCGCCCGAGGCTTCTTTATATAGGTGTCCCTTCACTAAAGTTGTTTTGTTTGACCTAGCAGCGTTGATGGCAACTATACGACTGGAACTATACAGTCGGAATTTTGTTCCGGTCATATAGTTGGTCGTTAAAGCTTCTGCCTCCGACCCACAACTCCTGGTTTCTTATGGTTGTTGGAAATCTCGTATCTTTGACTTTAATGTAGTGATTCCCATTATCAAACGTCATTATCTACTCAGGGAAAAATAGACAGAAAGGATTGCATACCCCTTTGATTATTAGGCATTAGTGGCAGGGTTCAGAGAGATATTTCATAAAAAATATGAATAATATCCAGTTTAAATGTGGACGTAGATGGTTATATTTCAGAGCCATCAACCTCCCCAAGCTTAAACTTGATCATCCTCGAGCAAGAAAACCAAAACCAAAAAGGAACTCAGCATTTAAACTAAAATAACGAGATGATGATCTTACTCATGATTGATAGTCTCATGTTTCCTCCACTTCATAAATCTGAAAAACTTTAGCATAGATAGAGTAATGGCAAGCATATCATACGGGTTTTATGCATCCTTATAGCACAACAAAATTATTGTTAACATGGATGATTCAAATGAGTAAACTTTATTCCATGTCATGTAATCAACTCATTGGCTTGCCTTTGAACAATAAAGTATAATCATGTAAACTGAGAGTGTGAGAGTTGTCATGAAAAGCATATACACTAGAGTATCTCAATTCTCCCACATAAATAAATCAAGACTTTTCAAGCACTACTTTTCTATTCATTATCCTTCAAGAATTTCGGTTCTTGAGTAATTGAGAGCATGCCAAAAAAATAGTTTATCGGGTTGTGATGGACACTCGTGGCATCACTAAGGTTTTTGTTCCTTTTGCATAATGATTACTCATAATAGTCAGAGGAGTGATTCCATCATGAACACAGCTACCCGGGAGTGCCAAGAATCTTACAAACTATAACATTGCTGCTACATGTGTTCAATCAACTCATAGCCAAAATCTAGGAGTTTCCTCCATGAAGATCGTTCGTAGGCTAGCGGAGATGTTGGCATCCCATGAAGTTTGCACGCATAAAGTTATATCATTCTTATGATTAACAAATCAAACTTTGGCATGCTCACAAAAACCGCTAAACGTTAATTCAATCGAACAAATCTTTTTAAAGAGAGCTATCAAGTCAATCAACATTTTTAGTGGTGTTGAGTGTCTCTAGAAATAAGCCTTCAGGACTAAACACTACAACACCCAATCCTTCAATTGTGAGACTTTTTCTTATTACAATTGTTTAGTAAATTTTTAGGCAAGACTTGGTTAATTACGAGAGTTGGAACAAAATGTATCCAACTAAATACCCATGCAAACAAAATCTTATTACAATACAAAGACTCACTCCACTAATATAATATCTCAACATTTACTACTAACTAGCATGGGTTTCTCAAATTTCAAAAGTGGGGAGTCATAAGGCATACCTCTCATGTTTGGTTCCACTTCTCTCTTTGTTTTTTATTTGTTTCTTAGAAACTCGAAGTTGATCACTCTCCTACGAATACATGAGAACCTCAAGGCGGAAAGAAAAGAAAGAGGGAAAATAAAGAAAAATGGATAAATCTTTTTGTTGTTTTCAAGAGAGGGAATTTAAAGAATAGAAAATTGGCGACAAAGAATGGCTAGAAAATCTCGAAAGCAAATAAAAAGAGCTAAAATAAAGTGTTGGGGAAACCAACATGGGTGCTTATAAACTCAAATTTAAAACATAACCTCGAAATAAATAAAAGCAAAGGAATGCCAAATAAAGATACATGAGGAAACTTCCCCAAGCTTAGGCTTTTGCAAGCCCTTCAAATCATTGTGGTGGCGGGAAAAATTCATTACTCCAGTTTGCAAATTGAGTTGATAAATTACTAGTTGTTCCTTGAAGGTTCAAATAGAGGCTATGCATCCTCTCCACGGTCCCTCCAAGTTCTTGGAAGTCTTGGTATGTAGCGAACCGGGTTGATGGCTGCTCCTCTTTATAAGGAACTTCTTTCTCCTCTTCTTGGTCCTCATCCTCATCCGGAATCTCCTTCTCGGGTTGGTGTTGCTCAACCTACAAGTCATATAGCAAACATCCTTCCTCGATAGAAAAAAGACATTAGACATAGGAGCAGGGTAGAGACACCCAGCTCCAGCAATATGCAAGTAATAAACATCACCTCTCCTAGTGAGCATTCCACAAGCCTTTAAAGTAGAGAAACCAATACATCGCTCACCTAGCACAGAGTTGCAACTCACCTAGGTCGATGCCTAGGGAAATGGCAAGCACGGTGATAACGCCTCCACCTGTGATTGGTCCTTGGCTTTGGGAGGATTGGTGCTCTAGGTAGCGCACAAGGATTGCACCCAAGTTGAGTGACAATTCATAGTTGGTGTAAGTAGCTTTTGCGAGGACTAATATGTCCTCCTCATTGAGTCTTGTGAACTCGTTACGTGCCTGCAAGGTGTTAGCAATAACATGGAACAAATAGGGAATTGCAGGATGTTGAATATTCTTCCCCTTGCTTACTATAGTAGTGAAACTTATTCCATTATAATATTGTGTAGGGGAAGGGTCTAAGCCAGTAAAAGATGCACATAAGGCATTAACATCATTGTTTGGGAAATTAAAACATGTGCACCATTCATCTAGTGTTAAAGTGTAGTTGTTGTTCATAAGTCGGAAAGAAATCGTGTCCTCTCCTTGCCATAGTTTAACAGTGCTTTGTAACAAATCAAACTTAGGAATTCAATGGTTAACCGGCAATAAGTAGGCACATCATTGTACACAAAGTTTTGTAGGCCAGCTCTATTGCAAAGTAAATTGAAGTCATCGGAAATACCGAGTTGGTTCAATATAATGGGGAAAGCCCACTTGGTTGCCTTCACTTCGTGGTTCTTGATCCTATTGAAGTGATCATGTTGGAGCTCATCCCTGAACCGTATCCCCATGCATTCTTGAGTGACAGCCCGAGAAGCGCTAGCAGCAGCATTAGCACGAGTTTGGCTCCTTGTGTTCATCATCTAAAACAATAAAGTAAGACAAAAAAATAAAACTTTTTGATCCAACAATAATAAGTGTAACATATTTCTCATCATATCACACTAAAGAATCCCCTCAAAATAATAATCTAGGCAAGAGAATCATGGAAATTAGTTCATAGTAGGTCTCACCCTAGATTGATAATGACAATAGATCAAAAATGAATTTGCAAAAAGTAATTGGAGGATTAGAGGAGAAACGTACCGTAGATCACTTGTGTGCGAGGAAATCGAACGAAATTGAGTAGAGGTGAAGATCTCTTGAGGTTTTGAGAGAGTTTGGAGGTAGAAGAGAGAAAAAGATTGAAGTTTTGGGGTTGGAGGTACCTCCCGTGGCGTTTTTGTTGTCAGACGCAACTATACGGGCGGAACTATACGTCCGGAACATTGTGTTCCTGTCGTATAGTTGGCCTTCTATCAAAATCTTAGGGTTTCCACCTGGCAGTGCAGCTATACAGCCGGAACTATATGGCTGGAACAATATGTTCCCGCCATATAGTTGGTCATCAAACCGTCTGTTCCTGGAAAAGAATTTGTACGAAAGCATCGATATCTATACGACCAGAGCTATACAGCCGAAATTTTTATTCCTAGCGTACAGTTGGTCGTTAAACAATCAGTACATATGAAAGAAAAAATTGTTGATGGAAAAAATATCTGTATGACCAGAACTATACGGCCGGAATTTTTATTCCCGCCGTATAGTTGGTCGTTAAACCTTCCGTATGCATCAAAAAAAATTGTTTCTTCGAAAACTATTTCTTATCATATAACTTAGTGAAGTACCTTGTTTTTGACAGAAAAATGACAGTAAATATTGTCGACCAACAACAGCATGTATAAAGCAGGATTTTTAGTACTACTAAACTTCTTCTCCTCAATTGGAGTTTTCTAGCACTCTTTATTAAACATAAACTTAAACTTAAACTTTAACTCAAACCTTTATTTCACATGGGTTGCCTCCCATGAAGCGCTCTTTTATGGTCAATGGCTTGACCTCAATGTTGCTCACTTAGGCCAGATGAGTGGAACACCCACTCCGAAATAGTTGACCTTCAAAGTGATGGCCTCCTTTTCATCATGTTTGGCTTTCTTCTTCCTGGGGAAATGAATAACAAGATGATCCCGCGAAGGCAATTGAAGCTTCATGTTCCCTTCATGTAGATTAATCAAAGCCTTAATAGTTCTTAAGAAAGGACGACCTAGTATAATAGGAGTAGTAGCATCTTCAAACATGTCAACAATAACAAAATCAATAAGAGCAGGATAACCTTTAATGATACTACCTTTATTGCTACCTGATTAACGAAGTGTTGGTACATAGCTTCCTCATTTCCTTCACTTACCGGAATCTTTACGTTGATCCTTTTCACAAGATCTTCAATGATGTAACTTGGTGAAGGAGCATTACTATAATCAAGTTCTTCAGGCTCCTCTCTTTGGATCCTCATCATCTTGAGGTTTTCAACAGGATTGGGCTTAGCATTTCCTGCAAATTTAGCTAGAATGAGAGTTTGACTCTCGGTTATCTTACCTAGCAGTGCCTCAAATATCCTTGTTCTTTCTTGGAGGGCCTGCAAATCATTTCTCAAACTTACAGCTTGGTTAGATAATTTACCAAGCATAGCATCATGGTTCTCCGTTATTTTAACAAGAATATTGTTTTGTTCATTTTCTGAGTCTATAAAAGAATTAAGTGTTTCTTGGAGACTACCATTACTAGTTCCCATATTATTATTAGAGTTACCTGCAGGATTAGAATAGTGTTACTGAAAGTTAGGATTATAATTCTTCTTCCAAGCAGGGTTAGAATCATTACGAGCTATGAAGTCTATTTCTTCAATATTTGTTTCTGGGTAGCTCTTACCTGGTTTTCCTTACCTTTTATGACTAATATGAGATCATCCAACTTAGCATTGAGTTCTTCATTTTGTTGTGGTGAGACGGAGTTCACCTTCTTTGTATTTGATCTTTCCACGTGCCATTGGGCATGGTTTTCTTGCATATTGTCTAGCAGCTGCTTTGCTTTGGTAATATTTTTACCCATGAATATTCCTCCAGCTGCACTATCAAGCCTAGACTAAGACACAGGATTAAGAGCATTATAAAATCAATGGAGGATTAACCAATCTTCCATCCCATGGCTTGGACAGTTTCTTAAGCATTCTTTCATCCTCTCTCATGCAAGCGTTAGTGGCTCACGCTCTTCCTGTGTAAAACCAGTAATATTTGATCTAAGTTGCATAGTCTTTGTAGGTGGGAAAAATTTAGTCATAAATAAAGAAGTGCATTTCACCCATGATGTAATAGTATTTCTAGGCAAAGATATCAACCATTCTTTTGCTCTTCCTCTAAGAGAGAAATGAAATAAACGCAATTTGACCACATCAGGGTCAACATCTTTTATGCGCATCATACCACATATTTCAGTGAAAGTATTTAAGTGCATACCTGTGTCCTCAACAACAGAGCCTCCAAATTGATTCTGTTGAACCAAACTTAAATAATGGGGCTTAATTTCATAGTCATCGGCAGCAATTGCTGGTTGAGTAATAGGAGTAAGCAAATAATCATTGTTGGGAGTAGCAAACTTCCCAAGCTTATTTTCAGCCATAGTTCCTATGTTTTGGGGTTTTCTTAAACAAAGACTTATAGTAGTAAATGCAAGAATTTAAAGACTAACTAATTTTTTTGGTTTTTCAAATAAAGACTGAAAGCAAACTAAAAAGTAAAAACAAGAATTACAACTACCATGTTCCTACTAACCTCACCAGGGTAGCTATTGCTTCCCCGGCAACGGTGCTAGAAAAAGGGTTGATACCTTCGATCCAGATTACGGATGTAGTATAGCTTCTTTTTCCCTAGTAGACCTAGGTTTATCGAATCCTCGAGAAGCAGATGCGTAGTGAATTTACTTTAACGGACCTTTGGGAGTTTTAGAATTCCTTTTGTGTTTTTACCGGACCAAGAGTTTGCGTCTTTTTGTTGTTGTCGATGATGGAGAGAAATGCCTAGGGCGTTCGGTTTCACCTGTAGCTGTGCAAAACATCTGATGGGAATAAAATATAAAGATAAAGTGTGCATGTAATTGTTAGAGCAAGATAAATTATATGTGGGTAGTGCATTGATACATTACAAATGTATCTATAATTTTTGATGTTCCATGCTTGGTTTTATCTACTTTCTTGTGTTTTGTCCACACTTTGGAGTACTTCTCATATGATTTCTTGGACTAAAGTATTAACAAGAGCCACAGTGCCTGCTGCCTGTTTTCTGCTGTTTTTGGTTCCAAGAAGTCAGAAAATGAATATTTTTGGAATTGGACGAGACAAAAACCAAAGTTATTATTTTACCGGGGGACACTTGGATCTAGAATACGAGATGGAGAGGGGCTAGGGCCCGGCCACACCACCTGGTCACGTGGCCAAGCCTGGCCCGTGCCAGGGGGTGGTCTGGCCGCCCTAGGCACCCCCTCGGCCTCTCCTTCCGCCTATATATTGCCTCTGATACAGAAACCCTAAGTACCTGATCAAAATTCCACGAAAGAGTCTGTAGCCGCTGTCATCTCCATCCCTAGATCGGGAGGGATCTGAAGCTCTTCTCGGCACCCTGCTGGAGAGGGGAATTCACCCTGGAGGCCTTCATCATCATCATGCAAGCCTTCGGTGTGATGCGTGAGTAGTTCATCTCTGGACTATGGGTCCATGTAAAAGCTATATGGCTGGTTCTCCTCCTTTGTGCTATCATGTTTAGATCTTGTGAGCTCCGTTCATGATCAAGATCATCATTCTGCATGTTGTGTTTGCGGGGATCCGATGGATATTGAGATGCTATTTCAGATTGATTATTGATTCTATCATGTCTTTGTTATTTGTGATCTTGCATGCTTTCCGTTGTTAGTAGCTATCTTGGCCAAGTAGATGCTAGCAACTCCAAGAGTTAGTATTGTTTACTTTACAAGCAATTCGTAATGCAATAATCTATTGCTTGCAACTTAATACTGGAGGGGGGTCGGATGATAACCTGAAGGTGGATTATTAGTCATAGATGTGGTTGGATGGCGGTCTATGTATTATGTTGTAATGCCCAATCAAGTCTCAAAGGAGTCAAGATGATTAGTATATGCTTGTATGCTTTCTCGATGTTTGTCAATTGCCCCGCTGTAATTTGTTCACCCAGCATGTTATCTATCTTAAGGAGAGCCACCTCTAGTGAACTATGGACCCCGGTCCTTTCTTTTACATTCAATCTACAAATTGTTTACTGCTTTGTGTTTACTTTCTACAAACTATTACTTCCTTCCATTCGATATGTTTAATCCTTTGTTTTCAGCAAAACTGGTGAGATTGACAACCTCATCACAAGTTGGGGATAGAGTTCTGTGGTTGTGTTATGCAGGTCTCCACGTTGCTGCTGGCACCGGTAGTGCGCCCTGCCAAAGTTCAGCTAGCTTCACCTTTGGGGTGTTTCCTTGCTCCTACTGGATTAATAACCTTGGTTTCATAACTGAGGGAAACTTACTGCTGTGCTCATCATACCTTTCTCTTGGGGTTCCCCAACGAGCTCATTAGTACACGAGTCAGCAAGTATTTTTTGGCACCGTTGCTGGGGAGTCAAGGACATCTTCACAAGGGGAGTCCCTCATAACCAATCTCTTTACTTTGTTATTTTTGTTTTTCTTAGTTTCTTTCTGCTTTGTTTGCTTGTTAATTTATCAAAACACACAAAAAATAGTTCTACAAGTTTGCTTTCTTATTTAAAAACACACACAAAATTAAGTCTCCTTTAGTTGTACCTATTCCTTAGCTCACCATGTTGATCCCTAAATTCACACTGAAAGACCTTTCAATAGGCAGTGGTTCTATAATTGGAAAAGATAATATTGAAGATTTCTTCAATCATGTTAGTAAACATGAGGATATTGAGGATAGATCCCTTGCAGAACTTGCTCCAAACTATGAGATTGCTGCAGCTTCTTTAGTTCACATGTTGGAAGCTAGGTTTGTTAACCTTAACCCCTTAATGCAAGTAATGTTTCTCAAACTTAAAGAAATTGAGGACCCTGAAAAGAGAGATTTTATTCTTTGATCAACTTGTAGTATCACTTTATGCTTTGATCAATGATGTTTTGTCGCTCTGCATGATTATGGCCATTATTGCTCTCTTAGTTTGTCGCTCCCAGTCTTTTGCTAGCCTCCGCAACCAAGTATGAGTTCCACTCATGCATCCAACTCCCTAAACCAATTTATTCCAAAGAGTCCACCATACCTACCTACTAGCTTATGCTATTCCAAGTATATTCATGTTTTTGTTTACCTTCCAAATTAAACTTGTTATGAGAAAACTAGTGATTAAAGCTCTCACAAACTTGATGGCACGCTTTACTTTTCTTGCCCTTAATAAACTTGAACCATTGTGTCGTCTATGTTGTATATGCTTGCACTTATTTGTTGGGAATTAGTAGAACCATGCTATCATGGGGAACGCTTTCAACATTGCACGGGTACTTTGTACCTAGTTGATATCATGCTCTTTTGTCTATGGATGTCGTCGGTGTGAAATGAAAGGGGAGCTTGTAAGTCCATGGAGTTATGTATGTGTGTTAGAGAAACGCCTGAGCCGCCGGTCTAATCCATGCTGTCATGGTGGACACCTGAAGCGTAACCATAATGAGCTGTCTATGAAGCATTCTTCTTATAAAAAAGAGTCAAATATTGAGAAAAAAGAGAAAAAGAAAAAAAGAGATATGAAAAAAGAGGAAAGAGAGAAAAAGCACCATATTCCCATGGTAAATAAGAAGATTGCTGAGATGCTCATTGTCTTCTTGCCTTGTCATTTTGATATGGGGATTCTTCCGTATCATCGGGCAAGGGGTACCCCGTTGGCGGTTCTCTATGATACACATGTACTTACGATGACAAGAACTTACCAATGACTAAACTTGAGTAGCATGAGGAGCGGCCCTCGTATTCAAGGGACATGAGATTTCTAACTTATACTTCGTCAAGCATGTACACAATAGTTTGTTCACTTTAACCTTAATCACTTCAATATGCTTATGATGGGGGCAATGAGATCTGAAAGCTATAAGTACCATAATTTTTGGAAGCTCTTTATGAAAGTTGAATCTCTGCTTCCTTCTATGAAGGCCTTTCTTCCACTTATATATATTGAGTCTCCACCTTCTATCTTTACGCACTTACTTTGAGAGCATAGTGGCCATTCTTAGTTCTATGTGCATTGTCCCAAGACTAGTTGATTGATGCATAACTTGATATTGCTTGTTTTAAACTATTTGTATCTAGTCACTCTTATGAACTTTGAAGGTGTCCTATGCACTTATGTTTGCTACTCTATGAGGGACAAGCTGAATGCCATTATGCTATGTTTTCTTTATGTGAAACAAAAAAATGTCTTTCAAAGCATTGTTATTCATGAATCTTTTGTTTGTGCCTTTTCATGTTGCAACATAGTTTCTTTGTCTTATTGCTAGAACTTTGTCTTTCATGCTATGATTGAAGTACTACGATCCCAGCTTTGAATGTTTTACAAATACTTTGATCAAGTTTATGATGGAGCATGTCACCTCAAAAATTATTCTTTCTTTTTATCACTTACCTATTCGAGGACGAGCAGGAGTTAAGCTTGGGGATGTTGATACATTGCAAATGTATCTATAATTTTTGATGTTCCATGCTTGGTTTTATATACTTTCTTGTGTTTTGTCCACACTTTGGAGTACTTTTCATATGATTTCTTGGACTAACCTATTAACAAGAGCCACGATTACCGCCTATTTTCTCATTGTTTTTGGTTCCAGGAAGTCAGAAAATGAATATTCTCGGAATTGGACGGGACAAAAGCCAAAGTTATTATTTAACGAGGGACACTCAGAGCCAGAATATGAGACGGAGATGGGTTGGGGCGCGGCCAGGCCTGGCCCGCGCCAGGGGGTGGTCTGGCCACCCCAAGCACCCCCTCGGCCTCTCCTTCCGCCTATATATTGCCTCTAATACGGAAACCCTAAGTACCCAATCAAAAATCCATGAAAGAGTCTATAGCCGCCGTCATCTCCATCCCTAGATCGGGAGGGATCTGAAGCTCTTCCTGGCACCCTGCCGGAGAGGGGAATTCACCTTGGAGGCCTTCTTCATCATCATGCAAGCCTCCGGTGTGATGCGTGAGTAGTTCATCTCTGGACTACGGGTCCATGTAGTAGCTAGATGGCTGGTTCTCCTCCTTTGTTCTATCATGTTTAGATCTTGTGAGCTCCGTTCATGATCAAGATCATCTATTTGTAATTCTGCATGTTGTGTTTGCGAGGATCCGATGGATATTGAGATGTTATTTCAGATTGATTATTGATTGTATCATGTCTTTGTTATTTGTGATCTTGCATGTTTTCCGTTGTTAGTAGCTATCTTGGCCAGGTAGATGCTAGCAACTCCAACAGTTAGTATTTATGCTCGATAGTGGGTTTATGCCTCTGGTAATCTGGGGAAGTGACAGAAATCTCTAAGGTACTAGATGTGCTATTTCTACTAGGGAGAAAACAACAATCCTTTGTTCATAGAAAAATCATATTGTTTACTTTACAAGCAATTCGTAATGCAATAATCTATTGCTTGCAACTTAATACTGGAGGGGGGTCGGATGATAACCTGAAGGTGGATTATTAGTCATAGATGCAGTTGGATGGGGGTCTATGTATAATGCTGTAATGGCCAATCAAGTCTCAAAGGAGTCAAGATGATTAGTATATGCTTGTATGCTTTCTCGATGTTTGTCAATTGCCTCGCTGTAATTTGTTCACCCAGCATGTTATCTATCTTAAGGAGTGCCACCTCTAGTGAACTATGGACCTCAGTCCTTTCTTTTACATTCAATCTACAATATGTTTACTGCTTTGTGTTTACTTTTTGAAAACTATTACTTCCTTCCATTCAATATGTTTAATCCTTTGTTTTCAGCAAAAACGGTGAGATTGACAACCTCATCGCAAGGTGGGGACAGAGTTCTGGGGTTGTGTTGTGCAGGTCTCCACGTTGTTGCTAGCACCGGTAGTGCGCCCTACCAAAGTTCAGCTAGCTTCACCTTTGTGGTGTTTCCTTGCTCCTACTGGATTGATAACCTTGGTTTCATAACTGAGGGAAACTTATTGATGTGCTCATCATACCTTCCTCTTGGGGTTCCCCAACGAGCTCGCTAATACACGAGTCAGCATGCATCCATAATTGTTATTGCCTCCACAACCGCTTATAGCAATAACCTACTAGTCTCGTCCATAGAAGAAAGAGAACTAATGATATGCATAGTGACGTCACTGTTAATCCCAAGTAAATCCCTCACATACAGTCGTACTACCCCTTCTGTCACTAGGGTTTGATATGTTGCAAACATATCTATAATTTTTTATGTTCCATGCTTGTTTTATATCTACTTTATTATGTTTTGTCCACACTTTGGAGTGTTTTTATACATTTTCCGGAACTAACCTATTAACAAGATGCCACAGTGCCAGTTGCCTGTTTTCTTCTGTTTTTGGTTCCAGAAAAGTCAGAAAATGAATATTCTCGGAATTGTACCGGACAAAAGCCAAAGTCAATATTTTACCGGAAGACTCACGGAGCCAGAAGACGAGACGGAGAGGGGCCAGGGGCTGGCCACACCATGTGGTGGCGTGGGTCCCCCTTCCTATGCACAAAAAGCAAATAAAAAGGATAAGGAGCGGTTATTACTGAAGTAATAACTTCCAAGACTCATCTAAAACTTTTGGGTTATCTCCCAATAAGTACTTTTCTTTAACGCCTTTAAGTTAGGCATGATATTTTGAGAAGATGCTCACATAGGAAATATGAATTGAAGTAAAAGAGAGCATCAAGAAGAAAATTCAAAACACATTTAAGTCTAACCCACTTCCTATGCATAGGAATCTTGTAAAGAAACAAGTCATGAAAGCACAAAACAACAAGCATAGAAAAGCAAAACAGGTGCAACTTCAAGACTTTCAACATAAGGAGGGGAAACTTAATAATGTTGAGATACATAAAACCATGTTTCCCTCTCTCATAATAACTTTCAGTAGCATCATGAATAAAATTAACAATATAACTATCACAAGAAACATTCTTATCATGAGCCATATGCATAAAAGAATTAATACTCCCCACATAGTCATTCTTATTGATTGTGGTGGGAGCAAATTCAACAAAATAGCTATCATTATTATTTTCATCACCATAATCATCAAATATAGGAGGCATATTGTAATCATAATAAATTTCCTCCTCAATAGTAGGTGGACTGAAAATATCATATTCATAATTGTAATCATCATATATTGGAGGCATAGTATCATCAAAGTAAACTTTCTCCTCCATGCTTGGGGGACTAAAAAGATCATTTTCATAAGAACCAGCTTACCCAAGCTTAGACTTTTCCATAGCATTAGCAATAATGGTGTCCAAAGAATTCATACTAACAACATTGCTATTAGCATGCAAATAAAGTTCCATAGGTTTTTTAATTTTCTCTTCAAACACTTCATGTCCTAACTCAAGATAAATACTATAAAGCTCTCTAATTTTGTTGTTGTTTTCCATTAAGCCTAACTAGTGAAAACAAGAAACAAAAAGATAAAATTGCAGAATCTAAAGGAAATAACTTCGAGTACTCACACCAGAAAATAGGCCTTCGCCATGGGAGGTTCTTCTTCTTTAATCCTCCGGTGTGAATACCTTTTACCTTACCTCCCCAGCAACGGCACCAGAAAATAGCTTGATGTCTACGCACTTGTATTCTTGTAGACAGTTGTTGGGCCTCCAAGTGCAGAGGTTTGTAGAACAGCAGCAAGTTTTCCCTTAAGTGGATCACCCCAAGGATAATCAAACTCAGGGAGGAAGTGGTTAAAGGTATCCCCTCTCAAGCAACACTACAATCAAGATACAAGAAGTCTCTTGTGTCCCCAACACACCCAATACACTTGTCAGGTGTATAGGTGCACTATTTCGGCGAAGAGATAGTGAAATACAAGTGGTATAGATAATTATAAGTGGTAACGGTGATAGAAGATAGCTTGATGGCGTGGAAAAGACTAAAGGCAAACTGAAATAAAGATGGAAGCAAGCAAACATGTAACAGATCTAATTGCAAACGGTGTTTCAATGCTAAGAAACGAGGCCTAGGGATCATACTTTCACTAGTGAACACTCTCATATAAATATCTTCTCTTTATGATACTACGTTGAACTACTCTCCGTTGGACACTCTAATCGTTGGTAGGGCTATAACAGCACACCTCAAAGTAAGTCTTTCCCATCTAGAAAACCCCACACTGTCACCTTGAGCACTAGATGGTTCCAACAAACACCACAATTTCATAAAGACATCCAACTCCAAATATAACTCATAACAAGTATTTGTAATCTCTAGCCTAAGTGCCACCATGGTGAGCACGCTGTCACTTTCACACACATGGGGAGAGCAGAGATCTATTAAAGCAGTTGAGTAGAAAGGTAGATCTACTTGATTACAAAGCTCATGATCACAATATGATCATGCATAGAGAGAGAGAGATGAACACATAGCTACCGGTAGAACCCTTAGCCTCGAGAGAGAACTACTCCCTCCTCATCATGGGAATCAGCAATGGTGATGGAGATGGCGGTGGAGATCGATGGAGATGGCTCCGAGGGCACTTCCCCGGCCCGACAGGGTGCCGGAACAGAGACTTTCTGTCCCCCGAATCTCCCCTTCTGTGGCGGCAGCGCTGCGGAACTTTTCATGGATTTCTGATTGATGATTTAGGGTTTACGCATCGGTTGGCTTCTTATAGGCCAGAGGGCAAGGTCGGTGGGCGGCCAGGGGGCCCACACCATTCCCTGGCGCGGCCTAGGTGGACCCGCGCCTAGGGGTGGTGTGGCCACCCTGTGGCCCCCCTCCGGCTCTCCTTCTGGCTCCGTGAGTCTTCCGGGAAAATAGTAACTTTGGCTTTTGTCCCGTCCAATTCCGAGAATATTATGGGGAATGCTTTCAACATTGCACTTATATTCCGTTGATATCATGATTCTTTTGCTTATGGATCCCGACGGTGTGAAATAAAAGGGGAACTTGTAAGATCATGGAGTTTGTATGTGTGTTAGAGAAACGCCCAGGCCGCTAGCCTAAGCCATGCCTAATCATGGTGGAAACTTGCAGCATAACCATAATGAGCACTCTATGAAGCATCCTCAATAAATACCTATGCAAATAGCAAATAAAAAGATCGCTGAGGTGCTCATTGTTTGCTTGCCTTGTCATTTTGATATGGGATAGCTCCTGTATCATGTGCAAGGGGTGCCCCATTGGCGGTTCTCTATGATACATATGTACTTACAATGACAAGTGCTTACTTGTGACTGAAGTTGAGTAGCATGAGGTTCGGTACTCGTAAGTAAGGGGCATGAGATTTGAACTTATAATGTGTCTAGCATATCCTCTTAGTTGTGTCACTTTAACCTTAATCACCTAAAGATGCTTATGATAGGGGCAATGAGAGCTGAAAGCTAATAAGTACCATAATTTTTGGAAGCTCTTTATGAGACTTGAATCCCTGCTTCCTTCTATGAAGGCCTTTATTTTACTTTTATGTTGAGTCTCCATGTTCTATCTTTATGCACCTATTGAGAGAGCATAGTGGCCATTCTTAGTTTAATGTGCATTGTCCCAAAACATGTTGATTGATTCATAACTTTGATATTTCTTGTTCTTAAACTATTTGTATCTAGTCACCCTTATGAACTTTGAAGGTGTCCTATGCATTTATGTTTTGCTACTCCATGAGGGACAAGCTGAATGCCACTATGCTATGTTTTCTATATGTGAAACAAACAAACATCTTTCAATGCATTGTTATTCATGATATTTGTTTGTATCCTTTCATGTTGCATTCATAGTTACTATGTCTTATTGTTAGAACTTCATCTTTCATGCTCATGTTTAGAGTACTTTAATCCTAGCTTTCAATGCTTGCAAATGGTTTGATCTTGATTGTGATGGTGCATGTCACCTCAAAAATTATTCTTTTCTTTTTATCACTTACCTACTCGAGGACGAGCAGGAGTTAACCTTGGGGATGTTGATACGTTGCAAACGTATCTATAATTTCTGATGTTCCATGCTTGTTTTATATCTACTTTATTATGTTTTGTCCACACTTTGGAGTGTTTTTATACATTTTCTGGAACTAACCTATTAACAAGATGCCATAGTGCTAGTTGCCTGTTTTCTTCTGTTTTTGGTTCCAGAAAAGTCAGAAAATGAATATTCTCAGAATTGGATCGGATAAAAGCCAAAGTCAATATTTTACCGGAAGACTCACGGAGCCAAAAGACGAGACGGAGAGGGGCCAGGGGCTGGCCACACCATGTGGTGGCGTGGGTCCCCCTGGCTGTGCCACCAGGTGGTGTGGGCCCCTGGTCCACCCTCTGACATCGCCCTTTCGCCTATAAGAAGCCTCCGATGCAGAAACCCTAAAGAATCCAGCCTCCAGCCACGAAAAGTTTCGCAGCGCCGCCGCCACCGAAGGGGAGATTCGGGGGACAGAAAGTCTCTGTTCCGGCACCCTGCCGGGATGGGGAAGTGCCCCGAAGCCATCTCCATCGATCTCCACCGCCATCTCCATCGCCGTTGTTGATTCCCATGATGAGGAGGGAGTAGTTCTCTCTCGAGGATAAGGGTTCTACCGATAGCTATGTGTTCATCTCTCCCTCTATGCATGATCATATTGTGATCATGAGCTTTGTAATCAAGTAGATCTACCTTGCTACTCAAGTGCTTTAATAGATCTCTGACTCTCCCCACATGTGTGAAAGTGATAGCGTGCACACCATGGTGGCACTTAGGCTAGAGATTACAAATACTTGTTATGGGTTATATTTGGAGTTGGATGTCTCTATGAAATTGCGGTGTTTGTTGGAACCATCTAGCGTTCAAGGTGATAGTGAGGGGTTATCTAGATGGGGAATATGGACTTTAAGGTGCGTTGTTATAGCCCTACCATGGATTAGAGTGTCCAACCGGAGAGTAGTTCAGAGTAGTATCATAAAGAGATGATATTTATATGAGAGTGTTCACTAGTGAAACTATGATCCCTAGGACTTGTTTCTAAGCATTGAAACATCGTTTGCAACTAGATCTGTTACATGTTTGCTTGCTTCCATCTTTATTTCAGATTGCCTTTAGTCTCTTCCTACCCGTCAAGCTCTTTTTTGGCACCGTTACCACTTATAATTATCCATACCACTTCTATTTCACTATCTCTTCGCCGAACTAGTGCACATATACACCTGACAAGTGTATTGGGTGTGTTGGGGACATAAGAGACTTCTTGTATCTTGATTGCAGGGTTGCTTGAGAAGGATACCTTTGACCACTTCCTCCCTGAGTTCGATAAACCTTGGGTAATCCACTTAAGGGAAACTTGCTGCTGTTCTACAAACCTTTGCACTTGAAGGCCCAACAACTGTCTACAAGAATAGAAGTGCGTAGATATCAGGGTTCCCAACCTGCAGATTAGTCATTACTCATACTCCCTATACCTGGCTCAATCCTCGGGGTCTTGGGTACCTGACAAGTCCTTAGATTGAGGCAAGAGAGGATACAATAATCATCATGTCATACAAACTAATATATGATCCTATCTATGATAAATAACATGCACAAAAATCTAAATGACTAGGCTGAAGCCCTTAGCCTAACAAGAATTACTCACACACAAAGATGAGATCAACGATCACAAACATTGTAATGGAAATCATGAGATTGATAGAAAATAGTCTTACAATGTCGCTAATCGAAGAAGAGATCTACTATTACAAGTGGTGGAATATGGCTATGGTGGTGGAGAAGGATTTGGAGATTAGATCTAGGTATATTCCTCTGGAGGCTGATGATCTGGGGCAGGGACTCTCGAGGCTTGTTTTCTCGTCGCCCGAAGCTTCTTTATATAGGTGTCCCTTCATGAAAGTTGTTCTGTTTGACCTAGCAGCGTTGATGGCAACTATACGATTGGAACTATATGGCCGGAATTTTGTTCTAGTCGTGTAGTTGGTCGTTAAAGCTTCTGCCTCTGACTCACGACTCCTTGTTTCTTATGGTTCTTGGAAACATCGTATCTTTGACTTTAATATAGTGATTTCCATCATCAAACGTCATTATCTGTGCAGGGAAAAATAGAAAAAAAGGATTGCATACTCCTTTGATTATTAGGCATTAGTGGTAGGATTCAGAGAGATATTTCATAAAAAATATGAATAATATCTAGTTTAAATGTGGACGTAGATGGCTATATTTCAGAGCCATCATACTACCGCTCGGGCGGGCCGGTAGTACCGGCCGGCCCAGCTCCCTGCCATGCTGCCTACCTATGCTTCTCCCGCTGCCGCTCGCCTTGCTGCATTTGCTCGTGTGTGTCGCTGCCGCTCGCTTGCCTTGCTCGCGGGCCGGCCCACCTCCTCTCACGCGCCGCCGCTCGCTTCCCAGCTACCTCGCGCGCGCATTGATGAGTGCATATTTGCATCATGTTTTACATTATTATTTTGCATTGTAGATGTAGGATCTTGGTATTTTACGATGCTCGCGCGCACATTTTATGTTTGTTTTCACCAGGATCATGACAGATGATGGATCCAATGGATACAATTCTTGGAGCAGTTGTACTGAGGAGGAAAGGAGTCAAAAACAACATAAATCGCTTATTTGGGAAATATTAATAATACTAGAAGAAAACCAGAAGCAAACAAAGGAGGCAGAGGGTTCAATGACCAACTATACGACCAGAGCAAATTTTCCGGCCGTATAGTTGACGCCACCTCAACCTCCTCAAATAGTTTCACCCCGTGCAACTGGATCGAGGAGACGACATACAGAACACCCTAAAATCGCAGAAACCTCACCCCCGGAAGGCATCTGGAGGGGGAACTCATCCACCGGGGATCCATCTTCGCCCTGCGTAGATCCAGGAGGCTAAGGCATCGATCTTCATCATCCACCGCTACATCACCACCATATCCATCCATCCCATCTACATCTTGTCTAGATCTTGTTGTAATTTCCATACTCATTGTGGATTTATACAAGTACTATTCATCTATGAGAGATTTCATTGTTATTGCCATGATGTTGATTACCTCCATGTTTGAGTAGATCATTAGTTGTTGGGGAGATGGAGAAACCCTAGTATGAGATTGAAATAATATAAAGTTTATTATGATATTCATCATTGTGACCATGTGATAGATTTTCTACATCTTGATGTTGAGAGAAGTCGACCTCTCAATATTTGCCTCTCATATTGTAGCATCCCATATGTCTAACATATGTAATGCTACTTGGTTTAGTAATATAATGGCTACTTCCTACATATAATTGTTGCATCATAAATATATCATGCTCATGTCATCATGCCACCTTGCATTTGAGCATCATATAAAATGCCTTTTCATTTGGTTCTTCTCTCATGTGCATTAGTAATTGTATTGGGCTCTTGATATATTGTATGTGATTCTTGATAAATGCTTGATGCCCAAGTTGAGTTGGGGGCATATCTTTTATTCAACTCCATCACCTTTCTTTGTCACCACCTTATAATTCCACCATCCTAGTTACCTATGAGCTTTCACTTTCTTTGGCATTTGATCTAGCTCATGTGGGTTGGGATGGATCCAATTCTATATTTATTTTGTTTGGCCTTTACCCCACATTTTGGTAATGCATGGGAATAATGCCATGTGCATTATTTTGTTTTCACAAGATAAAACCTAGCATTTAATGCTTTTGCATGGGCCATGCAGTTCTCATCCTCATCCCCTCCTTTTGGGTTTTTCTTGTATTTTTGGAAGTGGGGTATGGTCCTTTGAGAATCAATTCAGGGTGGCCATTCTTTTGCTTACCATCAAACCTTACCCTCTTTATCCATCACCCCATCTATGCATGATCATGTGAGATCTTTTCCCCTAAACCCCAACTTCCACTCTCTCTTGTGTTTGTCCTCACCATCACCTTGTGCTCCACCATAAACCCCTCACCTCACCATCATCTTCCACTTTTCTTGACCTTGGTGGATCACCACAAGACCCTAAACCACCCCTTGCATGAACTAGTTAGAACCCTAATCTACACCTCACCCTTCTTTAAAACCCTCTCTCCCTAATCTTCCTCTCTAACCCTAACCCCACCTTATCACCTCACCATGCCGAGGCACCTATCCCTGGCTCTAACTATCCCCTCCAACCCTAACCCGAGCCTCCTAAACCCTAGCCGAGGCTAACCCTAGCCACACCCGAGCCTTCCCCCTCTCCATTCCCTCTCTCTCCCTGCCATGTTGGCCCCACACTGAGCTACCCCTCGCCCTGGCCCACCTGGCAGCCCCTACCCCTGCCCTGCCCTGGCCGCCCACGTCGAGCACGTGAAGGAGGAAGCAAAAAGGTGGCCGAGCCACCTTTTCACTCCACCGATCCCCCATGGCATCACCCTCTCTCCCCGTCCCTATCTACTCCCACTCCCTCGTCTGGTAGCAGCCTAGATCCATCCCTAGGGCCTTGCCCTTCCCTCTCCTTCTCCACCGATGCCACCCTCTCTCTCTCTCTGTTCGTCGGCGCCTACCGTCGGTGTCCACCACCGATCTCTCGTACCAGTAGGCGGGCGTGGCGTGGAGGTTGTCGAGGAAGCCAGCGAGATCCCCTGTGTCGCCCCCGTACACGCCAGCGAGGAGGAGACGCCCTGTATCGCTGCACACCGACGCGTCCCGACCAAAACCCTAGCTCGCCCGACGTCGCTCTCGCCGACCGCTTCCTCCCCCGATCCGTCACCACCATCTTCTCCGCGTGAGCCTGGATCCTCTCGACATCCTCTCTCCGGCACGCTCGGACTCGCTGCTCGTTTCATCGAACACGCTCAGGCGCGCGGTGGCCATGCCGCTCGTCGCCGCGCCACAAAGACGCCTCACCTAGCGCCCCTATACCCTCCTAACACCAAACCCCAAGCCACCGCAAGCGCCTGGCGCCGCGTCATGGGTTCGAACCTCAGCTGCACCGCCCCTCGACGCCGCCCGTCTGCCGAGATCGAGAAGAAAAATAGTAGCAGCTGCGCTTTGCACATACCCCCTCCACACTTTTTGGCCTCAACCCGCAATCCTTCGAGGCCCACCAGACAGCCTCCCGTGGCTGATTTGCAAAAGGGCCCCCGCAAAGTCTGGGCCGTAACCCGTGGTCCCTGTCTCGCCAAGGTGGCACTGCGGGCTCACCATCGCACGGGCCATTTGACCATGTGTCCCACCTGCCTCTCCTGTGGGCTAGGTAAGTTCATGGTGAGAAAAGCTTTTGCGCGCCGATTCGCCCAGTCAGCACGGGCCCCACCCATCAGTGACTTGGGTTAGATTCTTCTGGGTATAAAAAGCTTTTCTGTTTTCTGTTTTCTGTTTAAATAAAAACCATTTCATAAATGTTTAAATACAAATTCAAATATGTTTTTAAATAACTTTAAAACTATAAATACAAATAATACAAATGATATATGTTTTGGAATCAGAAAAATGTGAGGAATTCAAATATGCTATTCAAAATATTATTGAACACTTGAAATTTCGACATTGATTAAAATTACAATAAAATGCCTTTTCTTAATAAGTTAATAACTTTAAATCTATAACTCCAAATTTGACAAATAATATGTCTAAATCGATCAGTGCGACGAGCCCATTCTAACTATGCATTCCATGTTCTGAATTGCAGAATGCATCATATAAATATTAAGTGGACAGCAAGTGTATGAGAGCAAAACATGACTAAAACTTAATAAAATGCTTTATTCTTGTACCCCACCACCTCACCCATGCCATGCTACTTTATTGCCATGTAAATTGTGCATCATTCATCATGGCATGTTTGTTTGCTTGTCGCATTTTAAGATAGAGGCAATAGGTACTTTATTTATGTTGGCCCTTGTTTGTTTGGTTCTTCTTCGAATAGACATCGAGCAGGGGATATATCAGGAATCCCAGGAGCACTACCCAGATCCGCCTCTCGCTTCAACTGAGCTGCCAGGCAAGCACTACCACATGCTTGCATACATATAGTACCTATTGCCTCTATCTTATTCTTGCATCATTGAGTCGCGATTGCATTAAATTGAATCCCAAGTACTGCATAGCCTTTACTTTTAAACCCCACCGAAGCTTGTTCCTCCATCCCATGAGCCATCACTACAGGAGTTGTTTGAGCCATGCGGGCCGTAGAACAGCATGTGTAGGGTATGTGAGTGACTGCTGGATAACGAGGTACCTAAACAACTTAACCGAGTAGTAATGGGATAACTAATGAAAGTGGCACCGGTGAGCAATATCTGTTATTTGGTTCTTCATGCTCACTTGTGTCCCGTAGGACCCCGAGTACTTGATTCCTGTTCCTTGACTATTCACACTATCCACATCCGGGAGGCCTTATGGACCCCCCCTGAGCCAGAGCTTGATTCATTCTTATTTCTTGGGGCCACAAAGTAGTTTGGGGCTTTATTACTATCCTGTACTTATGCCATGCTTTACTGCTTTATTTAAGATTGTGCGTGGAGCACCTGTACTGTTTTGGATCGTGACATGTTTTCAGACGACAAGCCCAGCCACACTTTCGGGTTCCCATCGTTTACCGTCCACACAAACCCCGGGTCCGTTCGAGCCGGCCAACTTCGCTATGGTAGCTTAGTGGGGTGGCCCCCTGAAATGTTTCTGAATCCTGTGATCGCTTTGTCGTGAATGCCTCGTTGGGTTTTGAGTTGGTTTTTCCGAGGTTTATCGAGTGTGTGTTGCTACTTGTGCACCCCTGCAGGGTAAATCTTTCTGAAAGCCGTGTCCGCGGTTATGGACGACTTGGAGCATAGTTTCTCGATCATAGACAAGTATAACTAAAGTACCGCTTTTAATTTGACTAAGTACCTGACTAGTAAATAGTGCAATACTCATGGAATGTTTAATAAAATTGCCAACGGATGGGTAAGCGAGAAGGAGGATGGATCTGTTAATTATGCTGTTATAACTGTTGTTACTAATTAACGGACATCCGTCTATTATTGGTTAGGCGGATGGTTAGCGAGTATCTATAGACTTGTTAGTTATTATCTTTTGCTGCAATTGCGTCACCCCAAGTATATGTCCCCTTTAGAGGCATAAAGACTTGCTGAGTACCCCTAGGGTCTCACACGATAAATTGTTTGATTCAGATGAACAGGTATACTCACAAGATGGATACTGGGTGGAGGAGACAGATGATGTTGGCGACGATCACTCGGTGTAGAGATTCCGGGAACGGGGATCCGTGAGATCTGTGGGCGGGATGTGTTTATTTATATGGCATCTTATGCCAATTTGCTTCTTATCCGTACTCGGACCTTGTTTTCCGCTTCCGCTTGATACTCTGATGTTTGATGTATGAGGAGCTATCCTAAAATATTATCTCTATCTAGGATATTTGGATCTTGCCGTATGGCGTTGCAATATTTTTATTTATTTTAGATGGAATGGCTCTATGAACAGTTGTATGGTGGCTTGCATACATACTCACTTGTGTATGTAGTTGATCCCTTCGCCTGCCGATTACGCCGCTCGTTCTTGTCCTGATGTTCTGGAAGTGGTTAGGACGGTCGAAAGGTCTACCTGTGAGTGGCCCCTGGGCCCCACCGTACTATTTTAACCACTTTCGTTCAACCAGGCATGTAACTAAGAGCGTAATTCACCGAGGTAGTTACACATATGGACTTGACGGATAGAACTACTTGTTGGTAGACGGGGGCGTGCTAGCACTTATAGTGACTATAAAGTTATTGGCACCCCTTACGTATCAACTTGGGAAACCGAGGAAACTCACGAAACACTATCCATGCCATGGGATACGTCCTACGGGATTACGTCCCTTAATAGCGCAGTAATTCGATTGATGTCGATTGCTGACTGCTATGGTTATGAGGATGATGTGAGCAGAGGTAGCTGCCTATTTGTCCAAATACGGAGTTCCTCCCACAGATACATAGTTGAGAATGTTCATGGTGATAATCTTTATCTTAGCTCCTTATAATGCTAGTGGTGTATCCGCTACTTCCTGAGAACGCTTTTCCCTACTGCAGTTCCAATCTCTCTTACATACATGATACTTACTTTCTGTATTCAGTTGTTTTACTTTACTTTATTGTTGATCTTATACCTAAAACCCCAAAACACCCTTTTACACAATACTCGCATTTTATCTTGTTATTTAGAACTTTATTTAGCATTTCTATCGTAATATTTATTTCAAGAATTATTAGACTTCAAACTCCTGCTCCCTGTGGGATCAATATCTTTATTTCGAAACTACCTACAAACGATCTGTGCACTTGTAGTCATCAAGCTATTTTCTGGCGCCGTTGTCGGGGAGCTAAGCGTTATAGGTCTTTTAGTTTTTGCTTATTGATGACCCACAAGTATAGGGGGTGTATCGTAGTATTTTCGATGGAAGTGAAACCCAATTTATTGATTCGACACAATGGGAGCCAAAGAATATTTATAAGTCTTAACAACCGAGTTATCAGTTGAGCTGCACCTGGAAACAATCTTTCTCACAGCAGTTTATCAGTAGCAACAGTTTTGTAGTAGGAATAGCGAAGTAGCAGCAGTAGTAAAGTAAAAGATGAGTAACAATAGCGATAAAGGGATTCGAAAGTGAGGCATAGGGATGGATGGACGGGCGTTGCATGGACAAGAAAATTCACATAGCAATCAGAACATAGGGCAATTGCAGATAAATAAGATAAAGCATACAAGTACTAGATAATCCTAGGCATGTGTTCCATATATAGTCATACGTGCTCGCAGTGAGAACTTGCACAACATCTTTTGTCCTGCCAGCCCGTTTGCAGCGAGGCCTCAAGGGAACTACTGGCAATTAAGGTGCTCCTTTTAATAGAGTACCGGAGGAAAGCATTAACACTCCGTAAACACATGTGATCCTCACATCAAAGCCATTCCCTTCGGTTATCCCGATTTCTGTCACTTCGGGGCCATTGGTTCCGGACAACAACGTGTGTATACAACTTGCAGGTAAGACCAAAAACAATACTATCATAATGAATCAATAACATGTTCAGATCTAAAATCATGGCACTCGGGCCCTAGTGACAAGCATTAAGCATAACAAGTCACAACAAAGTCATAAAGCACTAATATAAGATACTAGGCACCATGCCCTAACAATATGATGCCATTACATCAACGATCTCATCCAATCCCTACCATCCCCATAGCCTACAACGGGGGATTACTCATAGATGGGGGAAACATGCATGGTCGATGGAGAAGCGATGGTGATGATGACGGCGATGATCTCCTCCAATTCCCCGTGCCGGTGATGACCCACAAGTATAGGGGGTGTATCACAGTATTTTCGAGGAAAGTGAAACCCAATTTATTGATTCGACACAAGGGGAGCCAAAAAATATCTATAAGCCTTAACAACTAAGTTGTCAATTCAGCTGCACCTGGAAACAATCTTGCTCACACCAGTTTATCAGTAGCAACAGTTTTGTAGTAGAAATACCAAAGTAACAGCAGTAGTAAAGCAAAGACAGCAGTAACAATAGCAGTAAACAATGGGATTCGAGTGCGGTAGGCATAGGGATGGATGGACGGGCGTTGCATGGACAAGACAATTCACATAGCAATCAGAACATAGGGCAATTGCAGATAAATAATATAAAGCATCCAAGTACTAGATAATCCTAGGCATGTGTTCCATATATAGTCATACGTGCTCGCAATGAGAACTTGCACAACATCTTTTGTCTTGCTAGCCCGTTTGTAGCGGGGCCTCAAGGGAACTACTGGCAATTAAGGTACTCATTTTAATAGAGCACCGGAGCAAAGCATTAACACTCCGCAACACATGTGATCCTCACATCAAAGCCATTCGCTACGGTTATCCCGATTTCTGTCACTTCCGGACAACGTGTGTATACAACTTGCAGATAAGACCATAAACAATACTATCATAATGAATCAATAACAAGTTCAGATCTGAAATCATGGCACTCGGGCCCTAGTGACAAGCATTAAGCATAACAAGTCGCAACAAAGTCATAAATCACTAATAAAAGATACTAGGCACCATGCCCTAACAATCTAATGCCATTACATGAACGATCTCAACCAATCCCTACCATCTCCATAGCCTACAACGGAGGATTACTCACTCATAGATGGGGGAAACATGGATGGTCGATGGAGAAGCGATGGTGATGATGATGGCGATGATCTCCTCCAATTCCGTCCGTGTGTGCGTAACGGAGTTTCGTGTTGTTCGTGGAATCTGGTGGTGGCAATGAGCGGAACTCCTTCAAAAACGTCGAACCCCGAGTTTTTAGGTCAAGGCTTCTTATAGGCGAAGAGGAGAGGGGTGCCTGGGCCACCACACCATGCCTGCACGGCCAGCCCAGCCCGCACCTAGGGGTGTGTGGCCACCGCCCTCCTCCGCCTCGATTCTGCTCTGAGTCTTCAAAAATAGGCACTTTGACTTTTGGCCCAATTCGAGAATATTCATTTTCTAACTTTCCGGAACCAAAACAAGAGAGCAGTGCATTTGCACTGTGGCTCTTCTTAATAGGTTAGTCCAAGAAATCATATGAAAAGTACTCCAAAGTGTAGACAGAACACAAGAAAGTGGATAAAATCAAGCATGGAACATCGAAAATTATAGATACATTTGCAATATATCAACATGCCCAAGCTTAAATCCTGCTCGTCCTCGAGTAAGTAAGTGATAAAAAGAAAGAATAATTCTTTAGGTGACATGCACCATCATAAAATTGATCAAAGTATTTACTCCCTCCGGTCTGATTTAATGTTCGCAGCCACTGTACAAAATTGGTTTTGCAAAAAGAACCTTCACACATTCAAAACATTACAATTTTGGTCTCCGGACTAAAAATTCAAAATGGGATCTTTTCGGCCGTCTCCGTCTTCCGCGTCCACAGCGGGACGATCCCAGCCACCAACTCGCTCGTGCTCGTTCCGCTTATGCCGTCCCTCATGATCCGCCAACACCAAAGATGCACGCGTCCATGGAGCTCCGGCTTGCGCGTCCTCGCTGGCGCCATGGAGCTCCAGCTTGCATGTCCTCGCCGGCACCACGGAGCTCTAGCTTGCGCGACCTCGCCGGTGCTCGTCCTCCGCTCTGCCGCCGTGCCGAGCTCCCTCGTATAACCGTGTCGCCGCCACGGAGCTCTAGCTCACGTGTCCTCCGCTCCGCCGTCGTGTCGAGCTCCCTCCTACGGCTGTGCCGCTGCTAAGGAGCTCCAGCTCACACATCCTCGCTAGCGCCCCTCTCGCTTCCTACTGCGAGAACCTCCGCTGCTCACGGTCTTCTCCAAATGAGTCTGGGAATGGAGAGGAGGTGGCACCCGTCACCATCGTCCCCGCATCGACGAGTTTGATCAGCACCCTGTCCACCTCCTCGACGCTGGGATCACAAACCTCTCGACCTGCAAGTACATGCGAATCTCAATGCATTATGAAAGTAAATAGCACACAAGAATAGTCAATATTTGTAAACCGTAATTTCATGTTGTACATCTGCAAATATTCCTGCATACCTACCAGAAAATATTCCCAGAAGTCTGAAAAGAGTGGCCTGTCATTTTGTTTGAGATATGAATCTCTTAATCATGACTTCAGGCTTCATCCCTTAATCCATGGCTTCAGGCTTCCAATGGAGTACAGAGCCAAGCAATCAACATGTAGCAATCAACTTATAGATACATGGCTCCACTATTCTTTGTTCTGAACTCTGATCTTCCCAGGAAATTTCTGCATATAGATAAGGCAAAGTGAAACTGAACAGTGAATATGACAGCGAAATTATTGACAATAAACTTTGCATTGAAGAAACTAGCTGCGAATGTATGCAGTACATCCATCTATCTACTGCACTATGTAACCATGTCCTAGCTGTGAATCTATGCAATATATCCATCTGTCTACTCCACTATGTAACCATATCCTACCTGGAGTATTAAGATTTAATTGTGAACTCTGGTTTGGGGGAATACATTATACATTTGAACAAGATGTTGCTTTTATCTAAGAAACACATACTAGCAGGGATGAACAAGTTCTTATGGATCAAGGAAATGACCTTGATGGATTATTGGGTGGCATACACTCACACTGATACCAATACTCAAGCATAAAGCTCATAAACAAGCATGAGAGATGCCAAAATATACTCTGAATAACCAACTATATAACATAAAAATCTTGTTGCGCATTCGCCACGAAGGAAGAAACACCAAGAATTCGCCACGAAGGAGTTTATCATGAACGCATGAGTAGGCATAGTTCCTTCATTATGCAAAATCAAGAATCCCTGAACATCGACTCCACTAGCCTACAGAGCGTGGAAGGAATCTCAAGTCGACTGCACTTACAGAGCATGGAAGGAAGCGTGGTGATCTGGATAAGGAGACACCAACGCCGCCTCTCAACTCGACGGAGGTGGAGGGAATCGACGGAGAAGGTACCATCTTCAGCCGTGGAGGAGAAGCGACATCTGAAGCCGAGAAGAAGCACCATCTGAAGCCGTGGAGGAGGAGGAGCGCAGTAGCAGACCAGCGTCCACCGTCCTTGTAGTTTGTTGAAGTCGGGGCCGCCACCGCCGCCTGGAGTTGCCTCAGCGACCTCGTCCGCCTCACCGGGGACAGCAAGAATCGCCGACCCCCAAATCGCCGACCACAAGATTCAATTTTGGCTCTGTGTTTAGGGTTCGCGGATGGGAGGGGCCACCCACCGCGGATGCGGCGTCGGCAGGGGAGTGGACAAGGAGGAGGGCGCGTCGCGGGCGAGGGAGCGGCGAGGGCGCTGCATGGGTGAGGGAGCGGCGAGGGTGCTGCGCCGGTGACGGGAGAGATGACGGAGGAAGGAGGGGATAAGGAAGACGACGAGACGTGGAGTTATGTCGGGAAAATTAGAAGGACGTTTTTGCAAAATGACCACCGCGAACACTAATTCGGGCCGGAGGGAGTATAAAACATTCAAAGCTGGGATCATAGTACTTCAATCATAACATAAAAGACAAAGTTCTAGCAATAAGACAAAAAAACTATGATGCAACATGAAAAGGCACAAACAAAAGATTCATGAATAACAATGCTTTGCAAAACGTTTGTTTGTTTCACATAAAGAAAAAACATGGCATAAAAGTATTCAGCTTGTCCCTCAATAGAGTAGCAAATATAAATGCATAGGACACCTTCAAAGTTTACAAGAGTGACTAGATACAAATAGTTTAAAACAAGCAATATCAAGGTATGCATCAATCAACAAGTCTTGGGACAATGCACATAGAACTAAGAATAACCACTATGCTCTCAAGAAAGTGCTCATAGAATGTGTGAAGACTCAACAAAGAAATGAACAGGTTTTAAAAAGTTTGAAAGGCTTCCAAATGCTGAAAGTATGGTACCCATTAGCTTTGAGCTCTCATTGCCTTATCATAAGCATTTTTAATGTGGTTAAGGTGAAAGTGAGGTCCAATCTGAGTTATATGCTTGACAGACTATAAACTGAAAATCCCAAGTCCCTTCAGTACGAGGGCCGCTCTTCATGCTACTCAACTTTAGTTACCGGTAAGTTCTTGTCATCGTAAGTATGTGCGTATCATAGAGAATCGCCAACTGGGTACCCCTTGCCCGATGATACGGAAGAATCCCATATCAAAATGACAAGGCAAGCAGACAATGAGTATCTCAGCAATCTTCTTATTTACCATGGGAAAATTATGCTTTTTTCTCTCTTTCCTCTTTTCATAAATCTCGTTTTTTTCTTTTTCTCAATAGCTATCTCTCTTTTTTTAGAAGAAGAATGCTTCATAGATATCATTATGGTTACGCTGCAGGTTTCCACCATGTCAGCATGGATTAGACCAGTGGCCCAGGCGTTTCTCTAACACACATACATAACTCCATGGACTTACAAGTTCCCCTTTTATTTCACACCGACGACATCCGCAAACAAAAGAGCAAGGTATCAACTGGGTATATATTTACAAGTGTTGAAAGCGTTCCCCATGACAGCACGGTTCTGCTAATCCCTAACCTATAATTTGCAAGCATATAACTTTCATGGAGAATCACAATGGTTCAGGTTTATTAAGTGCAGGAAATAAAGTGTGTCATCAAGTTCGTGAGAGCTTTACTAACTAACTTTCTCATAACAAGCAAACATTTTATTCGGAAGAAAACAAGGCATATTGAATATGCACGAAAGTAGCAAATGATGCTAATAGGTAGGTATGATGGACACTTTGGCAATATTTGGTTTAAGGGAGTTGGAAACATGAGTAAAACACTCAGTGTAAGTGAAGGCTAGCAATAGTAAGGGAGCGACAAACGAGAGAGCAATAATGGCCATAATCATGCAGAGCGACAAAACATCATTGATCGAAGCATAAAGTGATACTACAAGTTGAAAACTAAATGATCATAAAGGCTTATGGTGAATTGGGATAGTCATAACATGGTGTGAGCATGTGCCAAGTCAATCCAAATAAAGCATCAAAGGAGAATACCACTATACTATGCTTTAATATGCTAAAACAACGCCTGATTCATCCAAGACACATTAAGCAATCTCAATTGTTTATAACAAGTCATGCTATAACAAAGAATACTAAGCATAAAGCCAAAACAATATCAAGCATGGCATGACAAAGCATAGGCCACAGTCAAAAACAAGCTCTCTTTACCACTTAAGCACGAGCTTTCCTACTCTTTTCCAAACCAAACCAAACTATTTGAAAACCAATGTATGCAAGAGGAGATCCAACCAATTTATTAAGCAAACTAAGAAAACCAAGCAAACTAAAAACAAAAACGAAAAATAAGACACTCCAAAAACAACACAACTGTGCATGAAACAATAAAAATGAAGTGTTTGGAAGAAACCTGAGATTTTTATTGATGAAGAAGGGGATGCCTTGGGCATCCCCAAGCTTTGACGCTTGTACTTCTTGGATATTTCTTGGGGTGACACGCGGGGAATCCCCAAGCTTGAGTTTTAGTCCATCCTTCATCTCATTACTCATTCTTTTCATACACCTGAAATTTTTCTTTCATACAAAACTTCACACAATCTTTATTAGCAACATTAGTGCACTCAAGATAAATAAGTCTTAAGGTTCAGTTCTAACACCAAATAAACTTCCATTAAGACACAAGCTACTGTAGCACTTCCCTCAAAAAAGCTCAATTCCCTAAAAGAACTAAAAAAGGAACCAACAAGAAGCAAATGCAGAAAATGGCAGAAATCTGTCAAAACAGACCAGCAGGTAAATACGAATTTTTTCGAAGACCTTCTGATGCTCAAATAAAAAAGTGTTGAACTAACGAAAGTTAGATAACAACCTGGGACAGAAGCACAAAAATTGACGCCTCCAAAGGACGTATAGAGATTTTACACGAATTTTTACGGTGAAGCACAGAAATCTGTTTCGGGACAACAACTTTCCCAATCATTACTTCTCTCTCATTAGAGGTTACTCTTGGCACAAAAAGCAAATAAAAAGGATAAGGAGTGGTTATTACTGAAATAATAACTTCCAAGACTCATCTAAAACTTTTCGGTTATCTCCCAATAAGTACTTTTCTTTAACGCCTTTAAGTTAGGCATAAGCGAAAATTAAAATGGATAAAATAGAAATAAACGGGGATAATCATAGTGAAAACATTGTTTTGTTCAATGAAATCCTTTTGTTAACAAGGTTGATCAGGTCTTATTACCAAAACAATTTCATATGAGACAAAACTTTGTATTCCACTAATGATTATGTTACCTCAACCTTGATAGCAATGGTCCCAATCATAATAGTTTCAAATTTTTCTCTTGGTACGGGACAATATATTTCTCCAACTTGAATGCCTTCAACATGTTCAATTGAATTCAAACCATAAGTCCTTTCAATCTTCTTGGTGAAATAGACAGTATGTTCCTTGTCATTAACATTGAAGGTCACCTTCCCTTGATTACAATTAATAACAGCTCCTGCAATATTTAAGAAAAGGTCTCCCAAGAATAATAGACATATTATCATCTTCAGGCATAATAGTTTGAGAGGATGCTCACATAAGAAATATGAGTTGAAGTAAAAGAGAGCATCAAAAAGCAAATTCAAAACACATTTAAGTCTAACCCACTTCCTATGCATAGGAATCGTGTATGCAAATAAATTCACAAAGAACAAAGTGACAGGCATAGGAAGATAAAACAAGAGTAACTTCAAAACTTTCAGCACATAGAGAGGTGTTTCAATACCATGAAAACTTCTACAACCATATTTTCCTCTCTCATAATAATTTTCAGTAGCCTCATGAATAAACTCAACAATATAACTATCACATAAAGTATGCTTTTCATGATCTACAAGCACTAGAGCTTTATTATAAACATTTTCAAAAGAATCCTCAGGAACATAACATTCATCCTCCTTTAGTAAGCATGGAGGATAATCAAATAATGTAAGGGATAAAGAGTTACTCTCATTATAAGGTAGGCATGGGTAGCTAATCCATTCTTCTTCCTTTTGTTCATCACTCTCCTCCTCTTTTTCATCTAATGAGATTTCAGGTTCATCAATTTCTTCTTCCATAGGATCCTGCAAGGCATTAGTCTCTTCCATTTGTGGAAAGCATCTATTAAAATATTCAAGAATATAGCCATTTTCATCCTTGTAATTATCAAAGCAAAATTTAAGTATACCATAAACCTCATATTTGTAAGGCGAATCATCAAAGCGGGGCCTCAAGGGAACTACTGGCAATTAAGGTGCTCCTTTTAATAGAGTACCGGAGCAAAGCATTAACACTCCATGAACACATGTGATCCTCACATCAAAGCCATTCCCTCCGGTTATCCCGATTTCTGTCACTTCGGGGCCATTGGTTCCGGACAACAACGTGTGTATACAACTTGCAGGTAAGACCAAAAACAATACTATCATAATGAACCAATAACATGTTCAGATCTGAAATCATGGCACTCAGGCCCTAGTGACAAGCATTAAGCATAACAAGTCGCAACTAAGTCATAAAGCACTAATAGAAGATACTAGGCACCATGCCCTAACAATATGATGCCATTACATGAACGATCTCATCCAATCCCTATTATCCCCATAGCCTACAGCGGGGGATTACTCACTCATAGATGGGGGAAACATGGATGGTCGATGGAGAAGCGATGGTGATGATGATGGCGATGATCTCCTCCAATTCCCCGGTGCCGGTGATGACCCACAAGTATAGGGGGTGTATCGCAGTATTTTCGAGGGAAGTGAAACCCAATTTATTGATTCGACACAAGGGGAGCCAAAGAATATCTATAAGCCTTAACAACTGAGTTATCAATTCAGCTGCACCTGGAAATAATCTTGCTCACAGCAGTTTATCAGTAGCAACAGTTTTGTAGTAGGAATAGCAAAGTAACAGCAGTAGTAAAGCAAAGACAGCAGTAACAATAGCAGTAAACAATGGGATTCGAGTGCGGTAGGCATAGGGATGGATGGACGGGCGTTGCATGGACAAGACAATTCACATAGCAATCAAAACATAGGGCAATTGCAGATAAATAAGATAAAGCATCCAAGTACTAGATAATCCTAGGTATGTGTTCCATATATAGTCATACGTGCTCGCAATGAGAACTTGCACAACATCTTTTGTCCTGCCATCCCGTTTGCAGCGGGGCCTCAAGGGAACTACTGGCAATTAAGGTGCTCCTTTTAATAGAGCACCGGAGCAAAGCATTAACACTCCGTGAACACATGTGATCCTCACATCAAAGCCATTCCCTCCGGTTATCCCGATTTCATCGCCGGGCCATTGGTTCCGGACAACAACGTGTGTATACAACTTGTAGATAAGACCATAAACAATACTATCATAATGAATCAATAACAAGTTCAGATCTGAAATCATGGCACTCGGGCCCTAGTGACAAGCATTAAGCATAACAAGTCGCAACAAAGTCATAAATCACTAATAAAAGATACTAGGCACCATGCCCTAACAATCTAATGCCATTACATGAACGATCTCAACCAATCCCTACCATCCCCATAGCCTACAGCGGGGGATTACTCACTCGTAGATGGGGGAAACATGGATGGTCGATGGAGAAGCGATGGTGATGATGATGGCGGTGATCTCCTCTAATTCCCCGTCCCGGCAGGGTGCCAGAACGGAGTTTCTGGTGCTGTTTCGTGGAATCTGGTGGTGGCAGCGTAGCGGAACTCCTTCTGAAAAAACGTCGAAGCCCCCGGAGTTTTTAGGTCAGAAGGCTTCTTATAGGTAAAGAGGGAGACTGAGGGGGTGCCTGGGGCCACCACACCATGCCCTGGCGCGGCCAGGCCCAACCCGCGCATGGGGGGGTGGCCAGCCCCTGGCCCTCCTCCGTCTCGTATTCTGGCTCCTAGAGTCTTCTAGAAAAATAGGCACTTTGGCTTTTGTCCCGTCCAATTCCGAGAATATTCATTTTCTGACTTTCCTGGAACCAAAAACAGGAAAAGCAGACTTGCACTTTGTGGTTCTTGTTAATAGGTTAGTCCAAGAAATCATATGAATAGTACTCCAAAGTGTGGACAAAACACAAGAAACTGGATAAAACCAAGCATGGAACATCGAAAATTATAGATACATTTGCAATGTATCAGCCGGCAGGGTGCCAGAACGGAGTTTATGGTGCTGTTTCGTGGAATCTAGTGGTGGCGGCAAAAAACGTCGCCCCCCCTGAGTTTTTAGGTCAGAAGGCATCTTATAGGCGAAGAGGGAGACTGAGGGGTGTCTGGGGCGGCCAGGCCACCCCCTGGCACGGCCAGGCCCAGCCCGCGTGGCCAGGTGGTGTGGCTGGGCCCCATCCCCACTCCGTCTCATATTCTGGCTCTTGGAGTCTTCTAGTGAAATAGGATTTTTAGCTTTTGTCCCGTCCAATTCCGAGAATATTCATTTTCTGACTTTCCTAGAACCAAAAACAGCAGAAAACAGGCAGCTGGCATTGTGGCTCTTGTTAATAGGTTAGTCCAAGAAATCATATGAAAAGTACTCCAAAGTGTGGACAAAACACAAGAAAGTAGATAAAACCAAGCATGGAACATCAAAAATTATAGATACATTTGCAATGTATCACTTATTTATTTTTGTCTTGCTAAGTTTTGTTTTGAGTTACAAGTTTCCACCAACATGATGGAGTTTGAGGATATGTCTAGTGCTAACCCACTCAACTACTTTGGGAAGCCCTTTGATATTTATAAAAAAGACAACTCCAATGAGAAGATAGGAGGGTTTGAAATAAATCATCTACTACTTGGTTTTCTACATAAGAAGCAATTTACTGGAGATGAAGAAGATCCTGATCCATATGAGAATATTGCATATTTCAAAGATATATGTGGCACTTTTCTATTGATGGGATATACCACTGATGAGGTAAGGGTTAAAGTTTTTAGTCAGACTTTGCAAGTACAACTCTCTCATGGTATATATCTCTACCCTCTGAAGCCACTAATACTTGGGATAATCTAGCCTGTGAATTTCTAGCAAAATATTATCCATTATCAAAATCCTTTGGAATCAGGCGTCTTATAATGACTTGGAGGAATCGCTCCAATGAAGGACTAGTAAGATCTTATATCAAATTTAAAGATTTACTATGTCTATGTCCTCATCATGATTTACCTGAATGGTATTTATTACATATCTTTTATGGCGGTTTAATTAAACCTAATAAAATTGAACTAGACTCTTTCGCGGAAGGACCCTTTATGAATCTTCCTATACCTAAAGCTTGGGCTTTACTTAATAGAATTCGTGAACATAGAGTTTCATGGAATTTTGGTCTAGAAAGTGAAGGAGGCATAGAAATAGAACATGACTATATTCATGACTATAATAAAAAGGCCATGTTAAAGAATTATCTAAAGAACTTTATTTGGATTCAGATCTTGTGTTGCAAGTTGTTAAAGTGGTTACAGAACATATCAAAGCTCCGAAAGAGGCTCTGGTCAAGTATGATCCACCACCCGAACCTGAGAAGAAAAGAGAAGATAAAGCAACACTGGCCTCCCTAGATCCAATGCATGAGATGCCTTTCCCTAACACTGCACAAAAGCATATTCTTGAATATGAATAGGTTAAAGCAGTACAGGAGAAGAAGGAAGAAGAAAGTATACCGGAAGTTGTGGAACATCTAGAAGAAACCAAAGATGAAAAGGTAACCAAGGAAGCAATTATGGCTATGTACGGATATTGTAACATAATTGAACTTGATGAAGAGACTTCTGTATTGGTTGAAGGTAAAACACAGGTAAAAGATGTGGGTAAGCCTATTCTTCCCTGCATATTTAAAGAAACCTCGCATTATGGTTTATGCAATCTTGGCACCAAAGTTAATGTTATATCTTATGATTTCTACTTAGAAATAAAAGAAGAAATAGAACCGACTACAATTGAAAATACTGATATGACAATTATGTTAGCCAATAATTTTTTTAGAATTCCAATGGGAGTTGTAACTACCTCGGACCCTACGCTCTAAGTTCAAGCCTGGATGAAACGGAAGTGGTTAAAATAGTACAGCGGGGGCCCAGGGGACCGCCCACGTGTAGACCCGTCGGCCGTCCTAACCACTTCCAAGACATCGGGACAAGAGCGAGCGGCGTAGGCAACAGGCGAAGAGATCAAATACATACACAAGTGAGTATCTATGCAAGCTACCATACAAAAGTTCTCATAGCCATTCCATCTAAAAGAAATATAAATATTGCAACGTCATACGGCAAGATCCAAATATCTTAGGTAGAGATAATAGTTTAGGATAGCTCCTCATACATCAATCATCAGAGTATCAGGCAGAAGCGGAAAACAAGATCCGAGTACGGATAAGAAGCAAATCGGCATAAGATGCCACATAAATAATCACATCCCGCCCACAAATCTCGCGGATCCCCATCCCCGGAATCTCTACACCGAGTGATCGTTGCCAACATCGTCTATCTCCTCCACCCAGTATCCATCTTGCGAATACACCTGTTCATCTGAATCAAACAATTTATCGTGTGAGACCCTGGGGGTACTCAGCAAGTCTTTATGCCTCTAAAGGGGACATATACCTGGGGTGACGCAATTGCAGCAAAAGATAATAACTAACAAGTCTATAGATACTCGTTAACCATCCGCCTAACCAATGATAGACGGATGTCCATTAATTAGGAACAATAGTTATAACAGTATAAAGTAACAGATCTATCCTCCTTCTCGCTTACCAATGAGAAAGCGGACGAACAACCCATCCGTTGGCAGTTTTATTAACCATTCCACGAGGATTGCATTATTTACTAGTCAGGTATTTAGTCAAATTAAAAACGGTGTTTTAGTTATACTTGTCTATGATCGAGAAACTATGCTCCAAGTCGTCCATAACCGTGGACACGGCTTTCAGAAAAGATTTACCCTGTAGGGGTGCACAAATAGCAACACACACTCGATCAACCTCGGAAAAACCAAATCAAAACCCAACGAGGCATTCACGACAAAGCGATCACAGGATTCAGAAATATTTCAGGGGTCACCCCATTAAGCTACCCGCAACGAAGTTGGCCGGCTCCGAGACGGACCCAAGGTTTGCGTCAATGGCTGTAAACAACTGGGAACCCGAAAGTGTGATTGGGCTTGTCGATACCGCGAAAACACTCCGCATCCAAAACAGTACAGGTGCTCCACGCACAATCTTAAATAAAGCAGTAAAGCATGGCATAAGTATAGGATAGTAACAAAGCCCCAAACTACTTTGTGGCCCCAAGAAATAGAAATGAATCAAGCTCTGGCTTAGGGGGGTCCACGGCCTCCCGAATGTGGATAGTGCGAATAGTCAAGGAACAGGAATCAAGTACTCGGGGTCCTACGAGACACAAGTGAGCATGAAAAACCAAATAACAGATATTGCTCACCGGCGCCTCTTTCATTAGTTATCCCATTACTACTCAGGTTAAGTTGTTTAGGTACCTCGTTATCCATCAGACACTCACATACCCTACACATGCTGTTCTACGACTCGCATGGCTCAAACAACTCCTGTAGTAATGGCTCATGGGATGGAGGAACAAGCTTCGGTGGGGTTTAAAAGTAAAGGCTATACAGTACTTGGGATTCAATTTAATGCAATCGCGACTCAATGATGCAAGAATAAGATAGAGGCAATAGGTACTATATGTATGCAAGCATGTGGTAGTGCTTGCCTGGCAGCTCAGTTGAAGCGAGAGACGGATCTGGGTAGTACTCACAGGATTCCTGATATTTCCCACCTTTCGTCTATTCGAAGAAGAACCAAACAAACAAGGGCCAACATAAATAAAGTGCACAAGCATATGAATAAAATATGACAAGCAAACAAGCATGCCATGATGAATGATGCACAATTTACATGGCAATAATGTAGCATGGCATGGGTGAGGTGTGGGGTACAAGAATAAAGCATTTTATTAAGTTTTAGTCATGTTTTGCTCTCATAACACTTGCTGTCCACTTAATATTTATATGATGCATGCTGCAATTCAGAACATGGAATGCATAGTTAGAACGGGCTCGTCGCGCTGATCGATTTAGACATATTATTTGTAGAATTTGGAGTTGTAGAATTAAAGTTATTACTTGATTAAGAAAGGCATTTTTATTGCATTTAAACAATTTCGAAAATTTAAAATAGTCAAACATTAATTTGGATGGCAGATTTGAAATACTCACATTTTTCTGATTCGAAAACATATATCATTTGTCAAATGTGAAATTACCAAAAGTTATTATTTTCTGGATTTAAAACAGATTAAACAATTTCTGGAATTATTTTTATTAACAAAAAAAGATCACAGGACTTTTTGCACACAGAGGCAGCTAGCCACAACGGCTGACAGTGGGCCAGGCGCTGAGCTGCTAGAAACGGCACAGCGACTCCGCTTGGTTCTTTTCGCACCGCGGGGTTAGCTAGCCGGGGTGACAGACAGGTGGGGTCGACGGTTTCGCGGGCCCCAGCAGACGAGTGACACGTGGGCAGTCCAGGGACTGGGGTTGAGGAAAGAAAAAGTCCAGGGACCTTGCTGAAAAAAGGACATGAGCTAATCAGATTGATTCCTCACGAAACGGACTTCCGATCGCGCAAAAATTGGCTAGCTGGATAGAACTTTGGACGAAGATGGCGATCAATCTATACAGAATTTGGCGATGGGGCAAAAATGAAAAGTCTAGGTCTCACTAGGATCTTCAACTCTTGTGTTCAAGGTTTCTCCAACGGAGGTCTACCGTGGACAGGATCTGGCGAGAAACAGAGGTAAAAAGCAGAACGAAAACTGATGGATTTACTGCAGTTTTAACAGTGTGTTCGGCTGATCTTGCGCAGATGATATCCAGCGGTTCCGAGCTTCGATTGAAGCGCCGTTTGATGCATTGGGAAGGTGGTACATCCAGCTTCTCAAATATGCAAAGAAATTCCAACAACGTGCCATGTGTCGGAAGTGTGCTTGCTCGAAAGTTGAAGGAAAAACAAGAGGTGTTGGTGGTTATTGTTGTCTGCGCGCGCGTGCTAGTAGCAGTCTGCGGCGAGCAGCGTAGGCAGCGGCTGATCTCGTGGCTCTAGGCTTGGACCTTGTCCTAGGATTGCAGCAATAGGTAGGCAGCGACGCAACGTCGAGTGGGACCTAAGGGACATGAGGGCTCGGCTCGACGGTGGCCGGAACAGCGGGGCGCGACGGAACTGTGATGACCATAGGCGACGGGAAGACGTCGATAGCTACGAGATGGTATAGGGGAAAGTTGCAGGGGCTCACCGCGGTCCTTGTGGACATGGTGGACGAGCTGGAGGCTATCAGTGATGGCGTCCAGATGAAGGAGACGGCGACGGCGAGCTTGTGGGCGCGCAGGGACAACGACGCGAGTTCCCAACTCGGGCCGGCTCCTCCTCGCTCCAGGTGGCCGACCGGCTTCCCAGCGTCCCAGCTTGCTCCTGGACACGGTGGTGAGGCGCTCTTCGGCGGGAGGGCAGCGGCACGGCGGAGGCGCACGGTTTAGGCAAGAGGAAAAGGCAGAGAGGGAGGAGAGGTTGGAGTCGGTCTGGGGTGGACGGCTGGGCGCGGCCTCTCTTATTAGAGAGAGAAGGGGGAGAGATGGGACCAGAGGAAGTAAAACAGGGGTGCACGCGATTGTCGTGGTTGCTGCTGCTCGCTTGGCTTCACTTGCTGGGCAAGAAGATGAATAGGGTCCAGGCTGGTGGGGCGGTCGAGCTAGAGCCCAGGGTGCAGGGACGGAGGGTGCGACTGGGGCTGGTTTGGCGAGCTCCTCGGTTGCTTCTAATCGCAACAGGGAGAGGCCAGGTTCGGGACATGGAGGGTGGCACCAGGTGCATGTGTTGATGGGGTGTTGGAAAAAAATAGCTAGCTGGCCATCGTGGTTTTGGGTTTGGGCATGAAAACAACAGAAGGGGTAAGAGAGATAAAGGTTGGTTAAATACTAGATGTTTAGCATGGTCCCAGAGTTATGCAAGCTCAACAAAAGGAATGAGGATTGAAGGGATGTGTAAGAAGAAGCTCTCCCTGCTTGTTTGGCTTAATTCTAAATCATGAGCAAGCATGAATAGCAAGGTGGTGTATATGTTTCATATAGCTCCCATACATTCAATCATGACCATAGATTTAGAAGGAACCATATGTAGGAGAACAAGATAGGATCCACCCGAACTATTTATGAGCTAGATTTAAATATCATAAGAAATGGATGGGCTCATATATAATTAGAATGATAGAATTTAGATAGAGACAAAGAATGGTGGTGGAGTTTTAAAGAGATATGCCCCCAACTCAACTTGGGCATCAAGCATAATATCAAGAAGCAAATTATTAAGAAGCAAATACAATTAATAAGGAAAATGCAATATGAGGAGAAGAACCAAATCAAGAAGGTTTTATATGATGCTCAAATGCAATGTGGCATGGTGACATGAGCATGATATAATGATGATGCAATTAATGATATGTAGGAAGTAGCAATATATAGACTAGGGAAGTAGCATTACAATTGTTAGATAATTGGGATGCTACAACTCTCCCTCACTAAACAAGAATCTCACCCCGAGATTCCTAGGAAAAAGAAAACAACAAAAGGAGAGGCGGGTGTTCGGAACGAAGGTGACCCTCACGTTCCCAAGTTGATGAACAACGGAATGGTGCGACCACTACACCTTGCAAACACTTGCTAGACTTGTTGCGAGTCTGCGTTTGCTTCAAGAAACAAATGGTTAGAAGAATTGAAGGATTGTCGTAAGACAAGAAGGATAGGATGAACATAGCTCCGGTTTCTCGAGAATCATGATAAAAGAATAGAACCACTTGTGAAAGAAATAGAAAGATGATGTATCACGAAGAAAGGAACGACACACCATTAAGATTAAAGATTTACAGATACAAGAGAAGATAAATCTTGTCTCGCCGGAAGAAAAGAGCTACTTTGGAGAAGTTATCAACCACTAAGAAAATAGCATTGTACCTTCCCTCAGATTTGAGAAATGAAGTTCGGAAACAATATTGCCTTCACACAATAGAGTTCCTTGATATCTACGAAAAGATTGAGTTAGACATTGTCGGATTGGATTCTTATTGCACCGGTAAGAACCAAAGGATCCCGCAATTGAGGTACGCGGATATAACTTCAAGATAAAGAGGAATGCTAGCTTATGGTAGAATCCTTAGAAGAAGTGGAATGTGGAATAGATTTGCGATTAATGGCATCAACCATAATTGACTTTACCAAAGAAAAAGAATTGATGAAACAAAGAGAGAGATAGTTTCCTTTCATCTTGTTTGGGAATGTCGAGCACCGGTAGAAAGACGAGGACAGAAAAGAGTTTGCGTTTATTCCCACCAGATAATTAAAGATTTTGTTCCGTGTAGAAATGGCGTGATCACCAACAAGAGATTATTGATTACTTTCTTCGAGAGAGCACTCCAGAAAACAAGGACGGAAGTAAAAGTATTGAGGGATAAAGGCCACTTCTAACTTCCATGGAATGAGTGAAATTGCATTAATTCACCAATTCAATGTACAAGAGCGAATGATAAGAGTAGTGATATGGTAGCTACTCCATCCCGCACTCAAAGCATTACTCTGTACATGAATAAGAAAATCATGCAACCTAACTCCCAACGACAGACTGAAGATCTTGACAAAACGAACTCATGGAACTCTATTAGAAAACAAGGATAGATGCAAACGATTCGCCGAATCCAAGATAGATAAGGATGATGATGTTGTCGTCATGTCGGAAGTCTCAAGCCACCGGAAAAGATATGAAGGAAGCACATGGCAACCAGATGAAGGGTTCCACAGATAGATTAAGATAACGCCAACTTGAATAGAAGGACTACAAAAGATCTGAAAAGTCTTCACGGCCTTCGCTGGATTGAGGATAGAAGATGGAACGAGAGGATTTCAAAAGATTACTTGACGAGACAGAGGTGAAAAGAACTCCATGTTCTTGAAATGATTGAGAGAGATTTAGCAGTCTTGAGGAAATCTTCAGCGGAACGATGATGATAACTTGCCAACAAGGAAAAACTCTGGGTTGGTTGAAGATGGAGGATGGAATTAACAATGGGCTTGCTGATTCCAGAATTGAAGCAAGGTATTTAGCAGAAAGACGTGGTCAAGATAGGTGACTTCAAGAAGTCAGAATTCTCACTTTGAGACTTTGCACACAGGCAGTGCTCACGAAGCTTGAGAGAGAGAGAAAAACACAGATGATCTTCCATGTTCTTCCATTGATATAGAATAAGAAAGCATATCATCAAGATATACCACCGTGGATTAAACAAGATATTCCTAGAATACCAAGTTCAAGAGGCGAGAGAAACGAACAAATGCTTGAAACACTTCCTGAGCTCAACGCTCTTTTGAAAGATCAACATTAAGAGCACGGGTTCGTGTTGAAAGAGATGCACTGGCAGAATAGATTATCTGGTCCTTCGGAAGAGAACAAGAAGTGCCACTTGGTTCACATTGTCGATTGGATCGCCGGTTACAAAGATAAAGAGATCTTGGATGAAGGAACGATGATAGCTCATACCTTAAGAAAATCTATCAGAGGCGAAAAGATGCAATTCCCTCGTATCAAAGAGAATTTTGTACATATGGAGTTCCAAAAAGATGTGAAGCATGATAAATAGATGATAGACCATCGTAGTGCCTTGAGAAAACTCTGGATTACCAAAGATACTTGAATATGCATAGATATGATCACGGTGTAACTCAAATCACAGGAGATAACCGCCACCATTTGGAGGATTGTGTCGATAGCATTGACCATACTCCACTCATGATAAGTGTCATATAGCTTTGCCGAGAACCAAATTACGATCACAAGCATCGGATCAACACATGTTATGTATTTAGCCCAGAAGAATTGATGATGAAGTAAAACTCCAGGATTAAGCGTCGGTGACAAAAGAATGAGTTAGCATGGACATGCCGATAAAAGGAAGATAGATAATGTTTCACACACGACTGAAGAGGAGTGTGGAAACACAGATGTATCAAAGAAAAAAATTCCGCATTTTTCAGCATTAAAATACCAATAAATGCGCAAAACCACTTATCAGATAGGGATTAGCAACTCCACATTTTGTGAAAACATGTTGGAAGGAAGAACACCCTTAACAAGATTTGCGCCGGTTAACAAGGAGTCGGATAGATCACGTTGGTTTACAAAAGCCTGTCGGTATGGAATGTACCAATAGTTGATAACCAAAGGCAGATTGTGACAACAAGGTTGGATGCAACAGGTAGACAAGGAATTACACACACACACGCACACACACACAACCTATGGTACTACGGAACCCAGAACACGTGAATCCTAGTTTGAATTTTAGAAGAGGATTGAAAACGTTACACTTCCTTAGCAGAAAAGGGTGGGTGGGTGGGTAAGAAGAAAAATGGAAGCAGTCCTACTCTCACGTTTTGTTTTTCCCTAGTATACATAGCTACCAAAATATTTGCTAGACTGACAACGACCATTTGGCTGAGACCCTGAAGGGCGGGATGGCTCTGATACCAATTGTAACTACCTCGGACCCTACGCTCTAAGTTCAAGCCTGGATGAAACGGAAGTGGTTAAAATAGTACAGCGGGGGCCCAGGGGACCGTCCACGTGTAGATCCGTCGGCCGTCCTAACCACTTCCAAGACATCAGGACAAGAGCGAGCGGCGTAGGCAACAGGCGAAGAGATCAAATACATACACAAGTGAGTATGTATACAAGCTACCATACAACAGTTCTCAGAGCCATTCCATCTAAAAGAAATAGAAATATTGCAACGCCATACGGCAAGATCCAAATATCCTAGGTAGAGATAATAGTTTAGGATAGCTCCTCATACATCAACCATCAGAGTATCAGGCGGAAGCGGAAAACAAGATCCGAGTACGGATAAGAAGCAAATCGGCATAAGATGCCACATAAATAAACACATCCCGCCCACAGATCTCACGGATCCCCATCCCTGGAATCTCTACACCGAGTGATCGTTGCCAACATCGTATGTCTCCTCCACCCAGTATCCATCTTGCGAATACACCTGTTCATCTGAATCAAACAATTTATCATGTGAGACCCTAGGGGTACTCAGCAAGTCTTTATGCCTCTAAAGGGGACATATACCTGGGGTGACGCAATTGCAGCAAAAGATAATAACTAACAAGTCTATAGATACTCGCTAACCATCCGCCTAACCAATGATAGACTGATGTCCGTTAATTAGGAACAACAGTTATAATAGTATAAAGTAACAGATCCATCCTCCTTCTCGCTTACCAACGAGAAAGCGGACGAACAACCCATTTGTTGGCAGTTTTATTAACCATTCCACGAGGATTGCACCATTTACTAGTCAGGTATTTAGTCAAATTAAAAGTGGTGCTTAGTTATACTTGTCTATGATCGAGAAACTGTGCTCCAAGTCGTCCATAACCGCGAACACAGCTTTCAGAAAGATTTACCCTGCAGGGGTGCACAAATAGCAACACACACTCGATCAACCTCGAAAAAACCAAATCAAAACCCAACGAGGCATTTACGACAAAGCGATCATAGGATTTAGAAATATTTCAGGGGGCCACCCCATTAATGTTGGAGATATGCCCAAGAGGCAATAATAAAAGTGGTTATTATTATATCTTTGTGTTTATGATGAATGTTTACATCCCATGCTATAATTGTATTATTAGGAAACACTAATACATGTGTGTTTTGTAAACATAAAAGAGTCCCTAGTAAGCCTCTTGTTGAACTAGCTTGTTGACTAATTGATGATCATGGTTTCCTGATCATGGACATTGGATGTGATTAATAACAAGGTTATATCATTAGGAGAATGATGTGATGGACACACACCCATAGTAAGCGTAGCATAAGATCAAGTCATTAAGTTCGTATTGCTGTAAGCTTTCAAATGCATGGTAACCTAATCCTTCGACCATGAGGTTATGTTAATCACCATCTCCTGATGAATACTTTGATGACATCAAACACCGCTTCGTAACTGGGTGGTTACAAAGGTGTCATTGGGTATTCTGAAAGTATGTGTTGAAGCGCATGAACCAAAATTGGGATTTGTCCATCCATATGACGGATAGATATGCTCTGGGCCCTCTCGGTGTAATGTCATCTAGATAGCTTGCAAGCATGTGAATAGGTCACAAGGGATGACATAACATGGAACGAGTAAAGAGTACTTATCAGTAACGAGGTAGAACTAGGTATAGAGATACCGATGATCAAACCTCGGATAAGTAGAATATCGCGTGACAAAGGGAATTGGTTTCGTATGTTAAATGGTTCAATCGATCACGAAGTAATCGTTGAATATGTGGGAGCTGTTATGGATCTCCAGATCTCGCTGATGGTTATTGATCGGAGAGGTGTCTTCATCATGTCTGCATATTCACGAACCGTAGAGTGACACACTTAAGGTTCAAAGTTGTTTTAATTAGATATGGAATTTGCGTTGGAGACCGAATGTTGTTCGGAGTCTCGAAATGGATCCGGGACATCATGAGGAGATCTGTACTGGTCCGGAGAATAAGATTCATATATTGGGGATCATTTTCTAAGTTAGGAAATGTTTATGAATGTTTGTATGGAGATTCTAGAAGGTTTCGGAATGTTCTGGAAGGTTCTAGAGGATTTCTTGGGGTTTACTTGAAAACCAAGAAAGGGATCAAGGAGTCCAAGTGGGGCAATACACGGATTCGTGGGGGAGGAGGATTCTCCCCTTCCCACGCCGCCCAAGGAGGGAGTCCTACTAGGACTCCCCCTCTCAGCGCCTCCTCCCTTAAATAGAAGGGAGGCGCCTCTTCTACAGCTCTCACAAGTCCCAATCTCTGCCGCCTCTCTCCTCCACCTTTCTTCTGCATAGGCATAGGCGAAGCCCTACAGAATTCTTACCTCCACCACCACCACCACGCCGTCGTGCTGCTGGGATTCCATGGAGAAGATCTACTACCTCCGTTGCTCGCTGGAACGGGGAGAGGAAGGTCTGCGTCGACTCACATGCGTGTGTGCGTCTGTGAGCGCTGGTGGAGCAGCGGAAGGATCGTCCACACGATCTTGAGATCGGCAAGTGATCGACTACATCATCCACGAGATCTAATCTCGTAACGCTTTTGGTTCTACGAGGGTTAGTACCGATCTATCTCGTTGCTCATGTCTAATAGATTAGATCTTGGCTTTTATCTAGATTAGATCTGGGTTTTGTTCTGTAGAATTTTTTTTGTTTTCCATGCTACGAACCCATCAGTGGTATCAGAGCCTTGTCTATACGTAGATCTGTTGCACGAGTAGAACACAATGAGGTTGTGGGCGTTGGTGCTCGTGCCATCTTTTGCTATGTGTGTACTTTGCATCTTGCGGTATGGTGGGATGAAGCAGCTCGGGCTAACATTACATGTCATCGTACATGAGACTTGCTCCACGCTTGACGTGCAACTTGCTTTGCACAAGTGGCTTTGCGGGTGTCTGTCTCTCCAATCATAGTATAGATAAAATCTACACTTTGCACTTGATAGCACTTGTATCAACGTTGTGGTTCAGTTTCGTAGGTAAGATTCGTTCTTAGTCGAAAGCCCCAAGCCATGTAAAACTTGCAAAGAAAATTAGAGGCGTCTAACTTGTTTTTGTAGGGGTTTTGTGATGTGATATGGCCATCATGTGATTGAGATTGTATTTGATGTATACAATGATCCTTGTTGTAATATGGCAACCGGCAGGAGCCTAATGGTTGTCTTTAATTCTGTTAAGACCTACGTGTCTATTCATCTTGTAATAGCTTTGTTCCAAGAGGTTGTAATAGTTGCTAGTGATGATGGACAACCATGAAGCGGCGCCACGGACCTTGACGCAATGCTGGTGATGATGGAGATCATGTCCGTGCTTTGGAGATGGAGATCGAAGGCATAAGAAGAAAGGGCCATATCATATCACACTAATTATGAATTGCATGTGATGTTAATCCTTTATGCATCTTGTATTGCTTAGATCGCGACGGTAGCATTATAAGATGATCCCTCTCACTAAATATCAAGTAATAAAGTGTTCATCCTTAGTTGGCACTGTTGCTAAGACTCGTCGTTTCGAAGCATCTCGTGATGATCGGATGTGATAGATTCTACGTGTGCATACAACGGGTGCAAGCCAGATTTGCACATGCGGAAACTAAGGTTAACCTTGACGAGCCTAGCATGTACAGACATGGTCTCGGAACACGGAATACCGAAAGGTAGAGCATGAATCATATGATTGATATGATGAACATGAAGATTGTTCGCCAATGAAACTACATCTTCTCTCGTGATGATCGGACTTGGTGTAGTGGATTTGGTTCGTGTAATCACTAAGACAATGTGAGGGATGTTGTTTTGAGTGGGAGTTCACCTAGTTAATTTAAGAATTAAATTTGAACACTATTTATCATAAACTTAGTCTAAACTACTTGCAAATTTGTTGTAGATTATGGCGAATGTTTCCATCAATTTCAATGTGTTCATAGAGAAAGAAAAGCTTAAGAACAATGGAAGCAATTTCACGGACTGGTTCCGTGGACTGAAGATCGTCCTCAGGGCTGGTCAGTTGACCTATGTGCTCGAAGCACCGCTAGGTGACCCACCTGCAGAAGATGCCACCAATGACGTAAAGAATGTTTACGCCACTCGGAAACATCACTACTCCATAGTTTAGTGTGCAATCCTGTACGGTTTAGAATCGGAGCTTCAAAAATGTTTTGAGCACCATGACCCGTTTGAGATCATTAAGGAGCTCAAACTCATTTTTGAGACTCGCGCGGCCATGGAAAGCTATGAAGCTTCAGAAAAGTTCTTTACCTGCAAGATGGAAGAGGGTAGCTCCGTTAGCGAGCACGTGCTCACCATGTCTGGGCACGCAAACAAACTCCGAGAGTTGGGGATACCGATTCCTAATGAATTGGGGATTCACCGTGTCCTCCAATCACTACCACCAAGTTACAAGAACTTTGTGATGAACTACAATATGCACTACATGAACAAGACATTGCCTGAACTATCGTCCATGCTGAAAACTGCTGAAGTGGAGATCATGAAGGAGCACCAAGTGTTGATGGTCAATAAGACCACCAATTTCAAGAAACGGGGCAAGCCTAAGAACAAGGGAAACTTCAGGAAGGGCGGCAAGAAAGCTGCCGCACCTGCTAAGAAGCCCAAGGCTGGTCCTAAGCCTGAAACTAAGTGCTTCTACTGCAAGGGTCTTTGTCCTTTGGCGAAGCGAATCGCCCCAAATACCTAGCGGATCTGAAGAACGGCAACATCAAGAAGAAAGGTATATTCGATATACATGTTATAGATGTGTATCTTACTAGTAATCATAGTAGTGCCTGGGTATTTGATACTGGTTCGGTTGCTCATATTTGTAACTCGAAACAGGAGCTGCAGAATAAACGAAGACTGGCAAGAGATGAGGTGACGATGCGCGTTGGAAATGGCTCCAAGGTTGATGTGATCGTCGTCGGCACGCTCCCTCTACATCTACCTTCGGGGTTAGTTTTAAATTTAAATAATTGTTATTTGGTGCCTGCGTTAAGCATGAACATTATATCTGAATCTTGTTTATTGCGAGACGGTTACTCTTTTAAGTCTGAGAATAAAGGTTGTTCGATTTATATGAGTAATATCTTTTATGGTTTTGCACCTGAGATGAATGGTTTATTCTTATTGAATCTCTATAGTAGTGATACACATGTTCACAACATAGATGCTAAACGAATAAAATTGAATGATAATTCTACATACATGTGGCACTGTCGTCTTGGTCACATTGGAGTGAAGCGTATGAAGAAACTCCATTCTGATGGACTTCTTGAATCACTTGATTTTGAATCACTTGAAAGATGCGAAGCATGTCTAATGGGAAAAATGACTAAGACTCCATTCTCTGGCATAATGGAGCGAGCTACAGACTTATTGGAAATAATACATACCGATGTGTGCGGTCTAATGAGTGTAGCATCGCGTGGTGGATATCCTTATGTTCTCACTTTCACGGATGACTTGAGTAGATATGGGTATGTCTACTTTATCAAACATAAGTCCGAAACTTTCGAGAAGTTTAAGGAATTTCAAAGTGAAGTGGAAAATCATCGTAACAAGAAGATTAAGTTTCGTTACCGCGGAGGTGAATATCTGAGTTATGAGTTTGGCATGCATTTAAAGAAATGTGGAATACTTTCACATTGACACGTGGGAACACCACAGTAATAATGGTGTGTCCGAACGTCGTAATCAAACTCTCTTAGATATAGTTCGGTCTATGATGTCTCTTACAGATTTACCGTTATCATTTTGGGGCTATGCATTAGAGACAGCCGCATTCACTTTAAATAGGGCACCATCTAAATCTGTTGAAACGACACCGTACGAATTGTGGTTTGGTAAGAAACCTAAGTTGCCGTTCCTTAAAGTTTGGGGTTGCGAAGCATATGTAAAGAAGTTACAGCCTGATAAGCTTGAACCCAAAGCAGAGAAATGCGTTTTCATAGGATACCCTAAAGAAACAATTGGGTATACCTTCTATCATAGATCCGAAGGCAAAGTTTTCGTTGCTAAGAATGGATCCTTTCTAGAGAAGGAATTTCTCTCGAAAGAAGTGACTGGAAGGAAAGTAGAACTCGAGGTTATTGAACCTTCTTCGGAGTTGAGAGTAGCGCAAGACCGGAAGATGTTTACGTGCGCATGCACCAACCGGAGAGGAAGCTAATGATGCGATCATGAAACTTGAGCGAAGTTACTCGAACCTCACAGGTCAACAAGGGTTCGTACCACTCCTGAGTGGTATGACTCTGCCTTGAACGTCATGTTGGTGGACAACATTGATGACCCTGCGACGTATGAAGAAGCTATGGTGAGCCCAGATTCCGACAAAAGGCTAGAAGCCATGAAATCCGAAATGGGATCCATGTACGAAAACCAAGTATGGACTTTGGTGGACTTACCGGATGGCCGTAAGGCTGTCGAGAACAAATGGATTTTCAAAAGAAAAACAGATGCTGATGGTAATGTTATCGTCTATAAAGCTCGACTTGTCGCGAAAGGGTTCCGGCAAATTCAAGGAGTTGACTACGATGAGACTTTCTCACCAGTAGCGAAGCTAAAGTCTGTGAGGATTATGTTAGCAATCGCTGCATATTTCGATTATGAAATTTGGCAGATGGATGTCAAAACGGCGTTCCTTAATGGTGACATTGAGGAAGAGTTGTATATGGTACAACCCAAGGGTTTTGTCGATCCTAGTGATGCTGATAAGGTATACAAAATTCAGCGCTCCATTTATGGACTGAAGCAAGCATCCCGGAGTTGGAATCAACATTTTGATAAAGTAATCAAAAACTTTGGATTTATACAAACTTATGGAGAAGCTTGTATTTACAAGAAAGTGAGTGGGAGCTCTGTAGCATTCCTAGTACTATATGTAGATGACATATTATTGATTGGGAATGATATAGAACTTCTTAATAGCGTCAAAGCCTATTTGAATAATAGTTTTTCGATGAAGGATCTTGGCGAAGCAGCATATATTCTAGGCATCAAGATTTATAGATCAAGACGCCTAATAGCGCTTTCACAAAGTACATACTTAGACAAAGTTCTAAAGAAGTTTAGAATGGAAGAGAGCAAGAAAGGGTTCGTGCCCATGTTATCAGGTAAGACCTTGAGTAAAACTCAAAGTCCGGCTACGACAGAAGATAGAGAAAAGATGAATAAAATTCCCTATGCCTCGGCCATAGGTTCTATCATGTATGCCATGTTGTGTACAAGACCGGATATAGCACATGCTTTTAGTCTGACTAGCAGATATCAAAGTGATCCTGGAATGGAACACTGGATAACGGTCAAGAATATCCTAAAGTACCTGAATAGGACTAAGGATATGGTTCTTTCTTATGGAGGTGATGAACAGCTTGTTGTAGCAGTTACACTGATGCTAGTTGGAACACCAATCCAGATGACTCGAAGTCACAGTCTAGATACGTATTTATTTTGAATGGTGCTGCAGTGAGCTGGAGGAGTGCCAAGCAGAGCGTTGTGGCGAAATCTTCAACTGAATCGGAATACATAGCTGCTTCAGAGGCTGCACAAGAAGCCATATGGATGAAGGAGTTCATTACTGAACTTGGCGTGGTTTGCAGTGTGGTTGACCCGATGGCCATCTACTGTGACAACACAGGTGCCATAGCTAATGCACAGGAGCCAAGGTCACATAGCAAGCTGAAGCACATCAAGCTACGTTTTCATGCTATTCGCGAGTATGTCCAAGATGGTGACATAAAGATTTGCAAAATACACACTGATCTGAATGTAGCAGATCCGTTGACTAAACCTCTCCCTAGAGCAAAGCATGACCAACACCAGAACGCCATGGGTGTTAGGTATATTACCATGTAATCTAGATTATTGACTCTAGTGCAAGTGGGAGACTGTTGGAGATATGCCCAAGAGGCAATAATAAAAGTGGTTATTATTATATCTTTGTGTTTATGATGAATGTTTACATCCCATGCTATAATTGTATTATTAGGAAACACTAATACATGTGTGTGTTGTAAACATAAAAGAGTCCCTAGTAAGCCTCTTGTTGAACTAGCTTGTTGATTAATTGATGATCATGGTTTCCTGATCATGGACATTGGATGTGATTAATAACAAGGTTATATCATTAGGAGAATGATGTGATGGACACACACCCATAGTAAGCGTAGCATAAGATCAAGTCATTAAGTTCGTATTGCTGTAAGCTTTCAAATGCATGGTAACCTAATCCTTCGACCATGAGGTTATGTTAATCACCATCTCCGGATGAATACTTTGATGACATCAAACACCGCTTCGTAACTGGGTGGTTATAAAGGTGTCATTGGGTATTCTGAAAGTATGTGTTGAAGCGCATGAACCAAGATTGGGATTTGTCCATCCATATGACGGATAGATATGCTTTGGGCCCTCTCGGTGTAATGTCATCTAGATAGCTTGCAAGCATGTGACTAGGCCACAAGGGATGACATAACATGGAACGAGTAAAGAGTACTTATCAGTAACGAGGTAGAACTAGGTATAGAGACACCGACGATCAAACCTCGGATAAGTAGAATATCGCGTGACAAAGGGAATTGGTTTCGTATGTTAAATGGTTCAATCGATCACGAAGTAATCGTTGAATATGTGGGAGCTGTTATGGATCTCCAGATCCCGCTGATGGTTATTGATCGGAGAGGTGTCTTCATCATGTCTGCATATTCACGAACCGTAGGGTGACACACTTAAGGTTCAAAGTTGTTTTAAGTAGATATGGAATTTGCGTTGGAGACCGAATGTTGTTCGGAGTCTCGAAATGGATCCGGGACATCACGAGGAGATCCGTACTGGTCTGGAGAATAAGATTCATATATTGGGGATCATTTTCTAAGTTAGGAAATGTTCAGAAATGTTTGTATGGAGATTCTAGAAGGTTTCAGAATGTTCTGGACGGTTCTAGAGGATTTCTTGGGGTTTACTTGAAAACCAAGAAAGGGATCAAGGAGTCCAAGTGGGGCAATACACGGATTCGTGGGGGAGGAGGATTCCTCCCCCCTTCCCACCGCCGGCCCAAGGAGGGGAGTCCTACTAGGACTCCCCCTCAGCGCGCCTCCTCCCTTAAATAGAAGGAGGCGCCTCTGCCTGCTCTCACAACTCCCAATCTCTGCCGCCTCTCTCCTCCACCTTTCTTCTGCACAGGCATAGGCGAAGCCCTGCAGAATTCTTACCTCCACCACCACCACCACGCCGTCGTGCTGCTGGGATTCCATGGAGAAGATCTACTACCTCCGCTGCTCACTGGAACAGGGAGAGGAAGGTCTACGTCGACTCCGCACGTGTGACCGTCTGCGGAAGCACTGCTGGAACGCGGCACCGGAAGGATCGTCCACACGATCTTGAGATCGACAAGTGATCGACTACATCATCCACAAGACCTAATCTCGTAACGCTTTCGGTTCTACGAGGGTTAGTACCGATCTATCTCATTGCTCATGTCTAATAGATTATATCTTGGCTTTTATCTAGATTAGATCTAGGTTTTGTTCGTTCTTGCGGTAGATTTTTTTTTGTTTTCCATGCTACGAACCCATCAATTAAGCTACCCGCAACGAAAGTTGGCCGGCTCCGAGACGGACCCAAGGTTTGCATCAATGGTTGTAAACGACTGGGAACCCGAAAGTGTGACTAGGCTTATCGATACCGCGAAAACACTCCGCATCCAAAACAGTACAGGTGCTCCACGCACAATCTTAAATAAAGCAGTAAAGCATGGCATAAGTACAGGATAGTAACAAAGCCCCAAACTAGTTTGTGGCCCCAAGAAATAGAAATGAATCAAGCTCTGGCTCAGGGGGGTCCACGACCTCCCGGATGTGGATAGTGCGAATAGTCAAGGAACAGGAATCAAGTACTCAGGGTCCTACGGGATACAAGTGAGCATGAAAAACCAAATAACAGATATTGCTCACCGGCGCCTCTTTCATTAGTTATCCCATTACTACTCAGGTTAAGTTGTTTAGGTACCTCGTTATCCATCAGACACTCACACACCCTACACATGCTGTTCTACGACTCGCATGGCTCAAACAACTCCTGTAGTAATGGCTCATGGGATGGAGGAACAAGCTTCGGTGGGGTTTAAAAGTAAAGGCTATGCAGTACTTGGAATTCAATTTAATGTAATCGTGACTCAATGATGCAAGAATAAGATAGAGGCAATAGGTACTATATGTATGCAAGCATGTGGTAGTGCTTGCCTGGCAGCTTAGTTGAAGCGAGAGACGGATCTGGGTAGTACTCCTGAGATTCCTGATATTTCCCCTGCTCGGCATCTATTCGAAGAAGAACCAAACAAACAAGGGCCAACATAAATAAAGTGCACAAGCATATGAATAAAATGCGACAAGCAAACAAGCATGCCATGATGAATGATGCACAATTTACATGGCAATAATGTAGCATGGCATGGGTGAGGTGTGGGGTACAAGAATAAAGCATTTTATTAAGTTTTAGTCATGTTTTGCTCTCATAATACTTGCTGTCCACTTAATATTTATATGATGCATGCTGCAATTCAGAACATGGAATGCATAGTTAGAACGGGCTTGTCGCGCTGATCGATTTAGACATATTATTTTTCGAATTTGGAGTTGTAGAATTAAAGTTATTAATTGATTAAGAAAGGCATTTTTATTGCATTTAAACAATTTCGAAAATTTAAAAGAGTCAAACATTAATTTGGATGGCAGATTTGAAATCCTCACATTTTTCTGATTCGAAAACATATACCATTTGTCAAATTTGGAATTACCAATTAAAAGTTATTATTTTTTGGATTTAAAATAGATTAAACAATTTCTCGAATTATTTTTATTAACAGAAAAAGATCACAGGACTTTTTGCACATAGAGGCAGCTAGCCACAGCGGCTGATAGTGGGCCAGGCGCTGAGCTGGCAGAAACGGCAATGGTTCGCTTGGTTCTTTCGCACCATGGGTTAGCTAAGCGGTCGACGCAGTGACAAAGGGCTGGGGTTGAGGAAAGAAAAAGTCCAGGGACCTTGCTGCAAAAAGGACATGAGCTGATCATATTGATTCCTCACGAAACGGACTTCCGATCGCGCAAAAATTGGCTAGCTAGACAGAACTTTGGACGAATATGGCGATCAATCTATGTAGAATTTGGCGATGGGGCAAAAATGAAAAGTCTAGGTCTCACTAGGATCTTCAACTCTTGTGTTCAAGGTTTCTCCAACGGAGGTCTACAGTGGACAGGATCTAGCGAGGAACAGAGGTAAAAAGCAGAACAAAAACTGACGAATTTACTGCAGTTTTGACAATGTGTTCGGCTGATCTTGCGCAGATGATATCCAGCGGTTCCGAGCTCCGATTGAAGCGTTGTTCAATGCATTGGGAAGGTGGTACATCCAGCTTCTCAAATATGCAAAGAAATTCCAACAACGTGCCATGTGTCGGAAGTGTGCTTGCTCGAAAGTTGAAGGAAAAACAAGAGGTATTGGTGGTTGTTGCTGTCTGCGCGCGCGTGCTGGTAGCAGTCTGCGGCGAGCGGCATAGGCAGCGGCTGATCTCATGGTCTAGGCTTGGACCTTGTCCTAGGATTGCAGTAATAGGTAGGCAGCGACGCAACGTCGAGTGGGACCTAAGGGACATGAGGGCTCGGCTCGACGGTGGCCGGAACAGCGGGGCGCGACGGAACTGCGATGACCACAGGAGACGGGAAGACGTCGATGGCTACGAGATGGTACAGGGGAAAGTTGCAGGGGCTCACCGCAGTCCTTGTGGAAATGGTGGGTGAGCTGGAGGCTATCAGTGATGGCGTCCAGATGAAGGAGACGACGACGGCGAGCTTGTGGGCGCGCAGGGACAACGACGCGAGTTCCCAACTCGGGCCGGCTCCTCCTCGCTCAGTGGTGACCAAGCTTCCCTGGCCCCAGCTTGCTCCTGACACGGTAGTGAGGACCTCTTCATGGAGGGCAGCTGACGCAATGAGGCGCACGGTTTAGGCAAGAGGAAAAGGCTGAGAGGGAGGGGAGGTTGGAGTCGGTCTGGGGTGGATGGCAGGGCGCGGCCTCTCTTATTGGAGAGAGAAGGGGGAGAGATGGGACCAGAGGAAGTAAAACAGGGGTGCACGCGATTGCCGTGGTTGTTGCTGCTCGCTTGGCTTCACTTGCTGGGCAAGAAGATGAATAGGGTCCAGGCTGGTGGGGCGGTCGAGCTGGAGCCCAGGGTGCAGGGACGGAGGGTGCGACTGGGGCTGGTTTGGCGAGCTCCTCGGTTGCTTCTAATCGCAACAGGGAGAGGCCAGGTTCGGGACATGGAGGGTGGCACCAGGTGCATGTGTCGATGTGGTGTTGGAAAAAAAATAGCTAGCTGGCCACCGTGGTTTTGGGTTTGGGCATGAAAACAACAGAAGGGGTAAGAGAGATAAAGGTTGGTTAAATACTAGATGTTTAGCATGGTCCCAGAGTTATGCAAGCTCAACAAAAGGAATGGGGATTGAAGGGATGTGTAAGAAGAAGTTATCCCTGCTTGTTTGGCTTAATTCTAAATCATGAGCAAGCATGAATAGCAAGGTGGTGTATATGTTTCATATAGCTCCCATACATTCAATCATGACCATAGATTTAGAAGGAACCATATGTAGGAGAACAAGATAGGATCCACCCGAACTATTTATGAGTTAGATTTAAATATCATAAGAAATGGATGGGCTCATATATAATTAGAATGATAGAATTTAGATAGAGACAAAGAATGGTGGTGGAGTTTGAAAGAGATATGCCCCCAACTCAACTTGGGCATCAAGCATAATATCAAGAAGCAAATTATTAAGAAGCAAATACAATTAATAAGGAAAATGCAATATGAGGAGAAGGACCAAATCAAGAGGGTTTTATTGGATGCTCAAATGCAATGTGGCATGGTGACATGAGCATGATATAATGATATGTAGGAAGTAGCAATATATAGACTAGGCAAGTAGCATTACAATTGTTAGACAATTGGGATGCTACAGGAGTAGTTGAAGATGCAACTGTCACAATTGGCAATAAAAACTTTCCTATCGATTTTGTAGTTGTTGATATGCCAGCTGACACTCTTTGCCCAATTATATTTGGAAGGAACTTTTGGGGTGATATAGGTGCCTATGTTAATTTTAAAAAGGAGATTATGTCTCTTAAGCTTGGGGGAGCGGAAAATGAATTCCACTTTTCCAAATTTAAAGACAGGCCTCCACAAATACAAGAAGAAGAGGAAGAGAGAACTATTGAGGAAATGGAGGCTCTTTTCTTTAGTAATCAAGAAGAAGAAATAAATGAAGATCCAAATTATGAAGAGATAGTTATGGAGGACAAGTCCTTGGGAGAACTAGAAGACGAATTTGATTCACTTCCTATTATGGGACCTCCAACTGATGAGGCTTTTGAAGAGCCAGAAAAGAGAGGGGAGGAGGAACTACCACCCCCAGAGTTGAAGACTCTACCGGATAATCTTAAATACAGGTTTTTAGATGATATACATAAATTTCCTGTTATTATTAGTGCTAAACTTTCATGAGAAGAAGAATAACTCATGGGGATACTTAAGGAGCATCACAAGGCCTTTGGGTACTCAATGGATGACTTGAAGGGCATCAGTCCCATGATAGCCGTCCATCAAATATTCATGGAGGAAGGTGCTAAACTAGTTGCAGAATTTAATAGAAGATTGAAGCCTAAAATGAAAGAAGTGGTAAGAGAAGAAATTGTACGCCTACAAGATGCATGTATACTCTATCCTGTTAAAGAAAGTGAATGGGTAAGTCATGTTCATTGTGGCCCTAAGAAGGGCGGTCCCTAAGAATTATCTAAAGAACTTTATTTGGATTCAGATCTTGTGTTGCAAGTTGTTAAAGTTTTTACAGAACATATCAAAGCTCCGAAAGAGGGTCCAGTCAAGTATGATCCACCACCTGAACCTGAGAAGAAAAGAGAAGATAAAGCAACACTGGCCTCCCTAGATCCATGATACATGGCAAATGTATCTATAATTTTTGATGTTCCATGCTTGGTTTTACCCACTTTCTTGTGTTTTGTTCCAACTTTGGAGTACTTTTCATATGATTTCTTGGAATAACCTATTAACAAGAGCCACAAATTGCCGGTCTGTTTTCTGCTGTTTTTGGTTCCAGGAAAGTCAGAAAATGAATATTCTCGGAATTGGACGGGACAAAAGCCAAAGTGCCTATTTTTCCGGATGTCATCAAGTGCCAGAATACGAGACGGAGAGGGGCTAGGGGGCCACCACACCACTTGGCCGCGTGGCTAGGCTTGGCCCGCGCCAGGGGATGGTGTGGCCGCTCCCGGCACCCCCTCGGTCTCTCCTTCCACCTATATATTGCCCTCAGGACGAAAACCCTAAGTGCCCGATCAAAAATCCACGAAAGAATCTATAGCAGCCGTCATCTCCATCCCTAGATCGGGAGGGATCTGAAGCTCTTCCCGGCACCCTGCCAGAGAGGGGAATTCACCCTGGAGGCCTTCTTCATCACCATGCAAGCCTCCGATGTGATGCGTGAGTAGTTCATCCTTGGACTACGGATCCATGTAGTAGCTAGATGGTTGTTCTCCTCCTTTGTGCTTTCATGTCTAGATCTTGTGAGCTCTGTTCATGATCAAGATCATCGATTTGTAATTCTGCATGTTGTGTTTGCGGGGATCCGATAGATATTGAGATGTTATTTCAGATTGATTATTGATTCTATTAATTATTTGTTATTTGTGATCTTGCATGCTTTCCGTTGTTAGTAGCTATCTTGGCCAAGTAGATGCTAGCAACTCCAAGAGTTAGTATTTATGCTCGATAGTGGGTTCATGCCTCTGGTAATCTGGGGAAGTGACAGAAATCTCTAAGGTACTAGATGTGCTGTTGCTACTAGGGAGAAAACAACAATCCTTTGTTCATAGAACAATCGTATTGTTTACTTTACACACAGTTCGTAAAGCAATAATCTGTTGCTTGCAACTTAATACTGGAGGGGGTTCGGATGATAACCTGAAGGTGCATTATTAGACATAGATGCAGTTGGATGGCGGTCTATGTATTATGTTGTAATGCCCAATCAAGTCTCAGAGGAGTCAAGATGATTAGTATATGCATGTATTGCTTTCTCGATGTTTGTCAATAGCCCCGCTGTAATTTGTTCACCCAGCATGTTATCTATCTTAAGGAGAGCCACCTCTAGTGAACTATGGATCCCGGTCCTTGTCTTTTACATACAATCTACAATCATTTACTTCTTTGTGTTTACTTTCTGCAAACTATTACTTCCTTCCATTCGATACGTTTAATCCTTTGTTTTCCGCAAAACACGGTGAGATTGACAACCTCATCGCAAGTTGGGGACAAAGTTCTGTAGTTGTGTTGTGCAGGTCTCCACGTTGCTACTAGCACCGGTAGTGCGTCCTGCCAAAGCTCAGCTAGTAACACCTTTGGGGTGTTTCCTTGCTCCTACTGGTTCAATTAAACCTTGGTTTCTTAACTGAGGGAAACTTGCTGCTGTGCTCATCATATCTTCCTCTTGGGGTTCCCAACGAGCTCTACATCAACACCGCCATCAAGCATTTTTCTAGGCGCCGTGCATTGAGCCATCAAGCATTTTTCTGGCGCCGTTGCCGGGGAGTCAAGGACATCTTCACAAGGGAGTCCCACATAACCAATCTCTTTACTTTTTTATTTTTGTTTTCCTTAGTTTCTTTTTGCTTTGTTTGCTTGTTTCTTTATCAAAAACACAAAAATTAGTTCCTACTATAGTTGGTATTTTCGTTGGTCTATTATTGTCTTGCTTTATCATGCTTTCTATCAATGGTTGGTTTCTTTGAAACTGAATCTTATTGGCAAGGTGGGTTCAAGGAAGAACAAAAATATTATTATAAGGAACACCGCTTGTCACAAAAAGGGAAACACTTATGGGAACAAATTGATAAATTGTATGCTATAAACGTGTGCTCTACTTATAATGTTACTTATTGCTTTGATAAATCTTGTTGTTGTAGGAGGTATAAACACCTCCCTTTTCAATGTGAGTATAATGATAATGTTACCATATCTTCTTATGTTAAAGGGAGTTATGACTTTTATGATGTGGAACAAATTGAAGAATTTATTGCTTGGAAGGGTGCATTTGAGCGTGCTAGTTTGCTTGAAAATACTAGTGATTCACCTTATAAATATGAGGTTTATGATATACTTAAATTTTGCTTTGAAAATTACAAGGTAGAAAATGGCTATATTCTTGAATATCTTAATAGATGCTCTCCACCAATGGAAGAGACTAATGCCTTGCAGGAGCCTATGGAAGAAGAAATTGTTGAAACTGGAAGCTCATTGGATGAAAAAGAGGAGGAGAGTGATGATCAAGAGGAGGAAGAATGGATCTACCCATTCCTACCTTCTAATGAGAGTAACTCTTTACCCTTACATTATTTAATTGTCCCCCATGCTTACCAAAGGAGGATGAATGTTATGTTCCTGTGGATTCTTTTGAAAATGTTTATAATAAAGCTCCAGTGCTTGTAGATCATGAAAAGCATGCTTTATGTGATAGTTATATTGTTGAGTTTATTCATGAGGCTACTGAAAATTATTATGAGAGAGGAAAATATGGTTGTAGAAGTTTTCATGGTATTGAAACACCTCTCTATGTGCTGAAAGTTTTGAAGTTATTCTCGTTTTATCTTCCTATGCATGTCACTTTGTTCTTTGTGAATTCATTTTCATACGAGATTCCTATGCATAGGAAGTGGGTTAGAATTAAATGTGTTTTGAATTTGCTTCTTGATGCTCTCTTTTACTTCAATTCATGTTTTTTTATGTGAGCATCTTCTCAAACTATCATGCCTAACTTAAAGGCGTTAAAGAAAAGTACTTATTAGGAGATAACCCAAAAGTTTTAGATGAGTCTTGGAAGTTATTACCTCGGTAATAACCGCTCCTTATCATTTTTATTTGCTTTTTGTGCCAATAGTAACCTCTAATGAGAGAGAAGTAATGATTGGAAAAGTTGTTGTCCCGAAACAGATTTTTGTGCTTTACCGTAAAAATTCGTGAGAGAGCTTTGTATGTCGGATTGAGCTGTAATTTTTTGTTCTTCTGCCCCAGGTTGTTATCTAACTTTAGTTAGTTCAATACTTTTTGATTTGAGCAACAGAAGGTCTTCGAAAAAATTCTTCTTTACCTGCTGGTCTGTTTTGACAGATTTCTGCCATTTTCTGCATTTGCTTCTTGTTGGTTCCTTCTTGAGTTCTTTTGGGAAATTGAGTTTTTTGAGGGAAGTGCTACAGTATCTAGTGTTCTAATGGAAGTTTATTTGGTGTTAGAACTGAACCTTAAGACTAATTTATCTTGAGTGCACTAATGTTGCTAATAAAGATTGTGTGAAGTTTTGTATGAAGGAAAAATTTCAGGTGTATGGAAGGAATGAGTAATGAGATGAAGAATGGACTAAAGCTCAAGCTTGGGGATGCCAAGCGTGTCACCCCAAAAAAATATCCAAGAAGTACAAGCGTCAAAGCTTGGGGATGCCCAAGGCATCCCCTTCTTCATCAATAAAAATTCCAGGTTTCTTCCAAACGCTTCATTTTTATTGTTTCATGCACAGTTGTGTTTTTCTTGGAGCGTTTTCTTTTTCGTTTTTGTTTTGGTTTTTTGTTTGCTTTTGTTTGCTTAGTTTGTTGAATAAATTGGTTGGACCCCCTCTTTCATACATTGGTTTGCAAATAGTTTGGTTTGGTTTGGAAAAGAGTAGGAAAGTTCATACTTATGTGGTAAAAAGAGCTTGTTTTTGACTCTGGCCTATGCTTTGTATTGCCATGCTTGATATTGTTTTTGCTTTATGCTTAGTATTCTTTGTTGTAGCATGACTTGTTATAAACAATTGAGATTGCTTAATGTGCCTTGGATGAATCATGCGTTGTTTTAGCATATTAAAGCATAGTATAGTGGTATTCTCCTTTGATGCTTTATTTGGGTTGACTTGGCCCATGCTCACACCATGTTATGACTATCTCAAGTCACCATAGCCTTTATGATCCTTTAGTTTTCAACTTGTAGTATCACATTATGCTTTGATCAATGATGTTTTGTCGCTCTGTATGATTATGGCCATTATTGCTCTCTTAGTTTGTCGCTCCCAGTCTTTTGCTAGCCTCCACAACAAAGTATGAGTTCCACTCATGCATCCAACTCTCTAAACCAAGTTATTCCAAAGAGTCCACCATACCTACCTACTAGCTTATGCTATTCCAAGTATATTCATGCTTGTGTTTACCTTCCAAATTAAACTTGTTATGAGAAAACTAGTGATTAAAGCTCTCACGAACTTGATGGCACACTTTACGTTTTGCATCTAATAAACTTGAACCATTGGGTCCTTCTTTGTTGCGTATATTCTTGCGCTTTATAAGTTGAAATTAGCATAACCATGTTTCATGGGGAACGCTTTCAACATTGCACTTGTACTTTGTACCCCGTTGATATCATGTTCTTTTGCTTACGGATCCCGGCGGTGTGAAATAAAAGTGGAACTTGTAAGATCATGGAGTTTGAATGTGTGTTAGAGAAACACCTGGGCCGCTAGCCTAAGCCATGCCTAATCATGGTGGAAAGTTGCAACATCACCATAATGAGCACTCTATGAAGCATCCTCAATAAAAACCTATGCAAATAGCAAATAAAAAGATCACTGAGATGCTCATTGTCTGCTTGCCTTGTCATTTTGATTATGGGAAAGCTCCCGTATCATGTGCAAGGGGTACCCCATTGGCGGTTCTTAATGAAACACATATACTTACAATGACAAGACTTACTCGTGACTGAAGTTGAGTAGCATGAGGATCGGTCTTCGTAAGTAAGGGGCATGAGATTTCGGTTTATAACTTGTCAAGCATATCCTCTTAGTTGTGTCACTTTAACCTTAATCACCTTAAAGATGCTTATGATATGGGCAATGAGAGTTGAAAGCTATAAGTACCATAATTTTTGGAAGCTCTTTATGAGACTTGAATCCCCACTTCCTTTTAAAGGCCTTTCTTCCACCATTATATTGAGTCTCCACCTTCTATCTTTATGCACCTAGTTTGAGAGCATAGTGGCCATTCTTAGTTCTATGTGCATTGTCCCAAGACTAGTTGATTGATGCATAACTTGATATTGCTTGTTTTAAACTATTGTATCTAGTCACTCTTATGAACTTTGAAGGTGTCCTATGCATTTATATTTTCTACTCTATTGAGGGACAAGCTGAATACTATTATGCTATGTTTTCTTTATGTGAAACAAACAAACGTCTTGCAAAGCATTGTTATTCATGAATCTTTTGTTTGTGCCTTTTTCATGTTGCATCATAGTTTCTTTGTCTTATTGCTAGAACTTTGTCTTTCATGTTATGATTGAAGTACTATGATCCTAGATTTGAATGTTTTACAAATACTTTGATCAAGTTTATGATGGTGCATGTCACCTCAAAAATTATTCTTTCTTTTTATCACTTGCCTACTCGAGGACGAGCAGGAGTTAAGCTTGGGGATGTTGATACATTGCAAATGTATCTATAATTTTTGATGTTCCATGCTTGGTTTTATCCACTTTCTTGTGTTTTGTTCCAACTTTGGATTACTTTTCATATGATTTCTTGGACTAACCTATTAAAAAAGAGCCACAGTGCCAGCTGCCTGTTTTCTGCTGTTTTTGGTTCCAGGAAAGTCAGAAAATGATTATTCTCGGAATTGGACAGGACAAAAGCCAAACTGCCTATTTTTCCGGATGTCATACGGTGCCAGAATACGAGACGGAGAGGGGCTAAGGGGCCACCACACCACCTGGCCACGCGGCCAGGCCTGGCCCGCGCCAGGGGGTGGTGTGGCCGCTCCCGGCACCCCCTCGGTCTCTCCTTCCGCCTATCTATTACCCTCGGGATGAAACCCTAAGTGCCCGATCAAAAATCCATGAAAGAATCTGTAGCCGCCGTCATCTCCATCCCTAGATCGGGAGAGATCTGAAGCTCTTCCCGGCACCCTGCCGGAGAGGGGAATTCACCCTGGAGGCCTTCTTCATCACCATGCAAGCCTCCGGTGTGATGTGTGAGTAGTTCATCCTTGGACTACGGATCCATGTAGTATCTAGATGATTGGTTCTCCTCCTTTGTGCTTTCATGTCTAGATCTTGTGAGCTCTGTTCATGATCAAGATCATCTATTTGTAATTCTGCATGTTGTGTTTGCGGGGATCCGATAGATATTGAGATGCTATTTCAGATTGATTATTGATTCTATTAATTCTTTGTTATTTGTGATCTTGCATGCTTTCAGTTGTTAGTAGCTATCTTGGCCAAGTATATGCTAGCAACTCCAAGAGTTAGTATTTATGCTCGATAGTGGGTTCATGCCTCTGGTAATCTGGGGAAGTGACAGAAATCTCTAAGGTACTAGATGTTTTGTTGCTACTAGGGAGAAAACAACAATCCTTTGTTCATAGAACAATCATATTATTTACTTTACACACAGTTCGTAAAGCAATAATCTGTTGCTTGCAACTTAATACTGGAGGGGGTTCGGATGATAACCTGAAGGTGGATTATTAGTCATAGATGCAGCTGGATGGCGGTCTATGTATTATGTTGTAATGCCCAATCAAGTCTCAGAGGAGTCAAGATGATTAGTATATGCATGTATTGCTTTCTCGATGTTTGTCAATTGCCCCGTTGTAATTTGTTCACCCAGCATGTTATCTATCTTAAGGAGAGCCACCTCTAGTGAACTATGGATCCCGGTCCTTGTCTTTTACATACAATCTACATTCTTTTACTTCTTTATGTTTACTTTCTGCAAACTATTACTTCCTTCCATTCGATACGTTTAATCCTTTGTTTTCCGCAAAACACGGTGAGATTGACAACCTCATCACAAGTTGGGGACAAAGTTATGTGGTTGTGTTGTGCAGGTCTCCATGTTGCTACTAGCACCGGTAGTGCGCCCTGCCAAAGCTCAGCTAGTAACACCTTTGGGGTGTTTCCTTGCTGCTACTGGTTCGATTAAACCTTGGTTTCTTAACTGAGGGAAACTTGTTGCTGTGCTCATCATACCTTCCTCTTGGGGTTCCCAACGAGCTCTACATCAACACCGCCATCAAGCATTTTTCTGGGCGTCGTGCATTGAGCCATCAATCCAATGCATGCGATGCCTTTCCCTAACACTGCACAAAATCATATTCTTGAATATGAACAGGTTAAAGCAGTACAGGAGAAGAAGGAACAAGAAAGTATACCGGAAGTTGTGGAACATCTGGAAGAAACCAAAGATGAAAAGGTAACTAAGGAAGCAATTATGGCTATGTACGCACATTGTAACATAGTTGAACTTGATGAAGAGACTTCCGTATTGGTTGAAGGTAAAACAAAGGTAAAATATGTGGGTAAGCCTATTCTTCCCTACATATTTAAAGAAACCTCGCATTATGGTTTATGCGATCTTGGCACCGAAGTTAATGTTATATCTTATGATTTCTAATTAAAAATAAAATAAGAAATAGAACCGGCTACAATTGAAAATACTGATATGGCAATTATGTTAGCCAATAAATTTTTTAGAATTCCAATGGGAGTAGTTGAAGATGCAACTGTCACAATTGGCAATAAAAACTTTCCTATTGATTTTGTAGTTGTTGATATGCCAGCTAACAATCTTTGCCCAATTATATCTGGAAGGAACTTTTTGGGTGATATAGGTGCCTATGTTAATTTCAAAAAGGAGATTGTGTCTCTTAAGCTTGGGGAGCGGAAAATGAATTCCACTTTTCCAAATTTAAAGACAGGCCTCCACAAATACAAGAAAAAGAGGAAGAGAGAACTATTGAGGAAATGGAGGCTCTTTTCTTTAGTAATCAAGAAGAAGAAATAAATGAAGATCCAAATTATGATGAGATAGTTATGGAGGACAAGTCCCTAGGAGAACTAGAAGATAAATTTGATTCACTTCCTATTATGGGACCTCCAACTGATGAGGCTTTTGAAGAGCCAGAAAAGAGAGGGAAGGAGGAACTACCACCCCCAGAGTTGAAGACTCTACCAGAAAATCTTAAATACAGGTTTTTAGATGATACAAATAAATTTCCTATTATTATTAGTGCTAAACTTTCATGAGAAGAAGAAGAAGAACTCATGGGGATACTTAAGGAGCATCGCAAGGCCTTTGGGTACTCAATGGATGACCTGAAGGGCATCAGTCCCATGATAGCCGTCCATCGAATATTCATGGAGGAAGGTGCTAAACCAGTTGCGGAATTTAATAGAAGATTGAAGCCTGAAATGAAATAAGTGGTAAGAGAAGAAATTGTATGCCTACAAGACGCATCTATAATCTATCCTGTTAAAGAAAGTGAATGGGTAAGTCATGTTCATTGTGTCCCTAAGAAGGGCGGTTTTACTGTTGTTCCTAATGAAAACAATGAATTGATACCTACTAGAACTATTGTTGGACACATGATGTGCATAGACTTTGGAAAATTAAACAAAGAAACTAGGAAAGATCACTATCCTTTACCGTTCATAGATCAAACTTTAGAAAGGTTAGCAAACCATACTCATTTTTGCTACTTGGACGGATACTCTGGCTTTTCTCCAATAGTTGTTCATCCTGATGACCAACTTAAAACAACTTTCATTAGTCCTTATGGTTTACATGCTTACCGACGTATGCCTTTTCGTTTATGTAATGCTCCAACTACTTTTCAAAGATGCATGGCTGCAATTTTTGTGGATTTTATAGAACTTATAATGGAAGTATTTATGGATGACTTTTCTCTCTATGGAACTTCGTTTACTAGTTGCTTGGATAATCTGAAAAGAGTCTTATAGTGTTGTGAAGAAACTAATGTTGTTCTAAACTAGGATAAGTGCCATTTTATGGTCAAAGAAGGTATAGTCCTTGGACACAAGGTATCAGGTAAGGGAATTGAAGTTGATAGAGCTAAGGTTGAGGCAATATAGAGAATGCCACAACCTAGGGATATTAAACGTATAAGAAGTTTCCTTGGTCATGTGGATTTTTATAGAAGGTTCATTAGAAATTTCTCTGGAATATCTAAACCTTTGACTAACCTCATACAAAAGGGAGTAAGATTTAATTTTGATGATAAATGTCTTGAAGCCTTTGATAAACTCAAAAATGCTTTATCCGGTGCTCCTATTATTAAACCACCTATCTGGGATACAACCTTTGACTTAATATGTGAAGCTAGTGATGATGTTGTAGGAGTAACTCTAGGACACCATATTGGTCGCAGATTTAACATTATACATCATGCTAGTAGAACTATAAATGGTGCTCAAAAGAATTACCCTAAAGAAGAAAGGGAACTTTTTGTTGTATTTTTCTCTTGTGATAAATTTCGTTCTTACATAGTTGATGCAAAGGTAAGAGTTCATACAGATCGTGATGGCTTAGAAGAACTCCTTGAAAGGAAAGACCATAAGCCAAGACTGATCTATTGGATTCTTTCACTTCAAGAATTTGAGCTGTAGATTATGCAGAGGGAAGAAATAAAGATGTTAGATGCAGCGTCTACGTTTTCCCAGCAAAACACCAATCTTGTTGAGAGGAACTTTAGTCATGGTGATTTTTGTTTACAAGAATTACTCAATGAACTAAGGTCAATTCCTCCAATAGATAAGAAGTCTTTGTTGTTGGAGGAACTTTTCACCCCCGAATAAGCAAACGGTAAGTGCAAGTTAAGTGTTCCTACCCAAATAAGTTATTTGTTTTCACAGTTTTTACTTTTGAAAATTTTGCCTTTAAATTCCTTGTGTTTTTCTGAAGTTTTAGAGGGTTTATACCAAATATACGGGTGGAACTATACAACCGGAGAGGGAGCTCCCGCCGTATAGTTGGTCGTTAAACTCTCTATATCATCTTCAGTAATTGTTCGATATCTGAGCCTATACGACCGCAACTATACGATCGGAGCCAAAATTACGGCCGTATAGTTGGTCGTTAAACTCTCAGATAGTTTTGCTTTTCGATATCTGAGCCTATACAGTCGTAACTATACAACCAGAGCCAAAATTCCGGCCGTATAGTTGGTCGTTAAACTCTCATATACTTTTGATTTTCGCTGTTTGTATCTATACGGGTGCAAATATACGACCAGAGCCAAAATTCCGGCCGTATAGTTGGTCGTTAAACTCTCAGACACTTTTTGTTTGTCTTTTCCGCTTATTCATCTAAAAAACGTTATTGTCGGTTCCGAGTCGTGATTTAATTGACCTAGACTCGAGATATTTGGAAATATCTGCCCGGAACCAACTATACGGCCGGAGCTATATGGGCCACGTCTGTATAGTTGGTCGTTACATGGCAGGACATTTCCAAATCCGTGATTTCTTTCCCTGTTTCGTTAAGATTCTTTTCTTGGGCGACAATTTGGTGTTTCTCACGAGTTTTACTGACCTCTGACCCCTCTTATATACTGCCATTGTCCCTCTCTAATCATGATCTCCAGAAACCAATCTACCTCTTGTTCGCACGTGAGGACTCTCAACCAAGGGATAGAAGCTAAGAAGAAAGGCTCATATGGAGATCGGGAGCAATAGCAAGCAAGGTAAGGAGATTAAGACCATCCCTATAGAGTTCCTCGACACCGATCATGGGTGTCGGAAGAGGGATTTAAAGGCCCTAGAGCTGAAGATTGAAGAGCTGGACAAGGAGAAGCCAGGGACACCCAAACACCTTTGATTGCTGCGACTTTATCTTGACAAACTTGATGAAGATATCAAGCGGACAACCAAAGCAGGTTTTTCTATGAGTCTTAAGGCGCTACAAACACTTCAGGATAACAATGAGTTCATTAAAGAACAAGTGAAAGTGCTGGAGAGGAATAATCTTTTCTACAAGCTACAAGTTAAAGAATTAGAAGTTGTCAATCAATCCCTTCGCCTCAGGCTGGCCCGTGAGGAGAAGATACCACGTGCCATGGCGCCACAGTGACCTACAACAATCACGGTATCAAATAATCCCTCCCGCCTGGCTTGATTCCAAGCTTGGGGAGATCTTTAAGACCTTGCAATCTATCTTATAAGTTTTTATTACTATTTTTGCATTAGTTCAAACTAGCAATAAAGTTTGCATCATTAGAATTCCCTTCAGGAATAGTGGATCCCTTTATGAAATTCTGAGTTTATAATTATATATGGAGCGATATTGAGTTTGTGTTTGCTTTATTGATATATGAATGGCTTGAGTATAATTTTACTTGCACTTGATGATAGCAATAGGAGTCTTCCACACTATTGGTATTAATGGAACACATAAAGATAATTTGGTCAATATGTTGTAAGTCTATGGTTTGATTTAGAAAGAAAAATTATCTGTACACTTAAGTTGAAAAAGAAACCTTGAACAAAGGAAAGTGAAAGTGCTATCAAAATAGAGTGAGAACAAGTCGAGGTAGAATCTCCAAGTCATAAGAATGCTTCATATACAATTGAAATTTGATAATTGAGATCGTTAAACTTTGAATTTGTACATGAAGTGGAATATATGGCTAGCTCCTTTGCACAACACTTAAACAAAAGTGTGAGCATATATACAAAAGAAAAGAAAGAAGCAAAAGAGCGAGTGTGTAAAGAGCAAATAGGCATATACCACTGTATTTTAGTATGACAAAGAGACACTTTTGAGATTTTAAATCCCAAGTGAATATATTGATCCTAAAACACTTGGGACTACCTCGCTAACTCATTCGGTTGAACCAGATACTTTTACATTATGTTGAGATCCATCTTTTATGAACTATTGATCACTAAGGTGTGGAAGCCTGCTAATATTATTTAGATGGTTCGAGTAAGGTACTATTCATGAACTTATTCCTATGTATCGTATATGATAAACACATGCTGCAACTGCCTCATTTATTTTAATCGACTCAGCTTCATGAATATGAGGATCACATCCATTAAGCTAAAACTTGCTCGGGACGAGCAAAACTCTAAGCTTGGGAAAGTTGATGAGTGCATATTTGCATCATGTTTTACATTATTATTTTGCATTGTAGATGTATGATCTTGGTATTTTACGGTGCTTGCATGCACATTTTATGTCTGTTTTCACTAGGATCAGGATAGATGATGGATCCAATGGATACAATTCTTGGAGCAGTTGTACTGAGGAGAAAATGAGTAAAAAACAACGTAAATCGCTTATTTGGGAAATATTAATAATACCAGAAGAAAACCAGAAGCGAACAAAGGAGGCAGAGGGTTCAACGACCAACTATACTTCTGAACCAAATTTTCCGGCCGTATAGTTACGGCCGTATAGTTGGCGCCGCCTCCGCCTCCTCAAATAGTTTTACCTCGTGCAACTGGATCGAGGAGACGACATACAGAACACCCTAAAATCGCAGAAACCTCACCTCCAGAAGGCATCTGGAGGGGGAACTCATCCACCGGGGATCTATCTTCGCCGTGCGTAGATCCGGGAGGCTAAGGCATCAATCTTCATCATCCACCACTTCATCACCAGCGTCTCCATCCATCCCATATACATCTTGTCTAGATCTTGTTGTAATTTCCGTACTCGTTGTGGATTTATACAGGTACTATTCATCTATAATAGATTCCATTGTTATTGCCATGATGTTGATTACCTCCATGTCTGAGTAGATCATTAGTTCTTGGGGAGATGGAGAAACCCTAGTATGAGACCGAAATAAGATAAAGTTTATTATGATATTCATCATTGTGACCATATGTTAGATTTTCTACATCTTGATGTTGAGAGAAGTCGACCTCTCAATATTTGCCTCTCATGGGGACTTGATGGAGGGAACTACTTGTTGGTAGATAGAGGCGTGTTAGCACTTACAGTGACTATAAAGCTGTTGGCACCCCTTACGTATCAACTTGGAAACCGAGGAAACTCACGGAACACTATCCATGCCATGGGATACGTCCTACGGGATTACATCCCTTAATAGCGTAGTAATTCGATTGATATCGATTGCTGACTGCTGTGGTTATGAGGATGATGTGAGCAGCGGTTGCTGCCTATTTGTCCAAATACGGAGTTTCTCCCACACATACATAGTTGAGAATGTCCATGATGATAATCTTTATCTTAGCTCCTTATAATGCTAGTGGTATATCCGATACTCCCTGAGAACGTTTTTCCCTACTGTAGTTCTAATCTGTCTTACATACACGATACTTACTTTATGTATTCAGTTGTTTTACTTTACTTTATTGTTGCTCTTATACCTAAAACCCCAAAACACCCCTTTACACAATACTCGCATTTTATCTTGTTATTTAGAACATTATTTAGCATTTCTATCATAATATTTATTTCAAGAATTATTAGACTTCAGACTCCTGCTCCCTGTGGGATCGATATCTTTTTTTGAAACTAGCTACAAACAATATGTGCACTTACAATCATCACACATCTGGATCCCACTCACTCGAGCCAAGCCCACCCGATCCCCTGCCGCTCGCCGCCCGATCCCCTTAGCCTCGCTGGCCCCGCTCGCTTTCGTTGGTCGCCTTGCTGCTTCCGGCTCGCTGCTAGCTCCATGGGCGGTAGTACTGCTGTGGGTCGGTACTACTGGCCCAGGTCGGTTTGTTTGTCCCCAACGGCCAGATTTTGTGTATCCCTATAAATACATTTTTCCTCCCTCTTTTTGAGTGGCTCTTCTTCTATTTTCTTCAAGCCTTTTCTCCATCGCTTTGACATATCTTGTGCTTGATTTCTTCCTTCGCCTCCAATGATTCTTGCAAATATTTAAGGGGAAGTTAGAGAAGATCTAGATCTGCAATTTGACCAAACCAAATCATCTCTTTGTGAGTGAATCTTTGGGATCTAGATCTTTGGGGTATTTTGTGTTCCCCTTTGTGTTCTTCCTCTCTTGTTCCCCCAATTGCTTTAGTAGCCTTGTTGGCACTTGAGAGTGAAGATTTGGGGCATCTTTGTGGTGTTCTTGCCATTTACATTAGGTGCATCGGTTTGTGTTCTCTCCGGAGGATTTGGTTGGATATATTCATTGAAGCTTGTCCCTCTTGGGTTCTTGGATCCCTAGACAGTTGTGTGGCCTTTGTGGCATGTGCTTGGGGCCTTCAATTAAGTTGTGAAGCTCTCTCCAAGATTGAGGCCTTGCTGGGGATTATTGGGAACCTCCAATTAAGTTGTGGAGATAACCCCAATCTTGTACGAGTTTGATGACCACCCTCAAGTGTCCCATAGTAGAACATGTGCTTGCCACGTGGTGGGTGCTTGGGAGAATAGGGTGAGGCCTTTGTGGCGTTGGTGGTCTTAGTACTGCTCACCCCTCCAATGAGACGTACTCCCTTGTTGGGAGGAACTCGGTAAAATATCATCATCTCTGCGTGCCTCGGTTAGCTCTATACCCTAGGTCTTTACTTATGCCCTTTACTTTGTGATATCCATCATGCTTGAAGTAATCTATATTGCTATCGCATTGTTGTATGTCTTGCTTATCTTAAGTTGTTTGTGCACATAGGTGAATCTTAGTATATCTAGGCTTTGTGCTTAACAAAAGAAAATGCTAGTTTTATTCCGCCATTGTTAAGCCTATCTCGTAGAAGTTTTTAACCGCCTATTCACCCCCCTCTAGGCAACATATGTGATCTTTCACTTGTCGTGTCAGGTCTATTTCGGGTGAGCTGATTTCAAAGTTATTTGCACCCCAGTGTCGAGGACGAGCTCGTTTACACGGGTGGTGCGGTTTGGATCAAGGCAAAGGTGGAGGCAGAAGGATTGAGGAACTTTCAGTGAGGAATTCGTTGATTACATCAATCTCTTGGTAACCTCCTTACTAATATGCTAGAAGGCGCTACCGCTCATTCAAGTCTCCCCTCGACCTCACCCATAGACACATGTCGATCCACCCCACACAGGTGAGCTACCCATTCATTTCCATGTCTTCTGTCTGAACTCGTGAGAGAACACTGATACGTTGCTAACGTATCCATAATTTTTGATGCTCCATTCTTGGTTTTATCTACTTTCTTATGTTTTGTCCACACTTTGGAGTACTTTTCATATGATTTCTTGGACTAACCTATTAACAAGAGCCACAGTGTCAGCTGCCTGTTTTCTACTATTTTTGGTTCCAGCAAAGTCAGAAAATGAATATTCTCGGAATTGGACGGGACAAAAGCCGAAGTCAGTTTTTCACCGAGGGACACCAGGAGCCAGAATATGAGACGAAGAGGGGCTGGGGCCCGGCCACACCACCTGGCCATGCGGCCCGGGCCCAGCCAGGTGGTCTGCCGCCCAGGCACCCTCGGCCTCTCCTTTCGCCTATATATTGCCTCCGATACAGAAACCCTGAGGACCTGATCAAAATTCCACGAAAGAGTCTGTAGCCGCCGTCATCTCCATCCCTAGATCGGGAGGGATCTGAAGCTCTTCCCAACACCCTGCCGGAGGGGAGAATTCACCCTAGAGGCCTTCTTCATCACCATGCAAGCCTCCGGTGTGATGCGTGAGTAGTTCATCTCTGGACTACGAGTCCATGTAGTAGCTAGATGGCTGGTTCTCCTCCTTTGTGCTATCATGTTTAGATCATGTGAGCTTCGTTCATGATCAAGATCATCTATTTGTAATTCCTACATGTTGTGTTTGCGGGGATCCGATGGATATTGAGATGCTATTTCAGATTGATTATTGATTCTATCATGTCTTTGTTATTTGTGATCTTGCATGCTTTCGGTTGTTAGTAGCTATCTTGGCCAAGTAGATGCTAGCAACTCCAAGAGTTAGTATTTATGCTCGATAGTGGGTTCATGCCTCTAGTAATCTGGGGAAGTGATAGAAATCTCTAAGGTACTAGATGTGTTGTTGCTACTAGGGAGAAAACAAAAATCCTTTGTTCATAGAACAATCGTATTGATCCTTTGTTCATAGAACAATCGTATTGTTTACTTACACGCAATTCGTAATGCAATTATCCGTTGCTTGCAACTTAACACTGGAGGGGGTTCAGATGATAACGTGAAGGTGGATTATTAGTCATAGATGCAGTTGGATGGCGGTCTATGTATAATGTTGTAATGCCCAATCAAATCTCAAAGGAGTCAAGATGAGTAGTATATGCATGATTGCTTTCTTGATGTTTGTCAATTGCCCCGCTGTAATTTGTTCACCCAACATGTCATCAATCTTAAGGAGAGCCACCACTAGTGAACTATGGACCCTGGTCCTTTCTTTTACCATCAATCTACAATCAATTGTTTACTGCTTTGTGTTTAATTTCTGCAAACTATTACTTTCTTCCACTCGATACGTTTAATCCTTTGTTTTCAGCAAAACCGGTGAGATTGACAACCTCATCGCAAGTTGGGGGCAGAGTTCTGTGGTTGTGTTGTGCAGGTTCCACGTTGCTGCTGGCACCGGTAGTGCCCCTGCCAAAGTTCAGCTAGCAACAACTTTGGGGTGTTTCCTTGCTCCTACTAGATTGATAACCTTAGTTTCATAACTGAGGGAAAACTTGTTGTTGTGCTCATCATACCTTCCTCTTGGGGTTCCCCAACGAGCTCGATATAATTTGGGCCATCAAGCTCTTTTTCTGGCGCCATTGCCGGGGAGTCAAGGACATCTTCACAAGGGGAGTCCCTCATAACCAATCTCTTTACTTTGTTATTTTTGTTTTGCTTTGTTTGCTTGTTTCTTTATCAAAAACACACAAAAATTAGTTTTACTAGTTTTCTTTCTTTATTAAAAACACAAAAAAATGACTACTCTTGAAAATACTAAGTTGTGTGATTTCACTAGCAACAACAACAATGATTTCATGAGCACACTGATACATTGCAAATGTATCTATAATTTTTGATGCTCCATGCTTGGTTTTATCCACTTTCTTGTGTTTTGTCCACACTTTGGAGTACTTTTCATATGATTTCTTGGACTAACCTATTAACAAGAGCCACAGATGTCACCATTTGCTTTTTCTTGTTTTGGTTCTAGGAAAGTCAGAAAATGAATATTCTCGGAATTGGACGGGACAAAAGCCATAGTGCCTATTTTTCCAGGAGACTCCAGGAGCTAGAATACGATATAGAGAAGAGTCAGGGGCTGGCCACACCACCCCCAGGCGCGGGCTAGGCCTGGCCGCGCCAGGGCATGGTGTGGGCCCCCCAGGCACCCCCTCGGTCTCCCTCTTCGCCTATAAGAATCCTTCTCACCTAAAAACTCCAGGGGGTTTGACGTTTTTCCAGAAGGAGTTCCGCTCCGCTGCCACCCCCAGATTCCACGAAACAGCACCAGATACTCCGTTCTAGCACCCTGCCGAGAAGGGGAATTAGAGGAGATCATCGCCATCATCATCACCATCGCTTCTCCATCGACCATCCATGTTTCCCCCATGTATGAGTGAGTAATCCCCCGCTGTAGGCTATGGGGATGGTAGGGATTGGATGAGATCGTTCATGTAATGGCATCAGACTGTTAGGACATGGTGCCTAGTATCTTTTATTAGTGCTTTATGACTTTGTTGCGACTTGTTGTGCTTAATGCTTGTCACTAGGGCCCGAGTGCCATGATTTTAGATCTGAACATGTTATTGATTCATTATGATAGTATTGTTTTTGGTCTTATCTGCAAGTTGTATACACACGTTGATGTCCGGAACCAATGGCCCCAAAGTGACAGAAATCGGGATAAGCTGTGGGTATGGCTTTGATGTGTGGATGACATGTTTTCATGGTGTGTTAATGCTTTGCTCCGGTGCTCTATTAAAAGGAGTACCTTAATTGCCGAGTTCCTTGAGGCCCGCACAAGCAATGGGCAGGACAAAAGATGTTGTGGAAGTTCTCATTGCGAGCACGTATGACTATATATGGAACACATGCCTAGGATTGTCTAGTACTTGGATGCTTTATCTTATTTATCTGCAATTGCCCTATGTTCTGATTGCTATGTGAATTGTCTTGTCCATGCAATGCCCGTCCATCCATCCCTATGCCTACCGCACTCGAATCCCACTAGTTACTGCTATTGTTACTGCTGTCTTTGCTTTACTACTGCTGCTACTTTACTATTCCTACTACAAAACTGTTGCTACTGATAAACTGTTGTGAGCAAGATTGTTTCCAGGTGCAGCTTAATTGACAACTCAGTTGTTAAGGCTTATAAATATTCTTTGGCTCCCCTTATGTCGAATCAATAAATTGGGTTTCACTTCCCTCGAAAATACTGCGATACACCCCCTATACTTGTGGGTCATCAAGACTATTTTCTGGCGCCGTTGCCGGGGAGCATAGCTTTATTTATCAAGTTCACTTGGATTCATTATTTTTCAAGCTAAGCTTATTTTCGCCTTGTTTTCTTGTTTCTTTATCAAAAATACAAAAAAAGTAGTTCCTACTCTAGTTGTTATTTTCGTTAGTCTATTATTGTCTTGCTTTATCATGCTTGTTGTCAATGGTTGGTTTCTTTGAAACTGAAGCTTATTGGCAAGGTGGGTTCACAGAAGATCAAAAATATTATTATAAGGAACACCGCTTGTCACAAAAAGGGAAACACTTATGGGAACAAATTGATAGATTGTATACCATTGCTAGAAACGTGTGCTCTACTTATAATGTTACTTATTGTTGTGATGAATCTTGTTGCAGAAAGAGGTATAAACACCTCCCTTTTCAATGTGAGTATAATGATAATGATACCATATCTTCTTATGCTAAAGGAATTTATGACTTTTATGATGCAGAACAAATTGAACAATTTATTGCTTGGAAGGGTGCTTTTGAACTTGCTAGTTTGCTTGAAAATATTGATGATTCACCTTACGAATATGAGGTTTATGGTATACTTAAATTTTGCTTTGATAATTACAAGGACGAAAATGGCTATATTCTTGAATATTTTAATAGATTCTTTCCACAAATGGAAGAGACTAATGCCTTGCAGGATCCTATGGAAGAAGAAATTTTGATGAACCTGAAATCTCATTAGATAAAAAGAGGAGGAGAGTGATGAACAAAAGGAGGAAGAATGGATTAGCTACCCATGCCTACCTTCTAATGAGAGTAACTATTTATCCCTTACATTATTTGATTATCCTCCATGCTTACTAAAGGAGGATGAATGTTATGTTCCTGAGGATTCTTTTGAAAATGTTTATAATAAAGCTCTAGTGCTTGTAGATCATGAAAAGCATGATTTATGTGATAGTTATATTGTTGAGTTTATTCATGAGGCTACTGAAAATTATTATGAGAGAGGAAAATATGGTTGTAGAAGTTTTCATGGTATTGAAACACCTCTCTATGTACTGAAAGTTTTGAAGTTACTCTTGTTTTATCTTCCTATGCCTGTCACTTTGTTCTTTGCAAATTTATTTGCATACATGATTCCTATGCATAGGAAGTGGGTTAGACTTAAATGTGTTTTGAATTTGCTTCTTGATGCTCTCTTTTACCTCAACTCTTATTTCTTATGAGAGCATCCTCTCAAACTATTATGCCTGAAGATGATAATATGTCTATTATTCTTGGGAAACCTTTTCTTAAACACTTCAGGAGTTGTTATTAATTGTAATCAAGGGAAGGTGACCTTCAATGTTAATTACAAGGAACATACTGTCTATTTCCCCAAGAAGATTGAAAGGACTTATGGTTTGAATTTAATTGAACATGTTGAGGGCATTCAAGTTGGAGAAATATATTGTCCCATACCAAGAGAAAATTTGAAACTATTATGATTGGGACCATTTATATCAAGGTTGAGGTAACATAATCATTAGTGGAATACAAAGTTTTGTCTTATATGAAATTGTTTTGGTAACAAGACCTGATCAACCTTGTTAACGAAAGGATTTCATTGAACAAAACAATGTTTTCACCATGATTATCTTCGCTTACTTCTATTCTATCCATTTTAGTTTTTGCTTATGACTAACTTAAAGGCGTTAAAGAAAAGTACTTATTGGGAGATAACCCTAAAGTTTTAGATGAGTCTTGGAAGTTATTACCTCTGTAATAACCGCTCTTTATCCTTTTTATTTGCTTTTTGTGCCAAGAGTAACCTCTAATGAGAGAGAAGTAATGATTGGGAAAGTTGCTGTCCCGAAACAGATTTATGTGCTTCACCGTAAAAATTCGTGTAAAATCTCTGATCGTCTTTTTGAGGTGTGAATTTTTGTGCTTCTGCCCCATGTTGTTATATAACTTTCGTTATTTCAACACCTTTTGATTTGAGCAACAGAAGGTCTTCGAAAAAATCCGTCTTTATCTGTTGGTATGTTTTGACAAATTTCTGCCATTTTCTGCATTTGCTTCTTGCTGGTTCCTTTTTGAGTTCTTTTGGGGAATTGAGCTTTTTAAGGGAAGTGCTACAGTAGCTAGTGTTCTAATGGAAGTTTATTTGGTGTTATAACTGAACCTTAACACTTATTTATCTTGAGTACACTAATGTTGCTAATAAAGATTGTGTGAAGTTTTGTATGAAGGAAAAATTTCAGGTGTATGGAAGGAATGAGTAATGAGATGAAGGATGGACTAAAGCTCAAGCTTGGGGATGCCATGCGTATCACCCCAAGAAATATCCAAGAATTACAAGCGTCAAAGCTTGGGGATGCCCAAGGCATCCCCCTCTTCATCAATAAAAATCTCAGGTTTCTTCCAAACGCTTCATTTTTATTGTTTCATGCATAGTTGTGTTGTTCTTGGAGCATCTTCTTTTTTGTTTTCATTTTGGTTTTTCTTTTGCTTGGTTTTATTAGTTTTCTTAATAAATTGGTTGGATCTCCTCTTGCATACATTGGTTTTCAAATAGTTTGGTTTGGTTTGGAAAAGAGTAGGAAAGCTCGTGCTTAAGTGGTAAAGAGAGCTTGTTTTTTACTGTGGCCTATGCTTTGTCATGCCATGATTGATATTGTTTTAGCTTTATGCTTAGTATTCTTTATTGTAGCATGACTTGTTATAAACAATTGAGATTGCTTAATGTGCCTTGGATGAATCATGCGTTGTTTTAGCATATTAAAGCATAGTATTGTGGTATTCTCCTTTGATGCTTTATTTGGGTTGACTTGGCACATGCTCACACCATGTTATGACTATCCCAAGTCACCATAAGACTTTATGATCCTTTAGTTTTCAACTTGTAGTGTCACTTTATGCTTTGATCAATGGTGTTTTGTCGCTCTGCATGATTATGGTCATTATTGCTCTCTTAGTTTGTCGCTCCCAGTCTTTTGCTAGCCTCCACAACCAAGTATGAGTTCCACTCATGCATCCAACTCCCTAAACCAAATTATTCCAAAAGATCCCACCATACCTACCTACTAGCTTATGCTATTCCAAGTATATTTATGTTTTTGTTTACCTTCCAAATTAAACTTGTTATGAGAAAACTAGTGATTAAAGCTCTCACGAACTTGATGGCACACCTTACTTTTCTTGCCCTTAATAAACTTGAACCATTGTGTTGTCTGTGTTGTATATGCTTGCCCTTATTTGTTGGGGATTAGCAGAACCATGCTTTCATGGGGAACGCTTTCAACATTGCACTTGGTACTTGTACCTAGTTGATATCATGCTCTTTTGTATATGGATGTCATCGGTGTGAAATGAAAGGGGAGCTTGTAAGTCCATGGAGTTATGTATATGTGTTAGAGAAAGCACTTTGGGCCGGGTCTAATCCATGCTGACATGGTGGAAACCTGCAGGGTAACCATAATGAGCTGTCTATGAAGCATTCTTCTTATAAAAAAAGAGTCCTATATTGAGAAAAAGAGAGAAAAAGAAAAAAAAGATATTATGAAAAGAGGAAAGAGAGAAAAAGCACCATATTCCCATGGTAAATAAGAAGATTGCTGAGATGCTCATTGTCTGCTTGCCTTGTCGTTTTGATATGGAGATTTTTCCGTATCATCGGGCAAGGGGTACCCCGTTGGCGGTTCTCTATGATACACATGTACTTACAATGACAAGAACTTACCGGTGACTAAACTTGAGTAGCATGAGGAGCAGCCCTCGTATACAAGGGACTTGAGATTTCTGACTTATACTTCGTCAAGCATATACACCATAGTATGTTCACTTTAACCTTAATCACTTCAAGATGCTTATGATAGGGGCAATGAGATCTGAAAGCTAATAAGTACCATAATTTTTGGAAGCTCTTTATGAAACTCGAATCCCTACTTCCTTCTATGAAGGCCTTTCTTATACTTTTATGTTGAGTCTCCACATTCTATCTTTATGCACCTACTTTGAGAGCATAATGGCCATTCTTAGTTCTATGTGCATTGTCCCAAGACTTGTTGATTGATGCATAGCTCTGATATTGCTTGTTTTAAACTGTTTGTATCTAGTCACTCTTATGAACTTTGAAGGTGTCCTATGCATTTATGTTTGCTACTCTATGAGGGACAAGCTAAATGCCACTATGATATGTTTTCTTTATGTGAAACAAACAAACGTCTTGCAAAGCATTTTATTCATGAATCTTTTGTTTATGCCTTTTCATGTTGCAACATAGTTGCTTTGCCTTATTGTTAGAACTTTGTCTTTTATGTTTTGATTGAAGTACTATGATCCCAGCTATCAATGTTTTACAAATGCTTTGATCAAGTTTATGATGGTGCATGTCACCTCAAAAATTATTCTTTCTTTTTTATCACTTACCTACTCGAGGACGAGCATGAGTTAAGCTTGGGGATGTTGATACGTTGCTAACGTATCCATAATTTTTGATGTTCCATGCTTGGTTTTATCTACTTTCTTATGTTTTGTCCACACTTTGGAGTACTTTTCATATGATTTCTCGGACTAACCTATTAACAAGAGCCACAGTGCCAGCTGCCCGTTTTCAGCTATTTTTGGTTCCAGGAAAGTGATGGCCCAAATATATCGAGCTCGTTGGGGAACCCCAAGAGGAAGGTATGATGAGCACAGCAGCAAATTTTCTCTCAGTATGAAACCAAGGTTATCAATCCAGTAGGAGCAAGGAAACACCCCAAAGGTGTAGCTAATTTGAGCGTTAAGGCGCACTACGATGCCGAGCAACGTGGAGACCTTCACAACACAACCACATAACTTTGCCCCCAACTTGCGATGAGGTTGTCAATCTCACCGGTTTTGCTGAAAACAAAGGATTAAACGTATGGAACGGAAGGAAGTAATAGCTTGTAGAAAGTAAACACAAAGCAGTAAACAGTTTATAGATTGAATGTAAAAGAAAGGACCGGGGTCCATAGTTCACTAGAGGTGGCTCTCCTTAAGATAGATAACATGTTGGGTGAACAAATTATAGTGGGGCAATTGACAAACATCGAGAAAGCATACAAGCATATACTAATCATCTTGACTCATTTGAGACTTGATTAGGCATCACAACATTATACATAGACCGCCATCCAACTGCATCTATGACTAATAATCCACCTTTAGGTTATCATCCGAACCACCTCCGGTATTAGGTTACAAGCAACATATTATTGCTTTACGAATTACGTGTAAAGTAAACAATACGATTGTTCTATGAACAAAGGATTGTTGTTTTCTCCGTAGTAGCAACAGCACATCTAGTACCTTAGAGATTTCTGTCACTTCCCCAGATTACTAGAGGCATGAACCCACTATCGAGCATACATACTAACTCTTGGAGTTGCTAGCATCTACTTGGCCAAGATAGCTACTAACAACAGAAAGCATGCAAGATCACAAATAACAAAGACATGATAGAATCAATAATCAATCTGAAATAGCATCTCAATATCCATCGGATCCCCACAAAAACAACATGTATGGATTACAAATAAATGATCTTGATCATGAACGGAGCTCACAATATCTAAACATGAAAGCACAAAGGAGGAGAACCAGCAGTCTAGCTACTACATGGACCCGTAGTCCAGAGATGAGCTACTCACGCATCACACCAGAGGCTTGCATGATGATGAAGAAGGCCTCCAGGGTGAATTCCCTCTCCGTGGTACCGAAGAGCTTGGATCCTCCCGATCTAGGGATGGAGATGACGCCATGACTCTGCACTCTTTAGTGGATTTTTGATCGGGTACTTAGGGTTTCCATATCAGAGGCAATATATAGGCGGAAGGATAGGCCGAGGGGGTGCTAGGGTCGGCCAGACCACCCCCTGGCGCGGGTCAGGCCTGGCCGTGCGGCTAGGTGGTGTGGCCGGGCCCCAGCCCTTCTCCGTCTTGTATTCTGGCTCCAGATGTCTTCCGGTAAAATAGCAACTTTGGATTTTGTCCTGTCCAATTCCGAGAATATTCATTTTCTGACTTTTTGGAACCAAAAACAGCAGAAAACAAGCAGTTGGCACTGTGGCTCTTGTTAATAGGTTAGTCCAAGAAATCGTATGAAAAGTACTCCAAAGTGTGGACAAAACACGAGAAAGTAGATAAAACCAAGCATGGAACATCAAAAATTATAGATACATTTGCAATGTATCAACATCCCCAAGCTTAACTCCTGCTCGTCCTCGAGTACGTAAGTGATAAAAAGAAAGAATAATTTTTGAGGTGACATGCACCATCATAAACTTGATCAAAGTATTTGTAAAACATTCAAATCTAGGATCATAGTACTTCAATCATAACATGAAAGACAAAGTTCTAGCAATAAGACAAAGAAACTATATTGCAACATTAAAAGGCACAAACAAAAGATTCATGAATAACAATGGTTTGCAAGACGTTTGTTTGTTTCACATAAAGAAAACATAGCATAATAGTATTCAGCTTGTCCCTCATAGAGTAGCAAATATAAATGCATAGGACACCTTCAAAGTTCATAAGAGTGACTAGATACAAATAGTTTAAAACAAGCAATATCAAGGTATGCATCAATCAACTAGTCTTGGGACAATGCACATAGAACTAAGAATGGCCACTATGCTCTCAAAGTAGGTGCATAAAGGTAGAAGGCGGAGACTCAATATATAAGTGGAAGAAAGGCCTTCATAGAAGGAAGTAGGGATTCAAGTCCCATAAAGAGCTTCCAAAAATTATGGTACTTATAGCTTTTAGCTCTCATTGCCCCTATCATAAGCATCTTGATGTGATTAAGGTTAAAGTGAACAAACTATGGTGTACATGCTTGACGAAGTATAAGTTAGAAATCTCATGTCCCTTGAATACAAGGGCCGCTCCTCATGCTACTCAAGTTTAGTCACCGGTAAGTTCTTGTCATCGTAAGTACATGTGTATCATAGAGAACCGCCAATGGGGTACCCCTTGCCCGATGATACGGAAGAATCCCCATATCAAAATGACAAGGCAAGCAGACAACGAGCATCTCAGCAATCTTCTTATGTACCATGGGAATATGGTGCTTTTTCTCTCTTTCCTCTTTTCATAATCTCCTTTTTTTTCTTATCTTTTTTTCTCAATATAGGACTATTTTTTTATAAGAAGAATGCTTCATAGACAGCTCATTATGGTTACGCTGCAGGTTTCCACCATGTCAGCATGGATTAGAACAGCGGCCCAGGCGTTTCTCTAACACATATACATAACTCCATGGACTTACAAGCTCCCCTTTCATTTCACACCGACGACATTGATACGTCCATTTTACATCACTATTCTATGTCATAATTCATTGTTATTCATTGATATATTTCGTATTGAGAGGTGATACTTATGTTATTTCATCTGTTTTTGCATGGTTGATGACTTTTGGAGCATGGACCGCTGCGATCGAGATTCGATGGAAAAGGTGTTGTTTGGAGGCAAAATTCGCAAAGATCAGAAAATCCGGGAAAATATACGGAAAATCCTATTTTTCCAGAAGACGAAGGAAGCCAAAAGGGGGTCTGGAGATGGGCCACATGGGGCCCACACCACCCCTTGGCGCGGGCCACCCTGGGCCGCGCCACCAGGTGGTGTGGCCTCCCTGGTCCACCCCTGGCACTCCCCTCTGGCGTATATTATCGTCCCGAAACCCTAAGACTCGGGGAGCGACCGCAGAAAGATTCCACCGCCTCTGTGGGGCGGAAAACACCGAGAGAGAAAGATCTCTCCGGCAGACAGATTTCTGCCGAGGGAATTCCTTCCCGGAGAGGGGAGATCGTCGCCATCAACACCACCATCAAGCTGGACTTCATCGGGATCATCATCATCACCACCATCATCACCATCAGCACCCTCATCACCATCTCCATATTGTTGTAACAATTGGGTTGAATCTTGAATAGTTCTTAGGGGAATTTTCCCGGTATTGATTACTCTTTGTAGTTGATGCTATTGAGTGAACCATTGAATTATTGTTTATGTTCAGATTGTTATACATCATTATTCCATCTCTGATCATGATCCATATGATGTCTTGTGAGTAGTTCGTCTTGTTCTTGAGGACATGGGAGAAGTCATGTTGTTAGTAGTGGAGTTATGTTGAGAAAGATTCAATAGTTTGATATTTAAGTTGTGGTGTACTTCTTCTAGTGGTGTCATGTGAACGTCGACTACATGACACTTCACCTATATGGGCCTAGGGGAATGCATTGTGTATTTGGCTACTAATCGTAGGGGTTGCGGAGTGATAAACCTGAACCCCCGTTAGGAAACCATTGCACAAGGGACATAAGGGTCTTAGAGTTTAAAGTTGTGGTTAGGTTTCTACCTTAATTACTTTCTTGTACTTACGGATGTTTGCAAGGGGTATAATCACAAGTATGTATTAGTCCTAGGAAGGTCGGTACATTAGCACAGGTTCACCCACACAACACTTAGCAAGCTAGAGAAGATTAATCAACTATATGAAGCGAAAGCACTTGACAGTCTTTCCATGTGTCCTCGAGAACGTTTGGTCATCTTAAGTAATACAACCGGCTTGTCCTTTGCTGCATAAAGGATTGGGCCACTTGCTGCATTTATTCCTACTGTCTTTTATTTACTCGTACTTTGTTTACTTGCTTTATCAAAAAACCCTAAAAATCCATTTGTTAAGTATTTGCAGAGAATTCCTGATCCATGCCACTAGCCAACACCTTCTGCTCCTCGTTGGGTTCGACACTCTTACTTATCGAAAGTACTGTGATACACCCCCTATACTTGTGGGTCATCAAGATTATTTTCTGGCGTCGTTGCCAGGGAGTGAAGCGCTATTGGAGAGTGGAACTGGTAAAGGAAACTTCTACTGTGAGTATTGTTTACTTCTGTTAGTTGCTTTATTTTCGTTATGGATAATTCGCTGAGTTTCTTATTTGGTAATGCTACTACCACTGCTAAGGTAATAGATAAGTCAACACCTGCTGAGCATGATGTTTTTAAAATACCTACAAGAATTATTGATCGTGTTATGGATAACTATTATGTTGGGGATGGAACTGTCCATCCCGGTTATCATTTACTCTTTATACATGAATTATGCGGGTTGTTCAAGTGTTGTAACACCCTCGAATCGGCCCTATACAAGTTTTAGCCCTTTCCGCCAAATCCGCATAGAAACAATTCAAGGACGCCCACCGAGCACTTTCGTGCGGGTGGAAAAATGAAGTAATACCATTACACAACAGTCCTCGATGGGACCCATAGAACAGATATATATATATATACAGCACGACTCCAAGAGTCAAGAATACACATATGCACTACAAAGATCCAAATCACCTTGAAAACAATAGAGCGTCTGACTACGTACAAGATGCAAATGGGGCTAAGAGCCCTGAAGAATAACCAATGGCATCCATAACCCCCTTGAGCCAAGCGGAAGGGTAACCACGCTACGACGCCGATCTCAAACCTGCTAAAACAAAAGGTGCCGAAAGGGCAAAGGAAAATAGGAGCATCGATCGAGGCCAAGACACGCGAGGCTAGAATTGGCGGCTCGCCTACATAGGTATGGTGAAAGGCGGCAAAGCATGCACTAAACAACCTATAGAGACTCGATAAACTGTCGGCTATTGGAGAGAGATAAGAAAGACCTATTCGGAACCAAACTTATACTAGCACCAATCATACCCATCCTGGTATTCCCCCTCGAGACCAAACGAGGAAGTCAAACCGAGGAACTCACACAGTTGGTAGTTTTATTAATTCCATTCTAGTTGTAGCACTTACTAGTCAGATATAGAGCTTGAGTCATCTTCATAGCATAAGTAGTGGGCAGTTTTAGTTAACATTCCATTGTAGTTGGAACAATTATTAGACAGATATAATTGTCCTGGGGAATCCCAAAAACCTAGCAGTTGTTGGCACTTTTATCACATTCCATTGGAGTTGCAATACTTACTAGGCAGATATAACAAACATCCCAGATCCAGCAGTGGTTGGCATTTTTAATATCCATTCCGTTATAGTGAAGCTGGTTACTAGTCAGATATATTAAGTCAAATTCATAGCACTACTTTAGTTATGCTTGTCTATGATCGAGATACTATGCTCCAAGTCGTCCATAACCGCGAACACAGCTTTCAGAAAGTTTTACCCTGCAGGGGTGCACAAATAGAACCACACACTCGATCAACCTCGGAAAAACCAACTCAAAACCCAACGAGGCATTCACGATAAAGCGATCATAGGATTCATAAATATTTCAGGGGGCCACCCCACTAAGCTACCCGCAACGAAGTTGGCCGGCTCCGGAACGGACCCAGGGTTTGTGACAATGGCTGTAAACGACTGGGAACCCGAAAGTGTGACTGAGCTTGTCGATACCGCGAAAACATTCCACGTTCCAAAACAATACAGGTGCTCCACGCACAATCGTAAATAAAGCAGTAAAGCATGGCATAAGTACAGGATAGTAATAAAGCCCCAAACTACTTTGTGGCCCCAAGAAATAGAAACGAATCAAGCTCTAGCTTAGGAGGGTCCATAAGGCCTCCCGGATGTGGATAGTGTGAATAGTCAAGGAACAGGATCAAGTACTCGGAGTCCTACGGGACACAAGTCAGCGTGGAAGAACCAAATAACATCTATTGCCCACCGATGCCTCTGCATTAGTTATATCTAGCAATTTAATAGTTGTGTTTAAAGTCATGATCATCTCCACCATAAACATCTGCCAGCATTCCAACAACTGTGGTACTCGACAACACGAGATCGCACCTGAGCAAGCAACTACGACTCGCAAGGCCAGCTATCTACCAAACAACAGGTATTAGGAGGTGTCCATGGCAATATAGAGGCTGCACGGGATATAACCGGTGCACGGAAACTAAAGCATCGCGACACGGATAGCAATAGATCAACAGGAGGAAATAAAGACTATAAATGCAAAATAGGTAGAAGGGGAAGAGATGCTCGCCTGGAAAAACCCTGCTAAAGGCTCATATCCGGAGAACTTGTCGATACTCGCATCAACTCATCGGCCTAATCCGCGAAGAAGCAAACACTAGAAGAAACACCGGATGCAATATTTAATACTACGACAGAAGATCCGGCATGATTATGATATGATGCAGATGCGGTGCAATTAGGCAGTATTAAGCGGAATCGGGGTCCCGACACTTGGTTATATGGTTCAAGTTATTTATCTACCCCGCATTTTAAATGTTGTATTAACAAGGCGAAACATGGCATCGGTTCGCTATGCCAATTTAAATGGTGTCCGGAATAAGACAAAGATATCCCGCATATAGACTCCATATTTAATTATGAGGTGAATCAGCATAATGCCCCAACCACCAGATGACATGTATGCAAGCATGATGATTTAATGATGCGACAGGTATATGTCATATTATAAAAATAGAGGCTTAGGGTCACACATATGGGGCTTGACGAACTTGGTGATGAGGGTTCGGTTCGGTCTCCCCAGGATCGGGTCTTCGGGTTCAGTCTCCGGGGTTTGGATTCGGGAAGGAGACCTTGTGATTCGGGCTTCGAGGCTCGCGTAGAAGTGCTGGATGACCCATGAGGAAGTTCTTGTCGGTGATTCTTCCGCACCTATAGTTCGATACAGTCTTGGATTCCATGTTCATCCTTTCAAGGTACCGGGTCGACGAGGAGATCTTGCCGTGAGCACACCGATTCTAGGTAGATCTTATCGAGGGGGCTATGACGGACAACAATGCATATGGTGAACATCTGGCTCCAAACGAACATATTACCTACATGTTACTCCTAGACGATTACAAAATTAGCAGGCACAACCCACAATAATGCCTCTCTTCCATAAGCACAAGCACAAAAAAGAAAAGCAAAGGAGTGATCAGACACAGCGTGACCACCGGATTTGTTGCTGCAAAGCAGAGGACATGGGGAGCTCGGCTGGACCTGGGGGGTTCTGCGACGGTCACGACCAAGCGTCGGCGCGAAGCAGGAAGTGCGTGCCATGGCTCGAGGCGAAGGAGGCTCAGAGAACCCAAAGCGAGGACGTGGGCTCGAGGCGGCCGGAGGTCCTGGCGGCGAGGCGTGCTTCTAGGCACCGGGTTCGGGAGAAGAGCGTCGGGCCGACGGTGCCGAAGGGCAGATCGAGGTCGTAAGCGGCGTGCGACTGCCGGGCAGAGGAGGTGCAGGCTCGCGGGGGTGCTCCCGCAGGAGAGGTCGCGTGCGGCGGCGACCACTCAAGGAAGGATACAGGGCGGCGACGACTTGACGCCGGCGAGGCACGGACGGAGAGGAAGGGGCGCGAAGCAAGGAAGCGGGGGGTCGGCGAGCGTGCAGAGGGTGGAGACGTGGCTGCGGGATCGACGAGGAGGAGCTCTGGAGGCGGGGATCCGAGGAAGGCCGACGGGCGGCGGCGCGGCTCGATGGGAGGCGGGGCTCGAGCGGAGGGGATCGCGGCAGGGGAAGGGGATGGCGGCGCGGGGGGAGAGATAGGGCGACGCATACGGGCGGACCACGTCGGTCGGGTGGGGCCGGGTTATCGGGGAGCGTACACAGGGCGAGATGGACGTGTCGGTGCAGGCGGGAGTGGGGCCAGGTCGGCGTGAGGGAGCGACGTGGTTGGGTGGGTGTGGACTACGCGGGAGCGTGTCGGTGTGGTGGACCAGGGTGCGGGAGCGGGCGGTGATCCCGAGGCGGGGTGGGGCTGGCGAGGTGGGCGGGAGCATGCGTGCGTGGGTGTGTGGTGTGCGGCGTGGTGAGGAGAGTGGGGTGGACCTGGTGGGTGGGTAGCGTGGTGCGATGCGGCAGTGGCGGGTTGGGCTCGGCAGGCTGGTAGGCTCACATGGTGGGCGCTGGCGGCTGGTGGCTAGGAGGTTAGGTGTAGATAGGGTTTGTGTAGTCTAGGTTTAGGTCTAAATCTTTAGGGTTTGATCAAACGGGCTGGACCAGCCAGGGTGGTAGGTGGCCTGGACTACGGTCCGGGCTGCCTCCCCTGGTACAAAAACATTTTGTTTGGTATTTATTCCTTCTAATTTTAAAAGACTTTTATAAATAATTTTTAGACAGATAAAAGATCCGGAAGAGACCGGGGTTTGATTTCAATAGAGAAGGGAATATCTAGAAAACAAAAATAGGTTTTAGAAAAAGAGTTTTAGGTAAAATATGCATGATGACATGACAATGCTCAAATGCAATGTGGCATGATGACATGAGCATGCGGTCATGATGATGCAATGCACAAAAACACAGCGATTTTTTTAGTAGTGGTTTTAGCGGGATGCCACAATTCGACACCACTAACAATGGATCTCGCCCTCGAGATTCGCCTCATGGTACCAGGAAGAAGGTCGGCGATCTGAATCTTCTCGCTTCGTGTAGATCCTCGCGACACCACTATCAAGATTGTTGCTCCATCTTGAAATCGGCGACACCACCAACAAGGGGTCGTTGTCCATGGTCGTCAAGAAAACACTTCGGGAACAAAGGACGAAGGTAAAGGTATCAAGAGATAAGGCCACCTTTAAGTTCCGTGGACGGAGCGAAATTGCTGGATCCACCGATTCAATATACAAAAGCGAATGATAAGAGTAGTCGGATGGTGATCAGTCCATCGTGCACCCAAACCATTACTCTGCACACGAATAGGTGAATTATGCAACCAACTCTCGGAATTAGACTGAAGATCTCGACAATCGAGGCTCGGAAACAAAGGTGGAATGCAGACTCTGCATCGGATCTTGCCGTAGATGATGTCATCGCGTCGGAAACACCGGAAGGCACAGGCAAGGAACAAAGATTGGTACCACAGATAAAGGATTACTCAGATAGCACGAAGACCGGATGTAGAAACACCGTTACCAAAAGAGGAAGCGAAACCGTAAAGGTACGACGGAAACCCAACCACGAGAACTCCTGAACTCGAAGAAAAGATAAGAGAACAAATCCAAAACACATAGAGGTAAGAGGAGCACAGCAGAGGGGTAAGGAGTAAAATCAGACCTAGTCAGATCTATCCAACCGATTTTCCAAAATAGTTTTGACACTCTACTTCGGCCGTTAGCTAGGTTATCCTACAGGCTGGACTAGTGGGGTATCGCAACTGCTGAGCTCTGATACCACTCTGTAACACCCTCGAATCGGCCCTATACAAGTTTTAGCCCTTTCCGCCAAATCCACATAGAAACAATTCAAAGACGCCCACCGAGCACTTTCGTGCGGGTGGAAAAATGAAGTAATACCATTACACAACAGTCCTCGATGGGACCCACAGAACAGATATATATATATATATATAGCACGACTCCAAGAGTCAAGAATACAGATATGCACTACAAAGATCCAAATCACCTTGAAAACGATAGAGCGTCTGACTACGGACAAGATGCAAATGGGGCTAAGAGCCCTGAAGAATAACCAATGGCATCCATAACCCTGCCCAGGACAAGCCAGAAGGGTAACCCTGCTAACGACGTCGATCTCAAACCTGCTAAAACAAAAGGGGTGCCGACAAAGGGCAAAGGAAAAAGAGGAGCGTCAGTACTGAGGCCAGTACACGGCGAGGCTAGAATTCAGCGGCTCTCGCCTACATAGGTATGGTGGGCTGAAGCGGCAGCGAAGCATGCACTAAACAACCTATAGAGACTCGATAAACTGTCGGCTATTGGAGAGAGATAAGAAAGACCTATTCGGAACCAAACTTATACTAGCACCAATCATACCCATCCTGGTATTACCCCTCGAGACCAAACGAGGAAGTCAAACCGAGGAACTGACACAGTTGGCAGTTTTATTAATTCCATTCTAGTTGCAGCACTTACTAGTCAGATATAGAGCTTGAGTCATCCTGATAGCATAAGTAGTGGGCAGTTTTAGTTAACATTCCGTTGTAGTTGGAACAATTACTAGACAGATATAATTGTCCTGGGGAATCCCAAAAACCCAGCAGTTGTTGGCACTTTTATCACATTCCATTGGAGTTGCAATACTTACTAGGCAGATATAACAAACATCCCAGATCCAGCAGTGGTTGGCATTTTTAATATCCATTCCGTTATAGTGAAGCTGGTTACTAGTCAGATATATTAAGTCAAATTCATAGCACTACTTTAGTTATGCTTGTCTATGATCGAGATACTGTGCTCCAAGTCTTCCATAACCGCGGACACGGCTTTTAGAAAGTTTTACCCTGCAGGGGTGCACAAATAGAACCACACACTCGATCAACCTCGGAAAAACCAACTCAAAACCCAACGAGGCATTCACGACAAAGCGATCATAGGATTCATAAATATTTCAGGGGGCCACCCCACTAAGCTACCCGCAACGAAGTTGGCCGGCTCCGGAACGGACCAAGGGTTTGTGACAATGGTCAGAAACATTTGGGAACCCGAAAGTGTGACTGGGCTTGTCGATACCGCGAAAACATTCCATGTTCCAAAACAATACAGGTGCTCCACGCACAATCGTAAATAAAGCAGTAAAGCATGGCATAAGTACATGATAGTAATAAAGCCCCAAACTACTTTGTGGCCCCAAGAAATAGAAACGAATCAAGCTCTAGCTCAGGGGGGTCCATAAGGCCTCCGGGATGTGGATAGTGCGAATAGTCAAGGAACAGGATCAAGTACTCGGAGTCCTACGGGACACAAGTGAGCGTGGAAGAACCAAATAACATCTATTGCCCACCGATGCCTCTGCATTAGTTATATCTAGCAATTTAATAGTTGTGTTTAAAGTCATGATCATCTCCACCATAAACATCTGCCAGCATTCCAACAACTGTGGTACTCGACAACACGAGATCGCACCTGAGCAAGCAACTACGACTCGCAAGGCCAGCTATCTACCAAACAACAGGTATTAGGAGGTGTCCATGGCAATATAGAGGCTGCACGGGATATAACTGGTGCACGGAAACTAAAGCATCGCGACACGGATAGCAATAGATCAACAGGAGGAAATAAAGACTATAAATGCAAAATAGGTAGAAGGGGAAGAGATGCTCGCCTGGAAAAACACTGCTGAAAGCTCATATCCGGAGAACTTGTCGATACTCGCATCAACTCATCGGCCTAATCCGCGAAGAAGCAAATACTAGAAGAAACACCGGATGCAATATTTAATACTACGACAGAAGATCCGGCATGATTATGATATGATGCAGATGCGGTGCAAGTCCCGACACTTGGTTATATGGTTCAAGTTATTTATCTACCCCGCATTTTAAATGTTGTATTAACAAGGCGAAACATGGCATCGGTTCGCTACGCCAATTTAAATGGAGTCCGGAATAAGACAAAGATATCCCGCATATAGACTCCATATTTAATTATGAGGTGAATCGGCATAATGCCCCAACCACCAGATGACATGTATGCAAGCATGATGATTTAATGATGCGACAGGTATATGTCATATTATAAAAATAGAGGCTTAGGGTCACACATATGGGGCTTGACGAACTTGGTGATGAGGGTTCGGTTCGGTCTCGCCGGGATCGGGTTCGGTTCGCCTCCGGGGTTCGGATTCGGGAAGGAGACCTTGTGATTCGGGCTTCGAGGCTCGCGTAGAAGCGCTGGATGACCCATGAGGAAGTTCTTGTCGGTGATTCTTCCGCACCTATAGTTCGGTACAGTCTTGGATTCCATGTTCATCCTTTTGAGGTACCGGGTCGACGAGGAGATCTTGCCGTGAGCACACCGATTCTAGGTAGATCTTCTCGAGGGGGCTATGACGGACAACAATGCATATGGTGAACATCTGGCTCCAAACGAACAGATTACCTACATGTTACTCCTAGACGATTACAAAATTAGCAGGCATAACCGACAATAATGCCTCCACCTAGCTGAAGCACAACAACGTCCAAAACGAGTACAAAGGAGTGACTACACAGACGGTAGCAACCTGGATGTTGCTGCGAAGCAGAGGACACGAGGAGCTCGGCTGCCGGGGATGGGGCTCCAGGTGGCGACGACGTTGGTCGGCGGGAAGCGAAGCGGCTGCGGCAGGATGGCGAGGTGGCCATCGTGGCACGGCACGAGGGCAGGGCTCAGAACCCAGCGGCGCAGGCTCGCTCGGCCGGAGGTCTGGCGAGGCGTGCTTCCAGGCACCAGGTTCGGGAGAAGAGCGTCGTGCCGACGGTGCCGAAGGGGAGATCGAGGTCGTAAGCGGAGCGCGACTGCCGGGCAGAGGAGGTGCAGTCTCGCGGGGGTGCTCCCGCAGGCAAGGTCGCGTGCGGCGGCGGCCACTCAAGGGAGGAGACGGGGCGGAGACGACTTGACGCCGGCGAGGCGCGAACGGAGAGGAAGGGGCGCGAAGCGAGGAAGCGGCAGGGTCGGCGAGCGTGCAGAGGGTGGAGACGCGGCTGCGCGGGATCGACGAGGAGGAGCTCTGGAGGCGGGGATCCGAGGAAGGCCGACGGGCGGCGGCGCGGCTCCATGGGGAGGCGGGGCTCGAGCGGAGGGGATCGCTGCAGGGGAAGGGGATGGCAACGCGGGGGGAGAGATAGGGCGACGACTGGGCGGCCACGCCGGTCGGTGGGGCAGGTTATCGGGAGCGTGCAGGCGAGATGGACGTGTCGATGCGAGCGGGAGTATGGCCAGGTCGGCGTGAGGGAGCGACGTGGTTGGGTAGGTGTGGACTACGCGAGAACGTGTCGGTGTGGTGGACCAGGGTGCGGGAGCGGGCGGTGATCCCAAGGCGGGGTGGGGCTGGCGAGGTGGGCGGGAGCGTGCGTGCGTGGGTGTGTGGTGTGCGGCGTGGTGAGGAGAGTGGGGTGGACCTGGTGGGTGGGTCGCGTGGTTCATCGATGCGAGCGGTTGGCGGGCGGCCGCTGCGTTGGGGGGCTGGCACCGGCTGGCGGCTAGGAGGTTAGGTGTAGATAGGGTTTGTGTAGTCTAGGTTTAGGTCTAGATCTTTAGGGTTTGATCAAATGGGCTGGACCAGCCAGGGTGGTAGGTGGCCTGGACTATGGTCCAGGCTGCCTCCCCTGGTACAAAACCATTTTGTTTGTTATTTATTCCTTTTAATTTTAAAAGACTTTTATAAATAATTTTTAGACAGATAAAAGATCCGAAACAGACCGGGGTTTGATTTCAATAGAGAAGGGAATATCTAGAAAACAAAAATAGGTTTTAGGAAAAGAGTTTTAGGTAAAATATGCATGATGACATGACGATGCTCAAATGCAATGTGGCATGATGACATGAGCATGCGGTCATGATGATGCAATGCACAAAACACACCGTTTTTTAGTAGTGGTTTTAGCGGGATGCCACAAGTGTGCAGGTATTACTACAAATCAAGTTAAGAAGAAGTTATTCTCATTATCGCTGAAAGGAAGAGCTGAGGAATGGTATAAGCTGCTGAAGAATGGTCAAGATCTGGAATGGGAGGAAATAGTTCCTCTCTTTTATTCAAAGTTTTATCCTCCTAGTGAGATTCATAAAGGTCGGAATCAAATATACAACTTTTGGCCTCTTGATGGAGAGAGTACAGCTCAAGCTCGGGGGAGATTGAAGTTACTAATGCTCAAATGTCCCATTCATGAGCTCCCCAACAATAATATTATCAATAACTTCTATGCAAGGCTCCCTCTACATGACAAGGATTTATTGGATGCTTCTTGTGCTGGATCATTCACTCGCATGGAAGAAGAAGCTAAATGGGATCTTCTAGACCGTATTCAAGAGAATGCTGAAGCGTGGGAGAATGACAAAGGTAGAAAGTCAGGTATAAATTATGATTATGAATGCATTGAATCTTTTATGGGAACTGATGACTTTCAAAATATTAGTAATGCTTATGGTCTTGATTTACAAGTTATTATGAATTGCTTTAGAGCTTTTGCTTCTTATATTGAAATTCCAAAAAGGGGATGGAATAAGTACCATGCACCTTTAAAGATATTGTTGACTGTGTTCCTATTGGGAGTGCTGAGTATTGCATTATTGATCCCATCTTACCTGAACCTTATATCGAGAAGATTCCCTTCCCAAAAAAGGTAAGGGATCATCCTATGATAACTAATGTAATCACCAAAAGTGAAAAGAGAACTGTAAAACCTGATGAACAAATAAACGTCGAACCTCTGGTAGCAATTGTGAAAGACCTTGTCACTAAAAGCATAGAAGATGGACACATAGTCTTTTGTGAGGATGCTTCTAATATTGTTTCACGTCCTAATAGAATTAAAAAAGCTAGTGTTCCTATGCTTTCTGTTAGAATTGGTGATCATTGCTATTATGGTTTATGTGATATTGGTGCAACTTCCAGTGCTATTCCTTATGAGCTTTACAGAGAAATTATGCATGAAATCAGTCCTACGAATTGGAAGAGATTGATGTGGTTATTCACCTTGCTAATAGAGAGATCATCTCTCCAATTGGTATTGTACGAGACATGGAAGTTCTTTGTGGTAAGATTAAGTACCCTACTGATTTTCTAGTACTCGGTTCAACTGCTAGTAAAACTTATCCTATTATTTTTGGTAGACCTTTCTTGAGTACTTGTGGAGCTATTATAGATTGCAAAAGGGAGAAAATCTTGACTAACTTTGCTGGGGAATCTTATGAGTTTAATTTCTCGAAATTTGCTAAAGAACCTTGTGAAGAGGAAACCCATAATGAGGATTTTAGAGTTGAACAACTTGCTTCTATTTCTCTTGCTCCTAACAATGCTTTGCAGCAATTTATGGAAGAATGAAAGTGAAATCTTCATGGAAGAAAGGAATGAGATTGACAAGATTCTCTGTGATCAGCCTAAGATGCTTAAGCATAACTTGCCTGTAGAAGACTTGGGTACCACATTGCCACCTAAAAAGGATCCGGTTTTCGATCTAAAACCTCTCCCTGATGATCTTAAATATGCTTATATTGATGATAAAAAGATATATCCTGTTATTATTAGCGCTAAACTTTTAGGAAAGGAAGAAGAAAGGCTATTGGAGGTTTTGAGGAAACACCGAGGAGCTATGGGCTATACTATGGATGATTTAAAAGGGATTTCACCTACTATATGTCAACATTCTATCAACATAGAACCGGATGCAAAGCCGGTAGTAGAGCACCAACGACGTTTAAATCCGAGGATGAAGGAAGTGGTAAGGAATGAGGTATGCTGGTATTATTTACCATATTGCTGATAGTGAATGGGTTAGTCCTATTCATTGTGTTCCTAAAAAGGAGGTATTATCGTTGTTCCTAATGATAATGATGAGCTTATTCCTCAAAGAATAGTAGTAGGCTATAGGATGTGTATCGATTTTAGAAAAGTAAATAAAGTTACTAAGAAAGATCACTATCCGCTTCCTTTTATTGATCAAATGTTGGAAAGGTTGTCTAAAAAGACCCATTTTTGTTTTATTGATGGTTATTCTGGTTTCTCTCAAATTGCTGTTAAACAACAAGATCAAGAAAAAACTACGTTTACTTGCCCTTACAGAACTTATACTTATAGACGTATGCCTTTTGGTTTATGTAATGCTCCTGCTACTTTTCAAAGGTGCATGTCTGCTATCTTTCATGGTTTTTGTGAGGAAATTATAGAAGTGTTCATGGATGAATTTTCGGTCTATGGAACTTCTTTTGATAATTCTCTGAACAACCTTGATAAAGTTTTGCAGAGGTGTGAAGAAACTAATCTTGTCTTAATTGGGAGAAATGCCACTTCATGGTTAATGAAGGGATTGTCCTTGGGCATAAAGTTTCTGAAAGAGGTATAGAAGTTGATAGAGCTAAGGTTGAGGCAATTGAGAAGATGCCATGCCCAAGAGACATCAAAGGTATTCGTAGTATCCTTGGTCATGTTGGTTTCTATAGAAGGTTTATTAAAGACTTTTCTAGGATATCAAAACCCCTCACTAATCTTCTTCAAAAAGATGCACCCTTCGTTTTTGATGATGATTGTAAGGGAGCTTTTGAAACTCTTAAGAAGGCTTTAACTACTGCCCCTATTGTTCAACCACCTAATTGGAGTTTACCCTTTGAAATAATGTGTGATGCTAGTGATTTTGCTGTGGGTGCTATCCTTGGGCAACGAATTGATAAAAGGTTAAACATTATTCATTATGCTAGTAAGACTTTAGACGCTGCTCAAAGGAATTATGCTACTACTGAAAAAGAATTTCTAGCTGTCGTTTTTGCTTGTGATAAGTTTAGACCCTATATTGTAGACTCAAAAGTCACCATCCATACTGATCATGCTGCTATTAAATACCTTATGACGAAGAAGGACGCTAAGCCTAGGCTTATTAGATGGGTGCTGCTTTTACAAGAGTTTGATCAACATATAGTGGATAGGAAAGGTGCTAAAAACCCTGTAGCTGATAATTTATCTTGATTGGAAAACATCTCTTTTGACCCTATGCCTGTTAATGATAGTTTCCCAAATGAGCAGTTAGCCGCAGTAGGGGTAAGCTTGCGAGGGAGCCCTTGGTACGCTGATTATGCTAACTTTATTGTCTCCAAGTATTTGCCTCCAACTTTTACAGCTCAACAAAGGAGGAAGTTCTTCTATGATTTGAGGCATTATTTTTGGGATGACCCACACTTGTATAAAGAAGGAGTGGATGGTATTATGCAAGATCTGTTCCAGAATACGAACAAAAGGAGATACTGCGTAAATGTCATGGTAGTGCTTATGGAGGACGTCATGCAAGAGATAGAACTGCACAAAAGGTGCTACAATCAGGTTTCTACTGGCCTACCCTTTTTAAAGATGCAAGAAATTTTGTTTTATCTTGTCATGAATGTCAACGTGTTGGTAATATTTCTAGACGCAATGAAATGCCTATGAACTACTCTCTAGTTATTGAACCCTTTGATTCCTGGGGATTTGACTTTATGGGTCCTTTCCCTCCCTCAAAAGGATACACTCATATTCTTGTTGCCGTTGATTATGTTATTAAGTGGGTAGAAGCCATTCCTACGAAGAGTGCTGACGGGGAAACTTCTCTAAAAATGCTTAAGGATGTTATCTTTCCTAGGTTTGGAGTGCCTAGGTATCTAATGACTGATGGGGGATCTCATTTCATTCATGGTGGTTTTAGAAATACCCTTGCTAAATATGATGTTAATCATAGAATTGCTTCAGCCTATCACCCCCAAACTAGCGGGCAAGTAGAGATATCAAATAGAGAAATTAAATCCATCTTGCAAAAGACTGTTAATAGATCTAGAAAAAACTGGCTAAAAAGTTGAATGATGCTTTATGGGATTATAGAACTGCCTACAAAAATCCTATGGGGATGTCTCCTTATAAAATGGTTTATGGGAAAGCTTGTCACCTACCTTTAGAATTATATCATAAAGCTTACTGGGCAGTTAAAGAACTAAATAGAGATTGTAAGCTCGCTGGCGAGAAAAGATTATTTGACTTAAGTTCTTTAGATGAATGGAGGAGTGAAGCCTATGAAAATGCTAGGCTCTTTAAGGAAAAAGTTAAAAGATGGCATTACAAGCGAATACTTAAGAGAGAATTTCATGTTGGTGAGAAAGTTCTATTGTATAGGTCTCATCTCGGATTTTTTGCAGGAAAAATACTATCAAAATGGGAAGGACCTTTCATTATTGAAGAAGTATACCGTTCATGAGCAATAAAAAATTCTTCTTTAAAAGATAATACTACAAAAGTAGTGAATGGGCAGCGACTCAAACACTATATTGCCAGGGATTCTTATAATGAAGATGTTGATGCCTTTCAAGTTATAACTCCGGAAAAATTTATCAAGGACCAAATTCAGAGACCTGCAAAGTCCGCTTTCAAATAGGTAACAGTTCTGGTAAGAAAAGTTATGCGAAAATACTATCCAACTATATTTTTGCAGTTTTTAGTCAATAAGGAAAGCTACGAAGCGAAAGAGAGACGGAAACGGAGCCAGGGTGGCTCACACCACCCTGTGGCGCGGGCCCACCCCTGGCCGCGCCACCAGGTGGTGTGGCCACTCCGGACTCCGCCTCCGACTCGTTTTCTCCCAGTACCTTCCTTTTGATATGAAACTTCGTAATATATAATCCCCCGGATCTCCCAAGGTTTGTATATCCTGTTTTCGTCGTGTTTTCGTTTCGATCTATTTCTGACAGGTAGAGTCCCAGATTTGGAGCTACAATTTCTTCCTCTGGACCAGCCAAGGAAGATTCTTTAGAGGATATCATGAACCCATACATGAGAGAGTTGAAGATTCATCCCAAAGAGTTGTTGCTTGAAGATGGGGAACTCCGGATAAAAGAGGTTCGAGGCCCTAAAGGTGAAGGAGGTCTGGAGGATAGGATGGAAGCACTAGAGCAAGAAGTCTTTAGGTACAAGAAGATGGCAGAGCGCGAAGTGGATATCATCCATAAGATTTGTTCCGAACTCATCGCCGAGCACCAAAAGGAGACTGTCGAATTCAAGGATGAAGTCCTCTCACTCTGCCAAACAACCAATGAACTGCAAGCACAATTCTATGACATTCAAAATCAAAACTGTGAGTATGAGGTTAGGTTTAAACGCATAAGTGCTGCTGCAAGTTTTAGGATGCTGGAAACCACGATGTCCTTTGTTGATGGGAAGCCCTTACCCTGGAAGTCGGATGAAGATGAGAGGATACCACCACCACCAAAGGAGTAATTCGTCATCAGGTTTGGCATCCCCTTGGTTTGTTCCAAACTTGGGGGAGTGCCGCGGTATCACATCACTATCTTCTATATTTTTACCCATATTAGTAGAGTCATATCATGAATAGAGAAGTTATTATGTAGGATGGTTTGCATTATGGAAGTGTCCCCTCTCTCGTTAGATATGTATCCCTTGGATTGAGTTGCCGTTATGGAATACTAATGAGAAGTTCTATCATTCACTCTTGTTCATAGCTTATATTAGTTTTCAATTCGTGGTTGTATGATTGATCTTGTTGTTAGTATTGGTATCACTTTGGGATCATTGAGTTAATTTAGTTGGTTTTGGCAAACCTGGCTCGGTCAGTAGCAACACTATTTTTGTGAGTTGAATGAAAAAGATAAAAGTACTCTAAAGAAATATAATTTCATCGTCTTTCTTTCTTGATTTGCTCTTAAGTCTAGTATTCTCTAGTTAAGATCTTTTGTGCTTCCAAGGAAGATTGCATGTTTGTTTTTATCACTTGTATGTTTGTTTGTTTCCTTCAACTCTTGTACTTGCTACCTGATGGCTCTGTGTATGGCGCCCAGAAAAGTGCTGGTGCGTGGTTGATGTAGAACTCGTTGGGAACCCCAAGAGGAAGGTATGATGAGCACAGCAGCAAGTTTCCCTCAGTTATGAAACAAAGGTTTAATCGAACCAGTAGGAGCAAGGAAACACCCCAAAGGTGTTACTAGCTGAGCTTTGGCATGCACTAGGTGCTAGTAGCAACATGGAGACATGCACAACACAACCACAAAACTTTGTCCCCAACTTGCGATGAGGTTGTCAATCTCACCGTGTTTTGCGGAAAACAAAGGATTAAACGTATCGAATGGAAAGAAGTAAAAGTTCGCAGAAAGTAAACACAAAGCAGTAAACAGTTTGTAGATTGAATGTAAAAGACAGGGACCGGGATCCATAGTTCACTAGAGGTGGCTCTCCTTAGATAGATAACATGCTGGGTGAACAAATTACATCGGGGCAATTGACAAACATCGAGAAAGCAATACATGCATAAACTAATCATCTTAACTCCTTTGAGACTTGATTGGGCATTACAACATTATACATAGACCGCCATCTAACTGCATCTATGACTAATAATCCACCTTCAGGTTATCATCCGAACCCTCTCCAGTATTAAGTTGCAAGCAACAGATTATTGCTTTACGAACTGCGCGTAAAGTAAACAATACGATTGTTCTATGAACAAAGGATTGTTGTTTTCTCCCTCATAGCAATAGCACATCTAGTACCTTAGAGATTCTGTCACTTCCCCAGATTACCAGAGGCATGAACCCACTATCAAGCATAAATACTAACTCTTGGAGTTGCTAGCATCTACTTGGCCAAGATAGCTACTAACAATGGAAAGCATGCAAGATCACAAATAACAAAGACATGATAGAATCAATAATCAATCTGAAATAGCATCTCAATATCCATCGGATCCCCGCAAACACAACATGCAGAATTACAAATAGATGATCTTGATCATGAACGTAGCTCACAAGATCTAGACATGAAAGCACAAAGGAGGAGAGTCAGCCATCTAGCTACTACATGTATCCGTAGTCCAAGGATGAACTACTCACGCATCACACCGGAGGCTTGCATGGTGAAGAAGAAGGCCTCCAGGGTGAATTCCCTCCCAAGGTGGGAAGAGCTTGATCCCTCGATCTAGGGATGGAGATGAGGCGACTCTGCACTCTTTCGTGGATTTTGATCGGCCCTTAGGGTTTCGTCCGAGGGCAATATATAGGCGGAAGGAGAGGTCGAGGGTGCTGAGCGCCACACCACCTGGCGGCTGGCCGCGACCAGGTGGTATGGTGGCCCCCGCCCTCCGCTCAGATTCGGCACTTGATGACATTCGAAAATAGGCACTTTGGCTTTTGTCCGTCAATTCGAGAATATTAATATTCGACTTTCCGGAACCAAAAACAGCAGAAAACAAAGCATGCACTGTGGCTCTTGTTAATAGGTTAGTCCAAGAAATCATATGAAAAGTACTCCAAAGTTGGAACAAAACACAAGAAAGTGGATAAAACCAAGCATGGAACATCAAAAATTATAGATACATTTGCAATGTATCACTACCTAGCCTTGCTAGCCAAAAACCTGTACTGAGAGGGAATTCTTCTCATGCATCCACCTCCTTTAAACCAAACCCATGCCATTTGTGTCCACCATACCTACCTAGTAGTATTATTGCTAATCCAAGTAAATTCTTGTTTTATCTACCTCCCAAATTAAACTTGTTATGTGAAAATTAGTGAGTAAAAGCTCTCACGAACTTGATGGCACACTTTACTTTCTTGCATTTAATAAACTTGAACCATTGGGTCCTTTTTTTGTTGCGTATATGCTTGCGCTTTATGAGTTGAAGTTAGCAGAACGATGTATCATGGGGACCACTTTCAACACTTCATTGGTACTTGTACCTAGTTAATATCATATTCTTTTGCTTATGGATCCCGGCGGTGTGAAATAAAAGTGGAACTTGTAAGATCATGGAGTTTATATGTGTGTTAGAGAAACGCCTGGGCCGCTAGCCTAAGCCATGCCTAATCAGGGTGGAAACTTGCAGCATAACTATAGTGAGCATTCTATGAAGCATCCTCAATAAAAACCTATGCAAATAGCAAATAAAAAGATCACTGAGATGCTCACTGTCTGCTTGCCTTGTCATTTTGATTATGGGATAGCTCCTGTGTCATGTGCAAGGGGTACCCCGTTGGCGGTTCTCAATGATACACATGTATTTACAATGACAAGAGCTTACTCGTGACTGAAGTTGAGTAGCATGAGGTTCGGTACTCATAAGTAAGGGGCATGGGACTTCAATTTATAACTTGTCAAGCATATCCTCTTAGTTGTGTCACTTTAACCTTAACCACCAAAAGATGCCTATGATAGGGGCAATGAGAGCTGAAAGCTAGTAAGTATCATAATTTTTGGGAGCTCTTTATGAGACTTGCAATCCCTGCTTCCCTCTGCGAAGGGCCTTTCTTTTACTTTGTAGTTGAGTCAGTAAACCTACTCCCTTCTATCTCAGCAAGTATTTTGAGTTGTTGTGTTTCATTCATTCATAAGATGATTTACTCAATCATGTTTCTTATGTTCCTTGTTTTGCACACTGATCTTATCTTGATGTTTACTACTTTGAAAGCTATCACTGAAAACCAGTTATTTGTGAACTCCAGCAAATTATCAACTATTCTTCGACCAAGAGCTAAGTTTGCCATTACCAATTATGATTCACTTTATGTATCTTTATTGTGTTTCCTTTACTCATTGCAAGTTGAGTTATATAATAGTGAGTTGTCTTCTATTATGATCTATGTATTTGATGAATGTGATGCTTCTTGTCCGTATTCTTTTATCGACTCTTCACTCCATAAACCTGAGGCCATGTTTATTGAGCTCGGTTTCGCTTGGGGACAAGCGAAGTCTAAGCTTGGGAGAGTTGATACGTCCATTTTGCATCACTATTCTATGTCATAATTCACTGTTATTCATTGATATATTTCGTATTGAGAGGTGATACTTATGTTATTTCATCTGTTTTTGCATGGTTGATGACTTTTGGAGCATGGACCGCTCCAATCAAGATTCTGATGGAAAAGGTGCTGTTTGGAGGCAAAATTTGTGAAGATAAGAAAATCCGGGAAAATATACGGAAAATCCTATTTTTCTAGAACACGGCGAAGCGAAGGGGTGCTGAGATGGGCCAGGGGCCCACACCACCTGGCGCGCCACCTGGGCCACGCCACCGGTGGTGTGGCCGCCTGTCCACAGCACTCCCCTCGGCGTATATTATCCTCCGAAACCCTAAGACTCGGGAGCAACCAGAAGATTCCACCGCCTCTGCAGGCGGAAACACCGAGAGAGAAAGATCTCTCGGTAGACAGATTCTGAGGGAATTCCTTCCGAGAGGGAGATCGTCGCCATCAACACCACCATCAAGCTGGACTTCATCGGGATCATCATCATCATCATCACCACCATCATCACCATCAGCACCCTCATCACCATCTCCATATTGCTGTAACAATTGGGTTGAATCTTGAATAGTTCTTAGGGAAAACTTTCCCAGTGTTGATTACTCTTTGTAGTTGATGCTATTGAGTGAACCATTGAATTATTGTTTATGTTCAGATTGTTATACATCATTATTCCATCTCTGATCATGATCCATATGATCTCTTGTGAGTAGTTCGTCTTGTTCTTGAGGACATGGGAGAAGTCATGTTGTTAGTAGTGGAGTTGTGTTGAGAAATATTCAATAGTTTGATATTTAAGTTGTGGTGTACTTCTTCTAGTGGTGTCATGTGAACGTCGACTACATGACACTTCAACTATATGGGCCTAGGGGAATGCATTGTGTATTTGGCTACTAATCGTAGGGGTTGCCGGAGTGACAGAAACCTGAACCCCCGTTAGGAAACCATTGCACAAGGGACGTAAGGGTCTTAGAGTTTAAAGCTATGGTTAGGTTTCTATCTTAATTACTTTCTTGTACTTACGGATGTTTGCAAGGGGTATAATCACAAGTATGTATTAGTCCTAGGAAGGTCGGTACATTAGCACAGGTTCACCCACACAACACTTAGCAAGCTAGAGAAGATTAATCAACTATATGAAGCGAAAGCACTTGACAGTCTTCCCATGTGTCCTCGAGAACGTTTGGTCATCTTAAGTAATACAACCGGCTTGTCCTTTGCTGCATAAAGGATTGGGCCACTTGCTGCATTTATTCCTACTGTCTTTTATTTACTCGTACTTTGTTTACTAGCTTTATCAAAAAACCCTAAAAATCTGTTTGCTAAGTATTTGCAGAGAATTCCTGATCCATACCACTAGCCAGCACCTTCTGCTCCTTGTTGGGTTCGACACTCTTACTTATCGAAAATACTGCGATACACCCCCTATACTTGTGGGTCATCAGACATCCATAGACAAAAGAGCATGATATCAACTAGGTACAAAGTACCCGTGCAATGTTGAAAGCGTTCCCCATGACAGCATGGTTCTGCTAATCCCCAACAAATAAGTGCAAGAATATACAACATAGACGACACAATGGCTCAAGTTTATTAAGGGTAAGAAAAGTAAAGTGTGCCATCAAGTTCGTGAGAGCTTTAATCACTAGTTTTCTCATAACAAGTTTAATTTGGAAGGTAAACAAAAGCATGAATATACTTGGAATAGCATATGCTAATAGGTAGGTATGGTGTACTCTTTGGAATAACTTGGTTTAGCGAGTTGGATGCATGACTGAAACTCATACTTGGTTACGGAGGCTAGCAAAAAGACTGGGAGCAACAAACTAAGAGAGCAATAATGGCCATAATCATGCAGAGTGATAGAACATCATTGATCAAAGCATAAAGTGATACTACAAGTTGAAAACTAAAGGATCATAGAGGCTTATGGTGACTTGAGATAGTCATAACATGGTGTGAGCATGCGCCAAGTTAACCCAAATAAAGCATCAAAGGAGAATACCACTATACTATGCTTTAATATGCTAAAACAACGCATGATTCATCCAAGGCACATTAAGATATCTCAAATTTGTTTATAACAAGTCATGCTACAGCAAAGAATACTAAGCATAAATCCAAAACAATATCAAGCATGGCATGACAAAGCATAGGCCACAGTCAAAAACAAGCTCTCTTTACCACTTAAGCATGAACTTTCCTACTCTTTTCCAAACCAAACCAAACTATTTGAAAACCAATGTATGAAAGAGGGGGTCCAACCAATTTATTCAGCAAACTAAGCAAACCAAGCGAATGAAAAACCAAAACGAAAACGAAAAAGAAGACGCTCCAAGAACAACACAACTGTGCATGAAACAATAAAAATGAAGCGTTTGGAAGAAACCTGGGATTTTTATTGATGAAGAAGGGGATGTCTTGGGAATCCCCAAGATTTGACGCTTGTACTTCTTGGATGTTTCTTGGGATGACACACGTGTCATCTCCAAGCTTGAGCTTTAGTCCATCCTTCATCTCATTACTCATTCCTTCCATACACCTGCAATTTTTTCCTTCATACAAAACTTCACACAATCTTTATTAGCAACATTAGTGCACTCAAGATAATAAGTCTTTAGGTTCAGTTCTAACACCAAGAAAACTTCTATTAAAACACTAGCTATTGTAGCACTTCCCTCAAAAAGCTCAATTCCCCAAAAGAACTCAAAAAGGAACCAACAAGAAGCAAATGCAGAAAATGGCAGAAATCTGTCAAAACAGACCAGCAGGTAAAGACGAATTTTTTCGAAGACCTTCTGTTGCTCAAATCAACAAGTGTTGAACTAACTAAAGTTAGATAACAACCTGGGCAGAAGCACAAAAATTCACGCCTCAAAAGGACGTACAAAGATTTTACACGAATTTTTATGGTGAAGCACAGAAATCTGTTTTGGGACAACAACTTTCCCAATCATTACTTATCTCTCATTAGAGGTTACTCTTGGCACAAAAAGCAAATAAAAAGGACAAGGAGCGGTTATTACTGAAGTAATAACTTCCAAGACTCAACTAAAACTTTTGGGTTATCTCCCAATAAGTACTTTTCTTTAACGCCTTTAAGTTAGGCATAAGAAGCAAGAAAAAGAATCAAGTGCTCTCAAATGAAGAAGCATTAAGATTAATACCAGAAATATCTTCAACAAGAAGGTATCTCATCCAAATAAGTTCTAGAGGATCCTCTCTCAATGCTCTTTGGTTCACTATTTTCATCAAACGGGTCTTCGGGATTAATCCAATCAAGATTCTTTTCTATGGCTTCATGCATTGCTACAAGTTTGAAGGGTATTGGTATCTTAATTTCCTCCCCATTAAGTTCAGATTAGTTCATCTTTTCTCGTGTACCAACAACGTCTACACATGATCCTAGCATATTGAAACGTTCGAAGACTTTTTTAGCTTCCTTGGCAACATCATAGAATTCCTTAAGCAAAGTTTCTAGAATAAAATCCCTCTTTTCAGGGTCCTCAATTTCTTTAAGTTTAAGAAACATTACTTGCATCAAGGGACTAAGGTTAACAAACCTAGCTTCCAACATGTGAACTAAAGAAGCTGCAGCAATCTCATAGTTTGGAGCAAGTTCTGCAAGGGATCTATCCTCAATATCCTCATGCTTACTAACATGATTAAAGAATTCTTCAATATTATCTTTTCCAATTATTGAACCACTACCTATTGAAAGGTCTTTCAAGGTGAATTTAGGGATCAACATGGTGAGCTAAGGAAGAGGAAAAAATAAAGGAGACTTAATTTTTGTGTGTTTTTAAATAAGAAAGCAAACTTGTAAAACTATTTTTTGTGTGTTTTTGATAAAGAAGCAAGCAAACAAAACAAAATGAAACTAAGCAAAACAAAAGTAACAAAGTAAAGAGATTGGTTATGAGGGACTCCCCTTGTGAAGATGTCCTTGACTCCCCGGCAACGGCGCCAGAAAAAGTTGTTGATGGCCCAAATATATCGAGCTCATTGGGGAACCCCAAGAGGAAGGTATGATGAGCACAGCAACAAGTTTTCCCTTAGTATGAAACCAAGGTTATCAATCCAGTAGGAGCAAGGAAACACCCCAAGGGTGTAGCTTTTGAACGTTGGCGAGGCACTACCGGTGCTAGTAGCAACGTGGAGACCTGCACAACACAACCATAGAACTTTGCCCCCAACTTGCGATGAGGTTATCAATCTCACCGGTTTTGCTGAAAACAAAGGATTAAACGTATCGAACGGAAGGAAGTAATAGCTTGCAGAAACTAAACACAAAGCAGTAAACAATTTATAGATTCAATGTAAAAGAAAGGACCGGGTTCAATAGTTCACTAGAGGTGGCTCTCCTTAAGATAGATAACATGCTGGGTAAACAAATTACAGCGGGGCAATTGACAAACATCAAGAAAGCATAAAAGCATATATTAATCATCTTGACTCCTTTGAGACTTGATTGGGCATTACAACATTATACATAGACCGCCATCCAACTGCATCTATGACTAATAATCCACCTTGATTTATCATCGAACCCCTCCAGTATTAAGTTACAAGCAACAGATTATTGCTTTACGAATTGCGTGTAAAGTAAACAATACGATTATTCTATGAATAAAGGATTGTTGTTTTCTCCGTAGTAGCAACAACACATCTAGTACCTTAGAGATTTTTGTCACTTCCCCAGATTACCAGAGGCATGAACCCACTGTCGAGCATAAATACTAACTCTTGGAGTTGCTAGCATCTACTTGGCCAAGATAGTTACTAACAACGGAAAGCATGCAAGATCATATATAACAAAGACATGATAGAATCAATAATCAATCTGAAATAGAATCTCAATATCCATCGGATCCCCACAAACACAACATGTATGGATTACAAATAGATGATCTTGATCATGAACGGAGCTCACAAGATCTAAACATGAAAGCACAAAGGAGGAGAACCAGCCATCTAGATACTACATGGACCTGTAGTCTAGAGATGAGCTACTCACGCATCACACCGGAGGCTTGCATGATGATGAAGAAGGCCTCCAGAGTGAATTCCCCTCTCCGTGAGTCTTGGAAGAGCTTCAGATCCTCCCGATCTAGGGATGGAGATGACGGCGACTATAGACTCTTCGTGGATTTTGATCGACTTAGGGTTTCCGTGTCGAGGCAATATATAGGCGGAAGGAGAGGCCGAAGTCTTGGGGTCGGCCAGACCACCCCCATGGGCCGGCTGGCAGCCGCCAGGTGGTGTGGTGTGGCCGGGCCCTAGCCCTTCTTCGTCTCGTATTCTGGCTCTAGATGTCTTTCGGTAAAATAGCAACTTTGGCTTTTGTCCCGTCCAATTCCGAGAATATTCATTTTCTGACTTCTTGGAACCAAAAACAGCAGAAAACAGGCAGCTGACACTTTGGCTCTTGTTAATAGGTTAGGCCAAGAAATCGTATGAAAAGTACTCCAAAATGTGGACAAAACACAAGAAAGTAGATAAAACCAAGCATGGAAAATCAAAAATTATAGATACATTTGCAATGTATCAGAAAGTCAGAAAATGAATATTCTCGGAATTGGACGGGACAAAAGCCAAAGTCAGTTTTTCACCGAGGGACAGCAGGAGCCAGAATACGAGACGGAGAGGGGTTGGGGTCCGGCCACACCACTAGTCAGCCAGCCGGGCCAGGCCGTGCCGGTGGTCCGGCCGCCCAGCACCCCTCGGCCTCTCCTTTCGCCTATATTGCCTCGACATGTAAACCCGAGGACCGATCAAAATTCCACGAAGAGTGCAGAGCCACCGTCATCTCCATCCCTAGATCGGGAGGGATCTGAAGCTCTTCCCGACACCCTGCCGGAGGGGAGAATTCACCCTGGAGGCCTTCTTCATCACCATGCAAGCCTCCGGTGTGATGCATGAGTAGTTCATCTCTGGACTACGGGTCCATGTAGTAGCTAGATGGTTGGTTCTCCTCCTTTGTGCTATCATGTTTAGATCTTGTGAGCTCCGTTCATGATCAAGATTATCTATTTGTAATTCCTACATGTTGTGTTTGCGGGGATCCGATGGATATTGAGATGCTATTTCAGATTGATTATTGAATCTATCATGTCTTTGTTATTTGTGATCTTGCATGCTTTCCATTGTTAGTAGCTATCTTGGCCAAGTAGATGCTAGCAACTCCAAGAGTTAGTATTTATGCTCGATAGTGGGTTCATGCCTCTAGTAATCTAGGGAAATGACAGAAATCTCTAAGGTACTAGATGTGATGTTGCTACTAGGGCGAAAACAACAATCCTTTGTTCATAGAACAATCATATTGTTTACTTTATGCGCAATCCGTAATGCAATTATCTGTTGCTTCCAACTTAATACTGGAGAGGGTTCGGATGATAACCTGAAGGTGGATTATTAGTCATAGATGCAGTTGGATGGCGGTCTATGTATAATGTTGTAATGCCCAATCGAATCTCAAAGGAGTCAAGATGAGTAGTATATGCATGATTGCTTTCTCGATCTTTGTCAATTGCCCCGCTGTAATTTGTTCACCCAACATGTTATCTATCTTAAGGAGAGCCACCACTAGTGAACTATGGACCCCGGTCCTTTCTTTTACCATCAATCTACAATCAACTATTTACTGCTTTGTGTTTACTTTCTGCAAACTATTACTTTCTTCCACTCAATACGTTTAATCCTTTGTTTTCAGCAAAACCGATGAGATTAACAACCTCATCGCAAGTTGGGGCAGAGTTCTATGGTTGTGTTGTGCAAGTCTCCATGTTGCTGCTGGCACCGATAGTGCGCCCTGCCAAAGTTCAGCTAGCAACACCTTTAGGGTGTTTCCTTGCTCCTACTAGATTGATAACCTTGGTTTCATAACTGAGGGAAAACTTGCTGCTGTGCTCATCATACCTTCCTCTTGGGGTTCCCCAACGAGCTCGATATATTTTGGGCCATCAAACACGTGAATCTATTGAGAATGGTATGGTTGTATTCTTGTTCAGTCTTTTCATTCACTAACCTAGGAACAAATCTTTTCTATATCAGAAGTCAAATTACCTTACGCTTGCTTGATGAAATGTTTAGAATTTCTATTTTATGGTTGCGGTACTTAATTATGTTTGACACGAGGATGTTAAGGAGTTGTTAACCTGATTAAGATCCTATTGTAAAGTGAGATTCAGTAGGCATTATGTGTTAATGATTAATGGGGCTACTGCTCCTTGCTTTAAGTTCAAAATTGATTGTCTGCTAACCATGTTTAGGCTTATCTTGAAAAGTCATGTCGTTCCTTTCCAGTTCCATATCATTGCATGATTTGTGCTGACACAATCGGAACATACAATATGATTTACCTTTTCTATGCCTTGGTTTCAAATTACCTCTATAGAAGGGCTCCTATGTTAATCCTTGTTCTTTTGTATATTGCAGAGATGAAAAAATCTTGTTCAGGAAAAAAAATCAAGTGATGGTATTGATGCAATATTATGCAAACAATTATGAATGGTGCGACACGCTCCACCTTGAGGAACCTTCTAAAGAAGCAAGTGAAAAGGGAAATGATCTTGAGTCAAGGATGGAATAAGCATCAACACTAATTAATGAGAAAAGATTCAAGAATACTTGAACTAGAACCTCAGTCGGACGAGGACGTCAAGTACCAACAAACTGCTTTTACAGCCTGATCTTGATCAACTTCTCTCGGAGAAGATGGAAATGGATCAGTGTATCATTCAGACAAAAGCTTCTCAAATATATACACCCTTAGACGCGGAGCAGAAACTTTGTCATATCGAGAACTGAGAAACATTACAAGGCAAAGGGCTCTCTGCCAGTTCATAAATCTTTGCAACTTTAGTCGAGAGCAAGTTCGTTCTTTGACACTGTTCTGTTTCATCTTTCTTTTGTGTTTCTTGCTATTCTAGACAGGGTGTGTATCTACTTAAGATATCAGTAGCAAATTCTGTAAAAATGATACTATACCTTATATTATGAAATGTTATTCATTTGATTTAAATATGACGCCATAGCAACACACGAGAATATTTCTTATGTATGTAAAAGAGGTATTTTCTTTCATTATTTAGACTTAATATGGATCCGAGGGAGTATGTAGCTTGCATATACTGAGGTAAATCGTTTGAGTCAGATATATTTAAAATTCATTCACTTGTAGCTATGGCAATTCCAACAAAGACTGGAATGACCAAATTGTTAAATACTCAAATGTGTCTATAATCCTATCTACTTCCTCTCTTCCCATTTATAAGACATTTTGGCAAGCTAATATTAACAGAGAGAGTACATGATTTTGATCACAATAAGCTAACAACACTGATGTCGACTCCTTCCTAAACAATGCTCTGTCCATCTCCTCTTTCAAACCTCCACGGATCATTTTGTGGCTGAAACTTTTAATAGGTAATCCAATGTGAATGTAAATTATATATAATACCTACAAGGAGCACCACCGCTGTTGATAGGGTGTGATTCCCTGGCCAAGTTGTACATGCAACCCCCAAGGTCCGCTCATATCCCGAAAACTTGGCTGATTAGTACATGGATTTGATTGATAGAACTCACTAATCAATTTCTTTATGTTAGGTTACAACTCCCTTCTTCCTGAATCAGACTTTCACCCAGCTATATTAATATAGCAACTGTTTGAGAATGTTGCTGGGCTAGACAACACAACGCCTAAAAAAAAAACAAAGAAATGAAGAAGAAAAGGAATATAAAATAAAGCCGACAACAGTTGAAAGAGCATGTGGCCCCCATGTGTGGTTTTGATAATTAATGGCAATCTTTATGGACTAATATTTGTCTTAAGTTGTACTTATAGGAATTGTCCATTGACATCGCTTGGAGCATGTGTTGGCTTCAATGGCTTCAAGGTAGATGAAATATAGAAGAAGATGCGTTGTGCAAGCTCAAAATGCGCCCTCTCTAGAAGATCTCATAGTTGATGCTTGCCATTCTCGGTGATCATGGATCGATGAAGATAAGGTCAAAGTATGATCAAGGAAAAGGTATAATCTTGATAGGTTTTTCCTTTTGGTGGTCTCATGTTGGTAGTTAAGAGACCGGGTTTAGGATAGATAGACGTACTATCAAGAGGGGCTATCGAGTGAGTAGCTCGATTATATCGTTCGGAGAGAGACCAAACCTTTACATTCTTAGCATCATCCTTCCTGGTTGTTTGTTAGTCTTATCCATGTGAGGATATAGAGCTTCTGGTAATCTTCATAACAAGCTCTTGTTCATCAAAAACATAATTTTATTTTATATCTTATTGCGTTTTTGATCTTGGAGGTTTTCCGGATTCTCACCAAGTGAGGTGCCTCGCATTACAATACTTGATACATTCTCATTTGTTGGGTAGCTCTTGTCGTCCTCTTTCCAACTAAATTGGTTTCGGGTCAATCGGAGTTTCCTAGCTCAAGTTATTGCATTTGGAAGTTTGCCTCTTATTCATTTTTTAAAGAAAAAAAAAAAAACTTTTTCTTGGGCGGCGCGGCGGTACTATCGGGTATCGGCTTATTCATTTTAAAGAAAAAAAAAAAAAAGTTACTTTTTTTTGGGCGTACTACCGGATCAGGATCGCACCTACCTCGGTCCCCTCCCTTTGTGCCACCCGGTAGGGGCGCTGGTCTTGTCCGGCACTACCGCCGACCAGATTGCCTGGCCGCTCAACCTACCAAGCTCCCAAACGCACCGCTTTGCTCATGAGCCCCCACCTCCTCGCACGCGCGTATTCTGCTCCCGCGTCACGCGCTTGCCCCGCCACGGCCCCGCTTCCCTCGCTCGAGCGTGCCTCGCGTTGGCCCGCTTCTCCCGCGCTGCGCCAACTAGCTCCCGCACGGCTCTCGCGTCGCTCTCGCCCGTGTTGACCGACCGTGCTTGCTCGCTGAGGCTGCGCCTGCCGCCCGTCCGATTCCTGTGCGTTGCTGGGATGCTGGGCGATAGTACCGGCCAAATCCGGTACTACCGGCCCAGGCAGGAAAAATGCCCCAACGGCCAGAAAAACGTTGGGCCTATAAATAGCCCCTCTCTCTCTTTCTTTTTCATCGGTTCCTCCTCCTCTATTTTTTCGCAAGCCTTGCCCCATTTTGGTCTACCCCTTTGAGCTTGATTTCTCTTATTCCCCTCCAATGATTCTTGCCAATATTTGAGAGGAATATAGAGAAAATCTAGATCTATCATTTGACCAAACCAAATCACCTCTTTGTGAGTGAATCTTTGGGATCTAGATCTTGGGGGATTTTGTGTTCTTCCTTTGATTCTCCCTCTCTTATTCCCCAAGTGCTTTAGTAGCTTTGTTGGAATTTGAGAGTGAAGTATTGGAGCATCTTTATGGTGTTCTTACCATTTGCATTAGGTGCGTCGGTTTGTGTTCTCCCCGGAGGATTTGGTTGGTGAAATCAAGAAGTTTGTCCCTCTTGGGTTCTTAGAATCCTAAACGGTTGTGTGGCTTTTATGGCGTGTTCTTGGGGCCTTCAATTAAGTTGTAAAGCTCTCCCCAAGATTGAGTCCTTGGTGACGATTATTGGGAGCCTCCGATTAAGTTGTGGAGATAGCCCCAATCTTGTACGGGTTTGGTAACTGCCTCAAGTGTCCCATAGTGGAACGGGTGCTTGTCGAGTGGTGGGTCCTCGGGAGTATAGGGTGAGACCTCTTGTGGCATTGGTCGTCTTAGTACCACCTACCCCTCCAACGAGACGTACTCCCTTGTTGGGAGGAACTCGGTAAAATATCGTCGTCCCCCCGTGCCTCGGTTATCTCTATACCCGAGATCTTTACTTATGCACTTTACATTGTGATAGCCTTCGTGCTTGAAGTATTCTATTGCTATCACTTTGTTGCTTGTCTTGATTAGCGTAAGTTGTTGGTGCACATAGGTCAATCTTAGTATATATAGGCTTTGTGCTTGACAAAAGAAAATGCTAGTTTTATTCCGCCATTATTAAGTCCATCTCGTAAAAGTTTTAAACTGCCTATTCACCCTCCTCTAGGCGAAATCCATGATCTTTCAACAATGGCTCGACGAAAACGAGGGTGACCCGCAACCGCTGCGCCCTCCGGAGAATTTACACCACACTCCTAGCACTCCGAAGCGTCACATACCAAGCAAAACCTTCAAGAAGGAAAGCGACGACAACGACGCTGTTGCCCGGACTAGTTCTAGGGTTTTCCCCGATATGTTTCGGGAGGTGGGGAAGAGATATACCCGACGCCCTTCAGGAAGGACGGCGACACCCGCAGGCGATGCCACGTCGGTGTCTAGACGAGAAGGATTTTCCGGACCCCTCAAAAAACCATACTCCCGGACACTTCGGATTGCTCCACCAAGCTCGCCGCCCACCAACACACGCCACCACGATCTTGCATTCCACAGTTGTTACTGGTATTGTAATGTATACCAATATTCCCTCTGTTCTATAATTCTTGTTGTGGTTTTAATTCAAATTTGAACTAAAAACACAACAAGAATCCTCGAACGAGGGTGTAAGAAATTAAAATATTCTTCATTCATTTAGATAGTATGGATCACTTCATCGAGCACTAATGAAAACGACCAGGGGGGTGGGACCTGGAACATTTCACTGGCTAAAGAAACGAGGTGGATAAGAGAACTCTTGGCCAGCAGGGAGGACGATGGGACAGCAAGGACCGGCTTGATTTAGGCCACCGACAGACCTAGGTGGCGATGAGCGGCGAAGGAAGGGAGAGACGTGCTGATGATGGAGGTGTGCGCCCAGCTTCTTGGATGGAGTTAAATTTTCTATAGCAATGTGCTGAACACAATGACATTGGAGAAACTTGAGGAATGGGGACATTTAGTTAATTAGGTAATTTTAGTTATTTTTCTAAGTTGTGCACTATTTTTCTGTTACTTTCTTGTGATCATAAATGCATTATTTTTGCTGTTGTTGTTGTTGGATAATAAGAAGAAATAAAGATTGCCATTGGCTCGTTGCAACATGTGTATCTTCATTACTTGTAAATAAGAAATTAGTGTGCCATCATCGGCATTGGCTCAGTTGTACACAATATGCATCATCTCTATCGGCACTTGAGGACCATTTCATAGATTTACAAACATTTTGAAAAATTGCCTAAGTGATGGCAATGAGAGATGACATATGTTTGAAAGTGAGATGATGGAAGTGGAGGAGCAGGGAGAATGATGACGCTTTTGTCTTCTCACAAGGACGACACTAGTTAATAAGATACATGACCACTGTATGGGAAAAGAAGCATGGAAGAGCAATATTCACTAAGATATGAATGCAATCACATACTTTCAAATATTTTTAAAATTAGGAAAAAATGTTTTACCAGTTTGTATTTTTATCCCGTGATAGCGCATGGGTACTCAACTAGTTAAGTTGTTGTAATAATAATACTGTCTTTATTAAGGCTTATGGTCTTGATGGTCTGGTAGGTCGCTCCTAAACTATCTCATCTTTTCTGAATATTTACCTTATATGTCACCCCTAAGTAAAAATACGAGTTGAGATGTGATCGGCTCGATCGGCACAGTTCCGATAGGAAAAGAAATCGGGCCACGACAATCCTTGTATAGCTCACGTCAAGTCCTTTCAGCCCCGTGCACCGCTTGTGGAGTTTGCCACGCGGACAGCGATGTGCATAGTCGGTTAGTGCCAGCAGGCTGATTAGTAATGTCGCTTGCTTAATATCGTACGCAGCCACGCAGGGCTTGACTTGATAAAACCCATAAGCATGTTGGCTGATCTCCTTTTCTTTTGCGGGACGCTGATCTCCTTGGAAGGGCTTCACTTGATAAAGCCCACATGCACGTGGGCACTCAGCGGGAGCTGCATGTGCTAAGGTTTTTCCCCCTTAAAAAATAAATTCTTACTTGTTAGACATTCTACTTATATCTAACTAAGAGATTAACACGCGATACAACTCTACTACAAGAAGCCTAATGCACGCATCGTCCAACACTAGCAAATGCCTATATCGGAGCCGCCAATCGGCTATTGCCCTTTACATTTCTGAGCTTTTGTGCAAATATAACAGAGCATAATCATCATTGGCGTCTTCAAAAAGTTCTACCGTTAGATGGCCGTCAGCTTTAGCCTAGGAGATTTACGGCGGAAGCGTGGCCAAATTTCAAATAAAACTTAAAAAGATTGAGTTATGCAAAAATTCGCTTGCATCAGCAGCCCTTTAGCAATGGAATTATTCATGACCTAAAAAGTATATTCTATATAAATCAAAATCAAACCGTAGCAACGTGCATGTAACTACAGGTGGTGGAGAAAGAGTAGTTGCATGTAGGGAGATGTATAAAGCGAGAACAACACATGATACCTGCAAGCCGCCGTACGGAGTATGTGACGTCGCCTTGTAGCATTGTTCTTTTATTATACCACGGCAACGAAAGACAATAACCCGCACCGGCCTGCTCCCGCTCGTGCCGTCGTCGTTCCCGGTCCCTCCAAACTTGGCCGTCAATTTTGCTCAAACCTCCTTCTATTCCACGCCAATTCCGCCGTCCCACTAAGACACCGACTCTAGAGTCTAGAACGAAGCAAGGTCACACACGACGCGATCCCAGCCGCCCGTCTGAAGATCTGACGGCCCCCGGCGGCCGAACCCCCGCGAAACGGGCGACGGAAGACCTCAGCAACTTCCGCAAATACCCCCGCATCTTCGTTTCTCTCTCCTCCCCCCCAACGAGGTTCCCACCCCACGCAACCCTAATAAACCCTGCCTCCCCGCCGCCGCCGCCTCCACTCCGTCCTCCGCCTCCAGATTCTCGCCCACGCTTCCGCCGCCCTCAGCCCCACCGTCTCCGGCGATCTACAGGTACCGCATCTTCCTGCCATCCCACCATCCCCCATCGTCACCCCGTAGCCCCCTACCATCCTATAGCGGTGCTCTTGTTCTCTCGGCGATTTTTCTGTGGATTTTTCCGATCGAACCGTGCGTTCGGTGCTCGATGCACGTTCTGTTGCTGCTGTGCCGTGAGTCCGCGAGCTAATCCGTGTTTTGCTGTTGTCTGTGGCGTGGATGCAGGAGTAGATCGCCGCCGGAGAGCCCCAGCCCCCGACCATGTCGACATTCGCGAAGCCGGAGAACGCTCTGAAGAGAGCGGAGGGTGAGTCTAGGGGACCTCCTGCATTTTCCCTCTCTATGCTTTACGATTGTTGGTGCAGCGATGTCTACTGCGAGTAGGGTTTGTTAGGAACTTAGGACGATAAGTTGTGTCCTGTTTGGTTCATGTATTACATTGTGCTGTGCTAATTGTTATTAGCCAATGTCACCTGGTCATCGAATTGTAATGTACGTGTGGGCAGTACATTCGAAATGTTGAGTTATTGGAGCCACTGAGTTAATATCACATAGGATAGGCTCGGTTATAACTTTGAATGGTTCATAAGCCATGTGAATTTTATGGCTTATTATATCATAGACTGGTTGTGCTCTTTGTCCTGACGACCACATACCTGACCTGGAAAGTAGTCCTAATCTGAAGTTATGCTGGTTCTGAGAATTTCACTGGGCGCTTAAGTAACTATTGCTATGTTTTCTTTTCTCGCTTGTCCCTTTTCCTGTAGGACAGCATAACTTCTCAACAACCAAAGATACGTCCACTTAAGCTTCATTTTATCTAAATCAATGAGGATGTTTCAGTGGAATTACACTGTGTTGTTTATTAACTTCTCACACCAAAATGTAGTCATATGTAGTTACCTGCATGGCTTTCTCTTCATTTGCAAAATCTTAGATAAATCCAGATTTTCCATATTTCAGTAAAAGATGCTCACACTGTTTATCACCTTTGATTTACTCCAGAGTTGATAAATGTTGGACAAAAGCAGGCAGCGCTGCAGGCGCTGCATGATCTCATCACATCAAAAAGATACAGGTCATGGCAGAAGCCTCTCGAGAAGATCATGATGAAGTATGTAGAGCTGTGCGTAGAGCTAAGGAAAGGCAGATTTGCCAAAGATGGCCTTATCCAGTACAGAATTGTCTGCCAGCAAGTCAATGTGTCCTCTTTGGAGGAGGTCATAAAGCACTTTATGCAACTCTCCAATGAGAAAGCTGAGGAGGCAAAGACTCAAGCGCAAGCGCTGGAAGATGCTCTGGATGTTGAAGATTTGGAAGCGGACAAGCGTCCAGAGGACTTGATGCTCAGCTATGTTAGCGGGGAGAAAGGGAAGGACCGATCAGACAGGGAGTTTGTCACTCCATGGTTCAAGTTTCTGTGGGAGACATACAGGACGGTGCTCGAGATACTGAGGAATAATTCAAAGCTTGAAGCACTATATGCTGTAAGCTTTTTAACTGCTTTGCCATTATCCTAGTGGTCATCTCGATATACACTTCTGTTATATTTTATTCTGTTTGGCGTTGATTTTACCTGTATAACGGAATTCAACATTTCTGGTTTACTGCAATAAGGTTTTGCACTGTTTTTTTTTGTAAAGTAACTACATATACTGCACTAAATGGTCCAACACTGTTTGGGGTCCCACTGCTAAACCGCAAATTGAATCTGATTCATCGTAGTCTTTCTCTCTAGTCATTCTGCCTGTTTCTACATTCAGAAACTTATCTCTGATAGTTTTTGCTGCTGTTGCTTCAAGCATCTTTCCAAATAACAGTGTTGTTGGTTTTCCAGTACTCTTATCCTATGCATTGTGTAGCCTTATGCTCTCTCTCCCTTCATTGATATATAGTATGGCTGGATTGAATGAAAATTGTTTCTTTACTAAATTCTCTACTAGCTATTGTGTTTGGTACTTTGCATTTTCCCTATTTTTTTCGGAAGTAACTATTTGGATTCTTTTGCCCATAGCACTAAAATACTAAATGATATTCAGCAGCTAATCTGTCTGTTTTTTAAACCTTTCAATATGCAGATGACTGCACACAAGGCTTTTCAGTTCTGTAAGCAGTATAAAAGGTCCACAGAGTTCCGCAGATTGTGTGAGATTATTAGAAACCATCTTGCAAATTTGAACAAATATCGTGACCAGCGAGATCGTCCTGATCTGACTGCCCCTGAAAGCTGTAAGCTGTACCTTGATACTAGGGTTGAACAACTGAAAATTGCTACAGAACTTTCCCTATGGCAGGTTTGTGCCATAACTTATCTTATCTTCTTAGTGCTAAAGAAATAAAATTCACGAACCAAACTTTTCTTGCAGGAAGCTTTCCGATCTGTGGAGGATATCCATGGATTGATGAGCTTGGTTAAGAGAACTCCCAAACCATCTGTCCTGGTCGTATATTATGCCAAACTAACTGAAATATTCTGGATATCTGAGAGCCATCTGTATCACGCATATGCATGGCTGAAGCTCTTCAATTTGCAGAAGAGCTACAATAAGAACTTAAATCAGAAGGATCTGCAATTACTAGCATCTTCTGTTTTGCTTGCTGCACTTTCTGTGACACCATATGACAATAAATATGGTGCTTCTCATCTTGAGCTTGAAAATGAGAAAGAGCGTAGCTTGCGTATGGCCAACCTTGTCAATTTCTCCCTTGACTCCAAGCGCGAGAATAGAGAAATGGTTAGCTTCCAGTGGTATTCATTGTAAATATATTTTTCTTAACATAATTATTTGTTTTCTGATAAATTTCCCCTTCCATTTTCAGGCTTCAAGGGCATCTCTTCTTGCTGAGTTGGTATGTTGTGAAACCTTTTGGCTGCTGTTTTTATCATATGCTGCCAAACTTTCAATTCTCATGTTTATTATCACATCTATTGAGTCTTCTTTTAATTCTGCCTTTTCTTAGGGCATGTTTGTATTGGCCCTTTAATTCTGCCTTTTCATTAGGCATCTATAACATCTGCTATCATAGTGGTCCCTTTTTCATGTTACCAAGTATTCATATTAGAATAATCTCCTGTCCTGTGAAGCAAAAAAACGTTTTTCTTTTGCTAATCACACCTCCAGCACTCGTCCTATTTGTTCTATCACTTTGGGTAGCCCGGTATCTCTGAAATAGCAATATATCTGGAAGTATACACAGTGCAGAGCATCTCTTTAAGGCATCCATGATGCCCTGCCGTGTTTGTGTGCTAATTGAATTCACTTGTATCTTCTTATGTTGCAATTTTTTAGGTAATATATCTGTTCTTATAATTTTTTGTTCTGTCATCACGTACTTACATTATGCTCTCAAGTTTAGAACATGTTGCTTATCCAACTATCTCTCTCTTTCTCTCTATGATACGGAAATAGGCAGCCAAAGGGGTGATTTCCTGTGCTTCCCCAGAAGTGAAAGATCTATACAACCTTATGGAGAATGAGTTCCTTCCTCTGGATCTCGCATCAAAAGTACAGCCGCTGCTTTCCAAGATTTCTACGATTGGAGGAAAGCTTTCAGCTGCCTCTTCAGTTCCAGAAATCCAGTTATCGAAGTACCAATCTTCATTGGAGAAGCTTACGGCACTGAGGGTGCTGCAGCAGGTCCTATTTCTATGATATATATGTATTCATGCCTTTTTAATGATATATTGCATTATTATGTTTCAAACTTGTTGGTCAGCTCTCGTTTTAAACATTTTCAGGCATCTCAGATTTTCCAGTCCATGAAAATTGATATGCTCTCTAGAATGATCCCATTCTTTGAGTTCAGTGTTGTCGAGAAGATAGCTGTTGATGCTGTGAAGCACAATTTTGTTGCTATGAAAGTTAACCATTTGTCTGGAGCTGTTCATTTTGGCAACATGGTATGTCGCTAGACTCTGCACACTGCTACCTTCTTTAGGCCTCTCAATTTCTTTATGGAAAGGTTTATTTGTGCGCTGCTCTTTGTTTGCTATAAGGATCAAATGTGTTGCCTGCTCTGCGGTTTTTATGATTTCTGTATTACCTAGCTTATCATATTCCTTAGCGAAGAGGCTTTTGCCCCCTTGGGCTTTTTGAGTGTTCTCTAGGAATAAACTGTTCATAGTGAAGGGTTGCATTTTTATCGATTGTGTTATAAATTATAAATTACAAACATGTGCAGCATGACATGATTAGTCTCCGAGGAAGCAATGATGTGTCAAGCTACAGTCTGTTCACATAAATAATGTAATGTTTGCTTGCTTGTTCCATCACTCGTTTTATCAACTGCATATGTGCCAAATTCACAGTTCTTTCGATTGAGGTGATTTTTCTGTGCATTTTCATCACAAAATGCTTGGGATTTAACCTACTAGGCAAGAGTTTATTTTTGATTCCATCTCATATGCCAGATAACTCAGCAACATCTATTTTAGAATCTATTTGATGTTATTCTTACTTATATCTTTGCAGGACATAGAATCTGATGGGCTTAGTAGTCACCTTAGTGTGCTTGCTGATTCCCTGAACAAAGCAAGGTGTCTTATTCATCCACCTGTGCATAAGCCATCCAAGCTTGGTGAGAACTTGATTAGTCTTACTGGAGTGGTTGAGAAAGAACATAAAAAGCTTCTTGCAAGGAAGTCGATTATTGAAAAACGCAAAGAAGACCATGAGCGCCAAATATTGGAGAAGGTTACCTAGTTGCTTACTCAAACTCGTTATTTTTCATGGAGTATTTTTTTATGGTTTATATTTTTATTATTCTTAGGAGAAAGAAGAGGAGACAAAGAGATTGAGTATTCAGAAGAAATCTGCTGAGGAAGAAAGGGAAAGACTTTCGAAGGAGCAGAGACTTAGGGAGAAGCAGAGGATACAACGAGAAATAGAACAAAAGGATCAGAAGGAAGCACAATTGTTGTTGTTGAACACCGATAAACCACAACATATGAAGAAAGGGAAAAAACATGTCATTGAGGGGGTAAGAAACAGCTGTAAATTTTCAATAATTGCTGATCTGCTATATGTGCTCTATTTTGTGTGTACCACCTTGGATATGTCTAGCGATAAAACGGGATGCACTTTACATATTAGAATCTGGATAAGGGCAATATTCCTGTATGGTTAGCTCTGTACCGATATTTCCTGGTTTGTTTTGGTGAACTGTTGGAAAATGTGATAGCATGCTGTAGAATGTGGCAGGTTATGTAGATAAAGAGCAGGATCATATTTAGTGAGATAATTTGTTTCTTGTGGATCTTTAGACAAACATATTAGCACACTAGTGCTTAAATGGTTTGGTGAACTGAGGTTAATTGCTGTAACTATCAATTTGTATTCAGTAGAGTATACACACACATGTACTAGTTTGACTAAACCTGTTATGCTACTGAATAATATCTAATCTCTAAATTTGTGTCTTCTATGTACTGTCGTTTTAATACATTGCATGTTCAAATGGCAGGAAATAACAAAACAAGGTGCCCTTGAGCGGTTAATGCTTCTAAAGAAGAAGGAGCGTGATGAGATGGAGAGAAAGCTGCAGACCCTTGCAAAAAAAATGGATCACTTGGAGAGGGCAAAACGGCAGGAGGAAGCACCACTGATAGAGGAAGCCTTCCAGAAACGCCTCGAGGAAGAGAAGATCCTTCATCAGCAAGAGCAGCTGGTTTGTGTTTACTGTCATTTTGTTACCTACAAGGTGCAAATGCTGATTGTTGTTAACATGCTTACATTCATTATAAATTTCAACTTGGTAGAGAGAGATTGAGCTTAGCAAGCAACACCATGCGGGTGACTTGCAGGAGAAAAATAGGCTTTCTCGACTATTGGAGCATAAGGTATGTTTGCTACTTGCAACTGCATTCAACTTATTTAACAGTGCTGCTCATTGCATGCATCTTGTGTCGGAGAACACTATGATCTATTTTATCATGGTTTTCTTTGTAATAAGCTTTTCCAAGCATATAATATATAGTCGATTTATCCACTGAGGGAATCTTGAGGATAGTTTAGTGATTCAACTTTCTACCTGCACTTAATATTTGTTTGGACAAATTAAGTGGCTGTGGCATGTTTGAACAAAAAGGTCTCTGTTTGTATTGTTTGGATGATACAATTGGTGGTCTACTTTTTGGTGGATTACCACAGCATCAATTCAAATTTGTCATGTATGTTTAGCATATTTGTTTCTCATTTTTGGCTTCATGTGTCAACTTGAGTTTCTTTCAGCATGTAAATGTTTTCCTTCTCATAAGACTAGCCTTCACTTTGTTAATCTTTTGTTCAAACATTGACCGTAATGTTAGCATCCTTTTTGCTGTTTCAGAACGCTTTCCAGGAAAGAATTGTGCAACGTCGTGAATCTGAGTTTAGTAGCCTAAGGAAAGAGAGGGATGAGAGGATCAATCAGTTGATATCTTCAAGAAAGCGTGAAAGGGAAACTGTACGGAAATTGATGTATTATCTGAACCTGGAGGAACAGCGGATCCAAAGGCAGCGCGAGGAAGATGAGGCTAGAAAACGTGAAGGTAAGTGTACTCTTGGACTAATTTTACTATTTGCTCTACTTGTGGAGTGCAGTATTAGAACTCTATTATTGTTGTTGGTAACCTGAATACTTGAAACTGGCAACTCAATGATTGTTCTTGCGACTACATAGATTATCCAACTTGTAGTACTCCCTCCATCCCAAAATGTAAGGCGCCTAAGCTTTAGTCAAAAGTCAACATATTTTAAGTTTGACCAAATTTATACATAAAAATATAAACATTCACGCTACCAAACCAATATCTGTAGATTCACCAGAAAGTATAGTTTCTCAAAATGTCCATTTGATATTGTAGATATTCATATTTTTTCGTATAAACTTGGTCAAACTTAGAAGATGTTGACTTTTGGATAAAGCTTAGGCGCCTTACATTTTGGGACGGAGGGAGTACTTCAGACTAGTTGTTTTAGGCCTTGTTTACTTCTCTCGTATTTTTATCCACTAGAGTTGTGGGGATATGCGGAGATTTGGTGTTCACCCAATACTCTCCAATCCCCGCAAATACTCTTCCCCGAAAATACTCTACCATGTAGGAGAGTTTTCAATCTAAACAAAAATAAGAAGGATTTGCGGGGAAATCCCGGGATTATCCTGGCTAAATCCGGAATAGTAAACGGACTACGGGGATTTTGCGGGAATTGGAATAATCCTCTCCGTTCCCCGCAAATACACTAGTGAATACGAGAGAAGTAAACAAGGCCTTAGCGGGACAAGATAGAACACTCCATCTTAGTCTATTCCGAGTATACTCTAAAATGTTTGTGCTACTTTGAATTATCATTATTAACTTGGATTTTCTACTGTGTTTGTTTTTGATTTCTCATATTTGGACAGTGGATAAATTGACTATAAATCTTAAAAGAGTTGTTGCTTTGTTGCTATTCTATAATGTGTCAAATTGAAACACATACAGCTTACCAGATATTGTTGGTTTAATTTGCAGATGAAGAGAGGAGGAAGAAGGAGGAAGCAGAGAGGAAAGCCAAGCTTGACGCAATTGCAGCTAAGCAGGCGCAGAGGGAAAGGGAGATGGAAGAGAAGGCGCAGAGGGAAAGGGAGGCTCTCTTGAGAGGAGCAGAGCCTGTGCGAGCACCTGATACTGCTGCTCCTGCTGTTGCACCGCCAGCTCGTGAGCCAGCAGTGGCAGCTCCAGCTGTAGCAGTGGCTGCGCCTGCTCCTGCTCCTAGCAAGTATGTCCCCAAGTTCAAACGTGGCGGTGACAGTAGCAGCAGCAGCCAGAGGCCAGCAGCCCCACCTGAACAAGACCGGTGGGGCCCTCGTGATGACCGTCCTCGCCCAGATGCTAGGCCCCTCCGCCAGGACGCTCCTGCACGCCAAGAGGCTGCCCCTGCCCGCCCTTTTGCACGCCAAGAGGCTGCCCCTGCCCGGCCTTTTGCCCGCCAAGAGGCCCCCCCTGCCCGCCAGCAGGATGGTGGTGCTGCTGCTGCTGCTGCTCCTGCTCCGTCAACTGACCGCTGGCGTCCTGGATCTAGGCCCTCTGCAACTTCTTCATCCACTTCGTCGTCTGCCCCTTGGAGGCGGAGCTGAGGCTGCCTGCACTCTCCCCCAGCTGGTTGAGATTTTTGCCGTCCTTCAAGTATTGGAGCTTCACACACAATGTCTTCCTCTGCCACCTGGAAGCATGGTTACTTGAATGAATTTGTTTGTTTCGCACCAAATGTTCCTAAATTTTCGAAGCAAGTACTTCTGTTAGGTCCATATATATCTTGAAATCATGTTTGATCTTTTCAGAGTAGCTGTACTCCATACATATACATAACGTGTTGCTATCTGTTATGGTTGTACGTCAAAGTATGCTGTTAGTATTGCCCAGTGGAGTATATCTTAGTGTTGCAAAGCTTTGTCTGCTTGCTGCAGGGAAAGCAATTTATTGGGTTCTGTTTCCAATCAATCACATAATTTTTTGTCCGGTCTGTTCTTTTCCCCCTTCCGATCTTAAATAGTCCTGCAATGTACCATCTGCTGCCAAAACCCAGTTACAGTAAACTAGCCTCCAGTTGACAGATGTACAGCATCCTGTTCTTGCGTTTCCTCTCTGCCCTGTGTGAGATTGCTCAAGACCTCGTAGATGATGCTTTGTGTCAGTGTTGATGCTTCTGTTTTGTAGTCTACATATGCTGCATTTGCGATTCTATCGAAAAATAAACATCGCCACACTCCCAGCTGCATCATCCCATCCATTCATCAACATATTTCAATTATGAAGCTGAGCACACAGAATTTACCCAATAGTGAAGAAAGACAGAAGGAATCACCTGATCTAGTTACATTTTTTTTAGTTACTTAACTGAAAATCGAAGAGCTCGAGTGGAGTGACACTGACTCCCCATGGCGGCACGAGGGAAGCCATGCTTGATCCAGAGCGATTTCAGGAAGCCATGCTTGATGCAAAGCGAGTTCAATTACAAGCAGGGCGTGCAGAGGCTCATATTTCTCGTTTTTTCTAGTTGGCTTGGTGGGTGCTGCATGAGGGGAGATTTGAGTTGAATCAAGTTTAGCATTTTGTTTGGTAGTTCATATCTAGTTTTTTTTTTTTTGCAATTTTGACAAGTTGTTTGGTTGGTAATAAAACTGATTTTATCTCGTTTGATGCAAAAACCTGCATGTTTGGTTGCACATACCGTAGTGTTATGTTCACCACTTCTCAGAACTGGTGATGTTACCACGCAGTAGCAAGTAGACAGCAAATTGAAATAGCAGTTGCAAACAAGCATCAAATTAAACTAGTAGTACCAAATTAGAACCCTAATTAATAGCAAATATGAGTTCACGATAATATTACCTAGCTACTAGCAAATGAGAGTTCACCATAATATTACCTAGCTACTATGAATGAAGCATTTTACACTCACATCAGGGGTTATTCATAGAACACAAGGGCATCAATTTTTCAGATCCTGTGGTTTCCTCTCGCCACCCACATGTCGAGCGCCCACTGTTGTCTCATGTTCTTTCAAACAACACAATTTTTATGGGCAACACCATGACCACCGCCAGTGTCGTTGTCGTCAAGAACTACATCTTCCTCAGCTAGGAAGTATTCATCGGCGCCAATTGTAAGATCCAGTTGTGCAAAATGCAACATGTAAGAACAGACTTAACTTGGGCGGGGAAAGAATGGAAAGGCTTCTGATCAAGGATCTTAAACCCGTTCTTCAGAGCAGCGAAACACCTCTCAACCGTGACTCTAAGGCTAGAGTGCCTGAGAATGAATAGTTCGTTCGGGGTCCTTGGATAGTTTCTAGCAAAAAACTCATTGAGATGGTACCTTGTTGATCTGAAGGGTGGAAGAATTCCAGGCCGATAAGCATACCCGGTGTCTGCTAGGTGGAACCTGCCTTCAGGAAGCTTGAGCCCATCAGGTCTGCCAAGACTATCACAGAATTGTAGCATCATGGGCAGATCCTTCCCATCCAGCAAGCACATATGTGAATTTCATATCGAAATCAACACTGATAAGCACATTCTGGCCAGGTTAGTGCTTTCTCCCCCTGTATGTAGCTTGTTCGGCTTTCGGCACTCTAGCCATCACATGAGTACCATCAATTGCTCCAATATAATCCTAGCATTACAAGAATGTTAGGCGGTAGTCTAATACAACCATCTCATGAAGAACATGCTAGAGTTGCTCACTTTGGAAAAGGGGAACCATCGACCGTTGCCTTGCATCTTTGATGTCTATGCACTTCTATTCTTGTAGACAGTTGTTGGGCCTCCAAGTGCAGAGGTTTGTATAACAGCAACAAGTTTTCCCTTAAGTGGATCACCCAAGGTTTATCGAACTCAGGGAGGAAGTGGTCAAAGGTATCCCCTCTCAAGCAACCCTGCAATCAAGATACAAGAAGTCTCTTGTGTCCCCAACACACCCAATACACTTGTCAGGTGTATAGGTGCACTAGCTCGGCGAAGAGATAGTGAAATACAAGTGGTATAGATAATTATAAGTGATAATGGTGATAGAAAATAGCTTGATGGCGTGGAAAAGACTAAAGTAAAACTGAAATAAAGATAGAAGCAAGCAAACATGTAATAGATCTAATAGCAAACAGTGTTTCAGTGCTTAGAAACAAGGCCTAGGGATCATACTTTCACTAGTGAACACTCTCATATAAATATCTTCTCTTTATGATACTACTCTTAACTACTCTCCGGTTGAACACTCTAATCGATGGTATAGGGCTATAACAGCACACCTCAAAGTAAGCCTTTCCCATCTAGAAAACCCCACATTGTCACCTTGAGCACTAGATGAGTCCAATAAACACCACAATTTCATAGAGACATCCAACTCCAAATATAACTCATAACAAGTATTTGTAATCTCTAGCCTAAGTGCCACCATGGTGTGCACGTTGTCACTTTCACACACATGGGGAGAGTAGAGATCTATTAAATCACTTGAGTAGCAAGGTAGATCTATAGATTACAAGCTCATGACCACAACAAGATCATGCATAGAGAGAGAGATGAACACATAGCTACCGGTAGAACCCTTAGCCTCGAGAGGGATCTACTCCCTCCTCATCATGGGAATCAACAATGGTGATGGAGATGGCGGTGGAGATTGATGGAGATGGCTCCCGGGGCACTTCTCCGTCCTGGCAGGGTGCCAGAACAGAGACTTTCTGTCCCCCGAATCTCCCCTTCGGTGGCGGTGACGCTGCGGAACTTTTCGTAGATTTCTGATTGATCATCTAGGGTTTTGGTATCGGGAGGCTCTTATAGGCAAAATAGGCAAGGTCGGTGGCCGGCCAGGGGGCCCACACCATGCCCTGGCGCGGCCTAGGCTGGCCCGTGCCAAGGGGGGGGTGGCCACCCTGTGGCCCCTCTCCGACTCTCGTTCTGGCTCCATGAGTCTTCCAGAAAAATAGTAACTTTGGCTTTTGTCCCGTCCAATTCCGAGAATATTCATTTTCTGACTTCCTGGAACCAAAAACAGCGTAAAACAGTAACCGCATCGTGGCATCTTGTTAATAGGTTAGTCCAAGAAATCATATGAAAAGTACTGCAAAGTTGGAACAAAACACAAAAAGTAGATAAAACCAAGCATGGAACATCAAAAATTATGGATACATTTGCAATGTATCTGCAGACAACACGCATCTCAGCAATCTTCTTATTTACCATGGGAATATGGTGCTTTTTCTCTCTTTCCTCTTTTCATAATCTTTTTTTTCTCTCTTTTTTCTCAATATCGGACTCTTTTTTTTATAAGAAGAATGCTTCATAGATGCTCGTTATGGTTACGCTGCAGGTTTCCACCATGTCAGCATGGATTAGACCAATGACCCAAAGCTTTCTCTAACACACATGCATAACTCCATGGACTTACAAGCTCCCATTTCATTTCACACCGACGACATCCATAGACAAAAGAACATGATATCAACTAGGTACAAAGTACCAGTGCAATGTTGAAAGCGTTCCCCATGACAACATGGTTCTGCTAATTCACAACTTACAAAGCGCAAGCATATACGCAACATAGATGGGCACAATGGTTCAAGTTTATTAAGTGCAAGAAAGTAAAGTGTGTCATCAAGTTCGTGAGAGCTTTAATCACTAATTTTCACATAACAAGTTTAATTTGGAAGGTAGATAAAACAAGAATTTACTTGAAATAGCAATAATGCTAATAGGTAGGTATGGTGGACACAAATGGCAAATGTTTTAGTTTTAAGGAGTGGATGCACGAGAAGAATTCCCTCTCAGTACAAGTTTTTAGCTAGCAAGGCTGGGTTGCAAGTACAAGAGTTGAAGGAAACAAACAAACATACAAGTGATAAAACAATCATGCAATCTTTCTTGGAAGCACAAAAGATCTTAACTAGAGAATACTAGACTTACGAGAAAATCAAGAAAGAAGGATGATGAAATTATATTTTCTTTAGAGTACTTCTATCTTTTTATTCAACTCTCAAAATTAGTGTGCTACTGATCGAGCCAGGTTTGCCAAAACCAACTAAATTAACTCAATGATCCCAAAGTGATACCAATACTAACAACAAGATCAATCATATAACCATGAATTGAAAGCTAATATAACCTATGAAAAAGAGTGAATGATAGAACTTCTCATTAATATTCCTTAACGGCAACTCACACCAAGGGATACATATCTAACGAGAGAGGGGACACTTCCATAATGCAAACCATACTACATAATAACTCCTCTATTCATGATATGACTCTACTAATAAGGTAAAAAGATAGAAGATAGTGATGTGATACTGCGGCACTTCCCTAAGCTTGGAACAAACCAAGGGGATTCCAAACTTGATGACGAATTACTCCTTTGGTGGTGGTGGTATCCTCTCGATGAGCTTCTTGATCAATTTCCCCAAGTCCTCAATCTCGAAAGTGAGATTACGAATCAGCTGTGAGTTTTGCTCAATGCGGCTCATGATCATGTCGGGTTGAGAATTCTAGCTCTTGCTATTCTTTCCCCACACTTCCTCCTTGAAGTCTTCTTTTCCTGCATGGCTAGAACGAGGCAAATCCCAATTCGAGGGTAATTTCCCCTTGGGCATATTCTGGTATTGATGCTCATGGATAAGGGTATGGAAAGGATTCTTGGTGCGTGGAGGAAGTGACCAGGGATCTGAACGGTGATGAGGTGGCTTCCCTCCAATTGACATAGTACTGGCAGGGTTTGCCACCACTCCGATGCTTGCAATGGTAGTGTCGGTGTGCGGATGTTGGCCTTGCTCCTCTCCATCTTCACTTTTGATCTCCTTCTCCTTCCCGGGGTCTTGGAGGTCTTCCTCCATAGGCTCCTTCTCTTTATCCTTGGCAGACACCATTGTGCTTCTAAACCTTCAAAGAGTATGTCCTCGCAGAAACAGATCGAAAAAAACACGATGAAAACACGATATACGAACCTCGGGGGGTCCGGGGGATTATATATTACGAAGTTTCCTATCAAAAGGAATGTACTGGGAGAAAACGGGTTGGAGGCGGAGTCTAGGGTGGCCTCACCACCTGGTGGCGCGACCAGGGGTGGGCCCGCACCACAGGGTGGTGTGGGCCACCCTGACTCTGTTTCCGTCCCTTTTTCGCTTCGTAGCTTCCCTTATTGACTGAAAACTGCAAAAATATAGTTGGATAGTATTTTCGTGGAGCTTTCCTTACCGTAATCAAGTACCTATTTGAAAATGCACTGCAGTGTCTCTGAATTTGGTATCTAGTAGATTCTTCCGGAGTCATCACTTGAATAACATCGATATCTTCATCTTCATACACTTATTACTTGAGTCATAAAACCCTTCTCTTCCTTATTACACCATTATCTCCACTTCCTGAAAATTTCTTTCACACAAAATTTCACACGGTTCTCATTAGCAACATTAATATAAGTGAAGTGATAAAACCTTTTGAGTCCAACTTCAACTGAAAACCATCAAAACATAAGCTACTGAAGAAACTCCTTCCAAAAACCCAAAAAGAATTCAAAAAGGAAATTGAATAAAGAAGCAGATGCAAGAGTGGCAAAATCTGTCAAAACAGACCAGCAGGTAAAGATCAATTTTTTCGAAAATCTTCTGTTGCTCAAATAAAAAAGTGCAAAACTAAGGAAACTTAAATAACAACCTGGGGCAGAAGCACAAAAAATTACAGCTCAATCCGAAATACAGAGATCTCTCACGAATTTTTACGGTGAAGCACAAAAATCTGTTTCGGGACAGCAACTTCCCCAAATATTACTTCTCTCTCATTAGAGGTTGATCTTGACACAAAAACCAAACAAAACAGATAAGGAGAGGTTATTACCGAAGTAATAACTTCCAAGACTCAAAGAAACAAAAACAAACTGAAAGCAAAAATAAACTGGGTTGTCTCCCAAAAAGCTCTTTCTTTATAGCCATTAAGATGGGCAAGCTAATTTTGAAGATGCTCACATAGGAATATGAATTGAAGTGAAAAAGAGCATTAAGAAGCAAAAATACACACATTTAAGTCTAACCCACTTCCTATGCAAGGAAATTTTGTAAACAAAAAAGTTGTTGAAACCAGAGGCTACTTGCATAGGAAGGCAAAAGAAGTGCAACATAAAAACTTTCAGCATAAAACGAGGAAACTTGATATTATTGAGATGCATAAGAACACTTTTCCCTCTTTCATACTAACTTTCAGTATCATGCATAAACTTAACAATATAACTATCACAAGAACCATCATAGCAATGATCACTTATTCTAACAGAAAACACAGGAATACTAGCTCTCTTAACACTACTATGTGAAACAATATTAGAGGTATCCTTACAAAGGATAGTGTGTCCCTCTTCTTCATACTTAGTGACAAAGTCTTTCACATTTGCTATTATAGGTTCATCAACCATTTGTTTATCAGGTTCAACAACTTTATTCATACTTTCATCAACCATACTAGCTATCATATAATGTTCCTTTATCTTAACTGGGAAAGGCATTTTCTCAATGTAAGGTTTAGGTAAAACATGATTAGCAGTATAAACTTCAGTATTTCTTGTAGGAACACTAGCAATATCTTTATAAGGTTCATGATACTTATTCCACTTCTTTTTAGACACTTCAATATAGGAAGCAAAAGCCTTAAAATAAGAAGCAATAGCTTGAGAATCTAGACGATAAGCATTTTTTATATTTTGAAAGTCATTAGTTCCCATAAAAGATTCAATGCATCCATAATCATAATTTATACCTGACTTTCTACCTTTGTCATTCTCCCAAGCTTCAGCATTGTCTTGAATACGGTCCAGAAGATCCCATTTAGCTTCTTCTTCCATGCGAGTGAATGATCCAGCACAAGAAGCATCCAATAAATCCTTGTCATGTAGAGGGAGCCTTGCATAAAAGTTATTGATAATAATATTGTTGGAGAGCTCATGAATGGGATATTTGAGCATTAGTAACTTCAATCTCCCCCAAGCTTGAGTTGTACTCTCTCCATCAAGAGGCCAAAAGTTGTATATTTGATTCCGATCTTTATGAATCTCACTAGGAGGATAAAACTTTGAATAAAAGAGAGGCACTATTTCCTCCCATTCCAGAGCTTGACCATTCTTCAGCAGCTTATACCATTCCTCAGCTCTTCCTTTCAGTGACAATGAGAATAACTTCTTCTTAACTTGATCTGTAGTAATACCTGCACACTTGAACAACCCGCATAATTCGTGTATAAAGAGTAAATGATCACCGGGATGGACAGTTCCATCCCCAACATAGTAGTTATCCATAACACGATCAATAATTCTTGTAGGTATTTTAAAAGCATCATTCTCAGCAGGTGGTGGCTTATCTACTACCTTAGCAGTGGTAGTAGAATTACCAAATAAGAAACTCAGCGAATTATCCATAACAAAAATAAAGCAACTAGCAGAAGTAAACAATACTCATAGTAGAAGTTTCCTTTACCAGTTCCACTCTCCAATAGCGCTTCAATCCCCGGCAACGGCGCCAGAAAATAGTCTTGATGACCCACAAGTATAGGGGGTGTATCGCAGTATTTTCGATAAGTAAGAGTGTCGAACCTAACGAGGAGCAGAAGGTGCTAGCTAGTGGTATGGGTCAGGAATTCTCTACAAATACTTAGCAAACGGATTTTTAGGGTTTTTTGATAAAGCAAGTAAACAGAATACGAGTAAATAAAAGACAGTAAGAATAAATGCAGCAAGTGGCCCAATCCTTTATGCAGCAAAGGACAAGCCGGTTGTATTACTTAAGATGACCAAACGTTCTCGAGGACACATGGGAAGACTGTTAAGTGCTTTCGCTTCATATAGTTGATTAATCTTCTTTAGCTTGCTAAGTGTTGTGTGGGTGAACCTGTGCTAATGTACCGACCTTCCTAGGACTAATACATACTTGTGATTATACCCCTTGCAAACATCCGCAAGTACAAGAAAGTAATTAACGTAGAAACCTAACCTAAGCTTTAAACTCTAAGACCCTTGCGTCCCTTGTGCAATGGTTTCCTAACGGGGGTTCAGGTTTCTGTCACTCCGGCAACCCCTACGATTAGTATCCAAATACACAATGCATTCCCCTAGGCCCATATAGGTGAAGTGTCATATAGTTGACGTTCACATGACACCACTAGAAGAAGTACACCACAACTTAAATATCAAACTATTGAATCTTTCTCAACACAATTCCACTACTAACAACATGACTTCTCCCATGTCCTCAAGAACAAAACAAACTACTCACAAGACATCATATGGATCATGATCAGAGATGGAATAATGATGTATAACAATCTGAACATAAACAATAATTCAATGGTTCACTCAATAGCATCAACTACAAAGAGTAATCAACACCGGGAAAGTTTCCCTTATGAACTATGCAAGATTCAACTCAATTGTTACAGCAATATGGAGATGGTGATGAGGGTGCTGATGGTGATGATGGTGGTGATGATGATGATGATCCCGATGAATTCCAGCTTGATGGTGGTGTTGATGGCGACGATCTCCCCTCTCCGGGAAGGAATTCCCCCGGCAGAAATATGTTTGCCAGAGAGATCTTTCTCTCTCGGTGTTTTCCGCCCCACAGAGGTGGCGAAATCTTTCTGTGGTCACCCCCTCGAGTCTTAGGGTTTCGGGAGGATAATATACGCCAGAGGGGAGAGCCTGGAGTGGGCCAGGGCGGCCACACCACCTGCTGGCGCGGCCTGCCCGCGCCAGCAGCTGGTGTGGGCCCCATGTGGCCCATCTCCAGCCCCCCATTTGGCTTCCTTCGACTTCTGGAAAAATAGGATTTTCCGTATATTTTCCCGGATTTTCTGATCTTCGTGAATTTGCCTCCAAACAATACCTTTTCCATCAGAATCCCGACTGCAGCGGTCCATGCTCCAAAAGTCATCAACCATGCAAAAACAGATGAAATAACATAATTATCACCTCTCAATACGAAATATATCAATGAATAACAGTGAATTATGACATAGAATAGTGATGCAAAATGGACGTATCAAATACCACAACACTATGCTTTAATATGCTAAAACAACGCATGATTCTTTCAAGGCACATTAAGCAATCTCAATTGTTTATAACATGCCATGCTACAACAAAGATGACTAAGAGTAAAGCCAAAACAATATCAAGCATGGCATGACAAAGCATAGGCCACAGTCAAAAACAAGCTCCTTTTACCACTTAAGCATGAACTTTTCCTACTCTCTTTCCAATCCAAACCAAACTAGTTGAAAACCAATGCATGAAAGAGGGGGTCCAACCAATTTATTCAAGCAAACTAATAAAACCAAGCCAACGAAAAACAAAAAGAACACGCTCCAAGAACAACACAGTTGTGCATGAAATAATAAAAATGAAGTGTTTGGAAGAAACCTGGGATTTTTATTGATGAAGAAGGGGATGCCTTGGGCATCCCCAAGCTTTGACGCTTGTACTTCTTCGATATTTCTTGGGGTGACACGCGTGGCATCCCCAAGCTTGAGCTTTAGTCCATTCTTCATCTCATTACATCATTCTCTCCATACACCTGAATTTTTTCCTTCATACAAAACTTCACACAATATTTATTAGCAACATTAGTGCACTCAAGATAATAAGTCTTTGGGTTCAGTTTCAACACCAATAAAACTTTCATTTAAACACAAGCTACTGTAGAACTTCCTTTGAAAAGCTCAATTCTCCAAAGAGAACCCAAAAAGAAACCAACAAGAAGCAAATGCAAATAATGGCAGAAATCTGTCAAAACAGACCAGCAGGTAAAAACCAATTTTTTCGAAAACCTTCTGTTGCTCAAATCGAAAAGTGTTGAACTAATGAAAGTTAGATAACAACCTGGGGCATAAGCACAACAATTCACGCCTCAAAACGATGTACAGAGATTTTACACGAATTTTTACAGTGAAGCATAAAAATCTGTTTCGGGAAAGCAACTTTCCCAAGCATTACTTCTCTCTCATTAGAGGTTACTCTTGGCACAAAAAGCAAATAAAAAGGATAAAGAGCGGTAATTACTGAAGTAATAACTTCCAAGACTAATCTAAAACTTTTGGGTTATCTTTCAATAAGTACTTTTCTTTAACGTCTTTAAGTTAGGCATGATAGTTTGAGAAGATGCTCACATAAGAAATATGAATTGAAGTAAAAGAGAGCATCAAGAAGCAAATTCAAAACACATTTAAGTCTAACCCACTTCCTATGCATAGGAATCTTGTAAATAAACAAGTCATGAAAGCACAAAGCAACAAGCATAGGAAAGCAAAATAAGTGCAACTTTAAGACTTTCAACATAAAGAGGGGAAACCTAATATTATTGAGATGCATAAAACCATGTTTCCCTCTCTCATAATAACTTTCAGTAGCATCATGAATAAAATTAATAATATAACTATCATGTAAAACATTCTTATCATGAGCCATATGCATAAAAGAATTAATACTCTCCACATAAACAATGTCATTCTTATTAATTGTACTGGGAGCAAATTCAACAAAATAGCTATCATTATTATTCTCATCACCATAATCATCAAATATAGGAGGCATATTATAATCATAATAAATTTCCTCCTAAAGAGTAGGTGGACTGAAAATATCATATTCATAAAAACTAGCTTCCCCAAGCTTAGACTTTTCCATAGCATTAGCAATTATGGTGTCCACAGAATTCATACTAACAACATTGGTATTAGCATGCAAATAAAGTTCCATAGGTTTTTTAATTTTCTCTTCAAACACTTCATGTCCTAACTCAAGATATATACTATAAAGCTCTCTATTTTTGTTGTTGTTTTCCATTAAGCCTAACTAGTGAAAACAAGAAACAAAAAGACAAAATTGCAGAATCTAAAGGAAATAACTTTGAGCACTCACACCGGAGGATGTGAGTACCTTTTACCTTACCTCCCCGGCAATGGCGCCAGAAAATAGCTTGATGTCTACGCACTTCTATTCTTGTAGACAGTTGTTGGGCCTCCAAGTGTAGAGGTTTGTAGAACAGCAGCAAGTTTTCCCTTAAGTGGATCAGCCAAGGTTTACCGAACTCAGGGAGGAAGTGGTCAAAGGTATCCCCTCTCAAGCAACCCTGCAATCAAGATACAAGAAGTCTCTTGTGTCCCCAACACACCCAATACACTTGTCAGGTGTATATGTGCACTAGTTCGGCGAAGAGATAGTGAAATACAAGTGGTATAGATAATTATAAGTGATAATGGTGATAGAAAATAGCTTGATGGCGTGGAAAAGACTAAAGTAAAACTGAAATAAAGATAGAAGCAAGCAAACATGTAATAGAAAATGGTGTTTCAGTGCTTAGAAACAAGGCCTAGGGATCATACTTTCACTAGTGAACACTCTCATATAAATATATTCTTCTTTATGATACTACTCTTAACTACTCCACGGTTGGGCACTCTAATCCATGGTAGGGCTATAACAACACACCTCAAAGTCCGCCTTTCCCATCTAGATAACCCCACACTGTCACCTTGAGATCTAGATGGTTCCAAGAAACACCACAATTTCATAGAGACATCCAACTCCAAATATAACTCATAACAAGTATTTGTAATCTCTAGCCTAAGAGCCACCATGGTGTGCACACTGTCAACTTCACACACACGGGGAGAGCAGAGATCTATTAAAGCACTTGAGTAGCAAGGTAGATCTATAGATTACAAGCTCATGATCTCAATAAGATCATGCATAGAGAGAGAGATGAACACATAGCTACTGGTAGAACCCTTAGCCTCGAGAGAGAACTACTCCCTCCTCATCATGGGAATCAGCAATGGTGATGGAGATGGTGGTGGAGATCGATGGAGATGGCTCCGGGGGCACTTCCCCGTCCCGGCAGGGTGCCGGAACAGAGACTTTCTGTCCCCCGAATCTCCCCTTCGGTGGCTGCGGTGCTGCGGAACTTTTCATGGCTGGAGGCTTGACTATCTAGGGTTTATGCATCGGGAGGCATCTTATAGGCGAAGAGGCAAGGTCGATGGGCGGCCACGAGGCCCACACCATGCCCTGGAACAGCCTAGGGTTGCCCGCGCCAAGGGGGTGTGGCCGCCCTGTGGACCCCTCCGTCTCGTCTTCTCGCTCCGTGAGTCTTCCGGTAAAATATCAACTTTGGCTTTTGTCTTGGGCAATTCCGAGAATATTCATTTTCTGACTTTCCTGGAACGAAAAACAGCAAAAAACAGGCAACTGGCACTGTGGCATCTTGTTAATAGGTTAGTCCTAGAAAGTGTATAAAAATACTCCAAAATGTGGACAAAACATAAGAAAGTAGATAAAAACCAAGCATGGAACATCAAAAATTATGGATACGTTAGCAACGTATCAATCTTCGCGAGGGTTGGACCAGATGGTGGCTTGATCATCTCTCCTGTGAGTTCTCCAACACCAAACTTCACCTAATGGAAATACCGAGAAATTGTCTCGGCTGATCTCCTCCGTATGCTGTGAATCACTCGGAATCTCTGGTTATGGCCTAGAACATGAAGAAACAGAGCCACTTGTTCTTCGATAGAGATGTTGATGCCGTCCTTAAGCAAACCCCTAGACCTGAATGTGTGCACAAGATGGTTAAATGGAGCTCTTCTCATCCTGAGCATGACAATAGCCTCCGCATCATTGTTGTTATAGATGTAGTTCAGATTTGCCATCCTCTCTCTATCACGCTGTATTAGGGATCATATTTCACTGCCTCCCTGTTAGTCCTACCAGCCGCTTTTCTTTGGATCAAGAGCATCAATGTCTGAATCACAGCCACAAGGGCAACTGCTTGGATGATAACCTTCACCCATTGGTCCGAAACAGAGCGACATTGCATAAGCACTATAGGTACTACCCTAGTGTCGAGCTAACCTACTTGGTACTAACGTTGGGGAGGAGGCAAGGCCACGGTTCTTACCTTCATGTTTGCAGACGTCGAGGACCTGCCGTAGGTGGAGAAGAAGGCGAGGGAGAAGTCGGTGCCACAGATCTGCGAGGCAGCAGATGCGGGAGTCGGAGAAGACGTGCGAGGCGGTGTTGGAGTGGATGTAGCAGCTGCTGCCGGACATCTAAATCACTACCGCCGCCAAAGCCATCATACAAGATGAAAACGGGGAGGGATTTGTATCCCATCGGGAGGTGATAGCATAATAGGGAGGTGAGCCTACTTTTAGTGTCATACGACGTTGCATTTGCGATTCTATCAAAAAATAAACATCGCCACACTCCCAGCTGCATCATCCCATCCATTCATCAACATATTTCAATTATGAAACTGAGCACACAGAATTTACCCTATAGTGAAGAAAGATAGAAGGAATCACCTGATCTAGTTACATCTTTTTTAGTACTTAGCTGTAAATCGATCAGCTCGACTGGAGTCCTCCCCATGGCGGCACGAGGGAAGCCATGCTTAATCCAGAGCGAGTTCAATTAGGAGGTCCATATTTCTCGTTTTTCCTACTTGGCTCGGTGGGTGCTGCATGGGGGGAGATTTGACTTGGACCAAGTTTGTCATTTTATTTTTTAGCTTATATCTAGTTTTTCTGCAATTTTGATAAGTTTTTGGGTTGGCAATAAAACTGATTTTATCTCTTTTGATGTAAAAACCTGCATGTTTGGTTGCACATGCCGTAGTGTTATGCTCACCACTTCCTAGAGCTGATGATGTTACCACGCAGTAGCAAATAGGTAGTAAATTGAACTAGCAGTTGCAAACAAGCATTAAATTAAACTAGCGATACCAAATTAGAACAATCTAACTACTAGCAAATATGAGTTCATGATAATATTATCTAGCTACTAGCAAATGATAGTTCACCACAATATTACCGAGCTACTATGAATGAACGTTTTACACCCATATCACAGGGTTGTTCATAGAACACAAGGGCATCACTTGATCGGACCATCTTCTTCACTTCTTCAAATCCTGTAGTTTCCTCTCGTCGCCCACATGTCAAGCGCTCACTGTTGTCTCTTGTTCTTCCAAGCAACACAATTGTTATGGGCAACACCATGGCCACCATCAGTGTCGTTGTCGTCAAGAACTACATCTTCCTTAGTTGGGAAGTATTCATCAGCGCCAATTGTAAGATCCAGTTGTGCAAAATGCAACATGCAAGAGCAGACTTAACTTGGGTGGGGAAAGAATGGAAAGGCTTCTAATCAAGGATCTTAAACCCGTTCTTCAGAGCAGCAAAACACCTCTCAACCGTGACTCTAAGGCTAGAGTGCCTGAGAATGAATAGTTCATCCGGGGTCCTTGGATAGTTTCTAGCAGAGAACTCATTGAGATGGTACCTTGTTGATCTGAAGGGTGGAAGAATTCCAGGCTGACAAGCATAGCCGATGTCTGCTAGGTGGAACTTGCCTTCAGGAAGCTTGAGCCCATCAGGTCTGCCAAGACTTTCATTCAGAATTGTAGCATCATGGGCAGATCCTTCCCATCTAGCAAGCACATATGTGAATTTCATGTTGAAATCAACAACGATAAGCACATCCTAGCCGGGGTAGTGCTTTCTCTCCCTGTATGTAGCTTGTTCGGCTTTCGGCACTCTAGCCATCACATGAGTACCATCAATTGCTCCAATACAATACTAGCATTACAAGAATGTTAGGCGGCAGTCTAATACAACCATCTCATGAAGAACATGCTAGAGTTGCTCACTTTGAAAAAGGGGAACCATCGACCGTTGTCTTGTATCTTCGCGGGGGTTTGACCAGATGGTGGCTTGATCATCTCTCCTCTGAGTTCTCCAACACCAAACATCACCTAATGGAAATACTAGGAAATTGTTTGGGCTGGTCTCCTCCATGTGCTGCGAATCACTCGAAATCTCTGGTTATGACCTAGAACTAAAAAAAACAGAGACACGTGTTTTTCGATAGAGGTGTTATTGTTGTCCTTAAGCAAACCCTAGACCTGAATGTGTGCACAAGATGGTTAAATGGAGATCTTCTCATCCTGAGCATGGTGATAACCTCCACATCATTGTTGTTGTTGTAGATGTAGTTCATATTTGCCATCCTCTCTTTGTCACGCTGCATCGAGGGATCATTTTTCACTGCCTCCCTGTTAGTCCTACTAGCCACTCTTCTTTGGATCAGGAGCATCCATGCCTAAATCACATCCACAAGGGAAACTGTCTGGATGATAACCTTCACCCGTTGGTCCTAAACAGAGCGACATTGCATAAGCACTATAGGTACTACCCTAATGTCGAGCTAACTAACTTGGTACTAACGTTGGGGAGGAGGCAAGGCCATGGTTTTTACCTTCATGGATGCAGACGTCGAGGACCTGCCATAGGCGGAGAAGAAGGCGAGGGAGAAGACGATGCCACAGATCCGTGAGGCAGCAGATGCCGGAGTCGGAGAAGACGTGCTAGCCGGTGCCGGAGTAGATGTAGTAGCTGTTGCCGGAGATCTAAATCGCTGCCACCACCGCCGTCAAAGCCACCGCACAAGAGAAAAATAGGGAGGGATTTGTCTCCCAGCCGGAGGTGATAGCATAAGAGGGAGGTGAGCCTACTTTAAGCGCCATACGACGCTACAATTTTTTGGCTCCCGCTGCCTCCCTACGCACGCCGTTTCTCCCCTTGCGCTCGCCAGGGCCTGTCCCGGTGGAAATGACCGATTTTGGCGTTCCTCCGGAGCCAAGACGAGGTCCGGTTTAAGACCCGTGCGAGCCAAATCCTCGGTACACCACCACACACCAATCAAACTTATTTCTTCCCGCTAGATGCGAGAAGAGGAGATCTGGCCAACCAAACGCGCCCATAGTAGCGACGTGCGGTTTGGCAACCTCATTGGTCTGGACGATACTAGATCGTTCTGTGGCGGTCGCTCCGAGGAGGAGGCACAAGTTGCTACTAGTCTATGCTAGCATCAATGAGCCTATCTGGATGGTGTGGGCCAGCACGCGTGACAGCCGTAGCATGCTTTGTTGACAAAGGACGTGTTCGCTAGGTCACAACCATTTTTTGTCTCTCTGGGGGCAGCCTCTACTAGGGCAGGCCTTAGGAAACAGACTTTGGGTCATGTTTTCCAATTCGTTTTGTAAGTTGCATCATATTTCCTGGACAGTTTTCGATCAGGCGTTTGTTTACATGTACGCTAGCAGCAAATGTTCTGGCGATGCAAGTCAGCTTGTTTGGTACCATTCAGGAGAAGTTTTGTGCTCACAACTAACTGTGGTGGTGATCATAAGAAACTTCACCAACCTCACACACAATGACAAATCACCGCAGTTCAGCAGTTTAGACATGCATACTCCATGTAGCAATTACAAACCATTCCCTAGCTACTACGAATTGCAGTTTCATGTTTCACGACACTAACTACAAGGCGAGTTAAACTTCAGGTAGAACTTCTTTAGTTTCTTCTTCATATCCTGGCGTTTGACCTGTCGTCCCACATTGCATGTGCCCATTCCATCCTCTTGTTCTTTCAAGCTTCAATTTCTCCTAGTTCCACACCATGGCCAGTTTCAACCTCATCAGGAATCACACTAGCCTCATCAGGCCAGTGTTCATCAAGACCCCACCCCAAGATCCACTCGTGCAGAATGCAACAGGCAAGTACTAGCTTAACTTAGATAGGGAAAGGATGGACTGGCTTCTGATCAAGGATCTTAAATCTATTCTTCAGAGAAGCAAATGCTCTCTCTATGATGACTTGAAGGCTAGAGTGATTGAGATAGAACAATTCCATGGGAGTTTGTGGTATGTGCCTTGAAGAGAATTCGTTCAGATGGTACCTGGTTTTCCTGAAGGGTGGAAGAATCCCAGGACGACATGCATACCAACATCTTCTAAATAGAACCTACTACCAGGGATCTTAATCCCATCCGCCCCTGTTAAACTGCCAACAAGAATGCTTGCATCATGGGGATCTTTCCCATCCAGCTAGCACATATGTGATTTTGAGATCAAAATCAACATCAGCAAGCACATTCCAACTGATGTAGTGCTTCCTTCCTCTATATGATGAAGACTGTGATCTTGGCACTATAGCAGTGACATGAGTACCATCGATTGCGCCAACACAATCCTACAATGGCACACACAGACAGTCATGTTCATGTCCATGTTAGTGTTGACAGTAAAAACAAAATACAAATTTTCCTCACCCACAAATATGGAAACCATATGCTCCTGTTTTTTAATATTGCTAGGGGTTTGACCAGTTGGTGGCTTGATCATCTCTTCTCTCAACTCCCCAATTGCATACAACACCTATTTGAAGTAGCGAGCAAGTCTCTGTGGATTTTCTGAATGTGTTATGGACCACTCTAAATCTTTGGTTATGACCCACAACATGCATAACCATAGCAACTTGCTCTTCAACAGAGGTGTGGATGCTATCTTGCAGCAAACCCCTCCGTCTAAACCTTTTGACAAGTTCATAGAAGGGGGCTTTTTTCATCCGAAGCATTTGTAAAGCCTCTACGTCGTTGGAGTTGTAGATGTAGTTCAGGTTTGCAATTCTCTCTTGATCTTGGAGGGCATTGGACCATATGACATCGGTCGACAAAAAACACGCCTAAAAACTCTCTTGTGCACGAGTAGCACCTAGTCCTGAATCCTAGATATCAGAGATGCTACCTGATGAAGACGACTGAGCCGAATGACCTAATGAAATCGATCTAACACGAGTACTAGCGAAATCGACCGTAAACGCTATGCACATACTATAGGGGCAAAACAGGCCGACTAGCCAGGGTCGAGGAAGAAAGGGCACGATACCTCCGGCATGTCGGGGTCGAGAAGGAAGAAGAAGAGCCCGTCGCTTCGATGAAGACGCTGTCGCGGATCCCTAGCCAGAGATGAAGGAGTCATGCTACTACGACAAGGGAGGAGGACGGTCCCGTGCCAGAGTGGATGGAATCACTGGGTAGATCTGCAGCTCCCGCGCCGCCGGTATGGAAAGCCAAAATGGGGATTTCTGGCGGCAAGTGATCGAAAGGAGAAGGTGAGACTAACCTTTGCGTGAAACACAGCCTCCGAAACCGGCTCTCCCGCCATCTTTCCCCGGCCTCCCGCGCGTGCAGCGTCGCCACTGTTTGCAGCTCCGGGGGCTGGCTCCACGGAAACTGTCGGCAGTTCCTAGCGGCCTGGTCTGGAGCTGCTCTGGGCACCGCGCTGGACACAATGTGGAGGTCGCCAAGGTATCCGATCACCCGATTTTTGCATCCAATGGGCCTGTTTCGCGGGAATGCGACCTACCAAACGCGTGACATTTCTACTCTCTACTATAGCTTGAAAGGAATTGGATGGAACCGATGCGTTGGATGAGCACCGAAAGAAAGACGGACCATGCTTTTATCCTCTACCCTACTCCTCTTTTTCATACCGCTAGTACTTTCTATCAGCTCATCACTTGACTCGTGTTACACAGCCGCGATTACTAACTGGCGCGAATTTATTCTCTTTGCCCAAAAGGCACATCACTAGGAATGTCTTCTTCTCGGTGGGCCGGTCGCTAGTGATTTTTTGTAGTCCACACAAATGCAGTCAGATCCATGCATTCATGGTCTGCGATCGGATTTTGGTCATAGCCACTTTGTACTATTACTTCGTTTCGAAATATCGTGTCACCCGGAGCTGGAGCTGGAGCTGGAGCTGGAGCTGGAGCTGGGCAGTTCTGCTTGGCGTGGATGCGGCCGGCCGTGCTGCCCGCCGGCACCCCGCAGCGAGGTCTCCGGCAACTCCACCAGTAAAGCCACCGCCTGCCGCGGCGGCGCTCTATTATTCCATTGTTTCTTCCGTGTACTGGATTCGGAAGATTTCTCCATTCGGCAGAGAATGGATGGTCCACCTGTTTCGCTCATCGTCTAATAATAATCTCTATATGCTGCTGGGAGGAAACGGATCGAATCAATGAGTTGGATGAGCACCGAAAAAGAAAGGAAAAACATACTACTTTTTTGTCCTCTCATCATCTTTCTACCAGCTCAGCACCGATCCTTTATGCCACCATTTCATCATTGCTGTTTGTTTTGCTCGATCTTGTTATTATCTACTGTACCCACGATTACGTGCTCTTTTGCCCGGAAAGGCGTCTCCACGTTTCTATGCTATATCTTTTTTTCATCATTCTCATCAATTCTTCTAAAGATGCTTTACCCCTTTACTATATATACATTTTCTTCCTCACAAAACCTGAATTTGCACCATGGGAGTTCTAGGTTTGGCCCGCTGGAGATGGCTTTAGTGTGAGTAGCTAATGCCCTTAACGTGGCTAAGTCAATACATTCACACCTGGAGTGATTCTACTTGTAGCGGATCAGATCACACAATCTATCTTGTTGTTACCATCTACTCCCTCCGTTTATTTTTTTGGAAATGAACTCCCTCCGTTTATAAGACATTTTAGTTTTGTGTAATAAATGTATCTAAACGCTTTTAGTGTATAGGTTCACTTCGAACCTCTACGAACCTATATACACTAAAAGACGTTAGATACAATCGAATCACAAAGCTAAAACCTCTTATATTTCTAAACGGAGGGAGTATATCATAAAAGATATATATCTAAACGGAGGGAGTATATCATAAAAGATTAAAGATACGGCTAACTACCTCCAACACTACAAATGTTTTAGTTTTCTCATCAAGTAACAAAGGCAACAAGTTCTTTCCTCCCGTGAGAAAAAGAGGCGGCGGCTAGGGTAAAAACCCTAGCAGCCGCCATGATCTACTTCGTCCTCGCCGTCTGTGACCGAGCATCGACGAGTCCCCGCCTCCTCTGCTTGCCGCTCCGGCGGCGGGAGGAGGTGGGGACCTCGGACCTGCGCTCGGCGGTATAGAAGGGTCTCTAAAATTAGAGTTTGGTCATCCGGCATCGTCGCTATGGTGGCTATGGCGACGTTGTACGGGACAAGAATAAGGTATACCCGCCTCCTCTTTCACCTCGTCGGTGACGATCCTGCTGCTGGCGTTAAGGAGGGTGGGGATTCGTCTGGTCGCTGCTTCCATGGAGTGGTGGATCTCGTCCAGTCTACGTGTGTTCTGGATCTCGTCCAGTCTATGTGTGTTTTAGGTTTGGTGTTACAAGTTTCGAATCAATTCAAGGGTTCAATGGCGATAACTTCATCTCTGGGGCGCTGGTCCTTAGGGGCACGTGCACGAAGACTTCCCGACTGTCATCAACAATGGCATGCCGGCTCCGGTAATGGAGCGGCGGCAATAGCGTCGGCGGCTCGCTCTGGCGGCAGTAGTATTCGTTAGGTGGTCCAAAGACCTCGATGTAATTTTTATTATGTTTAGGATACTTTGTACTTCTTATAAACTCATGAAATAGATCCGGATCTTTTTCCGCAAAAAAAAACTACCTCCAACACTTTCTACCTATTGCCAACTCAAATCAGTTGCTAATAACACTTTTTCCCGCGGTATTTTGTTCCAGGGTCGGATCTTCGGAGAGATCCATCAGTTGTATTTCACAATTAGCATGTCACCGAAACCTGGCATGAGCAAAATTAAACGGAGTTTATGCAACAGCAGCCGCGCGCATCACACGAGATCTTTATAAGAGTATATTGCCGTTATATATATGTCGGTGTCATACGTATCTTTTGTAGACCATCTTCATAAGCATATCATCCACAACTCCAACCCAGGTCACGCAAAAGAATCGGACATCCCGTTATGCACATATTCAACATATCATATTTGCAGGTCTCTTTGAATTTGGATGTATCATTTTTTTTATATACGTTCGACCATGAAGACCCAATTATACTACAAAAGGCCTAGACTGATTCAGACGATGCTTGGCATAAGAGGATGTCCGTTGTTGTGCCGTGAGAATGGTGAGGTAAGGAAACCTATGGAGAAACGATAGAAGGTTTCCTTGTGGCTAGATAGAATGGAATGGGAGGTGATCCCAGTGATGATGCGGCCAGAGAGCCTCTCGGTCGGAGTATCGGTAGACGTACATCTCATGTGTTAGACGCATGCATGACAAACAATCCACATTTCCACCGTCCGATCACCAATAGTCACACTCAACATACTTCCGGAGGTCCATGTAATCCAACTAGCGCATTGGTTCGAGACACCTCCTCTGACGAGAAAACGATAGAAGACGCCGCTCGCTATCCAAAGGCAAAGGAAAGTCAGAAGATAGTGTGATTGCGAGCGAGGACATGAAAACGTAACAAGACACGTAACCAACGTGCCGTGGTGATCGTGAACAGACCAATGAAACCCTAGGTTTGGCGACCCCGCACGACCCGTTGAAACAGAATCTCCGATAGGTTTTTTTTGTGTCGGCGCGCGTCAACGTTCCTAGCATGCCACCGATGTCCGACCTACCTATCCCGCGACACATGAGCCCCTCTCGTCACCTTACCGCGCGTCAACGTTACGCTTCTTATGCTTCTTGTTTATTGAAAAACAAGAAGCATGGGCACGACGAGCGATGAGGCGACATGAGGGGCTCATGTGTGGCGGGATAGGATAGGTAGGTCGGACATCGGTGGCATGCTAGGTAGCTCGAATAAATATTTTTTTTGGTATGTGGAAAAGTAGAAAAACCTGGGAAGCCAAAGATTGGTCGATAGCTAGTATCACCGGACATTGATTTTTTTTAAGCATTGGTAGGTTGAACAATAACAATGTTTGGTAGTATGTGAAAAAACTAGTTCGGCTTTTTGCTACTACTAGTAGCAACAATATGGCAGCAAATGTAGTCTTGTTGAGGTCAATAAGTTTACGATTAAAAATAAAATGTGGTTTGGATAAAATACTAGACCAAAAAATTAACGGGAAACCAAGTGACAGTGACACTGACAGTTGTTGCCCACCGGTCGGCCTCTTGCTACTAATTAATAGAGGGATTGAGGCAAAATGATCCAAAAAAATCGGTCGGCTGGCCCGTCTCTCTCCCCTTCTCTCCCTTTCCTTTGCTCCACTCCGCTTTCCTTTCCTTCGCTTCGAACTCTGCACCGCCTCTGCTGCTCTGCACCTGCACTGCTGCGCCCACCTCCACCTCCACCACCACCACTCCCCAATCCAACCGATCTAGGGTTTCCTCCGCCCCCTCCCCTACCCGTCCTCTCCTCAGGCTAACCCCGGGGCCGCCATTGACATGACCGAGGAGTAACCCGAGGAGGTTCCTACCAACCAGCAGCGCCGGCCTGAGCTGCAGCAGCAGCTCGAGCTTCCGAGCGCGGCCGGATGGCGTCCTCGTCCGGGAGGCGACCGGCCCCCGGCGGCGGGGGCGGGGGCGGGGAGGCCTCCTCCGCGTCGCCGGCCCCCGGCGGCGGCAGGAGGATCCTGCGCACCCAGACCGCCGGCAACCTCGGCGGCGAGTCCTCCTTCGACAGCGAGGTCGTCCCCTCCTCGCTCGTCGAGATCGCCCCCATCCTCCGCGTCGCCAACGAGGTCGAGAACAGCAACCCGCGCGTCGCATACCTCTGTACGCTTCTCTCTCTTCTTCCACCTCCACTTCTGCTGCTGAATTAGTAATTACTGTTACCGAAGAGGCAGCAGATTCCCCTGTTACTGCTACTAGTACTGTACTGTATATTCTATTCTACTACTATACCTGGCTGACGACGCACATGAGCAAGTATCCTACTGCCACTAATCATATACTTAATTAGTCTGGACTCTGGAGTGGGTATAATTGCCTCCCTCCCCTAGCTTACCGCCACTAGTAGTACAGTACCAGTTAACTAACTTGGGGCGAGCATAATTCCCTTACCTATATCTTTTTTTTTGAGGAATTCCCTTACCTATATCTAGCTGCACTACACAGTAGAGTACTACTGCTACTAGTTCTGTTGCCTCACACAACGAAGAATAATGTGCTTGCCTGCCAGGTCGCTTCTACGCCTTCGAGAAGGCCCACCGCCTCGACCCGACCTCCAGCGGACGCGGCGTCCGTCAGTTCAAGACCGCGCTCCTGCAGAGGCTCGAGAGGGTATATGCCCTCTTTCGACTTCACATTGTCACTAATTCACAGTGCTCTGTTTTACGCTCGACTGGAAGATGGTTAAAAAATTGGAGACTTACTGTATGTTTCACCTTCCTGTCTCGTCAGGAAAACGATCCCACGCTCAAGGGGAGGGTGAAGCAGAGCGACGCGCGCGAGATGCAGAGCTTCTACCAGAACTACTACAAGAAGTACATCCAGGCGCTTCAGAATGCGGCTGATAAGGCTGACCGGTGAGCACAACAACCTTTTCTGTCCTTCCGCGTGTGTCCACATGCTGCAATGCCGACTCGTTTTATGTACGTCTTGTCTCATCCCACTTAATTTGCCTGTCTGATTGCTCAGTGCTCAGCTTACGAAGGCGTACCAGACTGCGGCCGTCTTGTTTGAGGTCCTGAAGGCCGTCAACGTTTCGCAGAAGATTGAACTTGATGAGTCGGTAAAGCTCCAGCCTTGTTTTTGTGTGGCTCCTTCCAGCTTGTTCGGCATTCTCTTTCTTTTGTCACACTGAAAAATTGTTATGTTCCCTAAAGAAACAACAACAAAAGAAAACACTGCCATTGTTTTATCTATAAATAAAATTGGCCGTGCTCACTCTCCTGTTGTAATTGCTGCAGATTGTGGAAACTAATAAACAAGTCGAGGAAAAGAAAAAGCTGTATCTCCCTTTCAATATCCTCCCGCTCGATCCTGACAGCGCGCATCAGCCTGTTATGCAATTTCCTGAGGTTGTTCCCATCCTGATTTTCGTATCGTACTTGGCCGAGATGCTTGATCACAATGCCACTCATGCCTTGTTTCATTATTGTGTGCAGATACAAGTTGCTTTTTATGCTCTTCGTAATACAAGGGGTCTGCCATGGCCCAAGGACCATGAGAAGAAGGCTGGTGCAGATCTTCTTGATTGGCTTCAAGCTATGTTTGGCTTTCAGGTTATCCCCTCACATCAGCTATCTACCTTCCACTTCCATATCACAAGTATTCATGTTGATGATCTCTTTGTGAGCACTGGTCTCAGCAAAGCTCTGCCACTGCTGATACAATGTTCTCTAACTTCAACAATCACTTTTGCAGAAAGATAATGTATCCAATCAAAGAGAACATCTCATACTCCTGCTTGCCAACGTGCATATAAGGCAGATTGCCAAACCCGATCATCAACAACCAAAGGTGTCCCCTTTCCCAACATGCACATGCGTGAGGTGTGTGCACATGGATCCTTGTGTAATGAACTAATGATGTTGTTTACTCATTTCCTTTTTGGTAATATTTTCAGTTAGATGATCATGCGCTCGATCAAGTTATGAAGAAGCTCTTTAAAAACTACAAGAGGTGGTGCAAGTACCTTGGCCGCAAAAGCAGCTTATGGTATGATGTTCAATCCTCAGTGGGAAATTTAGATGCTAGTCATGATTACATGATTTATCCCAGGCCTGCAATGATAAGCTCTTCATAGTCCTTTGGTTCACTAATTAGTTGATCACTGTGTTTCTAGGCTGCCGACTATTCAACAAGAAGTGCAACAGCGTAAGCTTCTCTACATGGGTCTTTATCTGCTCATATGGGGCGAGGCTGCTAACTTGAGATTTATGCCGGAGTGTCTTTGCTACATCTATCACCATGTATGTCCAATTTTCTTTTTTGTTTGACAAACTAAACACGTGATCTATTCAGTGGGCCAGCAAACTGAGTTTTTAACTCTTGAAGGAGTTCAATGCCCTTGTTTTACTGCTTACAACGAAATTGATGCAAAGGATAGTAATGCTATTTGCATTTGTTTGGATTGTTGCCAAACATGTACTCTACAATTTTTTGGCCATGGCGAACAACTTGGTCTTTGTTTGGATGGTTGCCACGTTTTTTTGCATGCCAGTGGCTCTTTGCCACTAGTTCCTTTTTCTTGCCAACACTAGCGAACTCATGGGCAAGCCAAACAATGCCCATTATTTTGGTACTGCAAGTTCAGACTCAAACGGATCTGTTGGCATCTTGTGAGGAGTCACATTCCGTTCACTTCTGTTGTACAGGAAAGTATATGTTGGGTGTGACTTACCTCAGGCATGAGGACTTACCTGCAAAACTTCCAATTAATACGAGCAATCTCTCTCTAGTAAAACCATAGCTTACTTACAAACTATGTCAGTACAACATTAGGTAAAGAGTGGCTTCTACGTGCATGGCTCCACTGATTATTAGTAGCCACTAGCTAAGACTGTTGAGGTGAAAAGTCCTTGACAACCTGTCCCTATGATGCGTGTTCTAAGCACTACGACATCGAACAATGTTTTTTATATGATAGTTTATGCAGATATTAGTTCCTTCCGAGGTAATCCGGTAAACACGAACCAATAATTTTGTTGCCCATTCCTGTTTCTTCTAGGCGTGCCTCTTAGTATGTTGGACCAAAATGTTAAGTTTAATACATTATATTTCCGCGCTGGCAGAGACTACATACCATTTATGATTTTGTTGACGTTTCATACTTCTCATCTTTTAGTCTTTTTGCAATCTGATGTGTTCATGGACATGCTGGGTAAAAAAATTCTTGACTATTACGGCAGTTTACTGGTCATGGTTGATTTACTGGGGACATTGCTAATTGCTATATGTGTAGACCTTAGCTCTTGCGATGAAATGATTTCTGGCACGTGATGGCATTCCCTTTTCTTTTATTTCGCTGCAGATGGCTTTTGAATTATACGGTATGTTGGCTGGAAATGTGAGCCCAACAACTGGTGAAAATGTTAAACCAGCCTATGGTGGGGCAGAAGAAGCCTTCCTGAAGTTAGTTGTGACTCCAATTTACAAAATTATAGAGATGGTAAAGTTTCCTTATTTCCATTTTTATGTATTAGTTTCAAGCACATTCAAGTTATATCCTTTGATATTTTTACATAGGAAGCTGAGCGGAGCAAGACAATAAAATCAAAACACTCACATTGGAGAAATTATGATGATCTCAACGAGTACTTTTGGTAAAGATAGCGTAATTTGGTATTTTCTTGCAATATTTTGAGGAAACCCATGCAATTGTTTTACATTGCTTATCAGGTCAAGCGATTGTTTTCGATTAGGATGGCCTATGAGAGCTGATGCTGATTTTTTCAAGACTCCGAACTTTGCTCTTGCTCGTGATCAGATGAGTGGAGTAAGTCGACTGATATGAATGTACCTTACTTGCATAGAAATCAAGTACCTTTACTAACATTCAAACAAACAATTCATTAGTATAATTTGGAAAACATGCATGCATTTAACTGTCTGATAGAAAACATATCATTTGATACCGCATAGTTTTGTTCGTGAGATTATACATTTTTTTTATTATGCAACAATGAGTATGATGGTAGATTTAAGCGGCCTGCTTTACAACCCTTTTTTATTTTTTCCAACATCCGATGTTCTTGGCCTATGATAAGCTTCTGTACAAATAAAACAACAGTCATTTCAAGCTTGGAAGACAGTTTTCAAGCATGATCTTGGTCTTATTGTACACAGAATTAAGCCAGCACATAGAGCTGCACTATCTGCTTGGATGGCTTTATTTTGATAGGTGGTTTCCCTTTTGTGTTCCCTATTTAGTTTTCTTTGTACAGCCTTATGTAAATACTCTGTTTCTTCCCCCATTTTTGGGGTTTTTTATTTATAAAATCACACCATAGGGGACTCCCCCAATGGTTTCATGGTGAAAAAAAAAGCTTCTGTTCATCCAAACGATTGAAGTCAAGTGCAGAGGTGGATATTCTTGTTATGCAGCACAACTGAGATGATTTTGCTGGGTTATGTGTTTTGTAGTCTTCAGACAAGTGTTCAGAAAAGAACTTCTGTTGGTTCAAAGTTATTTATAGTTTTGCCTTGAAATAAAGCCAAATAAAAATTTCAGTTATTTTTTCATGCGCTCTGTTTTGTAATTGACATTTCTTGTTCTATTCCAGGAAAACAGACGAGTTGGTAGTGACCAATGGATGGGAAAAGTCAACTTTGTTGAGATACGGTCATTTTGGCACATCTTCCGTAGCTTTGACAGGATGTGGAGCTTCTTAATTCTATCTTTACAGGTTTATTGTGATTTCCCACCTTTGTCTTGGGCCTGTTCTTTCAGTTACACTTTTGGGTGCTCTTCTGTTTCCTTATCTGTAAGTCTCTTGACATGAATTTATTTCTGTTTGTTTTCCTTTTCACTCAGGCCATGATTATAATTGCTTGGAATGGTGGCACACCAAGTGATATCTTTGATGCAGGAGTATTCAAACAGGTTTTGAGCATATTTATAACGGCTGCAGTAATGAAATTCGGCCAAGGTAATGTTGGCAATGCGTCAATATCGCCCCACGTCTCCTAGTATTATTGGCTTTTTATGCCCACTACTCTTCTGTTAGCTGCCTTCATTATGTATGCATCACATTCCTTATCAGATAGCAAAACCACCCATTAACATGATGGTCACACATGATATTAATTTTGATAGTTTGAATCGTTTATGTTCGCCATTTACCCTAAATCTAGCTTAAGTTCTGCACATTAGAAGCTTTTGCTGATCTACAGGCAGTGGTAGCCGAAGTATTAATTGGATGGTCTATATTCTGTACCAAAGCTTGATGAAACTACTTCTGTTCATTTTGATTTTATTTTCCTGAACATAATATTTGTAGCATGAAATCGGAGGAGCATGGTGGTTCAGGATCTATGTTTTTTGTAAACACTAGACATTATTTATCATTGGATAGATTTTAATAAGTATATTTTGATGCAGCTATTCTGGACATTGTCTTGAGTTGGAAAGCAAGAAAAAGCATGTCTCTTGCTGTTAAACTGCGGTACATCTTAAAATTATTATCAGGAGCTGCATGGGTTGTAATTTTCCCAGTAACTTACGCATACTCCTCGGAGAATCCTACCGGTCTTTCTAGAACAATCAAAAGCTGGTTTGGTGATGGGCGGGGGCAGCCACCATTATACGGTTTGGCTGTTGTGATATATTTGGCACCAAATATGCTGGCGGCCACATTATTTGTTTTTCCTGTCCTAAGAAGAGCTCTTGAGAGATCAAATCTTAAAGTCATAACCTTCATTATGTGGTGGTCACAGGTAATTTTCCTTTGGCAGTCTTATCCAAGTTGCTGATTCATGATATCCTATTTATGCTAAGATGTAAACCATTCCTTTGGCAGCCTCGCTTATTTGTTGGAAGAGGAATGCATGAGGGTGCATTCTCCCTTTTCAAGTATGTCTGACATCTAAGCATTTGTTGTTCTTTACAAATTACCATTGCACATTTTCTTTCTGAGCATTGTTCTTCTTGTAGGTATACAATGTTCTGGGTCCTTCTTTTGGCCACAAAATTGGTAGTGAGCTTCTATGTGGAGGTATTATTCGAAACTGATTTCATCATCATTTTGCTAGACTTAACACCCTGATTATATTTCTGCATTATTAGACTGGAATATAGTGAGATGTTTTGGCAATTTCTTAACTAAGGTTGATACCCTAGAACTGACAATTAAGGATATAGCAATAACTAAGATTTGACATGCCACACATATATTTGAAAAAGAGAAATTGCACTGTAGGTCCGCAAACTTGAGACATTTAGATCTTCCAGAATGAATATTTAGGTTCCTGCAACCTGCACGTCTGTAAGTGATTTGACTATAATTTCAAGGCAAGTTTTGTCCCATTAATGTCTTGGGAGCTAGGATTAGAAACCTGTGTCTTTTCTCATCACTCATAGGTAAACTCTTGCTGGTAAAATGTCATCGAGTACTCATCTTATCATATGCCTGACCTGCAGATAAAGCCACTTGTGCAACCATCAAAAGATATAATGAAGGTGCCGATAACAACATTTCAGTGGCATGAGTTTTTCCCACATGGTAGCTCTCTTTCTCTCCCTCTCTCTCATTTTGAACCTGGGTGGGTTCTCCACATGGTACCTACCTTGAAATGCAAAGTTGTATTTTGAACATGTACTTATCTTTGGTTTTGTCTGCAGCAAAGAACAACATTGGTGTTGTCATTGCACTTTGGGCTCCTATCATTCTTGTATGCCTTTTGTCCATTTCATTGTTAAGAACAGAAGACATTGCTCTTCATATTTTGACTTTCCTTGGTTTAATTATTCAGGTCTATTTCATGGATACCCAAATATGGTATGCAATTTTCTCAACGTTAGTTGGTGGTATCTATGGGGCGTGTCGTCGTCTTGGTGAGGTTAGTAAAGTTAACAAATATTCTATGTTGTTCCATATACATTTGGTCTTTTTGGGCTGTATGTGAACCCTGTCAGACTTCCATTTTTGTGAACCTTGCTTGCTATTCCTCAGTATTTCTAGATCCGATTGTGCTCCTTTGTTATTATTGTACACGTGAACGAAGTAACTTACAGAGTCTTTGCTGTTGTTGGTCTTATTAAATCAGATACGGACCTTAGGAATGTTAAGATCCCGCTTCGAATCTTTGCCAAAGGCTTTCAACGATCACTTGATTCCAAACGAGTCAAAGAGGAGAGGATTCCGCTCTGCTTTCTCTAGTAAACATTCCCAGGTACGGATTTCTTGATTTGCATATTTTATTAGAGACCACATTAGGTGTGGATCCCTGGCACGAGGTAGCATTTATGTTTTATTTTTCTTGTATCTTCGCATCTGACGTGCTTAAGTTACTTTTAGAAACCCGAGGATAGCAAAGAAGAAGAAAAGATAGCTGCGAGATTTGCTCAGATTTGGAATCTAATTATCACAAGCTTCCGCGAGGAAGACTTGATAGATAACAGGTGTGCCATCTAATATCTACCCTTACAATTGACTGCCTTTCTTTGAATTCTTGCTGACCTGTTTATTGCCTTCTGGTCAGGGAAAAGGACTTGTTACTTGTTCCATACTGCAAAGATCGTGAAATGGATATAATCCAATGGCCACCTTTCCTGCTTGCTAGCAAGGTACATATTCTCATTCAACTCCTGCTTGCTATTTTTGGTAAAACGAGGCATTGTTTCATTATTTTATTAACTGTTTCAGATTCCAATAGCATTGGATATGGCAGCAGATAGTGGAGGAAAAGATCGTGATCTAAAGAAAAGGATGAAGTCGGACCCATATTTTACTTATGCTATCAAGGAATGCTATGCTTCGTTCAGAAACATCATATATGCTTTAGTGGTTCGTCCTCGGGAGAGAGAGTATGATCTACATTCCCACTCTTAAATGTAATTCAATCTTGATTTTCTTTTATTCTGACAAACTTCATGACGTACATTTCAGTTTCATTGAAAAGATTTTTAAAATGGTGGACGATCATATAGCAGACGACACTCTGATAAAGGAGCTGCACATGAGTAACCTACCTACCCTGAGCAAGAAGTTTATCGAGCTGCTTGACATATTGGTACAAAATTAGTCATCATGTTAGGATCAATTTGAATGTGTATACGACCTGATTCTTTTTCATTCCATGCAGCAAAAAAATAACAAAGAAGACCAAGGCCAGGTCATCATTTTGTTTCAGGATATGCTCGAGGTGGTTACAAGGGATATAATGGAAGAACAACTCAGTGGGTGAGAGATCTAATTATCATTCTACAATAGAAACTAGTAGAATGGCCTTCGCCATGTAGAGTACAGGGTGTTGCACACGCACACACGGACGCAGTGGGTGAAATACCTAAGTATCATTATACTGTAGTAATTAGCAGAACGCCCTTTCTTACATAGAGAGAGTATAAGGGTGTTGCACACACGCAGGCACGCTGCACACGCGGGCAAGCAACCAGCCCATCAGCACATAGTACCCTTATGGCCTTAACTGACTAGCGTTCACTTTCTGTACGATATATTTTCTTCCCAGTCAATAGTGTGATCCATACATGATTTGCTTTCACGATAACTCACTTTCTATGCATGATTTACCATCAGCCACATGCCAGGTTGTTGTACCGATTTCTTTGGACATTACGTGCTTTAGGTTATTGGTTGTTGTGTGTGTTGTCTTTCTTACTTATATGTATTGCTATTTCTTGATCAGGCTACTGGAAACGGTACATGGTGGAAATAACAGAAAGCATGAAGGAATTACACCACTTGACCAACAGGAACAGGAACAGTTGTTCACTAAAGCTATTGAATTTCCTGTAAAGAAATCACATGCATGGAGTGAAAAGGTTATGTTTGGGATTTGTTATTTTTCTCATTTGAAGTGGGTACATGTTTGCACATTCAATATTAAAACTATGCTTCTAAAATTGGTGCTCATGTTCTTGGTTCTAGATAAAAAGGCTTCACCTTCTGCTCACAGTGAAGGAATCTGCTATGGATGTTCCAACAAACCTGGATGCTAGAAGGAGGATATCTTTCTTTGCTAATTCCCTTTTTATGGAGATGCCACATGCTCCAAAAGTGCGGCAAATGCTGCCCTTCTCGTAAGTTTTTGTTCTCTCTAAAATTATGGTGTATTGTACTATGCTTGATTGATTGTGTGATGGATCTGGATTAGCTTCCTTCTGTATCGTCCATTACTCCCTAAAGTTGTTGCCCCTAGAGTTTTGCTTCTAGTTGCCTTCATATATTTTAATTTAAATGCACATACTTTGTTACTCCCTGAACAATTTACACGCTGTTATGCTGGTGAAGTGGTGGTAACTGGTAAGGGCTGTGGTGTTACAGATGCACCTCATGTAGTACAGCCTTTGAGAAATTCTGTTCCTTGCATTAACTCGAGTTACAATGAATTGAACATTTGTCATATTGCATCTTCACGGAATAACTTCTGTACTGCAGTGTCTTGACTCCTTATTACAAAGAGGACGTTCTTTTCTCTTCACAAGCACTAGAGGACCAGAATGAGGATGGGGTTTCTATCCTTTTCTACCTGCAAAAGATCTACCCTGGTATGTCCATGAATGTCAAAAAATTCCAACTAGGATGTCCTAGTAATCCAGTCTTTCTTAACATCCAAGTCACGTTTGCTTCTCATCTCCTTGCAGATGAATGGAAAATTTTTCTTGAAAGGGTACAGTGCAAGAATGAAGAGGAACTTCGTGAAACTGAACAATCGGAAGATGAACTTCGCCTTTGGGCATCTTATAGAGGCCAAACTTTGACGAGAACTGGTATCCCCCTCAGCCTCTTCTTTTAAAGGCCCTATATACTTCTCATTGAAGGAACTTTTTTAGTACTGAAGAAACATATTGCGCATGATGTCTTGTTTGGTATTTTCTTTGCCTCAATAACATTTGCACAAATCTTACAGTAAGAGGGATGATGTACTACAGACAAGCTTTGGTGCTTCAGTCTTTTCTTGATATGGCCAGAGAGGATGGTATTTTTATGTGACAGAGCCTGTTTACAGATTTGGTGATTCTGAACACGTTCTTTTGGTAACTGATTTTCTTGCTTTCCTCAGATCTTATGGAAGGCTTCAGAGCTGCAGACATATTATCGGAAGAATCAAAATTATTGACTCAATGCAAAGCTATCGCTGACATGAAGTTTACATACGTTGTATCATGTCAGCAATACGGTATCCAGAAACGTTCTAGCGATCATCGTGCACAGGATATTCTGCGACTCATGACAACGTAAGTATTGTTTCAAGATTAAAGCTCTGCAGAGGGTATTAGGATAAAAGTTCCTTGTCAATCGTCACATTGAGATATCATAGCTTCATTTTCTAATTTATCCTAAATATGTTGGTTGTCCTTCAATTCATTTCTATGAAACGTCACAATTCATAACTGGAATAAAATATTCTTGCAAAGTACTCCACATGAAAATGGATTATGATCTATTAGTCAAACAGTAGAAAAACTAGGTAGGTTGTGGGATTGTCTCAGAATACAAGCATTACACCTACATTCTGCAATTCTTATTTTTTTTCTTGATAACTGATATGTTCTAATCAAGTTCTGACATACTACCATTGGTTTTCTATGATAACCTGTTAAATATTTTTCATTATCAATATTAATCATTGCAATACATTCTATTAATAGAACGGATATTCAAACTATGCACTTCATCAATGACTGAAAAGGAAACTTTATTTACCAGTTATCCTTCACTTCGGGTTGCCTATATTGATGAAGTCGAAGAGCCAACCACAGATAGGAGCAAGAAGATAGAGAAGGTTTACTACTCAGCGCTGGTGAAGGCGGCAGTAACCAAGCCTGATGATCCTGGTCAGAAACTCGATCAGGTACCATGAAATGCCTTTTGCATTCGATTGTTGATTATTCCGAACACAATCAATTATATATTGTGCATCTAGCCACTTAATTGCCTGCAGAATTTTTCTCTGGGTACAGGCATGGGAATAGTGAATAGTCTGTTAGTCTGCCAGATGGTTATTACAGAATTGCATGCACCAGACAAATTTATTGCCTGTTCTACCTTTTGCTCCTGGAACCGAATTTCATGGCATATGTGGTAGGCAGCTGTAGGTTTATTGAGCAGATTAGCCATGGTGTGATGCTTGTAATAAAAGAATGCACTATGCAAAACAAATGATTTATTGAGCAGATTAGCCATGGTGTGATGCTTGTAATAAAAGAATGCACTATGCAAAACAAATGATTTAAAGAGATCGTGCCATTATGTTTTACTTCATGTGGTATGCAGAAGAATGTAGTAGAGGCACAATAAGTGCTATTTCGAATGGGTGCACTTCTTTTTCTCAGTGATGCTTAATGATATGAACTTATTTTCCTCGCATCATTTGCTGTATAGGACATATACAGGATAAAACTTCCAGGTAATGCAATGTTAGGTGAAGGAAAACCAGAAAATCAGAACCATGCGATAATTTTTACTCGAGGTGAAGGCCTACAAACTATAGACATGAATCAGGTATACATCATTGGTGCTTCTTTTTCTGCTAGGATTCTTGGGCCATTTAGTTATGATCATGCTTCCACAACAGGAACATTATATGGAGGAGACCCTGAAAATGAGAAATCTGCTGCAAGAGTTTACGAAGAAACATGATGGTGTGAGGTATCCATCAATACTTGGTGTAAGAGAACACATATTCACTGGCAGGTATATGTTACTGAGTGGCCATTGACCTTTTAAATTGCGATTATTTTGTGACTTGTCCTGCCATTTACTTCGGTAAATTACAATATTATCACATGATTTCTTTTGCAGTGTTTCTTCTCTTGCTTGGTTCATGTCAAACCAAGAAACAAGTTTTGTGACAATTGGGCAGCGTGTACTTGCCAATCCTTTGAGGTAACTTAGCATTTTATGGATATATGACTCAAATCACAATATAGTCCATGTCATGCATAGGTTTAATACTTCCATTTACTTAATTTTGTATGTTTCTACTAATTTGTAAGTCACTAATTCTGGCACTGATGAAACATCATTGAAGTTTTCAATTGAGTGCTAGTTTTTGTTTATTCAGTTGAGTGGACTGCTTGGTTTTGTCTCTTTTGTCAGTGTAACTGTTCACTACTAAATACGTTTTTTTTCCGAAGAAATTTTAAAGAACACCTGTTTATGATTTGTTTTCCTGAACATTATCACTATGTGCAGGGTTCGATTTCATTATGGTCACCCTGATATCTTTGATCGACTTTTCCACCTCACAAGGGGTGGTGTAAGCAAAGCATCTAAGATTATCAATCTTAGTGAGGACATATTTGCTGGTATGCTATCAAATCTTTGGTATTGTTGTGTTGGTACTTGTAAATATAATGCTAATAACTGTTTCTCTATTACAGGATTCAATTCAACTTTGCGAGAAGGAAACGTTACACATCATGAATACATGCAAGTTGGCAAGGGAAGAGATGTTGGTCTCAATCAAATTTCATTATTTGAGGCGAAAATAGCATACGGCAATGGGGAACAAACACTTAGCCGTGACGTCTACCGACTTGGACATCGTTTTGATTTCTTCAGGATGTTGTCGTGCTACTATACTACTATTGGCTTTTACTTCAGCACAATGGTACTAATGTCTTTGCCCTGGACCTTCTTACTTTCTGAGCCATTGGTTAATTCTAACCTTTGCGCCTTTTCTGTTCCCTTTCCAGATTACGGTGTGGACCGTATACGTGTTCCTTTACGGGCGTCTGTATCTCGTCCTCAGTGGTCTTGATGATGAACTAGCCACCGGAAAGAGGTTTAACCACAATAATAATCTGCGGGTTGCTCTTGCTTCACAGTCTTTTGTGCAGCTTGGGTTCTTGATGGCACTCCCTATGATGATGGAAATTGGTCTAGAGAGAGGCTTCAGAACTGCATTGAGTGACTTTGTGCTGATGCAGCTGCAGTTAGCATCTGTCTTCTTCACATTCTCTCTTGGGACCAAAACCCACTACTATGGAAAGACGCTGCTTCATGGAGGAGCCGAGTATAGAGCTACTGGACGTGGGTTCGTGGTGTTCCATGCCAAGTTTGCTGAGAACTACCGGCTGTACTCACGGAGCCACTTTGTGAAGGGCATCGAGTTGATGATTCTGCTTATTGTGTTTGAAATCTTTGGGCAGTCGTATCGAGGAGCCATCGCCTACATCTTCATCACGTTCTCCATGTGGTTTTTGGTTTTCACCTGGCTCTTTGCGCCGTTCCTGTTTAACCCTTCTGGGTTCGAGTGGCAGAAGATTGTGGATGACTGGACTGACTGGAACAAGTGGATCAGCAACCGTGGCGGTATTGGCGTGTCGCCGGAGAAGAGCTGGGAGTCATGGTGGGAGAAGGAGCACGAGCCTCTTAAACATTCCGGAAAGCGTGGCACTGTTCTTGAGATAGTGCTCGCGTCGCGCTTCTTCATCTACCAGTATGGGCTCGTTTATCATCTGCACATCACCAAACACAACAAGAGCGTGCTGGTAATTTGCTTAGCACTTACTATCTTATTTAAGTTGCGTTTACTACTACTTTATTTACTGTCTGTTGCTGAACTCTCTGTTTGATGCTCTTCTTCTTTCAGGTGTATTGCTTGTCATGGGTGGTTATCTTTGTGATTTTGCTGGTGATGAAGGTAAACACCACAAGTGCACAGCAGCACATGTGAGGCTGCATCCTGTTGTGCGCTAATATAACTAACTGTTGGTCCTCCTCTGCATTGCAGGGTGTGTCGGTGGGAAGGCTGAAATTCAGCGCGGAGTTCCAGCTGGTGTTCCGGCTGATCAAGGGGCTGATATTCATCACATTCATAACCGTCGTGATAATCCTGATCGCGCTCGCCCACATGACGGTCCAGGACATCTTTGTGTGCATCCTCGCCTTCATGCCCACCGGGTGGGGCCTGCTGCTGGTAAGTGCAAGCTAGCTCCTGATCCTACTTGCTTCCGGTGAACCTATCTACACCTGTCGTGGTCTGAACACATGTGCTGCTGCTGTTTGAACGAGCAGGTGGCGCAGGCCATCAAGCCAGCGATCGTGAAGTTCCAGCTGTGGAGTTCGATCCGTGCACTGGCGCGTGGCTACGAGATCATCATGGGCCTCCTTCTCTTCACCCCGATCGCGTTCCTGGCGTGGTTCCCCTTTGTGTCGGAGTTCCAGACCCGGATGCTGTTCAACCAGGCGTTTAGCCGAGGCCTGCAGATCTCCAGGATCCTTGGCGGGCATAAGAAGGACCGCGCCGCACGGAACAAGGAGTAGTAGTAGTAGGAGTAAGGTGGATTATGTATGGGGTTATATGGGTGTGTAGCAACCAACCCTTTGTATGCGATGGAGGAGTTGGTATGTAGAGAGCATGTATTCCTGCCTGCACAGCTAGCTTATTATTCTGACTGGCATGGCTCCAGTGGAGAATCTTTGATTTGTACTGGTAAAGTAACTGGTGGTAATTGGGAATAGAAGAGAAGGCAGTATCCTGTTCTGATTAATTAATTATTACAATAATAGCTCCATCAGCTAGCTGACTTTGCATTTCTCCAGTCCACGGGAAGCAAAGTTTTGTCATGTCTTTGTGTTCTCTAGGTAGATGTTCCCTGTGCTGTTGCCATGTCAAACCTCACTCTGCAGCTCTGAATATCTTGGGAGCTTTGAAACGATTTTTTTTTTGTCAAACCTTACTCTTCAGCTCTGAATTTCTTGGGAGCTTTCTAGAATGTTATCTTCAGTCTCTGAACCAAAGAACCCAAATGCTAAAGGAAACATCTAGATATATCCATCTAGTGTTGCACATGCTGCTTTTTTCCCCCATACAATCCTCAACATGAGGATCGGGTTTCACTATCATCAGTAACGGAACAGAGACCTGCCTTAAGTTTTACAAAAAACAGAAACTGAAGTACTATCAAACCAACTACAGCAAGGGGAAGTTCAAGATCACCGCACACAGCTAGTGTTTATCACAAGAGCAAGTATCAACATCAGGGAAACTATAACAACCGCATCTCAGAGCTCCACCAACACAAAACAGACACCAGGGAGCTTCTTTCTTCGTTTCTTTGTTCACTCTCCATCAGCCTGAGAGTCCTTAGGACCCCTGTTATGAGCAGGATCATTAATCGACAAGCCCAATAACGGAACCGGGGCAACATCCATAGTCGTAGCATCTTCCATCGCATTCCTTTGTAACACCTCAGCCCCACTCCTGAAGGCCTCCTGCTGACCTGCACCATGAAGCCCTGAAAGGTCTCTAGAGTTGATATCAACTCAGGTTGAGAAGATCACACCTGGACAACCACTTTCTCTTGAGAAGGAACAGGAAGACCCATCACAAAATTGGGAATGTAGTCCACATGAGAATTAACTTCCACATCAACACCATTATCAGCAGATGAAACCAGAGTATCTTCAGAGTCATCTCCCTCCTCATCATCATTCATTTCCACATCACCTTGATTTTCCTCAACAGGATCCAGCAAGTGAGCATATTGCTTTTTGAGTTCATAATACTTATCACTCCCCTTATTTGCCACTAGATCCTGAATGAATTCTTGGAAAGTCTGCACACCAGCTGGATCCCCATGATTTATCACAACACCAACTTCTTGTGGGGCAAGTGCTTGTGCCACCTCCATGTGCACCTCCCCCATTTCCTGATCTTGAACATGAGTATCCTCTTGAACATTATCTTGATGATGCCTGTTTTCTGTTTGCTCCCTATTATCACTCATATTTCCAACATTTTCATTGGTAGGAGTTTCTCTAATGACAATTCCCCTAGCATTCCCACCACTAGCCCACAACTGATCTATCTTGGTGCCAAAAGATACATCACCTGTGTTCTCAGAAGTCTCATGCTCCACCCTGGGTTCTTTACCTTTCTCCCAATCAGCACACTGAGGAAGATCCCTATTCACCTCACCACCTAACCCAGTTCTAGCAGTATTAGTGGGAGGTCGTGTCACATTAATTGTTCCTCCTCTCTATTTTCCAGCACTACTGATATTAGGTGTGTTATTCTCAGCAAGACCAAGATTATCTCCATTGGCACCTTGACCACCTGCCTCTACAGAAACTGGAATTGAGGGAAGAACATCAGGAGCAAAAATCTCCCTAGTGTACCAGAATTCATAAATCCCCCTCATCTCTCCTCCTCTTATGTTAGGGACTAAAGTAACATCTAAACAAGCAACTTTTACTCTGACATAAGTCAAATTCCTCAAACTATTCTTATCCGTCCCTAGAGGTTTACCAATCAGAGCAACAACATAAAATACAGTGGATTTTTTCCTACATTTGAAGGGTTCACAACATAAATTCTTCAAAAGTAGTCGGATAAATGTTCACTGCTTTTTAATCCTAATTATACAAGTGTTCAGAGTTTAATATAAGATATAGAAGAAAAAAAGCCGCGCTAAACTGGGTGGGCAGCGCCGCGTCGAGCGGTGACTAGCATCCCCCGTAATTCTGCTCCAACTCTCCTCGGAAGAAAAAAATAGGGAGTGTATTCCTACTTCCTAGGCACCGGACCACTGGCGGCGATGTGCTCTCCTACATAGCCGGCGTATATATACCCTGACGCCCTATTTGGCTCTCTTTCCCGCTAGATCCCTACCCAATGGAGGAATCTACGGTGGCCAGTCCCGATTGGTCCAAGTTGCCGTATGACGTCCTCATCTCCGTCCTCGGCTGTTAGAGTACGTCATGGGCCTGGGCTGACAGTATAGCCCATTAGTCGTAGGGTTAATTAGAGATATGGGTCACTTACTTAGGGGTCAAGTAAGCCTTGCTTGGAAGTCAAGTAAACCTCTCTATATAAGGAGAGGAGATGTATCAATCTAATCAAGCAAGAATTAAGAAGGAAATCCCTTCCCTCTTGCCACCGACCGTGGGCAAGGCCCCCGGCCGGCCCTCTTGCACTCTCCCTCTAGCACCACCATAACATTTGGTATCAGCTTTTCCGGGTTCGATCATGTCCAGCCCTCCACCGAGTTCTTCCCACCCGTCGCCGCTGCACTCCGATGCCCCCGCCGTTCTCTCCCCGGTGGAGATGACCGCAACCCTCCGCGATCTCGCCACCGCGGTCCAGGAGATCCACCTCTACTTGGCCGCCACCGTGGCAGCCGCCGCATCTGGCGGTCTCCGCCGCGGTCGCCGCCACCACCCCGCCGTGGTTGCCGTGGCCGTCCCAGCCCCTCGCGGGCCCCGTCGCGGCCATGGCCCTGCTGCAGCAGCCGCCGCTGCCACTCAGCCCCGGGCCAGCTATGACCGCGCCGACGGGAGTTCCGATCCAAGTCCGGTTCCCGCCCTCGCCGTCACCGCTTCCGTCTTGGATCGCTACCCGCCACGTGTCGGCGGCGGTGAGGCTGCAGGCTGCTGCGTGCGGCCTCCTAGCGCGCCGGCGTGTGCGGGAGATGCGTGGTCCGCAGCTGCCGTTCCTCCAAGTTGCCCTTTGCTACGCCAAGGACCTCGATCTCGTCCGCTGCATCGGGGCTCTTGGGCATACGGTTTCCCCCACGAGCGGCGAGCATCCTGTTTTCTCCGTGTGCAGCGACCTCAAAGTCTGCGACATCAGCGGTTGGGAGGGCGCACCCCTCCTCGACAGGAGCGCACCGTGTAACACCACTGCATTCCGCCGCCGGCCGCCGCGAGGGTGCCTCCGCTCGTCGCTCTTGCGACCTCTTCCAGGTGGCCGTACACATGCACTCCGTTTGTCCAGATGGTGTCCATGGGATCCAGGTGGCTGTACACGTGCACGTACGTCGTGCGGATGGTGTCCACTTTTTGTTAAGGGGTCCAAAATAGAGCGTCCCAGCCCATTTCAGGTTGAGAGTAATAAACCAAGCCGAGATGTAAAAGGCTTGTTTTTAAGTGTGAGGTTTGTGTCGCGTCGAGTCATCATTATAAGTTGGTTAGGTTGCAGCTCGAGGACGAGCTGCATGTCCAGGTGGGGTGTAGTGTTAGAGTACGTCATGGGCCTAGGCTGGCAGTATAGCCCATTAGTCTTAGGGTTAATTAGAGATAAGGGTCACTTACTTAGGGGTCAAGCAAGCCTTGCTTGAGAGTCAAGTAAACCTCTCTATATAATCTATATAAGGAGAGGAGATGTATCAATCTAATCAAGCAAGAATTAAGAAGGAAATCCCTTCCCTCTTGCCACCGGCCGTGGGCAAGGCCCCGGGCCGTCCCTCTTGCGCCCTTCCTCTAGCAATACCATAACATCGGCGAGCTCGAGTTTCCTGACCTCTTCTGCACCGCCGACGTATGCACCTCCTGGCACGCTACCGTCTGCGAACTTCGCCGCCTCGAGATCTACATGTTGAGAATATAAAATATGGCGTGCATCATCTTTCCATCAGTTCGGACTTTTGGTTCAGATGTATAGAGAAACAATTCAATATGGTATTAGAGCCGAGAGGTTTCAAATTCAAGACCCTGCTCGAGCAATTTAAAAAAGATTCTGCGGTCTGCACTGAACCCACGCTAAGGACTTAAATAGCCTAGACGCGAGGGGGAGTGTTAAGAATATAAATATATAGCCTAGCTATTTCCATTAGTTTGGACTTTTGGTTGAGATGGCTAGTGCATTTAATTCAATATGGTATCACAACCAAGAGGTCTAAAGTTCAAGATCCTGCTTACGCAGTATAAAAAAAGATTCTGCAGATAATCGAATCCAAGGGAGTGTTGAGAATATAAAATATGTTGCATATCGTCTTTTCATCAGTTCGGACTATTGAAATAATTGGCTAGGGCAACAATTTAATACTACAGCCACCCCAAACCTCGTTCCTCCTCTACATCACCTCCGCCGCCGAGCTCCTCATCCTCGCCGACAATGACTACAGGGCGCGCCTCCGGGACCCTCCCATCGGGGAGCGCTACATCGTTGGCTCCTCGCACGGGTAGCTCATCACGGTGACGCCCGGTCCGAGCTCTATCTCCTCACCCCTGTCAGCCGCGAGCAGGTCGTTCTCCCCTCGGTCGCCACCATCGAGAAGGTAGGCCCCGTCTTCAACCCAGCCGCAACCTTGAAAGGTATGATCTTTCTCTCTATGATGAGGAACCGTAGCCCTACACGATGGACGTTCTCCGGGGAGTCCTATATCTCAAGGTCGTGCTGTCCTACGTGCCTTTCCTGGGGGATTGTAAGGTCGTGCTCATTCACAACCCCTACAGGGATCTCTCCTTTGTGAGAATCGGCGATGAGAAGTGGCACTGGATCGCCTCCTCACCCTCTAAACCACTGGATTACTCCGATTGAATATTTGGCGATGATGGGGCGCTCCACGAGATGAATCTCCTAGGCGGGATCCATCGCTATGCCATTGAAGGTTCTCACACCACGCTCGAAATGTTTTTCAAGGACACCTCGCCATTCACTGCATATGTGTACATAGCCAAAACATCGTATGTCGATGTGCTGCAAATATGGAGGATAAATAAGAGAACAAGTGGTGAGCAAGAGGAGATACATACAACTCGTGGTTATATATTCAAGGCTGACTTTGACAGCCAGCAGATTGTTCCTGTCCGGACATTGGGGATAATGCATTGTTCATCGGGCATAACTATACTTATTGCCTTTCTACAAAGGACTACCCAAGGCTACTACCGAACCATGTCTATTTTACTGACGACGATGAGTACATGTTAATGGATGGGCACGAGATCTGTCAGGATGTTGGAATAATTAATTTGGAGGATCAGAGTGCCAATGATGTAGTGTCTCCCAACCTTGGCTGAATTGGCCAAGTATAACAATATAACCTCCCTAAAGGGATGTCTCCAAGTAACTACTTTGAGATGCGCAGGCGCAACTTCTATGAGATGCCCCACACTAGTGAGATACTTGCGTTTGGAGGAAGGAACAAGAGGTTATCTTCAAGGAATTCTATGCCTCTCTCACCAAGTACCTAGTTTGCCCTCAAACAGTGTTGAATTTTCCTTACATGAGGAAGCACATGGCCTACTTTGAAGACTTCCTTTGGATCACTGCTCAGCTTGGATTACACGGGATCATGCAAACACAATAGAACTACAACATCAGGTTCATTCATCAGTTTTATGGCATTGTGGTGTTAATAGTAGTGAGGACATCAACATGGTATGGATGAACGGAGATACCTGCTACATAGCCTCCTTCCGTGACGTTGCCCGTATCTTGGATCATCCCTTTGCAGGTCGCTCCACACCTTGATGGTGCATGTCACCTCAAAATTTTTTTTATCACTTACCTACTCGAGGACGAGCAGGAGTTAAGCTTGGGGATGTTGATACATTGCAAATGTATCTATAATTTTTTATGTTCCATGCTTGGTTTTATTCACTTTCTTGTGTTTTGTTCCAACTTTGGAGTACTTTTCATATGATTTCTTGGACTAACCTATTAACAAGAGCCACAGTGCCCGCTGCCTGTTTTCTGCTGTTTTTGGTTCCAGGAAAGTCAGAAAATGAATATTCTCGAAATTGGACGGGACAAAAGACAAAGTGCCTATTTTTCTGGAAAGGATCAAGTGCCAAAATACGAGACGGAGAGGGACCAGGGGGCCACCACACCACCTGGCCACGCGGCCCATCCTGGCCCGCGCCAGGGGATGGTGAGGCCAGCCCTGGCACCCCCTCGGCCTCTCCTTTCACCTATAAGTTGCCCTCGGGACGAAAACCCTAAGTACCCGATCAAAAATCCACGAAGAGTGCAGAGTCGTCATCTCCATCCCTAGATCGGGAGGGATCTGAAGCTCTTCCCGGCACCCTGCCAGAGAGGGGAATTCACCCTGGAGGCCTTCTTCATCACCATGCAAGCCTCCGGTGTGATGCGTGAGTAGTTCATCCTTGGACTACGGATCCATGTAGTAGCTAGATGGCTGGTTTCTCCTCCTTTGTGCTTTCATGTCTAGATCTTGTGAGCTCCATTCATGATCAAGATCATCTATTTGTAATTCATACATGTTGTGTTTGCGGGGAGACGATGGATATTGAGATGCTATTTCAGATTGATTATTGATTCTATCATGTCTTTGTTATTTGAGATCTTGCATGCTTTCCGTTGTTAGTAGCTATCTTGGCCAAGTAGATGCTAGCAACTCCAAGAGTTAGTATTTATGCTCGATAGTGGGTTCATGCCTATGGTAATCTGGGGAAGTGACAGAAATCTCTAAGGTACTAGATGTGTTGTTGCTAATAGGGAGAAAACAACGATCCTTTGTTCATAGAACAATTGTATTGTTTACCTTACACACAGTTCTTAAAGCAATAATTTGTTGTTTGCAACTTAATACTGGAGGGGGTTCGGATGATAACCTGAAAGTGGATTATTAGTCATAGATGCAGTTGGATGGCGGTCTATGTATTATGTTGTATTGCCCAATCAAGTCTCAAAGGAGTCAAGATGATTAGTATATGCATGTATTGCTTTCTCGGTGTTTGTCAATTGCCCCACTGTAATTTGTTCACCCAACATGTTATCTATCTAAGGAGAGCCACCTCTAGTGAACTATGGATCCCGGTGATACATTGCAAATGTATCTATAATTTTTGATGTTCCATGCTTGGTTTTATCCACTTTCTTGTGTTTTGTTCCAACTTTGGAGTACTTTTCATATGATTTCTTGGACTAACCTATTAACAAGAGCCACAGTGCCAGCTCACATTTTACTGCTGTTTTTTAATCCAGGAAAGTCAGAAAAGGAATATTCTCGAATTGACGGGACAAAAGCCAAAGTGCCTATTTTTGAAGGGATCAAGTGCCGACGAGACGGAGAGGCGGGGCGGCCACCACACCACGCAGCGGCCAGGCCTGGCCAGCGCCAGGGGTGGTCCGCCGACCCCAAGACCCTCGGCCTCTCCTTCCGCCTATATATTGCCTCTGATACGGAAACCCTAAGTACCCGATCAAAAATCCACGAAAGAGTCTGTAGCCGCCGTCATCTCCATCCCTAGATCGGGAGGGATCTGAAGCTCTTCCCGGCACCCTGCCGGAGAGGGGAATTCACCCTGGAGGCCTTCTTCATCACCATGCAAGCCTCCGGTGTGATGCGTGAGTAGTTCATCCTTGTACTACGGATCCATGTAGTAGCTAGATGGCCGGTTTCTCCTCCTTTGTGCTTTCATGTCTAGATCTTGTGAGCTCTGTTCATGATCAAGACCATCTATTTGTAATTCATACATGTTGTGTTTGCGGGGATCCGATGGATATTGAGATGCTATTTCAGATTGATTATTGATTCTATCATGTCTTTGTTATTTGAGATCTTGCATGCTTTCCGTTGTTAGTAGCTATCTTGGCCAAGTAGATGCTAGCAACTCCAAGAGTTAGTATTTATGCTCGATAGTGGGTTCATGCCTCTGGTAATCTGGGGAAGTGACAGAAATCTCTAAGGTACTAGATGTGTTGTTGCTACTAGGAGAAAACGACGATCCTTTGTTCATAGAACAATTGTATTGTTTACCTTACACGCAGTTCGTAAAGCAATAATCTGTTGCTTGCAACTTAATACTAGAGGGGGTTTGGATGATAACCTGAAGGTGGATTATTAGTCATAGATACAGTTGGATGGCGGTCTATGTATTATGTTGTATTGCCCAATCAAGTCTCAAAGGAGTCAAGATGATTAGTATATGCATGTATTGCTTTCTCGGTGTTTGTCAATTGCCCCGCTGTAATTTGTTCACCCAACATGTTATCTATCTAAGGAGAGCCACCTCTAGTGAACTATGGATCCCGGTCCTTGTCTTTTACATACAATCTATAAAATGTTTACTGCTCTGTGTTTACTTTCTGCAAACTTTTACTTCTTTCCATTCGATACGTTTAATCCTTTGTTTTCCGCAAAACACGGTGAGATTGATAACCTCATCGCAAGTTGGGGACAAAGTTCTGTGGTTGTGTTGTGCAGGTCTCCACGTTGCTACTAGCACGTAGTGCATACTGCCAAAGCTTCACTAGTAACACCTTTGGGGTGTTTCCTTGCTCCTACTGGTTCGATTAAACCTTGGTTTCATAACTGAGGGAAACTTGCTGCTGTGCTCATCATACCTTCCTCTTGGGGTTCCCAACGAGCTCTACATCAACCACGAGCCATCAACACTTTTCTGGGCGCCGTGCATTGAGCCATCAAGCGATTTTCTGGCGCCGTTGCCGAGGAACAAAGAAGAAGAAACTCCCACGTCAACTACACGCCATTAAAGCGATTTTCTGGCGCCATTGCCGGGGAGTCAAGGACATCTTCACAAGGGGAGTCCCTCATAACCAATCTCTTTACTTTGTTGTTTTTGTTTTGCTTAGTTTCTTTTTGCTTTGTTTGCTTGTTTTGTTCTTTCAAGAAAACACAAAAAAATTAGTTTTGCTAGTTTGCTTTCTTATTTGAAACCCCCCCCAAAAAATGACTACTCTTGAAAACACTAAGTTGGGTTTCATTCAGCACAATACTTCTTCTTGGGGTAGCCCAACCATCTTTGTGAAGAAGCGAGACAAGACTGATAGACTTTGTGTTGACTATCGGGCTCTCAATGCTAAAACCATCAAGAATAAATATCCCCTTCCGCGGATTAATGATCTCTTCGATCAGCTAGCTGGAGCTGTGGTATTCTCTAAGCTTGACTTGAGAAGTGGTTATCATCAAATCAAGATTCGCAAGGAAGATGTTCCTAAAACAGCTTTCACCACCCGCTATGGCCTGTATGAGTACACGGTCATGTCTTTCGGTCTCACCAACGCACCTGCCACCTTCTCGAGGCTTATGAACTCGGTTTTCATGGAGTATCTTGATAAGTTCGTTGTGGTCTATCTGGATGACATTCTAGTCTATTCTAAGTCAAATGAAGAACATGAAGAACACCTTCGGTGTGTCCTAAACAAACTTCGTGAGAACCGCCTGTATGCAAAGTTCTCCAAGTGTGAGTTCTGGCTACACGAAGTCACCTACCTTGGTCACGTCATCTCTGCCAAGGGCATTGCCGTCAACCCAGAAACTATTAAGACAATTGTTGACTGGCTTCCACCCATAAATGTCAAAGAAGTCCGGAGTTTCCTTGGTTTGGCTAGTTATTGCCGTCGCTTCGTTCAGAACTTCTCGAAGATTGCAAAGCCTCTTACTGATCTCCTCAAGAAAGGCAAGAAATACCTTTGGACTCCTGCATGTCAAGCAAGCTTTGAAACACTCAAAGAGAAGCTCACTTCCACACCAGTCTTGATTCCTCCAGATACATCAAAGCCTTTCCAGATATTTTGTGACACCTCCTTGCAAGGATTGGGTGCGGTCCTTATGCAAGAAAAACAAGTTGTTGCTTATGCCTCTCGACAGTTGAAGACGCATGAGATCAACTATCCTACACATGACCTTGAACTCGCAGCAGTTGTCTTTGCTTTGAAAATATGGAGGCACTACTTGCTTGGTAACCGTTGTGAAATCTTTTCTGATCACAAGAGTCTGTAATATATCTTCACACAACCTGATCTCAACCTTCGTCAGAGGAGGTGGATTGAAGCAATTAATGATTTTGATTTGACCATCAACTACACTCCTGTCAAAGCTAATGTGATGGCCGATTCTCTCAGCCGAAAAGCTTATGTCAACAACCTCATGCTGGAAGAACAACAACCTCTCTTGTGCGAGGAATTCCACAAGCTCAACCTTGAAATTGTGGATCAAGGGTATCTTCTGAATCTTCTGGCAACCCCTCTCTTGGAAGAAAAGATTCGTGCTAGTCAGCGAGGTGATGCTTATGCCAAAAACATAATCTCCAACATTCAACTGCTATGAGTCCTTCCACGTCGACGACCAAGGCGCTCTTTTCTTTGAACACCGGATGTTTGTTCCGAACTACCCGGGTTTGAGAGAGCAAGTTCTTAAGGAGGCGCATGATTCTGTTCTTTCTATCCACCTTGGCAGCACTAAGATGTACATGGACTTGAAAACATAGTATTGGTGGCCCGGGTTGAAACGATATTCTGCCAAGTATGTCTCGGAGTGTGATGTCTGCCGCAGAGTTAAAGTTGTCCATCAGAAACCTTCCGGTATTCTACAACAATTGAAACCTCCAGAATGGAAATGGGAGAAAGTAGAGATGGACTTCATAACTGGTTTTCCAAGGTCGCAGAAGGGCAACAATGCAATCTTTGTTGTCATCGACAGACTTTCTAAAGTGGCTCACTTCTTTCCCGTCAAGGAAACAATTTCCGCAATTTAGTTGGCTGAGCTCTATATCAACAAAATTGTCTCTCTATATGGGGTCCCTCTTGAGATCAGTTCAGACCGTGGAAGCATCTTCACTTCCAAGTTCTGGGGAAGTTTCCAAAATGCTTTGGGAACAAAATTGAACTTCAGCACAGCTTACCATCCTCAGTCGCATGGACAAGTTGAAAGGATTAATCAGATTCTAGAAGATATGCTCCGTGCTTGCGTTATCTCTTTCAGCATGAAGTGGGAAGAATGTCTTCCTTATGCTGAATTCTCTTACAACAACAGCTTCCAAAAAAGTCTAAAGATGGCACCATTTGAGGTTCTCTATGGTCGCAAATGTAGAACTCCGATTGGTTGGTCGGCGCAGGTGAAAGAACATTGTTTGGCCCCGACATTGTAACTCAAGCGGAGGAGAAGGTTCACATCATTCTTGAAAATCTGAAGGTTGCTCAAAGTCGCCAGAAGAGCAACTATGACAGAAAGCACACGGACATGGAGTATGTCCCTGGTGATCTCGTTTACCTTCGTGTCACTCCCATGAGAGGCACGCACCGGTTTGGTATCAAAGGAAAGCTGGCTCCTAGATACATAGGTCCTTCCAAAGTTCGTGGAAGAAGAGGAGAAGTCGCTTATGCTCTTGAGCTCCCTAAAAAACTCAAGGTCCATGATGTTTTTCATATATCTCAACTCAAGAAGTGCTTCAAGGATCCCGGTAGGACCGTGGACCATGAGCTCATCAATCTCCAAGAAGATCTCTCCTATAAAGAACACCCCGTCAAAATTCTTGAAGTCGCAGAACGGAAGACTCGCAACAAGTCTATCAAGTTCTACAAGGTGCAGTGGTCGCACCATTCCGTTGATGAAGCCACTTGGGAGCGTGAGGATGACCTCCGTTCTGAGTACCCTATTCTCTTTGAGTCTTCTTCTTCCTAGAATCTCGGGGCGAGATTCCTGTTTAGTGGGGGAGAGTTGTAGCATCCCATCTGTCTAACATCTGTAATGCTACATGGTTTAATAATAGAATGCTACTTCTTACATATCATTATTGCATCATCATTATATCATGCTCATGTCATCATACCACCTTGCATTTGAGCATCATATAAAACCCCTTTTCATTTGGTTCTTCTCTCATATGCATTAGTAATTGTATTTGGCTCTTGATATATTGTATTTGGTTCTTGATAAATGCTTGATGCCCAAGTTGAGTTGGGGGCATATCTTTTATTCAACTCCATCACCTTTCTTTCTCACCACCTTATAAGTCCACCATCCTAATTACCCATGAGCTTTTACTTCTGTTGGCATTTAATCTAGCTCATGTGAGTTGGGATGGATCCAATTCTATTTTCCTTTAGTTTGGCTTTACTCCATATTTTGGAATGCATGTGCATAAATGCCATGATCATTGTTTTGTTGTCACAAGATAAAACATGGCATTTAATGCCCATGCATGGGCCATGCAAATCACCACCATTCTATTCTTTTGGGATTTACTTGGATTTTGAGTGGAGCATGGTTCTTTGAGAATCAATTCGTGTTGGCTCTATTCTTTTGCTCTTACCATAAAACCCTACCCCCTTGTTTGATCTCTCCTTACCACGTGCCCTCAAAATCATCCCCTCACATGTGTATGTGCCATGCAGGATCATGTGAGGTCAACCCCATCTCCCTCTCTCTTTTAAAACTCTCTATGTTGGTTTCTACAAGTTGGGACCCACTTGCTTGGGTCCAATATTTTTCCTAATGATTTTATCAAAGTGTGAAACCCAATTCTTAGTCTTGTACAAGTGCCTAAATTGAATTACTTGTGGGCATCCCCTTTTCCCAGGTCTTGTTTCCCTCTTGTCTTTGTGTTGTCAAAACCCCTCTTTTCAAATCAATCTGCAAAGTTTCAAATAGTTAAGAGTTCAACTATTGTTTGAATTGAAACCAAAACTACCCAAAACAAATAATAAAACAGAACAGGAATATAAAAAAAACAGGAAGAGAGAGAGCAGCAGCCCAACCCCAACTTTTGGCCCACCCGGAGCCCTTCTTCCTCCCCCTCCTTCTCTTGGGCTGGCCCATACCCCTTCGATCACGTCGTCTCCCTCTATTCCTCTTCTCCGTCACCCTGCCTCTCTCCTCTGCTCTGACGGAAGAGAGGCAGGTGGCCGTTCTCTGCCGTCTGCCGCGTCAGCTCACGCCTCCCGTACGCCCCTCTCCCCTCCTTCTTATCCTCGCTCCGAGCCGCGCCTTTTCTGAACCCTAGCTTCCCTTCTCCGTTTCCCCTCCCCCTCTTCTCTGCCGTACCATGGCCGACGCCAGATAGAGCCCCGCATCGCTGCTCCTATCCTTGCCGGAGTCCGTGGAGTCGCGGGAAAGTAACGCCAAGGGGCCTTGCGACGATCCAGTCTTCCAGGGGAGCCGAAGAAGCTGCGGCTTCCCTCCTCTCCTTACTGTCCGAGTCGAGCACTCCGGTGCAGTACCCCGACGCCGCCATCATCTCCTGCCGCCCTAGCCCCGATTCCTAGACGAATCGGCGAAGGTGAGCTCCACCTTCCTCTTCTCTGCCTCCCTGTGCCTCCCCAGTACCTCCCGCGCTCGCTTCGCGCCCCGCAAGCGGCCGGCAGAGACCGACCCCATGCGCGCCTGTCCGACATCGCGGTGAGCCAAGCCCCTCCGTTCCTCTGCGTCTCCGGTGCGCCATAGACCCCACCGCCAAAAACCCATAGCACGAAAGTTCTAGCTTGAGATCCCCTCTGCCTTTTTTGTTTTTGCGGTGAAGGCTATCTCGCAGTGGTTGCGCCGTCGTCCTCGTCCGAAGCCGCCGCCGCCGTCGGTCTTTCCGGATTCAGAGTAGGTAGCAAGTTCAGGCTCGGGCTCGCGGTTCTGCAGAAAGCCCCCGCACCTTTTTGTCGATCACGCGCAAGTCCCCCTGTGGCCCTGTAGACCCACCAGTCAGCCTCCTTGTTCTTTTACGGAAAGCACCCAGGGTTTTCTGAGCGTCAACCCGCGGCCCCCTCCACACCACGTGGCCGCCCCTTCCACGTCTCTGACGTATGGGCCCGTTCCACCGGCGAGCCCACCGGTCGGTGACTGTGGCTGGCGACACCGCGGTGCAAAAAGTTTCCACCGCACCGTTTCCGCGTTCCGCCAGGTCAGCCCGGGCCCAGCCATCCGGTGGCTGTGGCTAGGTATGACCTGGGTGTAAAAAGTTTCACTGTATATCTGTTTTTAATAAAACAAATTCAGAAATGTTTAAATATGATTTTAAATCTGTTTTAAATAACTTTTAAATTATAAATCCAAATAATACAAATGATATATGTTTTTGAATCAGAAAAATGTGAGGAATTCAAATATGCCATCCAAAATAATTTGTTGAGCAATTTAAAATTTCGAAATAATTTAATTGCAATAAATGCCTTTATCTTAAATAATTCATAACTTTAATTCTATAACTCCAAATTTGACAAATAATATGTCTAAATCGATCAGCGCGACGAGCCCGTTCTGCTTATGCATTCCATGTTCTGAATTGCAGCATGCATTATGTCATTATTAAAAATCAGAACTGTTTATGGCAATAAAACTTGACCAAATAAATAATAAAATGATTTATTCTTGTCCCCACACCTCACCCTTGCCATGCTACATTATTGCCATGTAATTTGTGCATCATTCATCATGGCATGATTGTTTGCTTATCGCATTTTATTTATATGCTTGTGCACTTTATTTTATGTTGGCCCTTGTTTGTTTGGTTCTTCTTTCGGATAGACGCCGAGCAGGGGAAATATCAGGAATCCCAGGAGTACTACCCAGATCCACCTGTCTCTTCAACTGAGCTGCCAGGCAAGCACTACCACATGCTTGCATACATATAGTACCTATTGCCTCTATCTTATTCTTGCATCATTGAGTCGCGATTGCATTAAATTGAATCCCAAGCACTGCATAGCCTTACTTTTAAACCCCACCGAAGCTTGTTCCTCCATCCCATGAGCCATTAGTACAGAAGTTGTTTGAGCCATGCGAGTCGTAGAACAACATGTGTAGGGTATGTGAGTGTCTGATGGATAACGAGGTACCTAAACAACTTAACCTGAGTAGTAATGGGATAACTAATGAAAGAGGCGCCGGTGAACAATATCTGTTATTTGGTTTTTCATGCTCACTTGTGTCCCGTAGGACACCGAGTACTTGATTCCTATTCCTTGACTATTCGCACTATCCACATCCGGGAGGCCGTGGACCGTCCTGAGCCAGAGCTTGATTCATATCTATTTCTTGGGGCCACAAACTAGTTTGGGGTTTTATTACTATCCTGTACTTATGCCATGCTTTACTGCTTATTTAAGATTGTGCGTGGAGCACCTGTACTGTTTTGGATCGCGCCACGTTTTCGCGGTATCGACAAGCCCAGTCACACTTTCGGGTTCCCAGTCGTTTACAGCCGTCGTCGCAAACCCTAGGTCCGTCTCGGAGCCAGCCGACTCTGTTGCGGGTAGCTTATTGGGGTGGCCCCCTGAAATATTTCTGAATCCTGTGATTGCTTTGTCGTGAATGCCTCGTTGGGTTTTGAGTTGGTTTTTTCGAGGTTGATCGAGTGTGTGTTGCTATTTGTGCACCCCTGCAGGGTAAATCTTTCTGAAAGCCGTATCCGCGGTTATGGACGACTTGGAGCACAGTTTCTCGATCATAGACAAGTACAACTAAAGTACCGCTTTTAATTTGACTAAGTAACTGACTAGTAAATAGAGCAACACTCATGGAATGGTTAAGAAAACTGCCAACAAATGGGTTGTTCGTCCGTTTTCTCGTTGGTAAGCGAGAAGGAGGATGGATCTGTTAATTATACTGTTATAACTGTTGTTACTAATTAACGGACATCCGTCTATCATTGGTTAGGCGGATGGTTAGCGAGTATCTATAGACTTGTTAGTTATTATCTTTTGCTACAATTGCGTCACCCCAGGTATATGTCCCCTTTAGAGGCATACAGACTTGCTGAGTACCCCTAGGGTCTCACACGATAAATTGTTTGATTCAGATGAACATGTGTATTCACAAGATGGATACTGGGTGGAGGAGACGGATGATGTTGGCAACGATCACTCGGTATAGAGATTCCGGGGATGGGGATCCGTGAGATCTGTGGGCGGGATGTGTTTATTTATGTGGCATCTTATGCCGATTTGCTTTTTATCCGTACTCGGATCTTGTTTTCCGCTTCCGCCCGATACTCTGATGTTTGATGTATGAGGAGCTATCCTAAAATATTACCTCTATATAGGATATTTGGATCTTGCCGTATGGCGTTGCAATATTTCTATTTCTTTTAGATGGAATGGCTCTATGAACAGTTGTATGGTGGCTTGCATACATACTCACTTGTGTATGTAGTTGATCCCTTCGCCTGCCGATTACGCCGCTCGTTCTTGTCCCGATGTTCTGGAAGTGGTTAGGATGGCCGAAAGGTCTACCCGTGAGTGGCCCCTGGGCCCCACCGTACTATTTTAACCACTTTCGCTCATCTAGGCATGTAACTAAGAGCGTAATTCACCGAGGTAGTTACATAAAACCTGCCTTGCTCAATCTTGTTATGAGAGAACAGTTTTCTGGTATTGGTAATGAAGATGCTGCTTCCCATCTAAATAACTTTGTTGAACTTTGTGAGATGCAAAAGCATAGGGATATAGATGGTGATATTATTAAACTGAAATTGTTTCCTTTCTCTTTGAGAGGAAAAGCTAAAGAATGGTTGAATTCCTTAACTAGGAATAGTATTGATTATTGGACTAAGTGCAAAGATGCTTTTATTGGAAAATACTATCCTCCTGCTAAGATTATATCCATGAGAAGTGAAATCATGAAGTTTAAACAACTTGATAATGAGCATGTTGCTCAAGCTTGGGAAAGAATGAAATCTTTGGTAAAGAATTGTCCCACTCATGGACTGACTGCTTGGATGATCATCCAAACTTTTTATGCAGGATTGAACTATTCTTCAAGAAACCTATTGGATTCTGCTGCTGGAGGTACCTTTATGACCATCACTTTGGGTGCTGCGACAAAACTTCTAGACAATATGATGGTTAATTATTCTGAATGGCATACTGAGAGAGCTCCACAAGGTAAGAAGGTAAATTCTGTTGAAGAAACCTCCTCCTTGAGTGATAAGATTGATATTATTATGTCCATGCTTGTTAATGGGAAAGCCCATATTGATCCAAATAATGTTCCTTTAGCTTCTTTGGTTGATTATGGTAATAATGCTGATGTGAACTTCATAAGAAATAACAACTTTGGCAACAATGCTTATGGTAATAATGCTTATAGGAACAATTTTGGTAACAACAATTATAAGCCATATCCTCCCAACAATGGTAATGTTTATGGAAATTCTTACAACAATAATAAGAGTGCTCCCTCTGAACTTGAAGTTATGCTTAAAGAGTTTATTAGTAAACAAACTGCTTTCAATAAAACTATTGAGGAAAAACTCTCTAATGCTGAAAGAAATATAACATCTTTGGCTGAAACTCAATCTTCTTTGAATAAAATGGCTGCTAAACCTGAAACTAATGAGAATCCCTTTGCATCTACTAATGCCATACAAGTAAGAATTGATGAAAATGTTAGACTATTAGCTGAATTACATGCTAAGTGGGAAAGAGAAGATGAAATTGCTAGAAACATTAGTGTTTCTACTATCACCACCACTAGTGTTGAGGCTACTAATAGTTCTACTACTTTAGATGATAAAGTTGATTTTGATCTTGATGGTTGCAACATCTCTGAAGTTATTAAGTTCCTACAAAAGCTTGCTAAAAGTCCTAATGCTAGTGCTATGAACATGGCTTTTACAAAACACATTACTGATGCTCTCATAAAGATTAAAGAAGAAAAGATGAAACATAAAGCTTCTATTCCTATAAAACAAGAAGATGGTTGGGAACCCATCATTAATATGAAAGTGAATGACTTTGATTTCAAATCTTTGTGTGATCTTGATAGTAATGTTTCTATTATGCCTAGAAGGATTTATCATATGCTTGATTTGCCTCCTCTTGAAGATTGTTATTTGAATGTCCCACTTGATGATAATGCTACAAAGAAACTCATGGGGAGTCTTAATGATGTTCTTATTATGGTTAATGATTCCTATGTCCCCGTTGATTTCTATGTTTTGGATGTTGAATACAATGCTTCTTGTCCTATTACTTTGGGAAGACCTTTTCTTAGAACTGTTGGTGCCATCATTGATATGAAAGAAGGCACCATTAAATATCAACTCCCACTCAAGAAAGGTATAGAACACTTCCCTAAAAAGAGAGAAGAGATTTCTTTTGCTTCTCCTATGAAAACAAAATTTGGTCTTAATGCTTCTTCATTTGAGAACACTTGATTCTTTCTTTGCTTCTTATGCCTAACTTAAAGGCGTTAAAGAAAAGTACTTGTTGGGAGATAACCCAAGAGTTTTAGTTGAGTCTTGGAAGTTATTACCTCTGTAATAACCTCTCCTTATCCTTTTTATTTGCTTTTTGTGCCAAGAGTAACCTCTAATGAGAGAGAAGTAATGATTGGGAAAGTTGCTGTCCCGAAACAGACTTCTGTGCTTCACCATAAAAATTCCTGAGAGAGTTTTGTACGTCGTAATAATCTGTAATTTTTTCTGCTTCTGCCCCAGGTTGTTATCTAAATTTCGTTAGTTTAACACTTTTTTATTTGAGCAACAGAAGGTCTTCGAAAAAATTCGTCTTTACCTGCTGGTCTATTTTGATAGATTTCTGCCATTTTTTGCATTTGCTTCTTGTGGGTTCCTTTTTGAGTTCTTTTGGGGAATTGAGATTTTTTTAGGGAAGTGCTACAATAGCTAGTGTTCTAATGGAAGTTTATTTGGTGTTATAACTGAACCTTGAGACTTATTTATCTTAAGTGCACTAATGTTGCTAATGAGATTGTGTGAAGTTTTGTATGAAGAAAAATTTTCAGGTGTATGGAAGGAACGAGTAATAAGATGAAGGATGGACTAAAGCTCAAGCTTGGGGATGCCACGCGTGTCACCCCAAGAAATATCCAAGAAGTACAAGCGTCAAGCTTGGGGATGCCCAAGGCATCCCCTTCTTCATCAATAAAAATCCCAGGTTTCTTCCAAACGCTTCATTTTATTGTTTCATGCACAGTTGTGTTTTTCTTGGAGCGTCTTCCTTTTCGTTTTGGTTTTGGTTTTTAGTTTGCTTGGTTTGCTTATTTTTCTGAATAAGTTGGTTGGACCCCCTCTTTCATACATTAGTTTGCAAACAGTTTGGTTTGGTTTGGAAAAGAGTAGGAAAGTTCATACTTTTGTGGTAAAAAGAGCTCGTTTTTTACTGTGGCCTATGCTTTGTCATGCCATGCTTGATATTGTTTTGGCTTTATGCTTAGTATTCTTTGTTGTAGCATGACTTGTTACAAACAATTGAGATTGCTTAATGTGCCTTGGATGAATCATGCGTTGTTTTAGCATATTAAAGCATAGTATAGTGGTATTCTCCTTTGATGCTTTATATGGGTTGACTTGGCACATGCTCACACCATGTTATGACTTTCACAAGTCACCATAGCCTTTATGATCCTTTAGTTTTCAACTTGTAGCATCACTTTATGCTTTGATCAATGATGTTTTGTCGCTCTGCATGATTATGGCCATTATTGCTCTCTTAGTTTGTCGCTCCCAGTCTTTTGCTAGCCTCCACAACAAGGTATGAGTTCCACTCATGCATCCAACTCCCTAAACCAAGTTATTCCAAAGAGTCCATCATACCTACCTACTAGCTTATGCTATTCCAAGTATATTCTTGCTTTTGTTTATCTTTCACTTGTTATGAGAAAACTAGTGATTAAAGCTCTCACGAACTTGATGGCACTTTACTTTATTGCCTCTAATAAACTTGAACCATTGGGTCCTTCTTTGTTGCGTATATGCTTGCGCTTTATAAGTTGAAATTAGCAGAACCATGTACCATGGGGAACGCTTTCAACATTGCACTTGTACTTTGTACCCCGTTGATATTATGTTCTTTTGCTTACGGATCCCGGCGGTGTGAAATAAAAGTGGAACTTGTAAGATCATGGAGTTTGTATGTGTGTTAGAGAAACGCCTAGGCCGCTAGCCTAAGCCATGCCTAATCATAGTGGAAACTTGCAGCATCACCATAATGAGCACTCTATGAAGCATCCTCAATAAAAACCTATGAAAATAGCAAATAAAAAGATCGCTGAGATGCTCATTGTCTGCTTGCCTTGTCATTTTGATTATGGGAAAGCTCCCGTATCATGTGCAAGGGGTACCCCGTTGGCGGTTCTTAATGATACACATATACTTACAATGACAAGAGCTTACTCGTGACTGAAGTTGAGTAGCATGAGGATCGGTCTTCGTAAGTAAGGGGCATGAGATTTCGGTTTATAACTTGTCAAACATATCCTCTTAGTTGTGTCACTTTAACCTTAACCACCTTCAAGATGCTTATGATAGGGGCAATGAGAGCTGAAAGCTATAAGTACCATAATTTTTGGAAGCTCTTTATGAGACTTGAATCCCTACTTCCCTTTACAAAAGGACTTTCTTCCACCATTATATTGAGTCTCCACCTTCTATCTTTATGCACCTACTTTGAGAGCATAGTGGCCATTCTTAGTTCTGTGTGCATTGTCCCAAGACTAGTTGATTGATGCATAACTTGTTATTGCTTGTTTGAAACTATTGTATCTAGTCACTCTTATGAACTTTGAAGGTGTCCTATGCATTTATATTTGCTACTCTATGAGGGACAAGCTGAATAATTTTATGCTATGTTTTCTTTATGTGAAACAAACAAATGTCTTGCAAAGCATTGTTATTCATGAATCTTTTGTCTATGCCTTTTCATGTTGCATCATAGTCTCTTTGCTTATTGCTAGAACTTTGTCTTTCATGTTATGATTGAAGTACTATGATCCTAGCCTTGAATGTTTTGCAAATACTTTGATCAAGTCTTTGATGGTGCATGTCACCTCAAAAATTATTTCTTTTTATCACTTACCTACTCGAGGACGAGCAGGAGTTAAGCTTGGGGATGTTGATACATTGCAAATGTATCTATAATTTTTGATGTTCCATGCTTGGTTTATCCACTTTCTTGTGTTTTGTTCCAACTTTGGAGTACTTTTCATATGATTTTTTTGGACTAACCTATTAACAAGAGCCACACTGCCAGCTGCCTGTTTTCTGCTGTTTTTGGTTCCAGGAAAGTCAGAAAATGAATATTCTTGGAATTGGACGGGACAAAAGCCAAAGTGCCTATTTTTCCGGAAGGGATCAAGTGCCGAATCTGAGGCGGAGAGGGGCTGGGGCCGGCCACACACCACGCCATGGCCAGGCCACTGGCCCGCACGGGGTGGTTTGGCCGACCCCAGCACCCCTCGGCCTCTCCTTCCGCCTATAAGTTGCCCTCGGAAAAAACCCTAAGTACCCGATCAAAATCCACGAAGAGTCTATAGCCGTCATCTCCATCCCTAGATCGGGAGGATCTGAAGCTCTTCCGCACCTCACGGAGAGGGAATTCACCACAGGCCTTCTTCATCACCATGCAAGCCTCCGGTGTGATGCGTGAGTAGTTCATCCTTGGACTACGGATCCATGTAGTAGCTAGATGGCTGGTTTCTCCTCCTTTGTGCTTTCATGTCTAGATCTTGTGAGCTCCATTCATGATCAAGATCATCTATTTGTAATTCATACATGTTGTGTTTGCGGGATCCGATGGATATTGAGATGCTATTTCAGATTGATTATTGATTCTATCATGTCTTTGTTATTTGAGATCTTGCATGCTTTCCGTTGTTAGTAGCTATCTTGGCCAAGTAGATGTTAGCAACTCCAAGAGTTAGTATTTATGCTCGATAGTGGGTTCATGCCTATGGTAATCTGGGGAAGTGACAGAAATCTCTAAGGTACTAGATGTGTTGTTGCTACTAGGGAGAAAACAACGATCCTTTGTTCATAGAACAATTGTATTGTTTACCTTACACACAGTTCTTAAAGCAATAATCTGTTGTTTGCAACTTAATACTGGAGGGGGTTCGGATGATAACCTGAAAGTGGATTATTAGTCATAGATGCAGTTGGATGGCGGTCTATGTATTATGTTGTATTGCCCAATCAAGTCTCAAAGGAGTCAAGATGATTAGTATATGCATGTATTGCTTTCTCGGTGTTTGTCAATTGCCCCACTGTAATTTGTTCACCCAACATGTTATCTATCTAAGGAGAGCCACCTCTAGTGAACTATGGATCCCGGTCCTTGTCTTTTATATATAATCTATAAACTGTTTACTGCTTTGTGTTTACTTTCTGCAAACTTTTACTTCTTTCCATTCAATATGTTTAATCCTTTGTTTTCCGCAAAACACGGTGAGATTGACAACCTCATCGCAAGTTGGGGACAAAGTTCTGTGGTTGTGTTGTGCAGGTCTCCATGTTGCTACTAGCACTGGTAGTGCGCCCTGCCAAAGCTCAGCTAGTAACACCTTTGGGGTGTTTCCTTGCTCCTACTGGTTCGATTAAACCTTGGTTTCTTAACTGAGGGAAACTTGCTGCTGTGCTCATCATACCTTCCTCTTGGGGTTCCCAACAAGCTCTACATCAACCACGAGCCATCAACACTTTTCTGGGCGCCGTGCATTGAGCCATCACCCGGTCCTTTGTCTTTACATACAATCTATAAACTGTTTCTGCTTTGTGTTTACTTTCTGCAAACTTTTACTTCTTTCCATTCGATACGTTTAATCCTTTGTTTTCCACAAAACACGGTGAGATTGACAACCTCATCGCAAGTTGGGGACAAAGTTCTGTGGTTGTGTTGTGCAGGTCTCCACGTTGCTACTAGCACCGATAGTGCGCCCTGCCAAAGCTCAGCTAGTAACACCTTTGGGGTGTTTCCTTGCTCCTACTGGTTCGATTAAACCTTGGTTTTATAACTGAGGGAAAACTTTCTGCTGTACTCATCATACCTTCCTCTTGGGGTTCCCAACGAGCTCTACGTCGATCGTTGAGCGCATCACTCCTCTCTACAATAAGGATGGTCTTTGCGGTGAGGCTAAGAACATGCACCTTTTCCCAATATCTTGGTCCCTGGCTTCCGTTATAACCTTGCCACTCAAGCTGGCAATTTGGATAATATTTGTGGTGTCCACGTGAACCTCTTGGGTCTCGCTTGGAAAGTCTATATTGCGGGCCCCGGTACTCCTCCTAGACACATTGATGTGATGGACTATATCTATGAAGAAATGTGGATTTGCATCAGTGCTAAGAAATCTCCAACCTTTGCTCCATTCATCATGAAGCTCATCATTGCTCAATCCATCAGTTTCTATATTATCCAGGCTCAACTCATGGAGCACAAGCTCCATAAGCTTCAAAGGAAACAACCCACGTATCCCCGGTTCTAGCGCTCCATATTAAGATGAGGAGATTAAGGAAGATGTTTGATGCCTGGTTTTCCTGTGATCAATAATAGGGTTATTGTAGTACTTGTAGCAGCAAATATTATTTATAAAGTCCATCCCTTGGAAGCTTTTCAAATGGCAGCAACATAACCCCGCAGCCACGTTGTCAATGCGGCCACGTTCGCACCCAAAATGGTATTTGGAAATAGTCTACTCTATAGGTTACTAGAATGGCAATGAATAAGAGAGGTTTGAAGTAACTAAGAACAAGAACAAAGTAAATTAAAACTGAAAGTAAGCAAGAGGGGTTGTAATTGTAGGGTTGGATGAAATGAGAGAGGGTTTCTAGGCCTCGGTCTCACTAGTACTAGATGAGAAAATATATGTGTGATCCGTTGTCTACAAGAGATTCCTTAGACAAATAAACGTTCCCCACTTGATTACCGGGTTGTCACACTATGTGTACTATCCATGATTCTCGCGTGTCACTCGCAAGGAAACATACAATTCCGGACCAAGGGATCCCATGAACTCATCTTTGACTCATGTAATTAAATACTTGGATCACAAACACATTCTAACTTGGCGCACTAGATCAAACCTCAACCTAGAACCTAATCAATCACTCACACATGGATGAACAACAAAGCATAGATGATTATTAATGAAGTCACAACTATGTTTAGTCTTACAAATACAAGATCTAAAACAAGGGAGAGAGATGTGGAGATGACGTTGGAGATGATGACGATGAATGGGTGCGCGCGGTGAAGATGTGGACGTCTCTTTCTCTTGCTTGGATCTTGTGGAGGTGTTGGAGGAGATCTTGATCTTGGAGGTGAGATCTTTGATCTTGGAGGTGTGTGCAGGCTATGGAGAGGGAGGAGCAGCAAGGCTCCTCCCCTGAGGTGTGGATGGATCCTCCACTCTTCTAGGGTTTTCCCCTCTTTAAATAGGCATCTGGAGGCCAGTTTCGCGAACCAACGGAGCTAGGGGCCGAATATGCCCATTGGGACTTCACAAATATTGTTCCGGTTTATGAAACAAAGCCGTCAGATGGTGGTATGACCATGCGGTACGGGCGGGCTCTGATTGTACCAGTGGTCGTTACGCCCTCAGTACTCTGAAGTGTTTGGGTCGCCATTTCTTCATACGGACTCTGATTGAGGTGTTCTTTGGCTCGTTGGATTAGTATGGATGAGGGCTACAACACCATTTCCTTGTATGTTCATTTGGAGTTGATGAAAAAATCCACTTTTTCCTCTCCTCAAATGGCTAAGTTTGGTGTCTGCAACTTCTCCATATTGAAACCTCTTGGCTCCTTTTATCCATGATTGTTCATAGCACCTACACACAAGTCAAAGACAAGAAAAAGGTAATAAAATCCTACTAAACTACTAATTGTGCAAAGTCCATGTGAAAATGAATGAGAACTAGTAATCATACATAATAGACATAGTTGTAGCTAGATGTAGCATGTAATGAGTGACAATATGAATAATTTATATACTTAAATATGCTTCAATTTTGGACTCATCAACATCCCCAAGATAGACTCTTGCTCGTCCCCGAGCAAGTTGCTGGCTTATGGACAAGGTCGTCATGTTCATGAGGCACGAGTCGATCCCTTAAATGAGGCAAAAATTGAAACAAAAGTACCATATCGGACGTAGAAGATTGATGCCTTGTATCCTTATTTTCCCTGGAAGCTTAAAGTAAGAGATAACATATTCATACAAGGAAACACAAGCTCAGTTATATCAATCTACAAAAGTTCAATTAAAACTTTAATGCTCCATGTCAAAAGTGAATCTAGCTTTGAAAGCAACCTTGTGATCCTCCTATTGCGCCTTTTATGTTTCGTATCTCCTCACTTTTGTAAAGTAAGGGCTTTAGAAAATAAGAGTGAGAGATAATGTAATAAGAAGCTTAGCATCAGAGTGTCTCATTAGAATACCCATATCAATAGATAAAGACTATCAAACACTACCATTCCATTCATTGTATTACAAGAAACTTCATAAAGTAGTAATGAGACCATGCCAAGGACTTGTTATGTGGATCTTCATTTTTTCTTCTTCTCCTTTCATGGAGGATTCCCAACAAGGATTATTGAGTGATTCTTTTAAACAATGGTTTGCAAAACCTTAGAGAGTACCAATACTTTTGCTCATTATGGTGACATTTATTCCACCCATGTCGTCAACTCATAGCCGAAATCAGGGGTTGTACCATAGATCATTCGTAGGCCAGCGGAGTTGTTGGCATCCCAAGGTGTGCATCAAAAACATAGAACTCTTTAAATAGTATCATAGTTTGATCGACAAGGTTAGCTTTGGCATGAATCACAATTACCGCTAGACTTCATTTCTATCAAACAACTCCCTTTAAGAGTGCCATCAAGTCTCTATCAATAAATCTATGGGGTTGAGTATCTATAAGACTAGGCTCTTAAAACAATTAAACATCACTCGAGAAATTAATTAGAGGCTTCATCAATATACTTTTATTCATTTTAAGTGTAGAAATCATGGCAATGTATTCTAGAGGATCACAAAGTTCTTCTCAAGCTGGATAAAGATTTTAACATAGTGAATCAAAGCTGTAACTCAAATCTTATGAATCCTAACAAAAGCAAGTGCATCCATTATATAAACATGAAACACAACTTACCTAAGCAAGCATTCAAAAATAGTGGGATACATGATTGCACCAAAAAGTTTCATCGAACAAGAACATTGCACAAGACTCTACACGTGCAAAAGTAACTTCCCCAAGCTAGAACTTTTGCAAGAACCAAATTTGAATAGATTACTACAAGAAAAGAGAAAATGCAGTTATCAAAAGAGAGTGTGAGAATTGATTACCTCCCCAAGCTTGAATAAAGCAAAGGTGATGCACTTTACCATTGAGGTACAAATAACCTCACTTTTGATGGATATGGACCTTTGGTTCAACGAGTTCTTCCTTGTTGAAGCATTGAGTTAAAAAAAACCAAGTGGCTTATGCAAGTATTTGCACAGTTGGCACAAACCATGCACGTCATCACACAAGTTTCAAGTCCCTGCAAAAATAAAAATAAAGTAAAAGCAAACGATTCGGTGTACGGACAGAGTTTCTTCTCCCAACCGTGAAAATAAAATAAAAGGAACATGAAACACTACAGAAAATTATAGGCTAGAAGGTAGGTAAAAGAAAATGAAGTACAATGGAACATATATAAGGTAACCTATTGACCTGAGATTGTCAAAATAAAAAGATTGGAGGGGTTATAACCTTTTTGTACCTGTTCCTGCCCTTGCTGTGCAGTGATGCTCCTTGATATGGGCGCGTGGTACGGATAGGCTCCGCCCGCACTGCACCTCGTATTCTTCTTCTCCTTTTTTTTGAATAGTTCCATTGAAGTTGGTACGACCGGGTGGTACGGGCGGGTTGCACCCGTACGGGTGGTCGTTACACCCTCTGGATCGTCTTCATGTTTCCTTCGCATGGTAACGAGGTCGGTATGGAGGCATCCCACCGTACCAATGCTCGTTAAGCTTGTAGTACCTTTTCTGAAAAAAATTCTGCCTCTTTCGATGTATCCGATGAGCGGTACGGGTGCGCGGTACTAACGGGTTCACCCGTACTGCTGCTCGTTAAGCTCACTGTAAGCTCCGGAATAAGTTATTTTCTCCGAAAATTTTATTATAGACCTAAAACATTAGTCCAGCATCCAAACAAAGCAAACATATATTTTTGTTGAGAAGATTTAACCAAGATATACAACACATGATTAGAGCAACGACAATTCTACCTCTTAAAAATAGTCCCAAGCCAACTCTAATAGAAAATCATGCGCATAAATACAAGTGCTAATGCAACATGAATACAACTAAACTCAAGACACAAAATTAAAAGAAATGGCTAATGACTTTCGGGTTGTCTCCCAAGAAGATCCCAATTTAAAGCCATAGAGATAGGCTACAAGAACCATCTATAATCGGAGACGAACCCTCTTGCGGTGCATTGGCATCATATAAATAAAAATGTATTCGCAACTTAGGAATAATTTATGCACAAGGTGTGGTTAGCATGTACTCTTATTTTTCTGCCAAGAGAAGGTTAAATATTTATGATCGATCTTCGAATCTTTCCTTGGCTAGCATTTTGAGGGTACAATTTATAATATTCTTTTGGGGACAGTAGTTTGCCTTGTAGCAATGGACTTTCCAGCATCTCATTAGTAAAACAAAGGGCATAGCAAACAAATATGTAAGGCATACAAGGTTTCGTATTGGGTTCATCATCACCAGTATTCCCAAAAATAATATATAAACAAACACTACTAGAATCATCAAAAATTTCTTCAGGGCAATCATCAAGAATTCTAAAATTATATAAGTCCTCATCATCACTAGAGTCATATGCATCATAAGGTATAGAATTAGGATATGGATAAGGTTTGAGAGCGAGATACATTTCTTTCAATTTTGTCAATTCATCTTCTTCTTCCTTGCTGACTTCTGGATCTCTTCCATTCATAAGAGCGACCCACCCTAATCTAGCCTTATACTCCCCGCATGTATACAACTTATCAGATTTAGTTAATTCACGATTCTCCTTACCTTATTGGGAGCTTGTTGCGGGTATGATGCGTTCAACACAAGGCTTCTTAGTTTTAGGCTTCTTGGTTTTAGGCTTCTTGGTTTTACCCTTCTTTCCTGCCTCAATAGTACAACAAGTGGTATATATGGGAACAACAGTAGAGGGTTGTTCTCCAGTGATAGCAGTTTTAATATAATTAAAATAATTATCTATGAAAGACATTGCTTTACAAAGAACATTTCTAACTATGGTGTCACCATAAGGAATCTTTCCTCTACAGTTTTCATCTTTGAAGAAACGATTGACCAAATTTTCAAGATCAGTAGGGAGAGGTTTCTCCTCATGCACAATATTAACATGTCATTGATGAAAATTATTTTGCATTTTATTCAAAATCTGCCAAGCTTCATCCACAGTTTTTCTAAGGAAAGAACCATTAGACATCATGTCTAACTTATCTTTAGAAGTAGAATTTAAGCCCCCATAAAATATATTCGATAGTAACCAATCATGTAAATTATGAGGCGGACAATCACGCAACAATGTTAAGAACCTATTATAAGCTGGCATTAAATCTTCATTATTACTTTGCTTAAAAGTCATGATGTCAAACCTCCGACCAATTTTCTTTCTGAAAAATAGTAATTGAGAAAATCATCGAAGATACCTTGCCATGATTTGAAACATCCCACAGATTGTGAATATAATCATTCTTTGGCTTTCCGTTTCAATGAGAACAGAAACAAAATTAATTTCAGCTCATCATTTGTCCAAATAGCCAACCTCACCGTAGAACACAATTCAGTGAAGTTCTCAGTATGCTCGTATGGATCATTCTCTAGATCTCATGCAAAAGCTTTGATTTCGATGATATGTATTAGTTTAGGATTAATTTCATAATTCTACACTGTGATAGCATGCTGAGTAATAGGTGAACGTAAATAATTACTATTGAAAGTACCATACTCCCCAAGATCCTTTTGTGCCATAGTTCCCATATTTTTGTATTATTTTTTAAGACAAGTAACAAGACCATCAATAAAAGATTAACTAATATTTTTGTTCTTTTCAAATGAATAAAAGTAGTAAGATAATAGCAAAAAACAGAAATAAACTATGTGCGAGTGGGTAGGAAATAACCAAATGCTATGCTCATCGGCAACGACACCAATTTGATGCCTAGTTTTCCTGTGATCAATAACAGAGTTATTGCAGTACTTGTAGCAACAAATATTATTTATAAAGTTCATCCGCTAGAAGCTTTGCAAATGGCAACAACATAACCCTGCAACCATGTTGTCAATACGGCCACGTTCGCACCCAAAATGGTGTTTGGAAATAGTCTACTCTATAGGTTACTAGAATGGCAATGAATGGGAGAGGTTTGAAGTAACTAAGAACAAGGAGCTAAACAAGAACAAAGTAAACTAAAACTGAAAATAAGCGAGAGGGATTGTACTTTTAGGGTTGGATGAAATGAGAGAGGGTTTCTAGGCTTTGGCCTCACTAATACTAGATGGGCAAATATATGTGTGATCCATTGTCTACAAGAGATTCATTGGACAAATAAACGTTCCCCACTTGATTATCAGACTGTCACACTATATATACTATCCATGATTCTCACGTGTCACTTGCAAGGCAAACGTACACTTTCGGACCAAGGGATCCCATGAACACATCTTCGACTCATGTAATTAAATACTTGGATCACAAACACATTCTAACTTGGCACACTAGATCAAACCTCAACCTAGAACCTAATCAATCACTCACACATGGATGAACAATAAAGCATAGATGAATATATTAATAAAGTCACAACCATGTTTAATCTTACAAATACAAGATCTAAAACAAGGTAGAGAGAGGCGGAGACGCCGTTGGAGATGATGATGATGATGAACGGTGCGCGTGGTGAAGATGGGGACTTCTCCTTCTCCTTCTCTTGCTTGGATCTTGTGGAGGTGTTGGAGGAGATCTTGATCTTGGAGGTGTGTGGTGTCTATGGAGAGGGAGGAGCAACAGGGCTCCGCGCCTGAGGTGTGGATGGATCCTCCTATCTTCTAGGGTTTTCCCTCTTTAAATAGACATCTAGAGGTCGGTTTCGCGAACCGACGGAGCTAGGGGCCAAATATGCCTATTGGGCCTTCACAAATGTTGTTCCGGTTGATAAAACAAAGCCGTCATAGGGTGGTACGACCGTACAGTACGGTCAGGTCCGCCCGTACCAGTGGTCGTTATGCCCTCAGTACTCTGTAGTGTTTTGGTCGCTATTTTTTCATACGGACTCCAATTGAGGTGTTCTTTGGCTCATTGGATTCATATGGACGAGGGATACAACACCATGGCCTTGGATCTTTATTTGAATTTGATGGAAAAATTCACTTTTTTTCCTTCCCTCAAATGGCTAAGTCTGGTGCTTGCAACCCCTCCATATTGAATCCTCTTGGCTCCTTTTATCCATGATTGTTCATAGCACCTACACATAATCAAAGACAAGAAAAAGGTAATAAAATCTTACTAAACTACTAATTGTGCAAAGTCCATGTGAAAATGAATGAGAACTAGTAATCATACATAATAGGCATTGTAGCTAGATGTAACATGTAATTAGTGACAATATGAATAATTTATATACTTAAATATGTTTCAATTTTGGAATCATCAATGTTCCCCACAAGGGGGCTTGCATGAAGCCTCCAATGTGTACATGCCTCCCACCTCTTGCGATATTGTCAGGTCTCAAGTCAAGAAGGACTCCTGGTGGGAAAGGGTCAATTGTTGCATGTAAGTGGACCGGCATTGTAACTTATGGTCACCATCACGTAAATACAATATATTTCCGGTCCAACTTCATGATGATACTCAAATGCAAGCGATCCTTTTCATTCAGAGGCCCTTGCAGTGCTTCAGACCATTAATCTGGCAAGTGAGCTTTGTGTGGGTCGGGTGATTTTTTTCAGATTGATTGTTTGAACCCGAAGCATCCGATTTTAAAGGAGGGCTTCGACGATGGTCCTATATGCCATGATCTTTTGTTCCTCCTCACTAGGAACATTCGAGACACGCAATATTACTTTACAAAACGCACCCAACTGAACAATTAACCTAACATGATGTAGTATCAACACCTGGGGGGGGGGGGGGGGGGTTGGTTCGGGCCGCACTTCGTCAAGCAGAGAAATGAACTCTTTGCCAACTTTTATCACACTTTGTGATGCCCAAATTCTCAGCCATATTACACTTGCGAAACTTAGACTTGGCAAAATATGGCCGGGAACCAAACATGAACTCAATCTCACCTGTACAAACCTGAGCGGCGTCACATGAGTTATGGCGCTGCAGTCGATTGCTTCTGATTTCTCCCATGAGTTAACAGGTCGAGGATACAAAATATAGGTAAGGCTTCTTGATTGGCCCTCCCTTAAAAGATTCTGAAGAAATATAACACGGTACGATTGTTCTGATAATAGTAGCAAAATTTGCTTCTTTTTCCACACGCGCATAATGATCATTGATAGAATGCGTAGACATAGTTCAAAAAGGGAGACAAAAAGGAAATGACGTTAAGATAACCCTGTAGATCGTCCCTTTAGTATTTAATCTGAGCATGGAGTATTTAAGTCCGGTGACCGTTTATTGATTTGAAATGTGCATGTCACCTGCAAAGCAACGACACCGATGGAATTGGATATAAGAGACACTTCTATACAAGCCTAATGTCAAGCTGGGCCTCCTCGAGTTGCCCAATTGAGCTTCCACCCATCTACAACTACGGAGCAACTGAATTTGTTTTCCACCAACATTTAGCTGCAATTTTAGAAAAAAAGTTCAACTTCCCATTTGAGGTAAGCGTTGAGAACTTCAATTTTCCATCTACATTGATATTCTGTAAATCTACTTTGAACTCCTGTTACCTGATACTCCCTCCGTTTAAAAATATAAGATGTTTTAGCTATGTGAAACTACACAATAAAAAGGGTTTAGATCAAGATTTTGGTTCCCGACCCGTAAAAAAATTCCAAGGGTGGTCGGGATTTCCGGTTACCGCGGTTACCGGAAAATCCCGACAGGTTACCGGACGAATTTAAAAATTAAATTTCGAATTCAAATTTCTCAGTAGGAAAATTTACGGAGAAATTTTATTTAAATTCAAAAATTTTAGAAAAAATTCAAAATTTCGAGATTTTTTGACCGGTAAACCAGTTTCCCGAGGGTGCTCCAGTAACCAGATTTCCCGACCGGTAACCAAAACGCTGGTTTAGATGCACTTCTTTCACAAAGCTAAAACATCTTATATTTTAAAACGGAGGGAGTACATACTTAACTATAGCCCGTGGATGTTAGCGTTGTCCCCCTCTAGATGCCCATATAATCCCATTTCAACGTTGTCCCACCAAGGTATGCTTAGATGGAGTATTCGATTGAAACGTTGTTGGATCTCAAGGACATGTCAACCGAAGAGTTGAGAGGACGTCTCTCAGCGTCTGACAGACGCGGTGAGCCAGAGATAGATGTGGGCGGGCGGCTGCTTCTCATGGAGGAGTGGCATGCACGCTAGAATGGCTGTGACCTTGGAGATGGATTTTCAAGGGCCGGTGGCAAGTACTAGGCCGTTAAGGGCAAGAAGCCACAGGCTCGTCCCGCTCGGGACGGAGGTAGCAACGCTAGTGGTGCGTTGGCCGCCCTCCGCGACGCAAAGGCAAGTGCCACAACTGTGGCATCGAGGGCCACGGGGCGCGCAAGTTCTGCAATCCAAACTATGCCGTCCTATTACACTAACGACGCTAGTAGGCAACACATACTTCCTCCTGGTTGTGGACGATGCCAGATTCGTCGCACACAATCAACTGTTCGAAATTTACTTTGAGGAGTAGCTTGATCTCGTTGTTCCCCACAACTCTTGTGTTGCAAGTTTTGTTTTGTTTTGGTGGAGGTAGAGCAATCCATCAAGCTTCTGAACTTGTATGTGAGGTTGACGAACAGGTCGTGCAAGTAGAGTTCCAGCTCGAGCTCCTGGACCCCGACACGACGAGCAAGATCGGGTGGTTCCTAGTCTAGCCTGTCGTCGAGCGGTTCCTCATCGATGCTAGTGTGGCCGGACGTGTTTGCGCTCTCCGACACCGGCACCGCAGCAGCAGGTGTCGCGCCGCCCTCCATCGTCGGCACAACTGCAACAGGTGTTCCGCCGGCCTCCGTCGCCGGCGGAGGCTGGCATAGCTGCAATAGGTCCAGCGCAGGCAAATACGCGGACCAAAGGCGAATAACACGAGCTGCTAATGACTTTTTAGGTGCGCATATTAGTGTGGCAACCAAACAACACGCATTTGTTGCTGTCCTCATGCAAGAGAGAAAAATGCAGGCTCCCATTCGCCGTGCAGAACATGGCTGAAGTTGAGTATTCGCCTGGCCATGCTCCGCAGGGCACTGCCAGCCGGAGACGAAAATCATATGCAGGTAACCAAACACGCCCTTGAAGTCCGGAAAATCTGCATGAAGTCATGACCGGTGAGTACAACTTCATCTTTTGACAACATTTTCATCTGGTAGCTGGTTTGAAGCTTGAAGTAAACCAGGTTTGTTCTGAAATTGTCATGAAAATATTCAGCTTGAGAGGTTATAAAGAATTGTTATAACCTTCTAAGACTGTGGTATCTATGTTGATGTGAGTTCATTGAAAGGAGGAGTTGTAGCTTTCGAATTAAGAAGGAAAAACGGCACGCAGATGTAGACGCAAGCCAAGTGATCATCATTCAAGTCGGGGACATTGCCATCTGATGACATCAAGATATTGTTGCCGTTGCTGCTCCTGGTCGAGACAATTCAAGTAAAACATCCTTTGAGTGCCTCCATGCGTGCTTGATTCAACCGATTGCCTGGCCATGTGTTGTAACATGTCAGGCTTAATTAGTACTACTCCCTCCCTTCACTAACGTAAGACCTTCTAACTTTTCTTTATAATGCATGTATTTAGACGCATTTTTTGTTTAGGTTCATCCGTTTTAGTTTAAATCTAGTCTACTTTAACTACAAGGTCTTATATTAGTAAACAACAGGAGTACCTCTGTTCCCTAGTCTTCCAGAAACGTACTAATTGAGGAAACAGAGGCAATACAAGCAGCAGTGGTGTGCTTATACATTGGCAACACATGAGTAGGTGCCAAGTCGATATCTTGGCATGACTTTGAACAATAGATACGGAAGCTATTGCTATCTCGTTAAAGAATTAATTTATTGTAATGATATAGACCAGCTTTGAACAGCCATGACTTTGAACTAGCATATACTCCTAGTACTGTTGGGGATATGGTTGTTGATAAGATCATGACATGGCACCAGCTAGTAGGCGAGCTCTAATGGAACTATATATGCTATTTTCTTCAGTTAAACACGATCTAAAACATTGCATCGCAATAAAAGGCTGATAGGTCCACTTAATCGGAAGCAGATACCTATTTTGTTCAAACATGTTTGTAACCGTTAGAAGTTTTATTTGTATATATGGATAAAATTATTTCGTTACATGGAAGCATGCTTCCAAATTCTTGCAGGAAATTCTCAAGTTGATCTAAGCAATGTTGTAACTCCTTGGAAACAAAAAGTATATTTTTGGCGTACACGATTCTCAGTTGGATCGAAGCAAAGTTTTAGTTGCCATGGAACAAAAATTTCCAACCATGGAAATGCAATTTTATTTCGGGAACCAATCGCTAATTAAATACGTTTTTCGGATGGAAGAAAAATCCAAATAATATTGGATACAAAGAGTTTTGCTCTATCTGGAAGCAATTATTGGGAGAGTCCTTAATGAGTCGGTGGGCACGCTAATTGCATGGATCTGTTTTACCCCAACGATAAGTAGCTGCAACGACGGGAAAGCTAGTCCTACCAGCAATTTTGCTTGACCAATCGCACGGCGGAAGCAGCAGGCACCCATATGGTGAAGAACTGATTCGCTAGAAGAACAGGGATCGGGCGCCGAATTCTATACTACATACTCCTGAGTCCTGATGACAGTAAGAGCTGGAAGACAACAGAGAGCTGGAAAAAGTAAATGAACTGTTGTACGAGCTAGTAGATGCCATGAACTGTTGTACGAGCTGTTGTTTATGGCATGGGCAGGACATTTAGACCAGTAGGCGAATAATTATTGGCTCCATTTTAAGTCTGGCAGCTGAAACAGTAATGCCAACTGCTTATAAAACGGCTGAAATCGATGTAGAACCGAAACCAACCATACCACATCGATCTATCTCAGAGAGGACATCTATCAATCATGGAGCGCGGAAAGAAGGCAACCGGCGTGGTGGTGCTTCTGACTGCAATGGTGGCTCTGCATCTGGTGGCGACCGCAGTGGCTCGCTCACCGCAGCACATGAAACCAGCTGATGACGACTCCCACGTACGGGTGTCGCCCAAGGGAGTGAAAATGCTTGGGTTTTCCTGTGGGGAACCATGCAGGTTTGGAGTATGTTTCACGTTTTATATGGGTTGTACCTGTGTTAACCAGATGTGCATGAAGCTGTCCCCGCTTGGTGAAGTCCTTCCATGTGGCGGTGGTAGCCCTCGTGAAGCCGCCTCCTCCTGATGGATGAAGTCGTTGCCCTCTTGCATCATCATGTTGTTCTCAAATCGTATTGCTGTGTTCTTATTGTCTCGTGCCATATATGAGTTGGGAGGGGAGATGGATGTGTTCTGAATTTGTTGGTGAAATAATCAAATAAAAGGGATATGTTGGATGTGTACCCATCGTGCATACTTTCCTTAACAGAACTGAACTTTATGTTCAATTTGTTTTTTCAATTATATAGGCTTTTCTTCACACCGGATTATACTTTTTTGAGGCAGATAAGCTAATGCAGGTGACAAAGGAAGTGAGATCGGATTAGGTGAACCTGTTAGTGGAAGTTTGTTTTTTTAACATCATAAGAGTATCTCTAACCGAACTCCTATCCGCGTCAAGAGGAGCAAATTTACTCCTCTATCAGCCGCAACCGGCTCTAACCGAAACCACAAATTCAGTTAGAGGAGTATATTTAGTAATGTGACTCCTAAATTCTCACAATCCCCCTCCCCGTCTCTCAGATTTGCTCTGTCGTCCCCCCCTGCGACGCCTTTGATGCCGCGGAAGCGGTTGGGTACCAACAGCGTGGAGCAGTCGGCGGTAGTGGCCGCAAACACCACCTCCAAAGCCATGACGACGATAGGGAAGGTGGGCCATCCGCCCCTTGTGCCGGTGTTGGGCGGGCCGCGAGCACGGAAGCCGATGGAGGCCATGCTAGCCCATTCGCAGGCGGCGAAGGAGAAGAGTAAGGGAAAGGCCGCTGTCGCATCCGCACCCAAGCCGGTGACCACGGTGACGAAGGTCAAGCCTCAGGGGCCACACCGTTGTCCTCCTCGACGGCCACCGTCGCACCTCTAGATGGCGCCTGCGAGGTGATCGACAAAATACCCGGGACGACTCCGAGTGCCATCAAGGTGTCTGTCGCCGAGTTCATGCCCGGAGCCACCTCGACAGCTAGGTGGCGGCGCGGCAGGCCACCGACGGTGCGAGCATCAGCTAGGCTATGTATGTATGAACTAGCAACAAAATAATGCAATGTGTTTCAATCCTATGTGTTTTTGTTTGAATTTGGTGTGTTTTTTGTTTGATTGCAATGTGTTTGTTGAAATATCTAGTAGAAGATCTAAATATAGGAGCTTACATTTAGGGGATCAATTCCCATGGACACCGTTTAGAGGAGCAAAATTTTCCTCATTCATGAACAGTGCATGTTTTTCTCCTCTAAGTTTTAGGTCTTCGGTTAGGGATGCTCTAAGATTTCATTCTTATTAGGTCCACTTACAGACATAAGCGTGAAAGAAGCCATGGTAGATATAGAAAGAATGTCCATGGAGGGACATTGACCTCCCTCAGAAGAACTCGGCGCATTTGAAAACATAATCTTAAACTAGCTGAACTTATAGTACTCCCTTCTACTCAAAATGATGTCTCAACTTTTTCTAAATCTGGATGGATCTATTTAGTACTAGATACATTCAAATTTAGACATATTTGCGCATCTATTTTGAGACCGAGGGAGCGTTCAAAAAAAAAAGGATGTCACATATTTCTTCTTAGATATTTATGTATCTATATATTTTTAAGTGCACAGACACATTTAAATCTAAACAAATCTATGACATGATATGATTTCCAGGACGGAAAGAACTAAAATATATGAGGATACCTAGTACTGGTCGCTGGCCCTCGGCTTGAGTGGTGGTTCCATCAGACGTGGTAGTAATTTGAGGACTAATTCATACGGAAAGAATGTCGCGGAATGACGTGGCAATCATAATTCGGGTGGGAGATTCACGGGAACAACTGCCGTGGGAAGCCTTCTGATCACACGGCTCCACATGCGTCCGTAGCAAAATTTTCGTAAGTATTGTCCGTAAGTGTAGAATTATCGTACTCCTAATTTAAGTTGGAACGATGCTGTTTATTTGCGTTGGTAGAACTACTTATGTGGTATCGTTGACGGTGGTTGTGTCGGGTGGCTCACTGTACATAGATGATCGATTCTTCCGCCGTCGATGCGCACGGACACAGATAGCACTGTAACTTATCGATTATTGCACAAAGACGCGCATGGACATAACGAAGCTAGCTAGATCGATTGATTATTTCAGTGTAGAAGCAAGCCCACAGATCGCAAGTAGTCGATCCGATCCGTCCCAAAACAAGTGATTTAGATTTGTCTATATTCACATACGAATCTAGATAAATACAAGTCATTTACTTCGGAGAGTGAGTATGAGTTTTTCCAAAAAGATGTTTTATTATTTTAATAGTTTTAAGCATTACACCTGACCCTGCATAATTACTATGCACACAGCTGACACAAGTCAAAAGAGCATAACAATAGAAAAAGGTAAAACATATCAGAATACTAAATTGCAAAACGTCTAAGGTGGTGGAGGGACGGTCTAAAGATTGTACTGACATCCATGTTGGATAATAAGTCCCTCACCATGTCCTCTATTCGTGCACACACTTCTGTAAACAAATTGTGAAACTCCACATGATACAGACACGCCTATAATCGGAGTGTACAGGTACACTGGCAGATAACCTGCAAGAGAGATTTTTTTAATCATTAAACACTTTGTCATTTCTATGTAACCAAGCGACCAAATAATGGCAACGCTCCCACCTTAAGGAGAATTATGTATGAAGACTATATAGAGCGGGCAAAATTGCATTGCAAGAACAAATGATCCATTGTCTCATCATGATTTCAAAAAATACATTTCGTACTCTTGCGCCAATTCCGTCTAACAAGATTGTTTTTAGTAAAAATAACCCCTGACAAAAATAAAAGAACTTTTTTGTTCTTAAGAGGTATCTTCATCTTCCAAATTTTACTATTATTAACTGATAAGTCTGCCTGAAATAGTGCACTGTACATGGAACCAACTGAGAATTCACCATACTCATATAATTCCATCGAAATTCATCAGGCCTAGGTGCTAATTGGACTAAAGCCAAGCACCGAAGCAAGATATTTCAAGAGGAAAGTCTATGAAAATTTATTTTCATACCCGAAAATTCCTTGAAGCCTGAAAGAATTAACTCCAGATTTATCTTTTTTCTATATCATGTTTCATAAAGAGGATCATATCATCGACATATTGTAGGATAGATAATCCACCATCAACCAGATGAGGAATTACACCTTCAATTTGGCCATTAGACTTGGCACGCTCAATCATGACAGTTAGCATATCAACCATTATATTGAGTTGCATTAGTGATAATGGATTGTCTTGTCTTTGCACTTTTTTTGTCTGGAAGTATTTGTCAATGTCATCATTGACTTTAATGCCCACACAACCTTCCGACACAAAACTATAGATTAAGGAACACTACTCTAGAGAAATACCTTTCATTCTGAGAGTCTGCTAAAGGAAATACCACTTGACTTTGTCATAGGCTTTCTCATAATCAATTTTTAAAATAACCACGTTCAACTTCTTCCTATGTAGTTCATGAACTATTTCATGTAGGATAATAACCCCATCGAGGATGTTTCGGCCTTGCATGAATGCAGTCAGAGAGGGGCGAACTACATGATCAGTGAAAGTGTTGACCAAAGGATAAAGGTGGTTTAGGCGTTGAGGTTTTAGATATAAAGAACAGATGTTTACTCAGCAAGTGGTTGTTTAAAATTTTGAATGAGGAAGGGGTTTGGCAAGAACTTCTTAAAAAGAATATCAACACTTCAAACCCTATCGCAAGTCCAAGCTAAGCCATCAGATTCGGTTTTTGGAAAGGCTTTATGCGAGAGTGAAAGATGCTTTTTTTCTCCCGAGGGTCTTTTATAGTTAAGAATGGACAGAATATATGTATCTGAAAGATACTTGGCTAGGAGATACTTCTCTAGCGCTTCAACATCCATCGCTCTATAATATTGTATAACAAAAAGAAGTTTCTATTGCACAAGTTATGTCTAATAATCCTCTAAATATTGGTTTTTCTAGAGATCTAACTGAAACGAGGTGGTCAAGATGGATACATTTAGTTAATCGATTGATGGATATTCAGTTATGGACGATGCTGATCAGTTTAGATGGGATCTAACTTCTTTCGACGTATCCCTACATAGCAGGAGGCTCCAATTCCCGATCATCCTTCCTCTAGAGATAGAAAGGAAACTCCTCGATTCAACCTATACTAGACTTACCTCGACTTTTTTACTATTACACAACGGTGTTGCATGCCTTTCCATTTCTTCCTTTGCATCCCTACCACCCGAGGCTCAAGAGGACTTGGGGGGATTGGAGATCTAATCATCCAAGGTGGAATGATTTGGTCGGTTAATTCGACGTACCAAGACTTACTAAATGGACTGACAAGGTTCCTGCAGAAGTATATTAAAAAAAATGAAGGTATCACTGAAAATTAGAATTTTCACGTGGTTCCTAAATGTGGCATCCCGCTAAAACCACTACTAGAAAATCGCGGTGTTTTTGTGCATTGCATCATCATGACCGCATGCTCATGTCATCATGCCACATTGCATTTGAGCATCGTCATCATCTTGCATGGTTTGTCTAAAACTATTTTCGAAACGCCTAGTTTTGTTTTCTAAATATTTCCGTCTTTATTCAAATTAAAACCCGGGTCTCCGGAATATTTTGTTTCGTCTACAAACAGTTTTCAAAAGCCCCGTTTTAAATAAACAAAATTTATATCATTTTTGTAGGAGGCAGCCAGCCAGGCCCGAAAGCCCAGCCGGCCACCTCCAAATAAAACCCTAGCCTAACCCTATCCTAACCAACCCCCTCCTTTTCCCTCCTGCCTCCACCCTCCACATCACCCCAACCAACCCCGGTCCGCCACCTCAGCCGCCTGGCCCCACTCCCTCTCCAACTCCCGCCCAGCCACCTCCTGAACCGCCACCTGCACAGCCCCCCACCCCACCTGGTCCCTTCTCGAACCCCCCACCCCGCGTGACCCTGCTCCACCGACAACCGCCTCGGTTCCCGCCCAGCGACGCCGTCCTCCACTCATCAGCTGTCACCGGGTCCCACCCACCTTCTCTCTGCCCGCACGCCTCCTGCCCCGCCTTCCTCTCTCTCGCACGCCTCCTTCCTCCCCCGCTCGCTCTGCTCCCGCAGCGACCGCGACCTCCTCCACCTGCATGGCTCGCCCCGTCGCCTCCGCTCGCTCCCATGCATCCGGCCGCCGCCATGAAGGGCTCTGCCGCAGCCTGCTTCTCGCCGATACCTCACGCTGCCAGCCCCGACCTCCTCGTCAAGCCCGGCCACCCCACCTTGCCGGTGACCTTCCTCACTGTCCCTCGTTGCCGGAGCCCTCTCTGCCGACCTCCTCGAACCCCCTCCGTCCCGCGTCTCCCCTGGGCCTCGGCCTCTACCCCCTCTGCTCTTGCAGCCTGCCGCCGACCTCCAAGCCCCCGCCTCCCCCTGGTCTCCTGCATCACACGCTCCTCTGACAGCCTCCAACCGAGCTCCACCTCGCCCTCCCGCGTCGCACCGGTCCACCCCGCCACCGCGCGTCACCGCCAGCATCTCTTCCTGCCGTGCGAGCGCCCCGTCGTCGGGATTCCCCTCTCCGGCCGTCGCCCGCCGAGCTTCCCCTTTAGTGCCCCCAACCGCCGTCGCGGGCGCCCACTGCTCGCTGCTGGACCTCGTCGTCACCGCTGCCATCTGGTCCACCGAGCCGTGTTCCCCTACTGTTGTAGGTGGAAGCCGCTCTGCGTGCGTCCTTTGAGCCCAAGACGGTGGCTCCCGTTGTCTTTTGTTTGTTTTTGTGGTTTTCTTTTGGCCACCATCGAGTTTGCCGCACGCAAGCACCCATGTGTAGATGCCTCTGTCCAGATCTTCACCAAGGCCAAGTGGGCTCATCCGCAAGACAGAAAACAGATGACGTCAAGATCTTCGACGCATAATTGCCCGTGGATCAGTACCGATGCTGTGAGAAAAGATCCACCTTGATGAACAAGTGGAGCCACACCCAAGGCCTCGTGTGGGGAGAACACAAGACCTCCTTCACGGAACGTCGAGAACCGTACCCATACCCGAAGACGCCGAGTACGCCGACATGGATTCAAGACCGAACCCTCAGCACGCCAAGGTCTCCTTCCCGCAACCACCAAGTACTTCCTCTCAGACGCCAAGACCCCGGACCCAGATCCGAAGACCGATCCTGCCGAGAACGAACCCAGGCGCGCCAAGTGCTCCGACCCCGAACCATCCGTCCGACCAAGACCTCCTTCTCGGATACCAAACCCGATCCCGTTGACCCCGTCGACCCCCGAACCCAAGATCTTCGGAACCACATGTGTGACCCTAAGCCCCTATTTTTATTATATGACATATAAATTGTCGCATATTAAATTATTCATACTTGCATGCATATTTGGGAGTTTGGGGCCATTTTGGCAATTCAACTAAATTAAATATGGAGACTATATGCAGGCTTTTCTAGTCTCATATTGGCCCCATTAAAATTTGCGTAGAGAACCGATGCCATGTTTTGCCTTGTTAAAACAATATTTAAATTGCGGGGTAGATAAATAACTCGAACCGTCTAATTAATTGTCGGGACCCCGGTTCCGCTTAATATTGTCTAATTGCACCGCATCTGTGCCAGGCCATGCATCATACCATAATCATGCCGGATCTTCTGCCGTAGTATTAAATATTGCATCCGGTGTTTCTTCTAGTGTTTGCTTCTTCGCGGATTAGACCGATGAGTGGATGCGAGTATCGACAAGTTCTCCGGATATGAACCTTCGGTAGTGTTTCCCAGGCGAGCATCTCTCCCCCTTTCTACCTATTTTGCATTTATAGTCTTTATTTCCTCCCGTTGATCTATTGCTATCCGTGTCGCGATGCTTTAGTTTCCGTGCACCAGTTATATCCCGTGCAGCCTCTATATTGCCATGAACACCTCCTAATACCTGTTGTTTGGTAGATAGTTGGCCTGGCGAGTCGTAGTTGCTTGCTCAGGTGCGATCGCGTGTTGTCGAGTACCACAGTTGTTGGAATGCTAGCAGATGTTTCTGGTGGAGATGATCATGACTTTAAATACAACTATTAAATTGCTAGGATAACTAATGAAAGAGGCACCGGTGGGCAATATATGCTATTTGGTTTTTATGTTCACTTGTGTCTCGTAGGCCCAGTACTTGATACTGTTCCTTGATTTTCACTATCCACATCCGGGAGGCCTTATGGACCCCCCTGAGCCAGAGCTTGATTCATTTCTATTTCTTGGGGCCACAAACTAGTTTGGGGTTTTATTTACTATCCTGTACTTATGCCATGCTTTACTGCTTTATTTAAGATTGTGCATGGAGCACTTGTACTGTTTTGGATCGCACCACGTTTTCACGGTATTGACAAGCCCAGTCACACTTTCGGGTTCCCAGTCGTTTACAGCCGTCGTCGCAAACCCTGGGTCCGTTTCGGAGCCGGCCAACTTCGTTGCGGGTAGCTTAGTGGGGTGGCCCCCTGAAATATTTTATGAATCCTGTGATCGCTTTGTCGTGAAAGCCTCGTTGGGTTTGGAGTTGGTTTTTCTGAGGTTGATCGAGTGTGTGTTGCTATTTGTGCACCCCTGTAGGGTAAAACTTTCCGAAAGCCGTGTCCGCAGTTATGGACGACTTGGAGCACATTATCTCGATCATAGACAAGTATAACTAAAGTAGTGCTATAAACTTGCCTTAATATATGACTAGTAATCGGATTCAACTATCACGGAATGGATATTAAAATGCCAACAACTGGTGGATCTGAGGTTATTTTGTGACATGCTGTACCTGACTAGTAAGTATTGCAACTCCAATGGAATGTGATAAAAGTGCCAACAACTGCTGGGTTTTGGGATTCCTCAGGACAATTATATATGACTAGTAAATGTTCTAACTACAACGGAATGTTAACTAAAACTGCCTACTAATGCTATCAAGATGACTCATGCTATATATCTGACTAGTAAATGCTGCAACTATAATGGAATGAGTAAAACTGCCAACTGTGTGAGTTGCTTGGTCCGACTTCCTCATTTGGTCTCGAGGGGGAAATACTAGGATGGGTATGAATGGTGTTAGTATCAGGTGGTTCCGAATAGGTCTTTCTTATCTCTCTCTAATAGTCGACAGTTGTACCAAGTCTCTATAGGTTGTTTAGTGCCGCTGCGCTGCCGCTTCAGTCCACCATACCTATGTAAGCGAGAGCCGCCGAATTCTAGCCTCGCCGTGTATCGCCTCGATCGACGCTCCTCTTTTTCCTTTGCCCTTTGTCAGCACCCCCTTTTGTTTTAGCAGGTTTGCGATCGACGTCGTTAGCAGGGTTACCCTTCCGGCTTGGCCTGGGCAGGGTTATGGACGCCATTGGTTATTCTTCAGGGCTCTTAGCCCCATTTGCATCTTGTCTGTAGTCGGACGCTCTATCGTTTCGAGGTGATTTGGATCTTTGTATATTATATCTGTATTCTTGACTCATGGAGTTGCTGTTGTATATATATCTGTTCTGTGGGTCCCATCGAGGACTGTTGTGTAATGGTATTACTTTGTTTGCCACCCGCATGAAAGTGCCTGGTGGGCGTCCTTGAATCGTTTCTATGCGGGTTTGGCGGGAAGCACTAAAACTTGCATAGGGCCGATTTGAGGGTGTTACATAGTGGTATCAGAGCTCAGCAGTTGCGATACCCCACAAGTCCAGCCTGTAGGATAACCTAGCTAACAGCCGAAGTAGAGTGTCAAAACTATTTTGCAAAATTGGTTGGATAGATCTGATTAGGTATGCTTTTACTCCTTACCCCTCTGCTATTCTCCTCTTACCTCTGCGTGTTTTGAATTCTACTCTCTTATCTTTTCTTCGAGTCCAGGATTTCTTGTGGTTGGGTTTTCCGTCGTACCTTCAGGGTTTCGCTTCCTCCTTTGGTAACGGTGCTTCTAATCCGGTCTTCGTGCTCTCCGAGGAATCCTTCATCTGTTGGACTTCTCGTTGTTCCTTCTTTGTGATGTCCGGAGTTTCCAAGACGTCATCATCAGCTACGCCAGATCCGATGCAGAGTCTGCATCACTCTTTTGTTTCCGATCCTCGCTTTTCGAGTTCTTCAGTCCGATTCCGAAAGTTGGTTGCGTAATTCTCCTATTCGTGTGCAGAGTAATGCTTTGGGTGCGCGATGGACTGATCACCATCCGACTACTCTTATCATTCGCTCTTGTACATCGAATCGGAGAATCAAGCAATTTTACTCCGTCCACGGAAGCTAGAGGTGGCTTTATTTGTTGATACCTCTACCTTCGCCCTTTGTTCCCGGAGTGTTCTCTCGACGATCACGGACAACGACACCTTGTTGGTGGTGTCGCCGATTTCAAGATGGATCAAGAATCTTTGTTAGTGGTGTCGCGAGGATCTACACGAAGCGAGAAGAATCCGATCATCAGCCTTCTCCCCGATACCATGAGGCGGATCTCGAGGGCGAGATCCATTGTTAGTGGTGTCGAATTGTGGCATCCCGCTAAAACCGCTACTAGAAAATTGCGGTGTTTTTGTGCATTGCATCATCATGACCGCATGCTCATGTCATCATGCCACATTGCATTTGAGCATCGTCATCATCTTGCATGGTTTGTCTAAAACTATTTTCGAAACGCCTAGTTTTGTTTTCTAAATATTCCCGTCTTTATTCAAATTAAAACCTGGGTCTCCGGAATATTTTGTTTCGTCTACAAACAGTTTTCAAAAGCTCCATTTTAAATAAACAAAATTTATATTATTTTTGTAGGAGGCAGCCAGCCAGGCCCGAAAGCCCAGCCGGCCACCTCCAAATAAAACCCTAGCCTAACCCTATCCTAACCAACCTCCTCCTTTTCCCTCCTCCCTCCACCCTCCACATCACCCCAACCAACCCCGGTCCGCCACCTCAGCCGCTTGGCCCCACTCCCTCTCCAACTCCCGCCCAGCCACCTCCTGAACCGCCACCTGCACAGCCCCCCACCCCACCTGGTCCCTTCTCGAACCCCCCACCCCGCGTGACCCTGCTCCAACGACAGCCGCCTCGGTTCCCCGGCCCTAGGCGCACGTCCTCCTCCACCTACCGCGTCGTCAGCCGGGTCCCACCCACCTTCTCTCTGCCCGCACACCTCCTGCCCCGCCTTCCTCTCTCTTGGACGCCTCCTTCCTCCCCCGCTCGCTCTGCTCCCCTGGCGATCAGCCTCCTCCACCTGCCTGCTCGCCTCCGCCTCCGCTCCCTCAGATCTCTGTCGCCCTTGGCCAAGGCCTGCCGTCGCTTTCTCGCCTCGACACTCACCGCCAGCGTCCCCGACCTCCTCGTCAAGCCCGGCCATCCCACCTTGCCGGCGACCTTCCTCACCGTCCCTCGTCGCCGGAGCCCTCTCTGCCGACCTCCTCGAACCCCCTCTGCCCCGCATCTCCCTGCGCCTCGGCCTCTCTACCCGCCGCTCTCTGCTGCAGCTCCGGCCGCTGTCGACCTCCGAGCCCCCCCGCCTCCCTGCTCGGTCCCGGCACCGCTGTCGCGCTCCTCCGGCAGCCTCCAACCGAGCTCCACCTCGCCCTCCTGCGTCGCACCGGTCCACCCCACCACCGCGCGTCACCGCCAGCATTTCTTCCTCGCGAAGCGCCTCGTCAGGATTCCCTCTCCGCCGTCCGCCGCCGAGCTTCCCTTTAGTGCCCCCCAACTGTCATGGCGCCCATCGCCGCTGCTGGACCTCGTCGTCACCGCCTTTCTGGTCCACCGAGCCGCGTTCCCCTACTGTTGTAGGTGGAAGCCGCTCTGCGTGCGTCCTTTGAGCCCAAGACAGTGGCTCCCGTTGTCTTTTGTTTGTTTTTGTAGTTTTCTTTCGGCCACCATCGAGTTTGCCGCACGCAAGAACCCATGTGTAGATGCCTCTGTCCAGATCTTCACCAAGGCCAAGTGGGCTCATCCGCAAGATAGAAAACAGATGACGTCAAGATCTTCGACGCAGAATTGCCCGTGGATCAGTATCGATGCTGTGAGAAAAGATCCACCTCGATGAACAAGTGGAGCCACACCCAAGGCCTCGTGTGGAGAGAACACAAGAACTCCTTCACGGAACACCGAGAACCGTACCCGTACCCGAAGACGCCGAGTACACCGACATGGATTCAAGACCGAACCCTCGGCACGCCAAGGTCTCCTTCCTGGAACCACCAAGTACTTCCTCTCGGACGCCAAGACCCCGGACCCAGATCCGAAGACCGATCCTGCCGAGAACAAATCCTGGCGCGCCAAGTGCTCTGACCCCGAACCATCCGTCCGACCAAGACCTCCTTCTCGGATACCAAACCCGATCCCGTCGACCCCGTCGACCCCGTCGACCCCCGAACCCAAGATCTTCGGAACCACATGTGTGACCCTAAGCCCCTATTTTTATTATATGACATATAAATTGTCGCATATTAAATTATTCATACTTGCATGCATATTTGGGTGTTTGGGGACATTTTGGCAATTCAACTAAATGAAATATGGAGACTATATGCAGGCTTTTCTAGTATCATATTGGCCCCATTAAAATTTGCGTAGCGAACCGATGCCATGTTTGCCTTGTTAAAACAATATTTAAATTGCGGGGTAGATAAATAACTCGAACCGTCTAATTAATTGTCGGGACCCCGGTTCCGCTTAATATTGTCTAATTGCACCGCATCTGTGCTAGGCCATGCATCATACCATAATCATGCCGGATCTTCTGTCGTAGTATTAAATATTGCATCCGGTGTTTCTTCTAGTGTTTGCTTCTTCGCGGATTAGACCGATGAGTGGATGCGAGTATCGACAAGTTCTCCGGATATGAACCTTCGGCAGTATTTCCCAGGCGAGCATCTCTCCCCCTTTCTACCTATTTTGCATTTATAGTCTTTATTTCCTCCTGTTGATCTATTGCTATCTGTGTCACGATGCTTTAGTTTCCGTGCACCAGTTATATCCCGTGCAGCCTCTATATTGCCATGGACACCTCCTAATACCTGTTGTTTGGTAGATAGCTGGCCTTGCGAGTCATAGTTGCTTGCTCAGGTGCGATCGCGTGTTGTCGAGTACCACAGTTGTTGGAATGCTGGCAGATGTTTCTGGTGGAGATGATCATGACTTTACATACAACTATTAAATTGCTGGGATAACTAATGAAAGAGGCACCGGTGGGCAATATATGCTATTTGGTTTTTATGTCCACTTGTGTCCCGTAGTCCCCGAGTACTTGATACCTGTTCCTTGATTTTTCACATTATCCATATCCGGGAGGCCTTATGGACCCCCCTGAGCTAGAGCTTGATTCATTTCTATTTCTTGGGGCCACAAACTAGTTTGGGGTTTTATTTACTATCCTGTACTTATGCCATGTTTTACTGCTTTATTTAAGATTATGCGTGGAGCACCTATACTGTTTTGGATCGCGCCATGTTTTCGCGATATCGACAAGCCCAGTCACACTTTCGGGTTCCCAGTCGTTTACAACCGTCGTCGCAAACCCTGGGTCCATTCCGGAGCCGGCCAACTTCGTTGCGGGTAGCTTAGTGGGGTGCCCCCCTGAAATCTTTTACGAATCCTGTGATCGCTTTGTCGTGAAAGCCTCGTTGGGGTTTGAGTTGGTTTTTCCGAGGTTTATCGAGTGTGTGTTGCTATTTGTGCACCCCTGCAGGATAAAACTTTCTAAAAGCCGTGTCCGCGGTTATGGACGACTTGAAGCACAGTATCTCGATCATAGACAAGTATAACTAAAGTAGTGCTATAAACTTGCCTTAATATATGACTAGTAATCGGATTCAACTATCACGGAATGGATATTAAAATGCCAACAACTGGTAGATCTGGGGTTGTTTTGTGACATGCTGTAGCTGCCTAGTAAGTATTGCAACTCCAATGGAATGTGATAAAAGTGCCAACAACTGCTGGGTTTTGGGATTCCTTAGGACAATTACATCTGACTAGTAAATGATCTAACTACAACGGAATGTTAACTAAAACTGCCTACTAATGCTATCAGGATGACTCATGCTATATATCTGACTAGTAAATGCTGCAACTATAATGGAATGAGTAAAACCGCCAACTGTGTGAGTTCCTTGGCCTGACTTCCTCGTTTGGTCTCGAGGGGGAAATAGCAGGATGGGTATGAACGGTGTTAGTATCAGGTGGTTCCGAATAGGTCTTTCTTATCTCTCTCTAATAGCCGACAGATGTACCGAGTCTCTATAGGTTGTTTAGTGCCGCTGTGCTGCCGCTTCAGTCCACCATACCTATGTAGGCGAGAGCCGCCGAATTCTAGCCTTGCCGTGTACTGGCCTCAGTACTGACGCTCCTCTTTTTCCTTTGCCCTTTGTCGGCACCCCCTTTTGTTTTAGCAGGTTTGCGATCGACGTCGTTAGCAGGGTTACCCTTCCGGCTTGGCCTGGGCAGGGTTATGGACGCCATTGGTTATTCTTCAGGGCTCTTAGCCCCATTTGCATCTTGTCCGTAGTCGGACGCTCTATCGTTTTGAGGCGATTTGGATCTTTGTATATTATATCTGTATTCTTGACTCATAGAGTCGCTGTTGTATATATATATATCTGTTCTGTGGGTCCCATCGAGAACTGTTGTGTAATGGTATTACTTCGTTTGCCACCCGCACGAAAGTGCCTGGTGGGCGTCCTTGAATCGTTTCTATGCGGGTTTGGCGGTAAGCGCTAAAACTTGCATAGGACCGATTTGAGGGTGTTACACTAAACAACAAATTCCTTTTAACAAAAGACAAGTTAGCAAAAAGGAATTGGCAAGGAAACAAAAATTGTTGTTTTTGTGACAAAGAGGAAACTATTAAACATTTGTTTATCTATTGCCCTTTTGCGAAACTTCTATGGCATTGTTCGTATGGCCTATAATCTTGAACCCCCAAATAATATTATGAGTTTGTTTGGGAATTGGCTTCATGGTGTGGATAAGAGAGAGAAATTCAAATACGAGTGGGTTCTTGGGCTTTACTATGTGCTATATGGAACATAAGGAACGATTTGATTTTTAACAGGGCACCAAACTCATTTTTATGCATTCCATTAATCACACACTGGATCCATATGTGGTATTTTCTTCGGTAGTCCATGGATATTGGATGCAACCGTTTGAAAATGGTCCCATGAGATTTATTCAGTCAGCACGGTTGGCGTTTCGATAATAGGATCTCATTTTGATTCGCCGGTTTTTTATGATTCTCACTTTCTTTAGATGGTTGGTCCATGTATCAACTTTTTTTGACCCATGAACTGAGCTTTTTTAAACTCGTTATAATAAATTTAATAAGTTACTAAAGGCTATATGTATCCATCTATGCAGAAGCTGGAGTTTTCCCCTTTTAAAAAAAAAATGCAATTTTATGACTAAATTTAAAGTATATATATATGACGCTGCCAAATTATTGAACATAGGAAACTAAGAGACATATCTGACCAAGATCCATGTAAGAAATTCGGGAAAAGACAACTAGGAGGCATTTGACTTCTGAATGACACCGAGTACGGTGATAGTTATCCCTTTTATTTATGTTCATAGAAGATACACAATCTTGTACCCCAGAAGCCTCTATCAATTTTATGGCTCTCTTCCATGATATCTAGTGATGCTAAAATAGAAACATTCACATACATATACTTACACTTTAGGTGACAATAATTAATCCGTCAAGACACGCATCAAATTTATCCTTTCTCTAATATAGTGGAACTCAGTTAGTCCAAGGATGACTACATTCACCGTCTTGAAAATGAAAATAGCTACAATCACCTCCATTAGAATATATACTATAAATTTAGTGCAACTGACTTTCTAGCAAAGGCACTAAAAATGTAAAATTATATATACCTTAAAATTTAATAGCATTATTATGTGGTTAATTCTGATATGTGTCATAAAACTAAACTAGTTAATATCTTATGTCGAGATAATGAGTTAAAAAGAAGTCGAAAAATTTAGTGCAAATAAAAGAAAATGTACATGTTATCTTTGTGGCTGACAGTCTCTCTAAAAGGATGCAAAAAGAAACCCACGACCATATGCTCTGGTGGAACTAAGATATATAGAACACCGCCCGGAATCTCTCACTTGTTCGCTGACGATTGTATCCTATTTGTAACTACACATTTCCCCTAAACTAAATTTTACCACTAAATCTATACAAAGTTCGCCCAAACTACACATCAACTAAATTAACAACTACATCAAGAGGGGAAGGATACTCACCGACATCAGTGACGACTGAGAAGGTGATGCTGAAGGGATGACAACAACGGCGGCTCAGACACGAATTGAGCGTGTCTTGGCAGCGGCGACCGAGGACATGGGGAGACTATTTGCTCTCCACTTTTTTTTAACTTTTAATTTTCAATAATCGCATAAAAACTTAGTGGTGTGTGTGAAAACTCTAGGCCACAAATATTCTTTCAGCCGGTCGAACAGTGGGTCCCACTTACCCGTGGCATGTCAGGAGTTTGGACACACCACTAGCAAGAACTTACCGATGCCCAACAAAAAATCGGCACGAGTGGTGGACGAAAAATCAGCACGCCATAATACCAGTGGCGTCGATCGATGGTAGCGCTGATCTACTATCACTGAAAGGAATATGACCGAGAGGCAATAATAAGTAGTTATTATCTTATTCCAACTTTATAATAGATGTTTATTTCTCATGCTATAATTGTGTTAACTAGAAAAATTAATACATGTATGTTTAATAAACAAAGAAAAGGTTCTTAGTAATGCCTCTCATTACACTAGCTTGTTGATTAACGGATGATCAAGGTTTCCTGATCATGAATATTAGATGTTGTTAATGACAAGGTCATGTCATCTGAGAATGATGTGATGAACATTCACCCACAGTAGGTTTAGAAATACGATCATGTCGTCAAAGTTTATATTGTTATATCAATCTCACACTAAGTAACACTAATTCTTAGACCATGGGATCATGTCAATCACTAACACTGGAAGAGTACTTTGATTCCATCAAACGTCACACCATAACAGGATGATTATAAATGTGTCGTTGGGTACTTAGAAAGTGTTATTTGAGGCTCGTGGATCAAGAGTGGAATTTTTCCATCCCGATAACGGAGAGATATACTCTGGACCCTCTCGGTGATATTACATTGACATCACTTGCAAGCACGTGACTAGCTCACGAGAATGTTATATCATGGAACGAGCAAAAGATTACATATCGATAACGAGATTGAACTAGGTAAGGATGATACCAAATGATCAGATCTCGAACAAGTAAAATATTGCGAGACAAAAGGAGTTGGTTATTACGAAAAAGGTTCAAGTGATCACTAGTTCATCGTTGAGTAAGTGGGAGTCGTTATGGATATCCAGATCCCGCTGATGATTATTGATCGGAGAGATTTTCGATCGCTCCACTTAGTTCACAAACCATAGGGTGACACACTTAAGTCTCGTCGACACATTTGAGTGCATATGAAACACCGAAGAAAATACTAGACAACACAAAACTGTTTTTGATAAAACTGCCGGAATAGTTTCGGTGTACCAAAATATTGCAAGGGAATAAATTGTTAGTGTGTTCATTTGATGAAGTGTTCATGAAATGAAGTACTTATTAAATGAAGTATTCATTAAATTGAGTGGCATTAATCAGTGTTTTAATGGAAAGACCTTTGGATTTTGAGTGGAAATTTAATGGGAGAAAATGACTCTTGATTATTTGTTAGTGGAGACTCCACTAGTAATCAAGAGGGGAGAGGTGGGGGAACCAGATGTGGCGCCGGCCACCCCCTTGGTGTGCCCCCCTCTACTATATAAGGAGGGGTGGAGACCCTCTCCTCTCACTCCATTCCATTCTCTCTCATATACCCTTTGATTAGCATTTTATCCATCTTGCTAGCCGATCCACTATCACGAGTACGGTGCTTAGATGAATCCCTACTCAAGACCTTCTCCACCACCACAGCCACCATGTCATATCGCTGCTGGAGTTCCCGAGGATCTGTTGTTTCCGCTTTCCAACTAGAGCAAGGGGCAGAGGTCATCGTCGTGATGGACGTGTGATCGATTACGGAGACACCGGCCTTGAGGACGAACGTGTACATTCTAAATCAGCCACGTTTATTTGCGACAACGTTATCCCGCGTTCGATCTTCAATGGTGAGTCCTTCTAAAACCGTTATATGTATCACATAGATTTGATCTTGGCAGTTGCAACCACAGGAATTTTTATTTTCTATGCTATGAACCCATCAATCACATTTAAGCACTCACTACGGGAGAAAACTTATTTACCGTGTGTGCAAAATACACGGCAAAGGATCCCCGGAACATGGCAAAGACTTTGCCATGTATAAGCACACGACAACGTTGGCGACAGCAAAGGCCTTTGCCGTGTGTTTTCTAAAAAGACACGACAAAGCCTTTACCATGTGTCTTACGCGTAGACAGGATAAAGTAAAGTGAGATGATGGTTCCCGTGGAGATGATGGTGTCTATTCTTTGCAACACGGTGATACATTGCAAATTTATCTATAATTTTTGATGTTCCATGCTTGGTTTTATCTACTTTGTTGTGTTTTGTCCACACTTTGGAGTACTTTTCATATGATTTCTTGGAATAACCTATTAACAAGAGCCACAGTGCTAACTGCCTGTTTTCTGCTGTTTTTGGTTCCAGGAAATTAGAAAATGAATATTCTCGGAATTGGACGAGACAAAAGCCAAAGTCACTATTTTACTGGAAGACATCTGGAGCCAGAATACGAGACGGAGAGGGGCTGGGGCCCGGCCACACCACCTGGCCGCGCGGCCAGGCCTGGCCCGTGCCAGGGGGTGGTCTGGCCGACCCCAGCACCCCCTCAGCCTCTCCTTCCGCCTATATATTGCCTCTGATACGGAAACCCTAAGTACCCGATCAAAAATCCATGAAAGAGTCTGTAGCCGCCGTCATCTCCATCCCTACATCGGGAGGGATCTGAAGCTCTTCCCGGCACCCTGCCGGAGAGGGGAATTCACCCTAAAGGCCTTCTTCATCATCATGCAAGCCTCCGGTGGGATACGTGAGTAGTTCATCTCTGGACTACGGGTCCATGTAGTAGCTAGATGGCTGGTTCTCCTCCTTTGTGCTTTCATGTCTAGATCTTGTGAGCTCTGTTTATGATCAAGATCATCTATTTCTAATTCTGCATGTTGTGTTTGCGGGGATCCGATGGATATTGAGATGCTATTTCAGATTAATTATTGATTCTATCATGTCTTTGTTATTTGTGATCTTGCATGCTTTCCGTTGTTAGTAGCTATCTTGGCCAAGTAGATGCTAGCAACTCCAAGAGTTAGTATTTATGCTCGATAGTGGGTTCCTACCTCTGGTAATCTAGGGAAGTGACAGAAATCTCTAAGGTACTAGATGTGTTGTTGCTACTAGGGAGAAAACAACAATCCTTTGTTCATAGAACAATCGTATTGTTTACTTTACAGGCAATTCGTAAAGCAATAATCTGTTGCTTGCAACTTAATCTTGGAGGGTTGGATGATAACCTGAAGGTGGATTATTAGTCATAGATGCAGTTGGATGGCGGTCTATGTATAATGTTGTAATGCCCAATCAAGTCTCAAAGGAGTCAAGATGATTAGTATATGCTTGTATGCTTTCTCGATGTTTGTCAATTGCCCCGCTGTAATTTGTTCACCCATCATGTTATCTATCTTAAGGAGAGCCACCTCTAGTGAACTATGGACCCCGGTCCTTTCTTTCACATAGAATCTATAAACTGTTTACTGCTTTGTGTTTACTTTCTGCAAACTATTACTTTCTTCCAATCGATAGTTTAATCCTTTGTTTTCAGCAAAACCGGTGAGATTAACAACCTCATCGCAAGTTGGGGACAGAGTTCTGTGGTTGTGTTGTGTAGGTCTCCACGTTCTTTCTTTGGCACCGATAGTGCGCATACAACGTTCAGCTAGCTACACCTTTGGGGTGTTTCCTTGCTCCTACTGGATCGATAACCTTGGTTTCGTACTGAGGGAAAACTTACTGCTGTGCTTATCATACCTTCCTCTTGAGGTTCCCCAACGAGCTCGTTAATACACGAGTCAGCAAGTACTTTTTCTGGCACCGTTGCCGAGGAGTCAAGGACATCTTCACAAGGAGAGTCCCTCATAACCAATCTCTTTACTTTGTTATTTTTGTTTTGCTTAGTTTACTTTTGTTTTGTTTGCTAGATTCTTTATCAAAAACACAAAAAAATTAGTTTTACAAGTTTGCTTTCTTTATCAAAAACACAAAAAAATGACTACTCTTGAAAACACTAAGTTGTGCGACTTCACTAGCATCAACAACAATGATTTTATGAGCACACCTATTGCTCCACCTGTTCCTGAAGCTACTTGATGTCTACGCACTTCTATTCTTGTAGACAGTTGTTGGGCCTCCAAGTGCAGTGGTTTGTAGAACAGCAGCAAGTTTTCCCTTAAGTGGATCACCCAAGGTTTATCGAACTCAGGGAGGAAGTGGTCAAAGGTATTCCCTCTCAAGCAACCCTGCAATCAAGATACAAGAAGTCTCTTGTGTCCCCAACACACCTAATACACTTGTCAGGTGTATAGGTGCACTAGTTCGGCGAAGAGATAGTGAAATACAAGTGGTATAGATAATTATAAGTGGTAACGGTGATATAAAATAGCTTGCTGGCGTGTGGTTGACGTGGGAAAAGACTAAAGGCAAACTAAAATAAAGAAGGAAGCAAGCAAACATGTAATAGATCTAGTAGCAAACGGTGTTTCAATGCTTAGAAACAAGGCCTAGGGATCATACTTTCACTAGTGAACACTCTCATATAAATATATTCTTTTTATGATACTACTCTTAACTACTCTCTGGTTGGACACTCTAATCCATGGTAGGGCTATAACAACACACCTCAAAGTTTGCTTTCCCCATCTAGATAACCCCACACTGTCACCTTGAGCACTAGATGGTTCCAACAAACACCACAATTTCATAAAGACATCCAACTCCAAATATAACTCATAACAAGTATTTGTAATCTCTAGCCTAAGTGCCACCATGGTGTGCACGCTGTCACTTTCACACACATGGGGAGAGAAGAGATCTATTAAAGCACTTGAGTAGCAAGGTAGATCTATAGATTACAAGCTCATGATCTCAATAAGATCATGCATAGAGAGAGATGAACACATAGCTACCGGTAGAACCCTTAGCCTCGAGAGAGAACTACTCCCTCCTCATCATGGGAATCAGCAATGGTGATTGACATGGGTATACCCTACGGGTACTCGAGTTTGGTATATACGGTCCAAATACATACAGGCCCACGGTGTCGCCAAGGCCTAGACGAAAGGACTCGAGTAACCTGTGGACTCTCGATTGCTTGAAGGACAAGAAGAAGCTAAAGATAGAAATTTTGAAGGGGAAAACCCTAACTTGTAACCGACTCGACCTGCTACCCGAGACCTAGCCTATCTATATAAAGGCTAGGAGGGGGCAGCGAGGAGGACACACGCAACCCTAGTTTCCACAACCTTCGCCAGATTGCATCTGTGCACCATTGTAACTTTCGACTCCCTCGATAATTCCACGAGCAGACAAGCAGGAGTAGGGACCTCTACGAGGCCTGAACCTGGGTAAATCCTTTGTCCCTTGTGTGCTTGTTTGCTAGCCGATAGATGTCTCCAGCGCTCCCTCCTTCTCCAAAACCCAAGTCCATAACAATGGGCATTGACGAGTTAAACCCTCGTCAATTGGCGCCGTCTGTGGGAATTGGGAGTGATGATGTTGCGGCTTCTTCGGCCCCATCAACTGCGATCTACAACTCTGCAACAACAGAGATTCGCCCGCTCTTCGGCGCCTTCGACTTCACCGTCCACACGCCGGCCACTCGCCCAGCCTTCGAGTCCGTGGGTGACGGAATCAGCCTGGCGATTGGGAGTTTCCGCTTCCAAGTTGGTCAGATGGGCACGCTTGTCATGCCTGATCAGCCGACAACACCGGCGATTGCCCCGGCATCATGGTTCCCTCCATCGATTGGCACCCTCAGCGAGCTCAACGCTCCGGTGGCAGTCGAGAACACGGTCACGGCGCAATGACGCGACTCCGATTTAAGCGATCTGGCCACTGAAGATGGAACCTACGGTTCCGGATCTGAAAGTTGTGGAAGCAACAGCTTCCCTAATCACTTCATGTGTGTAAAACCTCGGTGAACTACGCTCTAAGTTGCATGCCTGGATGAGCGAAAGTGGTTAAAAATAGTACGGTGGGGGCCCAGGGACCACCCACAGGTAGACTCGTCGGCCGTCCTAACCACTTCCAGAACATCTGGACAAGAACGAGCGGCGTAGTCGGCAGGCGAAGGGATCAACTACATACACAAGTGAGTATGTATGCAAGCCACCATACAACTGTTCTCAGAGCCATACCATCTAAAAGAAATAGAAATATTGCAACGCCATACGGCAAGATGTAAATATCCTAGATAGAGATAATAGTTTAGGATAGCTCCTCATACATCAAACATCAGAGTATCAAGCAGAAGCGGGAAACAAGATCTGAGTACGGACAAGAAACAAATTGGCATAAGATGCCACAGAAGTAAGCACATCCTGCCCATAGATCTCACGGATCCCCATCCCCGGAATCTCTACACCGAGTGATCGTTGCCAACATCATCTGTCTCCTCCACCCAGTATCCATCTTGCGAAAACACCTGTTCATCTGAATCAAACAATTTATCGTGTGAGACCCTAGGGGTACTCAGCAAGTCTTTATGCCTCTAAAGGGGACATATACCTGGAGTGACGCAATTGAAGCAAAAGATAATAACTAACAAGTCTATAGATACTCGCTAACCATCCGCCTAACCAATGATAGACGGATGCCCGTTAATTAGTAACAACAGTTATAACAGTATAATTAACAGATCCATCCTCCTTCTCGCTTACCAACGAGAAAGCGGACGAACAACCCATTCGTTGGCAGTTTTATTAACCATTCCATGAGTATTGAACTATTTACTAGTCAAGTACTTAGTCAAATTAAAAGCGGTACTTTAGTTATACTTGTCTATGATCGAGAAACTGTGCTCCAAGTCATCCATAACCGCGGACACGGCTTTCAGAAAGACTTACCCTGCAGGGGTGCACAAATAGCAACACACACTCGATCAACCTCGGAAAAACCAAATCAAAACCCAACGAGGCATTCACGACAAAGCGATCACAGGATTCAGAAATGTTTCAGGGGGCCACCCCATTAAGCTACTCGCAACGAAGTTGGCTGGCTCCGAGACGGACCCAAGGTTTGCGTCAATGGCTGTAAACGACTGGGAACCCGAAAGTGTGACTGGGCTTGTCGATACCGCGAAAACACTCCGCATCCAAAACAGTACAGGTGCTTCACGCACAATCTTAAATAAAACAGTAAAGCATGGCATAAGTACAGGATAGTAACAAAGCCCCAAACTACTTTGTGGCCCCAAGAAATAGAAATGAATCAAGCTCTGGATCAGGGGGTCCATAAGGCCTCCCGGATGTGGATAGTGCGAATAGTCAAGGAACTGGAATCAAGTACTCGGGGTCCTATGGGACACAAGTGAGCATGAAAACCAAATAGCAGATATTGCTCACCGGTGCCGCTTTCATTGGTTATCCCATTACTACTCATGTTAAGTTGTTTAGGTACCTCGTTATCCATCAGACACTCACATACCCTACACACGTTGTTCTACGACCCGCATGGCTCAAACAACTCATGTAGTAATGGCTCATGGGATGGAGGAACAAGCTTCGGTGGGGTTTAAAAATAAAGGCTATGCAGTACTTGGGATTCAATTTAATGCAATCGCGACTCAATGATGCAAGAATAAGATAGAGGCAATAGGTACTATATGTATGCAAGCATGTGGTATTGCTTGCCTGGCAGCTCAGTTGAAGCGAGAGACGGATCTGGATAGTACTCCTGGGATTCCTGGTATTTCCCCTGCTCGGCGTCTATTCGACAAAGAACCAAACAAACAAGGGCCAACATAAATAAAGTGCACAAGCATATGAATTGAAATGCGACAAGCAAACAAGCATGTCATGATGAATGATGCACAGTTTATATGGCAATAATGTAGCATGGCATGGGTGAGGTGTGGGGTACAAGAATAAAACATTTTATTAAGTTTTAGTCATGTTTTGCTCCCATAACACTTGCTGTCCACTTAATATTTATATGATGAACGCTACAATTCAGAACAAGGAATGCATAGTTAGAACGGGCTCGTCGCGCTGATCGATTTAGACATATTATATGTCGAATTTGGAGTTGTAGAAATAAAGTTATTAATTAATTAAGAAAAGGCATTTTTATTGCATTTAAACAATTTCGAAAAATTAAAGTGCTCAAATAATATTTTGAATGGCATATTTGAAATCCTCACATTTTTCTAATTCAAAAACATATATCATTTGTATTATTTGGTTTTACAGATTAAAAGTTATTAAAAACAGAATTTAAATACACATTAAGCATTTCTGAAAATTGTGTTTATTAAACAGAAAACGCACACTTTTTATACCCAGGCAGATCTAGCCCCAGCCACCGACAGGTGGGGCCAATGCTGACTGGGCGAAAACGGCATCGCAGCGGTTTTTCTTACCGCCCACTCAACCAGCCGTAGAGACTGACGGGCGGGACCGGCCAATCCGCGGGGCCACACACGGGCGCGCCAGCGGGGGCCTGCCACGTGTGGGATCCGGGGGAGTGGGGGTTGAGAAACCCGCAACCATGGGGGCCTTTTTGCAAAACAAAACGGGGGAGGCTGACTGGTGGGTCTACAGGCCGCGGAGGGGCTTGCGCGTGATCGACAAAAGGTGCAGGGGGGCTTTCTGCAAAACCGCTACGGCTGTTAACTGAGCCCTACGCGTACTGAACCCCGACGATCCTGACGGCGGCGAGGTTTTCCAGCGGGGTTTTTGCGGCGGAGCGGTCAGCGAAAAACAGGGGCGACAAAAACCGAAACTGAGGAGGGATCCTAAGGCTACCGGTCCCCTTCAAAGCTTCTCTGAGAGGCGACTAAGTCGCCCGGTTGATTTGAGGGGAAGCAGGTGGGGGCGAAGCAATGGCGAAGACCCTCCGGTGGCGCGGCTTGCTGGCGGAAACCACAAATCGGCGGCGTTAGGGGGACAGAGAGGAAGCTAGGAGGGGTAAGCGCGGAGGTGATCCTCACCTGGCTCGGTTCCCACCGGATCAGGGAGGAGGAAGGACGGGGAGGCGCGATTCGGCGGAGGGGAGGTGGTTCGGAAGCGGTCGACAACGGAACGCTGCGCCAGGCTGCCCCGGGCCCTCCACTGCCACCGGCTCGATGCGGCACCTGAACAGGGAGATCCTCCTTCTCCTTCGACCTTCCGGCGTCGCTCAGAGCTGCAGAGCCGAGGCACAAGGGATGGCGGCCATGGTGGGGAGAGGAAGAGGGAGATGGACACTAAGGGGAAACAGGGGCCTGCGAAACCTAGCAAAAAAGGGGGGGGGGTAAGACGACGTGCTCGCACACAGCGCGTGCTGGTAGGGCGGATGACGGCGGGGACGGCTACCTGCTCGAGCCTCGCTTTTCCATCTGCAGCGCTGCACGAGCGGAGGCGACGGCGTGAGTCGAGCTGGGACGAAGAAGAGGAGCAGAGGTTGGCCCCCGTCAAGCAAAGACAGGTGGCATCACTTTGGGCCGAAGCGGCACAGGAATGGATTACGCTGAGGGACATCACTGGGCTGCTCATGAAATGGCTGGGCTGGCTGCATAGAAGAAGAAAACAAAACTGCTGCTGCTGCTGTTGTTTGCCTTGCCTGTTTTCAAAAATTTTAAACTAGATCTGTTTAAGAAAGGCATCAACTTTCCAGGTTCCAAAGAGGAAGAGAAAAGCCACCAAATTCCTGGTCGGTAAGGTAGGGAGAAAAGAGGACATTATGAATCAAGACTTCATTAGAATTTGACTTAGTCTTGTTTGGCCTCAAGTCGAACAAGACTCTATCAAACCCACATGATCGTCAAAGAGGTTGTATGGGACTTGCATGCATAATTAAATAAATGCCTCCTCTAGTAGTGAAAACCTCCAGAATTTCTCATGGCATTTATACAAGCAAGATTCCAAGAATTTGAATATGGCCCAACAAAAGGAAAAGGAAGCTTGTTTACCACATGGACTAGCATAAAGGATCATGCATGAATATAAGGTGGTCAAGCTTGTGTGTAGGTGCCACTAGCCAACATGAACCACAATGGTATTCCTACATGAGCTTATATTCAAAATTAACCCATAGGGAAACTTAACAAGGGATTCCACTCACATAGCATGCAAAAGTGGCCATGTGGCTCTCATATACCAATAATGTAAAAACAACATGGTGCATATATGGGAGCATGTGGAGTTGTAAGAGGGTCCCATCCCAACCCACATGAGCTAGAGGTAAACCCAGATAAGATGCAAAGCTCACATATAGTTGGATGGTGGAATTATAGGGTGGTGACAAGAAAGGTGGTGGAGTTAATAAAAGATATGCCCCCAACTCAACTTGGGCATCAAGCATTTATCAAGAACCAAATACAATATATCAAGAGCCAAATGCAATTACTAATGCATATGAGAGAAGAACCAAATGAAAAGGGTTTTATATGATGCTCAAATGCAAGGTGGCATGATGACATGAGCATGATATAATTATGATGCAACAATTATATGTAAGAAGTAGCAATTATATTACTAGACCATGTAGCATTACATATGTTAGACAGATGGGATGCTACAATGTGCGCCGTCATCAACACAGGCGACACCTCCGCCAATCGCGGCAACGGTGGTAACACCAGCAACGGCACCGATCCGCCCAATCGCAGCAACGGTGGTAACACCGGCAACGGCACCGATCCACCCAACACCGGCAATGGTGGCAACAGTGGCAACGACGGTAACGGTGGCAACGGAGGAGCAGTCGAACCTCCTAGCATGATCAACGAGCAAACCAGCGAACGCGTCGTGATCAGGCTCAACGAGCAAGAGTGGGATCGCTGCCGCGAAGCCCTACGAGGTGCACCTCTACCCTTCGGGTCCCCGCAGAAACTGCTGATGGGCTATCACTGGCTCCTAAAAGAGGAATTCAAGCGCTAAAAACAAGCAATCGCGCAACTTGAGGCACGTAAAAAGGCAGCGGACGAATCAAGCCTTCGTCGTGCTGGGCTCTCCTCCTACGGAGGATCCTCCTCAAGAGGCAACGAGTACCTCGCCAAGAAGAGGCAGTCGCGGATGGCTCACCTCACCGAACAAGAGCGCATAAATGCCGCGAAAGTCCTCGACTTCGGCTCTATGACAGTCGACACGAGAGGCAACGTGGTTCCCAGGACACCGTAGGCCGTGGTGACATCAGCCACAATGTACCTCCTCAATAACCAGCCGCCAGCTGGAGATCCCCGAACGGCCATGCACCGATCTACGATCGCGGGCCTGGGACTAATCGAGGCCGCCCTCGACAAGGAGCCGGTACCAGACCCAAAAAAGGGAAAAGCGCTAGCAAAGCGCTACTCCTCACGCTCGTCCAGCGATGACAGTCACGACCTGTCTCGACGCCGCCGCTCACGGTGACACGATCGCGACTATGATGCGCACGACGAACTCACGCAGCACAAGATCGACAAGTCAAGGGCACGACGTGCTCGGTTGACTGACTCGGAAGAGGAAGATGGGGAGCTCTGCGGCGCCAGATGCTTCAGCAAAGCCATTAGGCAGAAGCGAATGCCTAAAGGGTTTAAACTCCCATCGGAGAACCCGAAATTTGATGGTCTACAGGACCCTAAGATCTGGCTGGAGGACCACATCTCCTCCGTCAGGCTACACGGAGGCAGTCGAAGTACTGCCATGCAATGCTTGCAGCTATAGCTGCAGGGCGCCGCCCGGGCATGGCTCAATAACCTCCCATGCGGATCCATTCACAGTTGGGATGAGCTGGTCTATAGCTTCGTGCGCAACTTTAAGGGCACGTACAAACGGCCCGCCTCAATCAAAGAACTGAGATGCTGCCAGCAAAAATCTGGCGAATCGCTGCGCTCTTACATCCAAAGGTGGTCCATCATCAAGAACTCCATGGAGAACATCTCGGAAGACCGCGCGGTTGACGCATTCAACGGTGGTGTCCGCCGCATGGAACTCAGGGAGGAGCTAGGCCGCTCAAAGCCCCAGACCATCGACCACCTGATGGAGATCGCGAATCGGTGGGCCGATGGAGAAGATTCAGTGAAAAACGCGTTCACTCCGACGAGGAAGCAGAACTCGAACGCAGACGCGACCGCCGAGGCAAGCGTCGCATGCGCGTCTACGACGATCGCGATGACGTCAACATGGTCGCAGCCGGCTACACCGATAGACGTGACGATAACCGCAACAGCGGATACCGCAGCGGCGGATACCGCGACTCCGGGAAAACCACGCAAGTGTGGCAACACCGCACTCACGATGAGGCACCCGCGACCACCATCGAGGACAAACTGTCCGGGCCATGCACGGTACACTTCTACATTGACAAGCATGATGGCAAGAGAAAGCCACCTCCTCAAGGACTGCCACGAGTTCCTCAAGCTACACGAGGTATTGGTTCGAATGAACCGCAACGCAATCGAAAGAGGCTACGGAGCCGCTCCAGGCGCCGTGGCACATGGCGCACCACCACCACCACCCGGGCCACCCCCGAACGGAGCTGCACCAGACCAGCACCACGGAGGCGAACCGTACCCACGGGCCATGGGTACCATGATAATCCAAAAGGGGCGCCCCTCCAACAGGGCGCAGAAGGCCATAACTCGCCAAGTCAACTTGGCCACACGCTCGCCACCATCAACCACTGAGTACCTCAGTGGCAGCGAGTCATGCATTACCTTCGACAAACACGACCACCCGCCTCAAGTACCTCGCCCAGGTCATTGCCCCCTCGTACTCGAGGCGCAAATTGGAGGCTTCGACATGAGTCGCGTCTTCATGGATGGCGGAAGCGGCATCAACCTCATATTCGCGAGTACCTTGCGAGCAATGAGGATCCCTCTAACCTGCTTGGAGGCATCGGACACAACATTCCACAGCATCGTCCCAGGGAAAGGCGTATACCCCCTGGGAAAAATAAACCTCGACGTCATCTTTGGCACGCCGAAGAACTTCTGGCGTGAGCGCATCGACTTTGAGTTCGTCGACTGGCCCTCACAATACCATTGCATCCTTGGGCGCGTCGCATTCGCCAGGTTCATGGCAGTACCCTACTACGCCTACCTGCAGATGAAAATGCCAGGTCCCAACGGCGTCATAACAATCAACGGGAACTTTGAGTGATCTGACGCTTGCGATAGGGAATTCAACAGAATCTCCCAGTCCTTCGGCATGCAGGAGGAACTCGCAAGACTGAAAGAGACGACAGACAACAGTCTGCCTCCCTTGAGTAGACCAAGCTCACCTGATCTCTCCTTCGACTCATCCGTGCACACAAAGAAGGTGCAGGTCCATCCACCGGATCCCGCCAAGACGGCCCTCATCGCCAACAACTTGAGTCCCGCATAGGAACTCGCGCTCATCGAATTCCTCCGTGAACACTGGGAAATTTTTGCCTGGTGTCCTGCGGACATGCCAGGAGTTCCCAGGGAATTCGCCGAGCATGCACTCAACGTCAACCCCGACGCAAGGCCAGTCAAGCAAACAATCGGTATATCGAGCCACGAGCAGCAATGGAATGGAGATCAACAGACTCCTCGAGGCCAAGTTCATACGCGAGATCAAGGAAAGCACTTGGCTCGCCAATACGGTGCTGGTACCAAAAAAGGACACAGACATCCTACGGATGTGTGTGGACTTCACTTCTTTAAACAAGCACTGCCCAAAAGATCACTTTCCGCTGCCACGGATCGACCAGATCATCGACTCCACCGCGGGATGCGAGCGCCTCTGCTTCCTCGACGCCTACTCAGGCTATAACCAAATTCGAATGAAGGAGGAAGATCAGGAGAAAACAGCGTTTACAACGCCCTTTGGTGTGTTCTACTACAACACAATGTCCTTCGGGCTAAAAACACGGGAGCCACCTACCAGTGATGCATGCAGGCTTGCCTCAAGGAACAACTAGGTCACAACATCCAAGTCTATGTCGACGACATAGTAATCAAGACCAAGGAGGAAGCCTCTCTAATCGACGATTTGCGCGAAACCTTCGCCAACCTCGATCGCTACTGGATCAAGCTCAATCCGGACAAATGCGCCTTCGGCGTACCATCTGGGCAGCTACTCGGATACCTCATCTCCGCGAGGGGAATCGAGGCAAACCCGAAGAAGATAAAAGCCATACTAGCCATGGAGAAGCCGAAGAACATAAGAGGCGTCCAGCAACTGGCCGGACGAATCGCGGCCCTTAGTCGATTTATCAGTCGGATGGGTGAAAGGGCACTGCCCTTCTACCAGCTCCTCCGCAAAGCCGAAAAATTCGAGTGGACCAATGAAGCACAAGAAGCATTCGAAGACCTCAAGCGCTTGCTATCCACCTCGCCAGTACTGGTGACTCCACGAGAAAGGGAACCACTGTTGTTGTACATCTCTGCCACCAACCAGGTGGTCAGCACAGTGCTCGTCGTCGAGCGAGCCGAGGAAAACAAAGTCCACGGCGTAGAACGCCTGGTATACTACCTCTGCAAGGTCCTCACGCCAACAAAACAGTGGTACCCGCACTACCAGAAGCTGGCGTACGGCGTCTTTATGACCGCCCGGCGACTGTGCCACTACTTCTAGGAACACCCAATCGTGGTAGTCAACGACGCCCCGTTGGGGCATATTCTCAATAACCCCGACGCCACGGGGCGAGTCGCGCTTTGGGGAATAGAGCTGTCTCCACGAGACATCACATACGAAAAACGCGACGCCATCAAGTCGCAAGTGCTCCCTGACTTTCTCGTCCACTGAATGGAGAACCAACTCCCGGACAAGCCAGATATGTCCTACCTCTGGACAATGCACTTCGATGGGTCCAAACGGAAAGATGGAGCAGGCGCAGGTGTCATATTGACATCACCTCAAGGGGACAAGCTGAAATATATCATGCGAATGCAGTTCACAGCCTCAATTAACGAGGTTGAATACGAGGCCCTGTTACATGGGATGAGGATGGCAAAAGCTTGTGGCGCCAAAAGGCTCATCATATATGGCGACTCGAAGTTGGTTGTCAACCAAACAATGCACGAGTGCGACGCACTGAATGACAACATGATCGCGTACCGCGACCTCTACGATACACTCGAAGGAGACTTCGATGGTTGCGAGTTGCGACACATAGGTCGCGAAAGCAACGAGGAGGCGGACACACTCGCCAACATAGGCTCTACCTGCGCCCCCATACCACCTAGGGTATTTCTCGAGTGCATATGCGAACGCTCCATCAAGCCAAAGGCCGTAGAGAAGAAAACAAGCACAACAACGGACCTTCGATGGTTGCGAGTTGCGACACATAGGTCGCGAAAGCAACGAGGAGGCGGACACACTCTCCAACATAGGCTCTACCTGCGCCCCCGTACCACCTGTGGTATTTCTCGAGCGCATATGCGAACGCTCCATCAAGCCAAAGGCCGCAGAGAAGAAAACAAGCGCAACAATGGACTCGGGGGCTACGCCACCCAATGAGCCAATGGCACTCGATGACTTGGAGCTGGACACAGGACTCGAGGGACCAATGAGCGTCATGATGATCGAGCAATCTTGGACGCAGCCGTACATTACATACCTCCTCAGCAAGAGACTACCAGACGATCCGACAGATGCACGGCACATCGCGTGGCGCTCCAAGGCATTCGCTGTTCTCAATGGCGAACTGTATAAACGTAGCATCACAGGAGTGCTACAACGATGCGTCTCCATGGCTGGCGGAAGAGCAATACTCCTCGACATCCATGAAGGGACCTGCGGGCACCATGCAGGCAGTCGCGCCCTCGTCGCCAAAGCTCTAAGAGCTGGATTTTACTGACCCACGGCCATGCGCGACGCCAAGGACATAGTCCAAAAGTGCAATGCTTGCCAGCGATTCGCAGACAAGCCACACACACCAGGCGTAGAGCTACGGCCTATTCCATTGGCCTGGCCCTTCGCACAATGGGGGCTTGATATGGAGGCCTGGCTCTTCGCAGAATGGGGGCTTGATATGGTTGGCAAGCTGCCAAGATCCTCGCACGGAGGCTACGTCAATCTCTTGGTGGCAGTCGACAAATTCACCAAGTGGATCGAGGCCATGCCAATGACCAACCAATCAGGGCACAACACAGTCAAGTTCTTCGAGTCCATCGTCTACCGCTTCGGCATGCCACACAGCATTATTACCGACAACGGGACGAACTTCACGTCCAAGGAGTTCCAAGAATTTTGTGAGAACCTGGGGTTCAACATCAGCTACGCCTCAGTAGCGCATCCACATACCAACGGTCAGGTGGAAAAAGCAAACGGGCTCGTCTGCAGCAGCATCAAAAAGCGACTCCTGCGACCACTCGAACAAGCGGCGGGTTGCTGGCCAGATGAGCTACAATCCGTACTCTGGAGTCTACGTACAACTCCAAACAGCTCCACGGGTTACACGCCATTCTTTATGGTGCACGGAGCAGAAGCAGTACTACCTGCCGAGGTACGGTACAAAGCGCCGCGCGTGGTCGCCTATAGCGAAGAAGAGTCATCCCTCGCACTCGAGGATTCCGTCGACCTCCTTGACGAAGCAAGGGAAATCACCGCGGAAAGATCAACGATCTACCAGCAGAACCTGCGGAACTACCACAGTAGAAGGCTTCGCCCCAGATCCTTCGTCGAAGGTGACTTGGTCCTGCGACTGAAGCAGCAGGGGCATCTCAAGATCGAGTCCCCCTGGGAAGGACCATACGTGATTACAGAAGTAATCCCAGGTGGCGCCTATCGCCTTCAAGATTTAGAGACAGGAGCCGCATAGTCCAACCTTTGGAACGTCGCACAACTGCGACGCTTCTACCCTTAGTCGTTTTTCTTTACTTTTATATCGCAAATAAGGCTACTCAGCCAAGGCTACTTATCCGACATCCTGAGTAGCTGGCACATCAATCGAACCCCTTAACACAAACCTAACCCAGCTGCAACACACCTGATAGGTTGACAAGGGAACGAGATAAAAAGATGGCCAGGCTAACGAAAAGGACTCGCATAGTGCAACGCACCTCACGCTCACAAAGCTCCTTATGCACATTCGACAATAAATTATCTACAAATATATATGAACTTTACAACACAAGTACACTGGGCGCAGTCCAACGCATGATAGTGCGTCACCATATTCCAGGAAGATCCTGCTGGTGGCGCCGGTGGCCCAGAGGCAATGGCGGAGACATCCACGTCAGGCCTATGCAAACGCACCATTGAGAGGGCAGCCTTGGCACCAGCTACCAACTGCTCTCTCACGCACACGCGAACCGCGGACATATCTTGAAATTTGGTCAGGAGAGCCAGCAGGCTTGATGGAGTGTCATCCAGCGGGAACATCGCCCGATAGATGTTCTTCAAACACGACTGCGACTTCTTCAGGAAGAGCAGCACTTGCGAGGCGCGATCCTACAGGGTCGCCAATGCAGTCGCACGATCATGATCTACCTAGAAGTATCCACTCTCCTGAAGTTGCTCCTGGGTGAGATCATGAAGGCGGATGGCAATCCTATCCCTCTCCTCCTGCGGATGGTGTGTGCTAACAACTACATGAAGCAACATCAACAGCATGAGTACAACGTACCATTGCGACTAACTACAAAGGAAAAGATGAGGATGAGCAAACTAACACTTAAACTGGTCGCCCAGCTGAGTCACCTCGCCAAGAAGATATTGCTCGTGGGCGGCGGCTTTTTCAACCTTCGACTTCCACACGTCCGCGCTACCGTGGATCACAGGCAACTCACGCTACAGTTGCTTAACGCGATCATGAAGTCGCGAAAGCAAGGACAACTCCTCTACCCTGGAGCGCGGTGGTGCCACTGTATCCTCAAGAGATGGCGAGTCCTGGGTTCCCCCCACAGGATCACTTGATGTACCCTACCACAAAGTCAAGCCAGAGGCAAATAAGGTGACCAATTTAACACAAAGTCAAAAGTAACAGATGCATTCAGGATCAGCATAAAGTATCCACAAACACACTCGCCAGCAGGCATGTTCTCAAATCAAAAGGACAATTCATCAACTATTACAAAAACTAACTACAGAGCAGCTAGCTTCTTCGACTTCGACGGCTTCGGGGCTTCATCAAGTCTGTGGCAGTATCAGACGCCACTGACTTTCTACCAGCTCCTGAGGCCAAAGCCTTCGCAGCCTTCTTAGCACGCTGGAGCTCCTCCGAATACTTGGCAACGGTATTTATCAAGGAATAGCCATATTTGGCACAGGCAGTCGCAAAGGGAGCGAATACTACCTGCTGACCATCCGTGCCAACAGGCATCGTCTTCGACACCGCAGAGGGATCTATCTCGACTCCGTGGGCTTGCACCATGGCAAGTGACATGGTCGTGCCAGCCGCGCGGAGGGAGTTCTTGTATGTGGCAGGCACACACCCGGTGAGTGACTCCACCAGCTTGTCCACATTGTCGACCAGCTCCGCCTTCGGCATCAACTCCTCCCAGAGGCGACTAAGGGCGACCTTGGCCTTGGACAATGTATTTTGGACAGCAGCGCTACGGTCCTTGACTGCAGACACCGCTCCCGCCAGAGCGTCATCGCGACAAAGGGCCTGCGGTTCAAAGCTCAAATCGCCAGCATCTGCACAGAAAACCCACACATGGATGAAATCTCTAGTGCCACCGGCACAACTCCAGATGCAGAGAAGGACAACAATAAAATATCTACCGGCAAAGGTACCTGAGAGAGCCTTGGCAACTGAGAACAGTTGCTCTTCGAACAACTTTTCCCTAGCCGCAAAGGAGGCACGCAGATCCTCTTCGCGCTTTTGTGTATCATTATGAGCCGCGATTGCCTCGTCGCGCCCCTTCACAGCTGCGGCTAACGTCTTTTCCAAGGTGGCAACGTTGCGCAGTAAAGCATTATGCTCAGCTACATGGCAACCAAAAGTTGACTATCAGTCGACTATACCAAAAAAAGGGAAGGAGATGAAAAAGAACAAGTGTCGAACACTCACTTTCGACGACGTGGTGACGCGACTCCAGCATTGCATGCTGGCGGCCCATTGCCATCACTTGCTCCGCCACTTGCGTGGCTTCCTTAACAAGGAGCTGTTGCACAAAACAAGGGATCAGAAAGGGCAACAGAAAACATCGACTGCCACACTAAAAAGAAAGGAAGATATACTTACATGGTCCTCTAGCGACTCCGAAGAGGCTTGCTGAACTGTCATCCGAGCAACCATTCGATGCTCCCCTACATGAGGAGAGCTTGAAGAATTGTGCCCGGAGTGGGCCGCCGCCGGAGGAGAAGGAGCGCGCTCGACCTCTACCTTGGCCCTTGAAGCCGCGACTCCCAATTCTTTCAAAAACTCGACGTCGCCAGAAGATGACGATGCCTCTTGACTACAAGACCAAATACACATTGAGAGAAGGGCAAACTCCAGGGCAAAACCAACAAGAAGAAAAACAGAAAAGAATGAATGACCTAGCAAACTTACCAGTTAAAGTTGTCAAGATCAAACGTGGCCGCCGCCGATTCCGACGAAGACTCCTTGGGAAATCGCATCTTCTTGCGAGAAGACGGTGCCACAGCCCTCACAGGAACGGCTGGAATTGGCGACTCTGTGCCAACAACCGCGCCTCCTGGAGTCAAAGGAGTCGACGCGTCGGAGTCCTCGCTATGCGAACGCTTGCGAGTATCCGGGCTCTCGGACTCGGGGGCTTCCTCTTCCACATCAGAAGGAACAGTCGACTCAGACTCGTCCTCTTCCAAAGCTTCGCGAGGAATAATCCCCTCTGGGAGAGGAGGCATACAAGGCGACACCGCCCAATCCTGCATACAAACAGAACAAGTAAGCAAACAGAAAAACAATCGCGGAAATAAGCTACTGCGTAGCACAACTATACCTCAGGAGGAGGATTCGAAGCATCAAAAGGAGGAACAACTGGTTCACTTGGAAGCACATCCTTGACGGTGCACTTCGTGACCAGTCGAATCCTCTTATCCACCTCACTCGCGGACATGCCATCGGCAGACATGCGAGTGGCATCATCAGCACCACTCCATTGAAACATGGGATGGACTCTAGCTTGGAGAGGCTGGACGCGACGACGCAGCCAAGTTCTGATAAGAGCGCAGCCTCCCTCTTCTGCGCCTATGCGACTTTCGAGGTCGTAGACGCGCTGATACAGCACGTCCGTCTCCGCAAGTTCACCAGGCATAACTACGTTCTTCCAAGAACGCATCTTCTTGCATGGAGTCGCCGGATCGAAGGGCGCGAGTCCAAAGTGCTCATCTTTGGCCTTCTGATCGCGGACATAGAACCATTTGTCCCTCCATCCCTGGACGGACTTGGTAAGCTTGATGTCGAAGTAGGTGGCGGATGGGTCAACATGGATTCCGCAACCACCTACGTCATAAACTAAAGAGCCAGATGCGGACTGACGCTTCAATTTAAACAAGCGCTTGAAAAGACCAAAGTGTGGCTCGATTCTGAGCTAGCACTCACAAAGGGTGATGAAGCAGGTGATGTGGAGAATCGAATTTGGGGACAGCTGATGGAACTGGAGCCCGTAGAAGCAAAGAAGACCCCTAAGAAAGGGGTGGAGAGGCAAGGAGAGACCTCGAATGACAAATGCGAGAAACATCACTCGAAAACCAGCGGGAGGAGTAGGAATGGTCTCACTTCTTTGGGGACGCGCATCGCATCGTGCGCGAAATAACTCCATCCTGGCGAAGAAGACGGAGATCCGATGCCTTGATGATGGAAGGGCGCCATGCACCATTTGTCACGTGGGTGCCCGCGGCCTTCTTCTTCCTACCGGCGGCGGTGCTGGTGCCCGCAGCAGCGGAGCCACCCTTCTTCTTCGTCGCGGCAACGGTGGCCGCGGAATCAGTGGCAGCGCCTCCTTTCTTCTTTCCCATTGCGCGGCAGCGATGAGAGCGCAGAAAGTAACTTGGAAACGAACGGAGGTGGTCCAGTGCTATGGAGGAGACGAGCGAAGGAAAGCAGAAGAACGACAGCAATGGCAATGGCAGCGAGGACGAAAAAGTGCAGATGAAAAATTACCACCACAGCGCCGCTACTTAACCCCTGGAAGATGCAATCCAACGGCTAACAAAAACCCTATTGGACGCGTGGCATGCATCGCGTTGGACACGTGGAGAAGAGGAAGCGCGAACCGTCCCCCCACTTCTACCATTACGCGCGGAAATCGAGGAGGCGCAGTTAAAAATAAGATTACGCATGCCTAGTCAAATCAAAGTCAGAAAGTGGGACCCACCGCTTGTCACGTCCCGTCAAACTCGCTCACGCGGGCCACTGAGGTCATACAAGCGTCAGCACTGACGTCACCAAGGCTACGCAGTAGAAAACTTCGACTATTTTTAGTCCTTGCTGGAGTCTTCGACTCCACCAAGCACTCGGGGGCTACTCCCATATGGAGCGCTGGCCGCGCACCCTATGACTTTTACTTTTCTTGTTGCAGGCACGTGGACAATCACAAAAGCAAACCCAACCACTCGAAACACAGTTCGATTATGGACATGGGTTACTCCCATAGGGAGCGCCGGAAACAAATTCGACTAAAACAAGCAGGCAAAAGACGACAGCAGTCACGAAAGTATTTAGTCCCTGCCTGAGTCATCGACTGAAACAAATAAGCAAAAAGACGACAGCAGTCGCAAAAGTTTTTAGTCCCTGCCTGAGTCTTCGACTCAACCAGGCACTCGGGGGCTACTCCCATAGGGAGCGCTGGTCGCGCACCCTATGATTATTTGTACAAAAACTGTGTGTTGATAACATCTGCACTCGCAACCTTTGGCGACACCGCCTCACACATTTTCCCTACAAAGAGACTACGTCTCCTGGGACGCCCGAATCGTCTCCGCGATGATAAAATTCGGATGTCGCGCTTACGGCGTGAAGGTAAGACCTGAATAAGGCCTGTCAACGCATTTAACTGCGCAATACCAGAAATGTATCCGTGCCTATAGGCACGATGAACATGCCTTGACAGACGCGTCGAGTGCTCACACCCATATAACTGGAATTCGACTCCTGTAAGACCTCCGTGGCCTGAGTCGAATTACGCCAGCACTTTTACGGATTCGAGTCTGAGGACTCGAATTTGAGTAGATTGTGTTGTTTCACCCTAAGGTGGTTAACTGATACCGATACTTCGGTTATATCGAACACATATATCAACAATCCCTATGACACAAATAAAAGCAATCGAAATGTACTCATTTAGGCACTCGAAGGCTTCAAAAGTCCCTCGAATCTTGATTCCACTTTGGACACTCGAGGCTCTTGACATGGGTATACCCTCGAATTTTCGAGCTTGGTATATACGGTCCAAATACGTACAGGCCCACGGTGTCACCAAGGCCTAGACGAAAGGACTCGAGTAACCTGTGGACTCTCGATTGCTTGAAGGACAAGAAGAAGCTAAAGATAGAAAGTTTGAAGGGAAAACCCTAACTTGTAACCGATTTGACCTGCTACCCGAGACCTAGCCTATCTATATAAAGTCTAGGAGGGGGCGGCAAGGAGGACACACGCAACCCTAGTTTCCACAACCTTCGCCAGATTGCATCTGCGCACCATTGTAACTTTCGACTCCCTCGATAATTCCACGAGCATACAAGCAGGAGTAGGGACCTCTACAAGGCCTGAACCTGGGTAAATCCTTTGTCCCATGTGTGCTTGTTTGCTAGCCAATAGATGTCTCCAGCGCTTCCTCCTTCTCCAAAACCCAAGTCCATAACAATGGGCATTGACGAGTTAAACCCTCGTCAGTGATGGAGATGGTGGTGGAGATCGATGGAGATGGCTCGAGAACTTTCCGTCCGTGCGAGTCTTGAACAGACTTCTGTCCCCGAATCTCCCCTTCAGTGGCGGCGGCGCTGTGGAACTTTTCGTGGCTGGAGGCTTGATAATTTAGGGTTTTTGCATCGGGAGGCTTCTTATAGGCGAAGAGGCAAGGTCAGTGGGCGGCCAGGGGGCCCACACCACCTAGTGGCGCGGCCAGGGCTAGCCCGCACCACCACATGGTGTGGCCACCCTATGGCCCCTCCTCGTCTCGTCTTCTGACTCCGTGAGTCTTCTGGTAAAATATCGACTTTGGCTCTTGTCCCGTCCAATTCCGAGAATATTCATTTTCTGACTTTCCTGGAACCAAAAACAGCAGAAAACAGGCAACTGGCACTGTGGCATCTTGTTAATAGGTTAGTCCAAGAAATCATATGAAAAGTACTCCAAAGTTGGAACAAAACACAAGAAAGTAGATAAAACCAAGCATGGAACATCAAAAATTATAGATACATTTGCAATGTATCACTACTTTCTTTGAGATAAAACCTGCTTTACTCAATCTTGTTATGAGAGAACAATTTTCTGGTATTGGTAATGAAGATGCTGCTGCCCATCTAAATAACTTTGTTGAACTTTGTGAGATGCAAAAGCATAGGGATATACATGGTGATATTATTAAGCTGAAATTGTTTCCTTTCTCTTTGAGAGGAAAAGCTAAAGAATGGTTGAATTCCTTAACTAGGAATAGTATTGATTCTTGGACTAAATGCAAAGATGCTTTTATTGGAAAATACTATCCTCCTGCTAAGATTATATCTATTAGAAGTGAAATAATGAAGTTTAAACAATCTGATAATGAACATATTGCTCAAGCTTGGGAAAGAATGAAATCTTTGGTAAAGAATTGTCCCACTCATGGACTGACTGCTTGGATGATCATCCAAACCTTTTATGCAGGATTGAACTATTTTTCAAGGAACCTATTGCATTCTGCTGCTGGAGGTACCTTTACGACCATTACTTTGGGTGCTGCAACAAAGCTTCTGGATAATACGATGGTTAACTACTCCGAATGGCATACTGAGAGAGCTCCACAAGGTAAGAAGGTAAATTCTGTTGAGGAAACCTCCTCCTTGAGTGATAAGATTCATATTATTATGTCTATGCTTGTGAATGGGAAAGCCCATATTGATCCAAATAATGTTCCTTTAGCTTCTTTGGTTGCTCAAGAAGAGCAAGTTGCTGTGAACTTCATAAGAAATAACAATTTTGGCAATAATGCTTATAGGAATAATTTTGGTAACAATGATTATAAGCCATATCCTCCCAACAATGGTAATTCTTATGGAAATTCTTACAACAATAATAGGAGTGCTTCCTCTGATCATGAAGTTATGCTTAAAGACTTTATTAGTAAACAAACTGCTTTCAATAAAACTATTGAGGAAAACCTCTCTAATGCTAAAAGAAATATAGCATCTTTGGCTAAAGCTCAATCTTCTTTGAATAAAATGGCTGCTAAACCTGAAACTAATGATAATCCCTTTGCAGCTACTAATGCCATACAAGTAAGAATTGATGAAAATGTTAGACTATTAGCTGAGTTACATGCTAAGTGGGAAAGAGAAGATAAAATTGCTATAAACATTAGTGTTTCTACTATCACTACCACTAGTGTTAAGGCTAGTAATGGTTCTACCACTCTAGATGATAATTTTGATTTTGATCTTGATGGTTGTAATATCTCAGAAGTTATTAAGTTCATACAAAATCTTGCTAAAAGTCCTAATGCTAGTGCTATGAACATGGCCTTTACAAAACACATTACTGATGCTCTCTTAAAGATTAAAGAAGAAAAGATGAAACATAAAGCTTCTATTCCTATAAAACAAGAAGATGGTTGGGAACCCATCATTAATATGAAAGTGAATAATTTTGATTTCAAAGCTTTATGTGATCTTGATAATAGTGTTTCTACTATGCCTAGAAGGATTTATGATATGCTTGATTTGCCTCCACTTCAAGATTGTTATTTGAATGTCCCACTTGATGATAATGCTAAAGAGAAACTCATGGGGAGTCTTAATGATGTTCTTATTATGGTTAACAATGCATATGTCCCCATTGATTTCTATGTTTTGGATGTTGAATGCAATGCTTCTTGTCGTATTACTTTGGGAAGACCTTTTCTTAAAACTATTGGTGCCATTATTGATATGAAAGAAGGCACCATTAAATATCAACTCCCACTCAAGAAAGTTACAGAACACTTCCATAAGAAGAGAGAGAAGATTTCTTTTGCCTCTCCTATGAAAACAAAATTTGGTTTTAATGCTTCTTCATTTGAGAACACTTGATTCTTTTTCTTGCTTCTTATGCCTAACTTAAAGGCGTTAAAGAAAAGTACTTATTGGGAGATAACCCAAAAGTTTTAGATGAGTCTTGGAAGTTATTACCTCTGTAATAACCGCTCCTTATCCTTTTTATTTGCTTTTTGTGTCAAGAGTAACCTCTAATGAGAAAGAAGTAATGATTGGGAAAGTTGCTGTCCCGAAACAGATTTCTGTGCTTCACCGTAAAAATTCGTGTAAAATCGCTGTACGTCCTTTTGAGGCGTGAATTTTTTTGCTTCTGCCCCAGGTTGTTATATAACTTTAGTTAGTTCAACACTTTTTGATTTGAGCAATAGAAGGTCTTCGAAAAAATTCATCTTTACCTGCTAGTCTGTTTTAACAGATTTCTGCCATTTTCTGCATTTGCTTCTTGTTGGTTCCTTTTTGAGTTCTTTTGGGGAATTGAGCTTTTTTGAGGGAAGTGCTACAGTAGATTCTGTTTTAATGGAAGTTTTATTGGTGTTAGAACTTAACCTAAAGACTTATTATCTTGAGTGCACTAATGTTGCTAATAAAGATTGTGTGAAGTTTTGTATGAAGGAAAAATTTTAGTGTATGGAAGGAATGAGTAATGAGATAAAGAATGGACTAAAGCTCAAGCTTGGGGACGCCACGCATGTCACAGCAAGAAATATTCAAGAATTACAAGTGTCAAAGCTTGGGGATGCCCAAGGCATCCCTCTCTTCATCAATAAAAATCCCAGGTTTCTTCCAAACGCTTCATTTTTATTGTTTCATGCACAGTTGTGTTGTTCTTGGAGCGTCTCCTTTTTCGTTTTAGTTTTGGTTTTTCGTTTCCTTTGTTTGCTTAGTTTGCTAAATAAATTGGTTGGACCGCCTCTTTCATACATTGGTTTTCAAATAGTTTGGGTTGGTGTGGAAAAGAGTAGGAAGGCTCATGCTTAAGTGGTAAAGAGAGTTTGTTTTTGACTGTGGCCTATGCTTTGTCATGCCATGCTTGATATTGTTTTGGCTTTATGCTTAGTATTCTTTGTTGTAGCATGACTTGTTATAAACAATTGAGATTGCTTAATGTGCCTTGGATGAATCATGCGTTTTTTTTAGCATATTAAAGCATAGTATTGTGGTATTCTCCTTTGATGCTTTATTTGGGTTGACTTGGCGCATGCTCACACCATGTTATGACTATCCAAAGTCACCATAAGCCTTTATGATCCTTTAGTTTTCAACTTGTAGTATCACTTTATGCTTTGATCAATGATGTTTTGTCGCTCTGCATGATTATGGCTATTATTGCTCTCTTAGGTTGTCGCTCCTAGTCTTTTGCTAGCCTCCGCAACCAAGTATGAGTTCCACTCATGCATCCAACTCCCTAAACCAAGTTATTCCAAAGATTCCACCATACCTACCTACTAGCTTATGCTATTCCAAGTATATTCATGTTTTTGTTTACCTTCCGAATTAAACTTGTTATGATAAAACTAGTTATTAAAGCTCTCACAAACTTGATGGCACACTTTACTTTCTTGCCCTTAATAAACTTGAACCATTGTGTCGTCTATGTTGTATATGCTTGCACTTATTTTTTGGGGATTAGCAGAACCATGTTGTCATGGGGAACGCTTTCAACATTGCACGGGTACTTTGTACCTAGTTGATATCATGCTCTTTTGTCTATGGATGTCGTCGGTGTGAAATGAAAGGGGAGCTTGTAAGTCCATAGAGTTATGTATATGTGTTAGAGAAAGCGCGGGCATTGGTCTAATCCATGCTGACATGGTGGAAACATGTAGCGTAACCATAATGAGCTGTCTATGAAGCATTCTTCTTATTAAAAAAAGAGTCCTATATTGAGAAAAAAGAGAAAAAGAAAAAAAAAGATTATGAAAAGAGGAAAGAGAGAAAAAAACACCATATTCCCATGGTAAATAAGAAGATTGTTGAGATGCTCGTTGTCTGCTTGCCTTGTCATTTTGATATGGGGATTCTTCCGTATCATCGGGCAAGGGGTACCCCGTTGGCGGTTCTCTATGATACACATGTACTTACGATGATAAGAACTTACCGGTGACTAAACTTGAGTAGCATGAGGAGCGGCCCTCGTATTCAAGGGACATGAGATTTCTAACTTATACTTCGTCAAGCATGTACACCATAGTTTGGTCACTTTAACCTTAATCACTTCAAGATGCTTATGATAGGGGCAATGAGAGCTGAAAGCTATTAAGTACCATAATTTTTGGAAGCTCTTTATGAAACTTGAATCTTTGCTTCCTTCTATGAAAGCCTTTCTTCCACTTATGCATTGAGTCTCCACTTTCTACCTTTATGCACCTACTTTGAGAGCATAATCGCCATTCTTAATTCTATTTGCATTGTCTCAAGACTAGTTGATTGATGCATAACTTGATATTGCTTGTTTTAAACTATTTGTATCTAGTCACTCTTATGAACTTTGAAGGTGTCCTATGCATTTATATTTGCTACTCTATTGAGGGATAAGTTGAATGCTATTATGCTATGTTTTCTTTATGTGAAACAAACAAACGTCTTGCAAAGCATGTTATTCATGAATCTTTTGTTTGTGCCTTTTCATGTTGCATCTGGAATCGTATTGTTTACTTTACACGCAATTCGTAAAGCAATAACAGGAAGAGTATGGAGTCGGGAGGGTAGTTTCCTCTGAAGAATAGCTCTGTCAAGATGAATATTAATGCTGCTTTTTCTCATCAGTCGAGGAAGGCTGTAGTCGGCGTTGTGGCTAGTAACGACCAGGGGATTGTCCTCGCCGCCCTCGGCAACCGTATCTGTACACGCAACAATGTTGAGGAGGCAGAGCTAGAGCGGTTTTGGCTGGTATGCAACTGGTAGCCGTACTGAAGATCAGTAATAACGAAGTCCTGGACTTGAAGTCTGACAGTGTTCAATATAATAAATGGGCTGGGCTATATTAGGCAAAATTCTAACATATTATCAATGTTTTAAATAGCCGGCTATAGGTTATAGCGCGGCCTCCGGAAACAGCTACAGCCTGGCTATAGCCGGCTATTTAAGGGGTCTGACATCTTTTAGCTGGCTATTACACTTAGCCACACCATGCGAAAAAGGCTATAGCTCCGCTATAGCTAGACTATAGCCCGCTATTTAAAACTTTGCATATTATACTGTGAAAGAGCCATCTCGCTGTACATTTGAAATAACAGGGTGGTTTTGAAGTACCCACCGGTGATCCGGACGTGTTATCTCTTCAGAGGCGTCACACAAGCGATTAATTGTTGATGCATACCATATTGCATCAGTTAAACCGGCAGATAAAGAGAAGTCGGCCGTAGTTTTCAGCCGATAGGTTTCTCACAACTCAGGGTATCGGTAGCGACACGCTGGGTCGACAAAGGAAGCTCTAGGTCGCTGATGAGGCTGCAGAAAGCCGACGTAGAGGTGGACCTCGACTGTGGTCATGAAGATGACGCAGAACCCGAAGAAGACGACGGTGTGGACGACCATGGCCGCGGCGCTGGTCCGCATGGTGCGGAACTCGGCGTCGCGGCCGTTGTTTCCGGGGATCTGGCAGAGCAGCCCCGGGGTGAGTAGCACGAAGAAGAGCACCGCGACCAGCACCGGGCCCCAGTCCCATGCCATTGTTGCCTCTCAAATCTAAGCAGAATCCATAAATAGAGGAAGGTGACGATGATGGATATGGTATTATGGTGTATCTGTCTGCTGGACGGACATGTGTCTGTCGTGCCATGCCGTCCAAGGCCGGCAGGCTTGGAATTGTCATTAGCGGGCAAATTGAGTGTTAAGGTGACAGCTTCTAAGACTCCGAGGCTGAATCTGCAGGTACCAGGAACGTACAACATGCACTGCAGTTTGGAAGATCACCTGGATTTCTCATCATCTTGCCCTCGCGTACTAAACCAGCTGAGGATGTGATGTTCCTGCTACTTACTGCGTAAGTACTACTGTACACTTGACTGAAGTATTTGATAATATGTCACTGTCAGAATCTTGATTTTGACAAGCAAAGATGCGCCTACCTAGCTCAGTTGGCCTGTAACTCACGTACCACTGGCATGTTACAACAAGCAAGTAGTCCATCCGTTGCAAAATATAAGTGTTTTAACTTTCCTGCAATAGATACATCTAGACGCATTTTAGCGTGTAGGTTCGGAGAGTGTCACACTTATATTGATCCATATTATTTGTGTCAACTTTATCTAAATATGCACGTATCCAGACTTTTTTTCGTGTATAGATACATCCGAATCTAGACAAAGTTAAGACAAATAATTAGGGTCAGATGGAGTACTTATATTTAAAATGGAGGGAGTAGTAAACTAGCCATGTTCCGCATGCCATCCTCAGGGAGAAATGTGATGATCATTTTAACCACGCCAAGCACTTGGGGTGGAATCGAGCCGACCGGCTCGTGGCTCGGCTCGGTCAGGCTCCGGCAAAATCGAGCCAAGCTTGGCTTGGCTTGTGTACAAAAATAAACTGAAAAGTGGGCTCGTGGCTCGGCTCGAAAAGCTCGCGGCTCGCTCGGACGGCTCGTTGAGCCAAACGTTACCCAACTCCTGTCGCTCGATTTCCCTCGTCCCGTCGTCATGCCTCATCCAGTCGCTTGATTCCCCTCACCCCGTCGCTCTCCCTCATCTCGCTAGGGCCGGCGTCGCCACCAACGCCGGCCTCCACTGCCACCAACGCCGGTCGCCACCGCCCCATCTCCTCCTTCGTGGCTATCCCCTATCCCCAGATCCTGCCGATTCGCTCCCCTACTCCCTAGGCCCAAGCATCGGGGGTTAGCGCCGTAGCAGCGGCCGCGGCGTCCTCTACCTGTTGCCCAGCAGGCACATGCCCTCCGCCCGCCAGCTCTCTCCAATTGAATATCCTGGTTCATCATCCCGCTCAATCGGCAGCCAAAACTCCTGGCCACAACATGGTGGCTACTAATGTTAACAAATCATCAGTATTGTCCGCAGTGTTTTTTCTTGAAAATAAATTCTTGATGTCGCTTATAGTTTGAGATTAGAATTGTTCATTCTTTCCTGTTGTATTTTGAATTTTTTCTATTTCCTCAGTTCCAAATTAAGTGACTTAGCTTTGACTAGATATGTATCTAGACATATTTTAGCGTGTAGGTACATGCATTTCTAGACGGGACGGAGGGAGTACATTGTGAGACTATTGGACTAATTACACACATGATGTATATCAGTATAATGTTGAGAATCACGGAGATGATGATGTATTGATCAATTCATGCATTTACCATGTTACATGTATGCTATATATATTTGTGAAATGCTAGGCTTTTAGAAATATATGGGAAAAACAAAATTGACCGAGCCTTCGAGCCGGCTTGCGAGCTTCACCGAGCAGGCTTGTCGAGCCTCAAGCCTCGGTTACAGGGTTTGGGCTTGGCTTGTATAACCTTCGAGCCGAGCCGAGCCCAAGCCAAAACATGTCGAGCCCGAGCCGAGCCCCGAGCCTCGAGCTTTGTGTCCACCCCTACCAAGCACGGGCAGTCAAGTTTGAGACAGAAACCCGGTGGGTAATGATCCATATAAACAAAACCAAGGGCAGTCTGAAGTAAATAAATAAGAACCTAAACTTATTCTGTCCATAACTAGTTCAAAGAAACTAAAAGATGAATGCCCATACTATTGTCAAACATGTAGTTGATGAGCCTATCCCGATGATCCATGGCGTCTTTGTTGATCCTCCCGATGCCACCTGCATTTTGTTTGTGAAGAATAAATACACATGCATCGGTGCATCACTGGGTTCAACAATCATATGTACAACAGAAATGATGTGCACACGATCTTTCCAGTGACGATACCTCTGCCCATCAGATGGCCAAACAAGGAATGCACTCACGGATAGATTTCACCATCGTACGGGAATCTTGATCGCGAACCGGTCGATCAATGTGTTTTGAGAGATGGACGTACTGGGGAAGATGCCCGACCAGGGTAGGAGAAGCAGTAGGCAGGGCCTGGCAGTAGGCGTCCAAGCCCACCCTCACCATGTTATCCAAGTCATCCTTCCATCACCAGATCGCAAACCGAAATCAATCACATCCTGACTCTTGTGAGAACCATCAATTAGTATAAGCACACTCGTGTTATCAGTGTGGCACCTACGATGATACGAGACCACATTCAAAAACATCAGCAGGGTAGCCCAAAGTTGTTTTTTCTACTCTGAGAACGTAATTAAACATAAATCTCGTATTTTATCATGGCCACCAGAAGAACCGCCGTCCCACAGCCGGATGCGGTAGCACCTTCGATAGACACAACACTCCCACAAGCTTCTCTACGCTGCCGCCAAGGTAGGGCTGAAGCCGGAGAGACTTTGCACACAGTGTTTGACCGTCGCCACAGGAACCCTAACTACGCCTCCAGAACGAAGAACTAGGATCCCCAGGTGTGTCCCTTATTGGCTTCTTGGTCGTGGTTACCATAGCAGTAGTGGTGTGCTTATACTAATTGGCAACATGTGAGTAGGTGCCAAGTTGACATCTTGGCGTGTCAGATTGGTTGCTTATAGCTTGAACCTACTGCTTATCTTGATAAACAGTTAGTTTATTATAACGATATAAACTAGCTTTGAACAGAGCTGTTGGGGATATGTTTGTTGATAAGATCATGACATAACACCAGCTAAAGGTGAGCTCTACGGGATTATATATGCTATTTTCGTCAATTATTGTTTGCCTACTGGTATTAAAAAAATAGTTACTTCCTAGTCGCTCTTTCTCGAAAAGAGGAGTCGCTTCTTTAACTCATCTCTACAAATTAATATCAAGTTTTTCTACGACAAATTATTTGAGTGATTTTTTTTCAATGTTAGTCCCCGAGATTTATAATCTCTATGAAGACTACCAATAAGGAAAAGGGGACCTTTACATCCATCCACTCACTTAGCCTCCCACCCAAGCACACCATCTTAAGTAAACCCACTCATTGCCGCAGCTGTAAACACTACACAATTAATCAAATTAGCAACTAGAATATCCGAGGGAGGTTGGAGTTCGTCACCGCCACCTGGGCAGTGAGCACTATGCTGCCCATGCTCGGCGACTTTCTCGTGGAGGAGTACAAACTGCAGAAGAACAACAGGGGTGAGATCAAAACTTAAATGCTTGCATGTCCAACAACATCATTGCTTGAATCAAAGTGATAATTATGATTATCTCTCAAAAAAGTGATAATTATGATTTAAATCTATCACCACTTTGATGAAATCATCGTGCTAAATAAAAAGGAAAAAATATAACCTATTGCGGCGCAAGGTTGTCTTTGAATAACTAGCATGGTATCACTGGCAAATGGGAGAGCATTTATGTTTTTCATACATTTGAACTTTAAGTTACACATTAAATACTGAAACATTATATATATATATATATCACCTATAGTGGAAACATCTCTTTAATTTAGTTTGCAGGCAAATAATTATCAAGTCATTTTTTGAAGAAAAAATTATATTTTTTTTTTGCGAAACCCAGTACAGAACGTGTGTCATTCGTACACGATGTTAGGTTAATATATTGAAATATAGTTTAGTACACACGTGTCACATCCCAAATATTAGATTTGGCACTGCATACAAACATGTCATTGCATCATGACCATCGTTGCAAAAAGTTTCAGTTTTTAAGGTTTTGCCAAAACATCTTTTTGCTAGTTCATTCCATTTGCAAGCCTACTAGGGCTTTTGCCTTGTATCTTTAATAATGATTCCTTTTGGGCATTCCAGATGCATGGATGCGTAGAGCTCGTCTCTACAAACCCGTAGAAATTTGTTTCATTCAATTCGGAGCTGCGGATCAAAAGTTAGGTCGATTTTAGTCTTTGCTGAATTTTCAGTTTCGGTTAAAAAAGTACAGTCAGTTCATGTTCAGTTAGCTGAGAGACAAAAAGAAAATGTTTTTGGCCACCGCAGCAGCACGCCAGCCAGTTACCCGCGCCGCCGCGCGATGCCGACAGGTGGGCCCCACTTGTCAGCGCGCCGCCCGCCACCGGCCGGGTCCGACACGGACTCCAACCGCCGCCACCGGAGTCCTGTTTTTCGCGGGATTCGTTCCGCCCGCGACTCCTCTCCGCCACCCTCTTAAAGCCCTCGGCTTCCCCTTCGAAACCCCCCTAAAACCGCCTCTTATTGCGCTGCCACCTCACCGATTTCTGCGGGTTGGGCCCGCCACCCGCCCCCGCAACCGCCACCCCCGGCCACACCCCCGCCGCCCCCTCGCCGACCCGCCACTGTCGCCGCCGACAGGTAAGCCGCCGCCCAGATTGCTCCCGGCCGTCGATCTGGCCGTGAACGGCCCAGATTACTCCTTTGACCGCGGGCTGACCGCTGACCGGTCAACCGCCGGTCGACTGGGACCCACCGTCAGTTCAGCAGTTTTTATTAAAAGGGCTGAAACTTTGTTTAACTTCAAAAATTTATAGTAAAAGATCTACTTGGCCAAAAATTGCAAACAAGGTATCGTTGGATTCGCAAAATTGTGTAGAATTTTATTCTGCAATAATATCCCAGGTTTACTATATGTATTATCCTGAGTTTATAAAAAGGCTTAAAGTAGTATTTAATTTGTAGAAAAAGATCTGTAAATATTTTTGACGTAATTCCTTTTGGTCCAGGCTCTATTTGGAGCTATCTAACCAGTAGTATTTTTGTCAAACTTGTACTGCACTGTTTACAGCTTTGGTGCAATGTTTTGACTAAAGACCTATTAACTAGTCCTCTTTTATGCATAAATTGGTTTCTTTGCATTAAAAGTTTTCTCATGCATCATCCAGTAGTAGAATTGATCAGAGAACTTGACCAAGCTTCTGAAGCTTTGTTAAAGTACCATGCATGCATTGTGTTGCACCTGTTGATCTCTATGTGTGGTTTGTTTATTGTTTGAATTGCTTTCGTGTAGATTGTGAGGATTGTAACCCGTGTGACTGTTCGGACTGTGCTTTTGACTCCGACAACTACCAAGGCAAGTGGAGCTTCATAAGTGTCCTATTTACTTTCTATATGCATTGTAGTTTGTTTTGTTTTACAAGTTCTATCTATTGCTATGCTATATCCTATTATGCCGTAGTCTATCTTGTTAGGCGAGCCGTCGTAAGTAGCCGTGCTTAGTTGTGCTTATGTAGACGAGGGTGGGATACGCCATGGCAAAGTTTGTTTTGAAGGAACATGTTTGGAAAGTGAAAACAACTTAATTAATGAACTACCTGGGTGGATTGGTAATTGCATGGTTCGTGAATGTCAGGCCCATGTCTATGGTTTACCCGAGTAGCTCACTTGTGGATGGCCACCCAGGTTTCCGAGAAATGATTAGTGTCTTGATTTGGTAGCTTCTGTGTGCAACCATATGCCAGTAAGTTATGGGTGGCTGGATGGACTTAGTAGGTTGTGGCGACCCGAGCCCTTCGTATCCAGAGATGTAGTGAATGTGATAGGTTGGTACGGTGAGTGGATGAGCTTGGGGAGCTACTTCCCGAATTGTCTCTTCTTGGACTTCTCCCTATCACGACTCAATATGCGTGTCGTGGTACGAGCGGGTCGACCAAGTCATATGGGTAAAGTGTGCAACCCCTGCAGGGTGTAAAAATAAGTGCTTAGTCGTGTTCCCGGTAATGGACGTTTGAGTTGCTGAATTGTGGGTGCTATGACATGTTCTCGTTCATTCTAACTTGTATTTACTAAAACTTGTGGTTAAAACTTAATCGGGTTGTTTGTTGAAGATTAAATGCTTTACAAATGATTTACAAATATTAGGATAAAATATTTTGTTGCTGCAACTAAGCCTGAACCCCACAAGCCAGATATGCATATAGCTATTAGTCTTGTTGTTTCTCTCATTGTTCCACTTGCCAGTGCATTCCAAGTGCTGATCCTTCGGGGCTGTTACGTTTCATGTTGCAGGTTACTCTTCCGGTTACTCTGAGTAGTAGTGTTGGTTGCGACCCTCCACTCAACATTTTGTTCGCCTGTGGCGTCTAATGGAGACTGGAGCTACTTTATTTATGCTATCTATTCGCTACTTGTTTATTTGTGCAAGCGTTATGCTTTACAAACTTTGTAATAAATGCAATATTCTAGATCATACCGCTGTAATGATGATGCACTGTTAATTTTTTGATGTCTATCGATACTATGTATGCCAATGAACCGATCCAGGGATTGGCGTGATACATATAGGTGCAATCCTTGCGGGTTGTACCGTTTCAACACGCTATTCAATATATCAGATGTTTGAATCTGCGGTATATTATCGGTCATTATCAATTAAATATTATTCGTTATGGTCCAAAAAGTATTTATTATCTACCTGATCAGTGCAAGTTGATAGGTGATATTTCTAAAAGAATAGAAAAATAAATTTACTAATAACACGGAATAAAAAATTATCCTAGTTAATAGGTAAGCCATGTAAAGAATACTATTTTTTATTTTGATATTTATTTCCATGTTTCAGATATGTGACATTCTCTCTCTATCATAATAAAAGTGACTTTGTTAGACGTGACTGTCTTCAGAGTGCAACACAACCTTACCTAAGTAACCCCCTGTTTAGGTTAGTCGTTTTACCCTCTAGTTCACATGTATTTTTGTTATTGTCAGAGCGATGACATGCTTTCCATAGCTACGGAATAGTTTACATTGATTTAAATTATCTTCAAAACAAACGTGAAATTCTGGTATTGATATTTTCGCTAAGTGTACTTCCGTGAGCAAATATGTCCCTAGTTAGTGACCATCGTGTCTTCACCTACATACACATCTTGCACCTCTCTCCTGTCTCCTCTCTCCACTCTCTCTCATAAAATGAGATAAAGTATTACCCACCATTTTAATCTCTCACGGTTTCTTTGAGTTTTATTAACACATATCACTACAGGAAAGCCCTCGGCGTAGGCCAAAATACACTCGGTGTATGCTATGCCGACGGCTGCCCTCGGCGTAGCCTCCTCGGCAAAGCTCTCCCTCGGCGAAGGCACTTTTGCCCGTCGGCGTAGCTCTATACGCCGACGGATTTGCCCTCGGCATAGCCCCGTCGACATAATAACGGGCAGGTTATAAAAAAACCCAAAAAAATCAATTTTTTTGATTTTTTTCTCAACTTTTTTAAATCTTTGAATTGTTTGAATCGTTAATTTCTCACCTGGAACATTTTTAACACTAATTATAGTTAATCTTTGAACAAATTGCAGTCTTGAACAAACTTCCCGCTCGGTCACCCATCCTAGCACTACTCCAGCTCCAGCACACTTAACTTCTCAGTTCCTTCCGAATCAGCTTCCGCGAAGCAATTTATACCTAGTTGTTAATACTATGATATCAATCTTATTAACTCTTATATCATTATGTCACATGTTTTTATTTTTTGAAACTAAAAACACTTATTTAAGTAAACAACAATGAATAAGTAAAAATATTACTGATTCAAATAAAAATACTATTGAATTCAAATAAAAATATAATAATTTTACTTTTTTGTATTTTCTATTTAATATGGAATAATTAATATCTTTAAATCCGTAAATCGGAATTTGATAAATAATATGTCTAAATTGATCAGAAAAATAAAAGGAATCTAAATATGATATCCATATCAACTTATCACAAAACCCCCGTTTTTGAATTAGCTATTTGGTGGTTGCTTCACAAAATCCCCCTTTTTTGCGCTCGAAAAATGGAAAATGGCTTTTTGGCGCGACGAACAGGAAAACTTCCTCCTACAATATTATTCGCCATCCCATGATGCACATGTATGCATAATATAGACACATTATCTCAAACTATGTCTTGATTCTAGCCATAACATTGGTCATTTGATCCGAAAGCCAAGAAACCTCGAATGAGATAGGTCATTTTTTGAAGCTTTTTTCAGACATAATCAATATAGCAGGTCTGATATTTTTCCTTGTAACTAAGTCACATAATATGACATCATGCGAAGGTTTTGCATTGTTTCGATCGTTTTTGAATTTTTTATGCCCGTTTTAAACTATCGTCAAACTTTCTCGAACGACGGGCATGAAGATTCTTAGCTTGGGGCCGAGCCTCACTAAACTTGCTTTGAATCTTTGATAAAATAGCATATTATGAACCTAAAAATGATTTTTGTAAAAAAACATGAGCATCGGATCATGTACCTGTAGTTCATATCTGACCCACTTCTTACCGATTCGGCAGGAATTTGTCTTTTTATCAGGGGTGGACGGAAAGGTTTCAGATCCCCCTGTTGGGACATTGTCCATATAAGGTGGTCTAGTATTTTTGTAAAATGTGGTGGTAGCATTTTGAATTGGCCATTTGGTGGTTGCTTCACAAAACTCCCCCATTTTTGTGCTTGGAAAATGGCTTTTTGGTGCGACGAAAATAAAACCTTCCTCCTACAACATTGTTCGACATCCCATGATGCACATGTATGCACAATATGGGTACATTATCACAAACTATGCCTTGATTCTAGCCATAACATTGGTCATTTGACCCGAAAGCCAAGAAACCTCGAATGAGATAGGTCATTTTGTGAAGGATTTTTCAGACATAATCAATATAGCAGGTTTGATATTTTTCCTCGTAACTAAGTCACATAATATGACACCACGCGAAGGTTTCGCATTGTTTGTATCATTTTTGAATTTTTTATGCCCGTTTTAAACTATCGTCAAACTTTCTCGAACGACGGGCATGAAGATTCTTAGCTCGGGGCCGAGCCTCACTAAACTTGCTTTGGATCTTTGATAAAATAGCATATTATGAATCTAAAAATGATTTTTTTTAAAAAACATGAGCATCGGATCATGTACCTGTAGTTCATATCTGACCCACTTCCTACCGATTCGGCAGGAATTTGTCTTTTTTACCAGGGGTGGACAAAAAGGTTTCAGATCCCCTTTTTGGGTCATTGTCCATATAAGGTGGTATAGTTTTTTTTAAAATGTGGTGGTAGCATTTTGAATTAGCCATTTGGTGGTTGCTTCACAAAACTCCCCCATTTTTGTGCTCGGAAAATGGAAAATGCCTTTTTGGTGCGACGAAAATGAAAACTTTCTCCTGCAACATTGTTCGACATCCCATGATGCACATGTATGCACAATATGGGCACATTATCACAAACTATGCCTTAATTCTAGCCATAACATTGGTCATTTGACCCGAAAGCCAAGAAACCTCGAATGAGATAGGTCATTTTGTGAAGGATTTTTTCAGACATAATCAATATACCAGGTTTGATATTTTTCCTTGTAACTATGTCACATAATATGACACCACGCGAAGGTTTCGCATTGTTTGGATCGTTTTTGAATTTTTTATGCCCGTTTTAAACTATCGTCAAACTTTCTCGAATGACGAGCATGAAGATTCTTAGCTCGGGGCCGAGCCTCACTAAACTTGCTTTGGATCTTTGATAAAATAGCATATTGTGAACCTAAAAATGATTTTTGTAAAAAAAATGAGCATCAGATCATGTACCTGTAGTTCATATCTGACCCACTTCCTACCGATTCGGCAGGAATTTGTCTTTTTTACCAGAAGTGGACGGAAAGGTTTCAGATCCCCCTGTTGGAACATTGTCCATATAAGGTGGTCTAGTATTTTTGTAAAATGTGGTGGTAGCATTTTGAATTAGCCATTTGGTGGTTGCTTCACAAAACTCCCCCATTTTTGTGCTCGGAAAATGGAAAATGCCTTTTTGGTACGACGAAAATGAAACTTCCTCCTGCAACATTGTTCGACATCCCATGATGCACATGTATGCACAATATGTGCACATTATCACAAACTATGCCTTGATTCTAGCCATAACATTGGTCATTTGACCCGAAAGCCAAGAAACCTCGAATAAGATAGGTCATTTTGTGAAGGATTTTTTCAGACATAATCAATATAGCAGGTTTGATATTTTTCCTTATAACTATGTCACATAATATGACACCACGCGAAGGTTTCGCATTGTTTGGATCGTTTTTGAATTTCTTATGTCCGTTTTAAACTATATATAATATTTTATGTTTCACTTTTTTTACAAATATGTAATATTTGAGTGTAGATAGATAGATCTTATTTTTCTGCAAATTTTGATATATTATTTGTATTTTTCCGAATTAGAATGATTTAGTTATGATTTTTCAAAGTTTAATGAGATAAAAGGAAAATAGCTACGCCGAGGGCAGCCGTCGGCGTAGCATAGGATACGCCGAGGGCATTTCTACGCCGACAGCTGCTTGTCGGAGCTGGTCTGGTCACGGTCTACGCCGAGGGCCCCGATGTTTGTCCGTCGGCGTATTCATCCATTCCTGTAGTGTATTTGTGAGGAGAAATAACGTGCAGACTTGAGGCACATTTCTTAGGATACGTTGTCCAGTATGTGACCATGCATAACGTATGTTTGTTCTAAAAGAAATATACATTGGTATGTTAATTTTTTTTTTGATAACATTCAAATCTGTACGGACTTCATTGTTCACACGATAGGGACGAACTCTCAAACTTTTTCTCTCAAAAATTAAGACGGAAAATCGTATACCATTTAGTCTCGGGCATTTTCCTTCCATCTTAGCAGCCAGTCATATGTTGCGATGTCAATTTGTGTGAGGCGGAGATTTTAGGCGCGTTTGTTGTCTATTTATACTCCCTCTATTCCCAATATAAGAAGTTTTGGCATGTCAATTTGGCTTACTCCCATTTGTTCGGGAGCGAGCACTTGTCAATTTATACTCCTATTTGTTTGGGAGAATCTTAAAATTTCCCTTCCAATGAAACTCGGTGTCCTAGGGGCAAACTTCAGTGCTGGCGTGTCCAACAACATGACTACTGGAGTCGAACTAATAATTAACTCGATCATCTATATATATCGGATGAGTTCTAGTCAAAATACACTCGATCGGCAAACAACTCTTTACTCGGCAAAAATCATTTTTCAGGCAGTGAAAAAGGTGTTTTGTCCTCCGAGCCACCGATTTGCCTATAAAAGGGCAAGGGCTAGTGGCAATACTTGCAGTAGTAGCGACATTCCTAGACCGACAGAATGGCTCTCCTTAGCGATGTGGTGGCAGAGTCCAGGCATGTCCCGTCGAGCCACATCACAGCGGTGGTAGACCGCCCGGACCTTGGCAAGGTTGACCACGAGTCCGGCTCCGGCATTCCGGTGATCGACCTGCAGCATCTCGACGGGCCGGGGCGGGGCAGGCTGGTGGCGGCCATCGGCTCTGCGTGCGAGACCGACGGCTTCTTCATGGTACGTGTGCGTGCACAAGTTGAACGCCAAATTTTGACAGTAGTAAGCATACGTATATGCTCCATCTTGCTAGGTGACGAATCACGGCATCCCGGAGGCGGTGATGGAGGGGATGCTGCGCGTGGCGAGGGAGTTCTTCCACCTGCCGGAGTCGGAGCGGCTCAAGTGCTGCTCCGACGACCCCACCCAGGCGACCCGGCTGTCCACGAGCTTCAACGTGCCCACGGCGGACAAGACGAGCAACTGGCGCGACGTCCTCCGCCTCCATTGCTACCCTCTCGAGACCTTCGTGGACCAGTGGCCGTCCAGCCCGCCGGAATTCAGGTTTTCATATCTTCCTCGCTCGTCCCAAACAGCAACTGTGCGATAGGCAACCAGCACACCGACAAATTGCAATTGATGACACGCACAGGCAAGCAGTGGGCACCTACTCGGCGGAAGCTCGAGCGCTGGCGGTGAGGCTGCTGGAGGCGATATCGGAGAGCCTGGGGCTGGAGAGAGGCCACATGGTCCAGGCCATGGGGCGGCAGAAGCAGGTTATGGCGGTGAACTACTACCCGCCGTGCCCGCAGCCGGAGCTCACCTACGGGCTGCCGGGCCACAGGGACTGCAACGCCATCACCATCCTCCTCCAGGACGGCGTGTCCGGTCTGCAGGTCCGCCGCGACGGCCGCTGGGTGGCCATCGACCCCGTGCCCGGCGTGCTGGTCGTCAACGTCGGCGACCAGTTGCAGGTGCTGAGCAACGATCGGTACAAGAGCGTGAGCCACCGCGCGGTCGTCAACGGCGAGAGCGAGAGGATCTCCGTGCCCACCTTCTACTGCCCGTCTCCGGACACCGTGGTCGCGCCGGCGGCCGCGCTGGTGGACGACCACCACGGCCACCCGCTGGCGTACAGGCCCTTCACCTACCAGGAGTACGACCAAGAGTACTGGAGGACGGGCCTCGACTCCGCAGGATGCCTCCACAGGTTCCGACACATCAAGTGATATGATGCCCTTTCTGGGATTCTGTTTTTCACAACTTCAATTCTTGAAAGAGAATCATCGAGAGAATCAAGGTTCAGACCACCGTTTAACGTCCCAAACAGAGGAGAAAACTTGCCAGGGTAGACAGAAATGAAGAGTTATTTATACTCGGTTGATGCCCTTTCTGGGTTCTGATTCTGTGTTTTCACAAGTTCAATTCTTGATCGAGAATCATCAACAGAATTAATAAGCTTCAGACCACCGTTTAAGGTCCCAAACAGAGGAAACTTTCCAGGGTAGACATAAATAAAGAGTTATATATAGCCTATGGAAGAAGTTTTTCTGTTACCTAGATTCAGCATGGTTCAAAATAGCACAAAGACATAAGGTGAGACTCGGAGAGAGAGACACTATATTTCAGTAGTATAGCAAAAGCAGGCTTATCCATTCTAGATGGAGAGTGAGATAGAGAGCGACGCCGAGGGCGATGCTGCCTGAGCCTCCACCAGTGATCAAATCAATCAATGTAAAGCATCTTTTGTGTGCTTGATTTGTTTGAGATCGTCTACATTTTGGTGGCAACCAATTCCCTGGCTGTGTGTTGCAACATGTCAGGCTTATTAGTACTACCTATGCCCAAACGGATGTAATACAAGCAGTAGTGGTGTGCTATTTTTTTTTAGGGAAAGACCCTGGCATTAAAAGAAACCATGCGACGGTACAAAGCACCTCAACAAAAAGAAAAAATACAACGAGGTCCTCGAGATGCCCTTCGTCTTCAACCTCTAAACCGTGTCGATGACGCGTCGCCATTGCCACTGCTCCCAGAGCTGGCTTGACGTTGTCGGGTGCAGACGGGAAGTCGTCGAAGGGGTCCAGAAGATCATGTTCCTCCGGAGATGAAGAAGAAGAAGTAACCACCAACGAAGTTCCTTCACGATCCAGATCCTTTGCCACTGGAATCACCGTCCCACAGCCGGATGCGGTAGCGCCTTCGACCGATACACCACTCCCACAAGTTTTCTGACGGTACGACCGTGGTAGGGCTAAAGCCGGAGAGACTTTATTGCATACATCGCCACTGCAACCATTTGAACGCCGCCACAGGAAGCCCTAACTACACCTCCAGAACAAAGAACTGGGATCCCTACCCCCACCTGCTGTTGCCGAAGTAGCAGACGAGGGGGGGAGGGGGGGGGACCCACGACCTTGCCGGTGAGGAACAAGAGGCGTCTCCCTTATCACCTTCTTGGTCGCGAGAGGGAGAGACAGGTGGTTACGATAGTAACAGTGGTGTGCTTATACTGATTGGCAACATGTGAGTAGGTGCCAAGTCGACATCTTGGCGTGTCAAGTTGGTTGCTTATAGCTTGAAGCCTTGAACCTACTGTTTATCTTGTTAAATAATTAGTTTATTATAATGATATAAAGGAGCTTTGAACAGCGCTGTTGGGGATATGGTTGTTGATAAGATCATGACATAACACTAGCTAGAGGTGAGCTCTACGGAATTATATATACTATTTTCGTCAATTATTGCTTGCCTACACTGGTATTAAATAAATTAGTTACTCGTTGTATTACCTCTTAAGTAAACCCACTCATTGCCGCTTCTTTAAATTTTTTTTCGAAAAGGGGAGTCGCTCATTGCCACAGCTGCAAACACTACACAATTAATCAAATTAGCAACTAGAATATCCGAGGAGAAAATTACATAAACCTACCACAATTGGAGTTAGGGTAACAGATTAGTGTCACTTTTGATAATTTTTTCAAAAATCTACCATCTCTGGTTTGACACGCAATGGCCAGCGTTGATCCTTGTCTGAGAACGGTTTAACCATCGCGGCCCCACTGTCAGACTCCACGTGGTCAAACGGTCGTCGCGCCGTCTGTTTGCACCAGGCGCTAAGACCGACACGGTCAGAACCCGACGGTCTTGCTCCTCATTCCCCCTTCCCTTCCCCCAGTCTCTCCCAATCTTTGAAAAAAATCACCAAAAGTTATACACCCCAGAGATGATAGATTCTTGAAAAAATCACCAAATGTTGCATGGATTTGTTACCCTAGCTCCAGTTGTGGTAGCTTTATGTAATTTACTCATATCCGAGAGAGGTTGGAGTTCGTCGCCACTACCGGGGCAATGACCACTCTGGTGCCCATGCTCGGCGACCTTCTCATGGAGGAGTACAAACTGCCGAAGAACACCAGGGGTGAGATCAAAAATTAAATGCTCGCATGTCCAGCAACATCATTGCTTGAATCAAAGTTATAATTATGATTTAAATTTGTCACAATTTTGATAAAATCATCGTGCTAAATAAAAAAGGAAAGAAAATAACCTATGGCAGCGCAAGGTTGTTTTTGAATAACTAGTAGGGCGGTCCTCACAAACACGGGAGCATTGTCTTCAACGTGCCAGAAATAACTAAGGAATTAATTTTTTTATACACTAGAAATTTAAGTTACACATTAAATACTAAAACTTTATATATCACCTATAGTGGAAAATCTCTTTAATTTGTAGGGAAATAATTATCAAGTCATTTGTTGAAGAAAAATTATATTTTTTTAAACCCAGTACAGAGCATGTGTCATTTGTACACGATGTTAGGTCAATGTATTGAAATATATTTTAGTCCACATGCTATTCAATACTATTTATCAGATGTTCGAGTCCACAATATATAATAAATTAAAATTTATTCCTTATGGTCCAGAAAACTAATTTTTATCTACCTGATTAGCGCAAGAAGATAGTAGGTGATATTCCTAAAAGAACAGAAAGATAAATTTACTAATAACACTAATGAAAAAAATTATCCTAGTTAATAGGTAATCCATGTAAAGCATAATATTTTTAATTTATTATATTTAGATATTTATTTCTCTGATTTATTTCCTGTGTTTTAGATATGTGACATTCTCTCTCTACCGTAAAAAAAGTGACTTTGTTAGACGTCGACTGTCTTCAGAGTGCAACACAACATTAACCAAGTAACCCCCTGTTTAGGTTAGTCATTTTATACTCTAGTTCACATGTACTTTTGTTATTGTCCGGTACCATAACAGCGATGGTGTGCTTTTCATAGTTTTTTTCTAGAAAGAGCATATATTAATATCAAGACGTACCAATTACACCTAGTCTCTGCAACAACGTTATACCCTATTAGAATTATGGATGCACACCCAACAAGAGAAAGAAGAATTACAAAAAGGAAAATTCCCGCTGTAGTGATCCTATCCTTGAAACAGCGGACAAAACACCACCAGGACAGCACCAGAAATCCAACAACTCCAAAAACGATGCCTGCAAAAAGGGAACAGTGCTCAAGCACCGTCATCGTCCTGATCAAAGATCATAGGTTTTCACCCTGGAGAAAGTCCGCACACACAAAACAATGCCTTCAACAAGGTCATTGTCAGGCACTACCAGTTAAGGCCAGATTTTAGGTTTTCACCCTGCAGGATTAGACACTGAATTTCTCATGTGCTATCGCCCCTGCTTGCCAATTCCGCTACTCCAAATCACAAAACACCAAGCCAGAAACCCTACATCCCCAGGACTCAAACTTCCATTGCCCGTCATCAGTTCCTGACTTCCGTGCCATTCTCCGCGTTTGACTTCACCTTGGAACCAAGTATGCCCCATAATGGCAACAGATTGCAGAGTTTCACAACGCCACCTCTGAAACCAAACGGCCAGCAAAAAACATGGTTGCGCGTGACCGAAACACCGTCCACACCTGCGAACTCCAGGCATGTCATTCATTTGGAATTCACCGACGGAGTCATCCGGAACTCGGTAGTCCACCAAAGATCAATGACGACTGGCGACATGTAGTTCTTCATCATAGAGAGAGGAAAATCCAAGGACAACCACCTTTATTCAGGCCAAACCAGCACAATAGTCCCCACACCACTGGCTGGCTCCCGGCGATTGGAACGAGCCCAGATCGGATCCACAAATCAGGCTAGGAGGGCAGCCGCCGCCCTCGCCTATCTCTGCAGCCATCTCCGTCCTCCTCTGCGCCTCCCCACCACACGCCGTTGCGAGCCGCCCCATCGGAGAAGATGCTACCGCCCCACCGTCGTGGTCGTCGCCCTCCCGCACGGCCTCCGCCCGCCCATTATCCGACCTCCCGCGCGCAGGAGCCGGATAAGGCACATAGAAAAAGCACCCCCGCCTTCGGCAGCCAGGGCGAGGCCGCCACCGCCGGCGCCGTGGCGGCAACAGCCGGAGAAATTGGCCGCCGGCGGCGGCTTGGCCTAGGGTTTTTCGACCCTACGATAATAGTTTACTTTGATTTAAAATTATCTTCAAAACAAATGTGAAATTATGGTATTTATATTTTCGCTAAGTGTATCATTGTTCTGTGTGCAAATATGTTCCTAGTTAGTGACCATCGAGTCTTCACCTACATACACATCTTACCTCTCTCCTCTCTCTCCCCTCTCTCTCTCATTTTTTTTGAAATAGGAAGTATAACCCCGACCTCTGCATCGATTGATGCACAACGACTTTTATTAAAAAATTAACATCCGGACAAATACAAGTTCAAGGGTCGCTCAAAGTTGAGACAACGATCATCTAGCGAAAAACAAGAAACGTATGACCACTAGGCATCCTTTAGTCGACTAGTATGCTGACACCCGGCCTGGCTGAAGAAATCATGAACGACTATTAGCAAACATCTGTATTCAATAGCCATGGCATCTCACTGATCCTCCAGTAGAAGCAAAGCTCATAGCTACACCCAATGTGCCATCATATGGATAACCTTTAAAAAATCTTATCTATGTCAATGGTGAGTGTCGACACTATGTTGTGGCACTTAATAGGCAAGATGTATCCTTGTGAAATAATAAACTGCAAGATGTGGTGTGAGAGGGACACCACTACGGCGAAACTTTCGAAGATGTCTTAGGATCCCGTCCTCAGACATCTTCGAGAAGCTCAACATAGAGGCACTCCCATATATGTGAAATTTGTTAGCTCCCGGGCATATTGATCTAACTAGAGAAGTTATCAATTGCAAGATGGTACGATAAGGACACCATTACGAGAACTTCTCGAAGATGTCTTAGGATCCCATCCTTAGACATCTTCGAGGAGCTCGTCATAGAGACACTCTCATATATTCATCTCGAGGAGCTTCTCGGAGACGTATTGAGCTAGCGTATCTTCCAATAAAGCTTTTTCGAATTAACCCTATTTTTATTTACTATGGTACATATATATGTCTATGCATAATGATGATATTTTTTTATATCCATCTAGATTTTGAAGATGAAGTAGTTACAAATCTCTCTATTTCGACAACATGAAATGAGCTAAATTAGCAATTACAAATGAAATAATGGAGTTGCTAACCTTTTAAAACACTTGGATAGATGGACGCCGCCAAATCTTGATAAATCGTGTGAAAAAAGGGATGAACTCGAGCTTAGAAGGAGTGTGGCCAAATCGGCATTATATAATTAAGTATATCAAAAATCATTACACAACATCATAAATAGAGAAGTGACCTAATTAATACAAGTTTATCACATTAAAACCAAAGTAAAATAGTGACCAAATGTCATTATTGCAAAAATTACTCCCAGAATAAACCCACAAATCGTACTACTTCTAGAGCATGAAATGAGCTAAACTAACAATGAAAGATGAAAGGATGAAGTTGCTTACCTTTTAGAACCCTTGGATATATGGGGCGCCGTCAAATCTTGTGAAAAAATGGGGATAAACTCAAGCTCAATGGAGGAAACAAAGAGAGGAGAAGCAGATTGAAAATAGATATGTGGATCGGGCAGGAAAGAAAATGATATTTGAATCACATTAGTCCCGGTTGGTGTTTCCAACCAGGACTAAATCCCCATCTTTAGTCCTGGTTGGCGCCGACCCGGGTCTGGCGAAAATCCTTTAATCCTGATTGGTGTTTCCAACCGAGACTAAAGGTCCCGTTCAAACCGGACTAGAGGTGGCCGGGCACTGCGGCTGTTTCTAGCTGTTGCGTCCGGAGTATTAGTCCCGGTTCCAGACAAACGGGACTAATGCTCTGAATCAATGCATGTTTTCTACTAATGACCTATGGAGCCTGTGTCCAATATTTTATTTCTAAATGGCCCTAACTCAGACTTTGTTATACCCATCATGTCTCGTCCAAATGTTATTTCGCGTACGACCCCTAGGATCGGGGCCAAGGTCGCCGGGCCCTCCACTTGACCTGACAACAACGCTCGTTGTCGAAGTTTAATGCCAACACTCAGAGGTCATTTGAATGAATATGCCCATCGCGTGGCATATGATGCCCATGTGTACAAGCCTCAAACCACTTCTCCCTCCCACATTTCTCCCACACGAATAGAGAGGCAGGCTAGAGCGGTTCCTCCTGGAGAGTCCCCTTCCCCTTCCCGGGCCTCTCTCATGCCTCCCTCGCTGAACTAGCCGGTGAGTGGCGGCGAGAGGCTGGCGCCGGAGTAGTTGTAGGTTCTAGTAGAGGTCGTAGATGTAGGGTTCGGCTCTATGCCGTGTGTGGGCGATATGCCTGAGAGAGGAAGCTTCCGAATCCTTTCGGCTGGATCTGGATTTGCCTTCTCCCTCTGTTCCTAGCGGTGGTTCTCCGGCGATCGGAGCCGATTGCTGTGGTGGGCGGTGCAGAGGACCTCTCTGTCAATAAAGCTGATTTGCTCCATTGGTGTGGAGGTGGTGTGGGTACGGTGGCGCTCCTAGCCGACCAAGGCGGCGAGGGGGGGCGGTGCGGTTCCTGGAAGGTTGTGGATGCTTTTCCTATTGCCGGCTGTGGCAGCGAGGATAGGGACAGTGTTCACGGGCCTTCCTTTCTTCCTTCCTCCCGATGGATCTCGATCTTTCCTATTGGGAAGGTCGTCTTCCTGGAGAAGCGTTGCAGGTGGATGGTGGGTGAGCTGTCTAGATGGTTCCACCGAGGTGGTGGCCCCTGGCGGACGGCGAGCCACTGCCGGCTTTCTTCGGTTTCTCCTCTGGCTGCTCTCCCTGATGTAAAATCGTAGTGGCTCGATAATGGCGATGAAGGCCATGGAGCTACTGCTTGTTCTGGTCGAAGGGCGACCGATATGCGCCGAGATTGCACTATCTCAAACCTCCAATGCGAAGGCCCTGTTAGAAGCACCTCGTCAGAGTTCCCCCCGGGTGTTGCCAAGTGGTTTGTCTCCGGCGGCGCTCTGGCAGCCGCGGAAGGTGCTCGTCGTCTGCGGTGGAGAAGAAACCCGAGGACCTGATTGCTTTTCATTTCTTAGTTCTAGGGTGTTCTTTGCAATTGCTTCAGTACTGCTTTTACTTTCCACCTTTCTTAGGTGGCTTATTGTAAAAATGACCCACCGCTTTGTTAATTGAGCAGCTTCTCGGGTCTTCGGACCCATTCCTGTTCAAAAAAAATGATGCCCATGTGTGGGACTTGGCCATTTTGTTACACCCCTGCACTACATGCTCCCGGCGCCCATATCTGTTGGCGCTCTCACTCGTCGTCGGAGCCTATGAAAATCAGTACAATCGCCCAAATGGACAACGATGTTGGCATCGAAACAATTAGCGCGGAAGTTCCAGATCTAAAAAGGGGATAGCCTCTCTCTCATCTCTTATTTTCCAAAACTCGTACGGCAAGACCAACCACAACACTGCATGTGTTCGGATGATGCTCATTTCCATTGATGAGGAAAGCTATACGATAACAAAGCACACTTGCAGAAAACGAGTGTAAGTAGTACACGCAACCTTCAAGCTCTTTTCTCGCTTTCGTCTTTAGGTAAAGGAAATGGAGGTGGAGAAAGAATATCCAGTCGTAACACACCACAGCACAGTTAGGCACACCGATATACTTTCAAGGATGAAAACATCTTACTTTACACAATGAAAACGAGTCATTGCAAAAAGCTCTAATCTAGTTGCATATACAAACAATTTTCTTCGGGACAAAGAAAACATGCAACGTTGTGGTCGGCTGTGTGACTTGGAGTGGCTAGAAGTGACACCCGCCCGAGCTCCATGTGCCGAGTCTAGACTCTTCATGATGATTGATGTGGACTCAAACACAAGTACTCCCTCCGATCCAAATTAATTGACTCGCGGAGGGAGTATCGAGTTTCCACAATATATCTTAGTCTAACCTAAACTATATAAACCGAGTTATAGAACGTTAAGTTTTGTGCAACAAACTAGTTCACCAAACCACAAAAAACATTGTGCAAAGATGTAGGGCATACCTGAATGTGCGACTGTCCATTCCTCAGGGCTCTCGTCCTCTCTTTTTTTCTCTCTGAATTCAAGAATGAGCACTTTTCAGTTTTGAAATTAGATTCGATGGATTCAAGTCTTGACATTAAACTACACACGTTATGGATGGGTTAAGCATGATTACTCTTCTAATATTATCACAAGTAGTGACCAAAGTGAACAAATAAGATTTTGGGTAGTTTATTATTTTAGAGGTTCACATGAAGTTAGCACTCTAGTCTAGATGTTGGGGCAATGACCCTGAGACCTGGTTCATCGTCTGCGATTTGCGAACAATTATTTTGTGTAGCTTGTGTTGTGAGGTGCGACAGCTCATCGATGACGGCACGTCCCAAAAGTATCTTAAAATTTCTTTTGGCTGTTGTATCAACTATTTGTGCCGACTAGGAAGGCATCGAATATTTATTTCTCATGATTGAGTCTACACCGACATATAACGGTGTCGTAGTAGGTGCATACACATCATCACTTTCTAATGTCGCACTCGGTGAACAGAGACATCAATCTTGCTAGTGTCCCTTCTAAACGGGGTTTAAAGCGCGGGTCACACGTTTGAAAATGGTAAAACATGTCCCAAATTATATTTCCCCTAGAAAAGCCTAGTTTTTGCTATTTTTAGTAGAATTAACCATTTCTAAAAAAATCAGCATAAAATAACCATATCTTGTTTTTCTCTCTCGAAAACAATCACTTTCTAAGACTCACGCCACCTAAGAGTCATGCTTAGCATGACTCCTTTGCCCATGGTGTCATTCTCTACAACATGAATTCCTTGTCAAGGCTATCATGACAAGTCATGAAGTCATAAAAAAAGGTTAATTTCAAAATTATTTTTGAGATTGTGCTAAACTTTCAAGAAAAAGGGGTCAAAACAGTCTATTATAGCTTTGGGTGAGCGGCCAAGGGGAGGGGTGGAGGACATGTAGGCGGTCTTGCTATGGGAGGCCCATGTCATTTGGAAGCTTGTAAGCAAATTTTAGCAAAAGTTGAACTATTCATGGCATGCCAGAAGTTCTATGTTTTTGAAATTCAACTAGAGCAGAGACTTTGCACCACGGAAGTTCTCAACTACCTCCGTCCCAAGGAATAAGACGTCCTCAATTTGCGTGTTTTTCTTTGACCGAGTAGGGCTGCATGCATCAATTGATGCAGAGGCTAGGGAGACCCATTTTGAAAAATAAAATAAAAAATGTCGGTACAAAATTAGCATCATTGGAAAATGTGTTTCAATACGAATTAACGATACTAATTTTACACAACATAATCAAGTTTTAGTTGCTCTATTTATTCGGCCAAATTTTGCTTTGTAATGTGTGCGCCTTATTACTTAAAACGGAGGTAGTACAAAATATTGATATCACCAGGAAACCCGACTATTTTAAAAAGGGCAATGCCAAAACCATAGGTCCTCGGAGGCCACCGCTTCAAGGATGAAAATGGACGATAAAAAAATGGACGATTTTTCTGGGCTAAACCACAAAATAGCCGATTTTACATAATTCAGTGCGTGCAAGCCTTGGCATTACTACGTGGGAAACAAAAGCATTTGGGCAGGTATTCTTGAAAAAAGGGCATTTGGGCAGGGAGTGGTGGAGTGGCCATTCTCTCCATGAAGAAGTTTTCGGTGTTGGAAAATGACTAGGGTCGAGGCTTTGCGCTGCACACATCGTGGAGTGGATGACGTGAGCCACTATCACTCTGGTTTATATCATTATCAGGTGTACTGTACTGACCCAGGGTGGACAAATAAGGAAAGGTTGGCACGATCCGTTTCGCTCGAGAAAGCTACTTATCGTGGAGTTTTGAGGAAACTCCAACCGGGAACAGAAGAACCGGCGCATGTGCCGACTTAAAATGCTCGGCGGCCCACCAGTCAGTGTCGCCACAAGAGACGGATCGTGTCCTATACTTCCTTTCCTTACTTATATAACGTTGGAGATGGTTGGGTCCATGGCAAGTCGACTCCTTCAGCCGGCAGACCACCCAAAGCCAAAGCCGCACCTCTCTCTCTCTTCGAACGCTCCATCTCTTCTTCTTCCTCGTGCAACCCCTCATCAATCAAATAAAGAAAACTCTTCCTCCTCGAGGCAACCACGGTACACGAGCGCCTGCCACCACTGCTGCCGCCCGCACTTCTTCTCCGATATATGGCGGTGAGTTGGGATCACCTCCTTGTTTTCTCCTTTCTGCCATAGTACCGACAGACGTATCCGATTCAGGCGAGGTTTTTCGATGGAGATTTGCATGATTTCGATTTAACATTGCTTAGAGCCTACGTACGATTCCCGTAGATGATGTCTACCTTCTCGTCCGCTGGCTGGCATAAGAGTGCTGCATATTCCCATCTTGTTGAGAAACATGAGCCATCCCTAGACCGTAACCCGGTTGCGGCAACAACCGTGGTTACTCTGTTTGGAAAGACAACCTTGATCCTATCATCCATTATACGGACTCCAACATCAGCTACCAGTCCAACCAGAAGGTGGAGTGGACATTACCAATAGTGCTCGGGGTGATTTGTTGTGAGGTATGAAAGTTCTTCAAAATTAAATCAACTAGAAAAGCCATGTTTTATCCGTGGGTGAGCGCGAGAAGATTAGTGGAGGGCTGTAGGAGTAGCCAGTCTCGCTGTGGGTGGCCATTTCGAAGCTTGTGAGAAATTTCAGCGAAAGATAAAAGATTCGTGACATGCACGATCGAGTTCTCTATTTTTGAAAATTCGACTAGAGACTAGGCTTTGCATTAGGCGTATTCTTTGTACCTTTAGCTTCAGGGCGAAAATCATTTTCTCATTATTTTTGCTTTTCATTTTCCATTTTTATACCGTAGTAGACTTTATGATTATTGGATTTCAAAGAGCCACGGTAAGTCACTCCGGTAAATTGTGCTGGCCCAATGTGAACAGATAAGGAAGTTTTCTTTTTTTTGCGAAATAAGGAAGGTTGACATGATCCTTCTTTTTTTGCTCGAGAAAGTCATCATGAAGTGTGAAAAAATGAACGCATATTGCCTCTAAATGTTTTTTTAACAAAAACCTTCAAGTGAAAAAATAAAGGCAACCGACGTACTATGAGCCGACTCCAAATGCTTCGGGACCCACCAGTCAGTGTCACCATCGGCAACGAATATTCCTGCACTCCAGCTTTATAAACCGTGGGGGCAGGCTCAGGCTAGGGTCCATTGCAAGTCGAGTAGTCGACTTCCTCGGCCGGCCAGCCCAACCCAAGCCAAAGTCGCACTTCTCCTTTCCCACACCCCCATCTCTCCTCTACCTCGTCGAGGCGGCGACCGGCACGCGCGCTACCGCCGTCGCCGTCGCCGTCGCCGCCACCCGCGCGTCCCCCGGTGAGTTGCGACGCTCCTCCTGTTTTTCCGTACCAAAATTTATTTAGATTAGATCGGTTCTTTCCTGCCTGGTAGGGCTGCCCGCGTTGATGTTACGGTTAGGCTCTAGATCGCGCCGTGCGGGCCTGCAGGGTCCAGATCCGGGTCGGTAGGGCTGGAACGAAAGGGGGGTTTGGTATCCAGTCTCGAACGCCCGTGCCGTTGGCCGAAAATTCTAGGGTTTTCCGTCGGTCGCGAGTTAGATCTGCCGCGCTTCCGGAATTCCTTCCTGGTTTTGTTGCGAGGTTCTGTGGTCTCGAGCCGCGGAAGTGCTAGGATTCGAATTTTGGCCGGACCATAGCTAGCTGTGGATATATTCCCCCTAAGAGTTTCTCGAAACTTACTGGAAATCTGCCTTCCGTTCTGTTATTGCAGGCGAATTTGGTGCCGAGGAGAAAGGGGCAACTTCTCTTGGTCGTTGGAACTTCAGGACAAGGTAAGAAAGTGTATAATCATCCACGTTCCGTGCTTCTGCTAGTTGCAACTGCAGTTATTCCTAGCTGTTTCTGATGCTAGTCAACGCTTGGTTGGTGTAGTTTGTTTGGAATGCTGAGAAGAAATCGTTTGTAGCTGTTGTTGTATCGTTTTTGGAATAAGATCCAGGAAGAAAATCAGTAGTCCCTTGCTCTCTTCTTCCTGGCCAGCTTAAGATTTTGGTATAATTTCAAATATAAACTGATGTCTTATGAAGAAAAGCTTAATCTATGGAGCAGCAACATTTAACAAAGCTGATGCCATATCAAATTCTTATTCTGCTGACCTGTAACTTCTAATAAGCCCTCTCATATAGGTTACTTATTGTTATCGAGTGTCATTTTGAGAGCCCTTATTTGTTTTTGGCTGATGTTCATAAGCTCCGAATGTTTAGCAGTTTCAAACCTTTGAGCTTCTGTTTTGTTATTAAGCAGATGGTATGAATCTGATTCTGTACTATTCTTGCTGTTACCTTAAACTTGAGCAGTCACACAGTCCAAGTTACTTGTTTTTCGCTGGTTTAAACGATTAGCTTTACTGTACTTCCTTTTTCCTGATATTAGATGTAAATTGGTTGCTGATTTCTTTGTTTGAGTTGTCAAAATACTGATTAGATTTGGACCCTTCTACTTTTCCTTAGGATGCTAGATAATCCTAGATGTTCAATGAACTAACAGTGTTTTTCTCTCTTCTATGAGATGCACTTCCTTGCATCATTTCATGGCCCTGCAGGTTTTGAGTCTGTATCAGTTTTGCTGGGATGGATTCCAAGAAGTTCCTGCAGATGGTCGAGGAGAAGAAGAAGAGACTCCTCGAGAAGAAAGAAGCCCCACTGAAATGGCAGCAGAAGCTGGAAGCAGCAATCAAGGCCACTGAAGAAAAGGAGAAGAAGCTGAAGTCGAGAAAGCACAGGAGGAGAAGCTACTCTTCCTCGGAATCTGACAGCGAATCCGATACTGACAGTGATCGGAAGCACAGGAAGAGGAAGGACCGCAAGAGGCACAGGAAGCATGGTCACTCTGACTCCGATGGTGCCAGGAGGCGCAGGCACAGGTCAAAGCGTAGGAGGAGCTCAGACTCGAGTGACGAGAGCGACAGTGATGAATACGAGAGTGAATATGAGGAAGAACGTCACAGGAAGAAGCACTCGCACAAGAGAAAGCATCATCGCCGGCACTCTTCGAGGTCAGACTCTGATGCTTCGGACTACAGCAGCGATGAAGAAGAACGGAGGTCAGCCAAGAAGGACCACCATTCTAGGAGCCGCAGGCGCCGCCACAGGTCTTCAGATGATGACTCTGGGGAGAAGACCAGGTCGAGGCACAGGAAGAGGCATAGGTCAAGGGGTGAGGACTCGCCTTCAGATTCTGACAAGCATAAGCGCCATAGGAGCCGCTCCATGGGGGCATCTTCAGATGATGGAGCTGCTGGTGAACCAGACAGGGTGAATGGCGAAGGGTCTCACAAAAGCAAACATCATCGCGGTCACCGCCATTACCACAATCATGAGGATCATCACCGTAGCAACTCTGTTGGACGACTCGATGACATGAAGCCAGTCAGCAACTCTGTTGGAGGATTGGATGACATGAAGCAACTCGGTGAGAGCTGATGCCCTGGGAGGTCGTGAGAGTTGATGCCTCAGGAATCAATCATCTGGTGCCTTACCGGCGTGCCGGATGAAAGTGATTTGTCTTCCATAATGTACTGTCTCGGCTTAGTTGTGGATCCTGAAGCCCGTGACTTGTTGTACTGATGCATTTGGCGACATTAGATGTTCGTTTCCATCATTTGCTCCGTTGGGAAACATGTTGGCTTGTCTTTGATATTTAAACATGCCAGCTTGAGATGATGCAGCGTCTTGTTTGTTGAGTATGTTTACCTTGGTACTCCCTCTGTCTCAAAATAGATTTTGTGACGGAGGGAGTAGTATCGTATTAGTGGGAATGCTATGTTTTTTCACATTAGTAGATCAGTGGCCATGTGCCAGTTATTTGTTATTGTACCGATATATGCTTAACTTTCCTACCCATATTTATATTCCATTAAAACATGTTAATATGTGTTTCAACATGCACAAAAATCCCAATTGTAGAGGAATACAGTCATTGCAATGCGCAGCCAAATAACAAAAAAGAAAAATATCAATGTGCCAAGACCTCTTTTGACTACAGAGATTTTTCTATATACACATGTATCTAGAAAAAAGAGAAATATTTTGGATTTCCCTAAATAAAAGAGAAATATTTTGGTTTCCAAGGAAGTAAAACTTTCTAGACTTATTCTGAGTTTAGAGAGAAGTGAACTTTTCTTTAAAAACAGGAGAACTACACTTTCTAGGCCCACGTTCTAAAGCAATTCACTTGTAGGCTTACTCGGACCTCTTCGACAATTTTTTGCTTTTCCAAATTATGTACTCTCTCATCTAGAAATAAGTAACTTAGGTTTATTTAGATTCACATGTATCTATATACACAAAAACATGTCTAGATATATACGAATCTACACAAATCCAAGTCACTTATTTCTGGACAGAGGGAGTATGTTTTTTTTAATTGTGAGAGAGTTTAATTGATGAATAGGAGATTCACTCTTGGCGGAGCAGTTCAGAGCTCATCGGAGGACTTCGTCTGAGTCAGCTCCAGAACTCTCATAGGCTGTTTGTTGGATTTAAATCTGACTTTTAAATTTTTGCTTATAAGCAATTTGGCTTTTGGCTTTTAAGTAGATATAGTAGTTGTATGATGTTATAAGCTAAAATCTAAAATCGAAAACACATATTTAGGTGCTTTTTTTTGTTGCTTATAAGCCAAAAGCTATAAGATACAAATAAGCTTTATCAAAGAGCCCTTTAATAACTTTGGACACATCAAAAGTAGAGAATATAGGGGTTCCCAACAGACAGTACCCATCTTATTTTAGTTGTACAAAAAAAACTGAAGAAGCTGCTGCCATAAAAAAAAGACCGCTGGTTAACCGGGATGGAAGTACTACACACAGCTTAGCAACTGATACACAAATAACAAATAGTTGGGACATCCACACAGGAATACTACCTCCATTTCAAAATATAAGATGTTTTGATTTTTTCTGAAATGTATGTATCTAGACACATTCTAGTGGGTAGATTAACTCATTTACCCGAATCTACACATTAAAAAGTGTCTAAGTACATGTGTTTTAGAAAAAGCCTAAACCTCTTATATTTTGAAATGGAGCGAGTACTTGACATAATAAAAATACTTCCTTTATTTCAAAATAGATGTCTGGAACTTTTCAAATTTTGAATGTATCTATATACTAAATGGTTTCTACATATATCTAAATTTAGAAAATTTATGACATCTATTTCAAGACGGAGGGAGTACTAGAGATGCTTCAACGGTCGGAGCAAGCACGCAGAGCAAGGCTGGTCTTGCCCTCACTTTCTCATCCCTCTTCATCAATCTGAGCGCACAGAGCAAGGCTGCTCTTGCCCTCACTTTCTCATCCTTCTTCATCAAGCACCCATCCCTGTGCCGCAATGTCATCCTTGTCCGTGACAAGAAGCGACCAAGCAACAGTTATCTCCACCTCGCTGTCACCAAGATCACATCTAGCCTGACTTACGTTGCAACGTTTGGGGACGAAGGCGACATGGCCTCGTGCAGTGATATCGCCGGAAGTTGGGCCATACGCCGAGTAAAACGCACCCATAGTACTGGAACTCTACGACTAAGTCCACAACGGTCCTGGATCACGGAAACTGCCTCGCTACGGTCCTGGAACTCGTCTTGGACGTCCGCATATGGTTCTGGCTGCGTATTGTGATGATATGCTAATGATGTGGCGAAGATGCTGGACCCGCGGAGACGCTCCCAAATGCCACATGCTTGGTTCAAACGGTTAGGTTCGACCATTCCCCATCAGGATAATCCTAAATCGAGATTCTGGTGGGCGAGGGAGGAGAGCATGCGGCGGCTGCAGGATCTCGACGCTGATGGCTGCATCAATAGTCCACACTCCTCCCCATTTCTCGTTCTCATGGGTGGCAATGGACGCAGCGACAGCTCGTTGGAGGGCATGCGCCAGCGATTCCCACTGGTGATGTGCAAGGACTGCAAATTTTGAAAGGTGAAGCACTTCGTTTCGAAGACGGATGACAATTACCTACGCCATTTCTACAAGTGCCCAAACGATTCGGTAAATCTCTCTAATTTTTTGTGTTCTCTCTGAATGTGCTACTATCTCTGAATTTTAGGTCTGATTTGGTCGTTTTTGTTTGCTTCAGCCATACACTGGTGGGTGTGATATGTGGTTTTTGAGGATGAATATGAGGAATATTTACAGTCTTTGGAAAATAAACCTCCGTTTGTCTAAGATAACAATGTGGGAACTAGCCAAATATAGAGGAGTTATGGAGTGAGTGGACAAAGAGGAGGAATCAAGAAAGAGGAGTACTCAAGCAAGAAAGCAAAGAATGAAAGCAATGAAATTCATACCCTGCTGATGGAGATTGTTTGGCTACTCAAAGTTTTGATCTGTTGTCTAGGTGTGTTAGTTTGTATGTTGCTTTTGCGTGTGTTCAAGCATAGATGAATGCATTAGTTGTTCAATTTCCAAATCTTGTGGCAATGTGTAAGTTTGGCAATGTTTGAAACAATGTGGCAATTTCTAGATCATGTTGTGGAATAAAATGGTGCAAGTATGTGTTGACAGATATATATGTGCCAGCTGATAGATCATAGATAGCATAATATTGCATAATACATCATATGTAGCAAAATATTGCAACTTCAGTGCACTAAACATTCATTTGTTCCAGCTGTTTAGATCAGGACAACAAATTTAGCACATAATAGCTACTAAAGACAGAAAATAAGATCATGACAACAAATCCAGTTGTTTAGATCATGACAGCAACATCACTGCACTAAAGACAAAAAATAATACCGTGCTACATCACTTGTCTTTGTTCTTCTCATTCTCATTGTCTGTTAAGCTAGGAGGTGGGCCATCCGGGAGCGTCTCTATGGGTCTAGCACCTTCGCCATGTCATGAGCATATGGTCACAATTCATAGCCAAGACTGTATGCCGACGCCCAAGACGAGTTCCAGGACAATAGTCCAGGACCGTTGTGGACTTAGACATAGAGTTCCATGACTATAGGTGCATTTTAATCCCATACGCCTCTATGAAAACATCCAGCCTTCCTTCAACTTCAATAGGAACAACTTGCCTCGAAAAATCAAGGTAACCATCTGAACCGTTGGACATTGCTCCACCACGGTACTCGAGCAACACAGCTTGCTCAGACAAGGAACTAGTAGCACACACAACGTGTATCAGAAGCGACTAAAGTAGAATTTATAGGTAAATTAGTAATGGTAGAACTAGAGGCAAGCAACTATACACACCTCCTCTGTGTCATTGTTCTGTCCAGGAACAACTGGATCTTCGTGAGAGGATGTCGTAAAAGGAACCTGTGTGCAAAATTCTTTTCCTTGATTCTTGCATTGTTCGCTTCTATGGTTTTCAATCTTCGCTTTTCATATTCTGATATTACAACCGGGACTTCTTCCTGCTGCGAAGAATCCCTTCTCTCCCCTCGTCGTGCCATCTATCGGATGGTAAAACGATGGGCACAGAAGGAGGTAGTAAGCACAAGGGGGAGGTGGAAACAAAGTAGAGTGCACGCGGAAGACTTACTGCAATGACCTAGGCGACGTCGGCGGGGGGCGGAAGGGAGACACTTCAGACCACCGTCTACCGGCCTTGACGGTGTAATAAGTGGGTCATCTCCGTAGTTGAGGGTTTAGTGTGCGGAGGGGAATGGGAAATTTGGAAAGGGAAAAGGAAAAAAATTGCCTAAGGAGGGCCGCAGCGGTCTAATTTCAGGGTGCCATTCGAAATCTATACGGGACAAGCGAAAAGAGTGGAGGGAAAAGGAAAATCGGTCATGGGACCCGGCAAATGTGGATTGCGGCGCATACAGGCGCCGTGAATCACACGACAATGATGAAAAAAGGCTGCCGCGACAAAATGGTGCCGATTTTCCATCTACCGCGCATCCAACTTTTGTAGGTACTTTTCACTTGTGCCGCCCCACAAATCTGCCTGGTATGGGTGGTATTTTTGTAATGATATATTATCACCATCCCCATAGTGTACGAGACAAATGTATGCATTTCGATTATGGTAATATTCTAGGATTGTACCAGATAGGGGGGTCTGTTTTTTTCCTTCCAACGATGAAGGTGCCTTGAAGGAATGAATATCGAGTATATATGTCCAGGTATGCTTCTAAATCCACCTCACGCCATAAACGGAATCCCTATCATAAGCGCAACTATAATTTACAAGTTCAGTAGCCTGAGTGAGCTTTCAACATATTGTGAAAGTAAACAATAGGAGTTTTGCGTAGTTTCCTACCTTCACTAAGGATTCCTTCCATGAAGGATCTTAACACTTGTTTAGATTGATCGTAGAAGTTTGGATGAGTATACTGGTACTCATGACTGAAACAATGTCTGATGTCAGCCTTGTGGAGTGTTTTCTCTGGGTGTACTGTAATAAAAGAAGCTGCATATGGAAAATGCTGTTTTTGGGGAACATTTGATTGACCCTCCAAAAACCCTCGAGGATACAAAGTGACTGTTTCATATCCGCTACCATAAATAAAATAAGGTACGTTTAGGCGGCTGACCTTTCCATTTCAGATCAACACATACTTTCTTAGGACTTGTTAAAAGATTATATACTACTTTATTCCATTTTTTACTCCCTAATTCGACATTGTTGACAGGAATTACCCCATTGAACAGAAACTCTCCCTGTTTACCCAATTTAGCTAAACTTGTGCCACTTCTTACCCTATTTAATTTTTTACCATAATATATCGTATATGCTCCCTCTCGCCTGCACTATTCTCTGCCACGACGTCATAATTTCCTCTCCCGCGGCGTAGCTGTGTCCCTTATCAATATCCTCTCCTCTCGGTAGCCCCACCACCACACTAACATGATTTATGCCCCTGTCCATTGATGAATACAAAGGTGTGTGCGCGACTAGCTCGTCGCCGCCATCACTCGTGTCGACACCGGCCAGAACATCGGCGCATACGATTGTTATACTCCACATCTAGACAATTGTCGTTCTTCTACTAGTAGTACTAGAATCTAGCACACACTGCATATGCTAGCTTCCTCAAATGTTTTAGCAGATCCGTGTACAAATACACATGCTAGGCCACCGCCGGGAGTGCGGTGCACGCGACGGTGGCACCACCGCTGGTCTGCCACTAGGAATACGAGGAGATGACCGCTGGTAAGAAAAATAGTCCAGAACAATGCGTGAGATGTGGATATGAAGATTAGATCCCACTTAACAGAACATGTATTAGTTTTTTTTTGAAACCTAACATGTATTAGTTTAAATAGGGTAAAAAATGGCACAAATTTCACTAAATAGGGTAAACCGGGAGAATTTCTGTTAAATTGGGTAGTTTTTGTCAAAAATGTTAAAATAGAGGGTAAAAAGTGGAATTTACTCAAGAGAGAGATACCATATTACAAGTAGGTGGTTTCTTAGAGCTTATGGCTAAGAATGTCACTCGCACTATAGGAGAGAAGATTGATAGGCCGACGGCCGGACCCTGTCGGCGTATGGCCATCGGCATACAAGCCCGTAGGTGTAGCCTCTCTACCTGTCGGCGTAGAAAAGCCGTCGGCGTAGACTATATGGGTCCCACCTAGATGACTACGGCCATTTGGTTACGCCGACGACAATGCCGTCGGCCTAGATTTTTCCAAAAAAAAATCAATTTTTTTTAATATTTTTGAATTGTTTAACTCGTTAATCCTCACATAGACATTTTAATTCTAAGTACACATAATCTCAAGTTAAATTGCACTAGTAGTCAAACTTCTCGATCGGTCACCCATCCTAACACTACTTTAACCCCAGCACGCTTAATTTCTCCATTCCTTCTACATGAGCTTCCGACAAAAAAATTAGAACTTGTTGTGAATACTATCATATCAATCATATTAACCACTGGACTATAATGTTATACGTCTTTATGTTTTTTACATTTCATAAAATTATTTAAGTAAACAACAATGAATAATTTAATTAATTTGTCTTTTTTCCATTTAAAATTGAATAATTCATATCTACAAATCTTTAAGTCATAATTCAACAAATAATATATCCAAATCAATCCGAAAAATGAGAAGAATCCAAACATGACATCCCTATCATCTATTTAATTATGTATCATAACTTTTTAATACTAGACTAACCAAAACTATGCCACGATTCATGAAACACCCCGTTTTTAGTACTCGGAAAATAGAAAATGGTTTTTTTGTTCGACGAAAAGGAAACCTTGCATTGGAACTCTGATGAAACAACATATTGTCAACCTAAAAATGATTTTTGCAAAAAATCATGACCATCAGATCATGTACCTATAGTTCAAATCTAACTCACTTCCTACCGATTCAGCATGAATTTGTCTTTTTCACGAGGGGTGGACAAAAAGCTTTGAGATATCCTGATTGGGACATTGTCCATTGAAGATGGTATAGTATTTTTGAAAAATGAGGTGGTATCATTTTAAAACTTTTATTTGGTGGTTGTTTCACAAAACACCCTGTTTTTTGCACTCAGAAAATGAAAAATGCCTTTTTCGTGCGACGAAAAGGAAAACTTCCTCCTGTAACATTGTTCGCCATCCTATAATACACATGCGTGCACAATATGGGCACATTATCGCAAACTATACCGCGATTCTAGCCATAACATTAGTCATTTGACCTGAAAGCCAGAAAACCTCGATCGAGATAGATCATTTTGTGAACATTTTTTTAAGACGCAATCAATATACCAAGTTTGGTATTTTTTCTTGGAACTATGTCACATAATATGACACCACGTGAAGGTTTTGCATTGTTTCGACCGTTTTTAAATTTTTTATGCCCATTTCAAACTATCATCAAACTTTCTAAATCGGCGGACATGGAGATTCTTAGCTCAGGGCTGAGCCTCGCTAAACTTGCATTTGATCTCTGATAAAATAGCATATTGTGAACCTAAAAATGATTTTTGCAAAAAATCATGGCCATCAGATCATGTACCTGTAGTTCAAATCTGACTTACTTCCCACCGATTCAGCATGAATTTGTCTTTTACATGAGGGATGGACAGAAAGTTTGAGATATCTTGATTGGGACATTGTCCATTTAAGGTGGTCTAGTATTTTTGAAAAATGGGGTGGTATCGTTTTGAAACTTTCATTTGGTGGTTGCTTCATAAAACACCTCATTTTTTGCACTCGAAAAATAAAAAAATATGTTATACGAAAATATTTGTATTATATTTTTTTGATCAAAAGTATGTAATATTTGAGTTTATATAGATAGATCTTATTTTTCTGCAAATTTTGATATATTATATGTATTTTTCTGAATTTAAATGATTTAGTTATGATTTTTCTAAGATTAATGTGGCAAAAAGAAAAAATAGCTGCCGTCGGCGTAGGTGTGAAATCTAGGCCGAGCCGTCGACGTAGATTTGATGCCGTCGTTCTGCCATTAGCCTAATCGCCTACGCCGACGGTCCTGTTTACGCCGACGGCTGTCTTCGATCTATTCATCCTACGCCGACGCCAAAACTGGGCCGACGGCCGCACGACCCGGCTGCCGAGCCCGTCAAGCTGCGCCGATAGCCCCGACATTTTGCCGTCGGCGTAGAGTGTGGATGTCGGCGTATAAAGTTATTCCCGCAGTGTCGCTTTACACACACTCAGATACGTAAGAAGACAATAGGGATAATAAGAAAGTGCCAATAAAATGCTCGATATCAAGTTCATATCAAGCAAATATCAAATTGCATGTGATTTCACAAAAGCTTTGGAAATCAAAAATCACACGTACCTGAAGCCCCCATAGGGCTATCGGTTCCCTGCCAAAACTACACGGCTGATACACCTAATACACTGGGAACGGAAGGAGTAGCTTGAGTGTTTCAAAATTTGGCATGGCTTTCCCCTGTTTTTAGAACCACATGGTAAATAATGGATGTTAAGTGCATAAAGCACAACTCTTGTTACATTCAAATATATGATGATACTGGCTCTAATGTTTAATTGGAGGGAAATACAAGTTGAGCATAAGGATTTTTTTTTTTGCGAAAATTCCACTGATCTATTAATAATCATCAACTTACAAAAAACAACGAATTGCACTATTATTACAAGTTCTACAAAAAAGGCATGTTACAATTCGAGTCAATTGTTACAATGATTATTGCGTGTGCCTAAAATGAGAATCCTAAGCTAATTACTTCAGGTCATGGTTACTTCTTTTCTATCTGAAAAATAGAGTAAGTGCTTCCCGGTCAATAATAATGTGCTCGAGGTCCAACATAACTCGATATCAAAATTTGAGGTGTGTCAAGGACTTGCTCGTCGATGCTAGAAGTCATGGAACTTCTTCATAACAAAATTGAGTGTGATTCAAAGCCCTTCTCATGATAAAACCGGTCGCCCAAAGCCAAATGTCTCAACAAATACACAATGTTTTAAGAGTAAAAACATTTCGATTCGAGGAACCGTGTCAGCTAACTTGTTTTCCTACTCTCTGAGCAAAGCCTTGTACGAAGTGAGGGAGACGTTGTGGTCAACGAGCGGAGAAAAGTGATGACATTGTAGCCCTACAACCAAACTGTGAACCCCTCCCCGCGCGTTAACTTTAGTTTTGTTATTTTGTTTTGTCAAAACATGTAATATGAACAAAACTAAAGGAAAGGTCCATACCCATATTTATTACATTTAAACAATAGTAGCGCAATATTTTGTGTATAAAACCGTAGGATTAAAGTAACTGGAACAAAGAGGGAAAATTTCATCTTAAAGTGGGATAGGGTCGAGGAAGAGCGCCGTGACGAGGTCCTTCACGTGGCTACCGCAGGTGTAGCCGTCCCTGCCGCGAAGGTAGAGTACTTCGTTCGACCTCGCTATGTTCACCACTAGTTGTGCCACCGGCAGCAGCATACGGTCCATCTCCATGCACGCCATGGTAATCGTCCTCCATCTGTCCTCCGTCATTGTAGTGATTGCCGCCACGGCCTCCTCCCCGGTCACCCCTTTCTCCATCATGTAGCACTCCACGCCGCTGGGCAGGTCCTTCTTGTTCTTCCCCAGCTGCTTGCACGTCGGTGATGTCTTTCATTATTTATGATGGTATATTCTAGTACTCCCTCCGATCCATATTACTTGTCACTAAAATGGATGTATCTAGACATGTTTTAGTGCTAGATACATCAATTTGAATGACAAGTAATATGGATCGGAGGGAGTACCTGTTTTGTTCTTTGTGTAACAGAAATGCAATGTACCTTGTAAGAAGAGATGTCGTTGAGGAAGCGGCCGATCTGCGTGCCACAGCGGACCACGTCGGGTATGGCAAACGCCCACTCGAACATCTCCTTGGTCGCGTTGGCGCCGTAGCCCATGAGGGCCACGAGATTAAGCATTATCAGACCACAAGACTTGCCACACAACTCCTCGTGTTCCTTGAAGCTCGGCCGATACTTGTCGCTCGACCACTGGGCCTCCTGCATATAATATTTTGCCTGCAGCTGGTACTGCACGCATGATAATTTAAAGCACCCCATTAATTTATTGACCTGAAAACATTAGTATTTTTTTGGGTCAAATTTAAAATATTTGCTAGACACGTCTTTGTTTAGAAGTTTTTTTTGGTACAACCACTTCATGTTGGACTCCTAAACTATACAAGTTAAGTGAACCACAAAGTATTGTTTTCGAGACTACATGATAGGGTAAATTAGCTGACGTTCCCATAGAAGAATTTAAGATCTGCTACATATGCTGGTGCATTTACACTTCAACATACCGCTTTCTTGGCATAAGACATTCGGTACTTCTCGTGTGGTTCTAGCAGATCCTCAAACTCTTTGAAGGTGCTTAGTGTTTTGATATATAGCATGCGTAGGTATTCAGGTAGAACAGAAACCGCACTTTCATCCCATCTGCAGATAAAACTAGACATGTGACCTCAATAACAGTTTGAACGAAGATTAAATTTGAACAGTTAAAACGTGCTTACAATCATGACAAACTGAATTTCTCATATAGTTGGTCAAAAACAAAACAAATGAATGCTCGTACCTCTGCATCGCTTCGGTGAGACTACGACACTCCTCTGCGGTTGCATGGACATCGTAGGTGTCATCTAGAATAGACACAATTCCGAACGCCTTGGCGAACATCAAACGTGCGCGCGAGAGATCCTCCTCCGGGATCATTCCGCAGCTCCAGAAGTAGATCTCCACCATACGGTCCCGAGAATACTTTAGATTCACGGTCTCGTATAGATCCCTCCACCATCTATAGAATAATTGAGATCAGAAATTTGGTTACGGAGTGGTACCGTTGTTACGGGCTAGTAACCGGAATTCCCGCCCCCCTTGGATAAATGAGTTTATGTTGCAAAAAATCTCAGTTTATTTGAATCTGGTTTGAATTTAGGCTGATTATTTAGTCTAATCTAGACCATCCGTGTTCCCCCCTCCGCTATAACCCATGCCCCAACTCATTTGTCCGAAACATTCAATTCCTCCTTGCCCAATCATTTTATTCAAAATATTTCAACATTATCGAGTTAAAATATTCAAATTGTGTTACCGGAAATTCCAGCTCCCTCCGAGATTGTTTTCTTACTGGTGCCAAAATCCTTGATCGAGATCACCAATACTCTCTTCCTTTCATAATTCTTGTGGTGGGTTTGTGCAACAACTTGATCCAGATCAAAACGATTTGGCAAGAAAAAATAAACTTACATGGAGAGCTCCTTTAGCTCCCTGAGGTGAAGGCACCTCATGAGGTTAGAATTGAGCCGAGCAAGCTCTAGCAGTGTGCTATCATGCGTCTCCTCCTGCGCATACTCGGCAACGTAACGCATGGTCTCCAGCAGGCCCGTGAACCGCGGGAGAGGGTGGTCGAGGGCGCGGGCGACCTGCTCCGCCACCGGCGACCGGAGCTCGCCGCCCATCGCCATGGCTTCGAGGCGGCGCCGTGCGAAGGACCTGGCGTCGTCGAGGACGGCGTCCATGTCGCCTGGTACCGCCATGTAAGCCGCGTGGTACAAGCTCAGCAGAGCCCTCGTGTCGTCGGCGTTCACGCTGAAACTGCCCTCGCCATCCTTGAACCTGTTGAACACATCTGCACATACATACACGGACTGATCATATATTTTTATCGATCTGAGAGGGGATTGATTAGTGGTTTTCTTTGTAAGCTACCTGTAGACACCCATAGCCCGTGTTGACGGAGAAGACGGAACCGAGTAGCAGCGACGCCAAGATCATGGACATCGGAGCCGCCGCCGACGAACCCCTCCTGGCCGGCGACGTGGATACGGGTTATGGCGGCGTTGATCTCCTCCCTGAAGTGGCCTTCTAGGCCGAGACGCTTGAGCGTGTCCACCAGTGCCACCGCGCTGGCCACACTGCCGTCCTCCAACACGAACATCCTGCGCACTCGCAGCTTAAGCTCCTCCGCCCTCTCCCTCATCCACTCCTCTGACCTCTGCTTATACATATAATATAGAGAAACATGCCAGTAATTAAGGTTTTTTTTTTTGCGAATGATGCCAGTAATTAAGGTTATCGTGTAAATGTTACGCAATTGCCCTGAAGATTGTGAAGCAGTACTACTGAGCTAGATGGATGAGTAGTCTGTACCTGTGCAGGAGGAGGGTCATAGGTGATGAAAAAGTCGCCCCACACTGACGGAGCAAAGGCGTCGCGGGTGGTGGCCACTGTAGTGCCGTTGATGTCGCCGGCGCCGCTGGCGCCGGTGGCCATCTCCGGGCTGATGACCAGGGGAGCAGGATCAGCAATACTTGTGGCCATTTTGATGGTAGTAGTACGTGTCGAATTGTTGTTCCCTGGGTAGGATGACTTGTGTGCTCATCGGGGCCTCTATTTATAGACCCACCACCAAGCTTGTGAGGAAACACAACCCGCGTCACCCTCGCAGCACCTCGGGGGAACCCTAAATCACTACGGAAATAACTTTATACGCCGACGACCGCATTCTACGGCGCCGGCAAAATGTCAGGGCCGTCGGCGCAGCTTGACGGGCTCGGCAGCCGGGCCGCGTGGCCGTCGGCGTAAGATGAATAGGTCGACGCCAGCCGTCGGCGTAAACAAGACCGTCGGCGTAGGCGGTTAGGCTAACGGCAGAGCGACGGCGTCAAGTCTACGCCGACATCAGCTTTGCCATTTTTCCTTTTTGCCACATTAATCTTACAAACATCACAACTAAATCATTTAAATTCACAAAAATACATATAATATATCAAAATTTGCAGAAAAATAAGATCTATCTATATAAACTCAGAGATTACATATTTTTGTTCAAATATATATATATATAATACAAATACTTTTGTGTAACATATTTTTCATTTTCCGAGTGCAAAAAATTGGGTGTTTTGTGAAGCAACCACCAAATAAAAGTTTCAAAATGATACCAACCCATTTTTCAAAAATACTAGACCATCTTAAATGGACAATATCCCAACCGGGGTATCCTAAAACTTTCCGTCCACCCCTCTAAAAAAATAAATTCATGCCGAATCGGTAGGAAGTGAGTCAGATTTGAACTACAGGTACAGGATCTGATGGTCATGATTTTTTGCAAAAATCATTTTTATGTTCACAATATGCTATTTCATCAGAGATTCAATGCAAGTTTAGCGAGGCTCAGCCCCTAGCTAAGAATCTTCATGTTCGCCGATTTAGAAAGTTTGATGATAGTTTGAAACGGGCATAAAAAATTCAAAAAGGTCGAAACAATGCAAAACCTTCGTGGTGTCATATTATGTGAAATAGTTGCAAGGAAAAATACCAAACTTGATATATTAATTGTGTCTCAAAAAACCTTCACAAAATGACCTATCTCAATCGAGGTTTTCTGGCTTTTAGGTCAAATGACCAATGTTATGGCTATAATCGCGGAATAGTTTGCGATAATATGCCCATATTGTACATTCATGTGTATCATGGGATGTCGAACAATGTTACAGGAGGAAGTTTTCCTTTTTGTCACACCAAAAAGCCATTTTTTATTTTCCAAATGCAAAAAAGGGGTGTTTTATGAAGCAACCACCAAATAAAGTGTCAAAATGATACCACCCATTTTTTCAAAAATACTAGACCACCTTGCATGAACAATGTCCTAACCAGGGTATGTCAAATCTTTCCGTCCACCCCTCGTGAAAAAGAAAAATTCATGCCGAATCGATAGAAAGTGAGTCAGATTTGAACTACATGTACATGATCTGATGCTTATTTTTAAGTTCACAATATGCTATTTCATGAAAGATCCAATGCAAGGTTTTCTTTCGTCGAACCAAAAAGCCATTTTCTATTTTTCGAGTGCCAAAAAGGGGTGTTTCATGAATTGTGGCATAGTTTCGGTTAGTCTAGTATTAAAAAGTTATGATACATAATTAAATATATGATATGGATGTCATATTTGGATTCCTCTCATTTTTCTGATCAATTTGGATATATTATTTGTCGAATTACAATTTACGGATTTGTAGATATGAATTATTCAATTTTAAATGGAAAAAAGGCAAAATAAATAAAATTTATTTTATTTTTATTTGAATTGAAGATTATTATTACTTATTCATTATTGTTTACTTAAATAATTGTAGGAAATAAAACATAAAGACATCTAACATTATAGTCCAATGGTTAATAGGATTGATATGATAGTATTCACAACAAGTTCTAATTTCTTTATCGGAAGCTCATGTGGAAGGAATGGAGAAGTTAAACATGCGGGGGTTGAAGTAGTGTTAGGATGGGTGACCGATCGAAAAGTTTGACTACTAGTGCAATTTAACTTGAGATTAATTGTACTTAGAATTAAAAATATTTATGTGAGATTAACGAGTTAAACAACTCAAAAATGTTAAAAACAATTTAAAAAAATTAAAAAAGAAATAAAAAATTGGAAAAATCTAGGCCGTCGGCATAGCCAAATGAGCGTTAGTCATCTAGGTGGGACCCATATGGTCTACGCCGATGGCTTTTCTACGCCGACGGGTAGAGGGGCTACGCCTACGGGCTTGTACGCCAACGGCAGCTGTCGGCGCAGCTTGCGCCGGCGGGATTTTGGGGCTACGCCGACGGCCCACGCCGACAGGGCCCGGCCGTCGGCGTATCAGTCTTCTCCTCTAGTGAATCCCGCTGCCACCAGGCCTCTCCAGCTCCCCCTTCCACCCGCCGTTGCTGAAGGAGCCCGTCGAGGGAAACCCGTGCTGGAGGACGGCGGTGGAATGGATCCTCGCACGCGGTAACACTGACTAGCGCCAGAGTTGGACGCGCGATGACGGACACGTGCAGAGCGGTGGCACTGTCTGGCATCGTGGTTCGACAATAGGCCTGGCAACGTCAATACTTGGATTCATTCCTGAAGATGGTTTCATGGAAGACACGACGACTTCTGGTGCATGTGCACTGATGCGCACTGAGGGTCTGCTGGGCCGGTTGTTCTCTTGGCTCGCCAATGGGCGGCTTGACGAGGTCTTTAGTTTTTGGATTATGCATGTAGGCGTGAGGTCAGGATACTGGTATCAATGACGGACACCCCGTTTATCAATGTTGTATTATTTTCGCCAGGTTGGTGTGGCTTCGGGTTCATCTTTGTACTCATCTTCTAAGGTCTTATTGAATAATCTAATAAAAAACGTGGTGCACATCTTTTTAATACGGATGTCAGTGGTCTAAACCTCCATTTCGAAAAAATTCACTAGGCCTGCTAGTTGCTAATTAGCACAAACGACCAAATTGGTCGGATTCATGGCAACTGGAGTCGACAGATCCATCACATAAAGGTGAAGTCTCTATGCATGGCTACATTAAAGTTATTTTCAAGGTCCATGGTTCTAAAATCACATGAAAGACACATAGTTGTCATGATAACATGGATATGCATGATAACCAAAACACTTGAGTTTGCAAAGGTGTCATGATCGACATCGTGGATATACATGATAATAACCAAACAGGTAAATTTGCAAAATGTTTTTTACATGAAATTTAAAAAATGTTCAAAATAGAGAAAGCGAATGCCGAACCTAAAAATAGTTGTTTATATATGCGAGGTCCATCCTGTCACCAAGAACCAAAACTAGTTGCATCCTTGAAATCAACAGAAATAGAAATATCTATTGAATTTAGCTTCGCATCGGTTGATACAGTGATATGCCATACACCCTAATTGAAGGATAAAGTTGCATATTTCTACACGAAAACATATGTTTGACCAGGTACAAAGGTTGGATAAGACATTATTATTTTCTTATGCATTCCATGTCACGGTAGGAAGATAAAGAAATATGTTATACAGTAGATTATCTCTCTAACTATTATGTCCAACAATTAATGTTTGTATTTAAATATGGTGTGACTAAAATCAAACTAAAATACATATAGGATTAAGAGGAGACATCTAATATAAAATGGTAACACATGCTCTATTTTTTACTAAGCGATCATCCGTTGGTTGAAAGAAGCCCAATCATTTTTTTATTTCTCTATGTTCCCCCTATGCAGTTATTCTATCTAGAGTCACTAAGATAAATCATTTTACGACTGTCGTTTTCGTAATTGGTACTGCAAAGAACATGGTACTTGTTTCTGGTGGGTTCGGTGACAATAATCATATTAGAGTTGGAACTATCTATAACTATGCTTTGTCATGTTCCCATAAGTCGTTTATTCAGACATATCCGCCGGGAGATCGATCATTAGATTCCAAACATAATAAAGCTGACATGTACTAATAGTACGACGCCCCTAGTTGTTGATTGGTCGATCTCTACCTGTCATAGTGGTTAGTTGTTGTCGTGTTTTGCTAGAAAACTACTGATGAGCTGTTGATGCGAGCCCTCGGTTTCATGTGCACCGTTTCACGATGCAATTGTCAAATGATGTGTACCTCTCGTTTAACACATGCGAGTGTGATCTGTGATGTGAGGTCAACCTCCGCAGCACCACATGACAATATTCCCAGCATGTGGGCTTAACAGTACGTACTGAACTACTGATTACATATAGATCTCTGCCAGTCATAATATTGTTTGTGATCACAAAAGTACGATCCGAACTGTAACTTCAACTTTTGGTACTGAACATTTACCTCAGAGTTCCGTCCCACAGATTTATTTGCTGCCATGCCATTAGGCCCCCTGATCCCAGTCAGTACATTTCCATGCTGTCCCTGTACCTCAGTTTTCTGCACTTGTACCACAGGCTCCACTGCAACCGAGGCCTGTTGTGTGGTATTCTGCTGCACCACTTGCTGCTGTGCGAGTTGGCATTGTGCTATCAGAGTTGCAGCATCGGCGCCCTTTGGAACGGCTGCAGCCAATGCCGCAAGGCAATTTCTACTGTACCTTTTACTATTGCTAGGGAACGGACTAGTATCAAATTGATCGAACGGTTAATAAGCATGAGTAATTTAGACAACTCGCTGGGGAATTTTTTCACGACCTGCTGATAAAGATTAGGCCCAGGTGATGCCCAACCCATACGGCCATACCGAATGCCGTCATTCCAAATAAATGGCAGTTCCCAAGCTACCTTCGCTCGACCTGGACCTCGACAGTCGCCGCTTGCGCCGCCGCCGGCTCTCCACATCGGCGTCTCTCCCCCACGCCAGATCCAAACTTTGCGCCTGCGCAGGCACCGAGGCGCCGGCGGTTCCTACCCTGCCGTGCTACTCGAACGCCGCCGCTGCCGCCGCCGCCCCTACTCACCTGATTACTCCTCCAACTCATTCCTCCGCCATGGACGCCGCCGACGTCGCCTCCGCCCTGCTGGTTCTGTCAGCTAATGTAGGGGTCGTCTAAATTTTCTTCACATATGATCTTGGGCTTCTGGTGATAATAATAACAAGTTAAAGAGAACTGAATCATTCCATGTAGAATTGACGGTAGAATTGAATCACACTCTTACCATTCGAAACCAGGAATCAAGTCATTGCTCGGTAACAAATACAACAAGCAATGCAATGACAAAATCAAGTCATTGTTCTAAACCTACAATCTAATCACAGTGTGCAACGATAACTAATTCCAATACAGAACAATTTGAGCATCGTGTACGCCGCCGTGGACGCATGTCTGGTCCTCCGACGTCTCCACCGTCCTCGTACTACGCAACCATAGCAGTATCGTCGTCGTTCTGCGTAGACGCAGCTTCTCTCCTCAAATATCGCCGCCGCTCGTCTCTTCCAACACTGCGCCCTGCTCCTCCTACCGTTTGGCAGGGCGCAGCAGTGCCGACTCAACCAAGGTGCCAGACCCTCACAAGTGATGCAGTCGAGCACCTGGAAGCACTGAGCAGCGAGCTGTCCTTCATCGGAAGGACGTGGAGGAACAGCTCGTTGAGACCCTCTGGATCACAGCGGCACGGACGAGCCAGGAAACAGCAAGCCCGCACGAACAGTTATAGTCATGTTGATTTTTCCATACTAACAGGTCATTGCGTGAGATGCTGGGCTCTGTTGGGCCACTTCTTTCTCACGCACAGGATATTTTCGGTAGTGTACCGAATTCACCCTTAAAGTTGTACTAGTATAATCATACTAGTCATGATTTTAACACCAGTAAATTGATATGGATCTTTAGATTGACGAAAATGGATGGCTATTATTCATCTAAGGGTACCATAAAAGACCTCATGCCGCAAAGGCCACTCCCACAACCTCGGAAATGACAGATTGATTCAGATTATTCGAGTTGTCACGCGCCACACCATCAAAATTGCGATTGTATCTGTTATTTCCATTATATCCTCCCTTATAACTTGACTGACATCCTCTAGGAGGGAAATTGCGTCTGTTATGGTAGTAGTTTGTGTTCCACTCGATTCCCCATCGTAATATCCATTCCTCGCAAGGTCCCGTCCCCGGCCCCTTCCAAGTGCTACACCACGGTTAGGCCCTCCAAAGCGACCTCTACCAGCATCAGCACCTCCACGACCCAGGTCGAAAACCCCTCTGCCCCCGCCATGGTTCATCCCGAGATCGACCAGCCGCCACAGTCGAGTGTTTTTCTCCCAGGTGAAACCTAGCAGATTTCTTTTTCCTTTTCTTATGAGGGTTTGTCGCCTTTATTCAAAGATCAAGATTTACAGGGATACACGCACCCTCTGGGGGCGCCAAAAACCACAGACGGCGACCTTGCTCGTCGAGCACTCTACTTCTAGCCAGATTATGAGCCTCCTTATTGGAGTTCCTCCTCTCGCGACAAAAGGTGAGTGCATCATACTCACCTATTGAGTCTCTGATCTCACGAGCAATGTGGGCGTAGACTCCCATCGTCCCTTCCTACAGGCTGGTTATGACATTTTTGCAGTCACTAGCCACCCTGAATTTTCTAGCATTGACGTCCCGAGCGAGAGCGAGGGCCTCGCGGCACGCTAGCGCTTCCAGCATTTTGGCGCCTGTACGTCCAGGAAATACCATCGCCGAGGCGCCAACAAAACTGCCAATGTCATCACGCGCCACTGCAGCAACCACTCCCTGACCCGTGTTCTTGCTTACTACAACATCAACGTTTATCTTCAGAGTGCCCTGTGGTGGCGGAATCCACCTCTGCGAAATCTGCGGCTGCACAGTCACTTGTCTCTTCTTCGACAACGCTGCAGACTGCATCAGATCAGTCACAAAATTCTCCATGAAATGATGGACCGACAGCGGTCTTTGGTACACCCCTGCTCGTGGATTGGTTTTCGCCGAGCATGCCATATGGACCAGAGGGTAACAAAAACCCGCACCTGATCCTCGGGTCTGAGCGTGGCGACAATAGTTGCGATCCATGCTCTCGCCTCCCCTTCCTCCATGCATTGTAAGTGTTCTGTGATCCCCTCGTTTGCCAGTGCCCATACACACTGTGAGAGGGCATGGCGCCATGAGTCTTGTGCGCCGCAGAGATGACATCGGTCATTATCTGCCATATTCCTCCGGTGTCGCACATCATTCGTTGGGAGAGACTGTTGTGCCAAGCGCCATAGGGAACGTCCTGATCTTGGACGGAACTTGTGTGTGCCAGTCCACTCCTTCTCGACCACTTCCGCATTAGATGTCGAGGCTCTGTTCTCTAGTCATGCCTCCCTTCTCTCTCGTTGCTACAAGCATTTTGTAAGCTGATCATAGCGAGAAGACACCCTTCCTGTCATAACGCTAAGACCAAAAATCCTCCTGCCTCCTATTGCATATTAGGATTTGAAGGATCACCTCCACGTCCATAGGTTGCATAAACTGTCGGTAGCTTGTTCTCATTCCATGATGACATGCTCGCATGCATAAACTCCGAGACCTTCCTAGGTGGATTGTCAGCTAGGCAGGTCACTCGTCTCAGCAGGCCATCCCGTGGAATCCATTGGTCATTCCATGCCCTTGCTTGAGGACCTGCACCCCTTCATGAATTGCCCGCCATACCTAGGAAGGGCTCGAACCTACCTCTGATTGCAACATATCATCATTGGGGTAGTACCTCGCTTTAATATCCTCGCACTCAAAGATCCAGGGTTCTGTAGCATACGCCATCCCTGCCTTGCCAACATAGCCAAGTTGAACAACTCAGGGTCCCTAAAACCTAAGCCTCCCAAGTGCTTTGGTTTACACATTTCCCTCCATGAGACCCAACTCGGTTTCCTCTCTCCATCACGACTTCCCCACCAAAATTTCCTCACCATTGCATTGATGTGAAGGCATAAGCCCCAGTTTGGAACATGCCATTGAAAAAATCAGTATCGACTATATCACCGATTTTATAAGAATATCTTTACCCCCTGACGAGAGAAATTTCTCCAACCATCCTTGTATTCTGCTCTAGATCCTTTCCTTTAAATATTTAAAGGCACCACTTCACGATCGCCCTACATCCGATGGCATGCCCACATATTTCTCGCACAAAGTCTCACAATGAACATCAACAGCAGCTTTAACCACCTCTTTGGCACTATTCAGGCACCCCTTACTAAAAAAGATAGAGGACTTATCCCGATTAACTCGTTGCCCTGAGGCACGACAATATAGGTCCAAAAGTTGATGGACCTTCTCCGCACTAACCGTATCCGCCCTTAAAAAGCAACAAGTTGTCATCAGCAAAAAGGAATTAACTCACCGCCGGGGCCGACGATGCCACCATTAATCCATGGAGCTCTGATGATAAACTGTGATGTTTTAGCCACGAAAGTCCCTCTGCTGCTAATAAGAATATATAGAGAGATATGGGATCTCCCTGGTGCACCCCCCTCGAGGGTACAAAAGGCTCTAACTTCCTTCCATTAAATAAGACCGGGAAGGATACCGTGGATACAAGTCTCATGACCATCTGTACCCATCTCATGTGGAAGCCCAGCTTGAGCATAACAACCTCTAAATATATCCACTCTAGTCGATCATACGCCTGCATGTCCAACTTTAGTGCACAGAACCGCTTCGCTCAATTCCACTTCATAAAATGCAGGCATTCATAAGCGATTGTGATGTTATCTGTGATTAGACGTCCCGTAACAAAAGCGTAATATTCCTCTGCTATTATCTTTGGTAAACACACCTTCGGCCTATTGGACAATACCAGTGGCGAATCTAGGATAAAAATAAAGGGTAGGCTCAAATCCTATCGCAGGGAGCTAAGCCGCGAAAAAGGTGAATATAAAGTCGCTAATACAAATTGTAATTCATATAAAATAAGAAATGTAGAAAAATAGATTAATCACTACTTGATTATATAGACCATGTCCAGAAAAATGTGCCAATCTACCGGCATCAGGCCACTCGATATCTTCAGATTAGTTGAAGGATCGGTGGGGCACTAGATATCTTCGGTCAGATTAGTTGAAGGATCAACTTGGACTGTATTATTTGAACAACTTAGGTAAAATCAACGTGGGTCTTACTTGCTCATCTTAGTTGAGAAATTAAAAATTATATTGCATCTGTAACCAGTTCAAACTTCTAAGTGATGAATAAATTTCATAAATCTTAACCTATCAGTCTATCAATACCGAAGAATCGACAATTACAAGAAGAAATCCTCAATCTAAAAATTGTAATCTACTGATTATATACCTCTGTTTTTATTGGCCTTCTCTTTGTTTCCCTGCTTACTCCCTCCGGCCACCAGCGTTTGTGTTGTTGCCGGCCTCTTCTCGCGTCCCCGCTGGTCGCCGCTGGCATCAGCAATTCAGCATCTCTTTCGTTGGCCTGCTCATGGCCGTCTGCCATCGCTCCTATCATGTGGTCGTCCGCCACCTAAATGTTGTCCTAGAGCTCGTAGCCAGCCGGCGATCGTGCCACCGCGGCATGAAACGGCAGACAAGCCTAAAAGCGGCGGAAACCGATCGAGAGTTCGCGACACAGTGCTTCGTGCCTGATCGTGTGCCTCTCCGCTAGTTTTTTTTCTACCTTAGCTCTTCCGGTTCTCTCATGGGCCAGCACACAACGCTAGCTAGCTGGGCCATTAAGCCAAAATTCTGTTCGGAGCATGAAGGACCCAATACGGCTCTGTTTAAGGCTGAAAAAACACCTCTTTCTTGATCGTATACGTACACAAGCATATATACTCAATTTTCTTATGTAAAATCGGAGGGTAGGCTTCAGCCTATCGAAGCCTACCCCATGAATTCTCCCCTGGACAATACCTTGGAGGCAATCTTATATATCAGGTTACACAAGCTGATTGGCATGAACTGTCCCAGCTCTTCGAGGCTTGCTACCTTGGGTATTAGCACGAGAAAAGTCTGGTTAATATCCCGCATATCATCCTCCCCCTTCAGCACACATAGAACCGCCAAAGTCACCTCGTCACCACAAATCTCCTAGTGGGTCTGGATAAAGTGGGCAGCAAACCCATCAGGCCCCGGGGCTTTCGTCGGGAACATCTGAAAAAGGGCCATCTTCACCTCTTCACCTACAATCGGACACAGCAAAGCATCATTCTTCTGTGAAGTAATTTTTGTGGGGATCACGTCAATTACCTCATCCAAATCCGTAACACCTTCCGAGAGATACAACTCCTTATAGAAATCTCTCGTCATGTTGGACATCTCCAGGTCGTCTTCAGTCGCCGACCCATCTACCCTCTTGAACCTGCTAATACAATTCATTTTCTTCCTCTGGCTTGCGCGAAGATGAAAGAACTTCGTATTTTTGTCGCCTTCAGCAAGCCATTGAACTCGGGAGCGCTGGCGCCACATCACCTCCTCTCGCTGATAGAGTTCCATCAGCCGCTGAGTAATGCTAGTCTCCTCCGAAGAAGGGACTAGTCTATGTGGATCCCCTCTTAGCAAACACTAGTCTATCATTGAGTTGCATGATCTCCCTATTGACTGCCAAATGTGTCATTGCCCCATGTACCAAGCGAGCCAGATACGCGGGTAAGCTTTTGTTGCAGCTCAGTCATCGTCGTGGCCTTTCCCTCCGCCTACCAAGCATCATTAAGAAAAGGTTTGAACTTGTCATGACTCATGAGCTTCCCACATCACCTCATACCTGAACATCTTGTCTTCAGTATTCCTGTGTTGCCTCACCGTTTCCCATCACCGAAGGAAGATTGCCCTGTGATCCGATGTCGCACTCGTGAGGTGCGTCAGTGTCGCCATCGGGAAGAGGCTTCTCCATGCGGTCGTCGCCCACGCTCGGTCCATGCGTACACGGCAGAACGAGCCACCCACCACCCGTTTCTCGTACGTCCAGCTCCTGCCCTCAAAGCCAATGGTGCTCTCAAAGCCAAGGTCACCTTCGAGAGGTGCACACACGTTAATCTCCACGGCTCCCCACCTCTCTCTGTAACCCTAGCATCAATATGATACTGCGAGTACGGCAAAATCTCAACATATGTTTCATTATTCCAGAACATCCTGAGTCCACCATTGCGACCCGAGCTACTTACAACAATAGCAAGATCAAAACCTAGCGTTCTAGCTAGTCCCTCCACCCGAGACTTATGTATTTGCATCTCCAGAACACATAGTACGATCAGTTTATAACGCTTCACAAGCTTGCAAAGCTCCCGAAATGTCTCGTCGTTGACAAGAGCGCGACAGTTCCAAAACATGCAACTCATTGTGTCGGGCGGCACTCCATCTCGGAGCCTTCCTCTTCCGTGTTTGAATGACTCTTGCTTGGCCTCCTTGTGGACCTTGACAGGTGATGCTACTGCCCCTCCCTGGTCATTAGTAGCCTCAACCTCCAGTGTTGAGGTCAGATTATTTCGCGCCCCTGGCTTGGCTGCCCCATCCTCCAGCCTAGAACCATCAGTTAACTATACGTGCCTCCACGCCCTTCTAGCCGATAGATTAGCGTGAGGTGGGATAATAGCGATTGGATTAGTATGAGTCCGGGTTGATCGTGCCATCGACCCAGTGGTCAATGGGCTCTTTCAGCTAAACACGACACCAAAAAGCGACGGACCTCTGTTGGCCGGGCCCAATGTCCCCGACTATGAAATTGCCTTTGATTGTGGATCGATGACCAACACCGTCACACCATCAGAGGACAATTCCGGCGATCGCCGCCGACGAGAGACAACAATCCATCCATGCTGAAAATCATCCTCGGGAATAGAACAGAAAGAGGGCTCGAGAACCAGTTTTTGGAGCACCTTCGATCTTCCACATGTAAACTTGTGACTCGCGATCGCCAGAGTCCCTAACGGTCATAACGGTTCCAAATTTGTTGTATCTCGAATTCTCGATTCGAAGTTTTTGTGGTACTCTCTCCGATCCAAATTAATTGACTTGGATTTATCTAGATTCCCAAGTCAATTAATTTGGATCGGAGGGAATATATTGTTAGTTGCGTAGCGTGCAAGCTAATCCAATGTTCTCTTACCAAATATAAAACCATATGAGTACTCGCTATAGGTTCCCTCACTAAGTAGGAGTAGTATGCAAAAATGAGCACTTAACTGGTACTTCCCCCGTTTCGAAATATAAGATGTTTTAGCTTTGTGAATGAAGTGTATCTAGACCCCTTTTAGTGTGTAGGTTCATCTGGGTGTGAAGTGAACCTACATACTAAAAGAGGTCTAGATATATTTTTTTCACAAAGCTAAAACATCTTATACTCCCTCCATCTCAAAATAAGTGACTTGGTTTGTCTAGATTCATATGTATCTATATACTAAAATATGTCTAGATACATCCGAATCTAGACAAACTCACGTCATTTATTTTAAAACGGAGGGAGTATTTTGAAACGGAGGAAGTACAGTATAATCGGTATAACCGGATGACCACTCGGCATAACCAAGTGACACCCCGGATAACCGGTAAAACGGTTGCGCTTGGCGCCGGAGCTACTAACATCTCCTTTGTGTGGAAGTAGCGGCTGCTGTTTCTCCATGATTACTCTGCTCTTGTTTGCGGCAGCAGCTAGTGGTCCTTTTCTCTCTAACACCAGACACTGTTGTTGTTGCATCTCTGTTTATCGGAGGTGACTGCTGCTGCTACTCTACTCCAACCATCCATTCTCGTTCCATAATCAAAGGGAAATGCAAGGATTACAAGTGTGCAAAGGTAATAATTACACCATTATTACAAGGTTTGCAAAAAAGCATGTTGCAGTTCGACCAGTTATCTTTATTATTAAATTTCCTAAGATATTACATGCCTGGACGTAGACATTGCACGTCTCAGGCTTACGTGTAACTAGGGCATCGTGTTGAGACAGACAAAACAGACAAGTAAACATATTGTCCATTCCACCACGTGCAAAGTTACATTTATTTGTACTCTATAATATATTGGTCGCAATAATATATACTCCGTTTCGGTTTACAAGTAACGTGCGTATACCTAGGTTATCAATTTGACCACTAAAATATTAATTTTATAACATCAAAATTATATCATTAGAAAATATAACATTGACGACCTAGGTATACGTGCGCGACTTGTAAACCGAAAACGGAGGGAGTACCATTGATCAGTTCCAAGTTTAAAGTGGGAGGCGATCGAGGAAGAGCGCGGTGACGAGGTCCTTGGCATGGCTGCCGAAGGTGTATCCGTCCCTACCACGGAGGTAGATGACCTCGCACGTCCTCGCTATGCTCGACACCAGCTGCACCGCCGGCAGTAGTGCGCGGCCCGCCTCCATACAGGCTTGGTTCAGCACCCTCCACTGGTGCTCCGTCATGGCGGCGATCGCCCCACCACATCCTCCCCCGTCGATCCATTCTCCCTCATGTAGCACTCCACCGAGCTAGACATGTCCTTCTTGTTCTTTCCCAGCTTGTAAGAGGAGATGTCGTTGAGGAAGCGGCCGATCACCGCGCCCGCGCGGACCACATCGGGGGCGAGTGCGCTCATCCAGTCGAATACCTCCTGGGTTGCGATGGCGCCGTCGTAGCCCATGAGGGCCATGAGGTTAAGCATCGGCAGGCCCGTGGACATGGAAGACAGCTCCTCGTGTTCTTCAAGCTCGGCTGGTACTTGTCGTTGGCCCATTCGGCCTCTTGCATGTAGTATTCCAATTGTTGTTGGAACTGCACGCAAAAGAATTTAAGATACGTGCGTTTAGTTAGTACACAACATTATTAATTGGTTAGATAGGATTGATAAGATTACTAAAGAAAGAATACGTATTTGTGTTTCAGCTTTATCTTTAATAAACAATATGTTACCAATTTCTTGCAGATTAATCGTACGACGGCGCACTGGCTCAATCCATGGTCCTATTTTCTCCCGGTAGATCAGCGGGGCATGGCTATTGGCTGCAACCAGCTCCTCACGATCTCTCATGACTTCTATTTCTAGACTACTGGGTGACGTCACGCTAGTAGAATTCTATTTTTTGATTTTCATTTTAGATGGTTGATTTTGTCTCAACCTTGACTAATCCATGATTATGATACTTTGAACTATTTGAACTTCGTAATAAAAAGGTTGTGTGCATCGCTTGATGCACATGCCGGGGCTATGCTCCCTAATTCAATTTTTTTTTGATTTGGTGGCTTGAAAATTGACCAAAACGTGCATTTACAATTGTGTTCATCTAGTAAAGTCTCTACAAACAAATGTTTTCTAAAAAGAACAGATAATATAGAAACAACCCACATATCGCTATGTCCAAGTATGTGATTATGATGAAAAATCAGCATGTCCTTTAGGGGATGACGACAAATCAGTCAGATGAAAAAGTCAAGAAGCCGAGTTGGGGTGTGTGGGAGGGGGGAGGGGGGGAAGCAGAGGGGTTAAATATTGGATTATAGAGTGAGCAAGACATTAATCAGGAATGAAGTTAACAAAATAAATAAGGATATAATTTTCTTCAATAAGAAAAAATGGTATATTCACATACAAAATGCAACGTACCGCCTTTTTGACATAAGCCATGCGGTACTTCTCATGTGGTTCCAAAAGATTGTTAAATTCTTCAAAGTTGCGTAGAGTTTTGATGTATAACATGTGTAGGTATTGTGGGAGGACAGAAACCGCGCTTTCATCCCACCTGCACATAAAAATGATTTGTGTGAATTAGTAATAAAAGCTTGTATGTTAAATTTAAACGGTCAAAATATGTATTATTTTTCTAAGAAAATAACTATATATATCTTCATTTTTTTAGCTGTTTAATGTAGATATCCCTTCATAATAATTTCAATATAATGAACTACTTTGTTTACATACCTTTGAAAGGCATCATTGAGTCTACGGCACTCGCCTATGGTGGCATGGACATCAAATGTATCATCGAGAATTGACAAAATTGCAAATGTTTTGGCGAATATCAAGCGTCCACGCGAGTGCTCCTCTTCGGGGATCATCCCACAGCTCCAAAGGTAGGTCTCCACTATACGGTCCCGAGAGTACGTTAGATTTACGGAGTCATAAATATCCCTCCACCACCTGCAAGTAACAATCTGAATCACCAATTTCTTGTACTCCCTTCGATCCAAATTAATTGACTCGGATTTGGCTAAATTCGGATGTATCTAGACATGTTTTAGTGTTAGATGCATCCGAATCTAGCAAATTTAAGTCAATTAATTTGGATCGGAGGGAGTATATAAAATGTTTACTCCACAGGAGGGGTATGCTATATCCATAACTAGTCTACCAGAACTTTTCTTGACAGGAATTAGGAAAACCGGGAACTCATCAATTCACCTGGAACTAATGCAATTCATAGATCGAAGAGAAGTGGCAAAATTAAAATTTTAAGATGACACTTACAAGGTCAGGGCCTTTAGCTCCTTGAGGTGAAGGGACCTCATGAGGTTGGAGTTGAGCCTAGCGAGCTCCAGCAGCGTGGCGTCATGGGCCTCCTCCTGCGCATACTCGGCGATGTAATGCATGGTTTCCAGCAGCCTTGTGTACCGCGGGAGCGGGTGGTCGAGGGCGCGGGAGACCTGCTCCGCCGCCGGCGACCGGAGCTCGCCGCCTTTCATGACCTGGAGGCGCCGCCGCGTGAAGGCGATGGCGTCGTCCAGAGCAGACTCGCCTGGCACCGCCATGTGAGCCGCGTGGTACAAGCTCAGCAGAGCCCTCGCGTCGTCGTCGGTGGCACCGAAATTGCCCGCACCATCTCCGAACCTTTCAAACACATCTGCAGGTCACGCCACGTACGATTGCTTTAATTAGTATTAGAACCCCTTGTGCCCGTCGACCATTCCTTGTAAATATTGAAATTATAACTTCTACTCTCTCCAGCCCATATTATTGTTCTCAACTGTATCTAAATTCGGATGTATCTAGTTAAGAATTTAGACTAAATGCATTCGTATTGAGAACATTAATATAGACCAGAGGGAGTAACCACTAACCAGTACCTACCTGCCGACACCCAGAACCCGTGCTGTCTAAGCATATGGAAACGAGCAGCAGCAACGCGGAGATCGTCAGAACCGGCGAACTCGCCGGCGACATGGATTCGACTTATGGCCATGGAGATCTCCTCGCGGAAGTGGCCATCCAGCCCAAGACGCTCGATTGTGTCAACCAGTGCCACGGTCTTGGCCACGCCGCCCATGGCCTCGCCGTCCTTGAACATCCTGCCCACTCGCCTCTTCAGCTCCTCCGCCCTCTCTCTCATCCACTCCTCTGACCTCTACATATATACACAAACATGCATGTAAATTAAATAAAAACATTGTTGAAACGATGGACAAAGACTTTAAATTTGCACTTTGCTCGAGATTTAAGAAAAAAAACTTGCACTGAACCAGTATATTGGTTTCTAAAAAAATAAAAAAATAACAGGGAAGGTGAATATGCCATTGCCCTGCCTGTGTGGGAGGAGGGACGTAGGTGGCAAAAAAATCGCCCCAGACGGAGGGGGCAAAGGCGCAGCCACCGTCGGGCACTGCTGCGCCGCTGGTTTTCGCGTCGATCATAGCCGGGCTGCTCACAGTCACAGCAGCAGCAGCATCAGTAGCAGCACTACCTGCGTCCATCTCAGCGGCTATGTGTGGATCTCAGTGGTAATGTGTGGAAGTTGCTGGAGAAGTTGTAAGACTCGTGCTGCATATGGATCTCTATTTATAGGCCCTGAAATTAGTACTCCAATACAGTAAAGCACATGTGCGACACCTTTTCTACTACGTATGTACCATTAGTTGTTAAATTATTTTTAAACATTAGTAAATCATCTCATCAATTTATTGCTCTCTCCCTTCCAGACCGTAAGGCCTTCCGGATTTTGGGTCAAATTTTTACCGTGAATTTGATATATATTTTTTTAGAAAAGAGTATATATTAATCATGAGATATCAATTACGCACGTGCTCTGCAACAACGCATGCCTTAGTAAACTTACGGATGCATACAGCTCAGAAAAATTATGAAAAAGAAAATTTGATAACTAAAGTATGAGTTATAGTCCATAAGTGTACCATTCACTAGTAGAAACCAGGCAATTAGCCCCGGTTCGTAAGAGCCTTTAGTCCCGGATTGCGAATCGGGACTGTCAAAGCGGGACTAAAGGTCCAAGCTTTAGTCCCGGTTCTGTTACGAACCGGGGCTAGACGTCCAACCACGTGGCCCTGCGAGGCGCGCTGGGCGGCAGGACATTTAGTCCCGGTTCGTGTTACGAACCGGGACTAAAGGTTCCCTGCCGCGGCAACATTTTGGGTCATTTGGCTGCCGCGGTAGGGGATGGGGTTTTAGGGTTTTGTGTTTTTTTTTTAATTTTGTGTTTTGTGTTCAATTATTTTTCATTCTGTGTTTTCATTAGAAACAAGTTTTCGTATACATACAAAACGCTACTACACAGTACTTATACACATTGATGTAATATATAATATAATTTCTCTTACAAGCATACATGGAGTCCCAACCAGGTCCAGAGCATGTCTATTTGATTACATGGAGATCATTACATGGATGTTTTAGGGTCTACGTATAGAGTATTCTCCACGTGGGTCTATGACTTCGTCGACAAAAAATCCAGCAAATTCCTCTTGGATTGCTATTAGGCGGTCATCTGGTAGGAGCTTGTCCCGCATCGCATCTAACTATATAAAGAGGAGATCGTATAAATTAGACTCAACACAACTTTTTGTAATAAAAATAAAGGGTGAATATATTGTTCACTTACTCAAACATTTTCCGAGGGCTTCTCAATACTGATGCGAATGAACTCGCACGCGTAGAATCCACATAGATTAGTCTCATGTGGTTGCCTCGCGCACTTTACAAGAATAGAATTCAATCAAATAATAACTCTAGCATGATAAATACACATAAACTAGAAATAAATAGATGCACGGACTTAGCTCGTACTACTTACCGAGAGTGATTTTAAAAATAGCTTCTCACGCCATTGACCACGGACATGGTTCTTGAACTGTGTCCAAACCCTACCCGACAAAGAAAATTAATGTATGAGTTAATAACTACTTGATATCCCAGAAGGAACAAAAGAAACCGATATAGTACGATAATGGTTGAAATTACCTCTGGAGCGTATCGATAATGCTGCGGTACTTTTCAATGTCTTTGTTTAGTGAGTCCATGATGTGAACTCTTCCCAAGTCAACTGAAATGTTTAGAAGAATCCAGTGGTATCTACGCAAGGTTTACATACGTCAGTAACTCATCATTTACACTGAACATCGAGTAAGAAAATTTTAATGTGTACAAGAACTCACTTGCTGTCGTGGTAAGGAAATATTATTTCATTACAGAAATGTTGGTTCGTGAGAAACCGCAATAAGTTATGCTCGGTCTCCAGTGGTTTATCCTTTAGTATAGCTCCATGAACTCGATGTGGGTCAATGAACCCAAATCCATTGATAGCCTTTCTTTTACAATCGAGCATCTTCATTTTGCATCATTATATATAGCATACAAATGAACAAGCTAAGATAGAGACCTAATTACATAAATAAAGTAATCACTTACAGACAATAGGAACTGAGGATAGTTTTGTCGAGTTCCTTTAGATTGAATAACTGAAATAATTCTGTAAATTCAATAGGGACCCCGTCTTCAGTGAAGTAATGCGATTTTCGAACTTTCAGTAAGAGCCAATATTGCTGTTCTTTTGATGCTTTCATGTACCATTCATGGAATCGTCGCATTTGTGTTGGCATATCCTGAAGCCTCTCAGAACTGGCCAGAGGCTCCCCGTGAATAAATTTGGATGCTACCTCAGCCTTGGGCATATCACCGTGATAATGTCATGAATAGACATATTACATTGCTCGGCCAATATCTTAGCCGTTTCCGGATCCATAGGTTCAACCTCATATAGTTGAGGTTCGGGTATGTTCACCTGGAGTGGGGGAGCGATTGATTTGCTTGTTTCCCCAGCTGGGGAACATCTCTTTTGGTTCTTCGGCTGCTACTCGATTGTTTTGCTTGTTTCCCCAGCTGGGGGACGTCCGTTCTGATGCTTCCGCTACCACTTGATTGTTTTGCTTGTTCCCCCTGCTGGGGAACCTCTTTCGTGATGCTTCCTCTACCGCTTGATCTCTTCTGTTTCAGTGTCTTCTGAAGACATCGTGTATAGTCATCTGGCACATTTAACTGAGTTTGGGATGGCTGCGTCAGTAATTTCCTAAAGTGCTCCTTGGTTTCCGGTTTTATTTGGACCTCTGGCTCAGGTTGTTTCTTTTTAAAATGAGCATCCACTTCGGCCCGTACGACCGCATCGGTCTGCTCATCGGTCAGGTCGTAAGACCTCTTGGGAGAAACCGGCGGTACTCTTGGGAGGGGCGACAACTGTCGCTTTGGGCGTCAGTTATCGCTCGACGGAGCGGTGATATTCTTCCGTTTTTGGCCCTTAGTGGGTGGAGGCAGCTGCGTAGATTGAGATAGACTCGTGTTGGGGTCATGGATTGGACTTGGAGGTGGTGGACTTTTACTGGGAGGAGACGGTGCACTTGGAGGTGGACTTGGAGGTGGACTTTTACTGGGAGGAGACGGTTGCCTTGGAGGTGATGGATTGTTTCTCGGTGGAGAAGGTGGCCTTGGTGTCGAGCCTGGAAACTTGATGTATTCTTTTTTCCAAAGAATGAAGCCACAAATGACTTCTCCCAGTGCCGTCTCCCCTTCACCTCTAGGGATGTCAAGCTGTAGTGACTGACACATAGGTTGAATTTCATCCACACCAACACGAGCATAGTCAGCTAGAATCAGATTGCAATGGTAGGTCGCTCCCGGTGCAGAAGGTAAAGCAAAGCCGACCTCCACCTTCATGGATATATTCTTCAGTTTAACATGCAGCTCACAACTAGTCTTCTCCTTAATTGCATCCACGGGGTACACATCCATCGTTGCATCATTACCGTGGCCCTCCATGGAAGCCACGCTGCTTTTCCGTTGCAATGGGCCGACCGTACTGTCTAGTGTAGGATCTTGCTGTCGGAGTCCTTTAAGTTCATTAAGCTCCTGGCGATGCTCCTGCAGCATGGCTTCAAACCTCACGAACCGCTCTGTATCCTCCTCTTTTTGCCGCTTTGTTTTTCTCGATCGGCTTTTGTACGTGTCAAGGTGCTCGGAAAACCCGATAACCCATGGATAAGAAGGTCCGAACACTCTTGTTCGTCCAGCCTTTTCAGGATTTCCGAGAGCCTTTGTCAGCTCATCATTCTCTCCTTTGGGAACAAACGTTCCCTCTTCAACCTCTTTTATCACTTTAATAAGTTCATTCTTGGGTGAAGAAATTTCTTCCGCTGCAATAATCTCGCCTGTTTCTGGGTCTAACGATGCCCCATGCCCGAGTACCCAATTTCTTGACCTCCTGGGCCAACAAGACGTAGCTGGAGTGACCCCTTTAGCCTCCAGGTCAGCCTCAGCTTTATCCCACTTAGGCATGGCACTCCTGTAGCCACCTGTGCCCATATGATGGTGATATTTCTTTTTGGCTGCATTTAACTTATTCTTTGCTGGCATTGCCTTAGCTAGTGCCGAGGTCTTGTATTCCACAAATGCGGCTCAGTTATCCCGCTGCAACTCTAGTGGGCCAGTGAATGGAGGAGTTTTTTTCTTCAAGACATACTTGTGGTACAATCTTTTTTTTCCATTCCTTGAATAGTTCGGCCATCTTCTTAAGAGCAAAGTGCTTGACTTTCCCCGTCATTTGCTGTGTGAGCTCATCAGTCTCCAAGACTGGTAGGGTGAAATGTGTCATGAGAGAATTCAACATCGTATCTCTCGCTCTGTCATCTACAAAATTAGCCCCAGCTGGATCCTTTTTCTTTCCTGGCTTGTTCCAATTCCACGTGGTGATCGGGGCGGTGTCTCTAACAATCACTCCGCATTGACTTGTAAATGCATTCGCAGATTCTTTGGGCTCCAGCGGTTGACCTTGCGGAGAGACTAAGTCAATGCTGAAACGGACATCAATGGGCAACTTGTGTGTCGGGCCTCTTGTCCTTGTAGAAGATTGGTCGGAAGCAGAGGTCTAAGAGAAGAAACATTCGTCAGTACATATATACGAATCAATTAGTGCATCTATACTAGTGAACGATCGATAGAGGCTTTATATACCTCGACGGAGTTTGTTATTATTATGGTGTCTTCACCATGGTCTCCACCATGGTTAGCACCGTCGTCTCCACTATCTTCTCCACCATCGTCTCCTCCAGACAAATTAAGATATTCGGAGCCATCGTAATAAGACCCCCCAGTACCCTTATCCATCATGTTGAGAAGCTCCTCTTCATTCTGTCTACCATCCATAGCTTAACTAATACAGAAAAAGAATATTGCATTAAGTAAAAGAATATTATAATTGCGACAACTTGGATACAGTACTTAGTGATTAAGATAAAGTACAATAATATAAGATAAAGTACATTATTAATACATCTCGCTCATAATATAAAGTACATTATTAATACATCTCGCTCATATCAAACTAGCAAACGCTGGTCGCGTTACATTCTCAGGAGCTCTCTGACGGAGAAGAGGAACCATCACCGGAGAATAGCTCGGGTGAGATCCGTGAACCTGCCAGATATTGGAGAACCTAGTCTCCAAAAGATACATGTATCGTCGTATATGCTCGTCCTCCTCCCTGATACGACGACGTACCACCTCCTCGAGGGCTGGCTCCCTCTGCACCGCTCCCGGACCTCGTGGACGCCACCAAAGAAGCTCCGGGTCGACGATGATACCCGGATTCCTCACCAAGGTACGAGTCCTAACAGGTAGCACCTCCTAGTGCCAACCCGGCGGAGCCCAGACTCGGACATCCCCGACGAAGTCCAGTAGGCTCGGACAAGGTGGACGCTGCATAACTAAATAATAGCAATAAAGAATCATAAAACACAAACAGTAACTAAATCACTAAGTATTGCCCTAATAACGCTAACCCTAAACCTAACACTAACTAAACTAAACCTAATTAACTAAGTAATCTAACTAACCCTAGATAAATACTAATACTAATACTATCTAAATACTAATACTACTAACACTAACCCTAAACCTAACACTAACTAAACTAAACCTAATTAACTAAGTATTCTAACTAACCCTAACTAACCCTAGATAAATACTAATATTAATACTAACTAAATACTAATACTACTAACACTAACTAAATACTAATACTACTAACACTAACTAACCAAAATACTAATACTACTAACACAACTAAATACTAATAGTACTAACACTAACTAACCAAAATACTAATACTACTAATACTATCTAAATACTAATACTACTAACACTAACTAAATACTAATACAATTAACACTAACTAAAATACTAATACTACTAATAACACTAACACTAACACTAACTAAATACTAATACAATTAACACTAACTAAAATACTAATACTACTAATTAACACTAACTAAAATACTAATACTACTAACTAACATTAACCAAAATACTAATACTACTAATTTACAACACTAACACTACTACTAACCAAAACTAACCCTAATTAACTAACCCTAATTAACCAATACTAACGGCGATCACCTGAAGACGGCGAGTATGAAGGCAGAGAAGGTGTCCATGGCTCAGGCGAGTGTACGCACTCAAGTGTGAGGAGGCGTGAGATGCAGGTGGCGAAGGCAAGAGAGGCGGCGGCGTGGGGCTCTTCTCACGGTGCGAGGCGCGGACTGACGACGACGCGCACGATCCTCTGGGGAAGAAGTGATCTGGGGCTCTCTGGGTCGTGCCACGACCCGGGGTGGGGGTGGGCTATTTATACCACCACCCCCTTTAGCCCCGGGTTGTATTACAACCCGGGGCTAAAGGTGTTTTCGGCCACCGCAATTCCCGCGCGCCACACCCCCTTTAGCCTCGGTTTGTAATCCAAACCAGGGCTAAAGGTCACCCGGTTTGTATTACAAACCGGGGCTAAAGGTTATTTTTGGCGCCAAAAGCAAAAATGGTTTAGAGTTTTTCAGAAAATTATGTATTATATATCAAATTTTTCAGAAAAAGAAGATCTATAATTTAAATCTATTATCATACTTTATTATACAACTTAAATGAAAATATCTATTGTTTAACAAGTATTATATTTAGTACAAATGTTGGAAAAATATAGTTTATTATTTAAAAACAGAAAAATACATATAATGTACCAAAATATTCACAAAAAATAATAGACTCATTAGAAATATAATATTTATTACTAAAACTAGTAACTAGGACTAAAACATATTTTCCCACCATTTCCCCCGCTTTCCGCCATGTTTTCCTGCCATTTCCCCCGCTTCCCGCCATTTACCCCGCTTCCCGCCATGTTTTCCTGCCATTTCCCCCACTTCCCGCCATGTTCTCCCGCCATTTCCCCAGCTTCTCGCCATGTTCTCCCGCCATGTCCCTCTATATCTAGGTCGACCGTCATGTCCATCCACACATCCACACCTTCTCTCTCACAACAATGGACACCGCTTACTGGGCCTTTCTGACGCTCGAGGAGACCGAGGCGCTGTGCGCCTCCAGCTACCCATGCCCGTGGGTACCGCCCCGGCTGCTGGATCTTGGCCGGAGGGGTTCCTGTTCCTCCTGTGCCTCAAGGTTCATCCCACCAGGCGGCCATCACGAACCACTTCTACCTCGAGCTCACGCCAGAGCAGCGGATGGATCCCCATTGGGATCCCGACAACCTCGACACCTGGAATGCCTTCTTCGCAAACCGGCAGGAAAGGGAGCTCGCCAGGTACGAGGGTGACGGCCCGCCCCCAGTGAACCACAACGAGGCTGGTCGCCGCCTGTGGTGGGCGAACTGGACTATCGCCGGCGTGATGCGCTACATCGCCATGGGAGACCATCCTCGCCTGAGGTAACCGCACTTTCACCAGTCGCATAGCCACAATAATGGTGGTGGTGGTGAAGGCCTAGGGCGTACTGGGGTCGTCATGCGGGAGCCCCCTCCCCCGCGTGTCGTGAATCCGAGGCCGGAGGATCCATCCGCGTGCTACGAGGAAGGGCTGAGGATCCATCCGCGTGCTTTCTGACGGCAGCGATGGCGATGGCGATTCAAGACGACCACAGGCGTACTGTGGGCTAGATATGATCATGACTAATTTTTACGTTTTAATATTAATAAATGTCTGGCCACAGCAAGTTGCAATACTACCTATTGAGATCGAGATAGTTCATATCCATATACATATAAGAAGATCATTAAAAATAAAGGTTTAATAATATTGTACATTACCATCATCCACACATGTTAGAGTTTTCTTCTAATCCGTAACCATGGAGCATCTTCCTTACTTAACTGGATGCTTGGGTCATCCTTCACAGCGAAGGGCGGAATTTCATGAAACTTATCATAATCTTCTAACATGTCTGTCTTATCCTCCACCCCCACGATGTTTCTTTTTCCTGAAAGAACTATGTGGTGCTTTGGCTCATCGGATGCTGTATTCTTTTGCTTATCTTTCCTTTTTCTCGGTTTGGTAGACATGTCCTTCACATAAAAAACTTGAGCCACATCATTGGCTAGGACAAATGGTTCATTTCTATACGCAAGGTTTTTGAGATCCACGGTTGTCATTCCGTATTTCTTGTCTACCTCAACCCCGCCTCCTGTCAGCTTGACCCATTTGCACCGAAACAAAGGAAACTTAAAAAAAGGTCCATAGTCAAGTTTCCATATCTCCTCTATGTAACCATAATATGTATCCTTTTGTCCATTCTCGTCTGTTGCATCAAATTGGACACCAATGTTTTGATTGGTGCTCTTTTTATCGTGGGCTATCGTGTAAAATGTATTCCCATTTATCTCGTATCCTTGGAAAGTCAATATAGTCGAAGATGGTGACCTGGTCAACAAGTACAACTGCTCTCCAACATTTATGTCATTCATGAGATGTGTCTGCAACCAACCGCCAAAAGTCCTCATATGTTCATCTCTAATCCAGGAGCCAGGCTTCCCCAGGTTGTTGGAGTGTACAATATTCTTGTGTTCCTCGATATACGGAGCCACCAAGGTGGAACTTTGCAGAACTGTGTAGTGTGCTTTAGTGAGAGAATGTCCATCCATACAGATCATTGCTTTCTTTTCTAGCGTGCCTTTTCCACTAAGTCTACCCTCATGCCGTGATTTAGAAACACCAATGGGCTTAAGGTCAGGAATAAAGTCAACACAAAACTCAATGACCTCCTCTGTTCCATATCCCTTTGAGATGCTTCCCTCTGGCCTAGCATGGTTATGAACATATTTCTTTAACACTCCCATGAACCTCTCAAAGGGGAACATATTGTGTAAAAATACAGGACCAAGAATGTTAATCTCTTCGACTAGGTGAACTAGGAGGTGAGTCATAATATTGAAGAAGGATGGTGGGAACACCAACTCGAAGCTGACAAGACATTGGACCACATCTTTCTGTAACCTTGGTAGACTATCTAGATTGATTACCTTCTGAGAAATTGCATTGAGAAACGCACATAGCTTCACAATGGGTACTCGAACATTTTCCGACAGGAGTCCCCTCAATGCAATTGGAAGCATCTGGGTCATAAGCATGTGGCAGTCATGAGACTTTAGGTTTTGAAATTTTTTCTCTGCCATATTTATTATTCCCTTTATGTTCAACGAGAAACCAGACAGGACCTTGATACTGTAAAGGACTTCAAAAAAGATTTTTCTTCTCTTCTTTGGTAAGAGTGTAGCTAGCAGTACCTTTAAACAGCTCTGGATGCATGTCGTCTAGGTATTTTATATGTTGTTGGTCCTGTCGTGCTTCAGGTGTATCTTTGCTCTTCCCATACACGCCCAAGAAGCCTAGCAGCGTCACGCAAAGATTCTTCGTCAGGTGCATCACGTCAAGTGCAGAGCGGACCTCTAGGACTTTCCAATAGGGTAACTCCCAAAATATAGATTTCTTTTTCCACATGTGTGCGTGTCCGACATCGTCCTTCGGAACAGATTGTCTACCAGGACCCTTTCCAAAGATTACTTTTAAATCCTTCACCATATCAAATACATCATCACCAGTACAGCGGATAGGCTTACACCGGCTGTCTGCCTCACCATTGAAATGCTTACCTTTCTTTCTTAGGGTGTGCGTGGGCGGAAGAAAACGACGATTCCCCGGGTACACATTCTTCTTACATATATCCAAATATATACTTTCAGTCTCGTTTAAATAGTGTGTGCATGCATTGTATCCCTTGTTTGTCTGTCCTGAAATGTTACTAAGAGCAGGTCAATCATTGATTGTTATGAACAACAACGCTCGTAGGTCAAATTCCTCCTGCTTGTTCTCATCCCACACACATACACCTTGTCCGTGCCACAACTGTAAGTGTTCTTCAACTAATGGCCTTAGGTACACATCAATGTCGTTGCCGGGTTGCTTCGGGCCTTGGATGAGCACTGGCATCATAATAAACTTACGCTTCATGCACAACCAAGGAGGAAGGTTATAGATACACAGAGTCACAGGCCAGGTGCTATGACTGCAGCTTTGCTCCCCAAAAGGATTCATGCCATCTGTACTTAGACCAAATCATAAGTTCCTCGCATCACCTGCAAAATCTGGAAACTCTCTCTCGATTTTTCTCCACTGCGACCCATCAGCGGGGTGTCTCAACATCTCGTCTTTCTTACGGTCTTCCATGTGCCATCGCAACAACTTGGCATGCTCTATGTTTCTGAATAAACGTTTCAACTGTGGTATTATAGGAGCATACCACATCACCTTGGCAGGAACCCTCTTCATGCGGCGCTCGCCCTCAACATCACTAGGGTCATCTCGTCGTATCTTATACCGCAATGCAGTGCATACTGGGCATGCATCCAACTTCTCATACTCCTCGCCGCGGTAGAGGATGTAGTCATGAATGCATTCATGTATCTTCTCCACCTCTAATCCTAGAGGGAAGACAACCTTCTTTGCTTCGTAGGTACTGGCAGGCAGTTCGTTATCCTTTGGAAGCAACTTCTTCATTATTTTCAGCAACTTTTCAAACCCTTTGTCAGTCATATCGTTCTCTACCTTCCATTGCAGCAATTCCAGTGTGCTACCCAGTTTTTTGTGCCCATCTTCACAATTTGGGTATAACAATTTGTTGTGATCCTCTAACATCTTCTTGAACTTCAACCTCTCCCTTTCAGTTACGCATTCTTCCTGGGCATCAGCAATGGCCCGACTAAGATAATCATTGAGCAGATCTGATGCCCGTTCTTCATCTTTTTCTTTATCAATGTCTTCCATTGTAGTACCATCGTATTCAGGATAGTCATTGTCATTCTCTTCTTCTTTGTTGTCTTCCATCATAACCCCTCTTTCTCCGTGCTTGGTCCAACAATTATAGCCGGTCATGAAACCAGACCGAAACAGGTGGCTGTGAAGGACTCTTGAGGAAGAGTATTCCTTATGATTCCGACAGACACCACATGGACAAGACATAAAACCATTCCGCTTGTTTGTCTCGGCCACAAGAAGAAAAGAATGCACGCCTTTAATGAACTCGTTAGAGAGTCGGTCAGCGTACATCCATTGCCGGCTCATCTGCATTATATAATTAATTAAGTACATCAAACATAATCATAATTAATTAGTACTAATGTAAAAAACAAAATTAAAGCTAGCAACCAGGACTAAAGATATGATGAACCTTTAGTTCCGGTTGGAGGCACCAACTGAGACTAAATGTGGATGTGGAGACAACATGTCGACACTATATCCTCAGTGGACAGCACGAAGCCAGTAAATTAAATGACGGCACTATTTTGGGTGGGTGGCAGCATAATCATAATTAATTAGTACTAATTTAAAAAACAAAATTAAAACCAGCAATCGGGACTAAAGATATGATGAACCTTTAGTCCCGGTTGGAGGCACCAATCGGGACTAAATGTGGATGTGGAGACAACATGTCGACACTATGTCCTTAGTAGGCAGCACTAAGCTAGTAAATTAATGACGATACTATTTTGGGTGGATGGCAGCATAATCATAATTAATTAGTACTAATCTAAAAAATAAAATTAAAACCAGCAACCGGGACTAAAGATATGATGAACCTTTAGTCCCGGTTGGAGGCACCAACCGGGACTAAATGTGGATGTGGAGACAACAGGTCGACACTATGTCCTCAGTGGGCAGCACTAAGCCAGTAAATTAAATGACGATACTATTTTGGGTGGGTGGCAGCACTATGCCATGGTGAGTGTGTCGACATTATGTCATCAGTGCCCGACACTATGTTGTGCTACTTATCTATAAATATGCATGTATTCTTGTGAAGAACTGCAAGATGGTGTGCGAGACCAGGGACACCACTACGGCAGAGCTTCTCGAAGATGTCTTAGGACCTCGTCCTCAGACATCTTCGAGGAGCTCGCCGTAGAGGCACTCTCTAATATATGAAATTAGTTAGCTCCACCAGCATACTGATCTAGCTAGAGAAGATATAAACTGAAAGATGGTGTGCGAGAGCAGGGACACTACTACGGCAGAGCTTCTCGAAGATGTCTTAGGATCTCGTCCTCAGACATCGTCGAGTAGCTCGCCATAGAGGCACTCCCTAATATGTGAATTGTTTTAGTTATCCGGCGTATTAATCTATAGCTAGAGAAGTTATTAACTCAAGATGGTGCCAGAGGGACACCACTACGGCGGAGCTTCTCTCGAAGATGTCTTAGGATCCTATCCTCAGACATCTTCGAGGAGTTCGCCATAGAGGAGCTTCTCGAAGATGTACTGTGATGTCTTCTTATCAACCTTTTATGAATTAACCCTATCTTTGTGACAATTTTTTCAGTTTGTTGAACGCAGGTAGACGAAGAAGGATATTTTGCCCAGCTAGCTAGTTAGAATGATGAAATCATGCATGTGTGTGCTTCTAAAATCAAATTTCGAGACTATGTGCCAAAACAAGATATATATAGATAGAATCTACATATTGTGATATTTACCTTAGAGTTCCTTACATTAATACAAGATAGATAGAGTCTAAACATCGATCTCATGCTATCATTGCAAAAATTACTACCAAACTAAATCCATCTACAAGATAGAGCGTGAAATGAGCTAATATAGCAATGAGAGTTCAAATGATGAAGTTGCTCACCTTTTAGAACCTTTGGATAGATGGGGCACCACAAAATATAGACAAATCTTGAGGAAAAAAAGGGCATGAACTCGAGCTTGAAGCAAGAAAGAGAGAGAGGAGAGCCACCAGCTTGAATGGTGGCTCGGGCAGGGGAAGAAGATATAGCCAGACCTTTAGCCCCGGTTCGTGTCTAGAAACCAGGGCTAAAGGTCCACCTTTAGCCCCGGGTCGTATAACAAACCGGGACTAAAGGGTCTGGCGTCTGACCCGGCCTGCCTGAAACCCTTTAGTCCCGGTTTGTTACATGACCCGGAGCTAAAGGTCTTGTCCGAACCGGGGCTAGTGCCTGCCACCCCCCTGGGGCCAGTTCTAGCCGTTGGACCGGAGCATTAGTCCCGGTTTGTAGCAAAACCGGGGCTAATACCCCTGGACCAAAGGTCTGTTTTCTACTAGTGATTGGATATCTATTTGAAAGAAGTTGGCAACGGTATAATTTGTGCTTTTTTTAATAAGTCCAAAATTATGCATGTTGGTTGAACTACTATACGTCGAACGTTGTGCCAGAAAGTTTTGGAGCTCAGACTACAAGTAGACATTCAATTTATTTATTTTAAACGACATTTCCAATTTTCTATTTTTTTGGCCAGAGAGTCTTGATCTAGTTAAGTATCCACACCACAAGCATGCAACATATTTTGTATTGTAGCCTACACACAAATGACATTATTATGGATCATTGGCTTGCTCGATACATCTATGTACTTGTAGGTATTCATAGGAAGTGAGCCTAGCTCAACTGGTTGGGGGAGTTAATGTACAAATCCAACACCAAGGTTCAAATCCTCATGGATAAAATTTAGGTTCCTATTTATACTTAAGGACTAGGCTATCCTGGTACTCATGCAATTTATTCTGAGAACCAGACTTGATATTTAACCAAGTTTAAAAATCCTAGTACTCATGCTTAATGACTATGTGTATCCCTAGTTGGTGCAGAGGCTAGGAAAGTAAAATCCTCCCTCCATTTTTGATATTACATGAGATGTATGTATAAACTGCACCCCTCTCCCTCCTCTGCGCGCGTGGAGGCGGTTGCCGCGGGTTGTGTGCGGAGCTGGTTCCGTGGCCACTCATGGCGAGGTGGAGCAGCGGCGGTTGGGGTGGAGCGACGATGCGGCGACGTGCTCAGATCCGGTTGGCGGCGCGGCGGACTAGCTGCCCATCTGGTCCGATCTGGGATGGTGGGCTGCGGGTCGGTGCTCGCTCATCTAGTCTGCACCTATGGTATTGTCTCTTCGTCGAGCTAGCGGTCATGGCGGTGGGTCTCCATAGATCTGTCGTCCTAGTTCCGGCGGGTCTTGGTGGCCGGTGAAGACCGGCGATGTGGGGGATTCCGGTCTGGCTTTGAATAAAGGGGGTTGGTCCTAGGATCCCTCTCACGCCAGGACGAAGATCTACCTTCTCCATGACTTCATCAATCTGGTTGGAGTGTTGTGTTCCGGAAGATTCCGCTGGTGAACTCCAATGGACGACATGCCGGAGTTCGTCAGATTGGATGGATCCCGGTCGTGCGCAACCATGTTTTTATCTGAACGTTTGGTTTCAGAGAGAGTGTTGTGAAGCTTTACATACTATTGCCATCAAGAACATGCTATTAGTCCCATGGTGAAGTCAGTCGTGGAGAATAACATGAAAGCCAAGGTCTGAAGAATGGTAATGGTGGTGTGAATCTTGTTTGCGATAAGGTTTTGTCTTGGTGTTCTAGGTCTTGGAGCAGCGACATTGGAAGGTGGTTGCGACAGTACATGAGATTTCCAGAGTTTAAGCTGCAGGGTGAAAATCCAAGGTCTGGCCTTAATTGGTTGTGTCTGGCAATGGCCTTGTTGAAGGCATTGTTTTATCTGCGCGGACTTTCTTCAAGGTGAAAACCTATGATCGATGATCAAGACGATGACGGCGCTAGTGCACTGTTTCCTTCTTGGAGGCGTCGCTTTTAGAGAGGATGGATTTCTAGTGTTGCCTTGGTGATGTTTGGTCGCTGTTGTAGGGCATAGATTAATAAAGCAGAACTTTCTTTTTCCTGTAATTCTTTATTTTTGTTGGCCGTGTCCATCCATAATGCCATTGGGTAATGCCTTGTTGCAGAGGCCGGGTGTAATTGGTATCTCACGATATTAATATATGCTCCTTTAAAAAAAATAGGGTCGGGCCTTGATTTATCACGCGTTCTTACCTAAAACTACAATCAAATAATATGTCATGTCATTCCTGATTGTTCTTCGAGATGGTTTATATTAACTCACACAATTGCGTGGTTTTGCGAATCCCGCATCAACTGGTAATTAACTTAATCCTAGTTTAATACCAACTCACATGTAACTCTCAGATGGCTTGAATCACCACTCAAACCCAATGGTTAGAACATTTTTCCTGAACTCCAACCCAACCGATATACACTCTCGGGGCTCATGGATCACGATGCAAATCCACCCTGCCCCTGGAGTCAACAAGGCTCTAAACCAATTCAAGCAGCAAAACCGTGCTACTCGTATCTATTATGCCAGTACGGGAGGTTGGATTTGTATTCTAAATAAGTTTTTAACATATGTTTTTTCTCTACGGGCGTGTTTTGTTGTCCAGAGAGCCCCTTCTCGTATCTAGCCGGAAGAAATAAGCATGTTTTCTTTCCTGGATTGCACGATTTTCTCGCATGACACGTAATTTAAAACAGGGCAAAAGTTGATCAGCTGAAAATGACCAAATCGGTCGTTTCCACGTGGAAAGGCCCCGGGGATGTAAACTTTGGCTCGTTGGGTGCAACCACCCTTACTTAACAATGTTAACTTAATCACTCCCAATCTATATAATACACCGATTTAAAATAAGTTCTACATGGAAAAGATGTGTTCAACGTTGTGATTCCATTTTCATGATCAGTTCCTAGTTTTGTAGACTTTTAGGGTTCTATTTCATCCTCATATTTTTTATGGTTTTGGAGGAATTTCGTAGAATTAGTCGTACTAGGGTGACCGTTTGAAATTTTCTTCAAGGTGTGGTTTCGTCTTACCGTTTGGCATAATTTTCATGTTGTAAGATTTTTGTTTTGACATTTATAAACGAGTAGATCTAAACTATCATAATACACTGTACGTAGACATATATCTACTCGTATACAAATGTCAAAACAGAAAACTTACAACAGAAAAGTCATGTGAAACGATGAGTTGAAGCTTCTCCGCAAAGGAAATTTCAAATGGTCAACCGTGTGGGATGAATTTGGATAAATTATTTCAAATGCTCCAAAAGAAACACGAAATAGAGTTTTTAAACATTCAACGAAACTAGGAACCATTTGCCGGAATGAATTCATAACATCAAGTAGCATCTTATTCACGTAGGCATTATCTCAAATAGAAGCATTGTTAGATAGATTAGAAGCGATTAAGAAAATGTATGTTAGTTCAACACACAAAAAAAACTACATTGCCTTCTGTTACACACGGTAAGCAAACACCATGGCTTTTCTCCCATCTAGCACTTTGTGGTCAATCAGTCAAGATGCCAAAGTTAGCAGAAGACAATCTTACCGCATAGAACATTTTTTGTAGATGGCATCGAACATTTGGCAGACCAAGTGTCTACTCCAAACTTATAAAATTGAAAACACAAGGACAGTCAGGATTGGATGATACCCGATCATGATTCCTAACCGAGAGGATATCGGTCAATCCTAACCTTTCTTTTGTTTTCAGTTTCATATTTTTGAAGAAAAGAGAGGGACAACGAAGCAAAACCCTAAACGCTAAGCAAAACCCCGCCCGCAGAGTAACCAAACGCGCCCATACATGAGTAGTGTGCAATGTGCATGCCCTCTTCCCAGGATGCCCTCTACATGTTTAAAATTATGGCTACCACAGTTGGGTCTGACGTGTACACACTAACACAGTCGAGATTGTGTCTGGACCTGGAAGAGTCGGCGTGCAGCTTTGTCCGGTTCTCGTGGTCTTTGGGCGTCATTTAGCTTCCGGCCGCGCACCATTCAGCAGCCAGATCAACAATGTTTTGAAAGACTAATTAACAGCGTCGACGAAGCTGCTTTAATTACTGCTGAAAATGACATGTCTGATTTGGGTCTAGCGTGTACACACTGAAAAATGACATTACACAAAGAAGAAAGGTGTGGAAATGACATTATTTGGATGCTGGTTCACGGCGAAACTGCAGAGCTGTGGCTCTCCCATACATGAAACATCCATTCTTCGTTTGGTACACCTACGTACCTGCACGCGGCTGAGAGTGAGCGCGACAAGCCCGGCCCTAGCTACATAGTACGAATAAGATGCATAGGAATGCACCCCTACCTAGTACGTGGTTGTAGGCTATGAGACACAAACCAGTGCATTTGTTTGACAAATCGAGATGGACGGTGCAATGACTGCCTGAAAATAAAAGTTCTTTTCCCCGAAATATTGTGTCACAAACATAATACCTGGCTGTACGCATGAATTTTGTTTGTGTCCCAAACTATTGTGTCGCAAACACAGTCACGGGAGCGGGCGGCCGACTATGGCTCATAGCTGCGGTGCCAGCTATGTGGAATTCATGGCACATCGCGTCTCGCTGCTGCCACCATCGCTTCAAAACCAATTTCTTGGGAGTCGGTAACAACAGCAAAGGCAATGAGCGTCTAAGTTAAGATGGTGACATAGGGACACACTCTAATCCATCGTATCCCATTCACGGGACAGGAGTGATCCGGCAGGTAACACCTGGCAAAAATGGCAGTCTAGACTTCGAATCTCTCTACATGCTATAGTCACCAAATGTTGATTAGAAAGGTAGTTTTTTTTATTGTACCATCTTCCCATATATATACCCCTTTTTGGAATGCATAAAAATTGGCTTAAAAACAAACATGCACGGCACAACAACGTACATCTGATGGATATGAACTTAGATGATAAATTTGTACTCCAACTTTAAGATTAATCACAGATTCACAGGAGTTTTTTTTTTAATCATGGGAGTTGACAACAAGATAGGCGCTGGGTATTCATAGGGAATTGTTGCAAGAGACCATCTAGACACTTCAACACAACTTAGGTGATCATCCCTTACATATGAAATGTTTCAAACTCTGCATCAATGCAAACTCTAGACATGCCAGAGAAGTTACAAACTTTGCATCAATACAAACTAACGATGCTCAATCCAGTGTAATGCACATTCAAGTATACAGCTCTTTGGTCACATCCAATAGCAGGCAGTTGGATCAAAGAACAAGCCCTTCTATGTAGTTCTTGTGTCACCATTGAAGAGAACAACTCACACATACATCCAAGCACACTACTGCAATGAAACTAATTCAATAAAATACAACCTTCAAACATTTCAAAATTTCACGGCACAAAAACTTGTGCCCGATCATATCTATCTGACTATAACTAGCTGAAAATTGAGAAATTAACTAATTTACAACCCATATCCCCTTTCGGTTTTCTGAAAGGAGGCTTTTCAAATACATTAGCACCTTCCAGGGGAGTACTGTCTCAAGGTACTAGTACAAAGCATTTTCTAAACTAGGGCCTTCTTACTTAAAATGCCCACCTGGTGCTTTACATAAATACATCAGGTTATCATCATCCAGCAATATAAGATGGTTGATGCTGCAACTCGCGAGGAGAAAGAAAATGAGTTGCCCTTATTTGTACTGTATCACTGTGGCGATTAGGTTCATCGCATTTGCTGTAAAGAAGAGCCACTAGATTGTAGTGGTGAGTGTACAACAGCCAGAAGGGCCAGTAACATGTTCTAGTGGCAGTCAGAAGTTTGTTAAAATTTTATCTATCGACATACCATCAGCAACAAGAGCTCTAGTAATTTCCTGCAAATATTATCATAGACAAAGATTAGCTTGTGGGTATTGAAACGAGGCCACAAATTTAGAAGTAGGACAATGGACAATACTATTCTTTAATAACGACAATAGACATTATGACAGGCCTCAGTTTGAAACCATCCAAACATTAAGAGAACTTGTCTTTAATTATAAGGTTCAAAAAGCGACAGGTGTTAATTTCTAGCTTTGCCTCTGCCCAGTGCCTATCTCGCCTGCGCGCTTAAGCGCACAAATAGCAAGATTAAGCGCTAGGTGTTTTGCTGCCGCCTAGCTCGTAGGCACGCTTAAGCACACGACTAGGCACACTCTTTAACCATGTTAATTATTACTCTGAATGTACAGCTATTTGCTAGGTCTCGGCGTCTGGGTAGCATATTTGTACAGGCACTTGTTAGGCTACAGATATGGCAACGAATATAGAATAGTAACTACCAATCCAGAGCAAGATCAGAATGGCCCGCTAAAGTCAATGGCGCACTGCTGTCTATATTTATAAGTAGTTTCATCTTGAGAAAAATTAAGCTGACCATGTATTATTGCCAGAAGGATATGTTTCTGATATACATGTGTCTAAAATAACAGAACAAATGCAGCATCTGGCGTAAAGAAAGCATTGAGACACGTGACTGAAGATCAGTTAGCTTCCTCTATCATTAGCTACACAATTCAGGAATTAGAACATAAGAAAGCTAGGCATACCTCAGACATCTGTTTATGTCCACACAAAATTGCTCCCATTGATGAAGGATTTACAACCTTCTTCGTCCTTGAAAAAGCATTCTGCAACACGCAAAAGAAAAATATAAGAATGCATGGGAGCACGATGAGCTAATAATAACCCAAAAGGCAGAATGATAATGGTACCTGAACATAGCCTCGCTGACCAGTCCATTGATCGTCTGGTCTAGAGAGAACAGGTACAATTTTTATTCCTCTAGACTCCCAGTCACCGAACCTCTCCTGTCAGAGCACACAGTTCAAGCCGTTATATACATAAGTCAATACTTGGAAATCATAGACCAAAGACTAACACCAACCTGATATGCCATCCTCTGAAGGTTTCTAGCCCCATAAAAGAGGCGAACATCAATATTCTCATTTTCACCAAAACCCGACTCGATGAGTGACCGGATTGGGCTGCAATGAACGAATGTACAGAAAGATGGTATGAGCAGCACACTCCGATGGACACTTTCTTCTACAGATCTACTCTCTACATGACTGATACGACTGAAACGGCAGTTTGTTGGCTTAAAATGAGGGTAAATTCATGTGCGGGCTAACGTGGATGCATCATATAACTATAGATGTAACAACGTCCCAACAGAACAAATTACCTATAAAACTAAACATGGATGCACTGTGGATGTCCCTCCAATTGAAATGATAAAAAGATAAAATCAAAAGGGGCCATCACCGAGAAAATACTTGGAATGTGACAGCCTAAAGCATATTCTGCAGTTACCAAGCAACTCAATTGGCTGTGACTTAGGACCAAATGTGTAAACACCTGAGGAAGTACTGTATAATTTCCTATCTAAATCATTTATTCAGCCCTAAGATTGAGCAATTGTGTATGAAAAAAATTCATTCTATTAGTAGAACACAAGTAGAGCACTTCCATTAGTAGAACCGTAGAACACTTACATCAGTATAACTGTAAACAAATGAACCGTAGAAGCACAAGGGGGCAGATAGGCACCTGATCCCGGATCCGGTGGCGAAGACGAGCACCTCGCGGGCGTCGTTAATCCTGTCAACCTCGAACCCGCGGCCGACGACGCTCCCACCGACGCGGACGAGGTCACCGGGGCGGAGATCGCAGAGGCCCGCGGATGGGGTGCCCGGCAGGCGCTTGACTAGGAATTCGAACGATCTGAGGGCCGAGGAGGAGGCCGGGGGAGGGGAGGAGATGGCGAGGAAGATGGGGTAGGGCGCGGAGGGGAGGCGGAAGGGGAGGAACTGGCCGGCGGCGACGTGGGAGGCGAGGAGGGGCGCGTGGGAGGAGAGGTCGAGGGAGACGTGGAAGAGGGAGGCGTCGGGCGTGGCGGCCCGGACCGCGGAGACGGGCGCCTCCGTCCAATCGGTCGGGGCGGGCGGCGGGGTCGCGAGCGCGGCCGCGGCGGCGTTGGAGAGGACGCGTAGGTGGTGCGGGCGGAGGAGGCGGAGGCGTCGCGGCGGCGATCGGAGGAGCATCGGGAGGAGTCAGCGAGGATGCGGGAGGCCGCCGGCGGATTATTGGGGGAGGAGGGATGCTGCGGGCTGCCGGATCTCGGTGGCCTCCCGCGTGGCAGGAAAGTTTTGTATAGGACGTGCACATGTTTTTTTTGGGGGAAGGACGTGCACATGTTTGATTTCTCCTCAAGTCGAGAGGAAAATTTCCCCACCCCAAAATAGAATTACAGAAATGACATGCAACATTTGGAACACGAAATTGTTGCGTCTCTGTACATGCTTGCATGGATCACAATTTGATCCATGCGCGACGAAATCGAACGAAAAATTCAGAAGATTTTACATGCTACAAATCTGTTACACCACATGTGCACCCAATAGTAGGTTCATGCTAGTAACCATCAGATAGGATTGTAAGGGCCTCTTTGGATTGAAGGATTTTCAAATGAATTTTGAAGGATTTTAACCCATAGGATTTTTTCCTAAGAAAACCTTTTGGATCAAAGGTATCACACCTCCAAAGTTCCTATGGATTGCATTCCTACACCCCAATGGCATAGAAATTTTAACATCCACTCAAATCTCTTTTTACACTCATTCGCGTATGATTGAGACACTTTTCCCGTGTTTTATCCAACCGACTAAAGCCTGCAGATTTCCTCTGTTTATCCTCTGTTTGAAATCATTGTTTCGTACTTGTGACCCTGTCAAATTTCTGTGTTTTTTCTATTCCAGTGTTTTGAAATCTTGTGATCCAAAGAAGCCCTAAGTAAGAAACTGAGACAATCTCAGTTTTCTCCCTCCAAAATGATTATTACCATATTAACCGACAATTCTATTCAATAGAATTTTATAAGAATTTTGGGGGGTTACAATTTCGTAGGACATCTCGTTGTGCCCAAAATAAAAACATGGAAGCTTGCAGTCCAGATGTGGGGCCTTTCTCTATTTATATTTATACTACTACTCCAATCCATATCTATCTAGATTCAGAAAACCTGCTACAACTAATTTGGTTTAAAGGTAGTAGATCGATCGATTGAGATTTTTGCAATACTGTGGAAGGTTCGTATAGGATCCAGACGTCACTATCCTAACATATGGCGTGCATGTCTCTCTATCCACCAATCAAATATCAACACGTACAAATTGAAGTTATTGAGCATTTCTTAGCCAACCTTACATACAAATAAGTGATTTGTGACTACTCCAAACACTCATATATGGTCATAAAGATGGTGACCATATGTTCATAAAAAAATACATGCAACACTATTAAGTGTAACATGGTTAATACGGAAACAATGGTAGGTTGGAAACACCTGGCCAATTTTACATGTGACTATAGTGTTGCATCTTCTGCTTTGTTCAGTGAAGAACAAAATAGAAGTCATAGGTCCAGAAGTTTAACCCAAGTAAATGATATTTCGTCATTTAGAAATTTATAATTTTTAATATGTTTTATAAAATCCAACATTATTAAACACAAGTAAATAATATTTGATCTTTCTGATCTATAATTTTATAATTCAAATTATGCTTCAAAAATGGCTATTTATATATCTAATATGTTATATTTTTTATTCAAAATTCAAACATGTGAAAAATACCACTACTAAGAAAACAATAAACTCATGCATGTGTGCATCGCAAATGCATGACAATTTAAATTATATAAGTATCTTGTAATTCAGATTAATTTTAAGTAGTGGCGGAGCGTGATAGAAGAGGATGACTTACAATGCAATCGACATATGTATGTAGAAATACATAACATGGTCTTAATAAATCTATGACTATAGAATCGTTAAATAATAAGGTTGTATTAATAGATATATCATTTATTCAGAAATTACCATGTTTTTATATACTAACTAAAAAGAAACTATGCTCCTATGTGCCTTCAAGTCGGCCATTATTGCTTATCACAAATTGAATTTTTAGCTTAATTTTATTGCTTAAGATGGATGCATGGAGACTATTTTGGTTGGTAATGTAAAAGAGATAGAGGGCTAGGAGATGGAGACTGGGAGAGGATCAAACCTAGAGTTGGGAATTAGGAATGAACATGATAAGAAAGGCAAATGCATGTGGTCAGCATCCGAGGGACATGTGATTTTTGTTGGGAATGTAGACCAGGGAGATGGCGAGATAACATTCATTGTGGCTAGATTCACAACTTGTATACTTGGACTTATGGCCCACCGCATCCCACCAAAGACCTCACGACCACACATCTGACCATATTTCGTGTTTTTGGAAGACTAGGCCCTCACCTGGTATGGTCTAAACGACGCTTGTCCTATGACTATGGGTTCCTAGAAACCCAAATTATTACCAAGGAGGGGCATGCTAGACCCAATGCAATCACGATAACGCAGGTCCCTACACAAAACATGCACACCAAGGGATACTATAATGCCGCTCCCAACCATCGGCTCTTCCACCTCTCTTGATTCGGATTTTTATTAGAACATTTGATTATATTTTTTGTATATTGCGGAACTTCCATGTCATTTTCGGATACCAACACTTATGAACTAGATGATACTCCTTGTGTTGTTGCAAGGTGCGTGGTATCTTCCATCGGAAAGGATTTTAAATTCGTATAAAATCAATATGTATAGTGGTACTCAAGACTAGCTTCTAGAGGATACATGGTTGGGGAGCGAGCTATTGTCTCACCAATATCTATCTTTGTACAACATTGTGTAACAAAAAAAAGTTTTGGTTGTTGATGTTTTATCACAAGATCTTTTAAATATAGCTTTTAGACAAGCCCTAACAGGGAACAAATGGTCAAGATGACTTCATTTGGTTTGTCGTTTGATGGTCGTTCTACACTCCAATTAACCTGATGTTTTTGTTTTGAAGTTAATGACTTTAAGAGTGTTCACGTTAAATCCTTATATTTACATCTTATGAGCGACCATACCAGATTTCGCCGCAAGTATATTTGAAAAATGAAGGTTCCACTTAAAATTAAGATATTCGTGTGGTTCTACATGTCCTCCTCACTAAAAATAATTTGTCTAAAAGAAATTGGCAAGGTAGCACAAAATGTTTCTTTAGTGAAAAACAAGAAACAATACAATGTTTATTCTTTGGTTTTCCTCATGCAAAACTAGTGTGGTGAATTGTGCACATGACTTTCAATATTTTACCCCCAACAAACAGAACTAATCTTTATAGAATTCCGTTAAGAGGTGTTGTGAACAAAGATAAAGTGTGGATCTAAGTTGGTGTTTGTGCTTTTATATGGTCCATTTGAAATGTGCACGACGATTATATATTAACAATGCAAAATCTTCTTCCTTTATGTACGTTATCCCGTTGGCTATATCCGTATTGTATGTGGTCCTACCTGCAACCAATGGAGAAGCAAGAGACTTTCAATATGGGTGCAACCAATTGGAGATGATTTATACAACAAGTGCAGCTGGAGTTTTGATTTTAGGATAACATGTTGATGCAATGTCACTCTATGTCATGTTTTATTTTTTTGTTGGCTGGTACACATATCAGCCACGTGTGGTCCATAGTGTAATCCTTTGTAAGACTTGCCGGATGCAGAGGATGGGGTATTTCCCCATTTTAAACAAAAAACTGTGGTACTCAAGAAGAGGCTTTTTACTTATTAAAATAAAAATGTATAGAGATGGATTATTTGGTTGAAAATAAGCATACCGATTAAAGATCTCATAATTTGTGTCCAAATTACATGTCTATATGAAACTGCCAAATACTTGAATAGTAGAAAAATAGTCATATAATTCATGCATGAAAACTCCTTGCATCTGCATTATGCATATTTACATTGCCAGCATTTGTGAGAGAAATCATTCCGGCATACACAGATTGCACGGAACGACGATTTGATTACCAATGAAATCAATGGACATTTCAATCTGGATGACCTCTAACATGAGGACATGTGCGACATTGGAGCCAAGACCACGATACAACGATAAAGAGGACCGGGAGGTAGTGGAAGTGAAGAGGAGATGGAATCAATGCGACGGTAGTTGGAGGATCGTCAGGAGCCATCCGCGAGATCCTGGCCGATGGGTGGGGGGCGGCTGGCAAATCTCGTTGACCTCTGCTGCCACGTGGCATGTGAATTTTGTATAGGACGTGTACAGATTTTATTTCTCCTCAAGGCAAGATGATACATTCTCCCCATAGACTAGATATGGCATGCGAATAATAAACAATGAACATTTGAAGATTGGAGGCTTCAACTGTCAAGATTTGAGAAGATTATAGGCTGCACCTCTGAAGATTTATCAAAACCAATAAGGATCAATATAGAATGACAAAATAGAAAATGTGCACCGTGATCAAATGGATTCTGAAGATTTGGCGGTCATCCAGATGCAGACAGGCTGCTCGGCTATCGGCTCAGCTTTGGCAATCCCTTCTTGATTGTTGTTATACTTATACCGAAGACATCCAAGTCCAGTCTCAACTGTAGGTTGTTTTTTGAAACTAGTAGCTGATGGGATGGGAGGCGATCAATAAATGGAGCCACGGCGAAATGCCTGAATTTGGAGGACAACATGACTCCGCGTTGAATTTTGTTTCGTACAATGCTTCATCGCATGTTGAGTAAGAGTGAGACCCTAAGCTACTAAGCACCTCCAACTTTCGTTTAAAATCCCCTCGATCCAAACGAGGACTGACACAAGTATACAGGCCACAGTGGAAGCATGCAATGAATATTCTAGGAGATGCAGGGTCTATCTCGGTTCAAACATCGATCCAGATTTTTGGTTAATGCAGAAGGTTCACACCGGATCTAGACCTTACTAGCGTTGCGTATGTCTCTTTATTCGTCAATCAGATATCAACCCACACAAATATAATTTACTGAATATCTATAAGGTCGAGAAACGACACCCGATATTTATATAAGAATGCATGTGACACCATCTGGTTTAACATGGTCAACCATGGAATTTCATACTACGTTTGTGTCACCCAATTATTTGTATATGTATCAGCATGTCGGAATCTTCACATGCATGTATACGAGACAAAATTCTAGCTCCAAAATTGTAAACTAGATGATAGTTGATCCTTCAAATTTGTAAAACTATAATTTAAACAATGCTTAAACATGTCTAAAATTTTAACACAAGTAAATGATACTTGATATTTAATATTTATGAACTAATAATTCAAATTATGCTTCAAAAATATCTATTTATTGAACACCTGATATACCATTTTAACATATTCTTAACTAGGTTAGCTTGTCCAGTACGGTGCTGACTACATAGTGAAAATTTGTGTTTAACTACTAATTTTGCTAGTAAAGCTTAGGTCTTGGCTATTTCGTGTCTATTAAGTTGAGATTTGGTTTTTGCTCAGTTAGGGGGTAATTGTATAACCTATCAGCTATAATTGTTGGTTATAAATATATCACTTGTTCTTGTTTAAAGTGTGTTTCTTCCTCTTCTGTGTAACAAAACGAACTACTATATGCATGTTGTCTTATGACCAGCGTGGCCCTGTGGGGAAGTCTCAAAAGACTAGAAAAGTGGTACCCAAATGAAGGAGAATAGCACTACCATACTCGATTTGCATGAAACTATGGTTGTGATGCATGAAAAATTTGCAACAACGTGTCGGTCGGCGAGCTTGATGTCCTTGCGCCATGCCACCAACGATGTGGTAGACAATAAAAGAGTGCTTCACATGGAAGATATGCCTCTGCGTTAGGAAAGAGGAGACGTTGTGAGGATGGGCGAGCTACGACATCGGATGCGGTATAGGAGGATGACGAGCAAAGGAAGGATGAGCAGAGGCCACATGAGTTCATATCTTCTACCTTAGTTTTAGGATGTGATTTTGCAAGGAAATATGGAGGCGAAGCATTAAATGGCATGTCTAGAGGGAACGATGGTGACATAGCCATGAAATGGACTTCTCATAGAATAAAGAATCCAACTTTAAAGTTTAGTCATCAAAATGAGTTTAGTAGAGATTTTCACATCACATGATAATAGCCCGTGTCGCAACTGTTGAGAAGAGAAAGTGGACTTCAGAGGGCAGGTTATACTGAGATTAAATATGGGATGTACCATTTAGTCTTGAGTATTTTGCTTGGCATCTAACGAGGGAGGGTTGATTCTCTTTTTTCGTTGTTGGGAAATCATGAGGGTTTAGCTAAGGGTTGACAACTTAAGTTATAATTATCGGTAGAAATACTTTCTAAAATACACAATCTCACCCACCCCAGCCGAACGAAAAATAGAGATACCAAAAAAGAGCCATAATGTGGACGTCCTAGATATCCGGGTCATCTGGGTCATCGTAGTAAGCCTTCTTTCATCACATTCATATGGCCATCATCGATTGACCAATGTAAAAGGAGTAGCTGCTCTTGAAACAAACGATGACGGGGGGTGGGAGGAGCTTGTTGTCAACCGTACTAATGCAAATTAAACCATGTTGCCCTTTAGGACATGCTCCATTTCTTAGCAATTCCTCTGTTTCAAGTGTTTCTATCTTCACAACCAACCTATCATGGTACTCTCACGAAAGTAACCATAAGGGATGTCAAAATATAATGAGAAGTAGAACAAGACGATATGTGGTGTCCGGGTTTACTCAATAGGGGATATTACGGTTCTTACTATTATGATCCAACAAATTACGATCCTACCATAGAACGTGAGTAAACTCGTGTGTAGGGTTGTAGATTTTAGGGTCACATAATATACCCTACTAAGTAAATCGTAGATTCAATCCACTCAATCTAGATCGTTCGGTCATATAATCATATGGCAAAATCCCAATTTTGGCGAGACATTGATTGCCACCATACCAGGTCGTTCCCTCCACTTGCATCCCTCCGAGCGCAGTCCGTTTTTCCTTTCTTGCGGCACCCATGATGCTATTGTGACCTAGGGAACTCCTAGACCACCACCCCGTTGGAGAAGACCATGGAGGAGGCGATAGCGAGAAGGGAGTAAGATGGAGCCATGGATAAACAACATGATACAAACCCACTAAAATTCTCAAGACATCTTATAATTTCGAAAATTTCCGAATAAGAAAACTCAACTGAGTAACACACATGCATCTCACTAATTTACAGTGGCCAGTCCACCGAAAAGAAATTACAGTGGCCAAGTGGCAGGTGATGGCATTGTGCACGTCTGCACCATAAATGTCCACTCCTCACTCACACGGTCACACCCCTCGTCTCTCCACAGCCACAGAGAGCCGGAGACTATCCCTCAAAAAAAAAGAGAGCCGGAGACTCCAGCGTCTCGTTACCTTACCACGGCATCCCATCGGAGAACCACCGCGAAACCGGAGCAAGATCAAGATGGCCTCGTCTACCTCTCTGCTCCACTCTTCAGCGCTCGCTCCAGCCTTCTCGCCACCTGACCTCCGGCGCAGACTCCCCCCGCCACAGCTCGACCTCCGCAGATGCCACCGTCGCGCCCCCGGCGTCTCACTCGCCGCCGCCTCGCAGGACGTCGAGAAGGATCCCTCTCCATCGCCTTCCCCTCCGCCGACCGATGAATCCGCCCTATCGGTGAGTGGACATTACCCTACCCGCGCAAAGCCGCATCTCTGTCAGACAACCGTCATTCAGAACCGCGCCCAATTCGGCTGACACTTGCCCCTAGCTTAGGCCGTGGCGGAGAGCGTGAAGGTGCTCAAGCAAGCGGCCAAGACGAGGAAGGTGCCCGCCGCCGAGCTGCTGTCGGCGCTGGCCACCATCAAGAAGGCCAAGCTCGACACCTCCGCCTTCTTCGAGACGCTCGGCGGGACGGAGTCCCCCGGCAGGACGTGGATGCTCATCTTCACCGCGCAGGGCCGGCTGGAGAAAGGGAGCTACTTCCCGGTGACAGCCGTCCAGCGATTCGACGCCGCGGTGAGATTCAACTTGTCCTAGAAATGCGCCTGAACCTGCAAAAACTTGTAGTATCTGAAACTCTGATAATAACAGAGTGGGTACTAATTAAATGGTGCGAATTTCCGGTGACCAGGGCCAGAGGATCGAGAACGGGGTGTACCTGGGCCCCGTGGGCAACCTGACCTTCGAGGGGAGGCTGTCATGGAAGAAAAAGATCCTGGCCTTCGTCTTCGAGCGCGTCCGCGTCAAGCTCGGGCCGCTGGGTCCTCTCGAGATCGGCCTCGGCGGCGACACCAGCAGGGAGCCGAGCACCAAGGACCCCTTCTTCGTGTGGTTCTACGTGGACGAGGAGATCGCCGTGGCGCAGGGCAAGGGCGGGGGCACCGCGTTCTGGTGCAGGTGCAAGCGTGTCCCGGCGTGAAGGTTCAGTCCAGTTTAGCGTTTGGAATTTCGAAGATCAGGAAGTTAGCGAATGTTGTGTGTTCTTCAGCTTACTGTACACGATTATTATGTGCACGGATGATGAATGAATTAGATGATGATACTATTGCTTGTGTTGTGTATACTTTTTCAAGTGATGGTCAGGAGATATCTCTGTATGTAAATATCAGTTAGAATCACGAGCAGCTGGTCAGATTCAGATTAAAATTCAGGTCGAATCAATATAAAAGGCAAAGCTTTCGCCTCTTTCCAAAAGAATGAATTCACGTCAAATCCAAAATGCAGAAGTGCATGGTAGGAAAGATACAGTGCTGCATCAAACACATGTTCACCCAGAGGTGACACGCTGCTTCCAATTTCCTAGTCCAAATTCTAACAAATGAATGGCAAGAACTGGATTAACACGACCGCTTGGTAGCTAGATTCACTTAACAACATTAATTTTACCTATTGAAAGCACAAGAATGGGATCGATGACGGCGACAGTTGAGAGTAAAATATTTTTTACAGGCCTAGTTTGGCAACAAAGTTTTCACAATACTAAAGTTTACAAGACTACAGTATTTACTTGCCTGGGCTAGCAATACTTTAGTTTTAGAAAAAGAGATCCGGAGTTGTTTTTCCAATACTTCAAAAATAGCACGTTTTGAGAGATAATAAAATATTAATAGTACGGTATTTAATCATACACTACAGGAAAAAATGGCGTTGCCGTGCATCGTTGCTTTGCCTTTGCCGTGCATCGTTTCAGCTAAACACACGGCAAAGAACACATACACGGCAAAATCGGTCAGATTACACGATAAAGAAAACATCCACGGCAAAGCCAAAGAAAAGCACGCGGCAAAGAAATAATGCACGGCATAGGCCAGAAAAAGTACATGACAAAGAAAAATACGCACAGACGCCCGTCAGCCCACCACCTCGCCCAGCTTAACGGTACTGTGGTATGATTTGTATGGCTTTACCGTGTACCACACTGTCACGCACGGCAAAGATTTGAATCTGCAAAAAGAAAATTGCCGAAACTTATAATTTTGCAAATATTAGAGGTCTTTGCCGTGTACTGTTATACGGCCAAGAGGTCTTTGCCATGTGGTTGTACACGGCAAAGAGGTCTTTGCTGTGTAGTATTGCGCGGCAAAGGCAAGGTATTTTTTGCCTTTTTTTATCTCCTTTTTGCATGCATTTTAGCACGGCAAGATCTTTGCCTCACTTTTGTTAGCATACATTTTAATTCTATTATCGTCCATCTTGCATTGTGGTCACATATCCTAGGCCCACATGGAGGAGATTTGGTGTGATTCTGGTGCTCCGGCGGTCCTACTCCGGCGAAAACCCTATTCTGTGGGCCCGGAAGCTCTACCCCCTAGCTTTTCCCGCATGAGGTCCGACCGATGTACTTTTTCATAGGTTTAGGTATGTTTACTCCATACGTACATTGAAAACCAGGTTGAGTTCCCTTTGGCATATTCAAGCCTTCGGTAAACCAGAAGCAGGACATTTTCACCATATTTCGAGGAATCCACAAAGTATTATCGTCTGAATGTGAGGAAGGTCACACCGGGGAGCCATCCATTGCACCATATTGGTGAATTACACATTCCACAACACTTCAACATATATCCTAGGCCCACATGGAGGATTTGGTGTGATTCCGGTGCTCCGGCGGTCATTCTCCAGCGAAAACCCTATTCTGTGGGCTCGGGAGATATACCCCCTAGCTTTCTCCGCACGAGGTTCCACCGATGTACTTTTTCATAGGTTTAGGTATGTTTAGTCCATAGGAACATGGAAAACAAGGTTGGGTTCCCTTTGGCATATATTGGGGATCATTTTCTAAGTTAGGAAATGTTCCGGAGTGTTTGTATGGAGATTCTAGAAGGTTTCGGAATGTTCTGGAAGGTTTTAGGAGATTTCTTGGAGTTTGCTTGAAAACCAAGAAATGATCAAGGAGTCTTTGTGGGGCAAGACACGGATTCGTGGGGGAGGAGGATTCCTCCCCCCTCCCAATCCGCCGGCCAAGGAGGGAGGGGAGTCCTACTAGGACTCCCCCTCCCATGGCGCCTCCCTCCTTTAAATAGAGGAGAGGGGGCGCCACCCCCTAGACCTCTCCCATAACAAACCCTAGCCGCCGCCTCTCTCCTCCTCCTTCGCTCTGCTCCGGCTTAGGTGAAGCCCTGCAGAAATCTCTACTCCACCACCACCACCACACCGTCATGCTGCTGGGATTCCGTGGAGAAGATCTACTACCTCCACGTCATTTGGAACGGGAGAGGAAGGTCTGCCGACTCAGACGTGTGACCGATCATGAGCGCTTGCAGGAACGCGGAAGGATCGTCCACACGATCTTGAGATCGGCAAGTGATCGACTACATCAACCCCGAGATCTAATCTCGTAACGCTTTTGGTTCTACGAGGGTTAGTACAGATCTATCTCGTTGCACATGTCTAATAGATTAGATCTTGGCTTTTATCTAGATTAGATCTGGGTTTTGTTCGTTCTTGCGGTAGAAATTTTTTGTTTTCCATACTACGAACCCATCAGTGGTATCAGAGCCGTATCTATGCGTAGATCTGTTGCACGAGTAGAACACAATGGTTTTGTGGGCGTTGGTGCTCGTGCCGTCTTTTGCTTTGTGTACTTTGCATCTTGCGGTATGGTGGGATGAAGCGGCTCGGGCTAACCTTACATGTCATCGCACATGAGACTTGCTCCACGCTTGACGTGTAACTTGCTTTGCACAAGTGGCTTTGCGGGTGTCTGTCTCTCCCACCATAGTATATATCCAATCTACACTTTGCACTCGATAGCACTTGTATCAACGTTGTGGTTTAGTTTCGTAGATAAGATCCGTTCTTATTCGAAAGCCCCAAACCACGTAAAACATGCAAAGAAAATTAGAGGCGTCTAACTTGTTTTTGCAGGGGTTTTGTGATGTGATATGGCCATCATGTGATTGTGATTATATTTGATGTATGCAATGATCCTTGTTGTAATATGGCAACCGGCTGTGAGCCTAATGGTTGTCTTTAATTCTCGTTAAGACTTGTGTCTATTCATCTTGTAATAGCTTTATTCCAAGTAGTTGTAATAGTTATCGTGATGATGGACAACCATGAAGCGGCTCAATCGACCTTGACGCAAAGGTCGGTGATGATGGAGATCATGTCCGTGCTTTGGAGATGGAGATCAAAGGCATAAGAAGAAAGGGCCATATCATATCACACTAATTATGAATTGCCTGTGATGTTAATCCTTTATGCATCTTGTATTGCTTAGATCACGACGGTAGCATTATAAGATGATCCCTCTCACTAAATATCAAGTAATAAAAGTGTCCGTCCTTAGTTGGCACCGTTGCTAAGACTTGTCGTCTCGAAGCATCTCGTGATGATCGGATGTGATAGATTCTATGTGTGCATACAACGGGTGCAAGCCAGATTTGCACATGCGGAAACTAAGGTTAATCTTGACGAGCCTAGCATGTACAGACATGGTCTCGGAACACGGAATACCTAAAGGTAGAGCATGAATCATATAAGTGATATGATGAACATGAAGATTGTTCGCCGATGAAACTACATCTTCTCTCGTGAAGATCGGACTTGGTCTAGTGGACTTGGTTCGTGTAATCACTAAGACAATGTGAGGGATGTTGTTTTGAGTGGGAGTTCACCTAGTTAATTTAAGAATTAAAATTGAACTCAATTTATCATAAACTTAGTCTAAACTACTTGCAAATTTGTTGTAGATTATGGCGAACCTCTCCATCAATTTCAATGCGTTCCTAGAGAAAGAAAAGCTTAAGAACAATGGAAGCAACTTCACGGACTGGCTCCGTGGTCTGAAGATTGTCCTCAGTGCTGGTCAGATGACCTATGTGCTCGAAGCACCGCTAGGTGACCCACCTGCAGATGATGCCACCGATGATGTAAAGAATGTTTACGCCACTCGGAAAAATCATTACTCCACAGTTCAGTGTGCCATCTTGTACGGTTTAGAAACGGAGCTCCAGAAGCGTTTTGAGCACCACGACCCGTTCGAGATCATTAAGGATCTCAAGCTCATTTTTGAGACTCACGCCGGAGAGCTATGAGGCCTCCAAAAGTTCTTTACCTATAAGATGGAAGAGGAAGCTCTAGCGAAAGCACGTGCTCACCATGTCTAGGCACGCAAACAAGCTCCAAGAGTTGGGGATAACGATTCCTAATGAGTTAGGGATTCACCGTGTCCTCCAATCACTGCCACCGAGTTATAAGAACTTTGTGATGAACTACAATATGCAATCGCATGAGCAAGACGTTGCTGAACTATCGTCCATGCTGAAAACTGAAGTGGAGATCAAGAAGGAGCACCAAGTGTTGATGGTCAATAAGACCACCAATTTCAAGAAACAGGCAAGCCTAAGAAAAGGGCAACTTCAAGAAGGACGGCAAGAAAGCCGCACCGCTAAGAAGCCCAAGGCTGGTCCTAAACCGAAACCTGAATGCTTCTCTCGCAAGGGTGCTGGTCACCGAAGCGTAATCGCCCCAAGTACTGGCGGATCTGAAGAACGGCAACATCAAGAAGAAAGGTATATTCGATATACATGTTATTGATGTGTATCTTACTAGTAATCGTAGTAGTGCTCGGGTATTTGATCTCGTTCGGTTGCTCATATTTGTAACTCAAACAGGAGCTGAATAAACGAAGACCGGCAAGATACGAGGTGACGCGTGTTGGAAATGGCTCCAAGGTTGATGTGACGCCGCACGCCTCCTCTACATCTACCTTCGGATTAGTTTTAAATTTGAATAATTGTTATTTGGTGCTCGTTAAGCATAAACATTATATCTGGATCTTGTTTATTGAGTAGACGGTTACTCTTTAAGTCCGAGAATAAAGGTTGTTTGATTTATATGAGTAATATCTTTATGGTAATGCACTGAGATGAATGGTTTATTCTTATTGAATCTCGATAGTAGTGATACACATGTTCACAACATAGATGCTAAACGAATAAAACTGAATGATAATTCTACATACATGTGGCAATCGCTGCCTTGGTCACATTGGAGTGAAGCGTATGAAGAAACTCCATTCGATGGACTTCTTGAATCACTTGATTTTGAATCACTTGAAAGATGCGAAGCATGTCTAATGGGAAAAATGACTAAGACTCCATTCTCGGAATAATGGAGCGAGCTATGACTTACTAGAAATAATACATACCGATGTGCGGTCCAATGAGTGTAGCATCGCATGGTGGATATCGTTATGTTCTCACTTTCACGGATGACTTAAGTAGATATGGGTATGTCTACTTTATGAAACATAAGTCCAAACTTTCGAGAAGTTTAAGGAATTTCAAAGTGAAGTGGAAAATCATTGTAACAAGAAGATTAAGTTTCGCTCGACCGCAGAGGTGAATATCTGAGTTATGAGTTTGGCATGCATTTAAAGAAATGTGGAATACTTTCGATTGACACCGCCGAACACCACAACAGAATGGTGTGTCCGAACGTCGTAATCAAACTCTCTTAGATATGGTTCGGTCTATGATGTCTCTTACAGATTTACCACTATCGTTTTGGGGCTATGCATTAGAGACAGCCGCATTCACTTTAAATAGGGCACCATCTAAATCCGTTGAAACGACACCGCATTTAATTGTGGTTTGGTAAGAAACCTAAGTTGTCGTTCCTTAAAGTTTGGGGTTGCGAAGCGTATGTAAAGAAGTTACAACCTGATAAGCTTGAACCCAAAGCGGAGAAATGCATCTTCATAGGATACCCTAAAGAAACAATTGGGTATACCTTCTATCATAGATCCGAAGGCAAAGTTTTTGTTGCCAAGAATGGATCCTTTCTTGAGAAGGAGTTTCTCTCGAAGGAAGTGACTAGAAGGAAAGTAGAACTCGACGAGGTTATTGAACCTTCTCTCGGAGTTGAGAGTAGTGCAGCACCGAAAGATGTTTTTGTGCCGCCTGCACCAACTGGAGAGGAAGCTAATGATGGTGATCATGAAACTTCGAACGGTTATTGCTGAACCTCGCAGTCAACGAGTTCGTACACTCGATTGGTATGACTCTGCCTTGAACGTCATGTTGGTTGACAACACTGATGACCCTGCGACGTATGAAGAAGCTATGGTGAGCCCAGATTCCGACAAATGGCTAAAAGACATGAAATCCGAGATGGGATCCATGTACGAAAACCAAGTGTGGACTTTGGTGGACTTACCAGATGGCCGTAAGGCTGTCGAGAACAAATGGATTTTCAAAAAAAAAACAGATGCTGATGGTAATGTTACCGTCTATAAAGCTCGACTTGTCACGAAAGGGTTCCGACAAATTCAAGGAGTTGACTACGATGAGACTTTCTCACCAGTAGCGAAGCTAAAGTCTGTGAGGATTTTGTTAGCAATCGCTGCATATTTCGATTATGAAATTTGGCAGATGGATGTCAAAACGGCATTCCTTAATGGTGACATTGAGGAAGAGTTGTATATGGTACAACCCAAGGGTTTTGTCGATCCTAGTGATGCTGACAAGGTATGCAAACTTCAGCGCTCCATTTATGGACTGAAGCAAGCATCCCGGAGTTGGAATCGACGTTTTGATAAAGTAATCAAAAACTTTGGATTTATACAAACTTATGGAGAAGCTTGTATTTACAAGAAAGTGAGGAGCTCAGAGCATTCCTAGTACTATATGTAGATGACATATTGTTGATTGGGAATGATATAGAACTTCTTAATAGCGTCAAAACCTATTTGAATAATAGTTTTTCGATGAAGGATCTTGGCGAAGGCATATATTCTAGGCATCAAGATTTATAGAGATAGATCAAGACGCCTAATAGCGCTTTCACAAAGTACATACTTAGACAAAGTTCTAAAGAAGTTTACAATGGAAGAGAGCAAGAAAGGGTTCATGCCCATGTTGTCAGGTAAGACCTTGAGTAAGACTCAAAGTCTGGCTAGTAAGATAGAGAAAGATGAATAATATTCCCTATGCCTCGCCATAGGTTCTATCATGTATGCCATGCCGTACAAGACCGGATATAGCACATGTCGTTAGTTTGACTAGCAAATATCAAAGTGATCCCGAATGGAACATCGGACAATGATCAAGAATATCCTCAAGTACCGAAATAGGACTAAGGATATGGTTCTTCTTATGGAGGTGATGAACAGCTTGTTGTAAACGGTTACACCGATGCTAGTTGGAACACCGATCCGTATGACTCAAGTCACACCGATACGTATTTATTTTGAATGGTGCTGCAAGGAGCTGGAGGAGTGCCAAGCAAAGCGTTGTGGCGAAATCTTCAATGAATCGAATACATAGCTGCTTGGAGGCTGCACAAGAAGCCATATGGATGAAGGAGTTCATTACTGAACTTGGCGTGGTTCCGTGCATTGGACCCAATGGCCATCTATGTGACAACACAGTGCCATAGCTAATGCACAGAGCCATGGTCACATAGCAAGCACATCAAGCTACATTTCCATGCTATTCACGAGTATGTCCGATGGTGACATAAAGATTTGCAAAGTACACCTTGATCTGAATGTGGCATCCGCTGACTAAACCTCTCCCTAGAGCAAAGCATGACCAACACGTAACGCCATGGGTGTTAGGTATATTACCATGTAATCTAGATTATTGACTCTAGTGCAAGTGGGAGACTGTTGGAGATATGCCCAAGAGGCAATAATAAAAGTGATTATTATTATATCTTTGTGTTTATGATGAATGTTTACATGCCATGCTATAATTGTATTATAAGGAAACACTAATACATGTGTGTTTTGTAAACATAAAAGAGTCCCTAGTAAGCCTCTTGTGGAACTAGCTTGTTGATTAAATGATGATCATGGTTTCCTGATCATGGACATTGGATGTCATTAATAACAAGGTTATATCATTAGGAGAATGATGTGATGGACACACACCCATAGTAAGCGTAGCATAAGATCAAGTCATTAAGTTCGTATTGCTATAAGCTTTCAAATGCATAGTAACCTAATCCTTCGACCATGAGGTTATGTTAATCACCATCACCGGATGGGTACTTTGATGACATCAAACACCGCTCAGAATCGGGTGGTTATAAAGGTGTCATTGGGTATTTTGAAAGTATGTGTTGAAGCGCATGGACCAAGATTGGGATTTGTCCATCCATATGACGGATAGATATGCTCTGGGCCCTCTCGGTGGAATGTCATCTAGTTAGCTTTCAAGCATGTGACTAGGTCACAAGGGATGACATAACATGGAATGAGTAAAGAGTACTTATCAGTAACGAGGTAGAACTAGGTATGGAGATACCGACGATCAAACCTCAGATAAGTAGAATATCGCGTGACAAAGAGAATTGGTTTCGTATGTTAATGGTTCTATCGATCACGAAGTCATCGTTGAGTATGTGGGAGCCATTATAGATCTCCAGATCCCGCTGATGGTTATTGATCGGAGAGGTGTCTTCGTCATGTCTGCATATTCACGAACCGTAGGGTGACACACTTAAGGTTCGAAGTTGTTTTTAAGTAGATATGGAATGTGCATTGGAGACCGAATGTTGTTCGGAGTCTCGGATTGGATCCGGGACATCATGAGGAGATCCAAAATTGTCCGTAGAATAAGATTCATATATTGGGGATCATTTTCTAAGTTAGGAAATGTTCCAGAGTGTTTGTATGGAGATTCTAGAAGGTTTCGAAATGTTCTGGAAGGTTCTAGGAGATTTCTTGGAGTTTGCTTGAAAACCAAGAAAGGATCAAGGAGTCTTTGTGGGGCAAGACACGGATTCGTGGGGGAGGAGGATTCCTCCCCCCCTCCCAATCCGCCGGCCAAGGAGGAAGGGGAGTCCTAGGACTCCCCCTCCCATGGCGCCTCCCTCCTTTAAATAGAGGAGAGGGGGCACCACCCCCTAGACCTCTCCCATAACAAACCCTAGCCGCGGCCTCTCTCCTCCTCCTTCGCTCTGCTCCAGCTTAGGCGAAGCCCTGCAGAAATCTCTACTCCACCACCACCACCACCACACCGTCGTGCTGCTGGGATTCCGTGGAGAAGATCTACTACCTCCGCTGCTCGCTGGAACAGGGAGAGGAAGGTCTGCTTCGACTCCGCACGTGTGACCGAATGCAGGCCGAACGCTGAACGCGCCTTGAAGGATCGTCCACACGATCTTGAGATCGGCAAGTGATCGACTACATCAACCCCGAGATCTAATCTCGTAACGCTTTCGGCTCTACGAGGGTTAGTACAGATCTATCTTGTTGCACATGTCTAATAGATTAGATCTTGGCTTTTATCTAGATTAGATCTGGGTTTTGTTCGTTCTTGCGGTAGAAATTTTTTGTTTTCCATGCTACGAACCCATCAATTTCCACCTACATTTCGAGGAATCCGCCAAGTGTTATCGCCTGAATGTGACGAAGGTCACACCAGGGAGCCATCTATTGCACCATTTTGGTGAATTACACATTCCACAGCACTTCCACACATATACTAGGCCCACATGGAAGATTTGGTGTGATTTCGGTGCTCCGACGGTCCTTCTGCGCCGAAAACCCTATTATGTGGACCCGGGAGATCTACCCCCTAGCCTTCTCCGCACGAGGTTCTACCGATGTACTTTTCATAGGTTTAGGTATGTTTAGTCCATAGGTACATGGAAAACCAGGTTTGGTTCCCTTTGGCACATTCAAGCCTCCGGTATACCCGAAGCGGGACATTTCCACCTACATTTCGAGGAATCCGCCAAGTGTTATCGCCTGAATGTGACGAAGGTCACACCGGGGAGCCATCTATCGCACCATTTTGGTGAATTACACATTCCACAACACTTCCACACATATACTAGGCCCACATGGAGGATATTTGGTGTGATTCCGGTGCTCTGGCGGTCCTACTCCGGCGAAAACCCTATTATGTGGGCCCGGGAGCTCTACCCCCTAGCTTTTCCCGCATGAGGTTCGACCGATGTACTTTTTCGTAGGTTTAGGTATGTTTAGTCCATAGTAACATGGAAAACAAGGTTGGGTTCCCTTTGGCACATTCAAGCCTCCGGTATACCCGAAGCGGGACATTTCCACCTACATTTCGAGGAATTCGCAAGTGTTATGGCTTGAATGTGAGGAAGGTCACACCGGGGAGCCATCTATTGCACCATTTTGGTGAATTACACATTCCATAACACTTCCACACATATACTAGGCCCACATGGAAGATTTGGTGTGATTTCGGTGCTCCGGCGGTCCTTCTCCGGCGAAAACCCTATTATGTGGGCCCGGGAGATCTACCCCCTAGCCTTCTCCGCATGAGGTTCCACCGATGTACTTTTTCATAGGTTTAGGTATGTTTAGTCCATAGGTACATGGAAAACCAGGTTTGGTTCCCTTTTGCACATTCAAGCCTTCGGTATACCCGAAGCGGGACATTTCCACCTACATTTCGAGGAATCCGCCAAGTGTTATCGCCTGAATGTGACGAAGGTCACACCGGGGAGCCATCTATTGCACCATTTTGGTGAATTACACATTCCACAACACTTCCACACATATACTAGGCCCACATGGAAGATTTGGTGTGATTTTGGTGCTCCGGCGGTCCTTCTCCGGCGAAAACCCTATTCTGTGGGCCCGAGAGATCTACCCCCTAGCCTTCTCCGCATGAGGTTCCATCGATGTACTTTTTCATAGGTTTAGGTATGTTTAGTCCATAGGTACGTGGAAAACCAGGTTTGGTTCCCTTTGGCACATTCAAGCCTCCGGTATACCCGAAGCGGGACATTTCCACCTACATTTCGAGGAATCCGCCAAGTGTTATTGCCTGAATGTGACGAAGGTCACACCAGGGAGCCATCTATTGCACCATTTTGGTGAATTACACATTCCACAACACTTCCACACATATACTAGGCCCACATGGAAGGTTTGGTGTGATTTTGGTGCTCCGGCGGTCCTTCTCCGGCGAAAACCCTATTGTGTGGGCCCGGGAGATCTACCCCCCTAGCCTTCTCCGCACGAGGTTCCACCGATGTACTTTTTCATAGGTTTAGGTATGTTTAGTCCATAGGTACATGGAAAACTAGATTTGGTTCCCTTTGGCACATTCAAGCCTCCGGTATACCCGAAGCGGGACATTTCCACCTACATTTCGAGGAATCCGCCAAGTGTTATCGCCTGAATGTGACGAAGGTCACACCGGGGAGCCATCTATTGCACCATTTTGGTGAATTACACATTCCACAACACTTCCACACATATACTAGGCCCACATGGAGGATATTTGGTGTGATTCCGGTGCTCTGGCGGTCCTACTCCGGCGAAAACCCTATTCTGTGGGCCCGGGAGCTCTACCCCCTAGCTTTTCCCGCATGAGGTTCGACCGATGTACTTTTTCATAGGTTTAGGTATGTTTAGTCCATAGTAACATGGAAAACAAGGTTGGGTTCCCTTTGGCACATTCAAGCCTCCGGTATACCCGAAGCGGGACATTTCCACCTACATTTCGAGGAATCCGCAAGTGTTATGGCTTGAATGTGAGGAAGGTCACACCGGGGAGCCATCTATTGCACCATTTTGGTGAATTACACATTCCACAACACTTCCACACATATACTAGGCCCACATGGAAGATTTGGTGTGATTTCGGTGCTCCGGCGGTCCTTCTCCGGCGAAAACCCTATTATGTGGGCCCGGGAGATCTACCCCCTAGCCTTCTCCGCATGAGGTTCCACCGATGTACTTTTTCATAGGTTTAGGTATGTTTAGTCCATAGGTACACGGAAAACCAGGTTTGGTTCCCTTTGGCACATTCAAGCCTCCGGTATACCCGAAGCGGGACATTTCCACCTACATTTCGAGGAATCCGCCAAGTGTTATCGCCTGAATGTGACGAAGGTCACACCGGGGAGCCATCTATTGCACCATTTTGGTGAATTACACATTCCACAACACTTCCACACATATACTAGGCCCACATGGAAGGTTTGGTGTGATTTTGGTGCTCCGGCGGTCCTTCTCCGGCGAAAACCCTTTTGTGTGGGCCCGGGAGATCTACCCCCTAGCCTTCTCCGCACGAGGTTCCACCGATGTACTTTTTCATAGGTTTAGGTATGTTTAGTCCATAGGTACATGGAAAACCAGGTTTGGTTGCCTTTTGCACATTCAAGCCTCCGGTATACCCGAAGCCGGACATTTCCACCTACATTTCGAGGAATCCGCCAAGTGTTATCGCCTGAATGTGACGAAGGTCACACCGGGGAGCCATCTATTGCACCATTTTGGTGAATTACACATTCCACAACACTTCCACATTTTGATGACCTGTTAGAGGATTTCTAATTTTCTATGTGTACATTACTGTTAAGGGAAAAATATTGTAAGAAGAATCAGATTAAGTTCGCAAAAAAAAGAATCAAATTAAGCAGCTAGTCAAATTCAGGTCAAATTCAGATGCATAAATGTTGCATGGTTAGAGAGTTGTACTGCATCGACAATGGCCAGCCCGCCAGACGTAACCGTAGACTGTCATTCAATCTTAAAAGCTATCACGGTCGATCCGTAGTTAGTTCCAATTTATTTGTAGACATTCTAGTCGATCATTTATGTATGTATTTGACGGTTAACAGTGAATTTAATTAGGAGCATGTAAGCGGCCATAAAATTCAGATGAGTAATGCATGCTTGGGAAATTGTAGTTTCTCAAAAATGTATAAGATTGGAAAGTTGTAGTGCACCAACACATGCTCACAGGTGAAAGAGGCCGCTGCTTCCCGGAAATTTCAAACTCCAATCTTAAAAGCTGTCATCGGTAGTTAGTTACAAATTTTGAACATGTACATGCACTTTTACTTGGAAACCAATTAAATCTATCGTGCCACTATTTTACCTAGCTGGTCGGTTTTAAAGGTGAAAAAACTACCGACACAGCATTGTAAAACGCCTGTCTATAAATATGAAAACCTAGTCGACCAGTAAGCTTCTATTTTCTTCTTGACCAAGCAATAAGCTTTTTATTTCGCATATCTGATATGTATCTAGCCACGTATTCCGACGAGATGAACTGGTCGCAGTAGTCCTCGAGCTTCAAGAAACCGTGACGGCGCGCTAGCTCGAGGGTGTTGGACGCGTTCTCTTTCGATATGGACTCGGCTAGTAGGGTCTCACATTTGGCCTTCATCATGTCCAGACCGAACCTGCACGCCGCAGCCAGCATGTCTCCGATAATCAACACGCCATCCTCACTAGCAAGGCCCATGCCTTCCATAGGTGGCAACTCGCCGGTGTAGATGAAGTGCAGCATAGCCTCGAAGGCTTTGACCTTGATATCGTCGACTGGTATGATGCCGTTCTCTGTGTTGGCCGCCCCCACCACCTCGTATAGGACGGGAGACCTTGCGGCAATCACTAGCTTGTGTGCGTGAATCTCTCTCTTTTCGACTAGGAATGTCACGTCCGACCCCTTCTCACTGGCTAGTAGCTCCTCGAGGTGTCGAGCAATGTTGGCTGGCGGCGCAAGAGTCGTGTCTGTGAAACCAGCTGAGGTGGCGCTAGTTGGAATGCAGGTCATGTTGGTGACCGCAATGTCGCATTGTACGGTTAGAGAGCCATCATGTGCTAGGTAATGCTCCTTGGCATATTTCATGGTGGTGAAATGGTACCCCAAGGTGGGCGCTTTCCTAGTAAAGATATGTAGAAAATTTGCTTGGGTTGGGGCAGAATCCCCATTAGGGTCATCCATCCTGAGACATCCAGACGCCCTGACGCCGGCAGTTCCTGGATCAGTCAACAGCTCAATGTACACGTAGACATGCTTTTCTTCTGCCGCCGTGTAGCTATGCGGGTATACCAATAGCTTCCACTCGTAGCCATGTACCTGGAAAGTGTCGGAGTCTACTTCTATTATGCCCGTTAATATCTGCACGACACCGAAGTTGGGAATTCTCATCTCGTGTGTGCGGCTGACCACCTTTGACGTGTCATACGTCGAAACACTCAAATTATTACTTCGCTGTTGGGTTTTGGTGGCCGTGTCCGGATCGAAGGAGGAGATTACTGCTGATTTACGTGTGGTTACTTTGTCGTCCATGACCTCGACTAGGAAAGAATTGAAGCTCTCTTGTAGCTCCATGTAGTCATCCGTTGCTTTGACGGCGGCGTACACGTCGGCATCGGACGCCAGGTACTCAATGCAGGAGGCCTCCAGCCGGCGGCAGCTTTCCCGGCCGTGGACCGCCATAAACGTCGGCATGACAGAGGTGACATCCATGGCTTCAGACAGTATCTCTTCGCACATGACCCTGAGCTTCTCGAGGTCGTAGCGGTCCGCGGCCGCGAGCAGGTCGCACGCCATGGCCACGCGACGCCTCGCCGCACATTTCGCTTTGCTTCCGCCGGATGCTTCGTCGTCTGTCGTCTTTGCTTCTTTGATGGGCATCTTGTCGGTGTAGATGAAGCGGATCATGGCCCTGAAGACGGACGCGCGCATGTCGTCGACCTTGACACGGCGCGCGGTGCCCTCTCTCATGTCGCCCAGGAGCTCGGCGGCGAACACCGGCGACCGCGCGGCGAGCACGATCCTGTGCGCCTGGATCTCGGTCTCCTCCACCACGAACGTCACGTCGGGCAACATGCATGCATGCCTCCTCCGATCGGAGTCTGACTTTCTCTTCTGCAGCTCGGACGGAAGAGAAAGAAGCTTGTGGATATCACCGGCGACGGCAGAGTCGTGGTCGTCCTCCTGGAGGACCTCGAGGGTGCAGAGGATGGTGAGCCGGTCGTGGTGCACGTAGCGGCTCTCATGGGCACGGAACTCGTCCGGCACCGACAACTTCCAGCTCCTGTTGCCGTTCCCGCCGGACGAGACGGTGAAGGTGTGAGCATCCTCGCTCCGCCACTCGGCGGCCGGGAACCGGCCGAGGGGGTCCTCGATCCTGAGGCCGGCCTTGGCGACGACGAGGTCCTCGGTGACGTAGGGCGTGAGCAGCTCGAGGAAGACGGACGTGAGGTGTCCCGGTTTTCCGAAGCCGAACTCGAGGGCCCAGGTGTGGCCACCGACCTGGAAGGCGCCGGAGAGGACGGAGTAGTGGGCGTCGCCGGCCGCGCTGAAGCCGTCGATGCGGAACTCGTGCTCGCCTCGGACGAACGAGGACGGCGGCGGGGGCGGAGCGGCCGGCCGGTGCTTCTTCCACGGGTAACGGCGAGTCATCGTTCGAGACGTACGTACGCGATCAAATCTTCTTCTGTCTAGCTTATATAAGATTGAGATTCACTATTAAGAAACTTACCCGCCATGTATATAGGCGCTAGGTGCGTATCCGTATGCCCATCGGTGTCGGAAGCTTGCACAATCCGATCCGACTTCAGTTTGTTGAAATTACACCACATCGGTAAGTTGATTGGTGCGTGTCAGCAACTCGCGTGGCCATCTATTTTTTTTTTTGGAAATCATATTATTAAGCATGCAAGCCGTCTCATTAAAATCTTCCGGTCCCCTTAGGTATCCTTAAGTACCCTGGTAAGGAAAAGAATGTGTTTAAAACTTCCTTAAGTACCCTGGTAAGGAAAAAGAATGTGTTTGAAACTTATAGACCCCGAATTCAAATTACAGCTACATCATCCACGAGATGTTGAGCTAAGAAGCTAGGGGTTCATCGCGACCCGGAGATCATTCAGCGCGGAATAACAATCTGGGCCGTATATATGTATGACCCACCTAAAAAAGGAATCTTTACACCATTTATCACAGAAGTGTATATATAGTGTGTTGATACTTTATAGATTCAACACAGAACTGCATGCGTAATATGTTGGAACTTTACAGATCTAGAAAATATTTAACGAAGAACTTTATAGATTTAGGACACGGAAATATTTAAAATAGATTTACATATATTGAATATTAGACTCTATTGAAGAGTTCGTCGCGAGAAAGTCAAATATGCAAACGAAATTAAATTTGCATTTTTTGTGTGAAAGTTAAGCTAGATTTTACTTTAGTAGTGCATTTGGAGAAAGGAATCTAATAAAGTAGGTGGCAGGTTGGTGGGCCTTATGGATCCGGATCTCCATGGCATGCAACGGTCCAGATTAGTATTGAGCGCTGAATGCTTTCGTCCAACTCATTTTTGACCCAGAGATTCACAAACTCATTCCGCGCGAAATAACAGTCTGGGTCGTCCATGTCAGTTGAGATCCGAGTCGATGGGTCCCATGTATGGCCCACCTAAAAAAGGAATCTTTACACCATTTATCACATGACTGTATATATAGTGTGTTGGTACTTTATAGATTTAACACAGAACTGCATGCGTAATGTGTTGGAACTTTACGGATCTAGAAAATATTTAACGAAGAAATTTATAGATTTAGGACACGGAAATATTTAAAATAAATTTACATATATTGAATATTAGACTCTATTTGAAGAGTTCGTCACGAGAAAGTCAAATATGCAAACAAAATTAAATTTGCATTTTTTGTGTGAAAGTTAAGCTAGATTTCACTTTACTAGTGCATTTGGAGAAAGGAATCTAATAAAGTAGGTGGCAGGTTGGTGGGCCTTATGGATCCGGATCTCCATGGCATGCAACGGTCCAGATTAGTATTCAACGCTGAATGCTTTCGTCCATCTCATTTTCGGGTTCATCGACCCAATTACAAGAGATATTAGATTGAAAACAAGACCTAGCTATCGCATGAGTTGTAGTATTGACATCTCTGGAGCAATGGTTGAATTCGACCTTCCCAATCATCCGTGAACTTGTAATACACTCGGCATAAATGGTTGTATCCTCATTCCACAATTGTACATCCCAGAAAGATACTGAATCACTTCTAAGCAATCCGACTCAGCTTTTAAAGCATTTCACCCTGGCCAGTTCAAGACCATGGACCATGGTACATTGCCAATGCATCTGCTGAAGGAACCGAAGAAACATGGGCGAGAAACTTGGAAGCAGCAGCTATAAAAGTACATGTATCATCGCGAATAATAGCTCCCGCTGCTCCAGATCTGTTCTCTTTGTCAAACGCCGCATCAATATTTAGCTTCCAAAAATTAGTCCGTGGCTTACTCCACACTTTTTTGGCCCATTCAGAATTGTTCCCATGAGCACGCCATGCATTTTCTGTTAGCGCTTTGATCGACATGATGCATCTATTAATAGGAGGTATTTGTTCACCATATGGGTGGTGCGACGGCGCAGCGACCATACATACCATGTCGTGGTTGCCACCAATTCCTGAACTCTGATGGACTCATAGCCCAGAACCGTGACTGGATTTTCCTTTAGCAGAACTTCCAACATAGCCGACCCTGATCGATCTCCAGTTTTAGCATCCGAAATAATATTCCCAATTCCAAATCCCTGTGAAATGACAGCCGGTCCTTGGCATTGAAAAATCATATGAAGCATATCTTCTGAATCTGCATGGCATATAGGACATACACTAGTCGTTCCAATACGACGTTTAGCTAGAATTGCTTTCAGAGGTAGAATACCCCGCAAAGCCCTCTAGCAAAAAAAAATTGAGGGGACTTGCAATTTCCATAAATACTTCCAAACAGGGTTATCCAGCGAAGTTCCGTGCACTAGCTGATTCATAGCTTGACCATGAAATTGGTGTTTCCATTCAATATGATAAGCAGACCGTACCGTGAAGGATCCGGATCTTGTACCATGCCAAGCAATGAAATCTTGAAAAGAGTTGAGGTTAACCGGAATCTGCAGAATCCGAGTCACATGAATAGGATTAAACAGATTAGTGAGCCGTTCTTGATCCCATTGGACCGTTAATGGATTAATAAGCTCACTAACTTTACTCAAAATACATGTTCCCCGTGGTGTCGAGACCTTGCGATCAGAACTACTAGGGATCCACGGGTCACTCCATATATTCACCGACTCACCACTTTCAATACGCCATATATGCCCTCTTTTAAAAGTTTGGATTCCCGCCACAATGCTCTGCCAAGTAAATGATGAACCCGCCTTTGGTCCTGCCTTTAAAATGTCTCCCATGGGATAATATTTTGCTCTCAAAACTTGGGCACACAAGGAGTTCGGTTCAGCAATAAGTCTGCATACTTGCTTGGCCAACATTGCTAAGTTGAAAGAGTGTAAGTCTCTGAATCCCATTCCACCTTCCCTTTTCAGACAACATAATTTCCACTAAGAGAACCAATGCATCTTATTTCCCTGGTCATCGTCTCCCCACCAAAATTGGGATATGACATCGGTTATTTTCTTACATACCTTTTTTGGTAACATGAAAACAGACATAGCATATATAGGAATAGCTTGAGCAACAGTCTTCAATAATATTTCTTTTCCGCCAATTGATAGTAACTTTTCTTTCTAGCCTTTAATTCTTTGGATAACTCTCTCTAAAAAATGCAAAAAGGCAATCACGTATATCTGCTCCAGCAATGCCTGGGAGCCCCAAATACTTTTTCGAGAGATCTTCAGTATCAATATTCAGAATATTACATATATCCACCTTCACATCAACGTTGGTGTTTGGACTAAAAAAATACTAGATTTCGCCACACTCACCAAGTCCTGAGTTTGCACAATAGCCATCAAGAACTTGTTGCAATGAGGTTTCATGTTGGAAATATGCCCTAGAGACAAATAGTAGTAAGGACTATTATCATATTTTATATAGTTTATGATTAAGTTTTATATCATGATATAACTGTATTAAGTGGAAACAACAATACACGTGTGATATACAAACAACCGGGGGTTTGATGGCTTTGTGTATGGCGCCAGAGAAATGCTGGAGCGATGTTGATGTAGAGCTCGTTGGGAACCTCAAGAGGAAGGTATGATGAGCACAGCAGCAAGTTTTCCTCAGTTATGAAACCAAGGTTTAAACGAATCAGTAGGAGCAAGGAAACACCCCAAAGGTGTTGCTAGCTAAGTCTTGGCAGGGCGCACTACCGGTGCTAGTAGCAACGTGGAGACCTGCACAACACAACCATAGAACTTTGTCCCCAACTTGCGATGAGGTTGTCAATCTCACCGTGTTTTGTGGAAAACAAAGGATTAAACGTATCGAATGGAAAGAAGTAATAGTTTGCAAAAAGTAAACACAAAGCAGTAACAGTTTATAGATTATATGTAAAGAAAAGGACCCGGATCCATAGTTCACTAGAGGTGGCTCTCCTTAAGATAGATAACATGCTGGGTGAAAAAATTACAGCGGGGCAATTGACAAACATCGAGAAAGCAATACATGCATATACTAATCATCTTGACTCCTTTGAGACTTGATTGTGCATTACAATATTATACATAGACCGCCATCCAACTGCATCTATGACTAATAATCCACCTTCAGGTTATCATCCGAACCCCCTCCAGTATTAAGTTGCAAGCAACAAATTATTGCTTTACGAATTGCGTGTAAAGTAAACAATATGATTGTTCTATGAACAAAGGATTGCTGTTTTCTCCCTAGTAGCAACAGCACATCTAGTACCTTAGAGATTTCTGTCACTTTCCCAAATTACCAGAGGCATGAACCCACTATCGAGCATAAATACTAACTCTTGGAGTTGCTAGCATCTACTTGGCCAAGATAGCTACTAACAACGGAAAGTATGCAAGATCATAAATAACAAAGACATGATAGAATCAATAATCAATCTGAAATAGCATCTCAATATCCATCGGATCCCCGCAAACACAACATGCAGAATTACAAATAGATGATCTTGATCATGAACGGATCTCACAAGATCTAGACATGAAAGCACAAAGGAGGAGAACCAGCCATCTAGCTACTACATGGATCTGTAGTCCAAGGATGAACTACTCACGCATCACATCGGAGGCTTGCATGATGATGAAGAAGGCCTCTAGGGTGAATTCCCCTCTCGGGCACAGTGTCGGGAAGAGCTTCAGATCCCTCCCGATCTAGGGATGGAGATGACGGCGGCTACAGACTCTTTCGTGGATTTTTGATCGGGGGCACTTAGGGTTTTCGTCCCGAGGGCATCTTATAGGCGGAAGGGGAGGCCGAGGGGGTGCCAGGGGCTACCACACCACCCCCTGGCGCGGGCCAAGCCTGGCCCCGCGGCCAGGTGGTGTGGCCGGCCTCTGGCCCCTCCCCGTCTCGTATTCTGGCATCCGATGACTTCCGAAAAAATAGGCATTTTAGCTTTTGTCCTGTCCAATTTCGAGAATATTCATTTTCTGACTTTCTTGGAACCAAAAACAGCAGAAAACAGTCAGCTGACACTGTGACTCTTGTTAATAGGTTAGTCCAAGAAATCATATGAAAAGTACTCCAAAGTTGGAACAAAACACAATAAAGTGGATAAACCCGAGCATGGAACATCAAAAATTATAGATACATTTGCAATGTATCAACATCCCCAAGCTTAACTCCTGCTCATCCTCGAGTAGGTAAGTGATAAAAAGAAAGAATAATTTTTGAGGTGACATGCACCATCAAAGACTTGATCAAAGTATTTGTAAAACATTCAAAGCTAGGATCATAGTACTTCAATCATAACATGAAAGACAAGGTTCTAGCAATAAGACAAAGAAACTATGATGCAACATGAAAAGGCATAAACAAAAGATTCATGAATAACAATGCTTTGCAAGACGTTTGTTTGTTTCATATAAAGAAAACATAGCATAATAGTATTCAGCTTGTCCCTCATAGAGTAGCAAATATAAATGCATAGGACACCTTCAAAGTTCATAAGAGTGACTAGATACAAATAGTTTAAAACAAGCAATATCAAGTTATGCATCAATCAACTAGTCTTGGGACAATGCACATAGAACTAAGAATGGCCACTATGCTCTCAAAGTAGGTGCATAAAGATAGAAGGTGGAGACTCAATATAATGGTGGAAGAAAGGCCTTTATAGAAGGAAGTAGGGATTCAAGTCTCATAAAGAGCTTCCAAAAATTATGGTACTTATAGCTTTCAGCTCTCATTGCCCCTATCATAAGCATCTTGAAGTCATTAAGGTTAAAGTAAACAAACTAAGGTGTACATGCTTGACGAAGTATAAGTTAGAAATCTCATGTCCCTTGTATACGAGGGCCGCTCCTCATGTTACTCAAGTTTATTCACCGGTAAGTTCTTGTCATCGTAAGTATATGTGTATCATAGAGAACCGCCAATGGGGTACCCCTTGCCCGATGATACGGAAGAATCCCCATATCAAAATGACAAGGCAAGCAGACAACGAGCATCTCAACGATCTTCTTATTTACCATGGGAATATGGTGCTTTTTTCTCTTTCCTCTTTTCATAATCTCTTTTTTCCTTTCTTTTTTCTCAATATAGGACTCTTTTTATAAGAAGAATGCTTCATAGACAGCTCATTATGGTTACTGCAGGTTTCCACCATGTCAGCATGGATTAGACCAGTGCTTTCTCTAACACATATACATAACTCCATGGACTTACAAGCTCCCCTTTCATTTCACACCGACGACATCCATATACAAAAGAGCATGATATCAACTAGGTACAAGTACCAAGTGCAATGTTGAAAGTGTTCCCCATGAAAGCATGGTTCTGCTAATTTCCAACAAATAAGTGCAAGCGTATACAACATAGACGACACACTGGTTCAAGTTTATTAAGGGTAAGAAAAGTAAAGTGTGCCATCAAGTTCGTGAGAGCTTTAATCACTAGTTTTCTCATAACAAGTTTAATTCGGAAGGTAAACAAAAGCATGAATATACTTGGAATAGCATAAGCTAGTAGGTAGGTATGGTGGACTCTTTGGAATAACTTGGTTTAGGGAGTTGGATGCATGAGTGGAACTCATACTTGGTTGTGGAGGTTAGCAAAAGACTGGGAGTGACAAACTAAGGGAGCAATAATGGCCATAATCATGCAGAGCGACAAAACATCATTGATCAAAGCATAAAGTGATACTACGAGTTGAAAACTAAAGGATCATAAAGACTTAGGTGACTTGAGATAGTCATAACATGGTGTGAGCATGCGCCAAGTCAACCCAAATAAAGCATCAAAGGAGAATACCACTATACTATGCTTTAATATGCTAAAACAACGCATGATTCATCCAACGCACATTAAGCAATCTCAATTGTTTATAACAAGTCATGCTATAGAAAAGAATACTAAGCATAAAGCCAAACCAATATCAAGCATGGCATGATAGAGCATAGGCCACATTCAAAAACGAGCTCTTTTTACCACATAAGCATGAACTTTCCTACTCTTTTCCAAACCAAACCAAACTTTTTGCAAACCAATGTATGAAAGAGGGGGTCCAATCAATTTATTCAGCAAACTAAGGAAACCAAGGCAAACGAAAAACCAAAACAAAAACGAAAAAGAAGACGCTCCAAGAACAACACAACTGTGCATGAAACAATAAAAATGAAGCGTTTGGAAGAAACCTGGGATTTTTATTGATGAAGAAGGGGATGCCTTGGGCATACCCAAGCTTTGACGCTTGTACTTCTTGGATATTTCTTGGGGTGACACGCGTGGCATCCCCAAGCTTGAGATTTAGTCCATCCTTCATCTCATTACTCATTCCTTTCATACACCTGAAATTTTTTCTTCATACAAAACTTCACACAATCTTTATTAGCAACATTAGTGCACTCAAGATAAATAAGTCTTAAGGTTCAGTTCTAACACCAAATAAAATTCCATTAGAACACTAGCTACTGAAGCACTTCCCTCAAAAAGCTCAATTCCCCAAAAGAACTCAAAAAGGAACCAACAAGGAGCAAATGCAGAAAATGGCAGAAATCTGACAAAACAGACCAGTAGGTAAAGACGAATTTTTTCGAAGACCTTCTGTTGCTCAAATCAAAAAGTGTTGAACTAACGAAAATTAGATAACAACCTGGGGCAGAAGCACAAAACTTCACGCCTCAAAAAGACGTTCAGAGATTTTGCACGAATTTTTACGGTGAAGCACAGAAATCTATTTCAGGACAGCAACTTTCCCAATCATTACTTCTCTCTCATTAGAGGTTACTCTTGGCACAAAAAGCAAATAAAAAGGATAAGGAGTGGTTATTACTGAAGTAATAACTTCCAAGACTCATCTAAAACTTTTGGGTTATCTACCAATAAGTACTTTTCTTTAACGCCTTTAAGTTAGGCATAAGAAGCAAGAAAGAATCAAGTGTTCTCAAATGAAGAAGCATTAAGATCAATCCCAGAAATATTTTCAACAAGGCAAGGTATATCATCCAAATAAGTTCTAGAGGATCCTCTCTCAATGCTCTTAGGTTCACTATTCTCATCAAAAGGGTTTGCAGGAACAATCCAACCAAGATTCTTTTCTATGGCATCATGTATTGCTACTAGTTTAAAGGGTATTGGTATCTTAGGTTCCTCCCCATTAGGTTCGGTTTTGTTCATATTTTCTCGTGTACCAACAACATCTACACATGAGCCTAGCATATTGAAACGTTCAAAGACTTTCCTAGCTTCCTTGGCAACATCATAGAACTCCTTAAACAAAGTTTCTAGAATAAAATCCCTCTTTTCAGGGTCATCAATTTCTTTAAGCTTAATAAACATTACTTGCATTAAGGGGTTGAGGTTAACAAACCTAGCTTCTAACATGTGAATTAAAGAAGCTGCAGCAATCTCATAGTTTGGAGCAAGTTCTACAAGGGATCTATCCTCAGTATCTTCATGCTTACTAACATGATTAAAGAATTCTTCAATATTATCTTTCCCAATTATAGAACCACTACCAATTGAAAGGTCTTTCAGGGTGAATTTAGGGATCAACATGGTGAGCTAAGGAAGAGGCAACAACTAAGGGAGACTTAATTTTTTTGTGTTTTTAAATAAGAAAGCAAACTAGTAAAACTATTTTTTTGTGTTTTTGATAAAGAAACAAGCAAACAAAGTAAAAAGAAACTAAGCAAAACAAAATAACAAAGTAAAGAGATTGGCTATGAGGGACTCCCCTTGTGAAGATGTCCTTGACTCCCCAGCAACGGCGCCAGAAAAATGCTTGATGGCTCTGTGTATGGCGCCAGAAAAATGCTGGAGCGGTGTTGATGTAGAGCTCGTTGGGAACCCCAAGAGGAAGGTATGATGAGCACAACAACAAGTTTCCCTCAGTTATGAAACCAAGGTTTAATCGAACAAGTAGGAGCAAGGAAACACCCCAAAGGTGTTGCTAGCTAAGCCTTGGCAGGGCGCACTACCGGTGCTAGTAGCAACGTGGAGACCTGCATAACACAACCACAGAACTTTGTCCCCAACTTGCGATGAGGTTGTCAATCTCACCGTGTTTTGCGGAAAACAAAGGATTAAACATATCGAATGGAAAGAAGTAATAGTTTGCATAAAGTAAACACAAAGCAGTAATAGTTTATAGATTGTATGTAAAGAAAAGGACCGGGATCCATAGTTCACTAGAGGTGGCTCTCCTTAAGATAGATAACATGCTGGGTGAACAAATTACAGCGGGGCAATTGAAAAACATCGAGAAAGCAATACATGCATATACTAATCATCTTGACTCCTTTGAGACTTGATTGGGCATTACAACATTATACATAGACCGCCATCCAACTGCATCTATGACTAATAATCCACCTTCAGGTTATCATCCGAACCCCCTCCAGTATTAAGTTGCAATCAACGGATTATTGCTTTACGAATTGCGTGTAAAGTAAACAATATGATTGTTCTATGAACAAAGGATTGTTGTTTTCTCCCTAGTAGCAACAGCACATCTAGTACCTTAGAGATTTCTGTCACTTCCCCAGATTACCAGAGGCATGAACCCACTATCGAGCATAAATACTGACTCTTGGAGTTGGTAGCATCTACTTGGCCAAGATATCTACTAACAACAGAAAGCATGCAAGATCACAAATAACAAAGACATGATAGAATCAATAATCAATCTGAAATAGCATCTCAATATCCATCGGATCCCTGCAAACACAACATGCAGAATTACAAATAGATGATCTTGATCATGAACGGATGTCACAAGATCTAGACATGAAAGCACAAAGGAGGAGAACCAGCCATCTAGCTACTACATGGATCCGTAGTCCAAGGATGAACTACTCACGCATCACACCGGAGGCTTGCATGATGATGAAGAAGGCCTCCAGGGTGAATTCCCCTCTCTGGCAGGGTGCCAGGAAGAGCTTCAGATCCCTCCCGATCTAGGGATGGAGATGACGGCGGCTACAGACTCTTTCATGGATTTTTGATCGGGCACTTAGGGTTTTCGTCCCGAGGGCATCTTATAGGCGGAAGGGGAGGCCGAGGGGGTGCCAGGGCCACCACACCACCCCCTAGCACGGGCCAAGCCTAGCCGCGTAGCCAGGTGGTGTGGCCGGCCTCTGGCCCCTCTCCGTCTCGTATTCTGGCATCTGATGACTTCCAGAAAAATAGGCACTTTGGCTTTTGTCCCGTCCAATTCCGAGAATATTAATTTTCTGACTTTCCTGGAACCAAAAACAGCAGAAAACAGGCAGCTGGCACTTTGGCTCTTGTTAATAGGTTAGTCCAAGAAATCATATGAAAAGTACTCCAAAGTTGGAATAAAACACAAGAAAGTTGATAAAACCAAGCATGGAACATCAAAAATTATAGATACATTTGCAATGTATCAGGGTTCCCAGTGAAACTCTAGTCACTGGTTCATTGGTCAACAGATGATCAAGTTTCCTGATCATGTGGTATTTATGCCAGTTGGAAATGAGGTTATCTCATTCTGTGAATGAGATGATGAACCAATACCCAACCTAAACATCGTGACCCGATCATGTCACGAAGTTCAAGTTACGATGATTAGAAATGGATCCTCATAGACTATTCCTTAGACCGTGAGGCTATATCAATCACTGTCTCCCGAGAGTGCTTTGATAGCATCAAACGCCATCTGGTAAAATGGTGGTTATAAAGGTGTGTTCAGGTATTCGGAGGAAACCATAGAGGCAATATATGTCAACATCAGGATTTGTCCGTCCATGTGACGGGTAGATACTCAAGGGCCCACTCGGAGAAGTTATATCCAATAGCTGTGCAGCATGTGATTTGATCACGGGGATATCACTTGTCGGAACGAGTCAAGTAGCATTGTTCAGTAACAAGATTGAACACGACATGGTGATGTCACTGATCAGATCTCGGGCAATGCAAGTATCGAGAGACAAAGGGAATAAGACACAAATGTCCCGGTTCAAACGACGAAAGATCTTCGTGGAACGCACAGGGGTCACATGGCCATCCAGGTCCCTCTGTCGATCATTGGTGCGGGAGTGTCCCGACCATGTCTGGAGTGTTCCCGAACCGTGGGGTATCACGCTTAAGGGCTTGATGATGCTTAGAGAGTGTTTATAAGATCGGCAGAATCACCGAAGAAAAGAAGAGAGAAAACCGGAAGGGTTTCGGTAAGTCCGGAGGATGTCCGGAGTGGAGGTGGAAGGTGTTCCATAGCCATGGAGGTTGAATAATATGTGAATGAATGTTAAATATTGATTTAGTGATTTATTCATAATTATTTAATAAAGAGAAAATCAATTAAAGGTCAAAAAGGCTTAATTGGCCAATTTCCGGAGGGAGAGGGCCCATTAGGGAAAGGAGAGAGGGAGAAGGGGCAAGGGGGCTGGCCGGCTGGGCCTAGCCCCCCACGCAGGGCCCACTAGGGGCTGGCCGGCGTCCTCCCCACCCCTCCTCTCCTTTAGTCCCACCCCGGGGCTTTGAGGGAGGGTGTACCCCCTCCTCCCCCTATATATAGTGGGGTATTTGGCCTAGATAAATGCACCAATAATCAATAAAGGTCTCCCCACTTTTGGGAGGACCTCTAATTGATATTTTCTCTCTCCCCCTCTCTCTCTCTCGTGACCGTGGTCCCAAGTCTGGACTGCGCGAGCGAGAGACATCTTCACCGTGGAGCGCCGTCACGCTGCGGGATTCGGATCCGGGAGCTCTACCTCCGCAACTGCTGCTAGATCGGGGAAGCGGGAGTCATCGTCAGGCACCAGACATGTGTAACTCCTTGCGAGGTGTCACACTTGAGGCACTCAAGTCATTGGAGCCAGAAGGAGCGCAAGGACTGTTGGAATTATGCCCTAGAGGCAACAATAAAGATGTTATTATTATAATTCTTGTTCATGATAAAGTTTATATTCCATGCTAGAATTGTATTAAGCGGAAACATTAATACTTGTGTGGTTTGTGAACAACACCGTGTCCCTAGTACGCCTCTATGGACTAGCTCATTGATCAATGATGGTTAAGGTTTCCTAACCATAGACATGAGTTGTCAATTGATAATGGGATCATATCATTGGGAGAATGATATGGTGGGAGACCAAACTAAGCGAAGCAATTAGATCGTGTCATTGTGTTCATCTTTGCGAAGCTTTTCCTATGTCAAATATTGTATTCCTTAGACCATGAGATAATACAACTCCCTGGTATCGGAAGAAAGCTTTGAGGTCATCAAACGTCATCCTATGAGAGGGTGATCATAAAGGTGTCTCTCAGGTGATCGGAAAGTATCTGTTGGGTTGTATGTATCAAGATGGAATTTGTCCCTCCCAAGTCGGAGAGATATACTTCGGGCCCACTCGGTAATCGATATCAACACCGCTTGCAAGCATGTGGTTAAGGAGTTAATCACAAAGTGATATCGGATTACGGAACGAGTAAAGTACTTGGGAGAACGAGATTGAACTAGGTATGACGATACCGACGATCGAATCTCGGGCAAGTAAAATATCGCGAGGAAGGGAATATATATATGGGATTGATTGAATCCTGGCATCGTGGTTCATCCGATATGATCATCGATGAATGTGTGGGAGTCAATGTGGGTGCCTGCACCCGCTGTTGATTATTGATAGAAGATCATGTCCGCATATTCTCGAACCAGGGTCACACACTTAACGTGTCTCGGCTAGGATAGATTGGATAATTGGTTTATGAATTTGTGTTGAGTCTCGGATGGGATCCGGGATATCACGAGAGGTTCGGAATGGTCCGGAGAATAAGATTCATATAAGGCGGTGCAGTTTTGGAGTTCGAATTGTTCGGATTAATCGGTATTGTACCGAAGCTTTAGAACCTTCGGAAGGGGCCAACGTGGTCCCACCTTCCGGGAGGGGCATGCCTATGAGGGAGTGTCCTGGCGCATTGGGCCAGGGCACAAGGCCCCATAGGGCCCAGCCTATTCTAGATAAGATTTAAATCGTTTAAATCTAGAGATAGAATTTCTAGATACGGGATAAGTTTAAATCGTATAAACTTGAGATAGACTTGGAGGAGGGGCTAGGGCTGCGACCCCCCCTCTATATAAAGAGGGGTGGCGCACCAACCCCACACACCTTCCCTCAAGCCCTAGTAACCCTCTGCCTTCCTCTCTCCCTTCCGACTGCTTGTGGCGAAGCCTGCGAGAAATTCTCCACCATATACACACGCCCGTCGTGTTGTAGATCCAATCCATCTCTCCACCATACTTGCTGGTCCAAGGAAGGAGGAGACGCCGAGGTGCTGCGTGTGCATCTCACGGAGGCACCGCCACTTGTGGTGCTAGATCGGATCGGATCGCGAGGAGGAGAAGCGACTACATCACCCACGCTCCATTAACGCGTTCCGCTGTCTAATCTTCAAGGGTATGAAGATCTAATCCAATCTATCTCGTTGTTTGCATCTCTAGATTAGATCTTGGCTTTCCCTCTGTTTCGCTTCCGTAGAAAATTTTGATTTACTATGCTGCGAAACCCTTGAGGGTATCGAGCTAGATCTATGCGTAGATGTGATTCACGAGTAGAACAACATGGTTGTTGCGGCGTTGATGTTTTCTGTTGCAAGCCTCTTGTTTGTGTTCTTCTTATGGCCGGGATAGTGAGATTGAAGCGGTCCAGGCCAACCTTACGCGACATCGTCATGAGACCCGGCTCCGCACTTGGCGTGTGGCTTGTACCACACATGCGGTGGTGGATGTCGCTTTCTCTCACTATAGTTGTCATGGGATTAACACGGAGTTTGGCAACCATAATATCACCGCTGTGGCTTTCCGTAGGTAAGAATCGTTCTTAGCATCTACTCCCATAAGCCACGTAAAACATGCAACAACAAAGTAGAGGCGTCTAACTTGTTTTTTGCGAGTGTTCTGTGATATGGTATGGCCCAAGATGTGATGTGTATATTGTATGATGATCATGTTTTGTAATGTTTCACGACTTGCATGTCGATGAGTACACAACCGGAGAATATATGGTTGTCTTTATAATTGTGTATGGCCTGAGTCAACTTCTTATACGCCATGTAATAGCTTTACTTTATCGCTAAGTAGTTAGCAATAGTTGTAGCTGCTATTCGTGGTGGAGGCAATCATGGTGGAGTGATGGAGATCATGCGGAGCACAAGATGGAGATCATTCGCGAAGATTGGCTATACCATGTCACATAAAGTTATATGCATGTGATGTTTATCCTTTTATGTATCTTATTATGCTTAGATCACGACGGTAGCATTATAAGATGATTCCTCACTTAAAGATCAAGATAAAACTGTGTTCTCCCCAAGTATGCACCGTTGCGAAAGTTCGTCGTGTCCAAGCATCACGTGATGATCGGGTGCTATAGACTCTACGCTCACATACAACGGGTGCAAGCCAGTTTACTGCACGCCGAAATACTTGGGTCTAACTTGACGAGCCTAGCATGTACAGACATGGCCTCGGAACACAAGAACCGAAAGGTTAAGCATGAGTCATATGGATGATATGATCGACACTTCGTTGTCCACCATTGAAACCACATCTCTTCTCGTGATGATCGGATTAGGTGTGGTGAATTTGGATCGTGTTCACTAAACAACTTGAGGGATGTTGAATTTAGTGGGAGTTCATCTAGTAATTTGATTAAGTTGAACTATTTATCATGAACATAGTCTAAATTGTACTTGCAAATACTGTAGATCACATGGCCAAGTCCAACTTCAACTTCAACGTTTTGCTGAGAAAGAAAAGCTTAAGAACAATGGGTCTAACTTCACCAACTGGTTCCACAATCTAAGAATCATTCTGTCTCATGGACAAGGGACTATGTCCTTGAAAAGCGTTAGGTAACCCCTAATCAAGCTACGCTGATGAGAAAGCTGTCTATCGCAAGAAAGATGATTATGGGGTGATTAAGAGCACCATGTTGTTTGCTATGGAACCGAACTTCAAAATCGCTTTTGAAAACTATCCCGGCCCTTTGAGATTCTCAAGAGCTGAAAACCATGTTTCGACTCAGCCCGCTCGAGAGATATGAGATCTCCGAGAAGTTCTTTAACGCAAGATGGAGGAAGGAGTTCCGTTAGTGAGCACGCCATTAAGATGTCGGGCCACTCAACGCCTTGAGCAATCGGATCAAGATTCCAGAGGAGCTCAAGATTGACAGGTTCTCGCAATCACTCCTCCCGCCTACAAAAGTTTTGTAGTGACTCACAATCAGATTGGTTCCATCGACACGATCACCGAGCTCTTCGCAAAGCTGAAGGCTGCGGAGGTGGACATCAAGAAGGATAATCATGTGTTGATGGTCAACAAGCCCTCCTTTAAGAAAGGTAAAGGTGCAAAGAAGCCCTTCAAGAAAAGCGGCGAAGCGCGTTCTCGCTGAGAAGAAGCTCAAGTCCGACCTAAGCCGGACACCGAGTGCTTCTATTGCAAGGACAAGGGTCATCGAAGCGAATCGTCCAAGTACTTAGCGGACAAGAAGGCTGGCACCATCAAAGGTATATTTGATATACATGTTATTGATGTTTTCCTTACTAGCCCTCGCTGTAGTGCCCGGTATTTGATACCGGTTCGTTGCTAATATTTGTAACTCAAACAGAGCTACTAATAGAATAGGCGGATTATGAGGGATGAGGTGACGGCGCGCTACGACAACGGATCAAGAGTTGATGTGATGGCCGGCACGCTCTCCTTAGTTTTACCTTCGGGATTAGTTTTAAACCTTAATAAATGTTATTATGTGCCCGCGCTGAGCATGAACATTATTTCTGGATTGTGTTTATTGCAAGACGGTTATTCATTTAAATCGGAGAATAATGGTTGTTCTATTTATATGAGTAACATCTTTTATGGTCATGCACCTCTTGTGAATGGTTTATTTCTTCTAAATCTCGAAAGGGATGAAACACACATCCATAACATTGAGGCTAAGAGATGCAAAGTAGATAGTGATAATACTACTTATTTGTGGCAATGCTGCTCAGGTCATATTGGTGTAAAGCGATGAAGAAACTCCATTCGATGGACTTTTGGAGTCTCTTGATTTTGAATCATTTGACACATGCGAACCATGCCTCATGGGCAAGATGATCAAAACCCCGTTCTCCCAGTATGATGGAGCGAGCAACGGACTTGTTGGAAATCATACATACCGATGTATGCGACCGATGAGTGTTTCGACGCCTGGATATCGCTATTTTCTCACTTTTACCGATGACTTAAGTAGATATGGGTATATCTATTTAATGAAACATAAATCTGAAACATTTGAAAAGTTCAAAGAATTTCAGAATGAAGTGGAGAACCATCGTAATGTAAAGATTAAGTTTCTACGATCCGATCGTGGGGGCGAATATTTGAGTTATGATTTTCTCACGCATCTCAAAGCAAGTGGAATCGTTTCACAACTCACGCCACCTGGAACACCACAGCGCAATGGTGTGTCTGAACGCCGGAATCGAACCCTATTAGATATGGTCCGATCGATGATGTCTCTTACTGATTTGCCGTTATCATTTTGGGGTTATGCATTAGAAACCGCTGCATTCACTTTAAATAGGGCTCCATCTAAACCGTTGAGACGACACCGTATGAACTGTGGTTTGGTGCTAAACCTAAGTTGTCGTTTCTTAAAGTTTGGGGATGCGAAGCTTACGCCAAGAAGTTGATGCCGACAAGCTCGAACCCAAAGCGAGAAATGCGCCTTCATAGGATACCCTAAGGAAACTATTGGGTATACCTTCTATCACGTAACCGAAGGCAAAGTGTTTGTCGTGAAGAACGGTTCCTTTCTTGAGAAGGAGTTTCTCTCGAAAGAAGTGAGTGGGAGGAAAGTAGAGCTAGACGAGGTTGTTGAACCTTCTCTTGAATTGGAGAGTAGCGCAGCACCTGAAATTGTTCCAAAGGTCACCGCACCAACAATAGAGGAAGCAAATGACAAGGATCATGAAGCTTCGGACGATGTCGCATCGAACGTCAAGGTCGACAAGGTCGCGCTCCTCCCGAGTGGTACGGCAACTCGTCTTTGACTGCCTTGTTAGTAGAAGACAGTGAACCTACGAACTATGAGGAAGCGATGATGAGCCCGGACTGAGAAATGGCTAGAAGCCATGAACCAATTGGGATCCATGAGCGAAAACCAAGTATGGACTTTGGTGGACCCTCCTAGCGATCAAAGGCCGTTGAGTGCAAATGGATCTTCAAGAAGAAAACGGACGGATGGTAATGTTACCGCCTATAAAGCACGGCTTGTTGCGAAAGGTTTTCGACAAGTTCAAGGTGTTGACTACGATGAGACTTTCTCTCCGTAGCGATGTTTAAGTCCATTCGATTTTATTAGCAATTGCTGCGTTTCATGATTATGAAATATGGCAAATGGATGTCAAGACCGCTTTCCTCAATGGCAACATTGATGAAGAGTTGTATATGATGCAACCCAAGGTTTTATCGATCCTAAGGATGCCGATAAAGTATGCAAACTTCAGCTGCCCATTTATGGATCAAGCAAGCATCTCGGAGTTGGAACCTTCGCTTTGATCAAGTGATCAAGAGCTTTGGATTTGTTCCAAATTGCTACTGCTTGCATCTACAAGAAAGTGAGTGGGAGCTCGGTGACATTTCGGTACTATATGTGGATGACATATTGATTATTGGAAATGACATCAACATGCTTAACGATGTGAAGAGTTATTTGAACAAGTGTTTTCAATGAAAGACCTAGGTGAAGTCGCTTATATATTGGGCATCAAAATCTATAGAGATAGACAAAGACGCCGATAGCTTTAAGCCGGTACATACTGGACAAAGTTCAAAAGGTTCGAATGGATAAGGCATTGAAAGGTTCAGGCCTATGTTGTCGGTAAGATATTGAGCAAGGCTCGTCCAACTTCGGTAAATGATAGGGAAGCTATGAGCAAAGTGCCTTATGCCTCGCCATAGGTTCCATCATGTATGCCATGTTGTGTACTAGACCGGATGTGTCCAATGCTCTTAGTTTGACGAGCAGATATCAAAGTGATCCAGAGTGGAACATCGACAGCCGTGAAGAACATCCTAAGGTACCTAAATAGGACTAAAGAAATGTTCTTAATCTATGGGGTGATGAACAGCTCGTCAGAAAAGGTTACGTCGATGCTAGTTTCGACACCGACAAGGATGATTCTAAATCTCGGACGTGATACGTGTATATTTTGAATGGAGGAGCTGGAGCTGGAGAAGCTGCAAGCAAAGCGTGATCGCGGGATCTACAAAGAGAAGCGGAATACATGGCTGCTGCAGCGTCAAGTGAAGGAGTTTGCATCGAAACTTCATCATTGAGCTTGGCGTGGTTCCAAGTGCATTGGACCCACCGGAGATATTGTGTGACAACACCGCGCCATAGCACTCGCTAAGGAACCAAGATATCATCCAAAGACCAAGCATATCAATCGCAAGTTTCATATAATCCGAGATTATATAGCGATGGAGATCTCAAGATCAGCAAAGTACATACAGATCTGAATGTCGCAGATCCATTGACTAAACCTCTTCCACGTAAACATGATCAGCACCTCGATTGCCATGGGTGTGAAATTGTTGCCAAATGTAAACTAGATTATTGACTCTAGTGCAAGTGGGAGACTGTTGGAATTATGCCCTAGAGGCAATAATAAAGATGTTATTATTATAATTCTTGTTCATGATAAAGTTTATATTCCATGCTAGAATTGTATTAAGCGGAAACATTAATACTTGTGTGGTTTGTGAACAACACCGTGTCCCTAGTACGCCTCTATGGACTAGCTCATTGATCAATGATGGTTAAGGTTTCCTAACCATAGACATGAGTTGTCAATTGATAATGGGATCATATCATTGGGAGAATGATATGGTGGATGCAACCAAACTAAGCGAAGCAATTAGATCGTGTCATTGTGTTCATCTTTGCGAAGCTTTTCCTATGTCAAATATTGTATTCCTTAGACCATGAGATAATACAACTCCCTGGTATCGGAAGAAAGCTTTGAGGTCATCAAACGTCATCCTATGAGAGGGTGATCATAAAGGTGTCTCTCAGGTGATCGGATAGTATCATGGGTTGTATGTATCAAGATGGAATTTGTCCCTCCCAAGTCGGAGAGATATACTGGCCCACTCGGTAATCGATATCAACACCGCTTGCAAGCATGTGGTTAAGGAGTTAATCACAAAGTGATATCGGATTACGGAACGAGTAAAGTACTTGCTGAGAACGAGATTGAACTAGGTATGACGATACCGACGATCGAATCTCGGGCAAGTAAAATATCGCGAGACGAAGGGAATATATATATGGGATTGATTGAATCCTGGCATCGTGGTTCATCCGATATGATCATCGATGAATGTGTGGGAGTCAATATGGGTGCCTGCACTTGCCGTTGATTATTGATAGAAGATCATGTCCGCATATTCTCGAACTCAGGTCACACACTTAACGTGTCTCGACGCTAGGATAGATTGGATAATTGGTTTATGAATTTGTTCGAGTCTCGGATGGGATCCGGATATCACGAGAGGTTCCGGAATGGTCCGGAGAATAAGATTCATATAAGGCAAAGGCAGATTTTGGAGTTCGGAATTGTTCCGGATTAATCGGTATTGTACCGGAAGCTTCTAGAACCTTCCGGAAGGGGGCCAACGTGGTCCCACCTTCCGGGAGGGGGCATGGGCCTATGAGGGAGTGTCCTGGCCGCATTGGGCCAGGGGCACAAGGCCCCATAGGGCCCAGCCTATTCTAGATAAGATTTAAATCGTTTAAATCTAGAGATAGAATTTCTAGATAAGGGATAAGTTTAAATCGTTTAAACTTGAGATAGACTTGGAGGAGGGCTAGGCTGCGACCCCCTCTATATAAAGAGGGGTGGGGGCGCACCAACCCCACACACCTTCCCCTCCAAGCCCTAGTAACCCTGCTGCCTTCCTCTCTCCCTTCCGACTGTTTGTAGGCGAAGCCCTGCGGCAGAAATTCTCCACCATATACACCACGCCGTCGTGTTGTAGATCCAATCCATCTCTCCACCATACTTGCTGGTCCAAGGAAGGAGGAGACGAGGTGCTGCGTGTGCATCTCACGGAGGCACCGCCACTTGTGGTGCTAGATCGGATCGGATCGCGAGGAGGAGAAGCGACTACATCACCCACGTTCATTTAACGCTCACCAGCGAATCTTCAAGGGTATGAAGATCTAATCCAATCTCTCTCGTTGTTTGCATCTCCTAGATTAGATCTTGGCTTTCCCTCTGTTCGCTTCCGTAGAAAATTTTGATTTACTATGCTGCGAAACCCTTCAAGGACTTCATCACAACCTTGAGGTCGGCTTCGGCTCGTCTACATCAACCACGCTCTCCTGAGCGTTGACAACGCTTTTCAGTCTTCAAGGGTAAGTTCGTGAAAAGCCCCTCCCCTTACTGTATTACTAATAGATAGGTCCTGGCAGCATCAGGGTTCAGGGGCGTAGGGTAAATTTTTATTGTTTTCGTACGTGGAACCCCTACAGTTGTATCAGAGCTAGATCTATGTGTAGTAATGCTAGTATGGGTAGAACACACGAGATGTAGCGTGTGGGCGTTGATATTTTAGTTGTTACCCTCCCACATGTACTTGTGTATACCGCAGTAATGCTTGATTAAGCGGCCCCCAACCGACTTTACGCGTTCATTCGCGAGACTGGTCCACGCTTGACATATGGCTTGTACCGTATAAAGTGGCTTAGGGGGGTGTATGTCTCTCTCGCATTAGTTGGTATGCCATTTGTAATGGAGGGCCCCGAAAGGGGTGTAGTAGAGACAACTACTTGATAAGCGTTGTGCTGAAAGTTCATAGGTAAGAATGGTTCTTGTGCGAAAGCCCATTCAGCCACGTAAAAGATGCAAAGATAAAGTAGAGGCGTCTAACTTTGTTTTGCAGGAGGGCATTGCTTTGTGATATGGTTGTGGCAAAGGTAAAGTGATTACCTTTTTTTACATAGTAGTAGATAATTACGGAGGTGATGAACTACCACGCCGGAATGACACCGGTACCCTGGTGTCTACGACGCCGGAACCCGGTGACAGCGGATGGAGATCACGACGTGAAGGACCATATCACATAGCATTTACATTCAATGTTATTGTTTGTATGTCTTATTGTGTGCTAGTATTAGATGCTTGACGGTAGCCTAATAAAATGATCCCTGTTAAAATTACCAACGATTGTGTTCCCCCTTAGTGTGCACCACCAAGAAAGTTCTTCGGTATGAGGCAGGCCATGATGATCGGGTGTCAGACATATCTACGTTCACATACAGTGGGTGCAAGCCATGTTGCACAACGAATACACTAAGGTTGAGTTGGCGAGCCTAGCATGTACAGACATGGCCTCAGAACGCGGATGGTCGAAAGATAGAGAACGAGTCGCATGAATGATGTGACCGACGTTTAGCGTCCACCCTTGAACCCACATTGATGGTTGTGATGATCGGGGGGGATGTGGCTGATAGGGGTCGTGTTATCACTAGGAACCCTTTCGGGGATAGGTGTTTCTAAGTGGAGTTATCATTAACTCATTTAATTATATACTTAGTCTGAATTCCTTTTGCAATTATAAATGTAGATGGGACCTTTCGTGTTGACAATTGATTGGTTAGAAGCAGAGAAGCTCAGATTAGATGGATCGAACTTCTCCATATGGGTTGCCAGTCTCCATGTTCTCCTTAGCGAGAATGACGTGGTCGACTACATACTCGACGGGATGGATTTGGATCAGCCCACTGACCTTGAGACCCCAGAGGAGCGAAAAGACCGCTATCTCCGTCGTGAGATGGCCTCCTATATTTCAGTTGTGATGCGTTTCGGAATGGTGGACGAGTTGTGGCCTTTCGTGGGTGATGTCAACCCTTGTTCGGTAATGCTATAGCTTAGGACACATTTCGTGGAGCAGACACGCATTTGGGAGCATGAGCTGATGGGAGACTTCCTCTCCATTAAGATGAAGGAGAACTCATCACTGGACGACCACTTGGAGCACATGCATGATGTGTACATGAGGCCTGCATACTTCCTGGACGTCTGGATTACGGGCTCTTTTGCAAACGCTGTTGTGATGCGGTCGCTACCACCAAGCTACCAAGCACAAGTCAGGACTTGTGTAATGAGGGGCGACGCGGAAACAATGGAGTTCCACCGGTTCATGACACATCTCAGGAATGTGTTGGTTGAACCAGATGTCGCTCAGGTCGTCAACAACAAAGGTATATATTTGATATACAGTTTTATAAATGTTATAATCTTGCAAACACATTGCAGTGTTAAGTATATCTGATACTTGTTCTGTTTTGCTGAAAACAGGTCCTTCTACATGAGAGGTGCTTGCTGGAGAGGAGGTGACGTTGCGTGTTGATGGCGAGCATGATGATGATGGCCGACGACACTCTCCCTCGACATTTATCATTTAGTTTATGTTTTAGGATGATTATTGTAATCAAGAGATTGTGAACTTCTTTAGTGTGTCTCACACTTCATGAGACGGTTATTCATATGAGTTTGTAACAAACAGTTGTTCCACTTTCATGAATGATTTCTATTCGTGTTCATATCTTGTTTGATTACGTGTGAATTATCCTTGTTGTTTGAAACTAATTGATAATGCATGAACATTTGTAAAATATTAAAATGCCTTGTTTAAAACACCCAACTAAATGATATATTCATTAATGAATGAAACATTGTTTAAATTCAAAGTTATGTGATAATATGTGAAAGTCATTCGATTTCTTATCACATATAAATCATGCCTAAGTTCGGCAAAATAACTTGAACACCGTGTATTACTTGAATACAAAGTGTTTAAAGAATTGTTAAAAGTAAATACATATTCAATGTATTATGTTTAACGAAAATGGTAATTATCATTAAATGATTGTTTAAATGTGTAAAGAAGTTAACCAAAGGAAACATGAATATGAAACTATTTGATTTGATCAAAGTGTTTCATCAACAATGGGTATAAATATAAAAGAGAATCCAATTACTATGATTTGATCAATAGTAATGAAGTTCAAATTTATAAGAATGGCATAAAAGAAATTGTGGAATGCAAAGTGTTTTAAAACGTCAAAATTCAAAGCATCACAATGTGATATTAGATATCAAAGGGGTTGAATAGAAGGCACCAAATAAATCGTTGTAGTGTAGATGTAGAGACCATTAGTTAGAAATAGTTAGCACTCAATTAGAATTGGTAAACCATTAGAATTCATGAAATTTTTGGGGTTATTCGATATAACCAAAACAATAGCGAATAAGTCCTTGTAGAGTATTCATTGGAAAACTTTGAATACGAAATCCATAGCTAAACCAAAAGAGAAGCAAAACTTGTATTGCTTGGATTTTGGTATATTCTTGAGAAAGTTCACTTTTTGTGATATTTCTCAATTATGGGGCATATGGAAAATAGTGTAAAACATGATGAGGATTCAAAACCCTGCATCATAGTGTTGAGAAGCGCAATGGACAATGTTCCCGAACGATTCTCTTCACAGAAGGAAGGGATCAATGATATTGATCATTGTGTTTTTCCCCACTTGTGTTTTTTTAGTACATGGAGTAGGATTCAGAATGTAATCCATATCTTGTGTGGAGAATTTTGTGAATCACTTGTCATGATTTTTGGAATATGACATACCTACGAACTACATAGGAAATAATGGTAAACTAGAATTATGAAAAATCCTAGAAGTAAAATTCCTTTGAGATTAGAAAGCAATTCGTTATTGAATCTCACAAGTAAAAGGGGTTACTTGAATTTTCCCAAATGACTGTGAAGCCATAGTAGGAAAAAGGGGTAAATGACAAAAGCACAATTTGTCAGATATTGGACAAATTCAAATGAATTTGATTCATGTGTGCTCAATGTCTAGAGGATTTAAAACTAGTAATAGTACTAGCATCTCATAGTAAATCTCCAACTTTGATATTTGATCAAAGAATTTTGAAGTTGTTCAAAATAGTGAGTGTATATGCAATTTGCATAAAATTGAGTGGGAGCTATGAAAGTCTTCCTGAAACAATATGTGATTGACATATTTTTAAGTGGGAGCAATATAAGTCTCAAATTCAAATATGTAGGAACATATTCTGAGTGGGAGCTTATAGGAGTAATTCTTAAGTATATTAAGAATGAAAGTGCAAATACTTATAAATAATGATTTATAAGGTGTAGAAGTTGATAATAAGTGTATTATAATATTATGTAGTGTTCCTTAAGGGATTCTGAAAGGGGTTTCAGATAGAAGTTAATTAAGGAAATGGTCCTTAATAACTCAAATTAGGAATAGTATTAAGTTTAACATCAATGGTTGAAAGAAAGAAAAGTATGATCGTCATCCACTATAGGTTCTATCTTAGTAAACCGTGATGATAACTTAGCATAATATGTGATCCAAATAAGGAACGTTTGAAAGTGATTAATTTCGAATCACAGAATGTTGAGCTGAGTTTTTGTCCGTGGTGTCTAATAGAGAACTGTAGACATGTTTTCCAAATCCATAAAGGATGACATATCTTAAAACATAAAGGGTTATGTTATAAGGGAATATGTTGGAAACTCCCGTAGATACCGATTAAAGTCAAGTAGGAAGCAAGGTGAACAAAAACATCGAAAGTTGCACAGAGTGCACTAGTGTTTCGATGAATACATTTATAATAATAGATAAGGGTACCATCTAAAGTGTTGTATAATGTTATGGCGGGGCTAGTTCGCTTTTAACGTAGAATGATGTGTCCCAGGGCACAGTGCCCATGAGAAAGCCCTCGAGGTTGATCTAACGTCACTGTAGGCTCCTGGAATCAGGCCTTATTCTGCTGCCATAGCGATGATGCATACACATGGATGCTATCATGAGATGATAAAGTATTAATGTCAATCAAGGTGACATTAGTAAGTTGCAAAGGATTTGGGACTGTAAAGTACAGACCCAAGACTCAACCTCTTCCATGAGCAAGCATGTTCAGGGTACCGGACATATGGTGCCAAAGATTGAGAACAAATGCGACTAGTGTATTTGTACTCTAGTGCAAGTGGGAGACTGTTGGAAATATGCCCTAGAGACAAATAGTAGTAAGGACTATTATCATATTTCATATAGTTTATGATTAAGTTTTATATCATGCTACAGCTGTATTGAGTGGAAACATCAATACACGTGTGATATACAAACAACCAGGGGTTCCCAGTGAAACTCTAGTCACTGGTTCATTGGTCAATAGATGATCAAGTTTCCTGATCATGTGGCATTTATGCCAGTTGGAAATGAGGTCATCTCATTCTGAGAATGATATGATGAACCAATACCCAACCTAAACATCGTGACCCGATCATGTCATGAAGTTTAAGTTATGATGATTAGAAATGGATCATTGTAGACTATTCCTTAGACCGTGAGGCTATATCAATCACTATCTCCCGAGAGTGCTTAGATAGCATCAAACGTCATCTGGTAAAATGGTGGTTATAAAGGTGTGTTCAGGTATTCAGAGGAAACCGTAGAGGCAATATATGTCAACAGTGGGATTTGTCCGTCCATGTGACGGGAAGATACTCAAGGGCCCACTCGGAGAAGTTATATCCAATAGCTGTGCAGCGTGTGATTTGATCACGGGGATATCACTTGTCAGAACGAGTCAAGTAACATTGTTCAGTAACGAGATTGAACACGACATGGTGATGTCACTGATCAGATATCGGGCAATGCAAGTATCGAGAGACAAAGGGAATAAGACACGACTGTCCCGGTTCAAACGACGAAAGATCTTCGTGGAACGCACAGGGGTCACATGGCCATCCAGGTCCCTCTGTCGATCATTGGTGCGGGAGTGTCCCGACCATGTCTGGAGTGTTCCCGAACCGTGGGGTATCACGCTTAAGGGCTTGATGATGCTTAGAGAGTGTTTATAGGATCGATAGAATCACCGAAGAAAAGAAGAGAGAAAACCGGAAGGATTTCGGTAAGTCCGGAGGATGTCCGGAGTGGAGGTGGAAGGTGTTCCATAGCCACGGAGGTTGAATAATATGTGAATGAATGTTAAATATTGATTTAATCATTTATTCATAATTATTTCATAAATATAAAATTAATTAAAGGTCAAAAAGGCTTAATGGGCCAATTTCCGGAGGGAGAGGGCCCATTAGGGAAAGGAGAGAGGGAGAAGGGGCAAGGGGCTTGCCGGATGGGCCTAGCCCCCTGTGCTGGGCCCACTAGGGGCTGGCCGGCGGCCTCCCCACCCCCTCCTCTCCTTTAGTCCCACCCCGGGACTTTGAGGGAGGGTGTACCCCCTCCTCCCCCTATATATAGTGGGGTATTTGGCCTAGATAAATACACCAATAATCAATAAAGGTCTCCCCACTTTTGGGAGGACCTCTAATTGATATTTTCTCTCTCCCCCTCTCTCTCTCTCTCTCGTGACCGTGGTCCCAAGTCTAGACTGCATGAGCGAGAGACATCTTCACCGCGGAGCACCGTCGCGCTGCGGGATTCGGATCCGGGAGCTCTACTTCCGCAACTGCTGCTGGATCGGGGAAGTGGGAGTCATCATCATGCACCGGACGTGCGTAACTCCCCGCGAGGAGTCACACTTGAGGCACTCAAGTCGTTGGAGCCATAAGGAGCGCAAGGACTTCATCACGACGTTGAGGTCGGCTTCGGCTCGTCTACATCAACCACGCTCTCCTGAGTGTTGACGACGCTTTTCGGTCTTCAAGGGTAAGTTCGCCAAAATCCCCTCCTATTACTGTATTACTAATAGATAGGTCCAGATAGCTTCAGGGGCGTAGGGTAAAAATTTATTGTTTTCATACCCGGAACCCCTACATTTCATTATGTGAATCTTCCTTCAAGAGAATTAAGGAATCATCCGCAAATAAAAGATGTGAAATGACCGTGCATTTCTACACACCTTTATCCCTTCAATGCCACCAACCTCTTTGGTTTGCAACAAGCAACTAGATAACCCTTCCGCACACAACAAGAATAAATATGGAGAACGAGGGTCTCCTTGCCGAATCCCTCTCATGGGAATGAATCCTTCAGTCACCTGAGAATTCTATCTAACAGAGTTGGACATCGAAGTCACAGAAGCCATCACTAATTCCACCCATTGGGAGTGAAAACCCAGTCTGATCATCATATTTAGCAGAAAGTTCTACTCCACTCTATCATATGCTTTATGCATATCCAATTTAATCGCACAAAGACCAGGCTTTCCTTTCTTCTTATTTTTAATCTTATGGATGCACTCATAGGCTATCAAAACATTATCTGTAATCAACCTCCAAGGTACAAAAACACTCTATGTAGGGTAGATGATTTCTGGAAGAATAACCTTTAATCTAGCTGCAAGCATTTTAGAAATTATCTTATAAACAAAATTACAAAGAGATATGGGCCTGAACTTTTATGCCTCCTCCGGAACATCAACTTTTGGGATAAGCACCACTATTGTATCATTCCATCCAAGGGGATCACTCTACCATTAATATCTTTCAACATTGCATGAGTTATCTCATCACCCACAAGATGCCAGAATTTCTTGTAAAATAAAGCATGAAGGCCATCAGGCCCGGGCACCTTCAGGTCACCAATGCTAAACATAGATTTTTTAACATCCTCCGTCGAGAAAGGGGCGATAAGTTTATCATTCATCTCCTGGGACACCTTTGGTGTAATTTTCTCAAGGAATTGTGGCTATGTAGCATCAATCTTCAAGGAAAAAAGGTTAGTAAAATAATCAACAATAACCGGATTTAAATTTTCCAACCCTTCCACAAACTCCCCCTCGCAGTCCTTCAGTTTTTTCATATAGTTCTTTTTCCTGTGAGCGGAAGCAAAGTTGTGAAAATAGGTCGTGTTTCTATCACCATTTTGAAGCCAATTAGCGTGTGATCTTTGGCTCCATTTTATCTTCTCTTGTTTGAATAATTTTTCAATCAACTTTGCTAATTCCAATTTCTTATGATCATTTTCAGTCGTCATGGGCCCCCCGCATCAGCTCTTCTAACTCTCATTGGGCCTTTCTAAGCCACTTCTTGGGTTGTTTCATGCCTGTTAGTCCCAATCATGAAGCCTAGCATGCATGGTCTTCAAGTGCTAGAGTACGTTGATCGGATCTTGATCTCGCACTGATACATTGCAAATGTATCTATAATTTTTGATGTTCCATGCTTGGTTTTATCCACTTTCTTGTGTTTTGTTCCAACTTTGGAGTACTTTTCATATGATTTCTTGGACTAACCTATTAACAAGAGCCACAGTGCCAGCTGCCTGTTTTCTACTGTTTTTGGTTCCAGGAAAGTCAGAAAATGAATATTCTCGGAATTGGACAGGACAAAACCCAAAGTGCCTATTTTTCCGGAAGGGATCAAGTGCCAGAATACGAGACGGAGAAGGGCTAGGCAGCCACCACACCACCTGGCCATGCGGCCAGGCCTGGCCCGCACTAGGGGGTGGTGTGGCCGCTCCCGGCACCCCCTCAGCCTCTCCTTCCGCCTATATATTGCCTTCGGGACAAAAACCCTAAGTACTCGATCAAAAATCCACGAAAGAGTTTGTAGCCGCTGTCATCTCCATCCCTAGATCGGGAGGGATCTGAAGCTCTTCCCGGCACCCTATCGGAGAGGGGAATTCACCCTGGAGGCCTTCTTCATCACCATGCAAGCCTCCGGTGTGATGCGTGAGTAGTTCATCCTTGGACTACGGATCCATGTAGTAGCTAGATGGCTGGTTTCTCCTCCTTTGTGCTTTCATGTTTAGATCTTGTGAGCTCCGTTCATGATCAAGATCATCTATTTGTAATTCATACGTGTTGTGTTTGCGGGGATCCGATGGATATTGAGATGCTATTTCAGATTGATTATTTATTCTATCGTGTCTTTGTTATTTGTGATCTTGCATGCTTTCCGTTGTTAGTATCTATCTTGGCCAAGTAGATGCTAGCAACTCCAAGAGTTAGTATTTATGCTCGATAGTGGGTTCATGCCTCTGGTAATCTGGGGAAGTGACAGAAATCTCTAAGGTACTAGATGTGTTGTTTCTACTAGGGAGAAAACAACAATCCTTTGTTCATAGAACTCGAGGACGAGCAGGAGTTAAGCTTTCTTTTTATCACTTACCTACTCGAGGACGAGCAGGAGTTAAGCTTGGGGATGTTGATACATTGTGAATGTATCTATAATTTTTGATGTTCCATGCTTGGTTTTATCTACTTTCTTGTGTTTTGTCCACACTTTGGAGTACTTTTCATATGATTTCTTGGACTAACCTATTGACAAGAGCCACAGTGCCAGCTGCCTATTTTCTGCTGTTTTTGGTTCCAGGAAGTCAGAAAATGAATATTCTCGGAATTGGACGGGACAAAAGCCAAAGTCGCTATTTTATCGGAAGACATCCGAGCCGTACAAGATGGAGAAAGGGCTGGGGCCACACACCACCTGCCACGCCTAGGCCGACCACGCCAGGTGGTCAGCCGACCCAGACCCTCGGCCTCTCCTTCCACCTATATATTGCCTCCGATACCAAAACCCTAAGTACCCGATCAAAAATCCACAAAAGAGTATGTAGCCGCCGTCATCTCCATCCCTAGATTGGGAGGGATCTGAAGCTCTTCCGGCACCCTGTCGGAGAGGGGAATTCACCCTGGAGGGCTTCTTCATCATCATGCAAGCCTCTAGTGTGATGCGTGAGTAATTCATCTTTAGACTACAGGTCCATGTAGTAGCTAGATGGCCGGTTCTCCTCCTTTGTGCTTTCATGCCTAGATCTTGTGAGCTCCGTTCATGATCAAGATTATCTATTTGTAATCCATACATGTTGTGTTTGCGGGGATCCGATGGATATTGAGATGCTATTTTAGATTGATTATTGATTCTATCATGTCTTTGTTATTTGTGATCTTGCATGCTTTCCGTTGTTAGTAGCTATCTTGGCCAAGTAGATGCTAGCAACTCCAAGAGTTAGTATTTATGCTCGATAGTGGGTTCATGCCTCTGGTAATCTGGGGAAGTGACAGAAATCTCTAAGGTACTAGATGTGCTATTTATACTAGGGAGAAAACAACAATCCTTTGTTCATAGAACAATCGTATTGTTTACTTTACACGCAGTTCGTAAAACAATAATCTGTTGCTTGCAACTTAATACTGGAGGTGGATCGGATGATAACCTGAAGGTGGATTATTAGTCATAGATGCAGTTGGATGGCGGTCTATGTATTATGTTGTAATGCCCAATCAAGTCTCAAAGGAGTCAAGATGATTAGTATATGCATGTATTGCTTTCTCGGTGTTTGTCAATTGCCCCGCTGTAATTTGTTTACCCAGCATGTTATCTATCTAAGGAGAGCCACCTCTAGTGAATTATGGATCCCGGTCCTTTTTCTTTACATACAATCTATAAACTGTTTCTGCTTTGTGTTTACTTTCTGCAACCTTTTACTTCTTTCCATTCGATACGTTTAATCCTTTGTTTTCTGCAAAACACGGTGAGATTGACAACCTCATCGCAAGTTGGGGACAAAGTTCTGTGGTTGTGTTGTGCAGGTCTCCATGTTGCTACTAGCACCGGTAGTACGCTCTGCCAAAGCTCAGCTAGCAACACCTTTGGGGTGTTTCCTTGCTCCCACTGGTTCGATTAAACCTTGGTTTCATAACTGAGGGAAAACTTACTGCTGTGCTCATCATACCTTCCTCTTGGGGTTCCCAACGAGCTCTACGTCGAAAGTCAAGCGCATCAAGACATTTTCTGGCGCCGTTGCCGAGGAGTCAAGGACATCTTCACAAGGGGAGTCCCTCATAACCAATCTCTTTACTTTGTTGTTTTTGTTTTGCTTAGCTTTCTTTTTGCTTTGTTTGCTTGTTTTGTTCTTCAAAAACACAAAAAAATAGTTTTACTTGTTTGCTTTCTTATTGGAAAAACACAAAAAAAATAGTTCCTATCTTGAGTGCCACTATGTCTAGCCTTGCTCCAATCACTATGTCATCCGAGGAAATGATTTTCACTTTTAAACAAGGAATTGAGGAAAGTTTTAAGGAAGCTTGGTCTAGAATCTCTGATCTACATGAAAAAACTGAGCCTAAAATGACTCAAAGCTTGTTCCTTAGCAGTTTTTACCTTGGGATTACTCTTTGCTATAGATATTCCCTAGATGCTATTGTGGGAGGAGATTTCCTCCAATGTAATGAGGATGTGCTATAAAGAAATTGATCCTCACTTACACTATGCCTAGCCAAACTGATATTTCTATCGCAAAAATATTTGCTAGGTTGAACACTCTTGAGGCTAGCACTACTTGCTTAGAAAGTTGCTACAATACGCTTAGGGAGCATCACAATTATGTTCCAATAAATTCTGAACCATCAAAGTGGCTCCCTACAGTAAAGATTGATATAAACACTGAAACTTTTCAAGCCCGCTGCGATATCATGTCTGAATTTTGTCTTATGCCCAAAGATATTTATGAATCTTTGAATCTTTGGGGGCTTACTGAAGGAGGAAAAGAAATGTCTCTTGCTAATAATGCTACCTTATTTCCTATTAGAATAGCTGAAGGAGTGTTTGCAAAGATCCTTGGGAAAATGATTTCTACTGATTATCTTGTTATTGAATGTGCAGGAAAAGGACAAATTACACTTGGAAGGTCCCTATTGAAACTTCTTGGAGCAATAATAAATGTGGGAAAGGGGACCATGCACCTTTCTTCTCCACCAAACAATCATATTTTCCCCAAGGCTAAGAATAAAATTAAGAGAGGTAAGGGCAAGAAAGTTGGTTTTAATGCTTCTTCATTTGAGAACACTTGATTCTTTCTTTGCTTCTTATGCCTAACTTAAAGGCGTTAAATAAAAGTACTTATTGGGAGATAACCCAAAAGTTTTACATGAGTCTTGGAAGTTATTACCTCTGTAATAACCTCTCCTTATCCTTTTTATTTGCTTTTTGTGCCAAGAGTAACCTCTAATGAGAGTGAAGTAATGATTGGGAAAGTTGCTGTCCCGAAACAGATTTTTGTGCTTCACCGTAAAAATACCTGAGAGAGCTCTGTATGTCAGAATGAGCTGTAATTTTTTGTTCTTCTGCCCCAGGTTGTTATCTAACGTCCGTTATTTCAACACTTTTTGATTTGAGCAACAGAAGGTCTTCGAAAAAATTCGTCTTTACCTGCTGGCTGTTTTGACAGTTTCTGCCATTTTCTGCATTTGCTTCTTGTTCGTTCCTTCTTGAGTTCTTTTGGGGAATTGAGCTTTTTGAGGGAAGTGCTACAGTATCTAGTGTTCTAATGAAAGTTTATTTAGTTTTAGAACTGAACCTTGAGACTTATTTATCTTAAGTGCACTAATGTTGCTAATGAGATTGTGTGAAGTTTTGTATGAAGGAAAATTTTCAGGTGTATGGAAGGAATGAGTAATGAGATGAAGGATGGACTAAAGCTCAATCTTGGGGATTACACGCATGTCACCCCAAGAAATATCCAAGAAGTACAAGCGTCAAAGCTTAGGGATGCCCAAGTCATCCCCTTCTTCATCAATAAAAATTCCAGGTTTCTTCCAAACGCTTCATTTTTATTGTTTCATGCACAGTTGTGTTTTTCTTGGAGCGTCTTGTTTTTCGTTTTTGTTTTGGTTTTTAGTTTGCTTGGTTTGCTTAGTTTTCTGAATAAATTGGTTGGACGCCCTCTTTCATACATTGGTTTGCAAATAGTTTGGTTTGGTTTGGAAAAGAGTAGGAAAGTTCATACTTATGTGGTAAAAAGAGCTCGTTCTTGACTGTGGCTATGCTTTGTCATGCCATGCTTGATATTGTTTTCGCTTTATGCTTAGTATTCTTTGCTGAGCATGACTTGTTATAAACAATTGAGATTGCTTAATCTGCCTTGGATGAATCATGCGTTGTTTTAGCATATTAAAGCATAGTATAGTGGTATTCTCCTTTGATGCTTTATTTGGGTTGACTTGGCACGTGCTCACACCATGTTATGACTATCTCAAGTCACCATAGCCTTTATGATCCTTTAGTTTTCAACTTGTAGTATTACTTTATGCTTTGATCAATGATGTTTTGTCGCTCTGCATGATTATGGCCATTATTGCTCTCTTAATTTGTCGCTCCCAGTCTTTTGCTAGCCTCCACAACAAAGTATGAGTTCCACTCATGCATCTAACTCCCTAAACCAAGTTATTCCAAAGAGTCCACCATACCTACCTACTAGCTTATGCTATTCCAAGTATATTCATGCTTTTGTTTACCTTCCACTTGTTATGAGAAAACTAGTGATTAAAGCTCTCACGAACTTGAAGGCACACTTTACTTTACTTGCCCTTAATAGACTTGAACCATTGTGTCGTCTATGTTGTATATGCTTGCACTTATTTGTTGGGAATTAGCAGAACCATGCTTTCATGGGGAACACTTTCAACATTGCACTTGGTACTTGTACCTAGTTGATATCATGCTCTTTTGTATATGGATGTCATCGGTGTGAAATGAAAGGGGAGCTTGTAAGTCCATGGAGTTATGTATATGTGTTAGAGAAAGCGCTCGGGTCATTGGTCTAATCCATGCTGACATGGTGGAAACCTGCAGCGTAACCATAATGAGTTGTCTATGAAGCATTCTTCTTATAAAAAAGAGTCCTATATTGAGAAAAGAGAGAAAAGGAAAAAAAAGAGATACTATGAAAAGAGGAAAGAGAGAAAAAGGCACCATATTCCCATGGTAAATAAGAAGAATGGTGAGATGCTCGTTATCTGCTTGCCTTGTCATTTTGATATGGGGATTCTTCCGTATCATTGGGCAAGGGATACCCCGTTGGCGGTTCTCTATGATACACATGTACTTACGATGACAAGAACTTACCGGTAACTAAACTTGAGTAGCATAAGGAGCGGCCCTCGTATACAAGGGACATGACATTTCTGACTTATACTTCGTCAAGCATGTACACCATAGTTTGTTCACTTTAACCTTAATCACTTCAAGATGCTTATGATAGGGGCAATGAGAGCTGAAAGCTATAAGTACCATAATTTTTGGAAGCTCTTTATGAGACTTGAATCCCTACTTCCTTTTACAAAGGCCTTTCTTCCACCATTATATTGAGTCTCCACCTTCTATCTTTATGCACCTACTTTGAGAGCATAGTGGCCATTCTTAGTTCTATGTGCATTGTCCCAAGACTAGTTGATTGATGATACTTGATATTGCTTGTTTTAAACTATTGTATCTAGTCCCTCTTATGAACTTTGAAGGTGTCCTATGCATTTATATCTGCTACTCTATTGAGGGACAAGCTGAATACTATTATGCCATGTTTTCTTTATGTGAAACAATGAAACAAACAAACGTCTTGCAAAGCATTGTTATTCATGAATCTTTTGTTTGTGCCTTTTCATGTTGCATCATAGTTTCTTTGCTTATTGCTAGAACTTTGTCTTTCATGTTATGATTGAAGTACTATGATCCCAGCTTTGAATGTTTTGCAAATACTTTGATCAAGTCTTTGATGGTGCATGTCAGCTCAAAAATTATTCTTTCTTTTTATCACTTACCTACTCGAGGACGAGCAGGAGTTAAGCTTGGGGACGTTGATACATTGCAAATGTATCTATAATTTTTGATGTTCCATGCTTGGTTTTATCCACTTTCTTGTGCTTTGTTCCAACTTTGGAGTACTTTTCATATGATTTCTTGGACTAACCTATTAACAAGAGCCAAAGTGCCAGCTGCCTGTTTTCTGATGTTTTTGGTTCCAGGAAAGCCAGAAAATGAATATTCTTGGAATTGGACGGGACAAAAGACAAAGTGCCTATTTTTTCGGAAGGGATCAAGTGCCAGAATACGAGATAGAGAATGGCCAGGGAGCCACCACACCACCTGGCCGCGCGGCCAGGCCTGGCCCGCGCCAGGGGGTGTGGCGCCCGCACCCCCTCGGCCTCTCCTTCCGCCTATATATTGCCTTCGGGATGAAAACCCTAAGTACCCGATCAAAAATCCACGAAAGAGTCTGTAGCCGCCGTCATCTCCATCCCTAGATCGGGAGGGATCTGAAGTATTTCCCGGCACCCTGTCGGAGAGGGGAATTCACCCTGGAGGCCTTCTTCATCACCATGCAAGCCTCCGGTGTGATGCGTGGGTAGTTCATCCTTGGACTATGGATCCATGTAGTAGCTAGATGGCTGGTTTCTCCTCATTTGTGCTTTCATGTTTAGATCTTGTGATCTCAGTTCATGATCAAGATCATCTATTTGTAATTCATACATGTTGTGTTTGCGGGGATCCGATGGATATTGAGATGCTATTTCAGATTGATTATTGATTCTATCATGTCTTTGTTATTTGTGATCTTGCATGCTTTCCGTTGTTAGTAGCTATCTTGGCCAAGTAGATGCTAGCAACTCCAAGAGTTAGTATTTATGCTCGATAGTGGGTTCATGCCTCTGTAACTGGGAAGTGACAAATCTCTAAGGTACTAGATGTCTTGTTGCTACTAGGAGAAAACAACAATCCTTTGTTCATAGAACAATCGTATTGTTTACTTTACACGCAGTTCAGAAGCAATAATCATTGCTTGCAACTTAATACTGGAGGGGGTTCGGATGATAACCTGAAGGTGGATTATTAGTCATAGATGCAGTTGGATGGCGGTCTATGTATAATGTTGTAATGCCCAATCAAGTCTCAAAGGAGTTAAGATGATTAGTATATGCATGTATTGCTTTCTCGGTGTTTGTCAATTGCCCCGCTGTAATTAGTTTACCCATCATGTTATCTATCTAAGGAGGGCCACCTCTAGTGAACTATGGATCCCGGTCCTTTTTCTTTACATACAATCTATAAACTGTTTCTACTTTGTGTTTACTTTCTGCAACCTTTTACTTCTTTCCATTCGATACGTTTAATCCTTTGTTTTCCGCAAAACACGGTGAGATTGACAACCTCATCGCAAGTTGGGGACAAAGTTCTGTGGTTGTGTTGTGCAGGTCTCCACGTTGCTACTAGCACCGGTAGTGCGCCCTGCCAAAGCTCAGCTAGCAACACCTTTGGTGTGTTTCCTTGCTCCTACTGGTTCGATTAAACCTTGGTTTCATAACTGAGGGAAAACTTACTGCTGTGCTCATCATACCTTCCTCTTGGGGTTCCCAACGAGCTCTACGTCGAAAGTCGAGCACATCGGGCACCGTCAACTCCCACTTTTCTTACACCAGTTCTCTGAATTTCTCATCTTTAAACCATCTCGCCTCAAAATTCATTGTCTTAGCGACTAGAGCAGAGGGTATCACATAGAACTCAGTATCTAGCAGCAAGGGATGGTGATCTGAGTGGTTATATTCAAGGTGAACTGCTACTGCATCTGGTTGAAGTTGGATCCACTCCGCATTGCCAAGACTTCTGTCTAGTCTCTCCAGAATATTACCTCTATGCCAAGTAAACATATCCTCAATGTATCCCAAATCTTCCAGCCCATAGTCCTCTAATGCATCAGAAAATGCCTACATATACTGATGGAGTTTTATCCCTCCTCCCTCTTTTTCATGAGCATATAGAATTTCGTTCAAGTCACCCATTACCACCCAAGGAAGATTATGTTGCTGATTCATAGTACGTAATATGTCCCATGTTTTGTATTTGTCTCTCCATTTGAACTCCCCATATAGACCAGTAAATCTCCACACCTTATCCACAATCTCCTCAATTTTTACATCAATGTAGTGGGGGTGTGAGAATAATTGCGATACTGCATTCCACAACATCAGTAAGCCTCCTTTTCTTCCATCACTAGGTTGAACAATTTTGATATCCATCTTTACTCTTATTCTCAAACACACTGCCGGATATATGTCTAGATGGGTCTCCTATAAGAACACCACCTCGGGGTTATGGCACCTCAAGACATCAAGAAGCACTAGGACTGCCACGGTATTCCCCAACATGCGGCAGTTCCACACTAATATCCTCATTGCGACTGGACAAGATCCTCACCGGAACCCGCCGATCCTAGTGAAGAGGGGTCAGCTCCATCCTTCTTGGGGCGTTTTGGTCTTCCCCCTAATCCTTTATTGGACGCAACACCAGTTAGAGGGTATATTAACCTTCTCCAAACCATCTAGATTATCATCAGTTACCATAGCCTCAGTCTTTCCCTCGCCATCCATACCTCCATTCATCTCAGCATCATCAGTACTCTCATTACCAAAAGGTATTTTCCTTTTTGCCACTAGATCCGAGGGATCAGTAATTTCCATATCAGTAGTATTATTCTTGAGAGGGCTAGTTCCTGTATCAGTTAACGCATCATCATCGATAGCTTTCCCATCCTCATACTAAATTGTATTATACCGCCAACTCTAACCATCGCCACCCCAGCCCTAAGGCTCCCTACCAGTTGGATTATAGGTCCTTCCTCCATGTCCTCTACCTGCATCAGTGTTCAAGCGACCACGTCCAGCCCATCCACCGCCATGGAACCCGGCAAAGCCATGAGCATTCCACGATTCCCGTCTGCTTTCAACCAGTCTCCCCATTTTAGCTTTTCAACCTCATGTTCTCCCGAACCACATTCTAGATGCGTATGACCAATAAGGCCACATGCCCCACAAAACCTAGGCATCTTTCATATTTAATCTAATATATCTCCCTCCCCCCTCTTGATATTGATACAAGCCGAGGTAGAACCTTATGGGCATCCATCTTCACACGAGCCCTAAAACAATTACCAGCACTAGGGACATCAAGCTGTACCTCCTCGACCTTCCACATCTTCTTCTCTATTAAATTATTGATTGATCCTTCATTTCTGTATCCCACTTGTAGCTTATGCACTTGGATCCATGAAGTAAAGAAATTAAGATCAAAATCATCTAGAGTTGTAAATCCATCATACGGTTCAATAGAAACCACTTCTTGCCAGAAGAACCAAGTGAAGGGAATATGCCCGAGAGGCAACAATAAAGTGGTTATTATCTTATTCCATGTTTATGATAAATGTTTATTTTACATGCTATAATTGTATTAATTGGAAACGTTAATACATGTGTGTTTAATAAACAAAATACAAAGTTGCTAGTAATGCCTCTCATATAAACTAGCTCGTTGATTAACAAGATGATCAAGGTTTCCTGATCATGGACATTGGATGTTGTTAATAACGAGGTCACAACATAGGTGGAATGATGTGATGAACATTCATCCAAAGTATAGCATTACGATAAAAGTCATTATGTTTATATTGCTATAACATCATACGAAGTAATCCTAGTCCTTAGACCATGAGATCATGTTAATCACTAACACCAGAAGAGTATCTTGATAACATCAAACATCACACCATAATAGGGTGACTATAAAGGTGGGTTCAGTGCTATGAAGGTGTTATATAGAGGCTCATGGATCAAGGGTGGTATTTGTCCATCCCGATGACGGATAGATATACTCGGGGCCCTCTCGGTGATATCACATTTAAATAGCTTGCAAGCAAGTGATATGATCACTAGAATGTTATATCACGGGAACAACAAAAGAGTGCATGTCGGTAACGAGATCAAACTAGGTATTTGGATACCGATGATCGAATCCCGGACATGCAATATATCGCGAGACAAAGGGATTTAGTTATGACGTTAAAGGTTCACGTGATCACAAGAGTCATTGTTGAATGTGTGGGAGTCAGTACGGATCTCTAGGTCCCGCTGCTGATTATTGATCGGAGAGGGGTCTTGATCATGTCTGCATTATTCGCGAACTGTAGGGTGACACACTTAAGGGATACCGACACCATTTGGAGCAAATATGTTTCAGATAAAGATTTAAGAAAGCGCTAGAATCATTTCGATGGAAACCGGAATTATTTCGGGTGAAATTGTAGAAACTGGTTCTGCATGTGATATTGAAATGTTACAGGGGGTTTTATGTGAATGTTTGTTAATTAAAGTAATTAACAAAATTCTGAATAAAATAAATAAAATAGTTTTATTTAATGATAGCTTGCATTAAATTTGGTGGAAATTTAATGCATGTGAGTGGAGGCATATTTATGTGAGTGGAGGATCCACCACATGAATGATGGAAGAGGTGGGGGCACCACCATGGCTGCCATGCCATGGCCCTTGGTTGCCCCCTCTTCCCTATAAAAGGGCCCCCTCTCCTCCTCACAACACACCTCCTCGTGAAGGATATCTCTCCCCCTCTAGTTATTCCCCATGGTCTCAGATTAGCGAGATACATATTCCCGGTGGCTTTATCTAGAAAAAAGTTGCTGCTTCCGCTGTTTTGCTGGAGCGAGGGATGGAGGTTATAGGGGTATCGGACGTGTGTGCGATCATGGATGCACCGCTGCTTTGCGGTGCTGGACTTGGTGGTGCTGGACTTGCTGGAGCTGGATCTGATGGACGTGTTGGAGCTAGACCTGCTGGACTTGCTGGACTTCATCACGATCTTGAGATCGGCAAGTGTACGACTACATCATCCACGAGTTCCATCTCGTTAACAAAGCTTTGTTGTTTTCAAGGGTATGTTCTCTATGGATGTATATCCACCCATTGCTTGTTTCTAGTAGCTAGATCTTGGCGTATAGTTCCCATCGTAGGAATTTTTTGTTTTCTATGCTGCGAATCCAACAGTGGTATCAGAGCCTGATCTATGCGTAGGTGCTTTGCACGGGTAGTACACATATGTTTATATGTGGGCAATGATGATCATGTTATTGCTTCTTTCGTGTATTTTGGATATTGGTGGCATAGTGGGATGAAGCGGCCCGGACTAACTTTACATGTCCTCACACATGAGATAGGTTCCACGACTGACATGCAACTAGCTTTGCATAAGTGGCTAGCGGGTGTCTGTCTCTCCTACTATAGTCAATATCTGATTTACAACGAGTTGCTAATAAGTTAGTTATCATTGTTGTGGTTCCATGTTTGTAGGTAAGACCGGTTCTATCTTTGAAAGCCCTAAGCAATGTAAAAATTGCAATGGATGAATTAGAGGCGTCTAGTTTATATTGTTGCTAGGCTAGTGTCATGATATGGAAATGTTGTAAGTTGATGTATAGTTGATACCCTTACAACACACCTAACGTGTAAGTTCCATAGACCTTGGCCTTATACACAAAGGAATGATAGAGATCATACCACGATGCACGTGATGGTGATCAAATGCATGGACCATATCATTCTACTTTACACATGTGATGTTTACATCTAATATTTCTAGTTTGGCATTTTAGTAGCATTATAAGATGATCCCTCATTTAGATATCAAGATAAAAATGTGTTCTCCCTTAAGTATGCACCGTTTATGTTTTGCCGCTTCAAGACATCACGTGATGAACGGGTGTACTTGAATCCATGATCATATTTCGGGTGTAAGACAGTTTTACACATGCGAGTACTAAGGTTCTTACTTGCCGAGCCTAGCATGTACATACATGGCCTCAGAACATAGACCAAAAGGTTAAGCATGAGTCATATGGTAGATATGATGCACATATAGATGATCGCCTTTGAAGCTACACCGACTCACATGATGATCGGACTTGGTGTAGTGGATTTGGTTCATGTAATCGCCAAAAAGACACGAGGGGTGTCGTTTTTGAGTGGGAGTTCATTTCTAATTTGGATTAGTTGAACTCAATTTGTCATAAACTAAATCGAAGTGAATTTGCATAATTTGTTGTAGTCATTGACATCTGTTTACTACCTTATGCTTAGTTTTAATTGAGATGATAAAACTATAGAATTCTGGATATTTACTTTACGAACTGGTATTGTATTGTTTTGAATATGAATTTTAGAAGTCCTATTGCAAACTTTCAGCAAACTCTATTTACTCCATGAAGTTTAATAGTTAATATTAAATCAAGAGTAAGAATTCCAATGTTAGTATCTAAAGTATCATGTTTGCCTCCATGATTCTTGATATTAAAAAGTTATTTTTAATATCGAGGTTATCTAGGAGCTGAAAGATTTGTTTCAGAAGCCATCATGCATGGACGATATTTTGATATCTGAAACAATGTTTATGGTTGCCATATGATAGAGTATAATTTGGGAAAATACATGTTCTCACTTTGTATGAGAATTTGTGAAGGTTGGAGACGCTAGACATCCTAATCTCCCAAAAAGGTTTTGGGAACTGACATTATACTCATAATTCATCCTTATAAGCCATAGTAGCTTGATAATGAAAGTTGTCATGATAAGGATGAATAGAAGATGTAAGTAAAATGTTTACTACACTAAAAGATTACTAAAGTCTGGATTTTTGAAAGAACACCAAACATTTGATGATGGTGATCTACTTCAAAGTGTAAGTCTAGAGGTATTAGTATTTTACTATACATGCTTTGGATGGTGTGCCATATGTATGGCGCCACTGTTGATGTTGATAGATTCTTTTAAAAGGAAAAGGAAATGTTGAAAGAGAATCTATAAAATATTTGGTAGAAAATAAAGGCTGGAAATGTCCAGATGAGGTATATAGATGATATACATGTTATGGTTGTATTCTTTGCTTGTTAAACAATATGGTTCTTGGGTATTGGATACCGAATTGGTTGGTATGAAATATCATACAGAACGATGCAATTCATGAACTACAATTGCCTAAGTAACTAGCAAAAGAATATGTGATGATGTTCATCGAAAACAAATAAAGTGTTATTGTATTTCTCGTTGACATCAGAGCTTGCCTTCAAGATTTGTTTAAATAATTGTTATTTTGTTCCCGTATAATGAGAACAATAGTTGTTCAAATAATTACCGTATTCCACAGAAGATGGATGAACTTTACAAGTCTAGTTGGATAAATCACATCCATAAATTGATGTTAAAATGTCGCAAGACAAATGATTGAAAGATCACTTACAAAGTGACATCGCTGGTTAAATTATATTGGAAAGTGAACATGAAGAAACTCCATTTTGATGGATTTTTGGAGTCTTTTGATTTTGATCAATTGATGCTTGTGAAACTTTCCTCAAGATAATTGAAACTCCGTTCATAGGCCAAAGAGGAATGGATGACTAACTTATTGGAAATTGTGCATGATGATGTGCATAGTCCATTATATGTAGCCATGTGCGGTGCATCTTTCGACTTCACATGCTTTCTCCGGAAATTTGAGTGAATATATCTATATATTTACTTAATAAGGAAGAAGTATGAAACATTTGAAACTTGTTCAAAGACTTTCAAGATGAAGTGGAAAATCATTGTAACAAGAAAATAAAGAGTTTATGATTTGATCATAAATGAAGATATTTGAGTTACAGTTTTAGCAAAAACACCTAAGATTTTAGGAATTGTTCCATGAATTTGCATTTCCCGAGAAACCACACGAGTATGGTATGTTCGAGAGATCAAATCAATCCTTTTTTAACATGGTAAGATCAAAGGTGTTATTTATAAAACTTCCACTATGTTTTAAATATTAAAGCTTTAGAGACTACCGCTTTTACACTAAAAAGAGCACCATCGTGACCCATTGAAATGACACCATATGGGTTATGGTTTGGGATAAAACCCGAATTGTCTTTTCTTAAATTTTGGTATGCTATGTATAAGTAAATGTTTACAACTAAAGTCGGATAAGCACGTCTTTGTAGGTTATCCCAAAGAATTTGTTGGGTATTCCTCCATAACACCGAGAACAAAAGAGTTTGTCGCTTGGAACGTTAAGTTTATTGAGAAAGCATTTTTCGCGAAAAGTTAAGTGGGAGGACAATAGAACTTTGATAAGGTTATTGAACCTTAGCTATATGTGCTAAGTAGCGCAGCACCGGAAAGTATTCCGGTGGCGGCCACAATGCTCATGGATCCCGTGATTACAAAGGTTGTGATCTTGGAGATTGGAGTTCCTGTTTGAACCATATGCATCGGGTAACAATCAAATAATGAGATTTCATAAACAAGTCATTATTGTTTTGACAATAATGAACCGACTGCATGCAAAGAAGCAGTGATGGGCCCTGACTCCATAGAATGACTAGAAGTCATAAAATCTGTGATAGTTTCCATACACGAGAAATCAAGCTTTTGAACTTGGAAGGCCCTCCGAAAAGGCATGAAGCCTATCGGTCGTGTTTGGATCTATAAATAAATAGACATGGATGTTTGACATCTATGAAATAATCGACATGTCGGAAAGGAATTTACTGTGGGGGTTCCGCGTATGAAAACAATAATTTTTACCCTATGCCCCTGAACCCTTGATGCTGCCAGGACCTATCTATTAGTAATATAGTAACGGGAGGGGATTTTCGCAAACTTACCCTTGAAGACCGAAAAGCGTTGTCAACGCTCAGGAGAGCGTGATTGATGTAGACGAGCCGAAGCCGACCTCAAGGTCGTGATGAAGTCCTTGAACTCCAACGGCTCCAACGACTTAGTGCCTCAAGTGCGACACCTCGCGGGGAGTTACACACGTCTGATGCCTGACAATGAGTCCCGCTTCCCCAATCCAGAAGAGCTATGAAGTAGAGCTCTGGATCCGAATCTCAGCCCAGCATTGCTCTGTGGTGAAGATGTCTCTCGTTCATGCAGTCCGAACTTCGGACCACGGTCACGAGAGAGAGAGAGAGAGAGAGAGAGAGAGAGAGAGAGAGAGAGAGAATATCAATTGGAGGTCTTCCCAAAAGTGAGAAGACCTTTATTGAATATTGTGTGTATTTATCTGGCCAAATACCCCCACTATATATAGGGGGAGGGAGGTACTACCTCCCTCAAACTCCCGGGGTGGGACTAAAGGAGGAGGATGTGGGGGAGGCACCACCGGCCAGCCCCCACCATGGGCACGTGGGGAAGGCCCACTAGGGCCGCTGGCGACTCCCCTTGGCCCCTCCTTGGGGTTCGACCCTCTTGGGCCCTTTCCCCTCCGGGAATTAGCCTATTAAGCCCTTTGACCATTTAATTGATTTTATCTTTTATTAAATAATTATGAATAAATGATTAAATCAATATTTAACATTCATTCATATATTATTTAATCTATGTGGCTATGGAACACCTTCCATCTCCACTCCGGACATCCTCCGGACTTAACGAAACCCTTCCGGTTTTCTCTTTACTATTCTTCGGCGATTCTTCTGATCCTATAAACACTCTCTAAGCATCATCAAACCCTTAAGCGTGATACCCTACGGTTCGGGAACACTCCAGACATGGTCGGGACACTCCCGGACCAACGATCGACAGAGGGACCTGGATGGCCATGTGACCCCTGTGCGTTCCACGAAGATCTTTCGTCGTTTGAACCGGGACGGTCGTGTCTTATTCCCTTTGTCTCTCGGTAGTTGCATTGCCCGAGATCTGATCAATGACATCACCATGTCATGTTCAATGTCGTTACCGAACAGTGCTACTTGACTCATTCCGACAAGTGATATCCCTGTGATAAAATCACACGTTGCACAACTATTGGATATAACTTCTCCAAGTGGGCCCTTGAGTATGTTTCCGTCACGTGGACGGACAAATCCCGCTCTTGACATATATTGCCTCTACGGTTTCCTCTAAGTACCTGAACACACCTTTATAACCACTGTATTACCAAGTGGCGCTTGATGCTATCTAAGCACTCTCGAGAGACAGTGATTGATATAGCCTCACAGTCTAAGGAATAGTCTACGAGGATCCATTTCTAATCATCATAACTTGAACTTCGTGACATGATCGGGTCACGATCTTTAGGTTGGGTATTGTTTCATCATCTCATTCTCAGAATGAGATGACTCCATTTCCAACTGGCATAAATGCCACATGATCAGGAAACTTGATCATTTGTTGACCAATGAACTAGTGACTAGAGTTTCACTAGAAACCCCTGGTTGTTTATATATCACATGTGTATTGATGTTTCCACTCAACACAGTTATAGCATGATATAAAACTTAATCATAAACTTTATGAAATATGATAATAGTCCTTATTACTATTTGTCTCTAGGGCATATTTCCATCAGTCTCCCACTTGCACTAGAGTACAAATAAACTAGCTGCATATGTTCTTAATCATTGGCACCATATATCCGGTACCCTGAACATGCTTGCTCATGGAAGAGGTTGAGTCTTGGGTCTGTACTTTACAGTCCCAAATCCTTTGCAACTTACTAATGTCACCCTAATTGACATTAATACTTTATCATCACATGATAACATCTGTGTGTATGCATCGTCGCTATGGCAGCAGAACGAGGCCTGATTCTAGGAGCCTACAGTGACTTTAGATCAACCTCGAGGGCTTTCTCATGGGCACTGTGCCCTGGGACACATCATTCTACGTTAAAAGCGAACTAGCCTCGCCATAACATTATACAACACTTTAGATGGTACCCTTATCTATTATTATAAATGTAATCATCGAAACACTAGTGCACTCTATGAAAATTTTGATGTTTTTGTTCACCTCGCTTCCTACTTACTTAAATCGGTATTTACAGGAGTTTCCAACATGTTCCCTTATAACATAACGCTTTATGTTTTAAGATATGTCATCCTTTACGGATTTGGAAAATATGTTTTTGTAACCCTTTATCATTGATGACCTTGATACATTGCAAATGTATCTATAATTTTTGATGTTCCATGCTTGGTTTTATCTACTTTCTTGTGTTTTGTCCACACTTTGGAGTACTTTTCATATGATTTCTTGGACTAACCTATTAACAAGAGCCACGATTGCATGCCTGTTTTCTGCTGTTTTTGGTTCCATGAAGTCAGAAAATGAATATTCTCGGAATTGGACCGGACAAAAGCCAAAGTTGTTATTTTCCCGGAAGACTCACGGAGCCAGAAGGAGAGTCGGAGAGGGGCCACAGGGTGGCCACACCACGCTTAGGCATGGGTCCCCCTTGGCCACTCCAGGGCATGGTGTGGGCCCCCTGGCCACCCACCGACCTTGCCTCTTCGCCTATAAGAAGCCTCCCGATGCATAAACCCTAAATCGTCAAGCCTCTAGCCACGAAAAGTTCCGCAGCATCGCCGCCACCGAAGGGGAGATTTAGGGGATAGAAAGTCTCTGTTCTGGCACCCTGTCGAGACGGGGAAGTGCCCCCGGAGCCATCTCCGTCGATCTCCACCACCATCTCCATCACCATTGCTGATTCCCATGATGAGGAGGGAGTAGATCTCTCTCGAGGCTAAGCGTTCTACCGGCAAATATGTGTTCATCTCTCTCTATGCATGATCTTATTGAGATCATGAGCTTGTAATCTATAGATCTACCTTGCTACTAAAGTGCTTTAATAGATATCTGCTCTCCCCATGTGTGTGAAGTTGACAGTGTGCACACCATGGTGGCACTTAGGCTAGAGATTACAAATACTTGTTATGAGTTATATTTGGAGTTGGATGTCTTTATGAAATTGTGGTGTTTGTTGGAACCATCTAGTGCTCAAGGTGATAGTGTGGGGTTATCTAGATGCGGAAAGAAAACTTTAAGGAGTGCTGTTATAGCCCTACCATGGATTAGAGTGTCCAACCAGAGAGTAGTTAAGAGTAGTATCATAAAGAGAAGATATTTATATGAGAGTGTTCACTAGTGAAAGTATGATCCCTAGGCCTTATTTCTAAACATTGAAACACCGTTTGCAATTAGATCTGTTACATGTTTACTTGCTTCCATATTTATTTAAGTTTGCCTTTAGTCTCTTCCATGCCATCAAGCTGTTTTCTAGCACCGTTGTCTTTTATCTATACCACTTGTATTTCACTATCTCTTCACCGAACTAGTGCACCTATACACCTGACAAGTGTATTGGGTGTGTTGGGGACACAAGAGACTTCTTGTATCTTGATTGCAGGGTTGTTTGAGAGGGGATACCTTTGACCACTTCCTTCCTAAGTTCGATAAACCTTGGGTGATCCACTTAACAGAAAACTTGTTGTTGTTCTACAAACCTCTACACTTGGAGGCCCAACAACTGTCTACAAGAATAGAAGTGCGTAGACATCAAGCTATTTTTCTAGCGTCGTTGCTGGGGAGTCAAGGACATCTTCACAAGGGGAGTCCCTCATAACTAATCTCTTTACTTTGTTATTTTTGTTTTGCTTAGCTTCTTTTTGTTTTGTTTGCTTGTTTTGTTATCAAAAACACAAAAAATAGTTTTAGTAGTTTGTTATCTTTATTAAAAACACAAAAAAATTAAGTCTTGCTATAGTTGTTACCTCTTTCTTAGCTCACCATGTTGATCCCTAAATTCACCCTGAAAGACCTTTCAATAGGTAGTGGTTCAATAATTGGAAAAGATAATATTGAAGAATTCTTTAATCATGTTAGCAAACATGAGGATGTTGAGGATAGATCCCTTGCAGAACTTGCTCCAAACTATGAGATTGCTGCAGCTTCTTTAGTTCACATGTTGGAAGCTAGGTTTGTTAACCTTAACCCCTTAATGCAAGTAATGTTTCTTAAACTTAAAGAAATTGAGGACCCTAAAAAGAGGGATTTTATTCTTGAAACTTTGCTTAAGGAATTCTATGATGTTGCCAAGGAAGCTAGAAAAGTCTTTGAACGTTTCAATATGCTAGGCTCATGTGTAGATGTTGTTGGTACACGAGAAAAGATGAACAAAACTAAACCTAATGGGGAGGAAACTAAGGTACCAATACCCTTTAAACTGGTAGCAATACATGAAGACATAGAAAAGAATCTTGATTGGATTGTTCCTGAAAACCCTTTTGATGAAAATAGTGAGCCTAAAAGCATTGAGAGAGAATCCTCTAGAACTTATTCGGATGATATACCTTGCCTTGTTGAATATATTTCTGGTATTGATCTTAATGCTTCTTCATTTGAGAACACTTGATTCTTTTTCTTGCTTCCTATGCCTAACTTAAAGGCGTTAAAGAAAAGTACTTACTGGGAGATAACCCAAAAGTTTTAGATGAGTCTTGGAGGTTATTAACCGCTCCTTATCCTTTTTATTTGCTTTTTGTGCCAAGAGTAAACTCTAATGAGAGAGAAGTAATGATTGGGAAAGTTGATGTCCCGAAACAGATTTCTGTGCTTCACAATAAAAATTCGTGTAAAATCTCTGAACGTCCTTTTGAGGTGTGATTTTTTGTGCTTCTGCTCCAGGTTGTTATCTAACTTTCTTTAGTTCAACACTTTTTGATTTGAGCAACAGATGGTCTTTGAAAAAATTCGTATTTATCTGCTGGTCTGTTTTGACAGATTTCTGCCATTTTCTGCATTTGCTTCTTGTTGGTTCCTCTTTGAGGTCTTTTGGGGAATTGAGCTTTTTGAGGGAAGTTCTACAGTAGCTAGTGTTCTAATGGAAGTTTATTTGGTGTTATAACTGAACCTTAAGACCTATTATCTTGAGTGCACTGATGTTGCTAATAAAGATTGTGTGAAGTTTTATACGAAGGAAAAATTTCAGGTGTATGGAAGGAATGAGTAATGAGATGAAGGATGGACTAAAGATCAATCTTGGGGATGCCACGCGTGTGACCCCAAGAAATATCCAAGAAGTACAAGCGTCAAAGCTTGGGGATGCCCAAGGCATCCCCTTCTTCATCAATAAAAATCCCAGGTTTCTTCCAAACGCTTCATTTTTATTGTTTCATGCACAATTGTGTTGTTCTTGGAGCATCTTCTTTTTCGTTTTCGTTTTGGTTTTTCATTTGCCTTGTTTTCTTAGTTTGCTGAATAAATTGGTTGGACGCCCTCTTTCATGCATTGGTTTTCAAATAGTTTGGTTTGGTTTGGAAAAAGAGTAGGATAGTTCATGCTTAAGTGTTAAAGAGAGCTTGTTTTTTTACTGTGGCCTATGCTTTGTCATGCCATGCTTGATATTGTTTTGGCTTTATGCTTAGTATTCTTTGCTGTAGCATGACTTGTTATAAACAATTGAGATTGCTTAGTGTGCCTTGGATGAATCATGCGTTGTTTTAGCATATTAAAGCATAGTATAGTGGTATTCTCCTTTGATGCTTTATTTGGGTTGACTTGGCGCATGCTCACACCATGTTATGGCTATCTCAAGTCACCATAGACTTTATGATACTTTAGTTTTCAACTTTTAGTATCACTTTATGCTTTGATCAATGATGTTTTGTCGCTCTGCATGATTATGGCCATTATTGCTCTCTTAGTTTGTCGCTCCCAGTCTTTTGCTAGCCTCCGTAACCAAGTATGAGTTCCACTCATGCATCCAACTCTCTAAACCAAGGTATTCCAAAGAGTCCACCATACATACCTATTAGCTTATGCTATTCCAAGTATATTCATGTTTTTGTTTACCTTCCAAATTAAACTTGTTATGATAAAACTAGTGATTAAAGCTCTCACGAACTTGATGGCACACTTTATTTTACTTGCCCTTAATAAACTTGAACCATTGCGTCATCTGTGTTGTATATGCTTGCACTTATTTTTTGGGGATTAGCAGAACCATGATGTCATGGGGAACGCTTTCAACATTGCACTAGTACTTTGTACCTAGTTGATATCATGCTCTTTTGTCTATGGATGTCGTCGGTGTGAAATGAAAGGGGACCTTGTAAGTCCATGGAGTTATGTATATGTGTTAGAGAAACGCCTGGTCATTGGTTCAATCCATGCTGACATGGTGGAAACCTGCAGCGTAACCATAATGAGTTGTCTATGAAGCATTCTTCTTATAAAAAAATAGTCCTATATTGAGAAAAAAGAGAAAAAAAGAAAAAAAGAGATTATGAAAAGAGGAAAGAGAGAAAAAAGCACCATATTCCCATGGTAAATAAGAAGATTGCTGAGATGCTCGTTGTCTGCTTGCCTTGTCATTTTGATATGGGGATTCTTCCATATCATCGAGCAAGGGGTACCCCATTGGCGGTTCTCTATGATACACATGTACTTACGATGACAAGAACTTACCGGTGACTAAACTTGAGTAGCATGAGGAGCGGCCCTCATATTCAAGGGACATGAGATTTCTAACTTATACTTCGTCAAGCATGTAGACCATAGTTTGTTCAATTTAACCTTAATCACTTCAAGATGCTTATGATAGGGGCAATGAGAGCTGAAAGCTATTGAGTACCATAATTTTTGGATGCTCTTTAGGAAACTTGAATCTCTGCTTCCTTCTATGAAGGCCTTTCTTCCACCATTATATTGAGTCTCCACCTTCTATCTTTATGCACCTACTTTGAGAGCATAGTGGCCATTCTTAGTTCCATGTGCATTGTCCCAAGACTAGTTGATTGATGCATACCTTGATATTGCTTGTTTTAGACAATTTGTATCTAGTCACTCTTATGAACTTTGAAGGTGTCATATGCAATTATATTTGCTACTCTATGAGGGACAAGCTGAATACTATTATGCTATGTTTTCTTTATGTGAAACAAAAAAGTCTTGCAAAGCATTGTTATTCATGAATCTTTTGTTTGTGCCTTTTCATGTTGCATAAGAGTTTCTTTGTCTTATTGCTAGAACTTTGTCTTTCATGTTATGATTGAAGTACTATGATCCCAGCTTCGAATGTTTTACAAATACTTTGATCAAGCTTATGATGGTGCACGTCACCTCAAAAGTTATTCTTTCTTTTTATCACTTACCTACTCGAGGACGAGCAGGAGTTAAGCTTGGGGATGTTGATATATTGCAAATGTATCTATATATTTTGATGTTCCATGCTTGGTTTTATCTACTTTCTTGTGTTTTGTCCACACTTCGGAGTACTTTTCATATGATTTCTTGGACTAACCTATTAACAAGAGCCACAGTGCCAGCTGCCTGTTTTCTGCCGTTTTTGGTTCCAGGAAGTTAGAAAATGAATATTCTCAGAATTGGACCAGACAAAAGCCAAAGTTGTTATTTTCCCGGAAGACTCACGGACCTAGAAGGAGAGTTGGAGAGGGGCCACAAGGTGGCCACACCACCCCTAAGCGCGGGTCCCCCTTGGCCGCGCCAGGGCATGGTGTGGGCCCCCTGGCCACTCACGGACTTTGCCTCTTCGCCTATAAGAAGCCTCCCGATGCATAAACCCTAAATCGTCAAGCCTCCAGCCACGAAAAGTTCTGCAGTGCCGCCGCCACTGAAGGGGAGATTCGGGGGATATAAAGTCTCTGTTCCAGCACCCTGCCGGGATGGGGAAGTGCCCCAGGAGCCATCTCCATCGATCTCCACCACCATCTCCATCACCATTGCTAATTCCCATGATGAGGAGGGAGTAGATCTCTCTCTCGAGGCTAAGGGTTCTACCGGCAGCTATGTGTTCATCTCTCTCTATGCATGATCTTATTGAGATCATGAGCTTGTAATTTATAGATCTACCTTGCTACTCAAGTGCTTTAATAGATCTCTGCTCTCCCCATGTGTGTGAAGTTGACAGTGTGGACACCATGGTGGCACTTAGGTTAGAGATTACAAATACTTGTTATGAGTTATATTTGGAGTTGGATGTCTTTATGAAATTGTGGTGTTTGTTGGAACCATCTAGTGCTCAAGGTGACAGTGTGGGGTTATCTAGATGCGGAAAGTAAACTTTGAGGAGTGTTGTTATAGCCCTACCATGGATTAGAGTGTCCAACCAGAGAGTAGTTAAGAGTAGTATCATAAAGAGAAGATATTTATATGAGAGTGTTCACTAGTGAAAGTATGATCCCTAGGCCTTGTTTCTAAACATTGAAACACCGTTTGCAATTATATTTATTACATGTTTGCTTGATTCCATCTTTATTTCAGTCTGCCTTTAGTCTCTTCCACGCCGTCAATCTATTTTCTAGCACCGTTGTCTTTTATCTATACCACTTGTATTTCACTATCTCTTCGCCGAACTAGTGCACCTATACACCTGACAAGTGTATTGGGTGTGTTGGGGACACAAGAGACTTCTAGTATCTTGATTGCAGGGTTGTTTGAGAGGGGATACCTTTGACCACTTCCTCCCTGAGTTCGATAAACCTTGGGTGATCCACTTAAGGGAAAACTTGCTGCTGTTCTACAAACCTCTGCACTTGGAGGCCCAACAACTGTTTACAAGAATAGAAGTGCGTAGACATTAGACCTCAGCGACAACGGGTTCAACCACCACATCTCTGAAATGTGATATGAACTCATGGAAATCTTGTGTTTCCGCGTCGCCTCTCATAATGCAAATCCCGACTTGTGCTTGGTAGCTTGGTGGCAGCGACCGCAGCACAACACCTATTGCAAAAGAGCTTGCGAACCAGTTGTCCAGGAAGTATGCTAGACTCATGTATGCATCATATATGCTCAACGAGTGATCATCCAGTGAGGAGCCCTCCTCCATCTTTATGGAGAGGAAATCCCCATCAGCTCATACTCCCATATGCGTACTTGTTCCATGAAATATGATCTCAGATGTGCCATAACCGTTCGGGGATTAAGACTTCCCACAATCGTCCATACCCCATATTCCATCCCGAGGCGCATCGTTACTGATATGAATGTGGCCATCACACGACGACGGTAGCGGAGATCCCGCTGCTCCTGGGTCTCATGAAAATAGGGTGGCTCCAAGTACATATCATAGATCATGTAGTCAGCCACTTTGTTCTTGCTAAGGAGATCATGAAGCCGCATGACCCATGCAGAAAAGTTGGATCCATCTAACTTGAGCTTTTCTCCTTTTAACCAATTGTCAATAGGGAAGGTAATCTCGGGGAGAACCATTTCTACAATTATAATTGCAAAAGGAATTTAGACTAAGTTTATAATTAAATGAGTTAATAATAACTTCACTCACAAACACCTATCCCATGAAGGGTTCCTAGTGATAACACGGCCCCTTTTCCCCACATCTCCCCCGATTGTCACGGCCATCAATGTGGGTTCAAGGGTGGACGCTAAACGTCGGTCACATCATTCATGCGACTCGTGCTCGATCTTTCGACCATCCGTGTTCCGAGGCCATGTCTACACATGCTAGGCTCGCCAACTAAACCTTAGTGTATTCTCTATGCAACATGGCTTACACCCACTTTATGCGAACGTAGATACGTCTGACACCCGATCATCACGTCCTGCCTCATACCGAAGAACTTTCTTGGTGGTGCACACTAAGGGGGAACACAATCGTTGGTAATTTTAACAGGGATCATCTTATTAGGCTACCGTCGAGTATCTAATACTAGCACACAATAAGATATACAAAAAATAACATTGAATGTAAATGCGATGTGATATGGTCCTTCACATCGTGATCTCCATCTGTCGTCACCGGATTCCAATGCCAGGGTTCTGGCACCATAGACACCATGGTACCGGTATCTTTCCAGCGTGGTAGTTCGTCACCTCCGTGACTATCTACTACTACGTAACATAAGGTAATCACTTTACCTTTGCCACAACCATATCACAAAGCAACGCCCCCTACAAAACAAAGTTAGACGCCTCTAATTTATCTTTGCATATTTTACGTGGCTGCATGGGCTTTCGCACAAGAACCGTTCTTACCTCTGACTCACCCGTTGATCAAGTAGTTGTCTATACTACACCCCTTTCGGGGCCCTCCGTTGTAAATGGCATACCAACTAATGCGAGAGAGACAGACAACCCCCTAAGCCACCTTATGAAGGGGATCCGCAGTAGAAAACAAAAAAATTCCTATGTTGGAACCCCAAAAACTACCTAGGATCTATCTATGTAGTAATGCGGTAACAGCGAATGCGTATAGAATACATACCCTTGTAGAACGTATGCGGTTAACGTTCCGCGGGGAACGCGGTTGAAGTAGTCGTACTCGTAGCCGACCTCAAGGTTGTGAAGCTCCTCGCAGGTCACCCCTTGCTCCTTCTTCATCTTCATCGTGTAGCAGCTCCGGCTCACGACATTCAAGCGCCCCAAGTGTTGCGCCTCGTGTCTTCATACACATACGGTGCACGATGAGACCTCCGGCTCCCCGATCCCGCCGGGAGTGCAGAAGTTGATATCCGGCTAGGAATCCCTACAACGCAACAGCGTGCTGCATGTGTGCCTTGATCGCACAGCCCAAACTTGGGGCCATGGTCACAAGGGATAGAGAGAGAGGTAAGGAGGAAGTCAACCAAAGGACTTCTCCAAATATTGGTGTGTCTCATCCCACCCATGGGCACCCCTTTATATAGGGGGAGGGGGTGTGCCCTCCCCTTTGGGTTTCCCATATGGGACTATTCAAGGGAGAGGGGGGAGACGCATGGGCCTCATGGGCCAGCCGGCCAGGGGTGGTCCCCACCCCGCGCATAGCCCTAGGCTGGCCGGGTGGCCCCCCTTGAGGCGCTTGGCCCTTGGCCCTTCCCTCCTTCGGTTTTCCCTCATGGGCCTTTATTCACTAGGAAGTTTGGCCCATTAGTGGAATACCCCTTCAAATTAGATTTTAATATTATATTTAATATTAATTACACTAATTAATATGTAAATACATATTACAAAATCTGTCTTGACCCGAAACACCTTTCGGTTCCCTTTCGATTTCCTCCGAACGACTTCAGATCTTTCCCGGACTGATTCCGGTCCTTTATTCTTTCTCCGAACAACTTCGGATCTCTCTACGGAACGATTCTGGTTTTCTCTTTCTCTACTGTGATTCCGTCTTATGAATGATCGATCTCATCGTACCCTTAAGTGTATCCTCTCACGTCTCAGGAATGCTCTAGACATGATCTGTATCAATGATCAATAGAGGGACCAGGGATATCCATGTGACCCCTATGCATTCCTGATGACAATGTCGTTTGAACTGCTAAATGTAGCTTCCTCTTCCTTTTGTTTCTTGATACGACTTGTCCGAGATCTGATCACTGGTATCCCATACCTTGTTCAATCTCGTACACAACAAGTTATGTTTTCTTGTTATCGTGATATTACATCCCCGTGACCGAGTCACATGTTGCAACATTTATAGATGTAATCTCACCAAGATGGCCATATGTATCTTTACCTGTCATGTGCGCGAACAAATCCCGGTCTTGCAGTCACATGTCATCAACTGTTCCTTTGGAATACCCAACATACACCTTTATGGCCACCGTATTACTAGACGACGGTTGATGTAGTCAAAACAGCCTCGGGAAACAGTGAGTAATATGAGCTCACGGTCTAAGGAGAAGGAGTCTAGGTATAGCTATTGCAACAATGAACTATATGACTTGATCGTGTTGCAATCCTTCGAGGAATGTCCAATCACATCATTCTCCAATGATATGATCCCGTTGTCAATTGGCATAAATGCCCATGATCTTGAAACCCAGATCATCCTCATGACCAACGAACTAGTATGAATAGAGGCTACTAGGGACTTTGTTGTTTCATACCACACATGCACCAATGTTTCTACTTGGCACAGTTATAGCACAATATGAAACTATTATAAACTAATTGAGATATGACAATAAAAACCTATTTATTATTTGCCTCTAGGGCATATCTCCTTCAGCTCCCACTTGCACTAGAGTACAAATAATCCAGCTCGCATTTTTCTCTGATAAACCATATACCATATGCGTTTACAGATCATGCATGCTCATGGGAAACGTCATGTTCATGTTCTGTTTTACCAGATCTTTATGTCTTTTGCAAATCGTTAATGTCTTCCTAATTTTGACATTCACACCATTATCGTATAATGGGTCAAAGTATTTGTTTGGCAACAAAGTGAGACTTTGTTTCTAGTGTTTATGAGGACGGTCGTTTTCACCGTTGTCATCTAAATTTCAAAACACACTTTGCTATCCTTTGTGTATATACTATAGTCATGGCAGCAGAACGAGGCCGGATTCCAGGAGCTTGCAGTGACTTTAGATCAACCTCGTGGGCTTTCTCATGGGCACTGGGCCCTGGGACACATCATTCTACGTTAAAAGCGAACTAGCCCCGCCATAACATTATACATCACATTAGATGGAGCATTTATACTTCTATATCTATGTAGATCATAATGCATGAAATGCAACTATGCCCCTTACATTGCTTATTGCCATTTAAGTACAAACTTAATTCTGGTTCAGTGATCAACTCAGGAATCACTTAAAGACACGTTCTTACAGTTAAGACTTTATCCTACTAACCAGAACCACGGGTCACTTTATGTCGAGTATACAACATGGTTATATGGAAGACCCTATGACTGAGGCATAGGAGATGCAACGCATCTCTTTCTTTCAACCATAGTTGCAATACTAACTCAATGCTTCATATAGTAAGAACTGCTTTCTTACCTTGTTCCATTCTGAGCTTCTTCAGAATCTTGTCTTAGGACATTCTGAAAATCTTTTAGAATCAAGTCCAGGAAGCATTTGACGTTCAGTGTTTATTAAACTCATCAATCTATCTGTATAGATTTTCTTGTTTAATAACTTCAACTTCATCCTTATTTATCTAACTTCAATATTATTAACACCAATCACATCATTCACATATGTCGTCCACATATCACAGAATGATTTCACGCTCCCACTCAAATATGACATTCATGTTTGAGATCTAGGGATTTCACTTAGCTCCCACTCAAAATGTGTCAGCTACATATTATGAATTAGCCAAGCTGATATGCTCCCACTCAAAGCCAGGTCCTCTCGATAATCTTGGACATTCCAAAATTCTTTGATCATTATCAATTTGAGAATTCCAATTACGAGACTTCAATATCCATATATTTCTAGGGTAAATCCAAAATACTTAAGCATCACTACTATTGTAGTCAACTCCTTGAATCTGTCCAACCTTGTGACAAATCGAGCTTTTTGTCATTCATTAAGTTTCATTTCCTTCTTATGACTTTATAGTCATTCATAAATATCAAGTAAACTTCTTTACTTTAATAAGATCAAGTAACATGTTACTTTGTAATCTTAAATGTAACTCAATATAGGATTTTATGACTCCTAGTCATTTCTCGCACTCATGTCCATCACGCTTCTTTGTAATTCGTAGGTATGTCTTGTTCAAAACATGACAAGTCAATCAACAATATAATTCCACAAACTTGTAGAATATGTAGTTGAATCCTACTTTCTTTAGTAAAAGTATTCACTGAAATTTTATGATCATTATCATTGGTTTATCCTCTATATGTAGAGTATGGTTTCACGAAACAAATTCCGCTGCGCCACTCAACAATTCAGAGGTAAGGTCAAATACCTTGTTTTGATCTTTTACTTTCTTCCACCTGTATCTTCATCAAGACACATCAACTTTGGACAACAACAGGTTTGCCCCTTTGTGGAAGATACATTCATAGCTTCCTAAGAATGCTCTACAAAGACTTGTTTATTCGCCACGATTTCGACTTATCGAAATCTCTAGAAACTCGAACTTGCCATAACACTTATGGTGTTGTTTCCACGAATCTTTTAGATGTTCCTTTGTATTTCAAATGAGTGTTTGCTTTATTTTGATCTTTAACTCTAAACAATAACTATAACCCCTATAAGAGATGATATTATACCATATGTATCTTAATACATAATGATTATGATGTTCAGATATTTCAACACAGTTTGAATTCATCCAGTTATCATAATTTGTGAAACATATTTCACAAGTTCCTTTTGTGCTAAACTTAACTTGAATACTTTAGTCATGTTGATCAAATCGAAGAGACTTCGTATTCTTGTTAATTTCAATATCCTCCTCTGGTTATGAACTCATTTGAACAATTCAAATCGTTTCAAACTTATGTTTCATTAAGTAAATATGCTTATTCACTTAAGTCCACGATTAACTAATGATTTCCACTATTTGTTGAAAATATGATACATCACTATGTATAAGATTCAACATTTCTTCGCATATCACCGTTTTACCAAAATGCGGAGTTTTAGTCATTCTGCCCAAGAGGCATGGTTTTGCAAAGTCTCTAGATCAAGCATCTAGGACCCTGATCTTCATAAAGAACACACAATAACCAAAATGACTTAAACTATAGTGTCATTTCATTATTAAACTTTTGATATCTTTTAGCATTTTAATCCTTTATAAATGTTTAAACCATTATCATTAACATAGTGATGAGAATGACTTGTTCATAATCATAATGTGACCATAACGGTATTGTTCATAAGAATAGTACAAACTGGCTTGTAACTTGTTCATATGAATAATCGTCTTGCCAAAATCAAGACACACATACAAGGATTACAAATTATATTCAAGTCCACTAATCCAAATGATAAACTTCGAGGAAAGAGGTGATGTCGGCCATCAACTGTTTTGCTTGCTGTCATCAAGTCACGTTGCCTCAAAACCAGCAATTCTCAAGCAGATCCTCCTGTTTTCACAAAGCAGGACAAGTATCAAATACTTTGCAAACTGCAACGAGTTTTGCAAGAACCACATTTATAATTTGTATATCTTACATATACCTTTTTCATCCATGACCTCCTTTTGCAATCAAGCCCTTCCAAGAGTTCTCAACTCTAATGCAAGATCACTAAGTGTTTTTCCAAACATTATCTTTTCATCCATGATGGAGGAAAACCCATCCAACGGCTCATACTATATGTGCCTTATTCTGCAGAATACAAAATGTAGCCCAACTCTCCATCGAATGGAGAATGGCTTATTGGATGATTTGGAGAAAACACAAACATTCCGGAGTCATCGAATTATCTCCTAATGGTTATTGTATCAAGAAGAGAAGATCACCTTTTATGAGGATATCCCTCAGGCGTGGGTATTAATCTATGAAGTTGGACCCTTTTGCTAAGTTCCATATTAAGCAATATATTCCCATGATCGCAAAGGACCTCAATGGGATAGGCCAAGGTCTACTAAGATATTTGCAAATAGACATCTAGACTAAGTTCATAATAAGAGATCAATTTATAATTGGTCTCCACTAAAATTGTCATCCCCTGGACGATTTTAGTGATCGCATGATCCCTATCCTCTACACCTCCCCGATCAACACGGCCATCAGTACATTATCAAAGGTAGACATTCACTAATGCCAATCACATCATCCATGTGACTCATGCTTGATCTTTCGATGTCTTGTGTTCCGAGGCCACGCTTCTATGGTGTGCTAGGCTCACCAAATCTAACTTGTGTGTATTCGTTGTGCAACATGGCTTACATCCACTGTATGTGAACGTAGATATGTCTGACCCCTACTCACCGCAGGGCGCCTCATACTAAAGAACTTTCTTGGTGGTGCACACACAAGGGGAACACGGAACATTGGAATTCAATAGGGATTATCTTATTTGCTACCATTGAGTATCTAAATACTAGCACAGACTAAGATGTAAAACAGGTATCAACATCATATGTATAATGTGATATGATATGGTCCTTCTTGCGCCTTGATCTCCATCGAGCGCTCCGACATGATCTCCATCTTGCCCTTGGTTTGACGCCAAGTCCATGACGCCTTGATGACCCACAAGTATAGGGGGTGTATCGCAGTATTTTCGATAAGTAAGAGTGTCGAACCCAACAAGGAGCAGAAGGTGCTGGCTAGTGGTATGGATCAGGAATTCTCTGTAAATACTTAGCAAACGGATTTTTTGGGTTTTTTGATAAAGCAAGTAAACAAAGTACGAGCAAATAAAAGACAGTAGGAATAAATGTAGCAAGTGGCCCAATCCTTTATGCAGCAAAGGACAAGCCGGTTGTATTACTTAAGATGACCAAACGTTCTCGAGGACACATGGGAAGACTGTCAAGTGCTTTCGCTTCATATAGTTGATTCATCTTCTCTAGCTTGCTAAGTGTTGTGTGGGTGAACCTGTGCTAATGTACCGCCCCATCCAAGACTAATACATACTTGTGATTATACCCCTTGCAAACATCTTTCTATGGTCCCTCCCCGAGTCTTAGGGTTTCCGGAGGATGATATACGCCAGAGGAGAGAGCCAGAGGTGGGCCAGGGTGGCCACACAACCTGCTGGCGCGGCCTAGGGCTGCCCGCACCATGGGGTGGTGTGGGCCCCCTGTGGCCCATCTCCACTCCATCTTCTGGCATCCTTAGTCTTCTGGAACAATAGGATTTTCCGTATATTTTCCCGGATTTTCTGATCTTCGCGAATTTTGCCTCCAAACAGCACCTTTTCCATCAGAATTCTGACTGCATCGGTCCATGCTCCAAAAGTCATCAACCATGCAAAAACAGATGAAATAACATAAGTATCACCTCTCAATATGAAATATATCAATGAATAATAGTGAATTAAGACATAGAATAGTGATGCAAAATGGACGTATCAACTCCCCCCAAGCTTAGACTTCACTTGTCCCCAAGCGAAACTGAGCTCAATAAACATGGCCTCGGGTTTATGGAGTGAAGAGTCGATAAAAGAATATGGACAAGAAGCATCACATCCATCAAGTGCATAGATCATAATAGAAGACAACTCACTATTATATAACTCAACTTGCAATGAGTAAAGGAAACACAATAAAGATACATAAAGTGAATCATAATTGGTAATGGCAAACTTAGCTCTTGGTCGAAGAATAGTTGATAATTTGTTGAAGTTCACAAATAACTGGTTTTTAAAGATAGCTTTCAAAGTAGTAAACATCAAGATAAGAGCAATGTGCTAAACAAGGAACATAAGAAACATGATTGAATAAATCATCATATGAATGAATGAAACGCAACAACTCAAAATACCTGCTGAGATAGAAGGGAGTAGGTTTACTGACTCAACTACAAAGTAAAAGAAAGGCCCTTCAAAGAGGGAAGCAGGGATTGCAAGTCTCATAAAGAGCTCCCAAAAATTATGATACTTACTAGCTTTCAGCTCTCATTGCCCCTATCATAGGCATCTTTAGGTGATTAAGGTTAAAGTGATCAAATATGAGGATATGCATTGACAAGTTGTAAGTTGAGAATCTCATGTCCCTTGAATACGAGGGTCGCTCCTCATGCTACTCAAGTTTAGTCACCGGTAAGTTCTTGTCATCATAAGCATATATGTATCATTGAGAACCGCCAACGGGGTACCCCTTGCCCGATGATACGGAAGAATCCCCATATCAAAATGACAAGGCAAGTAGACAACAAGCATCTCCGCAATCTTCTTATTTACCATGGGAATATGATGCTTTTTTCTCTCTTTCCTCTTTTCATAATATCTCTTTTTTTCTCTTTTTCTCAATCTCTGTCTCTTTTTTTATAAGAAGAATGCTTCATAGATACTCGTTATGGTTACGCTGCAGGTTTCCACCATGTCAGCATGGATTAGACCAGTGGCCCAGGCGTTTCTCTAACACACATGCATAACTCCATGGACTTACAAGCTCCCCTTTCATTTCACACCGATGACATCCATAGACAAAAGAACATGATATCAACTAGGTACAAAGTACCAGTGCAATGTTGAAAGTGTTCCCCATGACAACATGGTTCTGCTAATTCACAACTTACAAAGCGCAAGCATATACGCAACATAGGTGACCACAATGGTTCAAGTTTATTAAGTGCAAGAAAGTAAAGTGTGCCATCAAGTTCGTGAGAGCTTCAATCACTAATTTTCACATAACAAGTTTAATTTGGGAGGTAGATAAAACAAGAATGTACTTGGAATAGCAATAATGCTACTAGGTAGGTATGGTGGACACAAATGGCAAAGGTTTTGGTTTTAACGAGGTGGATGCACGAGAACAATACCCTCTCAGTACAGGTTTTTGGCTAGCAAGGCTAGGTAGCAAGTATAAGAGTTGAAGGAAACAAACAAACATACAAGTGATAAAGGCAAACATGCAATCTTCCTTGGAAGCACAAAAGATCTTAACTAGAGAATACTAGACTTATGAGCAAATCAAGAAAGAAAGATGATGAAATTATTTTTCTTTAGAGTACTTCTATCTTTTTCATTCAACTCTCAAAAATAGTGTTGCTACTAACCGAGCCAGGTTTGCCGAAACCAACTAAATTAACTCAATGATCCCAAAGTGATACCAATACTAACAACAAGATCAATCATATAACCACGAATTGAAAACTAATAAGATCTATGCAAAAGAGTGAATGATAGAACTTCTCATTAATATTCCATAACGGCAACTCCCACCAAGGGATACATATCTAACGAGAGAGGGGACACTTCCATAATGCAAACCATACTACATAATAACTCCTCTATTCATGATATGACTCTACTAAAAAGGTAAAAAGATAAGATAGTGATGTGATACCGCGGCACTCCCCCAAGCTTGGAACAAACCAAGGGGATGCCAAACCTGATGACGAATTACTCCTTTGGTGGTGGTGGTATCCTCTCGATGAGCGTCTTGACCAATTTCCCCAAGTCCTCAATCTCGAAGGTGAGATTACGAATCAGTTGTGAGTTTTGCTCAATGCGGCTCATGATCACGTCATGTTGAGAATTCTAGCTCTTGCTATTCTTTCCCCACTCTTCCTCCTTAAAGTCTTCTTTTCTTGCATGGCTAGAACGAGGCAAATCCCAATTGGAGGGTAATTTCCCCTTGGGCACATTCTGGTATTGATGCTCATGGATAAGGGTATGGAAAGGATTCTTGGTGCATGGAGGAAGTGACCAGGGATCTGAACGGTGATGAGGAGGCTTCCCTCCAATGGCTGGGTTTGCCACCACTCCAATGCTTGCAATGGTAGTGCCGGTGTGCTTTGCCTCCTCTTCACCTTCACTCTTGATCTCCTTCTCCTGCCCGGGGTCTTGGAGGTCTTCCTCCATAGGCTCCTTCCCTTTATCCTTGGCGGACACCATTGTGCTTCTAAGCCTTCAAAGAGTATGTCCTGGCAGAAACAGATCGAAACAAAAACACGACGAAAATATCAAACTATTGAATCTTTCTCAACACAACTCCACTACTAACAACATGACTTCTCCCATGTCCTCAAGAACAAAACGAACTACTCACAAGACATCATATGGATCATGATCAGAGATGGAATAATGATGTATAACAATCTAAACATAAACAATAATTCAATGGTTCACTCAATAGCATCAACTACAAAGAGTAATCAACACCGGGAAAGTTTCCCCTATGAACTAATGCAAGATTCAACTCAATTGTTACAGCAATATGGAGATGGTGATGAGGGTGCTGATGGTGATGATGATGGTGGTGATGATGATGATGATCCCGATGAAGTCCAGCTTGATGGTGGTGTTGATGGCGACGATCTCCCCTCTCCGGGAAGGAATTCCCCGGCAGAAATCTATCTGCCGGAGAGATCTTTCTCTCTCGGTGTTTTCCGCCCTGCAGAGGCGGCGGAATCTTTTTGTGGTCGCTCCCCGAGTCTTAGGTTTTCGGGAGGATGATATACGCCAAAGGAGAGAGCCAGAGGTGGGCCAGGGCGGCCACACCACCTGCTGGCGCGGCCTAGGGCTGCCCGCGCCAGGGGGTGGTGTGGGCCCCCTGTGGCCCATCTCCACTCCGTCTTCTAGCATCCTTAGCCTTCTGGAAAAATAGGATTTTCCGTATATTTTCCCGGATTTTCTGATCTTCGCAAATTTTGCCTCCAAACAGCACCTTTTCCATTAGAATTCTGAGTGCAGCGGTCCATGCTCCAAAAGTCATCAACCATGCAAAAACAGATGAAATAACATAAGTACCACCTCTCAATATGAAATATATCAATGAATAATAGTGAATTAAGACACATAATAGTGATGCAAAATGGACGTATCACGCCTCCACCAGGTCGTCCATCGGAACGATGATTATTACTATACTAGTTAGTAACAGAAAAGTAAACTACTTTACCTTCGCAACGACCAATGCCATATCATAATCACATGCCCCCTGCAAAATAAAGTTAGACGCCTCTACTTTACCTATTGCAAGTTTGACGTGGTTGTTAGGGCTTTCGCAATAGAACCGTTTCTAAACTACGAACTTTCCAACCACAACATGGATCCGACAGTTGTCTCTATTACACCCCTTTCGGGGCCCTCCGTTGTAAATGCTATATCAACTATCGAATGAGAGACAGAAACACGCTAGCCACATATACGGTACAAGCCGTATGTTGAGCGTGGAACCAGTCTCGTCACGAATCTGGTCCGGGCCACTTCATCAAACAATACCGCGATATAAACAAGTACATGTTAGAGGGTAACAACTAAGGGATCAATGCCTGCACAATACTTGTGCGTACTGGCCGTACATCACTCCTACGCATAGATCGGCTCTGATACCACTGAAGGGGATCCGCAGTAGAAAATAAAAAAATCCTACGTTGGAACCGCAAAAACTGCCTAGGATCTATCTATGTAGTAATGCGGTAACAACCAGTGCGTATAGAATACATACCCTTGTAGACGTACATGCTTAACGTTCCGCGGGGAACGTGGTTGAAGTAGTCGTACTCGTAGCCAACCTCAAGGTCGCGAAGCTCCTCGCATGTCACCCCTTGCTCCTTCTTCATCTTCATCGTGCAGCAGCTCCGGCTCACGACATTCAAGCGCCCCAAGTATTGTGCCTCGTGTCTTCGTACACATCCGGTGCATGATGAGACCTCCGGCTCCCTGATCTCGCTAGGAGTGCGGAAGTTGATATCCGGCTAGGAATCCCTGCAGCGCAACGGCGTGCTGCAGGTGTGCCTTGATCGCACAGCCCAAACTTGGGGCCATGGTCACAAGGACTAGAGAGAGAGAGAGGTAAGGAGCAAGTCAACCAAAGGATTTCTCCAAATATTGGTGTGTCTCATCCCACCCATGGGCACCCCTTTATATAGGGGGAGAGGGTGTGCCCTCCCCTTTGGGTTTCCCATGTGGGACTATTCAAGGGAGAGGGGGAGGCGCATGGGCCTCATGGGCCAGCCGGCCAAGGGTGGTCCCCACCCCGTGCACAGCCCTAGGCTGGCCGGGTGGGCCCCCTTGAGGCGCCTAGGCCTTGGCCATTTGGCCCTTGGCCCTTCCCTCTTCGGTTTTCCCTCATGGGCCTTTATTCACTAGGAAGTTTGGCCCATTAGTGGAATACCCCTTCAAATTAGATTTTAATATTATATTTCATATTAATTACACTAATTAATATGTAAATACATATTACAAAATCCATCTTGACCTGGAACACCTTTCGGTTCCCTTTCGATTTCCTCCGAACGACTTCGGATCTTTCCCGGAATGATTACGGTGCTTTATTCTTTCTCCGAACAACTTCGGATCTCTCTACGGAACGATTCCGGTTTTCTCTTTCTCTACTGTGATTCTGTCTTACGAATGATCGCTCTCATCGTACCCTTAAGTGTATCCTCTCACGGCTCGGGAATGCTCTAGACATGATCTGTATCAATGATCAACAGAGGGACCAGGGATATCCATGTGACCCCTATGCATTCCTGATGACAATGTCGTTTGAACTGCTAAATGTAGCTTCCTCTTCCTTTTGTTTCTTGATAAGACTTGTCTGAGATCCGATCATTGGTATCCCATACCTTGTTCAATCTCGTTCACAACAAGTTATGTTTTCTTGTTACCGTGATATTACATCCCCGTGACCGAGTCACATGTTGCAACATTTATAGATGTAATCTCACCAAGCCGGCCATATGTATCTTTACCCGTCATGTGGGTGAACAAATCCCGGTCTTGCAGTCACATGTCATCAAGCGTTCCTTTGGAATACCCAACATACACCTTTATGGCCACCGTATTACCAGATGACGGTTGATGTAGTCAAAGCAGCCTCTGGAAACAGTGAGTAATATGATCTCACGGTCTAAGGAGAAGGAGTCTAGGTATAGCTGTTGCAACAATGAACTATGTGACTTGATCGTGTTGCAATCCTTCGAGGAATGTCCAATCACATCATTCTCCAATGATATGATCCCGTTGTCAATTGGCATAAATTCCCATGATCTTGAAACCCAGATCATCCTCATGACCAATGAACTAGTATGAATAGAGGCTACTAGGGACTTTGTTGTTTCATACAACACCTGCACCAATGTTTCTACTTGGCACAGTTATAGCACAATATGAAACTATTATAAACTAATTGAGATATGACAATAAAAACCTATATATTATTTGTCTCTAGGGAATATTTCCTTCACTTTATACGGTACAAGCCGTATGTCAAGCGTGGACCAGTCTCGCGAATGAACGTGTAAAGTCGGTTGGGGGCCACTTCATCAAGCATTACTGCGGTATACACAAGTACATGTGAGAGGGTAACAACTAACATATCAACGCCCACACGCTACATCTCATGTGTTCTACCCGTACTAGCATTACTACGCATAGATCTAGCTCTGATACCACTATAGGGGTTCCGCGTAGGAAAACAATAATTTTCACCCTACGCCCTAAACCCCTGATGCTGCCAGGACCTATATATTAGTAATACAGTAACGGGAGGGGCTTTTCGAGAACTTACCCTTGAAGACCGAAAAGCTTTGTTAACGCTCAGGAGAGCGTGGTTGATGTATACGAGCCGAAGCCGACCTCAAGGTCGTGATGAAGTCCTTGCGCTCCGGCGGCTCCAACGACTTAGTGCCTCAAGTGTGACACCTCGTGGGGAGTTACACACGTCCGGTGCCTGACGATGACTCCCGCTTCCCCAATCTAGCAGCAGTTGCGGAAGTAGAGCTCCTGGATCCGAATCCCGCAGCACGACGGTGCTCCGCGGTGAAGACGTCTCTCATTCGCACAGTCCGAACTTGGGACCACGGTCACGAGAGAGAGAGAGAGAGAATATCAATTGGAGGTCTTCCCAAAAGTGAGAAGACCTTTATTGAATATTGTGTGTATTTATCTGGCAAATACCCCCACTACATATAGGGGGAGGGGAGGTACTACCTCCCTCAAAGTCTCGGGGTGGGACTAAAGGAGGAGGAGGTGGGGAGGCGCCGCCAGCCAGCCCCCACCATGGGCCCCACGTGGGGAAGGCCCACTAGGGCCACCGGTCACTCCCCTTGGCCCTTCCTAGGGGTTCGGCCCCTCTTGGGCCCTTTCCCCTCCAGGAATTGGCCCATTAAGCCCTTTGACCTTTTAATTGATTTTCTCTTTTATTAAATAATTATGAATAAATGATTAAATCAATATTTAACATTCATTCATATATTATTCAATCTCCGTGGCTATGGAACACCTTCCATCTCCACTTTGGACATCCTCCGGGCTTACCAAAACCCTTCCGGTTTTCTCTCTACTATTCTTCGGTGATTCTTATGATCCTATAAACACTCTCTAAGCATCATCAAACCCTTAAGCATGATACCCTACGGTTCAGGAACACCCCAGACATGGTCGGGACACTCCCGGACCACTGATCGACAGAGGGACCTAGATGGCCATGTGACCCCTGTGCATTCCACGAAGATCTTTTGTCGTTTGAACCGAGACGGTCGTGTCGTATTCCCTTTGTCTCTCGGTACTTGCATTGCCCGAGATCTGATCAATGAAATCACCATGTCATGTTCAATCTCGTTACTGAACAATGCTACTTGACTCGTTCCGACAAGTGATATCCCTGTGATCAAATCACACGCTGCGCAGCTATTGGATATAACTTCTCCGAGTGGGCCCTTGAGTATCTTTCCGTCACGTGGACGGACAAATCCCGCTCTTGACATATATTTCCTCTACGGTTTCCTTCGAGTACCTGGACACACCTTTATAACCACTCTATTACCAAGTGGCGCTTGATGATATCTAAGCACTCTCGGGAGACAGTGATTGAAATAGCCTCACAGTCTAAGGAATAGTCTACAAAGATCCATTTCTAATCATCGTAACTTGAACTTCGTGACATGATCGGGTCACGATGTTTAGGTTGGGTATTCGTTCATCATCTCATTCTCAGAATGAGATGACTCCATTTCCAACTAGCATAAATGCCACATGATCAGGAAACTTGATCATCTGTTGACCAATGAACTAGTGACTAGAGTTTCCAATCCTCTAAATGTTATGAGCATATACCCGAATGATTCATAAGATGATCATTGGACGATAGTAAAGATATTCTTATGAGCTTTGAAAGAACTAAGAATATATCATGTATAAGTGACAGATAGTTGATAATAGTTCATTGTAATATGTTACATTGATACTAGTTTGTCACAAGATACAAATTAAATTTATCTCAATTTAAACTATGGGTGGCACAATATTATGGAAAGGAAATTCCATGATGGATTTGGATGAGTTCCAAAGTTAGGACATTGTGACGGATACTAGAACAAAAGGCTAAGTATATGACTGCCATAGTAGCAGCAACGGAGGGCATTAGTGTCAAGTAGTTTGTTATTAAACTAGGTGTGGTTCACAGTGGGATAATACTATTAAGATATATTGTACGACAATACTATCGACATGTTTTAACCCAAAGTAACTGAAGGTCTCACCAAAGGACTAAATTTATACAATGTCATCTTATTAGAGAATGAGTGATACATAGAGATGCAAAGATATGCAAATACACACGGACCTAAAAATGCCAGATCCGGAGATTATGTTAACCACTAGCAAACGCATATATTCAACACCTAGGTGTTGTATATACAAGTTTACAAACTAGATTATTGACTCTAGTGCAAGTGGAAGACTGAAGGGAATATGCCCGAGAGGCAATAATAAAGTGGTTATTATCTTATTCCATGTTTATGATAAATGTTTATTTTGCATGCTATAATTGTATTAATTGGAAACGTTAATACATGTGTGTTTAACAAACAAAATACAAAGTTCCTAGTAATGCCTCTCATATAAACTAGCTCGTTGATTAACAAGATGATCAAGGTTTCCTGATCATGGACATTGGATGTTGTTAATAACGATGTCACAACATTGGTGGAATGATGTGATGAACATTCATCCAAAGTATAGCATTACGATCAAAGTCATTATGTTTATATTACTATAACATCATACGAAGTAATCCTAGTCCTTAGACCATGAGATCATGTTAATCACTAATACCGGAAGAGTATCTTGATAACATCAAACATCACACCGTAACAGGGTGACTATAAAGGTGGGTTCAGTGCTACGAAGGTGTTATGTAGAGGCTCATGGATCAAGAGTGTGATTTGTCCATCTCGATGACGGATAGATATACTCGGGGCCCTCTCGGTGATATCACATTGAAACAGCTTGCAAGCAAGTGATGTGATCACTAGAATGTTATATCACGGGAACAAGAAAAGAGTGCATGTCGCTAACGAGATCAAACTAGGTATTTGGATACTGATGATCGAATCTCGGACATGTAATATATCGCGAGACAAAGGGATTCAGTTACGACGTTAAAGGTTCACACGATCACAAGAGTCATCGTTGAATGTGTGGGAGTCAGTTCGGATCTCTAGGTCCCGCTGCTGATTATTGATCGGAGAGGGGTCTCGATCATGTCTGCATTATTCGCGAACCATAGGGTGACACACTTAAGGGATACCGACACCATTTGTAGCAAATTTGTTTTAGGTAAAGATTTAAGAAAACGCTGGAATCATTTCGATGGAAACCGAAATTATTTCGGGTGAAATTGCAGAAACTGGTTCTGCATGTGATATTGAAATGTTGCAGGGAGTTTTATGTGAATGTTTGTTAATTAAAGTAATTAACAAAATTCTGAATAAAATAAATAAAATAGTTTTATTTAATGAGAGCTTGCATTAAATTTGGTGGAAATTTAATGCATGTGAGTGGAAGTGTGAGTGGAGGCATATTTATGTGAGTGGAGCATCCACCACATGAATGATTGAAGAGGTGGGGGCACCACCATGGCTGCCACGCCATGGCCCTTGGTTGCCCTCCCCTCTTCCCTATAAAAGGCCCCCATCTCCTCCTCACAACACACACCTCCTCGTGAAGGATCTCTCTCCCCCTCTAGTTATTCCCCATGGTCTTAGATTAGCGAGATACATGTTCCCGGTGGCTTTATCTAGAAAGGAGTTGCTGTTTCCGTTGCTTTGCTGGAGCGAGGGATGGAGGTTGTCGGGGTACTGGACGTGTGTGCGATCACGGATGCACCGCTGCTTTGTGGTGCTGGACTTGGTGGTGCTGGACTTGCTGGAGCTGGATCTGATGGACGTGCTGGAGCTAGACCTGTTGGACTTGCTGGACTTCATCACGATCTTGAGATCGGCAAGTGTACGAATATATCATCCACGAGTTCCATCTCGTTAACAAAGCTTTGTTGTCTTCGAGGGTATGTTCTCTATGGATGTATATCCACCCGTTGCTTGTATCTAGTAGATAGATCTTGGCGTAGTTCCCATCGTAGGAATTTTTTCGTTTTCTATGCTGCGAACCCAACACCAAGGCCCTCCCTTTGCTACCTTCAGCCAACCTCCAAGACAAAAACATTGGATTGTTAATAGGTTACCTTCTAGATCTTGGAACTGCACTTCTCTAGTTGGGCTCCATGTAGTCTTCATATGTTGTTCAAAAGTCTGTGGGCTGAAAAAGTTCGACGTGTGAACCCTGGCTAGCGCCATCCACTTGATGCCCTCTTTTGGGGCTCCTTCCTCATCCTCAAACACCAGATCTTCAAACTCAACCTCTTCTATCCCAATCCAATGTAACATGTCATCCAAAGCTTCCTTCTTCTGACTTCCCGATCCTCTAGCCCGATTCTCCGAACTTCCTGTCGTTCCTAACATCGCGGAAAAAACTTTGAGCCAAAACCCTAGACCGAAAACCCAGGGAACCGACTTGCACTCAAGAGAGAAAGGAAGCGCTAACTCCCCTGATACAAGGATTAGAGGGAACCGGTCCGGAGAAAATACTGGACAACAGAAAACACACGCATATAAAAGAAAAAAGAAGAAATAAAATGAAGACAAAAGTGGATCAACTAAATAAAGGAGATCCACAGCCGTTGAGCCCTCCGGAGAAGTTCCACCACGCTCCTATCATCGACACGTCAAGCATCCAGCAGCACCTTTAAGAAGGAAAGCCAATGTTGTTGTCCGGACCAGAGACTGGTCTTAGGGTTTCCCTCGACAAATAGATGGAAATTGACGTAGGGTAGCCACTATGTCCTCAAGAACGGATAATGCCAAACCCGAGGATAGCACCGTGTCAGTGTCGGTCGAGTCGATAAGGATTTCTCCCCGAAAAAACCCTATCCACACCCCCGGGTGATCCGTTGCACGGGAGCCCCGTGAGGTCGAGGCCTCACCACCACCCAACTTGCCATCCACGAGAGTGCGCCACTACGGTCACGAAGGCGCCATCATCGTGTCTTAGAGGGTACCTTTGCGAGCACTACAAAAATACCCCCATAACAGACACATTTTTGGGGCGGCACAAGTGAGAAGCATCGGCCAAAGTTGGTTACCCGACGGATGAGAAATCCTGGCACCATTTTGTTGTGGCGGCCACGTATATACCATGGCCAACGCGATACCAGTGATTTTCGGTATCGTGGTACATGACCAGAAAGCCTGGCGTCACCTAATGCCGCATTAGATCAATGGAGGCAGTTAATATTGCACCGTGAATGGTAAGCGTCGTGCTGACTGGTCAAACGCATCACACTGAGTGGTGACTACTGAGACCCACCGCTACTAAGCTGTTGGACTGGGTTGTTTACATTTTACATAGTTCTTTTTTAAATCATAGACCCGGAGCATAGTATTTAAGTCCGGTGGTAGTTAGTGTCTCATAATCATGTTTTTCCCCCACCCACAATTAAGGCATGACCATTCGCCTCCCCCTGTTGTTCTCGTGTGCGGTTACATAGAGAGGGAAAGTGGTAATCAATTTTTTATGAGCACTTTGAGCAAATGCGGGCCAAAAAGATGAATGTCTGGATCACACTTGCTCAAATGATCCAGACTTTCCACTCTCCACTCCCCACTCTATATAATAGAAGAACGCTAGCAACTAATCCCACTCTCAGTCACCACCAGACCCTGCTGTCTCCAACTCTCGAACCCAACTCCACGCGCAGCATCTTGCTCGGCACCATCGTGCCAGATCTTGCACGGCCCCGCCATTCTCCTCCATTGATTTGTCTGATCCACACGTGTGTTCCTCATTTTCTTATACATCTTGTATCTGCATGTTGTTTTAGATCCACTTCTTTTATCGTTCTTTTCTTAATCATCTCTCCTATTTCCTCCTATTTCTCTTTCGATCAGTTCCAAGTGAAGTTATCAGTATATGGCATGTGCTCAAAGGCAGATCCCTTTTGATGATGTTGGCGAGCATAGATTCTTCAGCGCGGACATGATGTTGAACGGAATAGACAAGCGCTCAAGGACTCTGGTTTTAGATAGGATATTTCCTATAAGAGTTAAATACACCTTGGGTCCCAAAAGTTGTCCATTAGGTGCAGATTAGTTCCACTAGTTGCAAATTGGGGCCAAGTAGTCCCAAACTTGTCAACTTGTGCAAATCGATACCTTCTAGTCTGAGTAAGCCATGTGGAAGCGAAGCTAACAGCTGGTCGACCCGGAAAAATTGCAGAAAAGCCCTCCACTTTCATGCACCTGGGAAACAAGGGCACGAAACACTTTTACAAGGTGATATTGACTAAAGAGTCCTTGTTTTCCTCTACCAGGCTCTCTACTCGTCGAGGCCTTACCTCTTCATCTCCCAGGTGGCGCACGAGGCGGTGCACGAGGCGACGGGAATCGCTCCTCCTCCTAGATGACTCCGCTGCTCGTGTTCTTGATGATGGTGCATGAACCATGCTATTGTGGATGGGAGGACGAGCCACAAGATTACGGTAAGAAATTTCCCTCACTTACGATCAAAATTATCAGGGATTTTGGGGTAGTTTATCTAGGGTTCTTCGGGTGGGATGATCAACATCATTTAGGTTCATTTTCTTGCGGTAATGTGATGGATTAGGTCGATGAATTTTACTCGGAAAATCAATTGATTTGGTACATATAAGTGGTTTCGATTCTCAGCTCGGAAGATATGAATGCTAGGAAAATTCGTCTTTTTGTGTTGTCTAGTATAGTTACAGTAGATGTTGTTTGCAGTAGTATTAGTTTAGGTCATGTTAATCTAGTCACCGAATATTGTGTGCATTGATTTCATAATCTGAATGTGTTGTTGCCATTGAGTAATGAATTTGGGTGCACTGATACTGAATTTTGAGGCAGTGATACTGAATTTTGGTGCTGGTGTTTAACTGAATCTGTACCAAATTCATAATATACTGATGTTTAACTGAATATGTACTAAGTGTTTAGTTGAATATGCGTGCACTTAATTTATGCAGGAAATGATCCACACTTGTTCACTATTGTGTTGGAGCACAATGGTTTCTTCTATGGTCTGGGTGATAATATGTGCTACATAAGTGGCACTGCTGATTTCTTCGACTATTGCAACACTAAATCTTTCTCACTCTTATGGATCGAAGAATTTCTGAGGCATTTTGGATATCGTTTTTATGGTAAGTTGCATGCGTATTGTGCAATCCTTGGAAGAAAATCACATGACAGAGACATAGTTGATATGATTAGAGCTATTGAAGTGGAGAAGAATTTGAATCTGCTAGTTGATCACACAAATTTTTTGAGGACTCTGAGCAATGTGCTAGACGCAAGAGGGTCACCTTTACCTACTGTAATTAGTCCTAAGAATTTTCCAAGTAAAGTTTCGGCGGTTGATGGTGAAGGTAGTAGTACATCAGCAGTCCCATCATGTGCAAGTGAGAGTGACACTGACTCAAAATTTGATGACATTGACTTCGATATTGAAGATGGAGACGATGACTTGTTTGTTGAAAATGTCGATCGAGAATTCAATGATAACAATGAGGTCGAGAATGATTTTGAATTAGAAAATGAGGAAGCTTTAGATGACACTGATCTAAAGTAGAGAGAGGAAGATCAGCTACATTTGTAGAACAAATTCAAGGTTTTTAATCCTTTAGTGAACATGGACAATCCCATATATTCAAAGAAGGTATGAGTTTTAGTAGTGCTAATGAGTTGAGGATATCACTGACAGCATATAGAGTCAGAAACAGAGTTAAAGGTGAACAATCTGAAAAATGACAAGAGAAGATTGGATGTTATTTGCAAACCTGGTTGCCCCTGGTTTCTTAAAGCTACATATGACATTATGACAAAGGGTTTCACAATTAGGAAGTATGCATGAAAGCATACTTGTGAGGGGACTTGGGATGTGAAGGCACTCACCGCACCATTTCTTGCAAGCAAGTTTATAGATGAAATAAGAGACAACCATAAGATAAACTTCTAGACCTTTGCAGCTAAAGTTCAGAGAGAATTCAGTGCCCAAATAGGTGGAAGCTGAGCAGGGCAAGGAAAGAGGCTCTGAATGTTATTCATGGAGATGAGGATGGTTAGTTCTCACTACTATGGGACTATGGACAAGAATTGAGGAGAAGCAATCCTGGTCCAAATTCTTCTTCTCAACAAATAAAGTTCAAGGGATTGGAAATGAGCCACCAAAAGAGCAGATGGCAACTCTTTACTAGTCCTATGGTGGATATAAAAGGGGGTTTCTGAGAGGATGTAGGCCTATAATTTGTGTAGATGGTTACCACATGAAAACAAAGTATAAAGGGCAGTTGTTCACAACAGTAGCAATTGACCCAAATGATTGCATTTTTCTAATTGCAATGGGCATAGTAGAGGTTGAGTGCATTAGTTATTGGGAGTGATTTCTTACCACATTAAAGAACGATATTAAAGTCACAAACACCTCTCCATTCACGATCATGAGTGACAAACAAAAGGTATGACTTATTTCATTACATTGTTTTCTAGTGCAAATGTTATTCTATAATTTATTGATTATACTATAGTCACTTGACTTATAAATGTTCTATAATTTTAGGGACTTATAAATTCATTTCAGAAAGTTTGGCCAGATGCGGAACACGGATTTTGTGTTAGGCATTTGTACCAAAACTTTCAAAAAGCAGGACATAAAGGAGAAGTTCTAAAGAATGATCTTTGAGCAATTGCAAGGTCGACACATATAGCAAAGTGGCAGAAAAATCTTGATAAAATGCAAGTTTATAATGATATAGAATACCAGTGAATTCAAAACCTTGTACCAAACACCTAGATAAAAGCTTTTTTAAATGAATTCCCTAAGTGTGACTTGTTTCTCAATAATCACTTTGAAGTGTTTAATAGGTAAATAGTTATTCAACACTACTTATCATTGCAAATAAGTAGATCTTCTTATTTATTTAATACTGATTATCATTGTAACCCTGCTTATATAATTAGTATTGCTTATCATGTTAACACTTCTTACACTACAACACGGAGCTCGGTCCCTAGCGCTTATAGACGCCGAGGCACAGTCTTAGTCGTCACGCTCGCGCTGGCGCTACAAAAAAAATTGTGAGGGTTAACTACGTCGGGGATTCTGCAATGACGGTGTATTTTGTGGCTCCGCACAATGTGATCTGCTGAGCTAGCGCTTCCACAACGTGGCAGAGGATGCACATCGGTACAAGAAACACGACGGAGCTAAAACTTGTCGAGAAATAGTGAAACTGTTTCACCGTGCTTGGTACACTTGTCAGCGGCACTACTGTTAATTACAATTAGTACAAACGAAATCATCTAGAAGCGTGTTGATTCGAATCAGATGCTGGATTATATTAAGGTATCAAATTAATTCATAAATAGTATTACATTAATTAAATATAACATATAATTATGAGATTTCACAATCTTTTTTCTACATATCTAATCCCCTCCATCCCTTATTTTGGGATGGATGGAGGGTTATATAACAACCATGCTTTCATGGATTCCTTGATGAGGCATCTGTCCATCTCCACGACGCGGTTCTGACCACCATTATCTTCGAGCCATGCACTGATGACCTTGCCGATGATCTGGCCACCATTATCGTCACTGCAGGTGCTAGTGACCTCGCTGACAATCAGCGCGCTAGGCTTGGTGAGTCTGTTCTGGCCAGCCTCCTGGTCACGGATCTAAAACATAAATGAATGATAGATTAGCAAAATGGGAATGAAGAAATCATCGAAACAGACTTTAAAGAAGGGATAACAAACATGTACATGACCAGTGGAGGACTTCACTATGGACCGCTTGGACACATCTATGTTCGAAGTGGACATAAGGTAAAATCCTGATGAGATCTAGGGGCCGAAGTGGAAAGAGGGAGACCAGATGAGATGTATTGTTCGGAGGAGAAAGAGGGAGAAGCTAAGATCTAAGGTTAGCAGTGGAGTGCGACGGAGTGGAGGAAGAGGATGTGGTCCTCAGTTATACATGATAGGCTTGGTGGGTGTCGATATAGTTGGTTTTATGGGCTTTATGAGCCTCACTTGTGGGCCAATCGGTACACAAATAAAGAATTTAGCAAAAAAAAACTTCTTTCCATTATTGGTGTACAAAACAGAAAACACAATAGGAAGGGTGGAAAGACTTCACAAATATTACCTACACTTTAGAAATTATTCAGTGTACAAAATGTAGAAAACAACAAAAATAACTTCTTTGCATTTATTCGGTGTACAAAACAACGAACAAAACAAGAAACACTTCACAAATCTTAAGTACCTTAATTATTCGGTGTACAATCAAAATGACGAACAAAACATGAACACTTCACAACAGGAATCACATCAAATATCTTTAACCAGTTCCTCTAGCTTCTCCCGAACCGGCGCCAACACATCGGCTAAAGCCAGTCACGATGACTTAATCATGTTTACCTTATCTCGCCCTTCCTTCCTTCTCCCAGATTTTGCATGGGCTGAGTAAGCTTACACATAGCTAGCAACACATGAGAAAGCTTCGGCGAGTGCGATTTATCAATCCAGTCCACCATGTGGAACTTAGGTGATTTATAGTGGCAACCCATAAACTTACGGCCGGTATCCACGCCCTCGTATGCCACGAGCCGACGCAGGAACAGCCTGCAGTTGCACTGCTGCCAAGTCTCATCTATGCCATTCCAGTGCTTGTTATGGATCCACATAGGCACTTTGTCGGCCTGCGAAGAACATCCCCCATTGTTCCTAATCGAGATCGATCGAATAATCCAATAATAATAGTTATGGACGAAGAAAACCAACAAATGGAGGATAACGTACGATGTCACCGCCACGCTCAACCTTACGAATCGAATGTCCGCGAATGGGCTGCTACGATTACGGTGCACGGACAATGATGACAGTCGATGCGGCGTGTGAGTAGTAGTGTACGGTTGTTGATAAAAAAGCAACAACTCATGGTGGGGTACACATGTTAGAGAGACAGGCTTGAGCAGTTAGCTCTACGATGGTGGCCTCGCTCCTTCGCTCCTCCTCTTGGCCGGCCTCGACGGGTAGGGAGACGAGGACGATGTCGACGCTGCCGCGACTCGGCGGAGGTGGTGTTGGGGGTTGTTGATGCACATCCCTCTGCTGCAGTTTGGAGCTCATCCCATGGTCGATAGGTTCGTCGCCATGATCCATGGCCAAGGAGATGGCCATTTTTCTACTTCCGGGATGGAGGCACTTGAAGGAGATCCCCGCCGGCGCTCCACACCTCCCAGCTACCAAGTGGTTCGTCCCCGGAAGGTGGTTGCAGGTGGCCGGAATCGGAGTCTCATCATCATCGTCGGTGGAGAAGAACCTGGACTGGTTCGCTTTTCAGTATTTTTTCCAGAGTCTTTTTTGCTTTGTATTCCCAATTAGCCAAGGTCCTTTTTTTAATTTGTACCCACCGCTTTATAATTAATGCAGCTCACCGGGTCTTTATCTTCTCCCGGAAGTGCAGCGAGCACATATGGATTTTGGATGCAGCCGTGCCAGCACACTTGTACGGAGCCATCGTAAGATGCGGCTAATTAAACGGTTACATGATGCATAGACATTTAGTCCTTTTTATTCCGTTTGGCAAACCTTATAAATTATTGAATTCTAAAACTATACTCCTACAACAAAATGGCTGTGTGCAGAGGCCTAGCCACACCCTGCTAGTTTTTGCATGTAGTACATGAAATGATGAAACCGTGCATCGATGCGTCAGCTAAACATTTCGACGATCGTCCGAAACATCCTCCAGCGGTGTGATGCATGATTTAGATGTGTAGCTAGCTTCCTGGAAATTTCGGTGTTGAGCCTTCAAAGTTCAAAGCTGTCACGGTCCAAATTCTGCACGTCTCCTGGAATTTCTGCGACCGAATTCTACTTTTCCGTTCACTCACCGTAATCGAATTGGCCTATGACCTGGAAATTTTAACTCTTCAGAGTTCAGAGCAGAGTTTTACATTGCACGTCTCAAGTCACTTGGCGCACCACCAGCGAAGCGAAGCAGGTCAGTACCGCGCCACCACCCGCTTACACACCGGCGGCGTCCACCTTCTCCGCGGTGATGGCGGTGGCGGTGGCGGCGGCGGCGAAGGCGGAGTCCACGAGGCTGGCGTACTTCGACGACATGGGGGCCATCCGCTCCACCGCCACCGTCCTCTCCCTCCACCAGGTCCTCTCTTCTGAGTTCTGCCCCCCTCCATCCTCTCGCTCTCGGTCAAACCACGAAACCCCCTCATTACTCTATTCGAACGAGCCCTGACTAGGCTCCCTGTGGTGCCCGCAGGAGGAGGGCGGCCGGCGGGCGGTGGTGCTGGACGCCACCATCTTCCATCCGCAGGGCGGCGGCCAGCCGGCTGACACCGGGGCCATCTCCTCCGCCGGAGCCAGGTTCCTCGTCGACGATGTGCGCGCCAAGGACGGGGTGGTGAGTAGTGATTTTTCACGGTCCAGGAGATTGGGGGAATTTTTTTTCTTTTGTCATTTCAGTCTGATCTGTTCATGTCTAGGTCTTCCACTACGGGAGATTCGAGGACGCTGCTGGAGACGGACGCACACTACCAGAGCTCAAACAAGGGCAGAGTGTTACCTTGGAAATCGATGCGGAACGACGAAGCCTGAACTCTAGGTGTCGTGCTGACTTTCTTCTTGCCATCTGAGAATCATACTACTACGAGTTTTTTCGTTAGCGATTCGACATCGGAGAAAATTTTGCAGTGCAGCAGATCAGCAACTTTTCATCATGCTTTTTTTTTTTGCCTTGCGCTGTAAATTCTGTGACTGTTAATTGTGCTGAACCTGAATTTCTGTTTCAGGCTTCACTCTGCAGGGCATTTACTCGACACTTGCATGACCAATCTTGGCCTTCATCTGGAACCTGGCAAAGGATACCATTTTCCTGATGGGTATGAGTATACGATGACTACTTGTCTTTCAGTTCTTCGTTCTGCTGTTCTAATTATGTGGCGCTGACTGATTGTACTCCCTCTGTCCAGAAATAACTGAGTTGGGTTTGTCTAGATTCGAATGTATCTAGACGCGTTTTAGTGTATAGATACATTCGTATCTAGACAAACTCAAGTCAGTTATTTCTGGACGGAGGGAGTAGTTTTTTTACTTACTAGGTATAAGCATGCTAGTTCATGGTAGTTTTCACTATTTTTGTTGGAATTGAGTTATTGAGTACATCGTGGCTTTTGTTCGTTGCAGACCTTCCGTTGAGTATAAAGGAGTTATTCCAACAGATCAGTTGCAGGATAAGAAAATTCAGTTGGAAAAACAGGCAAATGAACTGATCTCGAAAGGAGCCAAGGTATGACCCAAGAAAGCTCAACATATAGGTTTTCATAACTTGGTATATTTAGTTATTTACCATTGATGCAGGTTTTGGTCTCTGTTTTTCCTTATGACGAGGCAGCTAAATTATGTGGGGGTGCTCTGCCTAGCTACATTTCAAAAGTTAGTTCTGTACTCCTTTTTGTAGGGATTTGTGAATTTGTTGTATTAAACGCACAGCCAGCCACCATCATGGATAGTTCTTGGCTTCTTTATTTGGATGACTTCTCATATAGTATGATATTCCTTTGTAAATCCCTTCCAAAAATTACAGAGATACTCACAGTCCCTAAAATGTACCTTTGACCACTAATTTCGCTTGGAATGTATTGATGAAATCTCACAAAATTATATGTTGTGATTGTACTTTAAACAAATTTGCACGTATGATTTTCAGTTATTCAGTTAAAATATTTCAAATGATATTGATTGTGACTGTTGTGGAGGTTACCTTATGTGCAAAACGTCAACTATTAGGGAACCGGAGGAAGTATACCATAGCTATTGATTTATTGACATGCATTTGTGTGATGCTAGCAAAAAAATCAATGTGACAGCATGTGTGGTTGCATATAACATATGCACAGAGTACTATCATGAGGCATGAGCCCGTCTTGAACTACGAAGCAAATCAACAATCAGTAAAACAAATACAGTAGCTATTTTCTGGAATAATTCAAGTGTGTAATATTTGTTCTGAATTTTATATATTTTTTAAAACGTCAATCCTACTTTATTGATAGAGTTGATCAGTAAATGCCACCTTACAGTTTTGTTTTTTCTAACTCGTACTCCTCCATCGATTAAATAGCACTGTTAATGCCCAACGCTTCTATTGCAGGATAGCACTCCTCGCATTGTGAAATTTGGTGACTATCCTGGTTGCCCTTGTGGAGGCACTCATGTAGCCGATGTCGCAGACATCGGCAACCTAAAGGTAGATTCTTACTTTCTCAGGCCTGTACAAAAAATTTAACAGCAAAGTTGTGAGTTATGGCAACAACCCAGCACAGAAACTGGAACTGTTAGTGGCTTCTGTGAAGTTGAAAATGATTTTAATAACAAAACCTGGACACATAGTCTTGTTGCTGATCGTTGGGATCATGCAGATGATAGTTTTGAGCAATGTTCATGAAAAATGGACAATTGGGGAAAAAATAGTTGTCGAATTGAGCACTGTTCATGAAGACCAGAATGATTGTCAATGACACTGTGCATGAGTTAGCAAACTATATATGAAGTCCAACTCTGATACTTCTGATAAAATCCAGTTCATACTCATACCGGTAGCATTGCTGCATTGGATAGAATGAATAGTAAAATAAATGGTACAGCAGCTTATACACCATAACTGTTTGATGAGGAAGCAATAAATCTGCGCTTACTTTAGAAACTGAACTAAAGCCACAGAAGGGTCTAGGCATTCAGTTGTGCCAAACGCAAAGAGTAAGTTACAGGAGACACACATTCACTTTGTTACTTTTTAGCAGATGCTTGGCTGGCTATCTGCTTTATCCTGCCCTTCTCATATCTTCGAGGGTGATCTTATCTTCTATGCTTCATCAGGTCACAAGTATCCGAGTCAAGAAAGGCGTGACTAAGGTGTCCTACAGCGTCAGCCCATAATTTTTTTGTATCCATCGCTCACACCTAGAATTTTGGCAGATAATATAAGTGTAATTATTGGGTCAATCCAAAGGGTGGCATCACAGTTTCATATATTTTGCTTTGTGAGACCATCCAGAGGGCGAAATAGATGATCCTATGTAACATTCGAAAAGGTACTCGTTTTACATATGTGTATTTGTTGTCTCCATCTGCTCTTGTACCACGGTAGACATCGGAAAGGCTGATATCTGGCATGTCTTCAGAACTTTAGTTATTCAGCTGCTCAAGGCATCATGCCTACCTCCTCGTTCAGAGAGTGCCCTGACTTTTGTACTATGATTTTTGTGTTTGTGAAATATACCATTAGATGTTTGCTTGATTAGACTGTCAAGTGTGTTAGTTTATCATACAGGGTGGTGAGGCAGAGGTGCAGAGTATGTTTTACGAATAACTTTTCGGTCTCATCTAGGCAGAGGTGCAGAGGTGCAGGTAGTTTGGAGATTTCTGTTAGTAGAAAAAATGGGCTACTGGTGGCAAAGGACCAGTATTTCACGGAAAATGTTTGCAATGGTACTAGAACAATTACATCAAGCAACAGAACTACCACTTCCGTTATCTTATATAGGAGTATAAAAGAATAAAAGAAACTTCAATCCATCTGAATAATCTGAAAGCACGGAAGAATGATAAACCCAGAAATGAATGAATTTCTATTCTTTTGTACAGATTTACAATGAGGTGACAACAATTATTCCTTACAATAAACGAATTTTGTTGTGTTTTTACAAACAACAACAAGATGATTAAAACAAATTTCTAAGTTAAATTAAGTATGAACAGAGGTACTACTAGCAAGCTGATTAAATGAACGAATGCAAATGTGTCTGTCTATGTACAAACGAATGAATGGAAATTAGTGGACCGATCTGTTCCATGGGGATCATCTGACGATGGCCCTCGAGTGCCTGAGGATCATGCTGAACGGCGTCGTCGTCGCCACCGGCCGCCGTGCTCTCGGACCACCACCGCCGCTAGTGGTCGGCGTGGCCGCCACCAGCTTCCCCGTGCTGTCCCTCTTGCCGGACCTCCCGTTCACCTTCTGAACCGCGGCAGCAGCAGGAGTCGCCGCCGCCGTCACCTTGGTGGAAGAAGGAGACGCCGCCGCGCGGGCAAACGCCATCTGCAGCGTGTTCGGCTTGGGCGCCGTCGACGACATGCTCCTGTTGAAGACGTTGCCGGCGAAGTGCTGCGCGGCCCTGCGCCTGGTGACGGCGCCGTCGCCGTTGTTGTCCTCGCCGCCGAGCACCCCGGGGAGGGTGGACTCGAGCAGCAGCACGGCGGCGCAGTGCTTGAGCACCTCGAGGTTCATGCGCGCGTCGTCCAGGCTGCGGTGCGTCTGCTTCCCGATCCCGAAGTAGGTGGCCAGGGTGGCCATCTTGAGGTCCCCCGCGCGGCGCCCGAACAGGCGGCCGAGGACGGCGAGCGAGTCGACGACGCCGGCCGGCTCGGGGGCAGGGCGGCCCGCGGCGGCGAAGGCGTCGCGGACGCGGTGGCAGTCGAAGCGGCGGATGTTGTGGCCCGCCCAGACGCGGCCGTCGAGGAGCGCGAAGATGTCGTCGGCGATGTCCGCGAAGGAGGGCGCCTCGGCGAAGGCCGCGGCGTGGGTCGGGGAGGAGGCGAAGCGGGTGGAGACCGCGGCGAGGTCGTCGGGCTGGATGAAGGTGCAGTAGGAGGAGAGCTCGACGAGGCGGCGCGGGCAGACCAGGATGGCGCCGAACTCCAGCATGTGCCACCGGCGGTCTGAGTCGGACGGCGAGGGGGCCGCCGCCGTCTCCACGTCGAAGAACACCATCTCGGTCTTCATCGTCGTCATCATGGGTGCTGTTACGGTTTCGGATGATCTTTGTGCTTCGCAGCAGGCTGGTTGTTGGTTGTGTTCTTGGCGATCGATCTAGCTAGCTACTTGCGTTGTGATCTAGGTAGTTTTGACGGTGATCCAAGGATAATTGGATATATATAAGATTTGGCAGACGATCGATGGAAGCTGGAGCACGAGGGAGAATATTTGTTGTCGTCAATGGAGGGTTGCTTCGTTTGGACGGCTAGTAGGTTACCGTTAGGATGGGGAAGTTGGTCTTCCAACAGTGCAAGCAAGCAATGCAAAGCTAGGTCGCTGCTAGCTCTTCCTGGGGAAGAAAGGTAGGCAACCAGCAGGCGAAGGGTATAGTTACCTCAAGATCAACAGCTTTGATCAAGATGCGTGCATGGCTGCGGCGGCTAGTAGGTAGCTAGCTTGCACGTATGTGACGGGAGATTCCAAGTTTCACAAGCATGCAACCACAAGTTAGATTTAGTAAAGTCACCATTCACTTCTCTGTCATGATTAGTTTCAAGTTGAAGTCACATATACTAGCCTTTTCAACATTTCAAACAACTTGGGTACGGAAATTCAATTCAGCTCCCGAGTGTAAATGGAACTATTATTTTAAAACATATTTGGAAATGTCAAAAATTCAGACAAAAAATATTCCCACGCACAATCGGATATTTTATGTTGGCACACAAGTTTTCGGAGAAAATGATTTTTTTTGTTTCATGTAAAAACGATAAATTTCGATAGACTATTTACGGACATTTTTTAGTCTTTTTTACAAGTCACATAAAATGTTCTTTTCTCTCGAAAACTTGTGAGCATACATAGAGTGTCTGGAGCAAAATTTCTTTCAGATTTTTTGGTATTTTGAAATTTGTTTTTGATGAATTTTTCGTAATAGGTTCATTTGCACCCATGAGCCAAAACATCATCTCCGCTTGGGTAGCTTTTTTTAAATGATATCGACATTTTGGAGTTTCAAACAATTTTGAAAAAATTCTAAATGTTTATAATGATGTACTGTACCAACATGCAAAATCTCGATCAAAACATAATGTATTTTGGGGCACACAAAAAAAATTAAGATTTCAAAATTCCCATTGTTCTTTACTTTACATCTTGACTTTTGTCATTTTTTTCACGGCCTAGAATACATGGAATTTCGAGTTGATACTTTTCAGGTACATGATCTAGGATCTTTTTTAGAATTTTCAAAACATTAAAATGTCGGCTCCTCCGGGCGGTCGGGGAGTCTTCCCCAGATCGGGCCGGCGGCGGCCTCCCCATCTCCCTCCGCCCGTCCTCGCCACTCCTAGAGGCCGCCGGCAAAGCCCTAGCTGCCGATGAAGGGGGGGGGGGGCAGGGCCATGGTGCTGTTGCTTCAAGATCCCTGCAGCGAGCTCGATGGACACGGTGAGGGCAATGTGCACGGTGGTCGGCAGCAATGGGTCGCTGGCGGCGGTGTCGAACCATTGGTTGCCGCGTCGAGATCTTCCCCTTGTCGGTGGCGGCTACTCCAGTTGGGTTGGACCTCGGCTCGACATGCCTCTCCTTTTACGTCGGTGGGCACCTCCGATGGATTTCTATGGCTAGAGATCTCATGGTTACAGAACAACCGCCGGGGAGAAATCCTTTGCCCGGTTTGCCATCGCAAATGATGCGGCGACGTCTGTGGGTGCCGCTAGCCTTCTTGGAGGGCATCATCACAGTGGAAGTTCGGTGGGGCTCTGAGGGAAACCTCGGGCTAGTCCAGACAGTGGTGGCGCATGTCGTCGTCTTCCTTGTTGGAGGCACCGTTTTGGATCTCATATCGCCGGTGGGATCTTGAAGGCGTGGAGGCATTGGGCTACCGCGTAGGCTACAAGAAGTGTCATTTGCTCCGGGGGAAACCTCAGACCCGGGTCTCCCGGTTCGGATGATGACGGCGTGAGGCGTCTCTTTTGAGCTGATGCCGGCTAGAGGGGCCCTGAGACAGAGCGGCTTTCATTGACCACTACGTCGATGGCGAGTCTTGGTGGTGTGGATCTGTGGAGTCTCGGTATCAGATGGGGCTTGATGGACTCGCGCAGAGTGGAGGCGCTATTTGGAGTCGTGGTGGTGGCGTCTGCAGGATCGCAGTGGCATCGTTGTCGGCTTCGGATTTTGTAATGTATATTGATTGTTAGTCGTTTGTTGAATAATTAATAAAACAGGTCGTAAGTATCTCTTGGATGCAGAGACCGAGGGACATCCTCCATTTCGATTTTTTTTAAATGTCGGTCTCAAAATTTTCAAAAAGATAAGCTACATGAAGTAGACTGACGAAAATCCGCACTGCGTACTTACTTCCATGGGTTTGAAAGCGTGCGGATTCATCGATCGACCGAGAGCGGGAAGAGATTACACACTAGCGTTTACCTTAATTGCTCCGATTACTTGGTGGAATCCTATATTTGATCCATCCATGGTACTGTTAGGTGACAATGACGCCTTGCTTCCGTGCGTGCGTGGGTCACCATTTTACGGATCCATGATAAACCGACGACCGATAAGAAGAATATTCCTACTCTTCTTGGAGACAGATTGATCGATCGATAGAGATGAGCGGATGAGCCATGTTTGCCCAACTCTGACGCCAGCTTGTTAAACTAGCTTCCCTGCTGCAGCCTGCGTTCTCTGGTTGTTGTAGTAGTAAATGAACTAACGATCTGTTTGGAATTCTCCTCCAGCCATGCATTTTGATTTTGCGTCAAGTCATCATGAACCAAACCCAGCAGCTAGCTAGAAAAGCAATTGCGGCGGTCTTCTTTCCTTATCAGCACCGGCATCCCAATTGTTGCACGTGATGTTTGCGGCTTAATACTAGAAAAGTATCATAAAAAGGTAGTTCATGGAAAGATGTCTTCCAAGATGACCGGACCGAATCCAAAACTCAGACAGCAACACTGGTCAGGTGCATGGTCGATTATTACACAAGTTGTACGTACAGACGTACTTCCCGCGCCAACTTAATCTCCAAACAAAATCATCATACAAATTCCATGGTATGCTTGGCTAGAGATAACCGCACGCGTCAAAACATCTGATTTACTAGCTAGGTCGTCCAAGGTGACCGAATTTTTTGAAAGGTTCAGTCACTTCTATCTATGCTACACTATTGAAGTCCACCAATTGAACAAGTAAGAGGTTGCGATCGTATGAAAACAAAAGTGCATTTGCACAAGCTATTTTTTAATTGGAGAATTAACCAGTAAGAAAATTTACATAACTCTCTTATAAAGCAAAACTCTACTAAGATTCATTTATGATAGTCTATCTCTGCATCCAAGTTGTCCATGTCATCACATAATAACATCCACCCGAACTCGATCGCGAGCCCTATGTATCCGTCCATTGATTTCGTAATTTTACAAGGCCAAGTCTCCCATAGAAATCGACAACAAAAAGTAATTGATGGTCAACCAGCGAATACTCATAAGTTAAAGTCAAAGAAGTATAAAACAATATTTATGGTCAAAATTTAAAAGTTTGAACTAAAACATGTTTAAAATGACATGCCTATATATGATAACATGTTCATAAGCTAAGGTCATATTTTCCAAATGTGTTGTTGCTCATTTTACAGCTCTCCTTTGGCAATCTATGAATCATATGTTGCAGTTGGTAGCCGTCAATCTTTGATCCCATAAAAGGGACCAACGATGATTCCGTGCTAGGATGCTTTGCTCAAATTATTCACATCATCAATTTTTAGCCTGTCAGATGCACAATCATTTCGAGTGGATTAATTTACCCTTTGGACTATTAACTGTGAACAGCTAAATATGTTGCACATTCTTACAAAAACTTCATGTTTCACATGTCTTACCCTTTCATGTACACAATAGAGTTATTATAAATAGACCCCTCTACAACTCGTAGCGTGGGGTATCCTTCTAGTAATAACAACATGTGAAAGTGTAATTGCACCAAATAAGTGCAACTGAAAATCTATTTGGTCCCAAATACAATTAAGAGACGTTCCATTTTTCCACACATGTCAGATATGAGTCTAGACATGCATCCCATGTTCCATAGGAACTTAACTTTATATTTCAATGTGATCTAAAAGATATTGATCAAGTTTTTACGGAAAAGGTTGCATTAATCTCGGACTTTCATGAATGTTTGGCAAACATTTCACGATGGGGTTGTCCTCCTCTCAAAGTACGCTGCCGCCTGCCGCCGTTCCTAGAACTTGTTATTGTTGCCGACGTTGCAAGCAAGCAAAGCTCCTCTCGAGGAAGAAAGGAAGGCATACAGGCATGAGGGCTAGCTAGTACGGCAAGATCATAGCTAGCTTGCACCTATGTGACGAGAGATTCCAAAACTCACAAGCATGCATGCACCCGCCAACTGATAATAATCAAGTTACATTTCTCTTCCTGCTGATGATTAGTTACATGTTGAAGCTAGACACTCGTTCGGGCCTTTGAACCTTTCAAACACCATATATATATATATAATTTTTATTCACATACTCCTTTTGTACGTACAAATATGACGGTATTTTACATATATAGTGTAAACTAATATATATATATATATATATATATATATATATATATAATACTTCTTACTCCCGGGTGTAACTCATCCACGTCTTATATACTACCTTACGAAAGTATTTGCAATACTTTATCTGTTTGAGTATGTTCATATACTATATCTAAGATACTTCCAAACAAGTTAGGTGAAAAAATTGCAAATACACCCATAGTTTACACTATATATGTAAAATACCGTCATATTTATACGAGTATGTGAATAAAAATTACATACTACCAAAAAAGTAGTATATATATAGCCCAAATATTCGTATATACTTTATACTATCCATATATAGTCTCCAGTATGATAGATACTGCCTAAATAATGTGAAACACACGTGGGTGTAACTACACCCGGGTGTAGTATGAATATGTCCTATATATATATATATATATATATATATATATATATATATATATAGCTATGCATAGGCTTAGGACCGTTGGATATAGAGATCACATGCATATGCTCTTATAGATGCTAGTGGCTGGCTATTTCATTGCATAAACGACGTCTAACGATGTCTATTTGGCTATGCATGCATGCAATGCTAGAGTTTTGGAAAAACCCTAAAACTTTTAGAGAGTTGTTTGGCCTAGAAAATTTTAAAAGCTAAAAGGAGAATGTAGTGAGAACAAGGCTTATAATAGGTTTGCATGCAAATGCTTCATGGCAAAGTGGTTGTTCTAGTATGGGCCGGCTATAGAGTGTACCGCCTTATATGGCAAACCCTAAAATTTTAGAGTGTTGTTTGGCTGAGAAAAATTTAGCATCTAATATTGGGATGTATTGAGAACAAGGCTTGAAAGAGATAGACTGGAGAGTGCAATGTCTTTTTTTTTTGCGGGAGAGATTTAATTCTCGCGCAGGACTGTTTGTATCTTTTTTTGTTTTGGCGTGCACTACATGCTAATCTCTCACTCTATAAGGCTTATTTGGCTTAGGGTTTTGTGCATGTAGACTTTTGTGTAGCTGGCTAATTTGATGAAACATTGAATAAGGCTTATTTCGGTTTGTGGTAGTGCGCATGTTGCTTGATTGTAGCTGACTAATTTGTTGAAAGAATAAATAAGGCTTATTTGGGTTAGGGTTTGTGCATGGAACAACATAGGGTTTGCATGGTAGTAACGGCGTTAGAAATGTCATATAGGGATCAAGTCTTTTTGGGTATGGTAATATGTGCTCCCTATATCAAAAGTGGAGAGAATCAACGGTGGATACCCTATGCGCAGCTATGCCCGTGTTTAGCTGGCTATTTCCCATATATATATATATATAGAAACCCTATTCAGCATCCAGGATGCAGAATAGTTATTTTGCACCCCACATATTTTTATGTTCTCACATATTGGAATTTATGTTTTGTATACTAGTAATTATGTTCATGTTCATTAGAAACGTAAAAAAATCGACATAAAAATATGATTTATAAGTCATTATAGTGTAAAATATATAGAAAATATGCATTTTACGTCGTATTTTTATACGGCATGTAAACGAATTTTTTTACGACATGTCTAAATTTTCTTATATTCTTCTTGACTTCCGAGATAAGAGAAAATTTACGTGACGTAAAAATCATTTACGGTTTGAAAGATAGAGGGTGGGTGAAGAATAACTATTGTACTCCCTGGATGTCAAATAGCGCCACAATATATATATATATACCATATAAAAATACGACGTAAAATGCATATTTTCTATGTATTTTACACTATAATGACTCATAAATCATATTTTTATGTCGATTTTTTTACGTTTCTAATGTAATGAATATAATTATTAGTATACAAAACATAAATTTCTGAATATAAAAATATAAAAATATGTGGGATACAAAATAACTATTCTGCATCCTGGGTGCTGAATAGGGTTTCTCTCTCTCTCTCTCTCTCTCTCTATATATATATATATATATATATATATATATATACGCGGATTTGCTACACACAAGCATAGCTGTGCATAGGCTTATGACCGTTGGATATAGAGATTACATGCAGATGCTCTTTTAGATGCTAGTAGCTGGCTCTTGGAACGGGAAAACGGTGTCTAACGGTGTGTGTTCCATTCCAGGATGCAGAATAGTTATTTTGCATCCCACATATTTTTATGTTCTCACATACATAAATTTATGTTTTGTATACTAATAATTATGTTCATATTTATCAGAAATGTAAAAAATAACATAAAGTATGATTTATGAGTCATTATAGTGTAAACAACATAAAGATACAACATAAAATGCATATTTTCTATGTTTTCTACACTAAAATGACTCATAAATTGTACTTTTATGTCGATTTTTTTGCGTTTCTGATGAATATAAACATAATTATTAGTATACACAATATTAGTTTCTAAATGTGAGAACATAAAAATATATGGGATGCAAAATAACTATTCTGCACCCAGGATGCAATATATATATATGTGTGTGTGTGTCTAACACTACTTCTATTAATTTGATGCGTGGAGATTCATCGACCGCATGTAAGGATAGGAAGATTACATACTATCGTAACAGAACCGGGGCTAAAACTTTGATCATTAGTCCCGTGGTCCTTACGAACCGGGACTAAAGGGTTGATTTTTACTAGCGTACGAGTTAACTTGTATGGGTTACTTTAGAGATGACATGACGCCACTTCGCTTCCGTGCGTGGGTCACCACTCTACGCACACGAAGTAATCCGTATTTCCTACTCTCTCGGTCGCTTGCTAGACAGGTAAATATGTAAATGTGTACTTTCTTTTTTTACTTGGACAGTGACCGATTGATGATGAGCCATACGAGTATATATTTGCCAAACTCGGACGCTAACTTCTTAATTATTAGAGCTTCATGCTTGTCTATAAGGATTAAAATATTGTTTCATTGTCTAGTTGGAAGAGAGAGAATAGGAGAGAGAAGAAGAGTGGGCTCTCATGCAAGAGCTAGCTCTAGCACGTGCTCCTAGGCACTTTGAGAGAGTGAAATGTGGACCATGTAGTGCTAAAATATATATTTTTGTAGCTCACTATTGTACATGATAGCTCTAAGTTAGCTATAGATGACATGGCACTTGGCTTATAGCCAACAACTGACTATACTATTGTCCTTGCTCTGATGTAATCTATTTCAAATTCTCCTCCAGCTATTTTGCGCCAATTAATTAATCGAAACCCAGCAGCATGCGGTACGAGAAAAGCATATAAAAAGGTGCTAGTACTAAATATCTATGCCATTGAAAGATGACTCCCAAATCAAAACGGATTTACCACACTCACCTTGGGCCCCCGGCACCATCATAGCCATCAGAGTATTTGAGATTTGTGCAAAAGTCTCCTCGCCAAACTATCCAACGATTTTACATTTTTATCCCTGCAGACCTACCAAATCTTCATACACCACACTCAGATAACATAAAACAGGGTCCCAGCTAACCCTAACCCAGCTCCCAGCGCCGCCACGACCCTTCTCCTCTCCTACCCCCGACGGGTAGCGGCCGCCCCGACGACGACGAGACCACGCACGGCCTCGACTCCTTGCACGCGTCCTCCTCGCGTGGTTGCCGGACGGTGGTCTCCCGCGGCGGTCCGGAGGGTACGACGTGGTGGCCGGACGGTGGTCTCCCGCGGCGGCCCGGAGGCGCGCCCGTGGCGCGGTACGACGTGGTGGCCGGACGGTGGTCTCCCGCGGCGGTCCGCGGCGGCGCGCCCGTGGCGCGGTACAACGCGGCGACGGCGGACATGAAGTTGTACGTGACGGAGGGGCGTGGCCGTTCGAGCGCGCGCCCCTGTATGACGCGGCGACCCTCCGCTCCATCGGTCGGCGAGCACGCGCGGCGACCCTTCGCTCCATCGTCCGGCCTGCGGTGGGCGCTGGACGAGGATCCCGCCGGCGACCTACGGTGGGCGCTGGACGCGGATCCCGTCGGCGGCACGAACCACACGGCCTCCTCGTACAGCCCCGTCGAGCTCCTCCTCTAGCTCCGGCCGTCTCCCCAAGCACGAGCTCCGGCAGCCCCATCTCGCCCACCTTGCACCTCGCCGGCAAGATCCAGATTTTTTTGGCCTGGTAAGATCCAGATTCGGGGCTCCATTTTTTCTTTTCGACCTTTTTTTTTGGCAAGATCCAGATTTTCTAGATTTGGATATGAATCATATCCAGTTTTCGATTTTCCAGCTTTTTTTGGCAAGATCTATATCCAGTTTTCGATGTGAATCATTATATTATTTGTGCTACATCTATAAAACTACTATGAATCTGAGTTGAATCAATGTTTATATACTTGATGTGCTTCGAATGAAATAGGCTGCATGAATCTGGAAGCATTTTTATTCCAAATTTTGTGTGAAACTATATGAATCTTGTATGCATCGTCAAAAAATGTATGGATCCATGGTTATATGAAATATGTTGGATCATCAAAATCAATCTTCTTATTTTTCCAGATCAGATAGTGTATGAAGCTCTATGAATCTTGTTTGGATCATCAAAATTCCTATGAAACTTGTATGAATTTGCTATCAAACTTTAATGAAACATAGATGAAGTTTGAAGAAAATATTATGTGAAGATTCTTACACGTTCAAAAATAAAGTTTGAAGAAAAATCTATGAAAAAAAATACTGTATGAATCGTTGACAGTAAAAAAATACATATCTATTATATGAAACCTCTCTGAATCTTGTACGAAACTTCTAAATCTGTGAATCATTTGCGAATCCAAAACGAGAACGTGAGAAACCTGGAAACACTGGGGGCTAATAAGCAAAACAACAATAGACTAGAAAAGTGTGCTGGGAGGGTTTCCTGTAAAAATACTAGCACAAATCTCCAACGAATTGAGGGCTAAGATGGTGTCGGGAGCCCCTCCTACAGGGGGATTGCATTTTCGCTCCCAAATGCAAAACTCACAAAGCAACACTTGTACAAACATACTACCCACTGGATTAATCTCCAAAGAAAGATCATGAAATGTTCAAGACAACCGAGTAATTGGGGTTGGATTGCACTTTCAACTGATGCAAACTCGTGGCTTGAGCTATGGTCATGAGACACAGCTAACATGAAATGAAGTGAATTAAATATTGTGCAAAGGGATCGCACATCACGGACACCACACGATTCAAATAAGTAATTGCACATAGAAATGTTAGAAAAATCATTGCACATAAATTTTTATTTATATTGCAATAAAAAAATGAGAACACATCAAGACTATACCGTGCTTATAGAACAACAGTATTTGCAACACTTGGACTGAACCAGACTCAAAGAATCGAGCAACATCTATATCTAAGGTTTCATCACTCTTACTTCGCTGCCCTCAACTTAAAAAATACCAGTTCAATTACAAAAATAAAATGATGCTAATGAACAAAACATTAAACAATCAATTATGAACAGAGTATTGTAAGTTTCGCTATAACCTATGTGCCTTTTTGGATCAAAACCATTTGAATAAATATATTTTATACCAATTTTTTGTACGTGTTTCAAACTTAGTTTTATCATCTTGTAGTCTTATTGACTATAATTTTTTATTACCTATATGTCATAGTTAATCACACCATAGTTATAGTGTTTTTGTTACAAAGTTGTAGCGCATATCAAGGCAAACTTATCCCTGATTAATTGTACAAATTTTTATGTTGTATTAAAAGTTATCACTGAACTATTTTTTCATAGTTGCATAAACTATATAGTTTATACATATGTATTTCTGTCTATATATAGTATGTATAGTTATTATGAGATAGATCTCCAAGGTGTAGATTTGAACATATATCTTAGTAGTAGCTCTAGTGTATTATCAGGTAAATATAATTATAGAAACTTCTAGAATATATTTTGAACAATGGGCAAATATGTCTTGCAAATTTGGTTTAACCGTAAATTGACAACATGTGCTATGTATTTGGTATTTTTTTGGGGAAAGGAGCGTATACTATTATCGCAAATATACCAGTTACACCCTGCAACAACGCATTGCCCCAGTGCCCTTACAATTGCACACAACCCCGAAAAAAAGAACTACAAAAAGAAAAGTCCTGCTACAACGACTAATGCCTTGTAACAGGGACACCAAGACCACCAAAATAGAATATATTATATTAATCATTGACTAACATAAAATTCCCACAGATTTTATTATATGATACACCCCTCGGGATTCACCACCTCAAGATCGCCTACATCTATTCGATGACGAGAGCTCGGGCAAGAGCCAAACAAGCCGAGGTGAACTATTCTTTAACACTTGTGACCTTTCTTTCTTTGAGAATTGCATACTACCTCATGCAAACATTTTGTGTACTTAATTAGGTATGAATGCCCAGTCATCAGTGATGCAAGCAAGGAGACCCAGCTCAAGAAGGAGGTATGGAAACACCAAGAAGAAGACAATAAGGAAAGCTGAATAGAGAACATATAGAACAACCTCTGTCTGGCCTTGGGAGTTGAGCATCTACGACCCAAACCAGACTCGGACTATATGAGACCTAACCGAGAGCATCTATACTACTGTTTAGCCCATGTTTGACACCTGGGAGTCTCTCCCCAATGAACTGCTACCGCGATGAATGCTAGCACCTAGACTATCTCTAATCCAAGTCTCTCAGGCATGAAGAAGACGTCTTCCTCTTTCCACCCTTTTTGTGGATAATCTCACCCTTCCACCTATTAGAATACCTATGTGGATTAGAGATAGAATAGGACTCTACATCTTGTTCTACTCCAAGTCTCTTCCCTCTATGTACTTCTTTATATACCTGATGAGTGTCATGGCAATAAAACACCAAACATTAGGGATGTATAATTTTTTGACCTATGACCGCGTCCTTTGACATATGCAAGATACCTGCGACGGTAACCCCCAAGGTGCAAAATGTTGCCCCCGATGGTACCTCTCAAGGTGCAAAACGTCAGCCCTGACCATACTTGTGAACTCCAAAAGATGCAAAACATCCTCGGTTGTAGCTCCGTCATACACATCGCGCAAATTTTGTGCCTTTGGCGATCACGACTACACCAACTATGATGACTACACCATCGACCATGAATACTACCTCGACCATAGATACAACATGAGGAAGACGACCAGGACTAGGTCCAAGTTGGCTCAGGCGAAGACCAAGAAGGGGATTTCGGTTGATTTGGTGTGGTGTGTGTCCCTCGCCGCTGCCATGACATCTTTGATGATCAGCGGCCCGATGTAGTACACCGACAGGTTGGGCGACTAGGGACACTTCGAGTTTGACGACCACCCTTTGAGTACCAAATGGCACTAGCCTCCATGGTGACACTGTTTGTGACCTCACCAAGGGCAGATCGCGTGAGCCACTCCAACACATACCTAGTTTCGGCACAGTACCAGAGGCTAGGGGTCAATGGTTTTAGAGAGTTGAGGGGGTTAAATGAGCCCGTTTGAAGTTGAGGGTGTGCTCCGTCCGAAACCTAAAAGTTATGTCAGTTATATGATACCGAAACTGTAGCACATGTTTTCTCTTTATGACGAAATTATCTAAAAAGCTGATTTAGTGGTTTTCTGATAGTATATTAAAACTATACTCGAGAAATTCCGTGTCAACGATGCATGTGATTTAATGTCATGAATCCATTTTAAGCCCCACTATTAAAGTGCAATTGGGTGCAATGAAAAAAGGTGCAATTGCACCAAACATCATATGAACACATGAAAATTTCAATAGTTGCAACAAGTTCAAACAAAATCAAAATAAAAAAAGGTGAATGTGTAGTTGCACCAATAAATGCAATCGAAAATAAAATCTGCTTGTTTAATTGCAATTCACAGATGTTCCATCAGTAGTGTCAAGGACATCTTGGTCTTCAACAATTACTTCTTTTGAGCTTTGGCAAGCAATATCATCAGCCTAATCCAGTGGTGTGTGTAGCTACATGCCTAGATCGTGGAATTGTCTCAAGAGTGGACAAAATATTATCAGGAATTTCTTCTCTAATGTATATACTGATAGGCTTACTATGTTAAATTCAGTGATAAACTCATTAACAATGTATGCCACGTGCTCTTTTAAAGTCCATATCACCATATTTGTTCATTTTTTATAAGTGGCAGACAATTCCTATTGTATGATGAGGATAATAAGAAGCAACACAAATGTCTAACAATTGGAATATGATATGCAAACGTAAATATTAAGGTGTACTTGGTTTCCTAAGCCTCAGAATTTAGAATAAAGCTTGGAAAAACCTCCATAAATTCTACAACAATGAAGGTATCCCATGGGTTCAGCTTGTTTGGCAAGGACACTACAAAAATGGACAAGTACCACATGCTACAAATCTCCAAGGTTCATTCTGGTGGAAAGAATGTCTCTCTTTATCTGATATATGTAGAGAGCTCACATCAACCAAAGTCAACAATGGAAAATCAATGTTGCTATGGAAATAAAAAAATGTCTTGAATAAGTCAGAAAAGACGATTATCCACACATGTTCTCTTTTGCAAAGGATGAAGCTATTTCCATGAAAAGAGCTGAAGCAATAATAAGTGATGACATCTATGACATGTTCCACCTATCATTGACAACTATTGCACATGAAGAATTGCATAATCTACAAGAGGAGCTTCAAAACACTGATTTCAATGAAGTGCATGATGAATGGGAATTTATTTGAGAAATAAAATGTTTATATTTGAGAGATAAAATGATAACAGCAAATTCCAAAACCTTATCCCAAGCTCGTCTTCTTCCTCCATATGAAATTTTAGAAACAAGGCAAAGTTTCATACAAGAAAAATGGTTCACAATCTTGAGAATTATTTAGTAGATTTCAAGAATTTTAGTAGGAAAATGGAAGGCCCTATTGAAAAGTAAAAAACGGAAGAAAGAACATCGCTTGCAATAGTTGTCTTTCAAGTATTCTGATGTAGACTTGAATACCAAGCGCATATTTCAGTGTCGGTGTCAACAAAAGCCCATGAAATCTACAGGTAAAATACAAATTAGAATAACTTTCAAGTATTTTCACGTTTTTCTAACAGCCTAGCTGAAGCATCATTCTAAAGGGTATATTTATTGGGGCAACCTCGTACTTTTCTATCTATTATTTTTTGGTCGGAACACTTGTTTTCAGTCACAATTGAGGATTGGATATTGTTACTATAAATTAAACGATGTTCTCTCCCTCCGAAAAGAACTTATCATTGAGAGTACATCATTACAAATTCATGTGCTGATTGTATATTGGTGCACTGTTAATGAATTTGAGCCACATGTTCCAATTTGCTTGTGTAGTGTAAAATATAGCACAGGGTCTGCAAGAAAGTGATCACAGGAATTTAGCAATCCAGTAGATATGAACCTTCGTCTTTGCCACAAACCTGATGTATAGGTTATGTCCATTGGACAATCTAATAATCGGATCTAGTAATTGAGAAATTTTTATTGGAACAATACTAACATCCAAAGTTAAATTACATGAGGAGTGCGGATATCTCCTTCGGGTGGAATAACAAAGGTAGGTACAAATTAGAAAATTGATGTCCAGGCCAACCATGCTCCCCTTCCGAGCTCCCCTGCCACGTGGTCCGAGCAGTGTCGTACGGCATTGATCCATGCTTTCGGAGCTCCCGTCTTCCACATCCTCCAAGCTTCCAGTCTTGACTCAGCAACCTTGACCCCGCGACCCCCTCGAACCAGCCACCGCCTCTACCATGAACATAAAAGGGGGAAGAGAACAGAGATGGATGAGGGAGAAGGGGAAGGAGAGAAAAAGGGATAAAGCGGAGGAGATCAGAGGTACCTGTGATACATGGATGTGGTGGTGCGAGAGGGACCGTTGCGCGACCGGCGGGCAGGCCGAAGAGGCGGCGTCTCCAACCCTAGCTTTGTAGTATTTTCTAGCGTGTCGCTAGGTTAGGAAGAAAAGAAACTGAAACATAGGATGAGCGGAACGGGGAGAGGGAGCGCGACGAAAAACGAGTGAAACGCTCGATGCCATGAAACGATATTCTTTTTAGGTAGTAGAGATTTGCTGGCTACATATTATATGATAGTACTTGTCTCAAGGAATCAGCTTTGCACCTATTTTATGAATGTAGATTCAGTCAAAGCTTCTGGTGAATACTAACTATGCTATAAATAGTATGACAACTGAAGCTAAATCAAGTCATTTAATGACATTTTTGATGGAGATCACCATCATAGGCTATTGGAGCATTTGGAAGCAGAAAAATGATGCCACCTTTAGAGGAACAGACCCATCTGTCTAGAGATGTATTGTTAAATTCAAAAGTTGCATTACTATCATTATGCATAGAGCAAAGCCAAGTGTTAAGGAAGGGCTCCAATCATGACAAGACTAGATTTAGGGGTGCGCCTTGGCGCACGACCCCGTAAACTTCGTCTTAATTTACCTGATATGCTGCGACGGTAAACATTGAGCCGAGAAAACTCCATGGCTCTTGCACTGTTTTTTATATTACATTTGTTGTCCAAGTCGCCAACAATGTGAAATATTAGTTGTTCTGTATGAAGTCCTCATCCGTGAAGATCCCATACGATAATCCGCCGATCGATACCAAACATGAATCGTTGTGCCGTCACCACACTTTTGGAAGGACAAAATCGTTTCATCACTCTGCCGGGCAAAGGGCTCACCCCTAAGCTGAATCGACCACGATGGTGATCGCAGACACGAGATAGATTTCGCTAGCTCTGGGATTGATCAGCCTTGGTGGAAGCCCTGTTGTAGAGATCTAGCGTATCTCCGTTCGTCGGGTCCATGCACAGGACGGCCCCGCAGTCGCGCAGCATGCTCGTGTTGTCGCCCATGGAGTCGAAGAAGTCCGCGCGGAGGTGGAGCAGCTGGAGGTCCGGTCTGAAAGCCAGTGCTTGTGAGAGCTCCCTAATCGCCTCGTATTCCTTGTTCTCGTCCATCAGAACTGCAGGATCACAACAGAACATGTTACTCCAGCCAATGAAGCTACTGAAATTTCTACTGTCAAATACGTAGCTCTGAAATTTGACTATCCTTTACCGTCTCCAGACATTTGGTGAACCGAAAATAGATGGATAACAATGAATTTCCCATATCGTACTTCTCATGTTTCCGAACTTAACAATTTTTCCTGAGCTTAAAAAAATGCAAGCCTTTTAAATGTTTCGCATCTGGTGTGTTCAAAGTGGGCACTACTGTAAACACCTAGAGACCACCAAATGCTTGGAACACTCAGAACATTCCATTAGCTGCCAAATCATGCAACTTTTAACAGTGTCTTAAGATTCCAGAGGAGCCTAACATTTTTTTGTTTGCCTTCATCACACAAGCTTCATAATAGATACAAGGATTCATAAATTAGCAACTGAGCTGCAACTAAATGGTGTGCTGCTTGTGCATCCTTTCATATGTTCATGAAGCAGAGGGGATGGTGGAAAGATAGAGAGAGTACCAGTGCGCGAAGCAGCAACCACCATCTCCTCCTAGCAACGGCACAACATGAACAACACGGCCTGAAGAATATCTGTGACTGTCCAGTGGTAAAATGTTCAGCAACCTTTGAACAATGCAACATCAACCAGGATACAAATGTTAATTAAGAATAAAATGTGGTTGAATGATATGTATGTAAACTACGGATAAATGGCAGACCCAAAGTATGGCAGGAATTCCATTTCGAAAAAAAAGTACGGTAGGAATTCCTACAGGACGACGTTACACTTTCAACTACATTTGATGCACCATATACTCTGTTCCTGAATACTGTAGAAGGAAATCCACATCGTCCTCTTGAAAAAATACAGTACCAAACTGAACCATCATAGTTCATTCAAAATAATAGCACGATAATAATGTTCAAATAGAGTTGTATGTCTCAATAATCATCCCAAGATATATGGTCTTCTATAGTTAAGGACAATAGGGAAAAAACGTAGATTATATTGGTTAACACAGAAGTTCAGAGAAGGAAATTGAATAGTATGTACACTTGCTTGCAAAACCATGGTATCTGAACTGGAAATATAGGCACATAGAGGCAAATACCCATGGTTCGCAATTATGGAGACGAACAATCGAAACTGGTATTGTTTGAACCCACCATTAGAAAGGTATAGCCACCTGATAATACTTGACCCATGTCCTCTGATGTAGTTCTCACTGTTACTACTAATTATAATATCAAACCTGTTTGACCTGCACCAATGTCTGCCTAAGCGTGCCAGCGAAATCTGGAGTTTACCTTTAGTTTGCAAGTCAAATCTCAAGTGCCCTGCCCAAACTGACATATAACGCTTCCTGCCAATAATCTGTGAAGGAATTTCTATTTCCAAAATTTATTCATGTAACATGCATGTGATTGCTCCTGATTATTAGTTTATGTCAAACTAACTATTTTCTTATGATGTTAGGAAAATGAGAGAGATTTTGTAGCTTTTAATTTGTAAAGCAGGCAAGAGAATAGAGAGATCCAACATACTTTGCAAGATGTAATACGACCTTGTTAACATGAATGACTTGGGAAATTAAAGTTGCTTTTCAAACTTGGGAAAGCATGATAAAGGGGCAGTACAATTTTAAAACATCTGTCCAGGCACATATGTCGAAATGTGCCTGGAGGAGGGAGAGGCTACCTCTGTAGCAGCGCGAGTAGCGGTCCGGGAACCTCCTTTTGAGCACTGACGAGCAAGGAGTAGCAGGTCAGGAGCCTCGCGAGATCAACCCCATGCTCTACTTGAGGTGAGGACATTTCCACCATTCTCATGGAAATGAATCTTTCTTACATCAGCAAGCATGTACCATAATCACCTATCCTGAGAGAGAGGACAGAGTATCATCAGAATTCACTCAAAGAGGAGACAAAGATCCCTGTTTTGACAATCTACACATTCGTAAACCATGACACTGAATGTCTGTGTGCATAAGAAAAGTGCTTACTTCACGACTGTACTATATACAACATTTTTTCATATATGTAACTATGACTTGTGATCATATCTGTTGAATAATGCGTGTTTTAGTCAATAGACATAACATTAACAAATATCAAAGGGGCAAACGATATGTTAAATGGAGAATTAATAATTACAAAATAAAGTTGGAAATCAGCAGCTCAAATGACTAAATAAGAACTTCATCTAAGTTTATTCAGAATATCACTCTTACTAACTTTGTCACTGTTACTGGAATCTGCACATATCAGAACCTAAAAGAACTCCATATTATATCTAAACTAATGAGAGAATGTAAGTAAAACTGTATAGATAAACACCTAAAAGAGTTCTATACGTATAATAATTGACTAAACTGCAGAAATTGCAAATTAATTATTGTGAAAACACGGATATTGGTATGAATAATCCAAATTCATACTACTTAAGGCCTAAATGTAACTCATGATATGAATGATCTACATTGACTACAAACAGAACCCTTGGAATGACGAAACATTTAGAAGAAAGACCAGAAAATCACAATCTAATTTAACTACTCCTCAGATTTCACAGAAGAATTAGATGAGTGTAAAAGATGTCAATCTCATAACTGATATAAAGCATCAGTTATAGTGGTAGGATTTTTTTCTATTTAAGTAATATTACAACTGGTAAAATAACTAATTCATGCAGATTGTTGCATGTAACATCAACGTTTGGAGGGGATTGGATATAAATCATGAGTAGAAATATAGGATATGGATTACTTCTCTGAAGAGTGAGCGCTACAGCGACATGCGATGAACACGAACAATGTCAAGGAGGTGAATAGCCACGCCACCTTCCGCACAGAGAACATGAAGGCTTAACTTAACCAGTTTGTACATCCCATCCTAGTTAAGTTTAAATAAATTCATGCAGTGGCATATGCAATGCACCTTCCGCAATTCGCGGATATATTCATCTAAACCAGAATAAAGTTATTTTTCCCTGTGCAACGTAAATAGGCATGTTAATTTGAAGATCAAACAATTTTAAACTAGTATACCATAAAATCTGTGATTTAAGTTGAGAATGCATGAGAAAGAAATAACTAACCTAATTACCATGTCCGGTGTGTCCTTTTCTTTGTTGAGAGCATCGTTGACTCAAGCAATCCTCCTTGTGAGTGGAAAGATATTTCCCCTTACATTAACGGTTTCATCTAGAAAAATACAAGCATTTACATGACTGTTAAAGCACCTAGCATACCAGGAAGAACACTAACATATACGCCTCTCCTTGCATTTCTTATTTACACGACTAACACATTCCTTCGCTTAAAACCAAGCACATGCATCACCAACATTCAATTAAAATATGTATTGGTAGTCATGAACTCACCTGTGTGGTTTAATTTTCTTTGTGGTGGCTCATCCAAGATTCAATTTTTTATGGTGGATCTCATTGGAGGCATGACAAATGAAACACACCAATCAAAGTGCTGCTACAGTACGAGGTTGTCACCTTCATTATTGAATTTGAGCTTCCGTGACGGCATGCAGTTGTTCTTCCATGGCGGACAAGAGCAGCGAGAGCCTCACTGTGGTCCTCTGTCCACGTCTTGATAGCGGTGTCGCCCATGCAGATGTCATCGCCAAACCATTGGAGCCAACCGCGTCGGACCTCGGCTCGGTGTCCTTGCTGGTCTCTACAGCGACCCTATACAAAATTTACTATAAGTTGATTTCAAAATGATCCCAAAGAAAGTCTAAACTCCATCCTCTACTGCTCAAAATTGCATTCATACTGAGGAGACCATATCCTAAATTAATGAACTTTTAAATCAATCAAATAATGCTGGCTGCATCTAAGAGAAAAAAGATTATGCAATTTCATCAAACAGATGGCGTTCATTAGCCTGCCTTAACCAAGATGTGGCAACCATATGAATACAACGACCAGTTCATGAAATCCACATTGAGAAAGAGGGGCCTTGATCTTGTAACCAAGCGCACATGTGACCTTGTGTATGCAAGGAAGGCCGTATGGCAATTGAGATGGCACTTCACCTGGCAGAGCAGCGGTTGACGCTCTTCGAGACGATGCATCGAACACCAAGGGATCCTGAGAGGGAGGGAGGGATTGGGAGAGGGGGATTGAGAGAGAGAGAGGGACCTGCTGTTGGCGGCGCGACCAGTCCATCACCAATGGATGGATCCATGCGCGAGGGAGGAGGCAGTGGGACACGCGAGGCGCTGCAGAATCCATCGTGGCAACCCGTGCTCCGCTGCGATAAGTATGACGGCACGAGCTTGGCGACGACGAGACGGAGGAGGGTGGCGATGCAACCCAAATCCCCGCCCTATTCGTCATCTTCCTCGCATGCTCCTTCATATGGAGCTCCGCTCCAAGTCGAGCTCCACCTCCTCAACCATGGTGCCCTCCCTTAGCCTCTTCCAGTTCCATCCATGGAGGAAACTAACAAATGGCGTGGGGGAGGAGAAGGGGACGAGATCTGAGGGAATTGGAGGAGAGAGGGACGTGGGGGATTGGGTGAGAGAGGAGGACGAGGAAAACGAGAGAGGAGGCGTGCGGAGCTAGGAGACTGTGGGCGGCGGCGATTGGGGGTTAGGGTCACCGAGTCGTCCTCTCCTCTCCTCGGAGCAGGCAACGACGCTGCTCCCGGTGCTGGCGCGAGGCGGCGCTGCTGTCGAACGGCGGATCCGGGCCGGCCGGAGGAGATCGAGGAGAGGCAGGGCACAGGCATGGGAGGCGGCTAGGTTTTCTCTCGTGAGGCTGGCGTGGGTGAATCGGGAAATTGATACGGTAGGAGCAAGGGCAAATTAAGCGTCTCCAATCTAGCTCTGCAACCCAGGGTCCCCAACCAAATCGTCTCAAAATCAAAAGCATAGACGCTGACAAGCGGGCCTTGGAACAATCAACACACTAGCATTGTACAGGTAAACTCATAGGTGTGCAACTATGGGTGCGTACAGGTAAACTCATAGGTGTGCAACTATAGGTGCCCACAGCAAACCAAGCGATGATGACAAATAAATCTAAACAGGAATGTACGGTCTAGATCCATCCTGGGAGCTCGATCGAACGACCCATATGGCTAATCGTTGTGGTGCAAGCCAGGGGTGTCCCTATTATACCTTTGGATACCTTTTGAGCAATGTAATAAATTAGACTATCTCGTCCATGTAAATACTCCATATTTTATATAATGGAAAATAACACAACAGAGAGTCTTTCTCTACTGTATTTGTGCCAAGAAAAATCGTGACGCTTAGTGGCGGAACCGGCGGAAAAATGTTGTGGGTCAGGTCACCTATATAGTGAGGATAATTCATAAATATATAAGTTAAGGGGTCAGCTCCACCGTGGTGGTGCCTTTGTCAATATGCTTCGCGCAATTGCAAATCTCCATTGTATATGTTAAGTGAGCTTTATATAAATCTGCTATGATTAAATCGGATAAAAGAGAGTATATAATTTTACTAGTAGTTTCTGTTTATATTTCAGAAATAAAATGCTAACAGCAAATTCCAAAACCTTATCCCAAGCTCGTCTTCTTCCTCCTGCTCCCCTTCATATTTCTGGCACACCCCGCTCCCACTCCCGCTCGGCCACTCCCGCTCCCACCCCACCTCGAACCCCCGATGGCTCTCACGACGCACCCGCCGCTCCGGCTCAACGCGCGGCCTCCCGCCCTCGCCGCCGACTTCCACCACCGCCGCCGCTTGCCCCCTCTCCGCGGCCTCCCGTCGCGCCGAGCCCACCTCCGCCCCTGCCGCTGCACCGGCGCAGACGACGACGCGGGGAAGGAACAGGCGCAGGCCAGGAGGGCGTACCCGTACAACGAGATCGAGCCGAGGTGGCAGGCGCACTGGGAGGAGCGCCACACGTTCCGCACCCCGGACATCGGCGACGGCCTCGACACCTCCAGGCCCAAGTGCTACATCCTCGACATGTTCCCCTACCCCAGGTACGCGTGAATCTCCTCCACTCCACGAATTTCTTCCTCAATCGTGTAAGATTAATGGTTATCACGACTCCCTGCAGTTTCTATCTCTCCACCACGAATTTGTGCTCGAATTATTCGAGTTTGTCATGACTTTCATGTAATGCTGTACTGGCCTTGCAACTGCATGCAGTGGTGTAATTGGACACTATTAGGTTGCAATTTAGTTTTCCCTACACAGTGGAAAGTATCCTCCCGGCCAATGCATCACGGGGTGCACACAGGCTGGCAATGCTGAAATTTAGTTTTCCTCCATGCATAAACCCATCCTGAATTGAATCCTACCCTTAAGGTAGATACATTATGTTCGCAGTTCAAATGATTTCCCAAATTGCCATGCAGTGGGGCTGGGCTGCATGTTGGGCACCCCCTTGGGTACACGGCCACCGACATTTTGTCAAGATTCAAGCGCATGCAAGGCTTCAATGTGTTGCACCCAATGGGATGGGATGCGTTCGGTCTTCCTGCCGAGCAGTATGCTATCCAGGTAACTCAAACCCTCTTCTGGGGGTCTCATCAGCAGCTTACTATCCTCTGTACCTTTGCTGTGTTGCTAATGATCTGAATGATGTACTCTGTGCACAGACGGGAACCCACCCCAAGATTACAACTGCACGCAACATTGACCGCTTCCGCACACAGGTAATGCCGTAATGCACTTCGTGCTAAGAAGTAACCCCAGCACAGCACGTATGCCCCTCCTATCGGAGTTGCTCCTCAGGGCTAGTTGATATTACACATTTGCGGTAGCAAGTCAAGCGCGGTGTCATGCTTCATTTCGGGCTGCCAATTCGATATGATTTGCATCTTATTTCTATAAAGTGCCGATTTTTCATTTCCAGTAGGTTGCATAACTAAAATAGATCACTTCACGCTGCCTGTATTAGCTCTGCTACTAAGTTAGGTGCGATACTTGAGCTATATTGCAAATATAGCAATACTGTTTTTTAGCCAAACAAGATGTCAGTAGTGCAATCATTGCTAGGGTGTTTTAGAGATCTTCCTGCGTGATCTGTGATGCTCGTAGGGGTGCTTTTTCTGATTGTTCGGTATGAAATCAATATTAGTTGTACCCTTGCCATGCATGTTCCGCGGCTCATAACCTGAAACTTTCCGTGTTGTGTTTGGCTACCAGTGGTTGATTAGGAGAATGCTTTCTTGTGTTGCAGCTTAAATCATTAGGGTTTTCATACGACTGGGATCGTGAAATCTCCACAACAGAACCGACATACTATAAATGGACGCAATGGATTTTTCTTCAACTACTGAAAAGAGGGCTAGCTTACCAGGTCAGAGCTACTAATGTCCTTGTTTGTTGGATCTTTTCAGTTTCAAACATGTTTACCATTTTATTCGACACAGTTCTTGTTTTACATTTTACTTTATTTCCGGTGACCTATCTGCTTTGTACCATTCTTTTTTAGGATTCTGTTTTATGTTCTTAGTGTTGTATCTGTGGTTTTCAATGATTTTTAGGCTGGCATTGATATCTTACAATCAGGCTGAGGTACCGGTTAATTGGTGCCCTGCACTTGGGACTGTTCTGGCGAATGAAGAAGTAATTGATGGTGTCAGTGAACGAGGTGGTTATCCTGTTATAAGAAAGGTATGCTGTAGAGAGTGTGTATCTAATTCTGCTGTCAGTTTAGCTTATCGATTTTTGTGTATGCTCTGCCAAGTTAATGTATCTGTTGCTCGGCACCTATCTGCAAAAAGCATTATCCACCTTATCTTCTATTGTGTAGCCAATGCGTCAGTGGATGCTGAGGATAACATCTTATGCCGATCAACTTCTTGAAGATTTGGATGATCTTGACTGGCCTGAGAGCATAAAAGAAATGCAAAGAAATTGGATAGGGAGATCGGAAGGTGCTGAGCTTGAATTTTGCGCTGTTGACCAGGAGGGACATGATTTAGACGCTAAATTGACAGTTTATACAACAAGGCCTGACACAATTTTTGGTGCAACGTGTGTATTCTCTTTTTTTCCATTGGTGCCAACTATCACAGTTTCTAGACCCAGATGACAATAATGAACTGTTTTTTGTTTTTCTGCTGCAGATATCTTGTTGTAGCACCTGAGCATGTTTCATTGCCATCTCTAACATCTGAGGGACAACGTGTGCATGTATGTTTCTTTTGTTGTCGTTTTCTCAACTTCACACATTCAACTTTAATATGGACTTTGGGAAAGCAGGTAGAGGAATACACAGAAGTTGCAACAAGAAAGAGTGAACTTGAGAGAACTGAACTACAGAAGGAAAAAACCGGAGTTTTCAGTGGCTCTTATGCTAAGAACCCAGTAACTGGAGAGATCATCCCAATTTGGGTGGCAGATTATGTCTTAGCAAGGTTTGTCAATTTATCTTTTGTCTTCTGTGTCATTCAATGTTGTGTTGTGCATCATTGTGTTCTTAGTGGTTCTTTAACATCTTTACAGCTACGGCACCGGGGCTATCATGGCAGTGCCTGCACATGATTCTCGTGACCACGAATTTGCCTTGAAATACAAGCTTCCAATCATTAAGGTTGTAAGTCCACCCAATGGCAATTGTGATCCTGAGGAGGCTTATGCAGGTGATGGTATCATGATAAACTCATCCAATTCTTCATCTGGATTAAATATCAATGGTATGCTTTCACAAGATGCTGCCCTGAAAGTTACCGATTGGGTAGAGAATAATGGATTTGGAAAGAAAAAGGTGCATTATTTTTCCCACTTCATCATATAGCAATATTCTGCATGCTTCTTTCGTGATGAACTAATTGAGCAGACCCAATTACCAGGTAAACTACAAGCTTCGAGATTGGCTTTTTGCTAGGCAGCGCTATTGGGGAGAACCTTTCCCTTTGATTTACCTTGACGATACCAATGAAATGGTGCCTCTTTCAGAAAACGAGTTACCTTTAACTCTTCCTGAATTGGATGAGTTCACCCCAACTGGTACGGGGGAGCCCCCTTTGACCAAAGCAACAGATTGGGTATGTGTTTGCAACATATTTTGATACTAGAAAATCATGATGTGTTTGTATAATGCTAAGAACTTTTCTCGTTTTTCCTTGAAAAACTTCTCTAGTTGTTGCATGTCTATGAACCATTGGTACAAATAGAAGAAGCATATTGGTGTGAAGGTTAGAAAAGAATAGATGACAACAAATGCGAAATAGTTGATCCCACTTCTACAACTTTTGAAGTTGAAACGATGCATGAGAAAATATAAATCGCAATGATAGCTCGGAGAAACCACATCCCCGAAAGTTTCATGTCAGTTGGACTGTTCTGTATCATTTATATTTTGCGTGTTTGAATGAGCAAGCTAGATGAATCTGATATTATAAGCATTATTTGTTTCAAAAATATGAAGAAAACCTGGCAACTTGAGGGTCATGAGATCTAATGTAAGCTACTGTCTGTTAGTAAATTTGCATTAACATATGTATTGACCTTCCTTTAATTTTGCATGTACATACTATTAAAGTGTTTTTCTGCATTTTCAGGTTAAAACCACTGACCTTTTAACTGGGAAGCCTGCAACAAGAGAAACAAGCACCATGCCACAATGGGCTGGTTCATGCTGGTAAATTTTGCCATGATGTAATTGCAGTGATTTATACTAAGTTAATGCCCCCTAATTACTGGGGGAAGCTCTTTATAGCGGGAACTTGTGGTTTACACACTGTAATTTGGCTCCAAAGCGAGTAAAGCTGTCCATGTTTGCTTGATATTGCAATTGCTAACACCATTGTTCAATGGACAAACCTCTATCCCCTTGTTCTTGAGTGTGCCCTTCCCATGTTGTGTTTGTGATGTTTTTAAATTATTATGCAGGTACTATTTGAGATTCATGGATCCAAAAAATTCCAGCACATTGGTTGATAAGGCTAAAGAAAGGTGCATCCTTCTTCATATTTGATTTCTAGTTAGGGATGTGCGTTTAACTTTTTTTTTTATATCATGCAGTTATTGGGGTCCAGTTGATATCTACGTCGGTGGTGCCGAACACTCTGTCTTGCATTTGCTGTATGCAAGATTTTGGCATAAGGTTCTTTTTTATAGAAACAGCTCCTCTTCTATAATTCAATTGAAGGCTATGGGAAATTTCATGACCTGTCTTATGGAATGATGCCATTTGTATAGCTTCATTTGTTGATATCTTTGTTATCAGTTTTCCACCTGCGCAATTATATGAAATTTTGCTGATTGAGGTTGGGTTTGATTCGTTTGTGCATGAAATCGAAAAGCAATCTGAGAAGTCTGAATCAGGTGTCCCTTCTACTAACATAATGATAATGTACAGTAGAATTTCGACTCTGGTTAGCTAGATTCAGCTTGTGGGATATTTGGACACCACCAACTCTTTCTGGTTCACTATGTTTTTTCTCCCTGCTTGTACCATCAAATATTATCATGTAGGCTTGTAGAACAAAAATCTAGTAGTACCTGTTTGCTCTATGTTCTTCTAACCAAATTATATCTCTAGGTTCTCTATGATATTGGCGTGGTCTCCACCAAAGAGCCCTTCAAATGCCTGATAAACCAAGGATTAATATTAGGAGAAGTAGGTGGAGCTACTTTCTTTCAGATGTTCTACATCTTTGTCATTCATTTTTCTGTTCCTAAGTAAGGGATGTCATAACAGGTTGAGTATACTGCATATAGAGACAATGAAGGCAGGTGGGTTTCTGCAGATTCAGAATCTAGCTTAATTGATTGCCACCAAGAGAAAGTATCAGCAGATAAGGTGTGCTCTGCTCCTTCTGCTCAGTTGGGGTGATAAAAGTTTGGAGATTGACATTTGCTTGCTTCTGTGTTCTTAAGATCACAAAAGTTGGAGATCATTATGTGCTGAAGGATGATCCAGACATACGTTTAAATGCCCGTGCCTACAAAATGAGTAAAAGTCGAGGAAATGTCATCAACCCTGATGACGTCGTTTCAGAATATGGTGCTGATTCTCTCCGCTTGTATGAAATGTTTATGGGACCATTGAGGTACATCGTTTTTTTCCACTCATCAATTTGTACAGATGAAATAAAATCATTTTCAGGAAGTTAACAGAACATTTGATACACACAGAGATTCGAAAACATGGAGCACTGGTGGAATTGAAGGCGTGCATCGGTTTCTAGGTAGGACTTGGAGACTCGTAGTTGGCCCACCACTACCGGATGGATCATATAAAGATGGAACTATGGCCACTGATAACGAACCAACCTTTGAGCAGCTTCGAGTTCTTCACAAATGCATAGCAAGGGTAGGTCACAGCTATCACCAGAGTGAAATGAAAATCTTTCACTTATGGGCCTAAAAATGAAAATCTTGCAACTTATGGGTTTACTAGAGTCGTCTGTTTGGTTTTAGAACTTTTACCATGTTTCAACTTCAAAGTCATGCAACATAATGGAGGCATTTGGTTTGGTGTGGAAAAAAGAATCTGTAAATTTCTTCTCTAACCCGTACCAACTGTTGTTCAAATATTTTAAAACTCATTATGATTCCAGTATGGAGGTGAACCAAATGGGACAAAACCTTACTGCCTTACTTCTGTATCTGCTTTCAGATGGATTTTTTTCTCACGGATAGTTTTCCTGATGTTACCATAGTCCTACACTCTTTTGCCCGAGTTTGTAGTATGAAAATCTTCAGTACCGTCTTAGTGCCAAACCTTCAAGTTGTGCTGTTGTAATGATTACATTGACTCTTGACTACCATGAATTATCCTGTTTGTAGGTCTCAGAGGAAATTCAAGAAACAAGGTTTAATACTGCAATTTCTGCAATGATGGAATTTGTGAATGCCGCGTACAAGGTAAATTCAGGCATCATTTTTGCATGCACAATAGAATATAGTGCGCACCCATCCCCTCCCCCCTTGGAAGGTTAATCTACCGTGAATCATATCACACATCTATTTTCTAGACCCAAACTCAAAGATGACAGACCACAGCTTTCTGTTGCATCAGTTATCTGCCGAGCACTAGTTCACTCTGCTGTATTGCATTTATTCAAATATGTGCAAGCTTATGTATGTAGTTTCCTGTAATGAGTCGATTGTACACAACTGCACATTCACTTCAATGCGGCAGTATTTCTTCATTCATGTGTTAGGTCATACTTTGGTAAAGTATTGATGGTCACAGAATCTCAAAGCTGGCATCGGTAAAGTCTGTAGGTTGTTTGTATCTGAGGTTATTCAATGTAAGCACAAAAGATTCTAAAGATTGCTTGGTTTCACATAGTACAGGCAATAGAACGTTCTAGTAAACATGCCTTTTGCTTCTCTGACTGTACACCCCATGTTATCTCTAGAAGAATCTGATGTAATGATGTCTTCCTGTACAGTGGGACACCCAGCCGAAGTCAGTTATAGACTCCTTTGTTCTGCTGCTCGCACCATTTGCACCACACTTGGCTGAAGAGCTTTGGTTTCGTCTTGGACACTCACAATCATTGGCCTATGAACAGTTTCCAGAGGTAAGCTTAAACCTGCCCTGCTGTTGTACTGTCATTCCCTTTGCTGCCAAGTGAGCATATATTGCAGATCCACATAAGATGAAAATTAAGGAAAAACGTGAAAACGCAAAGCTTGCATTTCGATTCATTGATAGAAAAAGAGAGTTTTGTACAAATATTTACACGCTCATGACAAGCGAACATCCCGTACAACTCAACCCACTAGAACTATGTGGCAGGTATCAGGGCACGTAGCCCCTTTGCCCCAGCAGCAGCCTAGGATCGAGCCTCAGATCGAATCATAGAGTACTCTTCAGCCAAAGGGGCACGTAGCCCCTTTGCCTCAGCAGCAGCCCATAAGATGAAAATTTAGTTAGAAAGATTCACTGCTTTGAGCTGAAGAGTACTCTTTACTAAGAGCATCTTCTGGATCAGTAGTCTGATATATGCCTAGGGTTTTGAAATTTCACGCTTGACTGAAATTTTGTTTTGTGGCATATTAGGAAGTAGTACTTGAACAGTTTATTTCCTGTCCAGGCAAAAGACGAGTACCTGAAGGAATCAGAGGTTGTACTCCCCGTCCAAATCAATGGGAAGACCCGGGGTACAATCCTTGTTGACAAGGAGTGCTCCGAGGATGACGTGTTCCAGAAAGCAGCCTCTGACGAGAAACTCTCCAAATATTTGAGCGGGAAGGGCATCAAGAAGAGGATTTATGTACCTGGGAGGATCTTGAATGTTATACTAGACCAACAAAAGGCAAGGACCTGATTGCTGGTCTACTTTTTTCTCGCCGATCTTCCCTAGAGACCTGGCAGAGTAGTTGATAGAGACTGTTGAGGCGCGACAAAACTGTAAATTTCCATTCTTTTTTAACGGTTGATGCTATTGACATGCATCTTTTGTGATAGTCCTACATTTAACCATTCTGTATCTACAATGATTTCTCTCTTGGAATATAATTTCCACTTAAGATCTGTAAAAGGTTTCGAAGAAGTGAAAGACAAGGTCACTCTCCTGAGCAACTTACTAAAAGTACTATAGAACCTAGCTGAGTATGTTGCTCCATTTGTTTTCCAGTTTCTGAAACTCTAGGTTTCGCTATTATGTTCTTGATACTCTTGTGCATCATGCTCTTTTTTGTGAGCTAGATTTTCTTACGGCATGTGCTACTGTGTATGAGTTCTGAAAAGGTATGTTCTCAAAAGCTGATTCATTTCTTCTGGAATATTGACCTACTATTATTTTTTTTGTCATGGCACACACTTCAACAAATAGCCAGGCTGCATTTGTGCTAATGGTTAAGTTGCGAATCAGCTTCCTTTGAGTAAGACTTGTGATAAACTTCACTGTGAACTGTAACAGACCAGGAGAGTTTCAATTGTTAGGGTATCCCTAGTTCCAAGCAAACTGAAAGATGATTGAGACTCGTAAATTCGCTTCATTTCTTGCTTTCCCTGGTGGACTTTTGCTCATCCAAATATACAAAACACCCCAATCTATTCTTGCCAGTACCTGTAGAGTGTAGAGAGGTGGGGTGGGCATCAGGATGGGAATGGGTCGGGTCGATCCTTTGGGTCTCTGGCCCAACCCAAAAATACAAGGCCGTTGGATCAGCCGGGTCGGCCCCATATGAGAAATGGGTCAATGAAGCCGGCCCCAAGTGACCCGCCAGGTCAGCCGGGTCGACCCATGTAACTGATCATCGCTAAAGAAAAACGATCAGCTGACTCTTCTTTTCTCGCGGGTAGCATCAGATCGCTCGAACAAATGTATAAGTTAGCTACTGGCAGCCTAGTATACAGATTACCGTATCTGATTTCAGCTAGCTAATGGCCAGTAGCATCAGATCTCTCAAATGAATAGAGTATACAACCAAACAACAAATCAGATTTTCTCGTCCAGTTCACGTACATGTATACAAAGCTATACGAGATGGCTAATTCTTACTGTTATAACAAATTTCAAAAAATATTCTATGCAGTAACACAGCCTAAAAAGTAAAATGCTTATTTATTCGGGTCGACCCAAGATACCCATTGGGCTGGCAAGGCCACTAACTTTTTAAAAATGGGTCGATCCATTGCTTCTTAAATTGGCCCTAGGGCCAACAGGGCCAGGTCCAGGTCGGCCCATTCCCATCCTGAGGTGGGCAGAGAAATCCGAGCAGAAGCCAGTGGCTACATCAATGATTTTTCTGGCTACGGCAGTGAATTTTCTTTTGAGGGATCTGAGGCCAGCCCAGCCCAGCCCCATTTCCCCTCGGAAGACCTAACCTTCAGCCGTCACCACTCGCTAGGCAGCACTACCAGTCCACTGCTCTCTTGCTCCTCCTAGGAGGATCTCCCAGCCGGCGGCTACGGCGGAGGCCGCAACAGCAGGAGAGGCGCCTCTCCACCGCGGCCTCCCGGACGAGATCGCCATCTGGGAGATCCTCGTCCGCCTCGCTGCCAAAGCTCTCCTCCACTCGCAACCTCCCGCGCCTTCCTCCTCGCCCACCACGCCCACCAGCCCGCTCTGCCCCTCCTATACTTGCACGACGCTACTGACGACCTCAACCAGTCCCTAGGCATCGTGCCTCTAGACCAGTTGCGGACCTAGAATTTTAGCAAAGGATATGCCACACAAAAATATTTTTTGAGAGGGCCACACCAAAAAATTTGCGTGCCAATTGACGACAATTTTTACTTGGAAATATAAACAACCAATGGTGATTTTGAATTATGAAAAAATAGGGATTTTGCATCATAATCAAAAAGTTTTTTTTTACATAAGTGCCATCGGCAGGGCATTCTAATATTGAACTGAATCTTCGTTGCTGCGTGCAATCCTAAATTTCTAAAGCATTCGAATGTAGGGTAATCATTCCAGCAATACTATAAAATGAAACCAGATTGTCCTAAGTTAAAAAAAATGAATTATGTAAAAAATATGCTACAAAAGACTTCAACGGAAAATATATCAAGCACTTGACTAGCCAAGAATGTTATCAGCTGACTAAATTATCAGCTGATGCTATGCAACTAGCTGGCCCATATGCTACTACAAATCGCGGTGTAGAGTTGATTCTATGTACTTCCTCCGTTCAGAAATAAGTGACTTGTATTTGTCTAGATTTATATATGTATTTATACATTAAAACACGTCTAGATACATCTAAATCTAGACAAATTACTGTTACTTATTTTTGAACGGAAGGAGTACTACTAATATTTATTTTGATTATTTCTTATTCCTAATAAAGTCAAATCCATTAACAAACTGCTTAGTGTGTCAATCGTGCATAACGATAACTAGCCTGCAGACTTGCATGCGAGACTAAAGTCCGAATAGACTAGTTTCCAAAGCCAATGCAGTGATCAACTAATGGACTACCGGAGCTAACCAACTCTTCGTTTCTGGGAAAAGACATGCATGTGGCAGCCTGCATGCATTAGGCCAGCTGATTAAAAGACGCTGGAGTAGGAAACGTTTGCATGGCTGGCCGCAGGGTATGCCCTGGCATACCTTGTAGGTCCGCCACTGCTCTGGACCACTGGGCGGGGGCTGCCGCCACCGTCGCTGACCAGCTCCGTTCCGTCGCCCGGCTTGGCTCCAGCATCACCCACTTCGAGCTGGAGGCCTCTGCGACGACCACCTCCTCCTCCTCGCCACTGTCGGTGGCCCGCGTTTCGCTCCTGGCTCGTACTGTTAGAATATATAGATACATATACGTATATGAGATAGACTAAGACTCTAAGATCATCTTGTACTCCAAGTCTACCTACCCTAACTCTATATATACCCCCACGAGGGTCAAATCAATACACGAAAATATTAGAAATTCAATATTTTCTACATGGTATCAGAGCGGTTAGTCTCACGGCGCCAATCCTAGAACTTCCGCAACGCGCGCCGCCCCCGGGGAGATCAATCTCCTCGGGGACGCGGCACCCGATCTTGATTAAAGATTAGATTGATTCTTTAGACTAGATTAGATTCAAAATTCGAAATTTCTCAACTCATAGATTAGATTTAATTAGCCTCAAAATAAATCCCTAGATTAGATTTGTTCTCTTAGATCTCATCCTAGTATCCGGTGAAAATCTCTACAATTGGGTGCAGCGGAGCAGATCCATGGCGGCGCACGCAGAACGGGGACCACGACGGGCGGAGGCCCGCGTGGACGCAGCTCAGCGCATCATCAATCTTCAATATCTATAAGCAGCTGGGGCTACAGATCGGCGACAGGAGCAGTTCACGCGTAGACACGACCACACGCGCTACTTATTTGGATCTACTTTGGAGGTACGTGCATGCATGGTCCCTTGAGGTGCATACGCGTATCAAGAGGAGATGAGAAGAACCATGTGCAGGCGACGAGGCACTTCAGTACCGGCGCACGCCCACGCTACAACGCGTCCCTCGATGATCCGATCTACATCATCGAACCAAGCGCCCCTCGCGGCGCTCACGTGCCGATCTTACAACATCTGCATGTCGGCTAGCCCCACATCTCCGACGGCACCAACCATGGGAGGGCGCCTACACTTGCGCCCGCATCATCATCACCGGCGTCATACCGCGCGCCAATCTACACTGTATCAAGCCGGACTACATCGACCCGAACATCTACGTCAACCTGTACGACTACATCAAGCTCTTCGTCAAACTACGAGTAAGACTTCGACATCATCGTCGCCACAAGGGACGCCTTCGAGCGACGATCATCGCCGATACGCCTACTCCTTCATCACCAAGGTCTACATCAACGTGGTCTTCATCAACATCTTCGTCAACACACCGCCGCCGCCACCAATATACCCCGTCCACATGATGGACATACAACTACGACACCCTCTGACAGTACAACTGCAAGGCACGGCGACGGCATGACCGCGTCCACGACCCGGACGACTGCATCAACAAAACGGCATCACAATTGTGATACCTCTACGACCGCGTATACGGTTCTGGCAAAACCGTGTGTGCTTGGTGGGTTTCTTCGGTCCTGGCAAAACCGGTGATCTCACTTATGACCGCGTCCAAGAGACGTCCCAACGGTACCTTCATAAGGTGCAAAACGTCCACAACTGCAGCTTCATCAACAACAACAAAAAAATCGCGCTATTTTTTGCGCCTCTGGCAATGTCAGCCACACAACATACGACGATTATGACATCGACCACGGCTACATCACGATCGGCTACCTCGACATCGACATCGACATCAAGAACAACTCAAGAACTCCAGTCAACAGCGTCCGCGTCGTCACTTGTGTCCACGCCACTCCTGCTGTGACTGCGGGAGGGAAGAGAGGCACCAGAAGGAGACACAGTCACCGCCGCTAGGTGACAACCATGATCATGTCCACGCAAGTGATGATGACAAGGAGGTGAAGACGAAAGCGCAAGACTTTAAATCCAGTCGCAAGCGTCCGCTTCACTCCCGCTCCGACTGAGGGGGATGTTAGAATATAGATACATATACGTATATGAGATAGACTAGGACTCTAAGATCATCTTATACTCCAAGTCTACCTACCCTTTGTAACTCTATATATACCCTCCATGAGGGTCAAATTAATACACGAAAATATTAGGGATTCAATATTTTCTACACGTACTTCACCGCGGCCACTCGCCAGTGTGCTCCTCTCCCGTTGCTCCGTGGCTTCAGGCTCGCTGGAATGTACCCGCACACTCCTACAGCCGGGTACCGGCTACTGCTCTACCCTGACGGGACGTGGATTAAACGGCCACCTGGCGTTCAAGAGGCCTGCTACGTTTACGCGCTGGGCTCCTGCCAGCCGCCGAGGCACATCGGGTGGTCGGAGGCAGAGGAGCTGATCTATGGCCTCGCCGTATCTGTCCCTTTCCGTAGCTGCCTGCACTGGTTCGTACAGATGGTTGTGCCCGAAAACAGCATGATAATGGTATTCGACGGCATGACCGAGTCGTTCAGGCAGATGCGCACTCCAGCCGTTCCTGGCGCTGCTGACCTCTTTGAGATGGATGGAATGCTTGGCATGGCCGGTTTCAATGATGCGATGACAGCCATCGATATCTGGACGACGCAGGACTATGGCAGCGAGGTATGGGCCTTCAAATGCCGGGTTGAATTGCCGGTTGCAGAGCTCACCGTGCGGTTTGGGTTTAGCAAGCACTCAGATCTGGTGTTTTTTTCTTCGGATGATAATGATGTGCTCATTATGGTCCGGTCGGGGGAGTGGCTACTTCAGATCGACACCGCTGGCAAGTTGGTCGCTAGCTTCCATTGCAAATTTCTCGGTATTACTCAACTGCGTCTCAAGCAAACGCTTGGCCTTTCATCTTGCCAGATGATTATGAAGACACTTACCCCTACCATCTGAAGGCTGTTCACAGTGGTGGTGCTTCTTAATTAAAGGCCTGGCCGTGTGTATCCTCCTCATGAACTGCAGTATGTGGGAACTGTATCCACCATTAGCTTCTCTGTTGATGTATAAGAAGTTATGATCAAGAAGCTCCGACTGTTACATGGTTGCGTTGTTTTCCTCAATATCCCTTTGTGCTGAAATGTCTGTCATGTGTGTTCATGTTAAAATCTTTTTTTTTTCTGCTTTTGAAATGTTTGCCAGATGATCTGAGTCATGCCTCTTTTTTCTTGAACCGCAGACTTGACTTTGCTTTATCTACTTTATTATCTAGTGATCTTCTTAGCAGTAACAGTTATAGATCTTAATGCCTCTTGTCTCTGTTTTTGTAACTGAACAATTGACTTGGCTTTTTCTCGGTGGCTTCTTTTTTTATAGATAACCCGGTGGTCTTCTTAATACACTAAAGATATAGCAAATATACATGTGTTTCATGCTTCCGTTTGTCTGTCGTAACCAACTATGAAGCAAGGCAGCTTATCCACTTGTCTATTGGCTAGCAAAGTTGCACCTGATTTTCTGAAGACCTTTCAGCACAAGTTGATATATTAAACGATTGAAATATAGTCAGCTTTTCAGGAATGTTCTGCTACAATTCATTTCTTCTTGAGTGCATGGCATCTGGTTAGATGTGGAAATATTATGTTATATTTATAGCTTTCACACCATGTGGAATTATCGTTTGACTTTAGTTGCTAATCAGTTTAAGGATTAATACTGCATGTGATGTTTGATCTTAACGTAAGCTCAAGAAATAGAACTTGTATATCATAAATAGAAGAGAATTATGTCATGGTCATACTTGTGCTCCCCATCGGACGCGGTATGAAATTTCCAACATGATTACCAGAAAAACATGAAACTGAAGATGAATCATAACAGGTCATTTTCCTATTGAGTATGGACAAAAGCTTACGTTTCAATGTGGTGGACTGGCATATTATGAACAGTAATAACTTCAGACATTATATTTTTTAGCACTATGATTTAAACCCTGATGAGTGCTCCCAAAATACTTAAACCCACCAAGAGGTTTTTCTTGGCATCTCATACGTTTTAGGTGCATTTTTTTTAAGGGAACACATTTTTTGCTCTGGAAATTTATTTATTTATTATTATGCTTACAGTTATTAAACTGTCAATGGGTCGAAGCAAGTGCAGTACTAATGCATATACATAAAAAAGGCGAATTATAAACTAGCATAACTTACAGTCTGCAACTAATAAGGCCTCGCAAGGAGATATAATGGCAAAATATCATTGAAAAAACCCAGAGGTTTTTGTATGTTCTTACAAATTACCACATGGATGGAAGAAAATAAGTGAGTAACCTATACCCTCCGCACAACTTCAATAACATGAGTAACCTATACCCTCCGCACAACTTCAATAACATACTCAACTGCCTTGTGAAAGAAAGATAAAAAGACATCGAACTTGGCTGGAACAATGAAATGCTTGTTTAGCAGATATTTGTCTCTCACAGATCCAACTGAGTTTGATCTTGAATTTTGCACAGATTTTCATGAATCGGTGAGTGACACAAACTAGCAGTAACACACAAGTTGTCATGGCATGCCTTGGTGAGCGACACAACCAACATAAATCTCGGGTATTTGGTACGCTCAACTTGCGAGCTCCGCTGAAGGCTCAGTGCTACTCGGCGGTCCTTACAAATTCATCCATGACCTCTCCAAAATGCTGAACTATGCAGGGTCGTGCACCCACATCTCTGTGACTGAGAAGGATCCCGCTTCTTGGATGATCTCTCTCAGCTCTTCATCGGAAGGTCCATACGCTGGTACGTACGAAAAATCAATCTTTGCTTTGTCAATTGGACCCTATCAGTTATCCAAAAGTGAATATCGGGATGTCAATTATTTGCATGCTCAAACCGTAACAACATCAGTTATCCAAAAAAAAGGATGCCATGTATTTATGGACGGAGGAAGTAGTTCACTCTTCAAACAGAGGTCTTTGTTCAACGTGAGTAAGTAAATGCACAAAAAAGAATCACGATCGATCTGAGATTTTCATACCAAAAGAAAAGAATAGACAAGTAGCTTGCTAGCAATTTTTATCAGGCCGGCACAAAGACTAGGATGTCTAAAAGATCGAGAACATCCAAAAGGTTGAGAACGTCATAAGAGAACGAGTGGGTGAAGTATTATCACACATGACTGGATGGTATGTTGACAGATAAGAGAAACAATGATTTAAGGATTTGATGTTAGTCATGGAACAATATTTAGATCCGTTCAAACGAGGCATCGACAGTGACACATATAATTTGAGCACAACGTCCGGCAAAAGACTTTGCTCCCGTGTCTCACGGGGCTAGCCAGTACTAATGTCCGTAGCTAGCTAATGGACAGACCCCTGACACGCGGTGTTCTTGATGCACAAGATCGGTAGCTACACCAAGAAACAAACAAATATGGAGGAAGAAAGAGATTAGCCGTGGCTGATCTGGTTGGTAGTTAAGAGGGAACTACATAAAGGTCCAAAGATGCTTTGTCAAGTATAAGACAAAAGAAACGATTAGCGTTAAAAGGTTTCATTTCTTTTTCTAATTATAAGACGTTTTAGCAAGTCAATTTAGCTTTCCAAAAATTATTATATTTAGTAAAGGACGAAGTAGTACTTTGTTTAAGGGGTAGGTGTTGTTTGCTTGTCTTTGCCCTTGTCAGCCATCTTGCTAATTGAGGGGTCGCTGCCCAAGGTCCAAGACAAATGGAAAGATTAGCATTAAAAGTAGAGGGTTGTTCTTTATTTAAGGAGTAGATATTGTTTGCTTGTGCTTTTTCTCATCAGCTGGCTGAATAGGATCTTTATTGTCGAGGAAGACTGTCAGAGTAGCATTTGCTGACAGCTCCATATCGTGCAATACCTGTTAGGAGTAAAACGACTGAATTAAAACAAGTCCTTTGTGAGGTTGTATACTGACGTTAGGTGTGTGCCTGTATGTACAGACCGATCAAACTGAAATAATGCACACAATATATTGTACAATACCTGATGCACACATGATGGATGTAAACCCTCCAGATGAAGAAGCTACAAATTAAGTAAAATAAACCCATTTCATATGAACATGTATGTGCCTAGTTACTAGGCGAATGCTAGTGCAGCTTCATATTTCAATATTACAGTTCATTATCCAAAAATACAGATGCCATGCTGTGAATTGTTGCTTGCATTCTGAATTATGACTATATAAGGGCATCAACTGAGTGGAAATCACTATGAGAAAATAAAGATCACAATTCACAATGGAGATAAAAAATTCTTGTAGAGAAAAAGGTCACGATACATACAAGAGAGAAAGGCTAATAGCAGCAGAGAGGACATACATATCATTGCATCACATCCTTTGCCTCCATTACTTGTCTTTCCCAGCATCCCTATCATCTTCATCTTCATACTCTCCATATTCATCCTGCCAAGTGAAATTAAATAGTAGGAAATGTATTCTGACCCAGCATCCCTATCATCTTCATCTTCATACTCTCCATATTCATCCTGCCAAGTGAAATTAAATAGTAGGAAATGTATTCTGACTTTGCTATCTCTAGCGTACAAATGAAACGACTATGATCGAATCAACGATATGAGATTACCTACATTGAACTATCTATTACCTGCAAACTTGTCTCGATATTTGTCTCGATGTTGTAGGGTTCGCTTGTGTAAAATAGGCGCCATCTCTTTTCAATACCTTGATCATTATCATCTGAATAAGCTTCAACTTGCTGGATATGGTTGAAGTTTTCCCACTCGGTGCCAAACTTTCCCGCAGCAACCAAAGCAAGTACCTTTGGGCTGCATTCCAGCAGCAAGTGGCTTGGCTTTACATTCTGGAGGTACAGCGGGAGTCTCTTCTCGCTGTAGTCAATTGTGAGCACAAGTCTTCGGAGTGCATCCATATCCTGCAGCGACTCAAGTTTCGGGCAATAGTAGATCCAAAGCTTTTTTAGTTTTGGGAAATTGGAAACCCTAGTCAGGTCTGGGTTGTAATGTAGCTTGAGCTCAACAATGGAATCAATGTTGCTCAGAGAATGGAGTTGCTGGACATTCCATATGGTTAATTCTCTAAGAGCCCTTGCATGGGATGCAAGGCCAAGAGGGATATACCTCAGTTTGCAATCTCTAAGAAAAAGCTTCTCCAAGACAGGCATAGCTTTAACTTCCTCCCCCCAATCCCACTCCTCCCATTCCACCATTCCAACTAAATTCAGTTTGTGCAGTGTCGGAAAAGCAACTGTCACCTTAGATGAAACATTGTGATAGTGACTGTATCCTTGCAAGAATTCAGGACCAACACGCGTTATTGCTGGAGCGCGATTGACCACTAGGAACTCCAGACATTGGAGCACACATAAGCCATCAGGGAGCAGGGAGCAGCAAGCCAGGTCATTAATCTCTAAAGTCCTCAAGCTCTGGAGGGGCCTCGTTGCTGTCAACATCATCCAACTTGGGAGCTGATACCCAAAGTATCCATTGATGCTAATATCTTCGATGCAAGGCGGAGGATAGAGCTTGTAAAACACCTCTTCATTTATTCCTTGATCCCTCCCAGAGACTGCTTCTCTGACTAATCCATCATCGCCTAGTATACTTTTACATGATAATACCATTTTAGTAAGATGCATCTTTTCCCCAAGTCTGGCCTTTGTGGCAAATGAGGAGTCGGAGACACCCTCCAGACCCACTACTTCAATGTCTCTGAGGTCAGAAAGAGGCCCAAGCTCCTCTAAACTACACCAATCACTATTCATGTGTGCTCGGAACCCATGTAGTGTCCTCAAATTTGTTAGAGCAGAGAAACCCCTCGGCATACTATTTACAGCTGTTCCTTCGGTGCAAAGAAATCTCAATTCCCCTAACTTTGCGATGCTATCGGGGAGCTTCATGAGATTCTCACAACCATTAAGACCAATGTGTTGTAAGAATTTCATCTTTTGGATGTTCTCAGGCAGATTGCGTATATCTTTGCATTCTTTAAGTGACAAATACCTCAAGTGCTTGAGCTGATACAGAGACTCAACTAATGCGGCAACATTTGCATGTTCTATATGCAGGGTCCGTAGACTTGAAAATGTATTAACCTTAAAATTCCCAATTAATATTAGGGATCTGAGTGATTTCTGTTCCTGTATATTTCTCCACTCAAATCCATCAGATTCCGTTCCTTTGCTTTCTATGGACAATCTAAGAAATGTTTGCAAACTGAGCTGACTTCTAACTAGTTCTCCATTACGAGTTGCGAGCGCTTCATGTCTAGCCACAAAGTGAGCAAATGCGCGAACGACATCATGCATGTGGCAAGTTTCTAGTCTACTGTAGTCTGTATCGGGTTCTATGAGGTTCCTCAATAGTAGCTCCCTATGGTATTCAAATCCTAATTCTTCTAGTCTATCCGAGTTCCCATGAACAAATCCTTCACCAATCCACATGCCGATAAATTCACGATTATATATGATTGTCTTCTTAGGCTTGAGGGAGAAGTGTAGAAAGCATTGCTTTAAGCAAGTAGATAAGTCGTCGTAGCTAAGATAAAATGCATAGTTGAGCTCTTCTGGCATTTGAGATACTGACCATATATCGTTATTTAGGATATTTTCCCAGTCTCGTCGTACTTTCTCCTTCTGGCATAGGAGTCCTCCTATCACCTTTATGGCAAGAGGTAGCCCATCACATTTTTGTACAATTTTCAATCCAATATCCTTTAGCATATCAACCGCGCGTTCGCTCTTCTTTGTTTCGAGTACCTGCAAGAAGTTTGAGCTTATAAAGTTAATAATTAGAATATAACATATTTGAGAGGCGTTTGGCTGGTCTACTTTATAAAATTATTTTAGTTGCAAAAAAAGTAGAATCCTTAATTAAGTGGTCAATAATTAGGACCTGAAGGTTACTAGTAGTACAGACTCACCTGCTTCGTGAGCAATGACCAGCCATCTTCAGGTCCTAGTTTGTCCATATGGTGGTACGGTTGCACCGCTCTCATGCCTCGAGCAACGGCCTCGTGTCTTGTTGTGACGAGGACTCGGCTACCGGAGGCGCTGTAGCTAATGGGAGCCTTAAGCAAGTTGGTCCATTCATCTGTGTCCCACATGTCATCCAATACAAGAAATAACTTCATGTCTCTGATGGCGCTAGCAAGAGCAGGCACAAGCAAGGCTTTATCTCGAGACCCAGGCAGGTTTCCGTCGACGATAGTGATGGCCGTCCTCAACAGATCGACCTCGTTGAACTCTCGTGTGATGCTTAACCATATCTTCTTTGTGAACTTGTCTTGGATGACCTGGTCATTGAAGACTTTCTTGCCGAGGGTGGTCTTTCCGATCCCACCTACACCAACAATGGCGACCACCGTAACGCTATCGCTCCCGTCACCTACCTCCCTTGTCAGAATCTCCACAAGAGCCCTTGTGTCCTCCTCAATCTTCTCCCCGACCACGCCTGACCGATCCAACAGGGGATCCGTCTTGCGGCTAACAGGAGTCGGGCGGGTTGTCGTCCTTCGGTCCTGGTACGCTTCCAGCTTGACGAAACTGAAGCTATGGCCCCTCGCGCAGATGTCATCCAGCTTCTCGTTCAGCGCCCTGATGCGGCTGCCGATGTCGTGGGCGTGGAGTGGAGGGGATTTCGCAAGCAGAAGAGGAGGGGGTTAAGGCAGCCCGTGCCCTTGGATGGGCCTTGCTCCATGACCTTGAGCTGACACAGGTCGAGGATGTCGGCGGCGTGGTACATGGAGCGCTTCAGCTCCTCGACCCACCCCTGGACGCTCTCGTCCGTGATGTTCCTCCTGTCGGCATCTGCAAGGAAGTTGTTGAGATCCGTGAGCTTGACGCTCAGGTCGTCGATCCTGCCGGAGACCCCGATGAGCATGGCCACCTCTTCTCTGGCCATGTCGGCGAGCATGTTGGTCACGTAGGATGCCAGAGCATCGAGAACCCCCGCCATCAGTTGGTTGCAGTTTCAGGTGAGGCCGTTTGCTGCTGTGCAGAAAACTTATTAGGGTGCTACGGCGGCTATGAATTTCACTGCGGGACAGAAGGGAGCTTATAACTAGGAAGAAGCACAAAAGTAGTGAAGGTGCATATAAGTATCCCAGCTAGCTAGCTAGATATGTTTGCTGATGAAATTACCTGAATCAGTTGAAGCGATCGATGAACGAATCGATGGACCAATCTTCGGCCGGTCTCTTGCTCTGGAGCAGTACGCGTACCTATGGGGCCGAGCTTTTCTGTTATATAGTGAGCCGCGAGGTCTCGATCTACTGCTCCCGTTCATAGACAACCTGCTTTGTTTCTAATCTTCTCGATGCCTTTTCTAGCTTGTGCATCCGAATGACCGAGTCCTTTAACATAAAAAATTAAGACAACTTTCTTGAGGAGTACTGCACCGATGAAATAAAAAACAACTTTTAGAGAACTATATACATATCTCGAGTGGAAAGCGGCCGGTAGGTTACAATATGGAGTGAAAAGCGCAGTACTAGCAGACTAACCATGCACAAAGACTTATCTCCAACCAAGTGGATTCAACAATATTAATTTGATCTCATATGGTCTTCTACTTTATCAATATGCAAGCCTTCAACATTTGGTGCTTGCATATTTTAGCCTCACGCCAAACATGTTGAGCATCTTTCACATCATCCGAGACAGAGCTAAGAGCATCTTCACCGGTGCTCTCAATAGTCCACGTACAGGTCTGGCCATAAAAAAGCTTCCTGGCCAGTCCGGACGATCCAAGAAATTTCCCGGCATCCCTTGTTCAGCCCACCTTGGGGGATAGCTTGGGAGTGACGGAATGTTTGGACATGCACACCATGTAAGCAAATGAAAGGTGGGCCAATTTTCTCATTGACACAGTCGAGCGCTGCCACTTCCTCATATGGTGAGGGCGCGTTTTTCCAAAAGTTACCTATGTGCGCAATAAATTAGTCAATGGTTGGCAAAACAATTAGCTAATCTCTCTTTATATGAACTCATGACCTATGTGCGCAAGTGGTGCTACATGTAACGCAAGCCTATGGTATATTAGTTTGAGTCTAACCTATCCTGTCATGCATCAATCAAGCAACTGGCTAGATCGCACAAGGAGCAAATATGCCCGTCTGCTGCTACGATGGATACATATCTTTGTGATGAACTAGACACTGATTATATTTAGCACTCTATATCTGTGAACATGTCAACACATAAGTAAACAGTTTCCAGGACCCCGGAGATGTACCTGTTGTTTAGCTAGTTGGTTTGTAATGTTTTTAGCCTCATGGCCTAAACTTCCTATACAAAAATTTCCTATCTAACTGGATGGCAGAACAACTGCCTTGAAACTAAAAAACGAAGAAGAATGCATACATTTCTTAGAACTGAAGTGAAAGAAATATCATATATGAGTTTACGCGGTCTATTTTTAGGCTGACGATCAGTGTGAGATCACAAAAGGATAGATAAACTCTGCAACCAGAAGGAAGGGTGCGTGTTAAATCAAATCAAGAAAAATAATGCTCCGCACAGTGGAAGAGTGATGCGTATTATGTTGCTTCCTATTTTTTTACTTCCATTGCGTACAAAAGCCAAAATTATAGATTCCCTCTTGCACCGGGCACTTAATTGTCGGTGCACAAGAATGATTTTCCTCGGGTCAAACTACGCATGAACAAGGCAACTTGTTTGGCAACCATAGGCAAGGGGAGTGGGAGTTCAATGCCTCTTCCTCATCCCACGTCTCAATTACCAGGGCCCCCTAGGTAATAGATTAGTGGGAGTTTAACACATGAATCCCCTCTCCTCTTCCCTCAAATCACATTCCATCCAACCAATCAGTGGATTAAAAGCCTTTGTACCCTTAAATTCCCATTCCCTGTCTCTAATCCCCCCCCCCCCAAACACGCTAGAAGGATTTCCAACGTGGATAGGGTGAGGTAGAAGAATTATCACGGAGAGCCCTACAAACAACTTTGTGAAGGATGCCAGCGAGCGATCGATGACTATGAAAGAAAGGGTAATATTGGTGGATTGTTGCCTCATGGTAGCTTATTCTCAAAACCAATAGATTTTAAGTTGTACCAAACCAAGAGACTTTCAATTGAGAATGAGTTATGTCAAACTTCACTATTTAACCGTACCAAACCATGAGACTTTCGGTTGCTAGAGCACAATGATTGTATCCCTAGCTCCTGCCAAACCAAAAGATGAGTGAGACGCAATAATGCTTCATTTGTTGCTTCCCCTTGCTGATCCAAGTGTACATAACACCCCAATCTATTGCTGCTTAATTATTCCCTTGTTAACCCCTAAGAGATCTCCTGAGCAAACACTACTTGTTTTCTGAGAAATTTGAACTATCAGACCAGGTGAAGGAGAATATAAGCATAGAAACGAGAAGCAACTCAAATAGTGTCCTTGCAATTCTTATTGTATTGGAAGGGTTCTATAAGTTCCGGATCTTGAGCTTCTCCATGCTGGTGATGTTAGATGGGAAATCAAGAAAGAGATATGTGTGTTGTTCGATCACTCTGAATTATGATTTCTACTGCTCAACCTCACTCAACCTCACGACAATAGAAGTAGGTAGTAAAACACACTTTCAAAATCAATGTGGTGTCCGCATGTGAATTCCTTTTGTTTTTTACATGTTTATTATTACTACATTATTTTTTCCCCATTAACGTTTTCCGGAATTCTTTATCATGCTGGCCATAAAGTTTAGTCTACATCAACCTTTATTTTTATTTGACAATGATATCTTTTGACTTCTAAGAATTTAGGTTGGCAATTGAATATTTTCTGTAGTGTCTATAACCTAGTGAAAGCAAGCTACTGACAGAAAAAACCGTTGACTCTATCTTTTTATGTCCATATCCACTGCTTATAAAAGCACAAACTTGACAGAAACATTGGATCACAGCCCTCCATCCACTCAGATCAAACGGCCTATGTTGCTCCAATGACGTTGCGCGTCCTTCCATACTAACCTACAAAACATTTGGAAGATTAAACAGAATGCAGTTTAATTTGGATAGTCCAAGTATGACCTTTGCATCCAGAGTCCCGAAATTCTAGAATGCTCGACTGTATCAACTATTGACGAGGTGGACAGCGCACCATGCAACGGGCAGGTGACGAGGTGGACGAGGGGGAGCATGGAGCGCGTAGGCAACAAGGCGGATGAGGTTGAGCGGGGGAGTACAACCCTCCCATGTGGTCGGCGACTGTGAAGGTTGTCCAGCCATCGTCTGCTCCTAGGTAGACTCGCCGTGCACGCAGGTGATCACCCGCTCGCCTCATCCCTGTCAGATCTAGCTGATTTTGCATACATGTTTTTTTGTTTGTGCCCGACCATTGGCGCTAACTTGTTAATTTTTGGGCTAGAACGACCAATCATAGTGGTGATGTTGCAAACAATAGTAGAATTCGTTGATGCAGGTGATTGCCTTCCATCAAATTTTGGATTTGAACAATCGACCATGTTTCATAAGCAAAACTGAATTTCCATAGAATTACCTTCCATGGTCACTGTATTGTAACAAATGTTTCTGATTTTTCAGGGACACTGGGATACAAGTTCGTTGTTTTCATGAAGTGAATGTATGAAGCTATGAGATTCTAAATGCTACCGGTGTCTTTCTCAGGATCATTTTCATTTCTTCACGAGTAATGCATATAATTTTTTCGTTGAGTGAGGAAGAGTTCATTTTTCTTCTATATGGTTATGATAAAATGTTGCCATTTTTTCATAGAAAATACATTTCCTACTGTACTTGATTTGACTTACTAACTTCAAATATTTTGCTTTCAAATTGAAAAATTGTGTTCAACTACAATTCACCATAATGTGCACACTAAAGACCTTTGTATCTGGACACAAAAATCAACTCGTGAAAAGAAAAGTGACATTCGAAAGACGTGCTTCATTGGAAGGAGTCAAAAGAAATCAATTATCGTACTATGTAAAGCTATGCCTCCTGCTCCAACGGAAAGCGCTAACTACGGTGTGCTAAAAAAGAATTATTTTCTTCGCTAGATCGTTCCTAGGCGCTCAAGAAAAGCGATTTTTTCTCCAAGAAAAAGTTAAGCGCCCGGTGCCTACTCTTGCAGCGATGCTAAGGAAATTCCTGGAACAGGTAGAGGAATCAGGCCTAACGACTAGGAATTTGACCCTAGCGTCCGTAATAAGCATCTGCACTGTACATGCCCTAACTAGTTTTAGGGTAACTGTCAGACATTTTTTTTTGAGAATTTGAAGGTAACCGTCGACTCTAAGAAAGAAAAGGAAGCTGAAAGCCTGTGACTAATATGGGGCTTGCCAACTGGCCCACGTGTGCATTCATAGGCCATAGTGGGCCTTTTCTGGTCGCTGGTTCCCAGGAAAACCCTGGGCTTTGGCGTGAAGGCCTTTTCGGCTTAGATCCACGCAGGCAGGCTAACCGCCGTCCCTTTGGTCCGCCGCCGCCGCCGCCTCGCTCCGTCGACTCCGCCGGCCATGGCTCTCCGCCGCGCCATCGGTTCCCTCGCCATTCGCTCCCAAGCCTACCTCCGCCACACCGCCCCCTCGCCTCCGACCGCGCCCCCGCCTTCCTTCCGCCGCCCGATCATCATTCCCTACCGGTCCTTCGCCGCTCCGCCTCATCAGGTCTTTCTCTTCCCTCCCTCCTTCTGCTGCCCTAGGTTAGGTTTTCCTCTTCTCGCCGTCGCTAATCTCGTCGCATGTGGCCTGTGGTCACTAGGTCAAGAAGCCCGCCAAGGACGACGACGACGCCGAGCCCAGGATCAACAACGACATCACCGCTCCCTTCCTCAGGCTCGTCACCGACCAAGGTAAAGGGAGGACACACGCTCACTCACACACACACAGACACCTCCATTCAGCTGTCAGATGCTGAACATTTCAGTTTCGCAGGGCATAGTGTTGTCCCCAGGCATGAAGCTCTTCAGCAAGCTGCTAGGATGGGCATGGACTTGGTTGAGGTACACTACTCCATAATGCATTTTTGCTCTACTCTGAGGTGTCCATAATGTATTTCCTTCTACTCTGAGGTATCCAGTTGTTGGCATTTGGGGACAGAGAGCGAAATGGCTGCATTTCTCATGCTTATGATCTTTGTCGCTGTGCAGGTCCATAGAAAATCGGACCCTCCTGTTTGCAAGATCATGGATTTCCACAAGGAGAAATATAACAAAGACGTCAAGGAGAAAGAACGCCTAAAAACTAAGGTGTGTTTGATACTAACTCATTGAGTTTTTTGTCCCGGCATTACTGGAGTTGAGTTGGAATGTTTAGAGAAGAGCCATTTTTAGTAATTGCGTGATATCATAGAAGTAATTGTTTGTTAATTTGTGTAAAGAAGAAAAGTCTGTTTGATAACCAGCAATTTATCAAGTTACCACTCGCTGTAGTGATACTACCTTTTACATGACACAAGATGAACTGTTGGATTTCTGTGAAAACAATGACATCTGGTTAGGCGAATAGCTATAGGCATATAAATATATAATATGTTCATGTCCAGTAGAATATATACTTGGGCTATTTATTACTGAAGGGTCTTGTGGTCACTGAGTGAAAATGGCCAGAATAGCAGCACTTCTGCCGTATTGAGGCACTTGGTTGGGTAAGCAGAGCCTGACTGTGGTTGCTGTGATGTGTTTTGGGATCTAGTTACTTAGGGGGTTATTTCTTGTTACTGGACCATTTACTGTTGCATCATAAAAAGATGCTTTGGACTTGACTGTCAACGTCAAAATCAGAAATATTTTGAGAGTAATGGCAATGCTAAATGTAGCCAGAAACACCTGAGCAAGGTTTTGTGTACTTTGGCATAATATTTCCTTCCATGTTTATAGCACTTTCGCATAAGTCACAGAAATGTGCACCTCAAATGGGCTTTTGACTTGACATCTGGATGACAATAGCATCTCCCTCCTTATGTTGGATCTGATCTTCTGCAGTCTGCTATTGTCTTACGTGGTGGGGATAACAAAGAAGTGCGATTTAAGGCGAAGACAGTGAGTTTTCTTTGTTATTTCGTTTTCTGCAGTCTGCTATCTTTCGTAATGTTTTTTTTCTGATATGGAATGCATGATTGATTACTATTTGAACGGAAAGATAGGAACTTTTTTCTTGTTCTATTTGGTAGCTGATACCTTCCAATAATAGTGAATGCTCTATGGTTATTGGTAAGTCGATGAGGAATGCATGCTTCACTGCTACCTTGTAGCTGGAGTATGTGCTTGCTCGGATTGCCCCATGCTTGTTTCCTGTTTCTTTGGATCGACCCTAGTTGAGCTCACCCCTTTTCTAAATTATAGAGCGGTTAAAACGACCCAGCAGAGATATCTTGTGTTCAGTCTAGAGGCGTTGTGCCACATATGCATGTTGAGGAACATAATTATTGCTTGCAGGAAATAAAAGACTTGAAGGTGAAAGCAGATGCAATTACCAGATTAATGGAGCGTGGTTATAGGGTAAAGGTAAGCTCTGGCTCACATTCATTTTTAGTTGCTTTTGTATGGCTCTGCTAATATTAAGTGACAACCCAAGGAATTGCTAAAAAACTCTCCTTTCTTTACTTTGATTTATTTATTTTTTATTACCGAGCAATAGATTTTATCTATGTGTTTTGATACTTAAACCATCTGGAGAAGGGGAAACCAAACAGTGTGAAATTGATTAGAAGGCTTCTGTGGACCTGGAACCCAATGATTATGAAAGCTGTTATGACTTTAGAGGCGGAACGTAGCTGAAGAGTAGTAACTCATTAAGTTCCATGTATCGGTGTTGACTGTCGACACTGTAGAATAGAGTATGATCCGTCCTGCATGTGCTTGGATGTTGCTGGAAGGAGTGTTTCCATGGTTGTGGGGGAAGTGTTGATCTGATGTTTAGGCTGTGAGTCTTACACGCTATGTTGAGTCTAGGTCGATTCCTAAATGGAGTCAAGTTCGTGTCATGTTATAACTTCATCCTGGGATCTTTGTGTACAAACATACCTTATTCCACCTCGATGATATGGCTTGTTTGTGATGGTAGTATGTAGGTAGTCTCTTGTTGTGCCTATAAATAGTACTGTAATAGGCATCAACCCATTTCTGTTTCCATTGGGTTCCTTTGCATATATCCAATACCAGCTTCAACTTCATTTCTACCTGAGGTGACATCACAACTTTGAACTGCCAACCAGCATGCATATATGGAATACCTGCCTGACCTAGATTTTTGTTAGTCTATTAAAATTAATAGCTGTATAAATTGGATTTATTGATGTTCATATGCATTTCATCTTAAATTTCTTGAAGGCATACTGTGAATAACCTTACGATGCTCCTATTTGGCAGTGCATGGCGATGCCCGCAGGTAATGAAGCAGAAGATCTGGGTGGACCGCTATCTCGGTTATTAGGACTGGTGAGTACTTTTGTCTTCATTGTTTCCCCTTCCCCATTAACTAAATGCCATTCGATTCAATTTAAGGATTGCTGTGCATAGAAGTAAAGCTCGGCTCTTTCTATAATTTCCACCATTTGAACAGATACAAGATGTGTGCATTGTAGAAAGTGGGCCACATTTGGACTCCAAGCACGCATATGTTATTGTCCGGCACATGAAGTTTGCAACCAAGAAAGGTGGAAAGAAAGCTAGCAAGGCCATAGAAGACGCAGGCAAAGGTACCCCCCGCAGCGCTGCCTCTGAATCTCCAGCCACTGCTACGGATAGTGGGGACGTGACAAGTGAATATGGTTTGGAGGTTGACAAAACGCCCACCTCTCTATCCCGTGAATCTTCCATGCAAAGAGAAGGGGCAGATAGAGGCTTCAGAAGGGAGTTAAACTCCAACCCAGGCAACAAACGTGAAAACACGCACAGCATGAATGCTGGAGGGAACAGGATGAACCCTGGCCAGGGGGGACCGCAATCATCACCAGAACGTGAACTCGGTTCGAGGAGTGGAAATCCTCAGATGGAAAAGCGCGATGTGGCACCTGAGCAGCCCAACAGGTACGCCAGCCGTAGGCAGCCAACCGGAGCTGGCGGCGAGAACCAAGGTCGATTACCACAACAAGACCCGAGAAGAAACGAGAACGAAGGCCGGGGTCGGTTCAACGAGAACCAGAGGCATTCAGAACAGCCCAACCAACCACCACCACTTCCAAGGTTCAGCCAAGGAGGCAGATCACCACCACCGCAAGACCCAAGGAGAAACGAGAGAGGAAGCCATATGCCACCGAATAACCACAACCAGCGCCAATTCCAACAACTGAATCAGAGCGCCGAACCGGCAGCAGGTCGCGATGCAGGGAACCCTGCTTTGGCACCCCGGAGTTTGGGCGTCTTCAGTACTCGGACGCCGGCCACACCTGAGGTGAAGAAGACAGACGGCGCGCCTGCTGGCAAGCCCGAGGTGAAGAAGAGCTTTGGGATCTTCAGCTCTCCTAAAAGAGGGTCTGGCGGTAAAAGTTCATGAAAGGGAAGTTTTGTGGTATACTTGGGAGAGGGAACATTCTATTACCTCGTATGGGTGGCCTGGATCTATCTAGAATGTTTCTGATGTTCCGTTGGTTGCTGATTCTTTCTACTCAGCCTCTGCGCATTATTTGCACGTCTTTGGTAGTGCTGGAATAGGTGGTAACCAAACTGCTTGTTATACTTGAGGAGTAGTTAGATGTTGCGGCTATCATGGTGGGGGCAGCCAGGCAATTGACTGAATTTGAACGAGGTATCTCTTCAGATTTATAGTGACGTGTTTTTCTGGTTCTGTGCAATAGATTTTTATCTTGGCATGTGAAGCTTTTTTATGAGCTGCGGAAAAAGCTTTGTAAACAATAATTACATTTGAAAGATTCATTTTGCTACTTCAGTCTCAGGATACACTTCAATGTATAACCAAGTTGCTTTAAACTGTAAAAATGGAGCAGCTTCCTTTGAGAAAGATTTCTGCTGATCCACTTTATACTGTAACAAACCTGGAGAATTTCGACTGCGAGGCACAATAATACTGTAACCAACCCAAAAGGGGAGTGAGACAGCAATTTGCTTCGCTTGTTACTTTCCCTGGTGGTGTTTTGCTACTTTCTTCATCTAACTTTATACTGGCATGAGCAGGCATAATTTCTTTTTCTCCCAAGCATCTTAACTCTAGGTCTCAGCTGCTCATCTGTTGTTCCCCATCAAAACCTACTTTTTCAATGAGATGTTTGAACTTAAGGAGCAGGAGGACAATATAAGCATAGAAATAGCGCTTGATGAGATGATTTTTAGTTAAAAGGCATTTCTTCCTGGCTATAAATTGATAATAAAGCCCCCGATGAGTTTGCAGGGAACAAAATTGATCATATGATGATCACCGTCAGGATTGGGTTGGTGCTGTTTGCTGGATGCATTATTGCACCATTTCGTCTGTGACGATGTTCAGTTACAATGCAGGTCTGTGCAAACATGTAATCTATTGCTCCATTACTATTTTGGCATTTCCTACCAGCAACTAAAAAGGAGAACATTTTGGGGTCTTATTAGTTCGGCCAGTGACTTGACTTTACTTGATTGACTTCGTGTTTGCCTGAAGCCAGATTTTTACAGCTAATTGATTTCCACCATTGCTATTCCTTGCTCGCATCCAACCACAAGCCTGAATAAATCAGTATGTTCTCCATTAGAACTTAGAAGTTGCACATCAGCAAAAATAAATGCGAAATAGCCCAGGCATGGACTGTGAAGCAAGTAACTGAAGAGCAACAAAAACTTTATAACTAGTGGAGATACAACTGATAGAAGTATCAAACTAAGTGAAACTGGCAAAACCAGGTATTACAATGCTATATCGTGAGTGCCTTCAAAATAAAGGTGGACTATATTCTATGCCTTTTTATTGTCTAATGTGATTGATAACTATGATCCAATTCTATCCGGATAAATTGGTGTGTATATTTCACTTTTTTCTTCAATTATGATATGATTTCTAGGATATTCCTTTTGTCGGATGACCATAGTCTTACTTTTTTTTTGCATTTCCTTTATGTTCATATCCATTATTGTGAAAACATGTATAAGAATTGTTCGTACTTTATTTTTTTCGACCCGAAAGCAACGCTCTTTGTTTTCTGAGAAAAAGCAACGTTCTTACTTCAGAGTGTCGGTTGATCAACAACCCGTACCAGCCCACTTCAAGTCCTTTTTTTTTTTGACTTGTAACCACTTTATTCAAACTGACAAATCAGGATTACACTCTGCTTGGATAGTTTGAAGTAGGAAGCCTGGAATTACATCAAAGCAAATATCATAATCTATGCTAAGAGCTTCTTTTGCACACATATGAGCCGCCGAATTTGCCGCTCGATTCAAATATAGAAGCTTGAAAGCCTGGAAAGTTTGGCTAATAGCCTTTAATTCTTGTAGAATGTGAACACCGTCCATCCGAACCTGTCTCACATCTTGCCACATTGATACTAGATTTACACAGTCTGTCTGCAAGATGACTTGAGGCAACTGTAGTCTTTTAGCAGCCTCTAAGCCTAATCTATAGGCCAATAGCTCACTGATAAAAGGGTCATCAACCGATTTGTTGCGAGTACATCCTCCTTCTATCATGGCACCCGTACTATCACGTATAACATAACCCCCTCCAGCCACCCTAGCTGAAAAATCCAGAGAGCCATCAGTGTTAACTGTAAACCAGTCAGACGGTGGCGGACTCCAGCGAGGTATACAAGGCTTCGGCATAGCGGTCTTTGGAGGCAGATCAAGGGAAGAAACTAATTCATCAACCAGCTTCAAAGACCTGATCGGCTGAAACTGCTCCTCTCCATGCACAAATGTGTTTATGCTAGACCAAATGCACCACATCAGAGTTATACACACTGCCTTGTCATTATTCGGAATGGCCTCATCCGTAGTGTAGTCTGAAGCCCAACTTCTTGGATGCAGCTGCGGGAGAGAAACTCCCCTTTGTTCATCAAGAGCCCTCCAGAACCCCTTGGCATGAACACATCCCACCATAGCATGGAATAACGACTCATCCGCACCTCCACAAAGCTTACATGTAGACGAGGTCATCACGTGGCGCCTTGTGAGTTCACTATAACATGGAAGAAGATCCTTTAGGACACGCCACCAAAAAATCTTGACTTTTGGGATCACTTGGAGTTTCCTCCATAATATACTACAGTCAGTAGTCGAACAACCAGGAGCCTCTGAATCTTGATTTGAAATCCTCAAAAGCATCCTATAACATGATCTGACTGAATAAATACCTGATTTCTCCTCACTCCATGACCATATATCGTTAAAGACCCCTCTAGGTCTTTGGATACTTAGAATAGCATCGACATCAGCAAGAAAACAATATTTCCTAATTTTTTGCTCATCCCACTTCCCCATGTCATCCAAAAGATCTGCAACAAACATCGGTGTATTAGCATCATTAGTCTTTCGTCCCACAGGTTTAAAGGCTGGCATACCCGGAATCCATCTGTCATCCCAAATGGAAGTGGACAGACCATCCCCAATCCTCTTAATTAGCCCCTGGTTCATAACATCACGTCCAACTATAATAGCCTTCCATGTTCGTGAAAGACTAGCAGGGCAATTAGCCGAGAGAATATCACAACTAGGGAAATATCTTCCCTTGAGTACTCTGGCACACAAGCTATTAGGCTTCTCCAACAGTCTCCAAGCCTGCTTACCAAGCATAACATCATTAAACATCTCGAAGTCCCGAAAACCCAATCCACCAGCACACTTTGGTACAACCATTTTCTCCCATGACTGCCAATGCATCCCTCTTTTATCAAGTGACCCACTCCACCAAAATTTAGACGCAATCGTCCTGAATTTGGAGCACAACCCCTTATTGAGTTTGAAGCAACTCATAGAGTAGGTTGGTAGAGACTGGATAACTGATTTGATCAAGGGTTCTTTACCTCCATATGAAACCAACTTCGAACACCATCCCTGAACTCGTGATCTAGCACTCTCCAAAATATGCTCAAAGTTACGACAAGCGTCCAGAAGCAGTGGGCAATCCAAGATATTTCTCTTAGAGAGCTTCACGGTCAATACTCAGCACCTTCCTCATCATCAAACGGATCGACAATAAGCAATTCGGGCTGAAAAAAGTAGAGCTCTTCTGCTTGTTAACACATTGCCCCGATCCACGTGCATAGATAGACAAGATCTCGTCCAGTCTTCTTGCACTCCTAATATCTGCCTTCAGGAACACGAGGCTATCATCAGCAAATAACAAGTGAGATACCCATGGAGATTTGTAGCTGACCCTCAAGCCTCTATCCACCCATCCATTGTCATAATTTTTTAGAATACATGACAAACCTTCCCCACAAATCAAGAAGAGATAGGGGGAAATTGGATCTCCCTGCCGAATTCCCCTAGACGGAAAAAATCTAGGTAGTAGCTCACCATTCATTTTAACTTCAAGGCTGAAAGAAGTGACACACTTCATTATTATTGATACCCAAGCATCTGAAAAGCCTAGAGTCAACAACATCCTTTCTAGATAAGGCCACTCCACCCTATCATATGCCTTCATCATATCTAGCTTAGCAGCGCAAAAACCTACTTTACCCTTCTTCCTTCGCATGCAATGAATACTCTCATATGCGACTAAGACATTATCCGTAACTAATCTGCCAGGCACAAAGGCCGATTGCTCCTCAGAAATAATCTCATCCAGGATTAGCCTAAGTCGATTTGCAATCACTTTTGAACAGATCTTATACAACACATTACAGAGTGCAATAGGCCGAAATTGTGATATAAGCTGTGGAGATTTAACCTTAGGAATTAGGACAATTATAGTCCTATTAATTATATCCGGCAGGTCTCCCCCACTCAAAAAGGCCAGCACTGCAGTCGTGACCACTTTTCTTACCAAGGCCCAATGGCGCTGATAAAATCCCGCCGTAAATCCATCCGCACCTGGTGCTTTTGATGACCCCATACGGAATAGGGCCTTCTCAACCTCCTCAGGATCCCACGGTCGGCTCAGTTGCACATTCATAGCATGTGTAACCCTCACAGGCACACAACTTGTCACTGCATTAATGTCCAGATCACCTTGGCCTTTGAACAGATTTGTGTAAAAAATTTGAATTATGTCCTGGACCTTCTCTTTATTATCCTGCAACACACCATCATCATCCATCAACGCTGTAATTTTATTTTGATGCTTCCTTACAGACACTCTAGCATGGAAGTAACGTGTGTTCCGATCGCCCTCTTTCAACCAATCAGTTCTTGCCCTTTGCTTGGCCATAATTTCCTCTCTCAACAATAGCTCACGGATTTGATTAGCCAGCTCCTTCTCACGCTGAGAAACTCCACGGAAAAGTGCATTCCTTCGTTCAAACTCATAATCACTCCTAGCTTTCCTGAGCCTCTTCTTGATACTACCAAACTTCTTTTTAGACCAGTCACACAGACAATTCTGCATGCGATCAAGTTTCTCTACAACGCCGACCAAGCCTGGCGTTGAGCCGTCTTGTTTAGACCATTCTGCCACAACGGTTTCCTCATAAGACTCCTCTCTACCCCATGCATTCTCATATCTGAATAACCGTTGCACACCCTCCTCTTGTGGCTGCACCTTCCGAAGTCTAGTAATCAGGACACAGTGGTCTGATTTTGGGGACGGTAGGTGCCTCACTATCGTTTCCTGGTACTCTGAAGAAGGCTATTCGAACAAAGCATCCGATCAAGCCTAACCTTCACATTAGCCTCTCCATCCTGCTTATTATCCCACGTGTACGAAATGCCTTGGAAACCGAGATCAATAAAACCACAATTATCAATAGCCTCCCTGAAACCATTCATCATCCATTCCGCTCTATCATTTGCTCCATAGTACTCTGAATTATCAATTATCTCATTGAAATCGCCTCCACAAAGCCATGGACGATCACTCTGTGTGCTCAGCCAGTTCATCAAATACCAGCTGTCCTTCATATTCTCCCTCCTCGGTTTACCATAAAAACCAGTAAACCGCCAAAAGAAATTGTCTCCTACAGTGTTTTGCACATCGACATCAATATGCGAGTCTGATTTTGACTTGAGAGAAACGGATACCTCGCGTGACCACAAAAGGGCCAAACCGCCACTAAGACCATCGCTGTCAACCGTGAGACAGCCAGTAAATCCAAGCAAACTTGCCACACCTTCCACACGTTTACCATCAATCTTTGTCTCAATAAGAAAGACCAAAGAGGGCGCTTCCAACTTCACTAAGTCTTGAAGTTCACGAACTGTCTCAGGGTTCCCAAGCCCCCGACAGTTCCAAACATAGCAATTCATTGGTCCGGGCGGGGCTGTGCACCAGCCTCCGCCGAGTTAATAGCCATAACAGTATCATCTGCACGATGCTTCTTCGGTTCGCGTGGGACCGAACCCACCTTGCTTGGAGAACTAAGCACAGCCATCCTTTTAAAACCCGTCAAATCAGTCTCTTCCTCCTGCATTGAATCATCTAATTCCTTTCCGCTGCTGGAAGGTAATGCCATAGACTTTGGCTTTGCAACATAAGTACCGCTCGATTTGGCATTAAACTGAAAAACTGCGTTTTTTACAAAACCAGTACCAGTACCAGACCTCTAGACCAAATGACCACGCTTGGTCCCTTTGTCCCTTTCCTGATTGTTACTGCCACTCTCTTCCTTCCTTGGATTAAAGGAGGCCTCACGATGAGGTTCCCTCTGCTTGTATGAATATGTCGGATTGGCTTTCTTTATATCAAGAAACCTGATAGTAGCATCATATTCCCATGAGCCATCTACTTTGCGTGGAAGTGGATCAGAACAAAGAGTATCTGGGTGACCCAACTTACCACACGCAAAGCAAAAATAAGGCAATCTCTCATATTGCACCTCATAGCTATCAACTGAATTTCTTAGCTTTGAGTCAATAAGAATAACACGGCGCAGGGGAACATGAACATTTATCCATACTTTGGCCCTTAGACTCTGTCCCCAACCACGTCTATTTCCTGTGGTGTCTAGCTTAATAAACCTCCCAATCTGACTCGCAACAAATTCACATCTGCCCTTGTTCAGCCAGTTGAACGGGAAATTTTGACACCGGATCCAAATTGGAAGTTCATCAAACTTGACTTCATCTGGCTTCATGCACCATTCAAAGTCTGCAAGAATAACCGCATGTTTGTTGATCATCCACGGAGCACCATCCCAGATTCTGTCCCTGTCTCTCTCTGAATCAAGGGTAGCCACAAACACATTATTCCCCATAGCCTGACAGGTCAGGCCTCGGGGATTTCCCCATTGCGGACGGAGGGCACTTGTTATCGTCTGGATATGAAAATCGAATGGTGCCAACACCTTTCCTGCGACCGCGACCTTCTTGATCTCCTCGACGTCCTCCAGATCGTCCATCACCACAACCTTCCGCTCCGCCTCAGTGAGATTGAGGTTTCGCAGAAGTGACTCAACAGGAACCTCGTTCTTCCATTGGGATCCAGCCGTCCCATCTCCACCCCCCACGTTCGCTGCTTCCTCTCCGGCCATAGCCGATGAAGCTTGCTGCGCGTATGGGTCAGGGAGCAGTCCACGCGCCACCGGAGATCGGAATCGCCAATGCGCCGCCTCGCCCCACTCCCACTTCAAGTCCTTAACTTGGTATGAATGTTTGCATTATCTGAATTTAAGCAACGATATGTGATGACGTGTCTGTCAACAGTGGAATGCCCGTGGTAACTCCTTCACTCTCAAGGTACTCCCTCTGTCCCGATTTAAAGGGCCTACACGTATATCTAGGCCATTAATTTAACTAATAGAATATTAATTATTTAACATAAAAATTATGTCATTAGAAAATTTAGATATTATACTTTCTAATAATATAACATTTGTATAAAATTATTTATATTTTATTGGTCAAATAATCGACCTAGGTATACGCGTAGGTCCTTTAAACCGGGACGGATGGAGTATGTCAGTTTAGTCTCTCTAAGATACTCATAAGTGCAGAGTGCGCTTGCGTTCATAGTGGTGAGTGTAGATGCGTGTACGGGAGCGTCTTCAATATACTAGTCCCTCAGATCCATAATATGTATTACTGATTTAGTACTAGAGTGTCAAGTGGGATCCCACCTAAATTCCATCTTTAGTTCATTTTAAGATTTCTAGTGTAAAATTTTGCACTATAAAATTCAAAATGAATTAGAAGTGGGATCCCACTCGACACTTTATTTAGTACTCCTTCTATCCTAAGGCTTAAGGCCTATTTTTTTTTGGAAAGTCAAGTTACGAAAAGTTTGACCAGACGTTTTAAAAAAAACTATAAAGAACTATGATATTATATAGATATAACATAAAAATCTGTCTTAAATGGTATATATTTCGTATTATAAATATTAATACTTTTTTCTAAAAACTTGGTTAAACTTTACTTAGTTTGACTTTAAAAAAATATAGATCTTAAGCCTTGGGACGGATTGACTTCTTTATAGGCCTTAAGCCTTGGGAGGGAGGTAGTACAAATAGTACTCCCCGTTCAGAAATATAAAATGTTTTAACTTTGTGAAATAAGTGTACGTAGTCCGCTTTTAGTGTATAGGTTTATCTAGATTTGAAGTGAACATACATATTAAAAAGATCTAGATACACTCTTTTCACAAAACTAAAACATCTTATATTTTAAAACGGAGGAGGGAGTGCAAGTTTATATAAAATCAGATCGGGGGACAATGTTTTTTTTTTGGAGAGAAATCGGAGTGAGTATGTTTCTTAGAAAAGAAACTTCTCGGTGGGCAAAGGCCCACCCTGGGATTCTTTGTCGGCATGTCCTATACTAGCACCGAAAAAAAGATCAGCTTTGGGCCTCGAGAGATACAGCCACGAAGAACTCCCCGTTTCCGTGTGCTGCCCGCACCTCCCGACTCTCGCCGGACGGCTGTATCCAGGACCCCGGAGAGTCGACGCGACTGACGCTCGCCATCCCATCCCCGCGATCCGGGGAGGCGTCAAGCCGCAGTGCTACCCGTTGGCGTCACGCCGCGGCGGCCCCCCTCAGACCTCAGTCCCCACAGCTCTGGCTCTCTACAGTTCAGGTCTTCAAGGATTGCTTTAAACTTTCCAATTTCATGTGTTATACATTTGAACAGATTGTTTCTCTAGGTTTGCTGCCTTCAATAGTTCAATGTGGCAATGTCCAACGAATCATGTTAAGTTGCTCTCAGATGTTAAATTGACATTGATAAATTCAATATTATTGTAGAATTGTTGAAGAATGAAGAGGACCAGCGACATCAACTTCCCTTTTTCTGAAAGATGCATCAAAGAAGAAGCCTTCTTGTTCAATCTCCTTCCTCGGCGAGATACTTTCTCTCATACACTGCCTTTTATTACCATGACATGACGTGTGCTATGCTATTCTTTGCACTTTTGAAGGTACCTACGCTTCTTTTATGCATAAATTTAGATAAAGTTATGAGTTTGGTTCCTATCGTGCTATTGATAATTCTATACTAGCGTGGTGCCATAGCATTTTTTGTGGTAAAATATCATGTTAAGGTGGACCCATCATTCTGATAAACTAAGGAAAGACAATAAGACATTTCATTACCTTCTTGATTCCTTTATGTATCCAAGAGCATTAACTGCACCAAGGTTAAGGCCAATTGTGTTCTCAAGCCTGTAACATTAGAAAAACCACTGTCAACGTTAAGGTAAAACATAAAAAAAAACTCATAAATATAATGGGACGGTTCATAATTTGGACCAACTAGGAAACTGTGGGTACAGTATTCACATTGTCCTGGTTTTGAGAACCTGTAGCTTGTATTCATGGCATTGTCATAAACTTCCCGTATTGATGTTCTTTTACAGAGTGACTTCTCTTACAGATAACCTTGATAAGTCAAATGGAAGCTGAAAATGAATGTAGCCCCAGTTCCTTCCGAAATGGCATTTTTTTTTGCATAAGAAGAAGGTGTGACCCATATCATCTTGATGCCTCTATTTTGCATAATATTATGAATACGATGCATGGAATTTGTATCATATACTTCATGTGTGTCACAATGCAAGTCGTCTTAGAAATCGAGCAAGTGGATACTTTAGATAGTTCCATCAATTTAGAAAGTGCCAACACTTAAAACAGTGATTTATTTTTCCTTGGTTCCTCATGAATTATACTTCCTCCGTTCTAAAACATAAGATGTTTTAGCTTTGTGAAAGGAGTGTATCTAAACCGTTTCTAGTGTCTAGGTTCATTTAGATTTGGAGTGAACTTAGACACTAAAAGAGGTCTAGATACACTTCCTTCACAAAGCTAAAATATCTTATATTTTGGAACGGAGGGAGTACAAGTTAATTGCAAAAAACCGTGATAATCGCGCGAGAAGTTAAAAAATCCACCACTTTTGAGCAAATTCGCAAAAATCCACATACATTGAGTCTGTGGCTTGCAGTGTGCACCAACGCTAGGATTTAGCCGCACTAATGACATTTCTAACAGCGGGACCCTCTGTTAGGGGTGACATGGCACGACAATTACAGTTGAGCATGGCAGAAGCGAGAAGAATGTTAAAATAGGGGGTTTCTGTCATTTTTTGTGGACCCCACTTGTCTACTCCTCTCTCCTCTCTTCTTTAATTCTTATTTTTTTCCTATTTTCTGTGGATCCCACTTGTCAGCTGACAATTAGGGGCATACTACTGTAGCCATGCCAGCTGCCGGCGCCCCTACCCACCGGCATAACCACCCTTGTCCTGGCCACTAGCACCGTCTCTCCCAACACCACATCCGCCCAAGTCAGCGGCAGCGCCCCTCCCAACTACCTCCATCCTTGCCGCTAGCACTGCCCCTCCCAACCACAACCTCTCTCCCTGCCGGCACACGCCCATCCCCGCCACCGACCCTGGGCAGCGCCCATCCCTGCCACTACCGCTGGCTAGCGCCCATGCCCGCCACCAGCCCTAGGCAGCCCCCATCCCGCCACCGCCCTTGTCCATTGGTCCTCTTCTGACCTGTTTCGCACGCTTGCTGGAGTTTGGGGGTGGCGCGCAAAGAGGGCTCACAGAGCTCGGAATCCGCGCGTGGAGAGCCACCACCTCCTCCCCGGCGCACGGCGAGGCGGGCCGTCTGTGAGCACGGCGACACAGACAGAGGAAGAAGAAGCCAATTCTCTCCCCCTTTTTTCTATTTTTTTAGAGAGAGGATTATTTTGGAAAAACCCAAAATTTGTTCTCAGTTCTCACCCTAACCATCACAAATGTGCCATGTCACCCCTGACAGTGGGTCCCGCTATCAGAAATATTGTTAGCACGACCAAATCCCAACGTTGGAGCACATTGCAAGCCACATACTCAATGCATGTGGATTTATGCGAATCTGCTCAAAAGTGGTGGATTTTTGAACTTCTCGTGGTTTTTTGCAATTAACTATGAATTATACTCATATATTTTATACTCAATTTGGATCAAAAGAACATAATGTCAAGGTATTGGTGGTTGAATTATCATTTTCAAGACTGTGCAAATACAAAACAATCTACATTTTGGTGCTAGTTGGTATGACATATGAAAATGATGTCTAAAAATAATATAGTTTGTGGTGGTAGGCGTGCATTTTCAGATTTTGTGGCATGAATCAGTAGTAGGAAGTAATCACTCAAGCATGTACATAGATTCTGTGTACCTAAGCATAACATAACAATCAATAAAAACTAGTACCTATATGTAGTGTTAGTCGGTCTCCAGATTTGTATGGTCCCATCAAGTGAACCTGTTACTAATACATCGTGTTTGGGTAGCCAACAAAGAGCATTGAGGCGGTCTGTATGTCCTTCGAGCGTACCGACACAACTGTGTTTCTCTGGGTCCCAGACCTTAAGTATGAAACGACAAATTAGTACTCCTTGATGAACAAATAGAGTTTATATATTATTTGGCTGAAGAAGCCGACCCCATATGTAGATTACTGTACCTTTGCAAGACCACTCGAAGATCCAACAATCAGGAACTGCCGAACATAGTGAAGCTGTTTATCTTCAAAATATTGAAGACAAAACAGACCGCCGGGTTGCTCATCAAACATGATGTTGCTCTTATCAGTGAAAATGTTCCAGATCTGTGAATTCGAAGTGCAGAGTAAGATTCAAAGGAACATATCTTTGATGACAAACCATATAGAAATTTGGTTAACTAAATTCAATAGAGGAAGGAAAAACCTTGACTCTGCGATCCAGGGAAGCACTCGCAAAGGTGACGCTGTCCTTCGGGTGAAACGTTACTTGTGTGACTCTGTTATAGTGGCCTTCAAATTTCCGCATACACTCCCAGCCCTTGTTCCAGTCCCAAAGCTTAATAAGGTGGTCATCAGATGCCGATAGCACGAAAGAAAAAATTGGATTCACAGCCAAAGACATGATATGGGTGTCATGAGCTTCGAATTTGCTGACTTCTTCCATTGTATCATAACTGTACACATGAATGTACCCATAGCCATCCCCAGCTACAAGCCAATTCTTCCGCTCGATGAATTTTGCAGAATATACTAGAATCGGAGATTTTATGTCAGAAAAACAATGGTTCATGTGTCAGGAAGTTCACGGAGCTGATTAGTGCTCCTGATTTTATATTAAAAATCAAGATGCATTTAGAAACATCAAGAGGAAGTCCTATCCATTTTAAATTTCCTTTTTGTATTAAAGAAGTTCATTATGAAGAATATCAATAGTAAATTCAAGAAACATGCCTGGTTCGTCTATAATAACTTCAAATGATTTAACCGTTTCCTGCAAGAAAGGACATTATTTGATCAGTTTAGACGTGTTCCCATCACCATCTAGCTAAACTAGGCCTGAAGGGTGTCAAGCGGGATTACTCTCATTTTTTAACTAGAAATCCTCAAATGAACTAGAAGCGGGCCTAGGCCCTGAACCCCCACCAGCCCAATGCAACATATGTACAACCAAAACCGAAACCACAAACTAGTGCAAGAAATACCCACGCCAACCCGAAACCGGAGACACAGCTAGCCAACTGCGAAAAGCATGCCACACACCCTTATTTGAAGAAGCCAGATTTGGTATTGAGCATCAACGACCAAGAGGAGAACCGATTGATAAAATCAGCACGATTGGCTTGCAGTTGACAGGAATATCCTAAGAAAAGTCCATGTTACACACAGAGAGTAAAACCTTCTGTTTGAATCCAGGCTACAAAAATGTACAACTAGGGGCCTAGAGCCCTAGACCCAACCATGCCAGTAACCAGGAGCAACATCTTGAGATCCTCATGGCAAATTATGTCGGGTATTCTACCACACTTGCTTCCTGTGTGTGCTTTAGGAGAGCCTGTAACACCACAAGGGAGAAAGGCGGATAACATTATCATGTACCTTCTTTTGGTAGTTCCAAATGCAGACATTACCCCTACAGTTACTCGTCAATATCCTGCATTTCACAATTGAAAAGAAAAACATGGATTCTTTATAAACTGATCGTTTGCACTTTCTTAGCGCTTTCTTAATGCAAATGATGTGCTCACAGTTGTATTCGAGATTTTTTTTAACAAATTATCGCATGTACAAACTTACCAAGGCTCGTTTGGATGTACATCTATGGACAACACCTGCCGGTAATTCTGACTGGTTGGATGCACATCTACAGACAACACAGCTCGGCAGTTTTGACTGGCTATGATCTGATCCAACCAAAGTTAGTGAAATTAATCCCCACACATGCATGCTAATTAATTGAGCTAGCAACTACGAAAATTTAAGAAAAGAATATACCTTTTCTAATTCAATCAACTGCCATCAGGTGACAATCACCAAAAACACGAAAATCAAGTAACAGAGTAAGCCAAACACATTTTCTAATTACAGTGAACTCATTAACATACAATAATTAACTTTTACTCACAACTGCACTTACCTGACCAGAGGTGGTCACATCTGTAGGATCAAACACAACAGGCAGCATAACCTCTTGCACCTCATGAACAATTCTCTTCTCTTTGGCTTTCTCAAAAAAGATAACAACAGAGGCTGGGCTAACATTCTCGAGGCCCTCATCGCGTGCTACGCTGCACTGTAGGATTAGAAAATCTTCATTGTTGGATGGTAGCTGAGTCTGCTGCTCGCGCATTGTCACGGTGAGAGTGTAGGTACACCTTGGTGGCACAATGTTGCGAAGCGGCAGCTTTGTTTGGTATATCCTTGGCGTTTTTGCGGCAAGTCTGAAGGCGATACGGTCATTTGTGTTGTTTGTTAGGTATAACAAGCAGGAGTTCAACCTTTTTGGCTCAAGATGGAAGCATAGACGCTCAGGTAGCACACTCAGCAGCAATGTGGGACTAACTCCAGGCTAAATGGGAGAAGGACATGGGGTTAGGAGGGCTAAAAGAAGATACAAATCTCATTCAAAAAGTAAGAAAAATGATAAAATGGATAGTACTTTGCTAAATGCACTTTGCATAATAATTATATGTTTCATAAAGAATGCTTAATTTCTTAAAAAAAGCCTTTTTTTACACCTTCATCTGGACTAATCAAAGTTACAGTATACATCATGTAATTTTGTTGCTAGCAATTATAAGAAAATGTCCTTTTGTGAAAGAGTCTCGCGGTTTTTTAAAGAGTTCCGTGCTTTCGACTTAAAGTGTCCACTCAAGTATCCGTTAGTCAAGATCTAAATGGCCAATATTTTAATTGTATTTAATCTAGCGCTTACAATGTGAGCTTTTGGTGATGAGATTTAATTATAGGATTCCGTAGTGTTAGTCAACTAGAGTAAAGAAATGCCATGTTTTCTTGGTTGGGAACCATAACACAAGGTTGAAATTCATAGAGATTAGGAGAAGTTGAAACCATTATTTTTTGTGTAGTTAACATGCAGTACTTATTCTGATTGAGAATTACATTGTACATGGTAGAGGATTGAGAAAAAGTAGAGATGAACAGATAGAACATAACAATCTGAGCTTTCTTAAACCAAAACATCATTTAAGAAAAAATAAGTTACCTCTCCTACTGTTTTTTGTTTTTTGCGGGGATCTCTCCGTTGGATCGACTGACATCATATGACGACCGAGAAAATCATGAAAAAAATCAAAATTATGGCAACACATATCTTTTTGTTTGCAACTAATATACTCTATATTAGGAAGAATTTAGAACGTAATGCCACTGGAGCTTACCGGACTTCGGTAGGAGGACAACTCATGGCGGAGGCTGGACATGAGATGAGACCGCGATGTAGTGCATGAGGATGTGATATCCTGCAATAATTAAAATTCTTACAGAGATTTTGGTTGCAAATATATTATTGAAGGGAACTTCTCTAAAAAATGGTGTAGTCGAACCAAAACGGTCATTGTGTTGGATTTTTTCAAAACAAGTTTTCCAAGTGCATACTTCTGTAAACTGTATCATACTGACTAGGCTGTTTATGCTCCAGAATTCAATACCTCATCTAACATTGAACCTGAATATGCACTCTTCAGAGTTTTGACGATTTCCCGTATGGAAGGCCTTTGCATCCCATTGAGCTTGATACACCTAAATGCAGTTTGGATGCATAGTTTGAGTTGACCAATGCAAGTGGTATCTAATGATGGGTACTTCTGTTTCATGTATCCATATCCCCATTCATGTACCTAACAGATTAACAACGAGGAGACTAATTAAACAAATGCTAGGCTATCTGGTTAATTCGGTGTTCGCAAGTCTCTGGTCATCTGTTAGGAATAAGTAAATAACTACTGCATAGTTCCATTCATCAAGGACAATTGCCTTACTTTGTCGATTAAATCTGAGCCACAGTGGTTTGTAGGTGATGGCGCATTTCCCAGTCCTGTCACAATCTGCATGATTAAGAGACCTAACCTGTATATGTCTGACTGCACTGAGATTTCTCCCTGTTTAAAATATTCTGGAGCCATGTATCCACTGAAGCACATACAAAATACAATTTTTAAAATAACCATACTCAAACATGTAACTTAGTTGAACAAAGTGGGAAAATTAGAGATATATGAATCAAGAGATTACATTGCTCGCAAACCATATTCTGAGCTATTTGCAGATAGCTTGTCATAGAGATTTGATACACCAACATCTGAAAGTTTAGGCACCATATTTGAATCCAGTAATATGTCTTCAGGAGTAAGAGGCGTATCAATAATAGGTACGTTTGACTCTGTATGCAAGAAATGCAACCCCTCACAAATGCCTATAATTATTCTAAAGCGCGCATTCCAATCCAGTTTGCAAGATTCATCTGTACAGTGGAACAATTGGTGTCTTATAAACATTAGATCTATACAAGGATAAATGTATAAACTCGTGTTTTCCTGTCTATGGTAGATATATACCTTGTTATTGGTTGTCATACACTATAACATTTTTATTTCATTTTACGATAACAATAATAATAAGCACAAACAAACACCATAATAACTTCTAAGAAAATATGCAAAAGGTGGTTATGCAAAAGCGGCTATTATAATCCATTATAATGTCAAAAACAAGCTAATAGTGCTCAGTCCAAACATTGATGCTCGGCAGGGCCGATTCTGATAGGTCGCGGGCCTGGTGCAAGGCAAAAAAAAAAAGAGGGCACTATACACAAATAGTTATAGAGCTTGCTTTGATATTTCAGTACCAAGTCGTATAATTCTCAAAAAAAGGTACCAAGTTATATGTCAAACAAAATTCTCAATCGATACTTTACATAAAAGAAAGTACTCATGACCTGGATCAGGATTGAAGGCTTCAAGCTTGAGTGAACTCTTGCTTCCACCGCCGCAATCTGCTTCTCGCCGCCGGCGTCGGCGTACCCTTGGAAGCCCTGCCACCAATCACATATATTCCCTTTATATCCCACCTTCTTCTCTCAAGGTTGTCCGTAGACACGTTCAAATTGAATAAGGATGGGTAGACTAGATGAATAAGAACAAGTATATATGAGATTGAGAAGGGAACTGTTGGAAAGCAGCAAGTCGAGATCTTCTCCACCATTATTTTCCTCCAAACGGCAAGAAATCAGGGTAGTGGGCACCTTGTCATTGGCATGATGGGAAGCGAGGAGTCTAGAGGAGGAGGGTCTCGATGGAGGCGTTCTGTCTACGAGACTACGACTCTTTTTTTAGTACTAGCAAAAATGCCCATGCGTTGCACCGGGATTAAAAAATATGTGTCAAGAAGAAGCACACGGTACTCTTTTTTGGTGCAGCTAGGAAAATTGTTAGAAAACAGCCAGCAGCTTCAGCGTATCCATGACAAGCTCTATATTCTCGAACCGTCCAGTCGAAGGCTCAAAGTTGTTGTCCTATGCTAGATTTCTTGTAACGTTACATACCTGGATTGGGGCCTCTACCGACGGAGGGCCCTGTGCGGCCGCGCCGCTTGCACCTGCCCAAGGCCGGGCCTGATGCTCAGACCGCATAGGGTTAATGTTAAAAGGTGACCCGATATCATGGCATGCTCGATGGGCTCATGCCAAGTGGCACCAAACTGCTTCAATAACCTTGTTGTAATTTTTTTTTGCGAAAGAAATGAAGCTGATTCCATTAAACCAAGTTCCTTACAGAAAAGGCCAGCATAAACAGAAAAATACAGAAAGGTCCCTCTGAGCTCCAGCTTCTTCCTCGCAGCACAACACGCTCTGCCGGCGCGCCGCCGCCACTCCACCATTGAATCCTTGGACTGGGTGAAGCCCCCAAGCGGACGGGAAGTCGACAGTCCTCGGTTCCTGGGAACCTCCATCTTGCACCTCGAGCGAAGCCGGCCTGGTCAACGGAAGCAACTCCATCGAGATCTTCAAACATCGGAGCCGCCGCCTCGCGGACTCCGGCACGGGGGAGGCGCGCAGCACGCCACCTACGGGACGCGAGCACGACAAGGACGGTAGATCCGCCGTTGGCCTCCACCGGAATACCAACAGCAGAGGAGGGAACCACCGCCCACAAACGCCACTCCGGCGACGCCACCATCTCCCTAGCGCCTCCGGCAAGCTTCCTACTACTTCCTACACTATATACACGCCGAGACCCGCCGATTCCCCATCCTCCCGTCGCCGGAGCGACTGCCGGAGGGTGAGAAATCGCACGGATCTGCGGCGGCGAGGTGGGAGCAGTGGAGGGTTTCAGAAAATCGCTTCCCTACTGTAGACGGGGGGAAGGACACGGTCCAGGCTCAACTGTAGGATACCCAACATTAACCTTGTTGTAAGTTCTTTGAGAGAATTATACTTTATTGTGTTAAAAATATCTACTGCAGTATTATGCATATGTGCATCTTTTTTATAGTATGTATCGTCTGTTGCTAGAACTATTATTTGCAGCGTTGCTATATGCAAATTAATTTTCTGACATTATTTTCCAATACTTGGAACCGTGAGTAGAGTTTTAATCTCTTAGAAGGGTGAGAATTTTTAGTAAATTGAGAATCAATCATTAATTTGTTGGGTGGCTGCACCCAATTCCACCAGGGATTAAACCCCAGAATTGATGCCATGTGCATCTCTTTAAATCAAACTATTCTTTTGGTGGGAGGTAATGCTCCTATCTAGTCTGTGGTGGTGCGTGCGTGTGTGTACTCGGTATTTCTAAAAAGGAATTTTAGTGAGTTGGTGGCAGAACTAGATTTGCAGCATGCAAGATCTCAGAAGAGCGTGATACTTCAACACGTAAACATGATAATCAATTTTTTTAGATCAAGCGCTGCGATTATATTTAAATCAAACTGAATCCAGTACCATTGCAGCGTTTGATCTTAAAAAAACTCTATGGTCAATTTATGGAGTTTTGATAGTGTGTGTTTCTACAATTCCAGTTAAACATATCTTTGTAAATTCACATCCTTGGACGATTCTTTTGGGCATATGGTTCCGGTAACCTGGTCAGAAATTAGTTCTGATGATTGCCCTTAGATGTTGAATTACACTGATGATAGACATCTTACCATATCAAGATTCATATTTGATTCCTCTTGGCTGAGATGTTGAATTTTGGCTTCAAATCTAATGCAATGCAGTGGCTTCAAATCTGACCCTTCGACTTCCATTAAATTTAATCCAGCGCGCTATTTGTATCACTATTGAAAAAATCATCCGAATCAACGATTAATAGGCCGATTAATCGCTACTCGATAACTGATCGTGTCGATTACCATTAATCTGTTGTATTAACCGTTTAGCCCGACTAATCACTCTGATAGTCTGATTACTAGGTGTGTTCCCGATTAATTACTACACTTTGGGTCAAAAAGGTTGGAAAGTTGTCAACGCATATCGCCCGTCCAGCCGCTACCCCGCCCAAATCAAGTAGGATTGCGAATCTCCAACTCGATTTCCGGACTCTTGGAGCTCAATTCCGTTGTTGCTACCAGTTCCTTGACGTCACTGACCAATTCCTCGTTGTTTTCGACTAGACCTCGTATATAGGAGCTCGAACACCTTAAGGAGCTCGTCCGGGAGCTCCAGGCCACCTTCAATAGGGTAGGTGGTTGAGGTTCAAGAGGGGTCTTACCCTGGGTAGATGGTGGGAGAAGAGAAACTCTATAGGTCAGAGGAGAAGGAACGTGGTGCCAGCAGGTGGATCCTGAGTTACTTGTGACCCTCAAAATTATGTCATGGAGGAGAATCATATATGTTTTTGTGGACTTTTGGGCACTAGAGAAGTAGGGCTGGAAATATAGAGGCCCATATACTATTTCTTTCTTATATACACATGTTTTAAATGCTAATTTCTGTAGGTTGCACCGATTAATAGCCAACCGATTAAATTAGTTAATCCTCCAAATTCTAATTAATCGCTATCCCCAAGCCGACCGAGCAGTTAAGGATTACCAATTTTCTTAATATTGATTTGTATATGGTCCATAAAGGGAGTTAAAAGGAAAAAAGGTTTGTATCCTCACATGTACCATAGATATGGTCTCTGCGGTTGTGTCACCTTGATACGATGGTTAAATTAAAAAAAAATCTATTTATTCAATAGCTTACCATCGATATACTTGTTAAGGCTTCCACCCTGCGCATACTCGTGGCATAGGTAAGACTCTACCTCGTCCGTAAGAATATATCTTCCGTTATGCTTGACCACTTTCCTCTTCTTCTCATAGCAAAATCCAATTAACCCTAATACATTTCCGTGCTCCACCTTCATGAGATTGCTAACTTCATTCCGAAACACGTTGTCAGAAGCTGCCACGTAACTTCCACCGAACCTCTTCACAGAAATCTCTTCCCCAGAGTGCAGTATACCCTGTTTAACTTATCTTATATTAATATATGGTAGAAAAGATGTGATACCCGCAAAAAAATGATAAGATGAGGCATGGTTGAAGGAAGAGAAATACCTTAAAAACTGTTGCAAATGTAGGTTTAGACACTACCCGTCCTGTAGAGAAATTGTTTGTGATTTCACGCAGAAACTCTAATGGGAGTTCAATAGTAAGAATGGGCGACTTGTTTTCCAGGCGATTATCTTCACTTTCCAATCCTGATAGCATAACATTCCTACCACCTAAGAGCAAAGTCAGCAAATGGCGTGAGCTGCTACAGTGTGCAGTTCATGTTTCATGGTTTAATGAAACGACCTACAAGAATAATCAGGTACCAAACTGGTTTAGACCTAAGTATTTTGCATACTATGTGGTCGCACCCATATTAAGCAAAGAGTAGAAATAAGCTATGAAATGGAACATTTCAGAGTAGTAAGTACTAACCTGGAGGTCTCTCTGTGTCGGGAAGGTAAATTTCGCTATCGTGGAACTATCAATGACACAATGTAATCAAGTGAGAATGAATATGTAGTTACCCCATGCAGCTTAGATAACAAAACACAATTTTCTTAAGAAGTTGGAGATACATCATGAAGGGTGCTATATAGTCCTTGGTCGGTGTTAAAAACTTAAAATATATGCAACTAATTTCTAGAAAGACATGTCTCCTGTACTAAATGGAATTAATGGTGATACCTTTGATTCATCCTTAATTTCCACATTACTTAGTCTACTAGCAATCTCGTTCATGGTAGGCCTTTTACGTGGGTCCTCCTGCGTGCAGTTTACAGCGATCTCAATACAAGACCTCACTTGTTTGCAATCTATTTCAAGTGATTCATAAGCTGGTATCTCTTGTAATCTTTTCCTCCAGTTACTATGTACCTTAAAAAATGAAGCAAGGAGTACATGCATGTATATAGAGATTAGTATCCTGGAGAAAAATTAGAGATGCAAGTGGATCAACATTAGTGTACCCTCTACCATGTTTACTTTAACAAAATGAACAAACTTTTTTGATGACATCATCATTTTAGGAAAGTTAGTTCATTTTTTTGAACTAAAGAGGGTAAAGGGCACCCTAATAGTGACCGACTTGTATATCTATGAATAGTGCAAGAACATGATGGAGGAAGTACATGTTACTTCATTGATGAAACTCTAGAAGTATGTTGGCACCATTTCCCTTATGTCTCACCTACTTTTTTAGGTCCTTTGATTCAAAGGAATCCCACAGGAATTTTGAAGGATTTTGATCCTTGGTAATTTTTCCTGTGTGCATCGTTTGATTCATAGAATTAGATCCTTAGGATTTTCCCCTTAGGATTCCATTACACTATGTTTTGTAGGAAAATTTGCATCCTCTCAAACCTCATGCTACAATTCCTTTGTTTTTCATGTGATTCAAACACTTTTTGAAGAAAATTCCTCTAGGTTTTAAATCCTGCAGGATTCGACTAGACATGACACTCGAATACTATGTTTTCCCATTTATGTGTTTTGAGAATCTTGAAAATTAGACATGCCCTTAGTTTTTTACCACAAGGTAATGGAAGCAATAAAGGATTTGTTTTGTGGAAATCTTAAACCATTGCAGTGTAGCCATATTGCAACAAAAGCAACTCGCTGCAAACTATTTCAATTGCAAAGTTATTTTAACAAGTGAATCAATTTTCGATAATCACATTTGTTTCAAGATTCGGGTACATTATTAGTTCTAGAGGAAAAGGGTGACCCATGAAGAGAGGTGGTGTTTGTGGAGGTATGACAAAATTGACTAGGATTTTGTTTTTTCTGGAAATTGGTTCTTAGAGGAGGGTCCACCACGGGAGGGAGGTAGACTAGGGCGATCGGGAGGAGATCGTGAGAGATATAGGGTTTCCATCTCGGTGGGTGGTTTCGTTCGGCTCCAATGGTGATTCCGGCAGCATGATCGCATCTGGAGGCAAGGTGTTGGTCTCATCTTCATGCGCTAGGGTGTAGGGGAGAAGGTGCTTGTAGTTGTTTTGCCTAGAGAGCCATGTTGAAGGAACGTGAGACCCCGTCAAATTCCCCGCCAGGGGCATCGACGATAGCACAATCTCTCCGACTAAGGGTGATGAGGGGGTGTCTGCAGGTCTGTTTGCGACCCTTCCTGATCTGGTTCTAATGGAAAAGGAAACTGAAGGAATTGTCATAGAAAACACAGAACCGATCCATGTCCCTAAACCTAGATGGGATGCGGTTAGGAACGAAGGTCTTCATGCCTCAAAGATTGATCATTAGCAATCTAGAGAGAGAAATGCAACAGGCTTGGGGTCTTCACCATCCTGCACAATTCAAGGACGTAGGTGAGAACGGATTTATTGTGCACTTTAATTCAGAAGGGGATTGAAAACATGCGATCCACAATGGTCCATGGCAGTTCGAATTTCACCCTTACTGCTCCAAAAGTATGATGGAGTTGTAAGGCCATTGTACATGGTGTTTGATAAGATGGAAGATCTTCCTCTGGATAAAATGAATAAGGCTTATGGAAAATTAATTGGAGGTTGGATTGGTGATTTTCTAAAAGTTGATGTGGATGAGGATGGGACACATGATTGAGTTCAAGTTTCACCATGTGTTCCACGGGATCGAGAAGTGCCAGAAGTGGGCAGACACCCACGTGTTAGTCGTCAAGGCCAAGGACAGCGTCTACAACCCGGAAGCTCCACCCACAGCTGCCGCCAAAGGAAGGCCGGAGCTCGGATAGAAGAAGTCCAAGGCATTGAAGGCCATGGGTCCGCCTGTCGAATGGCTTCATGCATTGATCAAGAAGTGCATGGCCGATGTGAAATCCCATGCCAACAAGAGGGAGGAGAAGTCTGAAGAAAGGTGGAGCCAGCTTCCGCAGAACCAAGGCAAGAATCTCGACCTTCTCAAGGCCAACTTCACCGCGAAGAATAGGAACACGGACCTGGCATTCCTCATGGGAGGCGAGGACACTTCGGCGATGAGCCCCAACTTCAAGGCGTGGTACACAGCGCGCCGCAACGCCATTCTGGACAAGGACCTCCCCGCCATGGGCACGCCGACAACCACGCCGAGCTCTATGCCAACACTTTCTGCCACCACTGCTTTGTCAAGCTCTGCCTCCACGTCTTCCAACCCATCGTCGAGCCCTACTACAACAGCTACGCGGAGGATTCTATCCCCGTGGATGAGTGATCCTTTTTTTAATAATTTGAAAGCCGGACCTGGGCTACCTGCTTTCGATCGCCGAACTGCATGTTTGGGCAAGAGTGTGTCGAACTTGTGGTGATTTTTATGGTGGGAAGAAGAACCAAACCTTCTGGACTCGGGCTTCATTAGCATAAACCCAATGGTTTTCCTTCGGGCTTCTCACCTCATCTGACCTCTCCTCTCTCTCCCACCAGTGCGAGTAGAGGAAGAATCATAATAGTTCCTAAACATGTTCCTTTTAGGAGGTAGGTCTCTTACCCTAGGTCTCTCTCCCACCCTTGGCCAAGGCCACCGAAGAGGTTTGGTTCTGGTACTTATACAAGGAGGCCGAGAAACATGAATGCTAATTTTGTGGGTGCGAAGGATCGTCCGGTCTTGAGTCCTAAGAGTGGGAAAAGACACCCAAGAGAGATTTTTGTTCTGCTTACAAAATATGATCATGTTGGCACCTCTTTTGGGCAGGAGAATGATGGTAGACTTGCTCAGTTTTGAGAGGTTGGAAGAAAATTATGCTACGTCGCAGAGTCCACCGGGGCCAATGAATCTCTTGTCCTTGAACGGTCTTGGCTTGGGGTTGGGTGCGACTGTTGGCGAACTTCGTGACCTCATTAGGTCCCACAACCCATAGGTTGTTCTCTTAAGTGAAACAAAACAGAAAAACAAGTCAATGGAGAGGCTCCAATGTAGCTTGGGCTATAGACATGGTGTGTGTGTGTGGATGGGAAGGGTAAACGTGGAGGTTTAGCTTTGTGGTAGAGAGATGGGATCGAGGTCCTAGTTTGTCCATGGTGCCAGTATTATATTGATGTAAAAATTAAGAGTGAAGTTGGCGAGTGCCGGTTCACATGAATTTGTGGAAAACCGAGAGCAGAGTTGAGGGGAAAGACATGAGAGGTCCTTAGATACTTGCAATCTCAAGACGACTTTCCGTGGATGTAGGGATGAAAGTGGAGCTGAAAGTTTCCAACTTTTCCACGGAAAAATGGAAACGGAATGAAAAGGAAATAGAAACGGAATTTTGCAAAACGGAAATGAAAATGGAATTGGTTTGGTGGAAATGGAAACAAAAACGGAACAATATTTTCCGACGGAACAAATGCGGAAATAGAATTCCCGTTTCCGTCTAATATGAAATTTCCGTTTAGGGTTAATGTGCATGGACATGTCTAACAGACCCATTACATGATCTTGTCAAACCAAACTTACAAAGCTGCTGATCCTAGAACCGGCGACCATGTAATCCCTTCACGCATTCGAGTAGGCTTCCATGATTTAATCTTTCATTATTCCCTTATAAACCGTGCAATCAGGGAACAACTTTGTTGGTTTTCTTGAACGCTTGAGATTTGTTGCATAATTTCAGAATTCTCTTGGTTCCGGGTAAAAACTGCATTGTTCCGCGTCTACACCGTATTCGGTCCATATCTGTTTCCGATATATCTATTTTTTATTTTATTTCCGGGGTTTCTATATTCGTTCCCGCTTTCATAAAAAATTATGAAAACAAATGTAGCACCACTCAATTCTGTCCGTTTTCGCTCAGTTTTCATCCCTACATGGATGTGTGCCAACGATTTTAATGAGATTTTGAAACAATAAGAGAAATTAGGTCAGAATGAGAAAAGTGCGTCTCAAATGACTGTTTAGAGATTGTTTGATGGACTTCCGTCTTATGGATCTTGGTTATTCAGGCTATGACTATACTTGGTACAATAAGCGAGATGGGGTTGCTAATGTTCAGTGCAGACTAGATCATGCTACGGAAAATGTATCATTTTTATCTATGTTCCTATGACACATGTACAACATGTGGCCACGGAGGAGTCTGGTCATTAAGGTTGCGTCTATGACAACACACAAATCATCCCCACTCGGAAGTTTATGTTTGAACAGATGTGGATGAAGCACAATATGACTAGATGATACAGTGTGAGAAGGTAATCTGAATGGGTTGTGGAAGAGGCTGGGTGAGGTATCTAAACACATGAAAAGGTGGAAATTTGAGACCTTTGGGTATGTTCATTAGGAGATGAAAAAAATTGAAGGCAGAACTTAAGGATGCAAAAATTCGTGTGATCACATCTGGATCCTCACTGGAGGTACGGGATGTGGAACGTAAGCTCCATGAGGTGTATGATAAGGAAGAAATCATGTATAGGATGAGGTCAAGGCAGGAGTAGCTACACGCAGGTGTGATATAAAGTTTTTCAAAACCGGAGAAAAAATACTATTCGTTTCCTACAAAGGGATGATGGGATTCGATGTGAGACTGATGAGGGTATGCATGGTATGGCTTGGGAATTCTATAGCTCTATGTATGCTTTGGAGGGGGCTGATCACATGGATTGGATCCTTGATAGTATTGGGGAATTTGTAGAGGATATGAACAAGAAGTTGACAACAACTATCTCGGACAAGGAAATAGAAAAGGCAAGAACTGCTCTGCGCTGACAACCTCGGCGGCCTGGTCTGCACAATACTGTAGGCGGGAGCTTATTCTGGTGGCCTCCTGGCGCCGAGGTTGAATTTTTTTAAAATGGGCAAAAAAGTTCACCGGGGCCTGATGGGCTGCCGACTTTGTTCTATCAACGCCACTGGGGTAGTGAAGACGGAGGTCTGTAATGTGTGAAGGATTTTTTTGGCGGGAAATGCCTGTCCTGCTGATTTCAACGACAATACCCTTGTGTTAACCCCGAAGGTAAATTCACATGAAACACTGGTTTAGTTCTGTCCTATTAGCTTTTGTAATGTCTTGTATAAGTTGGCATCAAAAGTTTTGGCGAATCGGTTAAAGCTAATACTACCAGTTTCAATTTCGGAGGAACAAAGTGCAGTTGTACCAGGTAGACTCATAGACAATGTTTTTGTGGCCTATGAATGCACACATGCTATAAGGAAAAGGAAAACCGCACTTTCTGCAGTCAAGTTAGACATGATGAAGGCCTATGATAGGATCGAGTGTATTTTTTTGGAGAAAATGATGCGGAAGATGGGTTTCTCACAGAGGTGGGTGGAGATGATTATGAGGTGTATTTCGTCAGTTATATTCTCGGCGAAATTGAATGGTGGGCTATCATACCCAATATCTCCATACCTCGTCTTGTTCTGTGTGGAAGGTTTCTCGGAGCTACTGAAGCAAGCTCAACGATATAATCTTATTAGAGTAGTGAGATTTGGTGAGGATGGTCCACATGTTACACACCTCCTCTCTGCGGATGATAGTGTTGTGTTCCTATAGGCCACCGAGGAGAGTTTGCAAACTTTGAAGGTGATTCTGCAGGATTAAGAGGTGAACTCGGGACAACGGGTTAATCTCTCCAAGTTTTCTATCTTTTTGGCAGCGGTTGTTCTACACAAAATAAGGAGGTGCTGAAGAATACTATTGGTATTGCGAGTGAAACACTGTCTGAAAAGTACCTGGGACTGCCCACAATTGTCGGTCGTTCAAAAGAAGGGTGTTTCAAAATCTCTAAGGAGAGATCTTGGGCAAAAGTGCAAGGGTATAAGGGCCAGGGGCTTTCAAAGGCAGGTAAAGGTGTGCTCATCAAATTAGTATTGCAAGTTGTGCCCGCTTATAACATGAGTTGTTTTAAATTACCTAAGAATCTCTTTAATCATTAGGCTTGGTTTCCTCACAATTCTGGTGGGGCGATACTAAGGAGCAGAAGAAAGTACATTGGGTCAGTTGGGATCGGATGTGTAAGCAGAAAGAGAAAGGAGGGCTCAATTTCAGAGACTTTGAGTATTCAATCAAGCTCTACTTTCCAAGCAAGCGTGAATGATACTCACGGAACCTGAATCATTGTGTGCTAAAGTCCTCAAGGCCAGATATTTTAAGGATGAGGAGTTCCTGAGTGTGAGATTTCCTAGAAGGGCCTCATATACATGAAGAAGTATTATCTATGGTAGGGATCTCTTGAAGGATGGACTCATTTGGAGGATCAAAGATGGAACACAAGTTATAAGTTGAAGATAGATGGATTCCGAGAATGGTAGCTCAATGCCCACTGGGGCAAAATCTCGATGATTGTCCATAGTATGTCAAGGATTTTATGCTAACCGGTGGAAGAGGATGGGATGAACAGAAGCTCCGCCAAAATTTCTTCGATTCTGATGTTGAGAATATTCTCAAAACCCTTGTTGGCAGGGCTAATTCCTCCGGTTTAGGGCCTGTAACTTCACTAAAAATGGATTGTTTATGGTGAAATCTTCCTATCACCTGGCTATGCAGAAAAATAAGATAGAAGCGGATGGTGCTGAATCTTCAAGAATGGTCAACGATCACAAAAACTGGTTAGCAATGTGGGGTGCTCAGGTACCAAAGGTGAAGGTCCATGTTTGGAGATGGATTGAGATGGCCTAGCGGCGGTTAAAGAGCTCAAACAAAGAAAAATCAAAGAAGGTGTGGTCTGTCTAGTATGCGACAAAAAGAGAGCTTGTTTTTTCACCGCTTCTGGTCGTGTCCTCACTCAGCATCGGCATGGACAACGCTCAGTGATCTAACAGGGCAATTCTTGAGGAGCCACTAGGGAGATTTGTTTCCCATATGGAGATTAAAGGTTGGATGTTGGATTGGATTGGAAAGAGTGATGTGGATAGAGTATCTTGGTTTATGATGATGCTATATAATTTGTGGCAAGCAAGAAGCGATGCACGAGAGTCAAAGATGATTGAGGATCCAATGGCAGTGTCACAAAAAATTGTAGCGGTACTAGAAGAATGGCTCTCTCTGAAAGATACAATAGTGTAGAAACCATCTAAACCTGTGGAGTGCTGGCTCCCTCCAGATACACGGGCTGGTGCAAAGTCAATGCTGATGCTACTTTTGTTCGAATGATCTCATAGGTGGGGGTGGTGTGGTTGTCAGGGACCACCATGAAGGCTTCGTTGCTGGAGCACCCCCCACACGATGGATGCCGAAGGTGCTGAATTATTGGCATGTCGCCGTGTTGTTCTTCTCGCGTGGGGAAACACACATGCAGAAGGTAGTGTTGGAAACGGATAGTGAGTGCTGCTGTGAAGCTACAGAAGGTAGACAAGGATCGATCCAGGTACAGTCCGTTGGTTGAAGAAATAAAGTATATCATGGGCTGCTTCGCACAGTTTGCGGTGAAGGTGATCAGGCATTCAGCTATGGAAGTCATATACTCTTCCCCACATGACACTACCAGCTTCGACTTAGTTTTCTAAGTCGACTAAGAAATAGAAAAACTGGAACATCCTCTTTCCACATGACACAACTTGGGATGGAATCGGCAAGGGGCAGTAAAATTGTGCAGCAAACTAATTTGACCGTCTAAAATTGTGTAACATAGACAACCATGAGTGGATAGATAGAGAGGGAAACTATTCTTACATGCTCAATACATTCACGGTCGTCCATGTCAGAAATATTCCAATAGCCCGTTCCAGTCATTATCCTTTTAATTATAACGCCCAAACTAAATATGTCATACTTTCTAGAGATTGATTGTTTGTTTATAAACTCTGGTGGCAAGTATCCACTGCATGAATGATAAGAATAAAGTTAGAGAAAAATAAAATAAAATAAAATAAAATATAGCTGGTAATAATTATGAGTTCAAATTATAAACATTAATCTTACATGGTCCCTAGAGGAGTCTTTGTCATTACGGTGTTTTCTTCACCCAATAGCCTTGATAAACCAAAATCTGCTATTTTCGGCATCATTTTCTCATCTAGCAATATATTATCTGGCTTTAGATCAAAATGCATAGTGCGAAGTTCATGAAGATACTTTAACCCGTGGCAAGTCCCATGGATTATTTTGAAGCGTGTGTGCCAATTAAGTTCAAGATATTTGTCTGCAAGGACAAAGGGAAGTATTCTCAAAATTCAAATTTGTATAATCAATTTCACTACAAGGTGACCAACATACTCGTCTATCAAGGACATACCAGAAAGAAACTTGCCTAGGCCTCCGTTGGGCATGAACTCAAGGCAGAGTGCCCTGTGTATTTCGACAGCATGTACCATTTTGCCTTCAAATGGAACACATACCTCCTCTGTTTCGTCACAGATTCCCACCAATTTCACAATATTCTTATGCTTGAGCCTCTTAAGGTGTTCAAATTCATTTTGAAATTGCTTGTCGTCATTGCAGGGCATGAAACGGAGCTTTTTTACAGCAATCACTTTTCCATCTTTGAACTCTCCCTATTCAACAACGTTCATACTTTCAAGATATCCGAACTTATGTGTTTTATCCATATAGTTGTAAATAATTCGAAATATAGGAATACTTAATAAAGTATCAAGCCTATTATTATATCTTCCTCAAACCAAGTTTGGCATGTCCAACTTATCAGAATAAAGATATGTCTTAAATGGGATAATATGTTACACAATGAAACAACTAGGGGGAAATACGGAAGCAAGTTATATGAGGTAAAACCAGTCATAATTTTCTAAATAAATTTTTGATTTGGTGGGCTTCCCCCAAGAATCCATTCACTCTCTTGAATATATTTAGAATGCTTTTAGGGCTAGGGGAACGAATATAGGTTCAGTCTGGGATTAGAACACATGAGAGCTATTACTTTTCACGATCAAACCAATGGGGGTAAAAAGTTGAATCAACTCTTGCTTCTTTTACATCAGTGACTCCCAGGAATGCCCACCGAAGTATACATAAATAATTGGCCAGTTGCACATGGCATAGCTTAACCTGTAAGTCTCCCCCGCGTCGTCTCCTCCAGGGCGTCACGCGGGGGGCAAAACCCTAGCTCCCGGCTGCTGCCGGCCCTCCCATCTCCCCCCCCCCCTCGTCGCCCCTAGAGGTGGTCGCCGGGAACCGCGTGGGCCATCAGTGAAGGGGGCGGCGGGGAGTTCTCTCGCGGCAGGGGCGTGGCTGGTGGCCTGGAGGGGGTTGCGCCCTGGCGGTGCCTGGAGCGCGAACGCGAGGCGGCGGCGGAGGGCCTGGTGGTTTGTCAGGGGGGGGGGTCGTCGCGATGGCGGGCAGGCGTTGCCAACGTTGCGTGGAGGCGGGCTGCTCGGCATGGAGGGCGTCGGGGGAGCTGCAGGTGTTCCCGTTGGTGGCCCTTGCAGGGCCCGATCTAGGCCAGTTTGGGCCCGATCTGGGCTAGGCGGGCCCCGTCTGGGACCCTTGGTCACCTTCGGGTGGAAGGCTCCACCTCCAGGCTGCGCGGCGGCCGGGATACCGGATCTGGACCGGGCGGGCCTGGACCTAGTGGTCACCAGACATCCGTGCTCGGGGGGTCTCGTGGGCAGCACGGAGATGTTGTGTTCTTCATGCTCGTCCCTTCGCGCCCTTGCGGACCCAGGTGGTGCTTCTCAGACCGATGGTGGTCCGGTAGTCCTGGGTGAGCGTGGTGGTGATGGTGCTGCTACTTGGAGGCAGGGATCGACGGTGACAGTTGATCCCCTGGTGGACAATTCAGCAGGGGCTAGTGGGGTGTTGGCGTGGACGACGGTTCCCTTGCTGCAGTGCGGCGACGGGGCTTCACGGGCCCTGGGGGCTTGGCCGGGCCAGGAGGGTCTGGTTTGCCCTGCGGCTGTATCCGGTCGGCTACCGCCTTCTGGTGGTGGAGGTAGTTCCCTCTCGCGCATTGTTGTCCTGACAACCCTCCCGAAGCTCCCTCTTTTCTGTCTTATCGGCCTTGCTTCGTGGCTCACGGTGCGACGGTGATGACGGCTGCAAGACCGTGGTGGCGTGCGTTGGCGGGCGGCGAGCATGGTGGAGCACTGCGAAGCGTCCGGGAGGGTGGTTTTTTTGAGGGGTCGGGAGAAATCCTTATCGTCTTGACACCGACGCAGTGACGCCTGCGGGTGCCACCGTCCTTCCTGAAGGGCATCGGGTGTACTTCTTTCCCACCTCCCGAAGTGTACCGGGGGAAACGCTACGACCTGTCCGGACAGCAGCGTCGTCATCATCGCTTTCCTTCTTGGAGGTGTTGCTTGGTGCGTGGCGCTTCGAAGTGCTAGGCAAGTGGTGGAATTTAGATGGAGGGCGCAATGGTTGAGGGTCATCCTCGTTTTCGTCAAGCCACTGTTATCGGTTTTGCTTTCTTTTCTTTTTCTTTCTTTTTCGTTTTCTCTGTTGTTTTTTTTGGGTGATGTGCTGTCTGGCCCAGCAGCGGTCTCAAATGGGACACATGCATGTTTCGAGTAGTATACATAAATAATATTACTACTACCATATGTAATTAGTAAGGGCGGCGTACCTTGTAAACCTCTCCAGACGCCCCACCACCAAGTTTTCTCGCCGGGTCGAAATTGTTTGTAATCTCCTTTAACAATTTGAATGGTAGTTTCCCTGCCTCATTAGTGTCATCACTCATACCTGGCAACTTGTTACCCATGGTATTTAGTCAAGAGCGTGTGTTCTTCAGAGAAGGTTCTTTTACAAAAATCAGTATGAACAAGCTGTATAACTTGCTTGTCCTCTCTGCAACTCGCCCTCTCTTTCAGAGCTTTTGCACAAAAGTAATGGCCAACTTAAACTTTCAACGTTATATGTTTTTTCAGCACATAGGCCACATCGTGCTGGCCAAAATGATGGTCAAAGTTGAACCTCAAAAAACGTACGCGCCATGTAATTGTCGATGGAAGGAGTAGTTAAGCATACAGTCATGAAATCTATAGATCTATCGTCAATTTATTACATGCTCTTAATACTACAAGAATCCATATCTCATCTATCACAAACCGACTATCATCATTTGAGTGTGTCTACTACTATCCATCACTCCATAGTTTATCAAGACATATCTAAATCTATATTTTTCTTTATGTAAAATAGATCTGATTTTATTTTAAACCAGGCTAACATAAAGTTTTATTATGGCAAGCATTAGCACCACACTCTAAATTAGTGATCGGTTTGGCACTTCTCCTCCGCTTGACCTCTAGCAAATAAAGCAACTGATCGAGCTTTCACAAATCAGATGGATCCATTGAAGCAAAACACAGGAAGCATGCGCCCAGCGGCCGATCTGCCAGATTAAGGTATTTCCTCCGGATCCAAATTAATGTTCTTAACTTTGTCTATATTCAAATGTATCTAGCACTAAAACATAATTAGATACATCTGAATCTAGACAAATCTGAGAATAATAATTAGGATCGGAGGAAGTAAGATCTACCACTAAAGCTAGATCTGCCATCATACGGATCAGCAACAAAGTTTCTGAAGCAGAGCAGATTTAGAGGGGGCATCGACCGAGCAGCGGGGAACGCACTAACCTGATAAACGCCTGCAGGTAGCACTCCTCAAACGCAATGGAAGGAGAATAGGCAGCTAGTAGTTTGCTTGCTCTTTGGCTAGATATCCTCTCTCCAGATACATGGCCGGGGCATCTACCAGGCTTCTCACTGTCCTATATATTGAACTGGTTGGACAAATGTAGTATTAACTAACGCGCAGTGTAGTGCGTCTTTTCTCTCACGACTTCGGGTCCTACATGGTGTCCGGCCTATTATTGTTCAGCGATACAGTCATACAGCAGATCACCGTCTCGTATGAATGCAACCCCAGACCTCAGTTGGTGAGGTGCACATGCAGCCGAACTAAACAACCTGTTCTTTTCTGTTGTGGATAAGAATATATTATAAGATGATCCTTTATACTCCCTCCATTCAGAAATAACTGACTTGATTTTGTCTAGATTCAAATGTATCTATACACTAAAATATGTCTAGATACATACGAATCTAGATAAATCTAAGTCACTTATTTTTAGACGGATGGTATATAGCTTTACCTTAAAAGTGGTTTATGGGAAGCCAAAAACCTGTTATACGGGATCAAAAGTGGCATGTCAGATTAGAAACCTAAATACATACCGAACAATTACGAAAGCCCGGCAAAATTCAAGAACAAACGATAGATCAAGTTCATACAAACATAGATAGTGTTAGAAATATGTCCTCGAGGCAATAATGGTTTGGAGGGTTGACAAAGAGCCCGCCTCTCTCTCCCGTGAATCTTCGTCCATGCAAAGGGAAGGGCCAGATAGGGAGGTGGTGTTTTGACTCACGGGTGTAAATGAATCTATTATAAAAAATTGCATAGAAAACAAAATTTAAGATGTCAAAAAGTATTGAACATAAATTTCGCATGTACATATGAATATTCTATATTGATACACAAGTTTTTTTTAGAAAAAATAAACATGTTATGTGGCCTGTGTAAAAAATACAAAAAAATGTCCATGAATTTTTCCAACAGGTAGGCCAGCTCTACGCAGCAGACCGGAGCTGGCGGCGAGAACCAAGGTCTATTACCACAACAAGACCTGGGAAGAAACGAAAACGAAGGTCGGTTGTTAGAATCGCGACAAGCAAATAATGAAGAACGAAAATAAAATCGCAGGAAGGGGGCACAGATTTAACGTGGAAAAACCTCTCCAACAAAAAGACAAAAAAACCACGGGCGCCAGCCAGCGAAACTTCACTATAATGGGTTGCATCGACGGCTTACAAGAGATATATATATATAACGGTATAAACCTAGATCTTCAACGATATGTACCGGGGGGGACGGGGATGGGCCTCGCTTCGCTCGTCAGAAGTAAGAATCCTTAATTGAATTTGGATCATACTTTAACAAACTTCACCTTGAGAAAAAAATCTGTCTTGTAGCATCAACAACAACCATCTCCCTGAACAAACAGAGAAAGTACTTTCAGCACCAACAACCACTTAGGCTAAACAGTTATACCAAATAAGCTTGAGCATAGCTCAAAATTTAGCAACAGGAACAGGTTTTGTCATCATATCAACAGGATTATCATGAGTGCTTATCTTGCATACCTTTAGTGTACCTTGTGGAACAACATCACGAATATAATGGTACTTGATATCAATGTGCTTTGTTCTCTCATGGAACATCTGATCCTTAGTGAGGAATATTGCACTTTGACTGTCACAGAACAGGTTAATGCAAGAATCATCATGACAAAGCTCAGCATACAAACCCTTCAAACAAACAGACTCTTTGCAAGCTTCAACAATAGTCATATATTCTGCTTCGATTGTAGATAGAGCAACGATTGGTTGCAGCGTTTCCTTCCAACTCACAGCACATCCATCTACCGTGAACACATAAACTATGAGGGACCTCCTCTTATCCAAATCGATAGCAAAATATGAATCCATATAGCATGCGAGTCCCTCACCAGTCTTGCCAAACTTCAAGCAAGCATTTGATGTGCCCCGGAGGTACCTGAAAATCCACTAAATAGCTTTCCAATGTTATTTACTATGATTAGCCATGTAACGACTAACCAAACTCATAGCATATGATAAATCAGGGCGAGAACAAACCATGACATACATCAAGGAACCAACAACACTAGAATAACGAACTTGTGACATGTACTCAACATCCTCATCAAAACTAGGATATTGCAATGCTGATCATTTAAAATGAGGAGCAATAGGCATACTAACAGACTTTGCATCATGCATATTAAAACATTGGAGAACTTTCTCAACGTAACTTTGCTGACTAAAAAATAGCAACCTAGATTTTCTGTCATCTTTAATTTCCATACCTAGAATTTTCTTAGCAACACCAAGATCTTTCATCTGAAATTCACTACTTAGGTGTGCCTTCAAAGTAGTCATATCTTTCATGCTCTTGGCAACAATTAATATATCATCAACATATAACATCAAGTATATAGCTGATCAATTAACAAATTTTATATAAACACAACTACCAAAGTGAGACCTATTAAAATCTTGTGAGATCATAATTGAATCAAACCTTTTGTAACACTATCTTAGAGGTTTCTTCAAACCATATAACGATCTCTTCAATTTGCACAAAATCCTATTTTTCAGGAACCATGAACCCTTCAGGTTGGTCCATGTAAATCTCCTCCTCCGGTTCACCATGTAGAAAAGTAATCTTTACATCTAGCTGCCCAAGCTCAAGATCATGCATACGAACAATACGAAAAAAAGCACGAATAGAACTATGATTCACAACTGGAGAGAAAACATCATTATAATCAATACCTGGAATCAGGATGAAACCTTTCGCTACTAACCTTGCCTTAAACCTTGGAGGCTCATTAGGAGACAAACCTTCCTTCTTTTTGCATATTCACTTACATTGGAACCTTATTTTGTTTAGGTAATAAGTCCACAATTTCTCATGTGCTATTCTTTTCAAGCGATTACATCTCTTCTTGCATAGCAGAAACCCACTTCTCGCGATCAACGGATGCAATAACTTCATTGTATGTAGCAGGTTCAGAATCATGCTCCACCTGTTCCACACAACTCAAAGCATAACAGGCACACTCTTCAATTAAACGAGGAGGTGGAATTATGTTACGCCTCGGTCTATTTGTAGCAATAGACTCATGTGATTGTTACAAAACAGTAGGTGAGTGTTGATGGTTCTGTTCATCTGATTGTTGGACAACATACAACGAGCCCCCGAGATGATGGTTCTGTTCATGCGCTCAACCACGTCGTTCTGCTGAGGAGTGTAAGGGATGGTGTGGTGCTTGATCATACCATCGTCACTGCAAAACTCCTCAAACTTATTAGAACAGAATTCCATACCATTATCAGTACATAGTACTTTTACCTTCCTTTCGGTTTGTTTTTCCACCATAACTTTCCACTTCTTAAAAGCATCAAAAACATCAGATTTATGTTTCAGAAAATATGGCCACATTTTTCCTGAGTAGTCATTAATGATAGTAATCATGTAATTAGCACCACTAATAGAAGTCTTACGAGAATGCCCCCATACATCAACATGTACATAATCTAATATGCCTTTGGTGGTATGAACGGAAGCATTGAACTTAACTCTTTTATGCTTACCAAAAATACAGTGCTCATAGAACTCAAACTTACCTCAAGTTGCAACCATCAATCAACTCTCTCTTGAATAATCCTGCCATGCCATGTTCACTCATGTGCCCAAGACGCATATGCCACATATTTGTTTTACCACAATCATCAGAATTATTAGAAGTAACAGCAGCAACAATACAAGGCAAAGTGCTACCTCTAAGAATCATATCACCCATCATGTGAATAAGAGAGCCTTTTGATACCTTTAACAATCTACGCCCACCAGCATACTTGTATCCATCAACATCCATGGCAGGGAGATCAAATTTCTGGCCATGCTTGGTATGTGCTTCACCTCAGTCAACGTATGTGTCACGCCATCATGTGTCCTGATCTTAACAGATCCAACGTCAACAATATGGCACAGTTTGTCATTCCCCACACGCATAAAATCTCCAGTCTGCACAGACTCATATGAAAAGAACCAATCAGTATGAAGTATCCATTCATCTCACGAGAAGCACAAGCAGCAAAAATGGCTAAACATTCACCATCAGAACTATCACTAGAAACAACAGCAACCTTACCAGCACCTTCAAACTTATCTTTTGGTTGGTATGTTTCATTTCTTTTCTCCTTGTTCAACATCTTCTAACAATCATCTATAACATGATTAGATTTCTTACAATACATGCATACCTTATATTTTCCCTTGTAATTTAAACGACCTCTGTTGTCCTTACTCTTATCTCTATTGCCGTAGTTGTTATATCTCTTCTCAGTCCTACTACGAACTTGTAGAGCTTCATCCTTGGATGACGACCCATCTGCTGTACCATAGTTTTCATCTTCTCCCTCTGTTTGAGGGCCTCTTGTACTTTTTCGAGGGTTAGTTCATCACGACTCAACAATATTGTATCACGGAAGTGTGCATAAGAACTAGGTAGCGAGCATAATAGTAAGAGACCTAGATCCTCATCATCACATTTTACCTCCATAGACTGCCAGTCAAAAACGATCTCTCTAAAAACAGATAAGTGATTCATTACCGATCCAACTTCTTGCACCATATGCGAGAACAACTTCATCTTCACATGCATCTTACTGGTTAGATCCTTTGACATGAAAATCGATTCCAGTTTCGCCCAAATGGCAGTAGCAGATTTCTCTGCCAACACTTCCTGTAAAATATTATTAGACAGATGATGTTGAATCAAAGACAAAGCCATATGGTCATTCCGCTTCTCTTCGTCGGACCAGCCCTTTGCATCCTTTTGGACGAATCCATCCAGCGCTTCATCCATGCCAGAATTTTGGATGAGAATCGCCTGTATCTTCACCTACCACAAGGATACTCTTGTGGTGTAGTCCAACTGCAATAGATCGAGCTTCAGTGATGACATGTCGCAAACCCTAGATTAGAACCTGGGGCTCTGATACCACTTGTTAGAATCACGACAAGCAAATAATGAAGAACGAAAAGAAAATCGTAGCAAGGGGACAATAATGAAGAACAAAAAGGAAATCGCAGCAAGGAGACACATATTTAACGTGGAAAAACCTCTCCAACAAAGAGAGGAAAAACCATAGGAGCCAGCCAGCGAAACTTCACTATAACGGGGAGTGTTTTCACAACGCCGGGGATTTCACAGATGCAACTTATCCCAGCCGGCGGCTTACAAGAGGTATATATAGCGGTGGAAACCTAGGTCTTTAATGATCCGTCGGAAGTTAGCCACCTTAATTGAATTCGGACCATACTTCAACACCGGTATCGGCTCAACAAGAACAAGCGACCTTCAGAACAGCCGAGCCAGCCACCACCACTTCCAAGGTTCAGCCAAGGAGGCATATCACCACCACTGCAAGACCCAAGGAAAAATGAAAGAGGAATCAATATGCCACCGAATAACCACAACTAGCGACAGTTCCAGCAACTGAATAAGAGCGCTGAACCGATAGCATGCCATGATTCGGGGAATCCCACTTCGGCTCCCTGGAGTTTGGTCGTCTTCAGTACTTGAACGCCGGCCACACTCGAGGTGAAGAAGACAGACGACGCGCTTGCTGGCAATCGAGGTGAAGAAGAGCTTTGGGATCTTTAACTCTCCTAAAAGAGGGTCTGGTGGTAAAAGCTCATGAAAGGGAAGTTTTGTGGAATACTTGCTTGGAAGAGGGAACATTCTATTACCTTGTACATCTGGCGTGGATCTATCGAGAATGTTTCTGATGTTTTGGTGGTTGTTGCTTCTTTCTACTCAGCCTCTGCATATTTATTTGAGTAGTTAGATGTTGCGACTATCATGGTGGGGGTAGCCAAGCAATTGACTGAATTGAAAGGTATCTCTTCAGATTTATAGTGTCATGTTTCTCCGGTTCTGTGTAATAGATTTTTATATTGCCATGTGAAGCTTTTTTATGAGCTGCGGAAAAAGCTTTGTAAACAATAATTACATGTGAAATATTCATTTGCTAATTCAGTCTCAGGAGACACTTCAATGTATAACCAAGTTTGCTTTAAACCGTAAATAATGGAGCATCTTCCTTTGAGAAAGATTTCCGCTATCCACTTTGTGCTGTAACAAACATGGAGACTTTCAACTGCTAGGCACAATAATGCTTGTGCTGGTTCCTACCAACCCAAAAGGCGAGTGAGATAGCAATTTGCTTCGCTTGTTACTTTCCCTGGTGGTGTTTTGCTACTTTCTTGATCCAACTTTATATTGGCATGTGCAGGCATAATTTCTTCTATGTAACTATTCATCCCTTTCCTTTTTCTTCCAAGCATCTTAACTCTAGTCTAGGTCTTAACTTCTCATCCGTTGTTCCCCATCAAAAACTACTTTTTCAATGAGTTGTTTGAACTTATGGAGCAGGAGGAGAATATAAGCATAGAAATATCTCAAGGAGTTTCATTGCTACTATTGATGAGATGATTTTTAGTTAAAAGACATTTTTGCCTGGCTTTAAATTAATAAAGCCCCTGATGAGTTTGCAGGGAACAAATGGATCATATGATCACTGTCAAGATTGGGTTGGTGTTGTTTGCTGGATGCATTCTGGCACCATTTTGTTTGTGACAATGTTCATTTACAATGAAGGTCTGTGCAAACATGTAATCTATTGCTTCATTATGATTTTGACATTTCCTGTGAGCAACCCATAAGAAGGAGAACGTTTCTATATGAAGTTTGCCTGTAGCCAGATCTTCACAGCTAATGGATTTCCACCATTGCTATTCCTTGCTCGCATCCAACCACAAGCCTGAATAAATCAGTATGTTCCCCATTAGAAATTGCACGTCAGCAAAAATGAATGCGAAATAGCCCAGACATGGACTGTGATTCTGTGAAGCAAGTAACTGAAGAGCAACAAAACCTTTATAACTAGCGGAGACACAACTGATAGAAGTATCAAACTAAGTGAAACTGGCAAAACCAGGTATTACAATACTATATCGTGAGTGCCTTCAAAATAAAGGTGGACTATATTCTATGCCTTTTTATTGTCTAGTGTGATTGATAACTAGCTATGATCTAATTCTATCCGAATAAATTGATGTGTATATTTTCATACTCTAAACCTTATAAAAAAATATCTGCAGCAATTGTCTAAAAAGCTAGGGGGAGGGGGCAATTGTCTCAACATAGCTCTGCCACTGGTCTACTGTGTTTCTAAAAAAAACTCAGTCGGTGCCAAAGGCCCACCTTGAGATTGTTTGTCGGCATGTATACTATAGCACCGAAGAAAGATCAGCTTTGGGCCTCCAGTGCGCATCGCTATGCTGGCCCAAACTGGGATTCTTCGTCTTCCAACCTCGTCAGCCGCGACGAGTTCCCCGTTTCCCTGTCCTCCCGCACCTCCCGACTCCCGTCGCCGGCGACTCGCCGCACGGCTGTATCCCGGGCCCTGGAGCGCCCTACAGGATAGCGCCTGGCACTGGCAGCAGTCCTGCCTGGTGGCGTCAAGCCGCGGCTCCGCCTCCTATACAGTTCAGGTCTTCCAGGATTGCTTTAAACTTTGCAATTACATGTGTTGATTGTTACATGGCGTTACCAAACCAGCCTTCTCGCCGCAAGAAATCTAAGGTTCCCAAGGCCATGCCTCCTGAGGTTCTGCAAGTTCAAGAAATCACTTTGCTGGAAAACTGGTGGCCTTCCATTGCAGCAGCGGTGGCAGCCCAGAACAGGAAGGAACTCAACGCATTGGTTTCCCTTATCGCGAGATCATTGTAGCTGAAGCGGAACGCTAGGGTCTTCGACAGGAAAGCCTCACTTCCACACGCAACATGCGTCGTTATTGTACATCAGTTCGATCTGTGGAGGCTAGCTAAATTAGGCGGGAGTGGGCCGTAGCGAGGAATCACGTAGGTGTGGAGTGGGTGGAGCGGGTGGAGTGGGTTGCATCTGAGGAGACGATGCTCTTGTAAAACAATCTATGTTCTCTCCCTGTCTTAATGAATGAAGACAAGCGAGGCTCGCGCGTGTTCTTGAAAAAAAAGTTCAAGAAATGCAGCGTATTAGGGTGGAAGAATGTCAGATTGATCCTGTCGAGCTCACGGCTGAACGTCTCCTGAAGGGGCGGTCCGATCAGTAGTGTTAAGAACCTATTTTGCTTATCTTCGAGATGAAGAGCAATGATTTGATTGTTTGTTTCCAGGAGACTAAGAGGATGTCTTTTGAATCTAGTTTCATAAGAGGTTTTGCACCTAAACGCTTTGACAAGTTTGTTTTCATTTCTTCCGTGGGGGCATCAGGTGGGCTGTTGATTCTGTGGGTTGGTAACTTATTCACTGGACATGTACTGTTGGAAGAGAGTTTTGAGTTAGCTATCTTGTTCACCTCGAACATTTCAGCTGAGTTGTTCACTTTGGTAAATGTATATGGTCCTTGCACTGGGATGGCACGAGAGAATTTGTAGCTTGGCTCTTTATGGTTACTCCTTGGCGATTTTAACTTCTACAGATTTGCTGAAAATAGAAATAGAGAGGGAGCCAATATGGCAGATATTGCTACTTTCATTGAGATCATTAGTTATTTGGGCCTTATTGAACTCCCAATTAAGGGGAGAGCCTTTACATGGAGTAGCATGCAAGAAAATCCATTGCTCATTCAATTAGACTGGTTCTTCACGTCCACTGCATGGACATTAAAATTTCCCAACACGCTTGTGAACCCTTTAGCTCGACCTACCTCGGATCATGTGCCGTTTGTTGTTTCTATTGGAACCGATATCCCGAAAGCTAAGGTTTTTCAGTTTGAGAATCATTGGATTCGGTTGCCTGGCTTCCTTGACAAAGTAAAATCTATTTGGGAAATTGCTTGCCCTTGGGATAGGGCAAAGTGTCTATCTGCTAAGTTAAAATTGTCACGTAAAGGTTTGAAACAGTGGAGCACAAGTTTCTCTGTGTTGAATGGTTTAATCGCTAACTGCAATAGTGTTATTCTCCAGGTAGACAACTTTGAGGAGCAACGACCATTACACATCACTGAATGGAACTTCAGAAACATTGTCAAGGGTAAGCTACAACATCTCCTACTTTGCAAACAAGATTATTGGCGTAAGAGATGTACTGCCAGATGGTTCGTCTTAGTGATGAAAATACGTCCTTTTTCACTCCATGGCCACTATAGGTTATAGAAAAAAATTGATCTCAACTTTGGAGCGAGAAGATGGTTCACAAGCCTCTGAACATCATGAAAAAGCTGGTTTGCTTTGGGAATCTTTTCGCAATCGTTTGGATGTGTCTCTTCCTACTGATTCATCCTTTGATTTCTCACAATATTTTGCTCCGTTTGAGGGTTTGGAAGCATTGTCGACACCCTTTACCCATGAGGAAATTGACCGTGTGGTTGCACTAATGCCGGGGGATAAATCGCCAGGACCAGATGGCTTCTCGGGTCTGTTTTTGAAGGTTTGTTAGCATGTAGTGAAATATAACTTCTATAGATTATGCCAGGAGTTTTGGGCAGGTACAGCGAATTTACAAAGCATTAATGATTCTTTTATCACATTGATCCCCAAGACCCTTTCGCCGGAAAGTCCCAATGATTATCGCCTGATTTCTCTACTAAACATCTGTTTGAAATTGCTTACTAAACTCCTAGCAAATCGGCTACAAGATAAAATTCTTGAGATGGTGCACATTAATCAATATGGTTTTCTGAAATCTAGGAATATCCACGACTGTGTAGGGTGGGCTTATGAATACATACATCAATGTAAGCAAGTGGGCACAGCGTCCGTGATTCTCAAACTTGATTTTGCAAAGGCGTTTGACACAGTTGAGCACGAGGCCATTATGAAAGTTTTTGAAAGTCTGGGTTTTGATCCAAGATGGTTATGTTGGCTGCAGATGATTATGTGAACGGGTACCTCGGCAGTTTTGTTAAATGGAGTACCGAGTAAAAAAATTCTTTGGTCGACGTGGAGTTCGACACGGTGATCCACTCCCCCTCCTTTTTGTCAGTGTATCTGAACTGCTACAAGTGATGGTGAACTGTTTGTTTCAAGAAGGGACTCTGCGTGCACCTCTAAACGTACCAAACACTGATTTTCCTATTGTTCAGTATGCGGACGACACACTACTGATTCTTGAAGCTTGTCCTGTGCAATTAGCTGCCCTTAAAAACCTATTGGAAATATTTGCACAAGCTACAGGGCTTAGAGTAAATTTTTCTAAATCATCTCTAATGCCAATTAATGTTGCCGAGGATCAACTAGAGCTGTTGGCAGATTCTTTTGGATGTGCAGTAGGTAAGCTTCCCTTCACATATCTATAGGGCTTCCGTTAGGAACAACCAAACATACAGTGCAAGATCTTTCTCCGTTGGTTGGGCTTGTGGACTGCCATTTGAATGCTAGTGCTCGCTTCCTTGGATATGGAGGGAGGTTAGAATTTGTCTGATCGGTTTTGTCTATCCTCCCAACTTTCTTCATGTGTTCGATCAAGCTGCAGAAAACTATTATTAATATTTGTAACCGTGCACAACGTCACTATCTCTAGGCAAAGGAGGATGACTCCTCTTCCCTCAATTCCTTGGCTGCATGGTCGTTAGTGTGCAAACCAAAACAGCATGGAGGCCTCGGCATTCTCAACTTGGAGTTACAAAACAAAGCCCTTCTGCTTAAACAACTACATAGATTTTACTCGAAGGGAAATGTTCCCTAGGTTAAACTTGTTTGGTCGCTATATGGAGATAGAGTTCCGCATATGAAATCTCGTAGAGGATCATTTTGGTGGTGAGACATTTTCAGTTTTGTGGAAGAATATAGAAGTGTGTCTCGTTGTCAAGTGGAAAGTGGAACTTCGGTATTGTTTTCTTTTGTGGTACCCTTAAATAAATAACAGCCCTTCAATTTTGTGCATCTAACGGTCCTTATCAGTTTATACTAGTGCTAAAAAAGAGACTAGTATAATTTATACTAGTGAAAAAATCAACACTGCACGGTAGATAGGCCGTTGTCGGGCCACGGCCCAAAAGTAGTTACCGTATCATTGCTCTTGAATAACAGCACAGTAACACCGGTATTTCTAAAAAAATAAAAACAAGATATAGACGGCGACACGGCCTATCATGGAGCTGTGTGTTTATCGGGCTGGACAGGCGTCCCGTTTTTTCATATATGTACATAGAGTTTGACGTGAGCTTGATTATCGGCAACTTTAATACTACTTATTTTGTTTCAAAATAGATATCGGAGATTTGTCTAATTCATATTGCGTACTAAAACGTGTCTAGATACATATAAATACAAATCTAGATAAAACTCCGACATCTATTTAAGACAGAGGAAATACGAACGGAGGCTTTCTTTTTTCCCAAGTATATGTACTAATTGATTAGAAAATAGTACTCCTCCATCTTAAATTAGCTGTCTTAGATTTGTCAATACATTATGTTCTACTAGCTAATTACTCGTGTGCTGCAACGAAACAAATCATAAATTTATTATCTGCCATTCATAAATTTATTATCTACCTCCCCTCTTGCTCTTTCGCTCATCAGGACCCGTCAATACCATGTCTTGTTCGTCCAGACCCATGGATGAAAAGTACAGAGTATTACTTGTCACAACACACTAACAAAGTTCATTTTACAGAAAATCCCCTACATTTAAATCTTCACAAAATACTTTCGAGGTTCAAATTCTTCTCCGCCTGCCAGCAGGCGAGGTCCTCGAGCTGGTCAGGTGCACGCCCGGAGCCATCTCAACCTAGTTCCCTCTCCGCCTCGAGTTGGTCAGGTGCGCGACGCCGGCGGTGAAGCCCTCTCCGCCTGCATCCCTCTGCCTCGAGTTGGTCAGGTGCGCACCTCCGCCTCGGCCAGGTGCGACACCCTCATTTGCTCCTCTACCAAGCAGCTCCCTAGCTCGTCGTGCTCCTCTACCCCATTCATAGCCTCCACCTCCATCTGTATGGAACACGCCTGAACTCCTGAAAACAAGTGTAACATGTTGGCCACCCAACAGCTGCGTTGCCGCCGTGGACAACTGCGGGGTCCCGGGCACGGCGGCGTCGCCTCTCTACGCGCCCCACCCCGCCGCCACTAGCCTCCACAACCTGAAGATAATCCTGATGAACCTCATGCACCTGATGAGCATGATGGTACTCCATAACCCACACAGAGGCCATGTGTAATTCCTGCATATACAACAACTGACAGTAAAAATAGCAACCGACTTTTCACAAGTACATTGTGTTATTGACTACAATGAGACCATAAACACAATTGATACTATCTTGTAAAAAATCACAATTCAAATGCTTTACTGAATAGTAAAATGTAGTTGGTACAATCAGGAAGGACCCTTGTGAAAATAAAGAAGGAATAGTGGATTTTAAGTTAGCAAAACAGAGTATCTAGAGATTTCAAGAATTATTCTTGACAGGTTTTGAGCATACAAAGTTATGCAACTGTATAGCTCCTGACAGTTCAAATTCGTTACTCAATGAACAAGCAATTTGTATGAACAAATAGTTTGGATTACTGTTGAACAAGCAATCCGTATGAATAATATAGTTGGAGTATTTCAAACTCAGTCTTAGTTCAAATTCACTATTGTATGATCAAGAACTTTTTCTCTCATCTTCACAGAATGAAGTGTCATACTCAATGAACTTTGCAGCATGCGAATGTTTAGATTTGAGATCAGCCAAACAAACTACGTAGATAAATCAAAAAAACCTAAAACAACCTGGGATTAGTATTTTTAGTTCTAAAACAGACGATGTCAGACCTTCTGATAACGCTTAGAAGCTCTGGCATATTTTCTCAATATAAACAAGGCGTAGAGTCCAAATTTGGAGAGTGTTTTGCGCTGCTAATGTGACAGACCAAAGTTAACTGAAGAGAAACACTTAGCCAACATGTTTTTTTCAAGAAAGGCCAGTACAGGATTAGGTGAAAGAGTGCGCATGTTCATTATAAAATCTTACCATATGCCTAGAATTGCGGATCCATCTTAGCACCACCTTTTGCTCTCTTATTTCTGATAAGGGCCACTTGCAGCTCAACTTCCCCTTAACATATGCCTAGAAAGATAAAGGAAATAAATTAGCAACACCGGAAAAAATTGAGAGCAATGTTTGCCTGCAACTGTAGTTAGCAAGCTCGAACAAACTAAATGTCATGCATGCATCCTTGTATGGATTAAATAGCAAGGAGATACTACAAACACATAATAGCAAAAAAAATGATATCTTACTAGAGTATTTCAGTGCATGCTTCTTTATATGCATGGATCTTGACTAGGGAGGAAGAGTATATAGTTATATACACATGACAACTTGCCAAGTTATGGGCATGGTGATCACTGATCATTTAATTCTTCCTTTTCAAAGCATGCAACCGTGTACAAGGTAGTAGGTCACCCCGATGTACTGTATGATGAGAAGTTATCCAATTTAGCAAGTAACATATCAATTAAATTGGCTACAATAAAAAAGAGTTTCGTGCTAATTAAGTCCTATCTACTTTGAACCATTCTAGCTCGTCTAAAATTAATCTAGCAATTGAACAATTTCGAATCAACAAATCATATGTCTTGATGGCACATTTAGTCCCTTTGCGACTGAATACCAATTGCATAATTAGTAGAACTGCAGACAAGAAAACCGGGAAAAAAATCTGAAACTTATATTGAAATCATAAACATGAGTATGGAAAACGTACTTGATGCGAAAGGAACTGTGTCGAGGGCGTTGTGCGGTTGGCGTCGGCTCAGCCAAGTGGGTGTGGAAGCGGTCATGGAGACGGGTCCGTCGTCAAGGAGATTGGAGCGGGCGTTTGGCGGCTGTGGAGGCGACCTCCCATGTGGAGGAGGTGGCTGCGGCATGCATGGAAACTTGGAGAGCGGAGAGAGAGGTGGCAGCGGCGCTAGTGGAGAGGAGGGTGGTGGCGGCGCGAGTGCGGGCAGGCGGTGACGGCGCGCATCCGGGGTGAAGCGGCGGCACGCGTCTGGGGTAGAAGCGGCGGCATGCGTCTGGGGGAGAAGCGGCGGCGCTCGTCCAGGGCAGAGACGGCGGCGACGCTCTTCCGGGGCAGAGGTGGCGAAGGCGCGTGTTCGCCGGCGGCGGGATGCGTCCGGCGGCGTAGAAGCGGCGGCGCTCGTCCGGGGCAGAGGCGGCGGCGGCGGCGCGCGTCCGGGGGAGTGGCGGCCGCGCCCCACGATCTGTTTTGTTCCAGCCTCGACCCTTCTTTCCGTTTGTCATATTGTTTTTGCACAAAATTACTAGCTGGGCCAATTGGGCCAAATCTCTCTCAGCCATCAAATCAGATTATACTAGTCATCTTTAAGGACTAGTAAAAGGTACTGTAAAATTTGTCTTTGGAAGGACTACTGGACAAATGATGGATTGCTTTGTGATAAGTTCCTTAGACTTTTCTCATTTGTACTGAATGAGGATCTCTCAGTGACAAAATTAGCTCAGGTGGAAGATTTGAGTTTGTGTTTTGCGCTGCCTCTCTCGGTTGAAGCTTTTCAAGAACTACAAAGTATGATGCAACTTTTAGCGGACACGCCGATTGCAATGGATGTCCCAGATCGGAGAACTTTTGTTTGGGGCAGTGAGTATACACCATCACAGTTCTATAAATTCATGTTTGCACAACTGCCTAAGGATGTGGCGTTAAATGCCATTTGGAAATCCAAATCACTCCCAAAACTGAAAGTTTTCTCTTGGTTACTCATGATGGATCGGTTGAACACACGTGATATGATATTACGTAAGCGGTGGCACTTGGATACCAGTCCTGGATGTGCCTTGTGTACTGAGGAAGATTTAGAAACGAGAGATCACTTATTTTTGAAGTGTGACTTTGCTTCTCAATGCTAGATTTTTTGAATATTCAGTGATCACCGAAGCGTCTACCGGAGCCCCTCCTAAAAGTACCAAAGGTTGCTCCCAACAAAGCTTACGACTATACTGAAAAGGAGAATATGGTGATCGCAAAGGCCCAAACGCAACAGTGGTTTGATAGCCTCAAGCGGCCGAAAGAGCCACAGTTCCCTAGCACTAAAAAAGAAAAAGCCAAAGTGCAAAAGATGTTGAAGACCATTCATCAACCCGACCCAAGGCTGTCATCAGACTATGACCGCTCTATTGTCAAGTCACATCAGTCAATGGTGCGGTCAAAGAGCACTAGTGCAAGCGGGAATTCAGTTCCCTAGCTTGGTTTACAGAAAAACAAGGAGTGCCCCTCACTCAAAGTAATCTCCGATACCAGGGTGGAGTCGTCGAGCAAAGGTGCGGACGAGCAGTATGATCCAGAAATTGTTGCACTGTATGAAGAAGCGGCCGCTGCTCAAGGTATGACTATTGCTCAGTACTTAGAACAGTTAGAGTTCCCTGTGGCTGAGGAAGCATATAAATACCAGTACGGGAAATCTCTCGTCAGACTTGAGGACGTTAAGTATCTACCAACAAAAAATGCGAAGATTGCATAATTGGTACATTAAAGCCACAAAGAAAGAGGCAAACTGGATAGTGATCGGAGTTCGAAACGAGCATTACGGGTATAGAGATGTCTAGATACTGATTGAATTTCCTGAACTACATCAGTTTTTCAATCCAGATGCCCTCGACAAATCGATCGTCAGTGTCTATTGTCTATAAGTATTATTTCTATAACAATTAAGTCTCTAGTTAGCTCACCTCGTTTATATCACATGTATAATCATACTCACTATTATGCAGACTGGAGATTCTCGAATGCAGAAGAGGACAGATCTATGACATTGGGTTCATTGACCCATATTGGGTTCATGAACTTACTGTGAAACTTAGTCCCAAGGGCACAGAAGATAAAATCGTAATGGCGTTAAGGTTTCAAGAAACAAAAAGGGAAATATTATTACCTTACAACTTCAAGTGAGTGTTATTGTCTTATACACATTCTTTTTCGCTTACTCGATGTTAAATGTATAATTGATGAGTTATGCATGCCCAGATTCCATTATATTCCGTTCAACCTGACAATGGAGTAGTACAAGTCATGGACTCTAAACGTAAACCCCTTGAGGAGTGGGCCCCATACAGGATATGCTCCAGCGGTAATTTCAGTCATTATGACACTATATCGGCAACTTTCGTTCATTTAATGATATCAAGTAATTAATAACTCATTTCATTCATTTTCTTTGCCGAGCAGCGCTTGGAAACGGTTCACCAACAAGACTAAGGGTGCCTGGAAAGAGAATCATACATTTAAACCACTAAATGTAAGTACTACTAGCTAGATCTGGGCATCTCTTTGATTCTAGTTTCGATACTATTATCATGTTTAATTATTATTATTTTGATTGAACTTTGTTCTCGTAAAGTGTCTGAGGCAGGGCAGACAGAAATAACTTATGTGGATACTATGTTTGCGAGTTCATTCGTCAGACGACCTGTGAGAAGGACAGAAATTTAGAACAACTTCAAGTATGTAAAAAATATTCAGAAATTTGTTTTATTACCATCAATTGTGTTTAGTTTCATTCATATATGTTGACTCATTCTTTTAAATTAGATCGAACGGTTACGGGACCATCTTCTACCAAAGGATCGCATACAAGCAATCGAAGAGGAAATTGCGGGATTCTTAGATCTAGAGGTCCTAGATCCAAAAGGAGAACACTATCGGAAGATAATGATAATGTAATAGGGATCATAAAAGACTTTATATTGTATATATGCATGAATGTAATATATTCGATACTTGTTGTGTAATATAATCGGGAGATGTTTTGTAATATAATGAATCCCTTCATTGATATATTTCATATTAAGAGATGATACTTATGTCATTTCATCTACTTTTGCATGGTTGAGAACTTTTGGAGGATGGACCACTAAAGCCAGGATTCTGACGAAAAAGGCACTGTTTGGAGGCAAAATTTACAAAGATCAGAAAATCCCAGAAAATATATGGAAAATCCTATTTTTCCAGAAGACGAAGGAAGCCAGAAGGGGAGCGGAGATGGGCCATAGGGGGCCCACACCACCCTCTGGCGCGGGCCAGCCTAGGCCACGCCACCAGGTGGTCTGGCCACCCTGGCCCACCTCTGGCTCTGCTCTTTGGCGTATATAATCCTCCCGAAACCCTAAGACTCGGGGAGCGACCACAGAAAGGTTCCGCCGCCTCTGCGGGGCGGAAACTACACAAAGAGAGAAAGATCTCTCTGGCAGGCAGAAATCTGCTGGGGAAATTCCTTCCCGGAGAGGGGAGATCATCACCATCAACACCGTCATCGAGTCGGACTTCATCGGGATCATCATCATCACCACCATCATCTCCACCAGCACCATCATCACCATTCCATACCGCTGTAACAATTGGGTTGAATCTTGCATATTTCTTAGGGGAAACTTTCCTGGTATGGATTACTTGTTGTAGTTGATGCTATTGAGTGGAACCATTGAATTATCGTTCATGTTCAGATTGTTACTTGTCATTATTTCATCTCCGATCTTGATCCATATGATGTCTTGTGAGTAGTTCATTTAGTTCTTGAGGACATGGGAGAAGTCATGTTGTTAGTAGTGGAATTGTGTTGAGAAAGATTCAATGGTTTGATATTTAAGTTGTGGCGTTATTCTTCTAGTGGTGTCATGTGAACGTCGACTACATGATACTTCACCTTTAAGGGCCTAGGGGAATGCATTTTGTATTTGGCTACTAATCGTGGGGTTGCCGGAGTGACAGAAACCTGAACCACCATTAGGAAACCTTTGCAAGGGAGTGTAGGATCTCAAAGTTTAAGGCTATGGTTAGGTTTTTATCTTAATTACTTTCTTGTAGTTGCGGATGCTTGCAAGGGGTATAATCACTAGTATGTATTAGTCCTAGGAAGGGCAGTACATTAGCATAGGTTCACCCATGATGTCTACGCACTTCTATTCTTGTAGACAGTTGTTGGGCCTCCAAGTGCAGAGGTTTGTAGAACAGCAGCAAGTTTTCCCTTAAGTGGATCACCCAAGGTTTATCGAACTCAGGGAGGAAGTGGTCAAAGGTATCCCCTCTCAAGGAACCTTGCAATCAAGATACAAGAAGTCTCTTGTATCCCCAACACACCCAATACACTTGTCAGGTGTATAGGTGCACTAGTTCGGCGAAGACATAGTAAAATACAAGTGGTATAGATAATAAGTGGTAATGGTGATAGAAAATAGCTTGATGGTGTGTGATTGACTTAGGAAAAGACTAAAGGCAAACTGAAATAAAGATGGAACCAATCAAACATGTAACAGATCTAGTAGCAAACGGTGTTTCAATGCTTAGAAACAAGGCCTAGGGATCATACTTTCACTAGTGAACACTCTCATATAAATATATTCTCTTTATGATACTACTCTAAACTACTCTCCAGTTGAACACTCTAATCGATGGTAGGGCTATAACAGCACACCTCAAAATTCGCTTTCCCCATCTAGATAACCCCACACTGTCACCTTGAGCTCTAGATGGTTCCAACAAACACCACAATTTCATAGAAACATCCAACTCCAAATATAACTCATAACAAGTATTTGTAATCTCTAGCCTAAGTGCCACCATGGTGTGCACGCTGTCACTTTCACACACATGGGGAGAGCAGAGATCTATTAAAGCACTTGAGTAGCAAGGTAGATCTACTTGATTACAAAGCTCATGATCACAATATGATCATGCATAGAGAGAGAGAGATGAACACATAGCTACCGGTAGAACCCTTAGCCTCGAGAGAGAACTACTCCCTCCTCATCATGGGAATCAGCAACGGTGATGGATATGGTGGTGGAGATCGATGGAGATGGCTCCGGGGGCACTTCCCCGTCCCGGCAGGGTGCTAGAACAGAGATTTTCTATCCCCCGAATCTCCCCTTCGGTGGCGGCGGCGCTGCGGAACTTTTCGTGGCTGGATGATTGACGATTTAGGGTTTATGCATCGGGAGGCTCTTATAGGCGAGAGGGGAGACCGAGGGGGGGCCGGAGGGGCCCACACCACCTCCTGGAGCGGCCTGGCTTGGCCTGCGCCACCAGGTGGTGTGGCCACCCTCTGGCCCTTCTCCGTCTCGTATTCTGGCTCCAAGTGTCCCCCGGTAAAATAATAACTTTGCCTTTTGTCCCGTCCAATTCCGAGAATATTCATTTTCTGACTTCCTGGAACCAAAAACAGCAGAAAACAGGCAGCTGGCACTATGGCTCTTGTTAATAGGTTAGTCCAAGAAATCATATGAAAAGTACTCCAAAGTGTGGACAAAACACAAGAAAGTAGATAAAACCAAGCATGGAACATCAAAAATTATAGATACATTTGCAATGTATCAACATCCCCAAGCTTAACTCCTGCTCGTCCTCGAGTAGGTAAGTGATAAAAAGAAAGAATAATTTTTGAGGTGACATGCACCATCATAAACTTGATCAAAGTATTTGCAAAACATTCAAAGCTAGGATTATAGTACTTCAATCATAACATGAAGGACAAAGTTCTAACAACAAGACAAAGAAACTATGTTGCAACATGAAAGGGCACAAACAAAAGATTCATGAATAACAATGCTTTGCAAGACATTTGTTTGTTTCACATAAAGAAAACATAGCATAGTGGCATTCATCTTGTCCCTCATAGAGTAGCAAACATAAATGCATAGGACACCTTCAAAGTTTATAAGAGTGACTAGATACAATTAGTTTAAGTACAAGCAATATCAAAGTTATGCATCAATCAACAAGTCTTGGGACAATGCACATAGAACTAAGAATGGCCACTATGCTCTCAAAGTAGGTGCATAAAGATAGAAGGTGGAGACTCAACAAAAAGGTAAAAGAAAGGCCTTCATAGAAGGAAGTAGGGATTCAAGTTTCATAAAGAGCTTCCAAAAATTATGGTAATTATTAGCTTTCAACTCTCATTGCCCCTATCATAAGCATCTTCAAGTGATTAAGGTTAAAGTGAACAAACTATGGAGTATAAGCTTGACAAAGTATAAGTTGGAAATCTCATGTCCCTTGAATACGAGGGCCGCTCCTCATGCTACTCAAGTTTAGTCACCGGTAAGTTCTTGTCATTGTAAGTACATGTGTATCATAGAGAACCGCCAACGGGATACCCCTTGCCTGATGATATGGAAGAATCCCCATATCAAAATGACAAGGCAAGCAGACAACGAGCATCTCAACAATATTCTTATTTACCATGGGAATATGGTGCTTTTTTCTCTCTTTCCTCTTTTCATAATCTCCTTTTTTTCTTTTTCTCTTTTTTTCAATATAGGACTCTTTTTTATAAGAAGAATGCTTCATAGACAGCTCATTATGGTTACGCTGCAGGTTTCCACCATGTTAGCATAGATTAGACCAGCGGTCCAGGCATTTCTCTAACACATATACATAACTCCATGGACTTACAAGCTCCCCTTTCATTTCACACCGATGACATCCATAGACAAAAGAGCATGATATCAACTAGGTACAAAGTACAAGTGCAATGTTGAAAGCGTTCCCCATGACAACATGGTTCTGCTAATTCCCAACAAATAAGTGCAAGCATATACAACATAGACGACACAATGGTTCAAGTTTATTAAGGGCAAGAAAAGTAAAGTGTGCCATCAAGTTCGTGAGAGCTTTAATCACTAGTTTTCTCATAACAAGTTTAATTTGGAAGGTAAACAAAAACATGAATATACTTGGAATAGCATAAGCTAGTAGGTAGGTATGGTGTACTCTTTGTAATAACTTGGTTTAAGCAGTTGGATGCATGAGTGGAACTCATACTTGGTTACGGAGGCTAGCAAAAGACTGGGAGCAACAAACTAAGAGAGCAATAATGGCCATAATCATGCAGAAAGACAAAACATTATTGATCAAAGCATAAAGTGATACTACAAGTTGAAAACTAAAGGATCATAAAGGCTTATGGTGACATGATATAGTCATAATATGGTGTGAGCATGCGCCAAGCCAACCCAAACGAAGCTTCAAAGGAGAATACCACAATACTATGCTTTAATATGCTAAAACAACGCATGATTCATCCAAGGCACATTAAGCAATCTCAATTGTTTATAACAAGTCATGATACAGCAAAGAATACTAAGCATAAAGCCAAAACAATATCAAGCATGGCATGACAAAGCATAGGCCACAGTAAAAAACAAGCTCTTTTTACCACATAAGCATGAACTTTCCTACTCTTTTCCAATCTAAACCAAACTATTTGAAAACCAATGTATGAAAGAGGGGGTTAAACCAATTTATTCAGCAAACTAAGCAAACGAAAACCAAAAACAAAAACGAAAAAGAAGACGCTCCAAGAACAACGCAATTGTGCATGAAATAATAAAAATGAAGCGTTTGGAAGAAACCTGGGATTTTTATTGATAAAGAGGGGGATGCCTTGGGCATCCCCAAACTTTGACGCTTGTACTTCTTGGATATTTCTTGGGATGATATGCGTGGCATCCCCAAGCTTGAGCTTTAGTCCATCCTTCATCTCATTACTCATTCCTTCCATACACCTGAAATTTTTCCTTTATACAAAACTTCACACAATCTTTATTAGCAACATTAGTGCACTCAAGATAATAAGTCTTTAGGTTCAGTTCTAACACCAATAAAACTTCCATTAAAATACTAGATACTGTAGCACTCCCTCAAAAAGCTCAATTCCCCAAAAGAACTCAAAAAGGAACCAACAAGAAGCAAATGCAGAAAATGGCAGAAATCTGTCAAAACATACCAGCAGGTAAAGACGAATTTTTTCAAAGACCTTCTGTTGCTCAAATCAAAAAGTGTTGAACTAACGAAAGTTAGATAACAACCTGGGGCAGAAGCACAAAAATTCACGCCTCAAAAGTATGTACAGAGATTTTACACGAATTTTTACGGTGAAGCACAAAAATCTGTTTCGGAACAGCAACTTTGCCAATCATTACTTCTCTCTCATTAGAGGTTACTCTTGGCATAAAAACCACACAAAAATGATAAGGAGAGGTTATTACGGAGGTAATAACTTCCAAGACTGAACTAAAACTTTTGGATTATCTCCCAATAAGTACTTTTTTAACGCCTTTAAGTTAGGCATGATAGTTTGAGAAGATGCTCACATAAGAAATATGAATTGAAGTAAAAGAGAGCATCAAGAAGCAAATTCAAAGAACATTTAAGTCTAACCCACTTCCTATGCATAGGAATCTTGTAAAGAAACAAGTCATTAAAGCACAAAGCAACAAGCATAGTAAAGCAAAACAAGTGCAACTTCAAGACTTTCAACATAAAGAGGGGAAACTTAATATTATTGAGATACATAAACCATGTTTCCCTCTCTCATAATAACTTTCAGTATCATCATGAATAAAATTAAAAATATAACTATCACATGAAACATTCTTATAATGAGAAAAATGCATATAATCATTATTACTCTCCACATAAGCATAGTCATTCTTATTAATTGTGGTGGCAGCAAATTCAAAAAAATAGCTATCATTATTATTCTCATCACCATAATCATCAAATATAGGACGCATATTGTAATCATTACTTTTCTCCTCAATAGTAGGTGGACTGAAAATATCATATTCATCATTGTAATCATCATATATTGGAGGTTTGGTATCATCATAAGCAATAGAATAGCTATCTTCCAGAGCTGGGGAACTAAAAAGATCATTTTCATAAAAACTAGCTTCCCCAAGCTTAGACTTTTCCATAGCATTAGCAATAATGGTGTCCAAAGAATTCATACTAACAACATTGCTATTAGCATGTAAATAAAGTTCCATAGGTTTTTTAATTTTCTCTTCAAACACTTCATGTCCTAACTGAAGATAAATACTATAAAGCTCTCTAATTTTTTTGTTGTTTTCCATTAAGCCTAACTAGTGAAAACAAGAAACAAAAAGACAAAATTGCTGAATCTAAAGGAAATAACTTCGAGCACTCACACCGGAGGATGTGAGTACCTTTTACCTTACCTCCCCGGCAACGGCGCCAGAAAATAGCTTGATGTCTACGCACTTCTATTCTTGTAGACAGTTGTTAGGCCTCCAAGTGCAGAGGTTTGTAGAACCGCAGCAAGTTTCCCTTAAGTGGATCACCCAAGGTTTATCGAACTCAGGGAGGAAGTGGTCAAAGGTATTCCCTCTCAAGCAATCCTACAATCAAGATACAAGAAGCCCTTGTGTCCCCAACACACCCAATACACTTGTCAGGTGTATAGGTGCACTAGTTCGGCGAAGAGATAGTGAAATACAAGTGGTATAGATAATAAGTGGTAATGGTGATAGAAAATAGCTTGATGGCGTGTGATTGACTTGGGAAAAGACTAAAGGCAAACTGAAATAAAGATGGAAGCAAGCAAACATGTAACAGATCTAGTAGCAAACAGTGTTTCAATGCTTAGAAACAAGGCCTAGGGATCATACTTTCACTAGTGAACACTCTCATATAAATATATTCTCTTTATGATACTACTCTAAACTACTCTCCAGTTGAACACTCTAATCGATGGTAGGGCTATAACAACACACATCAAAGTTCGCTTTCCCCATCTAGATAACCCCACACTATCACCTTGAGCTCTAGATGGTTCCAACAAACACCACAATTTCATAGAAACATCCAACTCTAAATATAAATCATAACAAGTATTTGTAATCTCTAGCCTAAGTGCCACCATGGTGTGTATGCTGTCACTTTCACACACATGGGGAGAGCAGAGATCTATTAAAGCACTTGAGTAGCAAGGTAGATCTACTTGATTACAAAGCTCTAAAAATCTGTTTGCTAAGTATTTACAGAGAATTCCTGCTCCAAGCCACTCGTCAACACCTTCTGCTCCTCGTTGGGTTCGACACTCTTACTTATGTAAAATACTGCGATACACCCCCTATACTTGTGGGTCATCAGTGCTCACGGACCTTGTGAGCCTTCTCTTTGGCTTCTTGCAGGATGTCTGGTCCGAAGATCTGACTCTCTCCTACTTGCGACCAATTCAAAGGGGTACGGCACTTTCTTCCATGCAGAATTTCAAAGGGGGCCATTTGCAAACTGGCTTGATAAGTATTGTTGTATGAGAATTCCGTGAAAGGAAGATAATCTTCCCATTTAGATCCATATTCTAACACACAAGCTCTCAACATATCCTCTAAGATCTGGTTTACTCTTTCTGTTTGTCCGTCGGTTTGCGGGTGATAAGCTGTGCTGAAATTCAGTTTGGTTCCTAATCCTTCTTGGACCTTCTGCCAAAATCTTGAGGTAAACTGGGTTCCTCGATCTGACACTATGGTCTTGGGGGTTCCATGCAGACTGACTATTCTAGCGAAATACAACTCTTCTAGCTTCAAACTTTGGTAGGTAGTCTTGACGGGTATGAAATGGGCTACCTTGGACAGTCGATCTACTATGACCCAAATAGAGTCATTTCCCCTACTAGATGTAGGCAAACGTTTGATAAAATCCATTCCAATAGAATCCCATTTCCATTCTGGAATCTGCAATGGTTGCAAAAGTCCTGCGGGTCGATGATGTTCCGCTTTGACTCTCTGACAGATATCACACTCGGCTAGCTTCCGACTTCTCTCTTCATTTTGTGCCACCAGAATTGCTCCTTCAGATCCTGATACATCTTGGTTCCTCCCGGGTGGATAGAGTAAATGGTATCATGGGCTTCCTGCATAATAACTTGTTTCAACTCCGAATCTGCTGGAACATAGATACGTCCCTTATACTACAGAACTCCTTCTTCATCTTCAGTGAATACGGGTACCTTCCCTATTCTGATATGACGCTTGATTCCATCGATACTAGCATTTCCTTTCTGGGCCTCCTTTATCTGATTAATTAAAGTGGGTTGAAGTTATGTGCTAGCTAGAAATCCTTCGCTAACTAGCTCCACTCTGAAATTCTTCATCTCCTCATGCAGACTTGGCTGGGCTTCCTTAATCATGGTGTTTAATCTACACGACAATTGACTAAGAGCATCCGCTACCACATTGGCTTTGTCGGGGTGATAGTGAATGTCAAGGTCATAATCCTTGATTAACTCTATCCATCTCCTTTGCCTCATGTTCAGCTCCTTCTAGGTGAAAATATACTTCAGAATCTTGTGATCCGAATAAATCTCATAGTGATTACCCATAAGGTAATGACGCCATGTCTTCAAAGCTAAAACTACGGCTGCTAGTTCTAGGTCATGGGTGGGGTAGTTCTGCTCATGCTGCTTTAGTTGTTTGGACAGATAGGATATGACTTTGCCGTCTTGCATCAACACACATCTGAGACCAATCTTGGATGCATCATAATACACATCAAAAGTCTTCTTGATATCGGGCATGATCAAAATTAGGGCTGAAACCAATCTCTTCTTGAGATCTTGAAAACTTGCTTCACATTTGTCAGTCCATTCAAACCTCTTGTCTTTCTTCAACAACTGGGTCATCGGTCTTGCGATGCTCAAAAATCCTTCAACGAACTTGCGGTAATATCCGGCTAATCCAAGAAACGCGCGGACTTCGGTTTGGGTGGTTGGGGCTTTCCATTCTTCGACATCCTTAATCTTGGCAGGGTCGACAACAACTCCTTCTACCGACAAGATATGGCCTAGGAATCCTACTTCCTTTTACCAGAATTCACATTTGCTAAACTTGGCATACAACTGATGCTCCCTAAGGGTTTCAAGGATGGTTCTCAGATGTTGCTCATGGTCTTCTTCCGACTTGGAGTAGATCAGAATGTAATCGATAAAAACAACGACAAACTTATCCAAGAAGTTCATAAAAATCTTATTCATGAGGTTCATGAAATAAGCGGGGGCATTGGTTAATCCAAAAGACATGACATTGTACTCATACAATCCATATCTGGTGGTTGATGGCTTAATGCATGGCGCCCAGAAAAATGCTTGATGGCGGTGTTGATGTAGAGCTCGTTGGGAACCCCAAGAGGAAGGTATGATGAGCACAGTAGCAAGTTTCCCTCAGTTATGAAACCAAGGTTTAATTGAACCAGTAGGAGCAAGGAAACACCCCAAAGGTGTTACTAGCTGAGCTTTGGCGAGCGCCTACGGTGCTAGTAGCAACGTGGAAACCTGCACAACACAACCACAGAACTTTGTCCCCAACTTGCGATGAGGTTGTCAATCTCACCGTGTTTTGCAGAAAACAAAGGATTAAACGTATCGAATGGAAAGAAGTAAAAGTTTGCAGAAAGTAAACACAAAGCAGTAAAAGATTGTAGATTGTATGTAAAAGACAAGGACCGGGATCCATAGTTCACTAGAGGTGGCTCTCCTTAAGATAGATAACATGCTGGGTGAACAAATTACAGCGGGGCAATTGACAAACACCGAGAAAGCAATACATGCATATACTAATCATCTTGACTCCTCTAAGACTTGATTGGGCATTACAACATAATACATAGACCGCCATCCAACTGCATCTATGACTAATAATCCACCTTCAGGTTATCATCCGAACCCCTCCGATTAAGTTGCAAGCAGCAGTTATTGTTTCTGAACTACGTGTAAAGTAAACAATACGATTGTTCTATGAACAAAGGATTGTTGTTTTCTCCCTAGTAACAAAGACATCTAGTACCTTAGAGATTTACATCACTTCCCAGTTACGGAGGCATGAACCCACTATCGAGCATAAATACTAACTCTTGGAGTTGCTAGCATCTACTTGGGCAAGATAGCTACTAACAACAGAAAGCATGCAAGATCTCCAATAACAAAGACATGATAGAATCAATAATCAATCTGAAATAACATCTCAATATCCATCGGATCCCCGCAAACACAACATGTATGGATTACAAATAGATGATCTTGACCATGAACGAAGCTCACAAGATCTAAACATGAAAGCACAAAGGAGGAGAAACCAGCCATCTAGCTACTACATGGATCCGTAGTCCAAGGATGAACTACTCACGCATCACACCGGAGGCTTGCATGGTGATGAAGAAGGCCTCGGTGAATTCCCTCTCCGGCGAGTGCCGGAAGAGCCAGATCCTCCCGATCTAGGGATGGAGATGACGGTGGCTACAGACTCTTTCGTGGATTTTTGATCGGGTACTTAGGGTTTTCGTCCTGAGGGCAATATATAGGCGGAAGGAGAGGCCGAGGGGGTGCCAGGAGCCACCACACGGCCCCCTGGCGCGGGCTAGGCTTGGCCACAGCCAGTGTGGTGGCCGACCTCCGCCCCCTGTACGGCACTTGATCCCTTAGGAAAAATAGGCACTTTGGCTTTTGTCCCGTCCAATTCGAGAATATTCATTTTCGACTTTCCTGGAACCAAAAACAACAGAAAAGCAGGCATTTGCACTGTGGCTCTTGTTAATAGGTTAGTCCAAGAAATCATATGAAAAGTACTCCAAAGTTGGAACAAAACACAAGAAAGTGGATAAAACCAAGCATGGAACATCAAAAATTATAGATACATTTGCAATGTATCAACATCCCCAAGCTTAACTCCTACTCGTCCTCGAGTAGGTAAGTGATAAAAAGAATAATTTTTGAGGTGACATGCACCATCAAAGACTTGATCAAAGTATTTGCAAAACATTCAAAGCTGGGATCATAGTACTTCAATCATAACATGAAAGACAAAGTTCTAGCAATAAGCAAAGAAACTATGATGCAACATGAAAAGGCACAGACAAAAGATTCATGAATAACAATGCTTTGCAAGACGTTTGTTTGTTTCACATAAAGAAAACATAGCATAATAGTATTCAGCTTGTCCCTCAATAGAGTAGCAAATATAAATGCATAGGACACCTTCAAAGTTCATAAGAGTGACTAATAGTTTCAAACAAGCAATATCAAAGTATGCATCAATGAACTAGTCTTGGGACAATGCACATAGAACTAAGAATGGTCACTATGCTCTCAAAGTAGGTGCATAAAGATAGAAGGTGGAGACTCAATATAACGGTGGAAGAAAGGCCTTTTGTAAGGAAGTAGGGATTCAAGTCTCATAAAGAGCTTCCAAAAATTATAGTACTTATAGCTTTCATCTCTCATTTCCCCTATCATAAGCATCTTGAAGTGACTAAGGTTAAAATGAACAAACTATGGTGTACATGCTTGACGAAGTATACGTCAGAAATCTCATGTCCCTTGTATACGAGGGCCGCTCCTCATGCTACTCAAGTTTAGTCACTGGTAAGTTCTTGTCATCGTAAGTACATGTGTATCATTGAGAACCGCCAACGGGGTACCCCTTGCCTGATGAGACGGAAGAATCCCCATATCAAAATGACAAGGCAAGCAGACAACAAGCATCTAAGCATTCTTCTTATTTACCATGGGAATATGGTGCTTTTTTCTCTCTTTCCTCTTTTCATAGTATCGCTTTTTTTTCTTTTTTCTCAATAGGACTCTTTTTTTATAAGAAGAATGCTTCATAGACAGCTCATTATGGTTACGCTGTAGTTTTCACCATGTCAGCATGGATTAGACCAGCGTCCCAGGCGTTTCTCTAACACATATACATAACTCCATGGACTTACAAGCTCCCCTTTCATTTCACACTGACGACATCCATATACAAAAGAGCATGATATAACTAGGTACAAGTACCAAGTGCAATGTTCAAAGCGTTCCCCATGAAAGCATGGTTCTGCTAATTCCCAACAAATAAGTGCAAGCATATACAACATAGAAGACACAATGGTTCAAGTTTATTAAGGGCAAGTAAAGTAAAGTGTGCCATCAAGTTCGTGAGAGCTTTAATCACTAGTTTTCTCATAACAAGTGGAAGGTAAACAAAAGCATGAATATACTTGGAATAACATAAGCTAGTAGGTAGGTATGGTGGACTCTTTGGAATAACTTGGTTTAGGGAGTTGGATGCATGAGTGGAACTCATACTTTGTTGTGGAGGCTAGCAAAAGACTGGGAGCGACAAACTAAGAGAGCAATAATGGCCATAATCATGCAGAGCGACAAAACATCATTGATCAGAGCATAAAGTGATACTACAAGTTGAAAACTAAAGGATCATAAAGGCTATGGTGACTTGAGATAGTCATAACATGGTGTGAGCATGCGCCAAGTCAACCCAAATAAAGCATCAAAGGAGAATACCACAATACTATGCTTTAATATGCAAAAACAACGCATGATTCATCCAAGGCACATTAAGCAATCTCAATTGTTTATAATAAGTCATGCTACAGCAAAGAATACTAAGCATAAATCCAAAACAATATCAAGCATGGCATGACAAAGCATAGGCCACAGTCAAAAACGAGCTCTTTTTACCACATAAGCATGAACTTTCCTACTCTTTTCCAAACCAAACCAAACTATTTGCAAACCAATGTAAGGAAGAGGGGATCCAACCAATTTATTAAGAAAACTAATCAAACCAAAGCAAACGAAAACCAAAACGAAAACGAAAAAGAAGACGCTCCAAGAAAAACACAACTGTACATGAACCAATAAAAATGAAGCGTTTGGAAGAAACCTGGGATTTTTATTGATAAAGAAGGGGATGCCTTGGGCATCCCCAAGCTTTGACGCTTGTACTTCTTGGATATTTCTTGGGGTGACACGCGTGGCATCCCCAAGCTTGAGCTTTAGTCCATCCTTCATCTCATTACTCATTCCTTCCATACACCTAAAAAAATTCCTTCATACAAAACTTCACACAATCTCATTAGCAACATTAGTGCACTTAAGATAAATAAGTCTCAAGGTTCAGTTCTAACACCAAATAAACTTCCATTAGAACACTAGATACTGTAGCAATTCCCTCAAAAAGCTCAATTCCCCAAAAGAACTCAAGAAGAAACTAACAAGAAGCAAATGCAGAAAATGGCAGAAATCTGTCAAAACAGACCAGCAGGTAAAGACGAATTTGTTCGAAGACCTTCTGTTGCTCAAATCAAAAAGTGTTTAACTAACGAAAGTTAGATAACAACCTGGTTCAGAAGCACAAAAAATTACATCTCAATCCGACATACAGAGCTCTCTCAGGAATTTTTATGGTGAAACACAAAAATCTGTTTCGGGACAGCAACTTTCCCAATCATTACTTCACTCTCATTAGAGGTGACTCTTGGCACAAAAAGCAAATAAAAAGGATAAGGAGAGGTTATTACAGAGGTAATAACTTCCAAGACTCATCTAAAACTCTTGGGTTATCTCCCAACAAGTACTTTTCTTTAACGCCTTTAAGTTAGGCATAAGAAGCAAAGAAAGAATCAAGTGTTCTCAAATGAAGAAGCATTAATACCAACTTTCTTGCCCTTACCTCTCTTACTTTTGTTCTTAACCTTGGGGAAAATATGATTGTTTGGTGGAGAAGAAAGGTGCATGGTCCCCTTTCCCACATCTATTATTGCTCCAAGGAGTTCTAATAGGGACCTTCCAAGTGTAATTTGTCCTTTTCCTGCACATTCAATAACAAGATAATCAATAGAAATCGTTTTCCCAAGGATCTTTGTAAACACTCCTTCAACTATTCCAAGAGGTAATATGGTAGTATTATTAGTAAGAGATATTTCTTTTCCTCCTTCAATGAGCCCCCAAGTATTCAGAGATTTATAAATATCTTTGGGCATAAGGCCAAATTTAGACATGATATCACAACGAGCTTGAAAAGTTTCATTGTTCATCTCAATCTTTACTATAGGGAACCATTTTGATGGTTCAGAGTTTTTTGGAACATAATCATGATGCTCCCTAAGCGTATTATAGCAACTCTCTAATCTAGTAATGCTAGCCTCAAGAGTGTCCACCCTAGCAAATATTTTTGCGAAAGAAGTATCAGTTTGGCTAGGCAAGTTGTAAGTGAGGATCAATTTCTTTATAGAATTAATAGCATCATCCTCATTACAATGGAGGAAATCTCATCCCACAACAGCATCCAAAGCATATCTATAGAAAAGAGCAATTCCAAGGTAAAAACTGCTAAGGAACAAGCTTTGAGTCATTTTAGGCTTAGTTTTTTCATGTAGATCGGAGATTCTAGACCAAGCTTCCTTAAAACTTTCCTCAATTCCTTGTTTAAAAGTGAAAATCATATCCTCGGGTGACATAGTGATTGGAGCAAGGCTAGACATAGTGGCAACTTAGGATATGAACTAACTTTTTTGTGTTTTTCAAATAAGAAAGCAAACTAGCAAAACTATTTTTTTGTGTTTTTGAAGAACAAAACAAGCAAACCAAGCAAAAAGAAAACTAAGCAAAACAAAAACAACAAAGTAAAGAGATTGGTTATGAGGGACTCCCCTTGTGAAGATGTCCTTGACTCCCCGGCAACGGCGCCAGAAAAATGCTTGATGGCTCAATGCACGGCACCCAGAAAAATGCTTGATGGCGGTGTTGATGTAGAGCTCGTTGGGAACCCCAAGAGGAAGGTATGATGAGCACAACAGCAAGTTTCCCTCAGTCATGAAACCAATATTTAATCGAACCAGTAGGAGCAAGGAAACACCCCAAAGGTGTTACTAGCTGAGCTTTGGTAGGGCGCACTACCGGTGCTAGTAGCAACATGGAAACCTGCACAACACAACCACAGAACTTTGTCCCCAACTTGCGACGAGGTTGTCAATCTCACCGTGTTCTGTGGAAAACAAAGGATTAAACGTATCGAATGTAAAGAAGTAAAAGTTTGCAGAAAGTAAACACAAAGCAGTAAAAGATTGTAGATTGTATGTAAAAGACAAGGACCGGGATCCATAGTTCACTAGAGGTGGCTCTCCTTAAGATAGATAACATCTTTGGGTGAACAAATTACAGCGGGGCAATTGACAAACACCGAGAAAGCAATACATGCATATACTAATCATCTTGACTCCTCTGAGACTTGATTGGGCATTACAACATAATACATAGACCGCCATCCAACTGCATCTATGACTAATAATCCACCTTCAGGTTATCATCCGAACCCTCCTCGATTATTAAGTTGCAAGCAACAGATTATTGCTTTACGAACTGCGTGTAAAGTAAACAATACGATTGTTCTATCAACAAAGGATTGTTGTTTTCTCCCTAGTAGCAACATCACATCTAGTACCTTAGAGATTTCTGTCACTTCCCTAGATTACCAGAGGCATGAACCCACTATCAAGCATAAATACTAGCTCTTGGAGTTGCTAGCATCTACTTGGCCAAGATAGCTACTAACAACAGAAAGCATGCAAGATCTCAAATAACAAAGACATGATAGAATCAATAATCAATCTGAAATAACATCTCAATATCCATCGGATCCCCGCAAACACAACATGTATGGATTACAAATAGATGATCTTGATCATGAACGGAGCTCACAAGATCTAAACATGAAAGCACAAAGGAGGAGAAACCAGCCATCTAGCTACTACATGGATTCGTAGTCCAAGGATGAACTACTCACGCATCACACTGGAGGCTTGCATGGTGATGAAGAAGGCCTCCAGGGTGAATTCCCCTCGGCAGGGTCGGAAGAGCTTCAGATCCCTCCCGATCTAGGGATGGAGATGAGAGCGGCTACAGACTCTTTCGTGGATTTTTGATCGGGTACTTAGGGTTTTCATCCCGAGGGCAATATAGAGGCGGAAGGAGAGGCCGAGAGGGTGCCGGGAGCCACCACACCACCCCTGGCGCGGGCTAGGCTTGGCCACGCGGCCAGGTGGTGTGGCTGGCCCCTGGCCCCTCTCCGTCTCGTATTCTGGCACTTGATCCCTTCCGGAAAAATAGGCACTTTGGCTTTTGTCCCGTCCAATTCCAAGAATATTCATTTTCTGACTTTCCTGGAACCAAAAACAGCAGAAAACAGGCAGCTGGCACTATGGCTCTTGTTAATAGGTTAGTCCAAGAAATCATATGAAAAGTACTCCAAAGTTGGAACAAAACACAAGAAAGTGGATAAAACCAAGCATGGAACATCAAAAATTAGATACATTTGCAATGTATCAGTGGTGAAGGCAGTCTTTGGATATCCATCGTGCGAATTTTCAATTGATGATAACCAGTTCTAAGATCAATCTTAGAAAACACTCTAGCACCAGTCAGTTGATCAAACAAATCTTCTATCTTCGGAAGCGGGTACTTGTTCTTGATGGTGACGTCATTCAACTTCCGATAATCCGTACACAAATAGTTGGCACCATCCTTCTTATCAACAAACAGAACATGTGATCTCCATGGCGATGCACTTGGTTGTATCAAACCTTTTCCCAGCATATCATCAAGTTGCTTCTTCAGCTCCACTAATTCAGATGGGTTCATTCTATAAGGTCTCTGAGCTATGGGTCTGGTTCTAGGAAGTAGTTCAATGATAAACTTGATATACCATCTGGGGGCATACAGGGCAATTCATCTGGGAACACATCGGGGTATTCACAGACTACTCTGACTTGGTCAATGGTGGTTTTGGCTAAACTCTTGTTGCACTTGAATTGACGGGGCAATGTCTCAGATACATGTTCTACTGATACTCCGGTGCTATTGGTCATGGTTATGGCTTTCTTGGCATAGTCGATTAATCCTTGATGTTTCGACATCCAATCCATCCCTAGCACTACTTCCAAACCTTTGGTTCCCAGTACTATTAGATTGGCATAAAAATCTATCACATGGATTCTGATAGGTACAACCTTGCAAAATTTTCTAGCTTTGGTAGTTGAACCAGGTATTTGAACTATCATGACATGCTTCAAATCTGTTGGTTGAATCTTACTAGTGCATGCAAATCCTTCTGTAACAAACGAGTGTGATGCTCCAGAATCAAACAACACTCTTGCTAAAACTGAGTTAACAGAAAACATACCCAGCACGACATCTGGCGCTTCCTGGGCTTCCTCCGCATTCATGTGGAACAGACGGCCATTACAGTTGTGCGGGTTTCCTGGGGCAAATCTCTTTCCAGGCTGGACATGGCGCTACTGTTGGGCAGGTGCAGTCACATTGGTTGCTGTGGCAAGCTTCTTGGGGCACTTGTTGGAGTAGTGACCCGTGACTCTACATTCAAAGCAAGTGATCATTGACTTGTCTTTCCCTCCGATAGGAATAGCATTGCTTCCAGTCCTTGGGGAAGTATTGTTGTTGTTGTTGTTGGACTTTGGTGGTGCATGGTTGAAGTTATTGGAGTTGTCGGGGTTGTTGTTATGATTTCCTCTGGGCCTTGGGTTTCCTCCGCCACGGTTGGGGTAGTTCGGGCGGTTCATTGGTGGCCTGTTGTTTCTGGGTGCATATCCTGCAGACGGGTTGGGGCGATACTTCGGGGTATGGTGGGGTCCTGGTTGGTGCATCTTCCTGCGTTTGCGATTCTCACTGGCTTGGTTTATCTTCCCTTCCATCTGAATGGCGGAATCCACTAAAGCTTCAAGGTCATCAAAGGGAATGTTGACTAGCATGGTTTGCATCTCATCATGCAGTCCGTTCAGGAATCTCTCTTTATTCTTCGCTTTTGTGTCAATCTCATCAGGGGGATATCTAGCTAGTGACAGAAATCTGTCACGGTACACAACCACAGTCATCCTTCCTTGCTTCAAATCTCTGAACTCATCCCGCATCCTCTTAATCAGACCTGGGGGTACATGGGTCCTGCTGAACTTGAGTTTGAACTCCTCCCAAGTCATCATCTGACCTTCGTTCATGGTACATGTACTATTCCACCATGATCTGGCGTAGCCGTACAGATTGTGGGTGGCAAACAACACCTTCTCATTAGCATGAACTCCTGCAACTTCTAGATTGTTTTCCATGGTTTGTAGCCAATCATCAGCATCTAAGGGCTCTTCTGACTTGCTAAACATAGGAGGATTGGTATTCTGGAAGTTCTTGAGCTTGGATCCATGGTGATCTTGGTTTCCATGGCCTTGATTATTGTGGGCCATCTGGGCTATATGTTGAAGAGTGGCTAAGTTGGCTTGACGTTCAGCTCTACCAGCTTCACGGTCAGAAACTAACACTTGCAGAATCTGCAACATTGGGTCCTGAGATGAACTGCTTCCTCTAGGGTTTCCACGAGTCATCTGAAGATTGAGATAGATAATGAGACAAGAGGGAAATTTCTATGGTTCATGGGTTTGTTTCAAAAAGCTTTAAACTTTGAGTCTGACTCAGGTTTTGCAAACTACAACTCCTTCTCATTCATTCATCACAAACACACAATACAAACACATACCACAACTATAAAAACAAACAGATGGTCTTAAGGACCATTCTGGAAAGCTACGATACAAAGGGACCGGGTACAACTCACACCTACGATAGTGCTAAGGTGCGACTACTAAGCATCAGAACTATTGGGCTCCTCATCATCAATGAAGGCAGCATCATCCTCATCAGTGTTGTCCTCCATGGCGTCATCCTCCAGCTAGTCATTGTCATCACTGAGGTAAGAGTGAATATCACCACAGATATCTTCACCTTCCTCATCCTTCTCCTCCAGCTAGATCTCCTGGTCATGGATGGTCTCCTCTAGGGTGGCTATCCTCTGACGAAGACGGGCGATGGTGCGACCATTTTTGTCTCGCTGGCTGCAAAGTGACTTGTGCTCCTTGGCGAGAATGGCGATGGTTCGCTTCCTTTCCACAACTTTGGCATGGTTGTGGTTGGCGTAAGCACGGGCATTGTCTAACTCTTTCTGCATCTCGTGCAGCATGAAGGCCATGTGGTCCACGTGATGCTTCAACTCTGGATGTGCAGGCATGGCCAAAGGCTGTCCCATAGAGTCACGTCTTGCATAGTGGGCAAAACGGGTGCCGATGATCTGGTTGATGTTTTAAGCACACAAACATGCAAGAGCTTCTTGCATTGCCCTGGCTAATCCGTCTAACCAGTTGTTCTCCCTTACGCTAAACTGAATCTTGTCAGAAATAGGTGGCTCCATTTTGCCTCTCAGGTTGGCAACAATCAGCCACTATAGCTCCCCTCCAGATTGGTCGTTGAGCTGTGCTCCAAAGAACTCCGTGTGTGGGCGTCCAAGATACTCCGAAAGCTGGTCCAGATCCCTCTCAAAGATAAGATGTCCTCCATTGCCCAACTGGTAAAACTTGCTATATTTAACCTCCATCTATAAGCAATTAAGATGAGTAAGTTAGTGAGGTGATCAAGTGTGTCAAAATTTATGTAGAATTGTAAGAGTTTTGAGTAACAAGTGATCTCTTTTTGAAAGAATCACAATGATAAGAATGAGAATATTTTTTTGTAAATACTCACTTCTTTTGTTTTGAAACTAGGTTTTTCAGGCATCCATTCTAACTAGGGTCTCCTATGGTTAGGATGGCTCTAATACCAACTTGTAAACACCCGGATTTTTAAGTCCAGATGCCTGTTATGCCATACATCACAATCCCAGGATTACCATTTTTGCGAGACATAACAGAAGTGGTACCACAGTACATCATCCATTACAAACCATATTAAAGGTCTTACAAATAAAAGATCTCATGATCCAGTCTTAATACAATCAAAGCAGCGGAAAGTAAACGTAGTAGGCTCCTTCTTCATGATCACAAGCAATGCTGACGATGGGAGATGATCCTAGTTGCCATAGACCTCCTGTTGTCCGTCTTCCGGGTAATCCTCCTCATAGTCTGGCCATGCGAATAGCCAGGGACAAAGCCATGCGTACTCTTTAAGTACTCGCAAACTATCACTAGCATAAGTAAGGTAAAACTAGTAGGTGTCATAAGCTCTAGGTTTGTTTGCAAAAAGCCAGGTTTATTTCATAAAGCCTTAAGAGTAAAGACCTAAGTTTAGTTCTCTACATTACTTAAGTGGGAACTTAGATTTCATGTCCACAACTCTGTTGTGGTCAAGTCAAAGTCATCCTTCAATTCACAAATCATTTTGAAAACATCTGACAACGGAAGAGTATGGCCACTCCAACTGTCCATAATCACGGACGCGACTATTCGAATAGTTTGACACTCTACAGAGGTGGTACACTTTCACCACAAAATTCGATACATCCGTCAGGGATAACCCTGAATCATCATACTTGGTATGCGGATAATCAATCCTAACCTTTCAATTACACACCCTAGTATAGGCACCTCCCCTATGAGCTTGGCCTCCCAGCCATGGCCATCTGCCATCCTGGGCACTACATAGGTGGACATTTATCACGAGGTATCCTCAGCTCAACCTCTTCCGCAAGGGAACCCATACTAAGACATATAAACTTCCGGTCAAGCCCTACCCAACTCAGGTATTGTGCTTGTACGGTAAAATTGGAATGGTATCGCATCCGAACCCAACCATCAGTTTTTTCAAATTCAAGGATCAGACCTCATCATTTTCATCATCAAACCATGGTGTATCATAACACATGTCAAAACATTTCAATAGAATGAATCATCATTCCAAGGTTTTCATAATCATTTTTACCAAGTATTCCCATCTAAAGTAATCAAGTTTAGTTTAGCACTAGCCACTAGTATTGAGGGTATCACTATTGGGGGTGTTAATCAAGTACAAGTATCCAAGACTAATGTTATAATATGGATGGTATCCATCCTACTTTTCCACTAATCACAATTCATTAACTAGGTAAGAAACTGTAGCAAAAGGAAAAATCAAAGCTTGGATTAAAACTGGGAATTGGTAAAGTTGCATCAACAAGGTTTGCATATGGTATCTGTACAAGTTAGCTTGCATAGCTAAACTTGCATGGATAGCTTGCATAGTGGGCTTGCCTTGCTGGTTCCAGTCGTTCAAGTTTTCTTCCTCTTCCTCGAAGTACTCCTCCTCGGTGTATCCCGGGTCGGTACTAGCGTCTATAAATGCACACAAGGTACACAATCACCAGACAACACTTCACTATTTCTATTTAGCACACAAGGGCTCACACTAGATGATCTAGTATCATCTCAATCATCATATGGAATATTAACATTATTTCTTATTCTTCTTATTTTAGAAAAGTAATTTCTACTCATTTAAAATCCTTAAGATTTAATATTCTCTAATTAGAATAGGGGGTCATATTGACACATGTCATCACCACCTACTTCCATACTTGGGAATGTGATTTAAAAAGGGTTATCATATATGACAAGATTTAATATTACTATTTAATAATATTTAAGTGACTAGAAATGCCTATATATCATTCTTTTAATACTATTCCATGTTTCATATCTGTCAAACCGAAATGTTTATACATATTCATGTAGAGCATGGCAAATGAGATTTTTGAGAGTTGGAATCAACTCAAAAGCCCTTATAGTTTATTTTATAAAAATGTTTGAAGTGGCAAAAGCCTATCTCTGGTTATTTTTAGTATAAGTGATCTATAGTTTCAATTGGTTTGAATCCACTGGGAGTGACTAGATATTTTTAATACCTTTCCAACAAAATTGGAATCATGCATTTTGGATCGGTACAACTCCTTGAATTGAATTTTGAATATAGCTACTGAATAGGATTTTAACTAAATAGAAAAAATTCCATTTGAACTGTTGGGCTCTGCGCGGGAAAATAAATGGGTCAGCCCAACTACACAGCGCTGGCGCAGCGGGCTGCTGACAGAACGGTCCCACGTGGCAGCGGCTCATCTAACCCGAAACGATATCGATCAATACTAGCCCTACCATTAGAACAGGATCTACGGCCGAGGTTCGCCGTCTCCGTCAAACTGCTCCAGCGAGATACGAACCCTAATACGATGGTGGGGGTCGCTAGGGACTCACCAGGGCTCCAGCTAAGGTCGGCGATGGGGGCGAACGGGCTGGTCATCGATGGTGAGTCGATTGGCGGTCACGACGGCTCTTGGGGTGGCTCCAATCGATGGCTTCCTTCCGCGACTGTAGCGGCGGACTCCGGCCAAATTTCGGCGTCGTGGTGCTCACCTTGCTCCGGGGAAGGGTCGGTGAGGTTCCTGGGTGAGTGGGGAGTGGAATGGTGTGCAAAATGAGGTCTGGGTTACCTCTATTTATACCCTAGCGTTGGAGGCAGGGCAACATGGTCGGGCTTCTCCGGCGATGCTGCTACAGGTCGCGCTAAGCATGTCGGAGGGCATGGGTCAAGGCGGAGGACTGCGGCGATCGTTAGGCGCGTGACAACATGGCAAGGGGCGGTCTCAGTCGGTCGGGTGACGTCGGTGCTCTATTTAGGTACGCAGGTGTTCGTCACTCAGTACGATGGTCACGAGGCGCGTGGTGGTGAACCATCGTGTCTAGGAGGTCACTGGTGCCACGGCGACTGTGGGTACGAGCGGAGAGAGCGAGGCGCGGCGTGTGTGCGCGAGACGGCTGCGACACTCCATCATGCTCTCGGCATGGCAGAGGCTTAAATGGGCGTGGCGATTCCAGCGTCTCTACTCCTCGCCGTTGGTCAAGGGGTGGACAGGGGGTGGCGGTGAGGTCACGGCTAGCAGCTAGGTGTCGTGGGAGAGGGCGGCGCGGCGCGCAGCGATAGTTCGTGGTCGACCGACATGGCTGGCTCAGTACGGGAATGTCACTGGTGCAACGATGGAGATGAGATCCTCCACTGCACGACCAAGTACTAGGAATGATCATGGGGGAGTAGTGGACTAGAATTGAGGTACAAAAGATGATCAATTGATTGATCACAAACAGTAGATAGTTGGTAGTTGTACCGTGTTCCGCTGTGTGTTCACCAAATGGCCGCATGAAATTTACTTTCAAATTTTTGAATGATTTTTGGTGAGTGATCTGGTCATATTCTTGGTAGTCTATGGTTGCTGGGATTGGTCAAGTGGAAGTTATTTGAGTGCTTTTTGAAAAGTGATGACTTGATTTAATTTTGAATTGCCTCTTAAATAGATTTGAAGATAGTTTCTACCATTTTGTAAAGTTTGCTTGGATTCACTTTTACTTGGTCTAGCAAGGGGTGAAAATATGTAGAAATGTTTCTGTTATAATTCTTTTACTATAGATGCCCAAAGTGGGCTAGTGGGTAATTTTTGCCAAAATGACCATATGCTCATATGATCCATATTTGACTTTCCTTTCATTTGATTTTGCTTGGAAATGATCTAGATGATGTGGTAATCCTTTTTAAACTAATCCTTACCATTGGTAGCACTCAAACATGACAATTGCAAGCATTCATATATTAATACAATCACACATGCATTCATATCAAGTTTAATAATAAAAGTTTTTGTTAACCCTAAATTTGGGTGATTAGATCTTGATAAGCTTGTTTAATATTTTTGAGGTGTTACAACACCGGCGTACGACTCCTGGGAGCACGCGAGTATGTAGGTGTAAGATGATACTAGTACTAGTAGTATCATAACCTCATTGTATTTAATTATCCCAAAATCTAAGAAAAAACGTGCGCTCCCTGGTCCTTCAGGGCACACGCAAACGCAGGGCATTTTCCATTTTTTGCATGGCATTTTCCATTTTTCAATTTCGCTTTTTGGCTGTGCCCTTGGATGCTCACCGTGTGGCCGGATAGGGTGTATGCTCTTTGGAGCTAAAAACCTCATGTTCTCTCAATAGCACGGTCGTTAATTATTGAGGTATATACGTTTTTAGTCCCACAACTTGCACCGCAGGAGCGTTTTAGTCTCACATCTTGCAAAGTGAGCAACACTAGCCCCACAACTTGTAACCAGGAACATTTTAGTCCAATTCAATCGAATTTCTGTGATTTTGTCTGAATTTGTCGTAACTAATTCTAGAAGTGACATGTGGCATCATATTTTTTGCAAAATGACCCCTGTGTATTTTCTACCTGCCAGTTGTAACCTTGGTATGTCCTGACAGGAGGATCTGAATAAGAAAACAAATAAGAAAAACTACCAATGCATTGTAGGGTATCGAACTGATTACCTGCGCTACTGAAGAAATCAACCTTGCCACTACAACATGTACACGGAAATGATTAACTGAAGAGCGTTCCGGCTGATGTGTTCTTTATTTTGGATATTCAAAAATATGTATTGCGAAGATGTGAAAAAATCAAAAAAAAAGATCCAAATTCTCAATTCAAAATAATTTGTGTTCTGGACTACAATAATAACTTACCTTTATTCCTTTTCATTTTTGCGAATAAGAAAAAACTCAAGTTTTTTATAGACAATGCAGCTACCTACTAGATTAAAGACAAAGCTATACAATTAAGATTATGGACCGTGATGTGGCATCCCGCTAAAACCACTACTAGAAAATCGCATTGTTTTTGTGCATTGCATCGTCATGACCGCATGCTCATGTCATCATGCCGCATTGCATTTGAGCATCGTCATCATCTTGCATGGTTTGTCTCAAAACTATTTCGAAAAGCCTACTTGTTTTCTAAATATACCCCGTCTTTAATTCAAATCAAAAACACCGGGCTTGTCCGGAATATTTTGTTTTGTCTATCAACGGTTTGCAAAAGCCTCGTTTTTAATAAATAAAATATTTAAATTATTTTTGGGAGGTAGCCAGCCAGGCCCGAAAGCCCAGCCGGCCACCTCCAGATAAAATCCTACCTACCCCTGAACCACCCAAACCCTTTTCCTACCCAGCTCTATCCTACCCAGCCCCCTCCACATAACCCCGGCCAACCCCGTCTCGCCACCTCACCAACCCACACCCCTAACCCTATCACCACATGCCACACACACACCCATCCACCACCTCACCCCTACTCCTCCTTCCCTCCTGCCCCACCACTCCCCCCATACCCACGCCCAGCCTCCACCTCCCGTCCCCGCGCCCAGGCCCACCACACCCATCCCCCCCCACCGCTTTCGCCACGCCACCTCTCCTCTCCTCCCCTCTCCTCCCACCACAGCTTCCGCCTGCGTTCCCATCGCCTCCGCCCCTCACGCTTGCCTCTCCTCCCTCCTTCACCAAGAAGCAGCCGCGGCCTTCCTCAACTCGGTCGCCGCCGTCTGCAGCGTGGCCCGCCTCGCCAGAGCACGGCCTGGCCCGGCCCGCGCCGCCGCCTCACGGTTCCCATCCTCGGCTCTACCGCTCGGCCTCGCTCCTCCCTCCTCGCCTCGCAGCATGGCGCCGTCCCGCCCCGGTCGGCCCCTCGCCGTCCCCCGCTCGCCGGTGGCCCGCCTCCTCCTCACCGCCCCGCTCGGCCATGACCCGGGTCTCCCCGAGCCCGCGAGGCCCCTCCTCGTCGACCCCCTCCTCCATGTCGCCGCCTCACTCGGGCCGCCGGCCAGTCCAGCCCGACCTCGCCCGCTAGCAGGTCCCCGGCCGTCCTTCTCCCGCCGCTTGGGCTCGCCCCGCCGTCCGCCGCCAGATCCCCGTCCACCAACCGCCGCTTGGGTCCCACGTCGCCGCCGCTGTGTCGTCCTCCTCGGCTCGGGCTCACCATCCGCTGTCCCGGCCGGTGCCCTGCACCTACGTCTCGCCGTCCTCGCGTTGTGCACACGCAGAGCCCCTGGAAGCCGATGTATGCCTTGGTTGCTGTGGTGGTAACCGTATCTGTGTTTTCGTGTGCAGTTCTTTTGCTCTACGCGGCCAGATGTTGACCATGTGCCTGTTGTTCTGGAACATGAACGTCGCTCGATGACCCGTCCCGGCCCAGACCAAGTTCCTAACGCAAAGATCTTCCGAGAAGCATGTACCATGTGCCGATGCCGAATCAAGTTCTCCATGGAACCGAAGATCGCCAAACTAGACGGTCATCAACATAAATGCCAAGGCCTCCGTCGCGAAACAACAATGCCTTCAGGGTGGAACCGACAAGAACTTCGTCTATTGCAATGTCCCGTGGAACACCAAGACCTCCCTGGAGACCGAAGACCGTACCAAACCGATGACACTCGACGAACCTCCGGCAAGATCTTCGACATGGCCAAGATCTACCGATGACCCGACTAAGATCAGAAGACCGAACCCTGGCGCGCCAAGTTCTTCGACCCCGAGGACCGACCCATCGGATGCGACAATACCTCCTTCTCGGAACCACCAAGTACTTCCTCCCGGACGCCATGACCGTCTACACGGACCCGACAAGATCTTCGCGACGACAAGATCGACACCGACCAGGATGAATCCGATGCGCCCCCGACGCCAAACCAAGTCCTTCTTCCCGGAACGCCAAGCTCTCCTTCCGTTGTCCGAGAACGATCCCGTCGAACCGAACCCCAGATCCGGACCCTGAGACCAAGCCCCGGACCCCCGGAACCCAAGATCTGCCGAACCCAGATGTGTGATCCTAAGCCCTATTTTTATAATATGACATTATCAACTGTCGCATAATTAATTCTTCATGCATGCATGGCTGTCTGTGGTTTGGAGGCATTATGCCAATTCAACTCATAATTAAATATGGATTCGATATGCGGAATACCTTTGTCTTATTCCGGACTCCATTTAAATTGGTGTAGCGAACCGATGCCATGTTTCGCCCTGTTAAAACAACATTTAAATTGCGGGGTATCTAAACAACTTGAACCGTCTAATTAATTGTCGGGATCCCGGTTCCACTTAATATTGCCTAATTGCACCGCATCTGTGCCATGCCATGCATCATATCATAAGCATGCTGGATCTTTTACCGTAGTATTAAATATTGCATCCGGTGTTTCTTCTAGTGTTTGCTACTTCGCGGATTAGGCCGATGAGTTGATGCGAGTACCGACAAGTTCTCCGGATATGTACCTTCGACAGTGTTTCCCAGGCGAGCATCTCTTCCCCTTCTACCTATTTTGCATTTATAGTCTTTACTTCCTCCTGTTGATCTATTGCTATCTGTGTCGCGATGCTTTAGTTTTCGTGCACCAGTTATATCCCGTGCAGCCTCTATATTGCCTTGGACACCTCCTAATACCTGTGTTTGGTAGATAGCTGGCCTTGCGAGTCGTAGTTGCTTGCTCAGGTGCGATCTTGTGTTGTCGAGTACCACAGTTGTTGGAATGCTGGCAGATGTTTATGGTGGAGATGCTTATTGGTGGAGATGATCATGACTTTAATTACAACCATTAAAATGCTAGATATAACTAATGTAGAGGCATCGATGGGCAATAGATGTTATTTGGTTCTTCCACGCCCACTTGTGTCCCGTAGGACCCCGAGTACTTGATACCTGTTCCTTGATTTTTCGCACTATCCACATCCGGGAGGCCGTGGACCCCCCTGAGCCAGAGCTTGATTCATTTCTATTTCTTGGGGCCACAAAGTAGTTTGGGGCTTTATTACTATCCTGTACTTATGCCATGCTTTACTGCTTTATTTAAGATTGTGCGTGGAGCACCTGTACTGTTTAGGATCGTGACACGTTTTCGCTGTATCGACAAGCCCAGTCACACTTTCGGGTTCCCAGTCGTTTACAGCCGTCCACACAAACCCTGGGTCCGTTCCGGAGCCGGCCAACTTCGTTGCGGGTAGCTTAGTGGGGTGGCCCCCTGAAATATTTCTGAATCCTGTGATCGCTTTGTCGTGAATGCCTCGTTGGGTTTTGAGTTGGTTTTTTCGAGGTTGATCGAGTGTGTGTTGCTATTTGTGCACCCCTGCAGGGTAAAACTTTCTGAAAGCCGTGTCCGCGGTTATGGACGACTTGGAGCACAGTATCTCGATCATAGACAAGCATAACTAAAGTAGTGCTATAAATTTGACTTAATATGTGACTAGTAAGCAGATGCAACTATAATGGAATGGATAATAAAAATGCCAACAACTGGTGGATCTGTGATGATCTGTGTCATACTATACCTGCCTAGTAAGTATTGCAACTCCAATGGAATGTGATAAAAGTGCCAACCGCTGCTAGGTTTTGGGATTCCTCAGGACAATTATATCTGATTAGTAAATGTTCCAACTACCACAGAATGGTAATTAAAACTGCCCACTACTTATGCTTCAGGATGACTCATGCTATCTATATCTGATTAGTAATTGCTGCAACTATAACCGAATGAGTAAAATTGCCAACGGTGTGAGTTCCTTGGTCTGACTTCCTCGTTTGGTCTCGAGGGGGAAATACCAGGATGGGTTTGTTTGGTGTTAGCTTCAGGTGGGATACGAATAGGTCTTTCTTATCCGCCAGTTGTATCGAGTCTCTATAGGTTGTTTAGTGACATTGCGCTGCCGCTTCTGCCCACCATACCTATGTAGGCGAGAGCCGCCGAATTCTAGCCTCGCCATGTACTGGCCTCAGTACTGACGCTCCTCTTTTTCTTTTGCCCTTTGTCGGCACCCCTTTTGTTTTAGCAGGTTTGAGATCGCCGTCGTTAGCAGGGTTACCCTTCCGGCTTGGCCTGGGCAGGGTTATGGACTCCATTGGTTATTCTTCAGGGCTCTTAGCCCCATTTGCATCTTGTCCGTAGTCGGACGCTCTATCGTTTTCAAGGTGATTTCGATTTTTGTATATTATATCTGTATTCTTGACTCTTTGAGTCGCTGTTGTATATATATCTGTTTTGTGGGTCCCATCGAGGACTGTTGTGTAATGTTATTACTTCGATTTCCACCCGCAAGAAAGTGCTTGGTGGGCGTCCTTGAATCGTTTCTATGTTTGTATGTGCGGAAAGGGCTAAAACTTGCATAGGACCGATTCGAGGGTGTTACACGTGCCAACATATACGTGAGCATTTTTGTGTTTGTATGTGCTTTTTTATTGTATAAATAATTACTTCCCCCAAGTACTCCTTGTCTAGCATAATTACGTCCTCTCAAGTACTCCTTGTCTCACATGAGTAGTCATGGGCATCTACCGGCATAGTGGCTTGTGGGTGTGTGTATTGTTGTACAAAAGTGTTAAATTTGAATCCATTCTCCTCTTAGAGATTTAACTATTTTATTTGTACATCTACTAATAGGTGGCCCACTTATCACTCCGTATAGGGACATAAATAACATAGAAAAATATAGAGGGGTCATTTAAAAAAATCAACGTCATTTGTAGACAAATTAAGTCAAATTCACTGAAATTCGATTAAATTAGACTAAAATGCTCTCGAGATATAAGTTGTGGAACTAGTATTGCTCATTTTTCAATATGTGGGACTAAAACGCTCTCGCTTTGCAAGACATGGGACTAAAGGTGTATATACCTCTTAATTATTTTACAGCCTCAATTGCTAGGTGTGAGGACCAATTAATGCTCCTAGTTTTGCTCAATTACTTCTCTAGTTAACCGTAAAATATGAACCACCACGTCATGTAATGCTACTGGCCGATCATGTTGTTAAAATGAGAGTGCATTCATTGGTTGGCATGTTTTTAATTAGATACGGTGGCCATGTGCATTGGCTGGATTTTAGGACTACTACTTCATGCAATAACTAGCTATAAAGCGAGTACGTGAAGTTAATTCTCTGAACTAGTACTACTCCGGCCTAGTAATACCGAACACAGAAAATATCTCAAGTGTGGTTATATGGACGATCAATTAATGTGACTCTCGACCATGAATTTCGGACCATATAGCCGTACGTTCTACCATTTTTTTTACTACTACTACTAGTAGTACATAGACGCTAGCAAAATTCAAAATCTCAATCGAGCGGCAAAATCACACACACTGATTTCGAACATTTACCGCCTAACCGTTTCAAAAACTTTGAGCCAAAATCTCCCGCCGAGGGAGTACCATTTTTATATTATTATTATTATTAGATGGACGTGAGCCAAATTCAAAATCTTAATCGAGCGGCAAAACCGCACACCCACTTTGAAGCATTTCCCACCCATCCGTTTCAAAAACGTTGAGGCACAATCTCCCACCGAGGGAGTACCATTTTTGTATTATTATCAGAAGATGGGCGCTAGTCAAATTCAAAATCCCAATCGAGCGGCAAAATCATACACCAACTTTGAAGCATTTCCCGCCCTTCCGTTTCAAAAACTCTGAGGCAAAATCTCCTATAGAGGGAGTACCATTTTTGTATTATTATCAGCTGGGCGCTTGTCAAATTTAAAATCTCAATCGAGCAGCTAAACCATACACTGACTTTGAAGCATTTCCCGCCCCTCAGTTTCAAAAACTTTGAGGCAAAATATCCCACCGGGGTACTACCATTTTTATATTATTATTAGATGGACGGTCGCCAAATTCAATATCTCAATCAAGCGGCAAAATCACACACCGATCTTGAAGCATTTCCCGTCCCTCAGTTTCAAAAACTTTTGACTTAAAAATTCCCATTCAACGCATTGTTCTGACGCCCTATGGGCAAGCTAAAGTCGGTAGCTTGGGGCCACGATCGTAATTTATGTTTCTGTTCACCTCCTTAGTCCGGATTTGCCCAGATTTTCCCGCTGGTCCTTCCAAAAATCCCAGCCCCTCTCTCCCATGCCCTCACCTCCACGACCACCACGCGCACCAGCCGGCGGCAATTCCACGGCGGCCGGAGCCGCTTGAGCTGCGGTCTCGTGCACCGCCACGAAGCCGCTTCACCGATGCTCACTCACTGGATCTGGTTCACTAGGTCTCTCTGCCTCAACACCGCAACTGCGGTGTCGTTCACCATGCCGATGGCATCATCGACCACCTAAGCTCTGCTTCCCGGCCGCCGAAAGCTACCCAACTGTACCGGATCCGCTTCACCGGTGTACACCGGACGTGATCTAGTTCAGGGAGTTCCATGTCCACCGCTCTAGACCAGCTGCTCGGTCATCGTCGTTCACTGCACTAGATCTGCCTTAGCGACACTCTCGTCCATCGCGCTCAAGCCGACATTGACCGCCCAAGATCTGCTTCCCCGACGCCAATAGCCACCGCAAGCGTAGCACCCTCGATGACCTGGATGTCACCCGCACGGTACTGACGATGCTTAGAAGCCTCTCCGACCAAAGTTAACCAAATCTGCAAACCGTTTTTGTTTTGTCAGCAGTATAGCAGGTTCAAGCCTGTCGCAGTGAACTGCATTTTTGTCATCGTGCTCGTACATACAAGTTAGTGGGCATGCATATTCTTCGTGCTAGTACATACAAGATCATTACACATGTTGGTTTGCATTCGCTGTTGTACAAATTTCAAGTCATGGATATGTCTATTATTTTGTCATACACATGTTGTTAGCTACTCCATACAACAGTAATTGCCTGCTACCGTGTAATTCTTGCAAAATCTGAAGTCAGTATAAAATATTAGTATGGATTCCCTGCTCTACAGTTGTTGAATCTATCTGGTTCGTCCTAAGAACAGTTCCTACTATTATTTCCTCCTTGGCATTGTTCTGCTATCTTGTAGTAGCCGTTTAAACTCTTCATACTAATTTGATTATAATTGTGTTGTTGCCATCTGGTTCTTCAAAATCTTCATCACTAACTATTTCCTTTTTCTTGCATATAGCTCAAAATAGAACAATGAACATGTTGGTTTGCATAGCATATTCTACAGGTTCACAAGGGATGCCATTAATTCCTTATCTGGTGCTGGTTCATCCTAACAATGGCATAACTGTCCTCTACTATGTAGTTCACTTGTGGTTTGCATTCCTGCTCTAGAAGTTCTCTTATGATGCCATTATAATTTCTATCTGGTTGATTCTTAGCTATGACAGTAACTACATGCCATTGTGTAGCTCACTGCAAATTCTGAGTCACCTAATGACTCTATGCATTCTAGGAGATGCCACTGCTTCCATATAAATTTGCTAAAATGACATATATATTTGCTGAAATGCCATTGTTTATATTTGCTGAAATTCTAAGAAACACTTTGTTTGATTTCTCATTTCATTCTAGGCACACTTGTCTAATGCTTGTTTGTCCTGTTCTACAGGTTCACAAGCGATGCCATTATATCTCGCATCTTGTTCTAGGTCTAGTTTGTCCTAAGACACGACATAACTATCCTTTACAATATATAGTTCATTTGTGGTTTGCATTCCTGCTTTATAAGTTCTCGTATAATGCGGTTATAATTTTTATCTGGTTCATTCTTTGCTATGATAGTAACTGCATGCCATTTTGTGGCTCAGCGCAAATTCCGAGTCACCCAACGTCTCTTGCATTTTAGGGTATAGAACTGCTTCCATATATATTTGTTGAAATGACCTGGCTAGTTTATTTTTGCTGAAATTCTAAGCCACGCACACACATTTTTTGATTGCTCGTTTCACGGTAGGCACACTTGTTTAATGCATGCTTGCTTGTTCTGTTTGTTTGACGTGTTGGTAAATAATTGAACCATTGACCAGTTGTAAACTCCATATCATAACTCCTGTCATATCAGTCAAATGAGTAGTTTGTCTTGTTTGATGTATTAACTTGTTATTACTTAGTTTCAGGGTGCAATTATTGCTATCGTCACCAAAGAGGGGGCTGCAAGATCATGTCTCCTCCAATGTAGTTGTCACACTCAAAGGAAGATGCAGGTGATCAATTGAGAAAGCAAATTGAGGACTCTGCTATCAACTTGATTATCAATTGAAATGCTGGTTTTTCTTTCCCTTGAGTTGATAATATGTAATAATTTTAAGAAGTTTGCAGCTGATATAATATCTAGAGAATTCGCGTAGGCTATGTAGGCATTTAGTTGACGCCGTCCACACATTGCGGTAGTCGTTACACGAACTACACCAGGCAAGTCGATTAGGGAACAATATCGTGCTTTGTTATTGGCCCGTCGTGTATTCGGTCAACGATGAACAGTAAAAAATGCTGGATTGTTATAAAAGTTTTATCATATTGGCATGGGCTTGAAGAAAGAAAGAAAAAAAAGGTAAAGTAATGGGGTGACCAAGTGATAATCGGGCGTGAATAACAAAATGGTAATAAAGAATAGATCATAATAGAAACAGACCATAACAGTAACATGCCTTAACAGTAGCAGGCCGTAATAGTAGCATGCCGTAACAGAAATAGCCCATCGCAGTAACAAGCAAGAAACCATAAAATCCCAGAACAGTAACAGGCCAAAACAGTAGCCGGCCTCAATAGTAAAGGGCTGCAACAATGAAAGGCCATAATAGTGACAAGCCAGAACAATAACGGTCCGAGAAATTTCCAGGAGGGCAGTAACATGCCGACACATTTACCAGACTAGAACAGTAAAGGGCCGCTTGTGGGCCTAAACAGCTAAAGCCCGGAATAGTGAAAGGCCAGAACAGTAACATGCCCGAACAGTAACGGGCCATCTTAGAGAATATGGGCTGCGATAAACAGTGATGGGCTGCTAGGAGGCCTTAAATGTACATGAGCGACTTAGCGCAGGCTGCTCATGGGCCGTAGAGTGTTGGACCAACATAAGCCTTCTTTAGGTCGAAACAGAATCGGACCTGAAAGTTCGCGGGCCCCTGCTGGCTGCCACTTTGGGCCCATTTCAAATAGTGCAGGACAAAACAATAACGGGTCATCTTCTTATTGGGCTCTCCTAATGGGCCGGCCCAATTAGTATTTAGCAGGCCTTGGCTGGGCCTAGCTTCTGCCATGTTTCTATGACCGTTAACGGCGGTAACCGACCGCTAACGGCGGCTGCCACGTGGAAGTTTGCATGAGGTCAGTAATCAACGCGGCTGGCGAATAGATCTACGACGGAACAAGTTTTCGTGGCTGAAGGATGCGATTCGCCACGGTTAGAAAAAACCATGGTAGATTCTTTTGTGATGGGGCTTTTACCACGAAGGGCATCCGTCGTAGAAGACTTTTTAGCCACGAAAAAACGGGCCTTCAACCACGAAAATTGTCTGTTGTAAAAGCCAACTTTTCTTGTAGTGGGTCTTCGTCACTGTGGGTACTTGATGGCCAAGCAGAATAAGATAATAAAAATAAACTCACTATTTCATATAATGTTGCTCTATTTTAATGGACATGTTATAATCAAGCTTGTATATGTGTAGACTCTTCTTCCCCTACGACTGAGGTATCACGTGCATTTCTCAGAGATGATTCCATACGATGAGCAGTACACGGTGCACACCCAAGCGTTAGGACTGCTCCCATTCATCCATATGGTCAACCGGTCAATACCACGCATGAACCCTGCTACCATCACCGCGCTTGTCGACCGGTGGAGGCCGGAGACGCACAGTTTTCACCTCCGTACCGGTGAAATGACCGTGACTCTTCAAGACATGTCGATGATCCTTGCACTCCCTATCGAGGGGGATCATGTGTGTATTAACACATCCTCTGACAACTGGCACGACCGGATGTCTGACCTTACTGGTGTTAAGTGTCCCGAGGACACTATAAACTCTAAGGGGGGAAATTAAGGGTCACCACCGGAGATACTTTCAAGTGGATATCACAGAACTTCAGTACCTGTCCTAAGCATACTAGGAAGGATGAGATCATGATATATGCCTGTATGTACGTGTGGTGTGTTATCACAAAGACTATATTTGCTGATGGTGAGGGCAACATTGCTTGCTGGCACTAGCTGAAGGCCTTAACTATAATGGATAAAAAATAGAGCTGGGGATCGGCGGCATTGGACTTCTTGTACCGGTAGGTAATGAATTGTTTATATTTTTCCCATGTTTACATGTGCTTTTCAAATTTCCCTATGACTAAACTTTGTTTGCTTGGACGAGTCTTGTCGAAGGACTGGTGGTGAGACTTATATTGGTGGTCCATTACTACTTCTCTCGGTGTGGATGTGGGAACACTTTCTAGTTGGACGGCCAAAACATATGTCTCACCTGAATTATAACGATGGAGTGGTTGAGGTGGCCCACATGGGCTTACAATTGGGATGTGGTCTCCAAGCCCCTAATCGACCAACAAACGGCGTACCTGAGATACTCCAATGAGTTTGATAACCTTCTCTCGGAGCAAGTAAGAATTTCCAACCCATCACCATTTTCCATTCCCTTCATGTACTTTTCTCATTGAAATATTTTGGTATGATTAAGGTTGTATGGGAGCCATATGGTCCTAGGGACAATTTTGGTTGCGAGGAGTTTCGTCTTAACCCGATGTGCGACGCTAAATGTGATCTTTGGTATATGAAGTGCCCCATGATATACATGTGGGTTGTTGAGCATCATATGTCGCAGCAGGTTATTGAACAGTTTGGTCTGTATCAGTCTACACTTCCAGCTTTCCCAAGATGTGTAGAACCGATTCTTACCGATGAAGAGAAGTGCTGGTGTCCTACCAAGCCGAAGCTTACCGATGGAGCTGGCTGGTCCTCCTCGGTGTCTTGATCGAAGAACACCCCCGGATTATTGTACCAGTCGCGCAGCTACTGCTACAATGGAGCTCCGGCGCCGCTTCACACCGAATCAGATCCATGTCGCCGACATGCTATAGGGTTCGAAGTAGAGCTCGAGGCAACGATCGGCGGTGGATTGTTGTGGTGAGGATGTCTAGAGGTGGGGTAACGGCCAGATGAGCGGATGTGAGCCATGGGCAGTGCCAGGATTTGCTGCAAGGGTCGCTGTGTCGCCGCCGCAGGAAACCGTGCGGGATTAGGTTTCCTTTGCTTTGCTCTGTTTTTGCTACAATCTAATCGTTTTCTGCTTCAGAAGCAAACACGAGAGGAAGGGTGGCGGGTGGCGAGCTGACGGTCGTGATGGACTCGATCAGATGGCTGAGGAGATTCCCATCGTCCGGGGATGCGTAGCGGGCACCATTTTTAATTCTTTTGGTCGTCCGATACTACTGTACCGTGCTCCATTTTTAATTCTTTTGGCCGCCCGATACCGCCGTAACGCCCACCCAATCATCCAGATCCTCTGTAGGACCCATACCTGGCCAACGGGCCGGCCCACGGCACGACACGCTAAGGAAGACACGACACATTCCACCTGGGCATGTTAAGCTAACGGGCCGTGCCGTGCCGGCCCATGGGCTTCACCTCCAGGCCCAGGTACGACACGTTAGCTAAACGGGTCTAACAGGCCGGCCCGTTAAGGTCTTTTTATACTATTCTATATCTATCTATACCTAATAATAAAGAACATAAGGTTTCTGTCCTTCGTCCGTTTTGGACAATTTGACCCCTCCATCGTTGAAGTTATTACCCGCATATGCCACCCGTAAGTCAACCTATCGGTTCGCTACCAAACTCGCCCTACCCCTTGCTCGCTGGTTCGCTCCAGTCTTCTCCGATCCGGCGCGGTGGCGCCGTGTTGCCCCAGTCTTCCCCGAGCGCCCGCCACCATCCCGAGTCCCCCAGATCCGCACCCTCGCGGCGGGACAGAAGAACACGAAGTCCGAGAAGAGTAATTTCTCCCGCCAGCTTCGGCCTTCTCTACTGCATCTGGAGAAATCTTGCACGATTCAGGTTGGGGCATGGCAACCGCGGCCTGGCCAACATCAGAAGGAAGGGTGCGGCGACTTCGCCACGCCTAGGAGAACGCGAAGAGCCGTGTCTAGCTTCTGGCTGCCTGGGCGTAGCCGCCGACCGCTAATCTGCCTCAGGGACGAGCGGGCGCGTGGCTATGAGAGAGCAGCAGTGCATGGCAGCAAGGCCGAACAGCCAACCAACATCTGATGGCAAGGATGAGATGTTGTGGTCACTTGTCAGGAGGCAGGAGGTCCCGTCCGACAAGAAATTGTGGTGGTTGGAGTTGACGATAGCCTTTGTGTTTCTGAAACATTCTTCGCATATGCGTGCTTTTGTTTGGTTAACAGTTACGATTGTTCGTTAGTAATCCAACAACCAAACAGATTTATTTTGCTAGCTTTCTGTGCTTATACAGGTACTTGGCTGAATCAGATATAAGGAGCGAAGAAGTAAATTACCGGCCTTGTAATTGTTGGCTGGTAAGAGCTATTAAGCTATTTTGCGTGCAATCTCTTCTACACAACAATGAAGATAATGTGCCTATCATCCTATAAATTGCAGCTTGCAATGAAATTATCAAGTCCATGTTTCTCCATCTCTAGAGATAGACTTTATGAAGTAGTCACATTATTATACGCCGTGAGTGCTAAACCATCTAACTTATAATTTATCTGATTGCAAATTTACTGTTTTCTTTGGTAACCGTACTGATTTACTGCAACTTCTAATTTTGCAAAAGTGGAAGAGAAAATGGATAATGTGCATCACTTTACATTCAACCTGGATACCACGTCCTCTTGGAAAGCTATACGCCAAGTCAGTTCACTAAAAGCATCTACATCAGAATTGCAGTACACGACTGCTGCAGCTGGTGTCAAATACGCTACAGCTGCCTAATTTATAATTTATCCGTGTGATATACATGCTAGATATAATCATCTTTGTCCATGCAAGTGAGTGTTGATGGATGAAAGTGATCATGTGTAGCAGTTGGTTTCCGAAAATCTGAATAAATTGAGATGCAAAGAAATAACATATGCAGTCTGAAGTCTAAAAAAATACATAGAAGCGATTCATATAGCCTGAACTTTAAAGAAAAGAGTTGCTCTCTGAGTAGAAAGGTAAATGTTTGATGAATACCTATTTCCTCCCCCTATTTCAACGTTTGTGCACCGACTTCAAACAACTCGGTGTTGAGCTCCACCTATCGAGTTAGTGTTGAGCTCCACCTATCGAATCCTTTACAGGTTGTACATAGGTATTGTTAATTGGATCTTCGGGTTCTATTAAGTGTGTTTGGATTTGGAATCCTGGAATGATGTGATGACCTTTTTTTAGGAGTAAATTGCAGAAAACTACGAAAATTGGGGCTAGGGCTTCAAAAAACTACGACTTTTGGGAATCGCTTGAAAAAACTACGAACTTTGGGGAAACTTGCTACAAACAACTACGAACTTCGTATAATCGGGATATTAGTCGGTTTGATCGTGTTTCTAACTCTACGGGCCCACAGATTGTCATGACGTGGCAAGCAGGTCGTGCATCCAGGCTCGTTAACGACAGAGGTTGGGTCCCACCTGTCGGTTCCCTGTAGAGAACGACCACGAGCAGCTCGTCCTCCCTGTCGATCTCAACTCTTCACGACCACGAGCAGCTCGACATGGCGGCGGGTAATGGCGGCGGCTGCGGCGGTAGTCAGGGAGGCTCGATCGCCGGAGTAGAAGGCGGCGGCTCCGGCGGAGGACCCAGCGGTGCCTCCGGCGGAGGCAGAGGTGTCGCCCGCGAGATGGGGGAGATCTGCGGGAGCTCCAACCCCATCCGCTTCAACCCCGAGCTCCCTCAGGAAGCGGCGGCGGGCGGCAGCGCATGGAGGCCACCCGAGGCCGCCCATGCCACGCAGAGCTCCCGGTGGGTGATGTCTACGCACTTCTATTCTTGTAGACAGTTGTTGGGCCTCCAAGTGCAGAGGTTTGTAGAACAGCAGCAAGTTTTCCCTTAAGTGGATCACCCAAGGTTTATCGAACTCAGGGAGGAAGTGGTCAAAGGTATTCCCTCTCAAGCAACCCTTCAATCAAGATACAAGAAGTCTCTTGTGTCCCCAACACACCCAATACACTTGTCAAATGTATAGGTGCACTAGTTCAGCGAAGAGATAGTGAAATACAAGTGGTATAGATAATTATAAGTGGTAAAGGTGCCAGAAAATAGCTTGCTGGCGTGTGGTTGAAGTGGGAAAAGACTAAAGGTAAACTGAAATAAAGATGGAAGCAAGCAAATATGTAACAGATCTAATTGCAAACGGTGTATCAATGTTTAGAAACAAGGCCTAGGGATCATACTTTCACTAGTGAACACTCTCATATAAATACCTTCTCTTTATGATACTACGCTGAACTACTCTCTGGTTGGACACTCTAATCAATGGTAGGGCTATAACAGCACACCTCAAAGTAAGCCTTTCCCATCTAGATAACCCCACACTGTCACCTTGAGCTCTAGATAGGTCCAACAAACACCACAATTTCATAAAGACATCCAACTCCAAATATAACTCATAACAAGTATTTGTAATCTCTAGCCTAAGTGCCACCATGGTGCGCACGCTGTCACTTTCACACACATGGGGAGAGCAGAGATCTATTAAAGCACTTGAGTAGCAAGGTAGATCTACTTCATTACAAAGCTCATGATCACAATATGATCATGCATAGAGAGAGAGATGAACACATAGCTACCGGTAGAACCCTTAGCCTCGAGAGAGAACTACTCCCTCCTCATCATGGGAATCAGCAATGGTGATGGAGATGGCGGTGGAGATCGATGGAGATGGCTCCGGGGGCACTTCCCCGTCCTGGTAGGGTGCCAGAACAGAGACTTTCTGTCCCCCGAATCTCCCCTTTGGTGGCGCCGGCGATGCGGAACTTTTCGTGGCTGGAGGCTTGACTATTTAGGGTTTATGCATCGGGGGGGATATATAGGCGAAGGAGGCAAGGTCGGTGGCCAACCAGGGGGCTCACACCATGCCCTGGCGCGGCCTAGGGGTACCCGCGCCTGGGGTGTGTGGTCAGGCCCTGGCCCTCCTCTGTCTCGTATTCTGGCTCCGTGAGTCTTCCAGTAAAATAGGAACTTTGGCTTTTGTCCCGTCCAATTCCGAGAATATTCATTTTCTAACTTCCTGGAACCAAAAATGGCAGAAAACAGGCAGCTGGCACTATGGCTCTTGTTAATAGGTTAGTCCAAGAAATCATATGAAAAGTACTCCAAAGTGTGGAAAAACATAAGAAGTAATAAAACCAAGCATGGAACATCAAAAATTATAAATACATTTGCAATGTATCAACATCCCCAAGCTTAATTCCTGCTTGTCCTGGAGTAGGTAAGTGATAAAAAGAAAGAATAATTTTTGAGGTGAAATGCACCATCATAAACTTGATCAAAGTATTTATAAAACATTGATAGCTGGGATCATAGTACTTCAATCATAACATGAAAGACAAAGTTCTAATAATAAGGCAAAGAAACTATGTTGCAATATAAAAAGGCACAAACAAAAGATTCATGAATAACAATGCTTTGCAAGACGTTTGTTTGTTTCACATAAAGAAAACATAGCATAGTGGCATTCAACTTGTCCCTCATAGAGTAGCAAGTATAAATGCATAGGACACCTTCAAAGTTCATAAGAGTGACTAGATATAAATAGTTTAAAACAAGAAATATCAAGGTATGCATCAATCAACAAGTCTTGGGACAATGCACATAGAACTAAGAATGGCCACTATGCTCTCAAAGTATGTGCATAAATATAGAAGGTGGAGACTCAATATAATGGTGGAAGAGAGGCCTTTATAGAAGAAAGCAGGGATTCAAGCCTCATAAAGAGCTTCCAAAAATTATGGTACTTATAGCTTTCAGCTCTCATTGCCCCTATCATAAGCATCTTGAAGTGATTAAGGTTAAAGTGAACAAACTATGGTGTACATGCTTGACGAAGTATAAGTCAGAAATCTCATGTCCCTTGAATATGAGGGCCGCTCCTCATGCTACTCAAGTTTAGTTACCGGTAAGTTCTTGTCATCGTAAGTACATGTGTATCATAGAGAACAGCCAACGGGGTACCCCTTGCCCGATGATACGGAAGAATCCCCATATCAAAATTACAAGGCAAGCAGACAACGAGCATCTCATCAATCTTCTTATTTACCATGGGAATATGGTGCTTTTTTCTCTCTTTCCTCTTTTCATAATATCTTTTTTTCTTTTTTTTCTCAATATAGGACTCTCTTTTTATAAGAATGTTTCATAGACAGCTCATTATGGTTACGGTGCAGGTTTCCACCATGTCAGCATGGATTAGACCAGCAGCCCAGGCGTTTCTCTAACACATATACATAACTCCATGGACTTAAAAGCTCCCTTTTCATTTCACACTGACGACATCCATATACAAAAGAGCATGATATCAACTAGGTACAAGTACCCGTGCAATGTTGAAAGCGTTCCACATGACAACATGGTTCTGCTAATTCCCAACAAATAAGTGCAAGCATATACAACATAGACGACACAATGGTTCAAGTTTATTAAGGGCAAGAAAAGTAAAGTGTGCCATCAAGTTTGTGAGAGCTTTAATCACTAGTTTTCTTATAACAAGTTTAATTTGGAAGGTAAACAAAAACATGAATATACTTGGAATATCATATGCTAGTAGGTAGGTATGGTGGACTCTTTGAAATAACTTGGTTTAAGGAGTTGGATGCATGAGTGGAACTCATACTTGGTTACGGAGGCTAGCAAAAGACTGGGAGCGACAAACTAAGAGATCAATAATGGCCATAATCATGCAGAGCGACAAAACATCATTGATCAAAGTATAAAGTGATACTACAAGTTGAAAACTAAAGGATCAAAAAGGCTTATGGTGACTTTGGATAGTCATAACATGGTGTGAGCATGCGCCAAGTCAACCCAAATAAAGCATCAAAGGAGAATACCACTATACTATGCTTTAATATGCTAAAACAACGCATGATTCATCCAAGGAACATTAAGCAATCTCAATTGTTTATAACAAGTCATGCTACAACAAAGAATACTAAGCATAAAGCCAAAACAATATCAAGCATGGCATGACAAAGCATAGGCCACAGTCAAAAACAAGCTCTCTTTACCACTTAAGCATGAACTTTCCTACTCTTTTCCAATCCAAACCAAACTATTTGAAAACCAATGTATGAAAGAGGGGGTCCAACCAATTTATTCAGCAAACTAAGCAAACCAAGAAAACGAAAAACCAAAACAAAAACGAAAAAGAAGACGCTCCAAGAACAACATAATTGTGCATGAAACAATAAAATTGAAGCGTTTGGAAGAAACCTGGGATTTTTATTGATGAAGAAGGGGATGCCTTGGGCATCCCCAAGCTTTGACGCTTGTACTTCTTGGATATTTCTTGGGGTGACACGTGTGGCATCCCCAAGCTTGAGATTTAGTCCATCCTTCATCTCATTACTCATTTCTTCCATACACCTGAAATTTTTCCTTCATACAAAACTTCACACAATCTTTATTAGCAAGATTAGTGCACTCAAGATAAATAAGTCTTAAGGTTCAGTTCTAACACCAAATAAACTTCCATTAGAACACTAGTTACTATAGCACTTCCCTCAAAAAGCTCAATTTCCCAAAAGAACTCAAAAATGAACCAACAAGAAGCAAATGCAGAAAATGGCAGAAATCTGTCAAAACAGACCAGCAGGTAAAGACAAATTTTTTCAAAGACCTTATGTTGCTCAAATCAAAAAGTGTTAAACTAACGGAAGTTATATAATAACCTGGGGCAGAAGCACAAAAATTCACGCCTCAAAAAGACGTTCAGAGATTTTACACGAATTTTTATGGTGAAGCACAGAAATCTGTTTCGGGACAACAACTTTCTCAATCATTACTTCTCTCTCATTAGAGGTTACTCTTGGCACAAAAAGCAAATAAAAATGAAAATGAGCAGTTATTACTGAATTAATAACTTCCAAGACTCATCTAAAACTTTTGGGTTATCTCCCAATAAGTACTTTTCTTTAACGCCTTTAAGTTAGGCATGATAGTTTGAGAAGATGCTCATATAAGAAATATGAATTGAAGTAAAAGAGAGCATTAAGAAGCAAATTCAAAACACATTTAAGTCTAACCCACTTCCTATGCATAGGAATCTTGTAAAGAAACAAGTCATGAAAGCACAAAGCAACAAGCATAGGAAAGCAAAACAAGTGCAACTTCAAAATTTTCAATATAAAGAGGGAAAACTTAATATTGTTGAGATACATAAAACCATGTTTCCCTTTCTCATAATAACTTTCAGTAGCATCATGAATAAAATTAACAATATAACTATCACATAAAACATTCTTATCATGAGCCACATGCATAAAAGAATTATTACTCTCCCTATAAGCATAGTCATTCTTATTAATTGTAGTGGGAGCAAATTCAACAAAATAGCTATCATTATTATTCTCATCACCATAATCATCAAATATAGGAGGCATATTGTAGTTATAATTAATTTTCTCCTCAATAGTAGGTGGACTGAAAATATCATATTCATCATTGTAATCATCATATATTGGAGGTTTGGTATCATCATAAACAATATAATAGCTATCTTCCAAAGCTGGGGAACTAAAAAGATCATTTTCATAAAAACTACCTTCCCCAAGCTTAGACTTTTCCATAGCATTAGCAATAATTGTGTCCAAATAATTCATACTAACAAATTTCTATTAGCATGCAAATAAAGTTCCATAGGTTTTTTAATTTTCTCTTCAAACACTTCATGTCCTAACTCAAGATAAATACTATAAAGCTCTCTAAATTTTTTGTTGTTTTCCATTAAGCCTAACTAGTGAAAACAAGAAACAAAAAGACAAAATTGCAGAATCTAAAGGAAATAACTTCGAGCACTCACACCGGAGGATGTGAGTACCTTTACCTATACCTCCACGACAGCGGCGGAAAATAGCTTGATGTCTACGCACTTCTATTCTTGTAGACAATTGTTGGGCCTCCAAGTGCAGAGGTTTGTAGAACAGCAGCAAGTTTTCCCTTAAGTGGATCACCCAAGGTTTATCGAACTCAGGAAGGAAGTGGTCAAAGGTATTCCCTCTCAAGCAACCCTGCACTCAAGATACAAAAAGTCTCTTGTGTCCCCAACACACCCAATACACTTGTCAGGTGTATAGGTGCACTAGTTCGGCGAAGAGATAGTGAAATACAAGTGGTATAGATAATTATAAATGGTAACGGTGCCAGAAAATAGCTTGCTGGTGTGTGGTTGACGTGGGAAAAGACTAAAGGTAAACTGAAATAAAGATGGAAGCAAGCAAACATGTAATAGATCTAATTGCAAACGGTGTATCAATGTTTAGAAACAAGGCCTAGGGATCATACTTTCACTAGTGAGCACTCTCATATAATATCTTCTCTTTATGATACTACGCTGAACTACTCTCCGGTTGGACACTCTAATCAATGGTAGGGCTATAACAGCACACCTCAAAGTAAGCCTTTCCCATCTAGATAACCCCACACTGTCACCTTGAGCTCTAGATAGGTCCAACAAACACCACAATTTCATAAAGACATCCAACTCCAAATATAACTCATAACAAGTATTTGTAATCTCTAGCCTAAGTGCCACCATGGTGCGCACGCTGTCACTTTCACACACATGGGGAGAGCAGAGATCTATTAAAGCACTTGAGTAGCAAGGTAGATCTACTTGATTACAAAGCTCGTGATCACAATATGATCATGCATAGAGAGATAGATGAACACATAGCTATCGGTAGAACCCTTAGCCTCGAGAGAGAACTACTCCCTCCTCATCATGGGAATCAGCAATGGTGATGGAGATGGCGGTGGAGATCGATGGAGATGGCTCCGGGGGCACTTCCCCGTCCCGACACGGTGCTAGAACAGAGACTTTCTGTCCCCCGAATCTCCCCTTCGGTGGCGGTGGCGCTGCGGAACTTTTCATGGATGGAGGCTTGACTATTTAGGGTTTATGCATCGGGGGGGTATATAGGCGAAGGAGGCAAGGTCGATAGCCATCTAAGGGGCCCACACCATGCTGCGCTGACACTGGGGTACCCGCCTGAGGGGTGTGGCTGTGCCCTAGCCCTCCTCCGTCTCGTATTCTGGCTTCGTGATTCTTCCGGTAAAATAGGAACTTTGGCTTTTGTCCCGTCCAATTCCGAGAATGTTCATTTTCTGACTTCCTGGAACCAAAACGGTAGAAAACAGGCAGCTGGCACTGTGGCTCTTGTTAATAGGTTAGTCCAAGAAATCATATGAAAAGTACTCCAAAGTGTGGACAAAACATAAGAAAGTAGATAAAACCAAGCATGGAACATCAAAAATTATAGATACATTTGCAATGTATCAGTGGGCATCTACTTTGGTCGGCAGGTATGGTTCGGCCACCCCTTTTTCCTATTTTTTTGTATTTGTAGGCAAAACATTATGTTCATTCAAGTAATATGAATTTTGTTTTGAACTGCTGTAGCTTGGATGATGAAATGTGGTCAGTGGGCATTGAATCTGATGACAGTCAACACATGGAGAGGAAGATGGGGAAATCTAATATCACATATTTGAATTTGGTCACACTAATCGAGAGCAAGGGATATTATTTCAGAGATTCCATGTATTGTTTGGTAGATGGTGTGCCTGGGTACGAACTTATATATTCAATGGGCAAGGTTTTGCAAATGGTGAAAAAATGTGAGCACAAGCAAGCCATTTCACTTATTGTTCTGCAAGGCGAAATAAACAATATTCTAGCATGATGAGTGCTTGTGCTGCTACAAATTCATGTGCACTTGATGATGATGAGTTGATGTATCTTGACACGGAATAGTTAATTCCTCCAGATTTTTTGTTGACTCAACAAAGCAACAATTTGAAGAAGGGAAAGAACATTGTTGTTGAAGAAAACAAGGCTGAAAGTTTATCAGATGTGGATGTGGACTCTGATCATCAGTTTGTGTCTGAGGCAGGGGATTTGTTGGCTGAAGATTTTGATACACAGGTTAGGGAAGAGAAGATTGAGCTGACCCAGAGGCTAATGGATGAGAAAAGGAGTAGGGAACACCCTAATCAGCATATAGAAGGAGATATAGATGTTGAAGAAATTTTTTGCCATTCAGATAGTATGGACGATGATTGTAATTTCATTGAGATGGTGGTTCCAGAGGACGACCCTATGGATCAGCCTATGCCGGAGAAGAGGAGGAAGCTGCCAGTTAGAAAAGGTCCAACGGAGAGGGCACATGGCAGTAAACATCTGTCGAAGACTGCATGCTTTGTTCCATCTTCTGATTCTGGCTCAGATGGTGACTTAAGGGCCGAAGATGAGGATGGAGCTGTATTGGGATGGACATTGCCTAGTGGTAGGAAGAGCGGGGCAAAGAAGAGAGCACCCGGAGTTTGGTATGATGAGGACATGCAGCAACCAGAGGATCAGTTGTGCTTGAAGACGTGCTTTAGTGATGTTTACCAGTTCAGGAGAGCACTTCAGAATTTTCACATAGCACAATTGAGGAACTTTGTGTACCACAGGAATGGGCCAAATGCAGTCATTGCCCAGTGCGTAGAAAGGGAGACTCAAGGTTGTTTCTTCCACATGAATGGTTCAACAATTGGTAGAGAGAAAACCTTTTGCCTTAGGAAGTGTGATTTGGAGCACACATGTGCACCTGTTGGTGAAGCCTACAAAGTGACAGGAAAATGGGTTGCCCATGTTTGTGAGAAGAGCATGAGGATGGACACAAGGACAAGTATTGAAACTGTGATAGACACTGCCAAGGAAAAACATGGAGTTGAGGTTGGAAAGGTAATGGCTTATAAAGCAAGGAAGAGAGCATTGCAGGTGGTTCTAGGTGATCAGATCAAGCAGTATACTAGGCTGAGAGACTATTTGCAGACAGTGATTGAAACCAACCCTGGTAGTAGGTGCACTGTGACTACCAAGGAATTGGTAGAGCACCCAAGCCCAAACCCAAGATTCCATGGCATGTTCTATTGCCTAAATGGTGGAAAAGAGGGCTTTCTTAATGGTTGTAAACCATTCATTGGTAAGTTCCAATTTTCTAATAGAGCATGTTCTTTTATGTTCCAATTTGTATATGGACAACAAATAGAGCATGTTCTTTTATGTTCCAATAGAGCATGTTCTTTTATGTTCCAATTCATTGGTAAGTTCCAATTTTCCAATTTTCATTGGTAACTGGACAACAAATACTTGCAGCTATTGGAAAATATGGAAACAACAACATATATCCATTTGCATTTGGACTTGTTGACAAAGAAGATACTGCTAGTTGGTGTTGGTTTCTTACTCAACTAAAGTTTGTTACTGGTGGATCAGATGGCAAATTTGGGAAATACACATTTATATCTGATAGGCAGAAGGTAAATCATATACTCACATAACTTGTGAATCCAATTATTCTCACATATGTTCACAAATTGAACAAGGTTTGCTCAAAGCCATCAACTAAGTATTCCCAGACTATCCCCAAAGATTTTGTCTAAGGCATATTTATGCCAACTTTCAGTTAGCAGGCTTTAGAGGAGAAGAACTGAAAAAGTACATGTATGCTGCTAGCTACTCCCAAGTCAGAGGAAGCTTGGGCATGGCCAAGCAAGATTCCAGTGGAGTGCTGGGCACGGTATGCAATGGACACCAACTGCAATGTATTGGAACCAACTATTGTGTTGTGAAACTACTATGTACTATGTGTTGTGAGACAATTATCTGTTTGCTACTATGTGCTGTGATACAATTATCCGTTTGAGACTACTATTTGAGACAATTATCCATTTGATTCTTCCAGATACATGTTTTCTTTTGCTTTTACTTATGATGATTAAAGTACAGAAATTCATTGAATGGACATCAGTAAACTGAAAAGAACCTGCTATGTAAATTAAATATTTGAGACATCAATCACAACTCAAAATAAAGCATATATATCACTGAAATGCATATCAATATCACTGCTCAGAATAATGCATATCACAACACCAAATGGTTGGACAATCAGAATAATGCATATTAATATATAAGAAACAAATAGTACAACGTTCATATTACAACACCAAATGGTTGTCCAACATGTCTGCAGAAACTAAAATGACACGAACAAGTAGAACAACAAATCTTGTCCAACAGTTATGCATACAATCTAAAATGACACCTAAATGTCATCACTCATCAACTATGGCCTTGATCCTTTTCACCTTCTCCTTGTTGTCATCACCAGCCTTCAACAGATCATACAACATGTATTCCATTTTTCTGTTTTCATCCTTCAGAGCTTTCCTTTCTTCTTCCCATTTCTCCTTCTTTGACTTCATCACCTCAGCCTGTGTTTTTTGCACGTGCTTTAGCATCTCCACAACAGTCTTCAAAGAATCCCTCTCCTTCTCCAGCTCCACAATTTCAAACTCCATCTTACCATTCAGCAGGGCCAAGTTTTGCTCCATCACCTTCTTGTGAGATTCATCAACAAATTTGCCCACATCAGCCATGAGGCTTGCATATTTCTTCTCAACCTTGCTCTTCTCCTCAGCAATGATAGCTAGCAACTTTCCATGCTCCACCCCCTCATCAATAGCTAGCAACAATAGCTAGCAAGCGACAACAAGCGGCATCGTTGGATGGCGGGAGGGCACGGCGTCGCTGGATGGCGGCGAAGCTCCGGCGGAAGCGGCAACAAGCGGCGCAGCAGGGCTCGAGGGGAGGGAGGGCCTGAGTGACACGAGGAGGAACTCACCTCGTGGTCAGACCGGTCGCTGATTTCTCACCGCACCGACCGATCGAGAAGTGGGACCCAGCCTCTGCCGTTAACATCCTTTAACGGGGCTGGAGGCATGACCGTCTCTTCTTGCCACGTCATGACAATCTGTGGACCCGTAGAGTCAGAAACACGATCAAACCGACTAATATCCCGATTACACGAAGTTCGTAGTTGTTTGTAGCAAGTTGCCCCAAAGTTCGTAGTTTTTTGAAGCGATTCCCAAATAGTTTTTTGAAGCTCTAGCCCCAATTGTCGTAGTTTTCTGCAATTTACTCTTTTTTTAGGCATGATATACAATTGTTGATTTCTAGGCATGGAGTTGATCTATTACTGTGCGTTGTCGTGTTGATAGCTTGTGAATGTATCTACATATCCATGTAGCACAAAATACAGTTTGAGTTTCATCTTTCAGCAAGGTTTTCAAGCTTCGTGCTTTTTATTGGACTGTGCATCTCAACAGGGAATGGACGTTGCGGCGACCGAATAGAAAAGGAGGAGGCAAGGGTCCGCAGGCAAAGGGAGGCAACCACCTCTAACCTTGGGATGATTTTTTTCCTTCAATAATGCATTTTTTATTAAAAATTGAGGAAATAAAATTTAAATATCTGAAATGTAATATGGTGTAGAAGCATCACCGTCGAAGTGTGCAGTGCCCTTGGCTCAGATTTTACAAAATACAGGAGAAAACAAGAAAGACCTCTTGCTTTGCATTTTTTTTTCATTCTGGCTTAGGAGTAACTATAATAGGAACGTCTCCGGGACGTAGATTTTTCTTCCCCGTCGCAGCGCACGGACACATGTGCTAGTTTTTACTAAAACACGATATAAAATTAAAAAAATAATTAAAAAACTCTTAACGGGCCGTGTGTTGTCTTGACGTGGGTTTTAGAGTATGCGACATTACGGGCCCAACCATATCGTGCGCCGTGTGCCCGCATGCCGCGTGTGCGTCTTGGTGCGTGCGTCTGGCCAATAAAACCGCCCAATGGCCAGGTATGGCCGGACCTACCCCAAACCCGAGACCGACTCCATCTCGAGTACCCAATCCTGGCGAACGGTCAGGTAGGGCGGGTACTACCGACGCCGATTTGGCGGCACCAGCCCGACGCAGCGCTGACGGGCTGCGGGCCGCAGACGCTTGTCTTGCGTCTTTGCCGCCTCCACAGGCAGCAGGCGGCAGCCGCAACCCTGGCTGCACGTGTGGTGACGCGCACCCGCCAGCTGGCCGCCACCACAGGGCCGGGGGGAGGGGCGAAATTTTGAATTGGTGGGGCGGGGGAGGGGGGCGGGGTAGCCGTTTTTGGCAGTTGGGAGGCTTTGGGCTAGGGTTTGTGGGCATTTTGGTCCCTTTTTTGAGTATTTTTAGGGTTTTAGGTCATTTGGAAGGCTATTTTGGTCCGAATTTCATCAAATTTTTGCTATAAAAAGGGCAGCACACCCCTCTCAATCTCCACACCATCCAACACATCTCTCATGGCTAATCCCAACCAGTTTCTTTTCAATGCTAATGAGTTGGGGGTCGAGATTCCTCCCAACTGCAATACTTCTCCCTTCCGTGGCAACGACAACATCGACACCATGCAATTTCCATATACCCAATCTGATCATCCAACACCAACATACACACCTTCTCCCGATACATCTAGTAGTGCTAGCCAAAATTCCACCACTTTTGGTAGCAAGCGGCGAAAAAAAACCTCGGAGATCTAGCAGCACTATGAGGAAGAAGAATATGTTGATGGCGATGGTGTGACGAAGATGAGAGCTCGGTGCTTGCACCCGGGTTGCTCGAGCAAATTTGCTCTGTAGAAGGGAGGAGGCCATGGCCACATGAGGAGGCACTTGGCGACCCACGCCAAGCAAGATGGACAAGCCATGCGATCCGAGCGAGATCAACTTCAACCCCGACGGCACTCCCCGAGGTATATTTGTCTATGATGCGACTCGTCAAAGAGAGGCTCTTGCAACATTAATTGCCGTGAATGATTTACCATTAGGATTTGGCGAGTCTCCTGGTTTTGTCGAATATATTAGAACTGCTCACACTCCTAGTTTTACACCGGTCTCTAGACAAACTACAACTAGGGACATGAAAAAGCTAGCCAAGGCAGGTCTTGCCGCCTTAAAAGAAGAATTAGGATCGTCAACTTTCTCAATCGCCATAACTTCTGATATTTGGAGTGGTCGTGCTAAGCAAGATTATATTACTGTTGTTGCTCATTATGTTAGCTCAAACTTGGAATTAAATAAAAGGATAATAGGATTTGAGTTAATTGATGTATCACATAATGGTGAGAACATTTCCCATGCTATACTTAAAGTTGTTAGTGAGTTTGGGCTTGCCGAAAAGATATTTGCAGTAACTTTGGATAATGTACTTCAAATACTACTGCGATGAATACCCTCATTCCTACATTTGAAGTATATGCATCAAAATTTCTGCTTCATCAACGTTGTGCTTGTCATATAATTAATCTTATTGCTAAAAGTTCTTTAGATGATCTAGAACCATACATTAAGAGATTGCGTATGGGAATATCATGGTTGAATGCTTCTAGTACTAGACTTGGAAGCTATAGAAATTATTGTGCTGTTATTAATGTACCATGTCATGGTCTTTATCTTGACATGCCAGTTAGATGGAACTCTACATATCTGATGCTTCAGTTAGTTATACGTGACGAGACTCAATTTTCCGCATTTGTTAATGCACATTTTCCGCAAGAAGACGGGTATCATCTACTTGGTGATGATACTTGGCACATTGCTGAATCGATCTATAAGTTTCTGGCTACATTTAATGAATCAACTATTACTTTATCTGGGGTTTATTATCCTACATCTCATATGATTGTGCATCATATTTTAGAAATTGCCCAACACCTGAAAGAGTATGAAAATGATACCACTTTATTAGTAGCTGTCCATCACATGAAGGAAAAATTTCTCAAATATTGGAAAACTATACCTTTGCTCTATGCTATCGCATTTATTTTGGATCCTAGGGCTAAAATGGAAGGGTTTAGTGGTGTTCTATCGCTCTTAAGTTATACCGTAAATGTTAGCTATGATCAATATTCACTTGATATAAAGGATAAGCTGCAGGAAGTTTATAGTAAGTATGAGCTTAAGTATGGCGCAGCTTTGCTACACAGACCTCCAGCGGTACCAACAACCGGTAGGGGTAAGAAAAAAGTGTGGGGAAAAATATTTGGTACTTCCAATACCACGCCGAGCTCTTCCACTGGAAGTTCCACACAAACTCACACAAACTCCCATGGTTCAAGGTGGTGGGGAGTTAGCAAAGTATCTCAACAGTCCAGTAGTTGCTACTAATGATGATGATGATGACGACTTCGATATACTACAGTGGTGGCAGGATAAAAGGTCAACATATCCGGTGCTTTTCATATTAGCACGGGATGTGCTATCGGTGCCCGTCTCAACGGTCTCATCGAGTCCTGCTTAGTCTAGGCCGAATAATTGATGATAGAAGAACTAGTCTCACCCCAGAGATGGTGAAAACACTGATGTCTGTCAAAGATGGAGAATTAGCCAGATGAAGAGCCCAGCACACCACCGAGAACCCAGAACTGATAGCCTCGTTTGAAGCTATGCGGTGGACTGAAGACCAAGAAGAAACTTGATATAGGATTTTTTTAATCTTTTTGTAATTTTTAATCTCTTTGTAATTTTTAATCTCTTATGTAATTTTTTCTTCTTTTTAGAGCCAGCTGTGCTCTTTTCCCTTCCCAGGGATGGAAGGTTTTGATGAGGCAGCTAATAATAAAGGCCAATTTTTATCCCCATACAAACTTGTCTCCATATTGCCCTTTGCCCCAATGCCCCTTGGTCTCACTTCTTTCCCTTTAAATAGAGCAACCCACCCTCTCATTCTCCACACCACCCACTCCTCTCATTCTTCACACCACCCTCTCATTCTTCACACCACCACTCTCATTCTTCACAGTTCACACCACATGGCTGCTGACCCAAATCTCAACCAGTAGAACTTTGGAGCAAATCCACCAAGACCCCAAGCACCAAGAAGAATAAGCCGCATTTGGGAGCACTTCGATGAAGAAGTGTGTGAGGTAGATGGTGAACAAGTGAATAGAGCTAGGTGCAGAAGATGCGGCCATTTGTTCATATTGCGCCGCGGAGGTGGAACTGGTCACTTGCATAGGCATGTTTTGTCTCACCAGAGGCAAGACAGAGGGAACTAATTAGTCGATGTAATTTTTTTCTTTTCGAGCGGGTTATACTCTTTTTCCTTACTAGGGATGTAAGGTTTTTTAATGAGGCAACATTAATAAAGCTCACTTTTTATCCCATATGAAAATTTGTGTCATTTCACTATTTTTCTGCAATTTTTAGACATTTTTTAGCATTTTTTCGGACATAGATCGAAGAAAAACAGGAAAACAGAAAAAAACAGAAAAACGGTTACCCCATGACGCAGCTTGGGCCGAGAGGGCCGTAGCTTGCTGTGCCCCGAGCCGTGTAGAAGTGGGCTGCGGCTTGCAGCGTTGCGTCAGCACTTGGCCGTTGATTTCTCACCGCACCGACCGACCGAGAAGTGAGACCCAGCCTCTGCCGTTAACATCCTTTTACGGGGCTGGAGGCATGACCGTCTCTTCTTGCCACGTCATGACAATCTGTGGGCCCGTAGAGTCAGAAACACGATCAAACCGACTAATATCCCGATTACACGAAGTTCGTAGTTGTTTGTAGCAAGTTGCCCCAAAGTTCGTAGTTTTTTGAAGCGATTCCCAAATAGTTTTTTAAAGCTCTAGCCCCAATTGTCGTAGTTTTCTGCAATTTACTTTTTTTTAGGCATGATATACAATTGTTGATTTCTAGGCATGGAGTTGATCTATTACTGTGCGTTTGTCGTGTTGATAGATTGTGAATGTATCTACATATCCATGTAGCACAAAATGCAGTTTGAGTTTCATCTTTCAGCAAGGTTTTCGAGCTTCGTGCTTTTCATTGGACTGTGCATCTCAACAGGGAATGGACGTTGCGGCGACCGAATAGAAAAGGAGGAGGCAAGGGTCCGCAGGCAAAGGGAGGCAACCACCTCTAACCTTGGGATGAATTTTTTCCTTCAATAATGCATTTTTTATTAAAAATTGAGGAAATAAAATTTAAATATCTGAAATGTAATATGGTGTAGAAGCATCACCGTCGAAGTGTGCAGTGCCCTTGGTCAGATTTTACAAAATACAGGAGAAAACAAGAAAGACCTCTTGCTTTGCATTTTTGTCTTTCATTCTGGCTTAGGAGTAACTATAATAGGAACGTCTCCGGAACGTAGAATTTTCTTCTCCGTCGCAACGCACGGACACATGTGCTAGTTTTTACTAAAACACGATATAAAAATAATAATATAAAATTAAAAAATAATTAAAAAACTCTTAACGGACCGTGTTGTGCCGGCACGTGGGCTTGGAGTAGCGGCCCAGACACGGGCCCAACCATACTGCGTGCCAGCCAGGTATGGCCGGACCTACCCAAACCCGAGACCGGCTCCATCTCGAGTACCACCCGCGTGGCCTACAAACTCCTGTCTCCCTCATCCTCACGCAGCGCAACACCTCCGGTCCTCCGCCTCTCTCGCAGTCGCAGATCCCCTTCTGCGTTGTCGCGACATCGCGTCCCTCCCTGCTGTCTCCACCCCGAGGTTTGTTTCCATCATGCGATTAGTAGCTTAAAGTCCCGCTGACCTTCACGATTACTTGAAATCCATCTAGATCCGCCCCTGTGCTGTATTTTTTTCTCAAACCCTAGATCTGGAGTGCCAAGTTGCTTTTTTTTTAGATCAAAAGTGCCCCGAAGGGAACCCCGATCCCATTTTCATAGAAAACGAAACCAGAAGTTTTTGTGCCAGATTACAAACTAGACTGAAAAGCAAGTAAACAGAAAAGGTCTAAACATCACACAAAGGCAGGGCCTCCTGGAGAGTGCAAGTTGCTTTTTTTTTGGGTTTTAGTCGATTGGCTTGATTTAGTCTGTTTTTTTTTAAAACTGTAGCTTGATTTAGTGGTCAGTGCCTCCCTTGTTCCCTGTCTACGTACATGCCTTTACATGGTATGAATTTTCCTTGAGATTGTGCCACGCTATGCTGTTGTTCCATGCCAGTAATGAAATCCCTTTGTGCATCTTTGTTCAATGAAATGGCTTTATATAGTTAAAATTGTTCAATTGGTCTCCAAGCATGCGCCGCCTAACAAAGAACAACAACTTCATGACTCTTCTGGACCAGTGCTAATGGAGGCAACAGGCAAGACGAAGAAGAGGCCCCGTTTCTTCAAAGCTTATGCTCCTCGCTCGAAGGACTTCTATGCTGGAATGGTAAAATCCCTATACAGTTTTATTTTTTCCTTTGAGCTGGCTCTCTGCAATATGGATCACACTCGCATCTGGATTTCAGCAACAGCTGCCTGTATCTGATTGACCTAGCTAGCTATCTGGTGTGATAATCTCAGACACACACTCTTCAGTTTTTGTTGCTGAGACGTAATTAGGAGATGATCAACTATTGCTGAGATATTGTTAGAACTAAACACCTCCTGCCAAGTTTCAGATTGATGGTCCTTAATGGTTATCTGCTTGATGCTGCAACTTAGCTAGTGGACTTCTCTTGATGGTGTCTTATAGTTAAACCGTGATGATGCAAGGGCTCAATTAGTGCACATCACTAGGCATGCATGCACGGGGCACATGTTCTTTTCTAAATCCAAACTTTGCTCCCCTAATTTGGTGGATGTTTTCCTCAGGTTGTTCTTAATTAGTGTCACTGTGCTCGTGATGCAAATAGCATAAAGTACTACTTTCTTTGTGTAGGTGCTTGTTACGCCAGTGTGCATACATGGGTCATGTGTGAAGCCAGTTAACCCAGCTTCAGGGTTTAAACTGGCCAATCGAAAAAAAATGCTTTTCTTCTCCATGTTGAAACTCGAATCTGATGCAAGTTTCATTCTAATGGAAGTCTTGTACTTGTGTTCTTTTTGCAGCCTACCACTAGACCTGAACCCACAATATTCGAACGACCTCATACTGATTACGCCAAGAAAGCTGTTATTTTCCAACGCTTCTCTGACGAGCTGTCTGCAGCGCCAGATGATGCGAGTGTCGAAGATCGTATTATCCAAGCGCGCTGAGCTGTTTGCAGCCTCAAATGATGTAAGTGTCACATTCCTTTGAGATAACAGAAAAGAACACTCTCCAGCTGGCCTCTGCATCCGAAGATTCAGAAAATTGTTTAGTTCAAAGTTATTGCTCCTAGGCAATATCCAAATATAAAAAGCAACAACCTACACACATAAGAACAGAAAACTCTAGAGTCGTCGTAACCTATCAGGACGTTTACAAATTACAATATGTTTTGTGCTTTTAGGCTTTGCTGCAACGTGAAACACATGCATTCTATTATTCATGTTGAATTAATAAGGTTTTAATAGAAGTTGTCTCCTTTACGTTGCAGGGCAGTGTGTCTTTCAAAAATACCCCACAGTTTGAATCACCAGCTCTTTCAGAAACACCTCCCGCCTTGAAGGAAGTGAACCTTGACTTAGTCTGTTACGGTGGCTACAAGTTTCCGTATGGTATCCTCGGAGAAGCTTCTGCGGCTGATGCTCCTGCTCCATCAGGGCAGGCAAGACTACTAACTTGAGCTCCTGTTATTTTAGTGTCAAGCATGCTGTTACTGTTTATCAACTTTTTATACCTCTTAATTTGGATTGTAGGAATAAGCAACAAAAGTAAGATAATGTACAAATTGGAAGCATCCTCAAATAGATACCTTAACCAAATATACTCTAGTGTTGCTGCACAGTGATAATTTTTTACCAAACAATTGCAGCGAGTTATTTATTACCAAAGATAGTGGCTTTTGCATTTATTGCTTCTTGTTATGATTGATACCAGTTTTCACCATCTTATTCAGTTTAGTATACGTACATGATATTACCAGTGTTCAGTAGATACTTCACTTCCTGGTTCGAGGACCAGTTTGTGAACTATTATCTCGGATGCTACTGTATTAATCATCTCTTGTTCTTTGTTTTGGAAAAAAAATGTTTCTTATCTTGGCAGGCTGGCATAACTACTGGATACCCCAAGAGTATTGATATTTCAGCGGTCCCAGTACGTGAAGGTATGCACCATGTATACTTTCTTTTTTTTTGGAAAGAACAGTTTCGAGACATTCTTGTTATCCAATATGCCTATAAAATATATGTAAATGCAGTAAAAGCCAGGATAAATTGTTTTACTTGCTGATTCGCTCAGATGCCATGGCTACTAATTTAGCATGCTGTTCTTTGTTATTTTTGTTACATAGTTATTATGACTTTTTTGTTGGGAAGTCAAATTTTATTTTAGTATCTCCTTCAGTGTTGCATAATGATAGTGATGTCTAATGATAATAAAAAAGAATCACACTGTTATTGACACCCAGTTTGTTTTTATATATGACAGTTTCTGCTCTGAAGATTGGTGAGAAGTAGCCATGTGCTCACAATGTGCAAAGCCTAGCTCATCCCGGAAGATGGAATTGAAATGCCTATGGGGGATCCTGAGTTAGATATAGGGATGTAGACGGACGTCCCTTTAGTCACCGGGACCTGTCCGCCTAATCGAGAACGTCATGTAAATATAATCTACGTCCGTGCAAGATACAGGGAGGCACTAATTAGACGGTATGTCCGTCATACCTAGTTAGATGTATAAATTATGAACTGCTAGTAGTAGTAATATGTGTAAGCTGCTAGTAGAAGTACATATGTGTAAGGTATAGATCTGCCGGTTGTGTGCATTACATCTACAAGATTGATGCTAGCCATATTGATTTTTTAAGCTGTGTGTGCACTGCGTCTATAAGATCTATTGTATGCATGTACTGGGTTCAGCTTGTGTCTCCTCTCCCTTCGCTTGCCGCCCCGGTGGCAGGAGGAGGGGGACCTCGTCCCTCCATTTTGGTCTAGTAGTGGTTTGGATCCGTCTGTTGTGGTGCGCTATTGGGGTGGTAGGTTCAGAGTTGGGAGAATAGGGTGGTAGGTGCGGCGTGCTCCGGTGAGCTCCATGACGATGACCTTGCGAGGAGAGGGGGGAGATGGTGGAGCACGCGAGGCTCAGAGCTACTACTTGCTAGAGAAAGGAACAGGAAAAATAGATTTAGGGTTTTCTATTGCTTGATCCACTTATCCACCCCACCTGCCCTTTATAACACAAGGCAGGCTCAAGCTCAGTTCATTACAACTTTAATCAAATCTTGATGGAGTTTAGCATAAATAGTAAGACTAATAGACAAAATCATTACAGGTTGCTAGATCATCATTGATGGAGGCCTGACAAATCCCCTTCCTTAAGCCCAGACTTCAGGGCTGGGAATTCTGGGAAAGCACGCGTTATGAAGTGAGCATCTTCCCAGGTTGCTTCAGTAGTGGTCATAGACTGCCATTGGATTAGCCATTGGGTCACCTCTGTATATTGGTCAGCAATCCTGCGAGAAACCTGTCGTTGATTCAAGAGTGCAATAGGGTAGAGTTTTACCTTACCGCCAGGAGTTACTAGTGGGAGTTTTGGGTGAGGAATGGCTTGAGGACCTATGTGCTTCTTGAGGTGACTGACATGGAATACAACATGTATTCTGGCTTCTGTAGGCAGCTGCAACTGATATGAGACAGTACCAACCTTGGCAAGGATACGGAATGGACCGTGCCAATTGGAAGATAGCTTTAGAGCATTGTTCATGCCCAGGGCAGTTTCTCGGTACGATTTCATTTTCAGACACACAAGATCTCCCACTTCGAAGCTACGTTTAGTTCTGTTTGCATATGCGTACTTCTTCATCCGTTCATATGCCTAGCGTAGGTTATTCTAGAGTATGGACAACATGGTCTCCTTTTCTTCCATGATGGTTGAGACCTCAGTCTCAGGTGGGCAAGGAACTAGTATTTGTTGGATTAGAGGTGCAGCATACTCATAGAGGACCTGAAAAGGAGTCATTTGGATTGCTGAGTGGTATGAGCAATTGTACCACCACTCAGCTGGTGCGAGCCAATCATACCATTTCTTTGGCTCCTGGAATGCCATGCAACAAATGTACTGTTCAAGGCATTGGTTTACCCATTCTGTCTTGCCATCACTCTCAGGATGGTGTGCCGTGTTGTAATTCAGTTTGGTTTGGAATGCTAAGAAGATAGCTTTCTAGAGGTGACTGGTGAAATTTTTATCACGATCGTTGACTATGCTTGCAAGAGGACCACATAGCTTAATAATGTTTTCCATAAACAAGGTAGCCACCTTTGGAGCTGTGAAAGGATGTGCTAGGGCGATGAAGTGGGCGTATTTTGTTAGTCTGTCCACCACAACTCGGATCACATTTTTTCCACGTGATTTGGGTAAACCCTCAATAAAATCAAGGCTGAGATCTGTCCATTTCTGTTTGGGAATAGGCAGTGGGTCGAGCAAGCCAGGGTATGGAACATTTTCTGATTTTGACAGCTGACAAGTTGGGCAAGCAGCTATTTGAGTCATGATGAACTGTTTGAAAGGAGGCCAGTAAAACAGTTGTTGCATCTTGTGTTGTGTCACTTTCACTCCATAATGTCCCCCAAGAGAGAATAATGAAATGTATGGAAGATCTTTTCTATAAGATCTGTAGATGATGATCCAATATAAATCCTGGTCTTATAACGCAAGATACCTGATTGCAGGGTATAATGGCGGTGACTGGTCAGGTCGAGGGTTAGCTCTTGTAGTAATTTGGTGCAAGTAGCATCTCCCACATAAGAATTGCTGACTTCAGATAACCAAGTAGGTATTGTCAGTTGAGTGGTTCTTGTCCATCTTCCTTGTCATGGAACTTGCGAGAGAGGGCATCTGCAACTGAATTATCCTTGCCTTTCTTGTACTCTATTTGATAGTCAAATTCCAGCAGCTTGAGCATCAGTTTGTGTTGAATTCCTTCAAGCAATCTTTGGCTACCCAAGTATTTTAGGGCTTGCTGATCTGTTCCAATGATTACTTTATTTCCTAGGAAGTAATGACGCCATTTCTTGAGTGCATCGAGTATGGCAATTGCTTCTTTTTCGTAGATTGATTGTGCTGCAGCTTTTGGACCGAAGCATTGGCTGTAGAAAGCAATAGGTCAGCCCTCCTACATCAGGACTGCTCCCATACCAGAACCACAAGAATTTGTCTCTAGTATGAATGGCTTCGAAAAAATTGGTAGTCTGAGTAATGGGGGTGTTGACATTACTTGCTTCAGTTGAGTGAAAGCCTCTCCTTGAGCTGGTCACCATTGGAAGTTTTCCTTCTTGAGAGCTATGTACAAAGATTGGTTGATTGCAGCATATCCTTTGATAAGTCTGCGGTAGTATCCTGTCAAGCCCAAGAAGCCTCAGAGTTTTTTGATGGTAGTTGGAGTCTTCCAATTAGTGATATTCGTTATCTTAGATGGGTCAGTAGCCACACCTTGGCTAGAAATGATGTGGACCAAGTAATCTACCTAGGGTTTTCCAAACATGCACTTGCTGAGCTTGGCCTTTAGTTGGTGTTGTCTGAGGATGGTCAACATTCTGGCCAAATGCTTTTTGTGTTGAGTCTCATCAGAGTTGTAGACGAGGATGTCGTCAAAGAAGACTAGAACAAATTTCCTGAGGTGTGTAGCGAATATGGTATTCGTTAATTGCTAAAAGAAGGTTGGGGCATTACATAGGCCAAAGGGCATTACAATGTATTCGTAATGTCCTAGGTGAGTGGAAAAGGCTGTTTTATTGATATCCTCAGCTTTCATCCTTATCTGATGGTAACCTGATCGCAGGTCCAGTTTAGAGAATATTGTGGCTCCATACAACTCATCCAACAGATCTTCAATCACTAGAATTGGAAACTTGTTCTTTATTTTTAGGTCATTCAAGCTTCTGAAGTCAACATAGAGGTGCCAAGATCGATCCTTCTTGTGCACTAGAATCACAGGTGATGAAAATGCACTGTTACTCTATTGAATTTCACCTTTTTGCAAGAGCTCCTTGATTATTGCCTCAATAGTATCCCTTTGGGTGTGAGACATTCTATAGGGTCGAATGTTGGGTGGTTTAGCATCAGGTAGTAGGGGTATACTATGATCAACATCTCTGTGTTATGGGAGTTCCACTGGATCTGAGAAAATGTCAGCAAAATCTTTGATGATGGTGTGTAAATTAACAAGGATCTCCTTGAGGATTGCTTCATGTTCTGACTCTCTATTATCTGATGTGTAGTATAAGAAGTAAGTTGTGGCTTCTTCAGAGAGTAGTTCATCACATTCTTGAGCAGATATGAAGATCTTCTCCTTAGGGATGAGGTGATGTTCAAAAGTATGGATGTGACCTTCTAGGCCTATTGTTAGGGTTCTGCCTATGAAATCAAAGGTCACTGGATTATGTAAAGTAAACCAGTTGACCCCTAGGATAGCATCAGACCCTTTGAGTGGCAAGATTCTGAAATCATCTTGAAAGGTGTTCCCTTGTATTTGGAAGGAGCGATTGTATGCAATTCCTTCAGATTTGAGTTCACCTCCACCAGCTACTTTGACAATTCTCAAAGGGGCAGGTGTTATAGGAATCTTGTGGGCTTGGGCAAATTCTTGATTCAGGAACGTGTATGTGCTTCTAGTATTTGCTAGAGCAATGGCTTGTCCCTCAGCTAGAGTTAATAGCAAGGATATGGTGGAATCACTAGGTGAACCAGTATATGCTGCCTGAGAAATCTGCATCAAGTTTACTACATCAGCTTGGTTCTCCGCCGGTACAATTGGTTCTGGCTGTGCTATTTTTGGAGACGGTTCTTCTTCATTATCAGAGTTGTCCTGCATGAGTAACATGTTGAGAGCTCGTTGCATACTAGGACAGTGGTGCCCTATTATCCAATTGTCAGGACAATACTAGTAGGGACGAGGGCCATGAGGACGAACCCCATCATTTCTGTTTCGATTTTCCCTGTTCTGGGCTTGCCTTTGACCAAGCAAATTTGGTGGTCTGTGTTGAGCTATTGCATTGGAGATTAATGACTTTTCATACTGTCGGGCGTACTAGTAGGCTGACAGAAGTGTGCTAGGTTTTTGACACTGCACTGTATGTTTGATCGTGTCCTTGAGTCCACTAATGAAGTGATCGATGAAGAAATCAGCAGGGAGGTAATCGCGTCCACGCATCATCAGTCATCCAAGACTTATATGCGTTAATGTAACTATCAACTGTGGTTGACTGTCGGAGATGTTGTAACTGATCCATAGGGTCAGCATTGTTGTTATTAGGAAAGCGTTCCACAAGAACCTGACATAATTCTGACCACGTGATCCTGTGCAGATCTAGCCCGGCACTGCTCAACCATGTTTTTGCTTGTCCTCGCACGTGTGCTAAACCCCATATGACGTGTTGGTCTTTAGTAATGCCTACCAGGGTGAATAAATCTTCACACTCGAGGATCCAAGCACGAGGAGCATCTCCATGGAAGGTAGGAGCTCAATACGGGGTGTGCGCATCTGTGGTTCGTTTTGGTTTGTTTGGTTGTGGTTATTGTGGAAACGATTTGGTTGTTGGTCAGTGTGTATGATGTTGGGCGAAGTTGTGGTTTGTCCCTGGGGTGGTGCCATAGGGGGGAATTGTACTAGTGTAGGACGCAATTTGATATTGTTGTTGGGTTCGTTGGTTGTATTGCTGCAGCTGGAATGCTGGGTGGTAGTTTGCTTGGCATTGTGGCTGGGGTTGACAGTAGGTTGGTTGTGGGGGTTGGTATGGATTGTAATTGGGGTTGTAATTGTTTGGTTGTGTGTAGTAATGTGGTTGGGTTACAGGATTTGTGTACTGGGTAATGTGGTGGCCGGCTGACGAAGTGGTGGTGGTGGTAATTGGCTATGTGTAAGTGATGACTTGGGTATTTTGTCGAACAAGTTGGGGGTTCGGTGGGATGAGTAGTTGATCTAGAGCAAATTTCCCTAGATTCGGTGGGAAAGGTGTCTGCTTGGGTGCTAGGGGTGTGGGGGTTGGAGTGGAAGTTTCAGGGATTAGGGATAGCACTATGTTGGTAGGGGGTGGTGGTGTGACGAAGGGCGGGCCGGAGGTAGGGGTGGAGATGGGGTTAGGGTTCCATTGATACCTTCCGATGGTGCCAGGAGGTTCAGGCTGCTTTGCATCGATGCCATCATCGTGGTCATCCGATGCATCTTCTCTTCCATGGATGTGAGGGCGACCTTGGTCTCCACTTGGTGTTGTTGCAGGCGACAGCCCACCGAGCGCGAGTCGTGTTCCGCTCGTTGCTGGGCGCGAACCGCTGCGAGTTCCGCGTCCATGGATGAAGCGGAGTGGAGCACCGGATCCGTACGACACCACTCACGTGATGATGAGCGAGATCTGTCTGATAATCGCGACGAGGACATGGAGAAAGAGGGATTTTACACTCAGATCAAGAGGGGATTTGGAAACCTCGAGTTTGGGGAAGGGGAGGGAGGGGAAAACGCTGCCGGTGCAGAGAAGCAGAGAATCGTAGGCTCTAGATACCACTTGTCAGGGCTCCGGTGAGCTCCATGACGATGACCTTGCGAGGAGAGGGGGAGATGGTGGAGCACGCGAGGCTCAGAGATACTACTACTTGTAGGAGAAGAAAGGAACATGAAAAATAGATTTAGGGTTTTCTATTGCTTGATCCACCCATCCACCCCACCTACCCTTTATAACACAAGGCAGGCTCAAGCTTCGTTCATTACAACTTTAATCAACTCTTGATGGAGTTTAGCATAAATAGTAAGACTAATAGACAAAATCATTACATGGTGCTAGATCATCACCGATGGAGGCCTGACACGGCGCTGGGAGAATAAATCTCCCTCAACTCTACTTCCACACCGGTGGTGTCTTGGAGTTGCTGACAACGTGTGCTGATCGGTCCTTCCGTTAAGTAGCTTGGTCTTCTCGTCGTTCTTCAAATCTAGCAAGTTCAGTTTCTCTGTGTATCACTGACATTCGTTCTTATCTGTGATGGCCCTAGCGTTCAGGACGAAGGTGGTTTCTTTGGAGGGAGGATGCTGGTCCGGAGGCGGCGAATCTTGGTCCAAGATAGCAAGGGGACATCCCTAGGCGACATGTGCCTCGATGCATGCTGTAGGCCCATTCATTGACTCACAAAACCTTGTTGGCGATGGTCCTGTTTAGGATCTTGCAATGGTGGAGACTCGGCGTCTCTTTCGTTTTTTGTCTCGGTGGCACTGGATTTGGGCGGCGGCCGACGGCTTCGGTTATTGCAGGAAACTCTAACAATCTTTTTGTATTTCTCAATCTCTTAGGATTTTATCTACAAACTCAAGATAATCATTTTGTCTTAGTATGTCTTTTAGTTTCCACGTGTGTTGCTTATTCTAACTTCTTTTTTAATTAATAAAAATCAATTGAAGCTTTTGCAGCCAATTCTTATCTTTGAGGAGAAAAGTTCTTTCGTACCAGGGAGGTGGATCACTGATAACGCATTCACTGTCTATGAGTGCGTCCATTCCATCCGGATGTGGAAGAAAAAGAAACCTTTGTGTGCGATTAAATTGGACATGATGGAGGTGTACGATAGGGTTGAATGGATTTTCTTGAAACAGATGATGTTTAAGATGGGATTTTCTAGAGGATAGATTGAGATGATCATGAGATGTATGCGAACGGTCCTTTTTTCCGTCAAGTTGAATGGAGGGTTGTCAGATTTTTACTCCTTCTAGAGGCTTCCGATAGGGAGATCCTTTGTCTCTGTACTTGCTCCTCTTTTGAGTTGAAGGATTTTCTAATTTGTTGAAGAAAGCTTAGGTTGATAATATGTTGAAGGGCATTCAGTTTGGGGCAGATGGGCCCCATATCACCCACCTTTTTACGAAATTCCAACGATCTATTAATAATCATCAACATCAGTATAAAGAGTTCTAAAAGTAATAAAAATACAAATAGATCATTGGACCACCTAGCGACGACTACAAACACTAGCACGAGCCGAAGGCGCGCCGCTGTCCTCGCATCTCCATCACCGGAGCCGGGCAAAACTTGTCGTAATAGAGCTTGTTGTAGTAGACGAACGGGAAGTCGTCGTGCTAAGGCCCCAAAGGACCAATGCACCAGAGCAGCAACCATCGCTGAAGATGACAAGCGTAGATCGGAAGAGACTGACCTCAAACCACACCAACAAATACGAAAAACGACCGGATCCCAAGGGATCCGTCGGACACACGACTCCACGCGCCCTCCGCCGATTCTAGATGCACCAACAGAGCAAGGATAGGGCGGGAAGAACCTTATTCTGACGCCAGGACGTAGCCACCGCCTCAACATCCTGAAAAGACACCGAAAACAGTCTAGACGAAACACTGAGACCTCCCGCCGGCGAGAGACCGTGGTCCGCCACGTCTCTAAGGCCCTAAGGCCACCGGAGACGGGACGAACCGGTGGCGTCGCCGGCGGAGGGAAGAAACCCTAGGTGGGTTGTAGCCGCCGCCTCTCTCTCCTCTGTACCGGTTCGTGTAACCCCCATATCACCCACCTTTTGTTTGCAGATGACAGCATAGTCTCCCTCGAGGCATCATCGGATAGTCTAAACATACTTAGAGGAGTTCTTGAACGGTATGAAGAAGCTTCTGGTCAAAAAGTAAACTTGCGGAAATCGTCCATATTTTTTGGTGATGGCTGTAATGAAGAGACTAAGAACAATCCGAAGCTAATGTGAAACTATCCCTGAGCACTATCTTGGTCTACTAACTGTGGTACGGAGATCGAAAGAGGGCTGCTTCCGATATATTAATGATCGCTTTGGAGGTAAGGTTGGCGCGGGGAGGTTTATCCAAGCGTGGCAAGGAGACACTGGTCAAATCCGTGCTACAGGCTACCCCAACATATCCGATGAGTTGTTTCAGATTTAATAAGCGCCAGTGCAAGAAGCTTAGCTTGATCTCTTCAAATTTCGGGTGGAGTGGTCCGGTGGCTCGAGGAAGGTATACTGGATATCTTTGGGAAAAAATGTGTCAATCCAAGAGAGAGGGGGAGGGACGGGGTCCAGAGACTCCGAAGCTTTTAATCAAGCATTGCTTTCAAAGCAAGCTTATAGAGTTTTAACAGTACCCGACTCTCTATGTGGTCGTGTCTTGCAAGCAAGGTACTTTCATGATTTTAGTTTTTTGAGTGCTACGTGCCCTTTTAGAGGTTCTTTTACATGGCGGAGTACAGTGGCCAAGCATTTTTGCTACAAATTTTGTGTAATCAGATAAATAAAACTAGTTAGCATATACGATTAGGTTTGTATTAAACAATACTCCCTCCGTTTCATAATATAAGATGTTTGAGCTTTGTGAAGATAATGTATCTAGATGAATTTTAGTGTATAAGCTACTCCGAATCTAGACACTAAGGGGCTGTTTGATTCAGTGGCTATCCAGTGGATAACACGGGATATCCAATTTTTTTGGGTTATCCAGTGTTTGGTTTAGAGGGTGGAGGGAATATGGATAACCACTTTTGGCTCCAAATGGTGGTTGAGCATATCCCACAAAAAGAGCTGGATGAGCTCAACCACTTTTGGATAGCTCCTCCGAAACGTTTTCTTGTTCGTTCATCCTTCCTCTCAAGAGAAAATAACCATCTTTTCTTGCCTATGGGCTCGACACGAGGGCAGCCATAGCGTAGGCCGCCGGGCAGAGTGGGCAGACAGAGGGGGCGCAGACAGGCAAGTTGACACGGGGTCGACAGGGGCAAAATGGTGGCGAGCTGCCGGCGGTCGTGGCCGCTGCTAGGGAGTGGTGAGGCGGATGAAGAAGACTAGATGAAAGAGGAAAATGAAAAAAACAGTTGGGCCCATAGATTTTGGCTGGCTATCTCTAACCACTTTTTATCCCACTTTACCAAACAGAAAAAAGGCTACCCCTAATCAGCTGGTTGGGGATATCCTTATCCCCTAAATGACATCCTCTAAACCAAACAACCCCTAAAAGTCGTCAAGATACATTACATTCACAAAGCTAAAATATCTAATATTTTGAAAGGGAGGGAGTACTTCATAATATGTATCAATATATTAATACACAAAAGAGTGTTCATTAGATTTTGAAATATGTGCCATGTCTAAAAAAGCCCTTATTTCAAATGATGCTATGTACAACTATGAAGATGTTGTAATAAGAGTTCAACTGATTACTCTTACTCCCTTCAGTCCATATTATTGTTCTTATTTTTATCTGGATTTATATGTACCTAGTTAAGTATTTAAACTAGATGCACCCGTATCTAGACAAAATTGAGAACATTAATATGAACCGAAAGGAGTATTACAACATACCAAAACCTAATCTATGCACTTCTCTAACCTAATTTCTCATGATGTAATCAAACACATTTTCCAATGATGTAGTCAAATATACATTTGTATCTTGTATGGTTCCTAATTATTTATTACTATTGTGTACATGTCATTAAAAACTTAGGTTTATTATTTATATGAATAAAAATTAGCTAAAGAATTGGGATAATCAAATAATAGGTGACCTAGAGCATTGTGGTAGTAACACGATGCTACTATGATCCTAGTTGGGCATAATCGTGTTATAACACAACTAATATGTTGATGTATGGGCATCAGATTGGACATGGGCAGCCCGACCCGAGTCGGGGGCTTGGGCCTATATTCTAGGCCCGATGGTCCGGGTCTGGGCTTTCCAAATGGGCATTTCAAGGAAGGCCTAGCCCGATGGCCCACACGATGGGCTTTCAGGCTTTTTGACTGGCCTGGGCTAGGCTCAGGTCTAGTTTATCAGCGTCAGGGTTTTCCTAGCTCTGCCTGAAGCCTGGCATGGACTTAAGGATGCAGATGTACACTCTAGGTAGATGAAGCGAGTGAAGGGTTCCGTGGTAGAAAACAAAAAATTTCCTACATTGGAATGCTCTAATTATCCAAAATCTATCTAGAAGTAATGCAGTAACGACCGACTTTTCAGATACGTATCCTTATAGTCCGAAAGCGGTTAACGTTTCGAGGGGAACGTGATTGATGTAGTCGTGCTCATAGCCAACCTCAAGGTCGTGAAACTCCTCGCAAGTAACCCCTTGCTCCATCGTGCAGCAGTCTGGCTCATGACATCCAAGATGCCACAAATTGCAGCACCCTTGAGGTTTCGTACACATATAATGTACGATGACGACCTCTGGCTTCCAGATCCCTGCAGCACAACGACATGCTGCAAGCGCGCCGTCTCTTGCACGTATAGTCCTTTCTTGAGACCGTGCCAACACATGGAGACAACTAGAGAGAGAGAGAAGAGAATTCTCTAAGGAAAATGCCTTAGAAAACATCTCAATATTGTGTGTTTAGTCCCGCCCATGGGCACCCACCAATATCTTCATCAAGACAGATAACAATTTAGAACAACAGCGGGTTTTCCCTTTGTGGAAGATGTATTCATAGTTTCCTAAGAATACTCTATATAGAATTGTTTATTTGCCACGATTTTGAATCATCGAAATCTCTAAAAACTCGAACGTGCCATAACTCTTATGGTGTTGTTTCCATAAATATTTAGATGTTCATTTGTATTTCAACCGAGTGTTGCTTATTTCGATCTGTAACTCTAAATGATAACTATAACCCTGATAAGAGATAATATTATACCATATGTATCCAATACAATATGATTATGAGATTCAGACATTTCAATACACTTTGAATTTGTCCAATTATCATAATTTGTGAAATACCTTTCACAAGTCCTTTTATACCAAAAATTAACTTAAATACTTTAGTCACGTTGATCAAATCGAAAGGACTTTGTATTTCTGTTAATTCAATATCCCACTTTGTTCTGAAATTGTTTAAACAATTCAAATTGTTTCAAACTTATGTTTCATTAAGTAAATATTACACATATTTACTTAACTCCACAATGAAATAATAATTTCCACTATTTGTTGAAAATACAATACATCATTATGTATAAAATTTAACATTTTTTGCATATCACCATTTTACCAGAATGCGGAGTTTTAGCCATTTCGCCAAACGATGCATGGTTTTGCAAAGTCTCTAGATCAAATATCTAAGACCCCGATTTTTATTTAGAATGAAAAACATGCAATAGCCACCATGACCTGAACGATAGTGTTATGTCATCATTAAACTTTGGATATCTCTTAGCATTTTAATTCTTTATAAATGCTTAAACTATTATTAGTAACATAGTGATGAGAATAACTCATTTATAATCGTAATATGACCATAAATGTATTATTTATAAGAATAGTACAACGGGCTTGTAACTTATTCATATGAACAATCGTCTTGCCAAAAGCAAGACATACAAACAGAGATTATAAAATTATATTCAAGCCCACTATTCCAAATGATAAACTTTGAGGAAATGGGTGATGTTGGCCATCAACTATTTTGCTTGCCGTAATCAATCCACATTGCCTCATTTCCAGAAATTCTCAAGCAGACAATCATTTTTTCACAAAACATGTCTATCAAATACCTATGAACTACAACGAGTTTTGCAATAATTACATTTGTAATTTGTATATCTAACATATACCCGTTTCATCCATGACCTTCACTGTCTTGTGGAGTCATCGGACTATCTCCTAATGGTTATTGTACCAAGAAGAGAGGAGATCATCTATTACGAAGATATTCCTCCGGCGTTGGTATTAATCTATGAAGTTCCATATCAAGCAAGAAAATTCTCATGGTCACAAAGGACCTCAATGGGATAGACTATGATCTACTAAGATATTTGCAAATAGATATCTAGAATAAGTTCATAATATAAGTTCAATTCATAATTGAGCTCCCACTAAAATTGTCATCCGCTGGACGATTTTAGCGATCACATGATCCTATACGCTACACCAGACCCGATCGTCACGCCCGGCGATGTAGTTTCAAAGTAGACATTCTCCAATGTCAATTTTTTTTGAGGTGAAACAGTAGGGAAAAATCCCCACTGCAATTTTTATTATATATATGAGTATGTTACAATGAAAAAAAATGATCTAAGGTAGATCAAAACAGTAAAGTAAATCATTCTAAGATGGGTAAAGTCCATCCTATCCCTGATCTAATTGTTGGTTAAGCCAGGCTTTGAATTTCTCCTTGTATTTTTCTTTGATTCTGAATTGTAACCATCTCATTTCTTGATAGAAGATTGCTTTCCATCTTTCAATTATGGGCCTTTTTTCATTAAAAATCTTCTTATTTCTGCATATCCAGATACCCCAGGTATACCCCAGGTAGTCATGATAATGATCTCCATTGCAAATGGTAGGTGTAACTTTTCTTTGATGTCTGAAATAGCTTCCAATCCTGTTAGGTTTGCAGCTCTGTTTCTGTAAATATAGTCCCAACATTTGTTTGCAAATGGACATTCCCAGAATAGATGATTTACTGGTTCTTCCAAGTAACAGTTGGAAGTTACACAATTGTAGTCAGGCAGGATGAACTGCTTTCTTTTCAGAAGATTCCTTGTATTCAATCTTTCTAGAAGCAAAAGCCAGAAGAAGAATTTGTGTTTATTTTGGCAGGAGGTTGCCCATACCCAAGTGAAGTGTGGTGGTGATGGTGAATATCCAATCATGGCTGAGTAGGCCTTTTTTACTTCAAATTTATCTGACCCCCAAATATAGGTCCAATTATCATGGGTATCCCCCTGAGTGGCATGCATGAATTCCTAGCATCTTTCTTCCATGACTATAAACTCAGAGTATGCTTGTTGAGAGAGTGGTAGGTGAAAATTATCCTCTAAGTATTCAGCATGTAAGAAGTCATGTACACTGATATTTGAACACTTAGCATAGGACATAAGGTGAGGGAATTTATTCATCAAGCACTCATCTTGCCAAAGGCCAGACCAGAAATATGCAGACTTTCCTGAATTCAGATTGCACTTAGCCATGCCTTTAAAATTATCAATTAATTTGATATGAGATTTCCACCAGAATGATCCTTCCATGCTTCTTCCAGGTGGCTTTCCATTTTTGTAATAAGTTTCTCATATGAGATGAACCCAAGGGATATCATGGTGATTGTAGAATTTGTCCAAGTTCTTTAGAAGAATGGCAGTATTTTGGATCTGTAGATTTAGCACCCCTAGACCCCCCTGATTTTTAGGACGACGGATTTTATCCCAAGACACCAGAGCATGTCCTTTTGCTTGTACATCTTCAGTCCTCTTTCTCCATAGACAATATCTCATTTCTCCAATGTCAATTACATCATTCATTTGACTCATGTTCAACCTTTCGGTCTCTTGTGTTCTAAGGCCATGTCTGTACATGCTAGGCTCGCCAAATTCAAACTTGTGTGTATTGCAGTGCAACATGGCTACATCCACTGTATGTGAACGCAGATATGTCTAACACCCGATCATTACGGCGTGCCTCATAACGGAGAACTTTCTTAGTGGTGCACACACAAGGGGAACACTATCATTGAATTATTAGGGATCATTGTATCTAATATGCTACCATTGAGTATCTAATATTAGCACACAATAAGATGTATATCAGGTATCAACATCATATGTATATTGTGATAACGATATGGTCCTTCTTCTCGCGCCTTGATCTCCATCGAGCGCTCCGACATGATCTCCATCTTGCCACCGGTTTGACGCTAAGTCCACGACGCCACCAGCAGGTCGTCCATCAAAACGATGACTATTACTATACTACTTAGCAACATAAAAGTACACTACGTTACCTTCGTACGACCAAGACCATATCACATCACATGTCATCGTGCAAAATAAAGTTAGAAGCTTTTATTTTATCCTTTGTAAGTTTTACGTGGCTGTTAGGAATTTTGTAATAGAACCGTTTCTAATCTATGAACTTTCCAACCATAAAATAGATCCAACAGTTGTCTCTACTACACCCCTTTCGGGGCCCTCCGTTGTAAATGTTTATATCAACTATTGAATAAGATACAGACACCCGCTAGCCACTTATATGGTACAAGCCGTATGTCTAGCGTGGAACCAGTCTCGCGTGAAATTACGCGTAAGGTCGGTTTGAGCCGCTTCATCAAACAATACGCGATATAAACAAGCACACTCTAGAGGGTAACAACTAGAGTATCAATGCCCGCACAATCCATATGCGTACTGACCGTACAATATTATTACGCATAGATCGGCTATGATACCACTGAAGGGGTTCCGTGACAGAAAACAAAAAAAAATCCTATGTTGGAATGCCCTAACTTCCCAAGATCTATCTAGAAGTAATGCAGTAATGGCCGAGGTTTCGGATACATACCCTTGTAGTCCGAAAGCAGTTAACGTTTCGAGGAGAACGTGGTTGATGTAGTCGTGCTGGTAGCCGATCTCAAGGTCGCGAAGCTCATCGCAAGTCACCTCTTGCTCCATCGTGCTGCAGTCCGGCTCATGACATCCAAGATGCCACAAATTGCAGCACCCTCAAGGTTTCGTACACATACGGTGTATGATGACGACCTCTGGCTCCCAGATCCCTGATGGGAGTGCGAAAGTAGATCTCCGACTTGGAATCCCTACATCGCAACGGTGTGCTACATGTGCGCCGTCTCTTACACGTACAGTTCTTTCTTGGAACCGTGCCAACACATGAAGACAACTAGAGAGAAAGAGAGGAGAGAATTCTCTAAGAAAAATATCTTAGAAAATATCTCAATATTGTATGTTTAATCCCACCCATGGGCACCCCTTTGTATAGACAGAGGGGGCGTTCCCTCTCCATTGGGTGTCCCATGTCGGACTAACAGATTAAAATAAAAAGGGCAAAAGGAGGGTGCTGGTCGGCTGGGCCACCCCGTTGCGGCCCAACAGCGAGCACCAGCAAATCAACATAGCGTCCTAGAGCTAGCTGGGTGGGCCAGTGTGCCCACTAGGCCCAAGAGCACAGAAGTGGTTGGTGGCGACCAGCGCTGGCCGAGTGGGCTGGCCACTCGCCTCGTGGCCCGCTAGCAGCAGCCCGACGCAGTAGCTCGAGCCCGGGTGGGCCGGCTTGTAGCCGTGACCCCTCTGCAGACGGGGTTGCGCCTAGGTGCCTTCTTCCCTGAGCGAGGCTTAGTGCTCGCCTGCCCATTTACGTGGGCCACTTGGCCCATACGCGGCATGAGCTATTTTTCTATTGTTTCCTTTTTCCTTTCCCAGGTGGTTTCTTCCTAGGCCAATTTCCTCCGGGGTTTTGGCCTATCGAGGAAGTTGACCTATAAATATTAATTTAATATTTATTAATTTATAATTAATATATAATAAATGCATATTATAAATTTCCATTTATCCAAAACACCTTTCGGTCATTTTCTTTCTTTCTTTCTCCGAACAACTTCGGATCTCTCTTCCAAACAATTCCGGCTTTCTCTTTCTCTAATGTGATTCCAACTTACATACGATCTCTAGCTCATCGTACGCTTAAGTGTATCTCCCCAACGGCTAGGTAATGAATCAACGATCAATAGCGGGACCGGGATGCCCATATTGACCCTTGTACATTGCACCATGACATTGCCGTTTGAATAGTAAACGTCGAGTCTAATTCCCTTTGTTTCTGAGATACGACTTGTCCGAGATTCGATCATTGGTATCACATACCTTGTTCAATCTCGTTACCGATAAGTTCTGTTTCACTTGTTCCCGTTATATTATATCCTCATGACCTAGTCACATGTTGCAACATTATGGATTTAGTCTCACCAAGTCGGCGTTGAATATCTTACTCGTCACGCGGGTAAATAAATCATGCTCTTGATACATAGGTCCTCAACAGTTCCTCTGAAATACCTAACACACACCTTTATAATCACCGTTTAACCGAGTGACGTTTGATGCAGTTGAGGCAGCCTCGGGAGACAACGATTAATATGATCTCACGGTCTAAGGAGAAGGAGACTATGTTTCTAACTATTGAAACGATGAACTTCATTACTTGATCGTGTTGCAATCTTTGGGTAATGACCATCACATCATTCACCAATGATATGACCTCGTTGTTTACTGACATAGAAGCTCCATGATCAGAAAACCTTGATCGTCGGCTGCCAAAGAACTAGTCTGTTTTATATCACACCTGTATCAATATTTCCACTTGATACAATTATAACACAATATGAAACTATTACAAACTAACTGAGATATGACAATACAACCTTTTATTATTTGCGTCTAGGGCATATCTCATTCAGGGAGTACAAACAAATAAAAGTAGAGTAACAGAGGATGTACTAAAACATGATGACATCTTGTTTTGGAGAATTTATAATAATTATTCACACATAATTTAAAATGGTTTATTGTATTACCATAACATTTAGTGGTGGTTGTAGTATTTTTAATACTATCTATAAATGAACCTATAAATTTGATTCGTACAAATTCAGTGCGCTTAAGGGAAACGTCAGTTGCATTTGCGAGGGCCACGTGAATAAAAATTATTTTGTATTTTTTTGAAACAAGGCAAAAGCTTTGTCTTTCATTGATATAGTAGACAAGAGATGGCCCATTTATAAGGAAAACTGGGCCAAAAACGATTACAACACAACACCACACGCCAGCCCTGAGGCTGTGCTCCACACGGGTCGACGACCAATCAGGTCGACACTATACCTCAACACAATAGGCGGAGGCGAAAGACCGGAGCCATCGCTCCAAGTACCACGCCGGCCCCAGGGTCGCGCCCCTCCTGGCCGAAGATGAACCCGCCTCCGCTAAAACACCAAAACACTCCATAGATCCCTAATCCCGTGGACGTTCAAAGCAAGGCCTCAAGAGGCAAAGCGACACAAGAGCGCCACCCACGCCCGATCCCGCGAGGGATCTAGGGTTTCCCCCGGAGAGCCCGGATAGAGGAGCAAGAAACACCCGCTTTGACGACGACTTCAAGAAGGATGCGGCGCTCATGGGCGTCAGTGTCGTCGGTCCCGGCCAGCCGCCAGGACTAGGCTTTCGTCCAACAAAGAGTCCCAAACCTCCTGCCCGCCCAACAACGACCGGCACAACTACCACATCTGCCCTCCTCCTCCAATCTCCTGACGATCATCGAGCAGACCTTCCGCCGCCACGCCTAGGCTCCCCGTCGCTGCGTCGAAAGCAGTCGTCTGGATCATCACCGCTGCCCGCAAGATAGTTGCCAAAAAATAACCAGAGCGAACCCGGCAGCCGCCACCGCGAAAGGTACCGGAGATCACCACCACCAAACACTTCCCTAGCGGCCCAGATCAAGCCCCGTCGGACGAGCCCGCGCCGCCACGACGAGCCCTCCGACCACGCACACAGACGCGTTGTCGCCGCACCATCCAGCCTCCCGCTCAGGCAGAGGGCCCCATCACGGCCAGACGACGCCACCTGCCATCCCCACGCGTCGGAGCCATGTCACGCCCGAGCTCATCTAGGCCTAGATGGGCCCAGCAACCGAACGCAGCCATAATCGGCTTTTGCTCTGTATTGTTTGTTCGGTACGTATGCCTATTTACTGAAAGGCTCGGGAAACATAGTTACCAAAATTACCCATGCAACCCAAATCCTACACGAGAGCCTCAGTGAGATCCAACTAGTTAGGGATATGACATCTAGAATGAACTCCACTTATCGAAGGAATAAGAGATATAGGGAATTATCCTCGAGAATTACAGCGTGGCTTAAACAGTATTCGAGAACCAACCCGTGGTTGGATGGTTAGGAGGGCAGTGGTACCCCTAGCCCACCAGAGTTTTGACGCTTTGGTGTCTCATAAAGGCGGAATATTCTTTCAGTGGGAGGCGACGTTCCCGTCGATAGCGAGACGCCTATGGTGACTTCGTCAATTTCAAGACCCGCCGGCTCAGTCACTCGGAGGTGCTCATAGGTAGGGTGTGTGTTCATAGGGGTGAGTGTATGTACGCATTGTGAGCGTCTGCGTTTGTACTGTGTTTCTAAAAAAAAAAACATAAACAGTATTCCAGAGAAAAATTTGCGGGTCTCATGCCGATTCCACAGGATTGCAAAACTTTGCCCGGAGCTCATTTTTCGGGCCGAAGCCCGATCGAGGCGGGTAGGGCTGATCATCCGCTGAGCCGAATAAAAAATCGTTCCTTGCTTTGTACAGGTGAGGTGAAAGCATGATTAATAACTGTGCAGCCTGGTGAGATCCTGACACCTTCTCTTTGCAAAGCAGAAAATATTATAGAAGCCGCAAGACTTCAGAACTTCTTCTGTATGTACGTTTGAGCTCTCTATCCGAAGGCCTCTTCCTACAGTTCTCCTACGGTTTTGTGTTCCTCAGTTTTACACTCACATGCATTTCCTATTCCTCTACTTTCACATATTCCTCCGTTTTCTCTTCATGAATTCCGAACAGACCCTTAGATATTATTACAACGCTACGGGGTTACAGGAGAATAGTTCCTTCCTTTCTTCCTTCTTTCCTAGCCAAGTCGATCGATACATACCCATTGTAAATGCCGTAAGTAGCAGTTACTCTTGTTAAGCAAAGTCCTCTTTGTCGAACCAGGTTCCAACTTCCAGGCAGGCGGCCGAGTCAGTCTCCAGCTGGTCACCTTGGCTGTTGACAGCGCCAGGCGTGGACGCAAGCCGGGGAGCGGCGCCGCCAAGTGCAGGGCGGCATTTCCTTCCGGGTCCTTCGGCGACCATCAGGCGGAAAATCCTTGCGAGGACGGCCAGACCCGACGATGACACTCCCATCTGGAAGGCGCTCCACTCGCGACACGCGCCGCCCATTTCCCAGCTGTAGGAACCAATCACACACAAAATCAAGACTACGAGCAAGAAAAATTTGGTGTAGGGATCAGGCCCGAGTAAATTTCATTTCTTAAATTGGTGTTTTTCAAGTTTTACTTACCTCTCTCAAGAAGGTCAATTCTTCCACTTCATTGGCTAGCTCACGCACCTTGCTCACCCAGGTCCTCACCACTACGTTTTGGACGAGCTTCCCCTTGTCGGCGCTGTAAAGGATTGACTGTATCACCTGGAGCTCGCCAGAGATAAATGCGATGTCAGCCTGCGCCCTCTGCCGCAGCTTTGCCTCCTCCTCGATCACTGACTGGGCCCTTTTCAGAAACAACAGCGCCAGCCCCCTGGATATTAAACAAGCCGCCCGTGCGTGCTCTCTCGGTCTGCTAACTCCCTTCGTGTTGGTTGTTTCCACTGAAACTACCTGCAGGCGGAGTTTTAAAGGCGGAGATTAAAAATCTAGGGAGCAGCAAGTAAATTTGGGGAATATTTTAAGATTAAGTTCCTCAGTTAGCGAAGATATGAAACTACCATACGAAAATTAAAATGTTGTGATTACGGCTTTAACATGTGGAGCAACCAGGAACTGAAATATCCTGCAAGCTTCTAAATATGCGGTGCAAAGTAGAGTCTCCTCATGTACTTTTAAAACCAGGCTAATCCCATTTTCTATTTTACTCGTAACGAAAATACATTATATTCTACAACATGACGTCAATTGAAAGGAACAATAAAGAGGACAGCAAGTTGGTGCATTAGTAGGAAATCGGCTATAAATGCTCGCCCTTGATTTCAATCTGTGGGGTAGAAACCTATTGACGCTAGAGCGAAATCCTACACTACCAAGTGGCAACCATGGAATAGTAAAGTTTATTTTAGAGCACAAGATAGGTCAGGTGAGTTTGTAGAATTAAGCTCACGCATTAATTAAAACGCCAAGGGGGATTTCCAGGAAAAGAAAGAGGGCTACTGAAACATAGTTATTGCTAATTGCGACCAACGTATACAGAATAATCTGGTTTTCATTAGACTCCTAATAAACAAGAATGGAGGGAGTAGATTTTAGCATATGTTTAAAGTCAATTTCATAAAAAAGAGGAAACAAAACAAGTAAAGCAAAACTTTAAGAGTGCCATTAATGACAATACCTGGTTAGAGGACCCTTGGTCGTCTTTCGTCTCCATCTCATTTAGCTTATCAATAATATCCCCTATGAGTGGCCTTTTGTGCCATTCTTTCTCCACACAACTCAAAGCCATTTCAATACATCTCATTAGTTGTTTAGCATATTGCTCATTTCCATCCTTTGATGTCGCTTGTAACCTATTCCTCCATCTTTCATGAACCTGTTAGTTCAGAATGTACAATATATATTAAAAAAAGGGTAAATAAGTGCTATGCCTGAAAAATTGCAATTGAACGCGATTCATAGAAATTATTCTTACAAGCTCAATAAATTTCTCGGTAGGCATTTCAGCGCATTGGGTGTAACCTGTAGCTCCAGATATTAACTTCATGATTACTACACCCAAGCTGAATATATCAAATTTATTTGAAATTATATTCCTTTCTATGTATTCTGGTGGTATATATCCTCTGCATAAGACATGCATCATAGATGTTACAATTACAATAAAATGTAAAAATAATTCCTTATGTTTTAAATTTCAAAACCACATAAATAGTCAATCTTACAATGTTCCTATACAACTTTCCGTGATTTGTGTTTGTTCTTGTCCGAAAAACCTTGACACGCCAAAATCTGCAAGCTTCGGCATCATGTTGTGATCCAACAATATATTAGCTGGTTTTAAATCCAAATGATAGAGTGGAGGTTCCAATTCCTCATGAAGGTATTTCAAACCTTCACATATCCCCTTAATTATTGCATAGCGTGTGGGCCAATCATGCCCACTGCATTCATCTGTAGGAGCAAACACATTGTATGAAAATCCAAATTCTAAAAAATAAACACTTCCAAGTGTTAGGCTAAAGAAAATAAGAGCACTCAATACCAAAAAGATAGTTGTCAAGGCTTCCATTATGCATATATTCGAAGCAAAGCGCCATACGTGCTGAGTCAGCAAAGATCATTTTTCCATTGTGCTGTACAAATTCTCGCCGAGTTTCATGGCAAAACCCGACCAAACGCACAATGTTCTCATGGTGGAGATTTACAACGTTGCAGAATTCTTTCTCAAATTGCGCATCATCAAATCCAGGTTTGGAATGAAGCAACTTAACAGCAATTGTTTCACCACTTTTATGTACTCCCTGCTCAATATTGCACATGAATCGTTTAGTACTTTAGTGTATGTACTACTATGTAACATGTGCAAAGCAGAAAATTGGTACTGACCATGAGTAAATGTAAGGGAAGGAAACCATGTATGTGCCTTAAATCTTACCTTGTAAACTTTTCCATATGCGCCGCTACCAAGTTGTTGCTCCTCAGAGAAACCATTTGTAATCTTTTCCAATAAATGTAGTGGCATAGGTTGTGGAAACATGCTGCTTATATTGGACAAGTTGTTGCTCCCCTTACATGAATAAAGTAAAGTGCCTGCATGTTCATGAATGCCAGGGAAGGGAGAAGGGGCCGTCGGAGTACTCAAAGGATCCTTAGACCTTCCCGCAGTACTAATCAAACTGGCTCCGAAAGGCCCAAGCTGCAAATTAAAGATGAAGCAAACACAAACCTGTGACGATCAAAGTGGCATGGTCACAATCATCCAGTTCGTAAGGCAGTTGATAAGATATTCGAACCTGGACAAGACATGCATTCCAGTCCTTGGGCTAGGTTGCTTGTTCTTGGGCAAGGTATCCTTTCCGGATAAGAGACTCAAACCTGGAGAAGACGTGTTTCAAATTAAGGTGCAATAACTTTAAACGAAAAAGGTGAAAGCTGTAATCTGCATAAGTACTCAGATGAGTAAGACATCAACGATACGCACTTGCGCCTCTTGGACAACCGAACATTGCAGTAGGCATAGGAATGCAAGTAGGATCCATCAAAACTCCTACTTCTAGCTCATTTGGGGATTTCTAGTACAGTACGAATTTTTGAGATAAAAAAGTTGAATTAGAGACCACCAAATGAACTAGAAGCAAGATTTTTGTGGGATTCCGCTTGCATCCCTAAGTAGGCAGCATGGCTCCATCCGATGACAAGGACTATTAAACACACAGTCCTGAAATCTATAAATCTGTCATCTATCATCTACGTGCTCTTAACACACTACAAGAATTCATATCTCATATGTTAAAAACAGATGATATTTTTTAGGGAAAATCGATGATCATTTGTTTGTGTACTATTATCCACCACTCCATCAAGACTTACTCCCTCCGACCCATATTAGTTGACTCGAATTTGTCTAGATTCGCATGTATCTAGACATATTCTAGTACTAGATACATCCGAATCTAGAAAAATCTAAATCAACTAATATGGGTCAGAGGGAGTACTTGAATCCGGTCTACTTTTTTTTATGTAATACAGATCTGATATATGCCTGATATATATTCTGACTGCCTATATGCTTAAACCTTTATAATTCCAGGCATCATATTATATTAGCACTAAACTATAAAGTACTTTCCAGTTTAGCTCTTCTCCTCCGCTTTGACCTCTACCGATAGACCAGCTAATCAAGATTGCACAAATCTGATCCATCCATGGAAACAAAACACGGCCTGGCTGCGTAGCCGCCGATCTGACAGATTAAGGTAAGATCTACCACTAAATATAGATCTGTCATCAACTCAGCATACTAAGATTAAGCAGCATCTGCAGATTTAGGGAGGAGAAGCACTTACCTGGAAAACACCTGCAGTAGCGCAGCTGAAGGAGACTGGAGAGTGAGCAGCTACCTAGCTTTACCTTGGGGTGGGCTAGATATATGTATACTACACCAGTCCCCAGTTAGTGTGGTGCACATGCAGCCGGACTAAACTAATTAACCGCAAGCCGCGACCAGTTGCCGATGCATGAAAAATTTCAAACAATAAGTCCCCTTTTCGCTTTTGAAAACGAGACATGACTGCTAACTGCACTCCTCTTGGACCTTGGTCCTGATAAGTGAGGCCTTGACATAACAATATGTTAGTGATTCTTTTGTTAACACAAGCGTGTGACATCACCGACCATGACCACATCGATGGCATGGACATCACCTACATCCAGTGGTGGACTCGTGAAAAACTGGTGGGTGGGCACACTCAAAATAGGAATTCTTTTTTTGCACTAGCACATGTGTGATAAAAATTTGTCAAATGAATAATATAGATACAGAAGATTCACAGCATTTTTTTTCAACACATGAATCTTTTTGTTAACATCCATGAAATATACATTTTTAGAAGTGTGAACCATTTCTTAAACTTTCATGAAACATTTATTCAAGCATGAACCTTTTTTTGAATATCCGCGAATCATTTTTTGAACCATATAAACTAATTTTTAAGACTTCATAAAACATTTTTCTTAAAGAGACGAATTATTTTCAAGACATGAACCATTTTAACATCCGTGATATATATTTGTCCAGACCATGAACCATTTTCTGCGAGACATGGACCTTTTCTTTTTGTAATATGAACTTTCTTAAACGTCAATGAAACTTTTTTTAATACTAGGGGGGCCATCTTCAGTAGTAAAAGTTAATAAAGTGTGAATAAGAACGGCAAGAATGAATTAACCAAAGAAGAATGAAGAACAGAGGTCGAATAAACTGATCCGGTGGTTCGTATTGGCACCTACATGACCAAAAGTGACCATTACAACTTCCAAAAACGGGTTGTTGTCTACATGGAATGTTGGACAGGAGTAGACCAGTACACACTCCTGGGCTCACTGGAGTGTTTTATTTTGAATACTCAAAAATATATTTTTGAAGTGTCAAAAATTGTAATAAAAATTTAGAGATATTGGCCATGATGTATACTCCAAGTGTGCAAAGTTTTAATCCGAAATACGTTGTATGCTATGCTACATAAAAAGAAAAAATTTAGATTTAGATCTGTGAATAGTACACCTCAAATCTTGTAAGATTTTGTGTTTTCTGTGTAGCCTATTATACAACATATTTTGGATTGAAAAATTGCACGCTGAAGTATATATCATTACTTTAAAATATCATTTTGAATTTTGAAAACAAAGGGTCCAGTGAGCTCAAGCTCCAGAATCTTTTTTCATTCTAAAAGGTTCTCGGTGGACCACGGCCCACCCTCTAGGTCCGCCCATGCCGACATCTCCCTTGGAAAAAAATCCATTTCGGGGACAGTTTCTTTGCCCCTCTGCGGCTCCATGTTTCATCTCACACAGGGGCGGAGGCAGGATTTGAGCATTGGGGCGGGGTGGGGTGGGGGGGGGATATCCTCACTAGGCCAATTATTGATTTTTTTAGCAAATCAGCAGGAGCACTACAATTTCATTAAGAGAAAAAGAGGAAATACACACACACACATACAAAGAGAAATGACAAATTTTGAGAGAACATAATGAAACCCCAAGAAAGAAAAAACCTAAGAGCTATCCTATGCATACATATGCAAATCAAGAGCAGTCCCAAAAACAAGAGTGTGCTGCGTGATATCCTTGAAAGCAAACCCGGCGACCTCAAGTTTGGTGAGACGCGTGACCTTGAAGATACATATGTTTCTCTCTTTCCCGATGTTCAAAATGCTGTACAACAACCAACAACTATGGCACCAATAGGTCAAGTATACTAACATATCGAGTCTAAACAAGATAGTATATCAACATATATTCAGCAGTAAGCTAACATCAATATATAGTATCAAATATGTTAAAACTGGTAAGCAAATCGTCATATGTTTGTATATTTTTTCAGTAGTTCAAATATATATAGAATGGCACCACCGACTCAATTCTAAATTTTCAGTATCTTGCTCAGACTCGAGATTGAATCAATTGACGGGATATATTGCTTCTCATTATTTTTGAACTAAGTATAGGCTAGCTAAACTGAAGCAGAACAAATTAGAGTTAGAACTACAGTGTACCTTGACTAAAAATCCAATGATGAATTGACCAGATGATGGTGCCTGGTGTGGAGTCATGGTAAGCGGGTAGAAGGTCAGCGGCCGCCGCCGTGCTACTCGGCAGCCGGGACAAATTGGCAATCAAAGACAAAAGTGGACGGCGACAGAGAATGGCAGCAAGATGATAAAATAGAGCTACTACAGCAGTACACAGGTCCAATTCTGGCATACAAACCTATACATCCACTAGAAGAACATTTATTTTGAAGATGAAGAACACAAACAGAAGTGCCAAATATGTTTCTGCCTATAGGACAAGTTACACCCAAGCATATGATTGAGAAAACTGGATCGAGTATCAAAAAAGAAGGGGAATGCATGTCTGGACAGGAACAAATGACTGTCCAGAGCTTTGCATCCATCAGGTCGAGGAACTTGGTATTTCCTCCAGCTTCAGCTCAGGTTTCTTTGGATGGCCAGCAAGCTGGCCCTGCAGGTATTGCTTCAGCGTTTCCTCGTAGGAACCGGTCAGCCAGACTTCGTTGAGCTCAGATAGATGTTCCAGGCCAGAAAGCTGATATGACGACCCACTGCAGCAGTCAACTTTCAGAAGCTCAAGTTTTTTCATTGTTTCTGATCCAAAAGTCACATGTAAGCTGGACCTGCAAGCAATGTCAAGGACCTTGAGCTTCTGATAAGAGGGCTCCCCAAGTCCATTGGTAGAGACATGGAAATGCAGCAGGCCATCTTCAAGGCCCTCGACACGGAGGCGCAGAATGCATAGTTTTGGAAGCTTGCCAAGAAACTCTATGACCTCTACCCTTAATATGGCCATCTCCAAATGCAACTTTGCGAGCTTGCCGAGCTCGCTGACATGTAAACCTGGCAACCTGTCTATAAGCCCGTACAGTTTGAGACTATGTAAGTTCTGTGAAGGCAGGCAGATGTCTTCCACACAACCTTGGCTTTCTTTGTCGAGACACACTGCCAAGGATCCCAAATGGCCATGACCCGATATTGCAGAGGAAAATGCCTCACTGTTTTTTCTGTTGACGCCGAACACTCCCAACTTGCACAATTGGGTGAGTTTCTTTAGCATTTTCAGTACGGCCTCCCCCTCTGATGCACCAATATTGATAACACCAAGCGTGTGCAATGCCGTCAGTTTCCCTATCCCACTGGGAACCTCGACACCAACAAGAGGACGGCGACGTCGGTTGAACTTGGACAACAAGGATATAGACTTGCGTGGCACTGATTGATCCTCTGCTGTGATGGTTGTGATACCGCCACGGATGTACTGCAGCTTGTGCAGTCTGGTGATATTTGCTGGCAGAGTGATTATGGAGGTATTCCTCACATCCAAAGTCTGAAGCTGCCTCAGATGACATAATGAGCGAGGAAGATTGAAGACCCCCTGGCATCCTCGTAGGGAGAGGAACTTGAGGCGAGGGAGCAGCTTCACCATCCGGTCAACATCGCTGTCTGTTACACCTACTGCATCCTCCAGATCCAACACCTGTAGAAACTTCATACTTTCAGGGATGAAGAATGATTTCCACAATCCAAACACTGTCATTGACAGTAGCCGTGATAAGTCGATCCTCTCCAACACAATCCTATCTCTGTCCCAGCTTTCGGATATGACAAGATGACGCCCACTACGTTGGGTGGTTGGACTGCACGTGCCGGCCAGTTCAATGACAAGGTTCTCCTCCATTCCACGTGAGAGGATACACTCCCGCAAAAACCCATTTACTCGCCATGACACCATCCTTACGTCACTGAACGCTGTGGGGTCTGACTCTGGGGGCTGTTGGATTATGCTCAGACTGACAAGCTTGGAGAAGAACTCCTCCCCATTCTCCTCAGCAGATCTATTATCACTGTCCCTGGGGTAGCCCTCAGCGACCCACCGCCTTATTAGACGCCTTCGCCGAATATTGTGGTCTCTGGGGAAAAATGACAGAGAGAACATGCATGGCTTGACAGAATCCGGAAAAGTACGGAAGCAGGAATGCATCCAACTAAATAGATCCCATAGGCTGTCAAACTCCGGGTTAGTCTCTAGCTCACGCATAAACCTGAGACTGATGGAACTTGCAGTATCCACCCACCCAACTACATTTGTAGCCAATATGCCAGCCATAGCAACTATTATTAAGGGGAGCCCCCCGCACAGTGAAACAAGCTCTCGCAGCACTGCATTTTCGCGATAAGACAATGAAGCGGGTAATGGAGTCTTCTTAGATACCTGTTGTTCAAACAAATTAACAACTGACCTTAGTTAACACACTTAAGCTTGAATAACCATCCCATATAGTAAACGTGTAGCAGTCACATAAATGACTGACATAAATATATTATATTATGCTTGCATAACGATCCCACTGTAACAAAAACTAGAAAAAAATAGTAGAAAAATGTGTGTATGACATTTTGCATAAACACATGGTCTCCAAAGGAGAAAACATTAACCAACTTGTACAGTAGCATATTTTATTTTGAGGAAGACAAAACTGTAGTATTGAAGTGGCACCTCCGTTGACAAATCTACCCACATATCATGTGATACAACAAAATTAAAAATTCATAAACAAGTTCTTTGCATGCCAAATTCATCAACAAGTTATTAGTACATATTTAAATTTTCATAGCATGGTGGAGGTATTCTCCACCCTTTGCAGAAAAAGAAGAGGAGGCATCTTATGAGATAAATTTTCTTTAGGGAAACATCATACTGTACAAAATTATACTTGAACAGAAAAGAATATATTCACCCTCAATCTGAGGCCTTCCAAGCAGTGGCAGAGCTGAGATGAGCAGCAAGCGATGCCAATATCTCAAAATGAAGGACATATGAGACTAGTGTGGTCATTAATCAGTACATTTGGGGTCAAAATGGGTGTACTTAGCTGGTTTCAGCTGTGCTTAGAAGTTTTTTATGATGTCGCTTGACCACATAAAGTACATGCAGCTCCGCCACTGCTTCCAAGGTATGTATACATCGAGCATAATAAAGTAAAACCGGGACTAATCTCATACCAACTACATCTATGGGTGCAGGAAAACAATTGAAATTATCAAACTATTAGAGCAGAGAGAGGGACATACAAAACACATAGTTGTATTGCTTCTGGTCTATGCTGGAGAAATGTATGTGGATCGGGAGAAAATATACCTCATTTATAAATAGATCAAAGGCTGCATCAGCTTCTAGATTTTTTACATTAAACACAAGCTCTTCCTTATCTGCACAATATGTTGCAACGCTTGCTTCAGATGTTATCACAATGATAACTGTTTTAGATCTAGAGTGTCTAGATACCAATGACGATTGTATTGAATCCCATTCCCGTATGGACTGAAGACCATCGATGATGACAAGACACCGACGTGTACTTAAAAGCTCATAACAGCTTTGGACAGCATCTTTGATCCCCACCATACTACGAGATGGTGCAGTGTCCTTGGCTTGAAAGGATTCTGATTGAAAATCCAACAGCAAGCTCCACGAGAAGTCCCTTAAATTGAAGTGCCGGGTGTGTGATAAACTCACCCAACCATATTCTTGAAATTGCTGATTCTCAAGTATCCGGTTGTAGTAGAAGTTTCTGACAAGAGCTGACTTCCCAACTCCAGGCATTCCCCAAATAGATATAACATGGGAATGGTTCATTTGTGCTTGAGCTGTATAGTAACAAAGTTGATCCATCTTCAATCTGCATCGAACAAGGGAAGAATTCTGCACCCAGTCAATGGCTGCTTTCTTTTTAGAGTTGGCGGTCTTATGGTAGGACGAGTGGTCATTCCTATGATTATGGCTCAGGTCATACTCTGCTGATCCCTCCTTGTTGCTTGTCCACGTGCTACCATTGTTCACCTCGATTTTATCTCCAACGTCTTGAGAACCCTAAGCGTAAGTTACGGTTAAAAAAAAGGAGAAGAAAAATTCTTAACTCTGCAGAATTCTTAATAAGATGAATTAATATCACAGTTCTTATGGTGCAACCGGAATGAACTAGCAAGGTTAGTTAGAACAACTGTAGTTTAGTTCAATGGCAGCGATAGTTCTCCTAAGACAATGATGTGACAGTAACATTTGGTGATTTTGAAACTGCTGATGCATCAAGACTGGTGAGCCCGACTGATACGGCTTGTGATGTAGACACGTTCTTATAAGGCCCTGAACACTCAGGGTACGCATGTAACAGTAACAAATAGTAGCTCCAAAACAGATATAGTGGAAGTTTTTGGGCAGTAGACGTAGAAACTATAACCCAGCCTGCTACCACTGTTGGGCTAGACAAACAAACTCTGTGTATGTTCTACGAGACAACTTGCCATGGATAAACTAAGCATAACAGGGTACTACCAATAAATGTTAGGTTGTACTGCCATGTTAGTATTATTTTATCTGCTGCTAGAAAAAAAAATAGCATCATCTTTTAATAATTGCAACTTCTGCCTCGCGTTAATTCTTGGAATTAAAAATTTCTAGGGAGCCAAATGACACTAGCAGGAGCTGGAAATGCACTGATGAAGGGTATAGAGGCCTTTTCAACCGTATTGTTAATCTGTCTAAAATTTTCTGTCTTGACAAGTAATCTAGGATGAAGGGAGTATTACTAACCACAGCATTGATAAATACTACTCTACTATGTAGAAGCGATACTAATCTAGCACACGAGGAAGAATCAGTGGCACATAAAACAAGACGGCAGACAAAAAAATGTGGAAAAGGGATCAATGGAGTAATTTGACTTCTTAAATTAATGCAATGTAATTGATCATGTTTCCAGGTTTACCTCTCTCAAGAAGGCACAAACATAGTGCTCAGCCGGCAACTGCTTCAGGTCCAATACTTGGAAAGGATGTCCCACACATAAACTTGCAATTTCGTATTGCTGTGAGGAAACGATGATCCAGCTGCCATTCTTTCTGTCGGGAAGGAACGTCCTAATAGAATCCCACTCTGCCATTGTTGACAGGTCTTCTAAGACGACGAGGTACCTGTTCTTGTCGACTAGCTGAACGAACTCTCTGAGGAGATCGCCTTGGGTGGCACTCGCATCCATACTAGTAAGGACATCAATGCCGATGATTGCTCCTTGTCGTTCTTGGCAGCTGTTTGCATAAAAGTGAGCCATCAAGGACCGGACAAACTCATGTGGATTGAATGGATGCGCAAGGTTGACCCAGGCTCGACATGTGAAACTATGGCTGATCTCTGGATCACTGTAGGACTTCCTGATAATGGCTGTCGTCCTGCTACCTCCGCCTGCCCCCCACACTGAAATCACTTGAAGGTCAACATCGTTCTTCTTGGTGATAATCTGGGTGAGATCCCCTAAGGCATGCTGCCTTCTCGTGTCGTATCCTACAGCAGTGCGGGGCACCGGCTGTTGCTGCGCGAGGTCAGGTTTGGAGCCGGAGTCACTGATGAGGCTGTACCGTGAGTACCTCCTGCTCACGTCCCCGACCCTGGCCTTGAGCTTCTCGATCATGCCAGCCACGGTGACCAGCCGTCGAGGCGGGGCTTTCAGGCATTGGTGCATCCCGGGGTAAAGGGACACGATTATCCATATGGTCCAGACAGGCAAGATAAACCACCAGTTGGGCCTGTCCTTGTGGACGATGAACTCAATGCAGTCTTCAAGGTCGTAGGCCAGCTCACGTATCTGCCTCACCCAGGTCCTCACCACTATGTTTCTAACACGCTCCTCATCAGCGACATTAAGGAATGATTGCATCATCTGGAACTCGCCGGTGATGAATACAAGGTTGAGCTGCGCGCTCTGGTGCAGCTTTGCCGCCTCAATCGCTGGCTGGACCTTGGTCAGCGCCCCCTCCACCACTGACTTGGCTAAACCAATCACCAGGTCACCCATTACGTACTGTATGTGCTCTCCCAGTCTGCTAACTCGCTTTGTGTTGGTTGTTTCCTGTGGGGTGTAGCTAGCAGCAGGAAGTAGTGATGCTTGTGGTGGAGTCGAGCATATATCCACTGAAAGTACCTGCAGATGGAATTTTAAAAGTGCAAATCAGAAGCTAGGAAGCCGCAAGTAAAATTGGGAAATGTTTTGGGTTTGTGTTTATCTGTTAGCAAAGATGAAACTATTCTACGAAAATTAAAATGTTTACGGTTTTAACATGTGGAGCAACATGGTGGTAAAACTGAAATACCTTGAACCTTTCGAGTAAATGCCTAAATGCATGGCGCAAACTAGAGTTTCATCATTTATTCAGAGTACAAGTCTACAAGATATATGTCAGATGAGTTAAGTCTTAACAAACACTCCTATTGTGACTTGTTACAAAATATGCACTCTATGTCCAAACATGGATTTCCAGAAATTTATGGGAGCCCAAATTATGGCGAAAAAGTGGTCTAGAAAAAAAGGGGGAAGACCAAATTTATGTATATGAAAATTAATGTTAGACAAAATAGGGGGAGCCAAAATTACATACATTTACTGCCTTGATCATGTAGCTTAATTCATGGCTATTGAAGAAAAAACAACTGTCAGCACAAAAACTATGTCACATCAGGTTCTGAAATGGAAGAAGCTCACTTATTCATCAAAAGCTAGAGGATGGCGCACGATTCTAGATGCAACCCCTCTCTCTCCCACCTCCTAGCCTAGCCTAGCGCCGCCACCCCCCTGCCGCCCGAACTCCTCACTGGCAGCCCTCCTCCCCCCTCCCCCTCCCCCTCCCCCTCCCCCTCCCAGCCCAACCTTGCCTCCACCCCGGTGCCATGTCGTCCTCCTCGAGCTCCACCGCCGGAAACCACCGCCCGGCCAACAAGCGCTGCTGGGACGGAGCGGGAGGTGAGACCTCCAGCGTGCATTCATACTGCGATGTGGCGAGCGCCTCTCCCCCTCCAGCCCTCGTTGTGGCCGCCGTGACCTCCCCGGTGAGTGCTGCGTGCAGCGCCACTCCCGCGGGACGTGTCCCGGCCAAGACGCAGCTCGCCCCCCGCTCGCAGATCCACCGGGTCAGCTCGGCTGCCGCCGCGGTGGTGGATGCAGAGGGTTTTCAACAGCCCAGGCGTAAGAATCCTAGGCGGTACGAGCGGCGTCAAGCGCACCAGGCCTCTCCGCGTTGTGCTTCGCCGGGCTCGCATAGCCTGGAGCGCAGCCGGTACGAGCAACGCCGGAACACCACGCCAGAAGAGGGCGCGGGGCTCTGCCACCGCTACCTGATGCCTGGCCACATCGTCCACGAGTGCACGGGGACGGTGCGCTGCCGCCGCTGCCTGAACCCCGGCCACGAGTCGTGGCAGTGCGACATGCGCCGCAACGAGTGCGGCGAGCTCAAGCGCTCCCACCCTACGCCGTGCACCCACAGTGGCCACCACGACTTTCCCCCGTCCGCGCCTGCCCCACCGCCGAGGCTGATGAACGCGCCCGCCACCACCGCTACGGCCACGACCGGCGCCCGCGCTGCCTCGATGCCGACGCCACCATAACCAGCCCCTACTGCTGCGCCAGCACTGCCACCACCAGTGTTGGAGTTAACCTTGTTATCCCGATCATTAGCTCATGTTTATTTGCTTGTTAGTTGTGTTAAAGTTTAGCTTGGTACTGTGCCTGTACGGTGCCAAGTCTGAATGTGTTAGTTGCATGCCTAGTATGTAGAAGGAGAGATACACATGCATAGATCGGTAGAGTCAGCTGATGGATAGGATTAGATGAGGACCTGGTAATCACCCGTTGTCTCCAGCTGCGAGGGGAGTGGCCGAGTAGTTTGGCCATCGTGGTTACTGGTTTCTATCTTTTAGCTAGTGGAGATCAATCAGTCATGGCCTTGACTGAGTGTAACGTGCATGTACTACATATAGGCCCCTGTAACCAGTTTGTTTTGTGAGAGGAATAGAAGAGAAAGAGAGCACAAGTGCGTGTGCTGCAAACCTCTGCGTGTTTTCTTTTCCAAGTGTTTTTGTGTGTGTCTTCTTCCACCTTTGGCTAGAGCTGTCAACCAGGACCGCCGTGCGTGATCCTCTCCCGCACGGTGGAGATGGCGGAGGCGGAGGACGTCCTCAAGCTCGCCATGGTGGCATCCATCACCGGCACCAGGCCCATGGTTTCCATCGACGAGGTGGAGCGCCTTCTCTGCTCCCACTTCAGGCTTCACCTCGGCGACTTCACGGTTCACCTGCACCACCCGGAAGACTTCCTGATCACCTTCCACTCCAAGACGGCGTACGACTGCATCGCCGGGGACCACTTCCTCAATGACACCAACTTCTGCATGTCCGTGCGGCCTTGATGTAAGCTGGCTCACGCCAGTTTGGACCCGGATGGATTACCACGTCAAGCTTGAGCTCCGTGGCATTCCAGCACACACCTGGCACGTCTCAACGGCAGAGCACCCGCTGGGAGGAAGCTGTTGGATCGAACGGCTACACCCTGGAATGCGTTCTCGGGCAGACCTCGCCACGTTCCGCCTCTCAGGCTGCGTGCACGACCCCAAGGAGATCAAGACGAAGGCTATCCTGGAGATCGTTGAGCAGCTCCCTGCACGTAACCCCTCGTCGCCAGCTGAGACTCGCGTCCTCACGTACCACGTCTCGATTCGGCTCATCAGCGCCATCATTAACGACGATGCGTTAGGGGGCACTGGGCTCCATCCTGGACGCGGTGGGGGCAACAGCGCCGACAGGAACGAGAACGGCAACCCTGGCTCTGGTCACCAGCGGCCTCACCGTCGTGGGGGCAAGAGGCGCCGCTAGGACGAGACCCCGCCAGGCCGCGCGAACGGCATGGCCGTGGACTTTCTCGGGTGGAGGCGCAGTCGTTCTGGCCGTGCCGACGGGATCGCCTGCGACGCTAACTAGTCCTCGCACCAGCGGCCTGCTACGGCAGCGCCGCTCGCCAGATCCCGCACGGTGGTGCCATGGTACAATGGTGGGGCCCGCTGTCATCGTCGCAAACCGAAAGGCAAAAAGGAGCCTAGCCCAGGCGCTACCTTCCAAAATCTGGCGAGTGAAAGCAGTTGCCAGCCAGGCGCCGGCCCAATTTGATCCCTCTATGCAGCTTGGACCGAACGCAAACCCGGTCTCCCCGCCAGCTGGGCCACCAACTTTTGCTAAGCCCTCCCCGTCCACTAGCGCGGCCCCGTTGGAAGATTCAAACGCTTCTCCTATCGTACGCGAGGACCAAGTGGAGGATCCGAGGGCGACCACTTCTGTGGCTAGGCGTGTCGGGACACAGAAGCTTTACAGAGCGAGGTGCGACAGACACCCCTGGATCGTGAACCCCTGCCCAGCGGCACGCCCGAGGCTGATCTATTGTCGGGGCAGTTTGGTGTCTCGGGATCTACTGCTAGCGCTACCTCGTCTGGTAACCGTGCGGCGCAAGAGGACGACCGCACGCTTGGCGCCAATCAGGAACATGCTCCCGTGCCCCAGATCTCCATCCTCCAGCGACCTCCAAGCCCATACACACCGCGGCCCACGAACACCCCTGCGGCCTCACCCACCACGGGCCGCACCATGTAGGCAACCACGACGCCAGCCAGGCCCTCCCCGCACTTAGATACAAGCGGCGTTAGCGCGCTCCCATCCCCATCGCTGGGCCTTGGGACGCTGGGCTCCTTCCTTGCCGCGGCAACGAAGCAGATAACCCCCGTCCTCCCCACCCCTGGAAAGAAGTAGAGAAAAGAGGCATATCAACTTCACCCCTCGCCATGGTCGCTCAGCAACAAAATCTGCTGCCCCCCACTGCCGAAAGCATTTGCAGATGTTTTCGCCATGCCAATCTCCCTCCCCATTCTTGCTGCCATCGCCGCTCTGCTCGGGCACACACTGCCTGACAAGCTGTTGCGAGCGGGCACTGTTGTGGTCTAGCCGTGTGACGTTCTCTCCCTTACGAACCCTGTTTATGGATTATACAGAACTCAGGATTATCATATGGAACGTGCGTGGCCTGAACTCTCGCGCCCGTCGTATCACTATCCATTCACTGGTTAACACCGCAGACGCCTCCATCGTCTGCTTCCAGGAGACTACGATGGAGCTGCTCCATTTCAGAATCATCCTCGAAACGCTCGGACCTGACTTCAACGACTACGTCTACCTCCCGGCTGATGGCACTCGTGGAGGGATTCTGCTGGCCTAGAAGAGGCATGATCTGGCCATTACCGAACCGGAATTCACTGCTAATACTATCACGACCAAGGTCAGTTACGCCATGCGTACTGCGAGCGCTGTAGGCGACACGCCTCCCACACCCTGGTGGATCACGGTGGTTATGGGCCGCAGTAAGACGCGGCCAAGATCGACTTTCTCCACGAGCTTCGCGAGATTCGGGCGACCTGCGATGAGCCCTGGCTCATTTGCGGCGACTTTAACCTCATCCAGCGCGACGAGGATAAGAACAATGGTCACATCAATCGCCGCATGATGAACAGATTTTGACGAGTCAATAATGATCTTGCACTGAAGGAAGTTTACCTGAACGACCGCCGGTATACTTGGTCGAACGAGCAGTCCCCGCCAACTTTGGTCCTGCTCGATCGCGTACTGTGCACCGCAGACTGGGAGGAGCAGTTTGGCAAGTGCCACATGCACTGCCTTGCTTCGGTGGTCTCGAATCATAGCCCGCTACTGTTGGATTGCTCTCCCACCCCCCGCTGCACAAAAGATTCCAGTTTGAGGATTACTGGACACGACAAGATGGCTTCTAGGAAGTTGTTTCAGAGGCGTGGCATTCGGTTCAGGAAGTGACCCATTCACCCGGCTCATGCTCAGACCCCAGGCTACAGCTCAGCAAGTTCACGAGCTGGAGTGCAAAAAAAATTGGGAATGTAAAACACAAGATGGCAATTTCCATGGAGCTCCTATTGCGCTTTGACAAGGGCCAGGAGGATAGGCTCCTATCTGCCGGCGAGGAGTGGCTCCGCAAAAGAATCAAGGTGGCCTACCTGGGCCTCGCCTCGCTCGAGCGCACCATCGTGCACCAGCGGGGTCGCATTTCTGTACTCAAGGACGGCGACGCCAACACGTCATTCTTCCACTAACAGTGCTCTTATCGCAGGCAAAAGAATCGATCCAGAGCCTATTGGTGGATGACAGACTACTCACGGACCTTGGTGACATGACTAAGGCCGCGTTCCTGCACTTCGATGGGCTGCTAGGCACCGTATCGACAGAGAACACACGCTGGACCTGGCCCAGTTCATCGAGCAGGCCGATGACCTATCCGGCCTGGATGCCCCTTCGGCGCTGACGAGATATGGAGCACTGTCAAGAGGCTGTCGGCGCGCAAGGCTCCAGGGACGGACGAATTCACGGCTGAATTCATGAGGGCCTACTGGAGCACTATCAAAGAGGATTTTGTCGCGGTTTTCCAGCAGCTCTATGAGCTAAGTGGCAAAGGTTTTAGCAAACTCAACCAGGCACTCTTGACACTACTACCCAAGCACGGCGAGGCGAGCCGACTGAGCGACTACCGGCCCATCAGCTTAATTCACCTGGTGGAAAAGATCTTTGCCAAGATGCCATCGCTCCGCCTCGCTCCTAGACTCGCCACTTTGGTCAGCCCAGAACGCTTTCATCCCTGGAAGGAGCTTGTACGATAACTTTGTCCTCGTCCGACAGTCGGCACGCTTACTACACCAGCTTGGGGCGCCACAGGCTCTACTCAAATTGGACCTGCATGCGCCTTCAACTCCCTCTCTTGGCCATTCCTCTTGGAGATCCTATAGAACATGGGCTTCAGCGACCGCTTCATTGGATGGTTGGCCATCATGTTCTCATCGGCTAGCACCAAGGTGCTGATCAATGGCGAACCCGGCCCGCCCATTTGGCATCGACGAGGACTGTGCCAGGGCGACCCCTTATCTCCTCAACTTTGTGTCATCGCGGTCGATGTCCTCGGCAAGATATTCAAGCGGGTTCTCGACCTTGGGATCTTACAACAACTACACCCCAGGCGCACGATCCCGTCAGTCTCATTGTACGTCGACGATGTGATCCTGTTATGCCACGTCTGTGCAGGTGATATCACGGCAGTAAGAGAAATTCTTTAGCTCTTTGGCCAGGCCTCTAGTCTCCAGGTGAACTACACCAAGATGGCTCGGGATTCAGGACATTCAGCTATCCTGCATTGCCCTGTGTCTAAGATGGCTCTGGCTCAGCAAGACCGACTGCACCCAGTCCTGGAGCGACCTCGACATACAATTCACCAGATCTGAGCAAGACATGTTCTTTGCCTCCACACGAATTGAGTTGGGGGATGGCCGGACCGCACGCTTCTGGGAGGACCGTTGGATCAACGGACACTATCCGCGAGATCGCATCGGCCCTCTACGCTTGCATCCCAAAAGGCCGACGCAGCAGGAGGACAGTCACCCACAAACTCGCTAGTAATAGTTGGGCCCGAGAAATTCAGGGGGTTCTAGAGTACCAGGAGGTGGGCGAATATCTGCAACTCTGGCAGCGTATCCTGCTGACGGCAAGTACACGGCTAAATCGGCTTACCTGGCAGCTTTCCAAGGGTCCAATAGATGTGCAGCTTCGAAGCTAATCTGGAAGACTTGGGTGCCTAACCTCGTCAAGTTCTTCCACTGGTTGGCAAATCTGGACCGCTGTGGACGACAGAGCGGCTTGCTAGGCGCCAGCTACAACACAATCCTCGATGCATGCTCTACAATCAGGCCATGGAGACAATGCATCATCTAATGATCACCTGCCTCTTCTCCAGGTAGATCTGGCAGGAAATCCTCGCTTGGCTGCGCTTGCCCTGCACCCCACCCAATGACGAGCCCTCCCTCTTTGATTGGTGGACGGCAGCGACACGGCAAACCCCCAAGCCAATGCACAAAGGCCTGGCCTCAGCCACACTCCTGGTACCTTGGATGCTCTGGAAGCTTCGCAATGACTGCGTCTTCAAGCGAGCCCAGCCGCTCCCCCCGCCCCTGATTGCTAAGATCAAAGACGAAGTCTCAGCTTGGGTGCTAGCAGGAGCCAAGGGGCTTGGAGTCATTATACCGATGACTTGGGATGTACATTAAACTGTTCCGTTTGTACCTTGGATGTAAACCTCCTTGGAGGGTTGTAACAAACTCTATCTTTGCAATATAATGGAACACAAAGCTTTTGCATTTTCTCAGAAAAAGGTTCTGAAATGGAACTGCCTGTAATAGCCATACCTCTAACCCTTTGAAAAGGGTTTGGAACCCAAACATGATGTCGACTGCTATAGTAATTTTCACTCCATCAGCTACTTGATAATTGATATAAAGTAATACATGAAAAATTATAAAGGAAAGGTAGTGTGATACTAGCTTTTGTGGTATTCATGCATGGTACAAATAGTTGTATTTTTTGCATCAACTTTTCTTCTAACAGAGATGTTATAGCATGCTCTAAACCTCAGCATGTGATATGGAAGTGAGATACGGACGCATTTAAATGCACACAATTTGTAACAATTGGCTATCATTTACAAATGTATGCACAATGCAAATTGACGTCATTTTTAGGTTGCTAGGGATGATTACCGGAAAAAGTTGCTTTGTGTTACGTCATTGCTAGGAGTAAAAACATGCTTGTACCAATGTAAAGAAACATTATCAAATGATCAAAGTTAGACAGTCTTTATGGTCATCAATGTAATATTCTGAAGCATGATGATTTTAGCATCTGTTTAAAGTTGATTTCATCAAATCAAACAGGGATAAACAAAACAAGAAAAGCATGCTTAGCAACAATTTAAGGTGACATTAATGACAATATACCTGGTCCGATGACCCTTGGTCTTTTGCCTCCATCTTATTTAGCTTATCGATGATATCCCCTATACATGGCCTTTTGTGACGTTCTTTCTCCACACAACTCAAAGCCATTTTGATGCATCCCATTATTTGTTCAGAATATGATTCCATTGCAGTCATTGATGTTGATTGTAACCTATTCCTCCATTTTTCATGAACCTGTTAGTTCAGGACATAGAGTATATATTAAAAAAGGTAAAGTGCTATTTCGGAAAAATATGCAATTGATCACCGGTTCTTAGCTATTTTTCTTACAAGCTCAATAAATTGCTTGGAAGGCATTTCATCACATTGGGTGTAACCTGTAGGTCCAGTTATTATCTTTATGATTATTACACCCAAGCTGAATATGTCCAATTTTTTTGAGATTATATTGCTTTCTATGTATTCCGGAGGTAAATATCCACTGCACAAGACATCATAGATGTTAAAGATACAATGAAATGAAAAAATAATTCCTTAGGTTTATAAAATTTGAAACCATGTAAATAGTAAGTCTTACAATGTCCCTATACAACTTTCTGTAATTCGTGTTTGTTCTTGTCCAAAAAGCCTTGATAAGCCAAAATCTGCAAGCTTCGGCATCATGTTGTCATCCAATAATATATTAGCTGGTTTTAAATCCAAATGATAGATTGGAGGTTTCAATTCCTCATGAAGGTATTTTAACCCCTCGCAGATACCCTTAATTATTGCATAGCGCGTGGGCCAATCATGCCCACTATATTCATCTGTTGGAGAGAAGGCATTGTCTCTCAAAATGAAAATTAAAAGAACGGTTACTTCAAGTGTTACACTAATAAAAGAAAATAAGAGCACAACAAATACCAAAAAGATAGTTGTCAAGGCTTCCATTATGCATATACTCGAAACAAAGGGCCATATGTGTTGAGTCAGCAAAGATCATTTTTCCATCGTGCAGTAGGAATTCTCGCTGAGTTTCATGGCAAAAGCCAACCAAACGCACAATATTCTTGTGGTGGAGACTTGTAAGGTTGCGGAACTCCTTCTCAAATTGCTCCTCGTCAAGTCCAGGCTTGGAATGAAGCACCTTTACAGCAATCATTTCACCACTTTTATGTACTCCCTGCTCAATATAGCACATGCATCATTTACTACATCAGTGTAAGTACTATGTAACATGTGCAGCGAAGAAAATGTTACTGGATATAAATAAATGTGAGGCCAGGAAACCATGAAAGTATCTTAAATCGTACCTTGTAAACTTTTCCATATGCACCACTACCAAGTTCCCGGTCCTTAGAGAAGCCATTTGTGATTCTTTCCAATAAATGTAGTGGCACACGTTTTGGAAACACGCTGCTTGCATGGGCCAAGTTGTTGCTTCCGCTGCTTGAAAAAAGGAAAGAAGCGGGTGGTGCATGTTCATAAACGACAGAGAGGGGAGCAGGGGCCATTGGGGTATTTAAAGGATCCTGAGACCCCGGAAAGGCAGCCATGAATGGTGGATCCTAGTTGGCCTGAACTGCCGCTGCAACTGATTCCAATAATCGAATTGGCTCTGCAAGACCCACCGCTGCATGTTAAAGCTGATGTAAACACAAACATGTGATGATGGAAGTGGCATGAACAAGACAGCAGATAAGAGACTCAAACCTGGAGAAGACGTGCAATCCAGTCCTTAGGCTAGCAATGGATAAGCAGTAGTCTAGGCACAAACGACATGATGCAACAGGATGAATCAAACTGCAAGGTTAAATAGAATAGTTGTAATTTAATTGCATGGAGGCCAAATTGTATTAAGGTGCAATTACTATCAAAAACATAAAAAGGGTAAAAACCCCAAGGCAATGGGGCTACATAGTCCATCCAATGATTAGGGACCAATTAAACATGAATCTACAGATCTCCCATCTATCACTATTATTCACACGCCATTAGCACTAGAAGAATTCATATCACATCTATTACAACAAATGATTATTTGCATGTGTATTACTCTCCATCACTCCATCGGTTTATCAAGACGTATTTAAATCTGGTCTACATTTTTTATGTAAAACAGATCTGATATATGTGTGCTATATATATTCCTCATTGTCGATATCCTTAAATTTTATTATTCCAAGCATTAGCACTAACCTATAAATTAGTGACCAATTTAGCTCTTCTCCTCCGCTTGACCTCTACCAAAAGACCTAATGATAGAGGTTTGCACAAATCAGATCCAACCATGGAAGCAAAACACAGGAAGAGTGTGCCCAGAGGACGATCTGCCAGAATAAGGTAAGATCTACCACTAGATCATCATACGAGACTAAGCAGCAGATTTTAAAGCAGTTGCAGATTTGGGTGGGTGGGTGGGTGTGTGTGGGGGGGGGGGGGGCAAGGGCAACAATGAAAGCACTAACCTTGAGAGCGCACTGCAGGTCACGCTCGTCAAACACGGTGGAAGGAGAGCGAGCAGCTACCTAGCTTGTTCTTGGGCTAGATATATGCATAAAAGCAAGCCCAGACAGCAGTTGGTGAGGTGCACATGCAGCGAGACTAAATTAAAGCACAACCAGTTTTCGATGCGATGCAAATTTCAAACAATCATTCCGCCCATCGCTTTAGGCTGGTCTTAGTGGGAGTATCATAGCTAGTATCATGCATGTCATGTTGGCAAAAATCTGACGTGACACAACAATTAATGAAGAAAGAGATGGTTATAGTATCATAGGTAGATACCGTATCATAGCACGTAAAACTAGAAAATATTCATGCAAATAAATCTTGTACACAATTTTGCATTAAAATTCTACAAATCATTAAATATAATACTAGTATGATACTACCGTATGATACCATGTACTATGGAGATAGTATTATATGCATGATACTAGTAGTATGATACTACCACTATGACCAGCCTTAGGTAACAAGATATGTACTGCTACCTGTGCTCCCCTTGGAACTTGGTGCTGATAAGTGAGGCCCTGACATAACAACATTTTAGTGATTTTTTTATTGACACAAGCGGCGTGACACCACCAACCAAGATCAAACGACCTACTCCGTATTTTTTGCGAGGAATGTCCCAACCATCCTCGTGTCACTGACCACAGCTGGCAAATTATAAAGACCATATAAGGCTGGTCCTAGTAGGAGTATCATAGCTAGTATCATACATTCCATGTTGACAAAAATCTGACGTGGAACAATAATTAATGAAGAAAGAGATCGTTAGAGTATCACAGGTAAATACCGTATCATAGCACGTAAAACTAAAAATTGTTCATGCAAATAAATCTTGTACACAATTTTGCATTGAGATTCTATAAATCATTAAATATAGTACTAGTATGATACTATCATATGATACCATGCACTATAGAGATAGTATCATACACTAGTATCATATGCATGATACTACCACTATGACCAGCCTAAGGCAGGCACAATGCATTGTACATAAAGTTGCATCTTAAACATTACATAGGTATTTGGATACAAAGCTTTCAGTGTTTGTATCTTAATGACTGCATCTAAAGTATTTGCATCAATTATGTTTTGTGGTCTACTAGCAGTTTAACTTTGTGGCACCTCAACTGAGTTGTACATTGTCATTAGAACTTACTTGAATAGATCATTCTCAGACAAAAAATTCAATAGCGAATCGTCAATTCAGACATCACATCTCAAAATATGGAGTTGCCCCAACCAGTCAGAGACATTTGTGCAGATTGCAGAGAACACTGCTTTTATAAATTAAAATTCAAGGCCAAATTTCTAAAATCAGGGAGAGACAACATGCATTACCTCAGAGTTGGGAGAGCCGTGTTCTACAACTCCATGACCAAAATTTTGAGATTAAAGAGATATTTGTACTATACCAAATTCGAGCAGAACTCCAAGGAATTATCAACCAACGGAGGTGGATATTGAAGCCAAGAGTACTTCTAACCATCAAGCTAGCCAAGAAAGTTCACCACTGCCTGTATGTGTGAGGAGGGGGCCAGCGGCAAAGCTCTTTGTGGCCTCTCTGTTTGAGAAAGAATGCGTGGAGAGTCGCGGCGCCGAGTTCCAGCCGCCGGCCAGCGTATCGTGTTCCAGATCGGAACGTGTGCCTGCGGCGTGGCGCCATCCGCGGAGAGCTTCTCTTGCAAGCGAGGAACAACGCCGGTGGGGCAAAGAGGAGAGCTAGCAACGACGGCCGTGGCCGTAACGATGAACGGATTGTGGCGGTGGTGTTTGGCGGCGAGGACGAGAGGCAGCGAAGGGGCGAGCAGGAGCGCCGGCACGTGGGTTGGAGCGACCAGGCGACGACGCCTGTGTGTGGGCCGACGGAGGAAAGAGGGCACGGGGGAGGAGGACGGTGTGTTTCTCCGTTTCACGTGCCTGGACCGACTCCACGGCCCGTATAGCTAACAGGACGTGCCGTGCCCCGCCTTCAGGCCCCGGAAGGTGCCCCGGAATGGCCCCTGAAGGCGGAATGGCCTGGCGGGCTGGCACGCGGCATGTTTAGTCCGCCGGGCCGGTTTTGGCCATGAAATACTATAAAAACAACTATTCCCTTCAATCCAAATTGATACATCTAAATTTAGACAAATTCGAGTCAATTAATTTGGATCAGAGGGAGTCGAAAAATTATAATTTTTTTTTTAAAAGCAGATTGAGCCAAGATTTCGTATGGACAAGAAGTGACCTTTATTAGTGGTGATTCATTAAAAAAAATTACAGCCCTAGTCTACCTACTAATTTACGTTGTGGTACGTTCGTCAACAGCAAATTTTCCGTCTGCCATAAAAAGACAGTTTTGCCCCTAACCTTTCGGTGATATTACAGCCCATGCCACCGCCTAAGTGAAACCCAGACGTTTGGTGAAAAGAAAAAAAATATCGCTAGCCGTCCAACGGTCCCTTCGCGGAGGCGACTAATGAGAGACGCAGCGAGGCCGCCCCACCGTCCCTTCTCCTCTCCCGCCGGAGCTCGAGGTGTGCGCGGAAGGTGCTCGAGGGACCTGCGCAACGGCGATGGAGCGGCGCCTGGAATCGCACCAGCGAGGTGGGTAGGACGGCGAGGCGGACTAGAGGAGAGAAACTGGAGGCCGGACACCACACACTCCTATCTTGCGGTCTTCGCGGTGGACGGGCTCGATCTGCCCCTTGTTTCTACTCCGTTTGCGCCGACTGGTTCATGAGGACCTCCGGTCACGGTGCCGTCGGGTTGTACGTGCCCTTGCCCATAATGCCTGGTTGCTCCTACGTGCCCCCCGCAGATTCTCTAGGCCAGCCGTTGTGTGGCCCTCCATCAGATCGGGCCAAGATGGCTGGGAAGAGGGAACGGGCGCTGCCGGCTGCTGCCGAAGCCCCTCCTCCTCTTTGCAGGCCACAGGCCTATGTGGCCCTTCCTACGATTAGGTACGCTCATCTGGCGTACGCCCACCAGGTGTTCGACTGTATGCCCAACCCTGTCGCCGGGTACAACACGAGTGCTCCAGCTGCAGATCGCATCTCCCCTACACACCGACATGGTGCTTTGGACGACGATGTGGATTTGAGGCCCAGCTCGTCCTCATCTCTGGCAGCAGGTCGGCCTTCTTCGGCAAGGAGTCCACCGCTTCGACTAAGGCGGTTCGGAGTATTGCTCTATTACCCCTCCTGATTCTTCCAGCGTTGGTGTACAAGCTGTGTGGGAACGGCCAGTAGCTGATAGGTAATGGCAATCTGTGTGGGAACAGCCAGTAGTTGATAGGTAATGTGAGCTGATTGAAATGATATAATTTCCATCTCACATCTGCAATTTTTCGGTAGAGTTTTATGGCTGGTCTAGATTGGTGGGACGTTCTTGGTTGCACACAGATGCTGTTGAAGTTGATCTCGGTAAGTAACTAAGTTTGTAGTTTGTGCAGTTCAATCTTTTTGAATTATCCAAGTAATCTGAACGGAATTCAATCCTCTGCTCCCCTGTACAATTTCCAGAATTGGCAATTCTGTTCCCCGCAAGTCTATATTTTAGGGCTGAACCGAAAGAAATTTGATGTCTAAAATTTGCAGAAGTCACAGGGATTGTGTTAGAAGTAGTACATTACATTCTTCTCTACTTATACAAACTATATTGAGAGGGCTCGGTGAGAAAAATGAGAAGCTCATGTTTTTCACATGCAAAACACCCTATTAACTGGGGCAAATGGCTTGCAAGCACCAGCTTGGAACTGTGCGCGTGCGCATATGTCTCTATTTTAGGATAGATATTAATATTTTTGGCATATGGTTAGCAACTTGGCAACATGAGGTTTATACTACTCAGAAAGAAATGAAAATCCTTGCCATTCGTTTCAGTGTCACAACCATGGAAGAGTATGCAGCATCTATGCATCTTGAAAAGAGTATATGCCTTATATAACCTCACCCAGTTTCTTCAAATGAACTGAACATCTTCAAAAGAGTATGTGCTCGTGCATCACATTGGCTTTTGATAACAGACATCGCTCATTCTAGATACAGAAAACAATGGATGATCTAGGGAAGTACCTCGCAATACAAGGTAGTGCTCTTTTATTAGATGTTTGTCCTCCCAGGTAATTTCAGTCTCTTGATGCATACAAAATCTACTATTGATGTTGTGTAATTCATGTTCATATTACAGGACCTGAATTATTTGTTGAGAGCACAGAAAGAAGAATCAACGAACAACTTAGATCTAAATAATGGTTTCATCTAAATAACACTCTGTGAACTGTTGATATGCCTTTCATAACCTTGTCTGTCGATGTTGAATATATCTACATACAAGTGGTGATATGTTGCCTGGAGCATATTGTGTGGCGGTCAATACGTTCTCTTTACATTAGACGTGATCATCGTCGAGATCAAGGAGCTTGAGCCATGCCTAATCTGTGGGTCTCCTTGTTTTTCAACAAGAGAAGATGGCCACCATGAGACAAAACAATGTGGTTTGAGATAAACTAGGAGTATTTTACATGTTACTTCACCTTTTCAGTTAGAATAATCAGTGTTCTTTTGTTCAGACTCGTGCCCATTCATTTATACAAAGAGTGTACAAAACACAATACGGATATATCTTTAGCCTGGTTTGATGTGATAGGTTCAAATTTATATTTACACTGTTAATCTAAGAGACACCAGGATAAGAGGTAGACTGGGTGGGGAAAGATAAATACAAAGGCCAGGTAGATGATGAAGTTCCTAATGTTTATTTAATTGCGATCCTTTCTTCTGATTCAGTTCCCTTTGCATTTGCAAGTGTCATTGAATATGTCATACCTACTAAGGCAGTTGTCGAAGCTATGTAGTTGCAGTACTTGTGTTCAGAAACAGAGTCTTTCAGTTTGAGTTTACTATCCTCAAAAGTCAAATAATTTTTGTTTATTTTAGGGTCTTTTTCTGGACATGTATACATATTATTACCATCTTCATATGGACTATGATATCATTTTATTTTAAAGATGTATGTCCCTAAGGCTATGATATGTAAGCTGTTACTTGAAGGAACAAAGTGAAATTTTAGTCAACAAGACATGATTTGTTTTCTTGAACAACACAAGATATAATTGTTTGGTTGCCGCTTTGATCATATAAATGTTCAATTTAGGAACTATTTTATTTAAAAATATTTTTTAATTTTTTAAATATTATGTGGCTTTTATCTATGAATCGTGAAGACACATGTGTAATATGTTTACATATGCAACACGAAAAGAACATGAGCAGGCCGTGGCAACGCACGGGCATTCAACTAGTAAGAATAAATAGTACAGCTCGTGCTAAAAGAAAAAAATACAACATGCCGCAACAAACGACTGGTTCCACCTCCATTGAACAAGAACAGCAAATGTCTGCATCTTTTGCACCCAGCGGCCTCTCCATCCCTTCTGCATAGCAAATTTCCTCGTGCAACCCACATGCAAGCACCTAGCTCTGGTCTTCGTGGCACCATCCGCGTCGACATATTCTTCTTCCGCAAAGTGCTGCCAAACCTCCGAGGTTTTTTTCAGCCTCTTGCTGCCGGGGACGGTGGAAGTGATGCAAGAAGTAGTGGAATTTTGAGAAGAACTTGTATACGGTGGTCTGGGTGTGGGATCCTCGTATTGGGAAAGTCGATGTGGTGATTGTCACGGTAGGGAGAAGTATGGGGTAGAGATTGTAGTTCGGGAGAATTTCAACCCCAAACTAATCGAGAGTGAAGAGAAACTTGGTGGGTTCACTCATGTTTTGGTGTAGGAAATGGGAGAAGTGTTGCGTTGTGGAGAACTAGAGGGGTGGGATGACCTTCTATAGCAAAAATTTGATCAAATTCAGACCAAAAAAGCCTAAAAGCCTTCCACCGGACTAAAACCCTACAAATACACTAGAAATGATGAAAAAACCCAAACCCTGGCCCCATGATCCCAACAGTTAGCAACCCCACGCCACCCTCTTCTCTCCTGCTCCCCCCATGTTTTAATTTTCAAACAATCTCGCACCCGCTCCTGCCCGCTCCCCCTCTACCAGGCCTTCCGCGTGCCTGTCGGGTCATCCGCGTGCCGCCCATGTTCCTCGGCCTAGCATGATGTGACGGGCTAGCCCGCGTGCTCTAGGTCTCGGCCCAGGAACGACACTGGCGTGCCACGGGCCCATTAAGGAATGAGCCGAGTCGGGCTCCTGGCGGGCTGGGCCGCGTGCCATGGTCCGGCACGCCCCAAGCGCAGCTTGTTGGCCAGGTTTGGTCTTAAGGCCCCGTTCTTTTAATCCCTCGGAGGCAAGGGTTGCCATAGATTGGGGCTCGATCCTGGTTTTCAAGCCTAGTGGGGTAATTTTTCTAGCCCAGAAAATTTGTAGTCTTCATGTGACAAGATATGGATCCCGCCGCCCAATGACCCGACACAGAAGGGTGTTGCGGTTGGCCCTGTGAAGTACGGGACCGCCGCATGAAGACGACGTTGGGGTTTTCTCTGCTTTGGCGTCCTCTCGGCGGCAGCGACCCTAGGGACATTGAACTTTTTCGGCGGCATGGGGGGATCTGGGGGAGAAATGGCGGGAGCTCAGGAGAGAAGGAGGAAGAAAGGGGGGAAACGGAGAGAAAGAGAAAGTGATTCGGCGGGAAATCGGCTTCTCTCACTGACAACGCTGGTCCACCCGCTTTTTCCCTTCTTCCCCCCCCCCCCCCCAACGAGGTTGGTCTGTGTTTTCCGGACGGATGTATCCGGCGAAAAGTGGTATCCTGGGACTCGACTGGACGAGTTTGATAACGAAACGATACGCGCGATGGATCCTACGCTGGTCGTCGCGTCGGAGAGGGCGTGCTCGTGAGTTTTTAAGCCACGCGGTGGCCGGTGGTACCGTCTAGAGATAGAGATGGTCTCGGGTTGGGGTTGGGTAGATCTCGGAACTCGCGACTCACGTCCGGTCCGGCTGGAATCCAAAGCCAACGTCGGTTCTCATCTAATCATAAAAACCTTCCCATAATCCCAGGGGGAGACCAAGATCCGGAGATCGCTAACGAAACGCACGATGGAAGATCATATGCAGATCGCCGCCGGACAGGGGCGCGACGACCGCCTGAGCCGGCTCTGCGACGGCGTGCTCGGCCACATCCTCTCCTTCCTCGACGCCAAGGAGGCCGGGCGCGCCGCCACGCTCTCCTCGCCGTGGCGGGACGTCTTCGCCAGCGTACACACCGTCTCCATCCATCTTGACGGGCATGTACTGCACGCCGACCCTGCCGCCGCCATGGCCACGACCTGCACAATCCTCCGGCGAGCCCCTCGCCTTGAGCTCCTCATCCTAGTCTTTGGACCAGCACCTCTTGATTTGTCCAGCGATGGCCCAGACAGTTACCGACGCCGCAAGGAAAGGGATCTCCTCGACGCACACCATCTCCACTACAACCGGCACCAGAACCTCGACTACGAGACGGCGGCGATCCCGGCGTGCCTGGAGAGCCGGCTGAGGCGGATCTGCCTGGTGCACTACCAAGGCGGCAGGGCGCAGAGGACGCTGGTCAGGTTCTTGCTCCGCAACACTCCGCGTCTTGAGAAGCTCTGCTGCCGATTCGCCGAGGGACACCTGTGGGTTCAGACGGAACTGATGCGCGAGATGGAAGGATGGGTGGTGAACGACGGGGCTAGCAAGGAGTTCTGTTGATGCGTAGTGTTGTTTATGGAATTGCAATCTTTTGATTTTCATTTGTGGTGAACTGGTGATGTTTTCTAAGAAGACTTTTTGGCTTTTTTAGGACCCGTTCGGTTCATGGGACTAGGTTCTTTTTACCTTATTCCATCTATCAATTGTAGGATTCACAGTCCCAATATTAGTGCCTAATTTTGGTTTATCCATTATTGTTTCTTTCGCAATTATACACTCATTCAAAATTAAAAATTTCTAAAATAGGGAAGAACATCCCGGCCACTGCATCGAGTGATGCACACGGATCTTAATTTGTTGTATAGTTTTATATTTTAATTTTACAAAATCATGAGTCGCTCAAAGTAACAACATGACACAAAGAGCATCTATGCATCTAAAAGTCTATTGGACCTCTGCCAGCTATCGTGGTAACCTGTACAATCATCATCACACGATTGTATCTAATATCATTCTCAAAAAAAAAAAAATTGTATCTAATATCCATACTTTTCCGTTGCCCACGGGAAGAAGGAAGGTGTTAGCACCTGTTCTGGACGATGAACGCATTTTGCTGATTTACCAGGATTCAGCTATAAAGTTTGAAGACAAAGATAACTACGCCAACACTGAAAGAAAGGGACTATGTGAAGAGTTCATCGGACGCTTGGAGACTGGATCAGTACGAAGCTAGAGTTACTTTCCTATTAAGGAGTCCGTAGTATACTCGTGTAATAGTCTCCTAGACTTGCACGAAAAGACCAGCCGCCCTATATATATTGTGAGGTATATTATGTGGGGTTCGGACGATTGACCTTACGCACACAATCGACAAATCAATACAATCTATTTTTCGCACTACTTATCCGCATTACTTTCAACTATCCCAACCCTTGTCCTTGCTTCCGTTTATTCGGTGACTTTACATTGCGAAGGATCGACAACCGAGTTAGGACAGCCAGGCCGACTAACTCAACAAATAGTTGTTGGAATCTCATACGGGTCCCTCCCGATAAACCGGGGCTTCTGGTTCGAAGAGCGCTGGCTTATTGTCTTGCGTATCACGCTGTAATTTTAGCCTCCTTGGAACGCATTGAGGTGCATCACGCTTATTCTCCTAGGCACCCGAGTAAGACATTATACGTTATCCGGCCAAACTATTGGCGGTTCTAGTCCTCCGACTAGGCGGATCCATTATGCGAGTATGAGGCCCCGTTTAAAGAGCATCACACTTTTTGGGACTTCGCTAGAGAAAGATATATATCAAGCAGCAATGACCAGTCCTACTATACCTCGGCCAAGAAGTGGTACTAATCGGGGGCTTTTTGGTGATGGGTGGATTTAGGCTTGTACCCTACATGGGATTAAACCCACGATTGTTTTCCACGCCTACCTCTGCGATCAAGGACCTGAAGGCCTAAATCTAGAAGCTCTCAACCAACCTTATATCAACTGACCTGACCCGTGGGGCTACAAGACGGCTCTCTAGAGATCTCGAAGAACAGACGTGCATCCAGGGGAGATCAGAGACCAAGATTACATGCAATACAAGATGAAGACCTAACGTGAATAAGAAAGACTCCACGGCCATCAACACCTATAAGTACGGGAGAACATTCACATGAGAAGGACACGCCATAATCGTCCGAGTCTTTACCATTAGCCTTAGTCATAGCTCTAGCTTCATCTCTCTTTGAGTGTCATTATAAACCCACCGAGACCTCTTGTGGACATATTGTACCATCTCTTGACCACCTTATGAATAAAGTCTGAGAGCATCCTCTCCATTAAACAAATAACTTCGTTTTTGTATTTCAGAGATCAAAACCTACTGATTTGAGCCGATTGCCGAACAAATAAACTCTCTTCCGTTCCTCGGAAGTGAGACTGTGGAGGGACCATGAAAACTATCCTTCGTTAGTAGGCGCACTAAGCAGGGGGAGCCTGCCTCACGCAGACCAGATCTACGAAATACCTCCCACAAACCACTCCTTCCCATGGGAAGCAAACTCACGGGGGACCCTCATCACCAGGAAGCGGCCATGAGGCCGGCGCAGCTCGACGTTGCTCCAAGGTAAGAAGCCTCGCCCCCAAAGTGACTGTTTATAGGACACCGAGGAGGTATTACACGTCGAGGGGGAATGGAAGCTCTCCGTAACCGGAGCACAGATGAAGGCCACACGCCAAGATGCACTCGCATCGAGACCTTTGCCTCATCGGTAGAGTGTGTGTATGGAGCCCATGATCACGTTCTCAAAGTCGGATCTCCCAAGATGGGGAGGAGTGACAGGAGACTCTCCATTACTCGTCTCTTCGGTAATCGCCAATGTCTCGGTCTGCCAGGTCCTAATTGACAGACGGTGTTCCTTCGCCCTCATCACTGTGTGTACCCAAAATCGACTCCAAATCCCGCGAAGGCTCTTATGGCCGGTCATGAAAATGATAATCGAAATAATTCTAGGAGGCGCAGGTACCACTCTCTAGCAAATAACGCTGCTTGCAACGTTCAGAACCGGGAACAACTTCCAGACATAGATATGTCATAATTCACTGTTATTCATTGATATATTTCGTATTGAGAGGTGATACTTATGTTATTTCATCTGTTTTTGCATGGTTGATGACTTTTAGAGCATGGACTGCTGCAGTCAGGATTCTGATGAAAAAGGTGCTGTTTGGAGGCAAAATTCACGAAGATCAGAAAATCCGGGAAAAATATACGGAAAATCCTATTTTTCCAGAAGACGAAGGAAGCCAGAAGGGGGGCTGGAGATGGGCCACAGGGGGCCCACACCACCCCTGGCGCGGACCAGCCTAGGCCGCGTCACCAGGTGGTGTGGCCGCCCTGGTCCACCTCTGGCACTCCCCTCTAGCGTATATATTCCTCCCGAAACCCTAAGACTCGGGGGGCGACCACAGAAAGATTCTGCCGCCTTTGCGGGGCGGAAAACACCGAGAGAGAAAGATCTCTCCGGCAGACAGATTTCTGCTGGGGGAATTCCTTTCCGGAGAGGGGAGATCGTCGCCATCAACACCAGCATCAAGCTGGACTTCATCGGGATCATCATCATCATCATCATCACCACCATCAGCACCCTCATCACCATCTCCATATTGCTGTAACAATTGAGTTGAATCTTGCATTAGTTCATAGGGGAAACTTTCTCGGTGTTGATTACTCTTTGTAGTTGATGCTATTGAGTGAACCATTGAATTATTGTTTATGTTTAGATTGTTATATATCTTTATTCCATCTCTGATCATAATCCATATGATGTCTTGTGAGTAGTTCATTTTGTTCTTGAGGACATGGGAGAAGTCATGTTGTTAGTAGTGGAGTTGTGTTGAGAAAGATTTAATAGTTTGATATTTAAGTTGTGGTGTACTTCTTCTAGTGGTGTCATGTGAACGTCGACTACATGACACTTCACCTATATGGACCTAGGGGAATGCATTGTGTATTTGTCTATGAATCGTAGGGGTTGCTGGAGTGACAGAAACCTGAACCCCCGTTAGAAAACCATTGCACAAGGACGTAAGGGTCTTAGAGTTTAAAGTTGTGGTTAGATTTCTACCTTAATTACTTTCTTGTACTTACGGATGTTTGCAAGGGGTATAATCATAAGTATGTATTAGTCCTAGGAAGGTCGGTACATTAGCACAGGTTCACCCACACAACATTTAGCAAGCTAAAGAAGATTAATCAACTATATAAAGCGAAAACACTTGACAATCTTCCCATGTATCCTCGAGAATATTTGGTCATCTTAAGTAATACACCCGGCTTGTCCTTTGCTGCATAAAGGATTGGGCCACTTGCTGCATTTATTCTTATTGTCTTTTGTTTACTCGTACTTTGTTTACTTGCTTTATCAAAAACCTCTAAAAATCCGTTTGCTAAGTATTTGTAAAAAATTTCTGATCCGTACCACTAGCCAGCACCTTCTGCTCCTCATTGGGTTCGACACTCTTACTTATCGAAAATACTGCGATACACCCCGTATACTTGTGGGTCATCAATGACACCACGCGAAGGTTTCGCATTGTTTGGATCGTTTTTGAATTTTTAATACCCGTTTTAAACTATTTATAATGTTTTATGTTTCACTTAATTTTTGTTTACAAATATGTAATATTTGAGTGTAGATAGATAGATCTTATTTTTCTGCAATTTTTGATATATTATTTGTATTTTTCTAAATTAGAATGATTTAGTTATGATTTTTCAAAAATTAATGAGGTAAAAGGAAAATTAGCTATGGCTAAAATTAAATGGAAAGAAATCCGGAGGCCTACGCCGACGGCCTAGCCGTCGGCACATGCCAAACAATTTTTTCCAAAGAGCTGGGCCGTCGGCACAGTCTGACTACCTAACACCGTTTCCGTCGCCGTGTCTGAACTTGGGGCTACGCCGAGGGATGTACCTACGTCGAGGGCCACCATCGGCACAACCCTCTCTACTACGCCGACAGCCACGCTACGCCAAGGGTTACCCTCGGCACCGTCATCTACGCCGACGGCCGGGCTGGTCGGCTAGCCGGGGGAGGCAGCTACGCCGACGGTCCCGACCTTTGGCCGTCGGCGCCTCAGTTCTTTCCTGCAGTGAGTAGTACTCACTCCGTCTTAAAATAGATGTTTGATAAAATTTGGATGAATCTAGACGCTATTTAGTACTCCATATAGACACATCTAAATTTTAATAAATTTTTGATATCTATTTTGAAACGGAGCGAGTAGTATAATGGTGAAGGTCAATGAAACTTGTAACTAGTAATCGTTTGATGGAACCAAACCTAGTGGAGACAGCACGGAGGTCATTATGACTCGAGGATGAAGGGGATCGGCCAGAGCGGCAGGAGGGGTTCTCATCTAATCGTAAACCTTCCCGTATTCCCAGAGACCAAGATCCGGAGATCGCTAACGAAACGATACGCGCGATGGATCCTGCTACGCTGATCGCCGCCGGACGGGGGCGCGACGACCGCCTGAGCCGGCTCGGCGACGGCGTGCTCGGCCACATCCTCTCCTTCCTCGACGCAAAGGAGGCCGCGCGCGCCGCCACGCTCTCCTCGCGGTGGCGGGACGTCTTCGCCAGCGTACACACTGTCTCCATGAAGGAGCCGGAGGGTCCAATCCCCAATTACGATGACAACGAACACCGGTACGGAGGCGGCGATCCCGGAACGACGCTGCCCTTTACCGCCGTCGTCACCACGGCTCTCTTCGCCCGCACCCGCCGACCGGCCCCGGCCGCAGCACCCCCGCCGCTACGCGCGCTCCGCGTCGCCATGGAGAGCTTCGGCGGCCCCGACGCCTTCATGGTGGACCAGTGGGTCACCTACGCCATGAAGCACGCCGCACCCGACCTCGAGCTCGACCTCCGCGTCCGCAACGTCCCCATCTGCCGCCGATGGTATGAGGACGTTTCCGTTTACGCCCCCAAGGAAGTCGACGATGACGGCGACGATTCTATCGCCTCCAGATCCAGAGCCTCCAGCACCGACGACGACGACGACGACGATATTTGGGGTCCACCGCCTGCAGAGTACACCGTCGCTAGGCGACTCTTCTCATGCGTGGCGCTGCGATCGCTCTGGCTCGGCTCCTGCAGGCTCTCGACGCCGGCGGTCATCAGCCTACCGTCGCTCGAGGCGCTCCACCTCACCAACGTCCCCGACGAGGAGGAGCATGTTCAAAGGCTCATCTCCGCAATCCCCCGCCTCGCCGACCTAACCCTGGAGGGCTGCGCCACGGTGACAACGCTGTCGCTCCTCGACAGCAGATGCCTCCGCCGGCTCGTCGTCCTGTGCTGCCACAGTCTCGCCACCGTCACCATCGAGAAGCTCCACTCGTTCGAGTACCGTGGCGCCGTCCCGGGCAACTCGTTCTTCACCGTCCGTGGCCACGGCGGCGGATTACCATCCATCACGTCGTGCAAGATCGACGTCTGCGCGGTCTGCCTCGGGAAGGAGGCCACGCCGGAAGAGGAGATCGCCGTGCTCCGTGCGTTCCTGCAGCCATTCGCGTCCACTACGAAACACCTGCACCTCGGCGCCGCTCGCATGGGCTCTTGCTTCGTGGCCCTGCCAGCGTTCCCAGCACTCCGTCACATGAAGCTAGACGGGTATGTGCTGCCCACCGACCCTACGGCAGCCATGACCACGACGTGCACAATCCTCCGGCGAGCTCCTGGCCTTGAGCTCCTAACACTAATCTTGGAACCACCACCTCTTGGGTCGTCCCACTGTTACCGTCTCCGCAAGGAGGGGGCTCTCCTTGATGTGCACCATCTCCACTACAACCAGTACGAGACCCTCGACTACGAGACGGCGGCGATACCGCCGTGCCTGGAGAGCCGGATGAGGCGGATCTGCATGGTGCACTACCAAGGCGGCAGGGCGCAGAGGACGCTGGCCAGGTTCTTGCTCCGCAACGCTCGGCGACTTGAGAAGCTCTACTGCGAATTCGCCAAGGGACCGCTGTGGGTTCAGACGGAACTGAGGCGCGAGATGGAAGGATGGGTGGTGAACGACGGGGCCAGTAAGGAGTTCCATTGATGCGTAGTGCGCTTATGGAATTGCAATCTTTTGATTTTGGATTTGTGGTGATGTTTTTTAGGAGACTATTGGTTTTTTTATTTGGCACAAAGATCCTCTATGCATCTAGAAGTCGATTGGACCGCTGCCACCTACCTAGGCTGACTATAGCCTATACAATCACCATCATACAATTGCATCTAATAGCGTCGTGTGGTCCTTTGTCTCTGCTTGTGGCCTTTTTTTTGGGTTGCGATCTTTTGATTTTGGATTTGTGGTGATGTTTTTAGGGGACTTTGGGTTTTTTTATTTGGCCCGGTCGGTTCATGGGACTAGGTTCTTTTTACCTTGTTTTATCAATTATTCCATGTAATCCTAATATTAGGCTGGTCATAGACTGCGTATAAGATTTATTTGCATGAATATTTTCTAGTTTTACGTGCTATGATACGATATCTACCTATGATACTCTAACCATCTCTTTTTTCATTAATTGTTGTGACACATCAGATTTTTGCCAATATGGCATGCATGATACTAGCTATGATACTGCCACTTGCACTAGTCTTAGAGCCTAATTTTGGTGTATCAATTATTATTTCTTTCGCAATTATACACTCCGTCCTAAATTAAAATTTTCCAAAATAGGAAAGAGCATCCCGACCGCTGCATCAAGTGAACTACGGAGAAGAGAAAAATGCCGACGGCCAAAGGCTACACAGACGACTATTTTTTGGGGCCGTCGGCCTAGGCCCGAGGCGCGCAGCCGAGCAAACCCGCCATCATCCTAGGTTTGCCGTCGGCATAGGATATTATAGGTTGACGATAGACGTCGGCGTAGACCGGACCGTCGGCGTAAGGATTAGACGTGATGGAGATGCGACGGCGTCAAGTCTACGCCGACGGCTTAGTCCACCTAAGCCGACGGCAAAAGCAAATTTCTATTTTTGCCACATTAATCTTAGAAAAATTCATAACCAAATCATTTTAATTCAGAAAAATACATATAATATATTAAAATTTGCAGAAAAATAAGATATATCTACCTAAACTCAAATATTACATATTTATGTTGAATAAAATATAAAAATATTACATATACTATTGTATAACACATTTTCTATTTTCCGAGTGTCAATAACGGGGTGTTTTTTGAAGCAACCGCCAAATAAAAGTTACAAAATGATACCATCCCATTTTTCCAAAATACTAGGCCATCTTGGATGGATAATGTCCCAACCGGGGTATCTTAAACGTTTCCTTCCGCCCTTCGTAAAAAAAACAAATTCCTGCCGAACCGGTAGGAAGTGGGTCAAATTGAATTACATGTACATGATCTGACGCTAATGATTTTTTGGAAAAAATCATTTTTAGATTCACAATATGCTATTTTATCATAGATTCATTGCAATTTACCGAGGCTTAGCCCCGAGCTAAAAATGTTCATGCCCGCCGTTTTGACCATAAATTGAAACGAGCATCAGAAATTTAAAAATGATACAAACAATGTAAAATCTTCGCGTGGTGTCATATTATATGACATTATTATAAGGAAAAATATCAAACTTGGTATATTAATTGCGTATCAAAAAAACCTTCTCATAAATGAGCTACCATGTTTGAGGTTTTATGGTTTTCAGGCGAAACGACCAATGTTATGGCTAGAATCGTGGCATAGTTTATAATAATGTATCCATATTGTGCACACATGTGCATCATGGGATGGTGAACAATATTACAGGAGGAAGTTTTCCTTTTTGTTGCACCAAAAGCTATTTTCCATTTTCCAAGTGTCAAAAACGGGGTGTTTTGTGAAGCAACCACCAATTGAAAGTTTCAAAATGTACTACCCCTTTTTTCAAAATACTACACCACCTTACATGGACGATCTCTCAACCAGGTATCATAAATATTTCCGTCCACCCCTCGTGAAAAAGATAAATTTCTACCGAATTGGTAGGAAGTGGGTCAGATTTAAACTACAGGTACATGATCTGATGCTCATGATTTTTTGGAAAAATCATTTCTAGGTTCACATATGCTATTTCATCAGAGATCCATTACAAGTTTAGCGAGACTCAGCCCCGAGCTAAGAATTTTTAAGAATCCTCAAATTCAAAAGGGAAATTTTGATATTATTCTTTGAAGATTTGAATACTATTAAATGAATTTTATTTAAATAGACATGATGCGTGACTAAAAAGAGGATAGAAATGTCATGTTTGGATTCTTCTCATTTTTCTAATTGATTTGGACATATTATTTGTCGAATTCCGATTTATGGGTTTAAATATATGAATTATTCTATATTAAATAGAAAAATGCAAAAAAATATTGTTATTTGAATTCAAGATTATTATTACTTATTTATTTTTGTTTACTTAAGTAATTGTTCGAAATTTAAAAAATAAAGGCGTGTGACACCATGGTCCAAGGGTTAATAGGATTGATATGGTAGTATTATCAATAAGGTCTAATTTTCTTATCGGAAGCTCATCCGGAAGGAACGGAGAAATTAAGCATGTTAGGCTAGAGTAGTGTGAGGATCGGTGACCAATCGAAAAGTTTGATCATGAGTACAATTTGACCGAAGCTTAAGCATACTTAGAGTTAAAAAAAGACGCTCGTAAGATTACGAGTCAAACAATTCAAAAAAAGACACTCTTAAGATTAACAAGTCAAACAATTTTAAAAGAAATTGAATTTTTTTAAAAAAATAAAAAAAGACAAAGGCCGACGGCATTGCCGTCGGCGTAGCTACCGTCATACCAAAGCGATCGTCAACCTAGGCCGACGACATTGCTGTCGGTGTAGCTACCGCCATACCAAACCGCCGTCAACCGCCAATGTGGACTCCGCAGGTGCTACGCCGACGGCCATATGATCTACTCCTATGAGGAAAAACTCCGACAGCCATACGCCGACGATAGCCGTCAGCGTAGCCTACGTCGACCCGCTGGGGTACGCCGACGGGAGCTAGCCGTCGGCGCCTGGCTCATTTCCTGTAGTGTGCACCTGACCTTAATTTGTTGCATAGTTTTATATTTAAATTTTACAACTCATGAGTTGCGCAAAGTAACAACATGACACAAAGAGCCTCTATATTCATCTAGAAGTCGATTGGACCACCGCCAGCTACTTAGCTGACTATAGCCTATACAATCAGCATCATATGATTGCATCTAATATTGATACATTCTATTGCCCCACAGGAAGAAGGACTATGCACTTATGTGGATAACCTGCAAGAAAGTAAAACATTAATGTTTGTTAAAAATAACAATATTTCAACAATTCTACATTTTGCCTAATAATAGTACAAACACTCACACAAACTTTTGTATTCTTATCTAGTACGTTTAACCAATTCCCACACATATTAGATTGGTGGGGAATGTTAAAATTAAAGTAAAGAACACTCAAGATTAACACAAGGGCACGACATTATAATGTTTAGTATACTCCTCCAAGTTACAAAAGGCACATTTTTTTACAACAATTCCATCTCTTTTTGGCCAGTACCTAGATAAAGTTGAGTCAAATAATTTGGAACATAAGGAATAATAAATCTATGCCAATGCTTATGATTTATCTGTTGGGTGTTCAAACTCATCGAAAAATTAAAGGTCGGCATATCATCATCATTATCTATAAACTTAAGCGTGAGCAAAAGGCAGCCCTCTCGGGCCATCTGCTGCGCACGCTGAGGCCGTTTGCCACGTATGACGCAGCTGCTTGTGGGTCCCCTCATCCTATATAACTGCAACACGAACAGACTCTCCAGGCCATGCGAAGCAGAGTACGAGGCAAACCCGGAGACGCCTCCTCTCAATCGCACATCACCGTCAGGCATGATGCTGCGCGCAGCGGGGAAGAGGCTGCTAGGCTCGGCGGCCGGCGCGGGAGGTTCCTCTGCGGCGGCGCCCGGCACGGCGGCGGTGGCGGTGGGGAGGAGGGGGTACCACGAGCGGGTGGTGGACCACTATAGCAACCCGCGCAACATGGGGGCATTCAACAAGGAGGACGCGGACGTGGGCACCAGGCTCGTGGGCGCGCTGGCGTGCAGGGACGTCATGAAGATGCAGATCCGCGTTGACGAGGCCTCCGGCTGGATCGTCGACGCCTTCTTCAAGACCTTCGGCTGCGGCTCCGCCATCGCCTCTTCCTCCGTCGGTGAGCTCCCATCTTGACTAAATCCGTAAATTGTGGTGGGGATACTGTAGACTTTGAAGGTATACTTAACCTCCTGAAATATGTTGTGCTGGATGGATTTGACTGTTCGGTAAACTTTTATTTTATCGATTTCTTCAGCGGTGATGTCGATTTCATGCCCGTAGATTCTAAACTTGCGTTTATCTTAAAGAGTAACTAACACATCATTGGATCCCTACTCACCACATAGACAACAAGAACTTCCATTTGCATTCGCAAAAAAAGAACTTGTGTTTGCATTCATGTGTTCAGTTTTCCTCCAAACAGAAGTCTAGCTAATGGGATTGTGCTTTGTCTTTGGTCATCACTGAAATTTCAGTTCCCAATCAAATTACACTGTATTTGTCATCGGAAGAATAGTTCACATACAACTTTCGATAAATTCGGTTACCATTGCATAAGTTCGAGTATAACTGTTGTTGATAAGCCATTTCATGGTACTGAATGCATCAAGCATCTTTACCAAACAAATTCTTCAGAACTAACACGTGAGGAGCAATTATGTAAAAGCAGATAATTTTGATGTCCTCTGAGTATGCTAATCTGGAGGAAGCATACATCTAATCTTTTTTACCTATATTTCATTGATAATATCAATATGCATGCTCTTTACTAGAAGTGATTTGTCCTGTTTTGGTTGCTCAGCTATTTTCATTTTGCTGATTGGTCGAATCTTATTATTGGGTGTGATGGAGATTGCAACTGAATAATATGATGTTCCACTCCAGGTGTTAGCTTACCTAGCTCTTCGTCCACACTTCCACTAGATGATTCTTTGTCATTTTATCTAGAGCCCTAGGGCATGTCTTCTACTAATAATCTGAAAACTCTAACAGGCCTACCCAGATGCATGTGAAATTTATAAGGAAATTCTGGTTTCCTTTCAAAAGAGAGTATGCATTCAACATTATAGAGTCTAAAAACTCTAACAGGCCTACCTAGATGCAGGTGAGATTGTAAGGAACTTCTGGTTTCCTTTCAAAAGAGAGCATGCATTCAATATTACAGAGTATATCTGCAAGGGAATGAAGTAAGTGCTACATCCTTCTAGCACATAAATGCATGCCCGCTTTGCTTTTAAGGAAAATATTGAGACAAAATGTTTTTCCGGCAAAGAAGACGGGAAACTGTTGTTTCAAACTTCTTTAGAATACTACTAATAACTTAATACGACAATGTGCAATTCATCCTTTTTCTTATTTCATGTTTTGTATCAGAGCATCTAGACTGCAACTTACTTGGTATGTCTATTGTAAACGAGCCATTCGTTACTTTCTCCTTTTTGTTGTTATAATATTTTTTCCTATGTTCTAAACCTCCAAGGAATGGGAATATCCTGTTAATTCAATCCCACCTCAAAACATGGCAATTCTACGAACGTTCCCTTTTTCTATGTCAGTGTTGGCCTTATTTCTTTTGTGGATTCTCTAAAGAGAACTAACATCCCTAGGATTGAAGAGTTGTGGTTCCTTCAAGCGAGGCAGTATGTTTTTCTTTTAACAGTCAACGTGTTGAGTCATGATTTGTATTTCCGGTGCCTAGGTCGTGCATGCTTCCAAGCCATAAGTGGTTTGATAACCCAGTGTCGGTTTTGTGTCTCTTTTGACCGCTTGGTCTTCTCCGTTCGGTCTTGCTGCTGCTGCTTCCCGTTGTTCTACCACTGCTTCTGCTTTGTCTACTCTCGCGGCTGTGCTTGTTCGGATCCCTGGTTCATTCTATCCCCACGCGGGCCGGCTGAAGCCAAACAACTACATCTCTCTCTCTCCGTCTCCTCTTTCTCCCCTCCAACAAGCACAACTGCTCCATGTTCTTCACGATTTTCCATCCCACCCACAGCTGCTCCATGACAACTCGAATCTAGCACTAATATAAATGTCCACCAAATCAAATCGGGTTCTAATACAATCATTTTATTTCTACATCATTAAATTATTTCGATGGAGCGGCTGGTTACGTGGGACGAGAAAGGGCCACGGGGTCTGAAGGAAATATGCCCTGAGAGGCAATAATAAAGTTGTTATTATATATTCCTTATACATGATAGATATTTATTTTACATGCTAGAAATGTATTGATTCGGAAACATCAATACATGTGTGTTTAATAAACAAAAAGGGTTCCTAGTCATGCCACTCTTATAGACTAGCTTGTTGATTAACAAGATGATCAAGGTTTCCTGATCATGAACATTGGATGTTGTTAATAACAAGGTCACACTATTGGTGGAATGATGTGATGAACATTCATCCGAAGTATAGAATTACGATCAAGTCATTATGTTTATATTGCCATAACATCATACGAAGTAATCTTTATCCTTAGACCATGAGATCATGTTAATTGCTAACACCGGAAGAGTATCTTGATAACATCAAACGTCACACCGTAACAGGGTGACTATAAAGATGGGTTCAGTACTACGAAGGTGTTATGTTGAGGCTCATGGATCAAGAGTGGAATTTGTCAATCCAGATGACGGATAGATATACTCTGGGCCCTCTCGGTGATATCACATTAGGATAGCTTGCAAGCAAGTGATGTGATCACTAGAATGTTATATCACGGGAACGAGAAAAGAGTGCATGTCGTGCGAGATCAAACTAGGTATGGAGATACCGATGATCGAATCTCGAACATGTAATATATCGAGAGACAAAGGGATTTAATTACAAGCGTTAAAGGTTCTCACGATCACAGGAGTCATCGTTGAATGTGTAGGAGGCAGTACGGATCTCCAGGTCCCGCTGCTGATTATTGATCGGAGAAGGGTCTCGATCATGTCTGTATTATTCGCAAACCGTAGGGTGGCACACTTAAGAGTTACCGGACACCATTTTGGAGCACATATGTTTCAGACGAAAGAATTGCAAAGCGCAGGAATTGTTTCAATAGAAACCGGAAATTATTTCGGGTGAAATTGCAGAAGGTGGTTCTGCATGTGATATTGAAATGTTGCAAGGGGCTATATGTGAATGTTTGTTAATTAAAGTAATTAACAAAATTCTGAATAAATTTAATAAAAAGAGTTTTATTAAATGAGAGATCATTAAATTTGGAGAAATTTAATGCATTTAAAGTGGAGACTTTAAAAGGGAATGTGAAGAGGCATTTTAATGTGGAGGGGTTACCACCACATGAATGGGGGAGGTGAGGGGTCACCCCCCCTATGCGCCGGCCATGGAGAGAGGGGGCACCCCCCTCCTCCTATAAAAGGCCAGCCATTCCCTCCTTCATCCTCACACCTCCTTGTGAAGAATCTCTCTCTCCCTCTAGAATTATTCCCCCATGGTCTCGGATTAGCGAGATACATGTTCCCGGTGGCATTTCGTCTGGAAGGAGTTGCTGCTTCCGCTGGATCACTGGAGTGAGGAGGTGGAGGTTGTCCGGTGGCTTGAACGTGTGTGTGAGTGCGGATGTGCTGCTGAGTTGCGGCGCTCGGACTTCCTCACGATCTTGAGATCGGCAAGTGTACGAATACATCAATCACGAGTTCCTACTCGTTAACAAAGCTCGTTGTCTATGAGGGTAAGTTCTCGTTGGATGTATGTCCACCCGTTGCTTTGTACCTAGTAGATAGATCTTGGCGTGTAGTTCACACCGTAGGAAATTTTTTGTTTTCTATGCTGCGGACCCAACAGTGGTATCAGAGCCTGATCTATGCATAGGTGCTTAGCACGGGTAGTACACATATGGTTGATATGTGGGCGATGATGATTATGTTATTGCATCTTCTATGTATTTTGAATATTGGTGGCATAGTGGGATGAAGCGGCCCAGACCAACCTTACATGTCATCGTACATGAGACCGGTTCCACGACTGACATGCAACTTGTTTTGTATAAATGGCTGGCGGGTGTCTGTCTCTCCTACTATAGTCAATATCTGATTTACAACGAGTTGCTAATAACTTAGTTATCCTCATTGTGGTTCATGTTCGTAGGTGAGAACGGTTCTATCTCCGAAAGCCCTAAGCCACGTAAAACTTGCAATTGATAAATTAGAGGCATCTAGTTTAGATCGTTGCTGGGCTAGTGTATTGATATGGTATTGTTGTAAGTAGATGTATGGTGGATACTCTTACAACACACTCAACGTGTAAGTTCCATAGACCTTGGACTTACACACAAAGGAATGATAGAGATCATACCATGATGCAAGTGATAGAGATCAAATGCATGGACCATATCATCTCACTTTACACATTAGATGTTAGCATCTTATACTGCTAGTTTGGCGCGTTTGGTAGCATTATAAGATGATCCCTCATTTAGATACCAAGATAAAAATGTGTTCTTTCTTGAGTATGTACCGTTCTATGGATCATGTTTCGAGACATCACGTGATGATCGGGTGTACTCGAATCTACGCTTTCATAGGAACGGGTGTAAGACAGTTTTACACACGCGAATACTAAAGTTCTTACTTGGCGAGCCTAGCATGTACAAACATGGCCTCGGAACACGGACCGAAAGGTTAAGCATGAGTCATATGGTTGATATGATGCCCATATAGATGCTCGCCTCTGAAGCTATATCAACTCACGTGATGATCGGACTTGATGTAGTGGATTTGGTTCATGTAATCACTAAAAAGGCACGAGGGATGTCGTTTTTGAGTGGGAGTTCATTATTAATTTGGATTAGTTGAACTCAATCTATCATAAACTTAGTCTAAATAAACTTTACAAATTCTGTTGTAGATGGAACCACCTGCTTTTAATTTCAATGTGTTCATGGAGAAAGAGAAACTTGCTACGAATGGTAGCAACTTCACCAACTGGGCTATGAATTTGAGGATTCTCCTCACTGCTGCACAAAAGCAATATGTGCTAGATGCGCCGCTAGGCCTCCCACCAGCTCCTGATGCTCCTAACGAGGAAAAGAATATCTATGTGACTCGTCAGGAGGACCACAACTTAGTTCATTGCGGCATACTGTATGGGCTAGAGCCAGAACTTCGAAAGCGTTTCGAAAATGGCAATGCCTTTGATACCATGGGAGAATTGAAAATGATTTTTGATAGCCATGCTGCCGTAGAGAGTTATAATGCTACAGAAAAGTTCTTTAGCTGCATGATGGAGGAAAACAGCTCCGATAGTGAGCACGTACTCAAAATGTCTGGGTACGTCGATAAGCTTGTGTCCTTGGGAATAACAATTCCCATTTACTTAGGCATACATCGTGTTCTCCAATCTCTGCCACCTAGCTACAAGAGCTTCGTGATGAACTATAATATGCAGGGCATGAAGAAGTCTCTTCCTGAGCTTCTGTCAATGCTTAAGATTGCAGAAGTGGAGATTAGGAAAGAACATCAAGTGTTGATAATCAATAGGACCACCGTTTTCAAGAAGGACAAGAAAGGCAAGCACAAGGGAAAGAAGGGTGGCAAGTCTGTTGCCACGCCTAAAAAGAAACCTCGGGCTGGCCCTAAGTCGGATACCAAGTGCTACTATTGCAAGGAGACTAGCCATTGGAAGCGCAACTGCCCCAAGTATTTGGCGGAGAAGAAGTCTAGCAAGGCAAACAAAGGTATATGTGATATACATGTTATTGATGTGTACTTGACTAGTACTTGCAGTAGCACCTGGGTATTTGATACCGGATCGGTTGCTAATATATGTAACTCGGTTCAGGGGCTACGGAACAAGCGACAACTAGCAAGGGATGAGGTCACGATGTGGGTCTGCAATGGATCAAGAGTTGATGTGATCGCCGTTGGGACGCTACCTCTCCATTTGCCATCGGGATTAGTTATAAACCTAAATAATTGTTATTTTGTGCCTACACTGAGCATGAACATTGTATCTGGATCGTGTTTGATGCAAAGTGGTCATTCCTTTAAATCTGAGAACAATGGTTGTTCGATTTATAAGAATGATATCTTTTATGGTCATGCACCTATGTTGAATGGTTTATTTCTGTTGGATCTCGATAGTAATATTACACACATTCATAATGTTAATGCTAAAAAGATTAAACTTGATGATGATATGTCTACATATATGTGGCACTGCCGTCTAGGTCATATTGGCGTTAAACGCATGAAGAAAATCCATTCTGATGGACTTTTGGAATCACTTGATTTTGAATCATTTAATACATGTGAGCCATGCCTTATGGGCAAGATGACTAGAACGCTGTTTTCCGGTTCAATGGAACGGGCGACAAATCTATTGGAGATCATACATATTGATGTGTGTGGACCAATGAGTGTGTCGGCGCGAGGTGGATATCGTTATTTTGTTACTTTCACGGATGATTTGAGTAGATATGGGTATATCTATTTGATGAAACACAAGTCTAAAACTTTTGAAAAGTTCAAGGAATTTCAGAATGAAGTGGAAAATCATCGTAATAGAAAGATCAAATTTCTACGGTCTGACCGTGGAGGAGAGTATCTAAGTTACGAGTTTAGCACACACATGAAAGAGTGTGGAATAGTTTCACAACTCACGTCTGCCGGAACACCACAACGTAATGGTGTGTCGGAACGTCGTAATCGTACCTTATTGCATATGGTTCGATCTATGATGTCTCTGACTGACTTACCTCTGTCATTTTGGGGTTATGCACTGGAAACAGCTGCATTCACTTTAAATCGGGCACCATCTAAATCCGTTGAAACTACACCGTATGAATTATGGTTTGGAAACAAACCTAAGCTGTCATTTCTTAATGTTTGGGGATGCGATGTTTATGTGAAGAAACTTCAACCGGATAAACTCGAACCCAAAGCAGAAAAATGCGTCTTCATAGAATACCCTAAGGAAACAATTGGGTATACCTTCTATCACAGATCCGAGGGCAAGGTTTTTGTTGCCAAGAATGGATCCTTTCTTGAGAAGGAGTTTCTCGAAGGTGAGTAGTTGGAAGGTAGAACTCAAGAGGTTATTGAACCTTCTCTTCATGGAATGGCGAGTGGCAGCTTGCGGAAGTTGTTTCGAGTTGACTTCACCGATGAAGAGAGCTAATGATAATGATGATGAAACTCCGAAGAGGACACTACCGAACCTCGCAGTCAAGCAGACATGCATACCCTGAATCGACGCCAATCCTTGTGAATTTCATGATTGATGAAATGGATGACCTGACGTATGAAGAAGCGATGATGAGCCCGGATTCCAACAAATGGCTAGAAGCCATGAAATCCGAGATGGAATCCATGTACGAGAACCAAGTTTGGAACTTGGTGGACTTACCTCACGACCGAAAGGCCGTGGAGAATAAATGGATTTTCAAAATAAAAACTCATGCTGATGGTAATGTGACCATCTATAAGGCTCGACTTGTCGCAAAGGGGTTTTGACAAATTCAAGGAGTTGACTACGATGAGACATTCTCTCCCGTAGCGATGCTTAAGTCGGTTAGGATTATGTTAGCAATTGCTGCATATTTCGATTATGAAATATGGCAGATGGATGTCAAAACTGCGTTTCTCAATGGTAAGATTGAAGCAGAGTTGAATATGATACAACCTAAGGGTTTTGTCGATCCTAAGGATGCTAATAAGGTATGCAAACTTCAGTGATCCATCTATGGACTGAAGCAAGCATCACGGAGTTGGAATCTCCGCTTTGATGAGGTGATCAAAGAGTTTGGATTTGTCCAAACTTATGGAGAGGCTTGTATTTACAAGAAAGTGAGTGGGAGCAATGTGGCATTTCTGATATTATATGTGGATGACATATTATTGATTGGAAATGATATAGATCTTTTAAACAGTGTTAAAAGTTATCTAAACAGCAAATTTTCGATGAAAGACCTTAGTGAAGCATCATATATATTAGGCATTAAAATCTATAGAGATAGATCAATGCGCCTAAATGGGCTATCGCAGAGTACATACCTTGATAAGATATTAAAGAAGTTTAATATGGACGAAAGTAAGAAGGGGTTCTTACCTATGTTGCAAGGCAAGACATTGAGTAAGACTCAAAGTCCGGCTACGGCGGAAAAAAGAGAGATGATGGATACGATCCCCTATGCCTCGGCCATAGGCTCTATTATGTATGCCATGCTATGTACAAGACCGGATGTGGCACATGCTATTAGTTTGACTAGTAGGTACCAATCTGATCCAGGTTCGGAACACTAGATAGCGATAAAGAACATCCTCAAGTACTTGAAAAGAACTAAGGATATGTTTCTTATATATGGAGGTGAAGAAGAGCTAGTTGCTAAGTGTTATGTCGATGCTAGCTTTGACACCGATCCGGATGACTCTAAGTCTCAATCCGGATACGTATTTCTCTTGAACGGAGCAACAGTTAGTTGGAGGACTTCCAAACAACCTGTGGTGGCTGGGTCAACAACGGAGGCGGAATATGTTGCTGCTTCAGAAGCGGCGCAGGAGGCAGTTTGGATGAAAGAGTTCATTACAGAACTGGATGTGATTCCCAGTGCGTCGGACCCGATGGTGATCTATTGTGACAACAATGGAGCCATAGCCAACGCAAAGGAACCAAGGTCTCACAAGAATTCCCAGCATATTAAGCGCCGGTTTCACTCCATTCGCGAGCATGTCAAGGATGGAGATATAAAGATTTCTAAAGTACACACGGACCTAAATGTAGCAGATCCGTTGACTAAAGTTCTCCCTAGGGAAAAACATGATCAACACCAGAACTCCATGGGTGTTAGATTTATCACTATGTGAACTAGATTATTGTCTCTAGTGCAAGTGGGAGACTGAAGGAAATATGCCCTGAGAGGCAATAATAAAGTTGTTATTATATATTCCTTATACATGATAGATGTTTATTTTACATGCTAGAAATGTATTGATTCGAAAACATCAATACATGTGTGTTTAATAAACAAAAAGGGTTCCTAGTCATGCCTCTCTTATAGACTAGCTTGTTGATTAACAAGATGATCAAGGTTTCCTGATCATGGACATTGGATGTTGTTAATAACAAGGTCACACCATTGGTGGAATGATGTGATGAACATTCATCCGAAGTATAGCATTACGATCAAGTCATTATGTTTATATTGCTATAACATCATATGAAGTAATCTTTATCCTTAGACCATGAGATCATGTTAATTGCTAACACCAAAAGAGTATCTTGATAACATCAAACGTCACACCGTAACAGGGTGACTGTAACACCCTCAGAATCGGCCCTATGCAAGTTTTAGCGAAACCCGCCAAACCCGCATAGAAACGATTCAAAGGTGCCCACCAGGCACTTTCGTGCGGGTGGAAAACGAAGTAATAACATTACACAACAGTCCTCGATGGGACCCACAGCACAGATATATATACAACACGGCTCCTTGAGTCAAGAATACAGATATACAGAACAAAGATCCAAATCACCTTGAAAACGATAGAGCGTCCAGCTACGGACAAGATGCAAATGGGGCTAAGAGCCCTGAAGAATAACCAATGGCGTCCATAACCCTGCCCAGGCCGAGCCGGAAGGGTAACCCTGCTAACGGCGTCGATCTCAAAACCTGCTAAAACAAAAGGGGTGCCGACAAAGGGCAAAGGGAAAAGAGGAGCGTCGATCGAGGCCAAGACACGGCGAGGCTAGAATTCGGCGGTCCTCGCCTACATAGGTATGGTGGACTGAAGCGGCAGCGGCAACATGCTCTAAACAACCTATAGAGACTCGATACAACTGGCGACTATCAGAGAGGGGTAAGAAAGACCTATTCGGAACCAACCTGATTCTAACACCAAACAAAACCCATCCTGGTGTTTCCCCCTCGAGAACAATCGAGGAAGTCAACCGAGGAACTCACACCGTTGGCAGTTTTATTTATTCAGTTCTCGTTGCAGCAATTACTAGTCAAGTATAGATAATCATCCTGATAAATTAAGCAGTGGGCACTTTTAGTTAACCATTCCGTGATAGTTGCAACACTTACTAGTCAGATACAATTAGCATGAGATAACCTCAAAACCCAGCAGTTGTTGGTACTTTTATTTAGCCATTCCGTTGTAGTGAAGCTGGTTACTAGTCATATCGGTTACAAGTCAATTTATAACAATAAACTTTAGTTATAGTTGTCTATGATCAAGCACTGTGCTCCAAGTCGTCCATAACCGCGGACACGGCTTCTAAAAGATTTAACCTGCAGGGTGCACCAAAGTATCCACAAGCACTTCGACCCTTTTTGCCAGATCAGTTAACATACACCCATCGGTATGTCGGCGGGGCCTAAGTCATGACGTTCCCAGACCCAAAGCAAGCACGGGGGGCCACCCCACTAAGTACACCCGCAACAAAGTCGGCCGGTCTCCGAGACGGACTTAGGGTTTGGGTAGACGGCCAGAACGACAAAGAAATCCCAAACTGGACTGTCGACACCAAAACGTGTCCCGATCCTAACAAGACAAAGGTGCTATCCATCGCACAATTTAAATAAAGCAGAAAGCATGGCATAAGTACAGGATAGTAAAATAAAACCTCAAACTAGTTTGTGGCCCCAAAGACAATACTTTGAAATCAGGTAATAATCAATGGGGGCCCATATCTCCCCACCGTGGTTAGCGCCGATCTCTAACAGGTGTCAAGAACTCGGGGTCCTACGGGACACAAGTGGGCGGTCGGAAACCAGATATTATCTATCACCCACCGGTGCCTCTGCTTACCTACTTCAATTTTAGTTGTTAAACAGTAATTAAAGTGAACGAAAAGTAAAGCCATGATCATCTCCAACATCAACATGCGGCAATTCTCCAACAACTGCGGTACTTGACGACACGCAAAAACACTTGAGCAAGCGACTACGACGCGCGGGTCCAACTATCTACCAAACAACAGGTAATAGGATGTGTCCAAGGCTATATGTGGCTGCAAGGGATATCACGGGTACGAAAACTAGAGCATCGCAACACAGATAGCAAAGATCAACAGGAGGGAATAAATACTAGAAAAGTAAGATAGGAAGAAAGGGGGAGATGCTCGCCTGAAAACATTGTCGAAGGTTCAACCGAAGATCGGGGCGAAGCTCACATCAACTCAACGGTCTTATCCGCGAAGAAGCAAAACACCGGATGCACTATTTAATACTACGGCAAAAGATCGGGCATGATGCATGTATGATGTATGGCATGGCAAAGATGCGATGCAATTAGGTCAATATTAAGTGGAACCGGGGTCCCGACAATTAATTAAACGGTTCAAGTTATTCAGATACCCCGCATTTAAATGTTGTCTTAACATGGCAAAAGATAGCACCGGGTTCGCTACACAAATTTAAATGAGGCCAATATACGACTGGCTTTGCCCGCATATGGGCCCCATATTTAATTATGAGGTGGATCGGCATAAGGCCCCCAACCCAATGAGATGCATGCGAGAATGACAATTTAATATGCGACAAGTTTATTATATTATAAAATAGGGTTTCGGGAAGGGGTTCACACATCTGGGTTCGGCAGATCTTGGGCTCCGAGGGGTTCGGGGTTGGACAGGGTTCGACGGGGGCGAGGTTCGATGGGATCGGTCTCGGACAACGGAAGTAGATCTTGTCGCATCCGAAAAGGAGGACTTGGTTCGGCGTCGGGGGGTACATCGGACTCGCCCTGGTCGGTGTCGATCTTGTCGGCCCGCGTATCAGGTCGGTCTTGGCGTCCGGGATGAAGAACTTGGCGTTCTGCGTCGGTGTCCTTACCGTCCGGGTTCTCGAGCATCGCATCCGGGAAGGAGTACTTGTCGTTCAGGGTCTCGATGTCCGGGGTGAAGTACTTGGCGTTCCGCGGCGAAGTGCTTGACGTCATTTGGTTTCATGTCGACGGTCTTGGTGTCCTCGATGGAGAACTCGGTGTATCCGGGAGCGTTCTCGGGTCCCCGAGGAGAGCTTGGCGTTCCACGATGAGGTTACTAGCGGCCGTGTTGGAGATCCTGTCGGTCCTTCTACTGACCAGCACCAAAACATGACACATGGAGCAAACCCGCTGGTACTAGAGGTACCCTGAACTAGCACCAAAACGCCACGGCAGCAGCAGCATGCATGCAGAGGACATGCGGCCTCGGTACAGAGGATGGCAGCGAGCTTGGGCACGGACCGGGCGGCGAGGAGCTTGGCGGTGAGGTCGACGGTGGCCACGGGCGCGCTCGAGGATGCGGGAGACGACGGCGGTTGAGGCCCGGCGGCCGGCGGAAGCCGGAGCAGAGAGGAAGGGGAGGGCGGCGGCTGCTCGGGGAGGAAGGGCGCGAGGTCGCCGGCGAGGCCGAGGCCATGGGAGAGCTGCGGGGTCAGTGAGCCGGAGGAGGCGGGGCCGGAGAGCGGAAGGGATGCGAGGTGGGGGGTGGCGCGGGCGCGAGGCTGGCTGGGACCAGCGAGAAGGGGCCTCATGACTCGGGGAGCGGCTGCCGGGGATGGGGAAGGCGAGAGGGCCGGGGGTCGCGGTCGACGACGGGGCGAGGCCCAGGCGAGGCAGAGGGGGCGAGCTCGGGAGGGGCGGCGGCTGCTCGGGGAGGAAGACGCGGGTGCGGGAGAGAGAGGCCGCGTGGGGAGGCGTGTCGGTGGGTGGGGGTGGGACCGAGCGTGGGGACAGGTAGGTGCGGTCCTGGGTGGGCCGGTTGGGGGGGGTGGAAGCGTGTGTACCAGGTGGAGTGGAGGTGAGGGAGCGGGGGGGTAGGTGGCGGCATGGGGTTGGTTAGAGGGGAGGGAGAGGGTGAGGTGGCGGCAGGTTATTGGGCAGGGTGAGGTGGAGGGGTTGTGGGTAGACTAGGTCTGGGTGTAAAAGGGGTTTTGGGGTGGACCGATTTTGTACTGGGGGTGGTCGACTGGGTCGGATCGGCCCGTTCGACTGCCCCCATTAAAATAATTAAATATTTTATTTATTTCAAACAGGCTTTTGCAAATCCGTTGGCCGACAAAACAAAATAATCCGGAGACCGGGTTTTGGGTTTTGAATTAAAGACAGGCGTTTAGAAAACAAAACTAGGCTTTTCCGAAAATAATTCTATGCGAACAAATGCAAGATGATGACGATGCTCAAATGCAATGTGGCATGATGACATGAGCATGCGGTCATGACGATGCAATGCACAAAAACAACGCGATTTTCTAGTAGTGGTTTTTGCGGGATGCCACAATGACTATAAAGATGGGTTCAGTACTACGAAGGTGTTATGTTGAGGCTCATGGATCAAGAGTGGAATTTGTCAATCCAGATGACGGATAGATATACTCTGGGCCCTCTCGGTGATATCACATTAGGATAGCTTGCAAGCAAGTGATGTGATCACTAGAATGTTATATCACGGGAACAAGAAAAGAGTGCATGTCGGTATCGAGATCAAACTAGGTATGGAGATACCGATGATCGAATCTCGGACATGTAATATATCGAGAGACAAAGGGATTTAGTTACAAGCGTTAAAGGTTCTCACGATCACAGGAGTCATCGTTGAATGTGTAGGAGTCAGTACGGATCTCCAGGTCCCGCTGCTGATTATTGATCGGAGAAGGGTCTCGATCATGTCTGCATTATTCGCGAACCGTAGGGTGGCACTTAAGAGTTACCGGACACCATTTTGGAGCACATATGTTTCAGACGAAAGAATTGCAAAGCGCGGGAATTGTTTCAATAGAAACCGGAAATTGTTTCGGGTGAAATTGCAGAAGGTGGTTCTGCATGTGATATTGAAATGTTGCAAGGGGCTATATGTGAATGTTTGTTAATTAAAGTAATTAACAAAATTCTGAATAAATTTAATAAAAAGAGTTTTATTAAATAAGAGAGCATTAAATTTGGAGAAATTTAATGCATTTAAAGTGGAGACTTTAAAAGGGAATGTGAAGAGGCATTTTAATGTGGGGGGTTACCACCACATGAATGGGGGAGGTGAGGGGTCACCCCCCATGCGTCGGCCATGGAGAGAGGGGGCACCCCTCTCCTCCTATAAAAGGCCACCCATTTCCTCCTTCATCCTCACACCTCCTTGTGAAGGATCTCTCTCCCCCTCTAGAATTATTTCCCCATGGTCTTGGATTAGCGAGATACATTTTCCCGGTGGCATTTCGTCTGGAAGGAGTTGCTGCTTCCGCTGGATCGCTGGAGCGAGGAGGTGGAGGTTGTCCGGTGGCTTGAACGTGTGTGCGAGTGCGGATGCGTTGCTGAGTTGCGGCGCTCGGACTTCCTCACGATCTTGAGATCGGCAAGTGTACGACTACATCAACCACGAGTTCCTACTCGTTAACAAAGCTCGTTGTCTACAAGGGTAAGTTCTCGTTGGATGTATGTCCACCCGTTGCTTTGTACCTAGTAGATAGATCTTGGCGCGTAGTTCACACCGTAGGAAATTTTTTGTTTTCTATGCTACGGACCCAACAGGGTCTCGTGTGCGTGGTGTATGTACTACGTGTGTGGGGTGATGGCGGTAGGGTGTAGGACCGATGCGGGTAGGAGTTTCTGGTTACATGCGTTTTGTGCGTATGTGTACAAGGTTTTTTAGCGACCATATATTTCTTTAATAGAAAATCAAGTTACAAGAATAAATACACGCGGAAAGTAAAAAAGACATACCGAAATAAAATAATTATCCTAAAATTGCAGATCAAATTCTAAGAGATCGATAAATACAAAACGATCCCGATGATTTCCTGCAACCACCGAAGCTAACGGCTCCTGCCGAAGGCTTGCGCCGCCGAGACGCACGCCGGAAGAGACGCTGAGCCTCCACCATTGCAATATCCAAAAAGCACCATCACCAACGAGGCTTTGTGAGTCGATGAACATACCTGCATGCAACAAGACACATGTCATTGTGGCACGTCGATCGGGGGATGTTCCCGTGCTGTCTTTTGGACCAAGATCCACCGCCTTCCATCGATGAAGTCAAAGAAAAAGGCAGATCCACCACTTCCGGACCAACATCCATGCTGCAGAGAAACCATGTCGCCCCGGCTACCAGCGCCGTCACGGATAACAACGAGCATCAGCGACGCACCGAGAAACTGATCTCACCAGATCTGAAGAATGACAAGAAGACCAAGCTGCCGATCTAAAGGATCATCCAACACATGTTACCATCAACTTCGAGGCGCCGATGTGAAGGTCGACACCGATATAGGATTAGAGTTGATACAAATTTATTTGTCCGGGTGCAGCTCCCACCGTCCCAACGACGCACTACAGTGGACACACAACCACCTCTCCCTCCTGCCGTCAGGGTGACTAGAGCGGCGTGGAAGGGCGGAGCTAGGCCACCGCCGCCTCGCGTGAGTGGGTAGAGACGGAAAATAATTGGTTGTATGGAGGCTGGGCAGCCGGACATGTGTACTAGGGATGGAATTTGGAAGCCAACTGAGTGGGGGTCTTGGGCTAGGTGGTGGCCGGTTGGCCTTGCCGGACCAGGGTCCTTCTCTATTTTTTTAAAGTTTTGTTCTTTTGTTTTTCTCTATTTTACAAAAAGATTGCTGAATTTATCTTCTAGAAAGAGAAAACAAATTAAATTATAGGTTTTTAAAATTTGAACCCAAGGAGAGGGAGTTTTATAAAACTTTTATGTTAATTTGAGCGAAACAAAATAGGGTTGTGGTCCTTCAGTTTGGTTCTACCTAGCAATGCCTTAATTCTTTTAGCCTGCGGTGAACGAGTGCCACATCAAATTATAAATACTTCCACACCCCTGCCAAATAATTTAATCGTCATTAACAAAGAACAGCGCGCAGGGTCCATATATATAGTACAATTAAGTTTCGAAAAACTACTAGCACCTCGATGGATGCCTTGACTTGGGATCGGGGGAGCTCCACACACACCACCTGCATGCGCACCAGCACTGCACCATCGTGTGCCACACCACCAACACATCGCGCACACATGCCTGCTCGTTCACCTGCCTACGAATGGCATCTCTACCACGCCGATCCAAACAGTTGATGATCCAGATGAGTCAGGACGTGGTGGGATTTTGGTCGCGGTCTGGCCGGTAGGCTGCGCATAGCGGCCCGACGAATCTTGTCCGTCTCTCCCGCTGTCACTGCGCGATGCCCTTGGCGATGGGACGTTAATGGCGACGCGACGTCGGCTATCCGCGCCGGCGGCATTTCCCGCCAATGTTACGTTCCGTTTCCCGCGTGCTCATTCCCGCCCGCGGCTAGAAAACTTCCCGTGTATGGAGTCGGCGACACATCGCGTGGAGGCAGAAGCGTCGAGCGTTGGCAGTAGGAAATGGATTTGTCGGGCTATCGACGATAAATTGGGGAAACGGAGGAGGAAGATAAGGGGGAGAGAGAGCGGTGTTGTAGGGCCCGTGGACACGCGTCGTGAGCACGAGCGAGGTTGCGAACCTCTGAAGGTACACAAGAATTTTCCTTAAAGAATTTGGGTTAATAAGTACTCGTAGGTAACAAGCGATCGACAACTGCGCTTTTAAGAATTCGGATTTGCTAGTTCTCAGACGACTGAGAATTTCTTAGGGCATCTCCACCGAGCCGACCCAAACGTGCGATCGAAACGGTCCGTTTCTGTCCGTTTGGGTCGGCCCGTGGTCACTTTGGGTAGTGGTCTGGCCTGTCCGGTCGACCGCGCACAAGTTGCCCGCTGATGTCCGTTTTAGCATTGACTTAGTCTCTCCGTTGGGTCAACCTTTGGAGCCCAAAGAATCTGCGAATGCATTTACAAGTCAAGGCGGAGTGATTGTTAGAGACACCGTCCCGATCACCATGCGAATTTGGAATAAGCCAGGAAAGAAAAAGGATCTAGCTGAGGCTAGTTTGTAGATGACAGAGCGAGAGATACGATGTGGAATTCTCTCATGACACATTTCACCCTACCAGTCTTGGAGACTGATGAGCTCACATAGCAAATGACGAGGAAAGTCAAGCACTTTGCTCTTAAGAAGATGGCCGAACTATTCAAGGAATGGAAAAAAAGATTGTACCACAAGTATGTCTTGAAGAAAAAACTCCTCCATTCACTGGCCCACTAGAGTTGCAACAGGATAACTAGGCCGCATTTGTGGAATACAAGACCTCGGCACCAGCTAAGCCAATGCCAGAAAAGAATAAGTTAAATGCAGCCAAAAAAATATCACCATCATATGGGCACAGGTGGCTACAGGAGTGCCATGCCTAAGTGGGATAAAGCTGAGGCTGACCTGGAAGCTAAAGGGGTCACTCCAGCTACGTCTCGTTGGCCCAGGAGGTCAAGAAATAGGGTACTCGGGCATGGGGCATCGTTAGACCCAGAAACAAGCGAGATTGTTGCAGCTGAAGAAGTTTCTTCACCCAAGAATGAACTTATTAAAGTGATAAAAGAGGTTGAAGAGGGAACGTTTGTTCCCGACAGAGAGAACGATGAACTGACAAAGGCTCTCGGGAATCCTGAAAAGGCTGGACGAACAAGAGGGTTCAGACCTTCTTATCCATGGCTTATCGGGTTTCCCGAGCACCTTAACACATACAGAAGCCGATCGAGAAAAATAAAGCGGCAAAAAGAGGAGGATATGGAGTGGTTCGCGAGGTTTGAAGCCATGCTGCAGGAGCATCGCCAAGAGCTTAATGAACTTAAAGGACTCCGACAGCAAGATCCTGCACCAGACAGTACGGTCGGCCCATCGGCACGGAAAAGCAGCGTGGCTTCCACGGAGGGCCACGGTAATGATGCAACGATGGATGTGTACCCCGTGGATGCAATTAAGGAGAAGACTAGTTGTGAGCTGCATGTTGAACTAAAGAATATATCCATGAAGGTGGCGGTCGGCTTTGCTTTACCTTCTGCATCGGGAGCGACCTACCATTGCAATCCGATTCCAGCTGGCTATGCTCATGTCGGTGTGGATGAAATTCAACCTATGTGTCAGTCACTACAGCTTGACATCCCTGGAGGTGAAGGGGAGACGACACTGGGAGAAGTCACGAGTGTCTTCATTCTTTGGAAAAAAGAATATAACAAGTTTCCAGGCTCGACACCAAGGCCACCTTCTCCACCGATAAACAATCCATCACCTCCAAGGCAACCGTCTCCTCCCAGTAAAAGTCCACCTCCAAGTCCACCTCCAAGTGCACCGTCTCCTCCCAGTAAAAGTCCACCACCTCCAAGTCCAATCCATGACCCCAACACGAGTCCATCTCAATCTACGCAGCCGCCTCTACCCACTAAGGGCCAAAAACGGAAGAATATCACCGCTCCATCGAGCGATAACCGACGCCCAAAGCGACAGTTGTCGCCCCTCCCAAGAGTACCGTTGGTTCCTCCCAAGAGGGCTTACGACCTAACCGATGAGGAGACCGATGCGGTCGTACGGGCCGAAGTGGATGCTCATTTTAAAAAGAAACAACCTGAGCCAGAGCTCCAAATAAAACCGGAAACCAAGGAGCACTTTAGGAAATTACTGACGCAGCCATCCCAAGCTCAGTTAAAAGCGCCAGATGACTATACACGATGTCTTCATAAGACACTGAAACAGAAGAGATCAAGCGGTAGAGGAAGCATCACAAAAGAGGTTCCCTAGCAGGGGGAACAAGCAAAACACGCGAGTGGTAGCGAAAGCATCAGAACGGACGTCCCCCAGCTGGGGAAACAAGCAAAACAATCGAGTGGTAGCCGAAGAACCAATAGAGACGTTCCCCAGCTGGGGAAACAAGCAAATCAATCGCTCCCCCTGCTCCAGGTGTAGATACCCGAACCTCAACTATATGAGGTAGAACCTATAGATCCAGAAACGGCTAAGATATTGGCCGAGCAATGTAATATGTCTATTCATGAAATTCTTCACGGCGATATGCCCAAGGCTGAGGTAGCACCCAAATTTGTTCACGGGGAGCCTCTGGTCAGTTCTGAGAGGCTTCGGGATATGCCAAGAAAAATGTCACGATTCCATGAATGGTACATGAAAGCATCAAAAGAACAACAATATTGGCTCATACTGGAAGTTCGAAAATCGCATTACTTCGCTGAAGACGAGGTCCCTGTTGAATTTACATAGTTATTTCAGTTATTCAATCTAAAGGAACTCGACAAAACTATCCTTAGTTCCTTTTGTCTATAAGTGATTACTTTATTTATGTAATTAAGTCTCTATCTCAGCTTGTTCAATTCATTGCCGGTAAGTATACTCACTATATTCTTTTATACGCTATATATAATGATGCAGAATGAAGATTCTCAATTGTAAAAGAAAGGCTATCAATGGATTTGGGTTCATTGACCCACATCAAGTTCATGGAGCTATACTAAAGGATAAGCCAGTGGAGACCGAGCACAACTTGTTCTGGTTTCTTACGAACCAGCATTTCTGTAATGAAATACTATTTCCTTACCACGACGGCAAGTGAGTTCTTGTACATATTAAATTTTGCTTACTCGATGTTTAGTGTAAATGATAAGTTACTGACGTGTGTAAACCTTGCGTAGGTACCAGTAGATTCTTCTAAGCATTTCAGTTGACTTGGGAAGTGTTCACATCATGAACTCACTAAACAAAGACATTGAAGACTACCGCAACATTATCGATGCGCTCTAGAGGTAATTTCAACCATTATCGTACTATATCGGTTTCTTTCGATCATTTTTTAGGATATCAAGTGGTTATTAACTCATACATTTATTTTCTTTGTCGGGTAGGATTTGGACACGGGTCAAGAACCATGTCCGCGGTCAATGGCGTGAGGAGCTATTTTTTAAATCGCTCTCGGTAAGTACTACGAGCTAAGTCCGCACATCTATTTAATTTTTGTTTATGTGCATTTATCATGCTAGAGTTATTATTTGATTGAATTCTATTCTTGTAAAGTGCGCGAGGCAGCCACAGGGGACTAATCTATGTGGATTCTACGTGTGCGAGTTCATTCGCATCACTATTGAGAAGCCCTCGGAAAATGTTCGAGTAAGTAAACAATATATTCACCATTTATTTTTATTACAAAAAGTTGTGTTGAGACTAATTCATACAATCTCCTTCTTTATATAGTTGGATGCGATGCGGGAGAAGCTCCTACCAGAGGAGCGCCTAATAGCAATCCAAGAGAAATTTGCTAGTTTTTTGTCGACGAGGTCATAGACCCACGCGGAGAATTCTCTCTACGTAGATCCTAAAGCATCCGTGTAATGATCTCCATGTAATCAAATAGACATGCTCTGGATCCGGTTGGAACTCCATGTATGCTTGTAAGAGAAATTATATTATATATTGCATCAATGTGTACAAGTACTGTGTAGTAGCGTTCTATATGTATACGAAAACTTGTTTCTAATGAAAACACAGAATGAAAAATAATTGAACACAAAACACAAAATGAAAAGAAAAACACAAAACCCTAAAACCCCATCTCCTGCCGCGGCAGCCAAATGGCCCAAAACGCTGCCGCGACAGGGAACATGTAGTCCCGGTTCGTGTTACGAACCGGGACTAAGTGTCCTGCCGCCCAGCGGGGCCACGTGGTTGGACCTCTAGTCCTGGTTCGTAACAGAACCGAGACTAAAGATTGGACCATTAGTCCCGCTTTTGCAGTCCCGGGTCGAATTCCGGAACTAAAGGTCTTTACAAACCGGGACTAAAGGATTGGTTTCTACTAGTGCATGCAAGTCATCGTGTGGTTTTTGGATGTTGAAGTATATCTTGATACTTATTATATGATGTATTATCGTTATTTTATCCGACATTTGTTTACTACTTTTATTGTTTTATATCTATTTTTGTAACTAAATATTATACATTTACTAGCACAAATGCCCGTGCGTTGCACCAGAAGAAAAAAAGCCAACGGTTATGATTCTCCAGAAAATAAGTTGTCGATGATACATCAGTGAGTCACAACCAACTGGTGAATGTAAGTGATGAAGCTAATTGTTTGTTGTCACAAACAGCTGCTCATGTGCTCTTATCCAGTACAGAGGAGTTGATCAGTTTTATGAGCAATCAGAGGCTAAGATAACCATGTCATACCTGACCTGAAATGCAGAGCGAAAGTGCTATGGACTTCACATAGCAATTCTGCACTGTCAATTCTATCAAAAAAGCATCTGTCACCTAACAGAGAAGAGCCCAAGTGCTCAACATGACATAATCTGCGCCCAGGCGATCGATCTCGGACTGAGAAGCTACATCCACATAAAGCATAGGCCTAATCCTCCGCCGCCCGTGAATTCCGCGTTGCCAAAAAAAAGAAACAGTACTTTGACTCATGGGTGACATGGTGGGTAAATGGCCCAAAATAGCAGGGGCAAAATGGTCCTAAAAAATACTGGTTGACAGAAGCGATCCTTCCTTTATTATTAGGTATAGCAGAAAAGCCCATTGCTACGGATTAACCAGCTAGACATCGTGCAGTAACTAAACTTTTAATTAAGGAAACAAACTTCATGCCTTTTACTACTCCCTCCATCCCGGTTTATTAGACTTGCACGTAGTTTAAGAAAATATTTGATCATCAATTTTAGCCAATAAATTATACAATATGTATCTCAAAAAAATACTATTGAAAACTTGTTTTGAATCCGATGGTATAATTTTTGTGACATATTATGCAAAATTTCTTGACAAAAAATAATGGTTAAAGTTATTCTTGAACTATGCGTAATAAACCGGAACGGAGGGAGTACCTCAACAGCCTCTCAGGTACCAGCGGTGGGGATGAGACGTGATGGCCGCAAGGTGCGTGGTGGCGATCTCTCGTGATGAGGTGTTAGTCCTGGCCAGACCAATCTTGTCATTTCTCGGTTGGCAGCCGTCCAGCGGCACCCTAGTACTAACCGCTTTGTTGACTGTAATTTTTACCGGCTTGGAATGAGTTGTGCAAAATTCGGCCTTTTGGATTTTTATTGAAACAAAATGTGTGAAAAACATAGGCTGGAATTAGTACCATATACTCCCTCCGTTTTAAAATAGATGTCTTAGGTTTGTTAAATTTTGGATAAATGTATGTGTTAAATAGTGTCTATTCGTCCAAATTTTGATAAATCTAAGAGATTTATTTTGACGGAGGGAGTAATATTATTTGAGCCATAATGAGGGAGTAATATTATTTGACCCATAATTTTTGACGTAAGTTGTATCATGCGCTTAATTATTTGTCAGCGGAAGCTGGATACTCGTTGGATGAGATGGGCCAGGAGGAAAGGGTCGGAAAGCCAGAAGGCACATGCGAACCGAACCAAGGAAAAAGGAGAAAATCCCACCTTATCTGTTCGTCCGGTCATCCCCACGACCCGTATCTGCACCTCTCCCGAGTCTCTTCCCAAGTTTCCTTGTCACCGCCGCCGCTGCCAACTTCCCCGGCGCGGCTCAATTCCTATCCTCCCCCGTCCGGGACCACCGGATTCCTCGCCACCAGCCGCATTGGCCCCAACTTCCATGCCCCACTACTTCTTCATTCAGGGGGGGGGGGGGGGGGCTAGCCTCCCCCCCCCGCTCGCTGCACCAGGAGCTCCGCACCCCGCAACCATGTTTATTGCCACTCTCTGCTAGCATCCCCTCTGACGAGGGACGATTGGAGCTCGTGCGCCTCCTCCTCTGTGCCTTAACTCCGTGCTTAGCTCTCTCCCGCAGAGCACCGAGCTCTGCGCCGCCATTCTCTGTCTCTCTCCGTGCGCTGCCGCCTTCTGTTCTGTCTCACCGGCGAGCCCCCTCCTCTCTCGGTCCCCGTCGTCCCCAAGTTCGCGCCGCGGCCGCCGGCGAGCCCCTTCCTATCGCGGTCCACGTCGTCCCCAAAGCTCGGCCCGCTCGGCTCCCTGCGTCGCCCTTCTCTCTCTCTCGCTCTGGATGCGGGCTACCCGCCCTCTGTTCTGTCCTGGCCGGCGATCCCTTCCTCTCGCCTCCGACCGAGGCTGCTGCTCCACCCTCTGTTCTGTCCCGGTCGGCAAACTTTCTTGTTCAGTTCTATCTCACATCAACATCCTGTTGCTTGGCTTATTGACAGCCGATCTGTGCAGGTATATAAACAGGTGAAATTTGCTGTGAGGAAGCAGGGTGGGACTATTATTAATTCAAAATATACGAGACAAAGGAGGGTCGCTTCGGTCTCGGGCCAACAAAGGACGATCGTTGTCGGGCCAACAAAGGGCCGCTGCTAGGTTCTGGCCAACAAATGACAGGGAGACGGCGACATGGGGACGGATCTTTTTTACTTATCGGACGCGGAGACGAATCGTTTTTTACTTACCGGTTTCTAGGGTGGATAATATTTGCTAACTTGTAGGAGTAAAAGAGTCCAAAAAAGTGTTGGACCAGAAGAAACAATCCGTCCTTTATTATTAGGTATAGATATGCTTATAAGTTTTATGTGAATACATGTTGGAGGGTTGTATGTTACACGCGATCATGTGGTTGGGCACAAGACACATTTAACTTAAGTGCCTCGCTAAAATGCTAGCTAAAGAGAAAAAAGAAACTTAAAATAGATGTTTTAATTGTGAATTACTATAAAACGTGCGGTGCACGTGCATGCTTACTAGTGTACTCCTTTACACTCGATACTCAAGGCCGCTGTAGTTGCTGAAATAGAGTGAAGTGAGCCCACCGTCACTAAATCTTTTAGATTATTGCACTTTGGTCTTTAGCACTATCAATGAAGCTAAACATGAACCAGCACACCCTATCCTGAAATTCACCTCTAGAAAATGATAATCTCTTAAAGGAAAACACTACTAGCTGAGAAGGAGTGTACATCAAAATTAGCGTACTACTACCTCTTAAGAGGCAAGAGAACAAAGCTTGTCGCCCCTGAATTTTTTATTTGTGATGAACTGGAGAGCCATCTTTGGATCTCAGGATTCACGTGCTCATCTAACTTCCTGTTTCCTCCGTCGATATGCATTTCTTCAAGAGCTATTGCATGTTCAGCGAAGAACTTTATGAGCTTGACACCAAGACAGTTGGACCCCTCTAGCCGGAATTGCAAGCCCACTCTCGTGAGAGAGTTCTGCAAGCATTCGAACAGGTGGCACTGACTCAAGGTAGGGATTTCACAAACCTGGTCGTACTTAGCACCGTCGTCATCCTGCGAAATTGTGGTTGTCTCAGAGCAACAACGGTCGAGATGATGAATGGACTTGTCGAAATCGGATCTGAATTTCCTTTTGAGGAATTCTTCTGCCCAGCGCTGGTCTTTGGGGACGTGGTGGTGCTGTGCGGTGAGGTTGATCCGGAGGGCAGAGAGCACCGGGCAGCAGCGCAGCAGGTTCCCGATCGCGACTCCCGCGGTCTTGCCCCTCATCCTGTGCGTTCCTTGGAGCTCGAGGCGCTGGAGGCGGCGGAATGTCGGAAGGAGCTCGGTCTGCCGTGCGTCGCTGAGGACAGCGATGTCCTCGAGGTGATTCACCCTCAACCTCATCTCCTTGGTGCTGGTGAAGCTCCGAGCGAATTGCCAGAAAGTTGCTAAGTCAGTGTTTCGATCGTTGGCTCTGTTGTAGTCGTCGCGAGAAAATTGCAGGTCAACTTGTTCCAACTCCGGCGGCGCAGCCTCGGCGCATGGATCACCATATCAATGAGGGCGTCCCGCTTTTCATTCCGGTAGCCCGCATAGCCATACCGATAGTCGCCATGGTCCTTCTGTTAGATAGATCTCTAACGTGACTGGGCCCAACGGCCCAGCACGCCCCCCCTAACTGCGCCCTGATCGGGGGCGCTCATCCTTATCTGGGATGGTGGGCCCCTGTCGCCAGCGCTATATAAAGTGGTGGGGAGCCGGCAGCACGATTGACGAGGTTAGCCGTGCCCTAGCCGCCCCACCTACAAGCCAATCCGATCTAGGCTAGCGCTGCGCCGACGGGAAGCTCCACCGCCGCCTCTCTAGCCACACGCTCGCCACCCTTCCCCCCTTTCCACCAATGGCCAACGACGGAGGTTCTAGCTCCGGCGCCGGTTCGGGCATTCCCTCTGGCTCTTGTCTGTCGAGCCAGAGAGCAGGTAGAGCGCGTCTCTATTCTCTCTCTCCGTTCTTGATCTACAAAGGTGATGTTTTTAGTGCTACTATTAGATCTAGACTAGATCTGTGGTAAAGGTATTTTAACATTGGTATCAGAGCCACGTTTTAGTTGCTAGATTTTACAGTGCCCCTTCTTTGTAGAAAGTAAGAGTTCAAAAGGAAAGAGTTAGATCCAAAGTGCGCCTGCCCCGTGGCCGCGCCGTTCCTCTCGATCTAGATGGGTATCCATTATGGAGACATCTAGAAGAAGAACACACCCTTCGGGGCAAAGCTAAACCCTAGATCTAAAACCCCATAGATCCCCAAAGAAAAGAAAATCAAAAAAAAAGGGAGTCCACTCCGGCCATCTTGACGACGGTGCACCCACCCTCGGGTTGATGCACACATCGGCAAGGAGCAAGGTGGGGGGCGCCGCCGCATTTTTCACCATGGACCAAACAAAAAAAAAGGGGAGGAGCAAAAGGCTCCACCGCCGCCCCTCTTGACGGTGGTGCGCCCACCCTCGGGTGGACGCACCGCCGGCAAGGAGGGCGGGGGGGGGCCATGGCTCACGAAGAGGAAGAGGGAGGGGCACGCGGAAACGCGGCCTCCTCGCCTCGGACCTCCTCGCGGAGGAAGAGAGGGAGGGCGCTGGAAGCGCGCCTCCTCGCCGGCCGTTTCGGAGAGGAGAGGCGAAGGCGGCCGCCTCACCTCGGCCTCCGGCGGGCCACGCCGCCGCGCCACGGGTGGGGACGTGAGGAGGAGGGAGGGGCCGAAGCCACCTCGCCGGCTTCCCCACGCGCCGCCACACCGCCGCCGGCGGAGGACACGGCGACCACGCGGGGACAGGCGCGCCAGGGCCGCGCGGTGCACGCGCCGCCGACGCGGGGCCGCCGACCCGAGGGACGCGGAGCCGCCGCGGTCGACGGGCGCGGGACGCGGTGAAGGCGCGGAGGAGCGGCGAGCACGCGGTGACCACGCGGGGCGGCCGCGCGCGGGACGCGGCGCCGCCGCGGTGGCCACGCGGGTGAGGGGCAGGGGAAAAAATGATTAGGGTAAGGGGAGGGTCGGCGGCTGGGTCTTTTATAACCCCGAAGAGGGCGGCCGACCGTCGGATGTAGGGTTGCGCGCGTGGACGGCCAGGATGGAGCCGGTCATGGCGGCGGGCGGGCAGCGGGCCAAGCAGGCCCCGGCTGGCTGCTATGGGCCAGGCGGCGGCGACATGGGCGACGGATAGCATGCGGATGGGCCTTGGGTCACTTGCTGGCGGCTCCTGCTGTGCTGGCAGCAGCAGATAACTGCAGGCCGCCTGTTTGGCCCAGTAGGGCATGTATTTTTTTTTAACAGTTTTATTTTTTATTTTTTTACAGAGTTGTTTTTTAATGTTTTTTGCTTAGTTTTAAGCAAATTTTTGCATAGTTTTCTCTAGTCTTTTTACTTTTAAGTATTTTGTGACTAGAGAACGTTACAAAGGCAGAATTTTTCTGCAAAGTATGAGTTTTTAATGAAAGTTTCCGCTGCAAATAGTTCTTTTACATTGCAAATGCATGGTTTAAAATTGCATCAAATGCAATAAAAGTTGATTAAATCTTGACATAAAGATGTGATTAAAGTGATTATGCCTCATGCTATTAATTGACCAACGTTATTAATAATCATGACCATAATCTTTTCCTATTAAGTATTAAAGGTGCATTTAAATTTATTTCTGCCCAACGGTGATGTAATTTTAAATAGCACGAAACGATTGCATGCTTAATTTATACCAACGTTGAATTAACGCATACAGTTGTTTTCCTTGGTGATCTCATATCTTTTGTGATTTTCAGGAGGTCTCAACCTCATGGCATGTTTGAAGGACATCCCGCTCCTAAGGGGGGACAACTACTCCGAATGGAGGAAGAAAGTTGACTTAGCGTTCGTATGCGCCGAAGTGGATTGGGTGGTTGACACCAAGCAACCAGTCAAGCCCGCTGACCCGGTCAGGGGGGGCGCTGAGGAAAGTGCTGAATTTGAGAAAAGGAAGAGGGACCATGCTCCATTGGAGCTGGCCTACTCTATTGATAACCACAAATGGGTGAACGCCAACAAGAAGTGTCTGGCCTTCGTAAAGAACACAATTGAGAACGCAATAGTGGGCTCAATTGGAGAGTATACTGTGGCAGTATCTCGCAAGATAAAGAGCCAGCCATCGCTCTTCAAAGATATGCACCAAATTGTTAAAGCAGCTGGTTACTGAAAAGTATACGGGAGGACCCCACGGAATAAGAGAGCACATCTTGAGGATGTCAAACATGGCAGCGAAGCTCAAGCCCATGGATGAGGACCTCGAGCTAAAGCCAGCACTCTTGGTGCACCTTGTGATGGCCTCACTTCCACTGCATTTTTAAAAGTTTGTAATAAACTATCATATGTCCCCTAAAAGTGGGACATAGAAAAGACCATTGGGATGTGCTCCCAGGAAGAGGAAGGCTGAAAGCCCTTCACGGCGTTCTCCTCAACTTCGTGAAGGACAACAGAAGAGAGGCTTCACAGCGCAACCATGGTGGCTCACCCTCCAAGCCCCATGGCAAGGGTCCAATGCAGCACCAAGACCAAAGATCACCACCCACCCTCGGGAGAAGGATCACATCATCGTAAAAGTCGGACCACTACAAGAAAGACTGCCCGATTTGGCTAAAGTACATCATGGCCAAAAATGGTAAAGATATTGTTTCTTTTGTTAATGAATCTTTGTATGAAAAGTTTACTAGATCCACTTGGTGGATTGATTCTGGAGCAACTGTTCACGTTGCCAACTCTTTACAGGGGTTCCATTCGACAAGGACCACGCCAAGAAGAGAAAGACACATTGAAGTGGCGAATGGAATAGAAGCAGAAGTGGAGGCCATTGGTGACGCCCTCCGAGCCGGCGATGGCTCTTTGCTTTTGCTCAAAGATGTGCTTTTCGTTCCTTCATTACATAGGAATTTAATAAGTGTTTCCTGTTTGGACAAAGATTCTTACGAATGTTATTTTGGAAATGGCAAGTGTGCCATTTGGTTGAAAGACAAATGTGTGGGTGTTGCTACATTATTTGATAAGTTATATTTGTTATCCCTGCATGAGAAAGTTCTTTCTGTGTGTGATGTGAATGAAAAAGTTTCCTTGTCGAACAAAGAACAAAAGAAAAGAAAGCGAACTCTTGACTCATCGAAACTATGGCACTGCAGACTAGGCCATATTTCGAGGGGAAGAATAGAAAACCTCGTTAAAAATGACATTCTTCCTCCGTTAGAGTTCTCCGACATAGAACAATGCATAGATTGCATTAAAGGAAAGTATGTCAAACAAATTAAAAAGGGTGCAAACCGAAGCATAGCTACACTAGAAATAATCCACACGGATATTTGTGGACCGTTTCCGGTGAAAAGTGTGGATGGCTATGATTCATTCATAACATTCACGGATGATCACTCCCGGTATGGTTATATTTATCCAATCAAAGAAAGATTTGAAGCGTTGGATAAATTTAAAATTTTCAAAGCTGAAGTAGAAAATCAGCACGATAAAAGAATCAAAGTAGTTCGGTCCGATCGTGGGTGGGAGTACTACGGTCGGCATACTCCATATGGTCAAGTACCAGTACCCTTTGCACGGTTCCTGCAAGAAAATGGAATAGTCGCCCAGTATTCTATGCCAAAGTAACCTCAGAAAACGGAGAGAATGAAAGGCAACTGCACCCTTATGGATATGGTGCGCAGCATGATGAGCTATTCCACCCTCCCATTGGGATTGTGGATGGAGGCGCTTAAAACCGCCATTCATATTCTCAACAGAGTACCAAGTAAGTCGGTGCCCAAAACACCGTATGAATTGTGGACAGGCAGAGTCCCCTCTCTGCACCACTTGAGGGTCTGGGGGAGCCCAGCTGAGGCAAAAGTTTTCAATCCAAACATCACAAAGCTAGACCCCAAAACAGTATCTTGCCATTTTATTGGCTATCCAGATAAGTTCAAAGGCTATCGTTTCTACTGTCCCAACAGATACACAAAGTTTGTAGAAACGAGACATGCAGTCTTCTTGGAGGACAAATTGATGAGGGGGAGCACGGTAGCTAGGCAAATTGATCTTGAGGAGAAGAGGGTGCATGCACCTAATCCGATGATTCAGGAGCCATTTTTCTCGCTACCTGTTGTGCCACCATCTACAACCCCTGAGGTTATGGTGCGGCTGTTGTGACTCCACGTGACAACAATGGGCGAAAGTTCGAACCATCCATCAGAGCCACCGAACCTTTGTTGAGCACGAAAGGGAGCCAGAACGGCCACCTCGTAAATGTGCGAGCCCTGTGCAAGAAATGAACAAGAGTCGATGAACTCACGGTCTAAAAGAGAACGAAGACCAGCCATTTCCAAAGACATCTACAAAGTTTACAATGTAGTTCATATGGAGGGCGATCCTACCTCATATGAAGAAGCCATGAGTAGCCCTCACTCAGCCAAGTGGGTGGAGGCAATGGAAGATGAAATGAAATCGATGAGTTCCAACAATGTTTGGGACTTAGAGGAAATTCCCAAAGGAGCCAAAACAGTAGGATGCAAGTGGGTCTACAAAACAAAGTATGACTCCAATGGGAATGTAGAAAAGTACAAAGCTAGACTCGTGGCAAAAGGCTTTACGCAAAGAGAAGGCGTAGACTACAATGAGACTTTCTCTCCGGTCTCCTGTAAGGACTCCTTCAGAATCATCATGGCACTAGTTGCACATTTTGATTTAGAGTTACATCAAATGGATGTCAAGACGGCATTTCTAAATGGAGATTTAGAAGAAAATGTTTACATGAAACAACCCAAGGGTTTTTCATGGAGGGGAAGGAACATATGGGATGCCGTCTAAAGAAATCCATTTATGGGTTAAAGCAAGCCTCTAGGCAGTGGTATTTAAAGTTTAATGATACCATTAAAAGATTTGGATTCAAAGAAAATGTTGAGGACAATTGCATTTATGCAAAGTTCAAAAATGGGAAATATATTTTCCTAATTCTATATGTGGATGACATTCTGCTTGCTAGCAGTGATGTTAGTCTACTACTAGAAACAAAGAAGTTCTTGTCATCAAACTTTGACATGAAAGACCTTGGTGAAGCCTCTTATGTTTTGGGCATAGAAATTCACCGAGACAGAAAGAATGGAGTGTTAGGACTGTCACAGAAAGCGTGTGAAAAGATTTTAAAGAAATACAATATGCATGCGAGTAATTCAACACCTGCTCCCATAGTCAAGGGCGACAGTTTTGGGAAATCCCAATGTCCAAAGAATCAATATGAGATCGATCAAATGAAGTCAGTACCATATGCTTGACTGTTGGAAGCTTACAAGTATGCACAAGTGTGCACTCGCATACGACTTAGCATTTATCACCGGGGTACTCGGTAGATATCAAGAGAATCAGGCATAGAAACCGGAAGATGGTAAAGAAAGCTTTGCGTTATGTGCAAGGCACAAAAGGCCTCATGCTAACATACAGAAGATCTGATTCCCTAGAGATAAAAGGGTATTCAGATGCAGATTTTGCGGGAGATAAAGACGACCGAAAGTCCACGACAGGGTATGTCTTTACTCTCGCAGGAGGTGCTATTTCGTGGAAAAGCGCCAAACAGTCGATAGTTGCATCATCTATGATGTATGCAGAATTCATAGCATGTTATGAGGCCATGGGACAGGCGTTATGGTTAAAGAAATTCTTACCCGACTTGAAAGTGGTTGACTGCATCAGCAGGCCACTAAAGATGTACTGTGACAACGAGCCCGCAATATTCTATGCTCACAACAACAAGTCGAGTAATGCTTCAAAGTCTATAGATATAAAGTATTATGTTGTGAGCATATAAGGACAAAGGATATGCTTGCGGATCCGCTAACGAAAGGCTTACCACCCAATGTGTTCAAGGAACACATAGCCGGCATGGGTTTAACAGCAAGCCTATGATTCCTGGACTATAGAGGCCCAAAAGTAACAGGATTTGTTTCAAAACATGAAGGTATATAGTGGCCGTCTGATTCTATCGGCAATTGAGCTGGGTCGATGAAACATGCTCTATGTGTCATTCTGTGATGAAATAAGTAAAGAACAAGGTTAAAAGTAAAGTCGAGATCTAGGGGGAGAATGTTAGATAGATCTCTAACGTGACTGGGCCCAAAGACGCTTCTAATCGCCCTGATCGGGGGCGCTCATCCTTATCTGGGATGGTGGGCCCCTGTCGCCAGCGCTATATAAAGTGGTGGGGAGCCGGCAGTACGATTGACGAGGTTAGCCGTGCCCTAGCCGCCCCATCTACAAGCCAATCCGATCTAGGCTAGCGCTGCGCCGACGGGAAGCTCCACCGCCGCCTCTCTAGCCACACGCTCGCCACCCTTCCCCCCTTTCCACCAATGGCCAACGACGGAGGTTCTAGCTCCGGCGCCGGTTTGGGCATTCCCTCTGGCTCTTGTCTGTCGAGCCAGGGAGCAGGTAGAGCGCGTCTCTATTCTCTCTCTCCGTTCTTGATCTACAAAGGTGATGTTTTTAGTGCTACTGTTAGATCTAGACTAGATCTGTGGTAAAGGTATTTTAACACCTTCTCCTCCTACTTGCAGCTGTCGAGCACGAGTACGGTGGCCGCCGGGCATCGGAGGCCACGGGGCGCGGCTTCTTTGCACGCTGGAGAGGAAGCATCTTCGTCGTCTTCTTCCTCCTCACCATCGTCGTGGTCCTCCTCCTCCTCCTGCATGTACCAGCCCCCGCCGTACCCCTGCACATCCATATTGTACCCCTGTCTGTTTTGTGACGGTTCATCCTTGGTTGCGTCGATGATGACAGACTCGAGGCGGAGGACGGCGAGCGTGGGGGCAGCGTCGATGACGCGTTGGAGAGAGCCTAGGTGCTGGGCGCAGTGGCGCAGCCGTAGAGACCACAAGTGCGGGAGCACGACCGTACCGGCGACCCGCTGGCAGAGGCCACTGCAGTTGGTGAGCTCCAGGACGCGGAGGGTCTCCCACGGCAGCGCATCGAGGGTGACCATGTACAGGCCTACCCGATTCTGGAAGGTCTCTCCGTCATAGTCCTCGTCGCTGCTCCACTCCTCGGCAACCATCTGGAGCCGGAGCTCCTCGACGTGGCGCGCCCCCTGGTGGGAGAGCACGGCGTCGACCAGGTTTCCGTCCTTCTCGCCGTAGCGGTTCACGAAAGAGCTGATCCAATCGTGGCGGTCAGACTCGAGGCGTAACGTGAGTCTCCTGACGTGGTCGACGTCAGCAGCGGCGTCGAGCGCCGCTACGGCCGCGGAGAAGAAGGCGCTGCGCCGGGAGGAGAAGCCGGCCTCGTCTCCTAAGAGCGTAGCCATGTAGCTGTCGTCGTAGGTCTCCACGCGCGTGACGCGCGTCTCGAGGTTTACGGCGCCCGAGGAGAGCCAGAGCGGCGCGCGCCATCGCCGCGAGAGCGCCGTCGTGGAGGCGGCCTCCTTGAGTGGGGCGAAGTGGAGGACGCGGCGGAGGAGGTCATCGGGGAGTTCGGAGAGGCGGTCCTCGCCACCGGGCATCGTGTCTACGTCGGCGGCGCGATCGAGAGGATAAGATGCGATCTCGGTCTTTATGGATTCAGGGTATATCCGTATATATGTACATACGTGAGTCTCGGTTCGAGTCTTCAAGGTATACACCAGACGATCTGATTGAGCTGCAAACTGATCGGGTGTCTTTTTCTTTTGGAAAATGATACACCTTCCCCGGGGATCGCGCGTTTCCATCCCCTGGTGGACGGCAAGAGTCAGAAAGCAGGCCAGGCCTAGCACGACCACGCGCAAGTCCCGCATGACCACAAATCCTTCTCCAATCTTATCTTTCTGGTATCTTTTTTTCTCCCAAATAAACTGATGATGACAGCCGCCGCCGGAGACTGCACGCGCGCTGCCGCCGCCGCAGACTACATGTGCCGCCGCCGAAGGTCCGTGCCCACGCGCCGGTCGCCGGTTCCTGTACGCGCGCCTGTCGCCGGAGGTTTGCGTGCGCCGCCGCATGTTCATGTCGCGCACCGCCACCGGAGATTGCACGTGCGCCACTGCCGGAGACTCCACGCGCCGGCGCCGGATCTCCGCCGGCCAGCTACTTCGCGGAGCCGCCGGATCTCCATGGCCACGCAACTCCTTCCCTCGCCGGAAGCCGCTGCCGTCGGATCTCCGCGGCCACCGGAGCTCGCCGCACCTCTCCTTGCTCTCCGGTGTCGCCGACCGAGACGGCCAACCTCCATCTCCGGCGACGGCATCGACGACTGCGACGGTGGTCATCCATCTCCATCTCCCGTGTTGACGAAGCCGGCGATGCTAATGTCCCCACGGGTTTGGTACATGCAGCCACTGGGAGTGCTACCCAAGGCCACCGACGCTGCTACATACAATGTCAACATATACTACATGCAGTCGACGAAGGTGCTACATGCGGGTGCTGGCGGTGCTAGTTTTTCTACAAATCTCCGGTGCTACAAGTGGGCGATATCTCCGGCGAAGCCTTTTTTTGCTACAGATGTTGAACTTTTTTGCTACATCTCTTTTCTAGTTTTGCTAGAATAGTGTAAAGTTTCTGCTACAGTATCTCTAGCAAGGTCTTCCGGCGAAAGTCTCCGGCGAGATCTCTGGCGAAGTCCGGTTTTTGCTACATTTGCTGAACTTTTTTACTATAATTGTATCGTGGTTCTGCTACAACAGGTTAAAATTTCTGCTACGATATCTTCGGCGAAATTTTTGCTACATGGTCGCCGGCGAAAGTCTCCGGCGAGTCTCCGGTGAGATCAGGTTTTGCTACATTAGTTCAACTTTTTTGCTACACGGTCGCCGGCGAGATCTCCGGCGAGGTCCAGTCTGTATTTTCTGAACTCAATCGTTTTTTGCTACATGTAGCAAAAGCGGGACATTATGTAGCAAAGCGGACGCCAGAAGAAATGTGACCAGAATTAGACGCGTGTCAGAAGAACCTGGGGATCGAAAATTTTGATCCCTGGGGACACGTAGCATCGCCCTTTTCTTTTTCGTTTTGTATTCTTTTCGGCCTGGTGCTTTTAATGTTTTCGAAAACAATTTCCTTTTGGGTGATATCTTTGTCCGGACATGTTTTGTCGTGTTTGAGAGCAACTGGTGTACGTGCACGCGCACGTCTCAATCAATGAAAGAGTGATTTTGTAAAGAGCACACCTGCTTCTTCTCAGCGCAGGCTGACCCTCCTTCACTTCCGCCTCTCAGGTAAACCCAGTGCCACCGGTCACCCGACGAGCAGAATCGTGACTCGGATGGTTCAGACTGGTTCAGGATTAATGGGGGCAGAGCTATTCGGTTAGGTGCCTTTTTTGTCTGAGAGCTAAGTGGGCTAGAAATGGCTCGCCGATGGCGCTCTTCCCTTCTCGCTCTGTGCGAGAATCAGGGGATCGCATCACCCTCACCACGGGTATTTTTGTTTTGATTCGGACTTTGGGCCGTCATGGGCCTATTGGATACACCAAAACGACAAGCTCGTTAGAGGTGTCTGAGATCGCGCTGGAGATAGTAAGAAGGCCTCTATCTAAATCGAGAGGGAGCGCAGAGGTGCTATCGCATCTCGAGTCACTGTTCAACCACTTGTCGGTTTCTGGCGGTAGGGCTCCAGACAGAGATGCGGCGAGAGAGAGAGCGATGATGAGACGGGGGGGTCGACTTGGATCTTAGTGAAGGGAAACTCGGGTTGGCTGATGGTACGCTTGCAGCTGGGAAACTCAGGTACAAGACAGGGGGATATCGAGGAATTTCATGAATTTCCAAGTCATTTGTCAAGGCGGCTCCACAATTGAACAAGTGGCCATGAAGATTGTAAGGGAGACAAAGCTAGCAAGAATAAAGGTGTGAGTTGTTGTTCACATGAAGATCCCTGCATCAACAAGAGTGACAACACCTGACCTGCTTTTCTATAATGCAAGGTTCAAGCTGGAGGAAGTATTGGAAGAAGGCTGGCTGAGAGATGAGTCCATGATACATATCCAGGAACGAATGGAAGAGCAGATCATGGATGCTACAGAGAAAGAGAAGTGAGTCAGAGGAATGGAAATGAAAAATGGCATTGAAACCCTAGGGACAAAATGCTGACGGGAGCAGACCTCTACAAGCTAGTGCAGCACTAAAAAGCACTATAAAAGAGATCTCTACAACTAAGGGAACATGATGAGATCGATGCGAATAACATGAACAAGCATCATGTCACGAAAAAATATAAAAATACGCATCATATCCTCTATTTGCGGATTTTTATGATTTGCTATTAAAATATAAAAATCAAACGGTAAACTGCAACATGCAGAAACGACATCTCTTTTAATCACGAAATTAATGAAAAGCTTCCATTAATATATTATAAAAATCTCACAAAAATATTCTGCAACTTTAAGGTATCAAATATCCTAACCTAAGAAAAATAAAACAGCCATGATACATGATTTGTTATGGTCGAAGGGCTAATACGAAACGATGTCCTAACAAGGACTAGATGGTGGACATAAATCTAACTACTCTTGTACTCTTGAAGTAGACCAAGATCTTCTCGCTTGCAGTAGGACACGAGTGTTCATTGTTGGTTTTTTTTGTCTTTGGCATAAATTTATGCCAAGGACACCTCTAGCATCAATGTAGCTATGTGAATGTCCTTGGCATAATTTTTTTGTCTCTTGCAACAATCATGTCATCTTGATCAAAAAGCTCATGGGTAAGTTCCACCATGCCAATTTTCAACTTCTCAATCTGCTTTTTCAGCTCCTTGTTCTCCTTCTCCAAATCAGCAATATTGTCTCTCATCTATTGCATGTTATGGTCTTCCAGCTATCATTTAAAGGAGGAAATAGTGAGGAATCGAATTGATAATGATTACTAGAAATAAGTGTATGAAGAGAAAGGAGACATAATGAAATAAACTATTTAATTTCTATGGCTTTCTTAATCCAATTCTAGATCACGATCCTACACCCAACACACCGCTCCGATACCATCTGAAGCGGCCTCACCTGATAAAATTGAGTTCCTATGTATAGTGTCAATTCCTGGATCATTTCATCCACGCACATAGTTTCGATAGATATCAAATAATTTAACAATGTATCATTATTAGAAAGCATGGTCTAGAGTTTTCAATTATTACAAAGTGCTTAGATCAAGGCAAGCTCAAATAGTTCAATAGCTCCATCTTCAATTTTGCCACGTGCGAACAAATGCCTAGTGGAGTCTCGCAACCTAAGCGATCTCTCTAAATCAGAACACCTGCAACAATTGGACCAATATTTGAAATGTATCGGCAAGTGGAGCTAAAGAGAATTAAATCAAACATAGCAACTACATGCTTATTTTTGCTAGGTGGAGCTTGGATTATCTGTGGAAAGCAATAACAAACTTTATCCTATCATTTTATCAAATTGCTTTTATTCACACAACCCAACCAAGTTCACCCAAGTTTTAATAAATTAAGAAATTGGGATGAGCAAGAAACATGTCATAACCTCTAAATCTAGTGGCTCAAATTGTCTATAACTAGGGATACAACTAAGTATTCAGTTTGACACTCTGCAGAGGTTTGTACACTTTAGCCATGTGACTTAGTCAACCTTTTTTACCACTACACTCATTTTGAGTCACTGTCAGGAGAAGCGCAAGACAAGACCATTTGGGATGTAGCTCCCCAAACCAGAAACTCACTAGTCCAACCTAACAATTAAACTACATATCTAGATACGTGGGTTCAAGTCACCACAAGCTTCTAAGTCAACCTAACCACCCATAACTTATTGGCACATGGTTGGACACTTAAGATACCAGATAAAGAAACTAATATTTTCTCCAGAAACCGGGGTGGTCATGCACATGTGATATACATAAGTAACCACTCAACATGATCCTATCATTAGCCAATTCACGTAGGAGATTTATTAATTAACTTGTTAGTTTTTAAAAATAACAAATGCTTTAGAAAACATCTTTATCATGATATGAACCTAGCCCCGTCTAAAATTGGCATAGCTAAGCATATCTACACATATGATGGCGCGACTATCAAGAATTACTAATGCAAGACATGGGTCATAGCATAGCATAAATAACACATGCAATCTACAAAAATAGAAACTACAATGCGAAAAATAATAGACATTTATGATAGCCCACTTGCCTTGATTGTTGTAGTGGTTCACAAAATCGTCACCGTCACAAGGATGTTTAGATAATACCAAAATAAATAACAACACGGTCAAACATATGCACAATGCACGCATGACTATTTAGTAAAAGCTATAATAGTATTATTTAGTTCTTTGAACATTGTAATTAACAGATGATGCATGAGAAAAATATTTAATGCATAAAACAAAACAGTTACTAAAATAGATAGATATAATAGGGTTTATTTCACATTAATCAAACTTCTATTAAAATTGTGGAATTAAATGGTGAACTAAATAGCAGTGGATAGGAAATTTGATTTAGAAGCAGATGCGAAAGGATCCTTGTTAAAATAACTTATAGAACTTTTTCTATAATTAAAATACTACAATTAAAATCTTAAATTAAATACAAATTATTCCTTGGTAAAAGTTAGATATGATTGCATATTTGTGTTCTCCACAAAATTAGGAACCCTATACTATTTACATTTGTCTAATCTATATTTAATTTCCTATGAATTTTACAAGATCTGGATAATTTCTGGCTATTTTAAATACTTAAAATCGATTGAAATGGACGAATCCAAGTAAGCGTTGACCATTGACGTGGCAGACACGTGGCGGTGATGAGTAAAGCCACGCGGCACAATACAATTGGAGGGTACTGATTCAGTACATGATCTAATCTAAGCCGTAGAAATTAGATCACATGAATTTGGGCGGTTCCCGGCGGCAGATGGTGGTCCACTGCGGCAGACGGCTCGGTGGTCGGTGGAGGCAGCTTTCCGACAGTCTCGTGTCCTCCTTGCGGTCACGAACATCCCCTCAGCGGCGACCATCTCATCCTCGAACGAAGGAGACAAGTGATTGCTTCCACTCGGCTCCGGTGAACTCCGGTGATGAATTGTCGGTCGAAGACTGTGTTATAGAGGGAGCAAAATAGATGATAAGAAGTGGAAGTAATTAAACAAGGAGGAGAATACAGTTGAAAAAAGGGGTATGAGGGCTCCGGTTTGATGTTGACCTTCACCTCTTGAAGCTCTTGCGGAAATTGTCCGGCAAGATCAGAATCGATCTCGATTCCATCGATCTATGATGGTTTTGCTCGAGATATTTTAGGACAAAAGGGGACGGGGACGGGGTATTGGGAGGGACAACGCTTGGTTGAGGTCCAAGAAATCGATTTGGATTCGGATGTTTCCCCGGCCACAGTTTGGCCTCGATGTCTCGTGGTCGTCGTAGTCTCCTAGAGATGACGGTTGACAGGTTGGTCCCACTTGTCCATGGCTTAGGGGAGGTGGACACAGCGCTGGCTTCTACTGGGATGATGGCGGGCGTGCGGTAGCCAGCACTAGCTGGGATGGGCTGGCTCGGCCGACGTCCTTTTTTTTTTTTTCTTTTCTAGTTTCCGGAGTTCTTTTTCAGATTTTGATTTAAAACTCTAAACTAAGCAAAACGAGTTTGTATGAATTGTAAAATCCAGTACTTTGTCATAGTACATTTAGGTATAGTATTTCTATCCAACAACAAGTGGGAATATATATTTCGCATGCATTCACTAGTAGAAAAAGAGCCTTTCATTCGGAGTATTTGTCCCGGTCGCGCCACGAATCGGGACTAATGCCAGCATTCATCCCGGTTCGAGCGGCCGGAGCGTCGCACGGGAGCCGAGAGGTATACGTCCCGGTTCGTAAAGGAGTATTTGTCTCGGTTCTTATTACGAACCGGGACTAAAGATCATGCGTCAGACACGTGGCCTGCTGCACACCTTTAGTCCCGGTTCGTAATACAAACCTAGACGAATATTCCGCCTAATAAATACGCTGCCCCGACCCCTCTCTCTGTTTTTTCTTGGTGGAAGGTGTGAGGTGTGTGGCAGTTTTTTTTCATTTCCACATTAGGTGTTCGATGAAATGCCTGAGAGAATGATGCCGCTTGATTTCACACAAAACAAAAATGATATGAGGTGCCCGAGACACACTTAAGATTTCTCCTCTTTCTTTCCTCCTTGATCGAGGTTAGCAACCTTATCCTTTCATCTGTCATTGATACAATAATGCAGGTGTCGATGTAAAGTGGTCATTTCACTATTCATGATGTTCTGTAATGTTTTTTGATAAACTTAATTATATGATGCAGACGAACCGGCGAGGATGGATGTACGGTGACTGACACACTTCCAAGTACATTCAAGGCGTGGATAAATTTATCGATGTGGCTAAGGCAAACAAAGAGAATGGTTTTATGTGTTGTCCATGTGTTGACTGTCGAAACGTCAAAGAGTACTCTTCCTCGAAAATATTTCGCGGTCACCTAGTTCGGAGAGGTTTCATGCCCAGCTATAATTGTTGGACCAAACACGGAGAAAGAGGGGTTATGATGGAAGACAATGAAGAAGAAGAGGATGATGACAACTATCGTCCTATGTTCCTTGAATACGGTGATACTGCAACAGAAGACAATAAAGATGAAGGAGGTGAAGAACGGGCATAAGATGAGCCCGCTAATGATCTTGGTCAGGTCATTTCTGAGGCAAAACAAGACTATAAAACAGAAAAGGAGAAGTTGAAGTTGGAGGGCATGTTAGAGGATCACAAAAATTGTTGTACCCAAATGGGGAAGATGATAGCACAAAGTTCGGTACCACACTGGAATTGCTGAAATGGAAGGTAGAGACTGGTTTATCTGACAAGGGATTTGAGAAGTTACTGAAAATATTGAAGCCGAAGCTTCCAAAGGATAACGAATTACCCGAGAGTATGTTCGAAGCAAAAAAGACTCTCTGCCCTCTAGGATTAGATGTGTAGAAGATACATGCATGCATTAATGACTACATCATCTACCGTGGTGAGGAGTACGAGAGTTTAGATAAATGTTTGGTATGCACTCCACTGCGGTATAAGATCAGACGAGATGACCCTGGTGATATTGATGGCTATGACGAGCCCCCTAGAAAGAGGGTTCCTGCTAAGGTTATGTGGTATGCTCCTATAATACCAAGGTTGAAATGTTTGTTCAGAAACAAAGAGCATGCCAGGTGTTGCAATGGCACAATGAAGACCATAAGAAAGACGGGAAGTTGAGACACCCCGTTGATGGGTCGCAGTGGAGAAAAATCGAGAGAGTGTTCCCAGATTTTGTAGGTGACGTGAGGAACTTATGGTTTGGTTTAAGTATAGACGGCATGAATCCTTTTGGGGAGCAGAGCTGCAGTCATAGCACCTGGCTTGTAAATCTATGTATCTACAACATTTCTCTGTGGTTGTGCATGAAGCATAAGTTCATTATGATGCCAGTGCTTATCCAAAGACCGAAGCAACCTAGGAACAACATTGATGTGTACCTATTGCCATTAGTTGAAGAACTCTTATGGTTATGGGGAAAACGAGGTGTACGTGTGTGGGATGAGCACAAACATGAGCCATTTGACCTACGGGCGTTGCTTTTCATAACCATCAATGATTATGAAGGGGATCCGCAGAAGAAAACAAAAAATTCATATGTTTGAACCCCAAAAACTGCCTAGGATCTATCTATGTAGTAATATGGTAACGACCAATGCATAGAGAATACATACCCTTGTAGACCGTACGCGGTTAATGTTCCGAGATGAACGTGGTTGATGTAGTCGTACTCGTAGCCGACCTCAAGGTCGCGAAGCTTCTCGCAGGTCACCCCATGCTCCTTCTTCATCATGCAGCAGCTCCGGCTCACGACATTTAAGTGCCCCAAGTGTTGCGCCTCGTGTCTTCGTACACATCCGGTGCACGATGAGTCCTCCGGCATGATATCCATTGAGCGCTCCGGCATGATCTCCATCTTGCCCTTGGTTTGACGCCAAGTCCACAACGCCGCCACCAGGTCGTCCATCAGAACGATGACTATTACTATACTACTTAGTAACAGAAAAGTAAACTACTTTACCTTCATAACGACCAATACCATATCAAATCACATGCCCTCCTGCAAAATAAAGTTAGACGCCTCTACTTTAACTATTGCAAGGTTTGCGTGGGTGTTAGGGCTTTCGCAACAGAACATTTCTAATCTACAAACTTTCCAACCACAACATGGATCCAACAGTTGTCTCTACTACACCCCTTTCGAGGCCCTCCGTTGTAAATGCTATATCAACTATTGAATGAGAGACAGACACCCGCTAGCCACTTATATGGTACAAGCCGTATGTTGAGCATGGAACCAGTCTTGCGTACGAATACGCGTAAGGTCGGTCCGGGGCGCTTCATCAAACAATACCGCGATATAAACAAGTACACGTTAGAGGGTAACAACTAAGGGATAAATGTCCGCACAATACTTGTGCGTACTGGCCGTACAACACTCCTACGCATAGATCGGTTGTGATACCACTGAAGGGGATCCGCAGCAGAAAATAAAAAATTACCTACGTTGGAACCCCAAAAACTGCCTAGGATCTATCTATGTAGTAATGCGGTAACGGCAAATGCATAGAGAATACATACCCTTGTAGACCGTACGCGGTTAATATTCTGAGAGGAACATGGTTGATGTAGTCATACTCGTAGCCGACCTCAAGGTTGCGAAGCTCCTCGCAGGTCACCCCTTGCTCCTTCTTCATCGTGCAGCAGCTCCAGCTCAAGACATTTAAGCGCCCCAAGTGTTGCCCCTCGTGTCTTCGTACACATCCGGTGCATGATGAGACCTCCGGCTCCCCGATCCCCCCGGGAGTGCGGAAGTTAATATCCGTCTAGGAATCCCTGCAGTGCAATAGCGTGCTGCAGGTGTGCCTTGTTCGCACAACCCATACTTGGGGCCATGGTCACAAGGTATAGAGAGAGGGAAGGAGGAAGTAAACCAAAGGACTTCTCCAAATATCGGTGTGTCTAATCCTACCCATGGGCACTCCTTTATATAGACGGAGGGGGTGTGCCCTCCCCATTACGATATCCATGTGGGACTATTAGTAATGAGGAAATAAAGGCAAAAGGGGCTGCAGCTGGATGGGCCAAATGGCCATAGCCCACCAGCGAATAGGTGGCCAGCCAGGTGGGCCTAGGCTCCACCCACGTGGCCCAGCCTACCCTTAGGCGGTGGCAGCCAGCTAGTGGCCCGGGTGGGCCTTAGTGCCCCGGCGGCCCAAGGCGGTGGCCATCGACCCGGGTGGAGAGGCGGCAGGGTGGGAGCGGCTGGGTGGGCCGCAGCTGGCCCACCTCGAGCCTACCCACGACCCGAGGTCGGCAGCGCCTTCCGCGTGGTAGCGAGGCGGCGACCCGTTAGCGGCCAGTCACGCCACACCCGCCCCCATCCGACGGCTATTATCCGCCGCCCATGTGGGTTGTTATCCCTTTTTTTTCTACAGCTTTTCTTCAAGACTATTTCCCTCCGGGGATTTGGCCTAATATAAAAGTTGCCTTTATAAATCTTAATCGAAATATTATTTAGAATATATTAATTCACAATTAACATATAATAAATACATATTTAAATTCCCATTTATTCGAAAACACTTTTTCGGTCTTTTCCTTTATTCTTTCTCCGAACAACTTCGGATCTCTCTGCGGAACGATTCCGGCTTTCTCTTTCTCTAATGTGATTCCGTCTTACGAATGATCGCTCTCATCGTACCCTTAAGTGTATCCCCACATGGCTCGGGAATGCTTTAGACATGATCTATATCAATGATCAACAGAGGGACTAGGGATGTTCATGTGACCCCTATGCATTCCTGATGACAATGTCGTTTGAACCGGTAAATGTAGCATCCATATTCCTTTTGTTCCTTGATACGACTTGTCGGAGATCCGATCATTGGTATCAGATACCTTGTTCAATCTCGTTAACAACAAGTTCTGTTTTCTTGTTACCGTGATATTACATCCCCATGACCGAGTCACATGTTGCAACATTTATGGATGTAATCTCACCAAGCCGGACATATGTATATTTACCCGTCATGTGGGCGAACAAATCCCGCTCTTGACATATATTGCCTCTATGATTCCTCCGAGTACCTGAACACACCTTTATTGCCACTGTATTACCAGATGACGTTTGATGCTATCTAAGCACTCTCGAGAGACAGTGATTGATATAGCCTCACGGTCTAAGGAATTAGGAGTCTAGATTTAGTTGTTGCAACAATTAACTATATGACTTGATCGTGTTGCAATCCTTCGAGAAATGTCCATCACATCATTCTCCAATGATATGACCCCGTTGTCAATTGGCATAAATGCCCATGATCTTGAAACCTAGATCATCCTCATGACCAACGAAATAGTATGAATAGAGGCTACTAGGGACTTGGTTGTTTCATACCACGCATGTACCAATGTTTCTACCTGGTATAGTTATTGCACAATATGAAACTATTATAAACTAATTAAGATATGACAATAAAAACCTATTTATTATTTGCCTCTAGGGCATATCTCCTTCAGATTGGCCAACTCTTAGTAACTTTTTAGGACAGAAAAACAAGGGATACAAGACATGCACACACTATTTAGATGAAACTAAAGCTACATATTTGCACAAATATAAGAAGGTTGTGTACTTGGGGAATCGTCGATTTCTTCTGACCAATCATCAATTAAGAAAGAAAGGCAAGCATTTTAAAGGTGAGGCAGATCACCGGAAGAAGCCTGACCTCCCTACTGGTGTTGATGTATTTGGTATGGTCAAGGATATAGAAGTAATGTTTGGAAATGGTCCTAGCGGTCAATCTGTTCTAAACGACGTCGCTACCAGACACGCACCCATGTGGAAGAACAAATCTATATTTTGGGAGCTACCCTATTGGAAAGTCCTAGGTGTCCGCTCGTCAATCGACGTGATGCGCGTGATGTTCGTGCCTATTGGAATAAAGTAGAAGAAGAAGATCAAGTATGTCTTGAAGAAGAAGAAGATGGCGTTCCTCATGGTTATCTTCAAGACATCATCAAGAATGGATGTGCAAGCTCAAGATGCGTCATCTCTAGAAGATCTCATGTTTGAAGCTTGCCATCCTTGGCAATCATGGAATGATGAAGACAAGTTCGAAGAAGAGGCTTCCACATGGATTATGGGGGAGCATTTATCAAGTCTTCATAAGGCAAGAGCAGGCAAGTGCAATCAAGAAAGGCGATCCATCTTGAGAAGGACAAGACGGTCTACATCAAGCTCAAGTGGAATGCTCAAGGCAAAGGTATGATCTTTATAGGTTTTATATTTTACCAGTCTCTTGTAGTGTTGAGAGACTGGGTTTAGGATAGATAGCCGTACTATCAAGAGGGGCTCTCGAGTGAGTAGCTTGATCGTATCTTTCAGAGAGATCTCAAATCTTTGCATACATAGCATCATCTTTGTGTTGGAAATATGGCCTAGAGACAAATAGTAATAAGGACTATTATCATATTTTATAAAGTTTATGATTAAGTTTTATATCATGCTATAACTGTATTGAGTGGAAACATTAATACACATGTGTTATATAAACAACCAGGGGTTCCCAGTGAAACTCTAGTCACTGGTTCATTGGTCAACAGATGATCAAGTTTCCTGATCATGTGGCATTTATGCCAGTTGAAAATGGAGTCAACTCATTCTGAGAACTAGAAAATACCCCGCGCGTTGCTGCCAGACTTGGAGTGTGATGTTAGAAAAAACAAAGAAAAACTATACAAATAACATTACTAAAAACATTTAGGCAACAAATTTCATCATATGCCCGCTCAATGAGTAAAGAGGAGAACAATGGGCGCTCATTTAGTCAGTCTATAGAGGGAGAAAAATGACCCAGACATTAGTAATTTAGCCACTGAAATAAGCATGAAGAGACACAAATTAGTAATTTAGCCACTGAAATAAGCATGAAAGAGGCAACGAAAAGGATACGAAAATATAAGTAGCCACGTCTGTTCGACTGTTCAAGAATTCCATCCAAAAGTGTCAGATAGTTGATATATATCTGCAAGATTCAATTCAGCATTGGTAAAACAGGAAAATTTTGTGGAGCAATTAACCGAATCTATGCCTTACCAAGAGAGAGTTAATTGGATGAACAAATGCTCGACATTTCCTCGCCGCCTCCGAGGGACCATGCTAATCTATGGAAGGATGTGGTGGCTCTAGGTGCGCTTGCAGTCAGTCTCCAAATAGGAGTACGCAGCCATCGGCTCGGAAGAACCTGACGACCCGCTTTGGTGAAAGTTGCGAGGAAAACCAGGAACAACCAATGGCACTGAGTATCAGACAACGCCCAGCTGTACTGGAGGACGATGCGTCGCTAAGAACGACTGAGTCGGCGCATCACGAAGTTTATAGGGGGAAAAATAAACATTAACCTCTCGTATGGTTCAATTATGGTTCAGTTTCTTGTGGGAATCGCGGGAGAGGAAGAGAGAGCGCGGCAGTGGGCACTGATTGAGAGAAGTGCCAGTCGGTCGATCTAGATTTTGTTCGTTGAGAAATAGATATTTTTTATTGGTCTGTTCGGTGGAGAAGACGAATAGAGCTGGGCTGGCCGGTTAGATTCCAAAATGGGCCAAATGATTGTCTGGGCTAGTTACTTCAACTGCCATATTGCATGGGTCATAGAAAAAAACTTTAATGGGGGAATAGAACTGACATTTCTCAGAGAAAATAAACAAAAAAAATAACAGCTGATGTGGCAGGTTGATGATGTGGATAGGCTGCATGTCAAGAGAAATAGGTAGTGGGGATGAACTATTTAGTTATTATAGATGAGATGATGAACCAATACCCAACCTAAACATTGTGACCCGATCATGTCAGGAAGTTCAAGTTATGATGATTATAAATGGATCCTCGTAGACTATTCCTTAGACCATGAGGCAATATCAATCACTATCTCCTGAGAGTGCTTAGATAGCATCAAGCGTCAGTTGGTAATACAGTGATTATAAAGGTGTGTTCAGGTACTCAGAGGAACCTTAGAGGCAATATATGTGAAGAGCGGGATTTTTCTGTCCACATGACGGAAAGATACTTAAGGGCCTACTCAGAGAAGTTATATCCAATAGCTGCGCAGCGTGTGATTTGATCACAGGGATATCACTTGTCGGAACGAGTCAAGTAGCATTGTTCAGTAACGAGATTGAACAAAACATGGTGATGTCATTGATCAGATCTCGGGCAATGCAAGTAACAAGAGACAACGGGAATAAGACACGACCGTCACGGTACAAACGATGAAAGATCTTCGTGGAACACACAGGGGTCACATGGCCATCCAAGTCCCTCTGTCGATCATTGGTCCGAGAGTGTCCCGACCATGTCTGGAGTGTTCCCGAACCGTAGGGTATCACGCTTAAGGGTTTGATGATGCTTAGAGAGTGTTTATAGGATCAGAAGAATCGCCGAAGAATAGTAGAGAGAAAACCAGAAGGATTTCGGTAAGTCTGGAGGATGTCCGAAGTGGAGGTGGAAGGTGTTCCATAGCCACGGAGATTGAATAATATGTGAATGAATGTTAAATATTGATTTAATCATTTATTCATAATTATTTAATAAAAGAGAAAATCAATTTAAAGGTTAAAAGGCTTAATGGGCCAATTTTGGAGGGAAGAGGGCCCACTAGGGAAAGGCAAGAGGGAGAAGCGCCAAAGGGGGTGGCCGGCGCCCTAGTGGGCCAGCCCCGTCCCGCACGGGGCCCATGGGGTGGCCGGCGGCGCCACCCCCTCCCTCTCTCCCTCTCCTTTATTCCCACCTCGGGACTTTGAGGGAGGTAGTACCTCCCCTCCCCCTATATATAGTGGGGGTATTTGGCTAGATAAGTACACACAATATCTAATAAAGGTTTCCTCACTTTTGCGGAGACCTCCAATTGATATTCTCTCTCTCTCTCTCTCTCTCTCTCTCTCTCTCTCTGTCTCTCTCTCTCTCTCTCTCTCGTGACCGTGGTACCAAGTTCGGATTGCGTGAACGAGAGACATCTTTACCGCGGAGCATCGTCGCGCTGCGAGATTCGGATCCAGGAGCTCTACTTCCATAACTGCTGCTGGATCGGGGAAGCAGGAGTCATCGTCAGGCACCGGACGTGTGTAACTCCCCGCGAGGTGTCACACTTGAGGCACTCAAGTCGTTGGAGCCACAAGAGCGCAAGGACTTCATCACGACCTTGAGGTTGGCTTCGGCTCGTCTACATCAACCATGCTCTCCTGAGCGTTGACAACGCTTTTCGGTCTTCAAGGGTAAGTTCACGAAAATCCCCTCCCGTTACTACATGACTAATAGATAGGTCCTGGCAACATCAGGGGTTCAGGGGCATAGGGTAAAAATTATTGTTTTCATACACGGAACCCCTACATTGGTATCAGAGGTAGATCTATGCGTAGTAATGCTAGTATGGGTAGAACACACGAGATGTAGCGTGTGGGCGTTGATCTTTTAGTTATTACCCTCCCACGTGTACTTGTGTATACCGCAGTAATGCTCGATGAAGCGGCCCCCAACCGACTTTACGCGTTCATTTGCGAGACTGGTCCACGCATGACATACGGCTTGTACCGTATAAAGTGGCTTAGGGGGTTGTCTGTCTCTCTCGAATTAGTTGGTATGCCATTTGCAACGGAGGGCCCTGAAAGGGGTGTAGTATAGTCAACTACTTGATCAACGTTGTGGTGACAGTTCGTAGGTAAGAACGGTTCTTGTTTAGCCACGTAAAACATGCAAAGATAAAGTAGAGGCGTCTAACTTTGTTTTGCAGGGGGCGTTGATTTGTGATATGGTTGTGGCAAAGGTAAAGTGATTACCTTATGTTACGTAGTAGTATATAGTCATGGAGGCGACGAACTACCATGCCGGGAAGACACCGGTACCCTGGTGTCTACGGCGCCGGAACCCAGGCGCCGGAATCCGGTGACGACGGATGGAGATCACTACGTGAAGGACCATATCACATAACATTTACATTCAATGTTATTGTTTGTATATCTTAGTGTGTGTTAGTATTAGATACTCGATGGTAGCCTAATAAGATGATCCCTATTAAAATTACCAATGGTTGTGTTTCCCCTTAGTGTGCACCACCAAGAAAGTTCTTCGGTATGAGGCAGGCCGTGATGATCGGGTGTTAGAGATATTTATGTTCGCATACAGTGGGTGTAAGCCATGTTGCACAGCGAATACACTAAGGTTGAGTTGGCGAGCCTAGCACGTTATAGATGAAGGGTTTCGCAGCATAGTAAATCAAAATTTTCTACGGAAGAGAACAGAGGGAAAGCCAAGATCTAATCTAGGAGATGCAAACAACGAGAGAGATTGGATTAGATCTTCATACCCTTGAAGATTCAAGCAATGCGAACGCGTTAAACGTGGGTGATGTAGTCGCATTTCCTTCTCCTCCTCGCGATCCGATCCGATCTAGCACCACAAGTGGCGGTGCCTCCGTGAGATGCACACGTGCGGCACCTCGACGTTTCCTCCTTCCTCGGACCAGCAAGTATGGTGGAGAGATAGATTGGATCTACAGCACGACGGCGTGGTGTATATGGTGGAGAATTTCTGCCGCAGGGCTTCGCCTACAAACAGTCGGGAGGGAGAGAGGAAGGCAGCAGGGCAACTGGGTTTGGAGGAAGGTGTAAGGGGGTGTGAGAGGGGGCGCACCAGCCCTCTATATATAGAGGGGGGGTGCGGCCAGCCCTAGCCTCTCCTCCAAGCTTATCTCTAGTTTAAACAATTTAAACTCTCCCTTATCTAGAAATCCTATCTTATCTTATCTCTAGTTTAAACGATTTAAACTCTCTAGGATCGGCTGGGCCCTATGGGGCCTTGTGCCCCTGGCCCAATGCGGCCAGGACACTCCCTCATAGGCCCATGCCCCCTCCCGGAAGGTGGGACCACGTTGGCCCCCTTCCGGAAGGTTCTAGAAGCTTCCGGTACAATACCGATTAACCCGGAACTATTCCGAACTCCAAAAACTGCACTGCCTTATATGAATCTTATTCTCCGGACCATTCCGGAACCTCTCGTGATATCCCGGATCCCATCCGAGACTCCGAACAAAAATTCATAAACCAATTATCCAATCTATCCTAGCGTCGAGACACGTTAAGTGTGTGACCCTGCGGGTTCGAGAATATGCAGACATGATCTTCTATCAATAATCAACAGCGGGGTCTGGGCACCCATATTGACTCCCACACATTCATCGATGATCATATCGGATGAACCACGATGCCAGGATTCAATCAATCCCATATATATATTCCCTTCGTCTCGCGATATTTTACTTGCCCGAGATTCGATCGTCGGTATCGTCATACCTAGTTCAATCTCGTTCACAGCAAGTACTTTACTCGTTCCGTAATCCGATATCACTTTGTGATCAACTCCTTAACCACATGCTTGCAAGCGGTGTTGATATCGATTACCGAGTGGGCCCGAAGTATATCTCTCCGACTTGGGAGGGACAAATCCCATCTCGATACATACAACCCAACATATACTTTCCGATCACCTGAGAGACACCTTTATGATCACCCTCTCATAGGATGACGTTTGATGACCTCAAAGCTTTCTTCCGATACCAGGGAGTTGTATTATCTCATGGTCTAAGGAATACAATATTTGACATAAGAAAAACTTCGCAAAGACGAACACGATGACACGATCTAATTGCTTCGCTTAGTTTGGGTCTATCCACCACATCATTCTCTAGTGATATGATCTCATTATCAATTGACAACTCATGTCTATGGTTAGGAAACCTTAACCATCATTGATCAATGAGCTAGTCCATAGAGGCGTACTAGGGATACGGTGTTGTTCACAAACCACACAAGTATTAAAGTTTCCGCTTAATACAATTCTAGCATGGAATATAAACTTTATCATGAACAAGAATTATAATAATAACATCTTTATTATTGCCTCTAGGGCATAATTCCAACAGTCTCCCACTTGCACTAGAGTCAATAATCTAGTTTACATTTGGCAACAATCTTACACCCATGGCACTGAGGTGCTGATCATGTTTTACACGTGGAAGAGGTTTAGTCAATGGATCTGCGACATTCAGATCTGTATGTACTTTGCTGATCTTCAGATCTCCATCTGCTATATAATCTCGGATTATATGAAACTTGTGGTTGATATGCTTGGTCTTTGGATGATATCTTGGTTCCTTAGCGAGTGCTATGGCGCCAGTGTTGTCACACAATATCTCCAGTGGGTCCAATGCACTTGGAACCACGCCAAGCTCAGTGATGAAGTTTCTGATCCAAACTCCTTCACTTGACGGTTCTGCAGCAACCATGTAGTCCGCTTCTACTGTAGATCCCGCGACCACGCTTTGCTTGCAGCTTCTCCAGCTCACAGCTCCTCCATTCAAAATATACACGTATCCTGTCTGAGATTTAGCATCATCCTTGTCGGTGTCGAAACTAGCATCGACGTAACCTTTTCTGACAGCTGTTCATTACCCCATAGACTAAGAACATTTCTTTAGTCCTATTTAGGTACCTTAGGATGTTCTTTACGGCTGTCCAGTGTTCCACTCCTGGATCACTTTGATATCTGCTCGTCAAACTAAGAGCATTGGACACATCCGGTCTAGTACACAGCATGGCATATGTAGGGGTTCGTAGCATGGAAAACAAAAATTTTCTATCGCATACAAACAAACAAGCCAAGATCTATCTACTAGATTGTAGCAACGAGTCGATGGAATAACTCACCCTCGAAGATTCCAAAGTGTTTAACGAGAGCAGATTCTCGTGGGTGATGTAGTCGTACTCTTTCCGATCTCAAGATCGCGTAGACGATCCTTCCGGCGCCAGCGTTCCATAGCGCTCCAGATCGGTCACACGTTCGGTACTCGACGAAGACCTTCCTCTCCTTGTTCCAGAAAAGGCGGAGGTTGTAGCACTCTCCTCGTGATTCCGGCAGACTGTGGCGTGGTACCGGAGGTAGAGGGAGATCCCTGAGGCTTCGCCTTAAGCCGGTGCGGTATGGTGGAGCTTATGAGAGAGGCTATTAGTGGTCTAGTAATTAGACACACCAATTAGAGGGCTCTAAACCAATTAGAAGGCTCTAAACCGAAACAGCTCTAAACCGGGGTCTAGGTCTAGTTTCTAGTTTAGAGGATAGGAACTTGTGTGTGTAGGAGAGGAGGCCCTGCCCCTCCTTATATAGGTGGGAGGGCTGGCCGGCCAAGGGGAGGAGTTCCTCCCCAACTCGGCCTAGGGAGGTGCGCCGGCCTAGGGGAGGAATTCCCCTCCAACTCGGCCTCCTCCTCCTCCTCTTTTCCCACTTTCCAAAATTGGCAGTTTGACTTTCAAACTAGCCGTTTGACTTTTCCAATTTAGGATTTAAATAAACCCTTTATTTTGGACAGCGAGAACACTTAGTACATGATGCAATCATTCCAACATGCAATGACACATTCATGTACCCCTTCCCCTCGAGTGCGGACATTCGGGACCTTCTAGAATGTTCCGATGAAAACACCGGAACCATTCCCCAACTCCGAAACGGGACTTTCCTTATATGAATCTTATTCTCCGGACCATTCCGGATCTCCTCGTGATATCCCGGATCCCATCCGAGACTCCGAACAACATTCGGTCTCTTTCTCATAATACCATAACTACTCAAACAACGTCGAATCCTTAAGTGTGTCTCCCTACGGTTCGTGAATTATGCGGACATGATCGAGACACTTCTCCGAACAATAACCAATAGAGGAATCTGGAAATTCATATGGCTCCCACATATTTCTACGATTACTTTGCGATCGAATGAACCACTTACATACGATACCAATTTCCCTTTGTCTCACGATATGTTACTTATCCGAGGTTATGATCGTCGGTATCTCTGCATACCTAGTTCAACCTCGTTACTGATAAGTACTCTTTTCTCGTTCCCGTGATATGTGATCCCTTGTGACCAAGTCACATGCTTGCAAGCTAATTGTATGACATTTCACCGAGAGGGCCCAGAGAATATCTATCCGTCATGTGGATGGACAAATCCCACTCTTGATTCCATGTGTTTCAACCAATACTTTCCGAACACCCAATGCCACTTTTATAACCACCCTGTTACGGTGTGGTGTTTGATGACATCAAAGCATCCATCCAGTAAAGGTGATATGCATGATCTCATGGTCGAAGGAATTAGGTTACTATGTATCAGAAAGCATATAGCAATTGAACTATTGAAATGACTTGATCTTTATGCTACGCTTGTCTATAGGAGTATGTCCACCATATCATTCTCCTAACGATATGATCTTGTTGTTGATAACATCTCAATGTTCATGATAGGGAAACCACAATCATCAATCAACCAACAAGCTAGTGAAGTATAGAGGCTATACTAGGGACTTCAATTTAAGTTTACAAATCACACAAGTATTAATGTTTCCTTGTTAATACTATTATAGCATGAATGTAAACATTTATCATAAACACAAAGATATAATAATAAACTATATTTATTATTGCCTCTAGGGCATATCTCCAACAGTCTCCCACTTGCACTAGAGTCATCTAATCTAGATTACATGGTAATATACCGAACACCTATGGCAGTTTGGTGTTGGTCATGTTTTGCCCTCGGGAGAGGTTTAGTCAACGGATCCGCCACATTCAGATCTGTGTGTACTTTGCAAATCTTTATATCCCCATCCTGGATATGTTCTCGAATAGCGTGGAAACGCAGCTTGATATGCTTCAGCTTCTTGTGTGACCTTGGTTCTTGCGCATTGGCTATGGCGCCCATGTTATCACAGTAGATAGACATTGGGTCCGGTAGCACTTGGAACCACACCCAGCTCTGCAATGAACTCTTTCATCCATATCGCTTCTTGTGAAGCCTCGAAGCAGCCATGTATTCCGATTCGTTGAAGATCTCGCCACAACGCTTTGCTTTGCACTCCTCCAGCTAATCACTGCACCATTCAAAATAAATACGTATCCAGATTGTGATTTAGAATCATCCGGATCGGTGTTCCAACTAGCATCGGTGTAACCATTAACAACGAGCTGTTCATCACCTCCATAAGAAAGAACCATATCCTTAGTTCTTCTCAAGTACTTAAGGATGTTTTTGACCGCTGTCCAATGATCCACTCCTGGATCACTTTGATATCTGCTAGTTAGACTAACAAAGATATATGCGATGTCGGGTCTAGTACATAGCATGGCATACATTAGAGATCCTATGGCTGAGGCATAGGAGTCTTACTCATCTTTTCTCTATCTTCTGCCGATGTCGGACTTTGAGTTTTACTCAAGGTCATATTGGGCAACATGGGCAAGAACCCTTTCTTGCTATCTTCCATTCCAAACCTCTTTAGAACTTTGTCCAAATATGTACTTTGTGACAATGATATTTGGCGTTTCGATCTATCTCTATAAATCTTTATGCCTAATATGTAAGCTGCTTCGCCAAGATCCTTCATTGAAAAACTATTATTCAAATACTCTTTGACACTATTAAGAAGGTCTACATCATTCCCAATCAACAATATGTCATCCACATACAGTATTAAGAATGCTACAGAGCTCCCACTCACTTTCTTGTAAATACAAGCTTCTCCATAAGTTTGTACAAAACCAAAACTTTTGATTACCTTATCAAAACGTTGATTCCAACTTCGGGATGCTTGCTTCAATCCATAGATGGACCGTTGAAGCTTGCATACCTTGTTAGCATCTTTAGGATCGACAAAACCTTTGGGTTGCATCATATACAACTCTTCATCAATGTCTCCATTGAGGAATGCTGTTTTGACATCCATCTGCCATATCTCATAATCATAATATGCAGCGATTGCTAACATAATCCTCACAGACTTTAGCTTCGCTACGGGTGAGAAAGTCTCATCGTAGTCAACTCCTTGAATTTGTCGAAACCCTTTTGCGACAAGTCGAGCTTTATAGACAGTAACATTACCATCAGCATCTGTTTTCTTCTTGAAAATCCATTTGTTCTCGATGCCTTCCGCCATCCGGTAAGTCCACCAAAGTCCATACTTGGTTTTCGTACATGGATCCAATCTCGGATTTCATGGCTTCTTGCCATTTATTGGAATCTGGGCTCATCATTGCTTCCTCATATGTCTCGGGGTCATCGGTGTTGTCCACCAACATGACATTCATAACGGAATCATACCAATCTGGAGTGGTACGATTTCTCGTTGACCTCGAGGCTCTCAGTAGCAACTTCAACCGAAGTTTCATGATCACCATCATTAGCTTCCTCTCTTATTGGTGCAGCACCACAGGAACTTCTTCCGTGCTGCTACTCGCAATTCGAGAGAAGGTTCGACAACCTCGTCGAGTTCTACTTTCCTTCCAGTCACTTCTTTCGAGAGAAATTCCTTCTCTAGAAAGGATCCATTCTTAGCAACGAAGATTTTGCCTTCGATCTATGATAGAAGGTATACCCAATAGTTTCCTTCTGTATCCTATGAAGACGATTTTTCCGCTTTGGGTTCAAGCTTGTCCGCATTGTAACTTCTTTACATAGGCTTCAGATCCCCAAACTTTAAGGAACGACAATTTAGGTTTCTTCCCAAACCATAATTCATACGGTGTCGTTTCAACGGATTTAGACGGTGCCCTATTTAAAGTGAATGCGGCTGTTTCTAATGCATGACCCCAAAATGATAGTGGTAAATCTGTAAGAGACATCATAGAACGAACCATATCTAAGAGAGTTCGATTACGACGTTCAGACACACCATTACTGTGGTGTTCCGGCGTGTCAATCATGAAAGTATTCCACATTTCTTCAAATGCTCGCCAAACTCGTAACTTAGATATTCACCTCCACGATCAGAACGTAGAAATTTAATCTTCTTGTTACGTTGATTCTCTACCTCACTTTGAAACTCCTTAAACTTCTCGAAAGTTTCGGACTTATGTTTCATGAAATAGATATACCCATATCTACTCAAGTCATCCGTGAAGGTAAGAACATAACGATAACCATCACGATGCTACACTCATTGGACCACACACATCGGTATGTATGATTTCCAATAAGTCTGTAGCTCGCTCCATCATACCAGAAAATGGAGTCTTAGTCATTTTACCCATCAGACATGCTTCGCATCTTTCAAGTGATTCAAAATCAAGTGATTCAAGAAGTCCATCGGAATGGAGTTTCTTCATACGCTTCACTCCAATGTGACCAAGACGACAAAGGCCACATATAGGTCGAGTTATCGCTGATTTCAATCGTTTAGCTTCAATGTTATTAATATGTGTATTTCTACTATCGAGATTCAACAAGAATAGACCATCTATCAAAGGTGCATGCATAAAACATATTACTCATATAAATCGAACAACCATTATTCTCGGATTTAAACAAGTAACCGCCTCGCAATAAACAAGATCCAGATATAATGTTCATGCTTAACGCAGCACCAAATAACAATTATTTAAGTATAAAACTAATCCCGATGGTAGATGAAGAGGTAGCGTGCCGACATGCGATCACATCAACCTTTGATCCGCTTCCTACGCCAGATCGTCACCTCGTTCTTCACTAGCTTCCGCTTATTCGCAGCTCCTGCTTTGAGTTACAAATATGAGCAACCGAACCAAGATCAAATACCCGTGCACTACTACGAATACTAGTGAGATACACATCAATAACATGTATATCGATATACCTTTCTTCTTGATGTTGCCGTTCTTCAAATCTGCCAAGTACCTTGGGCAATTCCGCTTCATGACCTTCTCCCTTGCGAAAAGCACTCGGCCAGGCTTAGGTCCAGCCTTGGTCTTCTTCGTCATGCGTGGTAACTTTCTTACCACCCTTCCTGAAGTGTCCTTCCGCTTAGACTTGCCTTTCTTGAATTTGGTGGTCTTATTGACCATCAACACTTGGTGCTCTTTCTTGATCTCCACTTCGCAGACTTCAACATAGCAAATAGTTCGCAACTCTTTGTTCATGTTCGCATGTTGTAGTTCATCACAAAGTTCTTGTAACTTGGTGGTAGTGATTGGAGGATGCGGTAAACCCCCAAAGTATTAGGAATCACTATACCCAAACTTTGAAGTTTATTTATGCGTGCGGACATCTTAAGCACATGCTCACCGACGAGCTACCCTCTTCCATCTTGCGTTAAAGAACTTTTCAGAAGCTTCATAACTTTCAATTGCCGCATGAGTCTCAAAGATTAATTTGAGATCCTCGACAATATCATATGGATCTGACTCTTCAAACCTTTTTTTGAAGCTCCGATTCTAAACCATACAAGATAGCACACTGAACTATGGAGTACTGATTCTTCCGAGCAAGGTAAACATTCTTTACTTCATCGGTAGCATCAGCTGCAGGTGGGTCACCTAGCGGTGCATCCAGACATAGGTCAAATTACCAGTGTGAGGACAATCCTCAAATTGGAACCAATCCATGAAGTTGCTTCCATTGTTTTTCAACTTTTCTTTCTCTAGGAACGCATTAAAATTGATGGTAGGGGCTGCCATTGATCTACAACATATTTGCAATAGTTTAGACTAAGTTTATGACAAATTGAGTTCAAATTAATTAATGAAATTAAACTAGGTGAACTCCCACTCAAAACAACATCCCTCACATTGTTTTAGTGATCACACGAACCAAATCCACTACATCAACACCGATCATCACGAGAGTTGATATAGTTTCAATGGCGAACAATCATCATGTTCATCATATCTACTATATGATTCATGTTTTGCCTTTCGGCGATCCGTGTTCCTGAGGCCATGTCCGTACATGCTAGGCTCGTCAAGATCAAACCTTAGCTACCGCATAAGCAAATCTGGCTTGCTTACGTTGTAGTCACCAAGGAATCAAAGACACCCGATCATCACGTGGTGCTTCAAGCACAAGCTTTGGCAATGGTGCATACTAAGGGTGAACACTTTAGAACTTGAAATTTATGTGCATGAGGATCATCTTATAATGCTACCGTCTACTAAGCAATACAAGATGCATAAAGGATTAACATCACATGCAATTCATAATATGTGATATGATATGGCCTTTCTTCTTTGTGCTTCCGATCTCCATCTTCAAGCACGAACATGATCTCCATCATCACCGCATAGCATCAAGGTCAATGACGCTTCTTCATGGTTGTCTTCCACCAGCTTCAACTATTACAACTATTTTGAATAGACATGCAGGTCTTAATGAATTTAAAACAACCATATGGCTCCGCCGGTTGCCAACTTACAATAAGGAACATTGCATACATCAAATATAATCACAATCATGGCCATATCACATCATCGCACACCCCGCAAAACAAAGTTAGACGCCTCTACTTTCTTTGCATATTTTACGTGGTTTGGGGCTTTCAATAAGTGTCGTTCTAACTTACGAACAAGAACCACAACATTGATACTAGCATTGTTGATCACCCGTTGTAAATTGGATCTTTACTATGCTAGGAGAAACAGCACCCATAAAGCCACTTATGCAAAACGAGTTGCATGTCAAGCGTGGAGCAAGTCTCATGAACGATGTCATGTAAGGTTAGCCCGGGCCGCTTCATCCCAACATACCGCAAGATGCAAAGTACACAAAAAGCAATCTACAATAAAAGCATCAACGCCCACAATGACCATTGTGTTCTACTGGCAACAGATCTACATATAGACACGGCTCGATACCCTGTGTAGGGGTTCGTAGCATGGAAAACAAAAATTTTCTATCGCATACAAACAAACAAGCCAAGATCTATCTACTAGATTGTAGCAACGAGTCGATGGAATAACTCACCCTCGAAGATTCCAAAGTGTTTAACGAGAGCAGATTCTCGTGGGTGATGTAGTCGTACTCTTTCCGATCTCAAGATCGCGAGACGATCCTTCCAGCGTTCAAGAAGCGCTCCTTGATCGGTCACACGTTCGGTTTTCGACGAAGACCTTCCTCTCCCTTGTTCCAGCAGGGCGGAGGTTGTAGCACTCTCCTCGTGATTCCGGCAACTGGCGTGGTAGGAGGTAGAGGGAGATCCCGAGGCTTCGCCTTAAGCCGGTGCGAGTATGGTGGAGCTTATGAGAGAGGCTATTAGTGGTCTAGTAATTAGACACACCAATTAGAGGGCTCTAAACCAATTAGAAGGCTCTAAACCGAAACAGCTCTAAACCGGGGTCTAGGTCTAGTTTCTAGTTTAGAGGATAGGAACTTGTGTGTGTAGGAGAGGAGGCCCTGCCCCTCCTTATATAGGTGGGAGGGCTGGCCGGCCAAGGGGAGGAGTTCCTCCCCAACTCGGCCTAGGGAGGTGCGCCGGCCTAGGGGAGGAATTCCCCTCCAACTCGGCCTCCTCCTCCTCCTCTTTTCCCACTTTCCAAAATTGGCAGTTTGACTTTCAAACTAGCCGTTTGACTTTTCAATTTAGGATTTAAATAAACCCTTTATTTTGGACAGCGAGAACACTTAGTACATGATGCAATCATTCCAACATGCAATGACACATTCATGTACCCTCCCCCCTCCGGAGTGCCGGACATTCCGGGACCTTCTAGAATGTTCCCGATGAAAACACCGGAACCATTCCCCAACTCCGAAACGGGACTTTCCTTATATGAATCTTATTCTCCGGACCATTCCGGATCTCCTCGTGATATCCCGGATCCCATCCGAGACTCCGAACAACATTCGGTCTCTTTCTCATAATACCATAACTACTCAAACAACGTCGAATCCTTAAGTGTGTCTCCCTACGGTTCGTGAATTATGCGGACATGATCGAGACACTTCTCCGAACAATAACCAATAGAGGAATCTGGAAATTCATATGGCTCCCACATATTTCTACGATTACTTTGCGATCGAATGAACCACTTACATACGATACCAATTTCCCTTTGTCTCACGATATGTTACTTATCCGAGGTTATGATCGTCGGTATCTCTGCATACCTAGTTCAACCTCGTTACTGATAAGTACTCTTTTCTCGTTCCCGTGATATGTGATCCCTTGTGACCAAGTCACATGCTTGCAAGCTAATTGGATGACATTTCACCGAGAGGGCCCAGAGAATATCTATCCGTCATGTGGATGGACAAATCCCACTCTTGATTCCATGTGTTTCAACCAATACTTTCCGAACACCCAATGCCACTTTTATAACCACCCTGTTACGGTGTGGTGTTTGATGACATCAAAGCATCCATCCAGTAAAGGTGATATGCATGATCTCATGGTCGAAGGAATTAGGTTACTATGTATCAGAAAGCATATAGCAATTGAACTATTGAAATGACTTGATCTTTATGCTACGCTTGTCTATAGGAGTATGTCCACCATATCATTCTCCTAACGATATGATCTTGTTGTTGATAACATCTCAATGTTCATGATAGGGAAACCACAATCATCAATCAACCAACAAGCTAGTGAAGTATAGAGGCTATACTAGGGACTTCAATTTAAGTTTACAAATCACACAAGTATTAATGTTTCCTTGTTAATACTATTATAGCATGAATGTAAACATTTATCATAAACACAAAGATATAATAATAAACTATATTTATTATTGCCTCTAGGGCATATCTCCAACAGTCTCCCACTTGCACTAGAGTCATCTAATCTAGATTACATGGTAATATACCGAACACCTATGGCAGTTTGGTGTTGGTCATGTTTTGCCCTCGGGAGAGGTTTAGTCAACGGATCCGCCACATTCAGATCTGTGTGTACTTTGCAAATCTTTATATCCCCATCCTGGATATGTTCTCGAATAGCGTGGAAACGCAGCTTGATATGCTTCAGCTTCTTGTGTGACCTTGGTTCTTGCGCATTGGCTATGGTTCTTGAATAGCGTGGGTTCGATTCCGGCGTTCAGACACACCATTGCGCTGTGGTGTTCCGGGTGGCGTGAGTTGTGAAACGATTCCACTTGCCTTGAGATGCGTGAGAAAATCATAACTCAAATATTCGCCCCCACGATCGGATCGTAGAAACTTAATCTTTCTGTTACGATGGTTCTCCACTTCATTCTGAAATTCTTTGAACTTTTCAAATGTTTCAGATTTATGTTTCATTAAATAGATATACCCATATCTACTTAAGTCATCTGTAAAAGTGAGAAAATAGCGATATCCACCGCGCGTCGAAACACTCATCGGTCCGCATACATCGGTATGTATGATTTCCAACAAGTCCGTTGCTCGCTCCATCATACCGGAGAACGGGGTTTTGATCATCTTGCCCATGAGGCATGGTTCGCATGTGTCAAATGATTCAAAATCAAGAGACTCCAAAAGTCCATCAGAATGGAGTTTCTTCATGCGCTTTACACCAATATGACCTAGACGACAGTGTCACAAATAAGTAGTATTATCACTATCTACTTTGCATCTCTTAGCCTCAATGTTATGGATGTGTGTTTCATCCCTTTCGAGATTTAGAAGAAATAAACCATTCACAAGAGGTGCATGACCATAAAAGATGTTACTCATATAAATAGAACAACCATTATTCTCCGATTTAAATGAATAACCGTCTTGCAATACACACGATCCAGAAATAATGTTCATGCTCAACGCAGGCACATAATAACATTTATTAAGGTTTAAAACTAATCCCGAAGGTAAAACTAAGGAGAGCGTACACGGCCATCACATCAACTCTTGATCCGTTGCCAACGCCAAGATCGTCACCTCATCCTCGCAGCCGCCTATTCCGTAGCTCCTGCTTTGAGTTACAAATATTAGCAACCGAACCAAGATCAAATACCCGAGCACTACAACGAGGGCTAGTAAGGAAAACATCAATAACATGTATATCAAATATACCTTTGATGGTGCCAGCCTTCTTGTCCGCTAAGTACTTCATACATGCGCTTCGGACCCTTGTCCTTGCAATAGAAGCACTCGAGGTCCGGCTTGGGACCAGACTTGAGCTTCTTCTCAGTTGGGGCAACGCGCTTGCCGCCGCCTTTCTTGAAGGGCTTCTTTGCACCTTTACCTTTCTTAAAGGAGGGCTTGTTGACCATCAACACATGATTATCCTTCTTGATGTCCACCTCCGCAGCCTTCAGCCTTTGCGAAGAGCTCGGTGATCGATCGTGGAACCAATCTGATTGTGAGTCACTACAAAACTTTTGTAGCCGGGAGGAGTGATTGCAGAACCTGTCAATCTTGAGCTCCTCGAATCTGCATCCGCTTGCTCAAGGCGTTGAGTGTAGCCCGACATCTTAATGGCGTGCTCACCGACGGAACTCCTTCCTCCATCTTGCGCTTAAAGAACTTCGGAGATCTCATATCTCTCGAACGGGCCTGAGTCCGAAACATGGTTTTCAGCTCTCGAGAATCTCAAAGGGCCCGGATAGTTTTCAAAACGATTTTGAAGTTCGGTTCCATAGCAAACAACATGGTGCTCTTAATCACACCATAATCATCTTTGCACGATCGATAGACGGCTTTCTCATCAGCCGCAGCGATGCAGGGGGTTACCTAACGCTTTCTCAAGGACATAGTCCTTTGTCCGCCATGTAATGATTCTTAGATTGGAACCAGTTGGTGAAGTTAGACCCATTGTTTCTAAGCTTTTCTTTCTCAGCAAAAACGTTGAAGTTGAAGTTGGACTTGGCCATGTGATCTACGTATTTGCAAGTACAATTTAGACTATGTTCATGATAAATAGTTCAACTTAATCAAATTACTAGATGAACTCCCACTAAATTCAACATCCCTCAAGTTGTTTAGTGAACACGATCCAAATTCACCACACCTAATCCGATCATCACGAGAAGAGATGTGGTTTCAATGGTGGACAACGGCGTCGATCATATCATTCTAATGACTCATGCTTAACCTTTCTTCTTGTGTTCCGAGGCCATGTCGTACATGCTAGTCTCGTCAAGTTAGACCCAAGTATTTCCGCGTGTGCAAAACTGGCTTGCACCCGTTGTATGTGAGCGTAGAGTCTATAGCACCCGATCATCACGTGATGCTTGGACACGACGAACTATCGCAACGGTGCATACATGGGGAGAACACAGTTTTTATCTTGATCTTTAAGTGAGGAATCATCTTATAATGCTACCGTCGCGATCTAAGCATAATAAGATACATAAAAGGATAAACATCACATGCATATAACTTTATGTGAAATGGTATAGCCAATCTTCGCTCAATGATCTCCATCTTGAGCGTCCCGACATGATCTCCATCACTCAACCATGATTGCCTCCACCACGAATAGCAACTACAACTATTGCTAACTACTTAGCGATAAAGTAAAGCTATTACATGGCGTATAAGAAGTTGACTCGCAGGTCATACACAATTATAAAGACAACCATATGGCTCCTGCCGGTTGTGTACTCATCGACATGCAAGTCGTGAAACATTACAAAACATGATCATCGCATACAATATACACATCACATCTTGGGCCATACCATATCACAGAAAACACTCCCTGCAAAAACAAGTTAGACGCCTCTACTTTGTTGTTGCATGTTTTACGTGGCTCATGGGAGTAGATGCTAAGAACGATTCTTACCTACGGAAAGCCACAACGGTGATATTATGGTTGCCAAACTCCGGTGTTAATCCCATGACAACTATAGTGAGAGAAACTGACATCCACCAGCCGCATGTGTGGTACAAGCCACACGTCAAGTGCGGAGCCGGTCTCGCGAACGACGTCGCGTAAGGTTGGCCTGGACCGCTTCAATCTCACTATCCCGCGCCATAAGAAGAACACGAACAAGAGGCTTGCAACAGAAAACATCAACGCCCGCAACAACCATGTTGCGTTCTACTCGTGAATCACATCTACGCATAGATCTAGCTCTGATACCACTGAAGGGTTTTGCAGCATAGTAAATCAAAATTTTCTACGGAAGCGAACAGAGGGAAAGCCAAGATCTAATCTAGGAGATGCAAACAACGAGAGAGATTGGATTAGATCTTCATACCCTTGAAGATTCGCGAAGGAACGCTCCTAACGTGGGTGATGTAGTCGTGCTACGCTTCTCCTCCTCGCGATCCGATCCGATCTAGCACCACAAGTGGCGGTGCCTCCGTGAGATGCACACGTGCGGCACCTCGACGTCTCCTCCTTCCTCGGACCAGCAAGTATGGTGGAGAGATAGATTGGATCTACAGCACGACGGCGTGGTGTATATGGTGGAGAATTTCTGCCGCAGGGCTTCGCCTACAAACAGTCGGGAGGGAGAGAGGAAGGGCAGGCAACCTGGGTTTGGAGGAAGGTGTAAGGAGTGTGAGAGGGCGCACCAGCCTCTATATAGAGGGGGGTGCGGCCAGCCCTAGCCTCTCCTCCAAGCCTATCTCTAGTTTAAACAATTTAAACTCTCCCTTATCTAGAAATCCTATCTTATCTTATCTCTAGTTTAAACGATTTAAACTCTCTAGGATCGGCTGGGCCCTATGGGGCCTTGTGCCCCTGGCCCAATGCGGCCAGGACACTCCCTCATAGGCCCATGCCCCTCCGGAAGGTGGGACCACGTTGGCCCCTTCCGGAAGGTTCTAGAAGCTCCGACAATACCGATTAACCCGGAACTATTCCGAACTCCAAAAACTGCACTGCCTTATATGAATCTTATTCTCCGGACCATTCCGGAACCTCTCGTGATATCCCGGATCCCATCCGAGACTCCAAACAAAAATTCATAAACCAATTATCCAATCTATCCTAGCGTCGAGACACGTTATGTGTGACCTCGGGTTCGAGAATATGCGCATACATGATCTTCTATCAATAATCAACAGCGGGTCTGGGCACCCATATTGACTCCACACATTCATCGATGATCATATCGGATGAACCACGATGCCAAGATTCAATCAATCCCATATATATATTCCCTTCGTCTCGCGATATTTTACTTGCCCGAGATTCGATCGTCGGTACCGTCATACCTAGTTCAATCTCGTTCACAAGTAAAGTACTTTACTCGTTCCGTAATCCGATATCACTTTGTGATCAACTCCTTAACCACATGCTTGCAAGCGTGTTGATATCGACACGAAAGTGGCCCAAGTATATCTCTCCGACTTGGGAGGGACAAATCCCATCTCGATACATACAACCCAACAGATACTTTCCGATCACCTGAGAGACACCTTTATGATCACCCTCTCATAGGATGACGTTTGATGACCTCAAAGCTTTCTTCCGATACCAGGGAGTTGTATTATCTCATGGTCTAAGGAATACAATATTTGACATAAGAAAAACTTCGCAAAGACGAACACGATGACACGATCTAATTGCTTCGCTTAGTTTGGGTCTATCCACCACATCATTCTCTAGTGATATGATCTCATTATCAATTGACAACTCATGTCTATGGTTAGGAAACCTTAACCATCATTGATCAATGAGCTAGTCCATAGAGGCGTACTAGGGATACGGTGTTGTTCACAAACCACACAAGTATTAAAGTTTCCGCTTAATACAATTCTAGCATGGAATATAAACTTTATCATGAACAAGAATTATAATAATAACATCTTTATTATTGCCTCTAGGGCATAATTCCAACAATAGAGACACGGCCTCGGAACACAGATGGTCTAAAGATCGAGCACGAGTCGCATGAATGATGTGACCGATGTTTAGCGTCCACCCTAGAACCCACATTGATGACCGTGATGATCGGGGGAGATGTGGGGAAAAGGGGTCATGTTATTAGTAGGAACCCTTTAGGGGATAGGTGTTTCCGAGTGGAGTTATTATTAACTCATTTAATTTTAAACTTAGTCTACATTCCTTTTGCAATTATAAATGTAGAAAAGGTTCTCCCCGATGCAATCTTTTCTATTATTGATTGGTTAGAAGGAGAGAAGCTTACGCTAGACGGATCAAACTTCTCTATATGGGTTGCGCATCTCCACATTCTCCTTAGCGAGAATAACATGGTCGACTACATACTCGACGAGATGGATTTGGATCAGCCCAGTGATATAGAGACCCCAGAGCAGCGGGAAGACCGCTATTACCATCGGGATATGGCCTTGTTCATTTCAGTTACAATGCGTTTTGGACACATGGGTAATGTCGACCCTCGTACGGTAATGCTATAGCTTAGGACACAATTCGTGGAACAAGCACGCATATGGGAGTATGAGCGGATGGGAGACTTCCTCTCCATTAAAATGGAGGAGAACTCATCGCTTGATGACCACTTGGAGCGCATGCATGATGCGTACATGAGGCATGCATACTTCATGGATAGCTGGATGATGGAATCTTTTGCAAATGGCGTTGTGCTGTAGTCGCTGCCACCAAGCTACCAAGCACAAGTCCCGACTTGCATTATCAGAGGCGACGCGGAAACACAGGATTTCCACAGGTTCATATCACATCTCAGGAATGTGATGGTTGAACCCGTTGTTGCTGAGGTTATCAACGACAAAGGTATATATTTGATATACAATTTTATAAATGTTATAATCTTGAAAACACACTTGCAGTGTTAAGTATATTTGATATTTGTTCTATTTTACTGAAAACAGGTCCCTCTGCATAAAGGTGCTTGCTGGAGAGGAGGTGACGTTGCGTGTTGATGGCGAGCATGATGATGATGGCCAACGACACTATCCCTCAACATTTATCACTTAGTTTATGTTTTAGGATGATTATTGTAATCAAAAGATTATGAACATTCTTTAGTGTGTCTCCCACTTTGTGAGACGGTTATTCATATCAGTTTGTAACAAACAGGTGTTCCACTTTTATGAATGATTTCTATTTGTGTTCATATATCGTTTGAGTATATGTGAATTATCCTTGTTTTGAAACTAATTGATAATACATGAACATTTGTAAAATATTAAAATGCCTTAAAATATCCAAATTAATGATATGTTCATTAATGAAACCATTCTTTGAATTCAAAGTTATATGATAATATGTGAAAGTCATTTGATTACTTGTCACATATAAATCATGCCTACGTTTGGCAAAATAACTTGAACACCGTGCATTACTTGAATACAAAGTGTTTAATCAATTGTTAAAAGTAAATACATATTCGATGTATTGTGTTTTAACAAAAATAATGATTATCATTATATGATTGTTTAAATGTGTAAAGAAGTTTACCAAAGGAAACATGAATATGAAACTATTTGATATGATCAAAGTGTTTCATCCACAAAGGGTATTAAAGTTAAATGAGAATCTAATTACTATGATTTGATCAATAGTAATGAAATTGGACTTTATAAGAATGGCACAAAGAGAATTGTGGAATGCAATGCGTTTTGAAATGTCAAAAATGCAAAGCATCACAATGTGATATTCGATATCAAAATGGGTGAATATATGGCGCCAAATAAATCGTTATAGTGTGGATGTAGAGACCATTAGTTAGAAATAGTTAGCACTCAATTAGAATACATAGTGAACCATATGAATTCGTGAGATCGGCGCCATATCAAGTATGGATCGTCGTAAAAGTTTTGGGGTTATTCGATATAACCAAAACAATAGCGAATAAGTCCTTGTAGAGTATTCATTGGAAACTTTGAATACGAAATCCATAGTTAAAACCAAAAGGGAAGCAAAATTTGCATTGCTTGGATTTTGGTACATTTTTTAGAAAGTTCGCATTCAGTGATATTTCTCGATTATGGAGCAAATGGAAGATAGTGAAAAACATGATGAGGATTCAAAACCCCGCATCGGAGTGTTGAGAAGCGCAACAGAAAACGTTCCTGAATGATTCTCTTCACAAAAGGAAAGAATCAATGACAATGATCATTGTGTTTTCCCCACTAGTGTTTTCACTACATAAAGTAGGATTCAAAATGTAACACATATCTTGTATGGAGACATTTGTTAATAATTTTTCATGATTATTGGAATATGACATACCTACTAACTACTAAGGAAATAATGGTAAACTAGAATTATGAGAAATCCTAGAAGCAAAATTCCCTTGAGATTAGAAAGCAATTCGGTGTTGAATCTCACAAGTAAAAGGGGTTACTTGGAATTTTCCCAAATTACTGCAAAGCCATAGTGGAAAAGGGGGTAAATGACAAAAGCACAATTTTTCAAGTATTGGCCGGATTCAAATGAATTTGATTCAAGTGTGATGAATATCTAGTGGATTTAAAACTAGTAAAAGTACTAGTATCTCATAGTAAAACTCCAAGTTTGATATTTGATCAAAGGATTTTGAAATTGTTCAAAATAGTGAGTGGATATGCAATTTGCATGAAATTGAGTGGGATCTATAAAAGTCTTCCTAAAACAATATGTGAATGACATATTTTTGAGTGGGAGCAATATAAGTCTCAAATTCAAATATGTAGGAACATAGTTTGAGTAAGAGTAGTGACTCATACCCAAATATGTTAGGAACATATTTTGAGTGGGAGCTTATAGAGTGATTCTTAAGTGTGTTAAGAATAAAACCGCAAGTACCGATAAATAATGATTTATAAGGTGTAGAAGTTGATAATAAGTGTATTATGATATTATGTAGTATTCCTTAAGGGAGTCTAAAAAGGGTTTCAGAATAGAAGTTAATTAAGGAACTAGTCCTTAATAACTCAAGTTAGGAATAGTATTAAGTTTAACATCAATGGTTGAAAGAAAGAAAAGGATGACCATCATCCACTATGTTGAGACATAGGTTCTATCTTATAAAACCATGATAGTAACTTAACATAATATATGATCCAACAAGAAACGTTTAAAAAGTGATTTAGTTCGAATCACGGAACGTTGACATGTTTTCCAGGTCTATATGGGTACATATAAGGGAATATGTTGGAAACTCCTGTAAATACCGATTAAAGTCAAGTAGGAAGCGAGGTGAACAAAAACATCAAAAGTTGCACAGAGTGCACTCGTGTTTCCATGAATACATTTATAATAATAGATAAGGGTACCATCTAAAGTGTTGTATAATGTTATGGCGGGGCTAGTTCGCTTTTAACGTAGAATGATATGTCCCAGGACACAATGCCCATGAGAAAGCCCTCGAGGTTGATCTAAAGTCACTATAGGCTCCTGGAATCCGGCCTCGTTCTGCTGCCATAGCGACGATGCGTACACACAGATGTTATCACGTGATGATAAAGTATTAATGTCAATCAAGGTGAGATTAGTAAGTTGCAAAGGATTTGGGACAGTAAAGTACATGCCCAAGACTCAATCTCTTCCATGAGCAAGCATGTTCAGGGTACCAGATATATGGTGCCAACGATTAAGAATAAATGCAGCTAGTTTATTTGTACTCTAGTGCAAGTGGGAGACTGTTGGAAATATGCCCAAAAGGAGAATACTATCGGAAGATGATGATAATGTAATAGGGGTCGTAAAAGACTTTATATTGTATATATGCATGAAACTCATGTACCGTATGTAATATGTTTAATACCTGTTGTGTAATATAATCGGGAGATGTTGTATAATATAATGGTTCCTTCATTGCTGAGTGCAAAACACAAAATAAAAAGGAAATGGATAAAGGCAAAATAAATATATGAAAATATACAAAATGAATTCTCTGTCGCGCCACAAAAAGTGCCAAAAATCCTGCCATGGCAGAGACACATAGATCCCGGTTCATAATACGAACCGGGACGAATGGCCCTCCCCCTCGTCCCAGCCAGCGGCCACGTGGATTGCCCTTTCCTCCCGGTTCGCAACCCAACCGGGACTAAAGGGTTTAGGCTTTAGTCTCGATTGTCCCGTCCCAGTTGGGCAATGGGGACTAAAGCCCCTTACAAACCGGGACAAGAGGCCCTGTTTCCACTAGTGATTTTCCATGACTCCCTCCATTCATTATTACAAGACCGTGTAGATATTTTTAGTGTGAACTAGATACGGACCAAAATGAGTGAACCAGCACACAAAACACGTGAAGATACATTCATTTTGGTCTGTATCTAGTCCGTATTAAAATATCTAGAAGGTCTTATAATAGTAAACGGAGGAAGTTGTAGGAATAGGGCTTTTGAAATATAATTTTGAAACAAGGTTTCGAATTTTAAAATTTGGCAAGATGCATATGATGCAATGCTAATGAATTCTACGCAATCTTAATTTCTAAATCTTGGGATGTTACATGCCCACTGTCCTAAAAATAGATAATAGTACTTTGATTGACATGTCATGCATGGTTGGGATTGATAATGGAGATGGTAGAAAATAATTTTAATTTATTTAGGGCACACGAGTATGCTAGAATAAATCTGTATCAAGAAAGCAATAAACAAGCGGCTTGTTGCTACTGAATCTGAGGATGTTATACTACAGCCTGATATAGTGATACAAGAAATTGTTAGCTCTTACATCAAGCAGGTTAAATGATGATGCTAGTTCCGTTAGTAATACTCCTGTGTCTTTACACTCTCTGGTTGGAGGCATACCGAGAACTCATTCAAAGGAAGTTTCATAGTTAAATCCCAAAGGATTGTGTTGAGGAAAAGAAAAAACAACAAAAAGATGTAACAAGAGCCATCTACCATAAATTACCTATTGTGGACACTCTAAGAAATGCAAAATCTTCCTCCCTTAAAGGAGGTAGTTATTTAATAGGTAGAGACGGAATACAACCCAAAATTTGTAAAATCAATGCAATCTAAGTCCTTGTATAGCTTTCATTTTTCGGCAACATTGTCTAAATTGAGGTAGAGGCGGGCTAATTGATCTAGTTCCCATAACTACCGCAAGCCCTGACAGGTTTCCTCCTGGTCTAGTGGGGTTTTGAGTACAAAAGCATTTAGTGAATTGTCTTTCATATCGCGCTTTGACCGACTCTCACATGACACGTGTTGATACGCATATCAATCGGCATTGAGGGTACACGGGTGACATGTTTTTGTGCGAACATACCCATACATTCCCAAAACATTTTTCGAGATTACTTGTTAGATAATAAACTTTAGAGCTCTCTTCCAAAATATTTAAACATACTTTAACGGACATATACATCTATACATACACATAGAGGCCATAAATTTATATGTGGGGATGTACAGTTATATCTTTATCACTCTCCTTTAAGGCTAATTCCATTAAATGAAAGGTTGGTAAGAGCCAACATACAAAAGGGAAATGCATATGCACAATGTTTTGCAAATTATATTTCAACTATTTGGCATATACTTGGAACAATCAATGGAACTATATAACATAAGTTTATGTTAAATTTAGCAACAATATTATGTTGTCAATTTCATTAAGTGTAACATAGAACTATAGTAGTATCCTTTAGTGTAGATGATGCATCATCGAATTATCCCTCAGTGATTATGTACACTGAACAATTGACTCTTCATATTTATTTATGTAATCTCGCTATGAATCAAAAATCATTTATCAGGAGCGGATACTTTTTTGCGAAGTGTCTGGCGTGGCATCCAAGGAATCACACCTCGAAGAGTTGTGTAGGCATATAACATATCATTCTGTTATAATAATTTCGATATATTTTCTTAACGAACCTTTCTCCGACCCATGGGTCGTCTAGGGCAATTGTTTGATGTATTTGTGCGTCAAGTCTTTAATTTCCTTTTTTCTACCTTTTTGATAAATTTTCATGCATGCATCCTCGAAGTCTCAATCCCGTGATATTGATTTGTTGCAACAACCAAGTGTAATTTGAGATCTTCATAATATTAATATATTGCCCTTTGTCGAAAATGCACGCCTTGGGTGCCATATAAGATATAATTTGACTAGTTCTTCATCTTCACAATCAGAAGATAATCAAGCTCAAGACGATGTCATGGATTCAAATAAGTCTCATTTGTGTCAGCTAATTCGATCTGATTGATTACCTGTTTGCACTTTGTATGACGATGCATTCCCATAGAACTTTGCTGTGTACAAGAGTGCCTTTCTGCCGAATATGCCCTGGTTATGTGAACTATTTCCTGAACTGCTAAATGGGCCCACTCCCTCCATAAAAAAATAAGTGTATTTTTTATTTTTTATCATAAATTATATTTATTGAAATTTTCCAATTTTATTTAAAATTGCAATATTTATTACAATAAATTAGTATCATTAGATCCATTTTGAGATATTTTTTTGTATCGATTTGATGCCATATGTGTTACTATTTTTCTTATAAAATTAGTCAAATTTTAAAATATTTTGTTTCAAAACAACACACATGCAAGTACACTTATTTCTGTAGAGAGGAGGAAGTAGGTGTCTCATTAGCCCGCTGCCGATGGCTAGTTAGGGAGTAGTGATAGAGAAAGCTACCACGGCAGCACGCCCCCGCGCGAAAACTATTTTTTACAGTTAACGTACAATGCCGTGTCCTATCTACCGTTCAATTTTGCCTTAAAATTGATGCGCTAGTGAGCCTTTTTTCCGGTTAGCACAGGCTGACGTCACTAACTGAAATATAATTGAAACCGAATTGAAACATTGAAACATTCGTGAAACAGTGTATGAACAGTATAAAATGTTTTATAAGTTTCAGTCAAATTTCACAAGTTTTATTTTTGTTTCATAAATTTTCAAAAATTTGGTCAGTACATGTGTGACGTTATGCTGACATGCCCGCCCCTTCTTCCGCAGACTGTTTCTTCTTCTCGATCGGATCGGTTCTCGCATCCCAATAATGCTACACTTACGTAAATTCTTTTACGTAAAAGTTTTACGGGCATCCGCATGCATGGCTGAATGTGCATTCCGTCCAGTCACCGCTCCGCAATCGCAGGACGCATGCATGGAGGCTAGGCGCGTATGCAAGAAAGAAAGAACCAGTCCCTCGGCGCGCCGCCGTTTGTGCTGCCAGAGAAGAGCGGCGCTGCCCGCATGCTGCTCCACGATCCGTCTCTCCACCATCTATATATAGATAGATAGCCGCCGTCCCAGATCGAACACCACTGACCTAGAGTACAGCACACCTCGGCTCTGAGATCTCCATCATGGAGCTCCTCCGTGTGCTGGTCTTCCTCTCCCTGGCGGCGCTGGTGGCTCACGGCAGGGACACCGACCTCAGCCGGGACAGCTTCCCCAAGGGCATGGTCTTTGGCACCGCCTCGTCGGCGTACCAGGTGGAGGGCAACGCCCTCAAGTACGGCCGAGGGCCCTGCATCTGGGACACCTTCCTCAAGTTTCCAGGTCAGTCACAAATGTGAAGAACTAAATGTGAAGAACTCTGAAGCACGTACGTACGACGTCCTAAATGTGAAGAACTAAAGATGTTTGTGAATGTGTTCTAGGTGCTACCCCTGACAACGCGACCGCCAACGTGACCGTCGACGAGTACCATCGCTACATGGTCAGTGATTTTTAACTGATTTCGATGATTTTCGCGGGAGGCGGTTCGTGATCTGTTTGGGTTTTGTGATGGGTACAGGACGACGTGGACGCCATGGTGAGGGTGGGCTTCGACGCCTACCGCTTCTCCATCTCCTGGTCGCGCATCTTCCCCAGTACGTCCGGCCGCCTCTCAAAACACACATGGTGATGATGCATGTGTGTTTCTTCTTCTTCTTCTGAATCTCTTCCAACATTTTTTGTTGCAGATGGCATTGGGAGGTTCAACAAAGACGGCGTGGATTACTACCACAGGCTCATCGACTACATGCTCGCCAACAGTACGAACCATCCATGCATCTCTGAATTTCTCTGAATTAATCATCGTCAAAACCTCTCCTGGGTTGTCCTTTTACCCTTAATTTCTGAATAACATAAATTTGCTCCTGGTCACCAGAGATCACTCCGTACGTGGTGCTCTACCACTACGACCTGCCCGAGGTGCTCAACAACCAGTACAACGGCTGGCTGAGCCCCAGGATCGTGTAAGTGTTTCATACAGTACATATGTTTTTTCCTCTACGTACGTACACGCCTTGACATGTACTGCACTTTAATTTCCAGGCCTGACTTCGTGACCTTCGCCAACTTCTGCTTCAAGACGTACGGCGACAAGGTGAAGAACTGGTTCACCATCAACGAGCCCCGGATGATGGCCTGGCACGGCTACGGCGACGGCTTCTTCGCGCCGGGCCGGTGCACGGGGTGCCGCTTCGGGGGCAACTCCGCCACGGAGCCCTACATCGCCGCCCACCACCTCCTCCTCGCCCACGCCGCCGCCGTCAAGGTGTACCGCGACAGGTACCAGCCCCGCCAGAAAGGGACCATCGGCATCCTGCTGGACTTCGTGTGGTACGAGCCGCTCACCTACACCACCGAGGACGAGTTCGCGGCGCACAGGGCCAGGGAGTTCAACCTCGGATGGTTCATGCACCCCATCACCTTCGGCCACTACCCGGAGACCATGATCAAGTTCGTCGGGGACAGGCTGCCCTGCTTCACCGAGGAGCAGACCAAGCTCGTGCAGGGCTCCGCCGACGTCATCGGGGTCAACCACTACACCACCTACTACGTCAGGAACTACGAGAATCTCACGCACATGAGCTTTGTCAACGACTGGCATGCCCAGCTCGTATGTACGTACCATTATTAACTCACACAACTACACTACACACACACACTGCTCGATCCATCACTCAGATATCATCTTTTTTATATATTATCACCATGTCTAACGTACACATTTGATCATCTTGTTACAGATGAGCGCAATGGCGTGCCGATCGGAAAGCAGGTAACAACCATTTTCGACGATTATCAGATTTTATAATGATTCAAGATCGAGCATGTTATTTATGAACATATATGTGTATACCTACTCAGGCGTACTCAAAATGGCTCTACGTCGTCCCTTGGGGGTTCTACAAGGCCATCATGCACGTCAAGGAGAAGTACAGAAACCCCGTCATAATCATCGGCGAAAATGGTACGTGTCTCTCCACCAACCACCACACGAATCTCGATGCACGAATCGCCTGACGACCGGTGGGACCTCCTTTGGTGCAGGCATCGACCAGGCCGGCGGCGACCAGCTCCCTCACGCGCTCTACGACACTTTCAGGATCGACTACTTCGACCAGTACCTCCACGAGCTGAAGCGCGCCACCGACGACGGCGCCAGGGTCACCGGCTACTTCGCCTGGTCGCTGCTCGACAACTTCGAGTGGCGGATGGGGTTCACCTCCAAGTTTGGGCTTGTCTACGTCGACAGGAAGACCTTCACCCGTTACCCCAAGGACTCCACGCGGTGGTTCCGGAAGGTGATCAAGAACGAGGAATGAATCAAGCGAATTGATCGTCCTAGATATAGCAGATGGTTTTGCTCGAGTGCCGTTTCTTACATTTAGTTTTGGTTGGATGAATAATGCGTCTAGTAGGTGAGGATCTTTAGATCTAAGAGAGTTTTTTCTGTTTTCTGTTATAGATTGTTGCAACTTGCAAGCGAGGCTGAATTTTGGATGAATTGTAACCGCCTTAACTAGTGCTATATGCATCCAGTTTTCTGAGATGTTGCGGATAAGAGAGGCAGTTTTAAAGATATGACTCGCAGAAACAATTCAAAGAATTACTCCCTCTGTCTCAAAATGATGTTGTAGATTTATCAAAATTTGGATGACACTATTTAGTATATAGATTTATATAAATTTGGCAAACTTGTGACATCTATTTTAAGACAGAGGAAGTATTATTTTTACACTTAGAAAAAAATTACTATAAGAGAATTATATTATTGAAGTAAGATGCTATCCAGTAAAAACGTATGCCACATCATCAAAATACATAGTCTATGAGAGGTAGTCACTTGCTTGGCATCTATAGCGTGACAACATGATGTTCTCAAAATACAGTGGCCAAATTGTGCTTAGAGATGCTCTTGCAACACAAGTTGGAGTACCGTACATGCATTGTACTCCACTGATCAGGGTTATTTACCTCGATCAGTTGTCAAATTCCAAGCTAATAAATTCCAAAATAAATCAAATTTTACATGACAACCGAGAAAATACATGTATTCTACCATAAAGAATGTTAATTTTAATCCTGGTCAACATTCTATTATCTTATGGTATTCGCTAATTGTATACTCCTTGTGACTCCCCACATTAATCATAGAATCTACACCTACTTATTCGTCTAATGTCCCAATTTAAGTTATCGTTCCCTGTTTACAATAGCGCACCTCCAAAAATTTCCGGCAGACTAATGCCAAAAGATAAAAAAAGTAATTCAAAATTGTGTACAACATTCTTTTTCTAATACATTAGTCCCTAAAGCCTTGTTTGGATTCACTAATTGGATACTTCTTGTGACTCTCCACATTAACCATAGAAACCACACCCTAATTATTCATCAGATATCTAAATTTATGTTGTCGTCCCCCATTTTCCATAGCGCACCTCCAAAGCTCTCCGACAGACTGATCCGAAACAAATAAAAGCTTCTAATTCACAATAGTATACACCATCATATTTCTAATACATTATTCCCTAAATACTTATTTGGAAGTACAAACAATTTATACACTTGGAAGAAAATTACAAAGGTATTTTAATAACCACCAAAAATCCCGAAATTAAAGGCTTTGTAGATCACCATTTGGATGAAAGCAATTCCACCAATGGATTAAAATTATGGATAATCAACGTGTGCAACCCTAAAAATATTGGAAATCCAAACAATAGAGGTGGAGGTGATGAGACTATCTTCTTGTCTCCATGGATTAGTAGGTAATAGAGGTAGAGATACCGACAGTTATAAGTTAAGAAGAGAGCGAGCAATCAGGGATGTGATCCTTCTTATTGCTGATGTTGAGGAGTCAACAGTGAAGATTATAGCCGACATAGGGACTCAGATGGCAATGGAGGGGAAGTGAATGAGTAAAGCTTCAACAAAGAGAAGTTTTGGTGGGACAATGCTCACGACGGACGGCGACCCAGGGTAGCAGGGGAGACTGGAGTGATGAGGGTCAACATCTCCGTCGTCATGACGACATGCCATGTGGCGCGTCTCTCTACGCACACTCTAAGATACCTCACTTCACCTCCGCCTTGTAAAGTTGGAGATCGGTACGGTCGTATCCGAAAACATACCTTTGGACATGTTTTTGTATTTCTTGATGTAATGGGAGAACCCGCCAAGCCTTAGTAGGATGAAAGTGGGCTTTTAAATGGAGAAGTTCTCATAGTAACTATTGTTATGGCCTTGCAAGTTAATTTAGTATTCCATCTAGTATTGGGCTTACAAACACGCCCCAAGATGCTTATTTTCAAATAAAATAGAAGCTATTTTTTGAATTTGTACATTATTTGAATATTGTTTGAAATAAATGATACCCTTTTATCCTTTTGTTTCCTGAATTTTTTTGGTATTATGATATACGTTTGAACCCATTGAATATATGGTACTGATTTGTAAATGTGCTATCATATATTCAAAAGTAGAAATAAATGAATATTTGTTACAACATTTTATATCAGTTAATTACTCAATATTAAAATCTGGTAACTTCTCAAAGTTAAGTAAACCGTCATATAAATTTGTTATTCTTTTTGAGTTGGTGTTTTTCTTTTCAACATGAATAGAATGGGTATATCACAACACTAATCCCAATAGCGAGTGGAACTTAGGCTTGCGACCTCTCGACCAGTACATGTAACAAACGAAATGGGAAATATTTTAAGTTATTCATATATTATGTTCTTTTGATTAATAATGTTATGAAGTAAACTCTGAAAGCACATTTAATAAATTAATGTGTGTTCATAGTCAAATTCCAAAATAACTAACTTTCTAAAAGTAAAAACATTTCTATGCAATATATTTACTAACTGGAGACTCCCTGTAAGGCTCCTCATTTATCTTACAAATGTTATCTAATCATCCGTCCAATTTGTTGATTTACCATGTTGTCCCAAGTTTCCAGTCATGTATTTATGGAATAACTTCAAAGACTAAAACTTTATAACTAAAAGTATTGTAAATATCATTCTCTTCTAATAAAATATTATTAAAGATGATTATTTCAAAACAAAATACAAGGCAAACTTTTGAATTTTTACATTATTTAGTTATTTTTTGATATAAATCATAAATTTGTAGATGTAGCAAAATACTATTTGCAGTTCATCATGATTATTTTGTTTTATGGTATATGTTTAAATCATCAACTATATGACCTTCTATTTTGAATGCGGCATCATATTTAGAATAGAAAAAAAAGAATTAGTGTTATGGTATATTATATCAGTTGGTACTAAATATTGAACTCCATTTACATCTCAAAGTTAAGTAGACTATAAATTTGTTGTCCTTTTGGAGAGGCATTTTACTTTTTAACATGAAGTGAATCATCTAGAAACAGAACGTTGCAGAATAAAGTGCACCGCAACACAGATCAAAACGCAAGAAACACCACGGATCTGCCAACTCCATACCATTAGGTGTGACATGTTAAACGTGACATATTTGAAGTTATTCATACACTGTATAGTTGTTGAAACATCGCAAAAGAGATATAATGTTGAAGTTGATAACTGGTTATGAATAGTCCAGCTACTCACATATACTACCTCTAGAGTTACTTTTAACCTGGTAAAAGCTGTTAGAACATATCCACGTGTAATGTGAAAATGTATTTAATGATACTAATTTTGTATGTTAGATATTAATGGTTTCCTTAATTTTTCTAGAAACATGTTTAAACTTTACATTGTCTTTTCAAAAACAGAGATGCCACACTAGGGAATCAATATATTCAGCGGCAGATTTAGCAAAATAATTCACTCTTGCGGAATCAATTTTAAGACTCAAGACAGCTCTTGGAGCGCTGAAAGCACTTGACCACACTCAAACGCCATGGTCATCGCCGTTAACATCTATGAGATCGATGTGCAAGTGCGACTAGCGAGGAAGACACCAATTCTTTCATCTCGTTATCCTTCAGAAATGGATGTTGCAACTGTTGGAAATATGCCCTAGAGACAAATAGTAGTAAGGACTATTATCATATTTCATATAGTTTATGATTAAGTTTTATATCATGCTATAACTGTATTGAGTGGAAACATCAATACACGTGTGATATACAAACAAACCAGGGGTTCCCAGTGAAACTCTAGTCACTGGTTCATTGGTCAACTGATGGTCATGTTTCCTGATCATGTGGCATTTATGCCAGTTGGAAATGAGGTCATCTCATTTTGAGAATGAGATGATGAACCAATACCCAACCTAAACATCATGATTCGATCATGTCACAAAGTTCAAGTTACGATGATTAGAAATGGATCCTCGTAGACTATTCCTTAGACCGTGAGACTATATCAATCATTGTCTCCCGAGAATGCTTAGATAGCATCAAACGCCATCTGGTAAAACGGTGGTTATAAAGGTGTGTTCAGGTATTCGAAGGAAACCGTAGAGGCAATATATGTCAAGAGCGGGATTTGTCCGTCCATGTGACGGCAAGATACTCAAGGGCCCACTCGGAGAGGTTATATCCAATAGCTGTGCAGCGTGTGATTAGATCACGGGGATATCACTTGTCAGAATAAGTCAAATAGCATTGTTCAGTAACGATATTGAACACGACATGGTGATGTCATTGATCAGATCTCGGGCAATGCAAGTATCGAGAGACAAAGGGAATAAGACATGACTGTCCCAGTTCAAACGACGAAAGATCTTCGTGGAATGCACAGGGGTCACATGGCCATCCAAGTCCCTATGTTGATCATTGGTGCGGGAGTGTCCCGACCATGTCTGGAGTGCTCCCTAACCGTGGGGTATCACACTTAAGGGCTTGATGATGCTTAGAGAGTGTTTATAGGATCGGTAGAATCGCCGAAGAAAAGAAGTGAGAAAACCGGAAGGGTTTCGGTAAGTCCGGAGGATGTCCGGAATGGAGGTGGAAGGTGTTCCATGGCCACGGAGATTGAATAATATGTGAATGAATGTTAAATGTTGATTTAATCATTTATTCATAAGTATTTAATAAAGAGAAAATCAATTAGAAGGTCAAAAGGCTTAATGGGCCAATTCTGGAGGGAGAGGGCCCATTAGGGAAAAGGAGAAAGGGGAGAAGGGGCAAGGGGGAGGCCGGCTGGGCCTATCCCCCCCCCCCACGGGGCCCACTAATGGACGACGGCCACCTCCTCCCCCCCTCCTCTCCTTTAGTCCCACCCCGGGACTTGAGGGGAGGTAGTACCTCCCCTCCCCCTATATAAAGTGGGGTATTTGGCCTAGAATATACACCCAATAATCAATAAAGGTCTCCCCACTTTTGGGAGGACCTCTAATTGATATTTTCTCTCTCCCCCTCTCTCTCGTGACCGTGGTCCCAAGTCTGGACTGCGCGAGCGAGAGACATCTTCACCGTGGAGCGCCGTCGCGCTGCGGGATTGGATCCGGGAGCTCTACTTCCGCAACTGCTGCTGGATCGGGGAAGCGGGAGTCATCGTCAGGCACCGGATGTGTGTAACTCCCCGCGAGGTGTCGCACTTGATGCACTCAAGTCATTGGAGCCAGAAGGAGCGCAAGGACTTCATCACGACCTTGAGGTCGGCTTCGGCTTGTCTATATCAACGACGCTCTCTTGAGGCGTTGACAACGCTTTTCGGTCTTCAAGGGTAAGTTCGCAAAAAGCCCATCCCATTACTGTATTACTAATAGATAGGTTCTGGCAGCTTCAGGGGTTCAGGGGCGTAGAGTAAAATTTATTGTTTTTATGCGCGGAACCCCTACAGCAACAACCACTGCGTCCATCGACCCATGTCACACGAGACGAGACACATTGGTGTGATCGCTGGTGATCTCCTCCTTCTACGTATAGCCACCCGACCTGATCTGATTCTCTACCAGCAACAACCAGCTCCACCTACTTGTATGTAAGGTCTGTGTTAGATTCTAAAAATGGCAAGGAAAATGTAGCATAGCCATCCAGGAGTGCATCGCGTGGAGTGGCCGTGTACATCTCTTCAGACTAGCTTGCTTGCAGCCTTGCACTATTCATTTGCACTGCCCGGCCGGTTCTTGGTTCAGCTATAGCTTGCCACACACACACACCTGTGGAGAAATTTCTAGCAAGTTTCCGGATGGACCGTGTAACATCCCAATTTTAGCAAACCTGATTAGTGGCCCAGAATGCAAAAATCAGGGGGAACAAAACCTTTTCTTATTTAATTGTGCAGTGCTTACTTCTTATTGTCTGTGCTTATGCTTCTGATTGTATAGCTTATGGTATACTCCTTACCTCAACATCAGTTGACAAAAGTTGTTTAACAAAACAATCCCGGCTCATTTTACATATTCTCAAATGTTCTGGCATGAGCCAAGGTGCTTGTGTAACCAAAACTAGTTTAGTAGCTTCTATTGACAAAACTATGGGAGCTATAACCTCCTTATGTTTTCAAGATAGAACCTTCAACTACTCTTACCTCTAGGATCTCCAAAACCTTTTATAAAGCTTTTGAATTCTACTCTTGGTAGGGATACCAAGGTCTCTTACCTTATTCAAACTCCAACCTTTCAAAAGTACCCATCCTTACCTCAAGCTAAGCTTTATGGTAACCCTAGTAGTAGTTGATTTGTTTGTAAGATGAGTTGCCTTGATCTGCTGTTTGACTTGATTGCTTAGAAATAGTATGAGCCACTCTAGGAGCTCATCACCTAGATCAATATACTTTAAACTCACCAAACCCTAAGGAAGAATACAATCTGGGTCTGATCCCTAGCTACTGAGTAATCATCTAAAACCCTTAACTAGTTAAGCTTTGAAGTGAGCTAATTCTAGAAGCTTCCAAGTCAATGAAGACCAGTATCAAGCATGGATCCCTTCTACTCAATCTACTCTTCAACCTCATCCATTTGATGATGCTTTGGTACCTTGCTACCCATCAAAAGCCTCCTCTCTCATAATCTAGTCAAAAACCCTAAATCTGCCAAATTTGGCTAAGTCTGGAATCTGTTTCAACATCACCTTTTTGAGTGCCTCCTTTTCTCAACCCGTGTGCATTTTTGAAAATTCATATGAACCATCTTGTTAAACATCCTAAGGAATAACAAGGCCCACTCTTTCCCTTGGTTAGATCATCCTCCAACCCACTTGTTCTTGATGGTTTTGCAGGCAAGAAAATAACTATTCCTGCAAATCTAGTCAACATGCCTACTTTGACAGAAGCTCACACCATCATCCAACCTTCTATGGACCAACTCTTTCCATGGTTGTTTTCTACTCATATAGGTCTATAAATATCTACTTCACTTGTTCCAAGTGGATCTTTGTGCTTCTTAAACCCACAAGGTTTTGAAGGCTAGTTGATAATCTGCTTTGGCAGGCTTATTTCATTCAAAGTTTGAAATCTTTTCTTGGAAACCTCAACAAGATGAAGCTCAAACCTCTACACCATATTCATCTACATCACTTGGTCTATCCATCCATATATCCCAGACCCAAAGGAGAGCTTTGAGCTCTGAGATCCAACAAGGTTTTGGTGGCATGAAAATAATCTTACCCTAGATCCTTAATCTCTAGTTTTTCACCAAAATCACCTTTGATTCTCAAATCCCAAGGTTGAAAATGCTTGCTACACCTTCTCTACATCATATACCTTGATCATCAAGATTTATCAAATATTATCCATAATTATTATGGCTCCAAATCTAATTAATCTCTTTCATAGACAAAATCTCCAAAACTCCCTTCCCAAGGGAAAGTTTGGTTTTTGCCAAAGCACTTCCCCAAATTTTGGCTCAATTGAGGTCCATATATCATACCCCATCTTCCCACTTCAAAAATAAATATTTTTGAAGATCTTCATTATTTCTTTTTGTCCATTTTCTTAAATGGCAAAAACAAGTAATAATAGCTCAAAAATACTTTTCCATCTCAATAAAATCCAGGAAAATTCTCCAAAGTGTGTTTTGGTATCTAGCACCATCTTACACCAAAAACCACACTTGTACAATTCAATAATATCAAATGAGCTTCTAGAAATCATTTCTGCACTTTTTGAATAAATGATTTTAAGTGAACTAAAAGTCATCTTAAAGATCCCAAATAAATAGAGGGGGTATATATGGACTATACCCTTCCACCAGAACCATTTCTTCATATTTCCAAGATCTCAAATGAGGACTTCCTTCATAACCACTACTTTGGTCAAGTTTTGAGCTTATTCAAAACATAGAGATAAACCTTATCAAAACCATATCAAACTTGGTCAATCAAGTTTCCACAGCACCCCTCTCACCCCAAGTCGACACCACTGTAGCAGTTGTCCTCCCTTGTCCTTTTCCCTTGGAATGGGAGAGAGAGAGAGACCAAGCATATCCCACCAAATCCTGATCTTTACTTCACACCCTAGCTGCAACAGGCCTCCTCCACCTCTCTGGTCGTGCCCAGGCCCCACACACCACCCCAGCACCACCCCTAGGTCCAATGAGCTCTCCCCTAGCCCTCTCCCTCTCTTACTTTGATTCCATAGGCATTTAAGAAAAAGGGGAGAAAATGTACAGCACACTACTCCATCCTACCTCCCTGACCTCCAGCGTCCCTCTCACGACCCCCACCACCGCCCTAGTGGCCAATCCCCTACCAGCATCCTCCCCAAGCCCTCCATGGTCTTGGTCCACCATGAATCTCACTCCTTCGGGTTAAATACCCCCAGGCCACCCCAACGCCTCCCTTTGCCCTCATTTTCTTCCTCTCCCTTCCACTCACCACCCCTAGCTCCACTTCCCCTCCCTCGCTCTGTACTGGCCAGGAGAAGAGAAGATGTCAACACCCGGATTTTTAATCCTAGATGCCCGTTATGCCATACCTCGCAATCCCAGGATTACCATTTTTGCGAGACATAACGGATTGGATATCAAAGTACATCATCCATTACAAACCATACATAAGGTTTTACACAAATAAGGATCTCATGATCCATTATTTAATACAACAAGCAGCGGAAATAAACGGTAGCGTAGCGGTGGGGTCCATCTTCAGGGGCACAGGCAATGCTGACAAAGGCAGATAGTCCTAGTTATCATAGCTGTCCTGCTGACCATCATCTTGATAATCTCCTTCATAGTCTGGCCATGATAATAGCCAGGGACAAAAGCCATGAGTACTCTTTAAGTACTCGCAAACTACTACTAACAAGGATTATAATTCTAAGTTAAAGTGCTAAATATAAGTTTAACTATCAAATTAAGTTTGAAACCTAAGCTAAGTTCAGAAGCCAAGAAAGATAAAATAAAGTTCTAGAATCACTTAAGTTGGGAAGCTATCTTCATTAACACAACCCTGTTGTGGTCAAGTCAAAGTTCATCATTCATGTAAAGTTATTTAGAAAACATCTGATAACGAAACAGTATGGCCATTCCAACTGTCCATAACCGCGGACGCGGCTATTCGAATAGTTTGACACTCTGCAGAGGTGGTACACTTTCACCACAAGATTCGATACATCTGTCAGGGATAACCCTGAATCATCATACTTGGTATGCAGATAATCAAACATAACCTTCCCTTTACACACCCTAGTATAAGCACCTCTCCTATGAGCATGGCCTCCTAACCATGACCATCAGTCATCTTGGGCACTGCATAGGTGGACATCATTGAGAGGTAGCCTCGGCTCAAACCTCTCCCGTGAGGGAACTAATACTAATGCATATAAATTTCCAGCTAAGCCTTACCCAATTCAGGTAATGTGGTTTATGCAGTAAATTTGGAATGGTATCGCATCCGAATCCAACCATCAGTTTTATAAAAGGGTTAAGGCTCATGCCTCATCATCTTTATCATCATAAACCAGTTGTGTTTCTCAACACATGTCAAAACATCTTAATAGAATGACTCATCATTCTAAGGTTTTCATAACTCATTTTCACCAAGTGTTCCCATCTAAAGTGACTCAAGTTTTTGATCTATTCTAAGATACTAAGTTAAGAGTGTTCACTAAGGTGGAAAGATGGGATCAATCTCATGCCATGGAATGGCATCTAAAGGTTTCTAGGTAGGTCAAGTTTTATACTCTTTATGCTACCTTCAAAATTAATTAAAGAACTTTGTGTAAACTAAAGGGAGGTAAAACCTGTCAATAAGACTTGGGGTACTAATAGTTCAAGGGGTGTGATCAAAGCATGCTTAAGGCATCTTTGCTAAACCATCTAGTTTTATTCTAGCTTACTATCCATAGCTTTCTAAGGTATGTTTTGCAAGGGTTAGCTTTCCACTAATAGCTTGCCTTGGTTGGTGCAGTGGTTGAAGTTTTTTTCTTCTTCTTCTTGGTAGAACTCCTCCTCCTCGAAAGCTTGGCTTACTATCGTCTAGAAATACATAGGGAGTGCACAATCACCAAACAATACGTAACTAGGCTAAGTAGCATTCTAAAACACACAATTGTTGATCTATTATCATCCCAAGCATCACAAGTTTAATTTAATAGTTTCAACCTTTTTATTTTGGAAAAGTAATTTCTACTCATTGAAATATTAACTAAAATTTAACATTCACCACCAAAATATAGGATCATGTGGACACATGTCCTCACCACATATTCTAACATGTGGGAATGAGATTTAAAGGTTGGATCAATATTACTTTGGTTTAAGTTTATTATTTAATGATTTAAAGTGACTAGAAATGCCTATATAGCATTATTTTGGTACTAGTCCAAAGTCACTGCCTGTAAACCTTAATATTATTACATATTTGGATACATATGATGAAATGTGATTTTTGAGAGTTGGAATCAACTCAAAAGCTAACTTGGTTGATTTTATAAAAATGTTGCAAGTTGCAAAAGCTTCTGTCTTCTTATTTTTATTAGGAGAGATCTATAACTCTAATTGCACTAAATCCAACAGGCTTGGATAGAGCATTTCAATACCTTTCAGACAAAATTGGTTTCATGCAATTTGAATTTCTAAAACTCTTTGAATTGAATTTTGAAATAGGGAACAGAAACTATATTCTAACTAAAAAGAAAAATCCAGATTTGAATCTACGGGCTTATGGAAAGAAACGGGCGGCCCAATGGCGCTTCTGGGCCTGAGGCTCAGTGACAGGAGGGGTCCACTTGTCAGCGGCTCTTAAAACGTGAAACGGTACACGCGCTGTGGGTCGTGCGATTAGAGGCTAGATCTACGGCTGAGGGTCGTCGTCGACGACGAACAGGTCGCCGGCGAGCTCGAACCCTAGCGGCTCATTGGGGGTCTACTGGGGGCATACCAGGGCTCCAGCGGGGTCGGCAATGCGGGCGAACGAAGTGGAAGACGACGGCGAGGCTAGGCGTGGTCGCGGCGAAGCTTGGGGTGGCCGGAATCAACGGCACCCTTCTTCTCCAGAGGCAGCGGCTCCGGCTCCAATTCCGGCGAGCTGCTGCTCCACTTGCTCCGGCGAGAGGTGGGTGAGGTTCAGAGAGGTGAGGGGAGTGGAATGGTGTGAGACTTTGGTGCTGGGGAGGGCTCCTTTTATAGGCTCGACGGTGAGGCCGAGCGGGATGGGTGGTCGACGGTGACGACATGGCTACGGCGAGCTAGCGGCATGGCTGGGGATTGCGGTCGGTGGGCGGTTCCCTGGCGGTTCTCTAGGACTTCAATGCGGCCGTAGGGGCGGTGGCATGCGGTCGGGGCGAGGTGGCGTTACAGGCCAGCGGTGGCTGTGGGGCTTTAGGCGTGACGGGATGTCTGGGGTGTTCTCCAGGTCGGCGGAGCGGTGGGCGCGGCTGGTGCCAAAGGCGGTCGGTGCGGCGGGGCAGTCTGCGCTCTGGGCGACGCGTCGGCATGGTCGACAGGCTCGAAGCGCGGTTCTGGCCGTTCAAGCTTGGCTGGGACTGGTTGGGCGGTGGAGATGGACCACCGGCTATCTCCGGACACGGTGGATGGCGGCTGGCCGTGGGCTTCTTGTCGCCGATGGGGTGCCCAAGTGGGGGTTCGGCCTTAATGGCCATGACCATTTGGTCGTGGCACAGTGTGGGGCTGGGCTAGAGAGGGTTAGGGGGGTAGTGGAGAGGTTTTTGGTGGCAAGTTGGGGAACAAGTTTGGCCAGAACACTATTTAAAATAGTGAAATTTGTTTAGTTTGAAATCTACCTGCCAAGTGTTTGATGAAATGGCCGCAAGAGAAAAAGTTTTGAATTTTGAGTTCAAAAATTTTGGGTGATCTCCACTAGTGATAGGTAGTCTCTGGTTGCAAGGGTTTTGAAAATGGTGCTCAAATGGATGGTTTTTGAAATAGGGGTGATCTATGCATATGCATCAGATTCAATTTTGAACTGTCATTTAAAATAGTTTCCAGAATGTTTTTAGAAGATCAAAAGGTGGGCCTTGGTACCTCATTATGTGTACTAGCAAGGGGTGCAAAGATCAAGAATTGTTTCTGTTAATAATTGAGTACTAGGAACAGCCAAAGTAGGCATGAGAGTTAAATTTGTCAAAATGACCATTCCTTCTTTTTAATTCTTTTTGATTTGATTTTCTTTAGGAAAAGTTTGGGATTGATGTAGATGATGTTTAAATCACCTAAGAAACATTTTACAAGCATTGGATCAATCAATCATGGACAATCAAACAACTCCTATTTTAAATGCACACATATATGAATGCTTTCATTATAAGTTTGAAAAAGTTTTTGTTAACCCCATTTTGGATGATTTGATCTTGATAAGCTTGGATTGAAGTTTTGGGATGTTACAAACCTTCCCCCCTTAAACAAAATCTCGTCCCGAGATTTACAAGAAAACTAGGAACTAAAGAGATCTGGGAACTCGGTCCTAATGTAATCCTCGCGCTCCCAAGTGGCTTCCTCCTCAGTATGGTTGCTCCACTGAATCTTGAGAAACTTGATACTCCTGGTCCTGGTGGTTCTGTAGGCTTCTTCTAAGATACGGATGGGTACTTCCCGATAGGTCAGGTCATTGTTGATTTCCATAGCTCTGTGATCGATGTTCTTGAAAACTTCAGTCTTCTCAGGCACTTCCAAGCATTTGCGAAGTAATGAGATATGGAACACATTGTGGATGGCTGACATCTCTTCAGGCAGTTCCAGTGGATATGATACTTCTCCTCGGCGGTTCAGAATCTTGAAAGGTCCGATATATCTGGGAGCTAACTTTCCCTTCAGACTAAAGCGTTGGGTTCCCTTCAATGGTGAAACCTTGAGATATACAAAATCTCCGACATTGAAAGTCAGGTCTCTCCTTCTCTTGTCAGCATAGCTCTTCTGTCTGGATTGGCGGTCTTGAGGTGCTCGCGGACTTTGTGAACTTTCTCTTCTGCTTCTCGGAGAATGTCGGGTCCAAAGATCTGACTCTCTCCTACTTGCGACCAATTCAAAGGGGTACGACACTTTCTTCCATATAGGAATTCAAATGGTGCCATCTGTAAACTAGCCTGATAACTGTTGTTATATGAGAATTCTGCGAAGGGCAGGCAGTCTTCCCATTTTGATCCGTATTCCAACACACAAGCTCTAAGCATATCCTCCAAGATCTGGTTAACTCTCTCAGTTTGTCCATCTGTTTGCGGGTGATAAGCGGTACTGAAGTTCAACTTGGTTCCTAATCCTTCCTGAACTTTCTGCCAAAATCTTGAACTAAACTGGGTTCCTCGATCTGACACTATGGTCTTGGGGGTTCCATGCAGACTAACAATTCTAGCAATATACAGCTCTGCTAGCTATGCACTCTGGTAGGTTGTCTTGACTGGTATTAAGTGGGCTACCTTGGATAGTCTATCAACTATGACCCAGATTGAGTCATTTCCCCTACTAGAAGTAGGTAAACTGGTGATAAAGTCCATTCCGACAGAATCCCATTTCCATTCCAGAATCTGCAATGGTTGCAATAGTCCTGCAGGTCTCTGATGCTCTGCTTTGACTCTTTGACAGATGTCACATTTGGTGATGTAGCTTCCGATCTCTCTTTTCATCTTGTGCCACCAAAATTGCTCTTTCAAATCCTGATACATCTTTGTTCCTCCGGGGTGGATAGAATAAAGAGTATCATGAGCTTCCTTCATGATAACCTCCTTCAGCTCCGAATCTACTGGCACACAGATACGTCCTTTGTACCACAGTACACCTTCTTCGTCTTCGGTGAATCCAGGTACCTTTCCTGTACCAATACGATGTTTGATTCCGTCGATACTTTCATTCCCTTTCTGGGTTGATTTGGCTAGTCAAAGTGGGTTGAAGTTCAATGCTAGCTAGGAATCCTTTGCTAACTAACTCAGTCCTGAACTGCTCCAACTCCTCATACAAACTTGGTTGCTTCTCTTTGATCATGGTGTTAAGCCTACACGGCAATCTGCTAAGATCATCCGCTGCCACATTGGCTTTGCCGGGGTGATAGTGAATGTCAAGGTCATAATCCTTGATTAACTCTATCCATCTTCTTTGCCTCATATTCAGCTCCTTCTGGGTGAAAATATACTTCAAGCTCTTACGGTCTGAGTAAATCTCACAACGATTACCCATCAAATAATGACGCCATGTCTTTAATGCTAGAACTACGGCTGCTAGTTCAAGATCATGGGTCGGATAGTTCTGCTCATGCTGCTTCAGTTGTCGAGACAGATACGTGATGACATTGCCTTCTTGCATCAATACACATCCTAGACCAATCTTTGATGCATCACAATACACATCAAACGGCTTCTTGATGTCAGGCATGATCAAAATTGGGGCTGATATCAATCTCTTTTTCAGCTCTTGGAAACTGGCTTCACACTTGTCTGTCCATTCAAACTTCTTGTCCTTCTTCAACAATTGGGTCATTGGTCGGGCTATGCTCGAGAATCCTTCTACGAACTTGCGGTAGTATCCTGCTAATCCAAGAAATGAACGAACTTGGGTTTGATTGGTTGGGGCTTCCCATTCTTCGACATCTTTGATCTTGGTGGGATCAACAGAGACTCCTCCGGCAGACACAATATGTCCTAGGAATCCTACTTCTTTCAGCCAAAACTCACACTTGCTGAACTTGGCATATAACTGATGCTCTCTCAGGGTTTCTAGGATGATTCTCAGATGTTTCTCATGCTCTTCCTCTGACTTGGAGTAGATAAGGATGTCGTCGATAAACACAACTACAAACTTATCTAGGAAATTCATAAAGATCTTATTCATGAGATTCATGAAATAAGCAGGGGCATTGGTTAATCCAAAAGACATAACCGTATACTCGTATAAACCATAGCGAGTAGTAAAGGCGGTCTTCGGAATATCCGTTGCACGAATCTTAAGTTGGTGATAACCAGTCCTAAGATCAATCTTTGAGAATACCGAGCTCCGATCAACTGATCAAATAGATCCTCTATCTTTGGCAAGGGGTACTTGTTCTTGATGGTGACATCATTCAACTTTCTGTAGTCTATACACAGACGGTTGCCTCCATCTTTCTTGTCGACGAATAACACTGGTGATCTCCATGGCGATGCACTTGGTTGAATCAAGCCTGTTGCTAACATGGCATCCAACTGCTTCTTCACTTCTACTAATTCTGAGGGGTTCATGGTATAGGGTCTCTGGGCTATAGGTCCGGTTCCGGGGATTAGTTCGATAATGAACTCTATATCCCTATCCGGGGGCATACCTGGCAATTCATCTGGGAATACGTCGGGGTATTCATAGACTATTCTGACTTGGTCAATGGTAGGCAGGGCTACACTCTTGTTGCACTTGAATTGACGGGGTAAGGTTTCGGAGATATGCTCTCATTACTCGAACTACTGGTCATGGTGATGGCTTTCTTAGCACAGTCTATCAGTCCTTTATGCCTTGACATCCAGTCCATACCTAGCACTACTTCCAATCCTTTGGTTCCAAGTACAATTAGGTTGGCATAAAAATCTATCCCATGTATTCTGATAGGTACAGCCTTGCAAATTTTTCTAGCTTTTGTTGTTGAACCGGGGATTTGAACTATCATGACATGCTTCAGGTTGGTTGGGCGAATCTTACTAGTGCATACAAATTCTTCTGTGACAAATGAATGCGATGCTCCAGAATCAAACAATACTCTTGCTAAAACTGAGTTGACAGAAAACATACCCAGCACTACATCTGGCGCTTCCTGGGCTTCTTCTGCGTTCATGTGGAAGAGACGACCATTGCGGTTGTGCGGGTTTCCTGGGGCAACCTTCCTTCCTGGTTGAACACGACGCTGCTGCTGAGCTGGGGCATTCACAGGGGCATTGGCGGCAGTCTTCTTGGGACACTCGTTGGAGTAGTGACCCTTTACTCCACACTCAAAACAAGTGATCTGGGATTTGTCCTTGGCGGTGTACAACATTGCTGCCGATTAAGGTGTAGTGTTGTTGTTGTTGCTCTTGGGAGGGGCACGGTTGAAGTTGTTGGCATTGCCGGAGTTGTGATTGTTTCCTCCGGACTTCACATTTCCTCCGCTACGGTTGGGGTAGCTTGGGCAAGAATTTGGGGGTCGGTTGTTCCTTGGTGCATATCCTGGTGAAGCGTTAGGACGGTACTTCTGGTGGCTACTGGATCCAGATTGCTGCATCATACGACGCTTGCGGTTGTCGTTTGCCTGGTTAATCTTTCCTTCCATCTGAATGGCAGAGTCGACTAGCTCTTCAAGATCCTGGAAACGGATGTTGACGAGGACAGTCTACATCTCATCATGCAGTCCATTTAAGAATCTCTCTTTCTTCTTGGACTCCGTGTTGATCTCATCCTGTGCATATCTGGCTAGTGACAAGAATTTGTCATGGTACTCTACCACAGTCATTCTTCCTTGCTTCAGTTCACGGAATTCATCTCTCATCCTGTTGACAAGACCTTGCGGCACGTGGGTGCGGCTGAACTTGACTTTGAATGCTTCCCAAGTCATCACCTGGCCATGGTTCATATTGCGGATGCTATTCCACCAAGCTCTTGCATCTCCCGCCAGATAGTGGGTGGCGAAGAGAACTTTCTCATTTGCATCTACTCCTGCAACTTCAAGGTTGTTTTCCATGGTCTATAACCAGTCATCAGCATCTAATGGGTTCTCAGATTGGTTGAAGATTGGGGGATTGGTGTTCTGAAAAAAATTTAGTTTAGATCCATGGTGATCCTGATTTCCATGTCCCTGGTTGTTGAGAGCCATTTGGGCGATCTATTGCAAGGTTGCTAAGTTGGCTTGACATTCGGCCCGGCTTGCTTCACGGTCTGCGATAAGATTCTGCAAGATCTGCAGCATTGGGTCCTGCGATGAGCTGCTCCCTCCTTGGTTTCCATGAGTCATCTGAAGATTGAGATAGATATAGGGGTAAGAGGGAAATTCTAAGGTTCCTGGTTTTGGGTTTTCAAAGCTACACTTTGAGTTAGACTCAGGTTTTTCAAATAATTTTACTTTCATTCATGCAAGCAAGCACACGATACAACACACACCACAACAATCAAAGGGGAAAACAGATGGTTTAAGGAACCATTCTGCAACTACGATACAATGAGATGATACATCTCATGCTATGACAGTGCTCTAGTGCATCTACTCATCATCGATGAAGTCGGAGTCTTCATCATCAGTGTAGAAGTCCACGGCATCTTCTTCCAGAAAATCGTCATTGTTGCTAAGGTAAGAATCCATATCTCCCTGGATGTCGTCACCCTCATCTTCTTCTTCTTTGGCGGCAAGCTGAGCTTCCTGCTCCTTGACGGTCTTCTCGAGGTCGGCCACCTTCTTGCGAAGACGGGCGATGGTGCGATCCCTCTTTGCACGCTGGCAACAAAGAGACTGGCGATCTTGGACGAGTAGTGCCAAAGTCTGGGCCTTCTGGTCGGCAATGGCACGGTTCTGGTTGGCTAACTCTCTGGCATTGTCCAGTTCCTGCTGTCGGTCATGAAGCAAGAAGTCAATGTTCTCCACTTGACGCCTCAACTCTGGGTGACTTGGCATCTCCATCGGCATTCCCATGAAGTCACGTCTTGCATAGTGGGCAAAACGGGTTCCTTGAATCTGGTTGACGCTGAGGGCACATAGACGTGCGAGAGCTTCATGCATTTCCCTGGCTAATCCATCTAGCCAGTTGTTCTCTCTCACGGAGAACTGAATTCTTCCCGAAGTTGGTGCTTCAATGCTTCCTCGAAGATCTGCGGTGACTAGCCATTGTAGGTCTCCTCCTGGGGGTCCTGGAAGTTGAGCTCCAACAAACTCCGGATGTGGGCGTCCCAGTAACTCTGACAGTGAATCCAGATCCCTCTCGAAGATCAGCTGACCTCCGTTTCCCAACTGGTAAAACTTGCTGAACTGAGTCTCCATCTACAAGGATTTAGGATGAGGAAGTTAGTGAAGTGATCAAGTGTGTCAAATTTTAGGTAGTAATGTAAGAATTTTGAGGAACATGTATTTTTTTGAGAAAGAATGAGTTCACAAGGGTAAGAGGAGAAACAGTTTTTCATAAATACTCACTTTGGTTTTGAAGCTAAGTTTTTGGTTTGGACATCCATTCTAACTAGGGTCTCCTATGGTCAGGATGGCTCTGATACCAACTTGTCAACACCCGGATTTTTAATCCCAGATGCCCGTTATGCCATACCTCGCAATCCCAGGATTACCATTTTTGCGAGACATAACGGATTGGATATCAAAGTACATCATCCATTACAAACCATACATAAGGTTTTACACAAATAAGGATCTCATGATCCAGTCTTTAATACAACAAGCAGCGGAAATAAATGGTAGCGTAGCGGTGGGGTCCATCTTCAGGGGCACAGGCAATGCTAACGAAGGCAGATAGTCCTAGTTATCATAGCCGTCCTGCTGACCATCATCTTGATAATATCCTTCATAGTCTGGCCATGATAATAGCCAGGGACAAAAGCCATGAGTACTCTTTAAGTACTCGCAAACTACTACTAACAAGGATTATAATTCTAAGTTAAAGTGCTAAATATAAGTTTAACTATCAAATTAAGTTTGAAACCTAAGCTAAGTTCAGAAGCCAAGAAAGATAAAATAAAGTTCTAGAATCACTTAAGTTGGGAAGCTATCTTCATTAACACAACCCTGTTGTGGTCAAGTCAAAGTTCATCATTCATGTAAAGTTATTTAGAAAACATCTGACAACGAAACAGTATGGCCATTCCAATTGTCCATAATCATGACGCTGCTATTCAATAGTTTGACACTCTGCAGAGGTGGTACACTTTCACCACAAGATTCGATACATCTGTCAGGGATAACCCTGAATCATCATACTTGGTATGCAGATAATCAAACATAACCTTCCCTTTACACACCCTAGTATAAGCACCTCTCCTATGAGCATGGCCTCCCAACCATGACCATCAGTCATCTTGGGCACTGCATAGGTGGACATCATTGAGAGGTAGCCTCGGCTCAAACCACTCCCGTGAGGGAACTAATACTAATGCATATAAATTTCCAGCTAAGCCTTACCCAATTCAGGTAATGTGGTTGTACGGTAAATTTGGAATGGTATCGCATCCGAATCCAACCATCAGTTTTATAAAAGGGTTAAGGCTCATGCCTCATCATCTTTATCATCATAAACCAGTTGTGTTTCTCAACACATGTCAAAACATCTTAATAGAATGACTCATCATTCTAAGGTTTTCATAACTCATTTTCACCAAGTGTTCCCATCTAAAGTGACTCAAGTTTTTGATCTATTCTAAGATACTAAGTTAAGAGTGTTCACTAAGGTGGAAAGATGGGATCAATCTCATGCCATGGAATGGCATCTAAAGGTTTCTAGGTAGGTCAAGTTTTATACTCTTTATGCTACCTTCAACATTAATTAAAGAACTTTGTGTAAACTAAAGGGAGGTAAAACCTGTCAATAAAACTTGGGGTACTAATAGTTCAAGGGGTGTGATCAAAGCATGCTTAAGGCATCTTTGCTAAACCATCTAGTTTTATTCTAGCTTACTATCCATAGCTTTCTAAGGTATGTTTTGCAAGGGTTAGCTTGCCACTAATAGCTTGCCTTGGTTGGTGCAGTGGTTGAAGTTTTTTTCTTCTTCTTCTTGGTAGAACTCCTCCTCCTCGAAAGCTTGGTCGGTACTATCGTCTAGAAATACATAGGGAGTGCACAATCACCAAACAATACTTAACTAGGCTAAGTAGCATTCTAAAACACACAATTGATGATCTATTATCATCCCAAGCATCACAAGTTTAATTTAATAGTTTCAACCTTTTTATTTTGGAAAAGTAATTTCTACTCATTGAAATATTAACTAAAATTTAACATTCACCACCAAAATATGGGATCATGTGGACACATGTCCTCACCACATATTCTAACATGTGGTAATGAGATTTAAAGGTTGGATCAATATTACTTTGGTTTAAGTTTATTATTTAATGATTTAAAGTGACTAGAAATGCCTATATAGCATTATTTTGGTACTAGTCCAAAGTCACTGCCTGTAAACCTTCATATTATTACATATTTGGATACATATGATGAAATGTGATTTTTGAGAGTTGGAATCAACTCAAAAGCTAACTTGGTTGATTTTATAAAAATGTTGCAAGTTGCAAAAGCTTCTGTCTTCTTATTTTTATTAGGAGAGATCTATAACTCTAATTGCATTAAATCCAACAGGCTTGGATAGAGCATTTCAATACCTTTCAGACAAAATTGGTTTCATGCAATTTGAATTTCTAAAACTCTTTGAATTGAATTTTGAAATAGGGAACAGAAACTATATTCTAACTAAAAAGAAAAATCCAGATTTGAATCTACGGGCTTGCGGGAAAGGAAACGGGCCGGCCCAATGGCGCTACGCGGCGCGGGGCTCAGCTCACAGGAGGGGTCCACTTGTCAGCGGCTCTTAAAACGCGAAACGGTACGCACGCTGTGGGCCGTGCGATTAGAGGCTAGATCTACGGCTGAGGGTCGTCGTCGACGACGAACAGGTCGCCGGCGAGCTCGAACCCTAGCGGCTCAGTGGGGGTCTACTGTGTTGGAATTATGCCCTAGAGGCAATAATAAAGATGTTATTATTATAATTCTTGTTCATGATAAAGTTTATATTCCATGCTAGAATTGTATTAAGCGGAAACATTAATACTTGTGTGGTTTGTGAACAATACCGTGTCCCTAGTACGCCTCTATGGACCAGCTCATTGATCAATGATGGTTAAGGTTTCCTAACCATAGACATGAGTTGTCAATTGATAATGAGATCATATCATTGGGAGAATGATATGGTGATGACCAAACTAAGCGAAGCAATTAGATCGTGTCATTGTGTTCATCTTTGCGAAGCTTTTCCTATGTCAAATATTGTATTCCTTAGACCATGAGATAATACAACTCCCTGGTATTGGAAGAAAGCTTTGAGGTCATCAAACGTCATCCTATGAGAGGGTGATCATAAAGGTGTCTCTCAGGTGATCGGAAAGTATCTGTTGGGTTGTATGTATCGAGATGGGATTTGTCCCTCCCAAGTCGGAGAGATATACTTCGGGCCCACTCGGTAATCGATATCAACACCGCTTGCAAGCATGTGGTTAAGGAGTTAATCACAAAGTGATATCGGATTACGGAACGAGTAAAGTACTTGCTGTGAACGAGATTGAACTAGGTATAACGATACCGACGATCGAATCTCGGGCAAGTAAAATATCGCGAGACGAAGGGAATATATATATGGGATTGATTGAATCCTGGCATCGTGGTTCATCCGATATGATCATCGATGAATGTGTGGGAGTCAATATGGGTGCCCAGACCCCGCTGTTGATTATTGATAGAAGATCATGTCTGCATATTCTCAAACCCGCAGGGTCACACACTTAACGTGTCTCGACGCTAGGATAGATTGGATAATTGGTTTATGAATTTTTGTTCGGAGTCTCGGATGGGATCCGGGACATCACGAGAGGTTCCGGAATGGTCCGGAGAATAAGATTCATATAAGGCAGTGCAGTTTTTGGAGTTCGGAATTGTTCCGGATTAATCGGTATTGTACCGGAAGCTTCTAGAACCTTCCGGAAGGGGGCCAACGTGGTCCCACCTTCCGGAAGGGGGCCAACGTGGTCCCACCTTCCGGGAGGGGGCATGGGCCTATGAGGGAGTGTCCTGGCCGCATTGGGCCAGGGGCACAAGGCCCCATAGGGCCCAGCCGATTCTAGATAAGATTTAAATCGTTTAAATCTAGAGATAGAATTTCTAGATAAGGGAGAAGTTTAAATTGTTTAAACTAGAGATAGGCTTGGGGGAGGGGCTAGGGCTGCGACCCCCCCTCTATATAAAGAGGGGTGGGGGCGCACCAACCCCCCACACCTTCCCCTCCAACCCTAGCCGCCCTGCTGCCCTTCCTCTCTCCCTCCCGACTGTTTGTAGGCGAAGCCCTGCAGCAGAAATTCTCCACCATATACACCACGCCGTCGTGCTGTAGATCCAATCCATCTCTCCACCATACTTGATGGTCCAAGGAAGGAGGAGACGTCGAGGTGCTGCACGTGTGCATCTCACGGAGGCACCGCCACTTGTGGTGCTAGATCGGATCGGATCGCGAGGAGGAGAAGCGAGTACGACTACATCACCCACGTTCCGACGAACGTTCCATGCGAATCTTCAAGGGTATGAAGATCTAATCCAATCTCTCTTTGTTTGCATCTCCTAGATTAGATCTTGGCTTTCCCTCTGTTCGCTCAGTAGAAAATTTTGATTTACTATGCCGCGAACCCCTTCAGTGGTATCAGAGCTAGATCTATGCGTAGATGTGATTCACGAGTAGAACGCAACATGGTTGTTGCGGGCGTTGATGTTTTCTGTTGCAAGCCTCTTGTTTGTGTTCTTCTTATGACGCGGGATAGTGAGATTGAAGCGGTCCAGGCCAACCTTACGCGACGTCGCTCGCGAGACCGGCTCCGCACTTGACGTGTGGCTTGTACCACACATGCGGCTGGTGGATGTCAGTTTCTCTCACTATAGTTGTCATGGGATTAACACCGGAGTTTGGCAACCATAATATCACCGTTGTGGCTTTCCGTAGGTAAGAATCGTTCTTAGCATCTACTCCCATAAGCCACGTAAAACATGCAACAACAAAGTAGAGGCGTCTAACTTGTTTTTGCAAGGAGTGTTTTCTGTGATATGGTATGGCCCAAGATGTGATGTGTATATTGTATGCGATGATCATGTTTTGTAATGTTTCACGACTTGCATGTCGATGAGTACACAACCGACAGGAGCCATATGGTTGTCTTTATAATTGTGTATGACCTGCGAGTCAACTTCTTGTACGCCATGTAATAGCTTTACTTTATCGCTAAGTAGTTAGCAATAGTTGTAGTTGCTATTCGTGGTGGAGGCAATCATGGTGGAGTGATGGAGATCATGCGGAACGCACAAGATGGAGATCATTGCGAAGATTGGCTATACCATGTCACATAAAGTTATATGCATGTGATGTTTATCTTTTATGTATCTTATTATGCTTAGATCGACGGTAGCATTATAAGATGATTCCTCACTTAAAGATCAAGATAAAACTGTGTTCTCCCCATGTATGCACTGCTATAAAGTTCGTCGTGTCCAAGCATCACGTGATGATCGGGTGCTATAGACTCTCGCCACATACAACGGGTGCAAGCCAGTTTTGCACACGGAAATACTTGGGTTTGACTTGACGAGCCTAGCATGTATGCATATGGCCTCGGAACACATGAACCGACAGGTTAAGCATGAGTCATATGAATGATATGATCGACACTTCGTTGTCCACCATTGAAACCACATCTCTTCTCGTGATGATCGGATTAGGTGTGGTGAAGTTGTATCGTGTTCACTAAACAACTTGAGGGATGTTGAATTTAGTGGGAGTTCATCTAGTAATTTGATTAAGTTGAACTATTTATCATGAACATAGTCTAAGTTGTACTTGCAAATACTGTAGATCACATGGCCAAGTCCAACTTCAACTTCAACGTTTTTGCTGAGAAAGAAAAGCTTAGAAACAATGGGTCTAACTTCACCAACTGGTTCCGCAATCTGAGAATCATTCGTTCATGGACAAAAGGACTATGTCCTTGAGAAAGCATTAGGTAACCCCCTGCAATCAAGGCCGCTGATGAGAAAGCTGTCTATCGGGCCATAAAGATGATTATGGTGTGATTAAGAGCACCATGTTGTTTGCTATGGAACCGGAACTTCAAAATCGTTTTGAAAACTATCCCGGGCCCTTTGAGATTCTTGAAGAGCTGAAAACCATGTTTCAGACTCAGGCCCGTTCTGAGAGATATGAGATCTCTGAGAAGTTCTTTAACTGCAAGATGGAGGAAGGGAGTTCCGTTAGTGAGCACGCCATTAAGATGTCGGGCTACACTCAACGCCTTTGAGCAACCTGGACTACAAGATTCCGAGGAGCTCAAGATTGACAGGGTTCTGCAATCACTCCCTCCCAGCTACAAAAGTTTTGTAGTGACTCATAATCAGATTGGTTCCACTGATACGATCACCGAGCTCTTCGCAAAGCTGAAGGCTGCGGAGGTGGACATCAAGAAGGATAATCATGTGTTGATGGTCAACAAGCCCTCCTTTAAGAAAGGTAAAGGTGCAAAGAAGCCCTTCAAGAAAGGCGGCGGCAAGCGCGTTGCCCCTGCTGAGAAGAAGCTCAAGTCTGGTCCCAAGCCGGACACTGAGTGCTTCTATTGCAAGGACAAGGGTCACTAGAAGCGAATCGTCCAAGTACTTAGCGGACAAGAAGGCTGGCACCATCAAAGGTATATTTGATATACATGTTATTGATGTTTTCCTTACTAGCCCTCGTTGTAGTGCCTGGGTATTTGATACTGGTTCAGTTGCTAATATTTGTAACTCGAAACAGGAGCTACGGAATAGATGACGGCTTGCGAGGGATGAGGTGACGATGCGCGTTGGCAACGGATCAAGAGTTGATGTGATGGCCGCACGCCTCCTTAGTTTTACCTTCGGGATTAGTTTTAAACCTTAATAAATGTTATTATGTGCCTGCGTTGAGCATGAACATTATTTCTGGATCGTGTTTATTGCAAGACGGTTATTCATTTAAATCGGAGAATAATGGTTGTTCTATTTATATGAGTAACATCTTTTATGGTCATGCACCTCTTGTGAATGGTTTATTTCTTCTAAATCTCGAAAGGGATGAAACACACATCCATAACATTGAGGCTAAGAGATGCAAAGTAGATAGTGATAATACTACTTATTTGTGGCACTGTCGTCTAGGTCATATTGGTGTAAAGCGTATGAAGAAACTCCATTCTGATGGACTTTTGGAGTCTCTTGATTTTGAATCATTTGACACATGCGAACCATGCCTCATGGGCAAGATGATCAAAAACCCGTTCTCCGGTATGATGGAGCGAACGGACTTGTTGGAAATCATACATACCGATGTATGCGGACCGATGAGTGTTTCGACGGTGGATATCGCTATTTTCTCACTTTTACCGATGACTTAAGTAGATATGGGTATATCTATTTAATGAAACATAAATCTGAAACGTTTGAAAAGTTCAAAGAATTTCAGAATGAAGTGGAGAACCATCGTAACAGAAAGATTAAGTTTCTACGATCCGATCGTATGGGGCAAATATTTGAGTTATGATTTTCTCACGCATCTCAAAGCAAGTGGAATCGTTTCACAACTCACGCCACCCGGAACACCACAGCGCAATGGTGTGTCTGAACACCGGAATCGAACCCTATTAGATATGGTCCGATCGATGATGTCTCTTACTGATTTGCCGTTATCATTTTGGGGTTATGCATTAGAAACCGCTACAATCACTTTAAATAGGGCTCCATCTAAATCCATTGAGACGACACCGTATGAACTGTGGTTTGGTGCTAAACCTAAGTTGTCGTTTCTTAAAGTTTGGGGATGCGAAGCTTACGTCAAGAAGTTGATGCCGGACAAGCTCGAACCCAAAGCGGAGAAATGCGTCTTCATAGGATACCCTAAGGAAACTATTGGGTATACCTTCTATCACAGAACCGAAGGCAAAGTGTTTGTCACAAAGAACGGTTCCTTTCTTGAGAAGGAGTTTCTCTCGAAAGAAGTGAGTGGGAGGAAAGTAGAGCTAGACGAGGTTATTGAACCTTCTCTTGAATTGGAGAGTAGCAGCACCTGAAATTGTTCCGATCCGCCTGCACCAACAATAGAGGAAGCAAATGACAAGGATCATGAAGCTTCGGACGATGCTGCTACTGAACGTCGCAGGTCGACAAGGTCGCGTGCCCCTCCTGAGTGGTATGGAAACCCTGTCTTGACTGTCTTGTTAGTAGAAGACAGTGAACCTACGAACTATGAGGAAGCGATGATGAGCCCAGACTCTGAGAAATGGCTAGAAGCCATGAAATCCGAATTGGGATCCATGAGCGAAAACCAAGTATGGACTTTGGTGGACCCTCCTAGCGACCGAAAGGCCGTTGAGTGCAAATGGATCTTCAAGAAAAAACGGACGCGGATGGTAATGTTACCGTCTATAAAGCACGGCTTGTTGCGAAAGGTTTTCGACAAGTTCAAGGTGTTGACTACGATGAGACTTTCTCTCCCGTAGCGATGTTTAAGTCCATTCGGATTTTATTAGCAATTGCTGCGTTTCATGATTATGAAATATGGCAAATGGATGTCAAGACTGCTTTCCTCAATGGCAACATTGATGAAGAGTTGTATATGATACAACCCGAAGGTTTTGTCGATCCTAAGGATGCTGATAAAGTATGCAAACTTCAGCGTTCCATTTATGGACTGAAGCAAGCATCTCGGAGTTGGAACCTTCGTTTTGATCAAGTGATCAAGAGCTTTGGATTTGTTCCAAATTGCTACGAAGCTTGCATCTACAAGAAAGTGAGTGGGAGCTCGGTGACGTTTCTGGTACTATATGTGGATGACATATTGATTATTGGAAATGACATCAACATGCTTGACGATGTGAAGAGTTATTTGAACAAGTGTTTTTCAATGAAAGACCTAGGTGAAGCTGCTTATATATTGGGCATCAAAATCTATAGAGATAGACAAAGACGCCTGATAGCTTTAAGCGGTACATACCTAGACAAAGTTCGAAAAGGTTCAGAATGGATAAGGCATTGAAAGGTTCAAAGCCTATGTTGTCGAGTAAGATATTGAGCAAGGCTCGGTGTCCAGCTACTGATGAAATGATAGGGAAGCTATGAGCAAAGTGCCTTATGCATCGGCCATAGGTTCCATCATGTATGCCATGCTGTGTACTAGACCGGATGTGTCCAATGCTCTTAGTTTGACGAGCAGATATCAAAGTGATCCAGGAGTGGAACACTGGACAGCCGTGAAGAACATCCTAAGGTACCTAAATAGGACTAAAGAAATGTTCTTAGTCTATGGGGGTGATGAACATTGTCAGAAAAGGTTACGTCGATGCTAGTTTCGACACGACAAGGATGATTCTAAATCTCGACGTGATACGTGTATATTTTGAATGGAGGAGCTGTGAGCTGGAGAAGCTGCAAGCAAAGCGTGATCGCGGGATCTACAGAGAAGCGGAATACATGGCTGCCGCAGAAGGTCAAGTGAAGGAGTTTGGATCAAACTTCATCATCGAGCTTGGCGGTTCCAAGTGCATTGGACCCACTGGAGATATTGTGTGACAACACGGCGCCATAGCACTTGCTAAGGAACCAAGATATCATCCAAAGACCAAGCATATCAACATAAGTTTCATATAATCCGAGATTATATAGATGGAGATCTGAAGATTAGCAAAGTACATACGGATCTGAATGTCGCAGATCCATTGACTAAACCTCTTCCACGTAAAACATGATCAGCACCTCGAAGGTCATGGGTGTGAGATTGTTGCCAAATGTAAACTAGATTATTGACTCTAGTGCAAGTGGGAGACTGTTGGAATTATGCCCTAGAGGCAATAATAAAGATGTTATTATTATAATTCTTGTTCATGATAAAGTTTATATTCCATGCTAGAATTGTATTAAGCGGAAACATTAATACTTGTGTGGTTTGTGAACAACACCGTGTCCCTAGTATCGCCTCTATGGACCAGCTCATTGATCAATGATGGTTAAGGTTTCCTAACCATAGACATGAGTTGTCAATTGATAATGAGATCATATCATTGGGAGAATGATATGGTGGAGACCAAACTAAGCGAAGCAATTAGATCGTGTCATTGTGTTCATCTTTGCGAAGCTTTTCCTATGTCAAATATTGTATTCCTTAGACCATGAGATAATACAACTCCCTGGTATTGGAAGAAAGCTTTGAGGTCATCAAACGTCATCCTATGAGAGGGTGATCATAAAGGTGTCTCTCAGGTGATCGGAAAGTATCTGTTGGGTTGTATGTATCGAGATGGGATTTGTCCCTCCCAAGTCGGAGAGATATACTTCGGGCCCACTCGGTAATCGATATCAACACCGCTTGCAAGCATGTGGTTAAGGAGTTAATCACAAAGTGATATCGGATTACGGAACGAGTAAAGTACTTGCTGTGAACGAGATTGAACTAGGTATAACGATACCGACGATCGAATCTCGGGCAAGTAAAATATCGCGAGACGAAGGGAATATATATATGGGATTGATTGAATCCTGGCATCGTGGTTCATCCGATATGATCATCGATGAATGTGTGGGAGTCAATATGGGTGCAAATACCCCTCTGTTGATTATTGATAGAAGATCATGTCGCATATTCTCAAACTCAGGTCACACACTTAACGTGTCTCGGCGCTAGGATAGATTGGATAATTGGTTTATGAATTTTGTTCGAGTCTCGGATGGGATCCGGGACATCACGAGAGGTTCCGGAATGGTCCGGAGAATAAGATTCATATAAGGCAAAGGCAGTTTTGGAGTTCGAATTGTTCCGGATTAATCGGTATTGTACCGAAGCTTCTAGAACCTTCGGAAGGGGCCAACGTGGTCCCACCTTCCGGGAGGGGCCTATGAGGGAGTGTCCTGGCCAGGGGCACAAGGCCCCATAGGGCCCAGCCGATTCTAGATAAGATTTAAATCGTTTAAATCTAGAGATAGAATTTCTAGATAAGGGAGAAGTTTAAATTGTTTAAACTAGAGATAGGCTTGGGGGAGGGGCTAGGGCTGCGACCCCCCCTCTATATAAATAGGGGTGGGGGCGCACCAACCCCCCACACCTTCCCCTCCAACCCTAGCCGCCCTGCTGCCCTTCCTCTCTCCCTCCCGACTGTTTGTAGGCGAAGCCCTGCAGCAGAAATTCTCCACCATATACACCACGCCGTCGTGCTGTAGATCCAATCCATCTCTCCACCATACTTGATGGTCCAAGGAAGGAGGAGACGTCGAGGTGCTGCACGTGTGCATCTCACGGAGGCACCGCCACTTGTGGTGCTAGATCGGATCGGATCGCGAGGAGGAGAAGCGAGTACGACTACATCACCCACGTTCCCGATTTAACGCTCACCGTGCGAATCTTCAAGGGTATGAAGATCTAATCCAATCTCTCTCGTTGTTTGCATCTCCTAGATTAGATCTTGGCTTTCCCTCTGTTCGCTTCCGTAGAAAATTTTGATTTACTATGCCGCGAAACCCTTCATACTGGGGCATACCAAGGCTCCAGCAGGGTCGGCAATGCGGGCGAACGAAGTGGAAGACGACGGCGAGGCTAGGCGTGGTCGCGGCGAAGCTTGGGGTGGCCGGAATCAACGACACCCTTCTTCTCTAGAGGCAGCGGCTCCGGCTCCAATTCTGGCGAGCTGCTGCTCCACTTGCTCCGACGAGAGGTGGGTGAGGTTCAGAGAGGTGAGGGGAGTGGAATGGTGTGAGACTTTGGTGCTGGAGAGGGCTCCTTTTATAGGCTCGACGGTGAGGCCGAGCGGGATGGGTGGTCGACGGTGACGACATGGCTACGGCGAGCTAGCGGCATGGCTGGGGATTGCGATCGGTGGGCGGTTCCCTGGCGGTGCTCTAGGACTTCAATGCGGCCGTAGGGGCGGTGGCATGCGGTCGGGGCGAGGTGGCGTTACGAGCGGCTGGGTCCACGGCGGCGGTGGCTGTGGGGCTTTGGCGTGAACGGGATGTCTGGGTGTTCTCGTGTCGGCGGGCGTGGGCCTGGCTGGTGCCAAGGCGGTCGGTCTGGCGAGGGGCAGTGCGCGCTCTGCGGGAGGCGTCGGCATGGTCGACAGGCTCGGGGCGCGGCGGTTCCTGGTCGTTCTGGTCGCTGTCCTTGGGCTGGGACTGGTTGGGCGGTGGAGGTGGACCACTGGCTATCTCCAGGACACGGTGGATGGCGCTGGCGGCGGCTGTGGCTTGCTGTCGCCGGTGGGGTGCCCAAGTGGGGGTTCGTCCTTAATTGCCATGACCATTTGGTCGTGGCACAGTGTGGGGCTAGGCTAGAGAGGGTTAGGGGGAGTAGTGGAGAGGTTTTTGGTGGCAAGTTGGGGAACAAGTTTGGCCAGAACACTATTTAAAATAGTGAAATTTGTTTAGTTTGAAATCTGCCTGCCAAGTGTTTGATGAAATGGCCGCAAGAGAAAAAGTTTTGAATTTTGAGTTCCAAATTTTTGGGTGATCTCCACTAGTGATAGGTAGTCTCTGGTTGCAAGGGTTTTGAAAATGGTGCTCAAATGGATGGTTTTTGAAATAGGGGTGATCTATGCATATGCATCAGATTCAATTTTGAACTGTCATTTAAAATAGTTTCCAGAATGTTTTTAGAAGATCAAAAGGTGGGCCTTGGTACCTCATTATGTGTACTATCAAGGGGTGCAAAGATCAAGAATTGTTTCTGTTAATATTGAGTACTAGGAACAGCCAAAGTAGGCATGAGAGTTAAATTTGTCAAAATGACCATTCCTTCTTTTTAATTCTTTTTGATTTGATTTTCTTTAGGAAAAGTTTGGGATTGATGTAGATGATGTTTAAATCACCTAAGAAACATTTTACAAGCATTGGATCAATCAATCATGGCAAATCAAACAACTCCTATTTTAAATGCACACATATATGAATGCTTTCATTATAAGTTTGAAAAAGTTTTTGTTAACCCCATTTTTGGATGATTTGATCTTGATAAGCTTGGATTGAAGTTTTGGGATGTTACAAGAAGGTCCCCTTGGCCATCTACAAGATCTGAGCGTACCCATCCCCTCCTGCCCTTCTTACTCTGTATGTCACCCTATCGTAATCCCCTCTTCCTCCTCGACCTAACCGTGTGCTTATTTTTGACCTAGGACCGTCTCCTCGAGCTGCACCGACGAGCTCGCTTCGGTCATCGTCGCGCGAGCCGGATCTAGCCGCAGAACCCCCTACTCTCGCCCATCCCCGTGGTCGTCGTCGTCCGCCGCGTCGCCCCGCCGCTTCCCCGACACCTCCAGAGCCTCAGGTGAGCCGCGCCGCCGCTCCCTGGGGTCAGCTAGGGTTTCCGCCCCGCCGGCCCCGTCGGGAGGAAGGAGACGGCGCGCATCCATCGATCTCCTTTAGATCGAACGGCCGACGACGCTGGATACCCCTGGGCGCCCCAGTGCCGCTGACGGCCGGGCCCTGTCCTGGCCGATTTCAAACGGGATCTCGCCACGCGCAGTGACGCCTGGGTGGGCAAAATCCTCCCCTGCGGCCCAATTACTCTGGATTCCTGGCCTAGTTTCCACCTGCCCCTTTTTCCTTTTATTTTTGAGTTAATTCCAGATCTGCAAGTTACCTGTTGGTTTAAATACAAATAAAAATGGAAAGTACTACTTTTTGTCCAGATCTAATTTTGACGAAGTACCATAGTGTTTTGTGCAACATTCAGAACCGGTACTTTTCCAAATATAAATATCATTATTTACTGGCATTAAATCCACTAAACTGTACCTTTTTCACTAAATAGTTTCCAAAGTGAGTTGTACATACCCAAATGGTATGAATCAAAGTCCATATGGTAGGTAGTTGATACAGTTATCTAGTATCCCTTATCTCTAGCCAAGTGGAGCAATAGATCTGAAGAAATAAAAAATGACAAGATCAATTATATTCTGTATTTAGAAAATCCTCTAGGTCAAATCAAAATAGATATTGACCTATTTCCAACTCCCAGAGAAGTTGTACATCAATACCTATCTAAAACCAGGAGATAAGGATTTATTGACCCTCTGTTGAAGTTTTGTGAAGTAAATACTTCTGTAGGTGGTATTATCACTAGATAAATCATTCCAGAAGTTTGGCAACTCCAAAAATAGTGATTCCAAATCCTACTGGAAGGTATTTGTAATACCTACCCAATTACCTTGACCTCATACCATTTGGACCTGTATTTGAAATCTGATTAAAAAGACAAATTGCATGCAGAACTGAGTTTGGGAATTTACTGAGGGCATTCTGCTAAATACTTTGACATGATTCCAACTCTCAGTGAATCAGCACATCAAACTCTACCTAACCATCCGAGGAAATAATTTTTAGACATACAGAACATTTCTGGTGAATTATTTCCTAAAACTAGAGTTCTAATCACTAGAAAATGCTCTATAAATCAAGGGAGATTGATAAAATAGTAAAACCACTTTTGCTGGCTTCATTTTATCAATACCTATCTGATGGTACCATTTTTGTACAATGAGATCATACAGGATATGGTCTTGGTCCAAAACCCATTTCTTAGGTAGTTTCTAGACTATATATCCTAAGGGATTTTCTTCCATGTTTCCAAGACAAGGCCAATCTGATTAAATCCATTCTTCCTAAGACCTACTGATTTGTAAACTTGTATTGTTCATTTCTTGCTGTATGTGCTGATGTTTGTATGCCTGGTGTTGATTGTGTCATTTGTTTGCTTGCATGTGATCCATATCGATGATAGATGCGATTATATCGGAGACCAGAAGAAGTTGGTTATTATTATTGGTTATTATGGTTTTCTAAGATGAAGTCCAGGGACATATATTGCCAGATTGCTGATCTCAGGCAAGCCACCTTCTTGCTCATAAGCCTTGTCCTACTGTTTTACTTACTGCTTTATGAAAACTGCATTGTTTTACTTTATGATGATCGCTACATGGTAGTGGCTTGGCTTCCCCAAACCATTACGCTTTTGTACTATTAAGTACAACACTCTTGATGACACCTATTTAACCCTAATATGATAGATGGTGTATTACACCATACCCCTCTGGAGACCCTGTTTTAGCCGAAGCAAAACTAGAGGATGGGAAGACCCCCGAAAAAGTTTTACCGAATGTTTTATGATAACACCTTGGTGAGGTGGGACCTCCCAAGAGATGTTGACAAAGAAAAAGGTTTTGTTTTACAAAATGCGGAAGGAAAGCTGGAGCAAAAAGGTTTACGAAAACACACCCGGTTCTTTGCAGTTTTGCTAGAACAATTAACCTATGCAACCACATTACCCTGGAATGGGACAGGGCTGGATTTGATGTTTGCTTATTCTAGTATAAGCTGCCTCGCAACGACTACAGGGGATAAATATCCCTAGAGGGTGGGCCTTCTCCTGTAAGGGTCCATGTGAGACATTGACCTGGAGAAGGAACGAAGGGTCTACGGGCCTCCACGCGTTACTATGAGCCCCTCATTGAAACTGCACACTTGGGAAGTGGAAAAAGCGCTCCTGTTGGCTTGAGAACTATATAGGGCGTCCCGATGTTGAGGGGAACAACACTCATAGGGTAGGCACTTATATTGGAGTGGGCATCCAGAGAGTCTTCATCGGTTACTCGACCCACAATCGGTGTAGATCAGGGTAGTGTACCAACATGGTGTGGGTAAAGTGTGCAACCTCTACAGAGTGTAAATTTATTCGAATAGCCGTGTCTGCAGTCATGGACAGTTGGGAAGGTTGCTGTAGAGTAGTGTTGGTTTTGATTTCAAAAAGGATTTCGGAAAAGCAATGGCTTTGGAAATGTTTTGACCATGGGATGGTCGGAAGGAATACATGTTTTGACCATGGGATGGTCGAAAAGAAAAAAAGGAATTTGGTCATGGGATGACCGGAAGGAGGAACAAATGGGTGATCCAATCCTAATGTTTTCCAAAACTTTTCAAAAAGGTTTGTTTTTTAAATGTTTACAATGGTTTTCAACAAAGATATGTAGATGCTATATCTACAAGAGAAACTATTTGAGAAAAGAACCTCTTTTGGAGCCCTCCTACTACCACAGCCATATTGCATATCCTCTTGTTATTATTATTATCTTAAGGTGGTTTGTGAGTACATTCAAAGTACTCACTAGCATTATCCATGGCTATTAACTTGGTCAAATATCGGGAAGAAGGTGAAGTTGACGACTATGCAAGCTAGGATGTTCTCCAAGTCAGCTGCCTGTAGGTTATGGCATGGCTCAGGCTCTACGCTTTATGAAGTTTCGCTGATGAATATTGATGTAGCCATAACGACATGTAAGGTATGGCATGTATCTGCTTAAGTATTGGATGTTTACTTTTATACTTGTTGGTTATGTGCCACGACTAACTGATCATGGGATCGTGGTGTATGCATAACAGGGATTCTCAGAGGATTAATCCGAGGGCCCCACAGACCGGTGAAAGGTTTTCTGTTGGAAGCCTGATTTCTCCATAGCCTACTACTGAATCTGCTCTCCCATGGCCGAAAGAAAGAGACTGCCCGGTTGGCTAGAATTCTTTTTCGGAGCTGCTAAATCGGTCTAGCCACAGCCAGGGCATCGTTAATTTTTCCAACCGGGTTATCCACTTTCCATTAATTGCTTAACGGAAATACAAAGTTCGCTACAAAGATAGAGAAGGGAGGAGAGGGAAAGCGAGTTGGGGCACTAGTAGGAAACCTACTGAGGTTGCTCGATCTCGAGACAACTTCTACAGGGCGAAAACCTACTACCACCATAACCCAAAACAAAACTAAACCTACAAGTTCAAGAAGGAACCACAGAACACTATCCAGGAATACAACTAAGACGAATATCCATCGCTGATTAAATCAGCAAGCAAAAGAGCAGCCACGAGGCAGAAACATATTCTCCAAACTTTGCAAGCACCGCAAGCCAACCACGACATCATCTCGGGACCCAGATTGTTCAGTCACCAATCCTCAGCACCTCGTCCGCACTTCTCCTAGAATGTTTCACCACATCAGCAGCCAACTTCATAATCTTATTGGTATTGGTGATCATCAAATCCTTATCACCACCTTTCTGCAGACCTGCCCAATATAACAGAAATGAACAAACGGTAAACATTGCCTCGAGAGGAGATCACAATATATACCCTTCAAAGGTAACTTTGTTTCTGAGAGTCCAAATGGCCCAGCAAACAGCAGCAATACCCACTAAATAGAACTTTTTCCCCAGGTAAAAAATGATACAACCACAGAATAGCTTGCCAATAGTTCCTGGGACAAGTTGAAGTATCAAAAAGTTTGCCCAAGATCCCCCAAACAATCCTAGCCACCGGACAGGTGAAGAATAAGTGGTTCACAGTCTCGACATGCTTACAGAAAGAACAAACAGGATTCTCAGGCCACTTTCTTTTACGCATATTATCTCTAGTAGGAATAGCATTTCTAAGCATCTGCCAAATGAAAATATGAATCTTTAGGGGTAATTTCGCTTTCCAAAGAAGCTTGTTATTGGCCCCAGCCAAGTTCCTCTCCAAGTACTCATATACCGATTTGGTGGAAAATTCCCTGTTCCCAGTTAATTTCCGCTCAACCATGTAAGGTCCTTCACCTAACTGAATATTTCTAACTTTTAACAAGATGGATTCCCTTTGCACCTGTAACTCCCCATGGATCCTTCTTTGAAAAGGGTTAGAAAAATTATGTTCTATCACCTTACCCACAGTACACTCATGATCCCGACATACATTAAAAATATTAGGGAACTGAATACTCAGAGGCCCCCAGGATCCCAGGGATCCATCCAAAAACGAACCAGATTACCACTTTTAAGAACTAGATCTCTACCAGCTAAATAAGTGTCTTTAACCTGAAGCAAGGATTTCCAACAAGGAGAATCTTTGAATCTAGGAGCCACTGTGTTAATAGTTTTTTTCTAAAATATCTGGCTTTGACAATTCTTTGCCAAAGCCCATAATGCCTTTCCAACTTCCACCACCATTTAGCCAACAAGCTAATATTTTGTTTCCTCAAACCTTTGATACCTAGACCACCCTTATTTTTAGATCTACAGATTTTATTCCACCTCACCATACAATAGCTTTTTCTGTCTTTCTTCTTTTGCCAAAAAAATATCTTAAAGTGCTTATTGACTTTCTCAATGAAACTCTTTCGAGGCAGGAACATAGACATGGGATAGTATAAGATAGTGGATAAAGAAGAATCAATCAGGATTTTTTCCCCTAGAGGACATCGAATTCCCCACCCAAGAATCCAACTTTTTAACCAGCTTAGCATCAATGAAGTCCCAATCAGCATTCTTAAGAGCTAAGGCAGAAATAGGCACACCCAAATATTTAACAGGCAAGGTTCCCACTTAACAACCAAACAAGTTGGAATAAAACTCATCCAGATTATCATCACCACTAACAGTATAAATCTCACTCTTCTCAAAATTAATCTTCAAACCAGACATCAACTCAAAGATGTATAGGAGTAGTTTAAGATTCATAGCTTTATCAGGATCATGTGATATACAAAGCACAATATCATCAGCATATTGTAAAATAGCAACTCCTTTGTCAATCAACTCAGGAGCAAAACCCACCAAAAGATCATTAGATTGTGCTTTTAATACCATCTTAGTCAAACATTTAGCGGCTAGATTAAACAGAGTAGGGGACAGAGGATCACCTTGCATAACCCCTTTAGCACTAGTGAAGTATGGACCCATTTCATTGTTAATTTTAACACTCACAGTTCCTTCCAACAGAGCATTTTTAACCCAGGAGCAAAACACATCATTAAACCCTCTGATATGCAAGCATTCCAACAAGTAATCCCAGTTAACTTCATCATAGGCTTTTTCAAAATCAATTTTAAGCATCACCCCACATTTTTTGTTAACATGAGCATAATTGAGCAACGCATGCAAAGATAACACACCATCCATAATATTTCTCTTCTTAATAAAAGCATTTTGTTGAATACTGAACAACTTGCCAGCATAAGGCTCCAGCCTAATAGTCGGAGTTTTTGTGATCAATTTATATGTGCATCTTAATAGACAAATTGGTCTAAATTGAGTTATCTTATCAGCCCCAGCCACTTTAGGAAGTAGAGTAATCTCCCCATAGTTCAACCTTTTCAAATCCAAAGTGCCCAAGTAAAAACTATGAAATATATACATAACCTCAGGCTTGACCAAGTGCTAATAATGTTGAAAAAAATCAATGGGAATATTATCAGGACCAGGGCCCTGTTGACTTCAATAGAAAATAGAGTTTCCTCAACTTCTTTAATAGAAAAGGGGCAGTTAAAACAACATCATCCTCCTCATTAATAGTTTCTTCCAAACTCCACAAGTCCCTGGACATATGGAACATATTCCTAGGAGCAGGACCAAACAAGTTTTTATAGTACTCAGTAGCATGTTTTAAATTTTCATTAGTTCCTTCAATCAAGACATCACCATCTTTCAAAGAGTGAATAGTATTCTTCCTCTTCCTCCCATTAGCCACGCTATGGAAGTAAGCCGAATTATTATCTCCTAACAAAAGCCATCTCTCATTGGATCTTTGAAGCCAAAATAATTCATCATCAACATAGATCTCATGTAACTCAAATAAGATGTTAGTTTTCCTAACAAAATCATCAGGAGATAAAGGAGACACCTCCTCAACCTTCTCAAGATTCTCTAGCTCCTATTTTAACTTTTTTTCTTTTCCTTATATGTCCAAATAAACTAAACCCCCAACCTTTAAATTTTTTCTTAAACCTCTTCAACTTGACATTCAGAATATCAATAGGATCTATAGACCTAACATGTTTCTTCCAAATCTCTCCCACCTTATCCATAAAATCCTCATTCTTAAGCCATGCAGCATCAAATCTAAATTATCTATTTTTAGGAGCCACACTATTGCCATTCAGGATGCAGCTGGACATGTCCGCGATGTCCGTTGCAACAAATGCATCAGCCGTATCAGCTAGTTCATCTGTCTGCGGCATCCGCGTAAACTAGTTCACCTGTCCACGGCTTCCGCCGGCCACTCGCGGACACGGCGATGTAGTACACTAGCTATCTTGAATACGGTATATACACGAACTAGTAGCAGCGGCTGCTATGCATGCATGCAAACTTTTCGTAAATGAGGTAGTTAAACATAACTGAAGTAATGGCGAACGAGCGGGGCGCTGGTGTGGCGGCCGGTATTGCTCTGCTCCGTTTCTTTGCGCTGGCTAGTTGCAGGATACACTCAGCATACACAGACTGACGAACGGACCAAGAGCTGAGCGGAGAGAGTCCGTCAAGCCGTTTAGTTGGCACGGCCCGTCCGTAAATCTGTTTAGGCTATTTACACGGCGCGGACGAGATGGACTCGCAGACTGTCCGCGTCCGTCTGCACCCCTAATTGCCATCTCCAGTCATGAGTAAGAGAGGAGAATGGTCAGATAAGTCAGACACCAATTTTTGAACTTGCACCAAAGGAAATAAATCCTCCCACTCAGAAGACATAAGAACATTATCCAATTTTTCCAATAAAGGGGATTTTTGCTTGTTAGACCAGGTATAAGCACCTCCATTCATATGAATCTCTCTAACACCAAGCACATGAATCACAGAATTGAGCACATCAGAAAAGTGGGATAAATGAGTACTTCTATTTTTCTCCCAACATGTCTCAGAATGTTAAAATCCCCTCCAATGATGTAAGGACAATCAAGAGCAGAGCAAAAAGTAGAAATCTCAGCAAGGAATTTATTTCTAAATTCATCATGAGCAGGACCATAAACCACTAGCAACGACCACTTACATTTCTTAACATTATCCGAAAGATCAAATCTCAAAATGAACTCCACCATCTAAAAACCCAATACACCCACACTCTCTTGTCTCACACCACAAAGGATCCCACCAGACTTACCAACCGAAGGAATCCATTTCCAAAAGAACAAACCACCAGGATCAATTTTCCTTAAGAAGTTGTCACCATATTTCTGCTTCATAGTCTCTTGAAAAGCAATAAAATCAAGAGCATGATCCACAATAAGTTCATTCAAACAGGAAGACATACCCTTCTTGACAACCCCTCTACCATTCCAAAAGATCCCTTTCATTTATATTTATCAGGTTTCTTCCTCTGCCTGACATTCCTACCAGGGGAAAGGGTAGAAGTGTCAGATTTCTTTTGGCTTCTAGTTAAAGGTCTATGATTAACCACTTTTTTTTTCTTTTTTGCAGACTTCCTACTTTTTTGAGATTCCACCATAATAAAATCTCCATCCTCCTCCTATTGAGAAACCCATTCTAGGTCCAAGGAGTTTTAGCACCACTCACATCCTTAATAAACAAATTATCTAATTTACTGACTTGTTTATTAACTAGGCAATTTCTAGAAATTTCAAGTTCTCTGATAAGATCAACAGAATCAAAATTATCACTAGGAATATCCACACCCATCAAATAGGCCCTAAGCATAATTTGCTGATTGGATAGAACATCAAAAGAATTAACACGAGCATAGGACTGACAAGTACCTTGGTTGTCCCTCTTCTTGCAAAGCTTAGTAGCTTTCTCCAGGATAGTTTCATTAGCCACAGAAGTTGCTCTCTTGCTGAATCTCCCTAAGAATTCCACCTCCACATCCTGACAAGCAGATGATCCTTCATCCATCCCAGATGAACTATCAGGAGACTGGACTGTATAAGCCTAGAAATCAGTATCATGGGCCAACGTTTTACTTTCCATTTCCACCACTTGTGGTAAAGGTGGCCATATTTCCTTACACGGAGAGTGACAATAAGGAGACATCATAAAAGGGATCACCCTAGGATGCAGATCAAGAAAACAAAGTTCTCTGCTCACAGTAGGGGTACTGGGTGGGATCACAAAAGAGTTCCAGGGCGATTTATGCAGCACCATAGCTTTCTCAGTATTCACATCACTCACTTTCCTCACCAAAACTTTGTTTCCTAGATTTCCCATCACCATCTTCAACAAAATCCTCATTGGTACTCATGGAATCCTCTTTATTTTTTCCCAGGTTTATCTCATGAATGATCTGGTCAATGAGTAAACCTTGATCATCCTCACTTTCTTCCTCAGACTCATGCTCTTGTACTGTATCCAAACCAAGAGTATAAGATTTTCCATAATTGCCAGCAACAGACTACTGAGATCCAATGTTTGTTTGATCCTCAGAAGTTTCCTGAGTCACATTCTCCACCCTAGCTCTTTTAGGGGAAGGTATATCAGAGCCATTATCAACAGGCACCAAAGTATGGTTCCCAAATGTCCCCCCCCCCCCCCACACACACACAACCACCTTGTCTAGCTCATAATAAAAGAAATTGAAATTATCACCCAGGCATCCTTCAGCTTTTTCAGGAATCTTATCCACATTCCTATATCCAATAAGCACTTTCACATATTCAGGACGATATAGAGTAGACGAATCAATTCCTAGTGGCACTCCCACTAAAGAAGCAGCATAAAAAGCATGAGCCTCACATCTTTTCTCAGAACGGATATTCCTAATTCTCACCCAGGCCTTCTGCAACTGCGATGTAGCACCCACAGAATCAGACCAAGGGGACAAATTCAAGATAGCTTCCTTGGTTTTCATTTCCATCCATTTCCCTCAATAACAAGCTCTCTCAACCTCTTTAGGATTAGGGAAGTGCATAGAAAATTGTTTGGGACCAATAGCTCTTGCAGTACATCTCCAACCAGCACCAAAAAATCCACCATTGAATTCCACCTCAATGTCCCTGGCACTAACCACACCTTCAACCACAGTAATAATCACAGTACTTGCCTTCTCCTTAAGTTGCTTAGCGTACTAGTATCAGGAAAATAGAAGAAACCCTGACCAGGAGACTGGAATCCACACATCAAAGCAACATACTGCCATGGGAGAAGATTCTGGCAAACATGAATAGAATGGCCCAGTTTATCACATCTAGCACATCTTATGGTAGGACAATGTGCCACCAAATGACCAGACATATTGCAGTTGTGACAAGGGCCAGGATCATCACGATTACCAACAGAATCCCTTGATTCGGAAGATCCCTAGCAGGAATATGTCGAGTCTCTTGTCCACCCTGGGCCTCCGGCGCCACCTCCCAGCGATCTCGCTCAGGAGGTTGCTGGCCAGTGCCAGTGTCGCCGGTAGGGGAATTCTGCCTCCACACCTCCCACGGTCCACAATGCCAAACGAAATTCCGGCCCCGACCACCACCGCCGCCACGATCTCCACGGCCCCCAAAGTTTCTCCCACCACCGCGATTCAGCTGTCCCCGAGCGCCTCCACCACCGCCCTGCATCGGGACAAGTACGTGGCTACCTGAAGGAGCGGGAGAAGCAGCAACTTGCGCAAAAGAGCGAGGATCTCCAGCCACCTTCCCCGGCCACCACCCGAAGGATAAGCGCGATGGCGGCAGGGAAACCCTAGCGCTCTCCCAAAAGTGATGAAATAATTCGTCTATGTTTCTCCCCGTAGATAAGGACGGCAGAGAGGAATCATAGGAGAATATATCGTCACTCCGCGATGAAACTGTCGCCGTCGGTACCGGCCCCGGCACGTCGACTAACGGCGGCACCGGTAACGGAATCCACTGAAGGCCCATCTGTAATACGTGCCGCTCACTCTCCTGTCCCACCACCGACGAACCCAGCGCAGGGGCGGTGCGACGCCGGCAGTTCCGATCACGTTCGCCGTCGCGGGCGGAGACGGAAGGGAAAAACGCACTCAGGGTTGACACGTCCATTTTCCGGGTTACTTTCTTTCTTCTAGGGAGAATTTGCAACCACACCACGCGGTTTACGATGCCTACAAGTCTAATTTTATGGGATCATGCAGAGTTATGTGTCCAGGGCATCGTTAATTAATTCCGGGAAGATAACAAACTGACTAACGCCCAACTAGAGCAGAATGAATGATGGCGATTAACCGACAGGATTAGTAAGCAAAGCATCTGTGCCCTGACCTTAAACTGACCGCTCTGCCATGGAAGTAATGAAGCGATCGATGGCAATAAGCCAACTGCCAGCGGCGAACGTCAGGCTGGCACTCCCCCGATATGGGCAGTAGCTTCAAGAATTTAATCACTGTACAGTCTTGTTGTGGTAGTTACAGTAGTTAATTACTGCATGACTGTTGCGTAAGCTGCAATCCAGGTGAAGAGCAGTAGGACACGGCCCATGTCGGAAACGGTCCAACGAGCACGGAAGGGACAAAAGGATGGCTTTCGATCTCGATCGAGCTCCTCTTTTGCTCTGGCTCACTTAACATAATCCAATATTCCTAGTATTATAGGGTGTCAACTGGTATCCCACTTGATCCCACCTCTAGTTCATTTTGAAATTTCTAATGTAAAATTTTGATAAAATTTTGCACTAAAAAATTCAAAATGAATTAGAAGTGGGATGTAGGTGGGATCCCACTTGACACCTTACTAGTATAGCTCAAGGATTCGTGCTACATAAATGGTAAACTCACGGATGAACGCTCCTCCTGTGAAAAAGCCTCGCCGGAACAGTCGATACCGATGGTTTTGGTCAATCACACCATAATTAATGTCTAACCTGGATCAAACAAAAACAAGGTTGTTTAGAGGGTATAACTGTATAAGAATTCTTAGGAAAATATATCTGATATTTGGGAATAGAGGAATTGTGATCCTAGATTCTTGACTTAAACACGCCATTATATAGTACATCAACGTGACAAGAATCTTTAGTTTGGCACATTAAATTGTAAACCATTCAGTCCAATACAGATAGCATTTCTAGCGGACCCCTTACCTCGCAACCCTTAAAAATGAAGATATAAGGCACTGAACTTGCATTTTATGGTGCGCAAAATCGCGACACAGAACAGACACAGAACTAGGAACTGAACTTTTTAAAATCTATCGCAGATGCTTTCGCGACAAAATTCATACTCGAATAGAGAAATAGCGATCATACACATATTCGGTTAATATGTCCTGTCCTGAATTTTTGAATCCTGCTATAGCCGAAGTGACACCTCTCCTATGAGGATCTCCAACAGAAGGAGTAAAATGACTCCAATCCTTAAAAACTACCCACCAGAAAGTGTGTATGTATGGCTACATGTAAAATCAGACATCGGTTTTGTAAAACTGCCACGGCTAACGCCAGTTAATGCGGGAGCATTCGACAATCAATTTCGGTACATATGTTGGCACACCACGGGTATTCGTGGTGGCTGCAAGAATTTAATCACTGCACTCTCGTTGTAGTAATACTAGTAGTACTTCACTAGTTAATTACTTAGTGAGTGTTGCGCAAGCTGCAATCTAGGCGAAGATGACCATGAAAAAGTTGGCCCCTTGCCGTGCGGTGTACCGGGACAAGCCCATGTCGGATACGGCCCAATGGACAAGGCAAGAAGCAGAGTATGCAACGGCCATCTTTTGAGCGTCCTCACCGTCTCATGGACCTCGAGTTGTACCTGTATCAACCAAGGATTAGGGGTATAAATGATACAGATAATTTCCGCTTCGAATCCGCATCCGTATCCGTTTTTGAGTATATAGTATGCATTTTTAGATATCCGGTGGATATGGATACGGATGCGGATATTAGTCGAGCGGATATCAGACAGATATGGTAGCGGATATGGTATTGATGATATCCGACGGATAAGGATAATCCGATATTTTATTCGGATTATCCGAGGTACTCAAATAGGATAATCCGATAAATTTAGCACAACCCCAATATTTAGACAATCTCGTTCGTGTATCGGCTAGCTATGCATGCTACATATGCATGTTATACTATGCTATTACCAATTTTGCACTTTTATACTAGCATTATCTAGTGTTGCATGTTTTCTTGTCATTTCTTTTGTATAAACTAAATAAAAAAAATTACGTGTATTTGTTCAATTATCCTCTTTCGATCCGAGTCCTTTCTGAATCCGCTCCATATCCGTAATCCGATATAATCCGCATTCGAATCTGCATCCGGCTATTATCCGCTCCTACTAGTAGAAAAGCCCCCCTTTGGTACCGGTTCATAAGGGCTATTGGTCCCGGTTTGAGCAGGACCAATCTTAATCTGATTCGCATGAACCGGGACCAATGGTTTCACGTGGCACGCCATTGTCACAAGCGCTAGTAGAGGACCTTTGGTCCCAGTTCGTGGAATTTGAACCGGGACCGAAGGTCTTTTCTATTTTTTATTTCAAAAAACAATTTATTTTTTTGAATTTTTTTTCCAATTTTTTTTGAATCTATGAATATTTGGATTGGTTAATCTCTCACCCGAAGCCTCTCAATCACACTTAGGTTTTAGTCAAGTTCCAATCTTTTGTTAAACTTTTCGGTCAGTCACCCATCCTCACACTACTCTACCCCTAGCACGTACGCTTATCATCTTAGTTCTTTCCCATCCCCTTCCTATGTACCACTTATAACCTTATGTCTATACTATACTATTAATGATATTAAAACATGCATCTTGTGAGTCACACATTATTCTAATTTGAGTTACAAACATGATTTTAATCTACAAAAATAACTAAGTAATACTAATATTGAATAAATGTAGAAATAAAATATGTTTTATTATTATTTTTGCATTAATTTAGTTAATATGGCATAATTCATATCTTTAAATCCATAAATCGAAATTCCACAAATAATATGTCCATTATTATCAGAAAAATGTGAGAAATCTAAATATGTTATTTTTTATTTTTTATTTTAAATTAAAAATCTGAAATTTGACTCTTTTGGAATTTCAAAAATCTAAAAAAATTGCAAACGGCTAAAGGTTGTTGCCATCGGTATCATAATTTTTTGTCGATGATTTTGATATATTATACGATTTTTTTCCGACATCGTATGCACAAATGGTGGCCATCTGAAGTTTTTATAACGTTTTCTTGCAAAATAAGTCAAAATTCAAGTTTGTTAATTTCTGATTTTTTTTATCCCGGTTTATGTCCCGTACCGAAACTAAAGAGGAACCCTTTGGTCCCGGTTCGTTGCATGAACCGGGACCAATGCTTCGCTGATCATTGGTCCCGGTTCATGCAGTGAACCGGGACCAATACCCCGAGATGAACCGGGACCGATGTCCTGGTGGCATGAACCGGGACCGATGTCTGGCATTGGTCCTGATTGATTATTCGAACCGGGATGAATGGCTTTGGGGGCTGGACCAAAGGCCCCTTTTCTACTAGTGTCCAATCCGAATTCGTCAAAGAAATATGGTAAAAGATGTGGTAATAGCATTATCCGATCCGTTTACATCCCTACCAAGGATTCGTGCCACGTACATCTCAAAAAAAGGATTCGTGCCAACTAAGTGGTACCCACGCTACGGGAATCACACGATATACCGACGACCATTTATCGGGATGCCTACAATTGGTGGAAAACCGTAGGCATACCTCGGTCCTCGGCATGTCTAGAGCTATCATTTTAAGTACTCCCTCCGATCCATGTTAATGTTCTCAACTTTGTCTAAATTCGGATGTATCTAGACTAAATCATTAGCTAGGTACATCTGAATCTAGATAAAGTTAAGAACAATAATATGGGCCAGAGAAAGTACCGTAATAAAGCGTCCATTTTCATTTAAAAAAATCTAGAGCAATACCGACAGCGCTATGTTGACTTCGGTTGTCAGCTAAGGTTGCAACAAGTGGCGCTGACGGATCACTGGTTGATGGACGCACGGCAATATTGTCGGTACAGCTCTTTTTCTTTTTTCATATTAATATTTTTATTTTGTATGATTAGTTATATTTGCATTTGATTTCTTTTGTTGCATGATTGCTTTACTTTCTAGTAATATATCACATAAAATGAAACAATATAAATGTTTTGATTTTTAAAAACTAGCACACATGTCCATGCGCTTGCAATGGGAAAAAAACCCTTTTTAAATGAAAAGTGTTGACGTGACCTAAATTGTGTCCAAAGTCGAACAACCACCTTTTGCAACCTCGCTTCCCCCTTTGGTCTTAACCTTTAATTTTTTTATTAGATATACTCTTTTGTACTAGATGTGTTTCATAAATTAGGCTAAAATAGCCTACCAAAGCATCTTATATTGTGAAACAGAGGTAGTACTACATGAGCAAAAATGTTAGTATGAAATATTAAATCATCTTTTTTCACCAATTATGTTTCTTCATTCGTATGCAAAAGTTGACAATATATCACATAAAAAGAAACAATATAAAGGTTTTGATTTTTTCTTAAATTTTTCTTATGATCACATATGACCTCACATAAAATGATATACCGGGAGACTCCCGCGTCCGGTCAACTGGCGGGAATCCTTTAAAATCTTGGATCAAACTTGTTTTTCTATGTTTGTATGACCTAACCTAGCCAAAATAAAAATAAAAATATATTGGTCAACAGTCGTTGAAAGTTTGTCAAAGGGGTAGATCTACTGGGCACTTTGGGTAGGATTTCGCTGGATACCGAGGACTACTAGGCTAGAATCCTTTTAAAACTTGTACGTGACTCTAGCATATGTATACAATTATGGTGGGATGTTAAAATACACAAAACACATACCCCGGGAAGAGTTTTGGGTCCAGAGCCATGCTAAGTTTTGGATATTATGGAAAAAAATTAATACAAGGTTTATTGCAAATACTAAGCTCGCAACACTAGAGCTTTATAGTAGACTTAGGGGAGAGATTAGATAGTTATTGTTAGCTTCTGCAGCTGGGTGTAATTCTATTCATAGTTGTTTGCATTTTTTTTATATTTTTCTCATCTTTTATGAAAATACTCGATAAGATGTTTATTTGAAAAGAAAATAGAAGACACACTTTTGTTTTTATGCACTATTCGCATTTTTCTTTATAAAATCTTATAATTGTATCTCTTTCAAATTAAGTATTATGTGTCTATCATTATAATTTTGTATGCATTATGATATGTTTTAAATCATTGATAACTTCATATTTCGTTTTTAAATAGGGAATCATATTTCATAAAAGGAAAATAAAAGAATAGTTGTTATAGTACACTATATTAGTTTAGTACTCAATATTGAACTCTGATTATATCTCCAAGTTAAGTAGACCGTCATATAAATATGTTATCCTCTTTGGAGTGTCATTTTACTTTTTTTTAACATGAAGGGAATTATCTAGAAATGCATGGTATGTTGCAAATAAAGTGTGCCGCAACATTTATCCAAAGGTGAGCATCACTCAGATCTGCCACCTTGCTTACCATTAGATGTAACAAATTAAACGGGTCTTATGAACTTATTCATACACTCCACATTTGTCGGGACACTAACATATCACTACATGATAACTTTTCGTCTTAAAAAATTTGTCTGAGCATATCCATATAGGATCTAGATCAGAGACACTTGTTACAACTTACGATGAACTCAGTTGTAAAAAAGAATTCAGAAGACAAGCCATAAGAAAGTTAAAACATTTGAATTTTTGGTATAGGACAGAAGATTTGCTGACATCACTCATACGATGAAATGGGAGATAGGCAAAGGTCAAGCGCTTTGAGAAAAGCGTTGACATTCAGCGTAAAGGTACTTGACTTCGTGGACGGCCGGCTGAGCATGTGAATAATGTGACATGCAAGTTTGGCATTGTTAGGGTAACGTCGACAATACGTCCATGTACGTACATGCCCCACGCCCAGTCCAATGTCGTGGCCATCACCATTAACAAGTTAAAAGGAGATATATTTGAAATTACTCATACACTGTATAGTTTTTGAAACATCCCAAATGAGATATAAAGTTGAAGCTGATAACTATAGTTATGAATAGACCAGCTACTCACATATACCTCTAGAGTCACTTTTAACCTAGAAATGAACATATCCATCATATAATGTGAAAATGTATTCATAATGTATTTAATGATATTAGTTTTGTATCATAGATATTACTAGTTTCCTTAATTTTTCTAAAAACCTGGTTCAACTCTACATTGTGTTTTGAAAACAGAGACGTAGCACTAGGGAATCAATACACTGAGGCGGCAGATTCAGCAAAATAATTCACACTTGCGGAAATTTATTTTAAGACTCAAGACAGCTCTTCGAACACTGAAATTAATCACCGATTTGAGGTTCTTGGCCACGCTCTAACGCCATGGCCGTCGCCGTTAACATCGGCAAGATCGATTCGCAAGTGCGAGCAAGACACCAATTATTTCATTCCCTTATCTTGACAAATGGACGTTGCAACAACCACTGTATCCATCAACCCTGCACACATGCCACGCGAGACTGAGAGACGTTGGTGTGATCGCTCGTGATCTCTTCCTGGCAAGGTATAGCCACATCACACCGACCTGATCTGATTCTCTTCCAGCGACCACCGGCTCCACCTAAGTGTATGTAAGGTCCGTGTCAGATCAGATCCCAAAAATGGCAAGACAAATGTAGCATAGCCATCCAAGAGTGCACGGGGTGGTCTGGCTTCAGCCTAGCTTGAACTGTTCATTGCCCTGCCCGGCCGGTTCTTGGTTCAGCTATAGCATCCCACACACACACACAACCCAGAGCAAATTTGTGGCAAGTTTCCGGATGGACCAGCGAAAGGTTTTCTGTTGGAACGCCTGATTTCCCACAATTGCAGAATGAATGAGACTGGCCGGTTGGCCAGGTTTCTGTTCCGGAGCTGCTAAATCGGTCTAGCAAGGGCCAGGCCACCGTTAATTCCGGAGCAGAGTATAATGGATGACGGCCATTAAGCAACAGGATTAGCAAGCAAAGCATCTGGCTTCCTCTCCCTGGAACTGACCGCTCTGTCATGGAAGGAATGAATGAAAGAATGATGCGATCGAAGGCAACTGCTAACTACCACGGCTAACTCCAGGAGAATGTTGGCACAGCCCGCATATCGGTGGTAGCTGAAAGAATTTAATCACTACACTCTCATGGAGGTAATTACGTGGTGAGTGAAAAGCTAAAACATGTTACCGTACATTTGAAAAACAATACCGATCTAGGGATCCCGTGTCGTCCCCCAGGGCGACACCGGGGCGATCCCGCGTCGCCGCCTCAAAACCACCTCGGGCGGTCCCCGTCTCCGCCACTGCCGCCGGTGTTGGCCGCGGTGGCGGCAGCCCCTGGTGCCTAAAGTACAGGGGGAGGGGCGGATGCGGCGACTCCTTCGAAGGGGCGGCTGGCGCGACTCCGACGGATCGGATCCTGGGTGGTGGCTGAGGCGGCGCTCTTAGTCAGGTGGCGGCGGTTGCTTCTGCTCTGCTAGATGCGGGTGTCGGCGACATGTTGTGGGCCTAGGGTGCCCACCTAGGCCCGCCGTCTCCCTGGCGGCGCGGTTTGGAGGCTGGTGGAGGAGGAGGTGTTGTGGTCGCGGCGATGGATGCAGTTCGGCGAGGTTCTCCTTGACGGTGCAAATGTTCTGCAGCCATGGCGGGCGGCAACTGCAGCAGGCATGGCCTAGATCCGATCTGGACCTGATGGAGGCAGCTGTCTGCTGGGTTCTAGCGGATTGCCTCTGTGCCAAGTTGGACCATCTTCTCCTCTACCTCCGGCTAGTGGCGTGGGGGCTGCTAGCTCGGATTGAATAAAGGAGGTGGTCATAGGGTTCCTCTCACGGAAAGACAAAGATCCGCCTGATGTTTGTCTTCATTTATCTGGTTGCAGTGTCGTGTTCCGGAAGGCTCCGTCGGCGAACTCCACAGTGCGCTCATGCCGAGAAATTGCTGGTCGGGTGGGATTCGTTTGTGCGCACCCATATTTTACTCTGACCTTTTGGCTTGAGAGGGAGCGCCTCGAAGCTCTGTTGGCTATTAATATCATGGGACATGTTCTCGTTCCATGGTGGTGATGGAGAATGTCATGGGGACCGAGATCTGAGGATTAACAATGGTGGCTCCAGTCTGGGTGGTGATGCGGAATTGGCTTGGTGACTCGTGACTTGGAGCAGTGGCATGCAAGAGGGGTGACTGCATAGGAGAAGCTCATAGTCCTGCCTTTCAGGGTGAAAACCCAGGGTCTGGCCTTAATTGGTTGTGCCTGGCAATGTCCTTGTTGAAGGTATTGTTTTGAGAGTGAGGACTTTCTTCAGGGTGAAAACCTAAGATCTATGATTAGGCGATGATGGTGTTTCTGTACTATTCCCTTCTTGGAGGCGTCGCTTTTGGAGAAGCTGGACTTATGATGCTCTTTTGGTGGTGGTAGTGTTGCTGTTTTAAGGAATGGATCACTGTAGTAAGACTTTTCCTTTTTGTAATTCTTTTTTTTATGTGTGCATCCGTAGTGCCGCTAGGGCAATGCGTTGTTGCAGAGGCCGGATGTATTTGGTATTTTCTTGATATTAATATATACTCCTTTAAAAAAATAGGTGGTAAGTGTTGCAAGCTGCCATAGAGGTGAGGATGACCATGAATAAGTTGGCCCCTTGGTTGTGCCGTGCGGTGTACGCGGGCGGGCCCATGTCGAAAACGGCCCAACGAACAAGGCAAGAACGCAACAAGCAAAGTATGCGTGGCCAAGCGGACCTAGTTTTATAGGGTTAGGGTGACTCGGCGGTGATTCTTCGCCAGCGGGGTTCTGGACACCGATCTACGTCGCGATCACCATTGTTGCTCCTGCTCGGGCTTATCAAGGGGTTGTCTTGCACAACTACCCGCCCTTGGCGGGCAGCTGTGCGTTTTTGGCCGGCAGCAGATCGGTTTTCTGCGGAGTGGTTGATGGCGGTGGATCCGTCTGGAGGTCGGAAGGGGGCGAGCATGGAGGACCTCCTCCAGAGTCTGAAGGCGAGCGATGTGGAGAAGGAGGGTTTTTTCTTGGCCAAGGAATACCGGGGGAGTTTGCTGGAGGTCAAGTGGATGGTTGTTGGGAAGCTGCTGATGTGGAAGAGTTTTAGTGAGGAGTTGTTGAAGCGGATGATGATGGCTGCTTGGAACACAGGCAGGAAGGTTACTTTTCGGGCTACGGAGAGGAATTTGTTCACAATCCAGGCACACTATCTGGGGGATTGGAAGAGGATCATGGAGGAGGGTCCGTGGCTGTTTCGGGATTGTGCTCTGATGGTGGAAGAGTATGATGGCACGATGACATCACCATCGGTGATCCCGAGGAAGGTCCAAGCTTGGATTCAGATCCATAAAATTCCCCATCTATACCGAACTGAAGCAATTCTTAGGCAATTGGCCTCGAAGGTGGGGGAGGTGGTCAAGGTGGAGATGTAGATGGTTTCCTTTGGGTGTGGAGAATTCCATAGAGTCCGAGTCAATCTAGATTCGAAGAGACCACTGATGCGAGTGGTGAGCCTGTCACCGAAAGGATGTGGTAGCATCTTCATGCAAGTGTTGTTTGAGAAGGCACCAAAGTTTTGTGACCACTGCGGTCTGATGGGTCATTCGGTGCTGGAGTGTGGTTCGGGAGAATTTTCTGAAGAAGAGCTTCAGTTTGGAGACTGGATGTTAGCACCGATGGCTACCTGGCACCCGGAGACACCATGTGTGTGTGCCGGGTTTGCAAAGGAGAGAGATGGACCGGGAGGGGGTCGAGGCAGGGACAAAAGCATGGCCGGTGAGGGATTTGGAGGTCGCTCTGGTGGTCGGACGGTGGGGCGATCATTTGGCAGTGGCCGCGGTCGGGCCGCTGGCGCTCGCGGTGGAGGACGTGAAGGAGTGTGGAAGGAAAAACATATGGCGGTGGTGGAAAATAGTTCAAGGAAGAGGACCTCGGGTGATGCTGGGCTCGGGCGGGGGAAGGAGAGTGAGCTGGTGGACACGGCAACCAACCCCATGAAATCGGTAGAAGAAGGAGGTGGTCGGCAGGGGGCTGGGGCCAAGGCAAAGATGCAGCTGCAGCTAACGTACGCTCAAGACAACTCTATAGTGGGGAGTGGGTATTATCCTCCCCCGCCGGAGTATATTCCGCCAAAGGAACCCAAGAAGCAGAGGATGACAGGCAAAGGAGGAAGCGATCTCAGTGCTCAAGCAAACTTTGAGGCGGGCTCCGGTTCGGAGCGCCGCCCGCACCAATGAGTTGTGCAAGGTGGAACGGCCGTGGTGTGGGCACCGCTGTGACCGTGAAGGAACTTCGTGATTTCGCGAAGACATATGCCCCTACCGTGCTCTGTGTTGTTGAAACTCAGGTTCATAGAGCACGAGCAGAAGGTTTAAGAGGTACTTTAGGTTATGATAATGCCTTTGTGGTTAGTAGTGCTGGGCGGAAGGGTGGTATTGTAATCTTTTGGAATAATGAAACAAGGGTGAAAATTTTACCGTATTCACAGTATCATATAGATGCAGTTGTCACGGAGAGCGGAGGCGAGCCGTGGAGACTTACGTGTGTTTATGGGGAGGCACAGACGCATTTGCGGTTCAAAACATGGGACATGTTGAAGTTTATTAAGTCATCAAATTCTCTTCCTTGGATGTGCATTGGTGACTTCAACGAAGTTTTACATCAATCGGAGCATGAAGGGGTGCAAGAGCGCAGTTTGGCGCAAATCGCTGGGTTCCGAGAGATGGTTGATGTGTGTGGACTTCGTGACCTTGGGTCTGAAGGACGTCGGTGGACGTATGAGAAGAAGGTGGTGGGGGGATCCTACTGACGGGTTCGTTTAGACCGGGCGCTGGCCACGGCGAACTGGTGTGCCAGGATCCCAAATGAAACCGTTGAAAACTTAGTGGCTGCCTCATCGGACCATGGACCTATTCTTTTGCGTTGGAATCAGCAAGCGGATCCGAGGGCAGGGAGGAATGTGCAAGGAAGGTTCAAGTATGATATGTGGGAAACTCACACTGACTTTCCTCCAAGGATGCAGCAGGCTTGGCAAGAGGCAGGAGATGCGACTACAGCTCTGGAACTACAGCAGAAACTGACAGGCGTGGACGGCCAGCTGTAGGGGTGGGGCCGGAATTCTTTTGGCCACGTTAGACTTGAGCTAAAGCAGCTTAAGGGGGAGCTAGAAAAGTTACAGGCTGATCCGAACCGAATGGGCCCTTCGCATGCTGAAATCAAGGTAACCGATCGGATGGTGGAGCTAAACCATAGAGAGGAAATTATGTGGCAGCAGCGATCTCGGGTTCAATGGCTCAAGGCAGGCGATAAGAACACACAAAAAATTCATATGTGATCAAGCCAAAGAAGCAAGAAGAACAAAATCATCCGGCTCAAAAACTCTGATGGTACAGTTGTTGAGGATGTAAAGGAGCTGGGGAGGATGACTACAAGGTTTTACAAGGATCTTTACCGGTCAGAAGGAACGCAAAATATGGAGGCGGTCCTTGGTACCGTACCGATCAAAGTTACTCCTGAGATGAATGACGGTCTGTTGAAGACTTTTGCAGAAAAGGAGGTGAGGAAGCACTGTTTCAGATGTTTTCTACAAAAGCTCCAGGGCCAGATGGTTTTCCCGCACACATTTTTCAACACCATTGGGAAGTGTGTGGTAGCGAAGTGACTTCAGTGTTGGAGATATGCCCTAGAGGCAATAATAAATATAGTTTATTATTATATCTTTGTGTTTATGATAAATGTTTACATTCATGCTATAATAGTATTAACAAGGAAACATTAATACTTGTGTGATTTGTAAACTTAATTTGAAGTCCCTAGTATAGCCTCTGTACTTCACTAGCTTGTTGGTTGATTGATGATTGTGGTTTCCCTATCATGAACATTGAGATGTTATCAACAACAAGATCATATCGTTAGGAGAATGATATGGTGGACATACTCCTATAGACAAGCGTAGCATAAAGATCAAGTCATTTCAATAGTTCAATTGCTATATGCTTTCTGATACATAGTAACCTAATTCCTTCGACCATGAGATCATGCATATCACCTTTACTGGATGGATGCTTTGATGTCATCAAACACCACACCGTAACAGGGTGGTTATAAAAGTGGCATTGGGTGTTCGGAAAGTATTGGTTGAAACACATGGAATCAAGAGTGGGATTTGTCCATCCACATGACGGATAGATATTCTCTGGGCCTCTCGGTGAAATGTCATCCAATTAGCTTGCAAGCATGTGACTTGGTCACAAGGGATCACATATCACGGAACGAGAAAAGAGTACTTATCGATGTGAGGATGAACTAGGTATGCAGAGATACCGACGATCATAACCTCGGATAAGTAACATATCGTGAGACAAAGGGAAATTGGTATCGTATGTAAGTGGTTCATTCGATCGCAAAGTAATCGTAGAAATATGTGGGAGCCATATGAATTTCCAGATTCCTCTATTGGTTATTGTTCAGAGAAGTGTCTCGATCATGTCCGCATAATTCACGAACCGTGGGAGACACACTTAAGGATTGACGTTGTTTGAGTAGTTATGGTATTATGAGAAAGAGACCGAATGTTGTTGAGTCTCGGATGGGATCCGGGATATCACGAGGTGATCCGGAATGGTCCGGAGAATAAGATTCATATAAGGAAAGTCCGTTTGAGTTGGGGAATGGTTAGGTGTTTTCATGGGAACATTCTAGAAGTCCGGAATGTCCGGCACTCCGGAGGAAGGGTACATGAATGTGTCATTGCAAGTTGGAATGATTGCATCATGTGCTAAGTGTTCTCGCTGTCCAAAATAAAGGTTTATTTAATTCCTAAATTGGAAAAGTCAAACGGCTAATTTGAAAGTCAAACTGCCAATTTTGGAAAGTGGGATAAGAGGAGGAGTTGGAAACCGACTTGAGGGAGGAGTCTCCTCCCCAAGCCGGCGCACCAACCAAGGCCGACATGGGGAGGGACTCCTCCCTCCCGTGCCTCCCACCTATAAAAGGAGGGCCAAGGCCTCCTCCTCTAGACACACACAAGTTCCTATCCTCTAAACTAGAAACTAGACCTAGACCCGGTTTAGAGCTGTTTTGTTTAGAGCCTTCTAATTGGTTTAGAGCCCTCTAATTGGTGTGTCTAATTACTAGGCCACTAATAGCCTCTCTCATAAGCTCCACCATACTGCACTGCTTAAGGCGAAGCCTGCGGGATCTCCCTCTACCTCGGTACCACGCCAGTTGTCTTTGGGAATCGCGAGAGAGTGCTACAACCTCCATGCCTTTCTGGAACAAGGGAGAGGAAGGTCTTCGTCAGTACCGAACGTGTGACCGATCAGGGAGCGCTGCGAACTTGGCGCGGAAGGATCGCTCTGCGATCTTGAGATCGGAAAATCGACTACATCACCCACGAGAATCTGCTCTCGTTAAACACTTTGGAATCTTCGAGGGTGAGTTATTCCATCGACTCGTTGCTGCAATCTAGTAGATAGATCTTGGCTTGTTTGTTTGTATGCGATAGAAAATTTTTGTTTTCCATGCTACGAACCCCTGATGGTATCGAGCCGTGTCTATATGTAGATCTGCTGCAGAGTAGAACACAATGGTCATTGTGGGCGTTGATGCTTTTATTGTAGATTGCTTTTTGTGTACTTTGCATCTTGCGGTATGTTGGGATGAAGCGGCCCGGGCTAACCTTACATGACATCGTTCATGAGACTTGCTCCACGCTTAACATGCAACTTGTATTGCATAAGTGGCTTTGCGGGTGCCTGTTTCTCCTAGCATAGTAAAGATCCAATTTACAACGGGTGATCAACAATGCTAGTATCAATGTTGTGGTTCTTGTTCGTAAGTTAGAACGACACTTATTGAAAGCCCCAAACCACGTAAAATATGCAAAGAAAGTAGAAGCGTCTAACTTTGTTTTGCAGGGGTGTGCAGTGATGTGATATGGCCATGATTGTGATTATATTTGATGTATGCAATGTTCCTTATTGTAAGTTGGCAACCGGCAGGAGCCATATGGTTGTCTTTAATTTCTGTTAAAGACCTGCGTGTCTATTCAAAATAGTTGTAATAGTTGAAGCTGGTGGACGACAACCATGAAGAAGCGTCATTGACCTTGATGCTATGCCGGTGATGATGGAGATCATGTTCGTGCTTGAAGATGGAGATCGGAAGCACAAAGAAGAAAACCATATCATATCACATATTATGAATTGCATGTGATGTTAATCCTTTATGCATCTTGTATTGCTTGGTAGACGGTAGCATTATAAGATGATCCCTCATACACATAAATTTCAAGTTCTAAAGTGTTCACCCTTAGTATGCACCGTTGCCAAAGCTTGCTGCTTGAAACACCACGTGATGATCGGGTGTCTTTGATTCCATGGTGACTACAACGTAAGCAAGCCAGATTTGCTTATCACGGAAGCTAAGGTTTGTCTTGACGAGCCTAGCATGTCTGAGACATGGCCTCGGGAACACGGATCGAAAGGCAAAACATGAATCATATAGTAGATATGATGAACATGATGATTGTTCGCCATTAAAACTATATCAACTCTCGTGATGATCGGTGTTGATGTAGTGGATTTGGTTCGTGTGATCACTAAAACAATGTGAGGGATGTTGTTTTGAGTGGGAGTTCACCTAGTTTAATTTCATTAATTAATTTGAACTCAATTTGTCATAAACTTAGTCTAAACTATTGCAAATATGTTGTAGATCAATGGCAGCCCTACCATCAATTTTAATGCGTTCCTAGAGAAAGAAAAGTTGAAAAACAATGGAAGCAACTTTGCGGATTGGTTCCGCAATTTGAGGATTGTCCTCACAGCTGGTAATTTGACCTATGTGCTGGATGCACCGCTGGGTGACCCACCTGCAGCTGATGCTACCGATGAAGTAAAGAATGTTTACCTTGCTCGGAAGAATCAAGACTCCATAGTTCAGTGTGCTATCTTGTATGGTTTAGAATCGGAGCTTGTAAAAGGTTTGAAGAGTCGATCCATATGATATTGTCGAGGATCTCAAATTAATCTTTGAGACTCATGCGGCAATTGAAAGTTATGAAGCTTCTGAAAAGTTCTTTAAGCGCAAGATGGAAGAGGGTAGCTCGTCGGTGAGCATGTGCTTAAGATGTGCAGGCGCATAAATAAACTTCAAAGTTTGGGTATAGTGATTCCTAATACTTTGGGGGTTTACGCATCCTCCAATCACTACCACCAAGTTACAAGAACTTTGTGATGAACTACAACATGCAGAACATGAACAAAGAGTTGCCAGAACTATTTGCTATGTTAAAATCTGCATAAGTGGAGATCAAGAAAGAGCACCAAGTGTTTATGGTCAATAAGACCACCAAATTCAAGAAAGGCAAGTCTAAGCGGAAGGACACTTCAAGAAGGGTGGTAAGAAAGTTACCATACCGACGAAGAAGACCAAGGCTGGACCTAAGCCTGAAAGTGCTTTCTTGCAAGGAGAAGGTCCTTTGGGCGGAATTGCCCAAAGTACTTGGCAGATTTGAAGAACGGCAACATCAAGAAGAAAGGTATATCTGATATACATGTTATTGATGTGTATCTCACTAGTACTAATAGTAGTGCACAGGTATTTGATCTTTGGTTCGGTTGCTCATATTTGTAACTCGAAGCAGAGCTCTGAGAATAAACGGAAGCTAGTGAAGAGCGAGGTGACGATGCGCGTGAAGCGGATCAAAGGTTGATGTGATCGCGGTGACACTACCTCTTCATCTACCATCGGGATTAGTTTTATACTTAAATAATTGTTATTTGGTGCTGCGTTAAGCATGAACATTATATCGTGATCTTGTTTATTGCGAGACGGTTACTTGTTTAAATCCGAGAATAATGGTTGTTCGATTTATATGAGTAATATGTTTTATGCACATGCACCTTTGATAGATGGTCTATTCTTGTTGAATCTCGATAGTAGAAATACACATATTAATAACATTGAAGCTAAGCGATTGAAATCAGCGATAACTACCTATATGTGTACTTTGTCGTCTTGGTCACATTGGAGTGAAGCGTATGAAGAAACTCCATTCCAATGGACTTCTTGAATCACTTGATTTTGAATCACTTGAAAGATGCGAAGCATGTCTGATGGGTAAAATGACTAAGACTCCATTTTCTGGTATGATGGAGCGAGCTCTGGACTTATTGGAAATCATACATACCGATGTGTGTGGTCCAATGAGTGTAGCATCATGTGATGGTTATCGTTATGTTCTTACCTTCACGGATGATTTGAGTAGATATGGGTATATCTATTTCATGAAACATAAATCCGAAACTTTCGAGAAGTTTAAGGAGTTTCAAAGTGAGGTAGAGAATCAACGTAACAAGAAGATTAAATTTCTACGTTCTGATCGTGGAGGTGAATATCTAAGTTACGAGTTTGGCGAGCATTTGAAGAAATGTGGAATACTTTCGATTGACACCGGGAACACCACACAGTAATGGTGTGTACGAGCGTCGTGTCGAACTCTCTTAGATATGGTTCGTTCTATGATGTCACTTCAGATTTGCCACTATCATTTTGGGGTTATGCATTAGAAACAGCCGCATTCACTTTAAATAGGGCACCATCTAAATCCGTTGAAACGACACCGTATGAATTATGGTTTGGGAAGAAACCTAAATTGTCGTTCCTTAAAGTTTGGGGATCTGAAGCCTATGTAAAGAAGTTACAGGACAAGCTTGAACCCAAAGCGGAAAAATGCGTCTTCATAGGATACCCGAAGGAAACTATTGGGTATACCTTCTATCATAGATCCGAAGGCAAAATCTTCGTTGCTAAGAATGGATCCTTTCTAGAGAAGGAATAACTAACGAAAGAAGTGACTGGAAGTAAAGTAGAACTCGTCGAGGTTGAAGAACCTTCTCTATAAATTGCGAGTAGCGCACGGAAGAAGTTCTGTGGTGCCTGCACCAATAAGAGGAAGCTAATGATGGTGATCATGAAACTTGGTTGAAGTTACTCTGAGCCTCGGAGGTCAACGAGAACTCGGACCACTCCAGCTGGGTATGATTCCGTTATGAATGTCATGTTGGTGGACAACACCGATGACCCCGAGACATATGAGGAAGCGATGATGAGCCCAGATTCCAATAAATGGCAAGAAGCCATGAAATCCGAGATTGGATCCATGTACGAAAACCAAGTATGGACTTTGGTGGACTTACGGATGGCGGAAGGCTGTCGAGAACAAATGGATTTTCAAGAAGAAAGCAGATCTTGATGGTAATATTACTGTCTATAAAGCTCGACTTGTCGCAAAGGGTTTCGACAAATTCAAGGAGTTGACTACGATGAGACTTTCTCACCGTAGCGAAGCTATAGTCTGTGAGGATTATGTTAGCAATCGCTGCATATTATGATTATGAGATATGGCAGATGGATGTCAAAACAGCATTCCTCAATGGAGACATTGATGAAGAGTTGTATATGATAAAACCCAAAGGTTTTGTCGATCCTAAAGATGCTAACAAGGTATGCAAGCTTCAACGGTCCATCTATGGATTGAAGCAAGCATCCCGAAGTTGGAATCAACGTTTTGATAAGGTAATCAAAAGTTTTGGTTTTGTACAAACTTATGGAGAAGCTTGTATTTACAAGAAAGTGAGTGGGAGCTCTGTAGCATTCTTAATACTGTATGTGGATGACATATTGTTGATTGGGAATGATGTAGACCTTCTTAATAGTGTCAAGGAATATTTGAATAATAGTTTTCAATGAAGGATCTTGGCGAAGCAACATATTAGGCATAAAGATTTATAGAGATAGATCGAAGCCAAATATCATTGTCACAAAGTACATATTTGGACAAAGTTCTAAAGAGGTTTGGAATGGAAGATAGCAAGAAAGGGTTCTTGCCCATGTTTATATCGACCTTGAGTAAAACTCAAAGTCCGACATCGGGAAGATAGAGAAAGGATGAGTAAGACTCCTATGCCTCAGCCATAGGATCTCTAATGTATGCCATGCTATGTACTAGACCCGACATCGCATATCTGTTAGTCTAACTAGCAGATATCAAAGTGATCGAGTGGATCATTGGACGTGATCAAAAACATCCTTAAGTACTTGAGAAGAACTAAGGATATGGTTCTTTCTTATGGAGGTGATGAACAGCTCGTTGTTAATGGTTACCGATGCTAGTTGGAACACAGATCCGGATGATTCTAAATCACAATCTGGATACGTATTTATTTTGAATGGTGCAGCGATTAGGCTGGAGGAGTGCAAAGCAAAGCGTTGTGGCGAGATCTTCAATGAATCGGAATACATGGCTGCCGGAGGCTTCACAAGAAGCGATATGGATGAAAGAGTTCATTGCGAGCTGGGTGTGGTTCCAAGTGCGCTGGACCCAATGTCTATCTCTTGTGATAACATGGGCGCCATAGCCAATGCGCAAGAACCAAGGTCACACAAGAAGCTGAAGCATATCAAGCTGCGTTTCACGCTATTCGAGAACATATCCGGGATGGGGATATAAAGATTTGCAAAGTACACACGATCTGAATGTGGCGGATCCGTTGACTAAACCTCTCCGAGGCAAAACATGACCAACACCAAACTGCCATGGGTGTTCGGTATATTACCATGTAATCTAGATTAGATGACTCTAGTGCAAGTGGGAGACTGTTGGAGATATGCCCTAGAGGCAATAATAAATATAGTTTATTATTATATCTTTGTGTTTATGATAAATGTTTACATTCATGCTATAATAGTATTAACAAGGAAACATTAATACTTGTGTGATTTGTAAACTTAATTTGAAGTCCCTAGTATAGCCTCTGTACTTCACTAGCTTGTTGGTTGATTGATGATTGTGGTTTCCCTATCATGAACATTGAGATGTTATCAACAACAAGATCATATCGTTAGGAGAATGATATGGTGGACATACTCCTATAGACAAGCGTAGCATAAAGATCAAGTCATTTCAATAGTTCAATTGCTATATGCTTTACGATACATAGTAACCTAATTCCTTCGACCATGAGATCATGCATATCACCTTTCTTGGATGGATGCTTTGATGTCATCAAACACCACCGTAACAGGTGGTTATAAAAGTGGCATTGGGTGTTGGAAAGTATTGGTTGAAACACATGGAATCAAGAGTGGGATTTGTCCATCCACATGACGGATAGATATTCTCTGGGCCCTCTCGGTGAAATGTCATCCAATTAGCTTGCAAGCATGTGACTTGGTCACAAGGGATCACATATCACGGGAACGAGAAAAGAGTACTTATCGATGTGAGGATGAACTAGGTATGCGAGATCGAGCGATCATAACCTCGGATAAGTAACATATCGTGAGACAAAGGGAAATTGGTATCGTATGTAAGTGGTTCATTCGATCGCAAAGTAATCGTAGAAATATGTGGGAGCCATATGAATTTCCAGATTCCTCTATTGGTTATTGTTCGGAGAAGTGTCTCGATCATGTCCGCATAATTCACGAACCGTAGGGAGACACACTTAAGGATTGACGTTGTTTGAGTAGTTATGGTATTATGAGAAAGAGACCGAATGTTGTTGAGTCTCGGATGGGATCCGGGATATCACGAGGTGATCCGGAATGGTCGGAGAATAAGATTCATATAAGGAAAGTCCCGTTTGGAGTTGGGGAATGGTTCCGTGTTTTCATCGAACATTCTAGAAGGTCCTGAATGTCCGGCACTCCGGAGGGGGAAGGGGTACATGAATGTGTCATTGCAAGTTGGAATGATTGCATCATGTGCTAAGTGTTCTCGCTGTCCAAAATAAAAGGTTTATTTAATTCCTAAATTGGAAAAGTCAAACGGCTAATTTGAAAGTCAAACTGCCAATTTTGGAAAGTGGGATAAGAGGAGGAGTTGGAAACCGACTTGAGGGAGGAGTCTCCTCCCCAAGCCGGCGCACCAACCAAGGCCGCCTTGGGGAGGGACTCCCCTCCCCAGCCGTGCCTCCCACCTATAAAAGGAGGGCCAAGGCCTCCTCCTCTACACACACAAGTTCCTATCCTCTAAACTAGAAACTAGACCTAGACCCCGGTTTAGAGCTGTTTCGGTTTAGAGCCTTCTAATTGGTTTAGAGCCCTCTAATTGGTGTGTCTAATTACTAGGCCACTAATAGCCTCTCTCATAAGCTCCACCATACTACCACGGCTTAAGCGAAGCCTGGGATCTCCCTCTACCTCCGGTACGCCAGTTGTCTTTGGGAATCGCGAGAGAGTGCTACAACCTCCATTCTGCTGGAACAAGGAGAGGAAGGTCTTACGTCAGTACCGGCGTGTGACCGATCATGCGGGAGCGCCTTGAGAACGCTTGGAAGGATCGTCTACGCGATCTTGAGATCGGAAGAAATGCGACTACATCACCCACGAGAATCTGCTCTCGTTAAACACTTTGGAATCTTCGAGGGTGAGTTATTCCATCGACTCGTTGCTGCAATCTAGTAGATAGATCTTGGCTTGTTTGTTTGTATGCGATAGAAAATTTTTGTTTTCCATGCTACGAACCCCTACATTCAGTAGTGCTGCGGATTCTGCAAAGGGAGGATGACCCATCGGTGGTCAATGAGACCTTTATTGTGCTAATAACGAAGGTGGCTAACCCAGAGGAGTTGGGACAGTTTCTCCCTATTAGCTTGTGCAACGTTTTGTACAAAATTGCATGGAAGGTGGCTGCAAATAGACTGAAGACTATTTTACCTCAGATTATTTCAGAAGAGCAGTCAGCCTTTGTACCTGGACGTTTGATAACGGACAATATTCTTTCAGCTTTCGAGTGTTTGCACTTCATGAAGTGCAAGCGAGCGAAAAATCTGAGGTGTTGTGCGCAGGCCTATGACCGAGTAGAGTGGGACTATCTTCGAGCCATCATGTTGAGGTTGGGCTTTCATCAACTATGGGTGGAGACGGTGATGCGACTTTTCACTACTGTTTCTTTCTCATTTCTTTTTAAGGGTGAGCACCTAGACGGCTTTTCACAATCAAGGGGGATTCGCTAAGGAGATCCTATCTCCCCTTACTTGTTTTTGTTGGCAGCAAAGGGCCTTTCGTTCCTGTTAAAATCAAGAGTGGAGTCGTCAAGCTTAAGCGGGATAAAGCTGGCACCATCAGCCTTGATGGTTAGCCATTTACTCTTTGCAGACGACAGCCTGCTGTTTTTCAGAGCAACTAGGGAGAGTTCACAGGAGATTAATAATATTCTGCAGATCTACTGTAGTGCTTCGGGTCAGCAGGTGAATTTGGATAAATCTTCAATACACTTTGCTAAAGGTTTTCAGGATTCGTTGAGGCAAGAAATAATGGACTGTCTCGACATCCACAATGTTACTCTTAGTGAGAGGTACTTGGGTATGCCATCTGATGTGGGCACCTCTATTAATGGCGCTTTTAAATATTTAAAAGATCGAGTTTGGAAGAGGGTCCAGGGGTGGCTGGAGTTATTGCTCTCAATGGAAGGCAAGGAGGTGTTGATTAAAGCAGTAGCACAGGCGATACCCACCTATTCCATGGCATGCTTAAGATTTCCTAGGGGGCTTTGTGAACATATAAACAGCCTGCTGCAGAATTTCTGGTGGGGATGGAAGGAAGGGAAACGGCGCACCTGCTGGGTGGCGTGGGAGGATATGACATAGACGAAACATATGGGTGGATTAGGTTTCCGTGATATTGAGCTGTTTAATCTAGCTTTACTGGCCAAGAAATCTTGGAGGCTACTACAGGAACCGAGTTCCTTGAGTGCACGGATTCTCAAAGCCGTGTATTTCCCTAACGAGAATTTCCTGGAGGCGGAGCTAGGGGTGTCGCCCTCTAAAATATGGCGATCAATTCTTGATGGCCGCCAGGTGCTGAAGCTAGGATTGATTAAAAGAATTGGTACCGGACAGGACACTAAAATTTGGAGTTCAAATTGGATTCCGAGAGACGGCTTGCTCTGGCCGGTCACATGTGTTATGGATGCTAACACCCAGGAACCGCCCATCCTTGTGAGCGAATTGATCGACCAGTCCACTATGTCTTGGAATAGGAACCTGTTGCATGAAGCATTCTTACCGATCGAGTATGAGATCATTGAGAATATTCCATTGAGTACCCGGAGACAGACTGATTTCTGGGCTTCGCATTATGATCGGAAGGGGATTTTTTCTGTCAAATCAGCCTACAAGCTACTGGTGCAAAGCAGGGAGAACCGAACTGCATGGCTGGATGGGACAACTTCTTCATCGAATATTAAGGAGGAAGAGAAGAGTTGGACCTCTCTGTGGAGGGTCAAGGTCCCATCTAAACTAAAGGTATTTTTCTGGAGATTGGCGAGACAATCGCTACCTACCGCAGATGTGTGAAACCACCGAAACATGGCTAAACATAGTACTTGGGTTGTCTGCGGGGTACAAGACTCTTGGAAACATTCTTTAGTGGAATGTCATCAAGCAAGAAGTGTATGGGCTTTGGCACCGGAAGAACTGGATGATTATACCATAAATCTTCAGGAACCTCACGCTCGAGTGTGGCTCAATTTGGTGCTTAATGATCTGTCAAAGGAAGAATCAACCAGGGTGGTGGTGACTCTCTGGGCACTCTGGTACGCTCGGAGGAAAATTATTCACGAAGGGGAATACCAGAGCCCATTATCCATGCATTTCTTCGTGGAGAGATTTTTGAGTGATCTGAATATCAATAAATTAGAACCTGTGGCGACCCGGGCTAGCAAGGCGGCGGATCCGAAGTGGATTGCACAACCAGTGCGGATGTCTAAGATAAATGTTGATGCGGCCTTGTCCAAAAACACTGGGCACGGTGCCCTGGCGGCGGTTGCCCGCTCGACGGAGGGGGCTTTCCCGGGCGCATCGGTGGTGGTTATTCAGGGTTGCTCAGATCCGGAGGTGCTGGAGGCGTTGGCGTGCTGAGAAGGATTGGCTCTAGCATCAGATCTCCTCTTTACAAAATTCAGAGTTGCATCTGATTGCCTAAATGTGATCAAGAGTTTGGAGGGTGAAGGATGGGGCTCATATGGTCACATCATGAAAGAACTAAAGGCTCAGGCGGGTGACTTTGTTACCGCTCGGTTCATGCATGAAGGAAGAAGGTCCAATGGCGACGCACATAGGCTGGCGAGAGGTTCGATTACTCGAGATATTGGGCACCATGTGTGGTTCTTAGCTCCACCCGAAGGTGTTTGTAATAACTATATGACGAATGAATAGTGGGTGTGAGTTCTCCAAAAAAAACAAAGTATGCAACGGCCATCTTCACTAGTAGAAAAAGGGTCTTTGGTCTAGCACCCAAATTCCATCAGTCCCGGTTCGGCTCGCAAATCGGGACCAATGCCAGGCACCGGTCCTGGTTCATGCCGCCTGAGCATTCGTCCCGGTTCATCTCTAAGCAACGGTCCCGGTTCATGGCATGAACCGGGACCAATGCCCCCGCGACGCACACGTGGCGCTCTGCGGAGCATTGGTCCCGGTTCATGCCACGAACCAGGACCACCCCCCCCCCCCCCCACGATGCACACGTGACGCTCTGTGGAGTATTGGTCCCGGTTCATGCCAAGAACCGTGACCAAAAACCCTCCCTGGCTATAAATAAGCCAAGCCCAACCATTTATTTTTTCTGGAATTTGTGTGGGAGGTGGATGCTAGGTTTTTTTTCTTCACACTACACACAAGGTGTTCAACAAAATGTCCGAGCCACACTTAAGTTTGCATGACACGGTATCCTCTTCCGAAGTTAGCAACCTTATCTTCTTTATTTGTAACTGATACAAAAATATTGCATGTGTCCATGTAGGATGGTCATTTCACTATTCATGATGTTATTGTAATGGTTAATTATTATGACACAGATCGATGCGCGGATGGGATGGATGTACGGTGACCGACGTGATTCCGATTTTATTGCAGGCATGCATAAATTTATCGATGTGTCTAAGGCAAACAAAGTGGATAATTTTATGCCTTGTCCCTGCGTCGACTGTCGGAACGTGGCGGAGCACTCTGCCCTGTGAATCCTTCAAAGCCATCTGCTTCGGAGAGGTTTCATGCCCGGATATTATTGTTGGGCCATGCACGGAGAAAGAGGGATTAGGCTAGAAGAAAATGAAGAAGAGGAGGATGATAACAGCTATCCTATGTCCCCTGAAGAATACGGTAAAACTGCAATGGAAGACAATGAAGAAGAGGGAAGTGGCAATGAAGAAGAACAATGGGCATCGGATGGGCCTGTTGATGGTCTTGGTCGGGTCATTTCTAATGCAAAGCAATAATGCGATACAGAAAGGGAGAAGCTTAAGTTGGAGGCCATGCAAAAGGATCACAAAAATTTGTTGTACCCAAATTGCGAAGATGGCAGCACAAAGCTCGGTACCACACTTGAACTGCTGAAATGGAAGGTAGAGACTGGTTTATCTGACAAGGGATTTGAGAAGTTACTGAAAATAATAAAGCCGAAGCTTCCAAAGGATAACGATCTGCCCGAGACAACGTACGAAGCAAAGAAGACTGTCTGCCCTCTAGGATTAGATGTGGAGAAGATACATGCATGCATTAATGTTGACTACATCCTGTACCACGGTGAGAAGTACGAGAATATGGATAAATGTCCGGTATGCACTGCATGTCGGTACAAGATCAGACAAGAGACCCTGGTGATGTTGAGGGCGATGACGAGCCCCCAGGAAGAGGGTTTCTGCTAAGGTTATGTGGTATGCTCCTATAATACCACAGTTGAAACGTCTGTTCAGAAACAAAGAGCATGCTAGGTTGTTGCAATGGCACAAAGAAGAGCGTAAGAAATACGGGAAACTGAGACACCCCGTCGATGGGTCGTAGTGGAGAAACATCAAGAGAAAGTACTCGAACTTTGCAGGTGACGCGAAGAACTTATGGTTTGGTCTAAGTACAGACGGCATGAATCCTTTTGAGGAGCAGAGCTAGTCACAGCACCTGGCCAGTGACTCTATGTATCTACAACCTTCCTCCTTGGTTGTGCATGAAGCGGAAGTTCATGATGATGCTAGTGCTCATCCAAGGACCGAAGCAACCCGGCAACGACATTGATGTGTACCTAAGGCCATTAGTCGATGAACTTTTGCAGTTATGGGAAGAACCAGGTGTAAAGGTGTGGGATGAGCACAAACAGGAGCCATTTGACCTACGAGCCTTGTTGTTCCTAACCATCAATGATTGGCCTGCTCTTAGTAACATTTCAGGACAGTCAAACAAGGGATACAATGCATGCACGCACTATTTAGATAAGACTAGAGGTATATATTTGGATAAATGTAAGAAGGTTGTGTACCTGGGGTGTCGTAAATTTCTTCCGACTAATCATCAAGTAAGAAAGAAAGCCAAGCATTTCAACGGTAAGGTAGATTACCGGAAGAAGCCTAAGCTCCCTAAAGGTGCTGATGTATTTGGTATGATGAAGGACCTAGAAGTAATCTTTGGAAAGGGTCCTGGCGGTCAATATGTTCCGAAAGACCCCATTACCGGACACACGGCCATGTGGAAGAAGAAATCTATATTTTGGGAGCTTGAGTATTGGAAAGACCCAGAGGTCCGTTCTTTAATCGACCTGATGCACGTGACGAAGAATCTTTGCGTGAACCTGCTAGGCTTCCTAGGCGTGTATGCGAAGACAAAAGATACACCAGAAGCACGGGAGGACCAACAACGTATCAAAGACCCATACAACAAGCATACTGATAAAGGTTGTTAATACTTAAGCAGCTACGCTCTTACCAAAGCAGAGAAGAAAATCTTTTTTGAATGCCTGAGTAGTATCAAGGTCCCGACTGGCTTCTCGTCAAATATAAAGGGAATAATAAATATGGCAGAGAAAAAATTCTAGAACCCGAATTCTCATGATTGCCACGTGATTATGACGCAGTTGCTTCCGGTTGCATTGAGGGGGCTTCTACCGAAAAATGTTTGAGTACCCATTGTGAAGCTATGTGCATTCCTCAATGCAATATCTCAGAAGGTAATCGATCGAGAAAGTCTGGAAAGGCTACAGAAGGATGTGGTCCAATGTCTTGTCAGTTTTGAGTTGGTGTTCCCCCCGTCCTTCTTCAATATTATGATGCATCTCTTAGTTCACCTAGTCGAAGAGATTTCCATTCTCGGTCTTATATTTCTGCACAATATGTTCGCCTTCGAGAGGTTCATGGGAGTCTTAAAGAAATATGTCCGTAACCGTGCTAGGCCAGAAGGAAGCATCTCCAAGGGCTATGGAACAGAGAAGGTCATTGGGTTATGTGTAGACTTTCTTCCTGACCTTAAGACGATTGGTGTTCCTGAATCACGGTATGAGGGGAGACTGAGTGGAAAAGGCATGCTAGAAAAGAAAGCAATGATATTTAGGGACAGGCATTCTTCGAATCAAGCACACTACACAGTTCTACAAAGTTCTACCTTCGTGGCTCCGTATATCAAGGAACACATGAATGTTGTACGCTCCAAGTTCCCGGGGAAGAATGACTACTGGATTAAAGAAAATCACATGGAGACTTTCGGCACTTGGTTGCAATTACATCTCATGGATGACACCACTATTGGAGATCAGCTCAACTTGTTGGTCATGACACCATCTGCGACTGTATTAACTTTCCAAGGGTACGAGATAAATGGGAATACATTTTACACGATTGCCCAAGATAAAAAGAGCACTAACCAAAACAGTGGTGTCCGCTTTGATGCAACATGCGAGAATGGAAAAAGGGAGACATATTATGGTTACATAGAGGAGATATGGGAACTTGACTATGGACCTACTTTTAAGGTCCCTTTGTTTCGGTGCAGTTGGGTCAAAATGAATGGAGAAGGGGTAAAGGTAGACCGGAATGACAAATGACAAGGATCTCAAGAATCTTGGTTACAGAGACGAACCATTCGTCCTAGCCAATGATGTGGCTCAGTTTTTTGTGTGAAGGACATGTCCTCTTGACCTAAAAAGAAAAAATAAGGAAACGTATACATCAGACGATCAGCCTAGGCGTCACATAGTTCTTTCAGGGAAAAGAAACAATCGCGGGAGTCGAGGACAACACAGACGTCAACAGATTATGATAAGTTTGATGAAATTCCGCCCTTCACCCTGAAAACTGACCCAAGCATCCCGTTAAGCAAAGAAGATGCTCCATGGTTACGGCCTAAGAAGTGATCATAGGCAAGGGATCAACATATGCGACGAAGGATTCATACCTTAAACCCTAAACCCTATGTAACTATGTAATGTATGAAAACTTTATGTGATGTATGAAAACTTTATATGAGACCACGCGAAGGTTTCACATTGTTTGGATCATTAAACTTGAAGTGGATCTCTGATGAAATAGCACGTTATGAACCTAGAAATGATTTTTAAAAAAATTCACAAGCATTATATCATGTACTTGTAGTTCAAATCTGGGCAACCTCCTACCGATTCGGCAGGAATTTGTCTTTTTCATGTGGGATGAACGAAAAGGTTTCAGATACACCGGTTGGGAAATTGTCCATCTAAGGTGGTCTAGTATTTTTGAAAAATGGGTTGGTACCAATGCCAAACTTTAATTTGGTGGTTGCTTCACAGAACACCCCGATTTCGGCATCTCAAAAATGGAAATTGGCTTTTTCGTGCGTCGAAAAGGAAAACTTCCTCCTGCAACATTGTAAGCCATCCCAAGATGCACATGTGTGCATAATATGGGCATATTATCACAAACTATGCCCTGATTCTAGCCATAATATTGGTGGTTTGACCTAAATGTTATGAAACCTCAAACATTATAGGTCATTTTGTGAAGTTTTTTTGTGATGTTTGCAATTTGCCAAGTTTGGTATTTTTACTTGCAACTATATCATATCATATGACACCTCGCGAAGGTTTCACGTTGTTTGGATCATTTTTGAATTTGTTATGCCCGATTAAAACCATATTCAAAACGGCGGGGATGAAGATTCCTAGCCCGACTTCTTAGTTAATGAAATATGAAAAAAAAATTAATGAATTTTTAATTAAAAATGGCATAAATGTTAATAATTTGAATAGTTAGAATAATTCTTTTATAAATAAGAAAATGGTTTTGAACACCCCGTTTTCCCGTCGTTTGTTTCTTAGTTAATTTCAAATGATAAAATTGTTAATAGTTTGTATAGTTAGAATAATTATTTTTGAAAACGGAAAATGATTTTGGATTAGTTATTTAAATAAATGCACTTTCCTGTTGAAAGTTTTTTCAAATTCTAAATTATGTAATAAATATTTGTTAATGCAATTTTAATTGAAAATAGTAAAATTGTATAGTTAAAATAAAAATATTTGAAAACATAAAATGGTTTTGATTAGTTATTTAAATTGAAGCATTTTTCCTGTTAAAAGTTTTTAAAAATTCCAAATAAATAATCATTTTAAATTAAAACATCTTATTAATTAAAGAAGAAAAGAAATTTGAAAATGGCGGGAATACCAAAAGTTTACCAAAAAGCTGAAAAAGGGGTCATTGGTCCCGGTTCGTCCTAGGTGCGCGCGTGCACGTGGCTGCCCCAGAAACGCTCCACCCCAGGCCATTGGTCCCAGTTCATCCCATCAACCGGGACCGATGCATCAAAGGTCCTAGTTGATGCGATGACCCGGGACCAATAACCCTGGGAGCGCGCGCGTACGTGGCGGCCCCAAGAACGCTCCACCCCCAGGCCATTGGTCCTGTTTCATCCCATCAACCGGGACCGATGCATGAAAGGTCGATACGATAACTGGGACCAATGGCTTGTACAATATACAGCGCCGGCTCTGCTTCCTCCCCAACTCCCCCAAATCATAGAGCACATCGACGCGGCTAAAGAAAAATTGCGGCGGAGCAAATTCACGCCGTCAGGCTGCCCAAATCCAGAGCCGCTTCACGCCATCGACGCCCGTCGCCGCTACGCGACCACCGTCGACGGCCGGAATCGAGACGCTCTCCTTTGGCCGGAATCGAGCCCAAAGTCGTCACCTTCCCGAGCTCCGGCCGCCGTCGATTCGCCTCCGTCCGGCCTCCCCTTGCTTCCCCGACCCCTCCATCGCAACCCCGGTGAGATTCTAGTGCCCATGCTCCTCTCCGTCCTCTCCCTCGTGCTCTGGTTCGTGCTGCCGACGATGACCACCGAGCGCTGCCGCCAAACCTCGTCGGTGTCGTCGCTCCGGCGACCTCTTGCAAGCAGCGCCGCCACTTTCTGGTTCCCCGCGACGAGACGCGTCCAACGCGCCCACCCGCGTGTCCAGGCGCGCACGGGATCGATGGATCCGTGCTCGACCTGGGAGCAATGGCGTCGATGACGTCATCATGACGTCGGGCCGACGTCATTTCTCTTTTTCTTTTAGTTAAATCTTTTTCGTAATTGTTTTATTAATTGAAAATGCTGACAGGTGGGTCCAGCAAGTCAGGTTTTTATTCTTTTTAGAAATGTTTTCTGAAATTAATAATAGTCTGACATGTGGGGCCAGATGGAAAATAATTTTAATAATTCCAAAAATGTTTATTTATTTAAAATGATTTAAAAATGGATTAAAATTGGGAAAAATCATAACTAATTCATTTTAAATCAGAAAAATGTGTATAATATATCAAAATGTTCAAAAAAATGAGCTCTACCATTTAAAAATGTAAAAATTCATATTCATACAACTTTGAACCTTACTTTACATAGAGGAACACCAACACCCTCTAAGTACCATGGGTTCGATGGTTTGTCCACCTAGGGCATTCCGAACCCATTTAGAAAATAAGTGCATAGTGTTTTGTATTATTTGCATTATATTAACTTGCAAATCTTAATTTGCAGATACTATGGATCCAACACACCAAGATGCTATGAATCCAGAACACCAGGAAAACATCCTCCATGGAATGATCTGCAAAAATGAATTTATCGATGTCGATGTCACCAAGAAGTTTCTGAACGAATCCGGTGAGGGAGATGAGTCTGTCAACCGAGAAGACCGATCCGGTGAGGTAGAAGGCGAAGCCTTGGATGGGGGAGAAGCCAACGAGGGAGAAGGCGGCGGCTCCGGCGGAACCTTAAATCTCGCAAACTCCGGCGAGGTGTATATATGTATTTTTGTAATTAAAATGCTGCTGTCTATATATATACATGCATATATTAACACTCTTTCTTCTTTTAGCCCTCCGGATCGAGAACTTCTTCCGTAAAAACAAAACAAGGCCCAACAAAAAAGTTGGATGACACTGTGAGGTATAGGATCGAAGTGGTCGGTGTAGACGGCGAGCCACAAGCTCCCGACAATGTCGCAAAAAAAATTGTCAAGCAATGCGGAGTTCTTATGAGGGACTACATCCCGATCACCATTCAAGAATGGAATCGGCCAAGCGGCGGTGGAGTCCCGTATGTCGGCGACATCACCAAAGATAAGCTTTTTGCAAAGCTCATGATTAATTTCCTCCTGCCGAGGCCAGATGTGAATCCAGATGAGGAGAGAGAACAAAAAAGGAGCTTGTGCAAAGAGTAAAGAAGTTTGCTCTCATCAAGATGGCCGATGCATTCAAGAACTGGAAGAAGAAATTGTATAATAACTTTGTCAAGGTAGAGAAGACTCCAGATTTCAATCAAGGCGGCTATGCTAAGTTAAGACACCAGTGGGCTGTTTTTGTGAAGTACTAGACATCGGAGAAAGCTTTGGAAAGGTCTAGAATAAATACGGAGAACGCTGCTAAGAAAGTGTACCATCATAATATGGGGCATGCTGGCTACGCCGGTTAGATGCCTAAGTGGGATGCACTTGAGGTCAAGTACATTGCTGCCGGGATCAGACCAGAGCCCACAACATGGACACCACGGGCGAGAAACTAGTTTTACGGCCATGGGAGCAAGTTGGACGAAGAAGGGAGGGCAATACATAATAAGAAACACAAAGATCATCCTCTACTGCCCATCGATGATATTAGAAATGTAGTAGATGATGTTGCAGCGGGACGGTTCATTTCCGGTAGAGAGAACGACGAGCTCACACACGCCCTTAAAAATCCTGAACACAAAGGACGAGCACGAGGCACACCTGGCTCCAAGTCGTGGAATGTTGCCTTCCCCACGAAAATGAAGAGATATCCCGATAAAAGCCATAAGAGGAGAAAGGAAAGGGAAGCAGCTGAGAAAGCGGCTGCTGCAGACCGGCTGCGTAATGTAGAAGAAGCATTAAAGCGGCACCAGGATCAACTCAACAGACTTAGCCATCAAGGTATTAGCGACCAATCTCAGCGGCACATGGTAGAAGCTACATTCGATGGTACCGGCGCCCTATCGAATTAGAAAAGCAGTGTCGCTTCCACATAGCTCCAAGATGTTGATGATGATGCACTGACGATGGCTCCTCCTAAACGCTACCCAGTGGATGATATCATGGAGGGCATAGCTTGTGAGCTAAAGGTGCAAGTTATGAACTTAAGGGTGACGGCGACGGTCGGCATGGCCGTACCAATTGCGCCTAACCCAACTTAGCATTGCAGACCGGTTCCAAAAGGGTACGCTATCGTCACGGTGGATGATGTGAAGCAAGATTTTGAGGAGCTGAAGTTGGACCACCCTGCAGGGGAAGATATGGAGCTGACTGAACTAAGAGAAGCCAAACGGGGGACTATTGTATGGCCAAAGGAGCACATCGTGCTTCTAAATTATGTGCCGCCAAGGCCACCCACTCCTCAGAGCAGCAATCCACCTTCGCCGCCACCTCACCATTCTCCAAAGGTAACCGCTTTCACCGCCTCACCACTCAGCCAGCTGCCTCCACCACTGCTGTCATCTGTCTTTGCCACACCTGCCTCCGTCCCTTGAGCCTCAGAGATAAAAGCAGAAGTATACTAAGAGAGGCAGCACCAGCAGCAGCAGCAAGAGCATCTTCCGATCACCGAAACATAATCTATCGCCCCTTCCAAGAGTACCTCATAAGAATATGAATAAGCTACTTTGCGAGAAGATAGATGAGGAAATTTTTGTGGCCGCAGATGCCCATTATGAAAAGTGAAAGATTGACATGGCTAACAAGAAAAGCCGATAGAGACATTCTTTCCGGTCACCGCAGAAGATAAAGCCAAAGAAGCCGCACTTAAAATTCAGCTTCATCAACCCATAGCGCTTACATCAGACTATAATCGCTCTATTACCAAGTCGGCTGAGGCAAAAGAGCGGAGATTCGGGAAAGAAGTTGCCCAGCTCGGACAACAGAAAAATCAATCGATCGAACCGTTCAAAGTGTACGATACCAATGAGTGGAGAGCCCAAGAGCGGCATGATCCGAACATTGATCCGGAGTTTATTCAACTGTGCGGAGAAAAGGCCAAATTATTTGAACTGTCTATTACTGAGTATATAAGCCGTATGGATGAGTTCGAGGGGTACCAATAAATAGCATACGTATACCGGCACGGGGCTCCTCTCGTCAAACCTGAGTTAGTCAAAGATCTACCAACAAAAATGCGAAGATTGCATAACTGGTACATGCAAGCCTCTGCTAAATCCAAAAACTGAATCTATGTTGGATATAAACATCACCATTACGGTCATGGAGATGGCTTCCTACTGATTGAATTTTCAGAATTATTTCAGTTTTACCAACGAGACGCCCTCGACAAAACTATCACCAGTGTCTATTGTTTGTAAGTATTATTAACTTCTGTAATTAAGTCTTTCTAGATCATCTCATTCGTTGCTTGTATAATCTTACTCATCACGATACTAATTATATATGCAGAATGAAGATTCTCGAATGCAACAAAGGACAAATCTATGACCTTGGGTTTGTTGACTGCAATTTCGTTCATGAAGTTACTCTAAAAACAAAACCCAACGAGACAGAGGATAACTTGGTACAAGTGTTTACGTATTTCGGCAACAGAAGAGAATACTATTTCTTTACAATGTTGGGTGAGTGTTACTGTCTTGTACACATTCTATTTTCGCTTACTCGATGTTAAGCGTATAATTGACCCGTGTTATATTCTGTTAGTGTGTCCAGCTTCCACTATATTCTGTTAATCATTGTTGTTGACCAAGGAGTAGTAAAAGTCATGGACTCAAAACGCACACCTTTAGAAAAGTTGGCGAACATGCAGGAATGCCTCCAGAAGGCTTGGAAACGGTTCACCTCCAACACTAGGGGTGTTTGGAAGCAGAGCTTACATTTCAACCATTGACTGTAAATACTACTTGCTACATCCACGCATCTCTTTGATTCTAGTTTCAATACCATTATCATGCTTGATTATTATTTTGATTGAACTCCGTTCTCGTAAAGTGCTTGAGGCAGGAAGCCGGGAATAACTTATGTGGATACTATATCTGCGAGTTCATTCGCCAGACGACCAAAGAGACGGGCACATACCGGAACATCAAAAAAATTGATGTACGATAAACAATAATCACAACTTTATTTTATTACCACCAATTGTGTTTAGTTTCATTCATATATATTGATCCCCTTCTTTAAATTAGATCGAACGGATGCAGGACGGTCTTCTATCACAAGAACGCGTGCAAGCAATTCAAAAGGAAATTGTCGGATTCTTATTAGAACATGTCATAGATCCGAAAGGAGAATACTATTACCTGGTTCATTTGGAAGGGAAAAGTGTAAAAAAGAAGATGTAAATTAAATCAAATTCGTGTGAGTATCGTTTGTAATTAATATGTTTCGACCAAGCACGACGGATGAGACGGTGTATAATGTATTCGTGACCATGATGTGTAATATATATATAGTGGTTTCATTATTGCTGTATATATGTAGTACCATTAAATTGAATACAAAACACCAAATAAATAAATGAAAAAAAAACCTGCTGCGATACAAAAATAGTCCGAAATGCAGAGACCAACGATCCCGGTTCGTGCCACGAACCGGGACCAATGATCGACCCCCCCTCGTTGCGGGCGCGTCCACATGGAGACCCATTGGTCCCGGTTCGTGCCACGAACCGGGAACAATGATCCACCCCCTTGTTGCGCGCGCGCCCACGTGAAGACCCATTGGTCTCGGTTCGTGCCCGAACCGGGATCAGCATTGGTCCCGAGTGATTGGTCCCGGTTCAAAAACCGGGACCCATGGCGTTTATGAACCGGGACCAAAGGGGGCCTTTCTACTAGTGCTTTCTATGGAAGTGGCAATTACGTCCTTGAAAAAACAAAGGGGAAGTGCTACGCGTCCCCTGGGGGATGGAAACTCCGATCTGCCCAGATCGACGGTCGGCTCTTCTTCCCGTCTGTTCATCCCGCTTTTGCTACAAATAGTCCCGTTTTTGGTACAAATAGTCCCGCTTTTGTTATATGTAGCAGAAAATGGTTCGCATTAAAAAAATATAAAAAAATTGTTTCGCTGGAGACTTTGCCGGAGACCTCGCCAGAAATTTTGTAGCAAAAAATTGCGCTAATGTAGCAAACGACCTCACCGAAGACTCGTCAGAGACTTTCACCGTAGACCTCGCCGGAGACTATGTAGCAAAAAGTTGTGGCAATGTATAAAATTTTTTATGCTAATGTAGAAAAACCAACATTGCACTCGCTAGAGACTCTACAGGATGACCTCACTGGAGACATCATAGCAGAAACTTTATGTTGTTTTAGTAGAACCACAAACCAGTGGTAGCAAACACAAATGTGCTAATGTAGCAAACATTGACCTCGCCGGAAGACATCGCCGAAGACCTCATAGCAAAAAACGTTGCCCTAATGTAGAAAAATCAGAGAACAACTATAGCGAAAAGATTGTATTAGTGTAGCAAAAAAACTTCACCAGAGACATCATCAGGACTCTCGCCAGAATTCATAGCCAAAATTTGTACAAAACACATCGGTAGCAACCTCGTTGACCCAAGGTAGCAAAGCCATATGTGGTCGGTAGCAACGACGTACACTCATGGTAGCAAAAGCCTCCCGCCATTGGTAACAAGGGTGTACATCCAAGGTAGCAAAGCCTAAGACCGTTGATAGCAACACCACACAACAGTGGTAGCAAAGCCGTCCGCCGAGGAGTGGGTGCCATGGCCCCGCCGACCTCCGACGACCCCCACGGAGACGGCCTCCATCGGCCGTGAATCAGGAAGGGGAAGGCAAGGAGGTGCAAGGGAGAAGGCCGGAAGCCAAGGAAGGGCGCGCCGGCAGACACACCGAGGCACGGAGATGGGGGGATCGAGGTGCGGCGGCATAATCCCCACAGGGTATGGCCGCGGTAGACCTCGCCGGAGACTATGTAGCAAAAAAGTTGTGGCAATGTATAATTTTTTTTATGCTAATGTAGAAAAACCAACATTGCACTCGCTAGAGACTCTACAGGATGACCTCACTGGAGACATCGTAGCAGAAACTTTATATTGTTTTAGTAGAACCACAAATCGGTGGTAGCAAACACAAATGTGCTAATGTAGCAAAAATTGACCTCGCCGAAGACCTCATAGCAAAAAACGTTGCCCTAATGTAGAAAAATCAGAGAACAATTGTAGCGAAAAGATTGTATTAGTGTAGCAAAAAAAACTTCACCAGAGACATCATCAGGACTCTCGCCAGAATTCATAGCCAAAATTTGTACAAAACACATCGGTAGCAACCTCGTTGACCCAAGGTAGGAAAGCCATATGTGGTCGGTAGCAACGACGTACACTCATGGTAGCAAAAGCCTCCCGCCATTGGTAACAAGGGTGTACATCCAAGGTAGCAAAGCCTAAGACCGTTGATAGCAACACCATACAACAGTGGTAGCAAAGCCATCCGCCGAGGAGTGGGTGCCATGGCCCCTCCGACCTCCGACGACCCCCACGGAGACGGCCTCCATCAGCCGTGAATCGGGAAGGGGAAGGCAAGGAGGTGCAAGGGAGAAGGTCGGAAGCCAAGGAAGGGCGCGCCGGCAGACACACCGAGGCACGAAGATGGGGGATCGAGGTGCGGCGGCAGAATCCCCACAGGGTATGGCCGCGGTAGCCATGGCAGCGCATCGGGGCAAAAACCCACCATGGCAGCAGTGACGTCCTGCATGGCGATGGTCGAGGGCGGCGGCGGCGGCTCGCGGCCAGGACGGTGGCGGCGGAGGCCGCTGGGCGCGGGAGGTGGTCGCCCGGGCGGGACGTGGGCGGAGGTTAGTGGCACGCGAGAGGAATCTGGGGCGGCGTCTTCTTGCGGTGCGTTGGGGAAGATGGAGTCAAAGAGAATGTGGGTGGGCCCGCTCTCTCTTTCCGTTCGCTTGATAGAGATAGCAACGACCCGGGGGATAGGAACACCGGATCCCCCGGAATACTGTATGGTTTTCCAAAAACAAAGGTTGTGCTTTCACATATTACTAATGGTAGTTTCAGAGCAAACAAAAATTACGGGTCAGTTTCGGAGAAAATTGAACATGAGTTCATAATTTACATGATTTTGGAGCAGGTGCGACCTCAACCTAGCCTGATGATGTGCGGTCGGCTTGCTCACATCGGCAAAGAATCCCTTGAGAATGATAATCATTTTTATTTTGTTCAGAGTATTATTGTACGGTTTGAACTTGGTTAATATAATTATTTTGACCTTAAAAATGAAAACAAAAACAAATCCCATGTTTTCTTCCCGCGTGGCATCCAAATATGGATTTGAAAATTTTCTTTCCTTTGGTTGCTGTGGGATCCACAATACGTTTTGAGGTTTTTAGTTTGTGCATTCCAAACAAAAAAAATTGCGGAATGCTACGAATATTGGTGCACAATAATAAATATGATCAAGATTCTCATGGCAGTGCATATAATTAACCGTGTTGCTTCCTTCATCAACCTCTCATGGTCGAACGAGAGGTTGATTGTAGATGGGTTCAACTATTGTTTTATGGTTTCCATCAACCTCTCGTGACCTGTCGCATGGGATATAAGTAGTGTGTGAAACTTTGGGCTACGATTGCACGTCGAGATCACAATCTTGAATATTGTAGGTATTCACTTGGCCATGCGACTAATAGATATAGTTCTCGACCAAATTAATGTACAAAATGCTTTGCCAATGTGATGTATGGTGTGTTGCACTTTATTGTACCTTGAATACTTGGGCACCCTTTAAAACAAGATATTCATATAGCTTATGATTTCGTATAGAATATGAACTTCAGATCAAATAACAATACATGTGTGACAAGACAAACATAGCACCTACTACACATGTCTTCAAAAGCAAGATACCATAGATTGCATCCGTCTTCCTAACGTTTACGCCCTGGAAGTTTGGTACACTGGCATCCAATCTGGTCATCACATGTATAGCACCCTCTGGTCATTGAGCATAGAAGATTGTTGACTCCGTTCAAGAAACAGATATCAGGAAAACGGCGGGGAATAGTTTTTATTCTAGAGTTGTTGGATTTGATGGAAAAAAAATAATGCTAGGGACTTTGGTAATGTATCGCAACAAAGTTTGGCAAATGACCTTGTTAGCAGTGTTAAAGAGGAGTATAGTTAGTGAGTGTTAGCTGTTGTTGTTGGGTATAACTTCGTAGTGAGAGAGTATGTAAGGGTTCAATAAGAGTTTAGTTGTGATCAATGTTCATAATTGTTTTAAAACCACCAGGGATTTTCACAAAATATGTAGTGGGGAACATATCATGATATACAGTAATATATTTTCCCTTGCGAAATTTAGATCTTCTGATGAACCTAACAAATATGATGATGATGCCTAACCCTTTTTGGATGATGTGTAGCACAATACACAATTTGATCTTTTTTATATTTTTCTCATCTTTAATAAAACTATGGAATTGTTGAAAAAAATACTCCGCTAAAATGTTTATTTCAAAACAAAATATAAGACAAACTTTTATTTTTTATACATTACTTAAATTTTTTATATAAATCATATAATTGTACCTCTTCAAATTAATTAGTATTAGTCTATCATTATGATTATTTTTACACGCCACCCCGACCCACATCTCCCCCCATCACTCCCTCTCCCTCTTCCCCAACCTCCCCCTCCCTGTTCCCAAACGCGTCGGCCCCCGCTGCACCCCGCGTGCACCGAATCGGTCACCGCCGCCCGCCTCCACCACATCGGCCGATGTCGTCCCTGCCTCCACCACATCCACTCCTCCACCTACCGCCTCTTCCCAGTCGCCGCCTCTTCCCCTCGTCCCCGTCGCCGCCTCATCCCGTCCCGTCTCCCCCTTCGCCGCCTCGTCCCGATCCCCGCCTCCTCATGCACATCGCCGCCTCGTCCCCATTTCCCCTCGCCGCCTCGTCCCCGTACCCGCGACCTCCCGTGTCCACCTCCCATCGCAACCGCCTCGAGCCACCGCCGGTGAGCCCCTCTCCCCCCTTTTTTAGCAAATATACTATATATATTCATGTAAATTTAGTAGATAGTATAGATTTAGTATATAGTAGAAAATGTAGATTTAGTATATAGTGTAGATGATTTAGAGATATTAAATTTGGGCTCAATTTCTAGGTATAGGAATGTTAGATTTAGTATATAGTGTCGATTTAGTATATAGTAGCAAATGTGGATTTAGTATATACTATAGATGATTGTAGATGCTTTAGAGATATTTAATTTGGCTCAATTTCTAGATATAGGAATGTTAGATTTAGTATATAGTAGCAAATGTACATAATTTTAGGGGTAGAAAATTTAGATAATTTTAGGGGTAGATGTAGCAAATGTACATATATATTCATTTCTTATATGTTGACTAACAGTTGTATGAAATGTACCTATTTAACTACTTAATTAGTATCATGTCAGAGCAGGAGTTGAAGTTTCATAGTGTTCACCGAAAAACCATGAGGACCCCAACTTGGGTAGCTCAGATCACAGTGGATAACAGAAAGATCCAACTAGGTACTTTCAGGTGCCCGTGGTGGGCGGCCCGTGCCTATGACTGCGCCACGGTCCAGCAGTTTGGGCAAGAGCGGTCCTCAACTTCGAGGCTGAGTGTAGCGTGGCACATCTGTTAGCGCTAGATGGCATGGGGGTCGCCACGAGGGCCGAGGAGAGGGAGCACCGGCAGGCAGAGAGGCAGCCAACACACCACCATCGCGAGGGGGATGACCCCTTGGTCAGGGATCTCCTACTTGATCCCCAGGTGATGGAGGTCCAGTATGAGGTCCTTAGCGAGAGCCAGCAGCAGCGCGGGCTGGGCGAGGCTAGCCCCTCCGACACGCAGCAGCAGGGACAACCCGACCCCTCCGGCACGCAGTAGGATGACTCTTGCAGCCTGTCATCCTCTTTATGAGACCACTCGGATGATGACGACATCACTAACACTAGGTCTACTCGAGTTTTGGATGTTGTCATGTGACTGTTGTATGCTACATATCGTTACTACTTAAACAAACTTAATCATGCTACTAATGTACTACTTATATATGATGCTAGCTAATCTTAACTTATGTGTTATGTTGATATATTGTGCTACTTATGATGCTAATTAAGTTAAAATGGTCTATATAACTTAGTTGTGTAACGACCCGAATCGGTAAGATTCGATGTCCCTGCGTTCAAAGTGTTATCCCTGGATCATAGCTAGCACACACAGTAACAAAATGAAATACCAAGGTAATCATACGTCATTTTATTACTTGGCAGTAAATCCAGAGTTACATAATACAAGTTACACAACATATAGTGGTTGGCTCACTTTACAGCAGAAACATAATCGATAATGTTGGGCATCGTCAATGCCATAGGGCTTGTTGAGTATAGGCTCGTGATCCTCGTTGTCCTCACTCTTCATCAGATCACCCTGCAACATGACAGCCAACAAAGTTGGTCAATACATTGAATGTATTGGCAAGTTACACCACCTATGCCTATTTATACATGCATGAGGCCGTATGTGGAGGCCATATGTTTTCTTTGCATAATGCCAATTTTGTTTGCTTTTCAAAATTTTCTTTGTTCTTTGTTCATTTTCAAATCAAAATAATATAGGTTATAACACAAGGAATCCTCCAAGGTTCACTAACATACACCCGTCCCAAATACAGCTAAACTAGCTCATCCACTCTCTAGATAGAGCCCGCATGCTATTTTTCATGTACACCAATCCTCCAAACACTCTCTGGATGAAAGTAGTGTCACAAAAACATTTTTGAGAAGATTTTTCAAACAAAGGAGATCCTTCAGAGGCTTTAATCTTCAATTTCTCAAATTGCTCATATCCGGGACCACGCCTAATCAATTAGATCATACACTCTACAGAGGTTATACACTTCCCCACATGTCACAATCCAATCCCTTTGTTGAGACTCCGTTCATGGATCATGACGAAGTCTTCCATAGAAGCCCCCTATGCATATACACGATCTGCCTGCTACTATGATCTGAAGACCCCTCTCCAATGGCAGTACCGATGCAAGGGTTTCCCTCCATGGTCAACTAAGCTAGATCCCATATAGCATGTGGATGTACTAGAAGATCCCTTCAAAATAAACTCTGAAGATCTCTTTGACCCTAGGTGGTGGTCCCCACCAATTCCTAGGTCTGTAGACCAAGCCCTTGTAGACGCTCCCATCATACCACTCCGCCTAGAGAAAAACATTTTCTTTTCTTTTTCTATGTAAACACTTTTGTAAAACATATGCTCTTTACTCGAGCTCAACATTTAGAAAATTCTTTTGCTTTGAACCCCCATCAAAATCCTTTTAGCATAGTAACTGCATAGTACAAAAGAGCAAATCATAATTTTACCTATGGTATCAAGAAATATTTGTGTAGGGGGCCTATGTTTATAACTATAATGGGTCATAACTATAAGTTTGCAAAGCGCGTAGTTTGCAAATATACTTGTACCAAAAATACTACTACAACTTACACATGCATACTACCATTTGACAAAGAGCATGCATTGTTGAAAACATAGGTGATGGAAATGAGTGATGGTATAACTTCCCTTTTTGGATAGAAGAATTCCAATAATATCTCCTCAATAATTTATCCTTGACAATTTATTCTTGATAGTTAATCCTTCATAATTTAATCCCCAATTATATATATCCTCATAACTCTTCATGAAATCTATCGCAAATAATATCGTACTATAAATATACACACACAAGCATAACATTCAAAAATGCAAAACAAAGACAATATAGAAATCATGAAAGTATGCTTGCATGCAAGGTGGGGATTTCTATTGTGCAAACTAGTATAACAAGGTGCTTATTCCTAACAAATGATTTTGAACATTTTATATATGTATGATGCAAAATGCAACAATTTTGGGTAGTTGAATTTGTTCTAAGTATTTCCCATTTGGAAATATATTGATACCGAGTCTAAATTCCAAGGAATACTTAATGTGATCATCAACATTGTTGAAAGATCAATCCAATGGTACTGGTTGATAGGCATGATCATAGGGTTCAACTTTGTAGGAGGAAATATTTTCAAAGGAATTATAGAGTTCAAGATATAGCAAAATTACTCAAATATGCCATTTGAAACTTGAATAATTTAAACTATGCCAAATCCTAAATATAATGATGTAATTGTGTTCTACACTTTCCAAGGATTCCAAGGACATATTATTTGCCAAATTTGGATAAACGGATCATTTTTCTATAATTAAAATACCATTAAATAGTATTTAAATCATTTTAATTTTTATTTGAATCAAAAGTGGGATTTTATTGCAGACTTGTGTTCTTCATATTTTTATGAATCAATAGACATATTATTTGCATTTTTCTGATGCATTTTCTATGAATTTTCTAAGTTAAACCATTTTTTATCTATTAAATCCAGTTCTTAAATAGAAATTGCTGACTGTGCAGCTGGCTGGGTACAAAAAGCTGAGGCGGAACAAACTGGGCACTGGTGGAGTAGCTGACTAGGTATTCCATGTGGTATGCTCTAATTGGCTGATACGTATTCTTTTAAATGATCTAATCTCATACGTTAAAAGAAGATCGGACGGCTAGGAAGGAAACCTTCCTGGAGCTCACATCAGGGGTCGCCGGAGATGGGGCTCGCGTTGGCCGATGGCTCAGACGCATACGGCGGTGGCGCTCAGATGGTCCGGGGCGAAGTCGGAGATGATGACGAGGGGCGGAGTGACGCGATGAAGACGATGGCGAGCTTAGCATCACGTAGCGCTTCCTAGAGAAGCACGTAGAAGTGGCCAGAGAAGCTACACACGGTGGTGCGCTCAGGTTGTCATTGCCATCGATGCTACGCTGCGAGAGAAAACGAACCAAGACGTCACGAGAGGATAGGAAGGAGAATAAGACCATAAGGGGGCGGCGGGGTGACCTGGCGGTGTCGGAATCCTCTAGAGATGCTGGCGGCAATGGCGGACACCGGTGAGCAATTACCCCATCGGGATGGACGGAAGTTGAGCGTGGAGTGGGGAAGGATACAAAGTAGATGGAGCGGAAGCTTCTGTTCGCCTTTTTATAAGAAGGGGAAATGGAGCGACGAGGAGGAGAAAGGGGCTCGCCGGCTGTTTCGGTCTCCAGTGGTAATAGCCACTAGGGCATGTTTAATGCGCACTAGCGGGGAGGCAAAGCAGAGGAGGTGCGGGGTTGTCCTGGTGCGTGCTGACCCGGAGAGGGGAAGGTGGCGAGGCGGTGCATGCTCTCCGTCAGCGGTTACCGCCAGGGCCAGAGGAGGAAGACGATGAGGTGGGGCCAGGGTGTCAGCCGGTGTGGCTCTTTCTTTCCCTAAGCGGGAGGGATAGGGGTAGGCTAGGGTCGGCCATTTTCGAGGCTAGATGGGCCGAGGAAATGGGTCGTGGGCGAGGTTGTCGGTTGGGCTGCTGCAATCTTTTCTCTCAGTGTCTATTTTTTTCTTATTTTTCTGTTTTCTTTTCTTCTATTTGATTTAACCAAATCAACTCAAATTGATTCAAAATTTGGCCAACCTTTATTTTAAAATTTGAATAAAAGTCGGTGATTGTCCTTTACAAAGTAGGATATATTTGAAATGTTTTTTTATAATTCAGAATATTTCTATATTATTGCTCATAGACATATAGTATTAATATTTTATTTGTTTTCATATAATATCCATATCTTTTTGTTTAGGCCACCAAAAAGGTTCAAACTAATTTATTTAGTTCTATAATTTTATTTATTTATCATAATCACTCATTTGAGAATATTTTTTATTTCATTTAAATGATAGATTTAGTCATAGCCTCTTCTTGTCTCTATTTCTCTTCATATTTCTTTTAAAATTCATATATTTTTGTGTAGTGCTTCAAGTAGGATGAAACCAATTTCTATGGTTTTATAATTTTGTCCTTAATCATAATAGGTTACTTAGGAATACTTTTGCACAAACTAAATATGGAATATATCCACAGTCTTATGTTGTCCTTAAGTGGAATTAATAATTAGGGTTTTTAGAGAATTTTTATTTCTCTTTTGGTTTTAAATGCAATCATGCATGCTTCATTATTTTGAGTTTTTGAAAACATGCACACCATTTCACAATCAAAATAATTTCATTTTACTTGTGTTTTTGAAGGAATTGTAGTGAATGGTCAAAAGTTTTTGTTCCCTTTAAATTTCAAAGGTTTGATTCTTTATTTCATTTTAAGTTTTCACATTTAAAATTTTGGTAAATTTTGGGATGTGACAGTTTGCATGATCATATATAGGTATAATGAATGATGATCGGTGTGAGCATTGTGGTTGCAAACAGTGCAAGGACAAGAAGGTTGTCATAGTGCTTCCTTATGACTGCGAAGTTAGTATGGTATGTCCATTCACAAGCAATCAATCTATATATACGTTGTATCTGAATTACGTGATAATTGTTGCGTTCTTATGATTCTGTATGCAGAACACACCCTGCAAGTTTAGACTTGATTTTCTGAACCATTTTGATTGGCCGTTATGGCAGCAGTTATAGTTTCAGGTCGATCTACTGCCTCTGAAGCAACCTGCACCGACCTACATGGTCCAAGTCACGAACGACGCGTACCGCACCTTTTTCTGTAGTCCGAGGTGGACTGAGATGGTCGATGCCTATGAGATGGACGCCCAGGAGAAGTTGGTCTTCCATCTCTGTGAAGATCACATGACCTACTTCAACTACCGAGGCCCTGAAGCATCAACAGACTCTGACTACTCTTCAGATGACGAGATTTCTGCTGCTGCCATTTGGTATGGCACGGATGTTGCCGATAATTCTTTTGAGGACTAGTAGTTAGTACTACGTAGCTAGCTAGCTCAACTATATGTAGTTGACTGTAATGATGTGCTACCATTTCTATGAATATATCTTGTTGTGCTATGAATATTCAATTGGATGCACAAGACTTTTTTTTATTTTCGAAAACTCACTTGTGGCGTTCATAATAAAAATAACGCCACAAATAGGATATGTAATGGTGGCGCTTACAGAAAACACCACTATTAGGATATGAACGCTTACAGTAAACGCCACCACTAGAAATCCTACTGGTGGCGTTCGGTGGAGACGCCACCCCTACGACCTTCCAGTGGCGTGAGGTTGGTGGCGTGCGGCTTAAACGCCACGAACCGCCTTTTCCGAACGTTGCCGCTAGACCTTTTTCTACTAGTGCTAAAATAATTTTTTTTTGAAATAATAAGAACCTAAATATGTGTCCGTGAGGATTTGAACCTAAGTGACTGAGTTGTACATCCACCTCCCCGACCAATCTAGTTAGACCCTGTTCTTTGCAAGTCTGGCATTGTTAGGCTCATTGATGTCAATTTCTTAGCTGGTTTGAATTTTCTTCCTTCAATTAAGAATTTAAGATGCCTCTCTAGTCAATAGCTTCCACCAGTTAAGGCTGTCGAGTCAAAGTCTCTCGACGCCAATCTTGGCCTCTCTGACCAACATGTCCGGCCAGCGCAGACATACTAACCATGAACAGTTCACTGGAACTCTACCATACATTAGTCCTTTCTACAATACGAGCATATATTAATTCTAGCCAGCCGCGCTGCCGGTAGTAGCAACAAGCTAGCTCCATAGGGCCGCTGCTACCGTCGACAAGACGTGTACGCTGCACGCACGTACGTGACCCCGCGCCGGAACAGTCCACCGTCGTCGCCTTCGCCATTAACATCGGCGAGACCGATCGATCGATGCGCAAGTTGGACCAGGAATCCAAGACCCAAATCGTCCTTTCATTCCACTTCAGAAATGGACGTTGCAACAACCACTGTATCCATCGATCTGCAGTTCCGCACACATCCAGAGCGAGACGAGACATACTGGTGGGAGCTGCCGGCACCGACCTACCGGATTCCATTGATTCCGTCCGGCACCAACCAGCTCTTCTTACGAATATGGCCGTTTCGATCCTAAAATTGTTATGGCAAACGTACCTGCCTACAAGAACAAGTTTTCAAACGAACCTGCGAAAGGTTTCTGTTGGAACGCCTTCCCTCTCTCCACTGCTGGATTAGTCCTTTTTTTCCTTGGATAATGAAACTGACCGGTTGGCCAGGTTTCTTTCTCCAAGCTGCTAAATCAGTCATCGTTAATTCCGGAAAGAAAACAAACGCCCAACTGAAGAGAAATGAACGATGGCGATTAAGCAAAAGGATTTTATTAGCAACCAGAGCACCTAGCCTCCTTTGCCTGGAAACTGACCGCTTGGCCAAGGAAGGAATCAGGGTAGCGCGCGGTCGATGGCAATCGCTAAACACCTCTTAAATCTTAATCAATGCGGAAGCATACGACAAAAGGGAACCATTAAAGGTCGTACTAATAATTCACATGGGCGAGCAATTACCTGAGTGAATGTTTAACCTTTTTTCCACCATACAATCACCTGATTGTTACTGAAATCTCGACCAGCATTGTCGACAGCTAAAGCGGGCTGCATTATGATTCTCACTGAATTTGTGATGAAACATAACTGATGGGCAATGGCTAAGGTGTTTGATGAGCTGCAACACAAACCGAGTACCTACTATTATGTATTCAAGAGAATGATAATTGTGATAACATTCTTCTTCTTTGCATTTATGCCCGTGAAGTTTGGTAGATTTGTTTTCAATCTTTTCATCTCATGTATAGCACCTTAAAGCCTCGTTTGGCAGGCTGGTGTTCACGTGGATTTTAGTGTTTTTTCCCAGCCCAACCCAATACTCTTAGAAACACTTGGTGGACCGTTTGGCAGCCTGGTTTGGCTGGACCAAAACTTAGCAAACCCGACAAAACATGTCGGATTGAAGTCGATCAGAGACGCGTGGGGTACCTCACGTTTTTTACTCGTCCCGGCATGTTTGACGGCTTCGCAGTTGAGCGATCTGATCACGTCTTGCTGGCTGTTGGTTATTTCTTGGAGAGGCAAAGAGCACTACACCACATAGTGCTCTCGATTCCCCGGCTGGTTAGTTGATTTGTGTTGCCTCACAAATCACGATTGGGCATGAGAATGGTATTGCGGTATTTTTTTTTTGCGAAATTCCACAAGCATGAAGACGCAGCTTATTCTCCACTCTGAATTTTGAATTTTTGTTTGCTTAAACAATTTGGTTGCAGAATTATTCCTGTCTCAAAAAAGAATTATTCCTGCCTACCAAACAGATATATCAATGTGAGTATTGACTTGAAAGGGGATTGTGGTGTAACAAGAGTGTTTTCGCACAATCCAGTTGGAAAAATACTCTTAAATTTTCACTCATACCATTTTGCCAAACAAGGCCTAAAGTGAGCTTTTTAGTAGAAATAGTGAGTAGTTTAGTTTAGTGGGAGTTAGATAATGTAGGTGGGCATAGCTTTGTAATGAGAGAATAGGCAAAGGTTTAATGTGAGTTTAACTTATATGGATGCTTACTATCCTTTGCAATTTAATATATTTTTCTTGTCTTCGGTAAAAAATGATATGCCTTCGTGTACTTCTAAAAAAATGATTTGTTAAAATGTTTATTCGAAAACAAAATAAAAGACAAACTTTTAATATTTAACATTATTTGGTTTTGTTATATAACCTTAGAATTGTATCTCTTTCAGAATGTTATTTTTTCTATCATTATGATTTTTTAATTATGATATATGTTTTTGCTCATCGATTATATGATCTTCTATTTTTAAATGTGGCATCATATATTCAAAAATGGAAATAAATGACTAATTGTTACAGCATACTGTATCAGTTTAGTACTCCATATTGAAATTTGATACATCGCAAAGTAATATAGACCATCATATAAATTTGTTATCCTTTTTAGAGTGGTATTTTTAGCTTTTGATATGAAGGGAATCATCTAGAAATGCAATGTTGCAGAATTTGGTGCACCGCAACACTGATCCAAAGGTGAGTATTACTCATATTTGGCACCTCCCTACCATCAGATTTAGTAGATTGAACGGGTCGAATTTAAAGTCTTGTGTGCACTCTATGGTTGTCGAAGCATCCCGAATCATATACTCCGGTAGCATATCCATATAGGATCTAGATTTGAAGAACTTATCGCGATGTGCCATTAGAAAGTTAAAACATTTGAATTTTTGGTATAGGAGCTAACAACACTCCTTTTGTCATGTATGGACGTCGTATACGATGAAATGGATGGTGGGCAAAGGTCAAGCGCTTAGCGAAAAGCATTGACATTCCGCGTACAGGTCCTTGGCTAATTTCCTGGATGGCAGGCCGAAGATGTGGACTAGTACGTGCCATGCAAGTCTGTCATTGTTAGGCTCCTTAATTGCAATTTCTTACTTGCTTGTTTTATTTTTCTTCCATCGAGATGCCTCGCTAGCCAATAGCTTCCTCCGGTTAGGTAGTCAAGTCAAAGCCTCTCAGATGCCAATCTTGGCCTGTCTGACCGCCACATTCGGCTAGTGCAGTCAGAGTGACCATGAACACTTCATGGGAACAAACCCACGCACTGATCTGATAGTAGAAACAAGCTGCAGACGGCCGCTGCTACCGCCGACAGTCGTGGACGTACGTGATCGATGTGGCCAACGCTGTGGCCGTCGCCATTAACATCGATGGATCGATGCGGAAGTTGGACCAAGACCCAAATCCTTTCATTCCGCTTCAGAAATGGATGTTGCAACAAACACTGTATCCATCGACACGCACACGTCCAGAGCGAGACGGGACATGTTGGTAGGATGGCTGATAATCTTCTCCTAGACCCAACCTTCTTGATTCCCTTGATTTGCCCGAGCAACCACAAGCATTATCTACGTGTATAGCCATGTAAGACCCCAAATTGTCATGGCAAATGTACCCCAACAGCATGGAATTTGTGGCAAGTTTCCGAACGGACCTGCGAAAGGTTTCTGTCGAAGCACCTATTTTCTGCACTGCTGGATTAGTCTTTTTTTTCAAGAATGAGACTGCCCGGTTGGCCAGGTTTGGGTTGCCAAGCAGCCTAATCACAGTATCGTTAATTCGGGAGAGAAAACAAACGCCCACTGAAGAGGAATGGATGATGGCGATTAATCAACAGGATTTAATTAGGGCATGTACAACGCGGGCGTTTACAGGGGCGCTAGCCGAAATCTCGTTCCCGTATCGGTAGATTTCGTATCGATCTTCGAAGAGTCGACGGAAAGTCTAGCTGCGTTCGCTAATATTTTTTTCCCTCATGACCTGGAAACGAGGAGCGGCGGGCGCTAGCGACAGATGCTCGGAAATAAAACAGTTGGACAGCCGTACGACTTGTTTGGCTAGCGCTAGCGATAAGCGATAAGACCAACTCCAACAGCCCCCGCAAATGGACTTCGCACGCGTCCGACCGCGTTCTTCCGGACCGAGGCCAAGACCCAATACGCACCCGCAAACAGATCGGACAGCGCGACGCGGTCCAAATCGGAGCAAACCGGACCGAAACCTGGGGCTGGTTTGCGGGTGGCTCGGACGCCGGCCCGTCCGCCTGTGTCCACAGCTGAGCCCACGAGTCATGCACACAAAAATGCTAAATAACTTGCTGTCATTGCATAAACTTCTGGACCCGCGTGTCATACATACAAAATTCAGCGGTAACACTAGTTAAACTAACTAACTAAGCATCAGCCCCGTCCTAGCCGGAGGCCACGTACTTGGGCGCCTGCGCCAGCTGGGCCGCCAAGGCTGCGGTCTTGGCCTTTGTTGGCTGCTCCGGCCGTGGCGCGCCAGGGACTCCACCTCCTCGCCTTGGCGCCACAAGCTGCGTTATGGACGCTTGCGTCCTTGGCGGTTACGGCACCTTCCGTTGGGCCGCCGCAACCACTACCGCACGCAAGGTGGGCGTGTCCTCCAGCACCTCCACCATCAACCCCCGTTTGACCGCCGCACGCACATCCGCTAGGTCCTTCGTTTGGCGGCGGCGTTCTTGGCCAAGGCCGCCAGCTCCTCCCGTTTGGCCGCGGCCTTGGACAAGACGTTGCCCAAGGCCACGGCATCCGCCATATCCTGCGCGTCCTGCCGCTGCCACTCCTCCTCCATCATGGCTTCGGCGGCGAGCCGGGCGGCTCGGACGCCGGCCCCGTCCGCCCGTGTCCACAGCTGAGCCCACGAGTCATGCACACAAAAATACTAAATAACTTGCTGCCATTGCATAAACTTCTGGGCCCGCGTGTCATACATACAAAATTCACCGGTAACACTAATTAAACTAACTAACTAAGCATCGGCCCCGTCCTAGCCGGAGGCCACATCGTGGCCGTCGTTGCCGGAGGCCACGTACTTGGGCGCCTGCGCCAGCTGGGCCGCCAAGGTTGCGGTCTTGGCCTTTGTTGGCTGCATCCGGCGGTGGCGCGCCAGGGACTCCACCTCCCTCAGCCTGGCCGCCGCTACGCATGCGCGGTTGCGCGACGCTCTTGCGTCCCGGTTGGCGGTGGCTACGAGCACCTTCCGTTGGGCCGCCGCAACCACTACCGCACGCAAGGTGGGCGTGTCCTCCAGCACCTCCGCCATCAACCCCCGTTTGACCGCCGCACGTACATCCGCTAGGTCCTTCCTTTGGCGGCGGCGTTCTTGGCCAAGGCCGCCAGCTCCTCCCATTTGGCGGCGGCCTTGGACAAGACGTTGCCCAAGGCCGCGGCATCCGCCATATCCTGCGCGTCCTGCCGCTGCTCCTCCTCCTCCATCATGGCTTCGGCGGCGAGCCGGGCGGTCTTCTCGTCGCTGACGATTGTTGCGCTGTCCACTCGTCGCGGTCGTCCATGGCCGCCTCCGCCTCCCTCACCACCTCATCAGCCTTCAGCCGAAGCCGCTCGGCGGGTTGACGACCGGCAGCCTCCCTGGCCTTGAAGGCCGTGTACAGCTCGCAGACGTACTTCTCGAGCACGTAGTCCCTAGCCTTGAAGGTCGTGTACAGCTCGCGGACGTACTTCTCGATCACGTAGTACGCGGCGTCGGCGCTGTCGACTTCGCCCTCCGCCGCCTCCGCCTCGGCCTGCGCCTCCGCGTCCGCCTCGGCCTACGCCACCAACTCTCTCATGTCCTTGTTCCCCTCCGAAGATTCACCGGCGCTCGGAGGGGAAGGGGAAGGGGAGAAGGGGGTACGTCTCGAGGGCGAACTTGCTGAGCTCGGCCCAGGTCTTAGGGAGGTTGTCCATGGTGAGAGATGAAGGAGGGACAGGTGGAACGGTGAGGGACGAGTTGGTGCTCCGTCCCGGCGGCCGGCCCCTATTTATATTCGCAGGAACGGCCGCGCGGGAACGTCGAGCGGGAAGGGGTTGGCCGGACGGTAAATGGCGTGGCCTAGGCGAGAAAGGTCGGGGTCAGCAGGCGGGAACTGTAGTTCTGGCGGGATTAGCGCTGATACTCCCATCAACTCGAGCTTGATGGCTTCCGTCGGACAAGGGGGCCCGCCTTTGGGGTAGCCGGTTGGGGGCACAGGCCACCGCGACCGGGATTAGCCCGGACGGCCTGTCCTCCACCCCCGCAAACGGACCGATTCGAACGAAACCGATGTCCGAAATGCGGGGCCGTTGGAGTTGGCCTAAGAGCCTCCGGTTGGAAGAGTCCGGACGCTTGCGTCGTCTTTTTTTTTTCTCTTGCTTGGCTAAGCAACCGAATTAGCACTCCCGTTGTCAGGCCAGACGCTTAGGTATTAGATGAATTTTGAGGTATTTTTTTTTGCTTGCTTAAGCGTCCATCTAAGAGGCTCCCATTAAACATGCCCCTAGCAAGCAAAGCATATGGCCTCCTTTCCCTGGACACTGAACGGCTCGGCCAAGGAAAGAATGGTGGTAGTGGTCGGTTGCAATTGCTAACCACTAGTCCCTCCGTCCAGAAATAAGTAAATTGACTTTGTCTAGATTTATATATATTTAGGCTTTTTAGTGTATAGATATATACAAATTTAGACTTATTTAGTGTATAGATATATATGAATCTAGACAAATGCAAGTAACTTATAGCTCTGAACAGAGCTCTGAACGGATGGAGTAGTTAATACAGAAGCTCAGGGCATCATTAATTGAAGCTCAGATGATCTATCCGTTTTAGTCTATATGGGTCAGCCCGTTAACAGGTTTTTTATCACTGCTTGGCCTAGGTCAGGGTAGCCCAGCAGCCCGACCCATGTTTTTTCATAGTATTTCATTTCAAACAAACTTAATTTACATATAGAAATAAAAATAAAAATAACATAAAACCTACAAACCCAAGCTATGGCTAGGGCATGCGGAGGCGTCGCCGGCTACTCGTGTCGTCATTGTCGACAAGGTCAATGTACGATGGTAGCGTCCAGGGGCAGTGCATCGTCTGTTGCTGGTGTTGCGGCGGGGACTGCCATACCGCGTGCCCCCACTCTAGCGCTGGCGGTGGCTGGTGGTGGTGTTGTTGATGTCCTGCGCGCGCGGCGCTAGAGGGAAAGGTGTGCGTGGGCCGCGAGGAGTTAGTGGTGGTGGAGGTGGCATCGACGATTGGCGGCGCCGACGATGGCCAGAGGATGAGTCGGTCTCGTGATCGTCCTACGCCGTCTTCTTCCACCAAAACGACATGTTGGGTAGGCGTGGATGGCGTTGGCGTTGATCGGTAATGGCAATGGCCAGGTGTAGAGGGATACCTTAATAGAGCCTTGCCACCGTCCCACCACCCTGCACCATTTTGCAATCAATGCTCATGCGGTAGCTAGGTAAGCATCTCATGGCTTCAATGGATGTTGACCGGCCACCAATCTGCGTGGCGCATCAATGGCTCTTGACCGGTCACCAATATGCGCCGCATCGATGCCCGTGGTGGTAGACGAAGCGGTGGGGACGCCTGGGACCAGCTCGAGCGCGGTGGGGACACCTGGGACCAGCTCGAGCGAGAGTGCCACTTACATTTTCTACCTCCTGATGACCCACAAGTATAGGGGGTGCATCGCAGTATTTTCGAGGGAAGTGAAACCCAATTTATTGATTCGACACAAGGGGAGCCAAAGAATATTTATAAGCTTTAACAACTGAGTTGTCAATTCACCTGCACCTGAAAACAATCTTGCTCGCAGCAGTTTATCAATAGCAACAGTTTTATAGTAGGAATAGTAAAATAACAGTAGTAGTAAAGTAAAGACAGCAGTAACAATAGCAGTAAACAGTGGGATTCGAGTGCGGTAGGCATAGGTATGGATGGACGGGCGTTGCATGGATAAGACAATTCACATAGCAATCAGAACATAGGACAATTGCAGATAAAGCATCCAAGTACTAGATAATCCTAGGCATGTGTTCCATATATAGTCATATATGCTCGCAATGAGAACTTGCACAACATCTTTTGTCCTGCCAGCCCGTTTGCAGCGGGGCCTCAAGGGAACTACTGGCAATTAAGGTGCTCCTTTTAATAGAGCACCGGAAGTATTAACACTCCGTGAACACATGTGATCCTCACATCAAAGCCATTCCCTCCGGTTATCCCGATTTCTGTCACTTCGGGGCCATTGGTTCCGGACAACAATGTGTGTATACAACTTGTAGATAAGACCATAAACATTACTATCATAATGAATCAATAACATGTTCAGATCTGAAATCATGGCACTCGGTCCTAGTGACAAGCATTAAGCACAACAAGTCGCAACAAAGTCATAAAGCACTAATAAAAGATACTAGGCACCATGCCCTAACAATCTGATGCCATTACATGAACGATCTCATCCAATCCCTACCATCCCCATAGCCTACAGCGGGGGATTACTCACTCATAGATGGGGGAAACATGGATGGTCGATGGAGAAGCGATGGTGATGATGATGGCGATGATCTCCTCCAATTCCCTGTCCCGGCAGGGTGCCAGAACGGAGTTTCTGGTGCTGTTTCATGGAATCTGGTGGTGGCGGCGGAGCGGAACTCCTTTTGGAAAAACGTCGAACCCCCTGAAGTTTTTAGGTCAGAAGGCTCCTTATAGGTGAATAGGGAGACCGAGGGGGTGCATGGGGGCCCACACCACCCCCTGGCGCGGCCTGGCCTAGCCCACGCCAGCAGGCGATGTGGCCACCCCCTGGCTCTTCTTCGTCTCGTATTCTGGCTCCTGGAGTCTTCGGGTGAAATAGGGTTTTTGGCATTTTTTCCCGGATTTTTCCTAATAGCTGGTTTTCTACATAAAAAGTAGACACCAAGGAAATTCTACTGAAAACAGCGTCAGTCCGTGTTAGTTGCATCCAAATCACACAAGTTTAGAGGAGAAACAATAGCAAAAGTGTTCGGGAAAGTAGATACGTTTTGGACGTATCAACTCCCCCGAAGCTTAGATTATTGCTTGTCCTCAAGCAATTCAGTTGAAAACTAAGTGCGACAAAAGAACTTTCACGAACACATTTGCTTCATATGATGTAAATATTCTCAGCAATGTGATCAACTACTTAGACAATTCATAATAAAGAGTATGCAACTAAACTTACTTAATAGCCATTGCAAGCTATGAAGAGATTCCAACTCAAAAATAATAAGTAGCACGAGGCATAAACATAAGCAACATTACAATGCTCATAGAAAGGTATGATAGAGTGGTATCCCGCTTTCCTTTGATTATGAATATCAAGGCACCTCTGAAGTTCAAGTGATGACTAGAAGTAAAGATATCAAGGATACAAGCATCAAAGTCATAACACAAATAATCAAGTAATAGGACAAGCACAACGAATGACAACTATGCTCTTAAGAAGGTGCTCAAAGAATAAATGGAGACTCAACAAGTAAAGGAAAAGGTTTTGAATAATTTGAAAGGCTTCCAAATGCTGAAAGTATGGTACTCATTAGCTTTGAGCTCTCATTGCCCCTATCATAAGCATCTTTAATGTGGTTAAGGTAAAAGTGAGGTCCAATCTGAGTTATATGTTTGACAGACTATAAACTGAAAATCCCATGCCCCTTGAGTACGAGGGCCGCTCCTCATGCTACTCAACTTTAGTTACCGGTAAGTTCTTGTCATCGTAAATATGTGCGTATCATTGAGAACCGCCAACGAGGTACCCCTTGCCCGATGATACGGAAGAATCCCCATATCAAAATGACAAGGCAAGCAGACAATGAGTATCTCAGCAATCTTCTTATTTACCATGGGAAAATGGTGCTTTTTTCTCACTTTCCTCTTTTCATAAATCTTTTTTTTTCTTTTTCTCAATAGCTATCTCTCTCCTTTTTTTTGTAAGAAGAATGCTTCATAGATATCATTATGGTTACGCTGCAGGTTTCCACCATGTCAGCATGGATTAGACCAGCGGCCCAGGCGTTTCTCTAACACACATACATAACTCCATGGACTTACAAGATCCCCTTTTATTTCACACCGACAACATCCGCAAACAAAAGAGCAAGGTATCAACTGAGTATATATTTACAAGTGTTGAAAGTGTTCCCCGTGACAGACGTTCTCGCTAATCTGACCTATAATTAGCAAGCATATAACTTTCATGGAGAGTTCACAATGGTTCAGGTTTATTAAGTGCAGGAAATAAAGTGTGCCATCAAGTTCGTGAGAGCTTTACTAACTAACTTTCACATAACAAGCAAACATTTTATTCGGAAGAAAACAAGGCATATTGAATATGCACGGAAGTAGCAAATAATGCTATTAGGTAGGTATGGTGGACACCTTGGCAATATTTGGTTTAAGGGAGTTGGAAACATGAGTAAAACATACTCAGTAAAAGTGAAGGCTAGCAATAGTAAGGGAGCGACAAACGAGAGAGCAATAGCTGTCATTATCATGCTTGCAACAAAACAGGACTACTCATGGCATGAAAGTGATTCAAGATCCTCAAGGAAAAATAATTCATCAAGGCTTAACTGATTATCACAGTCATGTGCATACGTGAGCATGTGCCAAGTCAATTCAAATGAAACATTCAGAGGAGGATACCACGGTGTCATACCGATTTATGAATAGAGCAATGCAAGCAAACATTCATAAGACATGCTACAAACTATTAGTGAGCTGGAGCTAATCATAAGAAAGCAAGAACTACTAAGCATCCAAAGATAACATACACTCTACATGAACGGACTAAGCATGCCCACAGTGATGAGTATATGTACAAAAATGAAAACAAATAGAGTTCGTTACCAGCCTCTTACTACGCCTCAAGTTGTCATTAATCCTCATTATTGCTCTTCACTTGTGTGGCTTGAATAATAATATGAAACCAATATTCCACTGAGGACTGCCGAACCCTGTAGCAAACTCACAAAAACCAAAGAAGAGTGACAAATATTTTTGTTGTTTTTGATTTTTTTAAACAAGAACCAAAGGAAAAACAAGCAAAGCAAAATCTTTTTGGGTTTTTCAAATAGATCAACAAAGCAAAAAGGGAAAAACAAACCAAGGCAAAAAGAAGAAGCAAACCAAAGAGAAACAACAGAAATATTTTTGGTCTTTTTGTGTTTTAGAAATCAAAAGAAAAGAAGAACGAAAACTAAAAGGAGAACGAAAACATGAATATACAAAGTACTGACGCAAAATGATATGGAGATGAGTGCGGTGCCGGCGTACCTCCCCCCAAGCTTAGGCTTTTGGCCTAAGTTGGTATCAATCCCAAGCCGGCCAGGATGATGTGTCACCGTAGTATGACGAGGAGGTCTCCTCGTCCTGGTGCGAGCTCGAGTACGTCCCTCCGTAATGCGCGGAGTAATCATAGGAGGGTACATCCTCCTGGTGCTGCTCGTGGAAACCCAGCAAGCGAAGCTGCTCATCCACCTCCTCCTTGGAGCGCGACCACGGTCTCCTGTGAACACTAAACAAAGAAGGCTGTGGAAAAAGGATCTCCCTTTCATCCCCGTCAGTGAAAAGCATCCTATATACTAGACTGTCCAAATCAGAAGTAGCAGTGACAAAGTGATGAGTTTTCATAGCAACAAGGTCAAGCCTCTGTGGTGCCAGCATAGTATCATTGGGATCCACTAAAAGACCTAATGCATTGACTATACGCGAGGCGATGATGCCACCATAGATAGGCCCCCTAGCAGCTAGGCGGCGAGCAATAAGCGAGCCAAGATTGTACCGAGTATCGTTGCTAAGCGCAGCAGCAAGAAATGCTAAATGATAGTTGGAGATATTACTTATGTTCTCCCTACCCAGTACACTAGTAGCAAGATAATATGCAAAGTATCTAAGAGCGGGGAGTTGGATATTTTTTATCTTTCCGCGTTGCGCCACGCGGTCATCATCATTGGTCACCCCTCGGTAAAGCTCCAACAAATCAGCGGGTCGCCCTTGAATTTTCTTCACTGTCCCTGTCATGCGTATACCTACAATACTGCAAAATCTCTTCAAAGGCATGGTGAAGGGCAGATTATACATTTTAAAAGAGACAGTCTACTAATAGGATGTGTTAGTACACGTGAAGCTCTCAACAAAAGTTTTGGTGAGCATAGCGTATTGCGCACTCTCATCTTGCATATATGAGGTCAAACCAACCCTCTCAATCAGTAGCAAGAAATCATCAAGAATACATGCAGCTTGTAAGAAAGTAAAACAAGGAAAAGAGGATGGGTGAGCATCCCCACCATCCCTTACATTACCAATACGAGTTGCAATGAGATCTTCGTTGTATGATGGCCTAGCCTGAGAGGCTGATCTTGAGGGCCTCGACCTCCTAGGTGATGGGTTCGTAGCATGGAAAACAAAAAAATTCTACCGCAAGAACGAACAAAACCCAGATCTAATCTAGATAAAAGCCAAGATATAGTCTATTAGACATGTGCAACGGGATAGATCTGTACTAACCCTCGTAGATCCGAAAGCGTTACGAGATTAGATCTCGGGGTTGATGTAGTCGATCACTTGTCGATCTCAAGATCGTGTGGACGATCCTTCCGGCGCCGCGTTCCGGCAGGACTCCCCTCTCCCTTGGCCGGTGGATCAAGGAGGTGGGGGGAGAGTCCTACTCCCCCACGAATCCTTGTCTTGCCCCACAAGGATTCCTTGACCCTTTCTTGGTTTTCAAGCAAACTCCAAGAAATCTTCTAGAACCTTCCAGAACATTCCGAAACCTTCTAGAATCCCCATACAAATACTCCGGAACATTTCCTAACTTAGAAAATGATCCCCAATATATGAATCTTATTCTCTGGACAATTCCGAATCTCCTCGTGATGTCCCGGATCCAATCCGAGACTCCGAACAACATTCGGTCTCCAACGCACATTCCATATCTACTTAAAATAACTTCGAACCTTAAGTGTGTCACCCTACGGTTCGTGAATATGCAGACATGATGAAGACACCTCTCCGATCAATAACCATCAGCGGGATCTGGAGATCCATAACAGCTCCCACATACTCAACAATGACTTTGTGATCGATAGAACCATTTAACATACGAAACCAATTCCCTTTGTCACGCGATACTCTACTTATCTGAGGTTTGATCGTCGGTATCTCCATACCTAGTTCTACCTCGTTACTGATAAGTACTCTTTACTCGTTCCGTGATATGTCATCCCTTGTGACCTAGTCACATGCTTGCAAGCTAACTATATGACATTCCACCGAGAGGGCCCAGAGCATATCTATCCATCATATGGATGGACAAATCCCAATCTTGGTCCATGCGCTTCAACACATACTTTCAGAATACCCAATGACACCTTATAACCACCCAGTTACGAAGCGGCGTTTGATGTCATCAAAGTACCCACCCGGTGATGGTGATTAACATAACCTCATGGTCGAAGGATTAGGTTACTATGCATTTGAAAGCTTGTAGCAAAACGAACTTAATGACTTGATCTTATGCTATGCTTACTATGGGTGTGTGTCCATCACATCATTCTCCTAATGATATGATCTTGTCATCAATGACATCCAATGTCCATGATCAGGAAACCATGATCATCCATTAATCAACAAGCTAGTTTAACAAGAGGCTTACTAGGGACTCTTTTATGTTTACAAAACACACAAGTATTAATGTTTCCGGTTAATACAATTATAGCATGGGATGTAAACATTTATCATAAACATAAAGATATAATAATAACCACTTTATTATTTCCTCTTGGGCATATCTCCAACACTAGGTGCATCACTCTCAAAAATCTCTCCAAAAGTATGGTTGTTCATGCTTGATATTCTGAAATTTAAACACCTATTAAACAAGTGATTGCAAAGTAAAATATAATGAAGGGTTCTACTCGTAGGGACTTGTAAGAGGCCTAAACATGCACCAAAAATATATCTCTAAGCATTAAACAAGCTTACAAGCTCTCATAACCAGTCACCTACAGCAGCAAAATACTCCAATATAATCCACTAAACACAAATCTACTTGGACAAGGGGAGGAGTCACAAACAGGGAACAAATGCTCCAAATTTCAGCAAGAAAGATGGGCTGAGCAAGGAGATCGAAAAAATCGAGAGCAAGCATAGCAAGAACGCGATTTTGAGCAATGAACTAGAGCTTACTTGGGAGAGAGAAGAAAGTGACAGGTGAGAGAGCTAGTGGGGGGGCAGGGGTGGCCCACACCAGGGCATGGCGCCACCTAGGGCTGGCCGCGCCACCATGTGGTGTGCCTGCCTGGTGGGTCCACCTGGTACCTCCCAAGTACTCCTCTGCCCCTTTTTTCACGTAAAAATTTAATATGAATTTTCTGGAATTTTTCGAGACACTTTATTTTTGGGCATTTTTCAGAGATAGAAGAATGATTTTTCTGACAGACAATTTTTTTTCTTTTGGAAACATGATGCAAGGACAAAACAAAGCTAGAACTACAAAAGTTCTAAGACACTCTAACATGCAAGCAACTAACAACAAAAAGAAAGCTAAACGAAAGCAAAAACTAAAATGCAAAGGATAGAAATAAACAGAGATAGTCATAATGAAAACATTGTTTTGTTCAATGAAATTCTTTTGTTAACAAGGTTGATCAGGTCTTGCTACCAAAACAATTCCATATGAGACAAAACTTTGTATTCCACTAATGATTATGTTACCTCAACCTTGATATCAATGGTCCCAATCATAATAGTTTCAATTTTTCTCTTGGTATGGGACAATATATTTCTCCAACTTGAATGCCTTCAATATGTTCAATTGAATTCAAACCATAAGTCCTTTCAATCTTCTTGGGGAAATAGACAGTATGTTCCTTGTCATTAACATTGAAAGTCACCTTTCCTTGATTACAATTAATAACAGCTCCTGCAGTATTAAGAAAAGGTCTCCCAAGAATAATAGACATATTATCATCTTCAAGCATTTCAAGCACAACAAAATCAGTTAATATCAAGCAATTGTGGGCCACCTGAACAGGTACATCCTCACATATACCCACAGGAATAGTGGTAGATTTATCAGCCATTTGCAAAGATATATCAGTTGGTATTAATTTTTCAAGTTGAAGCCTTTTATAGAGAGAGAAAGGCCTAACACTAACTCCAGCTCCCAAATCACACAAAGCAGTTCTAACATAACTGTTCTTAATAGAGCAAGGGATAGTTGGAATCCCTGGGTCTCTGATACATTGCAAATGTATCTATAATTTTTGATGTTCCATGCTTGGTTTTATCCACTTTCTTGTGTTTTGTTCCAACTTTGGAGTACTTTTATTATGATTTCTTGGACTAACCTATTAACAAGAGCCACAAGCACGATGCTAGTTTCTGTTGTTTTGGTTCCAAAAGTCGAAAATGAATATTCTCGGAATTGGACGGGACAAAAGCCAAAGTGCCTATTTTTCAGGAAGGGATCAAGTGCCAGAATACGAGACGGAGAAGGGCTAGGGGCCGGCCACACCACCTGGCCGCAGCGTGGCTGGCTCGCCCACGCCAGGTGGTCTGCCGCCTCAGACCCTCGGCCTCTCCTTCCGCCTATAAGTTGCCCTCGGGACGAAAATCCTGGCACCATCAAAATCCACGAAGAGTCTCAGAGCCCGTTGTCTCTGTCCCTAGATCGGGGATCTGAAGTTCTTCCGGCACCACCAAGAGGGAATTCACCCTGGAGGCCTTCTTCATCACCATGCAAGCCTCCGGTGTTATGCGTGAGTAGTTCATGCTTGGACTATGGATCCATGTAGTAGCTAGATGGCTGGTTTCTCCTCCTTTGTGCTTTCATGTTTAGATCTTCTGAGCTCCGTTCATGATCAAGATCATCTATTTATAATTCATACATGTTGTGTTTGCGGGGATCCGATGGATATTGAGATGCTATTTCGGATTGATTATTGATTCTATCATGTCTTTGTTATTTGAGATCTTCCATGCTTTCCGTTGTTAGTAGCTATCTTGGCCAAGTAGATGTTAGCAACTCCAAGAGTTAGTATTTATGCTCGATAGTGGGTTCATGCCTCTGGTAATCTGGGAAAGTGACAGATATCTCTAAGGTACTAGATGTGTTGTTGCTACTAGGGAGAAAACAACGATCCTTTGTTCATAGAACAATTGTATTGTTTACTTTACACGCAGTTAAGAAGCAATAATCATTGCTTGCAACTTAATCTTGGAGGGTTGGATGATAACGAAGGTGGATTATTAGTCAGAGCTGCAGTTGGATGGCGGTCTATGTATTATGTTGTAATGCCCAATCAAGTCTCAAAGGAGTTAAGATGATTAGTATATGCATGTATTGCTTTCTCGGTGTTTGTCAATTGCCCCGCTGTAATTTGTTCACCCAGCATGTTATCTATCTAAGGAGAGCCACCTCTAGTGAACTATGGATCTCGGTCCTTTTCTTTACATACAATCTACAACTGTTTACTGCTTTGTGTTTAGTTTCTGCAAACTTTTACTTCTTTCCATTCGATACGCTTAATCCTTTGTTTTCCGTAAAACACGGTGAGATTGACAACCTCATCGCAAGTTGGGGACAAAGTTCTGTGGTTGTGTTGTGCAGGTCTCCACGTTGCTACTAGCAAACCTTAGCCGCTAAAGTCGCTAGTAACACCTTTGAGGTGTTTCCTTGCTCCTACTGGTTCGATTAAACCTTAGTTTCATAACTGAGGGAAACTTGCTGCTGTGCTCATCATACCTTCCTCTTGGGATTCCCAACAAGCTCTACATCAACACCACGCACCAAGCACTTTTCTGGGCGCCGTGTATTGAGCCATCAAGCATTTTTCTGGCGCTGTTGCCGGGGAACGAAGGAGTAGAAGAAACTCCCACGTCAACTACACGCCATCAAAAGTACATTTTTCTGGCGCCGTTGCCGGGGAGTCAAGGACATCTTCACAAGGGGAGTCCCTCATAACCAATCTCTTTACTTTGTTGTTTTTGTTTTGCTTAGCTTCTTTTTGCTTTGTTTGCTTGTTTTGTTCTTCAAAAAACACACAAAAAAATAGTTTTACTTGTTTGCTTTCTTATTGAAAATCCAAAAAAAATAAGTCTCCTTTAGTTGTCACCTTTTCCTTAGCTCACCATGTTGATCCCCAAGTTCACCCTGAAAGACCTTCCAATTGGTAGTGGTTCTATAATTGGGAAAGATAACATTGAAGAATTCTTTAATCATGTTAGCAAACATGAAGATAGTAAGGATAGATCCCTTGTAGAACTTGCTCCAAATTATGAGATTGCTGCTGCTTCTTTAATTCACATGTTAGAAGCTAGGTCCGTTAACCTCAACCCCTTAATGCAAGTAATGTTTCTTAAGCTTAAAAAAATTGAGGATCCTGAAAAGAGGGATTTTATACTAGAAACTTTGTTTAAGGAATTCTATGATGTTCCCAAGGAAGCTAGAAAAGTTTTTGAACGTTTCAATATGCTAGGCTCATGTGTAGATGTTGTTGGTACACGAGAAAAGATGAACAAAACCAAACCTAATGGGGAGGAACCTAAGATACCAATACCCTTTAAACTAGTACCAATACATGATGCCATAGAAAAGAATCTTGATTGGATTGTTCCTGCAAACCCTTTTGATGAGAATAGTGAACCCAAGAGCATTGAGAGAGGATCCTCTAGAACTTATTTGGATGATATACCTTGCCTTGTTGAAAATATTTCTGGTATTGATCTTAATGCTTCTTCATTTGAGAACACTTGATTCTTTCTTTGGTTCTTATGCCTAACTTAAAGGCGTTAAAGAAAAGTACTTGTTGGGAGATAACCCAAGAGTTTTAGTTGAGTCTTGGAAGTTATGACCTCTGTAATAACCTCTCATTATCCTTTTTATTTGCTTTTTGTGCCAAGAGTAACCTCTAATGAGAGTGAAGTATTGATTGAGAAAGTTGCTGTCCCGAAACAGATTTCTGTGCTTCACCGTAAAAATTCCTGAGAGAGCTCTGTACGTCGGAATGAGCTGTAATGTTTTCTGCTTCTGCCCCAGGTTATTATCTAACTTTTGTTAGTTCAGCACTTTTTGATTTGAGCAACAGAAGGTCTTCGAAAAAATTCGTCTTTACCTGCTGGTCTGTTTTGACAGATTTCTGCCATTTTCTGCATTTGCTTCTTGTTAGTTCCTCCTTGAGTTCTTTTAGGGAATTGAGCTTTTTGAGGGAAGTGCTACAGTAGCTAGTGTTCTAATGGAAGTTTATTTGGTGTTAGAACTGAACCTTGAGACTTATTTATCTTAAGTGCACTAATGTTGCTAATGATATTGTGTGAAGTTTTGTATGAAAGAAAAATTTCAGGTGTATGGAAGAAATGAGTAACGAGATGAATGATGGACTAAAACTCAAGCTTGGGGATGCCACACGTGTCACCCCAAGAAATATCTAAGAAGTAAAAGCATCAAAGCTTGGGGATGCCCAAGGCATCCCCTTCTTCATCAATAAAAATTCCAGGTTTCTTCCAAACGCTTCATTTTTATTGTTTCATGCACAGTTGTGTTTTTCTTGGAGCGTCTTATTTTTCGTTTTTGTTTTGGTTTTTAGTTTGCTCGGTTTGCTTAGTTTTCTGAATAAATTGGTTGGACCCCCTCTTTCACACTTTGGTTTGCAAATAGTTTGGTTTGGTTTGGAAAAGAGTAGGAAAGTTCATGCTTATGTGGTAAAAAGAGCTCGTTTTTTACTGTGGCTATGCTTCGTCATGCCATGCTTGATATTGTTTTGGCTTTATGTTTAGTATTCTTTGCTGTAGCATGACTTGTTATAAACAATTGAGATTGCTTAATGTGCCTTGGATGAATCATGCGTTGTTTTAGCATATCAAAGCATAGTATAGTGGTATTCTCCTTTGATGCTTTATTTGGGTTGACTTGGCACATGCTCACACCATGTTATGACTATCTCAAGTCACCATAGCCTTTATGATCCTTTAGTTTTCAACTTGTAGTATCACTTTATGCTTTGATCAATGATGTTTTGTCGCTCTGCATGATTATGGCCATTATTGCTCTCTTAGTTTGTCGCTCCCAGTCTTTTGCTAGCCTCCACAACCAAGTATGAGTTCCACTCATGCATCCAACTCTCTAAACCAAGTTTTTCTAAAGAGTCCACCATACCTACCTACTATCTTATGCTATTCCAAGTATATTCATGCTTTTGTTTACCTTCCACTTGTTATGAGAAAACTAGTGATTAAAGCTCTCACAAACTTGATGGCACACTTTACTTTTTGCCCCTAATAAACTTGAACCATTGGGTCCTTCTTTGTTGCGTATATGCTTGCGCTTTATAAGTTGAAATTAGCAAAACCATGTACCATGGGGAACGCTTTCAACATTGCACTTGTACTTTGTACCCCGTTGATATTATGTTCTTTTGCTTACGGATCCCGGCGGTGTGAGATAAAATTGGAACTTGTAAGATCATGTAGTTTGTATGTGTGTTAGAGAAACGCCTGGGCCGCTAGCCTAAGCCATGCCTAATCATGGTGGAAACTTGCAGTATCACCATAGTGAGCACTCTATGAAGCATCCTCAATAAAAACCTGTGCAAATAGCAAATAAAAAGATCGTTGAGATGCTCATTATCTGCTTGCCTTGTCATTTTGATTATGGGAAAGCTCCCGTATCATGTGCAAGGGGTACCCCATTGGCGGTTCTTAATGATACACATATACTTACAATGACAAGAGCTTACTCGTGACTGAAGTTGAGTAGCATGAGGATCGGTCTTCATAAGTAAGGGGCATGAGATTTCGGTTTATAACTTGTCAAGCATATCCTCTTAGTTGTGTCACTTTAACCTTAATCACCTTTAAGATGCTTATGATAGGGGCAATGAGAGTTGAAAACTATAAGTACCATAATTTTTGGAAGCTCTTTATGAGACTTGAATCCCTACTTCCTTTTACAAAGGCTTTTCTTCCACCATTATATTGAGTCTTCACCTTCTACCTTTATGCACCTACTTTGAGAGCATAGTGGCCATTCTTAGTTCTATGTGCATTGTCCCAAGACTAGTTGATTGATGCATAACTTGTTATTGCTTGTTTGAAACTATTGTATCTAGTCACTCTTATGAACTTTGAAGGTGTCCCATGCATTTATATTTGCTACTCTATTGAGGGACAAGCTGAATACTATTATGCTATGTTTTCTTTATGTGAAACAACAAACGTCTTGCAAAGCATTGTTATTCATGAATCTTTTGTTTGTGCCTTTTCATGTTGTATCATAGTTTCTTTTCTTATTGCTAGAACTTTGTCTTTCATGTTATGATTGAAGTACTATGATCCCAGCTTTGAGTTTTGCAAATACTTTGATCAAATCTTTGATGGTGCATGTCACCTCAAAAATTATTCTTTCTTTTTATCACTTACCTACTCGAGGACGAGCAGGAGTTAAGCTTGGGGATGTTGATACATTGCAAATGTATCTATAATTTTTGATGTTCCATGCTTGGTTTTATCCACTTTCTTGTGTTTTGTTCCAACTTTGGAGTACTTTTATTATGATTTCTTGGACTAACCTATTAACAAGAGCCACGATTGCGGTACTGTTTTCTGTTGTTTTGGTTCCGGAAAAGTCGAAAATGAATATTCTCGGAATTGACGGACAAAAGCCAAAGTGCCTATTTTTCGGAAGGATCAAGTGCGAGAATCACGAGACGGAGAAGGCTGGGGCAGCCACACCACCTGCTGCAGCCTCGGCCAGCGCCGAGGTGGTCTAGCCGCCCCGAGATCCCTCGGCTCTCCTTCCGCCTATAAGTTGCCCTCGACGAAAACCCTAAGTACCATCAAAAATCCATGAAAGAGTCTGTGGAGTCGTGCCTCCATCCCTAGATCGGGGATCAAGCTCTTCCCGGCACCTGCAGAGAGGGAATTCACCCGAGGCCTTCTTCATCACCATGCAAGCCTCGGTGTGTGACGTGAGTAGTTCATCCTTGGACTACGGATCCATGTAGTAGCTAGATGGCTGGTTTCTCCTCCTTTGTGCTTTCATGTTTAGATCTTGTGAGCTGCTCATGATCAAGATCATCTATTTGTAATTCATACATGTTGTGTTTGCGATTCGATGGATATTGAGATGCTATTTCAGATTGATTATTGATTCTATCATGTCTTTGTTATTTGAGATCTTGCATGCTTTCCGTTGTTAGTAGCTATCTTGGCCAAGTAGATGCTAGCAACTCCAAGAGTTAGTATTTATGCTCGATAGTGGGTTCATGCCTCGTAACTGGGGAAGTGACAGAAATCTCTAAGGTACTAGATGTGATGTTGCTACTAGGAGAAAACAACGATCCTTTGTTCATAGAACAATTGTATTGTTTACTTTACACGCAGTTAAATAAAGCAATAATCTGTTGCTTGCAACTTAATCTTTGGAGGGGTTGGATGATAACCAAGGTGGATTATTAGTCATAGATGCGGTTGGATGGCGATTATGTATTATGTTGTAATGCCCAATCAAGTCTCAAAGAAGTCAAGATGATTAGTATATGCATGTATTTTTTCGGTGTTTGTCAATTGCCCGCTGTAATTTGTTCACCCAAGATGTTATCTATCTAAGGAGAGCCACCTCTAGTGAACTATGGATCCGGTCCTTTTCTTTACATACAATCTACAACTTTCTTCGCTTTGTGTTTACTTTCTGCAAACTTTTACTTCTTTCCATTCGATACGTTTAATCCTTTGTTTTCCGCAAAACACGGTGATATTGACAACCTCATCGCAAGTTGGGGACAAAGTTCTGTGGTTGTGTTGTGCAGGTCTCCACGTTGCTACTAGCACCGGTAGTGCGCCAAAGCTCATAGTAACACCTTTGAGGTGTTTCCTTGCTCCTACTGGTTCGATTAAACCTTGGTTTCATAACTGAGGGAAACTTTCTGCTGTGCTCATCATACCTTCCTCTTGGGGTTCCCAACGAGCTCTACATCAACACCACACACCAAGCACTTTTCTGGGCGCCGTGTATTGAGCCATCAGTCTCCAAGTTTCTTAGGAACCTTACCATTGAAGGAATAATTAGCAAGCAAAGTAGAAATTTCTTCATTAGGGATCTTCCTTTTATTCGAGACAATATCCTTCATATACTTTGAGTAAGGAGGCAATTTAATAGCAGCAGTTAAAGGAATTTGCAGGAATAAAGGTTTCATCCACTCACAAAACTTATTATAGTGTTCATCTTCCTTTGACTTGTGTTTCTTATTAGGGAAAGGCATAGGTTTTTGGACCCAAGGCTCTCTTTCACTACCATGTTTCTTAGCAATAAAATCTTCTTTGGTGTATTTAGTATTCTTAGTGTGGTTTTCAGGTTTTTCTTCAACTTTTTCTTCATTAGAAACTTCATTTTCTTCATTACAACATTTAGTTTCAGCATCAGAGATAGATATACTATTAGGATCTATAGCAGGTTCAGAGCGTTCTACAATAGTTTTATGTTTCTTTTTCCTTTTCTTACGAGTAGAGCCACTATTTTCAGCTTGTTGAGAATCCTGCTCAATTCTTTTGGGATGCCCCTCAGGATATAGAGGATCCTGGGTAGCAGCTCCACTTCTAGTTCTAATTTCATAAGCATGTTTTTCTTTAGCAGCATTAACTAGCAAGTCGTTTTGCACTTTAACGAGTTGATCTATTTGAATTTGAACCATTTGAAAGTGTTTAACAATCATTTTAACATCATTAGAGGTTCTTTCCACAATATCTTTCAACCCAACAATAGCTCTAGTGTTTTTCATTAGATGATTTTGCACCCTTTTATTAAAGTTATCTTGCTTAACAATAAAGATATCAAATTCTTCTAAGCATTGATCAGGAGGTTTAGAGTAAGGGATATCACCTTCATCATAGTGTTGGAGAGAGTGTACCTCAATAGTGGATGAGTAGGGAATAGGCTTACATAATTCTTCTATAGGAGGTAAATTCTTGACATCTGCAGCTTTAATTCCCTTCTCCTTAAGACATTTCTTAGCTTCCTTCATCACTTCATCATTTAATTCAATAATTCCCCTCTTCTTTGATGTTGGAATAGGCACCGGAATAGTTGGTTCAGGTACAATTACTTCAGGTATAGCTTGTTTAGGAGAAGTCCAATCTTCATAGTTCTTGCTTATTTTAGCCATTAATTCTTTAGCTTCCCTGGGAGTCCTATTCCTGAAAACACAATCAGCACAACTATCTAGGTATGTCCTAGATTCTTCAGTTAGTCCATTATAAAATATATCAAGAAGCTCATTCTTAGGTAATGGACTTCTAGCCTGTGCATGAATCAAAGCACAAAACCTTGCCCAAGATTCGGGCAATACCTCTTTTTCTCCCTGTTTATAATCAAAAAGTTCCTGCAAAATAGCATGTCTAGCACTAGGAGGAAAATATTTCTGCAGGAAAGTACTAATCAAGCACTCATGGCTATCAATAGATCCAGGAGGTAAATTACTAAACCAAGTTTTAGCTTCTCCTTTCAGTGAAAAGGGGAAATCTTGGCAACAAAGTAAGTACGCATCTTAATATCATCAGAAAACAAGCCACTCATGGTAGAAAGTTCATTCATATGTGCTACCGCACTTTCATTCTTAGTCCCACAAAAAGGTTATTTCTCGACAATAGCTATGTAAGATAGATCGAGAGAGAAATCATAATCTTCATCTATAATGTTTATGGGAGAAGCAGCAAACTTAGCAGCAGGAGATAATTTGGGTCTAATAGTACGCCTCTCAAGGAGACTCTTAGCAGCGCTCCTATCATGGGTGTTTTTACATTCTTTAATAAATTCATCGGTCATCTCAACATAACCATCTTTAATATCATAACTCTCACTAGACTCAGGTGAACTAACAGGTGTGGTAGTGTCTTCATTAGGAGTTTCAGTATTTCCAGCTATAGTTCTAGCAATCGTAGCATCTAGGAAAGGACCTAATGAACCACTCTTATCAAGCACAGTAGAAGCAGCATCATAAGCATCAGAAGTTTCAGATTCAGCAGTAGTAGCAGTGTGTGTGTAGCATGTGTATGTGGTGGTGTAACGAGCTTACTCATAACAGATGGTGAATCAAGGGCAACAGAGGTGTTCAAAATCGTACCTCTTCTTGTAGTGGATGGTAAAATAGGAAACTTGTCATCACGAGACTTACCCATGATGGATGGATAGCAGCGAACAATAGAGAATCCAAGTGAACTTGATAAATAAAGCTATGCTCCCCGGCAACGGCGCTAGAAAATAGTCTTGATGACCCACAAGTATAGGGGGTGTATCGCAGTATTTTCGAGGGAAGTGAAACCCAATTTATTAATTCGACACAAGGGGAGCCAAAGAATATTTATAGGCCTTAACAACTGAGTTGTCAATTCAGCTGCACCTGAAAATAATCTTGCTCACAGCAGTTTATCAGTAGCAACAGTTTTGTAGTAGAAATAGTAAAGTAACAACAGTAGTAAAGTAAAGACAGTAGTAACAATAGCAGTAAACAGTGGGATTCGAGTGCGGTAGGAATAGGGATGGATGGACGGGCGTTGCATGGATAAGACAATTCACATAGCAATCAGAACATAGGGCAATTGCAGATAAAGAAGATAAAGCATCCAAGTACTAGATAATCCTAGGCATGTGTTCCATATATAGTCATACGTGCTCGCAATGAGAACTTGCACAACATCTTTTGTCCTGTCAGCCCGTTTGCAGCGGGGCCTCAAGGAACCATCGCAATTAAGGTGTTCCTTTTAATAGAGCACCGGAGCAAAGCATTAACACTCCATGAACACATGTGATCCTCACATCAAAGCCATTCCCTCCGGTTATCCCGATTTCTGTCACTTCGGGGCCATTGGTTCCGGACAACAACATGTGTATACAACTTATAGATAAGACCATAAACATTACTATCATAATGAATCAATAACATGTTCAGATCTGAAATCATGGTACTCGGGCCCTAGTGACAAGCATTAAGCACAACAAGTCACAACAAAGTCATAAAGCACTAATAAAAGATACTAGGCACCATGCCCTAACAATCTGATGCCATTACATTAACGATCTCATCTAATCCCTACCATCCCCATAGCCTATAGCGGGAGATTACTCACTCATAGATGGGGGAAACATGGATGTTCGATGGAGAAGCGATGGTGATGATGATGGCGATGATCTCCTCCAATTCCCCATCCCGGCAGGGTGCCAGAACGGAGTTTACAGTGCTGTTTAAATGGAATCTGGTGGCGGCGGAGCGGAACTCCTTCTGGAAAAACATCGAACCCCCTGAAGTTTTTAGGTCAGAAGGCTCCTTATAGGCGAAGAGGGAGACCGAGGGGGTGCCTGGGGGGCCCACACCACCCCCTAGCGCGGCCTGGCCTGGCCCGCGCCAGCAGGTGGTGTGGCCACCCCCTGGCTCTTCTCCGTCTCGTATTCTGGCTCCTGGAGTCTTCGGGTGAAATAGAGTTTTTAGCATATTTTTCCGGATTTTTCCTGATAGTTGGTTTTCTGCATAAAAAGTAGACACCAAGGCAATTTTGCTGAAACGCGTCAGTTCGCGTTAGTTGCATCCAAATCACACAAGTTTAGAGGAGAAGCAATAGCAAAAGTGTTCAGGAAAGTAGATACGTTTTGGACGTATCACCTCCCAACCATTATATGTAACAATATGAATGGGTAATATTTGAAGTTGTTAATACATTGTGTGGTATAGTGGTGTGTATGTATGGTTACACGATCAAACCACTCTATGGTTTTGTAATTTCTTTTGTTTGACAATGTTATTGAGTGAAAGTCTGAAAGCACATTCAATACATCAATGTCCAAATGTAATGCAAACATATACACGTGACTAATAAGAATATTTTAATTTATATCAGCAGTAAAAATCCAAAATGACTAAGATTTTGTATAAGTTAAAGCATCCGTATGCCGTATATTTAGTGAGACTCCACATTAACATTAAAAATCATACATAACTATCCATCCAATTTGCTGATTTACGAGTTTGTCCCTGGTTTTCCATCACACACAATCTGAATTATCCCATAGGCTAAATCCAATGAGAAAAATTTCATAACTCAAAATAGTGTATTCTTTTCTACTAAAATATTTCTCAATTAAGTTGTTTATTTAAAAGAAGGACAAACTCTTGAATTTTTTACATTATTTGAATTTTTTGATATAAATCCAATTTGCTGATTTACGGGTTTGTACTCATGATTCTTTTGTAGCATGATATATGTTTATTTCATCGACTATATGATAGTCTATTTGAATGCGGTATCATGCTAAAAACAAATGAATGAATTGGTGTTATGGTATACTATATCAATTTAGTACTCAATATTAAACTAACATCCCCAAGTTAAGTAGACTACAAAGTTATTGTCCTCTTGTTGTGGCATTTTACTTTTTAACGTGAAGTGAATCATCTAGAGACACAATGTCGCGGAATAAAGTGCACCGCAACACAGATCCAAATGCGAGCAGAACTCTGATGTAACACCTCCCTACCACTAGATGTAACAAGTTAAAAATGTGACATATTGAAGTTATTCATCACTATGTAGTTGCTGAAACATCCCAAATGAGATATAATGCTGAAGCTGATAACTAGTTATGAATAGTCAAGATACTCACATATACCTTCTAGAGTCACTTTTAACCTAGAAAAAGTTGCTAGAACAGAGCCATACATAATGTGAAAATGTATTCCTAATGTATTTAATGATATTGATTTTGTATTGTTTCCTTATTTTTTTCTGAAACCAAGTTAAACTTTACACTGACTTTTGAGAAACGAAGATGTAGCACTACGGAATCAATATATGGAGCGGCAGATTCAGAAAAATAATGTACTCTTGCGGAAATCAATTTTAGGACTCGAGACAGCTGTTGGACCGTTGAAAGCATCAAAATATGTGGTTCTTGTACACACTCTAACGCCATGGCCGTCGCCGTTAACATCGGCGAGATCGATGCGCAAGTGCGAGCAAGACACCAATTCTTTCATTCCGTTATATTCATAAATGGACGTTGCAACCACCACTGTATCCATCGACCCCACACATGCCAAACGAGACGACGTTGGTGTGATCGCTGGTGATCTCCTCCTGCACACCGACCTGATCTGATTTCTCTTCCAGCAAGCACCGGCTCCACCTACGTGTATGTAAGGTCACGTAAGGTCTGTGTCGATCCCAGAAATGGCAAGGCAAATGTAGCCATCTAGGAGTGTACATATATCTTCAGGCTAGCTTGCACTGGTCATTGCCCTGCCCTGCCGGTTCTTGGTTCAGCTATACCTTGCCCACACACACAACGCAGAGGAAATTTCTGGCAAGTTTCAGGACAGACCAGCGAAAGGTTTTCTGTTGGAACGCCTGATTTCTCCACAGCCTACTGCTGAATCTGTTCTCACAATTGAGGAATGAATGGGACTGCCCGGTTGGCCAGGTTTCTGTTCGGAGCTGCTAAAATCGGCCTAGCCAGGGCCAGGGCATCGTTAGTTCCGGGAATAAAACAAACTAACTAACTCCCATCAAGAGCAGAATGGATGACGGCCATTAAGCAGCAGGATTAGCAAGCAAAGCATCTGGCTTCCTCTCCCTGGAACTGACCGCTCTGTCATGGAAGGAATGAACGAAAGAATGATGCGATCGATTGAAACTATTAACTAGCACGGCTAACTCCAGGAGCAGGAGCATGTTGGCACACCCCGCATATTGGTGGTAGCTGAAAGAATTTAATCACTACACTCTCCTGGAGTTAATTACTTAGTGAGTGTTGCGTAAGCTGCAATCCAGGTGAAGATGACCATGAAGAAGTTGGCCCCTTGTCTGTGCCGTGCGGTGTACGCGGACGGGCCCATGTCGGAAACGGCCCAACGAACAAGGCAAGCACGCAACGAACAAAGTATGCAACGGCCATCTTTCTATGAGAGTGGCAATTACGTCCCTGCAAAAACAAAGGACAGTGCTACGCGTCCATCCCGGGTTCCTAGCCGTCCCAGATCAACGGTCAGATCTCCTTCCCGTTCGTTTATCCCGCTTTTGCTATAAATAGTCTATTTTTGGTACAAATAGTCCCGCTTTTACTACATGTAGCAGAAAACGGTTCGCGTCAAAAAATAGAAAAAAAAAGGACTATTTCACTGGAGACTTCGCTAGAGACCTCGCCGGAAACTTTGTAGCAAAAAGTCTATGCTAATGTAGCAAAACCAACATCTCACCCGGAGACATCGTAGCAAAAACTTGACGCTATTATAACAGAACCACAAATCAATGATAGCAAACATAAATGTGCTAATGTGGCAAACATTGACCTCGCCGGAGAATTTTGCCGGAAGACATCGCTGAAGACCTCGTAGCAAACACGTTGCGCTAATGTAGCAAAATCGAAGAACAATTGTAGCGAAAAAATTGTATTATTGTAACAAAAACAAACTTCGCCGGAGACAATACCAGGACTCTCGCCGGAATTCATAACCAAAATTTGTACAAAACACATCGGTAGCAATGTCGTTGACCCAAGGTAGCAAAGCCATCTGTGGTCGGTAGCAACGGCGTACATTCATGGTAGCAAAAGCCTCCCGCCATTGGTATCAAGATTGTACATCCAAGGTAGCAAAGCCTAAGACTGTTGATAGCAACACCATACAACGGCGGTAGCAAAGGCGTCCGCCGGGTCAGTGGGTGCCATGGCCCCACCGGCCTCCGACGGCCCCCACGGAGACGGTCTCTGTCGGCTGTGAACCAGGAAAGGGAGGGTAAGGAGGTGCAAGGGAGAAGGCTGGAATCCAAGGAAGGGCACGCCAGCAGACACACCGGGGCACGACGACGGGGGAGGGAGGGTCGGGGCACGGCGGCAGAATCCCCACAGGGCACGGCGGCGGTAGCCATGGCGGCGCCTCGGGGCAGAAGCCCACCATGGCAGCGGTGACGTGCTACACGGTGACAGTCGAGGGCGGTGGCGGCGGAGGCCGCTAGGCGCGGGAGGTGGTCGTCGGGCGGGACGTGGGTGGAGGTCAGCGGCACGTGAGAGGAATCTAGGGTGGCGGCTTCTTGCGGCGCGTCGGGAAGATGAAGTCAAAGAGAATGTGGGTGGGCCCGCTCTCTCTCCGTTGGCTTGATAGCGATAGCAACGACATGGGAGATAGGAACGCAGGATCCCCCGGGGGTACTGTATCGTTTTCCGAAAACAAAGGTTGTGCTTTCACATATTACTAATGGTAGTTTCAGAGTTTCGGAGAAAATTGAACATGAGTTTGTAACTTACATGATTTTGGAGCAGGTGCGACCTCAACCTAGAATCATGATGCGTCGTCGGCTTGCTCACATCGGGGCGGCAAAGAATCCCTTGAGAATGATAATCATTTTTATTTTGTTCAGGGTATTATTGTACGGTTTGAACTTGGTTAATATAATTCTTATGACCTTAAAAATGAAAACAAAAGCAAATCCATGTGTTCTTCCTGCGTGGCATTCAAATATGGATTTGAAAATTTTCTTTACTTTGGCTACTGTGGGATCCACATTACGTTTTTAGGTTTGGAGTTCGTGCATTCCAAACAAAAAGAAGTGTGGAATGTTACAAATATTTGTGCACAATAATGAATATGATAAAGATTCTCATGGCAGTGCATATAATTTACGGTGTTGCTTCCTTCAGCATCCTCTCATGATCGAAAGAGAGTTTGATTGTAGATGGGTTCAACTATTTCTTTATGGTTTCCATCAACCTGTGATGACCTGTCGCAGGAGATGTGAGTAGTGTGTGAGACTTTGGGCTACGATTGCACGTCTGGATCACGATCTTGAATGTTGGAGCAATTTACTTGGCACCTGACTGATATATATAGTTTTCGAATAAATTAATCTACAAAATGTTTTGCCAATGTGATGTATGGTGTGTTGCATTTTATTGCACCTTGAAGACTTGGGCACCCTTTAAGAGAATATATTCATATAGCTCATGATTTGGTATTGAATATGAACTTCAGATCAGATAGAAATACATGTGTGACAAGACAAATAGAGCACCTGCTACACATGTCTTCAAAAGCAAGATACTAGAGATTGTATACTTCTTCCTAAAAATTACGGCCTGGAAGTCCGACGTCGCCCCCACTCTCATCGCTTTCTACGCCTATGTGTACTCAATTCGGTCGTTCCATCCACGCTCTCCAAACCGATAACGGCAAGGAGTTCGATAATGTCGCCATCCGCACACTTCTTTCATCTCACGGTACTATCTTCCGCCTCACTTGCCCATAGACCTCGCAGCAAAACGGTCGTGCCGAGCGCGTCCTCCGCACCCTCAATGACTGCGTCCGTACTCTTCTCTTTCACGGTCACGTCCCACCTTCCTTCTGGCCCGACGCTCTAGCCACCACCACTCTCCTCGTCAACCTCTGTCCGTGTCATACTCGCTGGAACTACGCGCCACACCACCTCCTTTTCGGTTCCCCTCCCTCTTACGATGGTCTTCGGATCTTCGGTTGTCGTTGTTACCCCAGCGTCGCTACCACCGCACCTCACAAACTCGCTCCCCGCTCCATCCCGTGTGTCTTTCTTGGTTACCCGGCTAACACCAAGGGCTTTCGCTGCTATGATCCCGTGTCCCATCGGGTCATCACGTCACGGCACGTGTACTTTGATGAGCATTGCTTTCCGTTTGCACAGGAACAGGCGGCGTCTTCCCCTACACCCGCGGGTGGTACCCCGCGACGTCGCGCCTCCGCGCCGGCCGCGTCGACCGCGCCCTTGAGCTCTAGCTCGGGCGCCTCTTCGTCGACCCCACCGTCGTCGCCCTCGAGCCCATGCTCGGGCGCCGACCCGCCGACTTCGCCCGCGTCGCCCTCGAGCTCCAGCTCGGGTGTCGCCCCATCGCCTTCCTCTGCTGCACCCTCAAGCTCCGGCCCGTGCTGCCCCGCCGACACCGCCTGTGTCGCCCTCGAGTTCCGGCTCGGGCGCCGCCTCGTCGACCGCATCACCCTCGAGTAGCCACTCGGGTGATGCCGCGCCTGCAGGTCCATCACCCGTGCAGCGGCATCTTCCGCCCGTCGGCCGCGGTACCCAGCGGACGCCTCGTCTGCCGGCGCCCTCCGCCTTCTGGGCCAGCGGCAACAGCGTTCTCCCTCATGACGGTGGGACATCTCCATCACACGGAGTTGAGGCGCCCTCTCCGCTGCCCGCCTCGGCTCGGGCAGCCCTCCGTGACCCGCTGTGGCTAGCGGCCATGCAGGACGAGTTCGACGCCCTGCAGCGCAACCAGAGATGGCAGCTTGTGCCTCGCCCACGCCATGCCAACGTCATCACTGGGAAGTGGGTCTTCAAGCACAAGTTGCATCCGGATGGTACTCTTGATCGGCATAAAGCGCGATGGGTCGTTCGCGGCTTTCGTCAGCGCGCCGGCGTCGATTTCGCCGAAACCTTCGCCCCGGTTGTCAAGCCCGGGACCATCCGCACTGTGCTCCAGCTCACCGTGTCTCGCTGGCCTGTTCACCAGATGGACGTCTCCAACGCCTTTCTCCATGGTCATCTTGAGGAGCAAGTGTTCTGCCAGCAGCCCACCGGTTTCGTCGACTCCGCTCATCCGGATTATGTGTGCTTGCTCTCGCGCTCTTTATATGGGCTCAAGCAGGCGCCACGGGCGTGGTACCAGCGCATCGCAGCGTTCCTTCACCAACTCGGCTTCCGCTCTACACGCTCCGATGCATCGCTGTTTGTCTACCATATGGGAGACACCACGGCTTACCTGGTGCTCTATGTCGACGACATCATCCTCACGGCTAGCACATCTGTGCTCCTGCAGCAGCTCACCGACCGCCTTCGCACCGAGTTCGCGCTCAAGGACTTGGGACCCCTGCACTACTTCCTCGGCATTGAGGTGGTGCGCCGACCGGATGGCTTCCTTCTTCACCAGAAGAAGTATGCCCACGAGCACCTTGACCGTGCAGGGATGCTTAACTGCACCCCTGTCTCTACACCTGTTGACACGAAGGCCAAGCTCTCCGCCACGGATGGTTCTCCGGCTCCCGACGCCTCGCTCTACCGGTCTATTGTTGGTGCTCTCCAGTACCTCACTCTCACAAGACCGGAGCTGCAGTACGTTGTTCAGCAGGTGTGCCTTCACATGCACGCTCCCCGTGATGCTCATTGGACGGCGGTCAAGCGGATTCTACGCTATGTCCGCGGCACTCTGGACCTGAGCCTCTCGCTTCATGCCTCCACCGACACGGACATCATCGCCTACTCGGACGCTGACTGGGCCGGCTGCCCGACACACGCCGCTCCACCTCAGGGTACTGCGTTTACCTTGGACCCTCGCTTATTTCGAGGTTGTCCAAGCGGCAGCCTACGGTCTCTCGCTCCAGCGCAGAGGCGGAGTATCGGGCTGTTGCTAACGCCGTTGCCGAGTGCTCCTGGCTACGACATCTTCTTCAGGAGCTCTCTTGTCCTGTCGACAAGGCCACCGTGGTCTACTGTGACAACGTCTCCTCCACAATCTTGATCTCTCTGACCGACCAGTGCAGAGTGCAGATACACTGACCATGAACACTTCACCGGAGTATATTACTTCTAGCCAGCCGCGCACGTTGATAGTAGAAACAAGCTCCACACGACCGCTGCTACCTGCGCCGGAACAGTCCAACGTCCTGGCCATCGCCATTAACATCCGCGAGATCAATCGATCGATGCGCAAGTTCGACCAAGACCCAAATCGTCCTTTCATTCCACTTCAGAAATGGATGTTGCAACAACCGCTGTATCCATCGATCCGCATCCAGCCAGAGGCAGACGAGATATATTGGTGGGATGGTGGATAATCTTCTCCTGGCTACGGAGCTGTACGCACCGACCTATCAGATTCCCTTCATTCCGTCCAGCAACAACCAGCTCTACCTACGTGTCCACCCCAAAATTGTTGGGGCAAATGTACCTGCCAGCGAGAAATTCCTAGCAAGTTTTTGAACGGACCTGCGAAAGGTTTCTGTCGGAACACCTATTATCTCCACTGCCGGATTAGTCCTTTTTTTCCTTCCAGAATGAAACTGCCCAGATGGACAGGTTTCTGTCTCGAGGCTCCCAAATCAGTCATCGTTATTTCCGGAAATAAAACAAACGCCCAATTGAAGAGGAATGAATGATGGCGATTAAGCAACATGATTAGCATTAGCAAGCCAAGCATCTGGCCTTCCTTTCCCTGGGACTGACCGCTCGGTCAAGGAAGGAATGAGGGTAGCGGTCGATGGCAGCTGCTAACCGCCACTTAATGCGGAAACATACGACGAACTCTTTTTATTTTAGGGAGAACTATAATTAGTTGTACTAACAGTTCACTAGCGTCTACCGCCAGCAGTTGCACGATTTGCTCGGTTTTGATTGATTTGCTTAACAGTTTTTGCGAGTATAAAATCGCATGGTTCTTACTCTCAATGAACATCATCGACAGGCTGAAGCACGCTGCGTAATGGTTCTCGCTGAATTTGTGAACAAACAACACAGCCGACAGGCGGCGGCTAAGGTGGTCAGATGAGAATCAAGAAAAGAAACAGTAACTGACTTTAAACAAAACCAATGTGTGAGACTTTGAGCTGCAAATTGCATGTCCGGATCACAATCTATTACTGCCGCACCAATTCACTTGGCCATGTGACTCTTTATAGATGGGTTTCCAGAAAACTAATATACAAAACGATTTGCCAATGTAGTGTACAGTGTGTTTCATTTGATTATACCTTGAAGTCTTGGGCACCCATCAATTATAAGATATCCATATGGGAATCGATTCAGTATAGCGCTATAAATGAGCTGAAGACAAATTTCCGAATGTGGTATACATGACTTGAAAAGGAGGATGATCGAGATTACATCCTTCTTCTTTAAATTTGTGATTAGTTAGATTGGTACATTGATTTTCAATCTTCTTATCTCATGTATAGCACCCTTAAAGTAAGCTTGCTATTAGAATTACCGAGGAATGATTAATTAGTGGGTGTTACCTAATACAGTTGGGGGTAACTATGTTGTGAAAGAGTACACAACTTTTTAGTAGAAGTTATGCTGATATGTATGTTCACAGTTCTTTGCAGTTCATTATATTTTCCTCGACTTATATTAAAATATGATATGTCTTGGTGTACATTTAAAAAATATTAGCTAAGATGTTTATTTGAAAACAAAATACAAAACAAACTTCTGATTTTTAAACATTATTTGAAAATTGTATATAATCATAGAATTGTGTCTCTTTTAGTTACATTATGATATATGTTTTGAATCATTGATTACACGATTTTTTAATGTGGCATCATATATTGAAAAATGGAAATAAATGACTAATTACTACAGCACACAGTATCAATTTACTACTCAATATTGAACTCTGATATATCTCAAAGTTAAGTAGACCATCATATAAATTTTTATCATTTTTGAAGTGCCATTTTTTTTACGTGAAGGGAATCATCTAGCGACGCAATGTTGCGGAATTTGGTGCACCGCAACATTGATCCAAAGGTGAGCATTTGTCATATACTATGACACCTCCCTACCATCAGATTTAATAAATTAAACATGTCGTATTTAAAGTTATTCATGCACTCTATAGTTATCTAAGCATCCCAACTTAGATAATATAATATTTAAGCTGATAACTGATTATGAATATTCTGGTAGCATATCGATATAGAATGTAGATTTGAAGCACTTGCCGTGATCGACCCAATTGTGAAAACGCACCGTACCAGTAGGGCATGTACATTAGTTTAGACAGAGGTTGTCTGTACTATTTGTCCACATCATTTATAGACGGTATTACAGGCACTTCATAAAGCACATCGTTGTTTTGGGTGTCTATATATAGGAACCCACGCGGCTAGCTGTGATATCGTGTTTCTCTCTCTCTTTCCTCCACTTCGTCTAAAATCCTAGTTGTCATCTCTTCCAGACAGCTGATTAGACACTATTTTACATAATGCCCTTAGAAAGTTATAAAACATGGGAACTTTCGGTATAAGAGAAATCGTTTGCCGACAACACTCATTGTGTCATGTATGCATGTATACGATGAAACGGAAGGTGGGCAAAGTTCCGTGACTAATTTCCTGCACGGCCAGCCAAAGATGTGAATAATGTGGCATGCAAGTCTGGCATTGTTAGGCTCCTTAATGGCGATTTCTTAGCTGGTTTGATTTTTCTTCCCTCGAGATTAAGATGCCTCTCTAGTCGGTAGCTTCCTCCGGTTTAGGCAGTCGAGCCCAAGCCTCTCAACGCCAATCTTGCCTCTCTTACCGACAGATCCGGGCAGTGCAGAGTGCAGACACAATGACCATGAACGGATGAACCTTTCACCGAAGTATATTAATTCTAGCCAGCCGCGCACGGCCGACGGTAGGAACAACTCCTCACGGCCGCTGCTACCGTGGACAAGACGTGTACGCACGTACGTGACCCCGGCCGGCGCCCCGCGCCGAAACAGTCCAACGTCCTGGCCGTCGCCATTAACACCGGTGAGATCAATCGATCGCGCAAGTTCGACCAAGACCCAAATCGTCCTTTCATTCCGCTTCAGAAATGGACGTTGCAACAACCACTGTATCCATCGATCCGCATACAGCCAGAGCCAGACGAGATATATTGGTGATAATCTTCTCCTGGCTAGGGAGCAACCACAAGCTCCCGCACCAACCTACCTGGTTCCCTTGGTTCCGTCCGAGCAATCGCAAGCTCCCATACGTGTATAGCCGTGTCGACCCCAAATTGTTATGGCAAAAATGTACCCCGCCAGCATGCATGAAATTTGTCGCAAGTCCTTTTTTCCTTCGAGAATGAAACTTCCCAGTTGGCCAGGTTTCTGTTTCCAAGCTGCCAAATCAATCATCGTTAATTCCGGAAAGAAAACAAACGCCCAACTGAAGAGGAACGAATGATGGCGATTAAACAACAGGATTAACGTTAGCAAGCCAAGCATCTGGCCCTCTTTTTCCTGGAAACTGACCACTTAGCCAAGAAAGGGAACTAGGGTAGCGGTGGATGGCAACCGCTAACTGCCTCTTAATTAATGCGGAAACATATGACAAACTGCGGAAATCCAATTCGTCTCACGGGTTGAGACAAACTGCGGAAATCCAATTCGTCTCACGGGTACAAATGAACCCGTCGTGTGAAAACACATTTTTAAAATATCAAAAAAATTAGAAGAAAAATATTTGCATGTACATCTAGACACAAAATGTTCGTACACAAGTTTGTGGTGAAAAGAACATTTTAGATGTCCCATATAAAAAAGACAAATTCCAGTGCTCCAAGTATCTATTTACGAACATGTTTTATGTCTTTTTACATAAATCACATAAATTTTTTATTCTTACTAAAAACTTGTGTACGATTATAGATTGTCCAAATGTATATGCGAAATTTTTGTTCCGATTTTTTTGACAATTTAAATTTTGTTTTTTATGTATTTTTTGCAATAGGTTCATTTGCACCTAGGAGACAAAACACCACCTCCAACAAACTGGAGCTATAATACTCCCTCAGTCACAAATTAGGTGCCTCAGATTTGTCTAGAGACGTTCATAAGTTGTTTACATGAACGAGCAGTTATGTGCTGTGTCCCAGTTAATTTTCTAAAAGGTTTTCTTGAGTATGCAATCAACCGATTGTTACTTAAGTCTCAATCCGCATCGTCGACAGCTAAAGTGGTATGCGTTTTCGCCGACTTTGTGATGAAACATAACCGACGGACAACGGCTATGGTGGTCAATCGAGATAAGAAAACAAAATCAGTCTATTGAATTTAGACATAAATAGGCGAGATGCACCGGTCGATGCAGAAGCCGGGGTGATATCCCCATTTCGGAGAAAAAGACATGGACTTCCATTTAAGAAAAAAGGGATAATACAATCGCCTTATTGAGGTAATCGATCACAAGACGAGCGACGCATAAGAGCAAGTCTGATAAGAGAGCCCCTTGTTCTAGCTTGGGCGCCATGAAGAATGGGATTTTCACCGTCAAGAGTGTGTACTAGTTGGCGGTGGATGAACACCAAATGGCCTTTTATAGTTGCAGGGCACCGGATGGCTATCGTGCCATCTGGAATGCATTATGAGGGTGCCCTTCCCTCCAAAGTTACGCATTTTTGCATGGAAGCTCCCTAATAATGCCCTTGCAACTTGGGACAACAAATGCAAGCGGAATGAAATATCTGACATATTTGTACTCCATGGTGTTGAATGCGAGGACAATTTCCACACCTTCTATAGGTGTCCACTGGAGATCAACCTTTGCCAAGCGACGTCAGAGGTTTGGACGCTGCATGCTGCATGATCCATCACAGGCCCTGAACATGGGGAAGGAGTGGATGTTACACCTACTGGAGGGAATACGGGGCTAATGCAGACGAGGATCCTCATGCTTCTCTAGAGGATATGGTACTTGCGGAACGAGGTGATCCATTGTAAGCCAGAACATTATGTTGAGGCTTCTCGCCGGTTTCTTTGCGACTACATCGACTCAATCTTGACGAGCAAGTACTACCCACAAGATGATGGTGTCAAGGGGAAAGCACCAGATGATCAGGTGTTATTATAGCTTGTGGGGAAGCAGGAGAGGAAGAGTGATCATGTATCGCGGAGGAGATGGTCTCCACCTCCTACTGGATGGGAAAAGCTAAATGTTGATGGCTCTTATGATGACGTATAAAATATGACAGGAGCATGTATGGTTATCTGGGGACGCGGCAGGGAAAATCATCTTGTCTTCCTGTCGCTATTTAGCTACATGTTCTTCGTTGCTGGAGGCAGAGTTATCGGCATGTATGGAGTGTTGTGCATTAGGCCTAGAATGGAATACACCACCTTTCATTGTCAATATGGATTGCATTGTTGTGGTAGCTATGATCAACAAATTGGAGAAAGGTCAGTGCTGACCTTTAGGGTAAAGGAGATAAATCGCCTTTTGAGAGAGAGGGTGGAGTCTAAGGTAGAGCGTATTAGGCGAAGGGAATATGCCCTAGAGGCAATAATAAAGTGGTTTATTATCTTACTCCAAGTATATGATAGATGTTTAGTTTTTATGCTATAATTGTGTTAATTGGAAACATTAATACATATGTGTTTAATAAACAAATAAGAGTTTCTAGTTATGCCTCTCATTTAAACTAGCTCATTGATTAACAAAATGATAAATGTTTCATGATCATGGATATTGGATGTTGTTAATAACGAGCTCACAACATTGGTGAAATGATATAATGAACATTCACACAAAGTATAGCAATACGATCAAAGTCATTATGTTTAGATTTCTATAATATATCATGTGAAGTAACCCTAATCTTTAGACCAGAGATCATATTAATTGCTAACATCGGAAGAGTACTTTCATAACATCAAATGTTATACCATAACAAGGTGACTATAAAAGTGGGTTTGCGTACTCCAAAAGTTTTACGTTGAGGCTCATGGACCAAGAGTGGAATTTTCTCACCCCGTTGACGAGAGATATACTCAGAGCTCTCTCGGTGATATCACATTGACATAGCTTACAAGCATGTGATTGGATCACATAGAATTTTATATCACGGGAACGAGAAAAGAGTATTTGTCTATAAAAAGATCAAACTAGGTATGAGATACTGATGATCAAATATCGGACATGTAATATATAGCGAGACAACGTGATTTAGTTACGACATCAATGGTTCTTACGATCATGGTGAAGCACGTAGCCAACAGAAAATTCCTCCGGAAATATGTCAGGACCGGTCTATTTCCCCTCGAATACTGATGCTTTTGTTGCTTCCCCTACTCCTGCTGCTACGTTGCTGCCCTAGCTTATTTTATTTAAGTTAATTATTACCTCTAGTGTTGCATGTAAGACAATATATTTATATTCGTACTCTGTGGTGGTTGAACTACCTACTCTTTTATATGGAGTTTCATTGAATTTTTTAGTGATCGATTATATTACTGATCATGATCATGCACACTACCAAAAGTTTCAAAAAATACATGAAAAAAGAGTTCAAATTGTTGGAAAATTCATATCTAAGAAACCAAATGATCTCATATCGGCATTGAACATTTGAATTAGTCAAATTCAAAACACTTGCATCTTATTGCTCTGTAGCAAGCACTTGAACACTACGAGTTTGTACTACGCAAATTATTTTATTCAATGTATGAACCTCATTTACTCAAATTTGTTCTAGCAAACATGTGTAAACACCTTCATTTGTCTTCAAATTACGAGTAAATCTCAAAATTTAGGATTAACAAAATCGGAGTTCCGAATATTCAATCAACGATACTTCCTTCAAAGAATACATGAAAAAAGGTTATATTGGTGAAAAACTCAAATTTAAGTAACCAAATTATCTCGCTTCGTGATTAATCATTTGAATTACTAAATTTCAAAACACGTGCACATTATTGCTTTGTACCAAGCGCATCAAGACTAGGAGTCGTCGTGCCTTTCAGGGTAAGATTAAGGTTTGTACTACACCAATTATTTTCTTAAATATTCACTAGCAAGCATGTACAGACTCATTCCTTGGCCTTTAAATTATGAATAATTCTCAAATTTTAGGATAAGCAAACTCTAGCGTTCCGAATATATACGTTCTTTTCAAATTGCTAGTCATCTTATTAGTTAGGGAAGCACTTGGCGGCAAAATATGAAATATTCGGACAACGTACGTTCTTAGAGACATTTTACATTTGTAGTCGTATGGGGCTAGTACCTGCCGGCAAAGATTTGAAACTATTTAGCAAAATATTTCAGATCCGTGGCATATTTTTTCTTTCCCGCCTGCCCAGACCACTGTCCACCGCCGCCGCTGCCGCCGCCCTCCACCACCGCCGCCGTTGTGGTCCCCTGCCTCTCCTCCCCGCCGCCTCTAGTCCCCTGCGATGCGGACGCTCTCCCTCGCCTTCGAGGACCCCCTTTGTCGTCCAAGTAGGTGTGCGTGACAACCAAACCCCCAAAACCCTAATGTAGAGCTTCAATTTATGAATTTTGGCATGGATTTTGCCATTTTTCTTCTCGAATTTAAGGTTGATGGTTACCGAACTATAAAGACCCGATGGTGCCATTGGGAGAGCCTCCTCCAGCCGGCCTCCAGCCGGCCTACCGCTTTTCCCCTTGTGTAAATCTCAAAATATGCAATTTTTATTGATTTCTCATTGTTTGTTGCCCTTCTAGCAATAGATCGATTTAATTGTCACTTTATTAGTATGCATCTATTTTAGTTGTCACTTCATTAGTCTGTATCTTGACTATATTAAGATGCTCTCTGTCTGTATCTATTTAATATATGGGAACATGTAGTGATGATGCAATAATGCTCTCTAGCGATGACAGTTTTCGCATTATCTTTGGCGGTTTTAAATTCTAGTCATCAAATGAAGAGTCCATTGAGAGGATTGAGTTTAGAGGTATCAAAGAACATCAAAATTGCAGTCATCTGTTTTTTATGCATTTAGATGGTAGACATGAATATTGCACCGCATTGGAAAAAAATTATGTATTGTTGCATCAGCGCCTGAACACAAGGAGGATACTGATTTTGATAAGCAGAGTCTTTTTAGAAATGACATGTATCTGAAAGAAGTTCATGTAGACTTCCTCTTAGACTGGTGTGAACCCAAATTTCCACCAAAAAATTAAGTGCTACATCTACAGGTTGCCCTATCCATCTGTCATGAAAAGAAGTGCAAGCTGGTAAGATCATATATTATGAACATGTGATTAATAAGATAGCATGTGATATTTAATTACTTCCAATAAACACGAGGTTGCTAATTCTTCAATTCTTTATACTTTTGTAGATATTTGGAGCTTATTTTATAAGAAAATACTTAAAGAATCGCCTTGATGAACCTATTGATGTCCATGTTTAGCAAATGAACAGCAAGAAGCTAAAGATGGTTAGGATGAAGATGGGAGCTGGGTCAAATGCAATCTTGACGACTGGATGGGAGAAGGTTGTGAGAAGCTTCAACTTGAAGCATCATAGCATTGTCCTTTTCTGCTTTGATGAAAAAGATAATAGAGAGGTACATATTCTGGTTAAGCAACTTCTATCGGGCAATCCATTATAAATGCAATGCTGGTTTGTTAGAAAGTACTAATTATACTAGATGTTTGATGTATGGACTCCACTTTGTATGTACTTGAGCTATATATATTAATCTATCTGTATCCATTTTCTGGCTATTGAATCATGATTATGTGTCATGCCTGCTATGGTTGAGTTTGAATTAGCAGTACTGTTGGAGGCGGCGACCATGAATAACTGCTTCGAGGTGTCCTTGTTTTGGAGACGGTACTTATTTTAATCCAATTCCAGGTCCCTTACTCTTGGAGGCGGTCCCTAATAGAAGCCGTCTGAGGGTGAGGAGTTTTTCCAAATGGTCAAGACTAATAGTCGTCTCCATGTCGTACTCCTTAGAGACCTTTATATTTCAGAACCGCATGAGGTCGTGTATCTTAGAGCCGTAAAAGAAAACCTGCTCAGGTGGTGTTCTCTTAGAGGCTGTGCGCTTGAACCAGAACGAGAAACCGGATGAGGCCTATGGGCAATAACCGACTCTAAGTAACGCGTTTGTACTAGTGTATTAAGTCAACTCTAATTGTGACTTAATTATTTAAAGCATGCATGCTATTGGGTCCAATTGCATGCAAGCTTATTTTTCTTGATTGTTATGCTACAGCCCGACGATATGGCAAGATCCGGCTATGATTGCAATGACATGACAAGTGTTATAGCCTGCTGATTAGATTTTATTGTATTTGTTCTAAGTTGTTCCATTGAATAATCGCAAGAACAAAATCAGTCGATTGACTTTAGACATAAGATAACGTTGAAGGAAAACGAATCACTCCAATTGAATGATCGAGGCAATCCATTAAGTCGGCTCATGGCATTTGGATGGCATTCTTCAGACTCTATTGTAGCGATTTTTTTATATGTTGCATAGGGTGTTTCGACATGCTCCAAATATTCTGGTACAGTCAAAAAAATTGTTGGCTTAATGTGAAATTTGTGGATTTTGCAAGGTTTAACTGTTTTCTACTTAAACAGATAAAACTCGGAAAAACCGTTGCTACGTAGGTAGACGGGTGTGGTCACACCAATGTAAGATTATTTAGCAAGCAAAAGTGTCTGTAGTCGTCGTTAGGTGGTTCAGTGATCTATTTATAATTTTTATTACTTTTGGTCTCTTCGTACTACTGTTGATAATTATTAAAGATGAGTGGTTTTTCGCAAACAAACAAAAAAAGCTTGCTAGAAAGTATTATCTTTTGAAACAGCGGGAGTAATTTACCACAGCAGCAGCAGCAGCAGTAGGCCCGAGCGTTGAAAATACTATGGGCATGCGGAAGTTCCCAAACTTGCCAGAACGGCCGCAAAGCTTGCAGCGAGAGACACGGCTGATTCATTTCCGGTTCGGGGTGACGCGTAGCGCCGGCTTTCTTTGAGTTTGAGCCGCTGCATGGATGTGTTGCGTGAACTGCAATCCTGGCGAAGAGCAGGAAAACAAGGGAGGCCCGTCGCTTGTGACCCATGTCGGAAAGGGTCCAAACGGACCCGGAAATTAAGCACGGAAGGAAGCGAGGGCTACTATATAGCTCGATTTCGTGTCCCAAGGCGATGCCAAATTGATCCTGGGCCAAAGATTCGTGCTAATCATATGCTAGCACGTACTAGAACGCAGGGATGGATCAAGATATGCAGCACGACATCATAACTTGAGACTTTGATGCTCTCTCCTCCCCTTCTCCGCTTGGGAGTCTCCAGCAGCTTCCGGGCGCCTCTCCTCTTCCTTCGCCGGCCGAGGTTGCCGGGCCCCTTTGTATAGAAAGTTGTTGGGCTTCTCGCCGTATGTATATGGTTAGGGTTAGTAGTGGGTGCCTTCGTGGCGAATGGCAAGATGCCCTCAACCTCGTCCCCTTCGTCACTGCCGCATGACGTCGGATGGTCGTCCTCCCTATGTCTAGCAAGCTCCTGAGGTTGGAGAGCGTCGGTGGTACTGATGAGGGCGAGAGCCACTTGAATAAGTGCGTCTGCTGCCTCTTCGGGATCTGGAGGCCACACGCGAAGCTACTCCTCGTGGCCGGCCATGGTGGCGAGGGGTGGGACGAGGTTTGCGCGGTGATGTTCATATCTGCGAGCGAGCAAGCTGGGGAGTGGTGTGCTGGATCTTTCTGACCAGATCCGGTGCCTGCTCGAGGAGATATTCTCAGTTGTGATGCTTCTATGGAAGGAGCCAGATGCGGCGACGGTCTCCACCGGCGTCTCCTCTGGTAAGGTTAGTGGCCTTGGTGTGCTCTATTCTCTCAAGCGGCCTCTCTGATCTTCTCTAGTTGTCCATGGAGGCGATGGGAGAAGCAGATGTGGTGTCGCTCTAGATGAACATGATGCGCCGAGAAGGGGAGATTGTGTTGTGTTCTGGAGATGTTCTACATTGGCCCGTTGCAGGTCACCGATCTTCGATGCCATATCGAGGCATCTAGTGACGCCATGGACGCGTCCTTTCAACCTCCATCTCTGGAAGACCGTCTTTGATTGACCAGTGATGGCACTGCACGCCTTCTTCCACCCAAGTGCTTTCGTCCCCGGCGAGGAACTCGACGGCCATCGGTTGTGTCCATCCTTGTGCTTAGGCGGCGAGTCACAAGGGCTCGATTGTGTTTTTGCAGAAGTTTCTAAAGACCTCTGGCTGTTGTAATTTTTATTTTGTTTGAGGTCCCTCATGTAATTTGTACCACCGTCTGGAATCAATGTAGCACTGTCTAGGTCCTTTGTGGCCTTTCTCCGTTAAAAAAAGATATGCAGCTCACCCCGGTTCCCCACGGTCGGGACTCCGACTGCGAGGGAGAGAGTGATGGCATCGCGTGCGCGTGAGGGAGGCGGCATCGCTTGTGCTTCTGATTAACCACGCCCATGCGCGCGACAGAGACGGCGGGGTGGGAAGTGGGGTGTGCGCTGGTGGGGAATCGGGATCGGAATGTGGGGTTTGGGTTCTTAGGGATTCCCTGTTTAGACACTTACATGTGGGTCCACACGACACAGCCGGGTCCGTGGGTTAGAGGTTTGGGTTTGTCACCACATACCCGGCGGGTTTATTTTTTACCTAAGCAGCCCGGCATATTCCGTTGGGTTAGCGGGTTAGGGGGTATCAGATAACCATTGCCATCTAGCTGGGACGATCGATGCCTGCCGGTTGCGGAACGGCGGCTGGACCAGTGAGTCACGCGATCGAGGCTGCGGATGGATCTCGGTGCACGGTAACGGGCGAATCGCGACAGATCCAGATGATGTCCGTGCGTAAAATGGGAAGATGCGCTGCAGGCTCGCCGACCGGTTGCCGCAGTGTACACTACTCCTGAATGAATCCTAATGCCGCTAATGGCAGATTAGAAAAGTCAAGGAGGCAAGGAGCAGTGGATATATATGTACTCTAGGTAACACGAGATGCTCTCATTAATGGCAGACTAGCGCGCTGCTGCGCTAACGCCAACCGTCGTCGTGATGCACCGAAGCCCGACGATAGACAGATGGATCCGTGGATCTTCAGGCTACGGCAGGGACGTCATCGCCCACGTACGGGCGTACAGATTCGCTGCGTCCTCGTCGGTGCTCCCTCCAGATCTCGCTTGGCTCCAATCGGCCATCCATCCATCCGGTCAGACGCACCGGCTGCACGCAGCATAGCAGTGGGACTTGTCTGATTGCGTAACTGTTTTTTTTCAACATCTGATTGAGTCACTGTTAGTACTACTACGGAGTACTACTCCACTCTTTAAAATGTGACGCATCCACTTGGAACGGATTAATGGACAAAGCCACGAGTTAACACGACCCGTGTTTGCCCTGCGCCCCTTTATTTCCGCGGAATGTTCGTCTGGATGGTTCTTCTGTTCACACGCTTCTCGGTCTTCACGAGTTAATATCATAACACCAACATGCAGAAATTTCGATTAAACACTAGTACGGAGTACTTATCATTCTCCTGCCAAAATGTGATCATCTTTTCGCAAGTTTTTTGCCTGATAAAACCGTTTTTTGCCCGATAAAACCAGACTCAGATTGAATTGCCAATAGATCCGATAGGGCGACCCAACCACAAGGCTGATGTGGATAGCAGAGACGGCACCTGGACACGGCCGTTAGACGGGGTTATCTGAAAGAGGGGGAAGGGGCAATTAGGTTTCAGTTTCCCCCGCTTCTCCATGCGCTCCTCCATCCTCCAGAGCCACTAGACTTTCTCGACCATAGCGGCGGCTACTCCTAGCTGCGACGCCCCTTTTTTAGCCCCGTCGACAGGCATGATTCGAGCGGCGACGTCATGGATTCAAGTTGCGGTGGTGGCGGCGACCCTTTATCCCCGCAGGCGTCACGTGACGGAGCACATTCGCCCGAAGCGATCCACATGTGACGCCGCGTTCGTTAGGGCTATTCTAGAATCACCCTCGAAGACAAGCCACCGTTGGGCATCCTCGCTTGACGGTATCGAGTAAGCTCTCACCCCTCCTGCTCTGATTCATCACGTAGATTCTGATTTAGGGTACGCCATCATCATAGGATTATCCATGGATTTATGCAGCAGATTGGGGCTCACTGAATCTAGCTTGAACTAAAATTATCTTAAATGTTTCTTGTTGTAACTGAATTTTGTTTTAACTAAATTTTGTTTTAGCTGGATTTTGGAATGAGTGCATGTTCTTTTAACTGAATTTGCATGTATAGTACTGGTATTAATAGTGATATTGTGATTAGTGCTAGCTTCCTTGACAAAGAAATCACACTAGTTAAGCATTTTTACTAGATAAACTCACACTTAACCATAGTAATCCTCCTTAACAAGGTACTACTAAATATATGTAGTTCATCATTATTATTTGCAGTTTGGATGATGAAAAATATTTAATTTCTGTGGTGAGGACAATCATGAGAGAAGCTTATGTAGTTGAGACATAACTTATCTGAATTTGATGACACTTATTGAAGGCCATGGTTGTGGTTATAAAAACATGGTGTACTACATTAAGGAAAAGGGGAAGGGGTTCGAAGGATTGGAGGCTATTACCAGCATGACAAAAGTTGAGAAGATGAAAGAACTGTTTGAGCCTGACAAGATGCTCAACTTGATAGATATCACAAAATTTAGCAGTGCCACCTGGACTGAACAAAGATGAAGGGGAAGCTCAAATCCCAATAATTGAGCTAGTGCTGCTTTCAATGGACAAATATGGAGTGTCATATAGTATTAGTGAGGAGGAAGAAATCTATCTAGTTGCCATGGATTTCTCAAATTGCCTTTATTTAGAAACACATAAATTGCCTTTATTTAAGAACACAATAGATTTGCAATCCGGATAAGGGCTATATGGACAAGGACAAGGGCAAATCACTTGTTCCTTATGGTGCTATGCCAGTTGGTGTAGTAGATTTCTTATGTGGGCAAACTGAGTAGCACAAGCTAGGCAGCAGAGAACAAGTTAGAGCAACTCCGGCTGATCCCGTAAATCCACGCCTTGTAAAACGTGTTTATAGGGAGTAGTAAACTTTTTTTGCGGTTCCATTCCACACGGCGTGGAACAAATCCCGTAAACTAAGCTTTACGGGTTGAATTTACGAGATCTGTTCTGCGTCGTTTGTCTGTGTTTTTCCAATTTTAACATTTTCTTATCAAAATGAACAAGATAAAAACATAGTCAAATATTTATGGATGTTTCAAACATTATAGCACACAATAATTGTCCAAATTACAATATTGTTCAAATCAAATTACAACAATAGTTCAAATTACAATAAATAAATAATGAATGAATGATTTGGAGGGTAAATCATTGTTCATCTCACACATACATAAATAAAAAGTTGAATGATGAATCAAATAGGTAGATCGTTGGCGGCCATGCATCGGCCAGTGATATTCAATGAGGTTATTGTTGAGCCATATGTTGCATCTGCCACGCGGTCCTCCTCCTCCGCCGCCTCCGTGGCGTGCTGATGCTCCGTCGGTTCCACGGCCTTGCGACTCGTGGCGGCCTTTGCGGCTTCCCTGGCCTCCAACGCCGGCCTTGTGACTCATGCGGCCTCCTTGGCCACCGCGCGACCGCCTCCTTGGTCGCGACATGGTGAACTCGCGCGGCGCAAACAGGCCGGCCTACAACGCCGCCGCCTCACCACCTCCTCTAGTGCCTAATCGGCCACCTCGCCTTCATGCTCGATAGAGCCCACCTCCTCCTCGGCGAAATGTCGGAATAACTCGGTGGCCTACAACTGCACATCCTCCTCGGAGGGTTGCGGGAAGAGGTTAGAGCATATCTCCCTAATCTTCCTCCAGTTGGCGATATTGCGATGACGCATGGCTGATGTTTGCAGGTGCATTTTTTGGGGCACTCGGTGGTGCTAGGGATGGTGTTCATCGCTGGGTATCGGTCGCCTTTTATAGGGCGCAACCATGCTGGGAAACGGCTGGCTGGGCGAGAGATGTTTCTGGCCATGCATGGCCGGATGGCACGCACGAGAAACATGAACCAGCAAGGGCGGGAAACACAAGCCGCGCGGGAAGCCAGTGGCGGTGTTTGCCGACTTCCCGTTGCCATTAACATCCCGTCGCTATTAGAGAGAGGTCATCAAGCGTTGACAGTGGGCGGGGTCGGTCAGAATGCGTCGGGCTATCGACACACCGCTCGGCCTTGCCGGACCACGACCCATTTCTTCCGTGGGTCGACCCATTTAGACAGAAACAGATCATTTGGGTCGGGGGTTTGCATCGGCCCGCCAGAGATGCCCTTACTGCATGACCCAAATGGTCATGCCGCGTTCGAACTAGTTTGACCAGACCCGAGCGGTGGAGGCGCCCTCTCCAGCGGCGTGACCCATCCGGACCGACCCATCCGGTGCGACCCGTCGGCGCACCAAATTTGTGTGGCCAATGTGTCTGCCCGAACACGGTCGGACCGAGTACGTGTCCGAGCACCGGGCAGTGGGACTAGTATATAAGTGGCACAGAAATCTCGGTTGTCTACAACGCCACAATTGGCGGGCGCTCCAGCAGCATCCTGATTGAAGACGAACGCAATGTGCGATTCACCACGAAGCAACTAGATAAAAAATTACATGTAAATTTAGATGTTTTTGCAAAAGTTTGAACAGAAAATCAAGGAGATATGCCCTAGAGGCCAATAATAAAGATGTTTTTATTGACATATCTCATTAGTTCATAATAGTTTTCTATCCTGCTATAACTGTATTAAGTGGAAATATTAATACAAGTGTGATATATAAACAAACCAGGTTCCTAGTATCATCTAGACTAGTTCGTTGGGCAGCTGATCATCGAGGTTTCTCAATCATGAACTTTACCACGTCAACTGACAACAAGGTCACTTATGAAGTGATGATGGGCAACACCCAACCCCTAGTATTGCAATGTGATCCTGTCACAATATTCAACATTGCGATATCTAGCAAAGCATAGTGATTCGGTCTTTCGACTATGAGATCATATTAATCATTCTCTCCTGATGCTACTTTGATCACATCAACCATCATGACCGTAACTGGGCGACTGTAAAGTTGTGCGTCGGGTATTCTAGAGGAACTTTTGAGGCTAACATATCAAGACCAGGATTTGCTCATCCGAGTGATGGATAGGTACCCTGAGCCCATTCGGTGAGATTACATCTACAAGTTTGTAGGAGTCAATACGGATCTTCAGGTTCCGCTTCTGATTATTAATAAGAGAGGTGACTCTACCATGTCTGTATTATTCGTGAACCATAGAGCGACACACTTAAGTGAAGGGTTTCGCAGCATAGTAAATCAAAATTTTCTACGGAAGCGAACAGAGGGAAAGCCAAGATCTAATCTAGGAGATGCAAACAACGAGAGAGATTGGATTAGATCTTCATACCCTTGAAGATTCAAGACAATGGAACGCTCTTAACGTGGGTGATGTAGTCGTACTCGCTTCTCCTCCTCGCGATCCGATCCGATCTAGCACCACAAGTGGCAGTGCCTCCGTGAGATGCACACGTGCGGCACCTCGACGTCTCCTCCTTCCTCAGACCAGCAAGTAGGGTGGATAGATGGATTGGATCTACAACACGACGGCGTGGTGTATATGGTGGAGAATTTACCTGCAGGCTTCGCCACAAACAAATGGGAGGGAGAGAGGAAGGGCAGCAGGGCAACTCGGTTTGGAGGAAGGTGTAAGGGTGGTTGAGAGGGGGCGCACCAGCCCTCTATATATAGAGGGGGGGTGCGGCCAGCCCTAGCCTCTCCTCCAAGCCTATCTCTAGTTTAAACAATTTAAACTCTCCCTTATCTAGAAATCCTATCTTATCTTATCTCTAGTTTAAGCGATTTAAACTCTCTAGGATCGGTTGGGCCCTATGGGGCCTTGTGCCTGGCCCAATGCGCCAGGACACTCCCTCATAGGCCCATGCCCCTCCCGGAAGGTGGGTCCATGTTGGTCCCTTCCGAAAGGTTCTAGAAGCTTCCCAGACAATACCGATTAACCGAAACTATTCAACTCCAAAACTGCACCGCCTTATATGAATCTTATTCTCCGACCATTCGAACCTCTCGTGATATCCCGGATCCCATCCGAGACTCAACAAAAATTCATAAACCAAATATCCAATCTATCCTAGCGTCGAGACACGTTATGTGTGACCTGAGTTCGAGAATATGCGCACATGATCTTCTATCAATAATCAACAGGGTGCAGGCACCCATATTGATTCACACATTCATCGATGATCATATCGGATGAACCACGATGCCAGGATTCAATCAATCCCATATATATATTCCCTTCCTCGCGATATTTTACTTGCCGAGATTCGATCGTCGGTATCGTCATACCTAGTTCAATCTCGTTCACAAAGTACTTTACTCGTTAGTAATCCGATATCACTTTGTGATTAACTCCTTAACCACATGCTTGCAAGGTGTTGATATCGACACCGAGTGGGCCCAAGTATATCTCTCCCACTTGGGAGGGACAAATTCCATCTCGATACATACAACCCAATGATACTTTCCGATCACCGAGAGACACCTTTATGATCACCCTCTCATAGGATGACGTTTGATGACCTCAAAGCTTTCTTCCGATACCGTGGAGTTGTATTATCTCATGGTCTAAGGAATACAATATTTGACATAGGAAAAGCTTGCAAAGATGAACACAATGACATCGATCTAATTGCTTCGCTTAGTTTGGTCTCATCCACCATATCATTCTCCCAATGATATGATCTCATTATCAATTGACAACTCATGTCTATGGTTAGAAAACCTTAACCATCATTGATCAATGAGCTAGTCCATAGAGGCGATTAGGGACACGGTGTTGTTCACAAACCACACAAGTATTAATGTTTCCGCAATACAATTCTAGCATGGAATATAAACTTTATCATGAACAAGAATTATAATAATAACATCTTTATTATTGCCTCTAGGGCATAATTCCAACATCTCCCACTTGCACTAGAGTCAATAATCTAGTTTATATTTGGCAACAATCTCATACCCATGGCCTTTGAGGTGATCATATTTTACACGTGGAAGAGGTTTAGTCAATGGATCTGCGACATTCAGATCTGTATGTACTTTGCTGATCTTCGATCTCCATCTGCTATATAATCTTGGATTATATGAAACTTGCGTTGATATGCTTGGTCTTTGGATGATATCTTGGTTCCTTAGCGAGTGCTATGGCGCCCGATGTTGTCACAATATCTCCGAGTGGGTCCAATGCACTTGGAACCACGCCAAGCTCGGATGAAGTTTCGATCCAAACTCCTTCACTTGACGCTCGCAGCCATGTATTCCGCTTTCATCGTAGATCCCGATCACGCTTTGCTTGCGCTTCTTGACTCACAGCTCCTCCATTCAAAATATACACGTATCACAATAGAGATTTAGAATCATCCTTGTCGATTGTCGAAACTAGCATCGATGTAACCTTTTACGACGAAATTCATCACCCCCATAGACTAAGAACATTTCTTTAGTCCTATTTAGGTACCTTAGGATGTTCTTCACGGCTGTCCGATGTTCCACTCGGATCACTTTGATATCTTTCGTCAAACTAAGAGCATTGGACACATCCGGTCTAGTACATAGCATGGCATACATGATGGAACCTATGGCGAGGCATAAGGCACTTTGCTCATAGCTTTCCTATCATTTACCAGAAGGACACCGAGCCTTGCTCAATATCTTACACGACAACATAGGCACTGAACCTTTCCTGCCTTATCCATTCGAACCTTTTCGAACTTTGTCTAGGTATGTACTCGCTTAAAGCTATCAAGCCTTTGTCTATCTCTATAGATTTTGATGCCCAATATATAAGCAGCTTAACCTACCACTTTCATTTAAAAACACTACTTCAAATAACTCTACACATCGTTAAGCATGTTGATGTTATTTCCAATAATCAATATGTCATCCACATATAGTACCAGAAACGTCACCGAGCTCCCACTCACTTTCTTGTAGATGCAAGCTTCGTAGCAATTTGGAACAAATCCAAAGCTCTTGATCACTTGATCAAAACGAAGGTTCCAACTCCGAGATGCTTGCTTCATCCATAAATGGAGCAGCTGAAGTTTGCATACTTTACCAAGATCCTTAGGATCGACAAACCTTCGGGTTGCATCATATCTGACTCTTCATCAATGTTGCCATTGAGGAACGCGATCTTGACATCCATCGCCATATTTCATAATCATGAAACGCAGCAATTGCTAATAAAATCCGAATGGACTTAAACATCGCTACGGGAGAGAAAGTCTCATCGTAGTCAACACCTTGAACTTGTCGAAAACCTTTCGCAACAAGCCGTGCTTTATAGACGGTAACATTACCATCCGCGTCCGTTTTCTTCTTGAAGATCCATTTGCACTCAACGGCCTTTCGGTCGCTAGGAGGGTCCACCAAAGTCCATACTTGGTTTTCGCTCATGGATCCCAATTCGGATTTCATGGCTTCTAGCCATTTCTCAGAGTCCTCGTGAAGGTTCTCTTCTCACTCTAGCACTTCCTCCATGGCCTCGGATTAACGAGGTACATGTTATGTTGGATTCTTAGAGTAAGATTTATCTACTCCTTCCGCTGCTTTGCTGGAGTGGAGGAGCGAAGGTTGTCGGGAGCCGGACATGTGACTGATACGTCCATTTTGCATCACTATTCTATGTCATAATTCACTGTTATTCATTGATATATTTCGTATTGAGAGGTGATACTTATGTTATTTCATCTGTTTTTCCATGGTTGATGACTTTTGGAGCATGGACCGCTGCAGTCAGGATTCTGATGGAAAAGATACTGTTTAGAGGCAAAATTCGCGAAGATTAGAAAATCCGAGAAAATATGCAGAAAATCCTATTTTTTCCAGAAGACGAAGGAAGCCAGAAGGAGGGTTGGAGATGGGCCACAGGAGGCCCACACCACCCCCTGGCGCGGGCCAGCCTAGGCCACGCCACCAGGTGGTGTGGCCGCCCTGGTCAACCCCTGGTACTCCCCTCTGGCGTATATATTCCTCCAGAAACCCTAAGAATCAGGGAGTGACCACAGAAAGATTCCGCCGCCTCTGCGGGGCGGAAAACACCGAGAGAGAAAGATCTCTCCGGCAGACAGAATTCTACCGGGGGAATTACTTCCCGGAGAGGGGAGATCGTCGCCATCAACACCACCATCAAGCTGGACTTCATCGAGATCATCATCATCATCACCACCATCATCACCATCTACATATTGCTGTAACAATTGAGTTTAATCTTGCATAGTTTATAGGGGAAACTTTTCCGGTGTTGATTACTCTTTGTAGTTGATGCTATTGAGTGAACCGTTGAATTATTGTTTATGTTCAGATTGCTATACATCATTATTCCATCTCTGATCATGATCCATATGATGTCTTGTGAGTAGTTCGTTTTGTTCTTGAGGACATGGGGGAAGTCATATTGTTAGTAGTGGAATTGTGTTGAGAAAGATTCAATAGTTTGATATTTAAGTTGTGGTGTACTTCTTCTAGTGGTGTCATGTGAACGTCGACTACATGACACTTCACCTATATGGGCCTAGGGGAATGCATTGTGTATTTGGCTACTAATCGTAGGGGTTTGAGAATGTAAACATGAACCCCCGTTAGGAAACCATTGCACAAGGGACGTAAGGGTCTTAGAGTTTAAAGCTGTGATTAGGTTTCTACCTTAATTACTTTCTTGTACTTATAGATGTTTGCAAGGGGTATAATCACAAGTATGTATTAGTCTTAGGAAGGTCGGTACATTAGCACAGGTTCACCCACACAACACTTAGCAAGCTAAAGAAGATTAATTAAAACTATATGAAGCGAAAACACTTGACAGTCTTCCCATGTATTCTCGAGAACGTTTGGTCATCTTAAGTAATACAACCGGCTTGTCCTTTGCTGCATAAAGGATTGGGCCACTTGTTGCATTTATTTTTACTGTCTTTTGTTTACTCGTACTTCGTTTACTTGCTTTATCGAAAACCCCTAAAAATCCGTTTGCTAAGTATTTGCAGAGAATTCCTGATCCATATCACTAGCCAGCACCTTCTACTCCTCGTTGGGTTCGACACTCTTACTTATCGAAAATACTGCGCTACACCCCCTATACTTGTGGGTCATCAGTGACCGAGGACGGATATGCATCACCAACAAAATAAGTTTACGTAAAAGCTTTCAGTCTTCGAGGGTAAGTTATTATGGTTACCTTCATACTCGTTACTAGAATCTACTAGATTAGATCTTGGCGCAATTGGCGTTCTTATTGTAGGATTTTTTTGTTTTGTATGTTGTGAACCTTCACCTTCCACCTATATAAAGAGGAGCACCCCTCTCCCCAAATCCATCCTATCAATTGGCCTTTGCCAATTCTCTCTCCCTCTCCCTCATGTGTGGTTCTCAATATTGGAATTGTATACGAGGATAGGGGTTTCTTCACCATACACACGACACCGTGTTGCTGGACTCGGTCATGATCAATCTTCTTCCGCTGCTTTGCTAAACCGGATCCCAGGAGACGTCTCTATACCGTACGCATGTAAGACCACGGGACACTGCCACTTGTGGTGCTTTCGTTTAGAGCGTGGTGCTTGGACGTCGCCACGGCCATGAGGTCAACTACGTCACACAAGGACAAGGGGTGACTTGCGAGGAGCTTCGCGAACTTGAGGTCGGGCGAGTTCCACTACGTCATCCACGTTCCCCCGCGGAACGTTAACAACGTTCGGTCTTCAAATGTATGACCACCAAATTCCCGCTCATTACTATACATCTTCGTATATAGATCTTGGCTAGGTGTGTTCACTGTATGATTTTTTTTATTGTCTACCACGGAACCCCTTTAGAAACAACTAGGTCAACTACATGCGCGGTGTGGCGATGGCGAAGGCTTCAAGCTCTTCGACCGGGCCGACATCGTCAGCGAACCTCGATCCTCTTCGAGGGAGCGGCAGATCGCCCTCTATGTCCAGGTCCTCCTTTGCTATCTTAGAAGCCTCGGGGCGTACGACTTGAGTATCTTCGTGTACGCCAATTTGAGTTCTTGTTGACAAAGGTGCCGCGGCAATATGACGAAGTTGAGGACATCTCAACTGAAGGGTTGGCTGGTCGTGCGGTTGACCGGCATTCGCTAGAAGGAGGGATCAGCCTCGGTCCGCTGGGAGCTTCCGCGCTGCTCGATTGGCGCCTTCCTTGGCTGGTCGAAGTCGGAGAGGCCATCCAACTCCTCCCTGGCCGGTGGTGTGGGTGCGACGAGTATTTGTCGGGACTCCTACGCCGGGGTTGCGTGCGCGGGTGGTGGTAATGTGGGGACCAGGATGGTGGGTGTTGTGCTCTGGGTCTAGTCTACCGCATAGGTCATTATAGTCAGCGGCGAAAAGTCGCCGAAAGCGGCGGGAGATCACTAGAAAACGCATGAAGTCACCAGAACCGATGGGAGGAAAGGCGAGCGTGACCACTGGTCAGACAGACTGGACCGCGATCCAAATTCTGACCACGGTCAGAGCCATGTTTGAGTCCGGGTTTGTGTCGGCCCGTTGTTGATGCCCTGACATCCTGGCTTGGGTCTTGCGGGCCGACGGACGCAGCCCACGTGGATTGATTCGGAACGGACACGCAAAGCAGGGAAGGATCGGAGGAATCGGTAACCAGCTTTGCCAGCCCGAGCACGAACTTGCTCCACTGGTCTCACTCAACAATCACCGGCTAGCCAGCCAGTATTGAACGCGACCCCCAGGTGTCGGCCGAGGAGGAACGCGGTCCCCGTGGCCCTGGACCGGCCGGAATGGCTGGGTCGGTCGCTCACGCGGTGGACGCTGCGTGCGGATCTCCGTGCTGCCGTGCCCGTGCCCGTGCGTGTTCGACGAGATTCAGATGGCCGTGCGTGATACTGATAGCAGTAACATGTTGTCACGGACCGAGATACTACTACCAGACACGAGTTGAGTTCATACGTCACCGGTCACGAGATTGGGTGACTCATTTGCAGACAGCATCGCCCCGTCGGTGCTCCTCCAGATCTCGCTTCACTCCACCCCTGAACCAATCATCCATCCATCCATACAGTCAGACGCCTGCACAAGCGGGGCTCACGTTCCACATACTACTAGTCAGCGATCTCTCCGTCCTTCACGGGAAGAAAAGAGGATTAGCAGCAGCGAGTGAAAGGCCACGACGAGCTAATTAGGGAGGGATTACTGGGAGGAAGAAAGCCGCCACGGCAGGACAACACAACACAACACGACCCATGTTGCCAGCCACTCCTTCCGCGGACTGTTTCTTTCTTCATCCCCATCGGTCTATCCTTCACACGCCAAGCGTACAACTCGAGATTAATTAACTGTCGCACGAGTTAATTACTACTGCTGCTGCTGTTGCTTAGCTTAGCCTACTATATTACGCGCGGCGTCCCCTGCTCCCTGCTCCCTGCTCTGCTCACTCTCCCTCCCCCCAACACGACTCTACTCTACCCTACCCAGAGAGAGAGAGAGAAAGGAGAGGAGCGGCACCGCCGCACAGCTTCCGAGGGAGGAGACCGGCCATGGAGGGCGGCGCCGGCAAGATGGGCTACGGCGGCGGCCACCACCACCACGACACGGCCAAGCTGCTCAAGGCGGTCAGCCGCACGGTGGAGCCCCGGAACTTCGGCATCGGCCTCGTCGCCGGATTCCTCCTCGTCACCTGCGCATACTTCTCCACCGCCAAGTTCGACGCCATCCACATCGCGCTCAGTAAGCAAGCATCCTTCCTCCCGGCTGCTGCATTTGCTTCTCCCCCCTTCCTTCTCGCACCTCTAATTGATCTCGATGTACTTATGCGTGGATGCAGTCAGCCCCGACGTCAGGAATGCGGCCGCCAGGATTGGCGCGCCGGTGACCGCCGCCGCCGCCCTAGGCTCCAGGCAGCCATCAGGTACTACTTAGCTCATCCGCCCGTCACCGGCACCGACATTTCTAGCTACAGCATACAGTCGTCGTCCTCGTCGTTGACTGACAGCCTGTCTCTTCGTCCTCCTCAATTCCAGGTTCAGATTTCGGGGCGCCCGACCTGGACGACGCATTGTCCAAGCTGGGCAGCAAGGCGGAGGTGCTGGACAAAGACGACGCCGGCGGCAAGAATCTCCCCTCTTCAGACACGGAGACAGGTGAAGAAGCAAACGAGCCATGCCTCCAGCCGCCGCTCTTGCTCCTTCTACTGGCTCGCACGCAACGTCCAGGCAATCCGACGATAAAGCTTTGCTGTATTCTTAATTTTTTTCTGCTCCCCTTTCTTTCCGCTTTAGATTCGGGTCAAAGTGCGTCGCTCGGGAACACCAGGAAAGACGGCACCATCGCCAGGGACGACAAGGAAGCGACGGTGGAAGGCGGCAAGGATGAGGTTCTCCCCGTCAACGACGGCGACTCGGCTGCCGCCGCCGCCGGCGGAGCCGCTCTTCTCCCTCCTTTGTCGTCCGAGGAACCCGCAAACATCACGCAACAACAAGGTGAGGAATCCAATCAATAGGACAACCCCTTTGACTAGATTCTACTTTTCCTCTGTTTTTTACTACGGAGAGGGGAAATGCAGGATTTTTAATAACAGAGCTTTGTTGGTCAGGTGTTCTTCAGGATGAGGGGCTGCAAGTCCCCGATGCTATTGCCAATTCTGCCAACAAGAGCAGCAACAACAATGGCAGCTCGACGTCGGTGGTTCACTCCGACCCTGCTATGCTCCCCGTTCCTCCTACTCAGCAGCAGGAGACCATGGCTCATCCTGTCCAGCAGATTCCCCCCATTCCAATGGCCAAGCACACAGGTACTCACACTCATCTACTACTAATCCCTCTTCTTCTTTCCATGGTAAAAAAAGACAGTTTTCTTTCCATTTACAGTCTTGATTATTTTGATTTCTAGACAAACTGTAGAACTAGTTTAAGCAGTTGGAAAATGTAGAAAGCATTTTGGGGAGGACACATTTTTGTTGCTCCCTTTGCGGGTTTCTTTCTCCACCCCAAACAATGTCCTTGCCGTTCTGGACCACTCCCTTTGCTTTTACCACTCTCTGTTCCTCAGCTTTCTTGAGAGGAGGGCAATGTGGCATCGTCATTCCCATCCCCATAGCTGACGGATAGCCCCGATTCATTCTAGACGTCTCCCTTCTTCGCTTTGATCATCATGCCGTCGTGGTGTAGGATGGGGTCCTACCCCAACAATGCTCCTGTCTGCGATAAAAAGATTTTCTTTGGCTGCTTACTTTTATTTCTTTCTTTCTTTCTGGACCAATCATTATATCTGATCTATCATGGCTAACTAACTGACGATCAGCAACGTGTTGAATTAAGGTCCGGAGGAGTCGGCAGTGGCGCCGCGGGAGTGGAAGCCGCTGTGTGACCTGGCGACGAACCGGCGCATCGACTGGTGCGAGCTGGACGGCGACGTGCGCGTGCACGGCGCGCAGGGCACGGTCACCCTCGTCGGCGCCGCCAAGGCCGAGGAGTGGCGCGTGAAGCCGTACCCGCGCAAGGTGGACGCCAACGCCATGCGGTTCGTGCGCGAGATCACGGTGCGGTCCACCACCGGCGCCGCCGCCGCCGCCGAAGAGGAGTGCACGGAGCGTCGCGACGTGCCGGCGCTGGTGTTCTCGGACCGCGGGTACGTGGGCAACTACTTCCACGCGTACACGGACGTGATCCTCCCCTTGTTCCTGACCGCGAAGCAGTACGGCGGGGAGGTGGTGTTCCTGGTGTCCGACTTCCAGATGTGGTGGCTGGGCAAGTTCCTCCCCGTGTTCAAGTCGCTCTCCAACTACGACCTGGTGGACCTCGCCGCCGACAACCGCACCCGCTGCTTCCCGCGCGTGCAGGTCGGCCTCACCTGCCACTCCGACTTCAGCATCGACCCGCGCCGCGCCCCCAACGCCTACTCCATGCTCGACTTCACCAAGTTCATGCGCGCCACCTACAACCTCCCGCGCGACCTCGCCGTTCCTACAGCCAACTCCCGGCCCCGGCTGCTAATCATCGCGCGGGCCAAGACGAGGCGGTTCGTGAACGCCGACGAGATCGTCCGCGTCGCGAGGAAGGTCGGGTTCGAGGTGGTGGTGTCGGAGGGCACCCACGAGATCGCGCCGTTCGCGGAGGAGGCCAACGGCTGCGACGTCATGCTGGGCGTGCACGGCGCCGGGCTGACCAACATGGTCTTCCTGCCCACGCGCGGGGTGGTCATCCAGGTGGTGCCGCTGGGCGGGCTGGAGTTCGTGGCGGGCTACTTCCGGTCGCCGTCCAGGGACATGGGGCTGGAGTACATCGAGTACCGGATCGCCCGCGAGGAGAGCACGCTGACGGACCAGTACCCGCCGGACCACCCCATCTTCACCGACCCCGACGGCGTCAAGAGCAAAGGGTGGGACTCGCTCAAGGAGGCGTATCTCGACAAGCAGGACGTCCGGCTCGACATGCGGCGGTTCCGGCCCGTGCTAAAGAAGGCCATCGCGCACATCAGAGCAAACAAGCTCCAGTGATGTTCTGTCGATCGATTGTAGACCACTTCTTTTTCTTTCATTTTTTCTTCTGCTAGTTATTATAATTATATATATGTATCTATATGCAAGTGTATGTAGCAGGTAGCAGATGAGATCGACCGGAAAACAATTGTATGAAATGGGTAGATGAGATTGTCAGAGTAGCCAAAAAAGTATAAGTTCTAGATGTTGGATGGACGTTATTTTTTCAATGGGGCACCGCCCCGTCATGGATGCAAGTTTGGCGTTTTTGCTCCTGCGCTTTTCAAGATGGCACGCACACACAATCTGTTCTGACATGAGCAAAATGGAACAGATCGCGTCCGGATCCGGTGGCTTGCGACGCCAAATTTGTCGGCTGCCGTGGTCAACTGTGGCGTCTACCACAGAAGATACTACTGCCAAACTTTGCCAAATTTAGGTTTGTTATTTTTTTGAAAGAAAATAAAAACTAAAGTTTTAGACAAATCTCTTGAATGTTAGGGCATCTCCACCGGGAGACCCAAATGGCTCACGCAAACGGTCCGGTTTTGTCTGTTTAGGTAGTGCCACGGTCACCTTTGGATCGTGGTCCGTCTGTCCGGTCAGCCGCGCCCAGCAGTGCGACCTAAACGGACAAAATCTGTATGTTTTAGAGGATGGATGGACTTTTTTTTTTCAAGATGCACGCACACACAATCTGTTATGATATGAGCAAAATGGAACAGATCTCGCGTCCGGATCCGGTGGCTTGCGACGCCAAATTGTCGTCTGCCCTGGTCAACTGTGGCGTCTACCACACAAGATACTACTCCGTACCAAACTTTGCCAAAATAGAAACTAAAATCTCAGACGAATCTCTTGAATGGTAGGGAGGCCGAGGTGTAGAGTTGATTCCCCCCCCCCCCCCCCCAAACCTAGCAGTAAATAGGCATACACTCGCATCTATGAACACACTTGTTGTCGATGAAAACATCGTTTTCTACTTAAAACTATAACGCCATCTAATTTTTCAAAAGGGGAAAAAAACCTGCCTCTACATCGATGCATATAGCCTTTATTTTCTATTCCGCCATCTATGACACACCAACGCATCAAATTTAAGATTTGAACTTTGGTGGAACAGGAGTACCGCTGTCCTTCTAACCTTCTAACCACGAATTGATACTATAGAGTTGGTTTTTTTTAACCACGGGGCATGTTAATACGTGTATTGTACCGAGATTTTTCCAGGTAAGAAAAGGGTGATGAACCTACCTGGGAAGCGGCACGAGTAGTCCGTGCCGACAAATCTGGCAGCAACATCGATCGCCGTACGCGAGTATGGGACAACGTGAGCACGTCTCGCACGTCCTAGCCCGAGAGCATCTCTCGCCTGCAAGTCTCCCATGGCGCGCGCGTAAACAATCTGCTTATTAAACTTGTCCAGAGATCGTTGATCGTTAAATGATGGTGAGTTGCCCCATCACTGAAGCTAAGTATACTTAGTAGTATGTTGTGCTACTCTTAACAGCAGAATATTTTGCTATCATTAGTAGTAGTAGTAGTATATCCACAACGTCTGAATAAGTTAAAGCTTCCTGCAACTCGGGAAAAAGGGCAAGGTCTGAATGTTAGCTGCAGCACAATTGGTGTGAGGCATTAGTTTCATCACTTGCTAATCCTGCTTATTAGTCCAAGATAGATGCCTTGGCTTCTTTGGTTATTAGCCCGGTATTGGCAGCAGACGCGCCCAGTAGGGTCAATTTGTTGGTATAGATCAATAATAATGAACATGGACAGGGACTTTGAACTGAGGACCGTTTTCCACCTTTGTGGACCAGTGGATTGCCGATGTCATCGTCATCGAGTTGGGTTACATAGTAGTACTACTGTACTTCCACTGTAACATGTAGTTTTCTGACAGATGATACTTGCTCCCTCTGTTTTAAATTACACGCACGCACTGGATAGTACTCTTTTATTTTTTATTCAAAAAAATTATAGGATTTTTAAAATACGTAGTATACATTTTATAATATCTATTTCAAAGGCTTCATATTTTTTTAATAAAATTGGGGAGTACTAGCCCACATAGCTAAGCGTGTATAGCAGTGCCATTTCCTCGTGCCGTCCTATATGTGACCACTGTGGAGAGTATTGGAGTACTAAACGTCGTTGTCTGTGTCCGCGTTAGCACGTCCGTCGATCGTCGATTGATTGACCGATGGAGATCGGATGATGATGGCACCGACACTTCCAAAACTAGGCACTCAGTCAGATTTCGTACGTTGTGATACCCATGTCGCGGTTTCCTAGCATAACAAGCTATGTACACCCTGGAGCTGGTGTTTTTTTTTTTAAACATGGCAAAAGATTTGTCCTTTTTTTAACGAGAAACGGCCCCGAAGGGTCTCGAAGCTCCTTAAATTGTCGGCAGGTACATTTTGTAAAGATGCCCGAGATGGTGTGGCTATCTTTCCTGGTGTAGAACCATTGCCTCCTAGACTCACCCGGGGACGAACCACTTAGAGGAAAAGAAGCGCCGAGCACCTCCTGTGGGGCAACAACGCCATCATCGCGCAGGATGCCCCACCACCAGCGCCACAACCAGACCAGAGAGCTTAGCAAGCACTGCCACTACCAACCGCACCTCACGGAGAAGAGAGGCCAAGCCACCGACCGAGCATCGTCGAAGAGCACTGGAGATGCCACCACACGCCACAGAGAGTCGGCGCTGACCAACGCCGACGCATAGTTCGAAGCCGAGCGCCAATAGCCACATCGCGAGCCTCCACGACCGTCTGCCGTGCCGCCCTCGCGGCCATAGTAGCCACCGCACTGCCAAGGGTCTCGGGGCCGCCGCTCCGGCGTACATCTCTGCTAGAGCGCGCGCACAGTCCAGCGTCGTCACGCTGCGCCAACCATAGCTCCTACCGCTTGAAAGGAGAGGGCCCCTGCCTCGCAAGAGGATGAAATCCCCGCTACCGCCGCCAGCCGTGCGGCTTTTGCCGTCGGCATCCTCTGGCGATGACGGGATGGGTGGAGGTGGAAGGGGAGGGATGGCTGTTTGGAATTAAGGCCTGGAGGACATGGTGAAGTGTAGTGATGGATGGGTCGATGAAAGTTGTATTAGATGATCGGTCAGAGTAGCGGAAAAGTGTACAAGTTCTTGGATGATGGATGAACGTTTTTCCCAGTAATTATTTTAGTTCTTTATTTTGTGCTTTTGTAGATAAGTTCACGCGATGATTTTCGGATCTTCTTGGATGATGATGGAAGCAAGGTTGGCATTTTTGCTCTTGCGCTTTTCAAGATGGCAATCTGTTTTGACACGAGCAAAATGGAACAGACTGTATCCCGATCCGTTGGCTTGCGACGCCACGTTTGTCGTCTCCCGTGGTCAACTGTGGCGTACCTAACTATACCAAAATTAGGTTTGTTATTATTATTATTTTGTTGTGGGAGAAAAAGAACGAAAATCAGAGACGAATCTCTTGACTGTTTGTTAGCGAGGCCGAGGCTGAGAGTTGGGTTTTGTTTAACGAGGTGTGCTTAATGTCCCCTCAAACTTAAGTTGGCATGGGACGATTTTCTTTTGATCCGTCCAAATCTATATTTAGGTCATGTATACCTCTACATCTGTATAGATGTACTCGGTCGAGGTTGGTATACTCCACGTCCTCATTGGCCGGTTCCACCTCGCGTTATCGTAATCTATGTCTTTGCATGTCACGTTTTGAAATTTTGTTGCGCTGCTATATAGCCCCCGCAGGCGTATACGTGTACAGTTAATATATGTCTAAACGGACCATATCCTGACCATCCACGGGTGTTTGTCTATACCTAATAATAAAGAACGGATTGTTTCTTCCGGTCCAACTCTTTTTTAGACGATTTTACCCTTTCACAAATTACATAATACTACTCTATGCCACCTTACCGGTTCGTTTAGCCGTGTGTTGCCACTTCCTCGCGTGCGGCCGCCGCCAGCCTCCACCTCCTGCGCTGGACCTCCATCCTCCTCACGGAGGCCACCGCCGGACTCCTCTCTCGCGTTCTCCTACCCTCCCGTGTTGTCCACTAATACCCCATTCTTAGGCTGGCTCCTCGGACCCTTCTTCAATCTCTAGATCGTTATGATCCGGCGGGTTCCACATATGTCGGCCCAATCAAGTCTCTGGCAAGTGCGCGAAAGGGACAGTTGTCCTTGGGTTGTGTCGAAGCGCAATTCACGTTTTGAGTCCATGGGGTTCACGAATAACACTTGTTTCCAAGCTATTTTACTTAGTGTTTCTTTTTGTCTGTTTGGGTTGTTCTGCTCCTGTTGCTCAAGAAGATTCTTGTACGATCCTGATTTTTCAGCTTTCTTTGTGCACTTTCTTATTGAATTCTTTTACCCCCGGTCGTCAGCGCCACTACTTGCGCGTGCTGGCCCACTTTCTCCTAGGGACAGCGGAGGAGAGTACTCGCTCGCCATCGGTGCGACAGCATAGAGGTCGTAACCTTGCCGGGACAGACTGGAAGTTGCACCCCTGTCGTCTCGTCTGCTCTCTGGCGCCAGACCGCATGGTGGTGGCCCTATACAGACGCGCTTGCTCCCGGACTGCATTTCTTCACGAGAGTAGTGTTGATGAACAAGTGCAATCGCCATGGTTGGAGAGGGGTGGAGCTGGACGGGAAAGAGCTGCTTGCTACACTACAGCAGTTTAGGGGCGCGAAGGTGAGGATTTGCGGACCATCTGGATACGGGGGTGGCCAGAGCGACGGGAAGACGGGCCTAGAGATCGGTTCCGCAGGACGGTCGCGGCATCTTGGCGCTCAAAGTCTTGGCCGTTGTCTTGAGGCTACGAGCCCCAGCACTCCCCCGGCGCGGCTGCCGGCTGCCTCTGCCCGAGATCCACGAGAAGCACTACCGGGTTCGTTGTCATCCCCGCCCACGACTCCTTGCAGCTTCCTAATCTGCTGACTGATCCATCTTTTGTCGTGCGGTGGTAAGCCCCTTCAATGGTCATGGTAAGCGCCGTCACATGACCCAAGCAGTCCAAGGGCAAGGCGGCGATGCTGCAGTTACATCACAAGTTACAGGTTGTCACAACGTTCAATTTGCGTGTGCCATATTAGATATTCACCATCAAACATTTTCTTTAAAATAAATATCCTCTAAAAAATCTCTTCTCGCGCTTGCAGTGTTCTCCAGTTCCTCTGCCTTCGAGGAGATCTAGCCCCAATATATCCATGGAATTCTTCGAGCTGGACAGCAATCCAAGGTTAGTGCTCTGAATCAGAGGTGCTTTGGTGTGTTATTGTAGGGGTGTGCGTTGCATAGCAGGAGGCTGGTCATGGTTCAGACTCCATGTATTGGTGATTGGGCTCGTGGCAGCAACTTCCCTGGTACCATGTATGTACCCATTGCCGTTGTTCGGAGAGGTGGGTCTAGAAGATATTGACCTGACTGCTGGCGGAGATCGATGCGAGCACAGTATCTGGGTAACGAAGTTGCAGCTTCAGATACACAGATAGCGAGAGGAGGGATTAGAGAATCAATAGCTTGGACAAAATAGGTAATTCAAAATTCTTTTTTGACTAGGCCCCATTCTGAAAAGGACATTAGTTATTCGTGATGCTTAATCTCTTAAGAATAAAACATGAATTCAGGCTATTGTAGTTTGTTTGGCTCAATTAGAATAGGTACAATTACTAGAAACTAAAATTCTAGACAGTTTAGCTTTATGTGCTATCTCATTGCCTTTATGTAGAATTACTTCTACTGACAAAATTGAAAAATAATTGCTGGGTATCGATGTGTTTTGGTTATATCAGAGGCAAGTGTATCAATTCAATATAACCCACAATGCAATACAAGACGACTGAAAGTGCTTTGTAGTTCCGAGTAAAGGTCATATAAAATTAGGATCTCGTGCAATTTTTGCATTGGTAGTATGGCAGCACATCAAATTTTCCAATCTAAAAAACCTGTGCATATTTTCAGAAAACGAAAACAAGACTAGAGTGGATAAAGTAAATTTGTAAAGTCCGCGCCGGAGCCACCCCAGCTTGTAGGCGTCAGCGCAACCAGGCATTGACGAGCAACAACCCGAAACCCACGAGAGATAGTCTCATCCCATTGTCATGTTGGCTTCTTGGTGCCTTATTTTTTATCTCCAGATGCATCCAGCAAACTCAGAATAATGCAGAACCATATTTGCCTGACATTAGGTAATGCTTGGCGTTACATCTGCTAGCATTATCAATTTGTAATGTTCCCGAGTTTGATGTAGCATTGTGACCATTTCCTCTTCTTTTTTTCTATGATAAATTGCAAATATGTTTATTGAACCGGTCAACTTCGGTTTCAGGATGCTCATCTGTTTAAGAGTAGGTAAAGATTTCTTGGACTGATATTCACATATTTTGCTAAAAAATGATCAATTCATTGCTGAGTGGTGATGAAATTATTAGTTTGTGCAGATTGTCTTGGTGCACTAGGTGCAGCTGATCCTGCTAATCTGAAGATGATTTTCTGTGAGTACTTTAATATTGAATGTTCAGATAATCGTATATTTGAGTTGATCCACAAGCAACTTCCAAGGATATTCATAGCTGCTTCTGGTACTACAGTACAAGATTCTACTGCCTTGGCTACTCTACTAAAATTGGTTGGTTGAAATCTAAATCTCAATGTCACTCTGCTCCATTATTCATCATGTATAATTCATTATGAAGCCCACTTAAATTGGTTTGACATCCGGTATATTACGAAGAAAAGCCATGAATATAGGATTCGGGGAATTTCTAGGTCACGAGATAAGAGAAACTTAGTTTTCCTATCAACGATTTTTCAAACCAAAGGGAGTTGTTCAAATAAGTAGGTATGTACTTATAGTAGATCCCTATTCAAATTGTTCTTTTATTTTTATATTTTCTAGAAATCTTCTGTCTAATGTTGGTTTCAATAAAAATTTAGGTCCCCCTTAAATTTGGGCGGCCCTCACGTCCAGCTCGACGAGATAAGTATTTAAGTTTTGAACAATCCTTTTGATTGGTACAGTTCAATGAAAGATGTGGCGTGTATCCCGTTACAACGCACGGGCGTTTTTCCTAGTAAAAAAAAAAGAGTGGAAGGTGCACGGAACCAAAAGTGTGTTGAACCACGGCTGAGCACGTTAATCTTTTTTCCCCTGCGAGGCTGGGCATGTTAAACTGTATTCTACCGAGATTTTTCCAGGTAAAGAAAAAGGTGATGAATGAACCTACCTGGGAAGCGGCACGAGTAGTCCGTGCCGACAAATCTGGCAGCAACATCGATCGCTGTAGGCGAGTATGGGACAACGTGAGCACGTGTCGCACGACCCCGCCCGAGAGCATCTCTCGCCTGCAAGGCTCAAGGCCATAAACAATATCAGCATCTGCTTATTATACTTGTCCAAAGATCATTGGTTAAACAAGCTTAAATGATGGTTAGTTACCCCATCACTGAAGCATACTTAGCATGTCGTGCTACTCTTAACAGCAGAATATTTTGTCTATCATTAGTAGTAGTAGTATAACCAAAACGTCTGAATAAGTTAAGGCCAATTTGCAAGGTCTGAATGTTAGTTGCGCCCAGAAGGGTCAATTTGTTGGTACAGATGAATAATGAACATGGACAGGGACCTTGAACTGAGGACCATTTTCCACCTTTGTGGACCAGTGGATTGCCGATATCATGGTCATCGAGTTGTGTTACATAGTAGTGTACTTCCACGGTAGCATACTCCCTCTGTTAAAAAATATAAGACGTTTTAAGTTTGAGAATCGAATATATCTAGATCTTTTTTGGTATATAGGTTCGTCGAGATTCTGAGTGAACCTATACACCAAAAACGTCTAGATACTTTCATTTTACAAAGCTAAAATGTCTTAAATTTCTGAACGGAGGGAATACTATAGTTTTCTGACAGATGTAATTAGTTAGCACAGTGTATTAGCGGTGGCATTTCCTCATGCCGTCCTCTACGTGGCCACTGTCGAGAGTATTAAACATCGTTGTCTGTGTCCGCGTTAGCACGTCCATTGATGCAGTATCGGTCGATCGTCGATTGATTGACTGATGGAGATCGGACGATGATGGAGCCAGGGACCGATCGCACCGACAGTTCCAAAACTAGGCACTCGGTCAGATTTCGTACGGTGTGATACCCATGTCGTGGTTTCGTAGCATAACAAGGGCCCTTTGACAAAGAGGCCCTTTGACGTCTATTGCACAAGAAAACCAAACATTTGAAGAAAAGACCTCCAACTTTGCATAAAGGACCTATGGCTAAAACAAGAAAAGCAATTAGGCCCTAATCGTACTCCTCTGTCGTTCGCTGGTGACCACAAGGCAGCGACGACCGCACCGAGGCTAGAGATGGAGTTGCTCTCTTTCCCGGCGTAGAACCATTGCCTCCTAGACTCCCCCAGGGACGAACCAGTTGGAGGAAAAGAGGCGTCGAGCACCTCCTGCGGGGCAACAACGCCATCATCGCGCAGGATTCCCCCAGCACCGCCACAACCAGATCAGAGAGCTTAGCGAGCACTGCCTCTACCAACCGCACCTCGCGGAGAAGAGAGCCAAGCCGCTACAGCCTGCCCCGGGCCGAGCACCGTCGAAGAGCACCGCGAATGACGCCACACACCACAGAGAGAGGGCGCTAACCAACGCCGACGCAGAGCTCCAAGACGAGCGCCTATAGCCACAGCGCGAGCCTCCACGACCGCCTTCCGCGTCGCCCTCGCGGCCATAGTAGTCGCCACACTACCAAGGGTCCCCGGGTCGCCACCCTGATGACCCACAAGTATAGGGGGTGTATCGCAGTATTTTCGAGGCAAGTGAAACCTAATTTATTGATTCGACACAAGGGGAGCCAAATAATATTTATAAGCCTTAACAACTGAGTTGTCAATTCAGCTGCACCTGAAAACAATCTTGCTCACAACACTTTATCAGTAGCAAAAGTTTTGTAGTAGGAATAGTAAAGTAGAAGCAGTAGTAACAATAGCAGTAAACAGTAGGACTCGAGTGCGGTAGGCATAGGGATGGATGGACGGGCGTTGTATGGACAAGACAATTCACATAGCAACCAGAACATAGGGCAATTGCAGATAAATAAGATAAAGCAACTAAGTACTAGATAATCCTAGGCATGTGTTCCATATATAGTCATACGTGCTCGCAATGAGAACTTGCACAACATCTTTTGTCCTGCCAGCCCGTTTGCAGCGGGGCCTCAAGGGAACTACTGGCAATTAAGGTGCTCCTTTTAATAGAGCACCGTAGCAAAGCATTAATACTCCGTGAACACATGTGATCCTCACATCAAAGCCATTCCCTCCGGTTATCCCGATTTTTGTCACTTCGGGGCCATTGGTTCCGGACAACAACGTGTATATACAAATTGCAGATAAGACCATAAACAATACTATCATAATGAATCAATAACATGTTCAGATCTGAAATCATTGCACTCGGGCCCTAGTGACAAACATTAAGCATAACAAGTCGCAACAAAGTCATAAAGCACTAATAGAAGATATTAGGCACCATGCCCTAACAATCTGATGCCATTACATGAACGATCTCATCTAATCCCTACCATCCCCATAGCCTATAGCGGGGGATTACTCACTCATAGATGGGGAAACATGGATGGTCGATGGAGAAGCGATGGTGATGATGATGGCGATGATCTCCTCCAATTCCCCGTCCTGGTAGGGTGCCAGAACGGAGTTTCTGGTGCTGTTTCGTGGAATCTGGTGGTGGCGGCGGAGCAGAACTCCTTCTAGAAAAACGTCGAACCCCCAAGAGTTTTTAGGTCAGAAGGCAACTTATAGGCGAAGAGGGAGACCGAGGGGCAGTCTGGGGCGGCCAGACCACCTCCTGGCGTGGCCTAGGCTTGCCCGCGCAGCCAGGTGGTGTGACCTGGGCCCAGCCCCCTCCTTCTCGTATTCTGGCTCCGGGAGTCTTCTCGTGAAATAGGATTTTCGGCATATTTTCCGGGATTTTTCCTGATAGTTGATTTTCCGCACAAAAAGTAGACACCAAGGCAATTCTGCTGAAAATAGCGCCTGTCCGCGTTAGTTGCATCCAAATCACACAAGTTTAGAGGAGAAACAATAGCAAAAGTGTTCGGGAAAGTAGATACGTTTTGGACATATCAACTCCCCCAAGCTTAGCTTATTGCTTGTCCTCAAGCAATTCAGTTGAAAACTGAGTGCGATAAAAAAACTTTCACGAACACATTTGCTTCATATGGTGTATATATTCTCAGCAATATGATCAACTACTTAGACAGTTCATAATAAGAAGTATGCAACTAAGTTTACTTAATAGGCATTGCAAGCTATGAAGAGATTCCAACTCAAAAATAATAAGTAGCATGAAACATAAACATAAGCAACATTGCAATGCTCATAACAAGGTATGATAGAGTGGTATCTCGCTTGCCTTTGATTGTGAATGCCAAGGCACCTCTGAAGTTCAGGTGAAGACTAGAAGTAAAGATGTCAAAGATACAAGCATCAAAGTCATAACACAAATAGTCAAGTAATGGGACAAGCACAAAGAATGACAACTATGCTCTCAAGAAGGTGTTCAAAGAATATTGTAGACTCAACAAGTAAAAGAAAAGGTTTTGAATAGTTTGAAAGGCTTCCAAATGCTGAAAGTATGGTACTCATTAGTTTTGAGCTCTCATTGCCCCTATCATAAGCATCTTTAAATGGTTAAGGTTAAAGTGACACAACTAAGAGGATATGCTTGACAAGTTATAAATCGAAGTCTCATGCCCCTTACTTACGAAGACCGATCCTCATGCTACTCAACTTCAGTCACAAGTAAGCTCTTGTCATTGTAAGTATATACGTATCATAGAGAATCGCCAACGGGGTACCCCTTGAACATGACACAGGAGCTATCCCATAATCAAAATGACACGGCAAGCAGACAATGAGCATCTCAGCGATCTTTTTATTTACTATGTGCATAGATTTTTTATTGAGGATGCTTCATAGAATGCTCATTATGGTTATGCTGCAAGTTTCCACCATGATTAGGCATGGCTTAGGCAAGCGGCCAGTGCTTTCTAACATACATACAAACTCCATGATCTTACAAGTTCCACTTTTATTTCACACCGCCGGGATGCATAAGCAAAAGAACATGATATCAACGAGGTACTAAGTACCCATGAAATGTTGAAAATGTTCCCCATGAAACATGGTTCTGCTAACTTCAACTTATAAAGCGCAAGCATATACGCAACAAAGAAGGACACAATGGTTCAGGTTTATTAAATGCAAGAAAATAAAGTGTGCCATCAAGTTTGTGAGAGCTTTACTAACTAACTTTCTCATAACAAGCAAACATTTTATTCGGAAGAAAACAAGGCATATTGAATATGCGCGGAAGTAGCAAATGATGCTAATAGGTAGGTATGGTGGACACTTTGGAAATAATTGGTTAAGGGAGTTGGAAACTTGCGTAAAACATACTCAGTGTAAGTGAAGGCTAGCAATAGTAAGGGAGCGACAAACGAGAGAGCAATAGCTGTCATAATCATGCTTGCAACAAAACAGGACTAATCATGGCATGAAAGTGATTCAAGATCCTCAAGGCAAAATAATTCATCAAGGCTTAACTGATTATTACAGTCATGTGCATGCGTAAGCATGTGCCAAGTCAATTCAAATGAAACATTCAGAGGAGGATATCGTGGTGTCATACCAATTTATGAATAGAGCAATGCAAGCAAACATTCATAAGACATGCTACAAACTATTAGCGAGCTGGAGCTAATCATAAGAAACCAAGAACTACTAAGCATCCGAAGATAACATACACCCTACATGAACGGACTAAGCATGCCCACAGTGATGAGTATATGTACAAAAATGAAAACAAATAGAGTTCGTTACCAGCCTCTTACCACGCCTCAAGTTGTCATTAATCCTCATTATTGCTCTTCACTTGTGTGGCTTGAATAATAATATAAAACCAAAATCCACTGAGGACTGCTGAACCCAGTAGCAAACTCACAAAAACAAAGAAGAACGACAAATATTTTTGTTGTTTTCGATTTTTAAAACAAGAACCAAAAGGAAAAACAAGCAACGCAAAATCTTTTTGGTTTTTTTTCGAATAGTTCAAACAAATAAAAAAGGGAGAAACAAACCAAGGCAAAAAGAAGAAGCAAACCAAAGAGAAACAACAGAAATATTTTTTGTCTTTTTTGTGTTTTAGAAAGCAAAAGCAAAGAAAGAAAGAAAACTAAAAAGAGAACAAAACATGAATATACAAAGTACCGACGCAACATGATAATGAGATGAGTGCGGTGTCGGCGTACCTCCCCCCAAGCTTAGGCTTTTGGCCTAAGTGGGTATCAATCCAGATACGGGTAAGGGTTCCAAGCAGGAGGATCATGATAAGAATGGTCGTAGTTGGGCCCGTGGGAAGAAGAAGAAGCTCCCCAATCATAAGCAGGCTGCTGATATGAAGACTCTCCCTCATTCGAGGGCTGAACCGAATCATCCGTGACCTCCCTTCTAGTGTCTTGCTCCTGTTGAGAGAGCTCTCCCAAGTACGTGTCAATATCCTCCTCAGTGAGGGACCATCCTTCCCTGTTATCAAGATTAAACAAAACAGGTGCATGCAAAAGAACAACACGCTCGGACTTGCTCTTTCTCCAACTAGCCTTGAGAAAGGTTATTTCATAAGATAACTCATTCAAACTAGCCCACGAGGAAACAAATTTATGTTGTATCATGGAATTAAAATCAAGCCTTTCTATGGGAAACTGTAGGTCTAGATGATGAGGCACTAAACCATGCAATGCTAGTAGACGAGAAGCAATGAGGCCTCCACAAATTCCACCTTTCTCACGGTTAGCAGTAAGACGGAAAGCTATCAAAGCACCTAAGTTGTAAGACCTATCTCATTTAAGAGCAGCAGAGATAAATGCTAGATCATATGAAGATAACTTATTGGCAGTTTTCCTAGCAAGAACACACTTGGCAACAAAGTAGGCAAAGTAATGAATGGAGGGAAGGTGAATGTTACGGATTTTCCCATTCTCCTTCGAGAAGCTGCTCCCTTAGCAAATTTCTGCGTATAAATCCATGAGTGGTTCAGGTCGCTCCTTAATCCTTCTACATGATCCCCATTGAGGTACCTTAATAGTTGCACAAAAGTCATCGAGAAAAAGGTCGACAGCAATATTGTAAATTTTGTAGTGGACCATGGGGTTAGGCAAAGAATAACTAAATTGAAAGTCCTGCACCACAGACATGGTTAGCTTCACAAATTGACAAGGCTCATCTTCCAAAAAATGCTCTAACCCTGCATTGGAAACCAAAGTATGGAAATCTTGGAGAATTCCTGCAGCTCTCATGAACTCAGAGCATGGATAAATGGAAGGGAAAACTTCCTCCTCCCGGTGGACCTTCATGACCTCAGGCACCCATAGTTCATGTTGGTTTAGTTGATGCTCATTCATCTTCTATTCTGAAATTTAAACACATATTAAACAAATGATTGCAAAGTAAATATAATGAAGGATTCTACTCATAGGGACTTGTAAGAGGCCTAAACATGCATCAAAACTATATCTCTAAGCATCAAACAAGCTTACAAGCTCTCATAACCTGTCACCTACATCAATAAAATACTCAATATATAATCCACTAAACACAAATCTACTTGGACAAGGGGAGGAGTCACATACCAAGAGCAATTGCTCCAAATTTCAGCAAGAAATATGGGCTGAGCAAGGAGATCGAAAAAATCAAGAGCAAGCATAGCAAGAATGCGATTTTGAGCAATGAACTGGAGCTTGCTCGGGAAAGAGAAGAAAGTGACAGGTGAGAGAGTTAGTGGGGGGCCAGGGTGGCCCATACTAGGGCATGGCGCCACCCAGGGCAGGCCGCGCCACCAGGCGGTGTGCCTGCCTGGTGGGTCCCCTTGGTACCTCCTAGGCATTCCTCTGCCCCTTTTTTCACGTAAAAATGTAATATGAATTTTCTGAAATTTTTCGAGACACTTTATTTTTGGGCAATTTTCAGGTATAAAAGAATGATTTTCTCATAGACAGATTTTTTTTGAAATGATGCAATACAAAACAAAGCAAAAGCTACAGAAGTTCTAAGACACTCTAACAGGCAAGCAACTAACAACAAAAAGAAAACTAAACGAAAGCAAAAACTAAAATGGATAGAATAGAAGTACACAGAAATAATCATAATGAAAACATTGTTTTGTTCAATGAAATCCTTTTGTTAACAAGGTTGATGTGGCATCCCGCTAAAACCACTACTAGAAAATCACTGTGTTTTTGTGCATTGCATCATCATGACCGCATGCTCATGTCATCATGCCACATTGCATTTGAGCATCGTCATCATCATGCATGGTTTTGCCTAAAACTATTTTCCAAAAGCCTATCTTTGTTTTCTAAATACCCCTCTCTATTTCAAACATAAAACCCTCGGTCTGTCCGGATCATTTATTTGTCTAAACTATTTTTACAAAAGAATATTTCAAAATAAATAAAAGAAAAACTATTTTATAAAGTGTTTTACCGGGAAGGCAGCAGGACCCGTAGGCCAGACCACCTACTACCCGGGCAGGCCTGGCCCAGTCTAGACCAACCAAACCCTAGACTAAATCTACCCTAACCCAACCACCTGCCACTTCCACACCCCACCAGCACCCACCGCCGTCACGCTCACCAACACGTCCCGCCCGCTTAGCTGGCCCCACCCAGCCGCAGACACGCAAAAACGTGAGGCGAGCACCAGCCCCTCAACCCCCACGCACAACCCCCGCGCGCAGCACACCACCCTGACAGCCTCGGGATCCCCGCCCCGGGCCCCACCTCCCATCTCCCTGTCGCCACCTGGTCCCGCATGCGAGTGCGGCACACCCCACACACCACAGCCCGCACGCCACACAACTCACGCCTCCCTCCCCCTGGGCCCGCCCGGGCGCGTCGCCCACCAACCCATCTTCCCTCGCCGCGCCCTCTCCCTCTTCTCCCGGCCGCAATCCCCGCCGCCACCACCGCGTCCTCCCTTCTGCATCGCCTCCGCCCGCTCCCCGCAGCACCTCCCTTCCGCCTTCCACCGCTGCCGCCAGAGAGCAAGCCGCCACAGCGCGCCTGGTCCGCCGCTCCTCGCCTCGACGCCGCCACCATCCTCTCCCACCAGCGAGCACCGCCGTCTCCCACCTGCGCCTTCCCTTCCGCCCCGCCGGAGCCGCCTGGCAGAGCGACCCCGCGCCCTTCCGCGGCCCTCCTTCGACCGGTCTCCACCCTTGCCGACTCCCCTTCCTCTGCTCGCCGATCGGCCTCGCGCTACCTCTATAACCGCCTCTTGCTTCCCCGCTGCCGAGCCTCGTCACCGAGCACTGCCACCGCCGTCGTCGGCCCGTCTCCGTCGTCTCTCCTCAAGGCCTCCTGCGCCTCCTCCTCTCCGTCGTCGCCCTAGACCTCCACCCCATCGGGCTTTGCCGCCACGCTCGCGTCTTCCACCCCGAGGCAGCGCCGGCCACTACCTCGCCCCGTGGCCCCAACCTCGCGCCTGGCCGCCTCCAACGCCTTGACCTCGCCGGCCAGCACGTCGACCGGCTTCGCCTCCAGCTCGGCCTCAAGCCCATCTACTCTCCTCCCCGAGCGCATCCCTGTCGCTGCACCTCCTCGATGCCGAGCTCGCAACACCGCGGGTCACCGGGCCGCTCCACGCTGGCCTCCGCCTCGAGCACCGATGCACGCCTCGTCGCCCCAACCAAGCTCCGCCACCACGACCACCCCTGCAGCGCGGTCGCACGCCTCCTATGTCCCAGCAGCGGCAGACACCTCCCCGACGCGCGGTCTGCCTCCTTGATGGCGTCGACGCCTCTGTCTCGCCATGTTATGCTCCGGGCCCCATCTCCAGTAAGCCATGCGTCTGCACTAATAGCCTCAGCTCCTCGTCTCGGGTGTACGCGTATATGTAGCTTTCTGTCCTCGTGTTTGAAGATGTTTGCACGGTGTGGCGATGATGACTGTGAAGATGGATTGGTGGTGACGTTGCTATGCTAGTGCTCCGATACAAGACCAGAAGATGGATAGTACCCTCCCCAAGTTCGACCGATGCCAAGATCCCCAGCGGACAAGATCGTCACCAAGACCGAACCATGTCGAGATCTGAAGACCGAACCCTGGCGCGCCAAGTTCTTCGACCCCGAAGACCGATCCATCGGAACGCCAAGACCGACCCGATTCGAGGAACCGACAAGATCTTCACGGAGCGTCGAGACCCCCGGACCCGGAGAACCCCTGCACACCAAGATCTACTGGCTCCGAACCCAAGACCGACAACGCCACCCGAGAACTCCGAGAAGGACACCAAGTACTTCGTCTCGGAAGCCTGCAAGGACTTCGGCATGGCCAAGATCTACTCGTTGAACCGATCACCGCAAACCAAGTCCGGTACCGGCAAATGAAGTCGGAACCGCCAAGTTCTTCATCCCGGACGCCATGATCGTTGACATGACCTGAAGACCGCGGATGCGACAAGATCTACCTCTCGTTGTCTGAAGATCGATCCCGCCAAGTCCAAACACGATCCCGTCGAACCGAACCCCAGATCCGGACCCTGAGACCCGACCCCGAACCCCGGGAACCCAAGATCTTCCAAACCCAGATGTTTGACCCTAAGCCTCTATTTTTATAATATGACATTATCAACTGTCGCATATTAAATTGTTCATGCATGCATACATGTCTATGGGTTTGGTGGGGCATTATGTCGTTTCACTCATAATTAAATATGGAGTCTATATGCGGGCTATTCTAGTCTTATTTCGGACTCCATTTAAATTTGTGTAGCGAACCGATGCCCTGCTTCGCCTGTTAATTCAACATTTAAATTGCGGGGTAGCTAAATAACTTGAACCTTCTAATTAATTGTCGGGACCCCGGTTCCACTTAATATTGCCTAATTGCACCACATCTGTGCCATGCCATGCATCATGTCATAAGCATGCCGGATCTTCTGCCGTAGTATTAAATATTGCATCTGGTGTTTCTTCTAGTGTTTGCTTCTTCGTGGATTAGGCCGATGAGTTGATGCGAGTACCGACAAGTTCTCTGGATATGAACCTTCGGCAGTGTTTCCCAGGCGAGCATCTCTTCCCCTTCTACCTATTTTGCATTTATAGTCTTTACTTCCTCTTGTTGATCTATTGCTATCCGTGTCGCGATGCTTTAGTTTCCGTACACCAGTTATATCCCGTGCAGCCTATATATTGCCTTGGACACCTCCTATTACCTGTGTTTGGTAGATAGCTGGCCTTGCGAGTCGTAGTTGCTTGCTCAGGTACGATCTCGTGTTGTCAGGTACCACAGTTATTGGAATGCTGACAGATGTTTATGGTGGAGATGATCATGACTTTAAATACAACTATTAAAATGCTAGATATAACTAATATAGAGGCATCGGTGGGCAATAGATGTTATTTGGTTCTTCCACGCTCACTTGCGTCCCGTAGGACCCCGAGTACTTGATACATGTTCCTTGACTATTCGCACTATCCACATCCGGGAGGCCTTATGGACCCTCCCCCTGAGCCAGAGCTTGATTCATTTCTATTTATTGGGGCCACAAAGTAGTTTGGGGCTTTATTACTATCCTGTACTTATGCCATGCTTTACTGCTTTATTTAAGATTGTGCGTGGAGCACCTGTACTGTTTTGGATCGCGCTGCCATGCAGTATCGACAAGCCCACCACACTTCCGGTTCCCATACATACCGCCGTCAAACCCCGGGTCCGTTCGAGCCGCCAACTTCGCTATGGTAGCTTAGTGGGGTGGCCCCCTGAAATATTTTATGAATCCTGTGATCGCTTTGTCGTGAAAGCCTCGTTGGGTTGTGAGTTGGTTTTTTCGAGGTTGATCGAGTGTGTGTTGCTATTTGTGCACCCCTGCAGGGTAAATCTTTCTGAAAGCCGTGTCCGCGGTTATGGACGACTTGGAGCACAATATCTTGATCATAGACAAGCATAACTAAAGTAGTGCTATAAATTTGACTTAATATGTGACTAGTAATCAGCTCAAGTATAATGGAATGAATAATAAAAATGCCAACAGCTGGTGGACCTAGGTTGTTTTGTTATACCTGCCTAATAAGTATTGCAACTCCAATGGAATGTGATAAAAGTGCCAACAACTGCTGGGTTTTGGGATTCCTCAGGACAATTATATCTGACTAGTAAATGTTCCAACTACAACGGAATGGTAATTAAAACTGCCCACTACTCATACTTGAGGATGACTCATGCTATCTATATCTGACTAGTAAGTGCTTCAACTATAATGGAATGAATAAAACTGCCAACTGTGTGAGTTCCTTGGTCCGACTTCCTCGTTGGTCTCGAGGGGGAAATACCAGGATGGGTTTGTTTGGTGTTAGCTTCAGGTTGGATCCGAATAGGTCTTCCTTACCCCTCTCTGATAACCGCCAGTTGTACCGAGTCTCTATAGGTTGTTTAGTGCCGCTGCGCTGCCGCTTCAGCCCACCATACCTATGTAGGCGAGAGCCGCCGAATTCTAGCCTCGCCGTGTACTAGCCTCAGTACTGACACTCCTCTTTTTCCTTTGCCCTTTGTTGGCACCCCTTTTGTTTTAGCAGGTTTGAGATCGATGTCGTTAGCAGGGTTACCCTTTCGGCTTGGCCTGGGCAGGGTTATGGACGCCATTGGTTATTCTTCAGGGCCCTTAGCCCCATTTGCATCTTGTCCGTAGTCGGACGCTGTATCATTTTCAAGGTGATTTGGATCTTTGTATTGTATATCTGTATTCTTGACTCTTGGAGTCCTGTTGTATATATATATATATATATGTTCTGTGGGTCCTATTGAGGACTGTTGTGTAACGGTATTAATTCGTTTTCCATCCACACGAAAGTGCCTGGTGGGCGTCCTTGAATCGTTTCTATGCGGGTTTGGCGGAAATGGCTAAAACTTGCATAGGGCCGATTCGAGGGTGTTACAGAGTGGTATCAGAGCTCAGCAGCCATGATACCCACAAGTCCAGCCTGTAGGATAACCTAGCTAACGGCCGAAGTAGAGTGTCAAACTATTTTGCAAAATCGGTTGGATAGATCTGATTAGGTCTGATTTTACTCCTTACCCCTCTTCTGTTCTCCTCTTACCTCTGCGTGTTTTAAATCTGCTCTCTTACCTTTCTTCAAGTCCAGGATTTCTCGTGGTTGGGTTCCGTCGTACCTTCAGGGTGTCGCTTCCTCCTTTGGTAGCAGTGCTTCTACATCCGGTTTTCATGCTATCTGAGGAATCCGTCTTCTGTTAGACTTCTCTTTGTTCCTTGTTTGTGCCTTCCGGTGTTTTCCAACACACCGACATCAGTTACGCTAGATCCGATGAAGAGCTTGCATCACTCCTTAGTTCTGAACCTCGATTGTCGAGATCTTCAGTCTGATTCCGAGAAGGGTTGCACGCTTTTCTACCGGTTGTGCGGAGTAATAGTTTGGGTGCGTGATGGATTGGACCCCATGCCGACTACTCACTCTATTTGCTCGGGTACATTGAAGTGGATTAGAATGCATCATTTCTCTCCTTATATCGAAGTTGGAGGTGGCTTTATTTGTGGATACCTTCACCTTCGTCCTTTGTTTTCCGGAGTGTTCTCTCGACGATCATGAACAACGACCCCTTGTTGGTGGTGTCGCCGATTTCCAGATGGAGCAATAATCTTTGTTAGTGGTGTCGCGAGGATATACACGAAGCGAGAAGAGTCCGACCATCAGCCTTCTTCCCCGTACCATGAGGCGGATCTCGAGGGCGAGATCCATTGTCAGTGGTGTCGAATTGTGGCATCCCGCTAAAACCACTACTAGAAAATCGCTGTGTTTTTGTGCATTGCATCATCATGACCGCATGTCATGTCATCATGCCACATTGCATTTGAGCATCGTCATCATCATGCATGGTTTTGCCTAAAACTATTTTCCAAAAGCCTATCTTTGTTTTCTAAATACCCCCTCTCTATTTCAAACATAAAACCCTTGGTCCGTCCGGATCATTTATTTGTCTAAACTATTTTTACAAAAGAATATTTCAAAATAAATAAAAGAAAAACTATTTTATAAAGTGTTTTACTGGGGAGGCAGCCCGACCCGTAGGCCAGACCACCTACTACCCGGGCAGGCCTGGACCAGTCTAGACCAACCAAACCCTAGACTCAATCTACCCTAACCCAACCACCTGCCACTTCCACACCCCACCAGCACCCACCGCCGCCACGCTCACCAACACGTCCCGCCCCCTCACGTTGCAGGCTGACAAGCGCCACCACGCGAGACGCCTCTGCCACAGACCTGCTCGCTGCTGGCCCCACCCAGCCGCAGACACGCAAAAACGCGAGGCGAGCACCAGCCCCGCTCTCCTTCCCGCCCACAACCCCCGCGCGCAGCACACCACCCTGACAGCCTCGGGATCCCCGCCCGGGGCCCCACCTCCCATCTCCCTGTCGCCACCTGGTCCCGCACGCGAGTGTGGCACACCCCGCACACCACAGCCCGCACGCCACACAACGCACGCCTCCCTCCCCCTGGGCCCACCCGGGCGCGTCGCCCACCAACCCATCTTCCCTCGCCGCGCCCTTTCTCTCTTCTCCCGGCCGCAATCGCGTCACCGAGCCACCGCCGGCTGCAATCCCCGCCGCCACCACCACGCCCCTCTTCAGACGCTTCCGCCCGCTCCCCAGCACCTCCTTCCTTCCGCTTTCCCCACTGCAGAGCAGAGCCGCCAGGCTTGGGTCCGCCCGCTCCTCGCCTCGACGCCGCCACCATCCTCTCCCACCAGCGAGCACTGCCATCTCCCACCTGCGCCTCCTTACCCGCGCCTGCCCTTCCTCCCCGCCGGAGCCACCCGGCAGAGCGACCCCGCGCCCTTTCGCGGCCCTCCTTTGGCTAGTCTCCACCCTTGCCAACTCCCCTTCCTCTGCCTCGACCGCCTCACTGGCTACCTCTCAGAATCACGCCTCTTTGCTCCCCGCTGAGCCTCGGCCACCGAGCCATCACCGCTTGTCGTCAGCCCGACCTCCGTATGTCCTCCCGCGGCCTCCCTCCTCTCCGTCGTCGCCCTTGACGTCCACCCCATCGGGCTTCACCGCCACACCCGCGTCTTCCACCCTGAGGCAGCGCCAGCCACTACCTCGCCTCGTGGCCCCAACCTCGCGCCTGGCCGCCTCCAACGCCTCGACCTCGCCGGCCAGCACGTCGACCGGCTTCGCCTCCAGCTCGGCCTCGAGCCCATCTACTCTCCTCCCCAAGCGCATCCCTATCGCTGCACCTCCTCGATGCCGAGCTCGCAACACCGCGGGTCACCGGGCCGCTCCGCGCTGGCCTCCGCCTCGAGCACCGGTGCACGCCTCGTCGCCCCAACCAAGCTCCGCCACCACGACCACCCCTGCAGCACGGTCGCACGCTTCCTATGTCCCAGCAGCGGCAGACACCTCCCCGACGCGCGGTCTGCCTCCTTGATGGCGTCGACGCCTCTGTCTCGCCATGTTCTGCTCCGGGCCCCATCTCCAGTAAGCCACGCGTCTGCACTAATAGCCTCAGCTCCTCGTCTCGGGTGTACGCGTGTATGTAGCTTTGTGTCCTCGTGTTTGAAGATGTTTGCACGGTGTGGCGATGATGACTGTGAAGATGGATTGGTGGTGACATTGCTATGCTAGTGCTCCTATACAAGACCAGAAGATGGATAGTACCCTCCCCAAGTTCGACCGATGCCAAGATCCCCAGCGGACAAGATCGTCACCAAGACCGACCCATGTCGAGATCTGAAGATCGAACCCTGGCGCGCCAAGTTCTTCGACCCCGAAGACCGATCCATCGGAACGCCAAGACCGACCCGATTCGAGGAACTGACAAGATCTTCACGGAGCGTCGAGACCCCCGGACCCGAAGAACCCCTACACACCAAGATCTACTGGCGCCGAACCCAAGACCGACAACGCCACCCGAGAACTCCGAGAAGGACACCAAGTACTCCGTCTCGGAAGCTCGCAAGGACTTCGGCATGGCCAAGATCTACTCGTTGAACCGATCACCGCAAACCAAGTCTGGTACCGACAAATGAAGTCGGAACCGCCAAGTTCTTCATCCCGGACGCCATGACCGTCGACATGACCCGAAGACCGCGGATGTGACAAGATCTACCTCTCGTTGTCTGAAGATCGATCCATCCAAGTCCAAACACGATCTCGTCGAACCGAAACCCAGATCCGGACCCTGAGACCCGACCCCGAACCCCGGGAACCCAAGATCTTCCAAACCCAGATGTGTGACCCTAAGCCTCTATTTTTATAATATGACATTATCAACTGTCGCATATTAAATTTTTCATGCATGCATACCTGTCTGTGGGTTTGGTGGGGCATTATGTCGTTTCACTCATAATTAAATATGGAGTCTATATGCGGGCTATTCTAGTCTTATTTCGGACTCTTTTTAAATTTGTGTAGCGAACCGATGCCCTGCTTCGCCTATTAATTCAACATTTAAATTGCAGGGTAGCTAAATAACTTGAACCTTCTAATTAATTGTCGGGACCCCGGTTCCACTTAATATTGCCTAATTGCACCACATCTGTGCCATGCCATGCATCATGTCATAAGCATGCCGGATCTTTTACCATAGTATTAAATATTGCATCCGGTGTTTCTTCTAGTGTTTGCTTCTTCGCGGATTAGGACGATGAGTTGATGCGAGTACCGACAAGTTCTCCAGATATGAACCTTCGGCAGTGTTTCCCAGGCGAGCATCTCTTCCCCTTCTACCTATTTTGTATTTATAGTCTTTACTTCCTCCTGTTGATCTATTGCTATCCGTGTCATGATGCTTTAGTTTTCGTACACCAGTTATATCCCATGCAGCCTATATATTGCCTTGGACACCTCCTATTACCTGTGTTTGGTAGATAGCTAGCCTTGCGAGTCGTAGTTACTTGCTCAGGTGCGATCTCGTGTTGTCAAGTACCACAGTTGTTGGAATGCTAGCAGATGTTTATGGTGGAGATGATCATGACTTTAAATACAACTATTAAAATGCTAGATATAACTAATGCAGAGGCATAGGTGGGCAATAGATGTTATTTGGTTCTTCCACGCTCACTTGTGTCCCGTAGGACCCCGAGTACTTGATACCTGTTCCTTGACTATTCGCACTATCCACATCCGGGAGGCCTTATGGACCCCCCTAAGCCAGAGCTTGATTCATTTCTATTTCTTGGGGCCACAAAGTAGTTTGGGGCTTTATTACTATCCTGTATTTATGCCATGCTTTACTACTTTATTTAAGATTGTGCGTGGAGCACCTGTACTGTTTTGGATCGCGCCACATTTTCGCGGTATCGACAAGCCCAGTCACACTTTCGGGTTCCTAGTCGTTTACAGCCGTCGTCACAAACCCTGGGTCCGTTCCGGAGCCGGCCAACTTCGTTGCGGGTAGCTTAGTGTGGTGGCCCCCTGAAATATTTTATGAATCCTGTGATCGCTTTGTCGTGAAAGCCTCGTTGGGTTTTGAGTTGGTTTTTCCGAGGTTGATCGAGTGTGTGTTGCTATTTGTGCACCCCTGCAGGGTAAATCTTTCTGAAAGCCGTGTCCGCGGTTATGGACGACTTGGAGCACAGTATCTCGATCATAGACAAGCATAACTAAAGTAGTGCTATAAATGTGACTTAATATGTGACTAGTAATCAGCTCAAGTATAATGGAATGAATAATAAAAATGCCAACAGCTGGTGGACCTGGGTTGTTTTGTTATACCTGCCTAGTAAGTATTGCAACTCCAATGGAATGTGATAAAAGTGCCAACAACTGCTGGGTTTTGGGATTCCTCAGGACAATTATATATGACTAGTAAATGTTCCAACTACAACAGAATGGTAATTAAAACTGCCCACTACTCATACTTCAGGATGACTCATGCTATCTATATCTGACTAGTAAGTGCTTCAACTATAATGGAATGAATAAAACTGCCAACTGTGTGAGTTCCTTGGTCCGACTTCCTCGTTGGTCTCGAGGGGGAAATACCAGGATGGGTTTGTTTGGTGTTAGCTTGTGTTGGATCCGAATAGGTCTTCCTTACCCTCTCGATAACCGCCAGGTTGTACCGAAGTCTCTATAGGTTGTTTAGTTGGCCATTGCTTCACCCCACCATACCTATGTAGGCGAGAGCCGCCAATTCTAGCCTCGCTGCACTTGGCCTCGATCGACGCCCTCTTTTTCCTTTGCCCTTTGTCGGCACCCCTTTTGTTTTAGTAGGTATGAGATCGACGTCGTTAGCAGGGTTACCCTTCCGGCTTGGCCTGGGCAGGGTTATGGACGCCATTGGTTATTCTTCAGGGCTCTTAGCCCCATTTGCATCTTGTCCATAGTCAGACGCTATATCATTTTCAAGGTGATTTGGATCTTTGTATTGTATATCTGTATTCTTGACTCTTGGAGTCGTGTTGTATATATATATATATGTTCTGTGGGTCCCATCGAGGACTGTTGTGTAACGGTATTACTTTGTTTTCCACCCGCACGAAAGTGCCTGGTGGGCGTCCTTGAATCGTTTCTATGCGGGTTTGGCGGAAAGGGCTAAAACTTGCATAGGGCCGATTCGAGGGTGTTACAGTTGATCAGGTCTTGTTACCAAAACAATTCCATATGAGACAAAACTTTGTATTCCACTAATGATTATGTTACCTCAACCTTGATAGCAATGGTCCCAATCATAATAGATTCAAAATTTTCTCTTGGTATGGGACAATATATTTCTCCAACTTGAATGCCCTCAACATGTTCAATTGAATTCAAACCATAAGTCCTTTCAATCTTCTTGGGGAAATAGACAGTATGTTCCTTGTCATTAAAATTGAAAGTTACCTTTCCTTGATTACAATTAATAACAGCTCCTACAATATTAAGAAAAGGTCTCCCAAGAATAATAGACATATTATCATCTTCAGGCATTTCAAGCACAACAAAATCAGTTAATATCAAGCAATTATGAGCCACTTGAATAGGTACATCCTTACATATACCAACAGGAATAGTGGTAGATTTATCAGCCATTTGCAAAAAATATATTAGTTGGTATTAATTTTTCTAGTTGAAGCCTCTTATAGAGAGAGAAAGGCATAACACTAACTCCAGCTCCCAAATCACACAAAGCAGTTCTAACATAACTATTTTTAATAGAGCAAGGGATAGTTGGAATCCCTAGGTCTCCAAGTTTCTTTGGAACCTTACCATTAAAGGAATAATTAGCAAGCAAAGTAGAGATTTCTTCATTAGGGATCTTCCTTTTATTCGAGACAATATCCTTCATGTACTTTGAGTAAGGAGGCAATTTAATAGCATCAGTCAAAGGAATTTTCAGAAATAAAGGTTTCATCCACTCACAAAACTTATTATAGTGTTCATCTTCCTTTGACTTGTGTTTCTTATCAGGGAAAGGCAAAGGTTTTTGGACCCAAGGTTCTCTTTCACTACCATGTTTCTTAGCAAAAAAAATCTTCTTTAGTGTATTTAGTATTCTTAGTGTGGTTTTCAGGTTCTTCTTCAACTTTTTCTTCATTAGGAACCTCGTTTTCTTCATTACCACTTTCAGTTTCAGCATCAGAGATGGATATACTATTAGGATCTATAGCAGGTTCACAGGGTTCTACAACAGTTTTATGTTTCTTTTTTCCTTTTCTTATGAGTAGAGCCACTATTTTCAGCTTGTTGAGAATTGATGCACTCGACTTTCAACGTAGAGCTCGTTGGGAACCCCAAGAGGAAGGTATGATGAGCACATCAGTAAGTTTTCCCTCAGTTATGAAACCAAGGTTTAATCAAACCAGTAGGAGCAAGGAAACACCCCAAAGGTGTTACTAGCTAAGCTTTGGCAGGGCGCACTACCGGTGCTAGTAGCAACGTGGAGACCTGCACAACACAACCATAGAACTTTGTCCCCAACTTGCGATGAGGTTGTCAATCTCACCGTGTTTTGCGGAAAACAAAGGATTAAACGTATAGAATGGAAAGAAGTAATAGTTTGCAGAAAGTAAACACAAAGTAGAAAAATATTGTAGATTGTATGTAAAAGACAAGGACCAGGATCCAAAGTTCACTAGAGGTGGCTCTCCTTAGATAGATAACATGCTAGGTGAACAAATTACAGCAGGGCAATTGACAAACACCGAGAAAGCAATACATGCATATACTAATCATCTTGACTCCTTTGAGACTTGATTGGGCATTACAACATAATACATAGACCGCCATCCAACTGCATCTATGACTAATAATCCACCTTCAGGTTATCATCCGAACCCCCTCCAGTATTAAGTTGCAAGCAACAGATTATTGCTTTACGACCTGCGTTTAAAGTAAACAGTACAATTGTTCTATGAACAAAGGATCGTTGTTTTCTCCCTAGTAGCAACAACACATCTAGTACCTTAGAGATTTCTATCACTTCCTCAGAAGATTACCAGAGGAATGAACCCACTATCGAGCATAAATACTAAGTCTTGGAGTTGCTAGCATCTACTTGGCCAAGATAGCTACTAACAACGGAAAGCATGCAAGATCTCAAATAACAAAGACATGATAGAATCAATAATCAATTTGAAATAGCATCTCAATATCCGTCGGATCCCCGCAAATACAACATGTATGAATTATAAATAGATGATCTTGATCATGAACGGAGCTCACAAGATCTAAACATGAAAGCACAAAGGAGGAGAAACCAGCCATCTAGCTACTACATGCATTCGTAGTCCAAGGGTGAACTACTCACGCATCACACCAGAGGCTTGCATGGTGATGAAGAAGGCCTCCGGGGTGAATTCCCCTCTCTGGCAGGGTGCCGGGAAGGGCTTCAGACCCCTCCCGATCTAGGGATGGAGATGACGGCGGCTACAGACTCTTTCGTCCTGCCGGGATTTTTTGATCGGGTACCTAGGGTTTTCGTCCTGAGGGAAACTTATAGGCGGAAGGAGAGGCCGAGGGGGTGCTGGGGTCGGCTAGACCACCCCCTGGCACGGGCCCTCTCCGTCTCGTATTCTGGCACTTGATCCCTTCCGGAAAAATAGGCACTTTGGCTTTTGTCCCGTCCAATTCCGAGAATATTCATTTTCTGACTTTCCTGGAACCAAAAACAGCCGAAAACAGTAGCAGCCTTTGTGGCTCTTGTTAATAGGTTAGTCCAAGAAATCATATGAAAAGTACTCCAAAGTTGGAACAAAACACAAGAAAGTGGATAAAACCAAGCATGGAACAACAAAAAATATAGATACATTTGCAATGTATCAAGAGTCCTGCTCAATTCTTTTGGGGTGCCCCTTAGGATATAGAGGATCCTGAGTAGCAGCTCCACTTCTAGTTCTAATTTCATAAGCATGTTTTTCTTTAGCAGCATTAACTAGCAACTCTTTTTGCACTTTAACGAGTTGATCTATTTGAGTTTGAACCATTTGAAAGTGTTTAACAATCATTTTAACATCATTAGCGGTTCTTTCCACAATATCCTTCAACTCAACAATAGCTCTAGTGTTTTCCATTAGATGATTTTGCACCCTTTTATTAAAATTATCTTGCTTAACAATAAATATATCGAATTCTTCTAAGCATTGATCAGGAGGTTTAGAGTAAGGGATATCACCTTCATCAAAGTGCTGGAGAGAGTGTACCTCGATAGTGGATGAGTAGGGAATAGGCTTACATAATTCTTCTATAGGAGGTAAATTCTTGACATCTGCAGCTTTAATTCCCTTCTCCTTAAGACATTTCTTAGCTTCCTTCATCACTTCATCATTTAATTCAATAAATCCCCTCTTCTTTGATGTTGGAATAGGCACTGGTATAGTAGGTTCAAGTACAATTACTTCAGGTATAGCTTGTTCAGGAGGAATCCAATCTTCATAGTACTTACTTATTTTAGCCATTAATTCCTCAGCTTCCTTAGGAGTCCTATTCCTGAAAACACAATCAGCACAACTATCTAGGTATGTCCTAGATTCTTCTGTTAGTCCATTATAAAATATATCAAGAAGCTCATTCTTAGTTAATGGACTTCCAGCTTGTGTATGAATCAAAGCACAAAACCTTGCCCAAGATTCAGGCAATATCTCTTTTTCTCCCTGTTTAAAATCAAAAAGTTCCTGCAAAATAGCATGTCTAGCACTAGGAGGAAAATATTTCTGTAGGAAAGTACTAATCAAGCAATCAGGGCTATCAATAGATCCAGGAGGTAAATTACTAAACCAAGTTTTAGCTTCTCCTTTCAGTGAGAAAGGGAAAATCTTAGCAACAAAGTAACTACGCATCTTAATATCATCAGAAAACAAGCCACTCATGGTAGAAAGTTCATTCATATGTGCTACCGCACTTTCATTCTTGGTCCCACAAAAGGTTCTTTCTCAACAATAGCTATATAAGATAGATCGAGAGAGAAATCATAATCTTTATCTATAATGTTTATGGGAGAAGCAGCAAACTTAGCAATAGGAGACAATTTGGGTCTAATAGTACGCCTCTCAAGGAGACTCTTAGCAGTGCTCCTATCATGGGTGTTTTTAGATTCTTTAATAAATTCATCGGTCATCTCAACATAACCATCTTCAATATCATAACCTTCACTAGACCCAGGTGAACTAACAGGTGTAGTAGTGTCTTCATTAGGAGTTTCAGTATTTCTAGCTATGATTCTAGCAATCGTAGCATCTAGGAAAGGACCTAATGAACCACTCTTATCAAGCACAGTAGAAGCAACATCATAAGCATCAGAAGTTTCAGATTCAGCAGTAGTAGCAGTGTGTGTAGCATGTGTATGTGGTGGTGTAACGAGCTTACTTATAACAGATGGTGAATCAAGAGCAGCAAAGGTGTCCAGAACCGTACCTCTTCTTGTAGTGGATGGTAAAATAGGAAACTTGCCATCACGAGACTTACCCATGATGGATGGATAACAGCGAACAATAGAGAATCCAAGTGAACTTGATAAATAAAGCTATGCTCCCTAGCAACGGCGCCAGAAAATAGTCTTGATGACCCACAAGTATAGGGGGTGTATCACAGTATTTTCGAGGGAAGTGAAACCCAATTTATTGATTCGACACAAGGGGAGCCAAAGAATATTTATAAGCCTTAACAACTGAGTTGTCAATTCAGCTGCACCTGGAAACAATCTTGCTCACAGCAGTTTATCAGTAGCAACAGTTTTGTAGTAGGAATAGTAAAGTAGAAACGGTAGTAAAGTAAAGATAGTAGTAACAATAGCAGTAAACAATAGGATTTGAGTGCGGTAGGCATAGGGATGGATGGACGGGCGTTGCATGGACAAGACAATTCACATAGAAATCAGAATATAGGGCAATTGCAGATAAATAAGATAAAGCATCCAAGTACTAGATAATCCTAGGCACGTGTTCCATATATAGTCATACCTGATCGCAATAAGAACTTGCACAACATCTTTTGTCCTGCCAGCCCGTTTGTAGCAGGGCCTCAAGGGAACTACTGGCAATTAAGGTGCTCCTTTAATAGAGCATCGGAGCAAAGCATTAACACTCCGTGAACACATGTGATCCTCACATCAAAGCCATTCCCTCCGGTTATCCCGATTTCTGTCACTTCGGGGCCATTGGTTCCGGACAACAACGTGTGTATACAACTTGCAGATAAGACCATAAACAATACTATCATAATGAATCAATAACATGTTTAGATCTGAAATCATGGCACTCGGGCCCTAGTGACAAGCATTAAGCATAACAAGTCGCAACAAAGTCATAAAGCACTAATAGAAGATATTAGGCACCATGCCCTAACAATTTGATGCCATTACATGAACGATCTCCTCCAATCCCTACCATCCCCATAGCCTACAGCGGGGGATTACTCACTCATAGATGGGGGAAACATGGATGGTCGATGGAGAAGCGATGGTGATGATGATGGCGATGATCTCCTCCAATTCCCCGTCCCGGCAGGGTGCCAGAACGGAGTTTCTGGTGCTGTTTCGTGGAATCTGGTAGTGGCGGTGGAGTGGAACTCCTTCTGGAAAAACGTCAACCCCCCAGAGTTTTTAGTTCAGAAGGCAACTTATAGGTGAAGAGGGAGACTGGGGGCGGTTGACAGACCACCTGGCGCTGCCCGGGCTTGCCACAGCCAGTGGTGTGGCTCGTAGGGGTTCGTAGCATGGAAAACAAAAAATTTCTATCGTGATACAAACAAACAAGCCAAGATCTATCTACTAGATTGTAGCAACGAGTCGATAGAGGAACTCACCTCGAAGATTCCAAAGCGTTAACGAGCAGATTCTCGTGGGTGATGTAGTCGCATTTCTTTCCGATCTCAAGATCGCGTAGACGATCCTTCCAGCGTTCAGCAGCGCCCCATGGTCACATCGCTCTGCATTTGATTTAAGACCTTCCTCTCCTTGTTCCAAGAAAATGGAGGTTGTAGCACTCTCCTCGCGATTCCGGCAAGACAACGCGTGGTACCGGAGGTAGAGGGAGATCCCGAGGCTTCGCTTAAGCCGGTGCGAGTATGGTGGAGCTTATGAGAGAGGCTATTAGTGGTCTAGTAATTAGACACACCAATTAGAAGGCTCTAAACCAATTAGAAGGCTCTAAACCGAAACAGCTCTAAACCGGGGTCTAGGTCTAGTTTCTAGTTTAGAGGATAGGAACTTGTGTGTGTGCTAGGAGGGAGCCTTGCCCCTCCTTATATAGGTGGGAGGGCTGGCCGCCAAGGGGAGGAGAGTCCCTCCCCAACTCGGCTTGGTGGGGCGCCGGCTTGGGGAGGAGGACTCCTTCCCCAACTCGGCCTCCACCTCTTCTCCTCTTTTCCACTTTCCAAAACTTGCCGTTTGACTTTCAAACTAGCCGTTTGACTTTTCAATTTAGGATTTAAATAAACCCTTTATTTTGGACAGCGAGAACACTTAGTACATGATGCAATCATTCCAATATGTAATGACACATTCATGTACCCTCCCCCTCCCGGAGTGCCGGACATTCCGGGACCTTCTAGAATGTTCCCGATGAAAACACCGGAACCATTCCCCAACTCCGAAATGGGACTTTCCTTATATGAATCTTATTCTCCGGACCATTCCGGATCACCTCGTGATATCCCGGATCCCATCCGAGACTCCGAACAACATTCGGTCTCTTTCTCATAATACCATAACTACTCAAACAACATCGAATCCTTAAGTGTGTCTCCCTACGGTTCGTGAATTATGCGGACATGATCGAGACACTTCTCCGATCAATAACCAATAGAGGAATCTGGAAATTCATATGGCTCCCACATATTTCTACGATTACTTTGCGATCGAATGAAACACTTACATACGATACCAATTTCCCTTTGTCTCACGATATGTTACTTATCCGAGGTCATGATCGTCGGTATCTCTGTATACCTAGTTCAACCTCGTTACTGATAAGTACTCTTTTCTCGTTCCCGTGATATGTGATCCCTTGTGACCAAGTCACATGCTTGCAAGCTAATTGGATGACATTTCACCGAGAGGGCCCAGAGAATATCTATCCGTCATGTGGATGGACAAATCCCACTCTTGAACCATGTGTTTCAACCAATACTTTCCGAACACCCAATACCACCTTTATAACCACCCTGTTACGGTGTGGTGTTTGATGACATCAAAGCATCCATCCAGTAAAGGTGATATGCATGATCTCATGGTCGAAGGAATTAGGTTACTATGTATCAGAAAGCATATAGCAATTGAACTATTGAAATGACTTGATCTTTATGCTACGCTTATCTATAGGAGTATGTCCATCACATCATTCTCCTAATGATATGACCCTGTTGTTAATAACATCTCTATGTTCATGATCAGGAAACAATGATCATATATATTAACCAACAAGCTAGTTTAACAAGAGGCTTTACTAGGGACTTTTATTTTAGTTTACAAATCACACAAGTATTAATGTTTCCGGTCAATACAATTATAGCATGGTATGTAAACATTTATCATAAGTGTGAAGATATGATAATAACCACTTTATTATTGCCTCTTGGGCATATCTCCAACAGTCTCCCACTTGCACTAGAGTCAATAATCTAGTTTCAAACCTTTTGTGTATTCAACACCTATGGCTTTCCGGTGTTGTATGTACACGATTGCTAGTGGTCAATCGATCTCGGATCGACACTTCCAGTCCGTGTGTAATTGCATATCTTTGCGTCTCTACGCATCACTCATTCTCTAATGAGATGGCTTTGTATAATTTGGTCTTTCGGTGACCTTTAGTTCTTTGGGGTTAAAACATGTTGATAATATTGTCAATATATCTTCATAGTATTATCCTCAGAACTACACCTAGTTTGATAACAAACTACTTGACACAAATGCCCTCTTTGCTGCTATAATAGCAGTCATATACTTAGCCTTTTGTTGTAGTATCTGTCACAATGTCTTAACTTTGGAACTCATCCAAATCCATTATGGAACTCACTTTCCATTATATTGTGCCACCCTTAATTTAGATTGAGATAAACTTAATTTGCACTTTGTGACAAAACTAGTATCAATGTAGTACTTTTACAATGAACTAACCATCTATTTGTCACTTCTACAAATAATATACTCTTAGTTCTTCCAAAAGATCATAAGAATATCCTTACTATCGTCAATGATCATCTTATGAATCATTCGTATATGCTCATAATATTTATAGCATAGGACATATCTGGATTTGTACATATCACAAGATGATTGATATAAATACTCTTTGTGATTTCATACATCAAGTATCAATCTATACTTGAATCTTTGTTTCACTTACCAAATGTCAATACACTTGAATATATCATCAACATTGAACTCTTTCAATCCTTTCGTGCAACAAGAACCTTTCTTGTAGTTTCTATATTGAATTCATTCAATATCTCGTCTATGTACTTCGCACAACCATATTAGCGCCTATTGATGCCATATATTTGTTTTGCCTAAGTCTTTCATCGGGATGAAATTCTTAATATGTGTTAATAAAAGATACATTATTTCCAATCAACAATATGTCTTCCACATAATGTATTAGAAACATGTCTTAGCGCTCCCACTTAATTTCTTGCAAATGCAAGCATCTTCATTGTCTCCGATGAAATTAAACTCTTTTAACAGTTTCATCATAGTGAAGATTCCAACTCCTATGCTTACTTCAACCATTGAAGTTTGCATATGCTTTTAGCATCCTTTGAATTAACAAAACCCTTTGGACCGTGTTATGCACACGCCCTATGTAACCATTCTATTAGAAGAACTTGTTTTGTTTATTCTACTACCACATAACAAATTATATGTAGTGGTTGCTACATTAATCCGTCTAGACTAAAATCGCTATGAAAGATCAAATCTTGTCATATACAACCTTTGAACATTGTTGTGAACTCTTTCCCAACATGTCGAATATTTCATAGATGTGAAACATCCATGTCTACTTCTTTATAGATCCAAACACAACTGCAAGGTCTTACACCTTTTCCGAGGGTCCTTCAAGTTCAAAACTTGATTTCTCGTGTATGGAACTATCACGGATTATATGGCTTCAAGCCATTTGACGGAGTCAGGGCCCATCATCGCTTCTTTGCATGTAGTAGGTTCATTATTCTCAAATAATGATTCAACCCTCAAATCTTGGTATTTGATTGTTCATCCGACCTACTTGTTTCAATAGAAACTTAGACCTCCGTGACCACAACCTTTGAGGCACGTGAGCCATGAGCATTGTTGCTGCCTCCGGAACACTTTTCTGGTCAAGCAACTCTGCACATATAGCTAAGGTTCCTTTAACCTTATCAAAGTTCTATTGTCCTCCCACTTAACTTTTCACGAAAAATTCCTTCTCAAAGAAACTTGACGTTCTAAGCGACAAACACTTTTGTCTCCGGTTTATGGAGGAATACTTAACATTTATACAAAGACAGGTTTATCCGACTTTGGTTGCACACATCTTTCTTATGCATAGCATACCAATGTTTTAAGAAAAGACTACTTGGGTTTTATCCCAAACCATAACCTTATATGGTGTCATTTCAGCGGATTATGATGGAGCTCTTTTCAGTGGAAAAACGGTAATCTCTAAAGCTTTTAATCTTTAAAATATAATGGCAGTTTTATGAATTATACCTTTGATCTTACCATGTCAAACAAGGTTTAATTACATATCTCGAATGCTCCATACTCTTATGGTGTTTCGGGAAATGCAAATCCACGGAACTATTCCATAAATCTTAGGTATTATGCTAAACTTGTAACTTAAATATCTTCCTTTATGATCTTATCATAAACTATTCATATTCTTGTTACAATGATTTTGCACTTCATCTTGAAAGTCTTTGAACTTTTCAAGTGTTTCATACTTTATCCTTATTAAGTAAATATTCATATATTCACTCAAATTTTCGGAGAAAGCATATGAAGTTGAAATCCATCGCTCTTGACTACACATAATGGAGTTCGTACAACAATATGCACAAGTTCCAATAAGCTAGTCTTTCGTTCCCTTTTGGCCTATGAACGAAGTTTTAATTATCTCTTAGGAAAGTTTCACAAACGTCATTTGATCAAAAATCAGAAGACTCCAAAATTCCATCCACATGGAGTTTCTTCATGTTTTTCTTTCCAATATAATTTAAACGGCGATGTTACTTCCTAAGTGATCTTTCAATCAATTTGTCTTTCGACAATTTTAGCACTAGTTTTATGGATGTGATTTCTCCAACGAGATTTGTGAATCATCCATCTTTTATGGATTACGGCAATTATTTGAACAACCCTTTTGTTCTCATAATACCTGATAAAACAAATCTTGAAGGCAAGCGTTGATGTTTAACGAGCAACAAAATAACCCTTTATTTGTTCTCGATGAACATCATCACCTATTCTTTTGCTAGTTACTTAGGCCATTGTAGTTCATGAATTGTGTTGTTTCGTATGACGATTCACACCAACAAATTCAGTATCAAATACTTAAGAACCACATTGTTTAATAAGCAAAGAATATAGCCATAACACATATATCATCTATATACTTAAACTGAACAATTCTAGTCTTTTCTTTTCTGCCATATACTTATGAGATTCTCTTTCAGTATTTCCTTTCTCGCTTGAAAGAATCTATCAACATCAATAGTGGAGTCATACTTATGACACATAGTCCAAAGCGTGTATAGTTAAATACCAATGTCTTTGAACTTGCACTTTGAAGTAGATCACCATTATCAAATATTTGGTGTTCTTTCAAATTCCTTTCTTTAGTAATCTTTTGGTGTAGTAAATATTTTACCTACATCAAATATTCACCCTCATCATGGACTTATCCACGATCTAGCTACTTTTAGCTTGTAACGGTGAATTGCGAGTATAATGTTGCTCTCCAAAACCTTTTGGAAGATTAGGACAACTAGTGTCTCCAACCTTTTGCAAATTCTCATCAAACATGAGAACATGACTTTGCCATATTATACTCTATCATGTTGTAACCAAAACTTCGTTTCAGATATCACAATATCTTCCACACATCATGGTTTCTGAAACAACTCTTTCAGATCCTAGATAACCTTGATATTAAGATAATCTTTTGAATATCAAGAATCATGGAGACAAACATGATACTCATATACTAACACTTTGGAATTGTCACTCTTGTTTTAATACTAATTATTAAACTTTATGGAGTAACCGGAACTTACTGAAAGTTTGCAATAGGACTTTTAAACTTTAGATTAACACTTCAAAACAATACGATACCAGTTCGTAAAGTAACTAACCAGAATTCTATAGTTCTATCATCTCAATTAAAACTAAGCGCAAGGTGGTAAACGGATGCCAATGACTACAACAACTATGCAAATTCACTTTGATTTAATTTATGATAAATTGAGTTCTAATTAATAATTAATTTAATCTAGGTGAACTCCCACTCAAAACAATATCCCTCACATTGTTTTAGTGATCACACGAACCAAATCCACCACATCAAAACCGATCATCACGAGAGTTGATATAGCTTTAATGGCGAACAATCAACATGTTCATCATATCTACTATATGACTCATGCTTTACCTTTCGTGATCCGTGTTCCCGAGGCCATGTCTGTACATGCTAGGCTCGTCAAGATCAAACCTTAGCTACCGTGATAAGCAAATCTGGCTTGCTTACGTTGTATTCACCATGAATCAAAGACACCCGATCATCACGTGGTGCTTCGAAGCAGCAAGCTTTGGCAACGGTGCATACTAAGGGTGAACACTTTAGAACTTGAAATTTATGTGCATGAGGGATCATCTTATAATGCTACCGTCTACTAAGCAATACAAGATGCATAAAGGATTAACATCACATGCAATTCATAATATGTGATATGATATGGCCTTTCTTCTTTGTGCTTCCGATCTCCATCTTCAAGCACGAACATGATCTCCATCATCACCAGCATAGCATCAAGGTCAATGACGCTTCTTCATGGTTGTCGTCCACCAGCTTCAACTATTACAACTACTTTGAATAGACACGCAGGTCTTAACAAAATTAAAGACAACCATATGGCTCCGCCGTTGCCAACTTACAATAAGGAACATTGCATACATCAAATATAATCACAATCATGGCCATATCACATCATCAGACACCCCTCGCAAAACAAAGTTAGACACCTCTACTTTATTTGCATATTTTACGTGGTTTGGGGCTTTCAATAAGTGTCGTTCTAACTTACGAACAAGAACCACAACATTGATACTAGCATTGTTGATCACCCGTTGTAAATTGGATCTTTACTATGCTAGGAGAAACAGGCACCCGCAAAGCCACTTATGCAATACAAGTTGCATGTCAAGCGTGGAGCAAGTCTCATGAACGATGTCATGTAAGGTTAGCCCGGGCCGCTTCATCCCAACATACCGCAAGATGCAAAGTACACAAAAGCAATCTACAATAAAAGCATCAATGCCCACAATGATCATTGTGTTCTACTCGTGCAACAGATCTACATATAGACACGGCTCTGATACCACTGTAGGGGTTCGTAGCATGGAAAACAAAAATTTTCTATCGCATACAAACAAACAAGCCAAGATCTATCTACTAGATTGTAGCAACGAGTCGATAGAGGAACTCACCCTCGAAGATTCCAAAGCGGTTAACGAGCAGATTCTCGTGGGTGATGTAGTCGTACTCTTTCCGATCTCAAGATCGCGTAGACGATCCTTCCGGCGCCGCGTTCCCGCAGCGCTCCCGCAGTCGGTCACACGTTCGGTACTCGACGAAGACCTTCCTCTCCCTTGTTCCAGCAGGCAGCGGAGGTTGTAGCACTCTCCTCGCGATTCCGGCAGCACAACGGCGTGGTACCGGAGGTAGAGGGGAGATCCCGCAGGGCTTCGCCTTAAGCCGGTGCGAGTATGGTGGAGCTTATGAGAGAGGCTATTAGTGGTCTAGTAATTAGACACACCAATTAGAAGGCTCTAAACCAATTAGAAGGCTCTAAACCGAAACAGCTCTAAACCGGGGTCTAGGTCTAGTTTCTAGTTTAGAGGATAGGAACTTGTGTGCTAGGAGGGAGCCCTGCCCCTCCTTATATAGGTGGGAGGGCTGGCCGCCAAGGGGAGGGGAGTCCCTCCCCAACTCGGCTTGGTGGGGCGCCGGCTTGGGGAGGAGGACTCCTTCCCCAACTCGGCCTCCACCTCTTCTCCTCTTTTCCACTTTCCAAAACTTGCCGTTTGACTTTCAAACTAGCCGTTTGACTTTTCAATTTAGGATTTAAATAAACCCTTTATTTTGGACAGCGAGAACACTTAGTACATGATGCAATCATTCCAATATGTAATGACACATTCATGTACCCTCCCCCCTCCGGAGTGCCGGACATTCCGGGACCTTCTAGAATGTTCCCGATGAAAACACCGGAACCATTCCCCAACTCCGAAATGGGACTTTCCTTATATGAATCTTATTCTCCGGACCATTCCGGATCACCTCGTGATATCCCGGATCCCATCCGAGAATCCGAACAAAATTCGGTCTCTTTCTCATAATACCAAAACTACTCAAACAACCTCGAATCCTTATGTGTCTCCCTACGGTTCGTGAATTATGCGGACATGATCGAGACACTTCTCCGATCAATAACCAATAGAGGAATCTGGAAATTCATATGGCTCCCACATATTTCTACGATTACTTTGCGATCGAATGAACCACTTACATACGATACCAATTTCCCTTTGTCTCACGATATGTTACTTATCCGAGGTCATGATCGCTTGGATCTCTGTATACCTAGTTCAACCTCACATCGATAAGTACTCTTTCTCGCTCCGTGATATGTGATCCCTTGTGACCAAGTCACATGCTTGCAAGCTAATTGGATGACATTTCACCGAGAGGGCCCAGAGAATATCTATCCGTCATGTGGATGGACAAATCCCACTCTTGAACCATGTGTTTCAACCAATACTTTCCGAACACCCAATACCACCTTTATAACCACCCTGTTACGGTGTGGTGTTTGATGACATCAAAGCATCCATCCAGTAAAGGTGATATGCATGATCTCATGGTCGAAGGAATTAGGTTACTATGTATCAGAAAGCATATAGCAATTGAACTATTGAAATGACTTGATCTTTATGCTACGCTTATCTATAGGAGTATGTCCATCACATCATTCTCCTAATGATATGACCCTGTTGTTAATAACATCTCTATGTTCATGATCAGGAAACAATGATCATATATATTAACCAACAAGCTAGTTTAACAAGAGGCTTTACTAGGGACTTTTATTTTAGTTTACAAATCACACAAGTATTAATGTTTCCGGTCAATACAATTATAGCATGGTATGTAAACATTTATCATAAGTGTGAAGATATGATAATAACCACTTTATTATTGCCTCTTGGGCATATCTCCAACAGCCTGGGCCCAGCCCCCCTCTGTCTCGTATTCTAGCTCCGGGAGTCTTCTGGTGAAATAGGAATTTCGGCATATTTTCCGGGATTTTTCCTAATAGTTGATTTTCTGCATAAAAAGTAGACACCAAGGCAATTCTGCTGAAAACAACGTCAGTCCGCATTAGTTGCATCCAAATCACACAAGTTTAGAGGAGAAACAATAACAAAAGTGTTCGGGAAAGTAAATACGTTTTGTACATATCACACCCTGGCGTGCATCTCATGAGATCAGAGCCTAGGCTCAGACCAGAGCTCCTACTGCTCGAAAGGAGAGCACCCATCCACACAAGAGGATGAAATCCCCGTCACTGCCGCCGGCGTCCTCCGACGATGGCGGGAGGGGTGGAGGTGCAATGGGACGGATGGCTGCTGCGGATCTACGGTTCGTCCGAGCGGCCCCTAGAGCTGGTATTTCTGTAGCATAACAAATGAATGTAAAGATCATTCTTGTTTTGTCCTTTTGAATAGCTATGCCCTACACGCACCTACTTTTGGCCTACCTGGTGTGACCCAACGGAAGGACCACTAGACGACCTACCAAGGTCCATGATGCACATGACGGTTCGGCTGGTATGAAGCCCATATGGACACGGAATCCCAAACACACAAGACAAGGAAATCTCAAGAGTAGAATTTGAATTTAACTTGTAAACAACTCGTATTGGTACCTGCGACCTAACCTCCCCATATGTAAAGGCTAGGAGGGTCCAACAAGAAGGGGATCACCACAATTGACAACAGATCTAGATATCCATACTCTCGCATACATACCCGCTAGATCCAATCTGCGCATCCACCGCCATCGGCGATATTGTAACCTTCGGTTTTTTATCAATCAAGAGAAGTCAAGCAGGAGTAGGGTTTTCCCTTCGGGGGCCTGAACCTGGATAAACTTCGTGTCACACGTTTCTTGTCTATTAGCCGAACGAGATCTCCATTGCACCCCTGTTTCTCTAAATCCAAGTCCATAAAAATGGGCATTGATGAGTTAACTCCTCGTCATCTTTTATTTTACGACACATGGAGATTTTTTTTAAGAAAGGCAAAAAGGCTTACCTTGATTCATTAAGAGAGAAAAAAACATGTTCAAGGTATAAAGTATAGACCACACACGTAAAAAAGACGCAGAATCTATGTCTAGGCTGACCTTAATCTGGCGTAAGACGAGGTCACCTCTCGCGGCGCACGATCACCAATCCAGGTCTTAGACTTGTGCATTTAATTATAGACTTAACTCGTTCCGGCTAAAACACGAGGTCACGCGATCTTCACCAACCCCTTCGGCATGAAGAGAGTTTGAAGAATAGGTTTATGGTTTTGTGGGGTCTAAGCCTCCACCTCTCCTCTATTTATATACTTTGACAGGGTACAACATAATTACAATACATACGGGTATAGGACCTCACATACGTGTTCAAGATTGTTTCTAACACACACCCTCAATCTAAACTATTACAAACTAGATTTAGATTGGACTTGAAACGATCTAGCATCTATCGAGAGGCTGGCTTTGTAAACACATCAGCCATATGTTCATTAGAGAAGATAAACCGAACCTCAAGTGCACCTGTAGAAACCCGCTCTCGCACAAAGTGGAAGTCGATCTCAAAATGCTTAGTAATAGCATGAAAAATAGGATTTGCCATGAGGTAAGTGGCCCCTAGATTATCACACCAAAGTATATATAGGTCTGCGCTGTTGGTTCACGCCGAGCTCCTTGAGAAGTGAATCCACCCAGATTGCTTCAACAACGCCGTTTTCCAGTGCCTTATACTCAGCCGCGATACTCGATCTCGAGACTGTAGGTTGTTTCTTCGAACTCCAAGAAATTAGGTTCGGTCCAACAAACACAGCGAAGCCACTTGTGCAGCGACGATCATCCATATAGCCTGCCCAGTCAGCATCTATAAATATGTTAATGGCAGTGGAGGGTGACTTGCGAAAACACAAGCCTGTATGCAGCGTTCCTTTGACATATCGTAGAATGCGCTTAACTGCATCCCAATGCACATCAGTGGACTGTGAAAGAAACTGACACACCTTGTTCATAGCAAACGAGATATCCGGTCTTGTAAGTGTCAAATACTGCAGACCACCCACAACACTGCGGTACCTGAATGAGTCCTCGGTGCCAAGCAGTGTACCAGTTCTCCTGGACAAACTCTCAGGTGCGGGGGCTGGTGACGCGGAAGCCGACACGTGCCCCGAGGCATGCTTTCCATGCAAGTCGATCGGCCGAGGGCTAGCCGCATCAGGAACGTTGATCACCTATACGAGAGGAACTTCTCCTATAACATGTGGATCAGTAGACAGGTAAGTCAAGTCATAATTTCGCATAAGTACACTCGTAACCGGTTCATTAGAAGGAAATGTGATAGAGTATGCAAGAGTTGACATATCAACTGAGACACCGGGTGTAGCACAAGAGAACACAGACTCATCAAAAACGACGTCATGTGAGATGTAAATTCTACCCGTAGTACGGTCTAAACACTTGTACTCTTTATGTATGGGGCTATAGCCGAGAAAAATACACATCTTAGAACGAAAGTCTAATATGTGAGAGTTGTATTTGCGGAGACTCGGCCAACACACGCATCGAAAGACACGAAGAAAATCGTAATTCAGCTGAACACGAAGCAAGCGAGAGATTGGTGTTTCCTTCTCAAGAAACGGAGTGGGCATGCGATTTATCAAATAACAAGCCATCAAGAATGCTTCGTCCCAATAGTGAAGGGGAAGCGAGGAGTGAGGAAGCAGGGCAAGCTCTGTCTCAACCAAATGACGATGTTTACGCTCAGCGATCCCATTCTACCGAGATGTATGTGGATATGAAACACGGTAAACAACACTCGTGCGCTGGAAATAGATTTTGAGATGATGGTACTCACCCCCCAATCAGACTGAACGGCCTTGATTTTAGTGTCGAAAAGGCATTCAACATAAGCCTGGAAAGCATAAAAAATTGTTCAACATCAGACTTGTTCTTAAGAAGATAAATCCAAGTGAAACGAGAATAATCATCTATGAAACTAACATAGTATTGGTAACCCCCGGAGGATGTACGTGCTTTACCCCAAACATCAGAATGAACAAGTTCAAGAGGGGCAGTAGAAACACGAGAATAAGCACTATAAGATAGTTGGCGGCTCTTGGCACGCTGAAAGGAATCACACACCAGGGACGAATTGTCTGAAGTTCACGAAAGCTCATGAGTTTTAACTATAGACTGAACTACATTATTTGTAGGATGACCAAGATGCTGATGCCACTGAGATGACGTGACAGCACTAGCGGAGGCATGACGTGATGACGACGACGCGCGAGCAAACAAGATAGGGTAGAGATCTCCCCGACTTTTACCGGGCAGCAGGATTCTACGCGTTACCTTGTCCTTAACAAAGAAAAAGTGACGGTGAAACTCAACAAACATGTCATTGTCCTAGACAAGACGATAAACAGAGAGGAGATCTTTGCTGAGATTAGGAACATGAAGAATATTGTTCAATTGGAGAGAAGAACCGATTAAAGTCGAATGACCGATATGTGAAATAGACAAACCTGCACCATTGGCCACCTGCACCTGATCTTTTCCTCCATAACGCTCATGGACGTGGAGGTGCTCGAGGTTGCTCATCAGGTTGCTCATCAAATATTGAGAGGTCTACTTCTCTCAACGTCAAGAGGAAGACAATCTAACACATGGTCACATTGATGAATATCATAATGAACTTTATCTCATTTCAATCTCATACTAGGGTTTCTCCATCTCCCCAAGAACTAATGATCTACTCAGACATGGAGGCAATCAACATCACGGCAATAACAATGGAATCTATCATAGATGAATAGTACTTGTATAAATCCACAACGAGTACATGAATTACAATAAGATCTAGACAATATGTAGATGGGATGGATGGAGATGGTGGGGATGCAGCGGTTGATGATGAAGATCGATGCCTTAGGGTGAAGATAGATCCCCGGTGGACGAGTTCCCCCTCCAGATGCCTTCCGGAGGTGAGGTTTCGGCGATATCTGGTTGTTCTGTATGTCGTCTTCTCGAACCAGTTGCATGGGGTGAAACTATTTGAGGAGGCGGTGGCGGCGCCAACTGTACGACAGGAACTATACGGTCGGAAAATTTATTCCCGCCGTATAGTTGGTCGTTAAACCGTCTGTCTCCTTTGATCGCTTCAGATTTTCTTCTAGTGTTATTGATATTTTCCAAATAAACGATTTACATTGTTTTTGGCTCCTTTTCTCCCCAATACAAATGCTCCAAGAATTGTGTCCATTGTATCCATCATCTGTCCTGATCCTGGTGAAAATAGACCTAAAATGTGCGCGTGAATGCCGTAAAATACCAAGATCCTACATGAATAGTGCAAATTAATAATATAAAACATGATGTAAATATGCACTCATCAACGGCCTCCTCCGCCGCCGTTGCCTCCATAGTTGCTGTCGTTGGGGTGTCCTTGTCCTTGCTAGCCACCATTGCTAGGAGGACGATTGCCCCGCTTGATACGGAGGACGATTCTCTGGTGCACGCTGACGGCCAGGGTTGCCGTATGGGGTGCCATAAGGGGCACCATAGCCATGCCGCGCCGCATTGGCCGAATAGGACCACCTGCCCTCGGCCTGAGCCTGCTGAGCCTGGAGGGACTCATACGAGAGGATGGCGGAGTAGAACTCGTCGTACGGAATCGATTTGTTGCCGAAGGTGAGCGTGGCGGCGATGGAGTTGTACGCAGACCCGAGCCCGATGATGATGTAATCGATGAGCTCGTCGTTGTTGACGGGGGACCCCGACGGCGGCCATGGCATCGACAAAAGACTTCATCTTGTGCATGTACGCGGCAGCGTAGAGATCCTCGTTACGAGTGGAGGACAGTTGACGGCGGATGTGGCGAACATTAGCGGGACTGTAGGCACCGTTCATGGTGTGGATGCCGTTCCACACCGCAGCAAGCAGCAGTGGTCTTGCAACCGAGGAGCTGGTTGGCGATGTCAGGCTCCATGGAGCCGAGGAGTTAGCAGATGACCTTCTGATCGGAAGACCACCAGCGCGCATACTACAGGTTCACGATGGTGATGGCCTTGTCCCCCTCTCCATGGGTGATGGTCTTCTCGGGCGCCGCGACGTTCTCGTCGAGATGATGGTGAAGGCCGGTGCCGGCGAGGTTGGGGAGGAGAAGGCCCTTCCATAGGGCAAAGTTGCCTGCCTCCAGGCGGACGGAGACCGCCAAGAACACCACCTGTGACCCAACGGATGCGGTTGACGATGAGGCGATCGCCCTGATGGACTCTGAGAGGGAGAGACAGAAGACGTCATCGCGGCGGCGGCGGAGAGAACTCGCGGCGGTGGCGGAGCGGACTTGCGACGGCGGCATTATTGGCTCTGATACCAAGTTTGAAGAATATGTTTAAGATTTCGTGGGATCTAAGCCTCCACCTCTCCTCTATCTATATACTTCAACGGGATACAGCACAATTTTAATACGTACGGTATAGGATCTCACGTACTTATTCAAAACTGTTTCTAGCGAAGAGCCAGCCGTGGGACCTAGACAAGCAGGACGTCCGGCTCAACATGCGGCGGTTCCGGCCCGTGCTCAAGAAGGCCATCGCGTACATCAAAGCCAACAAGCTACAGTGAACATGACATCGATCATAGACCACTTTTTTTCTTTAATTTTTTCTTCGGCTAGTTATTATAATTGTATATGTATCTATATGCAAGTGTATGTAGCAGGGCAGCAGATGAGACCCACCCAAAAACAATTGTATGATACGGAGAGCATGGTGAAGTGTAGTGATGGATGGGTCGATGAAATGGGTAGATGAGATTGTCAGAGTAGCGGAAAACTGTACAAGTTCTTGAATGATGGATGGGCGTTCTTTTTCCAAATGGTGGCACTCCCAGTAATTATTTTAGCTCTTCTTTCATTAATAAAAAATGGAGTTACAAGAACACCACACCAACAGCACACCACGACGGATAGACCCTAATCCTATCTACTAGATCGAAACGGAGGAACCATGTCCTCTTCTTTTGTATGTTAATACTTGTGCAATCGGCTCTTCTTGGATGACGATGATGGACGCAAGTTTGACATTTCTGCTCTCGCGCTTTTCAAGATGACACGCACACGCACAATCTGTTATGACACGAGCAAAATGGAAGCGATCTCGCATCCGGATCCGTTGGCTTGCGACGCCTAGTTTGTCGTCTGCGGTGGTCAACTGTGACGTGTACCACGAAGATAGTACTCCGTACCAAACTTAGCCAAAATTTGGTTTTGTTAGAGTATTATTTTCTTGGGAGAAAAAAAAGAAAATCAGAGACGAATCTGTTGACTGTTAGCGAGGCCGAGGCTTAGAGTTAGGTTTTGTTTAACCAGGCCGGACAAATCGGCAGCAGCAACATCGATCGATGTACGCGAGTACTGGGACAACGTGAGCACGGCGTCTTGCACGACCTAGCCCGAGAGCATCTCTCGCCTGCAAGTCTCATGGCAATCAGTTTTATATGTAGCACTTGACCAGAGAGAGAGAGAGAGAGAGAGAGATTAAACAAGCGTTAAATGATGGTTAGTTGCCCCGTCACTGAAGCTAAGTACCATCGATAACCACAGAGTATTGTGTTGGTACTACCGTATCCTAAACGTCTGAAACTCTGAATCAGTTTAAGGCCTGCTGCAACTGGGATGATAAAGGGGAAGGAGGTCTGAAATGTTAGCTGCACCACTAGCCAGGACTGGTACTAGCACCGGCTGTTGGTCTGAGCCATTAGTTTCATCAGTTGCTAATCCTGCTCATTACTCCATGATATATGGCTTGGCTTCTTTGGTTAACCAAGTAGGAGTAGTAAGTAGCAGAAGCAGATCGATCGCGCCGAGGCGGGTCAAATTATTGGTACGGGGCAATAATGAACACGGAAAGGGACGCTGAACTGAGGACCATTTTCCATGAACCGCGTGGATCCTTCAGTTGATTAATTAGTTAGTACTAGTACTGTGTGTTAGCAGCCGTGGCATTTTCTCATGGCCTCATATATACTAGACAGACAGGCGCGCTTCGCCGCGCCGTCTTCATGACGTTGTTACACAATGTGTGTGTTGCGGTACGCCCGAGGGTGGGGCACTTTGATTACGAAGCAACCAGAGACATCATACATTCTTTGTGTGGCCCCTTAATGGCATATGCACATGTCAAAAGTTTACTGGTGTCGTTCATGCAGGAGGGCCATGCGTTGGTTGGTCAATGTGGTGGATGTAATGACGTAATGGAGCCATAATCATAAAAAGTATACATAATATAGAAAATGGAAGAATATGGTTGAATGGAGCCACAAAATAGATTAAGCTAAGAAAAGTGGCAAAGACATATTATGTAAATTGGCTTGTAATTAAACAATGACTAGTGCAAATGGAATAGTTTAACAATCTAAAAAACATTGATAAATCTAAAAGAATTGTTACAAAGTAGCAAATCACCAATCTGGCTTCTAGAATCATCATAGTTCTACATATTTTTTACATGTACTTGTTAAAACTTATGCATTTCGATCAGTTTCCTTGCAAATTAAAAAGAGAATACTTCAATAAAAATCACCGGAGAAGAAAGTTCATGTTACGTGGATGTTGATGCCTAAAACCTATGCCAACTCCTATCACTAATTAACCAGAAGCAGCTAACATAGATAAACTGCTCATGCAACTCACTAAATACACACTTAATAAGAATATAGTCTGATCATGTGAGCTTCGCCTCGCTGCCTGCACGGTCTATGTCTCCGGCAGAGCGTGGCCAGTGCATACACTCGCATGGTATGTTTGTTTTTATAGTGTTCCTTCTCAATCTCCCGTGTTTTTTGTGTTCCTTTTGTGGCACACATAGATAGATCTGAAACATGATATGAATTATGTAAAGCTTTCCCGTCAACAATATCATTCCTACTTTCTAGCTAATATTGAGCATGCAATTTACAACAGGGGAAATAGTGTTAGGGGAAAATTCTTGAAAATAAAATCTTGCATGAAGAAGATTTCAACATTCCACCCTCCCAGGTTAAGATACGTTGGACCTAATATTAGGCTAAACCAGCCAATACATGGTTAAGATCCAAGTGTATCCAGTATGGATACAATAACTACCAAACAATAATCTCCTCTTTCTTTTTCTCCGTTACTTAATCCATCATATTGAAGTTTAAACACATGAAAATGCAATAGATAACCAGTGTTGCAAAAGTTTTGATATTTTTCTTTTACGGTGGCAAAAGCAAAATGGGAGAAAAACTCGTGTGGAAAAAACAAAAATTTCGCAAGTAATTCACAGCAACACACTTCCCTCATGATCTAGTAGCAAGGTACCTTTAACATAAGTTCATGATCTATGTGTAAATAGTAAGGAAGTTGATGCTGCACTACATGTGCATGAATATAAAAACCGTTTTCATAAAACAAAAAAACCACTATGAAACAGGGAAGCAATAATAAGTCCAATGTGTCAATATAGATTATATGTTATTAAATAGCAAATACGTTACATCAACAATAACATTTTCCTTATCATATTACAAATTAAGTATCACAAGGGTTTTCCTTCATTTTGAACACTTAGTATCAGTTGTAATTCTGCTTTGAAAAATCAAATTTATTACATTCTGATACAGACACTGGGATGGATCAACCAGTTTGACAGATACACCATAGGAAGATAAAATAGGTGGTACAAGGGAAATCATATCTTGCACATGTAAATAGCTGGAGGAGCTATGGGATGAGATGGAGCGATTCAACAAATGAGACAAAAAAGGGCTCGGAAAATAAAGAAGGTGAAGAACAATGAACCTTGGGGTTGGTGGTCAGGGCTCAGCTTGAGGAACGGCATGACGTTCGTCAAACCTCTTCCGCGTTCCCACAGTGTCATCGTACCCACAACACTACCACCTCCAAAATGATACCTTATGTAGAAGCATCCTGCCTCTCATGCTAGGAATCACCTGCAGCAGCCTACCATCACGCGTTCTCGTGGGATGACCGCACAACCACCTCTAGAGCAACGTTTTCGATAACAGCCTCCCGTCGGGCTCCTTTCCATGCATTATCATTCCTCTCCTCATAAAAAGAACATGTAATAATATATGATATGTGTTGAAAATATAAGCAAATTACCATAATATTTAATCCGAAATAAGTAATAATAAATTATGACTATAAGTGCTGGAATTAATCTAATCATGTATACTAGCAGAATAAACGAACAGATCATATTCAACCAGAATAAACAGATCACATCTATTCCAAGAGCTAGTACAAGAAACTGCAACAGAAACTGAACTAGATAGGAACAGATTACGTACGGTGCTGGAGGAGGAATCGGGTTCGCGTTCAGGTTGGGGTTGAGGTTGACACCAGTGTCGCCACCATGGCGTCGTAGAGGCTGCTGATGTCCGGGAAGAAGTCCTCGCCGGGAAGGAGTGGTCGGTCGACGGATGTTGCCAGAGTCGCTGCAGACGCGCCTCCCAAACCTGATCGCCTCACCCGCACAGGTTCACGAGAGGCGGTGGTTCCGGAGGCCTCATCGTCTGCCGTCCGGCACGCCAAGAGGGGATGGAGAAGGTGTAGCGGCGGCGCAAGGTTCTGGAGGCAGAGAGATGTGTATTTTCTCGTATTAGGTTTTTGACTAAGGCCGTTTATATATAGGCGCCGGTCGGATAAGATGTGGGGCGTAGCCCACGTCCGAGTAGTAACAGCCCACGTTTCCGGAAATACCGGAAACGGCGGACAGAAAAATAACTCGCACAATAATTTTCCCGAGCAGCAAAAAGATAAGATCGGCACCGCGGCGCGCGCGCGCGCGTCGTGACGAGGCGGGGCGGGCGGCGGCGGAGGAGGAGCGCGCGTGTATGCCACTCCTCTTCACTCTCTTTAGGAGGTAGTGAAACACTCCACTATATATATTGGTCCAACTCCCTCTAAACTAGCAAGGTGGGACTAAACTTTGGTGCCACCCCTTGCTAGGCATGAATGGGCCAAGAGAATTTCAGAATTTGTATTAGGCTATGGGCCAAGGCCCACACCCAAATTCCAACAATCCCCCATAAATTCTCATAGGCACATATCATCACATCACATCAATCAGTTCCAGAGCATTGTTTATATACCGGTGCGAGGTGGAGACTGTTAAGTTGAACTTCCACTTAGAACTTCATGCTACACTAGATTGCAACTTGAATAGTGAACTATGCCTTGAACTACAAGTTTGGTGCGCACTAGTTTCACATAAGGTCTAGACCGATACAGGGCTGCTGCGAAGCTTCTCCGCTGTTTGGAGCTTATGCGTCATACTCCATGGCCTTTCATGAGTTTATTAGAGAGCACCCAACTCTCACGGACTGCGACGTTTGACAGTCAGACTCATATAGGTGTGTTCTTCAAAAGATGTTCTGCAGGACAACATCTTTGCTTAAACAAGCCACTCAGAACACATTAAGGTAAATATCAACCTGCCATGCATAATAGGAGAGTATTGCATCTATACGGAGTGGTAGTATGCTATAAGGATACTCTCCTCCCAGTTGACCAACAGCTTGTCTCCCAACTCTACTTCACGGGATCTCTGATCACATAGAGCGGGTTACCACTGTGAGCAACTCAAAAAGTGGGTCTCAAACCCATCTCCCTCGATGCATTATCTATCACATTACGTGATAGACCCTTTGTAAAGGGATCTGCCAGATTTTTAGATGTTTGGATATAATCCAATGCAATAACTCCGGAGTTTCTCATTTTCCTGATAGATTTCAATCTCCTCTTCACATGTCTTGATGACTTCATATTGTCCTTAGAACTGTTTATTTTTATGATCACAGTTTGGTTATCACAGTTCATAAGGATTGCGGGTATTGGTTTTTCAACCACAGGTAAGTTCATCAAGAGTTCACGGCCACTCGCTTCAACAAAGGGTCGTGTCTAATGCCGTGAGTTCTCGCCCATAGTTGACCTCGTTAAGATGGTCTCTTGCAAGACTTCCAAGAAACAGCGCCACCACCAAGTGTAAACACATAACCACTCGTGGCCTTAGTCTCATCAAGATCAATCCAGTTTGAGTCACTATACCCTTCAAGTACCCTTGGATACCCGGAGTAGTGAATCCCATAGCTCAAGTGCCTTTCAAGTAACGCAAAACCCTTTCAAGGGCCTGCCAATGAACATCTCCAGGATTTGAGACAAATCGACTTAACTTGCTTACAAAGAAAGGAGATGTCAGCCTCGAAGGCCAAGCTAAATATATAAGCGAGCCAATAATCTGAGAATATCTCAGCTGATCTTTAGCATCCTTAGGATCTCCCCGATTCTTTCAACCAACACGCTAGGATCATATGGTGTAGGAGAAGATCTACATTCGCTATACCCAAAACGACTCAAGATCTTTTTTCCACATAGTGAGACCAAGCGGTGTTATCCCACCATCATCATCTTTCAGCAGCTTGATGTTCAATATCACATCAGCCACTCCTAGATCTTTCATCTCAAAACAACGAGATAGAAAGTCTTTGACCTCATTGATAACATTAAGATTGGTCCCGAATATCGATATCATCAACATACGTATAAGATGACTCCCTCGCCCCCACCATGGCGATAGTACACACACACTTGTCGCTTGTTTACAATAAAGCCTTCATCGCTAAAGTCCTTTCAAACTTCTCATGCCATTGCTTAGGTGCTTGCTTAAGACCATACAGAGACTTCAAGAATTTGCACACCTTGCCTTGTTGACCATCTATCACAAATCCATCCGCTGATCCATATAAATTTCCTCATCCAACTCTCCATTTAGGAAAGCCGTCTTAACGTCCATTTGGTGAACGAGAAGATCATGCGAGGCAGCCAAGGATAGCGATACTGAATGGTGGTCAATCTAGCCACAGTGAATAAGTATCAAAGAAGTCTTCGCTTCTTTCCGGTATAACCCTTGGCAACAAGGCGTGCCTTATACTTCTCAATAGTACCATCAGGTCTAAGCTTCTCTTAAACACCCACTTACATCCTACAGGTTTGCACCCATAAGGACGATCAGTAATTTCCCAAGTTCCGCTATGATGGAATCCATCTCATCGCGAACGGCTTCTTTCCAGAGTCGACATCTTGAGATGCATAAGCTTCTGAAATAGAAGTGGGAGTATCATCCACGAGGTATACAATGAAATCATCACCAAAGGACTTCGCATCCTTTGTCTCTTACTCGGTAGGAGCTTCACTGTTATCCTCCACAGGATTATCAAGGTGTTCTATCGAAATGGTGGGTTCAGGAATTGTGATTAATTCTTGACTAGATAAACTAGGCATCTCCTGATTTGATGAACTAGACGAATCTTTCATGGGAAAGATGTCTTCAAAGAAAGTCGCATCATTCGACTCCATGATTGTACCAACATGCATGTCAGATACCTGAGATTTCACTATCAAAAATCTATAGACAATGCTATGAAATGCATATCCCAGAAAGACACAATCCACGGTTTTTGGTCCAAGCTTGCGCTTCTTGGGTATCGGCACATTCACTTTCGCCAAACAACCCCAAGTTCGTAAGTAGGAGAGTTTCAGCCTTTTCCTTTCCCATTCCTCAAATGGAGTAATGGTTTTGTTCTTTTTGGGAACACGGTTTAGGACATGACACGCAGTCTTTATCGCCTCCCCCCACCATTCCTTGGATAGACCCGATGTATCTAATATGGCGTTAACCAAATCAGTTAGAGTACGGTTCTTTCTTTCGGCCACCCCATTTGACTAAGGTGAGTAGGGAGGCGTCCTCTCATGGATAATACCATGCTCCGCACAAAAAGAATCAAATTCGTTGGAAAAATACTCTCCACCACGATCGATCAAGTCGCTAATCTTTCGATCAAGTTGGTTTTCTGATTCAGCTTTATAGATTTTGAAGTGATTAAAAGCTTCATCTTTAGATTTCAGAAGATACACATAACAGTATCGAGTGGAGTCATCAATTAAAGTCATGAAATATCGCTTTCCACCTTTTGTCAACTCACCATTCATCTCACAAAGATCTGAATGTACTAGTTCCAGTGGTGCCAAATCTCGTACCTCGGCAGTCTTGTGAGACTTGCGAGGTTGCTTAGCTTGCACACATACTTGACACTTGGAACCTTTGACAGTAGTAAATTTCGGAATTAAATTCATATCGGCAAGCCGCGTCATGCACCCAAAATTAATATGACAAAGTCGTGAATGCCAAATATTGGATTCACTATCATTGCAAACATGATTAATAACTTGAGTACATAAGTCTGACAAAGATAAGCGGAACAAGCCTCCGCACTCATAACCCTTTCCAACAAATTGTCCACACTTAGAAATTACAACTTTATTGGACTCAAAGACTAACTTAAAACCATCTCGACACAGAAGAGATCCGCTGACGAGATTCTTATTGATTGAGGGAACGTGCTGCACATTCTTCAGCTGTACGATCTTCCCCGAAGTAAACTTCAGATCCACCGTACCAACACCTTGAATGTAAGCACGTGAGCCGCTTTCCCATCAGCACGGAACCAGCCCGTTCGACCGATAAGAAGAGAACATGGAAATATCAGCACATACATGTATATTTGCACCAGTGTCATCCACCAATCGGTGAATTACAAACTGAAAGAACAGTGGAAATATACGTACCCAGCATCCTTCATCTCAATATCACCAAGAACAACATTAGCGGACTTGCCACTATTTTCATGTGGACGCTTGTCAAAGCGATTGGGGCAGCTAGGAGCCCAATGATTAGGATCACCACGCACATGGCAGGATCCTTTCTTCTTATACTCCTTCTTCTTGAAGTTGGTAGTCCGTGCAGCCTTGTTTTTGCCATCAAACTTTCCTTTGCCATCGACTGTTCTTATTCTTGAACTTGTGGACCGAAGTTGTTTTTCTGCACTACATGCTTAGAACTTCCATCAAAGCCTCGAGGACGTGTATCTTTTGCTCTCGCCTTTTCTTCAACATGAAGAGATCCGATGAGATCCAAATGTAAAACTCCCGCTCTTATGTTTCAGAGAGGTAGCAAAGTTCCTCCAAGAAGGAGGAAGCTTAGCAATAATGCCTCCGCCACGAACTTGTCCGAAGTTACACTTGAACTGCTCGAGGTCTTTGGCAAGGGATCAGATCTCATGAGCCTGATCCACGATGGGACGGTCATCACCATCTTGTAGTCATAGAATTGCTCCATGATATACAGTGCCAAAGATCCGAAACACCAAACTTGGCGCCCAAAGGCATCCCACGCATCCTTGCCATTATCAAATGACATATAGGTGTCAACAATGTTGTCACGAAGAATATTGAACAAAGCCCCATAAACATGGTGTCGACTTTTCAAACGCTTCCTCCGACAGGAGAAAGGTCTCCCTCAGTTTGCCGTGAGTGGCGCTTATAGCAGCCTAGGTTTTTCAACCATAGAACTGCTCTCGCCATCTCTTATAATTGACACCGCAAAAGGAGGCGGCCTTGTAGCATGGCTAAACCAGCTTGAATTCAGTTGCCTATAATCAGGTTTTTGGACTGTTGAAAATATAAACAAATTACCATAATATTTAATCCGAAATAAGTAATAATAAATCATGACTATAAGTGCTGGAATTAATCTAATTATGTATACTAGCAGAATAAACGAACAGATCATATTCAACCAGAATAAACAGATCACATCTATTCCAAGAGCTAGTACAAGAAATCGCAATGTAAACTGAACTAGATAGGAACAGATTACGACGGTGCTGGAGGAGGAATCGGGTTCGCTCAGGTTGGGGTTGAGGTTGACACCGATGTCGCCGCCATGGCGTCGATGTAGAGGCTGCTGATGTCCGGAAGAAGTCCTCGTCGGGGAAGGAGTGGTCGGTCGACGTGATGCCAAGAGTCGCACAGACGCGCTTCCCCAAAACCTGATCGCCTCACCCGCATACAGGTTCACGAGAGTGGTTCCGGACGCCATCGTCCCGTCATCCGTGCACGCCGGAAGAGGGATGGAGAAGGTGTAGCGGCGGCGCAAGGTTCGAGGCGAGATGTGTATTTTCTCGTATTAGGGTTTTTGCCTAAGGCCGTTTATATATAGGCGCCGGTCGGATAAGACGTGGGGCGTAGCCCACGTCCGAGTAGTAACAGCCCACGTTTCCGGAAAGCTGACAGAAAAATAACTCGCACAATAATTTTCCCGAGCAGCAAAAAGATAAGATCGGCACCGAGGCACATTCAAGAACTGGCACAGCCGTGGCGGCGGCGGCGGAGGAGGAGCGCGCGTGTATGCCACTCCTCTTCACTCTCTTTAGGAGGTAGTGAAACACTTCACTATATATATTGGTCCAACTCCCTCTAAACTAGCAAGGTGGGACTAAACTTTGGTGCCACCCCTTGCTAGGCATGAATGGGCCAAGAGAATTTCAGAATTTGTATTAGGCTATGGGCCAAGGCCCACACCCAAATTCCAACAATATGTTCATATAAAATAAGCCAATGTATTATATATTTCTTGCGCAGAACACTGCATTATGACTAAAATCTGGTTCTCTCATACTTTCACTTAGTTATTCGGAGATACAGAAATATGTCCGACTACGGTTGAACCAATGGAAAATATACCAACATGGACAACAGTGTATTAATAAAAGAGCAAAAAATAGCACCATATGCAGGAAATAAAATAGTTATGGCAATATATTGCTATTACAGACCAGCAGGATTAAAGGCTAACCTCAGTAGCCACAGATTTAGAAATATGGTACACTGCTGGGCATAAAAAGGCCTTGTGGCCAAATCATCATATGGGTCTTCTTCAGAAGATAATGTGCTAGGCTATCTTTTTTTCCACTAATCTGATTATGTACGTAGCCATGCAACGCTTGAACGGGTAACATAATGGACATCAATGATACAGATAGGAAAAGGTGAGTCGTAGGAGAGCGGACATATAACTCACAAGTCGTAGGCAATTGGTGCTGAAGCTATAAAAATGCTGCTCCAATATTGTATGTATCTCTCTGAACCTAGGAAGAATACTTCTACCCAAAAGTTTGACAACTGATGCACCACGACCTGCTTAACGGCTGTAGGTACTCTAAATCATGATCATTTGCAGGAAAAAATACAGCAACAAAGTATACTTTAACTTCCTTGGCTCGCAAGATCTACAGAATCAGCAAAACTTTCCCCCCAAAAATAGTAAGTTTATTATTGGATAAAATACATCAACAGGGTAAAACACTGGTCCATGGGTAATGAACTACACACATCTGTATTGGAAATCTACATGCTGAATTTACTCCAATTGCTTCATCTTCTAATGGTTCATAAGAAGCATGTGCCTATTGATGTACTCCCTCCGTTTCAAAATATAAGATGCTTTAACTTTGTGAAAGGAGTGTATCTAGACTCCTCGGAGGGAGTAAGTACCAAATTGTTGCGTATATCTGAATTTAGCACACGCACTCATGCAGTTGTGTAGTTCCGACTTCCCACACTCGAAGATATGCACTCCTAAAGTCAAGTTAACTTTAAGGGTTACACCTTTAAGAGATTCTATTAAAACTGTGACAGATGAATTCAGCACGAGCTACATTTCCAGGTAAGTTTTGTTATGCTTTAGGAATGGTTAATCAAAAAATTAACATCTTTCATATTATATTTTGTGATATATTTGTAAGTTGAGGTTTATCAGAAAGCTAATTAACCTTCTATCACATAAAATGGAAAGAATCTGTCTTTTTCTATAAGTTCAACAGTATATATCAACACATATGGTACAAAAAAACTACTCCATACAAAAATAAGGCACAAATTAGAGATTTGACCCCGTGATGGAATCTTAATGCAGCCAAGCTCCTTCCCATTGGTAGGCACATATTTATCCCATACCCCTTCCTATTCTTGATGAAGTAATTAAATCGCATCCGGGAAAGGATTGTGAAAAAACAACAAGCTAACACCGGTAGTAAAATTTATTTTCTCCAATGGTCAGAACATGAAACTACACATATCAGATGAACATGATCAGCATTTGAAGTTAGAATTGGCATCACACTGAATTATTTTCAAATCAGCTAAGCAAGTAAAAATTAGGAGATGTAGAGGCCAAAAATGGGATACATCCGTGTTCCGGTTGTATCGGTGTAGTCCACAATCAGAGAGCATGTTTTACTCAACAATTGTTAATCAACCAATAAGTTGCGTAAACATTGGTGTTGTTGATGCATCTTTCCATCTGCACGTATAGTGTACAATATATGTCCTATTTTTTAAAGTCGCCTTACTATTACAGGATCATCATTGTTGACTATGTATCACAACTAAATTATCCCTGGCCATGCTTATCAACTAACCAACAGAGTAGAAGTTTAGTGTTCATTTACTGCTAGTAAAAGAGGCATCATATCCGATTTTGTACATGCAAAATAAGGAAGAATCAAGGAAGAGAGGGACATAATGAATAGCACTATTACATCTTCCTTGGCTGTAGACATGGTAGATGGAGTTGGGGGCCTCCAAATCCCTTGCGAGGACCAGAATCCGCAGCCACACATGCGGTGATGACCGGTCTAGTCCTGCCATGACTGTAGCTGATGGTCATGCCCACCGTTGTCATCGGTGGTGCTTAATAAGCATTGTGAAGTAGTTAGCAAGTGTACATATGAATACAATACAGCGAGAGTGTCCATCTTCATCATCATGGTACTGGAAGTGACAAATAATCAAGCGATGAAGGAATAATGCCTTGCAGAAAATGTAAGTTAGAATGTACAGAAAGATAAAACTATATATGCAACAGACATGCAGGTACCTTTCCTCTTCAACATCTGCAAAGCCTACCTCCTCGGATCCATGTCGTCTTTGTTATCAGAATGAAACTCAGGAATTAGCTAGAGGAGTTGATGGACCGACATTTATAGAATCGGAGAAAAGCATCAGTCAGTGTCATCAAAACTGGTCATATTTTCGCCTTCTCAACAGAAACAATCAGTCACTTTTTAATTCAGAACATTACTTATTTTGATTATCTATTTCAGACTTCCTTATTTAGCCAAAAGAATTTTTATCATGAAGTGTCACTCAGTGATAACAAGCTAGTCAGGCTTGCAGTTTAGAGGATTTTTAGCTGGCTATAGTATCCTCATTTACAATGAGGCCTTATCTCTCGCCTATATCTGTAGGCCACCTCCTACTCTGAAGTTGTATTTATAGGGAATTTTAGCAAATATGTAATGTGAGAACAAATAAATGTGTTGACACCTTACTCTGAAGTGAATATAAAACGATCATACTAAAGAATCTGGTGAGGAAGAAAACCACCACCCCTTGCGTAGTATATTGATTCAATTGATTATTACAATAACTAATCCAAAAGGAAAATGTACCAAGCCACATCATGGGTTTATACTTTAAAGCACATCGTAACTTCATGATTTGCAGTGTCCAAATCATCATGGAACGTCCTTGCTAATTCCCCTAGATTATTTTCATGGTTGCCTATATCATGTTATGTAAACACTGGTGCGAAACCACAAAGTTAAACATATAACCCATGTGAACAGCCTGATAAAGCAAACAACTAATGTTTTCCGACTCCACGTGAACATAATAACTGATGGTACTGAAATAGTCTGTATATCTAGCAAAGCAAGCAAATCTTGAGGGGCACAATCTTCTCGTTGATCTGCATCGGCTGCCCCACATAGGAAAGGAACTCCGCCAATTGCCCCTATTTTTAACATACACAACATAGTATTTGTATCTAAGATTTGCAATATGTAGAATGGCGATACAAAAAGATGAATGTTTGAAAAGGAGGTATTAACATCGATCCCATGTGCCCGGTTTGTAGAAGACCAAATGAAGATGAGGCCCATCTATTTTTAAACTACAAACTTGTGAAACTTCGATGCGGCCGTACTCCTCCAAGAACAACGACTGGACATTTCAAAGTGTGGCTTGGCAATAGAGAATGTGAATTATACATTGAAAAAAGAGGAAGTATACCTATCAAGCTGACCAGTTTCTGTTGGATGCGTCGGTAGGAGAGTCCGACTACTCAGGGCAAAAGCGCTGAACGCGTGGCCGGCGTGCCCTCTCCCAGTCTCACACCACGTCATCTCCACCATCTACACCATGAGGGAGGTTGGTCGGAGAAGAACGGAGCCGGAAAGGAGGCGGGCGGCATCAGCAGAGGCCAGGGAAGGACAAAGCAGGAGAGGAGCTGGGCGGAATCAGCGGAGGCCGGAGAAGGACGAAGCCGGAGTAGAGACAGAAGACATTGGCGGAGGTCGCCGGCATGGCAGCGCTAACCCTAGCGCCGCTGTTGTGCGGGGAAGGGAGGGGAGAGAGACAGGAAGGCTGCCCTAGAACCAATGTGTGGGCAAGCCAGTCCACAACACCGTGCGCCCATCCATCAGGTCGCCGCGTACGACCAGGAAACCAACATGACCCACACGCAGACACAAAGAATCGGCAGCTCACTCGGCAGACAGACCCAAAACGCTTGCAGCACACCACACTTAAGCTTTTAAAGAATTAGTAAATGGGTGTTCCATTTAAAAAGGTAGTAAATAGACCCTTACAATTTGAAAGGATCAGGAATCGACTATTGTCACAATGTCACTTGAAGAATATAAATATATATGACCATGCATCAAGACTTAGATATTAGCATATGATCTCATAAGCATTTTTATGGTTAAGATCTCAACCCTACTTTACTACAACTTTATTTCATGTTGCTGTGATTGAAAATTTAGGAATAAGAGGATCAGAATTTGCTGGCTAAAATGATAACACTACAACATGGTACCTAGTATTCATTCTTGCAGTAAACCATTAGAAATCTTGAAAAGCAAATTTTTTCAAAAACACATTAATTTTTAGAAAGATACACTCTAAAAAAATTCAACATTCAACAAAAAACGTGATGTAACCTTGAAGAAGGTACTCACGGTTTTCTAGCTTCACTTACTTTCTTATTGCTTCCTTTCACCATGGATATACTAAAATATGCTAAAACTATATAAGAAGCGACATTCGCATTAATTCCAAACATGCAAGTCAACAGAACTGCTCCAAAAATGCACAATACACCTTCACAATTGTCCTACATGTAACAATTAACATGTGCTAAATTCTACAATGATTATATTGGCAGTTATGCATTAAAGAAATGCATTCTCGTACTATTGGGATTTTTTTCATGGATGCAGGTCGTGCAGAGAAGGGGTGCTGCTATAAAGTAAAGAACCTATGTCAATTACAATGTAGCTTAGAATAAGAAAACACATACCAACAAAAGAGTATAAGATACTCGATCAGAATGATGGATAACTCATAGAACCCTCGAAGTTTCCAACCATGAAAACATCAATTTAAACCTAAAAAACAATGAATATGCATCTCAGTAGAAGAAATCTAACCTACATCAATGTTCAGCATTATTTGTAGACATCACAAGATTACTATCATGCACAGATTAAAGTTTTCAACAGAAGGCAACCTATCTGATTAAGAAAACAATATATCCAGGCTTGAAACGCATAGAAAAAACTAAGCAATGCCGCATTGAGCAACGTACTGTGTTTCGATGCTTCGGACAATAGAACAAACCATGATTCGTCCGTCAATTTGTGAAGTAAAAATTATGGCTTAATTTATGGTAAGTATGAGAAATAGGTTCACAGGAAAATGTTTTTCATGATATGTGGACCAACTGAATGTAAAATATTGAAGGACATGGTAAATGCTTTTAATATACATACCCATTTTGTAGAAGGGAAATTGGTATCCCAGGACATGCTTTCTACCGCTAAGAAATAGAGATAAAGTATTTTTTATCAGACCCATTCTGTAAGAAAGGAAATTGGTACCCCAGTAAATGCTTTCTACAGCTACTAAACAGGGATAAAATGATTTTGTCAAGTCTAAACATGTGTATATAACATACTCCTATATATCAACCACTACCACATGTAGTCTATGGCATCAATCAGTACAGAGTTTATAAGTAATTGGACAGCTCTAGATGTGTATATCAAACCAGTTAATTAGACATGTAAACAGTTTACCACCATTTTTTGTAATTTAGAAACCAATGTAGTAAGTAGGAAACTGAATTGAACAGCTAGCATACACCTTCAGACAAACGCTTGCCATGGGTTGTTGCCTCACATAGTCCTGACTATGCGATTCCACCGAAGCAAACCACAAGTGTCACATCATAACACTACCATACATGTAATAAACATTACTCACTATTTATTGTGCCTTAGTGGTGGATTTCTTCCTTCCTATTCTTCAGGGATGTAGCAAGCAGGATACTGACAAGGCTTGACCACCCAACAAAGATAAAACCAACTCCCAAACCATAGCCTCCACACCACACCTGAGTCTACAAAGAAGATGCGCTAATTTCAGAAAATAGACAACAACAAGGACAACAAAGAACAAACTGCCGTCAGACAGTTCTAGAGTGCTCTGATCTGTCATGGCAAACACCTTTACACCAAGCTCTCTAACACGTACACCAATGAGGACTCGTCCCAACAACAAAAATACAAGGTAGCACTCCAGCAACTGATCTGATCAGCCCCTGCAGCACACGTCTGTGACCCTGTTGTCGAGCCGATGAGGCCAGTTGCAACGGGAGATTTGGACGACGCATCTACAAATTGGTTGAGCAACATACCTCAGTGAAGCAACAAGGGGTATCACCGTATCATGGAAGCACCTCCACGTAGCTTATTCTTCTGTTCCTTGTCCGTGTTTCAACACTTACAAATATTTGTCTCCCAGATTCGGTGGCACCAAACACGACCCAGATCAGCCTAGAAACACTACGTCGTGCTAGATCCAGGACAAGGTCGCTGGCCATTTTTCAATCTCGGATGGCAGTAAGATGCAGAGCTGAAGACGTTGCTCCGGTGCACTGATTGATTCCGCCACTCCGTCGTTCCACAACCGCCAAATACATACCACCGCACCCTTGACGGGAGAGCCTCGCCGCTGGGACAGAGCCCAGTTGCCGCGTCTGCCGGCCGGACTTAGCTAGCGGCAAGGGAGCAGCACGGAGGAGTACCAACACCACCACCTCCGTCTCCAATCCCACACCGTCTCCAATCCTCCAAAGGAAGCGGTCAAACCCCGGAGATAACCAGGCAGCACCCTCCCCCATCCCCACGAACGAACAGACCAAAAACAACCCACCCAAACTACAAAGTGGCTGATAGAAGGGGCCCTGAAAAAGCAGTCCACATGTCAGCCAGGAAAACACACACACACACGCCCCATATGAACTCCCGGCCGCAGCAGATGTCGAAGCCTAGCAGCGACACGCAACGAGAGGAAACGACGCACCGCAAGGCCCACGTCCAGCGACAAAGAAAAGAGAAGGCCCACAGGCAGATAGAAGCAATCGCACGGCGCACCTCAAATCGCTGAGAATGCTCCCTTTATCTCAAGCTTAAGCTATATATATATATATATTGCCATCGTTGAGTAGACATCGTGGTCTCTGTCCGCGCTACGCTAAGGGCATCTCCACAAGGCCAACACAAACTGGCGATCCAAATGTTTGTTTTGGTCCAGATGGGTCGGACCACGAGAGGATTTGGATCGTGATCCAGCTTGTCCGTTCAACCGCGCTCAGCGGCACGACCTGTAAACAAGCAAGAAACAGATAGGTTTGGGGCAACACACAACGCTCACAGGCGTGGCGTATTGGGCCATATATATATATCAGAAGAGGTGTACAAGTTACAAGGAGATATTAGAGAGGTTATGAATTCTAATTCTAGTCCAATACAAACATATGACAGAACACTACACGTATTCTATCAGCCCCCCTCAATCTCAACTATAGACATGTGGAGCTTGCGCTTGCATTCTTCAAACAGTGGAAGCGGCAAGGCCTTTGTAAAAATATCTGCAAGTTGATCTTTTGAAGAAACAAACCGAACTTGGAGCAACTTCTGAGCAACCCTCTTTCGAACAAAATGAAAATCAATCTCTATGTGTTTTGTGCGTGCATGAAACACTGGATTCATAGAAAGGTAAGTAGCTCCAATATTATCACACCATAAGATAGGTGGTGAAGACTGTTGAATACCAAGTTCCTTCAGCAGTGCTTCAATCCAAATAATCTCAGCAGTAGCATTGGCCACTGCTTTATACTCTTTCTCAGTACTAGAGCGCGAGACAGTGGCTTGCTTGCGAGCACTCCAGGCGACTAGATTACCACCATAGAATACAGCAAATCCCCCCGTTGATCGCCTGTCGTCAACATCACCTGCCCAGTCAGCATCGGAGAAAGCTGAGAGAACACTCGAAGAGGCAGGACGAAGAAGCAAGCCATGACTAAGAGTGCATTGAATATAGCGAAGAATCCTCTTTACAACCGTCAAATGATCCTCTGTGGGAGCATGAAGGAACTGGCAGACTCTATTAACAGTAGAAGAGATATCTGGACGAGTCAACGTAAGATACTGCAAGCCTCCAACCAAACTTCTGTAACAAGTTGCATCATCAGTGCCAAGTAGGGGACTATCCGCATGAAACAACTTGACCGAGGCGGCCATAGGAGTGGTGGAGGGAGCACATTTTAGCATACCAGCACGTCCAAGAAGATCAGAAGCATACTTTCGCTGAGTAAGAGAGAGACCTTGTCGAATCTGAGCAACCTCCAAACCTAGAAAATAATGAAGGGGACCAAGGTCTTTAACAGCAAACTCCGTCCGAAGACCGGCGATAAGACTGTCCACCGCAGGCACAGACGAACTAATCACAATGATGTCGTCAACATAGACCAAAAGAGAAATAGTCACCTCAGGCCGTTGAAGAGTGAACAAGGAAGTGTCAGCTGTTGAAGGAATAAAACCATGATGTCGAAGAATAGCACCCAGTCTTGCATGCCAAGCTCGGGGTGCTTGCTTGAGACCATAGATAGATTTAACCAAGTGACAGAGATGCATCGGACGCTGAGAATCTTCAAAGCCAGGAGGCTGACGCATGAATACCTCTTCTTCTAACACACCATTGAGAAATGCATTTTGAATGTCCAACTAACGAAGAGACCAGCCACGAGTAACAGCAATAGAGAGTAGCAACCAAATAGTGGTAGGCTTGACCACTGGGCTAAACGTATCTTCATAATCCAGCCCATATCGTTGCTTGAAACCCCTAGCAACAAGACGAGCTTTATACCTCGCAATCTGACCATCAGCATGCCATTTGACTTTGAAAACCCATTTAGAATCAATAACATTAACACCAGGCTTAGGAGCCACAAGATGCCACGTATTATTAGTGACGAGAGCTTCAAATTCGTGCTCCATTGCTTCCCGCCAATGCGGAATTCCAAGAGCAGCGCGGAAGTGACGTGGTTCAGCAGAGGGATCCGCAGTGGCCTGGGCAACACACTTTGCCATCCAAGCGACAGTGCCATCGGTGCGCTTCTTCGGACAGCGCACACCACAAAGGCCACGAGTAACACGACGCAGAGAATCAACAGGCAGCGGTTGAATAGGCTCAAGAACCAGCTGAGGAGAGCGAGCCGGTGACAAGGCCGACTCGGGAGACGCGCAGTGCACGCGTGCAGGGAAACCGCTCGAGGCCGACCTGCAGGAGGTTACGAGACGTGTGCTCAGCCGAGGGAGTGGAGGCGTCCATATGATCGTTGTCAACACGCGGTCCAGGCGACGCAGCAGACCGGTCCATTGGACCAGGCTCACGCGCATCACGGCCAGCAGCAGGTGACTGCATGGGGTCGACGTCGGCATTAGTAGTAGAGATGCAAGCACCATGCGACGTCGGCGATGAAGGAGGATCATGAAGAAGCTCAAGACGAGCCGCGCGGCCAACACCTGCACCATGGTTAGGAAGCAAAGAAGGAGCATGCGCAATATCTTGAAATTGGTCAAGCAAAGTAGGGGATAAATCAGCGGGTAAAGAAGATGTGGTTGTCGGAAGAGTTGAGAAAGGAAACACAGCTTCATCAAAGATGACATCACGACTAATGTAGACACGATTGGTAGGAACATGAAGACACTTGTAACCTTTGTGGAGGGGACTATAACCCAGAAAAACACACTTTTTAGAGCAGTACTCTAGCTTATGATTGTTGTAAGGGCGAAGGTTGGGCCAACAGGCACATCCAAACATCTTAAAGAAGGTATAATTAGGAGTTTCTCCGAGTAAGCGCTCAAGAGGAGTTTGCATATCTATGACACGTGTAGGCATGCGATTAATGAGAAAGCATGCAGTAATGAAGGCATCACTCCAAAAACGAAACGGAACTGAGGCATGAGCAAGAAGAGTAACACCAGTCTCAACTCTATGACGATGTTTACGTTCAGCAGTACCATTCTGTTGAGATGTATGAGGGCAGGAGACACGATGAGTAATGCCAAACTTCTGAAAAAAGGAATTCAATTTGATGTACTCGCCCCCCCCCCCCAATCAGTTTGAACATGGATAATTTTGTGTTTAAGAAGACGTTCTACATGAGCCTGAAACTGAATAAACACCTCAAAAACATCACTCTTACTCTTTATCAAGTATAACCAAGTAAAACGACTATAAGCATCCACAAAGCTTACATAAAAATTGTGACCACTAACAGATGTTTGAGTAGGGCCCACACATCCGAGTAAATAAGCTCAAGAGGAGCATTTATTACATGAGTTGAACGGGAAAAAGGTAGCTGATGACTCTTGCCCTGTTGACAGGCATCACAAACGGACACTAATTTATTGGACTCCGACGGTAACTGATGACGACGAAGGACATGTTGAACAACTTGAGACGAAGGATGTCCCAAGCGAGCATGCCACTGTGTAGACGACACTTTAATAGCACTGAGGACTTGCCTAAGACCTCCAACCGACGATCCCTCAATGGAGTAGAGACCACCGCGACAGCGCCCTCTAAGGATGATGGCCCCCGTAAGCAGGTCCTTAACAAAAAAACTGTTAGGATGAAACTCAATATAGACATTATTATCATAAGTAAGCCTACGAACGGACAAAAGATTTTTTGTGACAGAGGGGACATGGAGAACATTGCGAAGATAGAGTGATCTAGATGAAGGAGTAGGAAGGAGTGCTTGACCAATATTCGATGTACGCATACCTGCACCGTTGGCAGCGTGAACGACCTCCGTGCCGGTGTAGGGCTCCTTGGCGTTTAGCTTCTCCGGCTGTCCAGTAACATGGACTGTCGCCCCGGTATCCATGTACCATGTAGGGTCGACAGGAAGAGTAGAGGTATGTCCTTGAGGCTCCGTGTAGACATGATTAGCTTGGGCCAGCTGACGATCAAGGAATCGACCATCATTGCCCACGCCTAAGAAGCTTTGGTTGAACCTTTTGAAGCAGCGGGCTGCCATATGCCCGAGGCCATCACACAGCTGACAGACAATATTGCCGCGGCCACCGCCAAGGCCAGGAGGACCACCGCCAGCAGGAAGCGGAGGACGAGGAGGGTAAGAGTTGGGGTGTACTGGGCGATACGCCGGCGACGGAGGAGCAGACGACGGGGATGGGCGTGTATTTTTGCCACCCCCCGTCAGTTTAGCAACGTTGGCAGAGTGTATCTTCTGCCCACCAGAGCGACGCCCCTCCATACGTTGTTCAGTGGACAGCATATGAGAAGATAGATCATGAGGCTACATTGGCACATCATGCAGCTTGATAGCCTCAACCAAGTTGTCATATTCCTCATCAAGTCCTTTGAGAAGATATGACTGAAACTCATCGGGTCGGAAGGGCTGACCAATGGAGGTCAGCGTATCCGATAGCGCCTTGATCTTGTTATAGTAGACGGTGACAGACGAATCAAGTTTCTCAGTATCACGCAGCTCATCGCGCAGTTGCATCCCGGGCGCCATTGACTGCGACGCAAAACTACGCTCAATGATAGTCCAGGCTTCATGAGCGGTTTTGGCAAACATAATCATGCCGGCGACCTCGATTGATGATGTAGAGAGGAACACCGACAGGAGGGCCTGGTCTTGCTGAACCCAGGCCACATAATCTGGATTCACCTGGCGAACAGGATCCCCGCCACCAGATGCAGCCACCATCTTGTGGGACTCCGGGCAGGGGAAGGTACCATCGGCATAGCCGTGGAGGAGGTTGCTACGCAGGTTCGTCACCACCTGCGCACGCCAGATCAGATGATTGGCAGCGGAAAGTTTCACTGTGATCTCTTTGCCGAAGTTGATCGGACCCGAGGTCGAAGAGGACTACGCGCCCGTCGAGAGGGACGGCATCAGCGCAGTCGAGAGAGCACCAGAGTAGGAGGTGAGAGCCATGGAGGAAGAAGCGGCGGCGGCGGTTCCCATCTAGGGTTTAGGACCGAACGCAGTCTGATACCATGTAAACAAACAAGAAATAGATAGGTTTGGGGCAACGCACAACGCTCACAGGCGTGGCGTATTGGGCCATATATATATATATATATCAGAAGAGGTGTACAAGTTACAAGGAGATATTAGAGAGGTTAGGAATTCTAATTCTAGTCCAATACAAACATATGACAAAACACTACACGTATTCTATCACGACCCACATCCTATCTTGACCAATAGAACGAGAGTGATTTTTTTAAATTCAAACCGAGACAATTACCTGCTCAAACGGGAAAAGATTGTGCATATTCATATATATTCATATGTAATTTACATTCAATATATAAAAAAACTAAATTTAAACTAGCCCTAGCCATCGATTCGAGCCGCACCGGCCCATCTAGGGACGAGGTTGATGTACTCCCATGATGCCTGAGGTGTGCTTGGCAGGTGAGCAGGAGCGGGCGCGGGCTGGTCCATCACTTGCATAGGCCACATGCCCACCCCGGTCCCTCCTCCGGCGCGGTCGGTGGTGCCCACCCAGGTAGCGACGGCGCCCACCAAGGCAGCAGCGGCGCTGGAGGCAGCTGCGCGTTTTCCTCGATGCGGATTCGCTCGCCTCGTGGTCATTCTTGGCCTTCTTCATCCAACCTGACATTTTCATCATTGGCGGTGGCGGCGACGAAGGCGCTGGGAGGGGGCGAATCTAGTGATGGTGAGAGGTGGAAAGTACGGCAACGACGGGCGCAGGGACAGCTTTAAGTAACCCTTGCCCGTGCGAAAACACGGGTTCTCGCGTCTTTGCCTTCAATGCTGGTCCGTCCGGATGTGTTGGAACGTGGCAGTGGTCCGGTGGAGATGCCCTGAGCACCTCCTATGATGCAGTATCAGTCGATACGTCGGTTGATTGACTGATGGAGATCCGGTTGTATACAGGATGGAGCCAGGGACCGATCGCACCGACAGTTCCAAAACTAGGCAGTCAGTCAGATTTCCTACGGTGTGATACCCATGTCTGCTGTTATTTAAAAAAAAATCCATATACACTATATGTCCGTATGTGGAGTCTAGAGTCTGAAATTGTACTTAGAAAAGATCAGTCTTGTTTTTTGCCTTTTCTTGTAGCGACACACACGGAGATCAGTCGTTAGTTAGGAATGTCGATCCTGACTGGTTAGAGTATTGCTGGACGAGCTCTTTTACGCCGGCGCCCAGAAAAGCCCTTTGGGGCTCGGGGGTGAGTGGAGATGCCCTCAGCGAGGCCGAGGCCACGAGGAGGGCACGTTAATCTGTATTTGACCATGATTTATCAGGTAAAAAGACCTTGGAAGCGGCACAAGATCTTGCCGACAAATCTGGCAGCATCGTCGCTGTACGCGAGTATGGGACAACGTGAGCACGTCTTGCGGGGGAGAGCATCTCCTGGCACTCAAGTCTCATGGCGCATGAACAATCTTCTCATTATATACTACTTGTACAAAGATCGTTGATTAAACAAGCCTTAAATCTTGTTTAGCTGCCCCGTCACTGGAGCTAAGTATACTACTTAATACTCCATGTTGTGCTACTCTTAACAGCAGAATATTGTGCTATATATATCATTAGTAGTAGCATATCCAAAACGTACGTCTGAAGAAGTTAAGGATTGCAACTGGGAGAAAAGAGGCAAAGGTCCGAATGTTAGCTGCAGCACAGCACTGTTGGTCTGACCCATTATTAGTTCCAGCACATTGCTAACCCTGCTGATTAGTCCATGATGTATTGCTTAGCTTCTTTGGTTAGCCCAGTAAGTAGTACTAGCAGCAGCAGACACGTCCGAGACGGGTCAATTTGTTGGTACGGACCAATAATGGGAACATGGAAAGGGATGTTGAACTGAGGACCATCCATTTTCCACCTCTGTGGACCAGTGGATTACCGATGTCATCGTCATCGAGTTGCATTACATAGTACTTCCACTGTAACATGTATACTACTCTCTCTGTTTCAAATTACTCCGCGCGCACGCTTACCTAGGTGGCTTAGTATTCTCTTATTTTTTATCAAAAAATTCATAAGATTTTTGGTATAGATAGTACACATTTCATACTATCTATTTCAAAAATTTCAGGATTTTTTTGAATGAAAAATAAAGGAGTACTAGCCCACCTACATAAGCGCGCCGGCGGAGTAATTTGAAACAGAAGGAGTAGTTTTCTGACAGATGCTAATTAGTTAGTAAGTACTGGAACAAATCGAGGCAATGCTGGTGGATTTTTATAAAATTTGCGAAACCCGGTGGATTTTCCAACTTCTCGCCCATATGTGATGATTTTTTTTTGCAATTAACTCTTGTTCTAGAGAGTATCCAGCAATGGATGCTCTCTGCCTGCTCCATGTAACCACTCAGGCGGTCTCAGCACGTGCGGGTAATAAATAAAGTGTCGGTCTGGTTTTCGGGCGGGCCGGAAATTGCATGACCCAGGATCCGATCGACTACTACGGTACGTGATGGCCAAATTAAATGTACAGTTGCACATCGGTTGTAGCTGTACCGTCGATCTCATATGACGACGATCCTTAGGTGGGAGTCGCATGAGGCCCAAATCGGTCGCCTTGAGAGTTGACCGTCAGGTGGCCTTCGATGATGAACACGCAATGTTCCGCTGACTGAACCTTTGCCGCCTCAACTTCTTGATTTTCTCGATATGAACCTACCTAATTTCTGATTGTTTTTTGTTGTTGTTTGTATTTTTTCTTAAGCTGCTGCTGCTGCTACTATACTTCTATCTCTTCCGTCTTCGTCAATCCAGCTAGTCAGACTGACCTTCGTGCAAACAAACAAAAAAGCTAGTCAGACCGACCAAACTTTCAGTCAAAACTTCGGCGCCCTTAAAAGACAAAATGAAAATTTCATAGCTTTCACACACGAGGCGCGCACGCCCGTACGATCTCCGAACACATCAGCTATGAAAACGACACTCTGCTGCTGCAATCCAACAAGGTCCAACAAACCTCGAAAAGTGGAAATGATCCACCAGGACTTGTGGATAGGGGTGGACACCAAGCTCGAAGCTCAAGGCTTGGCTCGGGCTCGACAAGGCTCGGCCCGGGCTCAGCTTGGCTCGAAGATCGAACAAGCCAAGCCTTAATGCTGCTACTTGGGCTCGAGGCTCGACAAGCCAACTCGGTGAAGCTCGAAAGCTCGATGTAATAAAGAATTCGCCTTTTGCTAAAAATTAGTAATTAACAATTATAATCTAACAACTTTCGCAAAGTATTAGTAACCATAATAGTGTCATATATCACAAGTTCAGAACATAAATTCAAGTACTACTTCCGACCCAAATTAGTTGACTTAGATTTGTCTAGATTCAGTTGTATCTAGACATGATTTAGTATTAGATTTATCGAGTCAACTAATTTGCGTCGGAGGGAGTAATACAGTGATGCACTCTTATAATAGGAAAATTCAGATAGTACCAGCAAGTTTAGAAAATACTATGCAATATGAGCAACACAAAGCAAAGCAGTAGCCAAGCAGGACTGTTGGAAGAACAAATAAATGACAGTGCAAAATTAGATAGTACCAGCAAGTTTAGAAAATACTATGCAATATCAGGTTAAGCAACGGTACCATATCACAGTGCAAAATCGTATCCATCTGTATACATCATCCTGCTTGTTCAATAGGAAAGATATCATACAGGAGCAGCAGCGACTTGTTCATGCCTGTACTTTCTAAATGATGAAGGCAGGCGAGGCGTTCAGCGCGGACAACTACGACCTGGTCTCGCTCTGTCCATCCTCGTGTTCTGCTGCGCCACCTTGTTCGTGTCGTTGATGGAAGCTGTCCGGCAAGGCACCGACGCCGGCGCTACGACGACCACGGTCACTGCTGCCCTGGAGACAGTGTAGAACAAGAACGGCCGCGCCGCCGCCACGGAAGGCATCCCCAGGATCAAGTCAAACATTGGGCGGTTGCCGGCCACGGATCCATGGTGCGCAGAAGGGGAGCAGCTAGGGGGAGAACAGAAGAGCAGCCTGCTACACGCGGATGAACGGCGGCGGCCAACTGTACACACGCGGCGCCGCGCATGTCTGAGAGAAATAGGACTGGGAGGAGCAAGCGGTAGAGAGATCCACGGGAGGATGACATGGTGGCGGCGACCGGCGTCGGTGGTGGCAGCCGGCGTCGATGGCGGCGGCAGTGCTAAACCTAGCGAACTGAGCGCACAAGACGAGAAGGAATTGCACGGTTGGGCTTCAGAGCAGTTGGGTGTTAGGCTATGGTGCCCGGCTCGCAAGCCGACCGAGCCAAGCCTCAAGCTTGACAAGCCGAGCCACGAGCCCGGTTTCTGGAAACGAATATGCTACAAGCCGAGCCAGACTTGGCTCGAATATTAACAAGCCTGGCCGAGTCGAGCCACGAGCCGACTTGGCCACCTACTACAGTAGCTAGCTAGGAGATGGATTAAAAATTTCTTTTGAACTATAAACGGGTCTCGAAGAGACCAGAAGCTGCATATTAATTCATGAGACAGGTACAAAAATCAGAAAAGCCCTTTACATAAAGCACCCGCAAAACTAGATAAAAAGGAACAGGGCCTTTCACTTTGCAAAAAACACCTTAGGACTAGAAAATAAAAAGCAATCAGGTCCTTGAGTGTCTCTGCCTCCGATCTCCGGCGACCTCCAGCCGACGGCGAGGTCGTGAGACTCTTGCTCGTTACGCACCACGCTCTGGAGAAGAAACCGCATTGCCGGCCACCTTGCAGTCCGCGGGGATGAACAACTTGCTTCCTGCGAGGTGTCGAGCACCGACGACGTGCTTCGAAGAAAGGCCTCCGACGGAGGTTGATCCCGGAGTCGCCATTCGACCAGAAAAGGCAGTGGCCTAGCAGCATCCTGCCGCCATCCGACCACTGCGAAGAAGCACCAGAAGCAGCACCACCTACCTTCCAATGGAGCTCGAGGAAGGAGACAAACATCTCACAAACCTTAGCCTCATCGCCACCATGGCGAGTCAGAGAAGGAAGGAGACAGGCATCCCCATTCCACCGCCACAGATCCGTCCCCTCCGCAGGGAACCAGAGCCATCTTCTCCAGATCGAGAAAATGGGCACGGACCAACTCCTCCGCTCCCCGCCCACGGCCGCCCAGAGCAGACCACTCGAGCCTCGTGCGTAATCGCCCACCCTCGCCTCCACTTGGCCGCCAGACAGACGCCCCACAACCACCTCTTGATCTGTGACCTGCGACACCTAATTTATTTGACGGCGCGGTTTCCCTTCTTACCATCCTTTGCTCTGTAACAAGGAGGAACCCTAGAAACCTCAAGATCTGGCCGCTCGGATCTAAAGCACCATAGCCCCTACGGGCAAAAATCCCACTACAGGCATAAAGCCAAGCAACCTAAAACCTACTGCTACTCCGGCGGCCCCCCGCCGCCACCTCCCGCCAGCTATTCCGGCGAGAGGGGCGCGGGTGAGCCCCGGCACCTCACAGGCGACTATCAAGGAACAGGGAGGGAGGGACAGGTTAGGCGACTCCCAGCCCTCATGGATTAAATGGAAAACGAAACTGTGATCAATGCGTACATGGACGCGTCACGAGTCAGCTAGCATGTCCGAGGCAGGTCGAGCTACCTGTCGACGACATGCATTCGCGGCACAAGAGGATGAAAGTTCAATAAACACGTACGTCGAGGAAACGGAACCTTCTTTCTCTCGAGGAAAGACCTCTATATTCCGCTGAAATTCTGAAACAGAGTGTGCGCATGGTCCGGAGGGGTTAGACTGTACTAATAGGCAGCTGACTATTCTGAAACAGAGTGTGTATATACATGTGTATCATTACTAGTGGTAGCCCGTCGAGGACTAAATATCGACGTTCGGATAAGACACAGAACGGACGAGTACATACATGCTTCCCAGATGTTTTTTTTTAAGCTTTGCATTATTCATTAATTGAAACAAAATTTGCCTAGTTAATTAGCGAAAATCAAGCTAAAACATACAACTACACAAACACCACGGGACAGCTCCCACACTTAACATAAGGCCACGCCCACACAAGACCTAGGAGCAACCAAACTCAATCTCGAAACACCACTTCAGGAAGAACCGACAACCTTTCGCCACCATCGGAGCGAAGATAATGTGAAACAGAACGGCAAATCAAGTTTATATAATAGTGATGAGAAGGACCTCTATCTTGCTCTCCCTTCCTTCGGCTTGAAAATTGACTGCACTTCCTGCCACCCATCTTCTTCCTTCTCTCCAAAGGCTATGTAGGCCAACGAGGGGATGGGTTGGGTGTAACATCCCTGGATAAGAGACTAAAAATAGAGAGGACACATGTGTGTGCATTGCATTCATGCATAAGAAAATCCGGAGAATTTTCGCACGTTTGTTTAAAACACAAAGTGATTGAGGTCTCTCTTGTGCTAATGGAAACATTAGGGCAAGAGCGATGGATTTCGAGCTGACCCTTGTTGATTTCTTTGACTTGAGAAAACAGTTCAATTTGGAATATTCTAATATCATATTGAATTCAAAATAAAAAAGGCATTTCATAATTGAAATACAATTATGAATAAATAATATATACTTTTTTATAATAATAAGAATACATGGTTATTACAATATACAACTAAAAGAAAAGGTTACACCAAAGGAAATTAACTTTATCACATTATTGAAACAATAATGTCTTTCGTTGTTTTAGTAAAGTAAATTGAAACAATTAAATAAATGAATAAAAGAATATGTTTAACACAATAATAACATTACTCAATATTTACAACAATGTGTGAACTGGGCTATGGAAATGACTATTGACCTACATGAATCTTTGATGAAGAAGGCGACAGTCTCTCCATCCCGAGTTAATTGGAAACCACCAGATCAAGGTGATGTCAAGATCAATGTTGATGCGGGATTTATTCCAGGAGGCAGTGGTGGCACGACGGGCGTGGTGATCCGGGATCATGAGGGCTACCTGACGAATGCGCGAGCGTTGTGGTATGCAGATGCTGCGAGCGCACGGGTCATGGAGGCGGAAGCTGCCAGCGATGGTGTGAAGATGGCTAGCGATATGGATTCCCTGGATGTTGTGAAGATCTGGAAAGATCCTGGCGCAGGAAGATCTATCATTTTGTCTATTTGTCAGGAGGTTAGAGAGCTCAGTGGCTTTTTTTACTAGCTTTCAGTTGAACTATGTGAATAGATGTGTCGACGAGGCACCTCATTTTTTAGCACATAGCGCTAGTGCTGAGAAAAAGCGGTGCATCTGGGTGAATTACACACCTGCTTTCCTCGCTTCCATCCTTCTAACGGATTGCAATGTTGCTGATTGATTAATATAAGCTCTGAATCACAAAAAAAAAGGGTTGGAGATTAATTTCCAACCATTCTTTGTGTGCTGGAGTCCTAAGGGGGAAATACTTTCACAGTTTAAATTTTACGGAGGCTAGGAGAAAACGTGGTGCCTCTCACATATGGAATGGCATTATAATACATGGGAGAGATGTCCTTAATCTAGCCGAAAAGTGTACAAGTTCTTAGATGATTGTTGGACGGTTTTTTTCTTAATGGTCGTACTCCCAGTAATTATTTTAGCTCTTATTTTATGTTTTACTTTTGCAAATAAGTTAACCCGAGGCTTTTCGGATCTTCTTAGATGATGGACGCAAATTTGGCATTTTTGAGCCCGACAAAAGCGTGCCTTATCTTTTATGGTTTGTGGTCTGCCGTGGTCAACTGTGACGTACCAAACTTTGCCAAAATTAGGTTTGTTATATTTTCTTGGGAGAAGAAAAAGGAAAGTCTGAGACGAATCTCTTGACTGTTAGTTAGCGGGGCCGAGGCTTTTGAGCTGGGTTTTGTTTAACCACGGGCATGTTAATCTGTGTATTGTACCGAGATCTTTGCAGGTTAGAAAATGCTGATGAACCTACTCCGTGCCGACAAATCTGGCAGCAACATCGATCGTTGTACGCGAGTATGGGACAACGTGAGCACGGCGTCTCGCACCACCCAGCCCGAGAGCATCTCTCGTCTGCAAGTCTCCCATGGCGCATAAGAGCAGGTATAATAAGAGCAAGTTTAATAGTGTAGTCGGTTGTTGGCTATAAGATGTTGCCACATCCTCTATAGTCAGTCATATAGCTAGCACGTACTCCCTCCGTTCAAAAATATAATACATTCTAGTTTTGTGAAACGAAAGTATGTAGACACGTTTTAGTGTATAGGTTCACTCTGGATCTCTACAAACATATATACTAAAACATGTCTAGATACATTCGCTTCACAAAGCTAAAACGTCTTATATTTCCGAACTGAGGAAGTACAATAGTTGGACAAAAGGATGTACTACTTTATTAAGGTGTGACCCATATTTCACTCTCACAATGCACCTAGGAGCACGTGCTAGAGCTGGCTATTAACTTACAGCCGGCTTATCTTCTCTCTCATCTCTTCTCTCTTCCAACTCAGCATAAATAATATATTTTACTTCTTATAACTAGCTGACATGGCTCTATTGTACTTGCTCTAAGCTTATGTTAGCAGGCTATAAGACTTTAAATAATATATTTAAGATAATGTGGAGGAGAGAGAAGTGGAGAGAAGATTAGTGGGCCCTCCTACAAGAGCCAACTACAACATGTGCTCCTAGGCACTTTGTGTGAGTGTAAAGTGGGCCTTAGCCAAATAAAGTAGCACTTATCTATTGTATGTGTTGACTATTAGTCTGGCTACATGTGACATGGTGACAGCTTATAGCAAGTAATTGGCTTTACTATTGAACTTACTCTAAACAATCTGCTTATTAAACTTGTCCTGAGCAAGAGCGTTGATTAAACAAGCATTCAATGATGGTTGGTTGCCCCGTCACTGAAGCTAAGTACCACTGATAACCGCAGAATAACATCTGAAACTCTGAATAAGTTAAGGCCTGCTGCAACTGGGAAAAGGGCAAGGTCTGAATGTTAGCTGCAGTACTGTTGGTGTGAGCCATTAGTTACTATGGCTTGGCTTCTTTGATTAGCCCAGACGGGTCAATTTGTTGGTACCGAGCAATAATGAACATGGAAAGGGACGTTGAACTGAGGACCATTTTCCACCGCGTGGACCAGCCGATTAATTAGTTAGTACTGTGTGTTAGCAGCAGTGGCATTTCCTCACGGCGTCCTATGAATTTCCACTGTTGACTATCAGACGTCGTTCTCTCACTCTGTCCGCGATGTGCTAGCACTAGCAGCACGTCCGTTGATGCAGTATCGGTCGATCGTCGGTTGATTGACTGATGGAGATCGGTAGTAGTAGTGGACCGATCGCGCGCACCGACAGTTCCAAAACTAGGCACTCGATATCGTACGGTGTGATACCCGTGTCGTGGTTTCCTAGCATAATAAGCTAAGGCCTTGTTTGGCGAAAGTGTTTTCTAGTGTTTTAGTGGGTATTATCTCTAGTGTCTTTGGTGAAAACACCCGTCTCACCAAATACCCGTGTCGCCGCCGCCAGGAAGAAACACGAGCTGAGCCTCGCGTCTGGAAAACTCCCTAACCCTACGTGTATCTACAGGTTTAATCGGGCTTACACGAGTGAAAACCGAGCTGCCAAACAGGTTATGGAGTGTTTTTTTGAGTAATGGACTGGGCTGGTAAATTACACGTGAGTCTACGTAGAAACCGGCCTGCCAAACGAGGACTAAGTAGTATGTTACACTGTGGATCGGATCGTGTGTTTCCGAAGGTGTTGTAGTCTAGACCTGTACTTTGTAATGGCCAGCCTTGTCTTTCGCCTTTCTTTTAGCGACACACACACGGAGATCCTTGACAGATGAAGGGAAAAACTTGTGTGCTTTGTGTAAGCTAGTGTACGTACGTGCCAGGCTGCTGGGAACGCAGGCAGATCTCACGCGCACGAACCAATCGTCCGAGTGAAGCACGAGCTAGCACGTGACAAGAGATCGAGGTGGCATGCCGAAATGTGGCTGCCTTGCTGGGCCTGGAATCTAAGATATAACAATAATTAGCAGTACTGATGCCCGACCTGACCGCTGCTCTGTTGTGGTAGCGTGTATCACGTGGCATGTGTATTGGATGTGTCGATCTCCATGCAATGCATCCATGTCACGACTCAGGCCGTGTCAGCACGTGTGTATGCATGAAGTGTCGGTTCTGGGTTTCGGGCGGGACGTAAATTGCATGACCCAGGATAGGATCCGATCGACTACTACGGTACAGTACGTGTTGGATGGCCAAACTAAATGGACAGGTGTGTATCAGGTGTAGCTGTGGCGTCGATCGTCGCCTTTAATTTGACCATCAGGTGGCGATTGACGTTGAACACACACTGTTTTGCTGTTCGAACCTTTTCCCGATCTCGTCTTGTCGTCGTGCTCGATCGTCCCTCGCCGCCTAAAATTATTGGTTTTCTCAATCTCAACCTATTTTTTTTTGTATTTTCCCTTCTAGTACTGTAGTATCTTTCCTTTTCTCTTCCGTCATCATCAATCCAGCTAGTCAGCAACGGGCTGACCGACTGAACTTTGGGTCAAAACTTCGGCGCCCTTGAATGACAAAATCATAATTTCCTAGTAGCTTTCACACGCGAAGCACGCGCGCTCCCCGACGACAGTCTCCAAACATTTCAGGTAAAACGAGACACTCTGCTGCTGCATTCCAAGGTCCAACGAAACCTCGAAATGGTCGATCCGGACTTGTGGACGTGTGCGCGCCTTGGATCGCCAACCTACTAGGTACACTAGCTAGGATATTATGGATTAAATGGAAAACGAAACTGTGATCAATGCGTGCATCGACGCGTCACGAGTCCGCTAGCACCCCACGCTCGAGCTTCCTGTCGACATGCATTCGCGACACAAGACGGCGTACTACATACGCCAGCCGTCGTCGTTATACGCGTGCGCCTACGTGACGTGGTATACATTATTTGGTTGCAAAGTGGGCTAGGTACACCCATAGTTTTAAAAAACCGGACCGGTGATCCAACCGGTAAGACTGTCGGTTCAGGTTTTTACTGGTCGGACCACTGGTTCACTGTCCAGTTTTTAAAATATAAAATAATATAAGTATTAGAATAAATAAATATATATTGTGTTTATATTTAGAATTTGCAAGAATAATAATTCACATAATAAGTTGCAAATACTCTCAAATGCGCAGTGACATGGCTAGAATTAAAGTCAATTTACAACTTACTTCACGCGACATGGTTTCACAAACGTGACATGTCATGACAATACGAAGTATACACAAATATACAACAACCACCATCTTCTTTTTTTGAAGTAATACAACTTACTTCTCGCAGTAACCACTATGTAATCTCCGATCTGTATATGTATCACAGTTTGTCTCTGCTAGTAAGCCGACGAAGCACAACAAATTGAGGACATAAGTGGCGGATGAAAAACTTCCACTTCTGGCTTGCAGAAATAGTGGAAAAGATATTCGTCTCCTCAATTTTCAACAACAATCGGTAGCTTAGTTGGTTATTAGGAGTCGTACGCAGTACACCAGGAGCCGCGTTAGAGTCCTTTCTTTTGGCAAAAAATAATATTTTTCCAACGTTCAGAGAACTGAACTGGTTGGACCGGTGTGTGGTGTGTGGTGTGTGGTTAAGTACCTAAAACCGGCGGTTGAACCGCGATTCGCCTAGGGTTTTCTCTGGTTCACTGGCGGGGCTGGTTCAGTGCGCTTAACAAACCGGCGAGGCCCTCGGTTCCGGTTTTTTCTGGTTTAATCAGTGAACCGGTCCTATTTTCTAAACTATGGGTACACCGACTTTACTGACCGCAAGAGCGGAACCCTCCGTACGAAAGAAAACCCTAACCCTCCCGGGTCGCCTCCCTCTCAGGCGGCTCCGGAGGCGCCTCCTGTTGGAGATATGCCCAAGAGGCAATAATAAAGTGGTTATTATCATATCTTCACACTTATGATAAATGTTTACATACCATGCTATAATTGTATTAACCGGAAACATTAATACTTGTGTGATTTGTAAACTAAAATAAGAGTCCCTAGTAAAGCCTCTTGTTAAACTAGCTTGTTGGTTAATAGATGATCATTGTTTCTTGATCATGAACATAGAGATGTTATTAACAACAGGGTCATATCATTAGGAGAATGATGTGATGGACATACTCCTATAGATAGGCGTAGCATAAAGATCAAGTCATTTCAATAGTTCAATTGCTATATGCTTTCTGATACATAATAACCTAATTCCTTCGACCATGAGATCATGCATATCACCTTTACTGGATGGATGCTTTGATGTCATCAAACACCACACCGTAACAGGGTGGCTATAAAGGTGGCGTTGAGTGTTCGGAAAGTATTGGTTGAAACACATGGAATCAAGAGTGGGATTTGTCCATCCACATGACGGATAGATATTCTCTGGGCCCTCTCGGTGAAATGTCATCCAATTAGCTTGCAAGCATGTGACTTGGTCACAAGGGATCACATATCACGGGAACGAGAAAAGAGTACTTATCAAGAACGAGGTTGAACTAGGTATGCGGAGATACCACGATCATAACCTCGGATAAGTAACATATCGTGAGACAAAGGGAAATTGGTATCGTATGTAAGTGGTTCATTCGATCGCAAAGTAATCGTAGAAATATGTGGGAGCCATATGAATTTCCAGATTCCTCTATTGGTTATTGTTCGGAGAAGTGTCTCGATCATGTCCGCATAATTCACGAACCGTAGGGAGACACACTTAAGGATTCGACGTTGTTTGAGTAGTTATGGTATTATGAGAAAGAGACCGAATGTTGTTCGGAGTCTCGGATGGGATCCGGGATATCACGAGGAGATCCGGAATGGTCCGGAGAATAAGATTCATATAAGGAAAGTTCCGTTTCGGAGTAGCGGAATGATTCCGGTGTTTTCATCGGGAACATTCTAGAAGGTCCCGGAATGTCCCAAGACTCGGAGGAAGGGGTACATGAATGTGTCATTGCAAGTTGGAATGATTGCATCATGTACTAAGTGTTCTCGCTGCCCAAAATAAAGGGTTTATTTAAATCCTAAATTGAAAAAGTCAAACGGCTAGTTTGAAAGTCAAACGGCAATTTTGGGAAGTGGGAAAAGAGGAGGATTGGTGGAGGCCGAATTGGGGGAGGACTCCTCCCTTGGCCGGCGCCCCACCAAGCCGACTTGGGGAGGGACTCTCCTCCCCATGGCGCAGCCAGCCCTCCCACCTATATAAGGAGGGGCAGGGCTCCCCTCCTAGTACACACAAGTTCCTATCCTCTAAACTAGAAACTAGACCTAGACCCCGGTTTAGAGCTGTTTCGGTTTAGAGCCTTCTAATTGGTTTAGAGCCCTCTAATTGGTGTGTCTAATTACTAGACCACTAATAGCCTCTCTCATAAGCTCCACCATACTGCACCGGCTTAAGGCGAAGCCTCAGGATCTCCCTCTACCTCCTGTACCACGCCACAGTCCGGAATCGCGAGGAGAGTGCTACAACCTCCGCCTGGAACAAGGGAGAGGAAGGTCTTCGTCGAAAATCAACGCAGACCGATCAAGGAGCGCTATGAACGCACGCGAAGGATCGTCTACGCGATCTTGAGATCGGAAAGAGTACGACTACATCACCCACGAGAATCTGCTCTCGTTAACCACTTTGGAATCTTCGAGGGTGAGTTATTCCATCGACTCGTTGCTGCAATCTAGTAGATAGATCTTGGCTTGTTTGTTTGTATGCGATAGAAAATTTTTGTTTTCCATGCTACGAACCCCTACAAAGGGTATCAGAGCCGTGTCTATATGTAGATCTGTTGCACAGAGTAGAACACAATGGTCATTGTGGGCATTGATGCTTTATTGTAGATTGCTTTTTGTGTACTTTGCATCTTGCGGTATGTTGGGATGAAGCGCCCGCTAACCTTACATGACATCGCTCATGAGACTTGCTCCACGCTTAACATGCAACTTGTATTGCATAAGTGGCTTTATGGTGTCTCTGCTTTCTCCTAGCATAGTAAAGATCCAATGTACAACGGGTGATCAACAATGCTAGTATCAATGTTGTGGTTCTTGTTCGTAAGTTAGAACGACACTTATTGAAAGCCCCAAACCACGTAAAATATGCAAAGAAAGTAGAGGCGTCTAACTTTGTTTTGCAGGTAAAGTGATGTGATATGGCCATGATTGTGATTATATTTGATGTATGCAATGTTCCTTATTGTAAGTTGGCAACCGCAGAGCCATATGGTTGTCTTTAATTTCGTTAAGACCTGCGTGTCTATTCAAAATAGTTGTAATAGTTGAAGCTGGTGGACGACAACCATGAAGAAGCGCCATTGACCTTGATGCTATGCCGGTGATGATGGAGATCATGTTCGTGCTTGAAGATGGAGATCGGAAGCACAAAGAAGAAAGGCCATATCATATCACATATTATGAATTGCCTGTGATGTTAATCCTTTATGCATCTTGTATTGCTTAGTAGACGACGGTAGCATTATAAGATGATCCCTCATGCACATAAATTTCAAGTTCTAAAGTGTTCACCCTTAGTATGCACCGTTGCCAAAGCTTGCTGCTCAAGCACCACGTGATGATCGGGTGTCTTTGATTCATGGTGAATACAACGTAAGCAAGCCAGATTTGCTTATGCGGTAGCTAAGGTTTGATCTTGACGCCTAGCATGTATGTACATGGCCTCGTGAACACGGATCACCGAAAGGTAAAGCATGAGTCATATAGTAGATATGATGAACATGTTGATTGTTCGCCATTGAAGCTGCATCAACTCGTGATGATCGGTTTTGATGTGGTGGATTTGGTTCGTGTGATCACTAAAACAATGTGAGGGATGTTGTTTTGAGTGGGAGTTCACCTAGATTAATTTAATTATTAATTAGAACTCAATTTATCATAAACTAAATCAAAGTGAATTTGCATAGTTGTTGTAGTCATTGGCATCCGTTTACCACCTTGCGCTTAGTTTTAATTGAGATGATAGAACTATAGAATTCTGGTTAGTTACTTTACGAACTGGTATCGTATTGTTTTGAAGTGTTAATCTAAAGTTTAAAAGTCCTATTGCAAACTTTCAGTAAGTTTTGATTACTCCATGAAGTTTAATAGTTGGTATTAAAATCAAGAGTAACAATTCCAATGTTAGTATATAAGTATCGTGTTTGTCTCCATGATTCTTGATATTCAAAGGATTGTCTTAATTGTAGGGGTTCGTAGCATGGAAAACAAAAATTTTCTATCGCATACAAACAAACAAGCCAAGATCTATCTACTAGATTGCAGCAACGAGTCGATGGAATAACTCACCCTCGAAGATTCCAAAGTGTTTAACGAGAGCAGATTCTCGTGGGTGATGTAGTCGTACTCTTTCCGATCTCAAGATCGCGTAGACGATCCTTCCGGCGCCGCTTCAGAGCGCCCCTGATCGGTCACATCGCTCGGTATTGACGAAGACCTTCCTCTCCCTTGTTCCAGAAAATGGAGGTTGTAGCACTCTCCTCGCGATTCCGGCAAAGACAACGGCGTGGTCCCGAGGTAGAGGGAGATCCCTGCAGGCTTCGCTTAAGCCAAAAGTGCAGTATGGTGGAGCTTATGAGAGAGGCTATTAGTGGTCTAGTAATTAGACACACCAATTAGAGGGCTCTAAACCAATTAGAAGGCTCTAAACCGAAACAGCTCTAAACCGGGGTCTAGGTCTAGTTTCTAGTTTAGAGGATAGGAACTTGTGTGTTTAGAGGAGGGGGCCTTGGCCCTCCTTTTATAGGTGGGGAGGCACGGCCAGGGAGGAGTCCCTCCCAAGTCGGCCTTGGTTGGTGCGCCGCTTGGGAGGAGACTCCTCCCTCAAGTCGGTTTCCAACTCCTCCTCTTATCCCACTTTCCAAAATTGGCAGTTTGACTTTCAAATTAGCCGTTTGACTTTTCCAATTTAGGAATTAAATAAACCTTTTATTTTGGACAGCGAGAACACTTAGCACATGATGCAATCATTCCAACTTGCAATGACACATTCATGTACCCCTTCCCCCTCCGGAGTGCCGGACATTCCGGGACCTTCTAGAATGTTCCCGATGAAAACACCTAACCATTCCCCAACTCAAATGGGACTTTCCTTATATGAATCTTATTCTCCGGACCATTCCGGATCACCTCGTGATATCCCGGATCCCATCCGAGACTCGAACAACATTCGGTCTCTTTCATAATACCATAACTACTCAAACAACGTCAATCCTTATGTGTCTCCCTACGGTTCGTGAATTATGCGACATGATCGAGACACTTCTCCTAACAATAACCAATAGAGGAATCTGAAATTCATATGGTTCTACATATTTCTACGATTACTTTGCATCGAATGAACCACTTACATACGATACCAATTTCCCTTTGTCTCACGATATGTTACTTATCCGAGGTTATGATCGCTATCTCGCATACCTAGTTCATCCTCGCATCGATAAGTACTCTTTTCGCTCCTGATATGTGATCCCTTGTGACCAAGTCACATGCTTGCAAGCTAATTGGATGACATTTCACCGAGAGGGCCCAGAGAATATCTATCCGTCATGTGGATGGACAAATCCCACTCTTGATTCCATGTGTTTCAACCAATACTTTCCGAACACCCAATGCCACTTTTATAACCACCCTGTTACGGTGTGGTGTTTGATGACATCAAAGCATCCATCCAGTAAAGGTGATATGCATGATCTCATGGTCAAGGAATTAGGTTACTATGTATCGTAAAGCATATAGCAATTGAACTATTGAAATGACTTGATCTTTATGCTACGCTTGTCTATAGGAGTATGTCCACCATATCATTCTCCTAACGATATGATCTTGTTGTTGATAACATCTCAATGTTCATGATAGGGAAACCACAATCATCAATCAACCAACAAGCTAGTGAAGTACAGAGGCTATACTAGGGACTTCAAATTAAGTTTACAAATCACACAAGTATTAATGTTTCCTTGTTAATACTATTATAGCATGAATGTAAACATTTATCATAAACACAAAGATATAATAATAAACTATATTTATTATTGCCTCTAGGGCATATCTCCAACAGCCTCCCACTTGCACTAGAGTCATCTAATCTAGATTACATGGTAATATACCAACACCCATGGCAGTTTGGTGTTGGTCATGTTTTGCCCTCGGAGAGGTTTAGTCAACGGATCCGCCACATTCAGATCTGTGTGTACTTTGCAAATCTTTATATCCCCATCCCGGATATGTTCTCGAATAGCGTGAAACGCAGCTTGATATGCTTCATTCTTGTGTGACCTTGGTTCTTGCGCATTGGCTATGGCGCCCATGTTATCACAAAGAGATAGACATTGGGTCCAAATAGACTTGGAACCACACCCAGCTCTGCAATGAACTCTTTCATCCATATCGCTTCTTGTGAAGCCTCGAGCAGCCATGTATTCCGATTCAGTTGAAGATCTCGCCACAACGCTTTGCTTTGCACTCCTCCAGCTAATCGCCGCACCATTCAAAATAAATACGATCCGATTGTGATTTAGAATCATCCGGATCGTGTTCCAACTAGCATCGGTAACCATTAACAACGCTGTTCATCACCTCCATAAGAAAGAACCATATCCTTAGTTCTTCTCAAGTACTTAAGGATGTTTTTGATCATTCCAATGATCCACTCTGGATCACTTTGATATCTGCTAGTTAGACTAACAAAGATATGCGATGTCGGGTCTAGTACATAGCATGGCATACATTAGAGATCCTATGGCTGAGGCATAGGAGTCTTACTCATCCTTTCTCTATCTTCTCGCCGATGTCGGACTTTGAGTTTTACTCAAGGTCGATAGCAACATGGGCAAGAACCCTTTCTTGCTATCTTCCATTCCAAACCTCTTTAGAACTTTGTCCAAATATGTACTTTGTGACAATGATATTTGGCGCTTCGATCTATCTCTATAAATCTTTATGCCTAATATGTAAGCTGCTTCGCCAAGATCCTTCATTGAAAAACTATTATTCAAATACTCTTTGACACTATTAAGAAGGTCTACATCATTCCCAATCAACAATATGTCATCCACATACAGATTAAGAATGCTACAGAGCTCCCACTCACTTTCTTGTAAATACAAGCTTCTCCATAAGTTTGTACAAAACCAAAATTTTGATTACCTTATCAAAACGTTGATTCCAACTTCGGATGCTTGCTTCAATCCATAGATGGACCGTTGAAGCTTGCATACCTTGTTAGCATCTTTAGGATCGACAAAACCTTTGGGTTGCATCATATACAACTCTTCATCAATGTCTCCATTGAGGAATGCTTTTGACATCCATCCGCCATATCTCATAATCATAATATGCAGCGATTGCTAACATAATCCTCACAGACTTTTAGCTTCGCTACCGTGAGAAAGTCTCATCGTAGTCAACTCCTTGAATTTGTCGAAACCCTTTTGCGACAAGTCGAGCTTTATAGACGGAATATTACCATCAAGATCTGTTTTCTTCTTGAAAATCCATTTGTTCTCGACGGCCTTCCGCCATCCGTAAGTCCACCAAAGTCCATACTTGGTTTTCGTACATGGATCCAATCTCGGATTTCATGGCTTCTTGCCATTTATTGGAATCTGGCTCATCATCGCTTCCTCATATGTCTCGGGTCATCGGTGTTGTCCACCAACATGACATTCATAACGGAATCATACCAACTGGAGTGGTACGAAGTTCTCGTTGACCTCCGAGGCTCAGAGCAACTTCAACCAAGTTTCATGATCACCATCATTAGCTTCCTCTTATTGGTGCAGCACCACAGAACTTCTTCCGTGCTGCGCTACTCGCAATTTCGAGAGAAGGTTCGACAACCTCGTCGAGTTCTACTTTCCTTCCAGTCACTTCTTTCGAGAGAAATTCCTTCTCTAGAAAGGATCCATTTTTAGAAACGAAGATTTTGCCTTCGATCTATGATAGAAGGTATACCCAATAGTTTCCTTCGTATCCTATGAAGACGCATTTTTCCGCTTTGGGTTCAAGCTTGTCCGCTGTAACTTCTTTACATAGGCTTCAGATCCCCAAACTTTAAGGAACGACAATTTAGGTTTCTTCCCAAACCATAATTCATACGGTGTCGCTTCAACGGATTTAGATGGTGCCCTATTTAAAGTGAATGCGGCTGTTTCTAATGCATAACCCCAAAATGATAGTGGCAAATCTGTAAGTGACATCATAGAACTAACCATATCTAAGAGAGTTCGACACGACGGTCAGACACACCATTACGATGTGGTGTTCCCGGCGGTGTCAACTGCGAAAGTATTCCACATTTCTTTAAATGCTCGCCAAACTCGGAACTTAGATATTCACCTCCATCGTAACGTAGAAATTTAATCTTCTTGTTACGTTGATTCTCTACCTCACTTTGAAACTCCTTAAACTTCTCGAAAGTTTCGGATTTATGTTTCATGAAATAGATATACCCATATCTACTCAAATCATCCGTGAAGGTAAGAACATAACGATAACCATCACGATGCTACACTCATTGGACCACACACATCGGTATGTATGATTTCCAATAAGTCTCAGAGTCGCTCCATCATACCGTAAAATGGAGTCTTAGTCATTTTACCCATCGACATGCTTCAGATCTTTCAAGTGATTCAAAATCAAGTGATTCAAGAAGTCCATTGGAATGGAGTTTCTTCATACGCTTCACTCCAATGTGACCAAGACGACAAAGCACATATAGGTCGAGTTATCGCTTGATTTCAATCGCTTAGCTTCAATGTTATTAATATGTGTATTTCTACTATCGAGATTCAACAAGAATAGACCATCTATCAAAGGTGCATGTGCATAAAACATATTACTCATATAAATCGAACAACCATTATTCTCGGATTTAAACAAGTAACCGCCTCGCAATAAACAAGATCCCGATATAATGTTCATGCTTAACGCAGCACCAAATAACAATTATTTAAGTATAAAACTAATCCCGATGGTAGATGAAGAGGTAGTGTGCCATCGCGATCACATCAACCTTTGATCCGCTTCCCACGCCGCATCGTCACCTCGCTCTTCACTAGCTTCCGCTTATTCAGAGCTCTGCTTCGAGTTACAAATATGAGCAACCGAACCAGATCAAATACCGTGCACTACTACGGTACTAGTGAGATACACATCAATAACATGTATATCGATATACCTTTCTTCTTGATGTTGCCGTTCTTCAAATCTGCCAAGTACCTTGGGCAATTCCGCTTCGAGGACCTTCTCCCTTGCAAGAAAGCACTCAAGATCGTGCTTAGGTCCAGCCTTGGTCTTCTTCACGGTATGGTAACTTTCTTACCACCCTTCTTGAAGTGTCCCTTCCGCTTAGTCTTGCCTTTCTTGAATTTGGTGGTCTTATTGACCATCAACACTTGGTGCTCTTTCTTGATCTCCACTTCGCAGATTTTAACATAGCAAATAGTTCCGCAACTCTTTGTTCATGTTCTGCATGTTGTAGTTCATCACAAAGTTCTTGTAACTTGGTGGTAGTGATTGAGGATGCGTAAACCCCAAAGTATTAGGAATCACTATACCCAAACTTTGAAGTTTATTTGCGTCTGCACATCTTAAGCACATGCTCACCGACGAGCTACCTCTTCCATCTTGCGCTTAAAGAACTTTTCGAAGCTTCATAACTTTCAATTGCCGCATGAGTCTCAAAGATTAATTTGAGATCCTCGACAATATCATATGGATCGACTCTTCAAACCTTTTCAAGCTCGATTCTAAACCATACAAGATAGCACACTGAACTATGGAGTACCGATTCTTCCGAGCAAGGTAAACATTCTTTACTTCATCGGTAGCATCACCGCAGTGGGTCACCTAGCGGTGCATCCAGACATAGGTCAAATTACCACCGTGAGGACAATCTCAAATTGGAACCAATCCGCAAGTTGCTTCCATTGTTTTTCAACTTTTCTTTCTCTAGGAACGCATTAAAATTGATGGTAGGGCTGCCATTGATCTACAACATATTTGCAATAGTTTAGACTAAGTTTATGACAAATTGAGTTCAAATTAATTAATGAAATTAAACTAGGTGAACTCCCACTCAAAACAACATCCCTCACATTGTTTTAGTGATCACACGAACCAAATCCACTACATCAACACCGATCATCACGAGAGTTGATATAGTTTCAATGGCGAACAATCATCATGTTCATCATATCTACTATATGATTCATGTTTTGCCTTTCGCATCCGTGTTCCCGAGGCCATGTCAGACATGCTAGGCTCGTCAAGACAAACCTTAGCTTCCGCATAAGCAAATCTGGCTTGCTTACGTTGTAGTCACCATGAATCAAAGACACCCGATCATCACGTGGTGTTTCAAGCGACAAGCTTTGGCAACGGTGCATACTAAGGGTGAACACTTTAGAACTTGAAATTTATGTGTATGAGGGATCATCTTATAATGCTACCGTCGTCTACCAAGCAATACAAGATGCATAAAGGATTAACATCACATGCAATTCATAATATGTGATATGATATGGCCTTTCTTCTTTGTGCTTCCGATCTCCATCTTCAAGCACGAACATGATCTCCATCATCACCGGCATAGCATCAAGGTCAATGACGCTTCTTCATGGTTGTCTTCCACCAGCTTCAACTATTACAACTATTTTGAATAGACACGCAGGTCTTAACAATTTAAAGACAACCATATGGCTCGCCGGTTGCCAACTTACAATAAGGAACATTGCATACATCAAATATAATCACAATCATGGCCATATCACATCATCAGACACCCCCGCAAAACAAAGTTAGACGCCTACTTTCATTGCATATTTTACGTGGTTTGGGGCTTTCAATAAGTGTCGTTCTAACTTACGAACAAGAACCACAACATTGATACTAGCATTGTTGATCACCCGTTGTAAATTGGATCTTTACTATGCTAGGAGAAACAGCACCCATAAAGCCACTTATGCAAAACGAAGTTGCATGTCAAGCGTGGAGCAAGTCTCATGAACGATGTCATGTAAGGTTAGCCCGGGCCGCTTCATCCCAACATACCGCAAGATGCAAAGTACACAAAAAGCAATCTACAATAAAAGCATCAACGCCCACAATGACCATTGTGTTCTACTCTGCGGCAAACAGATCTACATATAGACACGGCTCGATACCCTTTGTAGGGGTTCGTAGCATGGAAAACAAAAATTTTCTATCGCATACAAACAAACAAGCCAAGATCTATCTACTAGATTGCAGCAACGAGTCGATGGAATAACTCACCCTCGAAGATTCCAAAGTGTTTAACGAGAGCAGATTCTCGTGGGTGATGTAGTCGTACTCTTTCCGATCTCAAGATCGCGTAGACGATCCTTCCATTCCATAGCGCCCCAAGCATCGGTCACACGTTCGGTACTCGACGAAGACCTTCCTCTCCTTGTTCCAAAGAAAATGGAGGTTGTAGCACTCTCCTCGCGATTCCAAGACAACGGGCGTGGTCCGAGGTAGAGGAGATCCCGCAGGCTTCGCTTTTAAGCCGTGCGGTATGGTGGAGCTTATGAGAGAGGCTATTAGTGGTCTAGTAATTAGACACACCAATTAGAGGGCTCTAAACCAATTAGAAGGCTCTAAACCGAAACAGCTCTAAACCGGGGTCTAGGTCTAGTTTCTAGTTTAGAGGATAGGAACTTGTGTGTCTAGAGGAGGGGGCCTTGGCCCTCCTTTTATAGGTGGGGAGGCACGGCCAGGGGAGGGGAGTCCCTCCCCAAGTCGGCCTTGGTTGGTGCGCCGGCTTGGGGAGGAGACTCCTCCCTCAAGTCGGTTTCCAACTCCTCCTCTTATCCCACTTTCCAAAATTGGCAGTTTGACTTTCAAATTAGCCGTTTGACTTTTCCAATTTAGGAATTAAATAAACCTTTTATTTTGGACAGCGAGAACACTTAGCACATGATGCAATCATTCCAACTTGCAATGACACATTCATGTACCCCTTCCCCCTCCGGAGTGCCGGACATTCCGGGACCTTCTAGAATGTTCCCGATGAAAACACCGGAACCATTCCCCAACTCCGAAATGGGACTTTCCTTATATGAATCTTATTCTCCGGACCATTCCGGATCACCTCGTGATATCCCGGATCCCATCCGAGACTCCGAACAACATTCGGTCTCTTTCTCATAATACCATAACTACTCAAACAACGTCGAATCCTTAAGTGTGTCTCCCTACGGTTCGTGAATTATGCGGACATGATCGAGACACTTCTCCGAACAATAACCAATAGAGGAATCTGGAAATTCATATGGCTCCCACATATTTCTACGATTACTTTGCGATCGAATGAACCACTTACATACGATACCAATTTCCCTTTGTCTCACGATATGTTACTTATCCGAGGTTATGATCGTCGGTATCTCTGCATACCTAGTTCATCCTCGTTCTCGATAAGTACTCTTTCTCGCTCCTGATATGTGATCCCTTGTGACCAAGTCACATGCTTGCAAGCTAATTGGATGACATTTCACCGAGAGGGCCCAGAGAATATCTATCCGTCATGTGGATGGACAAATCCCACTCTTGATTCCATGTGTTTCAACCAATACTTTCCGAACACCCAATGCCACTTTTATAACCACCCTGTTACGGTGTGGTGTTTGATGACATCAAAGCATCCATCCAGTAAAGGTGATATGCATGATCTCATGGTCGAAGGAATTAGGTTACTATGTATCAGAAAGCATATAGCAATTGAACTATTGAAATGACTTGATCTTTATGCTACGCTTGTCTATAGGAGTATGTCCACCATATCATTCTCCTAACGATATGATCTTGTTGTTGATAACATCTCAATGTTCATGATAGGGAAACCACAATCATCAATCAACCAACAAGCTAGTGAAGTACAGAGGCTATACTAGGGACTTCAAATTAAGTTTACAAATCACACAAGTATTAATGTTTCCTTGTTAATACTATTATAGCATGAATGTAAACATTTATCATAAACACAAAGATATAATAATAAACTATATTTATTATTGCCTCTAGGGCATATCTCCAACATTAATATCAAGGTTATCTAGGATCTGAAAGAGTTGTTTCAGAAACCATGATGTGTGGAAGATATTGTGATATCTGAAACGAAGTTTTGGTTACAACATGATAGAGTATAATATGGCAAAGTCATGTTCTCATGTTTGATGAGAATTTGCAAAAGGTTGGAGACACTGGTTGTCCTAATCTTCCAAAAGGTTTTGGAGAGCAACATTATACTCACGATTCACCGTTATAAGCTAAAGTAGCTTGATCATGGATAAGTCCATGATGAGGTGAATATTTGATGTAGGTAAAATATTTACTACACCAAAAGATTACTAAAGAAAGGAATTTGAAAGAACACCAAATATTTGATAATGGTGATCTACTTCAAAGTGCAAGTTCAAAGACATTGGTATTTAACTATACACGCTTTGGACTATGTGTCATAAGTATGACTCCACTATTGATGTTGATAGATTCTTTCAAACAGAAAAGGAAATACTGAAAGAGAATCTCATAAGTATATGGCAGAAAAGAAAAGACTAGAATTGTTCAGTTTAAGTATATAGATGATATATGTGTTATGGCTATATTCTTTGCTTATTAAACAATGTGGTTCTTAAGTATTTGATACTGAATTTGTTGGTGTGAATCGTCATACGAAACAACACAATTCATGAACTACAACGGCCTAAGTAACTAGCAAAAGAATAGGTGATGATGTTCATCGAGAACAAATAAAGGGTTATTTTGTTGCTCGTTAAACATCAACGCTTGCCTTCAAGATTTGTTTTATCAGGTATTATGAGAACAAAAGGGTTGTTCAAATAATTGCCGTAATCCATAAAAGATGGATGATTCACAAATCTCGTTGGAGAAATCACATCCATAAAACTAGTGCTAAAATTGTCGAAAGACAAATTGATTGAAAGATCACTTAGGAAGTGACATCGCCGTTTAAATTATATTTGAAAGAAAACATGAAGAAACTCCATGTGGATGGAATTTTGGAGTCTTTTGATTTTGATCAAATAACGCTTGTGAAACTTTCCTAGAGATAATTAAAACTTCGCTCATAGGCCAAAAGGAACGAAGACTAGCTTATTGGAACTTGTGCATATTGTTGTACGAACTCCATTATGTGTAGTCAAGAGCGATGGATTTCAACTTCATATGCTTTCTCCGAAAATTTGAGTGAATATATGAATATTTACTTAATAAGGATGAAGTATGAAATATTTGAAAAGTTCGAAAGATTTTCAAGATGAAGTGCAAAATCATTGTAACAAAAATATAAATAGTTTATGATAAGATCATAAAGGAAGATATTTGAATTACAAGTTTAGCATAATACCTAAGATTTAAGGAATCGTTCCGTGGATTTGCATTTCCCGAAACACCATAAGAGTATGGAGCATTCGAGATATGTAATTAAACCTTGTTTGACATGGTAAGATCAAAGGTATAATTCATAAAACTGCCATTATATTTTAAAGATTAAAAGCTTTAGAGATTACCGCTTTTCCACGAAGAGCTCCATCATAATCCGCTGAAATGACACCATATAAAGTTATGGTTTGGGATAAAACCCAAGTAGTCCTTTCTTAAACATTGGTATGCTATGCATAAGAAAGATGTGTGCAACCAAAGTCGGATGAACCTGTCTTTGTATAAATGTTAAGTATTCCTCCATAAACACCGGAGACAAAAGTATTTGTCGCTTAGAACGTCAAGTTTCTTTGAGAAGGAATTTTTCGTGAAAAGTTAAGTGGGAGGACAATAGAACTTTGATAAGGTTAAAAGAACCTTAGCTATATGTGCAGAGTTGCGCAGCACCGAAAAGTGTTCCGGAGGCAGCAACAATGCTCATGGCTCACGTGCCTCAAAGGTTGTGGTCACGGAGGTCTAAGTTTCTATTGAAACAAGTAGGTCGGATGAACAATCAAATACCAAGATTTGAGGGTTGAATCATTATTTGAGAATAATGAACCTACTACATGCAAAGAAGCGATGATGGGCCCTGACTCCGTCAAATGGCTTGAAGCCATATAATCCGTGATAGTTCCATACACGAGAAATCAAGTTTTGAACTTGAAGGACCCTCGAAAAAGGTGTAAGACCTTGCAGTTGTGTTTGGATCTATAAAGAAGTAGACATGGATGTTTCACATCTATGAAATAAGTCGACATATTGGGAAATAGTTCACAACAATGTTCAAAGGTTGACTATGACAAGATTTGATCTTTCATAGCGATATTTAGTCTAGACGGATTAATATAGCAACCACTACATATAATTTGTTATGTGGTAGTAGAATAAACAAAACAAGTTCTTATAATAGAATCGTTGCCTAGGACATGTACATGACACGGTCCAAAGGGTTTTGTTAATTCAAAGGATGCTAAAAGCATATGCAAACTTCAATGGTTGAAGTAAGCATAGCGGAGTTGGAATCTTCACTATGATGAAACTGTTAAAAGAGTTTAATTTCATCGGAGACAATGAAGATGCTTGCATTTGCAAGAAATTAAGTGGGAGCGCTAAGACATGTTTCTAATACATTGTGTGGAAGACATATTGTTGATTGGAAATAATGTATCTTTTATTAACACATATTAAGAATTTCATCCCGATGAAAGACTTAGGCAAAACCCAAATATTTGGCATCAATAGACGCTAATATGGTTGTGCCGTATACATAGACGAGATATTGAATGAGTTCAATATAGAAACTACAAGAAAAGGTTCTTGTCGCACAGAAAGGATTGAAAGAGTTCAATGTTGATGATATATTCAAGTGTATTGGCACTTGGTAAGTGAAACAAAGATTCAAGTATAGATTGATACTTGATGTATGAAATCACAAAGAGTATTTATATCAATCATACTGTGATATGTACAAATCCAGATATGTCCTATGCTATAAATATTATGAGCATATACCAGAATGATTCATAAGATGATCATTGGACGATAGTAAGGATATTCTTATGATCTTTTGGAAGAACTAAGAGTATATTATTTGTAGAAGTGACAAATAGATGATTAGTTCATTGTAAAAGTACTACATTGATACTAGTTTTGTCACAGAGTACAAATTAAGTTTATCTCAATCTAAACTAAGGGTGGCACAATATAATGGAAAGTAAGTTCCATAATGAATTTGGATGAGTTCCAAAGTTAAGACATTGTGACAGATACTACAACAAAAGGCTAAGTATATGACTGCTATTATAGCAGCAAAAGAGGGCATTTGTGTCAAGTAGTTTGTTATCAAACTAGGTGTAGTTCACAGCGGGATAATACTATGAAGATATATTGTGCGACAATATTATCAACATGTTTTAACCCCAAAGAACTAAAGGTCACACCGAAAGACCAAATTATACAAAGCCATCTCATTAGAGAATGAGTGATGCGTAGAGACGCAAAGACATGCAATTACACACAGACCTGGAAGTGTCAGATCCGGAGATCAGTTGACCACTAGCAATCGTGTACATACAACACCAGAAAGCCATAGGTGTTGAAAACACAAAGGTTTGAAACTAGATTATTGACTCTAGTGCAAGTGGGAGACTGTTGGAGATATGCCCAAGAGGCAATAATAAAGTGGTTATTATCATATCTTCACACTTATGATAAATGTTTACATACCATGCTATAATTGTATTAACCGGAAACATTAATACTTGTGTGATTTGTAAACTAAAATAAGAGTCCCTAGTAAAGCCTCTTGTTAAACTAGCTTGTTGGTTAATAGATGATCATTGTTTCCTGATCATGAACATAGAGATGTTATTAACAATGTCATATCATTAGGAGAATGATGTGATGGACATACTCCTATAGATAGGCGTAGCATAAAGATCAAGTCATTTCAATAGTTCAATTGCTATATGCTTTCTGATACATAGTAACCTAATTCCTTCGACCATGAGATCATGCATATCACCTTTACTGGATGGATGCTTTGATGTCATCAAACACCACACCGTAACAGGGTGGCTATAAAGGTGGCGTTGAGTGTTCGGAAAGTATTGGTTGAAACACATGGAATCAAGAGTGGGATTTGTCCATCCACATGACGGATAGATATTCTCTGGGCCCTCTCGGTGAAATGTCATCCAATTAGCTTGCAAGCATGTGACTTGGTCACAAGGGATCACATATCACGGGAACGAGAAAAGAGTACTTATCAAGAACGAGGTTGAACTAGGTATGCGAGAGATACCGATCATAACCTCGGATAAGTAACATATCGTGAGACAAAGGGAAATTGGTATCGTATGTAAGTGGTTCATTCGATCGCAAAGTAATCGAGAAATATGTAGAGCCATATGAATTTCCAGATTCCTCTATTGGTTATTGTTCGGAGAAGTGTCTCGATCATGTCCGCATAATTCACGAACCGTAGGGAGACACACTTAAGGATTCGACGTTGTTTGAGTAGTTATGGTATTATGAGAAAGAGACCGAATGTTGTTCGGAGTCTCGGATGGGATCCGGGATATCACGAGGAGATCCGGAATGGTCCGGAGAATAAGATTCATATAAGGAAAGTTCCGTTTCGGAGTAGCGGAATGATTCCGGTGTTTTCATCGGGAACATTCTAGAAGGTCCCGGAATGTCCGGCACTCCGGAGGGGAAGGGGTACATGAATGTGTCATTGCAAGTTGGAATGATTGCATCATGTACTAAGTGTTCTCGCTGCCCAAAATAAAGGGTTTATTTAAATCCTAAATTGAAAAAGTCAAACGGCTAGTTTGAAAGTCAAACGGCAATTTTGGGAAGTGGGAAAAGAGGAGGATTGGTGGAGGCCGAATTGGGGGAGGACTCCTCCCGTGGCCGGGCGCCCACCAAGCCGACTTGGGGAGGGACTCTCCTCCCCATGGCGCAGCCAGCCCTCCCACCTATATAAGGAGGGGCAGGGCTCCCCTCCTAGTACACACAAGTTCCTATCCTCTAAACTAGAAACTAGACCTAGACCCCGGTTTAGAGCTGTTTCGGTTTAGAGCCTTCTAATTGGTTTAGAGCCCTCTAATTGGTGTGTCTAATTACTAGACCACTAATAGCCTCTCTCATAAGCTCCACCATACTCGCACCGGCTTAAGGCGAAGCCTGCAGGATCTCCCTCTACCTCGGTACCACGCCACAGTCTTCGGAATCGCGAGGAGAGTGCTACAACCTCCGCCGCCTGCTGGAACAAGGAGAGGAAGGTCTTCACGAAAATCGAACGTGTGACCGATCAAGGGAGCGCTGCGGGAACGCGGCGCCGGAAGGATCGTCTACGCGATCTTGAGATCGGAAAGAGTACGACTACATCACCCACGAGAATCTGCTCTCGTTAACCACTTTGGAATCTTCGAGGGTGAGTTATTCCATCGACTCGTTGCTGCAATCTAGTAGATAGATCTTGGCTTGTTTGTTTGTATGCGATAGAAAATTTTTGTTTTCCATGCTACGAACCCCTACACCTCCATCACCATCCTCTAGGCCTAGCCAATCTAGAAGATGCGGCCGTCGCTGCTGCCTGCGTCGGTGGTGGTGGCGGCGCCCATCTGGTCGAAACGACGGTGGGCGGAGTTGGGCGCTCGATCGCGTTGCGCGGGAGGCTGCGTGGCGTAGATTGAGGGAGCAGGGTGGTGCGGCCTAGGCAGGGTCAAGGCATGAGGCCTCCAGCGGCGGGGCGGCGGCGCGCTGTTGGTGTGGTTGCCGGCGATGGCGCTGATCACCGGTGCGTGCGATTTGGGCCTCTTGACCGCGATTCGGGCCTTTGGGCCCTTGATCGGGGATGGAGGAGCCTGGTATGGGCTGCGGTTGTGGGGGTCTCCCTTCGACGTCTCAGCCTTCTGCTGCTTCCTTGCCCGTTGTCTTCGTGCTGGAAGAGGCTGGCTATGTGGGGGCCTACGAGTCCCGCGAATAATGGCGGTGGTCCTTGAGTTCCTCTCGCGTCGGAACGAAGATCTGCTTGATGTCTGTCCTCGTTGATCTGGTCGGACTGTCGAAGGCTCCGTCGGTAAACTTCCATGGGCGAATATGCCTAGAGATTGCTGGATCGGATTGAATTTGGTCAGGCGTACCCATGTTTTTGTCTGGCCATTTGGTTTCAGCGGGAGATTTGCGAAGCTCTGATATCTGTTACCATCATGTGTCGTGTCTTCGATGATCCATGGTGAAGTCAGATGCGGTGAATGTCAGAAAAGCTGGAACATCAGGGAAGCAATGGTGATTTAAGTCTTTGTGTTGATGAGGAACTGGCTGTGTGAACTGTGACTCACAGCAGCGACTGTTTGTGGGGGTGACAACATAGGAGGAGTTACCAGTCTTACCTTGCAGGTTGAAAATCTAAGATCTGGCCTTAACTGGTTGTGCCTGACAATGGTCTTGTTAAGGACATTGTTTTGCGAGTGAGGACTTTCTCCATGGTAAAAACCTACGATCTTGATCTTTAATCGGACGACGACGGCGCTTGTGCACTGTTTCCTTCTTGAAGGCATCGCTATTGGAGTGGTTGGACTACTGGTGTTGTTTGGTGGTGTTAGTGTTGTTTCTTCGAGAAATCGTTCTCTTTAGCGGGGCTTTACTTCTTGTCATTCTTTTTTTTTGAGTTATGTGTATCCGTAAGGCTACTAGGGCATGCGTTGTTGCAGAGGCTGAGTGTATTTGGTATCTTCTGATATTAATATATACTCTTTTTCAAAAAAGATGTATGAAATGTATTCCCTTCGTTCTAAAACAGGTGACACGGGATGAAGCACTCAAGCCCATATATAGGCACCGTACCCTTGGGCTCTCTGTCCTCATCAAGATCAAGCAGCGGCAGCGTAGGCGTGTTACGTGGCTGAAATCTGGTGATGCGAACACCAGATTTTTCCATAGCGAAAAAGCTGTGCGTACGAACTTCAATGTCCGATTCTTGTACGAGATTGAATCCTATGGCTGCGCTGCTGGGTGGGCGTTTGCGGCAACGGCTGTTCGTCCGCGTCGTACAGGAATCGTATGATTTCTGTCGTACGTGTAGCAGCGTTGTTTCCATAGAAAAGCCAATTCGAGGCACCGCAAAAGCGTCGTACACTCCCTGCAATCCACGAATGGTGTCGTGACTACACATGAAGACATGTTGCTGTTAGCCCATGACCATTTTGATCAGATTCTGGGCACCTCTTCACCTGCACAATTAAGTTTCAACTGGAATGAGCTTGATCTACCTTCCTCTGACTTATCAGCTCTGGAAAATCCTTTTTCCCTGTAAGAGATCAGAGCTGCTTTGGATGATCTTCCCGTGGAAAAAGCACCTGGGCCGGATGGTTTCTCGGGTAGTTTATACAGAAATTGTTGGGACTTAGTTAAGTCTGACATACACGCTGCCTTCCATCAACTCTTCCACATGGATGCAAGGGGCCTTAGGAAAATTAACTCTTCCCTCATTGTGCTCATACCTAAGAAAGAAGGAGCTGATGCACTTCAAGATTATTACCGCCTGATCTGTCTTATTCATAGCCTGATCAAACTGTTCACGAAGATGCTTGCCCGACGCTTGGCACCGAAGCTTGATGAGATGGTGTCCCAATGCCAAACAGCATTCATTAAAGATCGATGTATCCAAGAAAACTTCCTCTTATGTGCAGAACACGGCCAGATTTTTCCATCGCACAAAGAACCTGACTATTCTCCTTAAGCTTGATCTTGCAAAAGCATTCGACACGGTCTCTTGGACGTACCTCCTTGACATGCTTCACGCCCGAGGCTTTGGGAACAGATGGAGGGAATGGATTGCGATGATTCTGGCATCCTCTTCTTCACAAGTACTAATAAATGGCCTACCCTCTGAATTTGTGCATCATCGTCGTGGGCTTAGACAAGGGGACTCCCTGTCCCCTTTTCTCTTCATCCTCGCTATGGAGCCCTTACATCACATACTCGACTTAGCTACATCGCAAGGTGTACTGTCCAAGCTCCCAGGGCGCAAACCAATTGTCAGGGCCTCCTTATACGCGGACGATACGGCCCTTCTCATTAACCCCACTCGTCGAGATGCTGAATTTATCAAGATTGCTTTGGATTGCTTCGGAGATGTCACTGGCCTCATCACCAACCCTACTAAAAGCTCTGCCATGCCAATTAGGTGTTAAGGCATTGATCTGAATTAAGTACTACAACCACTCAATTTTGATTTAACAGATTTCCCATGCACATATTTGGGCATGCCACTATCATTTCGAGCTTTGCGGAAAATGACTTTCAAGCTTTACTGGACAAAATTGACACCCTGCTTGCAACATGGAAAGGCTCCATGATCTCCCGGGAAGGGAGCCTTGTTCTGCTTAAGACGATGCTCTCCTCAATCACCATCTACATGATGACGGTACACAAATTCCCAGTCTCGGTAATGGAGAAATTTGAGCAACGATGCCGAGCATGGTTTTGGCCAGGGGAAGGAACTTGCCATGGAGGCCACTGCCAGGTTCAATGGGCTAAAGTGTGCCGGCCAAAACAGCTTGGCGACCTTGAGGTACATGATCTTCACAAGTTTAGTCGGGCGTTGCGTTTGCGATGGCTTTGGACGGCTTCGAAACATCCTGATCGCCCTTGGGTTGGATCACCACTGCCATGCGATGACACTGACCGTCTCCTCTTAGCTACAGCTACGGAGATAACCTTGGGGAGCGGCACCACTGCAGATTTTTGGTCTGACCGATGGTTGGAAGGAAGGGCACCTCGCGAGATAGCACCGTCCCTATTCAGTATCGCCACCCGCAAGAGGCGATCAGTAAAAGAGGCAATGTTCAACAACAGATGGTTTAATGACCTGAGTCAGGGGTTGCAGCTTGAGTTGCTCGAGGAAATTACATGGTTGGCTATATTGTTAGAGGAAGTTAACCTAAGTGAAGACGTGCCAGACTCTATTAGGTGGCGTTTTGATGCATCTGGAGAATACACTGCTCACTCGGCATACTTGCTACAGTTTGAGGGCTCGGTCGCCTCTGAAACAGTGCCTTTGATTTGGGAAGGATGGGCGCCCGGTAAATGACGTTTCTTTATCTGCACTGCGACCATGAACAAAATTCTGACGGCGGATGCCTTGCAGTGTCGAGGGTGGGGGAATAACTACTTTTGCCCCCTTTGCATAAGAAACCTCGAGACTCCCTTTCACCTATTGGTTGAATGCCCTTGGGCAAAGCAGATATGGGGGCAAGATGGCTCAGCTATACCGTTTGCCTAGCCTTAATCCATCCTCCTGGAATGGAATCGACTCTATTTCGGTTTGGCTGCAGAGATGCATTAATGGCGCCTCCTCGCAGCTTCGAAGAGGAACGCACTCCATCCTCATGCTTAGTAGTTGGGAGATTTGGCGGGAGCGCAATAGACGCATTTTTGACCATGTAGAGTTATCTGTCGAAGCCTTAGTTCGTAGAATCCGGAATGAGGCCTCTATTTGGAGATTGGCCGGTGCCTCCTTCCCTTTTGATCCCGGTTGAGGCCTGTCTCCCGGTGTTTTTTGGTTTTGATTTTCCTATTTTTCTTTGGCTCGTTTCTAATCAATGAAATTAGCAGCTCTCCTGCTAACATTTAAATAAAAAACCTAGTAACAAGTAACAAACCATGCTCAATCTCAAAACACCACTCTGTCTGTGACTGTGAGGATAGAAGACAGGCGATGCTCGAACGTAGATAGTCAACCCTCTGAAGTGACATACGTACGTGGGTAGCGTAGCGCAGGTACGTAGTAAATCAACTTAGATAACAATAATTAGCAAAGCTAGAAGAAAGCCGATCCGTGACCAGACCGCTCCTTAATTATCTGGTTAGCGTAGCGCATGCCAGGCTCCCAACTAGTTGATCCAGTCACGTATATCGCTCACTTCAGCTCGTCCTTTGCCGCCAAACTCTGCCCGATATCTCTTTCTCGCCGTGCTCGCCCTTGCCCACCATGCTCTGACCGCCCGAGTTGTTGATCGAAACCACAACCTAACTTGTTGATTTTTCCCGTTTTCCATCTGAAACCACAACCTAACTTCCTTTTCTTCGTCGATCCAGCAAATAGCTCAACTTCCAGTCATCAAACTAGTACTAAGCACGCGCCGCTCTTTGTTTGTACCTGAAGAAAAATGTTCCAACATTTCAGCTCTACCGAAATGATCACACCTTCAAATCCAACTCGAAAGTATCGATCGCGATCCACGTGTACCTGCGTTGGATCGCCAAACGTACCTGGCTAAACCGTGATCAATTAACACTGGTAAGTGGTAACATTGTTAAGTGATATCGTAAACTTCTGAATAAGTTGGGCTTGCAGCTGGGAAAAAGGGCATGGTCCGAAGGTTAGCTGCGGGGGCGCCCAGAGAGGTCAATTTCTTGGTTGCGAGCAATAATGGCATGGAAAGGTAAGTCGGTGTAGTACGCGAATGCAACCGAGAACCATCTCCTCTCCTCCCCGCGTGGACCAGTCGATTACCTATCACATCGAGTTGCAATGCACCGCACCTGTCGTTTTCTTTCGGAAACTACTCCTGTGTATATGCTCGCCGTCATCAGCATCTCTTTTTTCCTCAAAGAAGAAACTGTTCAAGAGCATTGGAGTAGTAGACGTCGTTGTCTGTCACGTCCACTGATGCAGTATACCGATCGATCTTCGATTGGTTGAGACCGATTGATGGGGATCGGTTTAAGGATGGTGCCACGGACCGATCGCACCGACATCTCCAAAACTAGCTAGGTATACTCAACTAAATCGTACGGTATATGATACTATATATACGGTAGTACCATACTCCGAGATTATACACAAAAAAATTGCAAGGGGATTATCCAAGTTTAAGCCATGAATAAACTCAAGTAGTGAGTCGTAAGGATCAAACGTTGGTCAAACAAGCCTAAGCAAGGAAAAACTTGGTGTGCCAGGTTTACTGATCAAGTAATCATCCGGTTAAGCCGAGGTGACATACGACTGCAAATGTGCCTAGCTTTTCTTTTCGGAAAAATCTATCGAGAAAACGTTCCCGACCGGAGATCCTCAGCCCATACTTACACATGACTTGCCAGGGTAATTTCTATTTTTCTCCTGGCAATTTTTATTTTTTTTCATTTTCTTCGAATTTTTACACAGCTGATGATGTGTGGATGCGTAGCAATCGCGGCGTCGTGATCGCGGGCCAAGGTGGGCACGTTCACGCGATAGGCGGGTCTTTTCGTTTTTGAACAATAGCCTTTGGCGCCAATTTCCATCATCAGCTCAATAGCAGCGTACATTTCGGATTCCCAACAACAAGCCAGGAGCACAACTGGTACAACAAACCCTCAGCGTGCACCAGTGCGCATGCCCAAGAAATCGCCGTCGTCGTCTTCCACGCACCCATCTTCGGGACAGAGATCAATCTATTAACTTTGCTAGCCCGTCGTCGACGCAATCATGACACCATACAATGCCACCGCCCTGAGCGAGTACATCATCACGTATCCAACACCGAAACCCCACACCAGATGAACACAAAATTCAAACCCTCGGTAACATCCGATTTTGCGGATTATAGTGGATTGATTGCATGAGTGAAGGAAATATGCCCTGAGAGGCAATAATAAAGTTGTTATTATATATTCCTTATACATGATAGATATTTATTTTACATGCTAGAAATGTATTGATTCGAAAACATCAATACATGTGTGTTTAATAAACAAAAAGGGTTCCTAGTCATGCCTCTCTTATAGACTAGCTTGTTGATTAACAGGATGATCAAGGTTTCCTGATCATGGGCATTGGATGTTGTTAATAACAAGGTCACATCATTGGTAGAATGGTGTGATGAACATTCATCCGAAGTATAGCATTACGATCAAGTCATTATGTTTATATTGCTATAACATCATACGAAGTAATCTTTATCCTTAGACCATGAGATCATGTTAATTGCTAACACCGGAAAAGTATCTTGATAACATCAAACGTCACACCGTAACAGGATGACTATAAAGATGGGTTCAGTACTACGAAGGTGTTATGTTGAGGCTCATGGATCAAGAGTGGAATTTGTCAATCCAGATGACGGATAGATATACTCTGGGCCCTCTCGGTGATATCACATTAGGATAGCTTGTAAGCAAGTGATGTGATCACTAGAATGTTATATCACGAAAACGAGAAAAGAGTGCATGTCGGTAACGAGGTCAAACTAAGTATGGAGATACCGATGATCGAATCTCGGACATGTAATATATCGAGAGACAAAGGGATTTAGTTACAAGCGTTAAAAGGTTCTCATGATCACAGGAGTCATCGTTGAATGTGTAGGAGTCAATACGGATCTCCAGGTCCCGCTGCTGATTATTGATCGGAGAAGGGTCTCGATCATGTCTGCATTATTCGCGAACCGTAGGGTGGCACACTTAGGAGTTACCGGACACCATTTTGGAGCACATATGTTTCAGACGAAAGAATTGCAAAGCGCAGGAATTGTTTTAATAGAAACCGGAAATTGTTTCGGGTGAAATTGCAGAAGGTGGTTCTGCATGTGATATTGAAATATTGCAAGGGGCTATATGTGAATGTTTGTTAATTAAAGTAATTAACAAAATTCTGAATAAATTTAATAAAAAAAGTTTTATTAAATGAGAGAGCATTAAATTTGGAGAAATTTAATGCATTTAAAGTGGAGACTTTAAAAGAGAATGTGAAGAGACATTTTAATGTGGGAGGGTTACCACCACATGAATGGGGGAGGTGAGGGGTCACCCCCCATGCGCCGGCCATGGAGAGAGGGGGCACCCCCCTCCTCCTATAAAAGGCCACCCATTCCCTGATTCATCCTCACACCTTCTTGTGAAGGATCTCTCTCCCCCTCTAGAATTATTCCCCATGGTCTCGGATTAGCGAGATACATGTTCCCGGTGGCATTTCGTCTGGAAGGAGTTGCTGCTTCCGCTGGATCGCTGGAGCGAGGAGGTGGAGGTTGTCCGGTGGCTTGAACGTGTGTGCGAGTGCAGATGCGCTGCTGAGTTGCGGCGCTCGGACTTCCTCACGATCTTGAGATCGGCAAGTGTACGACTACATCAACCACGAGTTCCTACTCGTTAACAAAGCTCGTTATCTACGAGGGTAAGTTCTCGTTGGATGTATGTCCACCCGTTGCTTTGTACCTAGTAGATAGATCTTGGCGTGTAGTTCGTAGAAATTTTTTTATTTTCTATGCTGCGGACCCAACAATGAGTAGGATCCGACCACCGCAGTCTAATATAAATCTGGGTAAACTTGTGTGCTCCCTGTTCCGGACATCCTAATGTTTCACACCGCCTCTCTTTCCACGCCTCAAGGACTTCCTCATGCGAACCAGTCATTAATACGGCGACACAGTCCATTACATTAAATGGCCATATTTGAGAAGGAAAAAAATTCACCTGTGAGTTATGGGAGCGATTGCTTGGCTTCTTTCCTTTTCAAGAAAAAATATTTTGCTGAAACTATGAAGCAGATCACGACTATATGCATTGTCCATAAATGTTTGGCTACACTACGGCCGCCCCAGATCCAGGTGTGCAAACCATAAGGGGAGGGGGCAGTTGTCTGACTCATTTTTCTTTTTTGACGGGAAATTAGTGTCTTTATTAAACTTCAAAAACAAGTTCTTCCTGGGGAAAATGAGATATATTAAATAGCTAGACATAATAATTATTGTTCATGACTATTCTGATATCTCTTTCCTTTTCTGCAGATAGTATATATGTTCTTTGATTCATAAATAATAGTAATTTCAAAGCCGTAGGCGGACATATTTGCTGAAAAGATCATCGGATATCTCCCTCCCTAATGCATGCTTAAATACATCTATTACAAGTTTATTGTATGTATTAACCACATCAGAAGACTCCATCTTCTCCTTTTTGAACACTTCCAACATCAATAATTCTTAGTGATTAGTACTTTCCAGGGAGATTTTTTTGGTTAAGGTCTTTGTTTCAACACTTGCCTTATATAACTCACGAGTCATGAGGTATCAGATATGTGTATTTAATATTTTACAGTGAATAATAAAATATTATGAGTAATATATTTTTCAGTATTTGAATAGCTCGCTTAACCTCTGGCTTCAAAGTGGGGAAAACCACTAGTTAAAGTTTCATTGGACTCTAACCCATGAATTATAGTTTCTTGGCTTGCCAAAAAGTTTGCATTGGCAACTAGAGTTGGAACCCAAGCATTGTACACGGAACAACTTAATATTATGCCTCCCTTTATAGCTACCATATATGTACCGATTACCCTCTCATGGCCATGCCGTTCTTCAGGGGGAGAGGTGTAACCCCTATACATGGATTGGCGTAAGGACGTTAGGTGACAGCCATCAAATCCTATGATACAAACCATTTTTATTCTTCTAGAGAAGTTTTTTATCTCTAGAGTTCTGTAGCATTTACAATGAATCATATGTTTAATACTTGTGGCAATGAATCATAAAGTTCTCTAGAGTATTTATTCTAAGATCTTCAAGGCAAACGGTCTAGTTATTCACGTAAGGACATTGGGGTTAGCCTGTGTGCAGAATTTTGTACTACGAGAATAATTTGTATTGTTTTATTTCGAACCTTTAGTTTGCTTGATAAGCAGAGGAAAAATGGTTCTCTTGAACAAAGAAAAAGCATCTGGTTAATTTAGAGTCCGTTGGTACAAAAACACGCAGTGCAGTGGCATGTACGAATATGTGATATCATTTGACTCCTTATTCCACCAGGTCGAATTAGTGTACATATGAAATGGAAGGTCAACTGGAAGAGGTCGCATGGAAGGGGGCTTCAGGTTTGTCTGCCTTACTTACTCAATAATATCATAAAACAGGTTGTGTGTATCATTTTGATACAGGTATCTCAACCTCCTTTTCAAAAAAAAGTGAAGCTGAGTAACCTTGGTACCCTCCATTCAGAAATATAAGACATTTTAGTTTTGTGAAACGAATGTATCTAGATATATTTTAGTGTACAAGTTCACTCCGAATCTATACACAAAAATTGTCTAGATACATTCGTTTCAGAAAGAGAGAGTATATCCTAAACGTCCGAATAAGTTGGGCTTGCAGCTAGGAAAAAAGGCAAGGTCTGAATGAAGGTTAGCTGCAGGACCGTGCGTGAGCCATTAGTTTGAGCATATTCCTACTGTTAAGTAATTATTATTCCATGATATATATAGCTTGGCCGGTCTAATTAGTTAAGTAGTACTACTTCTATGCGAATGCAACCGATCGAAGACCATCTCGTCCCCGCGTGGACCAGTCGATTACTTACCGATCGCATTCACATCGAGTTGCAATCATCCACACCTGTCGTTTTCTTACAGATACTATTTAGTTAGTACCGCGTATATGGTCGCCGTCCTCAAAAAAAGAAAGAACTGTTAGAGAGCATTGGAGTAGTTGTCTGTCTGCGCTATGGTAGGACGTCCACTGATGCAGTATATCGATCGATCTTCGATTGATCGATACCGATTGATGGGGATCGGTTTAAGGATGGAGCCACGGACCGATCGCACCGACAGCTCCAAAACTAGCTAGGCACTCAACTAAATCATACGATATGATACTACTGTACTTAGAGATTATCCAAGTTTTTTGGGTAAAGAGATTAACCAAGTTTAAGCCATGAATAAACTGAAGTAGTGACTCGATCATAAAAGGATCAAACCGTTGGTTAAACAAGCCTAAGCAAGGAAAAACTTGGTGTGCCAGATTTACTAATCAAGTAATCATCCAGTTAAGACGAGGTGACATACGTTGCAAATGTGCCTAGTTTTTCTTTTTAAACAATACAAAGCGCCTTTGGCGCCAATTTAATTTCCATCGTCAGCTGAATAGCAGCCTACATTTCGAATTCCCACCGGCAAGCCAGGAGCACAACCACTACAGCACACCCTCAGCGTGCGCGAGTGCGCATGCTCCAGAAATCGCCGTCGTCGTCTTCCACGCAGCCATCTTGAGGACAGAGATCAATGAATTGACTTTGCCAGGTCTGTCGTCGACGCAATCATAACACCGAACAATGCCACCGCCATGAGCGAGTCCATCGTCACGCATCCAACACCAAAACCCCACAACAGATGAACCCAAAAGTCAAGGACATCCGGCTTTGCCGATTATAGTTGATTGATTACATGAGTAGGATCCGACCACCATAGTCAGATCTAAACCTAGGTAAAGTTGTGTGCTCCCCGTCCCGAATATCCTAAAGTTTCACACCCCCTCTCTTTGCACGCCTCAAGGACCCCCTCATGGCAAACCAGTCATTAATATGAAGACATAGTCTGTTACATTAAATGACCATGTTCGATAAGGAAACAAAATTCATCGGTGAGTTATGGGAGTGATTGCTTGGCTACTTTCCTTTCAAGGAAAAAAGTATTTTGCTGAAACTATGAAGCAGATCATGAATATATGCATAGTCCGGAAATGTTTGGCTACACTACGGCCGCCGCGGATCCAGGCGTGCAAACCATGAAGGGAGGGGCAATTGTCTGACTCGTTTTACCTTTTTGACAGGAAATTGATGTCTTTATTAAAATTTCAAAAACAAGTTCTTCTAGAGGAAAAATTAGATATATTAAATAGTTAGACATAATAATCATTGTTCATGTCATCAGCGGGGGAATTTCCAGGTTTAAACAACAGTTTTGTGCTGAATCCGGCTCAACTTAGCTAGCCCATGACTAAACAGAGGCAAAAAATATCTACTGTCTCCATTGCTGTTCACATGTGAGTTTGAGGTAGAAAAAGACATGCCGCTCCTGCGAGAGCAGCCCAACAAGCTTAAATACATCTGTTACAAGTTTATTTTATTTATTAACCACATCGGAAGACTCCACCTTTTTTTGAACACTTCCAACATCAATAATTCTTAGTGATTAGTACTTTCCATTGAGATTTTTTTTGGTTAAGGCTCGTTTTTTCAACACTTGCCTTATATAACTCATGAGTCATTAGGTATCAGGTATGTATATTTAATATTTCTAGTTAATAATAAAATGTTATGAGTAATATATTTTTCAACATTTGAATAGCTAGCCTAACCGCTCGCCTCAAAGTGGGAAAAACAACTAGTTAAACTTTCATGTGACTCTAACCCATGAACTATAGTTTCTTGGTTTGCCAAAAGGTTTGCACTGGCAACTAGAATTGGAAGCCAAGCATTGTATACGCAGCAACTTTATATTATGCCTCTCTTTATAGCTGCCATATCTCATGGCCATACCATTCTTCATGGGGAGAGGTGGAACCCTATACATGGATTGGCGTAAGAACGTTAGGTGACAACCATCAAAACCTATGATACAAACCATTTTTTATTCTTCTAGAAAAGTTTCTTATCTCTAGAGTTCTCTAGCATATACAATGAATCATATGTTTAATACTCGTGGCAATGACTGAGAAAGTTCTCTAAAGTATTCATTCTAATATCATCGAGGCAATAGTCAAGTTATTCACGTAAGGACATTGGTTAGCCCGTGTGCAAAATTTTCCAGCTACGAGAATAAATTATATTTGTTTTATTTCAAACCTTTAATTTTCTCGATAAGCAGAGAAAAATGGTTCTCTCGAAGAAAAAAAAACCTTTTGATTAATTTAGAGTCCGTTGGTACAAAATCAGGAAATGGCATGTACGGATATCTGATATCATTTGACTCCTCATTCCACCACTTCCAATTAGTGTACATACAAATAATGAAGTGTGTTCCTCATGGGAGGTTGATCTTGTTGAGTTGCTCTCAATACTTTCGTACTACCTCTATTCGTTCCTAAAAATAATAAGTTTTGGCAGGCTAAAATACTCTGTGTTTAGGAACAGAGATTATACAGATATCGTTGTGAGTGTGTGGTGTAAGAGAAAACCCGATTGCGACTGTTTTGTAGCTAGCTAGGTCAGCGATCTAACATGCACCCACCATCCTTTCGAGTTTTGAGTTGGTTCGGAAGGTCGAATTATCGTCAGGGTGTTGTTTTATTACCTGAAATGTTCAGGTACAAGAGAAGCAAACAGTGTGTGAACGCTAAGAAAACAAAACCGTAAGACGCTCAAATGTGTGTTGATCGAAGACGCAGTACGTACGTGTCAAGTCCGAGTCGGGTAGTACCTCGGAGTCAAGCTGTTGACGTGCATCCACATACGCATGAGAGGAGAAGTTGTCGGTGAGTTATTAGCAGCCGGCCCGACGGTTGGCTCCTTTCCCTTTCGAGGCAAATGTATTCTGCGGAAATTTTCAAGCAAAGCGGTACTGTTTTATATGGTACAACCGCACCCTGAATGTGGTCTAGAAATGCATGCTAGGCTGTTCATATCCAGCTAGCCAGCCTGAACTCCTCGTAGGTCAGGTTGACTCGGAGAAAGAACACCAGCCAAGACGGTGGCTGCCTCCCTCTGCCCGTCGTCCGGTCTGTCGACTGTCTGGGTGGTGGAGACAACTTTTTTTTTTTTTGCAAATAGGACTCTGCCACCCTCCGCTCATCGATCCGGATTCTGTCAGAGACAACTTCTTCGGACGCCTAAATGTTGCACCACATTATTTATTGGGAGTGTCTATTTGGCAGATAGCTGCTTTAAAATTCAAAACCAGACACATTTTCAGTCCAATAAATAGTTGACAGCTGTCAAACAAAACTCATTAAGAAAAAAGTGTTTGTTTCTTTCCTCCCGAACAGACTGATTTTTGGCCTCTCGGTACGAGTCCATCGAGCTTTTTGAGTCGTTGATTCTCTCTCTCATGTTCGGCCTTTCTCCAACGACTATACAGAAGGCCTGATTAAAAAGCCCGCTGGAGACAAACTTAGCGTAGAAGCGACCACCAGATCTTCTCCACGACCACCAGATCGACCTCGCGGCAAAACCTGCCCACCCCTTCATGCTTGGGGATCTCTAGATCGACGGATCCCCAAAAGAAGAAGAACAGAGCAAAACTTAAATGATCCGTGGACTAGTTATTGGTGAAAGAAATGACCAAAAAAATATACTTACAAGGGAGTGTTATGTGCTGCGTGCCAAGAATTATTAACTTGTTATATTTGTTCTGGAGGATATGACATTATAACAAAATGTTTTTGTGTACTATTAGATATACATGGTGATAGTTCAAAACCAAACAATTATTCAACACCATACTGGATCAGGAAAACAAAATGTGCTACAAAATCACAGAGACAATATACTCCTACGATAGAAGAAAAATTGTTCCATAACCTATTGCTGCCATGCTTCACTAAAGCAAAGAACATGCAGGAACAGAAAATCTGAAATATATAAGGTGGTTCCTCCTTTACCCGGTCTTGAAAACGTCTATCCAAAGTAAGAAAATGTTGAATAGGCGGAGTTCCCCACAAAAACCTTCCGGTAACTCAAGATCAAAGAAAAAGAATCAATAAGCTAATAAAAACACACCAAGAGTCAGTGAAGAAACTAAATATTGAAGTGACTAAGAAGGCGAGATACTGAAAAAATAAACACGACAAACGAAAGCTGGTAGAGCAATGAGAAAAAGAATAGGGAGAATGGTAAAAATGAAGAAGGTAGTGTAACTGAATAATAACTAAGAAAAAAGGAAGCTGGAAAAATTAAATAATGAGATAAAGAGGAAAGGCAAAGATAAGAAATATTGTTCTTATTACTAAAGAATCTGTTATCGGAAAGGCAAAGAAAATAAAATGAGATCGAAAGAACTAAGAATCTGAAGAAAGGCAAAGAAAAGTAACTAAGATAAAAAAACTAAGAAACTGAACAGCTAAGAATCTGAAATATAGAGATGATCAAGGACTAAAGTAATGAGAATCTGAATACTGACTAAAGTAAGAGTGAGACATCTCAAAGAATGAACAATTGAGAGAAAAACTAAAGAAAGAAATGGAGATCGAAAGAACTAAGAAACTGAACAGCTAAGAATTTGAAGTAATGAGATGACCAGTGACTAAAGTAATGAGAATCTAAATACAAACTAAAGTAATTAAGAGTGAGACGTCTCAAAGAATGAACAATTGATAGAAAAATTGAAGAAATGATATAATTAGAAAATGAGATAAAGAAATGAAAGATAGAAAACACTAAAGTACTAGAAGACACTAAAGTACAAGACTGGAAGAAATTACTGAGAAAGTAGAACACTAAAAGAAACAGAAACTGAGGAGAGAAAATGAAAGAATCTAATATCTAACTGAGACATATCATCAACACATATGACATATCAGACATATTATATAGTCAGCAACCTAGCTAACCGAGACCTATAACCCAAGTATGAATCTGCACATGATCATTGATTGTGAGTTGGCCTGCAAAATCAATTACGTCCCGAGGAGATTGCCACCAAATTCAGAAATAACTTCCCTTCCAGATACATGAACTACTTTACAAAGAAGTATTAAGCAAAATAATGAAGCTAAAGTCAACCCAACAAAAGGGATATCAACCTAAGCAAAATCCTTGAGCATAACTTAACATGTACATGACCAAAACAAAGATATGAACTAAGAAACCCTAGCTGCCTAAAATCTGCACATCATAGTGACTCCCCAATTTCAGGACACAACTGACAAAAATCTCCAAAACCAGGGGAGCCCAGCTACATGAATTGCTCTACATCCGTAAGAAGCAGAAGCTACTGCCAACAGAAAAAGCACTGAATTTCTCAGATCTGCCACAGACAAACAACACTACACGGATACACAATTGTAGCGCGTGGAGCAGCTCTACTTCCATTCTGCTGTTGGCAGGGGCCTCTCTCGTGCAAGGAAATGCGGCTGATGCGGGGATGAACGGCAACGCGTGACCGTGGCTGACTGACCGTGGTCGTACATGCTTCTACGAGCTGAGGCGTGTACGCGCATGGAGGAATGCACAAGGCAGGCTAGCGCATGGCGCAGGGAATCTGCCGGTGGTGTGCGGCGATTCGGGTTGGGAGGAGTAGAACATGCGGAGACAGGGGAGTTATAGGTGGCGATTTGGACGCGCAGGTGACGAGGAGCAAAAATCAAATCAATACAACAGCCATGGGACGATGGGAGGAAGCCGGTGGAAATACCCAGGTCGTCCGCGACGCACATGCCTTCCACGCTCGCTGATCGAGGGTCTCCCCCCTTTGCCACCGCATCTCTCTCCATCGCTGATATCACCGGCTGCTGCGGGGACCCGGATCTCTCCAAGGATGTCCACCCGGCTCGCGGCGCACCACCTCCTCCGGCACCGTCTGAGCTGGCTGCGGCGATGCCGCTGCTATCTCTGCCATAGCTACCGCCTCTCCTTCTCCTAGGGAAGACGAGACAGAGCAGTGGCCTGCAGAAAACAGAGCTGAAATGAAGTTTTTTAAAAAAAATGCAAAATACTCAGACACAACCGGACGAGACGACCGACGACTTGAGGCCGCGCTGAGATTCGTGACAATCATCCAACGCCCCAAAAAGTGACTGTTTCTCAATTTTAAAACAGCTAGCTGTTTATTAGGAAAAGTGTATTTATTTGCTTATTTGATGCCCAGCTAAGCTAGATGAAGAGGCGAACAACAACGCATTCGACGGCGGCTATGACCATACTTTTTTATAGGGAAGGACTAGGTGTCCCCCGGACGATGGGAGACATCCATCGTCCGCCTCCCGAGCCGTTGGATGGCCCGCACATGCATCCTAGATTGGCTACTGCTTGGCTCGCCTCCACGCCAAATCCTCCTTTCGTCCAGCTTTTGTCCTTTCCTTAGAGCAGCGGCGGTTGGCATTTGTAGCAGACCGGACATGCTCGAAGCAGCGACTCCGTCGCTTGTAGCAACAACGCCGCTCTCGTCGCACCATCGCCACCATGCTCGCAGCATAGCTTGCAACATCGCCGCTCTCCTTGCATCTTCAACACTGGCTTGTAGAACAACAACTCCGGTTTGTAGCACCCGCTGGTGCCAATGGTAGCAGTCGTCAACGCCGCTTGTAGCAAACCGCATAGAAACCGCCACCGCTTGTAGCAACCTCCACCTCTGCTTGTAGCAAATGCTGGTGCCACTTGTAGCAAGCGCCACTGCGACTTGTAGCAACCGCCGCTGCGGACCGGCGTCGTGGCTTGTAGCAGCCGCTGGCGCCGCTTGTAGCAACTACCACCGTTGTTTGTAGCAGACGGTGGTGCTGCTTGTAGCAACCACCACGGACTAGCAGTCGTCAGCGCCGCTAGTAACAGACGCCGGTGCCGCTTGTAGCTCCACCGCCGGTTGCAGCAGAGCTAGAGCGGCATGTCCCCGGCTTCCCTCAACGGCATCAGGCCCGTCGTGGGGATCAATTCGAGATGGGAAGCAGTGACTTGTTGGCCGAGAAATGGCGGTGGCCAGTGGCCCATGGCAGCGAGAGGGACGGTGGCACATTGGTGAGACAACGACATGGTGCTCATGAGGTAGGAGAAAGAGTCCATGGTTCTCGCGAGGTAGGAGAAAGAGATTGGGAAAATTGTGGACGTGAGGCATCGGGAGAAGATAAGGTATGTGGTGGGTCCCTTAGTTTGACCGGTTCTTTTTTCTCACTAGGGGCGTGCCTGGCACGAGGCTGAACGGTCGTGCAACCCGGACGATGGAATCGTCAGATCGTCCAGGGGAACAACATCATTTCCCTTTTTTTTAACATGGGAAAGGCCCCGAAGGGACCGGATACTACATTAAATTTTAGGCGATGCGGTACAAATTACAATAAGAACATCAGAAAAGAGAGCAATGCTAGCAAGTCCCTTTCCATTTACAAAAAAGAACCTAATTAAAAAACATGAAAAGCAATCGGGTCCTTCGACACCGTCATCGAGCTGTAGCCTCCAGCAGCGAGCTCCGCCTCCAGCGCTATCAAGGCCACATGGAGCCGAGGCAAGAGGAAGCAACGCCGCTAGTCCAGAAAGGGGCCTCCGGTGGAGGTTGAGAAAAACCTAGCGCACCACCGGTGCCAGGGCCTGGAGTCGCTAGCTGTCAGCGTCGTGAATCAGAGGCCGAGCATGTGCCTCTGATGAAGAACTCCAGAACGCCGCATTATCTCTAATTCCCCAACCTCCACCGCCTCGTTGCACCCACCCACCTCCAGAACACCATGGTAACCAGGAGGGAGAGGCAACACCATAGTACCGCAGATCCTGAGCAAATCAGAACCACAGACCTTATTGAAGGAGCATGTCGCCTTCCAAACCGGTGATGCCTTTGTCTCTCTCCACGAGAGCACTGCTGCGACGCCGAAAGCAGCAACCCAAAGCTAGGCGCGTTCCGTCCCGCCTAGGTCGAAGCTCTGATGGCCATCTTTATTGAGAGGGATTTTCACAGTAGAATTCTCACTAGGGATAATCTAGTTAAAAGGCAAAATGTTGATGATTTGACTTGTCTTTTCCGTAATGAAACTGAAACCTGCAAGCATCTCTGTTTTTACGGTGTGGTTGCTACTGCTATTTGGAAAAAGATTGCTAGTATAACTGGCCTTGCAGTTAATTCAGTGTCTTTCGATGATATAGCCTGTAAGTGGAAAAATAATAAACTCTATAGAGTTGAAAATGTGGTTTATGTTGCAACTCTTTGCCTCATATGGATTGTGCGAAACGACATATGGTTCAATCGTTCTAGTGACCATTAGGTTGCAAAAACAACTTCATTAGAACCAAATTCAAACAAAGTTTTGAAATTTTCAAACTAACCCTAAAATCTCTATATCCTATGCAAAACATCGAAATCATACTTCTACCCTTTCCTATTTTTTTATTCCCTAGATCATTACACTAACATTCCTAGATAAAGCTTGGACAGTAGTGAGAGGAAAATGATATTCCCAGTTAGTAGAAGCAAACACCTTATCTAGGGAAGCCAAGATAGGGTTAGATTGATTATTTGCCCATTGGAAGGTTTGAACTCAATGAACATCCATTTATTAACCCAATCATTAAATACATAGGTAAAATGAGAATTAACTCTCTTATTACTTTCTTCTTTAGTAGACCTAACAAGGTTAAAATCCCCTCCAACAAGAGTAGTGTTATATGTTGATCCAAATTCTACAAAGTAAAGGCCAACTTCTGACGGAGCGGAGTGAGGCCCGTCGCCGGAGGCTTGGGCCGATGCGGTTGATGAGTTAGGTTACCACCGCTATATATACTTCTTGTAAGCCGCCGGTTGGGATAAGTTGCATCTGTGAAATCCCCGGCGTTGTGTAAACACTCCTCGTTATAGTGAAGTTTCGCTGGCTGGCGCCCGTGTTTTTTCCCCTCTCTTTGTTGGAGAGGGTTTTCCACGTTAAATCTGTGTCCCCCTTGCTGCGATTTTATTTTCGTTCTTCGTTATTTACTTGTCGCAAAGCTAACAAGTAGGAATAGCAGCCGCCTCAAGAACATCATGGAGCTCAGCAATGAACTCCATTTTATGTTCATTATAAGAAGAACCATATACAACAATGTATTGCCAGGTGAAATTATCATTCTTAGACCTAACCAGAGAAACTACACAGTATTTTTTGGTATAGGAACTGAGAATTTCAAAAAGATAATCTCTAAATCCCACCAAGGTTCCACTAGCGGTTTTCTTGGCAAGAAGGTCAATCCAGTTAAAATCATGGTTGACAGAAATAAATTTCAGGTAACTAGGATCAATCTTCTCTTTCTTGGTTTTCTGAAATCCTATAAACTCAATTTTATGTTCATAAATAAAATCAGCAATAGCTTGTTTGCGGCCTCGGCGACCCAGGCTCCTAATGTTCCAGGTTGCTCTTATCATGGATAATATGGTTTTTATTTTTCCTAGAGCTACACACACTTGTCCAGCTCCCAAGTCCCATTTCTGGAGAGGAAACAGGCAACTGATCCATACGCACAGCAGAACTTAGCGGAGGGAAACTAGCGTCATTAGAAAGGTGATCATGGAAAATATCCTCAGAAGGAGGCAAAACAATGGTAGGGTTATTGTTAGCAAATTCTACATTCCTCCTGATTTCACTAGAGACAATATCAGAAATGATAGCATTTCTGTCAAGCGGATCATCACCAATATCAATGTCAACATGAGCAGCTCTTTTGCTCCTGTATCATAATACAAGATGTTTTGACGGGCTAATTTAGCCTATTAAAACGCTTATATCATGGTATGGAGGTAATACGTCTTTAGTTGCAGAGTTATAACCCTTATCTGAATCTTTCTTTGGCTTGAAGTGCAATAGGTTGTTTACTTAGTTACAAAGAAGATGCAAACATATGAAGATTGCTCTATGAAAAGGGTACGCCGTCATACCATCAGTTTCCAAGAGTGTACTTATCTATCAACACAGAAACAAATGGCTTGAACAGGGGGTGTACCTATCATGGTGGTGCTCAATCACAACTTGCTCCATTTTCATAGAAGGTACAAGTGCTAACTCTAATCGAATCTATAGTTGTCTGAATCTTTGCATCGGCAGACCAAACTGCTGGCATCTATAGCCTGAACCTTGATTTTTTTCAATGGTCGAGCTCCGTTAGAAGATTCGGATGTACCGAAGCATGCGCGGTGTTGCCTGGTACATGGTGCTGTCCGATACAAACTACGACACGCTTTTGGTTCTCTGGCTCTCTGCAAGTCTGAAGATGAACACCAACGGCGCGCGAGCCGGACAGAGTGCATTTTTTTAATAGGCTCCTACGCCATCACGACACATGACCAGGCCGGTTTTGGTCTGGCCCACTAAGTGGTAATAAAGTCTTACTATTTTATTATTATTGATCTATAAATTTGTTTAATTTATATTACCATTTTAATAATAAAACATGAAAAAAATGCTCACAAAGAACATAAAAAACTGTTCTTTCATTAGAAAAAGTAACCTATTTTTTAAAAAATGATCATACATATTAAATAATGTTTGTGTTCAAAAATAATTTCTTGTTTCGGAAAAAAGATGTCCACCCTAGTAAAAACTAGCATTCAACTATAATAATAAAATATTGTGTAGCTTAAAAAATGCTCATATTACAAAAACGTATGCTTGCATTTGAAGAATGTTCAAACACCTCAAAATATTTTCATGTTTTGTGACATTTTTCAGGGATTCAAAAAATTGGTTCATATGTTTTCTAACATATTCCTGTATTTATCCAGGAAACAAGAATGAAATAGAAATATAATAAAGAAATTGAAGAAACTAAAAATAGAGAGGAAATGAGATGAAAAATCTAAGCAACAGATTAACATAAAAGGAAATGAAAAAAAAATGAAAGGAAAGAAAACAACAAAATAAAAAGGGAGAAGAAACATAAAAAGATGAACCAAAAGAAAAGAAAAATATTACTGGGTTGGCCCGTGCGGAAATGCGTGCAAACAATTTTGCGCTAAGACTCACGCTAAGTGAGAAATAGTGCTTGTCGTGCCAAGTATTCCTACTGAAGCACCGATGTAGCCGACAATCCCCCTGACCCAGGTATGTGGATCATGGACTGTCGGACTAAACAAACTAATTAAGTTTTCTTTTGTTCTTTTGATTTCTTCACATGCGAAAAAATGGTATAAATTTAGACCCCTTAACTTATTCATATTTCAACCTGACTATGCCTAATGAATTATCGACTACGAGTTCGGAAAAACCCTATCAAACAACTAACAATTATTGAAGTTTATAAGTACACAAATCTTGTATGCTTTGGTTAGGTTCGAGCGAGTTGGAGAGGGGACAATCCTCCAACATCATTAAAGGTATATAATACTAGCTCGTGTTCGAAAATCCTCCAACTTCTAGCTTCACGAAATTTCAGTGCGGAGGCATGTCACACTATTCTTAGTAATAATCACTGTAAAGTTCAGGAACTTGTAATACTTGAGATTCCAAATATTCAGGCATGCTAGGGCACACATGTTTCAATATAAGAGGATATCATGCACCGGCGATGGCTAAATACTCATTCCCCTGGAAAAAGAAGGGGCAAGTTTGAAGAAACGACAACCACCAACAAGCAAGAGAGGATTTGAAGATAGATAAATAGTTGACACTTTGTACATTTGAGGACAGATTGCTAACTTCATATGTTCTAGAATTATCTATTTAGTCACACCTAAACTTCATATTATTTCACTTCAATTCCAAGTTATTTGCTAATTTCATGTGCCCCGAAAAGATTCTACCAAGTTAAATAGGTATTTAAGCATACTATAGAAAATGATCCATAGAAACACATTTTAAAATATCAATTGCATATGTTAATTGCTTAGCTAATGTAAAGATATTAGTTTGCATAGATTTATTGTGAAATTCACTCAAATGGTAACTGTTATAATCGTGTGGAAAAATTGTACCTTAATGAATAATAAGTTTTGCCATATTAAAATATCTAATTATAACCAAAACCTACTAATTGATACAATATATCAAAAGATATATCAATAAAGACACATAAAATTAAGTTATGTGTATATATATATATAAGTTTGGTATAAATACGCTTGTGTGCAAAATAAAAGAAATCGTGTTAAATTTTTAAACTCCAAATAGAGTATTATCTTTTTTGGGAAATTACACACTCTGTTGTTGAGGAGGAATATAATATTCTCATCCGCGAGCAGTAGTCAAGCTAAGGATACATATATTCAGATAACTCCGTTTTATAACACGATGTCTGTAATTATCATAATTTTCATATATATCATGTTATCCTTCTTTTGAATGTAAATGCTATATCATGTCCTCATCAATAATCACAAGGATTGAAGGGTCATTTAAATTTTGTCTAGTGGGTTTGAATTATAATGGTAGATTTGCCCGCGGGAAAAAAGGCTTATTGCATGATTGCCACGCGAACAACCTCTAAGGCACCAATCTTTGCCAACGGGAGCCCCTCCGTGGCACCTCTCGCGTTCGCCAGCTTACGTGTGTGAAGCTAGTCCATCTGAGTTTCTCGGTTATTTTCATATTTGTTTTTGGAAGTTTACAACTCTGTCGAGCAGATCAATCACGTGCTTGAACTGTACGCAACTGTGGCAGGAATAGGCAATTTAACTTGGTAGATTTTGTCTTGGATTGTCGATGTGGGATTAAAAACACAATGTAACTTTGCACGGTCCAACCAGCTTCTACTCATGTACAGTACGTACGTGCACAACATGTACATGCGTGAACCTGCTCAACACGTACACATGCGCTGACACTGCTGGCGCTTAGGTTAAAAACTAAGTTATAGATTAATTGTGGAAATCTGGCAGACCGGACATACCAATGGTAATTATGATCCACCGATAAGATTTATACGTGGAACGGATTTTTTTGGACTAGGGACCTACGTATCGAGCAAATATAGTCGTCCAAGAAACATATCATATCTACGTGTAGGAAAAAAAATTAGACCATATATGACAAAGTTTTAGCGCCAATGTAAAGTCAGGACAACGATCGGAATTCAATTTTAGGTCCGTAGAACAAACTACAACTACAAAAACATGGACCAAAAGAAAAAGGTGTAGTTGGAACAAAATTTGGACCGGATGAGTAGAAAAAAATGTTGGTGTCCACGGAATAATATTTTTTGTAATTGGAACAAAATTTAGACCATCATTCAGTGGAACATATCACGGCTACTAGCAGAACACAATTTAAATTAAAAGGGAACAAAATTGCACCTCGAAAAGACAATACATAAACAGGGAACAATATGTCCATCAAGGAACATTTTTAAAGAAAAAGTCTATCAAGGAACAAATTTTAGTGGAACTGATTTTGTATAGTATCCCGAACAAATCTTTTTGAACAATGGAAATAGAACAAAAATAATTACACAGACTAGGAACAAATATTTTTGGAGCTATTTTTGAAGAGTAAGTGGAATAGATCTTTCTAAATAAAGAAAGAAATAATTACACATTGGGAATGACAAAACATCACATAACTCGTAGGAAAAAAGTTGTGGAACTAATTTTCAAAAAGAATATGAACTAATATTTTTGAACGATGGAACAAATAATTATTTGACTAAACATAACAAAATCCAGACCATAGTTGGGACAAAAACTATAGCACCTAAGGAACAAGTCACTTTTATATGAGCGGAACACAAACTTTAGCGGCCGATGACTCGAGATAACACATACACGAGAAATAATTATTAAAAATATCTACACAAGGAACAAAACTTTAGCCGCCAAGAAACAAATCACATCTACAGGAGGAACAAAACTGTAAGTGGAACAAACAATCATGTCTACAAGTTGGAAATAATTGTAGCCTGAGGAATGAATCTTATCTATGCGAGGAACAAAACTTAAGCGGCCGAGGAACAAACCCTATCTCTACAGGTGGAACAAAACAGTAGACACAGTGAAAAATGGTGACAATTTTTTTTGCAGCCTCAAACCCATCTACCCATGGAACAAGAAAACAAATCCAGCGGAACAAAAAAGGTAGCACTCCAGAAAACAAATGAATCGCTCACGACCGGAAATCCCGTGCAGTTTTCCTAGACTCCGCAAACTGCCCAGCTTGCCCAGCACCGCACGCCGCATCCGCTAAGTTGTTGCGTCCGGAACGAACAGCTATCGAAAGAAATTAACGCACTAACGGGCCGAGCCCAAGAGACACGCGCTTAAGCGAAACGGTGGCACGGTAACGCTCGGGCGCTACCAAGTCGTTTCTCTGGCAACGCAACAGCTGTGTGGTTATAATAAGCCCATGGGCCCTGGATGCAGAGGCTCCGGGCCGTCAGCCTTGTCTTCATATCGTTATCGTTGGTCCATCGATGCCTGCGATCCGTATTCCATCTCCTACTTCTTCTTCCTTTGCAAGTCTCAGTGGGCAAAGCCTGCAACGAAACCTGAATCACCATTATTGCTGGATTTAGGGGTTATAGACTCGATCATGTACCTCCTATAACGATTCATGGATTCAGATCGCAGGACAATTACTACTAACTGCATCACCATTTACTTTGCACCTCCACCGTACGTGCAAGCGGCAATCATATACTGTAGTAGAATTACTAAGTGTAGTACGTCCCCTGACGGCTCCGCATTGGCTTTGGCCCAGCTATAGCGTACAGAAGCTTTCATTGTTCTGGTCAAGAAAAGTACAACCACACATTTCCACAAGGTCTTTTGCTAGAGAACTCAGCAGCAGCTAATATAATAGATCAACAATGGCAGATTACATACCATGGGCCGGTGCATACAAATAACATACCATGCATGGGCAGCTAATATACCATCATGATATTGGCTAATTTAGCCTATTAATTTATTGCCACGCGTGCGTGTATACAAATGAATGATCTTGTACATTTTCTCGCTCGGCCATTCACACATGCAGAAGATCAGCGGAGATCGATGCGCCATCGATGGGCCTGAGCGAGGTGCACGACCGCTCAAGACCCCCATTTTCCAGGAGCCCCCGTATGTTTAGGCCCAGTATAGATAGTTCAGTCAATTTCCTCCATTTAGTTAAGTGGCCTACTCCTTGCGCTGCAGCTGCGGCCCAACACCCGTCATTCCCAAGTGCCGGACGAGTTCCAGTGGGCCACAAGGCCACCCCCTAACTTCTCCGATCGGTTATGCCAAAAAAAAAATCCTGATCGTGATCGTCCGAGAGGCTCCCAGCTTAGCCTGCGTCGGCAGTTGGATCGATCAGCTTTTGCGTCCCTGGGGAAAACGAAAAGGGTCCTCCGCCCCTGCATCGCTGGTTTTCTGGTCGCATGGCGCGTTGACGCAATCGGCAGCGATTAGACACAGCGATTTTGGAATACTGTAACGATACAGAGGTGCTCTTGCGAGTCTTGGACACCCAGAGGCATGTTCGTCTGTTTGGAGCTAATCACACTTTTAGTCCCACAACTTGTTCTGGACGTACAAAATAGTCCCACATCTTGCAAAGTGGACAAAAATAGTCTCACAACTTGTATCCTAGGTGTAAACTGGTCCATTTTGACGAAATTTGTGCAAATCTGGCCGAAACCGAGCGAATCGACCGAGTCATGCTAGGCGTTTTTGCAAAACGGTCCAGGAAAATATTCTACCGCGAATTTAGGCCCTTAACTAGATGTATTCGTATTTAGATACTAACACGTGAAGTGCTATTCCGGGAGAGCTAGCTAGATGGTTTGTAGTATAATCCGTGTATAGTAGGTGTGATTTCAGAAGCCGTCGTTGAACCTGCAAATCACAGTACTTGCACCCCATGCCTTCATGATATCACAGGACTTCTCGTATGTCAATTGCGCTGGGCCCTGCTGCTAGCTAGCTCTGCATCAAACCATTCTTTACGTCCTTTGAATCACCCTGGATCGGATTACTATGGTCTACTAATAGGTGGGGAAGACGGATCGATCATTCCTTAGAGCAAGTATAATAAGTCCTAGTCAGCTGACTATAAGGATTAAATTGTCATTCTTTTGCTTTGGATGAAAGAGAAGATGTGAGACAAGAGAGGCGGGCTTCCATGCAATAGCCAACTCTTGTGTGTGTTCCTAGACACTTCGTGAGTATGTGACTAGGTCATTATCCTATAAAGTAGTAAATCGGAAGTTAACTAGTACTTGCACTACTTGATTAGAAGCTGATTATAGATAACCTTATAGCCAGCAAGCCGGCTGTACTATTGAAATTGTTCTAACTGATTATTAGATCCATAAAATACTGATTAAGATTCAACTAATCACATATGGATGCTGCTGCGCTGTCTAGGTAGCACGCACCTGGGAAGCCGGCTCGATCCAGCCTTAACTAATCAGAGGCCTAAATACAGATAACTAAGACCAATCAATCCAGTCGCTTCTTCCCATGTGAATACGGAGCAAGTTGTGGGACTAAAAGTGTAATTAGCTCGTACTATAACACTGACACAACACTAGCAATTTTCTATGATTTAATTGCAGTTTAATTATTTAGACTTAATTACTCTCTCGGATCCACTTAACTAGATGCATTTATATTTAGATAAAGTAATACGGTTTCGTTTTACTTAATATTGATTTTGAAAAATATTAGGGTTTAATTTAGCAAGTCGCACCGGAGCCTCCATTTTCTGGAGACGGCCACGCCGTCGCCTAGCTAGCTAGCCACCGGCCTGCCCCGGCCACGTTACGTACGGCCAGCAGGGTCGTACCTTGCGTTGGATCTCGACCGTGACACGACTACCTATAAGGCCTTTTTAATGCATGTCTTTTAGCACGATATTATTGACAAATTATTTATATGGCATTATATTTAATGAAGAGAGAATGTGGGTTAGCTACAAGCTTTACACGGTATCATAGACAAAATACATGGTTAGTCCAATCCCAGGTATAAATGTACTCAAAATCATTAAATATAGATACAACACTTAAGATGTTAGCTTTGCGACAAGTAAATAACGAAAAACAAAAATAAAATCGCAGCAAGGAGGACACAGATTTAACGTGGAAAACCCTCTCCAATAAAGATAGGGAAAAATCACGGACGCCAGCCAGCGAAACTTCACTATAATAGGGAGTGTTCAACGCCAGGGATTTCACAGATGCAACTTATTTCAGCCGGCGGCTTACGAGAGGTTTATATAACGGTGGTAACCTAGGTCATCAACGATCCGTACCGCGGGGGACTGTCGCCTCTCGCACCTCCCACAGGCTTCCTCGTTGGGCACGGATTGGGCCAACTTTAGACTCCACTCCGCATCGGTCCAAGCCTCCGGTAACGGGTCTCGCTCCGCTCCGTCAGAAGTTGGCATTTATTTTATAGAATTTGGATCAACATATAACATAAGATATAATCAATTGTACTAGTTGTCTCTTAAGATAGACCACTACCAAAAATAACGGGCTAAAATACACTCTATTGTGAAAGACCTAATGTAGCCTGCTCACTACGTACTATTACTATGTAAGGATCGGTGTGGTCCATCTCCTAGTACGATCGATCGATCGGGATAGCTACAGGTTAGGCCTTTATTGTAAGGAGGAGTATTGTGAGCCTGGACTATTATTCCACGGGACGCGTGGCTCGTCGTTTGATCCAATAAAGAAGAAATATTTGCTTCAAGCTGAAATATATGCTCGATCGCCCAAGAAATCTGTGCCCCCCGCTGCAATGTGGCCAAGCACGTACGCACCTGCCGCTATGTTTTCCAAGTTGTCACGGATGTGAAGGGACTAGTAATTTTCAAGGGCAAACAAGTTTGCTTTCTTGTAACATTGTTATTTTTGTTCTGGTCACTTTGTTTGTGGTTGATCGGCTGTGTGCATCCTAACTATGCAGAAACCAGTTGTAAATATTCTGAATAATAATACCATTTTTTTAAAAAATATAGACTTAATCACCGCGCCTAAACAGGTAAATTAAATCTCCACTTACAAAAACTGTCATGGGGTTAGGAATTGTTCGACTTGAATCTTGGGTGCTTAGTTATAGGAAGTAACCTGATCATGAGAGCTTAATTTATCAGCCGGAACAAAGATTGCTGGGCCGAGTTACCACTATAACTGTATATATATACTCGTCGTGCATGCACACACAAAAGTGAAGTCAAGACTCCATTTTTAACATAAAGTCAACAACAAACATGAACCATATGATCAAGCACCGCTCGCCAACAACCATGAACCATTTTTTGTTGTTTCTATTCGAAGAACAAAAACTAACATGCATGCATGTAGTTTTTTTTTCTTCACAAAATGCCGGGGACAGCTCGACTAACATGGATGTAATAAGTAGATTTAAAGAAAGTTCAGATGCTGTACGTGGACGAGCCGACAACATTCCACTGCGACGTACTGCCTCCGTTTCATAATAATATAAGATATTTCAGATTTATGAAACGAATGTATCTATTTATTTTTAATACGTAGGTCCACTCAAGGTTAAAGTGAATCTACATATACTAAAGAAAGTTCAGATATTTTTTTTCACAAATCTAAAATATCTTATATTTTGGAACGGAGGAAGTACTAATGAACTGTGCCGACCGGAGAATTTCTCCAGACACGTACGCTAGCTTTTGCTGGCTGCTAGCAAGTATACGTCGTGGTGGCCACCCGCTAACGTGTGCTACGTATACGTGCTACGATTCCACAATAATCCATACAACTGGTAATACTATAGGAAGAAGCGATTAGATTTTCTGTGACGACAGCTAGCAGAGGAAGCGACTGGATTGGTTGGTCTTAATTACCTGTATTTAGGCCTCTGATTGGTTAAGGATGGATCGAGCCGCCTTCCCTAGGTGCGTGCTACGTAGTACTACTACACAGCGCAGCAGCATCCATATGTGATTAGTTGAATCTTAATCTGTAGGGAGTAGCACAATAGTGCGGGCCATGGTATTAGCAATAAGATTGGTCCAAGAAGAATGTAACCTCTAGTAGTTGTGAAGAACTTCCATTTCTTTCTAGACAGCTTGCATATAGTATCATGGTAATGATTGCCTCTCTTTTTTATACGCGCATGGAACCTAGTTTTAGTATACACGGATTATACCACAACCTCCGAATCCGATTTAACTAGTATCACAAATTTAAGCAATACGACATTTTAATCGGGATCTAAGGTGGTAGCATAATACTAGTATGGACCATGATATTAGCCAATAAGACTGGCCAAAGAAGAATGTCGTAACCTCCAGTTGAGAACAACTTCCGTTTATTTCCCGACAGCTTGCATGCATATCATGCCAATTGATTGATTCTCCTTTTGTTTTTATCCTCAGATGTCACCTAATTCTAGTTCACGGTTTCCTGCCTTAGCTGCTTCTTTTTACAAGAAAATAAGGAAATATATGTACTCTGGCTAGCAAGGAGTACTTCTGATCTAGGCGAGTGTACAGGTGGCAAGTGTATATTTGTACTCTCGCTAGTAGAAAACATGTCTCTGCGCAATCGGGACTAGAGATCCGATCTTTAGTACCGGTTGTCTACGAACTGGGACTAAAGATCCTCCATATGGCCATGGTAGCCCGCTGGGCTGATGGACCTTTAGTCCTGGTTGATAACACCAACCGAAACTAAAGTCCTCCATGTGACGAGCGCTAGGCGTGCCAGCGGGTTCTACCGCAACAGCGTTTTAGGGCAATCAGCTGCCGCAGTAGTAGGTTTTTCCGCGACCGCGTTTTGGGGCAATTGGCCGCGACAACGTTTTGGGCGAATTTGTGCCGCGACAGAAGGGAGGTTTGTCGTAAGTGACGTGCCGAGAGATGATATATATAATTTCTCTTACGAGCATATAAATATATCCTATTTAATTACATGGAGATCATTAAATTACATGGAGGCATTAGCGGCAATAGTGTTCTCCCGTTTCATCTAAGACCTCTCTAAGTAAAAATCCAGCCAATTTCTCTTATATTGCTAGTATATGGTCCTTTGGTAGGAGATTCTCCCGCATCTCTTCGATATTTAAAGTAGATAAATATGCATATATCAATTATCATAAAAAAATTATGAATGAAACTCAACACAATTGATGGTCATAAAATAAAATTGTGAATATATTTTTTACGTACTTGAACTTGTCTTAAATCTCTCCTCCGCTCACTGATTGACATGCGAAGAAACTCGCAGATGTAGTATCCACATAAATTAGTCTCCGGTGGCTGCCTTGAGAACTTTACAAGTATATAATTCAATCAAATAATAATCAAGCATAATAATGGTATTGGAACTAGAATTAAAGAGATACATGAACCTAGCTAGCTAGGACTACTTACCTTGTTCTGTCAAAAAGTTAGCTCATCTTTTCATTCACCAACTTCGCCCTTGATGAACCGTTTCCAAACCCTGTCCGGCAAAGAAAATGAATAAATGGCTTATTAATTACTTAATATCAGGAAATAAACGAAAGGGACTGATGACTCTGCGTATGGCCCCGAGAAAAGTGCTGGTGCGGTGTTGATGTAGAGCTTGTTGGGAACCCCAAGAGGAAGGTATGATGAGCACATCAGCAAGTTTCTCTCAATATGAAACCAAGGTTTAATCGAACCAGTAGGAGCAAGGAAATAACCCAAAGGTGTTACTAGCTGAGCTTTGGCAGGACGCACTACCGGTGCTAGTAGCAACGTGGAGACCTGTACAACACAACCACAGAACTTTGTCCCCAACTTGCGATGAGGTTGTCAATCTCACCGTGTTTTGCTGAAAACAAAAGATTAAACGTATCGAATGGAAAGAAGTAATAGTTTGCAGAAAGTAAACACGAAGCAGTAACAGTTTATAAAATGTATGTAAAGAAAAGGACCGGGATCCATAGTTCACTAGAGGTGGATCTCCTTAAGATAGGTAACATGTTGGGTGAACAAATTACAGCGGGCAATTGACAAACATCGAGAAAGCAATACATGCATATACTAATCATCTTGACTCCTTTGAGACTTGATTGGGCATTACAACATTATACATAGACCGCCATCCAACTGCATCTATGACTAATAATCCACCTTCAAATTACAATCCGAACCCCCTCCAGTATTAAGTTGCAAGCAACAGATTATTGCTTTACGAACTGCGTGTAAAGTAAACAATACGATTGTTCTATGAACAAAGGATTGTTGTTTTCTCCCTAGTAGCAACAACACATCTAGTACCTTAGAGATTTCTGTCACTTCCCCAGATTACCAGAGGCACGAACCCACTATCGAGCATAAATACTAACTCTTGGAGTTGCTAGCATCTACTTAGCCAAGATAGCTACTAACAACGGGAAGCATGCACGATCACAAATAACAAAGACATGATAGAATCAATAATTAATCTAAAATAGTATCTCAATATCCATCGGATCCCCGCAAACACAACATACAGAATTACAAATAGATGATCTTGATCATGAACGGAGCTCACAAGATCTAAACATGAAAGCACAAAGGAGGAGAACCAGCTATCTAGCTATTACATGGATCCGTAGTCCAAGGATGAACTACTCACGCATCACACCGGAGGCTTGCATGGTGATGAAGAAGGCCTCCAGGGTGAATTTCCCTCTCTGGCAGGGTGCCGAGAAGAGTTTTAGATCCCTCTCGATCTAGGGATGGAGATGATGGCGGCTACAGACTCTTTCGTGAATTTTTAATCGGGTACTTATGGTTTACGTCCTGAGGGCATCTTATAGTTGGAAGGGGAGGCCGAGGGTGCTGGCTGGCCTCACCACCTGGCGCTGGCCAGCCGGGCCGCTGCCGTGGTGTGGTGGCCCCCTGGCCCCTCTCCGTCTTGTACTCTGGCATCTGATGACTTTCGGAAAAATAGGCACTTTGACTTTTGTCCTGTCTAATTCCGAGAATATTCATTTTCTGACTTTCCTAGAACCAAAAACAGTAGAAAACAGGTAGCTGACACTGTGGCTCTTGTTAATAGGTTAGTCCAAGAAATCATATGAAAAGTACTCCAAAGTTGGAACAAAACACAAGAAAGTGTATAAAACCAAGCATGTAACATCAAAAATTATAGATACATTTGCAATGTATCAGGGACCGATATAGTGCGATAATGATTGAAATTACTTCTGTAGCATCTAATAAGGCTGATGTACTCCCTATGGTCTTTAGTTAATGAGTCCATGACTTCAACTTTTCTATCGTCAACTTGAATGATTAGTAGAATCCAGTGGAAGCTGCGCACGTTTATATACGCAGTCATGCATAACTCATCAACTACACTTAACATTAACTAAGCAAAAGTTGTACAAGAGAGCATCACTCACCAGAAGTTGTAAGGAAATAGTATTTCCGAACATGAATTTTGGCTCTTTATAAACATTAGCAAGTTATCCTCTCTGTCCTTGGGGAAGTCTCGTATCATAGAAAAATTAACAGTATATATGGGTCAATGAACCCAACGTCATAGATTTCCCGTCTTTCACATTAGAGAATCTTCATTCTGCATAATAGCCTACAAAAGAATATAGTGAGGATAATTACTGAAGGAAATATGCCCTGAGAGGCAATAATAAAGCTGTTATTATATATTACTTATACATGATAGATGTTTATTTTACATGCTAGAAATGTATTGATTCGGAAACATCAATACATGTGTGTTTAATAAATAAAAAGGGTTCCTAGTCATGCCTCTCTTATAGACTAGCTTGTTGATTAACAGGATGATCAAGGTTTCCTGATCATGAAAATTGGATGTTGTTAATAACAAGGTCACACCATTGGTGGAATGATGTGATGAACATTCATCCGAAGTATAGCATTACGATCAAGTCATTATGTTTATATTGCTATAACATCATACGAAGTAATCTTTATCCTTAGACCATGAGATCATGTTAATTGTTGACACCGGAAGAGTATCTTGATAACATCAAATGTCACACCGTAACAGGGTGACTATAAAGATGGGTTCGGTACTACGAAGGTGTTATGTTGAGGCTCATGGATCAAGAGTGGAATTTGTCAATCTAGATGACGGATAGATATACTCTGGGCCCTCTCGGTGATATCACATTAGGATAGCTTGCAAGCAAGTGATGTGATCACTAGAATGTTATATCATGGGAACGAGAAAAGAGTGCATGTCGGTAACAATATCAAACTAGGTATGGAGATACCGATGATCGAATCTCGGACATGTAATATATCGAGAGACAAAGGGATTTAGTTACAAGCGTTAAAGGTTCTCACGATCACAGGAGTCATCGTTGAATGTGTAGGAGTCAGTACGGATCTCCGTGTCCTGCTGATTATTGATCGGAGAAGGGTCTCGATCATGTCTGCATTATTCGCGAACCGTAGGGTGGCACACTTAAGAGTTACCGGACACCATTTTGGAGCACATATATTTCAGACGAAAGAATTGCAAAGCGCAGAAATTGTTTCAATAGAAACCGGAAATTGTTTTGAGTGAAATTGCAGAAGGTGATTCTGCATGTGATATTGAAATATTGCAAGGGCTATATGTGAATATTTGTTAATTAAAGTAATTAACAAAATTCTAAAATAAATTTAATAAAAGAGTTTTATTAAATGAGAGAGCATTAAATTTGGAGAAATTTAATGCATTTAAAGTGGAGACTTTAAAAGGGAATGTGAAGAGGCATTTTAATGTGGAGGGGTTACCACCACATGAATGGGAGAGGTGAGGGGCCACCCCCCCATGCGCCGGCCATGGAGAGAGGGGGCACCCCCTCATCCTATATAAGGCCACCCATTCCCTCCTTCATCCTCACACCTCCTTGTGAAGGATCTCTCTCCCCCTCTAGAATTATTCCCCTATGGTCTCGGATTAGCGAGATACATGTTCCCGGTGGCATTTAAATGCAAGGAGTTGTTGCTCACTGGATCGCTGAGCGAGGAGGTGGAGGTTGTCCGGTGGCTTGAACGTGTGTGTGGCGGATGCGCTGCTGAGTTGGCGCCGGACTTCCTCACGATCTTGAGATCGGCAAGTGTACGACTACATCAACCACGAGTTCCTACTCGTTAACAAAGCTCGTTGTCTACGAGGGTAAGTTCTCGTTGGATGTATGTCCACCCGTTGCTTTGTATCTAGTAGATAGATCTTGGCGTGTAGTTCACACCGTAGGAAAATTTTTGTTTTCTATGTTGCGGACCCAACAGTGGTATCAGAGCCTGATCTATGCGTAGGTGCTTAGCACGGGTAGTACACATATGGTTGATATGTGGGCGATGATGATCATGTTATTGCATATTCTATGTATTTTGGATATTGGTGGCATAGTGGGTTGAAGCGGCCCGGACCAACCTTACATGTCATCGTACATGAGACCGGTTCCACGACTGACATGCAACTTGTTTTGCGTAAGTGGCTGACGGGTGTCTGTCTCTCCTACTATATTCAATATCTGATTTACAACGAGTTGCTAATAACTTAGTTATCCTCGTTGTGGTTCATGTTCATAGGTAAGAACGGTTCTATCTCCGAAAGCCCTAAGCCACATAAAACTTGCAATTGATAAATTAGAGGCGTCTAGTTTAGATCGTTGCTGGGCTAGTGTGTTGATATGGTATTGTTGTAAGTAGATGTATGGTGGATACTCTTACAACACACTCAACCTGTAAGTTCCATAGACCTTGGCCTTACACACAAAGGAATGATAGAGATCATACCATGATGCAAGTGATAGAGATCAAATGCATGGACCATATCATCTCACTTTACACATTAGATGTTAGCATCTTATACTGCTAGTTTGGCGCGTTTGATAGCATTATAAGATGATCCCTCTTTTAGATATCAAGATAAAAATGTGTTCTTCCTTGAGTATGCACTGTTCTATGGATCGTGTTTCGAGACATCACGTGATGATCGGGTGTACTCGAATCTACGCTTTCATAGAAACGGGTGTAAGACAGTTTTACACACGCGAATACTAAGGTTCTTACTTGGCGAGCCTAGCATGTACAGACATGGCCTCGGAACACGGACCGAAAGGTTAAGCATGAGTCATATGGTTGATATGATTCCCATATAGATGCTCTCCTTTGAAGCTATATCAACTCACGTGATGATCGGACTTGGTATAGTGGATTTGGTTCATGTAATCACCAAAAGGACACGAGGGATGTCGTTTTTGAGTGGGAGTTCATTAGTAATTTGGATTAGTTGAACTCAATCTATCATAAACTTAGTCTAAATAAACTTTACAAATTCTGTTGTAGATGGCACCACCTGCTTTTAATTTCAATGTGTTCATGGAGAAAGAGAAACTTGCTGCGAATGGTAGCAACTTCACCAACTGGGTTATGAATTTGAGGATTCTCCTCACTGCTGCACAAAAGCAATATGTGCTAGATGTGCCGCTAGGCCCCCCACCAGCTCCTGATGCCCCAAACAAGGAAAAGAATGTCTATGTGACTCGTCAGGAGGACCTCAACTTAGTTCATTGCGGCATACTGTATGGGCTAGAGCAAGAACTTCGAAAGCGTTTTGAAAATGGCAATGCCTTTGATACCATGGGAGAATTGAAAATGATTTTCGATACCCATGCTGTCGTAGAGAGTTATAATGCTACAGAAAAGTTCTTTAGCTGCATGATGGAGGAAAACAGCTCCATTAGTGAGCACGTACTCAAAATGTCTAGGTATGCCGATAAGCTTGTGTCCTTGGGAATAACGATTCCCATTGACTTAGGCATACATCGTGTTCTCCAATCTTTGCCACATAGCTACAAGAGCTTCGTGATGAACTATAATATGCAGGGCATGAAGAAGTCTCTTCCTGAGCTTCTGTCAAAGCTTAAGACTGCAGAAGTGGAGATTAGGAAAGAACATCAAGTGTTGATAATCAATAGGACCACCGGTTTCAAGAAGGACAAGAAAGGCAAGCACAAGGGAAAGAAGGGTGGCAAGTCTGTTGCCACGCCTGAAAAGAAACCCTGGGCTGGCCCTAAGTCTGACACCGAGTGCTACTATTGCAAGGGGTAGCCATTGGGCATCGCCCCAAGTATTTGGCGGACAAGAAGTCCAGCAAAGGCAAACAAAGGTATATGTGATATACATGTTATTGATGTGTACTTGACTAGTACTCGCGATAGCACTCGGTATTTGATACGGATCGGTTGCTAATATATGTAACTCGGTTCAGGGGCTCTGGAACAAGCGACTAGCAAGGGATGAGGTCGAGGATCTTGAATTCGACAATGGATCAAGAGTTGATGTGATTGCCGTCAGGACGCTACCTCTCCATTTGCCATCGGGATTAGTTATAAACCTAAATAATTATTATTTGGTGCCTGCACTGAGCATGAACTTTGTATCTGGATCGTGTTTGATGCAAAGTGGTCATTCCTTTAAATCTGAGAACAATGGTTGTTCGATTTATAAGAATGCTATCTTTTATGGTCATGCACCTATGTTGAATGGTTTATTTCTATTGGATCTCGATAGTAATATTACGCACATTCATAATGTTAATGCTAAAAAGATTAAACTTGATGATGATATGTCTACATATATGTGGCACTGCCGTCTAGGTCATATTGGCGTTAAACACATGAAGAAACTCCATTCTGATGGACTTTTGGAATCACTTGATTTTGAATCATTTAATACATGTGAGCCATGCCTTATGGGCAAGATGACTAGAACGCTGTTTTTCGGTTCAATGGAACGGGCGACAAATCTGTTGGAGATCATACATACTGATGTGTGTGGACCAATGAGTGTGTCGGTGTGAGGTGGATATCGTTATTTTGTTACTTTCACGGATGATTTGAGTAGATACGGGTATATCTATTTGATGAAACACAAGTCTGAAACTTTTGAAAAGTTCAAGGAATTTCAGAATGAAGTGGAAAATCATCGTAATAGAAAGATCAAATTTCTACGGTCTGACCGTGGAGGAGAGTATCTAAGTTACGAGTTTAGCACACACATGAAAGAGTGTGGAATAGTTTCACAACTCACGCCTGCCGGAACATCACAACGTAATGGTGTGTTGGAACATCGTAATCGTACCTTATTGGATATGGTTCGATCTATGATGTCTCTGACTGACTTACCTCTGTCATTTTGGGGTTATGCACTGGAAATAGCTGCATTCACTTTAAATCGGGCACCATCTAAATCCGTTGAAACGACACCATATGAATTATGGTTTGGAAACAAACCTAAGCTGTCATTTCTTAAGGTTTGGGGATGCGATGTTTATGTGAAGAAACTTCAACCGGATAAACTCGAACCCAAAGCGGAAAAATGCGTCTTCATAGGACACCCTAAGGAAACAATTGGGTATACCTTCTATCACAGATCCGAGGGCAAGGTTTTTGTTGCCAAGAATGGATCCTTTCTTGAGAAGGAGTTTCTCGCGAAAGGTGTGAGTAGTCGGAAGGTAGAACTCGAAGAGGTTATTGAACCTTCTCTTCATGGAATGGCGAGTGGCGCAGCACCGAAAGTTGTTTCGGAGTTGACTTCACCTGATGAAGAGAGAGCTAATGATAATGATCATGAAACTCCTAAAGAGGACACTACCGAACCTCGCAGGTCAAGCGAATCTGGCATGCGGCAATCCTGTTGTGAATTTCATGGTTGATGAAATGGATGACCCTGCGACGTATGAAGAAGCGATGATGAGCCCGGATTCCAACAAATGGCTAGAAGCCATGAAATCTGAGATGAAATCCATGTACGAGAACTAAGTTTGAAACTTGGTGGACTTACCTCACGACCGAAAGGCCGTTGAGAATAAATGGATTTTCAAAAGGAAAAACTGATATTGATGGTAATGTGACCATCTATAAGGCTCGACTTGTCGCAAAGGGGTTTCGACAAATTCAATAAGTTGACTATGATGAGACATTCTCTCCCGTAGCGATGCTTAAATCGGTTAGGATTATGTTAGCAATTGCTGCATATTTCGATTATGAAATATGGCAGATGGATGTCAAAACTGCGTTCCTCAATGGTAAGATTGAAGAAGAGTTGTATATGATACAACCTAAGGGTTTTGTCGATCCTAAGGATGCTAATAAGGTGTTCAAACTTCAGCGATCCATCTATGGACTGAAGCAAGCATCACGAAGTTGGAATCTCCGCTTTGATGAGGTGATCAAAGAGTTTGGATTTGTCCAAACTTATGGAGAGGCTTGTATTTACAAGAAAGTGAGTGGGAGCAATGTGGCATTTCTGATATTATATGTGGATGACATATTATTGATTGGAAATGATATAGATCTTTTAAACAGTTTTAAAAGTTATCTAAACAACAAATTTTCGATGAAAGACCTTGGTGAAGCGTCATATATATTAGGCACTAAAATCTATAGAGATAGATCAAGGCGCCTAATTGGGCTATCACAGAGTACATACCTTGATAAGATATTAAAGAAGTTTAATATGGACGGAAGTAAGAAGGGGCTCTTACCTATGTTGCAAGGCAAGACATTGAGTAAGACTCAAAGTCCGGCTACGGCGGAAGAAAGAGTGATGATGGATAAGATCCCCTATGCCTCGGCCATAGGCTCTACTATGTATGCCATGCTATGTACAAGACCGGATGTGGCACATGCTATTAGTTTGACTAGTAGGTACCAATCTGATCCAGGTTCGGAACACTGGATAGCGGTAAAGAACATCCTCAAGTACTTGAGAAGAACTAAGGATATGTTTCTCATATTCGAAGGTGAAGAAGAGCTAGTCGCTAAGTGTTATGTCGATGCTAGCTTTGACACCAATCCGGATGACTCTAAGTCTCAATCCGGATACGTATTTCTCTTGAACGGAGCAACAGTTAGTTGGAGGAGTTCCAAACAACCTGTGGTAGCTGGATCAACAACGGAGGCGGAATATGTTGCTGCTTGAGCGGGCAGAAGCGCTTTGGATGAAAGAGTTCATTACGGAACTGGGTGTGGTTCCCAGTGCGTTGGACCCGATGGTGATCTATTGTGACAACAATGGAGCCATAGCCAACGCAAAGGAACCAAGGTCTCACAAGAATTCCAAACATATTAAGCACCGGTTTCACTCCATCCGCGAGCATGTCAAGGATGGAGATATAAAGATTTGTAAAGTACACACGGACCTAAATGTAGCAGATCCGTTGACTAAAGTTCTCCCTAGGGCAAAACATGATCAACACCAGAACTCCATGGGTGTTAGATTTATCACTATGTGAACTAGATTATTGTCTCTAGTGCAAGTGGGAGACTGAAGGAAATATGCCCTGAGAGGCAATAATAAAGTTGTTATTATATATTCCTTATACAAGATAGATGTTTATTTTACATGCTAGAAATGTATTGATTCGGAAACATCAATACGTGTGTGTTTAATAAACAAAAAGGGTTCCTAGTCATGCCTCTCTTATAGACTAGCTTGTTGATTAACAAGATGAGCAAGGTTTCCTGATCATGGACATTGGATGTTGTTAATAACAAGGTCACACCATTGGTGGAATGATGTGATGAACATTCATCCGAAGTATAGCATTACGATCAAGTCATTATGTTTATATTGCTATAACATCATACGAAGTAATCTTTATCCTTAGACCATGAGATCATGTTAATTGTTGACACCGGAAGAGTATCTTGATAACATCAAATGTCACACCGTAACAGGGTGACTATAAAGATGGGTTCGGTACTACGAAGGTGTTATGTTGAGGCTCATGGATCAAGAGTGGAATTTGTCAATCCCGATGACGGATAGATATACTCTGGGCCCTCTCGGTGATATCACATTGAGATAGCTTGCAAGCAAGTGATGTGATCACTAGAATGTTATATCACGAGAACGAGAAAAGAGTGAATGTCGGTAACGAGATCAAACTAGGTATGGAGATACCAATGATCGAATCTCGGACATGTAATATATCGTGAGATAAAGGGATTTAGTTACAAGCGTTAAAGGTTCTCACGATCACAGAAGTCATCGTTGAATATGGAGGAGTCAGTATGGATCTCCAGGTCCCGCTTCTGACTATTGATATGAGAGGAGTCTCAATCATGTCTGCATTATTCGCGAACTGTAGGTGACACACTTAAGAGTTACCGGACACCATTTTGGAGCACATATGTTTCAGACGAAAGAATTGCAAAGCACAGGAATTGTTTTGGATAGAAACAGGAAATTGTTTCGGGTGAAATTGCAGAAAGTGGTTCTGCATGTGATATTGAAATATTGCAAGGGGCTATATGTGAATTTTTGTTAATTAAAGTAATTAACAAAATTCTGAATAAATTTAATAAAAGAGTTTTATTAAATGAGAGAGCATTAAATTTGGAGAAATTTAATGCATTTAAAGTGGAGATTTTAAAAGGGAATGTGAAGAGGCATTTTAATGTGGAGGGGTTACCACCACATGAATGGGGGAGGTGAGGGGTCACCCCCCATGTGTCGGCCATGGAGAGAGGGGGCACCCCCCTCCTCCTATAAAAGCCACCCATTCCCTCCTTCATCCTCACACCTCCTTGTGAAGGATCTCTCTCCCCCTCTAGAATTATATCCCAATGGTCTCGGATTAGCGAGATACATGTTCCTGGTAGCATTTCGTCTAGAAGGAGTTGCTGCTTCCGCTGGATCGCTGGAGCGAGGAGGTGGAGGTTGTCTGGTGGCTTGAACGTCTGTGCGAGTGCGGATGCGCTGCTGAGTTGTGGCGCTCGGACTTCCTCACGATCTTGAGATCGGCAAGTGTACGACTACATCAACCACGAGTTCCTACTCGTTAACAAAGCTCGTTGTCTACGAGGGTAAGTTCTCGTTGGATGTATGTCCACCCGTTGCTTTGTACCTAGTAGATATATCTTGGCGTGTAGTTCACACCGTAGGAAATTTTTTGTTTTCTATGCTGCGGATCCAACAATTACAAAAGAATATAGATGATCTAAAGACTTAATTATAGAAATAAATCACTTACAGACAATAGCAATTGACGAGATATTTGTCGGTGGCGTATTGATTGTTGATTGTATATCTGAAAAAAAATCAAGCTCAATAGCTATGTGGTCTTCACGGAACAAATGCTCATTTCTAACATCCATATGAGCCTTTCTCGCTCTTGCTCTGCGACTTGCTCTGCGACTTTCATGTACCACTAATGCAATCTTTGCATTTGTGTTAGTAGAAACTAGATCTGCTCAGGGCTGACTAGAGGCTACTCGTGGACAAATTTTTGTGCTACCTCAGCCTTGGAGACATCTTCGATGCCTAGCAACTGAGCAACCATCATACCCATTTTTGTAGCAATGTCAGCTAATGTTTTCCTTGTACGTCCTTATCAAAATACACCTTGAGTGGGGGGGATCGATTGTACTTCCTGTTCTTTGAGTTGGGCAACTTTTTTCCCGCGTGCACTCGTCCGCTGAATTTTCTTATATGACTTCTGAATACAGCGGTCATAGTATGATAGCCTATTTTGCACATGTCCTGGTGCTCGCTCAAGAAATTCCACAAAGTGTTGTTTGACTTTCGGATCTATTTTCTCCTTCGGATGGAGCTGTTTCGGTGCTAACTCGCATTTCACATCGTCAGCCACGATAGCGTCGATTTATGCATCAGTCATTTTGTAAGGTAACTTGGCAGGAGCCAGCTTGGCTTTCTTTGTTGCTGTAGCTTTCTTCCGAGATGTAATACTAGTCGACGGAGCGGTGATACTCTTCCTCTTTTTCCCCTAGGACTTAGTGGGCGGAGTCGGCTGAGGCATCAGAGATAAAGATGGACTCGTGCTGTGGTCCCACTCGGGGAGGGGTGTACTTGGAGGTGGTGGATTTCTACTCGGAGGAGTCGGTGACCTTGGCGCCGAGTATGGAAACATGATGTTCTCCTTTTTCCATAGAATGATACCCTGCATGACTTCTCCCAGTGTCATCTCCCCTTCACCTGCAGGGATGTCAAGCTCTAGTTGCTCACATCCCTTCAGAACTTCATCCACTCCGACACGAGCATAGCCAGCTGGAATCAGACGGCCATGTAAGCATGCTCCAGGTTCAGAAGGTAAAGCAAAGCCTACCAACATGTTCATGGATATATTCTTCATTGACTGATGTAGCTCACAATATTTCTTCTCTGCGATATCATCCACGGGGTAGCAACGACCCATTGGTACATCATCCATTACTGCACCATCCATCTGTTCATCATCAGCTCAGATCTCCGTGGAAGCCATGCTGCTTTTCCGCTAAGATGGGCCGGTAGTATCAAATGCAGGATCTTGTTGCCCCTGAGATGCCCTTTGTTGGCTAAGTGCGTCCAGTTGCTCCTGCTGCCGCATTAATATGCTTTCCAATTTCTCGTTCTTTCTTTCTATCTTCTGGAACTAGTTTACCTCTTGTTTCTTTTTTCTCTGACAACTTCTATAACTGTCGTTCCACTCAGAAAACCCTTTCTTCCACGAAAAAGAGGGGCCGTAGTCTCGAGTTCATCCCGTGTGTTCAGGATTCCCGAGTGCCTTAGTCATCTCGTCATTCTCTCTCTCAGGCTAGAACTTTCCCTCTCGAGCAGCGTCAATTTCTTTCACAAGTGCGTCAGAGGGTATTTTAATCTTCTCTCCATATATATGCTCCCCTATTTGTGGGTTCAACGACGCCCCCCATTCCTGTAAAACCACTACTTGGATCTCTCGGGCCAACCCACTATCGTTGGAGTGATCCCTTTAGCAATCAGGGCGTCCTTGATACGTTGTAAACGTATCTATAATTTTTGATATTCCATGCTTGTTTTATATCTACTTTCTTATGTTTTGTCCATACTTTGGAGTATTTTTACACATTTTCTGAAACTAACCTATTAACAAGATGCCACGGCGGTTGCACGATTTACATTGTTTTTGGTTTCAGAAAAGCTAGTAAGGAAATATTCTCGGAATTGGACCGGACTAAAGCCCAAGTCAATATTTTACCCGAAGCAATAAGGAGTCCGGAGGGGAGACGAAGAGGGGAGCTAGGGCAGCCACACCCTAGAGTGGCGCGGCCAGCCCTAGCCGCGCCGCCACCTGGTGTGGGCCCCTGGTACTCCACCGACCTTGCCCCTTCGCCTATGTAATCCTCCTGGGATGAAAACCCTAAGCACCCCGATCAAAATTCCACGAAAGAGTCTGTAGCCGCCGCCATCTCCATCCCTAGATCGGGAGGGATCTAAAGCTCTTCCCGGCACCCTGCCGGAGGGGAGAGATCATCTTGGAGGCCTTCTTCATCACCATGCTTACCTCCGATGTGATGCGTGAGTAGTTTATCTCTAGACTACGGGTCCATGTAGTAGCTAGATGGTTGGTTCTTCTCCTTTGTGCTACCATGTTTAGATCATATGAGCTCCGTTCATGATCAAGATCATCTATTTGTAATCCTACATGTTGTATTCACGGGGATCCGATGGATATTGAGATGCTATTTCAGATTCATTATTGATTCTATTATGTCTATGTTATTTGTGATCTTGCATGCTTTTTGTTGTTAGTAGCTATCTTGGCCGAGTAGATGCTAGCAACTTCAAGAGGGAGTATTTATGCTCGGATAGTAGGTTCATGCCTCTAGGAATCTGGAGAAGTGACATAAATCTCTAAGGTACTAGATGTGATATTGCTACTAGGGGGAAAACAACAATCCTTTGTTCATAAAACAATCGTATTGTTTACTTTACACACTTTGCTTAATGCAATTATCTGTTTCTTGCAACTTAATACTAGAGGGGGTTCGGATGATAACCTGAAGGTGGATTATTAATCATAGATGTAGTTGGATTACGGTCTATGTATAATGTTGTAATGCCCAATCAAATCTCGTAGGAGTCAAGATGATTAGTATATGCATGTATGCTTTCTCGGTGTCTATCAATTGCCCCGCTGTAATTTGTTCACCCAACATGTCATCTATCTTAAGGAGAATCACCTCTAGTGAACTATGGACCCCGGTCCATTCTTTTACCATCAATCTACAAGCTATTTACAATTTTCTGTTTAATTTCTGCAAGCAATTACTATCTTCCACACAATGTGTTTAATCCTTTGTTTTCAGCAAAACCGGTGAGATTGAAAACCTCACTGTAAGTTGGGGGCAAAGTTCTGTGGTTGTGTTGTGCAGGATTCCAAGTTAGAAACAACACCTTGGAGGTGTTTCCTTACTCCTACTGGCTCGATAACCTTGGTTTCATAACTGAGGGAAAACTTGTTGCTGTGCTCATCATACCTTCCTCTTGGGGTTCCCTAACGAGCTCGATATATTTTGATCCATCAGTCCTCAGTTTGATCCCACTTAGGCATGACACTCTTGTAGCCACTTGTCCCCATAACATGGTGGTATTTCTTTTTCGCAGCATTTTTCTTATTGATTTCCGACCTTTTCATAGCTTTAAACAATTCCTTGTACTCCACAAATGCGTCCTAGTGATCTATTATCTTCTCTAATGTTCCCTTGAATGTTCGAGTTTTGCCCGTGATATACTCAGTGTATAATCTTTTCTTGAAGGTCTAGAATTGTGTGGCCATCTTCTTAATAGCCCACTCCCAAAGCAAATCTTTGGACGTTTGGTCAACATAACTAACTCCATCTACCTTTGGCTTATTCCATTCTTGAGTGGTGATTGGGATGTTGTCCCTAACAATAACTCCGCATTGATTTACAAATGACTTTACATTCACTTTAGGAGCAATCGATTCGCCATCTTCAGCGACTTCGTCGATCGTGAAACTCTGATGATCGGTCAATTTTTTGGTCAGGCCTCGTTTCCTTCTAGCAGATATGTTGATCTTGAGGGCTAAAAGAACAAAGATCATTAATATATATATACAAATCAAGTAATGCATCTAGTGATCACCAGAGGCTTAATATATATCTCGTCGGACTTTGTTAAGGATCCAATATTGTCTTCACCAGCAATGCTTTGGTTCATAGTTTTCCCTTTGTCTCTTGGTTCTAGCTCCATTCCATCGCTAGAGTCGTTCATGAATTGTGAGCCGTCATCTTGATCTCCACAGCCAGCTATAAGGTTGTCCATAGCTTAATCTTCATCGCCGGCTATAACTTTTTACATTATATGTCCCTTATCTCTACCGAGGTTGTCCATAGCTTAACTAATCCATGAGGAAGATAAAACAATTTAGTTGCAAAGCATATACTTATTCATAAAAAATAAAGTTACAACACATTGATAAAATAATTGCTAGTATATGTTGTGTAAGTAGGTGTATGGCATATTTGTGCGGCAGATCGCAACAACTTCTACCACCATCGTTTCCCCCTCCTTCAACCTTTCACAGATTTCTAGATCCTTTCTCCCAGAGGAGCACGGATCCTCACGGGCTCGCGGCCACATCCCTCACGGGGATCGATGGGCAGGAGATATCATCGGCAAGTGTTGGATGTGAAGTTATTGGTGGAAATTTGTGAAGGCGCTTGGTGCTCTAGATCCATGGCGTGATGCGCCATGCTGCTCGTGGTGGTTCTGTTTTTTCTTGGCATCGTCCACCATAGGTTTGGATACTCTCATTTACATGTTTTATATATCTTTCCTAGGAGCTGGCGATTTTGTGTTCGATCAATCGCTCAGGATGCAAAGAGACTGGGTAGCGACCTTTTTCGTATTTTCGGCTATTCGTGGTTGCCTGCCACTTCCCGCAAGGATTAGTAACGGGAGGGCGCATATTTGGTCATGGCCCTGCTAGGCACGTTTAGACGATGAAACGGTGTCGAGTTCGTTGAGTCCTTGATGCATATGCACTGTATAGTGGGAAATCATTATTAGCCCAAGCAATCACTCTAAAAACCAAATGAATAACTCCAAGAACATTTTTAGAATTAAAGTTATGCCCAGTCTACCCTAATGACAATCTTGTAATATTGTTCAATTTAAAATAATCAGGTTTGAAAAAACAATGGGAAAACATTCTACAAGTTACAAGGATTCCAGAAAAATATTATTTGCATTATTTGGGCTTATGGATACAAAGTTATGATACATCTAAGTCATAGGGGTTTTACTGCAAAAATTCCAACTACAAACGGGCGAGAGATTCTATTTTCAGACAGCTGGCCACGTGGCACCATCCTACTGGACGATACCCCTTCGATGAGAGGATATACGAGGGACGGCAGATTTACATAAAACCAACGGCAAAGATGGCATGGCTCGCGGCTCGGATCACAGTTCGGCTAGCGTCTAAACTTGTGGCTGGGCTCAATCTTGGCTATCGCTACGCGATCAGAAGGTAACTAGGAAGGTTGGTGGGCTCACCTTATGGCTTGGTTTGCTGGAGACGAAGGGGACGGCGGGCAGCGTAGAGGTTGACGATGTCGGCCGTTTTGGTGGTCCCGAAGCTCCATGGAGTAGCAGATGAGGAGAGGGAAGACGAGGGGAGGGCAAGGGTGACCGCAACTAGGGTGCTTGCTTCCTCGAACAGCGCAGAGAGGCGACTCGAGTGGCGGTGGCCGATGGCGCCTCCTCTCCTTGCGTGGCGACAGCGGCGTGACTCCTCCTCCTCCTTGCGCGCAAGGAGCGGCGGTGCCTCCTTCTCTCCTTGTGCGCGGGCGGCGGTACCTGATCTCCTTATGCATGGATGACGATGACAACCTTAGTGCGCGCGGATGGCGGCGGCGCTCCTCGATCGATCTACGGACGATGATGATTCTAGAAAGAAAGGGGGCGCCGTGTGGTTTTATATATACCGTGACCCGTTAGTCCCGGTTGGTGGTACGAACCGGGACAAAAGGACCTTTTGTCCACCAACGGGGACTAAATACTTTAGTCACGGTTCGTACCTCGAACCAGAAATAAAGATATTTTGGACCACCCGCTGGAATTCACGCGCGAGGCCCACCTTTAGTTCCGGTTGTTATTGCCAACCGGGACTAAATTGGCTTTTGTAATACGTTTTTTTAGAAATAAGTAAATAGAATAAAATCAATATCTATTATTCTATAACTCAGAAAATTATGTATTATATATAAAAAAAATCAGAAAAAGAAGATTTATAATTTAAATCTATTGTTATGCTCTATTATAAAATTTAAATGAAAAACTTCATTGTTTAAAAAATATTATTTTAAGTATAAATATTGGAAACAACATATTTATTATTTAAAACTCAGAAAAATACATATAACATACAAAATACAATCTACATTTTAAAAATATAATATTTCACATTTTAAGTAAAATAAAATGTGAAGAATTAATAAACCTTATTTACAACTTTTTTCCTTTATTTTTAATCCATAAAAGGGTTATCTAAAACTATTTATGTCTTTTCTATTAATTTTTTTAAAAATATTTAAATTAAATTAAATATGGATAAATTCATAACTAATTTATTTTAAGTAAGTCAGAAAAATATGTATAATATATCAAAAAATTTAGTAAAAAGAGATCTACGTTTTAGGTGCACAATATGCTCTATGGTGGTTGCCGCCAAATGAACGTTTCAAAATGGTGTCACCCCATTTTTCAAAAATACTAGACCACCTTGCATGGATAATGTCCGAACCGAGGTATCTTAAACTTTTCCTTCCACCCCTCGTGAAAAACACAAATTTCTGCTGAAGCGGTAGGAAATGGGTCCGATTTAAACTACAGGTACATGGTCTGATGCTAATGATTTTTCACAAAAAAAAATTTAGCTTCACAATATGCTATTTCATCACAGATCCACTCCAGGTTTAGCGAGGCTCAGCCCCGAGCTAAGAATCTTCATGCCCGCTGTTTTAACCATAGTTTGAAACGGGCATAACAAATTTAAAAATGATTCAAACAATATAAAACCTTCGCGTTGTGTCATATTATGTGACACGGTTACATAAAAGGTTTAATACATTCTTACACATCACCAACATCCCCATCTAGTATTGGGTATAAAACATTTTTTCGTGTATATCCATTTCTTATGATTGCACCGTATCCATGAAGCATCTTCATCATTTAACATGATGCTTGGGTCAGAGTTCACTGTGAAGGGCAAAATTTCATCAAACTTATTATAATCTTCGGACATGTCTGTCTTGTCCTCCACTCCCACGATGAAAGAACTATGTGGTGGTTTGGCTCATCGTATGATGTATTCGTTTTCTTATCTTTTCTTTTTTTTGATTTGGTAGACATGTTCTTCACATAGAAAACCTGAGCCACATCATTGGCTAGGATGAATAGTTCGTCTCTGTACCCAAGATTGTGAGATCCACGGTTTTCATTCTGTACTTCTGGTCTATCTTTACCCCGCATCCTGCCAACTTGACCCATTTGCACGGAAATAATGGGATCTTTAAAAAAGGTCAATGCCAATTTCCTATATCTCCTCTATGTAACCATAATATGTGTTCTTTTTCCTATTGTTGTTTGTTGCATCAAAGCAGACACAAATATTTTGGTTGGTGCTTTTTTTTTATCTTGGGCTATCGTGTAAAATATATTTCTATTTATCTCGTACCCTTGGAAAGTCAGTATAGCCGAAGATGGTGACCTAGACAACAAGTACAACTGATCTTCAATAGTAGTGTTATTCATGAGATGTATTTGTAACCAACTGCCGAAAGTCGCCATGTGTTCATATTTAATCCAGGAGTGAGACTGCCCCGGGTTTGTGGAGCGCACAATATTCATGTGTTCCTCTCGATATACATAGCCACCAAGATGGAATTTTGTAGAATTATGTAGTGTGATTGAGTGAAAGAATGCCCGACCATACTTATTAGTGCTTCCTTCCTAGCGTGCCTTTTCCACTCAGCCTCCCCTCTTGCTGTGATTCAGGAACACCAATTTCCCTAAGGTCGGGAATAAAGTTAACACAAAACTCAATGACCTCCTCTGTTCCATAGCCTTAGAGATGCTTCCTTCTGACCTAGCACGGTTATGGACATATTTCTTTAAGAGTCCTATGAATCTATAAAAGGGGAACATATTGTGTAGAAATACAGGACCTAGAATGGTAATCTCTTCGACTAGGTGAACTAGGAGGTGCGTCATAATATTGAAGAAGGATGGTGGAAACACCAACTCAAAACAAACAAGACACTGGATCACATCATTCTATAACCATGTTACAATTTCTGGATCGATTACCTTCTGAAAAATTGCATAGAGGAATGCACAAAGCTTCACGATAGGTACTCGAACATTTTCCGGTAGAAGCACCCTCAATGAAACCGGAAGCAATTGCGTCATAAGCACATGACAGTCATGAGACTTTAGATTTTTAAAAGTTTTCTCTGCCATATTTATTATTCCCTTTATATTCGATGAGAAGCTAGATGGGACCTTGATACTGCTTAGGACTTCAAAATAAAATTTCCTTCTCTTCTTTGGTAAGAGCGTAGCTGGAAGGACCTTGATACTACTCCGGATGCACGCTGTCTCGTTATTTTATATGTTGTTGGTCCTATCGTGCTTCTATTGTATCTTTTTCCTTCTCATGCATGCCTAAGAAGCCTAGCAGGTTCATGCAAAGATTCTTTGTCATGTACATCATGTCGATTGCAGAGTGGACATATAGGACTTTCCAATAGGGTAGCTCCCAAAATATAGATTTCTTCTTCCACATGGGTGATTGTCTGGTAGCATCATTCGGAACAGATTGTCTACCAGGACCCTTTTTAAAGATTACAATTAAACCCTTGACCATACCAAATACATCATCATCAGTACAGTGGATAGGATTCCTCTAGTGATTTGTCTCACCTTTGAAATGCTTGCCATTCTTTCTTAAGAGATGCCTAATCGGAAGAAATCAATGATGCCCCGGATACAAATTCTTCTTACATTTATCCTAATATATACTTTTAGTCTCATCTAAACAGTGCGTGCATGCATATTATCCCTTGTTTGTCTATCCTAAAAGGTTAATAAGAGCAGGCTAATCATTGATTGTTACGAACAACAATACTCGTACGTCAAATTCCTCATTTTATTCTCATCCCACACACATATGACTTTTTCGTGCCACAACTATAAAAGTTCTTCAATTAATGGCCTTAGGTACACATCAATATCCTTGCCAGGTTGCTTCGGGCCTTGGATGAGCACTGACATCATAATGAACTTCCGCTTCAAGCACAACCAAGGAGGAAGGTTATAGATACATATAGTCACATGCCAGGTGCTGTGATTATAGCTATGCTCCCCAGAAGGATTGATGACATTTGTACGTCGTCCAAACCATAAGTTCCTTGCATTATCTGTGAGGTCCTTGAACTCTCTATTGATTTTTCTCCACTACGACCCATCAACAGAGTGTCTCAATATCACTTTTTTCTTAAGGTATTTTTTGTGCCATCGCAACAACTTGGCATGCACTTTGTTTGGCAACAAACGTTTCAACCGTGGTATTATAGGAGCATACCACATCACCTTGGCAAGAACCCTCTTCCAGGGGCGCTCGCTCTCAACATCACCAGGGTCATATCGGCGGATCTTATACCCCAATGCACCGCATACCGGGCATGCATTCAAATTCTTGTACTCCTCACCGCGGTAGAGGATACACTCATTAGGGCAGGCATGTATCTCCTGTACCTGTAATCCTAGAGGACAAACAACCTTCTTTGCTTCGTATGTATTGGCGGGTAATTCGTTATCCTTTGGAAGCATCTTCTTTATCATTTTTGGCAACTTTTTAAATCCCTTGTCAGATACACCATTCTTTGCCTTCCATTACAGTAATTCCAGTGTGATACCCAACTTTTTTTGGCCATCTTCGCAATTTCGGTATAACAATTTGTTGTGATCCTCTAACATGCGCTCGAACTTCAACTTTCTCCTTTTCACTTTCGCAGTCTCTCTGTGCATCAACAATGGCCTGACCAAGGTCATCAACGGGCTCATCTTGTGCCTCTTCTTTAGCTTCCCTGATTAAAGTATCACCGTAGTCAGGGAACCTAGGATAGTTGTCATCCTCCTCCTCTTCTTCTTCTTCATTATATTCCATTATAACCCCTGTTTCTCCGTGCTTGGTCCAAGAATTATAGTCGAACAAGAAACCGGACCGAAATAGGTGGATGTGAAGAATTGTTGAGGAAGAGTAATCCTTATTATTCTTACAGATACCACATGGACAACAAATAAAACCATTTCGCTTGTTTTTCTCAGTTATACTGATAAAATAATGCAGGCCCTTAATAAACTCGGCAAATGTACACCACATGTACACATATTTTGATCAATTAGTAAGTAAACCATACTAAGTTTGATCAATTTGTAAGTAAACCACATGTACACATATGCAAACTAATCAAGAGGTTAATCTGAGCTCAAATTGCATATAATCAAAAAAATTCCACATAATTACTCACAAACTAAAACCCATAAATCCCAAACTAAATCCACAAATACTCATTTTGATCAATTACTAAGTAAACCACATGTACACATATGCAAACTAAGAGGTTAATTTGAGCTCAAATTGCATATAAATTAAATAAACTCCCACATAATTTTTTCGATAAATCTCTCTACTTCTAGAACATAAAATGAGCTAAACTAGCAATGAAAGATGAAAGGATGACGTTGCTAACCTTTTAGAACCCTTGGATAGATGGGGCATCACCAAATCTGACAAATCGTTGCAAAAATGACGATGAACTCTCAAGCTCGGGCATGAACAGAGGAACAATGGATATGGCTCGGGGTTTCGGTTGGAGACACCGATCGGGACTAAAGGGGCTCAGTACCACAACCCTTTAGTCCCGATTGATGTCTCCAATCGATACTAAAGGTCCCGTTTGAACCGGCACTGATTCTGGATGTGCCCGTGCGGCCGTCCTAGCCATTGGAACAGGATTAATCTGAGCATTAGTCCCGTGTCTAAACATGACCGGGACTAAAGCTCCGGATGGAAGGCCATTTTTATACTAGTGTCCCTCTATGCGGAAATAAATAACTTGGATTTTTCTAGATTTGTATTTATCTACTCCCGTTTAGAAATATAAGATGTTTTAGCTTTTTAATTGAATGTATCTAGACGTATTTTAGTGTAGAGGTTCGGAGTGAACCTATACACTAAAAAACGTTTACATACATTCATTTCATAAAACTAAAGTGTCTTATAGTATTTCTAAACGGAGAGAGTACGTACTAAAACGTGTGTAGATACGTGAGAATCTAGATACTACCTCTGTTTGGAATTATTAGTCCTAAGAGCTTTTTTATATTGTTTGAGATTATAAGGGCTATCTCATTTATTAGAGCCTCTCGTCCAATGCATGTTCTTTTCCTCTCACTTCTCTCATACATGTAAAACTATTGGTGCATGTATATATTAATGAGAGAGAGTTATGGACTGTCTTGGTATTAGCAACTTGGCCCTTAGAACTAATAATTCCGAAGAGAGGTAGTATATCCAAACGACTTATTTCTTCTAGGTGGAGGAAGTACATAGTTTCCAGGAGAGCTAGCTAGGCGATATATTCACAAGGAAAAGAAGAAAGGAGGATACTTCTGATCTAGTGCAGTCGCGGTCAGGATGGTTGCCACCATGTCGCCGTTGAGATCAATGATTGGACATGTGGCGAACGAACACACATGCGTGCGTACCTAATCGAGAGGCGCTCACGTCCCTGCTACTGTAGTTAATTGATTGGATGGAAAGCTACAACCCACTAATTAATCCCTTCGGTTGTCTCGTCTCTTCGAGCCAGCGTCGACATAGTTTTGGAGGAGCAAACCGTGAGCTGTGCAAACTCCGGTTCGGCCGACCACTGATCGCGACGACAAAGTCCGTTGCACCACGTGTTCGCCTTGCGATGGTAAGGACAGCCCCCGTTTCTGAAAGATTAGGACTCGCTGACACATACTCCAACGTTTTAAAATATAAGATGTTTTAGCTTTGTGAAGAAAGTGTATCTAGCCCTCTTTTAGTATCTAGGTTTATCTAGGTTTGAAGTGAACCTAGACATTAAAAGGAGTCTAGATACACTTCGTTCATAAAGCTAAAACATCTTATATTTTAAAACGGAGGGAGTACTTCGAAAAAAGAAATTTAAAAATACAGCCTAGAACGACGATGACTTGACTAATTGCCATTAGGAAAAAATAATGTCGCAAGACTAATTGTAGTATTTATGGAAGTCAGAAACATTATAAGTTTTTTAAAAGAGCGTACTGTGCTGCTAGTTGTCTAAAAAAAACTTCGAAGTTAGGCAATGTATTGTCTGTACATCCGTCGCGTGTAGACGGGCACAATAGCAATACGAGTGGTATCTTACAACCAGGAGGCGTTAGTGATGGCGATGTCGTCCAAACTATGAATAACTGAATGTTGGGTTCCACTGTACTCTGCACCTTTATCCATCAAGTACGAGCCCAAATAGATCGCTGTACTTGCGACTTTAATCACCAACGAACTCGATGTTACGCCGACCTAATAACAGCCTGGACGGAAATCGTAGTCTGTGAAGAGGAAAGGCGATCCGGTTATAAAGCCGTCTCTTTGATCCTTCTCCTCTTGCGTTGTTTGGCTAGGCTTTAGACTTGGCCAGTGAGCAAATAAACCTCCCAAGGCGTCGTTTTCTCCGTGAAAAACCGAAGCAAACAGGTCTACCAAGCAATTCAGATACGTTGAGAAACTGGAGAAAAAGGGGACAAAAGGTTGGCTGACGGAATATATGAGAAATAAAGCATTTGTCACGGGATACTCGTTTTAGCTTCGCGCCCGTTCTTCGAAAATTCTACTCTGGTAGTAGGGAAGATCTGACTCAAAATGGACAAGGACAACCCGTGCAGCAGTCCGCGATCCATAACACAGAATAGAATAATAGATTAATTAAATAAATAAAGGCTTCAGCAGACACAATTTTAAATTAAAAAGATTTAATCGTCTAAATGTCATAAAACAACATGATCATCTCCTAAGCTTTTCAAAATGAGAAAAAAATGAGAATGCTATAGATTTAAATTCTCAAACTTAGGACCATTAGGTCCTAGAGGTGGGTCCTGATGAGACATAAATTTCAAGTACATTAAAAGATTAGTGCATCTTGCATTAATTCAATAATAAATTTAAGTTTCTATACAAATTTCAACTACAACGCCTGGAATTTATCAACTCTTTAAGTCAAACATGCAGGCAGCCGCTGAGGGCATTTGCCTCTGCAGTGTGAAGAATGACACCTGATTTCCCCCGATACTTTGTTGCTTTTCGTGTGTGCGGCTTTGCACCCCTGAACACCACGCGTTCCCTTCGTGATCTCTATCATCCCTCTCATCTTACTCCCAACCTTCGAGCTAGATTTTATATATGCTTCTAATTCATGTTGTGCTCCAGAAGTGTGGGTGGAGGAAGTGGGGGTGGGGGGGGGGAGTTGCCCCCCTCCCCACACAACGATGGTTCACCCCCTCCGTAGTATTAGCAGGCACCAGTGCTACTACATTATTGTATGTGTGCTAATGGAAGAAGATAATATTAAATTAAAGGGTTAATTGGATAGATGTCATTGAAATTTTTAGCCTTGAGAAACTCCATTGCAAACAAAGTTTCTTTTGAAAAATGCCACTGTCATTCTTTATATATTTCATAGATGTCATTATGCTCACTTAAACACATATTTCTTGTTGTACATACACATATGTAATGGTCCCCACCCGAATCAAAGTCTGAGGAGCATGGCTACAAAGAGGCCATTGGAAGAGCATGACTACATAGTGACCATGGAGGAACACATCGGAACAACTTTCCTGGGAGTTGCAGGCTGCTCCATGTCCAGCCACAGACCAGGAAATGGGCGAGGCGGAATTTTGCATCTCTGTCTTCCTTCCTGTGGTTGGGGGTGTGCCCGTCGTAGTGCATCATAGTTGGCTTATCTTGCACTTCCCCCATCTTTCATTTGGTGTAAAAGAGAACACTCTTCATTTTTTTGCTCATGTTCGTCTTGTGTGAAGCTCACTCACATTTTGGCGGGCCTATCACTCACACTCATCTCATGTCTTGTTTTCTCTTACTTGTACTCTCCTAATGCCTTCACATTATCCGCGATGATTTGCTAGGATTCATTGGGAACGAGAAAACAGTCTCATCATTTCACTTGAAGTCGTATACATTTGTGCGACCCTCATGGAGAGCTCCCTTATCAAATTTCTATGGCCGTTTGTGTAACATATGACACTGTTTCATTGGCATTACATCACACTCCATGGTGTCTTCATATGGGCCATATTTTTAAGGAGACGAAAATGGTGTGTTGTACCTTGACATTGCCAGCTTCTCTCAACCATTGGACATGATATGGATGATGGGATTCGCAGCATAGAAAAGAAAAAAATCCTATGAGAGAGAGCGAACTGGAACCAAGATCCAATCTAGCAGATGCAAGTAACGAGAAAGATTACATCTACATAGTTTTGTAGAACATGAGCAGAAACGTTTTTACAAACATGGTTAATGTAGTCATACTTTCTTCGCGATCCAATCCGATCAACCACCGAACGAACGACACCTACGAGATCTGCAGACATATGACTTGATGACGTCTCTTCTTTATCCAGCAAAGAGAGAGGCTCCCAGCTAAGGATACAAAGAGTATTAGCATGAAGTAGTAATCCATCCAAGAAAATATCAAAGCCATATGTGCATGGTTAGAAGCGAGTTCACCTTATCAGGAAGGGTTTTGGCCCGTGCAGAGTCATGAGTCCACTTGTTGGACTTGGTATTGTTGAGGATGAGGGGTTCGAAGGCCACCCTATATCAATATGACATTAGGATAAGCATAAGTGTTATCGACAGTGAAGTACAACTGTAAGGGATCTCCAATTTTTGGAGGGGTTATGGACCATTTTAAAATAATGTTGGATATAAGGAGAATATTCTGATAGGATCTTAAAGTTAATGTATGTTCTTAGAATTTTCTGATGTAGACTCTTTGCAAGATCCTAGTAGAGTTGCACCACTCGTATTCGATCGACGGGGGAGAAGGTAGTGGCTCCTCCTATAACATTTTCATAAGTGGCCTTACTTGTGTTAGATTAGTGTTATAGATGGTTTTAGCAACCAGTTAATTTCATAAATAACGAAGTTAGAATTCTTATTAGGACGAGAGCGCTTGTCCTTATTTGGTCGCTATAGCTATTTAGAAATGAGAAGGTTCTCAACTGTAAGAAGTTTTCTCTTATGCGGGTTATGTATCGGTGCACTCATTTTCTCCGTTTGTTATCGTCTCTACGGCATGTGGAGAGTGGTGGCCTGTTTTTGGAGATGTCTACACGGTTTGGAAGAAACGGCGATTGGATATTTTCTATCCCTCGTGGATGACGGCGTAATTTTACAGGCTGATCCTCCAGCACCATATGCGTTTCTCATGATCCAAGTGACTCCCGCATTATGCCTTTCTAAACTTCTACTCTTGGTTTGTGTGCATATTGGTTATTCAAAGGCCGGGTGTAAGCTCTTAGAACTGCATCTCTCGATGCTATATTTGAGTGATAAAGCGTCCTTTACCAGAGAAAAAAACTTAATTATCTTCATAGTTAGTTGTATGTTTCGTGCCACCTTGCATAATTATTATCTTCCATTACCAGATGATGACGCGTGTCTGGATGCTTCACTGGATAGATTACCATGTCGGTGCTTCCACTTGCTGTAGTAATTTATCGAAGTTGAACCGACGTGCCAGCCGCTACCCTACCGAGTAGTGACAGGGCAGAAGCAGTCGGTAACGGCCCAATCACATTCATGGCCGCCACCACCGGTCAACCGCCGTGGCACGGAAGTGCAAGAGGAGCTGCGTGGCCAGATGGGTACAAAGGGCAGGGGGAACAAGGAAAGCGAGCTGCGGCCTAGCGGTAGCGCAGGAAGCCAAGCGCCACACTGCAACAAGTACCCTTCCCTTTCCGTCCCTTTCCGTCCCGTGTGTGTTAACCAGCAAGCAAGAAACCTTCCGGCCGGGAAGTCGTGCGTGCACACACCAGCCCCTCCGTCCGTCCGCCATTGTCGCTGAAGAATAGGTCTGGTCGTAGACACGAGACACGATCGTGTAATCATCTGTAGGTGTTGAATTAGCAGTACCGGAGCTTCTTGGGCAAAGAGGGATAGTAGATAGGCAAACAGCAGAGGAGAGGAGCCGATCGAGGGTGGAGGGAGATGGGCAGCGACGGGAAGCTGCCGGGGAAGAGCGGCAACAAGAGCTGGTGGCAGCGGTTCCTCAACGTCGGCTTCGTCGCCGGCTTCCTCCTCGTCCTCCTCACCTACGCCGTCGTCTCCCAGCAGTCGCAGCGCTTCGGCACCGCCGCCGCCGCCGTCGTCAACTCCCCCGACGGTACGTACACAATTCCCTCCTCCTCGGCCATGAACACTGTTTGATTGAACCATGTCTCGATATACACCTCCGAATTTCCTGGCCCTTGCCTGATTCCTTCTTTCGCCTGTAGTAGTAGATGACACCGCGAGCATCACGAACAAGCAGGCCATCAAGGCTCCCGGCGAAACAGGTGAGTTACCCAACATGGCTCTGAAATTCTTGGCCCAATCTGAGTTTTTTGGGTCAAGAAGAACGATGATGGCGCCCACGAAGAATCCGAGACAGCGTCGTGTAGGGAACCGCGATCGAGGCGTGTCTCTCTCCTCGCCGGTGTTCTCCATTTGGTCGCTGATCCGTACGTTGATTATGGTAAAACCAGGATTAGCGCAAGAGGATCGAGGAGAGGATCATCAGCACAAGCTGGACACCTCGGGTGACAGCAACCAAGATCAGCAGCAGCAGCAGCAGCAGACGGGTAAATATAAATGGATTCAGCCGACCACAATATATTTTGCCTTTTTTTTCAGACGAATGACCGAAAGGAAGCTGTTGTCTTGCCAAAAATTGCAGGGCAGGAATGGCGGCCGAAAGAGGACCCTGCCGCGGTGACGGAGGAGCCCCCGAAGAGAGACGACACCAACGCCAAACCGTTCGGTATGTCCGATGCTCCTCGTTGCCATGATTAGACTAGCAACATGGGATGATTCCATATTAGCTCATGCTTTGGAAATTATAGGCATATTCGACCTGCTTTGGAACGTACGTACGTGTCTGGTCACTAGTATTAATTTGGAACAACATTCCCTTGGTTTATTTTACACGATTTTTTGTGAAACTCGGCTGTCGCTCGTAAAGTTTAAGATTGGTCGGTCAAATTTCTAACTCATATAAAGATTTAGTCCTTTGCTGCGCTTATAGCTGTTCGCACACACGTGGGGGCAGCAATCGGTTACCTCACTTCACAGAAATAGTAACAAGGATAAAAGGGAAGCCAATGGAAGATATTCAGATTTTCCTTGGGAAAACAATAAATATTGTACAGTAGTAACATTACAAAAGATTATACGGTGTAGGAATTTAGAAAATGGCTGACACCATTTTTTTTAGCCAAAAGGGGTGGGCTGGAGAGCCTAGTACAAAACGATGACATTTTTTGTTTTTTCCTACCTTCTGTTTCATTTTTAACATTCCATATTTTCAGTAACTTTTTTTGGTAATATTTTCAGTTTTCCAAAAAAAAAAAAATTTACATGTCCTTCAATTTTACCATGGTTAAGTTCAATTTTCTGTTTTTTTTTCCTTTCTTTGGATTTTCTCTATTTTTCTTTCTTTTTAACATGTTACTGGCTTGGCTCCGAAGTGTGTGAATCAATCACCATGTCATCGTTAAATTTATTTTCAAATGGAGAAATGACCAAGTCCAGAATACTTTAAAGAATTTTGTGTAGTATCAGACCTAACTATACCAAACCAAGTCTTGGAAAAGTCTACGCAGGACTCCGTTTTTCTAACCACTTTAGGTAATTGTCACCACAAAAGTTAGCTGACTGTTTTGCCACTTTAGGGACCAAAAATTTCGACATGAGAGCGCCGAAAACAACCTTTGCCAGTGAGGAAACGAATATATGCTTTTTCGTCATGAAAAGGATACGGATTTGTGCATTACTATTTTTTCTTTTTCCTCTGTTTGTGAACCTTTTGTTAACACCAGTGCTAGGCTGGAACTCTGGATGCAGCAAGAGAAATGCAGTTTCAGACTTTTGATTAATTGGCGTGCCACACATCAATTAATCGACTTAATCAATAGAATGTTCAACTAATTAGTCATTTTTATCCCCCTAAAAGATGCAAATGATGGTTCCAGATACTAACTAAAATCCGGTGACTGAATCTTCTCCTTTTTTTCCTGCTGAACAGATAACGGCAAGGTGGTGTGCACCACGGCGGGCCCCTACTCCGACACCTGCGACGTCTTCGGCGACGTGCGCACCAACGGCACGGCGCACACGGTGACCCTGGTCCCGGCGACGTCCCTCCCGGAGCGCCGTGAGTGGACGATCAAGCCCTACATCCGCCGCAGCATGTCCGGCATCCCGGAGGTGACCATCACGCAGCTCGACACCACCTCCGCGGAGTCCCCGGCGCCGGCGTGCACGGTGACGCACCGCGTGCCGGCGATCGTGTTCGCGCTCGGCGGCCTGACCGGCAACTACTGGCACGACTTCAGCGACGCGCTGGTGCCGCTGTTCGTGGCGTCGCGGCGGTACGGCGGCGAGGTGCAGCTCCTGGTCAGCAACATCCAGCCCTGGTGGCTCGGCAAGTACGAGGCCGTCGTGCGGCGCCTCTCCAAGTACGACGCGGTGGACCTCGACCGTGACGACCAGATCAGGTGCTTCCCGCGCGTCACGGTCGGCCTGCGCATGCACAAGGAGTTCGACGTCGTCCCGGAGCTCGCCCCCGACGGCCAGCGGCTCACCATGGTCGACTTCACCGCCTTCCTCCGCGAGACCTACTCCCTTCCCCGCTCCGCGCCGATCAGCCTGAAGAATCAGGGCGAGGACGGGCAGAAGAAGAAGAAGCCGCGGCTGATGCTGCTGCACCGAGGACACTACCGGAAGCTCGTGAACGTGCCGGAGATCGTGAAGGCGGCGGAGGAGGCCGGGTTCGAGGTGGCCATATCGGACCCGCACTTCGACGTGAAGGTGGAGGAGCTGGCGCGTGCGGTGAATTCGTTCGACGTGCTGATGGGCGTGCACGGCGCCGGGCTGACCAACGCCGTGTTCCTGCCCAAGGGGGCGGTGGTGATCCAGGTGGTGCCGTACGGGAAGATGGAGCCGCTGGCGAAGCTGGACTTCGGGGACCCCATCGTGGACATGGAGCTGAGGTACCTGGAGTACAGCATCACGGCGGAGGAGAGCACGCTGCTGGAGATGCTGGGGCCGGACCACCCGGCGATCAAGGACCCGGAGTCGGTGCACCGGAGCGGGTGGGACAAGGTGGCGGAGTACTACCTCGGCAAGCAGGACGTGCGCGTCGACGTCGAGCGGTTCGCGCCCACGCTCGCGCTGGCCATCGACCATCTCCGGCAGCACTAGAGGAGTGCATGTCCCAAGGGATGACCATCGGCCACAAACGAATTCGTTTTTTCTTTTGTTGGTACAGATTCGGGGCATTTTACAGCCTCTTAAGTTGGTGGAACACACTGGAGCGTACGTAGGAGCATTATTGGTATAGAATATGGAAGTGTTTGAACAGATATATTGTGTATTGCTAAAGGAATCACTCAGCACAAATTGCTAATATGTTTCATGTGCAACATAAGATAAAACTGCTACAGTTTACTGTAGACAATTTTTAGAACTAAGGAAAAACTTTGTCTTATCCATTAATTAAGAAGGATGTGCTAAGTTAATTAGCGAACCGGTCCAAAACAATACAACAAATAGCAACACCACTAGGCCAAGCCCACTCAAGACCCGCAACCAACAAAACAAATGACGACACACTCGCCAAGACCAGTCGACCTCCCACACACGCCAGAGTGAATATGTCATGATGACCACCATGGGAGGAGCGGACATGGGATGCTATAATGTAGATGAAGACGACAAACATCTAGGAGAACTCCGCCACATCAACCCTACATGACACAAGATCGATGTCCTCAATATTGCCAAAGGTTCGATGCCACTGCTCCAACATTTAGCTGCTCAGTCAAACCGAGCTGACTACCAACACCACCTTTAGAGGTTCAGCCAAACAAATTTGTAATAAAACTAAAAGTTATACCGATGTTCTTTGAAGTTTGTCTGTGTTAGATTTATATGGGATGTGGACCATGCAGGCAGCCCATGTAGTCTAATAAATCCTGAAATCTCAAGGCCCATCGACTATGGCAGCTTGGGAGCTGTGTGGAAGACAAAGTTTAGTCCCACATTGCTAGTTGGGAGAGAGTTGGACCAGCTTATAAAGTGAGTTGTTTCACTCCCACTAAGTGAGTGAGAAGAGAAGGAGTCCACGCGCACTCCTCCTCCTCCGCCGCCCGCCGACGCGTCGCGCCGCATGAATCGAGTTCGATTTAGAAACTCATTTTGTGGAAGACTAAATTTTTGCAAGGTGCACAACTATTTGGGTACGTGTCAACATTCATGTGCCTGTTTGACGCATGTCCTGGTATTCCACCGCATGGCGAATCGGTCGGCTCACCTCCTAGGCTAATAGAGAGAAGGACAGACAGATCTAGACGCATCTCCAGTTCTTTTTTCTGTCTCTCTCATTGTGTTCCTCTTGCTGCGCTGCTCTCTAGGCTTCCCCATCCCGGCGACTGCGTGCACGGCCGTCCGGGAGAGTAGGCCTCCGAAACCTCGTCCGTTGAGATCCTACACCGGGAGACGGGCAATAAGTTTTTGGAGAGCGTCTCGGCCTGACTGCTCGCTTCCGTTCGTGAGCTCTTCTTCATCAACCATCGACTTTAACAACACAATGGGCGACATCTACAAGGACCAGGTTGTTGCTGCGGCACTAACCTTTCCGGTCAACTTGTACATGCTATTCCTCTCCTTCTATTCACTAGTTCTTGCTAGATTTTCAGATCTGCTAGATGTGCCTGTTTGGCTACATGTGTTTAGATCTGCTAGTGCTTACGTAATGTTAATTTCGGTAATTAATCTCATGCGAAAAATTGCCTAATATTCCAACAGTTTGTACACATATCTATCATAGAAAATGCTACTACTTCAGTTGCACTCCAATACCTTGCCTTCCGGTGGCAAGGGCACCAAAGAGGACGTAAGCCGATAGGAATCAGGCCTCTTGGTCTTTCTTGTCGCATTGGTCGCTCTCGATACAATCCTCCTCCTCCACAAATAATTGTGTTAGTGTCGGATTCATGCCGGAGAGCCACTGAATTAGAAGTGTCTATTTTTTATACCGAGAGAATGAAATAATTTGGGCAAGATTCTTTTTTAGATGTGGGCAAGAATGTTGGATGCGCTTCAAACGAGTGATACAACACAAAGCCACGGTCATATGTGAGCTAACCACAACTTAAGTAAATAAAATGACTAAGCTAGAATTAGCACCGAAGGAGAATTTAGTCCCCCCAAACTAGCTTGCCAGTATGCAACGGAGTTCTTTTTTTAGGGAAAGCCGGTTGTTTATGTTAATTTTTAGAACACTGATACATAGTTTGCGATTACACCAACTAAAAACCCTGGAGGATCAACCTTCCAAACAATTGGATCAGGATCCTCAACTCTACTAGCAATGGTATGAGCCGCATTGTTGGATTTCCTGCGACAGTGTTCAAAGTTAATATCTACAAACTCCATACATAAAATGATATAATCCTCATAAATAGCAATGGTAAATGTAACAAAGTTCTTATGTGAACGCAGCAATGAAAAATACTTGCGCAGTCTGGCGCAACTTTTAAATTGGGCCGGCCTAGGTCTTAGGCGACTGAGAATCTGTAAGTTCTCAGCCTACCTAATATCCGTACAATCAACAACTAATTTCCTTCTATTTTTTCATATCTGCGAGTTTAGGTTTCTCAGGTACGAACATACCCAGTCCGGCTAAGTGTATCGGGCTTGTTCTGTCCTTGTGCTTGAGTGGGCTTCTTTGTTGATAATTTTGACCGGGCTCACGTGTATGCTTTTCTACCTCATGTAGTTGTTGAGATTCAAATCATAATTTTGTCCAGCCCATTAATGTTTTTGGGATGAACGAAAAGTCAAATGTGAAATAGTAGTCTAGAAATAATACCACACATACACTAGTAGAAACTAGGTCATTAGCCCCGGTTCGTAAGGACCTTTAGTCCCAGATTGCAAACCGGGACTGCCAAAACGGGACTAAAGGTCCGGCCTTTAGTCCCGATTCTGTTACGAACCGGGACTAGAGGTCCACCATGTGGCCCCCCGAGCCGCGCTAGGCTGGAGGACATTTAGTCCCGGTTCGTAACACGAACCAGGTCTAAAGGTTTCCTGCCGCGGCAGCATTTTGGGCCATTTGGCTGCCGCGACAGGAGATGGGGTTTTAGGGTTTTGTGTTTTTCTTTCATTTTGTGTTTTGTGTTTAATTGTTTTTCATTATGTGTTTTCATTAGAAACAAGTTTTTGTATACATACAGAATGCTACTACACAGTACTTGTACACATTGATGCATATATATAATATAATTTCTCTTAGAAGCATACATGCATGGAAGGTCGATCATTACATGGAGTCCCGACCGGGTCCAGAGCCTGTCTATTACATGGAGATCATTACATGGATGCTTTAGGGTCTATCTAGAGAGTATTCTCCATTTGGGTCTATAATCTCATCGAGCAAAAATCCAGCAAGTTCCTCTTGGATTGCTAGTAGGCGGTCCTCTGGTAGGAGCTTGTCCCGCATCGCGTCCAACTATAAAGAAGGATATCGTATGAATTAGACACAACACAACTTTTTGTAATAAAAATAAAGGGTGAATATATTATTTACTTACTCGAATAGTTTGCAAGGGCTTCTCAGTAGTGATGCGAATGAACTCACACACGTAGAATTCACATAGATTAGTCCCACCTGGCTGCCTCGCGCACTTTACAAGAATAGAATTCAATCAAATAATAACTCTAGCATGATAAATGCACATAAACTAGAATTAAATAGATGCGCGGACTTAGCTCGTACTACTTACCGAGACCGATTTAAAAGATAGCTCATGACACCATTGACCTTGGACCTTCTTCTTGAACTGTGTCCAAACACTACCCAACAAAGAAAATGAATGTATGAGTTAATAACTACTTGATATCCCAGAAATGAACGAAGAAACCGATATAGTGCGATAATGGTTGAAATTACCTCTGGAGCATATCGATAATGCTGTGATAGTTTTCAATGTATTTGTTTAGTGAGTCCATGATGTGAACTCTTCCCAAGTCAACTGAAATGCTTAGAAGAATCTAGTGGCCCCTACGCAAGGTTTACATACGTCAGTGACTCATCATTTACACTGAACATCGAGTAAGCAAAAGTTAATGTGTACAAGAACTCACTTGCCATCGTGGTAAGGAAATAGTATTTCATTACAGAAATGCTGGTTAGTGAGAAACCAGAGCAAGTTTTGCTCGGTGTCCAGTGGCTTATCCTTTAGCATAACTCCATTTACTCCAATAAACCCAAATCCCTTGATAACCTTTCTTTTACATTCGAGAATCCTCAATCTGCATCATTATATATAGCGTACAAAAGAATATAGTGAGTATGTACCGGCAATAAATTGAACAAGCTGAGATAGAGACTTAATTACATAAATAAATTAATCACTTACAGACAATAACAACTGAGGATAGATTTGTCGAGTTCCTTTAGATTTAATAACTGAAATAATTCTGTAAATTCAATAGGGACCTCGCCTTCAGTGAAGTAATGCGCTTTTCGAACTTTCGCTATGAGCCAAGATCGGTCTTCTTGTGATACTTCCATGTACCATTCATGCAATCGTCGCATTTTTGTTGCCATATCCCGAAGCCTCTCAGAACTGACTAGAGGTTCCCCATGAACATATTGTTGTGCTACCTCAGCCTTGGCGATAGCAGCGCCGCCAAGAATGTCATCAATAGACATATTACATTGCTCGGCCAATAGCTGGGTTGTTTGCATATACAAAGCTTCTCCCCCATATAGTTGAGGTTCGGGTAACACCTTGAGCGGGGCGGTCGATTGTTTTGCTTGTTTCCCTAGCTGGGGAACGTCTGTTCTAATGCTTTCTCTACCACTTGATCTCTTCTGTTTTAGTGTCTTCTGAAAACATCGCGTATAGTCATCTGGCGCATTTAACTGAGCTTAGCATGGCTGTGTCAGTAATTTCCTAAAGTGCTCCTTGGTTTCTGGTTTTATTTGGACCTCTGGCTCAGGTTGTTTCTTTTAAAAATGCGCATCCACTTTGGCTTGTACGACCGCATCAAGTTTCTCATCGTTCAGGTCGTAAGGCCTCTTGCGAGGAACCGATGGTACTCTTGGGAGGGCGACAATTGTCGCTTTGGGCGTCGGTTATCGCTCGACGGAGCGGTGCTGCTCTTCCTCTTTCGGCCCTTTGTGGGTGGAGGGGGCTGCATAGATTGAGATGCACTCGTGTTGAGGTCATGGATTGGACTTGGAGGTGGTGGACTTTTACTGGGAGGAGACGGTGCCCTTGGAGGTGGACTTTTACTGGGAGGAGACGGTGGCCTTGGAGGTGATGGATTGTTTCTCGGTGGAGAAGGTGGCCTTAGAGCCTGGAAACTTGATGAGTTCCTTTTTCCAAAGAATGAAGCCACTCGTGACTTCTCCCAGTGTCGTCTCCCCTTCACCTCCAGGGAAGTCAAGTTGTAGTGACTAATAGAGCGGTTGAAGAACTTCATCCACACCGACACAAGCATAGCTAGCTGGAATCGGATTGCAATGGTAGGTCGCTCCCGGTGCAGAAGGTATAGCAAAGCCGACCGCCACCTTCATCGTTATGTTCTTCAGTTCAACATGCAGCTCACAACTAGTCTTCTCCTTAATTGCATCCACGGGGTACACATCCATCATTGCATCATTACCGGGGCCCTCCGTGGAAGCCACGTTGCTTTTCCGTTGCGATGGGCCGACCGTACTGTCTGGTGCAGGATCTTGCTGTCGGAGCCCTTTAAGTTCATTAAGCTCCCGTCGACGCTCCTCCAACATGGCTTCAAACCTCGCGAACCACTCCGCATCCTCCTCTTGTTGCTGCTTTGTTTTTTCTCGATCAGCTTCTGTACGTGTCAAGGTCCTCGGGAAACCCGATAGCCCATGGACAAGAAGGTCCGAAGCCTCTTGTTCGTCCAGCCTTTTCAGGATTCCCGAGGGCCTTTGTCAACTCATCGTTCTCTCTGTTGGAACAAACTTTCCCTCTTCAACCTCTTTTATCGCTTTAATAAGATCTTTTTTGGGTGCAGCAACTTCGATGGGTGCAACAATCTCGCATGTTTCTAGGTCATACGATGCCCCATGCCCGAGTAACCAATTTCTTGACCTCCTGGGCCAACGAGACATAGATGGAGTGACCCCTTTAGCCTCCAGGTCATCCTCAACTTTATCCCACTTAGGCATGGCACTCTTGTAGCCACCTGTGCCCATATGATGGTGATATTTCTTTTTGGCTGCATTTAGCTTATTCTTTTCTGACATTGCCACAGCTTGTGCCGACTTCTTGTATTCCACAAATGCGGCCCAGTTATCCCGCTGCTTGTCTAGTGGGCCAGTGAATGGAGGAGTTTTTTCCCTTCAATACATACTTGTGGTACAATCTTTTCTTCCAGTCCTTAAATAGTTCGCCCATCTTCTTAAGAGCCCACGCCTTGACTTTCCTTGTCATTTGCTGTGTGAGCTCATCAATCTCCAAAGCTGGTAGGGTGAAATGTGTCATGAGAGAATTCCACATCGCATCTATCGCTCTGTCATCTACAAAACTAGCCCCAGCTGGATCCCTCTTCTTTCCTGGCTTATTCCACTCTCGCGTGCTGATCGGGACGGTATCTCTAACAATAAATCCGCATTGATGTACAAATGCACTCACAGATTCTTTGGGCTCCAACGATTGACCCAATGCAGAGACTAAGTCAATGCTGAAACGGACATCAGCGGGCAACTTTTGTGCCGGGCCTCTTGTCCTTGTAGAAGTGTAGCATCCCATCTGTCTAACATCTGTAATGCTACATGGTCTAATAATAAAAATGCTACTTCCTACATATAATTGTTGCATCATAATTATATCATGCTCATGTCATCATGCCACATTGCATTTGAGCATCATATAAAACCCTTTTCATTTGGTTCTTATCTCATATGCACTATTAATTGTAGTTGCCTCTTGATACATTGTATTTGGTTCTTGATAAATGCTTGATGCCCAAGTTGAGTTGGGGGCATATCTTTTATTATCTCCACCATCTTTCTTTGTCACCACCCCATAATTCCACCATCCAACTATATGTGAGCTTTGCATTTTATTTGGTCTAACCTGTTGCTCATGTGGGTTGGGATGGATCCACTTACAATTCCACATGCTCCCATATATGCATCATGTTGTTTTCACATTATTGATATGTGGAGAGCCACATGGCCACCTTTGCATGCTATGTGAGTGGAACCCCTTGTCAAGCTTCCATATGGATTTTTTTGAATGTATGCTCATTTTGGAATATTTATGAGGCTATTATGCATCTAGTGGCACATACACACTAGCATGTCCAAATTATATTCAAATATGAGCATATTCCATCTACTCCACATGGAACATCCACCCTATTCTTTTGGCTTGGCCTTGATTCCATATTTTGGGAGTGCATGTGAATAAATGCCCTGGGACTTCACCATTGTTTTCACAAGAATAAACTTGGCATTTATTGATTATGCATGGGCCATGCAAGACCACCACCATTTTTTTTCTTTGGGTTTTTCTTTGATTTTTTTTGAGTGGAGCATGGTTCCTTTGGAATCAATTCAAGCTTGCTCAACTCTGCATCCAATCCTCTTAGGGCACATCTACTCCTTGCTTTGTTAAGCTATATGGCATGCATATATCAAGTGGAGCATTCCTTTTCTCTTTAGCTCTATCCCCTTTGCTCTTACACAAACCCTCTCTATCTCACTCTCTCTTTGTTCATCTTATGTCTCTTCTAGCTACCCTCTTACTCTCTTCTAAGCATAACCATGTGCACATCATAACCCTACCCCCAAACCTCACTTCCATCACCCTCATCACCCCATGCAAGGGCACCCTTTTCCACCTCTTGATCTTGGATAGATGGATTTGTTTTTGTTGAGGCATACCCATTTGAATCATTCAAATTCATATTTCTATCTATTCTACCCTACCTAGCTCAAACCCTAAACCCTAACCATCCTACTTCCTAGCTTTGGCTAAGACCCAACCCCTCCCCTTTCTAACCTAATCGCCACCCCCACCAGGCCGAGCCTCCCTAGAACACCACCCTGGCTCGACCCAAAACCCCCCTAACCTAGCTACCCTGGACGAGCCACCCCTCCCTTGCTTAAACATACCTAGCCAAGCCTATCTACACCTCTCTGTTCCTCTCTCTCCTGCTGCCAAGCAAAACCCCACCGAGCCACCTGCACCGTGCCACACCTGAGCCGCAGCCCCAGTCGCCAGCTGCTCGAGCCCCTGGTCCAACCGAGCCGTGCCCAGCACGTGAGAAGAGGGAGAGGAGAGAAAGGTGGCCACCACCACCTTTTCCACCCCAGCTAACCCTCTGTGCACACACACCCCTGACCTTATCTATCCCCCAACCTGCCCTGGCCGAGGCCTCCAGATCACACCTGGGGTTGCCCATCGTCCGCTGGATCTCACCAACCCTGCTCGCCATCCACCGCCACCTTCGGCCATCAGCTCCTCGTCGGCGTAGGAGGAGGAGACGTGGAGCTTTGGTTGTCAAGGAAGGCCGAGGAGATCTCCAGGACCGCGTCTGTGCTGAGCATCGAGGAGGAGGCAGGCCTAGTCCCGTTGCAGATCCTCGAGCCGACGACGAAACCCTAGCAGCCATTCACCAGCTCCCCCGGCGATCCCCTGCTTCCCGGCCCATTCCACCACCACCGGCAAACTCCCGGTGAGTTCCTGGTTCCCCCGGACAAGCTCTCTCGGCCGTTTTCTTCCTGAACGTGTAGCTCCATCTGCCGAGCACTCTCTGTGCGTGCCGATGCTTCCGCCGTCGCGCCATAGAGGGGTTATCTGGCCGCGCAGCGGATAACCAGCATCAACCCAGCTAGCCGCAGCGGTAGCTGCCGCCGCGCGCACGCGCCAGATCGCGAGTTCGATCTCCCCCGCCGCGCCCTGTTCCGCATCAGTTTCGTCAGGTTAAGGCAGGAAGAAAAACAGTGTGGGGTGTTCTTTTGCGGATACCCCCCTGCGCCTTTGCTTTTCCAACCCGTCGTCCTTCCCAGGCCCACATGTCATCGGCGTTTGCAATTTTACAAAAAGGCACCCGCGAAATCTTGAACTCAACCCGCAGTCCCTGTCCGTGCCGTGTGGCACCCGCCCATTCACCCGCTGGCATGTGGGTCCGCTCACGCGCTGGGTCCACCAGTCATTGGCTATGGCTCACATCGGCGGCGGTGAGAGAAGACCCGAGTAGCCCGCTGTGCCCCACCTATGCTGCGTCAGCGGCTAGCCCACCTGTCAGCGTCAGCGGCTAGTTTCCCTCTCAGCACGAAAAGTATCCGCCTTTATCTGTGTAAATAAAAACATTTTCAGAAATGTTAAATATGATTTTAAATCCAGTTTTAATAACTTTTAATTGGTAGTTCCAAATAATACAAATAATATATGTTTTTGAATCAAAAAATGTGAGGAATTCAAATATGCCATTCAAAATAATGTTTGACCACTTTAAATTTTCGAGATGATTAAATTTGCCATAAAATGTTTTTCCTTAATTAATTAATAACTTTAATTCTGTAACTCCAAATTTGACAAATAATATGTCTAAAATGATCAGCTCGACGAGCCCGTTTTGTTTATGCATTCCATGATATAAATTGAGGCATGCATCATATAAATAGTAAATATACAACAAGTATATGGGGGCAAAACATGACTAGAAACTTAATAAAATGCTTTCATCTTGTACCCCCACACCTCACCCATGCCATGCTATGTTATACCATGCAAATTGTGCATCATTCATCATGGCATGCTTGTTGGTTTGTCGCATTTTATTCATATGCTTGCGCACTTTATTTATATTGTCCCTTGTGTGTTTGGTTCTTCTTGAATAGACGTCGAGCAAGGGAATTATCAGGAATCACAGGAGTTCTACCCAGATCCATCTCTCACTTCAACTGAGCTACCAGGCAAGCACTAACACATGCTTGCATACATATAGTACCTATTGCTTCTATCTTATTCTTGCATCATGGAGTCGCAATTGCATTAAATTGAATCCTAAGTACTGCATAACCTTTACTTTTAAACCCCACCGAGCATGCTCCTCAATCCCATGAGCCATTACTACAGGAGTTGTTTGAGCCATGCGAGTCGTAGAACAACATGTGTAGGGTATGTGAGTGTCTGATGGATAACGAGGTAATTGAACAACTTAACTTGAGTAGTAATGGGATAACTAATGAAAGAGGCACCGGTGGGCAATATTCTGTTATTTGATTCTTTTATGCCCACTTGTGTCCCGTAGGACCCTGAGTACTTGATTCCTGTTCCTTGACTATTCGCACTATCCATATCCGGGAGGACTTGTGGACCCCCCTGAGCCAGAGCTTGATTCATTTCTATTTCTTGGGGCCACAAACTAGTTTGGGGTTTTATTTACTATCCTGTACTTATGCCATGCTACTGTATTATTTAAATTGTGCGTGGAGCACCTGTACTGTTTAGGTCAGTGACACGTTTTCGCTGTATCGGCAAGCCCAGTCACACTTTTGGGTTCCCAGTCGTTTACAGCCGTCCACACAAACCTTGAGTCCGTCTCAGAGTCAGCTAACTTCTTTGCGGGTAGCTTAATGGGGTGGCCCCCCGAAATATTACTGAATCCTGTGACCGCTTTGTCGTGAATGCCTCGTTGGGTTTTGAGTTGGTTTTTCTGAGGTTGATCGAGTGTGTGTTGCTATTTGTGCACCCCTGCAGGGTAAATCTTTCTAAAAGCCGTGTCTGCGGTTATGGGCGACTTGGAGCACAGTTTCTCGATCATAGACAAGCATAACTAAACTACCGCTTTTAATTTAACTAAATATTTGACTAGTAATTAGTGCAATACTCATGGAATGGTTAATAAAACTGTCAACAGATGGGTTGTTCGTCCGCCTTCTCGTCGATAAGCGAGAGGGAGGATGGATCTGTTACTTTATCCTGTTATAACTGTTGTTCCTAATTAACGGACATCCGTCTACATTGGTTAGGCGGATGGTTAGCGAGTTTCTATAGAACTGTTGGGTATTATCTTTTGCTGCAATTGCGTCACCCTAGGCATATGTCCCCTTTAGAGGCATAAAGACTTGCTGAGTACCCCTAGGGTCTCACACGATAAATTGTTTGATTCAGATGAATAGGTGTATTCGCAAGATGGATACTGGGTGGAGGAGTCAGATGATGTTGGCAACAATCACTCGGTGTAGAGATTCCGGGGATGGAGATCCGTGAGATCTGTGGGCAGGATGTGCTTATTTATGTAGCATCTTATGCCAATTTGCTTCTTATCCATACTCGAATCTTGTTTTCCGCTTCCGCTTGATACTCTGTTGATTGATGTATGAGGAGCTATCCTAAAATATTATCTCTATCTAGGATATTTGGATCTTGCCGTATGGCGTTGAAATATATTTCTATTTCTTTTAGATGGTATGGCTCTGAGAACAGTTGTATGGTAGCTTGCATACATACTCACTTGTGTATGTATTTGATCTCTTCGCCTGCCGACTACGCCGCTCGTTCTTGTCCCGATGTTCTTGGAAGTGGATAGGGCGGTCGGCCGGTACCGTGCCCTACTCCGTGTTGTCGGGCCTACACATGGGTGGCCCTAGGCCCCCGCTGTAGAATCCTCTATCCACTTTTGTCTCATCCAGGCATGCAACTTAGAGCGTAGTGTCCGAGGTAGGTACAATTGGTATCAAAGCCATTCCGCCCTTCAGGGTCTCAGCCAAAATGGTTGTTGTCAGTCTAGCAAATATTTTGGTAGCTATGTATACTAGGGAAAAACGAAACATGAGAGTAGGACTGCTTCCATTTTTCTTCTTACCCACCCACCCACCCTTTTTCTGGTAAGGAAGTGTTACGTTTTCAATCCTCTTCTACAAATTCAAACTAGGATTCACGTGTTCTGGGTTCCGTAGTACCATAGGTTGTGTGTGTAATTCTTTGTCTATCTATTGCATCCAACTTGTTATCGCTATCTGCCTTTTGGTTATCAACTGTTGGTACATTCCATACCGACAAGCTTTTGTAAACCGCCGCGATCTATCCGATTCGTTGTAAACCGACGTGATATGTCTTACTCTTTGTTATCCGACGCTATCTTATTTAGGGTGTTTGTTTCCGTAGTTGCTAATCTTTAGGTTCATCTTAAGAAGGAAGAGAGTCGGGATATGTGGTTTACTTATTCACGTGCGGAGTAATGCTTTGAGTGCGGGATGGAGTCGCGACCATACCACTACTTTTATCATTCGCTCTTGTATATTGAATTGGTAGAGTTGCTAATCTTGATTCGTTAAGTGGTTTTGCGCATATAGTGGTATTTTAATGCCGAAATTTGCGGAAATTTTTCTTTGATAGCTTTGTGTACCACACTCCTTGTTCAGTCATGTGCGATATGCTTACTGTCTTCTAGGTGCTTTGAACTTTGTTGATATTTTAATATCATCTCAGTAAATTGTATCCTTTAATCTTGGTTAATTCCATTTTGGTACTATTTTGGATTATTATTATTCTCCATTATAGTACTGACTTGAGTTTTATATCAATCACAGGATGGCACCACCACGCCGCACTGATGATGACATACCACCTGAACTGCTGCGTTGGCAAGTATTGCTAATGCCTTGGGCACAATGCAACAGAACCAGCAGCGCTTTGAAGAAAGTGTCAGGAGGAATGAGTTTGCCCCGCTACCTCCACCTCCCAAGCGAGGAGACATCAAGGACTTTCTGAAGTTTACCCCATGCAGCTTTGATGTGTCTGATAAGCCGCTAGATGCTGATGATTGGCTCCGTGAGATGTCAAGGTTGCTGGTAACTGCCGATGTTCCTGAGAAAGATTGGGTAAAATGCGCCACTCACCTTCTGAAAGGAGATGCAGCTCTCTGGTGGGAAAATTATCTGAAGGCAAACCACTCTGGGTTCCAACCTACTTGGCAGCAGTTCTCTGGGGCTTTCAAAGAGCAATATCTGTCAGAGATTGTGATGGAGAGGATGAAGGAGGTCTTTCTCAACCTTAAGCAGGGCAATGACAGTGTTGACACCTATATCAGGAACTTCATGAGTGTGTCAAGGTATGGTGGCGATGAGATCTCTGATGACAAGAAGAAGCAAAAGAGATTCATGCAGGGGCTCAATGCATCCATCAAATATGTAATCACTCATGCCAGGCCAGGGTCTTTTCTGGAACTCCAACATACAGCTCTGCAAGAAGAAGCTAGTAGGCAAGTGTTCGAGGAGTCCAAGAAACACAGCCATGACGCAGCAAGCTCTTTAGCTATGACAGCTCCTTCTAAGCGCCGTGTGGGGTACCTAACACCCCACTGCCGCTCCTGGCTCCACCAAGACCTCCAAGCTACGCTGCAAGACCACCAAACTCCTTCACCACTGCTCCTAGGGGCTACAACCACAACTACCCTGGGGCGCCTGGCGGAGTCCCTGGTACGCTGCTCCACGTCCACCTGGTGCTTGTTACACTTGTGGGAACACTGGACATCAAGACTGGAGTTGTCCCATGAACAACAAGGCTCTTCCTCCACCACCTCCTAGACCTGCAGCAAGTCCTTCTATGGTTCGTGCACCTCCACCTTGGGCTCTCAACATCAACACCAAGCCCAAGTCGACTGTTGCTCGTGTCAACTGTGTCAACGTCGCTCAAGCCAAACACGCACCTAGAGTTGTGATGAGTATGCTTCCTGTTAACTCAGTTCCTGCACGAGTTTTGTTCGATTCTGGTGCGTCACATTCTTTTGTTTCTCACAAGTTTGCACATGAGCATGATCTGGCTATGGGTCCTCTATTGCATCGTCTCGTGGTACAATCTCCTGGATCAAACATGAGGGCTTCTCATATCAGCCATGGCAATCAAATTGAGATTGGTGGATCTTCGTTCCCGGCTTCCTGAATCATTATGGGCAATTCTGACATTGATGTTATCTTGGGCATGGGTTGGTTAACAGCAAATGCAGCTGTAATTGATTGTGTTGAACGCTCGGTTTCTCTGAAAATTCCTGAAGGCCATATAGTCTATTCTCCAAGTCTGACTCCTGCAATTCAGCTCTTCTCCTTGGCTGATCTGAATGATGATGTTATGGATGCTATTCAGAGTGTTCCGGTGGTCCGTGAGTTCCCAAATGTTTTTCCTGAAGAGTTACCAGGTATGCCTCCTGACCGAGAGGTCGAGTTTGTGATTAAGCTTGAACCTGGTACCGCTCCTATCTCCAAGCGGCCTTATAAAATGGGTCCTGCTGAGTTGTCTAAACTCAAACATCAGCTTGATGAACAAGAGAAGTTGGGTTTTATTCAGCACAATACTTCTTCTTGGGGTAGCCCAACCATCTTTGTCAAGAAGCGAGACCGCACTGATAGACTTTGTGTCGACTATCGGGCTCTCAATGCTAAAACCATCAAGAATAAATATCCCCTTCCGCGGATTAATGATCTCTTCGATCAGCTAGCTGGAGCTGTGGTGTTCTCTAAGCTTGACTTGAGAAGTGGATATCACCAAATCAAGATTCGCAAGGAAGATGTTCCCAAAACAGCTTTCACCACCCGCTATGGCCTGTATGAGTACACGGTCATGTCTTTCGGCCTCACCAATGCACCTGCTACCTTCTCAAGGCTTATGAACTTGGTTTTCATGGAGTATCTTGACAAGTTCATCGTGGTCTATCCAGATGACATTCTAGTCTATTCTAAGTCAAAGGGAGAACATGAAGAACACCTTCGGTGTGTCCTGAACAAGCTTCGTGAGAATCGCATGTATGCAAAGTTCTCCAAGTGTGAGTTCTGGCTGCCTGAAGTCACCTATCTTGGTCACGTTCTCTACTAAGGGCATTGCCGTCAACCCAGAAACTATTCGGACAATTGTTGAGTGGCTTCCACCCAAAAATGTCAAAGAAGTTCGGAGTTTCCTTGGTTTGGCTAGTTATTGTCGTCGCTTTGTTCAGAACTTCTCGAAGATTGCGAAGCCTCTTACCGATCTCCTCAAGAAAAGCAAGAAATACCTTTGGTCTCCTGCATGTCAAGCTAGTTTTGAAACACTCAAAGAGAAGCTCACTTCCACACCAGTCTTGATTCCTCCAGATACATCAAAGCCTTTCTAGATATTCGGTGATGCCTCCTTGCAAGGATTGGGTGCGGTCCTTATGCAAGAAAATCAAGTTGTTGCTTATGCCTCTCATCTGTTGAATATGCATGAGAACAACTATCCTACACATGACCTTGAACTCGCAGCAGTTGTCTTTGCTTTGAAAGTATGGAGGCACTACTTGCTTGGGAACCGTTGCGAGATCTTTTCTGATCACAAGAGTCTGAAGTACATCTTCACACAACCTGATCTCAACCTTCGTCAGAGGAGGTGGATTGAAGCAATTAATGACTTCGATCTGACCATCAACTACACTCCTGGCAAAGCTAATGTCATGGCCGATGCTCTCAGCCGAAAAGCTTATGTCAACAACCTCATGGTGGAAGAATAACAACCTCTCTTGTGCGAGGAATTCCGCCAGCTAAACCTTGAAATTGTGGATCAAGGGTATCTTCTGAATCTTCTGGCAACCCCTCTCTTGGAAGAAAAGATTCGTGCTAGTCAGTGAGGTGATGCTTACACCAAAAACATCATCTCCAACATTCAGCTGCCGAGGTATGAGTCCTTCCACGTCGATGATGAAGGAGCTCTTTCCTTTGAACACCGGATGTTTTTTCCAAACTACCCAGGTTTGAGAGAGAAAGTTCTTAAGGAGGCGCATGATTCTGTTCTCTCTATCCATCCTGGCAGCACAAAGATGTACATGGACCTGAAAACACAATATTGGTGGCCTGGGTTGAAACAATGTGGTGCCAAGTACGTCTTTGAGTGCAATGTCTGCCACAGAGTTAAAGCTGTCCATCAGAAACCTTCCGGTCTTCTATAGCCATTGAAGCCTCTAGAATGGAAATGGAAGAAAGTAGAGATGAACTTCATAAATGGTTTTCCAAGGTCGCAGAAAGGCAACAATGCAATCTTTGTTGTCATCGACAGGCTTTCTAAAGTGGCTCACTTCTTCCCCGTCAAGGAAACAATTTCTGCAATTCAGTTGGCTGAGCTCTATATCAACATAATTGTCTCTCTGTATGGGGTTCCTATTGAGATCAGCTTAGATCGTGGAAGCATCTTCACTTCCAAGTTCTGGGGAAGTTTCCAAAATGCTTTGGGAACAAAGTTGAACTTCAGCACTGCTTATCACCCTCAGTCGCAAGGACAAGTTGAAAGGATCAATCAGATTCTGGAGGATATACTCCGTGCTTGTGTCATCTCTTTTGGCATGAAGTGGGAAGAATGCCTTCCTTATGCTGAGTTCTCTTACAACAATAGCTTCCAGAAGAGTCTAAAGATGGCACCATTTGAGGTTCTCTATGGCCACAAATGCAGAACTCCGATTGGTTGGTCGGGCGTAGGTGAAAGAACATTGTTTGGCCCCGACATTGTAACTCAAGCGGAGGAGAAGGTCCACATCATTCTTGAAAACCTGAAGGTTGCTCAAAGTCGCCAGAAGAGCAACTACGATAGAAAGCACACGGACATGGAGTATGTCCCTGGTGATCTTGTTTACCTTCGTGTCACTCCCATGAGAGGCACACACCGGTTTGGTATCAAAGGGAAGCTGGCTCCTAGATACATCGGTGTAACACCCTCGGAATCGGCCCTATGCAAGTTTCAGCGCTTCCCGCCAAACCCGCATAGAAACGATTCAAAGGTGCCCACCAGGCACTTGCGTGCGGGTGGAAAACGAAGTAATATCATTACACAATAGTCCTCGATGGAACCCACAAAACATATATATACAACAACGACTCCATGAGTCAAGAATACAGATATACAGTACAAAGATCCAAATCACCTTGAAAAGCGATACGTCCGAAAGTGCAGACAAGATGCAAATTGAGCTAAGAGCCACGAAGAATAACCAATGGCGTCCATAACCTGCCCGAGCCAAGCCGGAAGGGTAACCTCGCTAACGACGCCGATCTCAAAACCTGCTTAAACAAAAGGGTGCCGACAAAGGGCAAAGGAAAAAGAGAGAGCGGTCGATCGAGGCCAAGACAGCGAGACTAGAATTCGGTCCTCGCCTACATAGGTATGGTGGATCAAGCGGCAGCGCAGCATGCACTAAACAACCTATAGAGACTCGATACAAATAGCGGCTATCGGAGAGGGGTAAGAAAGACCTATTCGAACCAACTGATACTACCACCAAACATACCCATCTGGTGTTCCCTCGAGACCAAAGAGGAAGTCAACCGAGGAACTCACACAGGTTGGCGGTTTTATTCATTCAGTTATCGTTACAGCAATTACTAGTCGTATAGATAGTCATCCCGATATAATAAGCAAGGCGCTTTTAGTTAACCATTCCGTTGTAGTTGCAACACTTACTAGTCAGATTCAATAAGCATGAGATACCCCAAACCCAGCAGTTGTTGGTACTTTTATTTAGCCATTCCGTTGTAGTGGAGCTGATTACTAGTCATACCGGATACAAATCAAATTATAACAGTAAACTTTAGTTATAGTTGTCTATGATCGAGAACTGTGCTCCAAGTCGTCCATAACCGCGGACACGGCTTTGAAAAGATTTAACCTGCAAGGGTGCACCAAAGTATCCACACGCACCGACCCTTTTGCCGATCGTTAACATACACCCATCGGTATGTCGTGGGGCCTAAGTCATGACGCTTCCTGCACCCAAAGCAAGTACATGGGGCCACCCCACTAAGCTACCCACAACGGTTGGCGGCTCGAACAGACCAGTGGTTTGGCGCTGGTCAGAACGATCGGGAACCCGAAAGTGTGACTGGGCTTGTTGATACCGCGAAAACACTCTGCAATCCTAAACAGATGCTGGTGCTCCACGCACAATCTTAAATAAAGCAAGAAGCATGGCATAAGTACAAGATAGTAATAAAGCTCCAAACTACTTTGTGGCCCCAGTACAATACTTTGAAATCAGGTACTAATCGATGGGGTGCCCACACACCCCAATTCGTGGTTAGCGCTCGATCTCGAACAGTGTCAAGAACTCGGGTCCCACGGACACCAAAGGAGCGTTAAAACCAAATATTGCCTATTACCCACCGGTGCCTCTGCATTTACCTACTTCAATTTTAGTTATTAAACAATAATTAAAGCCATGATCATCTCCAACATTAAACATGCGGCAATACTCCAACAACTATGGTACTTGACGACACGCAACAGCACTTGAGCAAGCGACTACGACGCGCAAGTCCAACTATCTACCAATCAACAGGTAATAGGATGTGTCCAAGGCCATATAAGGCTGCAAGGGATATCACGGGTACGAAAACTAGAGCATCGCAACACAGATAGCAATAGATCAACAGGGAGGAATAAATACTATAAAAGTAAGATAGGTAGAAAGGGGAAGGTGCTCGCCTGAAAACATTGCCGAAGGTTCCTCCGAAGATCGGGTCGACACTCGCATCAACTCATCGGCCTAATCCGCAAAGAAGCAAAACACTAGAAGAAACACCGGATGCACCATTTAATACTACGGCAAAAGATCGGGCATGATGCATGTATGATGTATGGCATGGCAAGGATGCGATGCAATTAGGCAGTATTAAGCGGAACCGGGGCCCCGACAATTAATTATTAAGTTCATGTTGTTTAGATACCCCGCAATTTAAATGTTGTCTTAACAAGGCAAAATATAACACCGATTCCCTACACAAATTTAAATGAGACCAATATTGGACTAGAATCGCCCGCATATGGTCTCCATATTTAATTATGAGGTGAATCGGCAAAAGCCCCCAAGCCACATGATATGTATGCAAGCATGACAATTTTAGATGCAACAAGTGAAATATCATATTATAAAAAAATATGGGGCTCGAAAAAGGGGTCACACATAGGGGTATCGGCGGTCTTGGTTAGGGGTTCGACGGGGTCGGTCTCGGCCGGGTCGGTCTTCACCTCTGTGAACGGGGTCTTGCATCCGTGAAGGAGAACATGAAGTCGGTGCCAGGGTTTAGACTTCGGATCCGGGATCGGGTCTTCAGCGTCTCCGCCATCGGGTCCATGTAGGCGATCTTCGTGTCCGTGTAGGGGAACTTGAGGTATCTCATGGCTTCGATTAGCGTGTCGGTGTCGACCTTGTATTATGAAGGTGGCACTCACATCGCGTCAACGCTACCACACCATCTTCTCGGGTTCGTCTTCATGGTATCACCACAACAACAGGAACATATCCTGGCCTAGGCTCGAGCACAAAACCACAGGAACTCGCGAGGTCGACTGAGTTGAGTACACAACAGCGCTGCAACACAGATGAACATCCACCTTGCACGTACGACAGCGGCCAAGGCCACATAAAGGAGCACCGAAAAGGCGAGGTCATGGCGCTTCCAGACGTCTCTTAGCGGGCGACGAGGCCGCAGAGGAGGTCGGCCGCAGTGGCGGGCCACGAGGCGCTGCAGACGGTCATGGCGGGGTGACAGAGGATCGCGGCAGGCGGCGAGGCCATGGCATTGCTGACGGCGGCAGACGTCAGGCGTGGTATTGGCGGCAGACAGCGGCTGGGTGGCGGATCTGAGAGGAAGGAGGCGGCAGGGAGCAGCTCGGGTGGAGGGGCCGGTGCAAGGAGGAGGGGCGGCGCCGGAGAGAGGCGCTGGCGGTGGAACTCTGCTGCAGACGCGCGGGGGAAGGCGAGAGACCTCGGGAACGAGGCCAGGCAGAGGTGGGGGAGGCGACTGTGCTGGCTCGAGAGAGGGGATACCGCAAGCGGCGGCGGGGACAAGCAGAGGGGAGAGGAGCGAGCGGGGAAGACGGGGGTCTAGGCGGCGAGACGAGAGGAGAGGGAGGTCCGGCGCCGGAGCTTGAGGCCGAAGGGGGGGTGAGCGACGGAATGGCGACGGAGGGCCGTGGAGCGAGCGGGGAACGAGCCAGACGAGAAACGCATAGCCGTGGCGGTGAGCACCGAGAGGCGGCGGATGAGCGGATGAGGGCTGGGACGAGGCGAGTCCGTGGGGTGAGCCATGCCATGAGGAGGTCATGGGCGGCGGCAGGCGCTGGCGTGACAGGCGCCGGGTGGAGCTCCAGGGAGGAGGCGGAGAGCGGCGGTGGGGGCTCCTGTGGCGGCGGCGGTTGCCAAAGAGGAGGAAGGACGCGTGGGCGAGGGGGTCGTGGCCAGGAAGGAGTCGCGGGGGAGGGGGAGAGGTGGACGCGAGCGAGGCTCGGTCTTTGGGGAGGTGGGGCCAGCAGGGTGGGATCGGTGGGGCCGGGATGGAAGGGAGAGGAGGTTGGGGAGTGGGTCAGCTGTGTGTGTGGTGTTGGGGCAGGTGTGTGAGGGTGTGGAGAGGAGGTGGGGCCAGGAGGCTGATGTGGCGGCATGGGAGTGGAGGGAGTGGTGAGGTGGCGGGTGGTGATTGGTCGGGGTGATGTGGCTGGGGATGGGTAGATTAGGATTAGGTAGGAAAAGAGTTGGGGTAGCTGGGATTTTATCTGGAGGTGGCCAGCTGGGCTTTCAGGCCTGGCGGGCTGCCTCCTAAAAACAATTTAAAATTTTATTTATTTAAAACGGGGCTTTTGCAAACCGTGTGTAGACAAAACAAAATATTCCGGAGACCCAGGTTTTGTGTTTGAATAAAGACGGGGCGTTTAGAAAACAAAAACAGATTTTTCGAAAATAGTTTTTAAACAAACCATGCAAGATGATGACGATGCTCAAATGCAAGGTGGCATGATGACATGAGCATGAGGTCATGATGATGCAATGCACAAAAAAAACAACGCGATTTTCTAGTAGTGGTTTTGGCGGGGCGCCACAATCGGTCCTTTCAAAATTCGTGGAAGAAGAGGAGAAGTCGCTTATGCTCTTGAGCTCCCTGAAAAACTCAAGATCCATGATGTTTTCCATATCTCTCAGCTCAAGAAATGCTTCAAGGATCCCGGCAGGACCGTGGACCATGAGCTTATCAATCTCCAAGAAGACCTGTCTTATCAAGAACACCCCACAAAAATCCTAGAAGTCGCAGAAAGAAAGACTCGCAACAAGTCTATCAAGTTCCGTAAGGTGCAGTGGTCGCACCATTCCGTTGATGAAGCCACTTGGGAACGCGAGGATGAGCTCCGTGCCAAGTATCCTACCCTCTTCGTGTCTTCTTCTTCTTCCTAGAATCTCGGGGCGAGATTCCTGTTTAGTGGGGGAGAGTTGTAGCATCCCATCTGTCTAACATCTGTAATGCTACATGGTCTAATAATAAAAAATGCTACTTCCTACATATAATTGTTGCATCATAATTATATCATGCTCATGTCATCATGCCACATTGCATTTGAGCATCATATAGAACCCTTTTTCATTTGGTTCTTATCTCATATGCACTATTAATTATAGTTGCCTCTTGATACATTGTATTTGGTTCTTGATAAATGCTTGATGTCCAAGTTGAGTTGGGGGCATATCTTTTATTATCTCCACCATCTTTCTTTGTCACCACCCCATAATTCCACCATCCAACTATATGTGAGCTTTGCATTTTATTTGGTCTAACCTGTTGCTCATGTGGGTTGGGATGGATCCACTTACAATTCCACATGCTCCCATATATGCATCATGTTGTTTTCACATTATTGATATGTGGAGAGCCACATGGACACCTTTGCATGCTATGTGAGTGGGGAACCCCTTGTCAAGCTTCCATATGGATTGTTTTTTTTGAATGTATGCTCATGTTGGAATATTTATGAGGCTATTATGCATCTAGTGGGACATACACACTAGCATGTCCAAATTATATTCAAATATGAGCATATTCCATCTACTCCACATGGAACATCCACCCTATTCTTTTGGCTTGGCCTTGATTCCATATTTTGGGAATGCATGTGAATAAATGCCCTGGCACTTCACCATTATTTTCACAAGAATAAACATGGCATTTATTGATTATGCATGGGCCATGCAAGACCACCACCATTTTTTTCTTTGGGTTTTTCTTTGATTTTTTTTGAGTGGAGCATGGTTCCTTTGGAATCAATTCAAGCTTGCTCAACTCTGCATCCAATCCTCTTAGGGCACATCTACTCCTTGCTTTGTTAAGCTATATGGCATGCATATATCAAGTGGAGCATTCCTTTTCTTTAGCTCTATCCCCTTTGCTCTTACACAAACCCTCTCTATCTCACTCTCTCTTTGTTCATCTTATGTCTCTTATAGCTACCCTCTTACTCTCTTCTAACCATAACCATGTGCACATCATAACCCTATCCCCAAACCTCACTTCCATCACCCTCATCACCCCATGCAAGGGCACCCTTTTCCACCTCTTGATCTTGGATAGATGGATTTGTGTTTGTTGAGGCATACCCATTTGAATCATTCAAATTCATATTTCTATCTATTCTACCCTACCTAGCTCAAACCCTAAACCCTAACCATCCTCCTTCCTAGCTTCGGCTAAGACCCAACCCCTCCCCTTTCTAACCTAATCGCCACCCCCACCAGGCTGAGCCTCCCTAGACCACCACCCTGGCTCGACCCAAAACCCCCCTAACCTAGCTACCCTGGCCGAGCCACCCCTCCCGTGCTCGACCATACCTAGCCGAGCCTATCTACCCCTCGCTGTTCCTCTCTCTCCCGGTGCCAAGCAAACCCCACGAGCCACACTGCAGTGCCACACAGGCCAGCCCAGCCTTCGCCACTGCTCGAGCCCAGTCCCAGCCGAGCCGTGCCCAGCACGTGAGAAGAGGGAGAGGAGAGAAAGGTGTCCACCACCACCTTTTCCACCCCAGCTAACCCTCTATGCACACACACCCCTGACCTTATCTACCCCCCCCAACCTGCCCTGGCCGAGGCCTCCAGATCACGCTTGGGGTTGCCCATCTTCCCCCGGATCTCACCAACCCTGCTCGCCATCCACTGCCACCTTCGGCCATCAGCTCCTCCTCGGCGTAGGAGGAGGAGACGTGGAGCTTTGGTTGTCGAGGAAGGCCGAGGAGATCTCCAGGACCACGTCTGTGCTGAGCATCGAGGAGGAGGCAGGCCCAATCCCGCTACAGATCCTCGAGCCGACGAAGAAACCCTAGCAGCCGTTCATCAGCTCCCCCGGCGATCCCCTGCTTCCCGGCCCGTTCCACCGCCACCGGCAAACTCCCGGCGAGTCCCTGGTTCCCCCGGACAAGCTCTCTTGGTCGTTTGCTTCCTAAACGTGTAGCTCCATCTGCCGAGCACTCTCTATGCGTGCCGATGCTCCGCCGTTGCGCCGCAAAGGGGTTATCTGGCCGCGTATCGGATAACCAGCATCAAGCCCAGCTAGCCGCAGCGGTAGCCGCCGCCGCACGCACGCGCCAGATCGCGAGTTCGATCTCCCCCGTCGCGCCCTGTTCCGCGTCAGTTTCGTCAAGTTAAGGCAGGAAGAAAAACAGTGCGGGGTGTTCTTTTGCGGATACCCCCCTGCGCCTTTGCTTTTCCAACCCGTCGTCCTTCCCAGGCCCACATGTCATCCGTATTTGCAATTTTACAAAAAGGCACCCGCAAAATCTTGAACTGAACCCGCAGTCCCTGTCCGTGCCGTGTGGCACCCGCCCGTTCACCCGCTGGCACGTGGGTTCGCTCATGTGCTGGGTCCACCAGTCATTGGCTATGGCTCACATCGGTGGCGGTGAGAGAAGACCCGAGCAGCCCGCTGCAACCCACCTGTGCTGCGTCAGCGGCTGGCCCACCTGTCAGCGTCAGCGGCTAGTTTCCCTCTGAGTACGAAAAGTATCCGCCTTTATCTGTGTAAATAAAAACATTTTCAGAAATGTTAAATATGATTTTAAATCCAGTTTTAATAACTTTTAATTGGTAATTCCAAATAATACAAATAATATATGTTTTTGAATCAAAAAATGTGAGGAATTCAAATATGCCATTCAAAATAATGTTTGACCACTTTAAATTTTCGAGATGATTAAATTTGCCATAAAATGCTTTTCCTTAATTAATTAATAACTTTAATTCTGTAACTCCAAATTTGACAAATAATATGTCTAAAATGATCAGCTCGACGAGCCCGTTCTGTTTATGCATTACATGATATAAATTGAGGCATGCATCATATAAATATTAAGTATACAGCAAGTATATGGGGCAAAACATGACTAGAAACTTAATAAAATGCTTTTATCTTGTACCCCCACACCTCACCCATGCCATGCTATGTTATACCATGCAAATTGTGCATCATTCATCATGGCATGCTTGTTGGTTTATCGCATTTTATTCATATGCTTGCGCACTTTATTTATATTGTCCCTTGTGTGTTTGGTTCTTCTCAAATAGACGCCGAGCAAGGGAATTATCAGGAATCATAGGAGTTCTACCCAGATCCATCTCTCGCTTCAACTGAGCTACCAGACAAGCACTACCACATGCTTGCATACATATAGTACCTATTGCTTCTATCTTATTCTTGCATCATGGAGTCGCGATTGCATTAAATTGAATCCTAAGTACTGCATAGCCTTTACTTTTAAACCCCACCGAGCCTGTTCCTCAATCCCATGAGCCATTACTACAGGTGTTGTTTGAGCCATGCGAGTCGTAGAACAACATGTGTAGGGTATGTGAGTGTCTGATGGATAACGAGGTACCTGAACAACTTAACCTGAGTAGTAATGGGATAATTAATGAAAGAGGCATCGGTGGGCAATATTCTGTTATTTGGTTCTTTTATGCCCACTTGGGTCCCGTAGGACCCCGAGTACTTGATTCCTGTTCCTTGACTATTCGCACTATCCACATCCGGGAGGACTTGTGGACCCCCCCTGAGCCAGAGCTTGATTCATTTCTATTTCTTGGGGCCACAAACTAGTTTGGGGTTTTATTTACTATCCTGTACTTATGCCATGCTACTGTATTATTTAAATTGTGTGTGGAGCACCTGTATTGTTTAGGTCCGTGACACGTTTTCGCTGTATCGGCAAGCCCAGTCACACTTTTGGGTTCCCAGTCGTTTACAGCCGTCCACACAAACCTTGAGTCCGTCTCGGAGTCAGCTAACTTCGTTGCGGGTAGCTTAATGGGGTGGCTCCCCGAAATATTACTGAATCCTGTGATCGCTTTGTCGTGAATGCCTCGTTGGGTTTTGAGTTGGTTTTTCTGAGGTTGATCGAGTGTGTGTTGCTATTTGTGCACCCCTGCAGGGTAAATCTTTCTGAAAGCCGTGTCTGCGGTTATGGACGACTTGGAGCACAGTTTCTCGATCATAGACAATCATAACTAAACTACCGCTTTTAATTTGACTAAATATTTGACTAGTAATTAGTGCAATACTCATGGATTGGTTAATAAAACTGCCAACGGATGGGTTGTTCGTCCGCCTTCTCGTCGGTAAGCGAGAGGGAGAATGGATCTATTACTTTATCCTGTTATAACTGTTGTTCCTAATTAATGGGCATCCGTCTATCATTGGTTAGGCGGATGGTTAGCGAGTTTCTATAGAACTGTTAGGTATTATCTTTTGCTGCAATTGCGTCACCCCAGGTATATGTCCCCTTTAGAGGCATAAATACTTGCTGAGTACCCCTAGGGTCTCACACGATAAATTGTTTGATTCAGATGAACAGGTGTATTCGCAAGATGGATACTGGGTGGAGGAGTCAGATGATGTCGGCAACGATCACTCGATGTAGAGATTCCGGGGATGGAGATCCGTGAGATCTATGGGTGGGATGTGCTTATTTATGTGGCATCTTATGCCGATTTGCTTCTTATCCGTACTCGGATCTTGTTTTCCGCTTCCGCTTGATACTCTATTGATTGATGTATGAGGAGCTATCCTAAAATATTATCTCTATCTAGGATATTTCGATCTTGCCGTATGACGTTGCAATATATTTCTATTTCTTTTAGATGGTATGGCTCTGAGAATAGTTGTATGGTAGCTTGCATACATACTCACTTGTGTATGTATTTGATCTCTTCGCCTGCCAACTATGCCGCTCGTTCTTGTCCCAATGTTCTTGGAAGTGGATAGGGTGGTCGGCCGGTACCGTGCCCTGCTCCGTTTTGACAGACCTACACATGGGTGGCCCTGGGCCCCCGCTGTAGAATCCTCTCTCCACTTTTGGCTCATCCAGGCATGCAACTTAGAGCGTAGTGTCCAAGGTAGTTACAAGAAGATTGGCCAGATGCGGAGGTCTAAGAGAAGAAACATTCGTCAGTACATATATACGAATCAATTTGTGCATCTATACTAGTGATCGATCGGTAGAGGCTTTAAATACCTCGACGGACTTTGTTATTAAGGTGTCTTCACCATGGTCTCCACCATGGTCAGCACCATCGTCTCCACTATCGTCTGCACCCTTGTCTCCTCCAGACAAATTAAGATACTGGGAGCCATCATGGTAACCCCTAGTACCCTCATCTATCATGTTGAACATCTCATCTGCATTATGTCTACCGTCCATAGCTTAACTAATACAGAAAAAGTATATTACAATTGCGACGACTCGGATACAGAAAGAATATTACGTACTAATAATGAAACAATTTTGCATTAAGATAAAGTACAATAATATAAGGTAAAGTACAATAATACATCTCGCTCATAATATAAAACTAACGAACTCGGCTGCCATGGCAGCTCGGCACCCAAAGAAGAGGAACCATCACCGGAGAATAGCTCGGGTGCTCATATCCGTTGCTCTGCCAGATAATGGAAAACCTGGTCTCCAAAAGATACATATATCGGTGGACGTGCTCGTCCTCCTCCCTGATACGACGATGTACCACCACCTCGGGGGCCGGCTCCCTCTGCACCGCTCCTGTACCTTGTGGACGCCACCAAAGAAGCTCCGGGTCGACGATGATACCCGGATTCCTCACCAAGGTATGAGTCCCGACAGGTAGCACCTCCCAGTGCCAGCTTGGTGGATGCCAGGCTCGGACATCCCCAGAATTGACGGAGTCCAGTACGCTCGGAAGATAAGGACGCGACATAACTTAATCATAACATAAACAATCATAAAACATAAACAGTAAATTTCAGTTACCTAAACCTAACCTAAACTAAACCCTAACTAAACCCTAAACCCTAACTAAACCTAATTAGATCGAGAAACCTCTCACCTAAACTAAATCGCTAATTAACCTCCACGGGCACTGGCGCGGCGGCGCGGCTACTCCATGGGTACGGCGACGCGGCTCCTGCTAATACTAATACTAATTCTAACTTAACTAATACTAACAATTAACCCTAATACTAACTAATACTAACCTAACCTAAACTATATACTAATACTAACAATTAACCCTCATTCTAACTTAACTAATACTAACAATTAACCCTAATTCTAACTTAACTAATACTAAAAATTAACCTATATACTAATTAACTAGAAATTCACTTGCAGGGGCGGCGGAGGACATGGGCAGCGGTGGCGGGAAGATGGGCGGCGGGCGAGCTCCTCCACCGGCGGCGACGACGGGCGCGGCGGGAGGCAAAGACGGCGGCGATGAGCTCCTCCACGGGCACGGTGGGCGGCAACGACGGCGGCGGCAACAGTGTGGGCTCCGACGGCGTCCGTCTGTGGAAGAAGGATCGGGGCTCTCCGGGTCGTGGCTCAACCCGAGGTGGGGTGGGGGTATTTATACCCCCAACCTAGCCCCGGTTTGTATTACAAACCAGGGTTAAAGGGGCATGCGCGTGGGGGAAGATCGGCGGCCGAAAACACCTTTAGCCCCGGTTTGTATTACAGACCGGGGCTAAAGGTGATTTTTGGCGCCAAAAATAAAAATGGTTTATAGTTTTCAGAAAATTATGTATTATATATCAAAATTTTCAGAAAAAGAAGATCTATAATTTTAATCTATTATCATACTTTATTATACAATTTAAATGAAATTATCTATTGTTTAACAAGTATTATATTTAGTACAAATGTTGGAAATATATAGTTTATTATTTAAAAACAGAGAAATATATATAATATACCAAAATATTCACAAAAAATAATATACTCATTAGAAATATAATATTTAATACTAAAACTAGTAACTAGGACTAAAACATATTTCGGGGGCCTTTAGTCCCGGTTGGAGCCACTAACCGGGACTAGATATTTTCTTGCCATTTCGCCCGCTTCCGCCATGTTTTCCCGCCATTTCCCTCTATATATATCTAGGCCGACCGCTATGTCCATCCTCACATCCACACCTTCTCTCTCACAACAATGGACACTGCTTAATGGGCCTTTCTGACGCTCGAGGAGACCGAGGCACTGTGCTCCTCCAGCTACCCATGCCCACCGGGGTACCGGCTGCCCGCCGGCTGGAGGGGTTCCTGTTCCTCTTGTGCCTCAAGGTTCGGCCCGCCAGGCGTCCATCACCAACCACTTCTACCTCGAGCTCACGCCGGAGCAGCGGATGCATCCCTATTGGGATCCCGACAACCTCGACACCTGGAATGCCTTCTTTGCAAAACCGGCAGGAAAGGGAGCTCACCAGGTATGAGGGTGACGGCCCGCCCCCAGTGAACCACAACGGGGCCGGTCGCCGCCTGTGGTGGGCGAACCGGACTATCGCCTACATGATGCGCTACATAGCCATGGGAGACCATCCTCGCCTAAGGTACCCGCACTTTCACCAGCCGCATAGCCACAAGAATGGTGGTGGTGGTGAAGGCCTAGGGCATACTGGGGTCGTCATCCGGGAGCCCCCGCCCTGCGCGTCGTGAATCCGAGGCCGGATTGGCAGGTTCCCTCTCCCCCGTTCCCCCGTGCACAAGCTGGGGAAGGGCTGAGGATCCAGCCGCGTGCTACGAGCGACGACGATGACGATGACGATTCCGCATACAACCCTGAAGCTGTGTACTACAGGGCTAGATATGATTATGACTAATTTTTACGTTTTAATATTAATAAATGTCTGGCCACAGCAAGTTGCAATACTACCTATTGAGATCGAGACAGTTCATATCCATATATATATAAGCAGATCATTAAAGGTTTAATAATATTGTACATCACCAACATCTACACATCTCTATTGTTAGGGTTTTCTTCTAATCCGTAACCATGGAGCATCTTCCTTATTTAACGGGATGCTTGGGTCATCCTCATAGCGAAGGGCGGAATTTCATGAAACTTATCATAATCTTCTGACATGTCTGTCTTATCCTCCACCCCCACGATGTTTCTTTTTCCTGAAAGAACTATGTGGCGCTTTGGCTCATCGTATGCTATATTCTTTTTCTTATCTTTCCTTTTTCTCGGTCTGGTAGACATGTCCTTCACATAAAAAACCTGAGCCACATCATTGGCTAGGACAAATGGTTCATTTCTATACGCATGGTTGTTAAGATCTGCTATTGTCATTCCGTATTTCTTGTCTACCTCAACCCCGCCTCCTGTCAGCTTGACCCATTTGCACCGAAACAAAGGGACCTTAAAATAAGGTCCATAGTCAAGTTCCCATATCTCCTCTATGTAACCATAATATGTATCCTTTGCCCATTCTTGTCTGTTGCATCAAATCGGACACCACTAGTTTGGTTGGTGCTCGTTTTATCTTGGGTGATCGTGTAAAATGTATTCCCATTTATCTCGTACCCTTGGAAAGTCAATATAGTAGAAGATGGTGACCTGGCCAACAAGTACAACTGCTCTCCAACATTTATGTCATTCATGAGATGTGTCTGCAACCAACCGCCGAAAGTCCTCATGTGTTCATCTCTAATCCAGGAGCCAGGCTTTCTCGGGTTGTTGGACTGTACAATATTCTTTTGTTCCTCAATATACGGAGCCACCAAGGTGGAACTTTGCAGCACTGTGTAGTGTGCTTTAGTGAGTGAATGTCCGTCCATACATATCGTTGCTTTCTTTCCTAGCGTGCCTTTTCCACTAAGTCTACCCTCATGCCATGATTTAGGAACACCGATGGGCTTAAGGTCAGGAATAAAGTCAACACAAAACTCAATCACCTCCTCTGTTCCATATCCCTTTGAGATGCTTCCTTCTGGCCTAGCACGGTTATGAACATATTTCTTTAAGACTCACATGAACCTCTCAAAGGGGAACATATTGTGTAGAAATACAGGACTGAGAATGTTAATCTCTTCAACTAGGTGAACTAGGAGGTGCGTCATAATATTGAAGAAGGATGGTGGGAACACCAACTCGAAGCTGACAAGACATTGGACCACATCTTTCTGTAACCTTGTTAGACTATCTAGACTGATTACCTTCTGAGAAATTGCAGAAACGCACATAGCTTCACAATGGGTACTCGAACATTTTCCGGCAGGGGTCCCCTCAATGCAATCGGAAGCAGCTGGGTCATAAGCACGTGGCAGTCATGAGACTTTAGGTTTTGAATTTTTTTTCTCTGCCATATTTATTATTCCCTTTATGTTCGACGAGAAACCAGACGGGACCTTGATACTGTAAAGGACTTCAAAAAATATTTCCTTCTCTTCTTTGGTAAGAGCGTAGCTGGCAGTACCTTCAAACATCTCTGGATGCATGCCATCTCGGTCTTTCATACGTTGTTGGTCCTGCCGTGCTTCAGGTGTATCTTTGCTCTTCCCATACACGCCCAAGAAGCCTAGCAACGTCACGCAAAGATTCTTCGTCAGGTGCATCACGTCAATTGCAGAGCGGACCTCTAGGACTTTCCAATAGGGTAGCTCCCAAAATATAGATTTCTTTTTCCACATAGATGCGTGTCCGACATCGTCCTTCGAAATAGATTGTCTACCAGGACCCTTTCCAAAGATTACTTTTAAATCCTTCACCATATCAAATACATCATCACCAGTACGGCGGATAGGATTACACCAGCTGTCTACCTCACCAGTGAAATGCTTACCTTTATTTCTTAGGGTGTGCCTGGGCAGAAGAAAACGACGATTCCCTGGGTACACATTCTTCTTACATTTATCCAAATATATACTTTCAGTCTCATTTAAATAGTGTGTGCATGCATTGTATCCCTTGTTTGTCTGTCCTGAAATGTTACTAAGAGCAGGCCAATCATTGATTGTTATGAACAACAACGCTCGTAGGTCAAATTCCTCCTGCTTGTTCTCATCCCACACACGTACACCTTGTCTGTGCCACAACTGTAAGAGTTCTTCAACTAATGGCCTTAGGTACACATCAATGTCGTTGCCGGGTTGCTTCGGGCCTTGGATGAGCACTGGCATCATATTGAACTTCTGCTTCATGCACAACCAAGGAGGAAGTTATAGATACACAGAGTCATAGGCCAGGTGCTATGAATGCAACTCTGCTCTCCAAAAGGATTCATCCCATTTGTACTTAGACCAAACCATAAGTTCCTCGCGTCACCTGCAAAGTCCGGGAACTCTCTCTCGATTTTTCTCCACTGCAACCTATCAGCGGGGTGTCTCAACATCTCATCTTTCTTACGGTCTTCCATGTGCCATTGCAACAACTTGGCATGCTCTTTGTTCCTGAACAAACGTTTCAACCGTGGTATTATAGGAGCATACCACATTACCTTGGCAGGAACCCTCTTCATGCGGCGCTCGCCCTCAACATCACCAGGGTCATCTCGTCTTATCTTATACCGCAATGCAGTGCATACTGGGCATGCATCAAATTCTCGTACTCCTCGCCATGGTAGAGGATGCAGTCATTAATGCATGCATGTATCTTCTGCACATCTAATCCTAGAGGGAAGACAACCTTCTTTGCTTCGTAGGTACTGGCGAGCAGTTCGTTATCCTTTGGAAGCAACTTCTTCATTATTTTCAGCAACTTTTCAAATTCTTTGTCATTCACACCGTTCTCTTCCTTCCATTGCAGCAATTCCAGTATGCTACCTAGTTTTTTGTGCCCATCTTCACAATTTGGGTACAACCATTTGTTGTGATCCTCTAACATCTGCTTGAACTTCAACCTCTCCCTTTCAGTTACGCATTCTTCCTGGGCATCAGCAATGGCCCGACTAAGATCATCATCGAGCAGATCTGATGCCCGTCCTTCATCTTCTTCTTCATCAATGTCTTCCATTGTAGTACTATCGTATTCAGGGGACATAGTAGGATAGTCGTTATCATTCTCTTATTCTTCATTGTCTTCCATCATAACCCCTCTTTCTCCGTGCTTAGTCCAACAATTATAGCCGGTCATGAAACCGGAATGAAACAGGTGGATGTGAAGGACTCTTAAGGAAGAGTATTCCTTATGATTCCGACAGACACCACATGGACAAGACATAAAACCATTCCGCTTGTTTGCCTTGGGCACATGGATAAAAGAATGCACGCCTTTAATGAACTCGCTAGAGAGTCGGTCAGCATACATCCATTGTCGGCTCATCTGCATTATATAATTAATTAAGTACATCAAACATAATCATGATGATAAAATTAGTACTGGTTTAAAAAATAAAATTAAAGCCAACAATCGGGACTAAAGATATGATGAACCTTTAGTCCCGGTTGGAGGCACCAACCAGGACTAAATGTGGATGTGGCGACAACATGTCGACACTATGTTCTTAATGGGCAACACTAAGCCAGTAAATGACGACACTATTTTGGGTGGATGGCAGCACTAGGGGTGAGTGTGTCAACATTATGTCTTCAGTGCCCGACACTATGTTGCGCTTCTTAATCTATAAATAGGTATGCATTCTTGTGAAGAACTGCAAGATGGTGTGCGAGACCAGGGACACAACTACGGCGGAGCTTCTCGAAGATGTCTTAGGACCTCGTCCTCAAACAACTTCGAGGAGCTCGTCGTAGAGGCACTCTCTAATATGTGAAATTAGTTAGCTACACCAGCATACTGACCTAGCTAGAGAAGATATAAACTGAAATATGGTGTGCGAGAGCAGGGACACCACTACGGCAGAGCTTCTCGAAGATCTCTTAGGATCCCGTCCTCAGACACCTTTGAGGAACTCACCATAGAGGCACTCCCTAATATGTGACATTTGTTAGCTACCCGGCGTATTAATCTATGGCTAGAGAAGTTATAAACTCCAAGATGGTGCAAGAGGGACACCACTACGGAGGAGCTTATCGAAGATGTCTTAGGATCCTGTCCTCAGACATCTTCGAGGAGCTTGCCATAGAGGAGCATCTCGAAGATATATTGTGATGTCTTCTTATCAAGCTTTTGTGAATTAACCCTATTTTTGTTACAATTTTTTCAGTTTGCAAAAGACAGGTACAAGACGAAGAAGGGCATTTTGCCCAACTAGCTAGGATGATGAACGCATGCATGTATATTTGTGTGCTTCTGTTAATCAAATGAATTCGAGACTATGTGTCAAAACAAGATATAGATAGAATCCACATATTGAAAATGATTTTCACCTTGGAGTTCATTGCATTAATACAAGATAGATTGAATCCAAACATCAATCTCATGTTACTATTGCAAAATTACTACCAAACTAAATCCACAAATCCATCTACTTGTAGAGCATGAAATGAGATAATATAACAATGAGAGTTAAAAGGATGAATTTGCTCACCTTTTAGAACCTTTGGATAGATGGGGCTTCGCAAAATTGTGACAAATCTTGAGAAAAAATTGGGCATAAACTCGAGCTTGGAGGAAGAAAGAAAGAGGATCCACCAGATTGAAATGGTGGTTCGAGCAGGAGAGGAAGAAGATATAGCCGGGCTATTAGCCCTGGTTTGTGTAACAAACCGGGACTAAAGGTCAATCTTTAGCCCCAGTTTGTTTAACAAACCGGGACTAAAGGGTCTGGCACTGGCCCCAGCCTGCCTGGAATCCTTTAGTCCGATTTGTTAAACAAACCGGGGCTAAAGGTCCCGTTCGAACCGGGGCTAATGTGCACCGCCCCCTGCGGCTGGTTCTAGCCATTGGGACCGGGGTATTAGTCCCGGTTTGTAACAAAACCGGGTCTAATACCCCTGGGCCAAATGTCCGTTTTCTACTAGTGATAAAAACTGATTTAATAAAAAGTCGACAAATGTACTATGTCCTTTAAAGCATTATACAAAAAAGTAAAAAGGACAAAATTTTGTCATTGGTAGTATGTTTTGTCCAATTCAACTTGCACAAGAAATAGTATGTGCAACTTTAGCTAAAAAGATTTAGAAGAAAAATATCTCAGTTAACGACAACTCTGTTGCAACCCACTTGCAACTCTCATTTCGAGGACTCGGTTCAATGGTTGGGAACAATTTGTCTTTCAGTCACAACTCACTTGCAAAAAATAGTCTAGACTCATAGACAACACAAAATCACAACTCAAATTACAGGGTAATTTCTCTCGGTTGCAACTCACTTTCAACTGGAAAAACTCAGCTGCAACCTACTTACAACTCCCACGTTAGCAACAATTATCACGAAAATTTATTGTCGAAAATATTTTCTCTCGGTTGCAACATACTTGCAACACTCGCGTTAGCAAGAATCATGACCAAAATTTAACGCTAGATAACTCTAGATAACTCAGTTGCAACTAACTTGTGATTAGAAACATCTTAGTTGTAAGCTACTTGCAACACCCACGTTAGCTAGAATTATGATGTTAATTTAAGACAAAAATAGTTTCACTCGGCTGCAATCTACATACAATTGGAAAAAAAGCAATTGCAACCCACAAAAAACTCACAATCATGACGCAACTTCAACGAACCAGGGACATTTTGATGAGGACATCCCTACAATTACACCTACCCTAATGACTATTGAACATGCTCCAACTGTTGCAAGAATGGATCAGTCCAATGAGATTAGAATTGGACCCATTACAAGAGCTCATGCGAATCTACTTGAACAACAGGTGAATTTACTCCCAAACAAATCTGGTACTTAAATTTATGAGAACTTTATACTGCCTAAGTCTATGCATTTATGTATGATCAGGTTCGTTGGAGAAACAAGCGTGGCGTGAGAAGGAGAAGTGCTACAAGAGAAGCCTAGCATGATGATCGCCCAAGGATACGCGAGGGAGTAGCGGGAGGAAGGCGCAAAAGGAGATCATCAAGAACAACAAGGAGGAGTCTAAGACACCCGGATAATCTGGCCCCCACACTCCGGATAATATGGCCCACCTCAAGAAAATCGGCTAAGGACTTTCAGCGCGTAGTTCTGTCTCGGTACGGATATTTGACCGAACAATCCGTCGGAAAATCCGGACCTCGGATAATCCGGCCCATGTAGACCGGATAATCTGGCCCTACAAGTTTTTGTCCGATTCAGATGTACCAGTTTGTATCGGTCACGTTTTCGTTTCGCGTCGTTTCGATGTTCTAGCCGCCATATAAGCCCTGGAATGCCCACTAGATTAGGTTAGACCACGTTTAAACTATTTTGGAGTTGTTTCTTTCAAAGAACCTTTGGATTTACCATGTGATCAAATTATACTACTTCAATTGAGTGTGATCTGTTGTTCCATTGGGAATTAGTACATTGCAAAGTACCATCGACAGCTACGTGCGCAAGAGTGTGGTGTTGTGAATATCCTACAAGGTTCGAGAGTTGTTGCATCGGCATCAGGCTTCGAGCGGGAGAGTCCATAGCTACAGGCTAGTTATCTATCCACCATCATCATCATCGCCATATGCTTACTGAGAAGATCGGGCCACCCCATATCATCTTGGTATCTGATGGCACGCAGTTGACTTGGGAATTTCTTCTTCAACGGCGCCAGCAAAATGCTTGTGGACTCAATATACGATGAGCTCGTTGGGAATCCCAAGAGGAAGGTATGATGAGCACAGCAGTAAGTTTCCCTCAGTTGTGAAACCAAGGTTTATCGAACTAGTAGGAGCAAGGAAACACCCCAAAGGTGTTGCTAGCTGAGCTTTGGCAGGGAGCACTACCGGTGCTAGTGTCGTGATGGGGTCACGGCAGATGCCATGTATAGGCTAAAGGTGGGACTAAATGCACTAGAAGAATCCAGGGAGGGATAGTGTGGTGATTCCACACTCAGAGGTTTGTATTCAACTTATTTCCAAGGTTACAAGTGCTCCTTGAGCTTTATTGGGGAGAGGAGGAAGAAGGAACTCTCTTACTCTCACCACAAGCAAGCTCTCAGAGACAGCCAACTTAAACCCTAGAACTTAATCAAGTAAATGCCAACTAACCCAACCCCTTGTACAGATGCCCTAGCACTCCTTATATAGGGGTGGCTAGGTCTCTGATTAGGGCAGACGTGGACGCATATTCCAGGGAATATGCCTCTTCCCAAAATAGTAAGCCGACCGGGTTACTTTAACCCCACGTCACCCCCGCATAGGCTACGTGAGCCTCTGCAGCGCCTGCGTCATCCGACACTGGCTTCGTCACCTTTGTCGGCCATGCCTCGGTGGTCCGGGCCTCTGTCCGCTTCGCTCACGCTCTGCGTACAGTGGCCACCTTTTGACCAGCGAGATACCTTGCTTCTATTGTAAGCCAGATATAACGGGCCCGCAGTTAATCCGCCACCCACATTCTGCATACAAGCCACACATATCATGCCGAAGTACGACATAAGTCGGACGAGACCGTGTTAGGTGAACGCCCCCAAGTTCGGGTTACTCCGTGATTCGGCCTGCCTTGAGGTGACTCGGCCAGCTCTTCCTTTGACCTTGCCGTACCTCGGCTAACTCGGCCTCTATACCCCGGCGTGACCCTACCCTGGGGTATCCCCCCAACATTAGTCCCCGAAGCTGGTGCGGTCTTAGCTGCCTTAGTCGCTAAGGCCACAGCAGGTTCAAATTTACCGAGCCTTTTGCCCCTTTTCCAAGTTATCTTATAGTCTGGATTTCGTAGGTTTTACTTTCCCTTGGCACTTTTCGAGTTTTCACTCGCTGGCCGGGTCACCTCATACTTATTCGGGTCATGTTTCCTTCTCTCGTTCACTTGCCCACATCGCACGTGGAGGGTAATCATTGCCTTGCCTCATTTTAAGGGCCTGCGGCAGTAACGGGCACAGTTATTGTCAGGTGCTACTGCTGCGCCTGTCCCGTCGTGTCTGTTTCCTCGTTAACTGCATCACCACGTCGCGTCGTGGGATCCTTTGCACCGTGTGGCCCTTCCTGTGGCTCGCCTCTAATTGGTTGATCCGGAAAATACACGGCCATGCCGCGTGGCTGACCGCGCAGCGCGATCCCACTACCCGTGCCTGGGAGCGGTTAAATAGAGGAGAGGTGCGCCCCTTGGAACTTTTCCTCTACCTTGCGCCCCTCTGCCTCCTTCTTTCTCTTTGTCTTCAGCAACAGCGCCGCCGCTTCCGCCGCTGTTTTTCCGCGCCACCGCCATTCCGTTTCCTTGCGCGCGTCCGTCGCCGCCTCTCCCGCTCATCTTCTCTGCCATGGGTCCGCGCCAATCTAGGCCGCTATCCCCCACCGTCGATAGAGCCAGTGAGGAGAGAGATTTGGATATGGCCAAAGAGGAGCTCACCGTGGTTGAGCAGGAGATGGAGGAGACTGCAGAGCATGCCGACCACGGCGCCTGGGCTGGGTCCTGGGTGTGCCAGGACAATCTAGACTGGCTATACCATTCGCGGCGCATCCCAGAGGGCGTCATCGCCCGCCTCGCCGCCGAGGAGCTCGCGCCCTCACCCAATTCGGGTGAGTACGTGGTGTTCCTCTCCCATTTCCAGCGGGGGTTCGGCCTCCCCGTTAGCGATTTTTTCCATGATTTTCTCAACGTCTATGAATTCCAACCTCACCACCTTCCAGCAAATGCTATCGCCTCTCTCTCTGCCTTTGTTTCCACCATCGAGGGCTATGCCGGGTTATGGCCCTCTTTGGAAATCTGGATTCGGTTTTTCGGGCTTCACCGGAATGTAATTCCGAACAAAAGTCTTGATCTAGAGGACAAGCAGTTGACCCAATTTGGCACTGCATCCATCTCACCCCGGAAGCAATCCATCTTCCCTCGGGTCACAGGGCTTGAATCTTGCAAGGGCTGGGCCTGAACCTTCTTCTATGTTCGCAACAGCACAGACCAAGACCTGATCTGGCTGCGCCCTTATACTCCGGGTCCGCCTAACCCGGATCTGTGGGAACGGATCTCCAAGACACCGACCGTCCTGGCGAACCAAGTTAACAAGAGGTACGCTGAGCTGAAGAAAGCCGGGTTGCGCAATGAGGACGCTATGATCACTTTCATTCGTAGCCGGATCTCCCCCCCTCCAGAAACGCTCGCACAAGCTCTGCCACATGATCTGGAGCCTTGACCCCAACCGAACCTCCACATTTGAGTTTAACAATACTGAGATCCACCGCCGGGTCAAGGCCCTCTTCACAACCAGCAAGGATTTTTCCCCTGACTAGGAGTGGGGGATCGAGCACTTTTGCCGGGATAGGCTCCCTCCTACGGTAATTCTCATGTTGCAACCTTTTCCGAGCTAAAACATGTGTCGGAATCCACTATTTGTTTGATCTTTTTGCCTTCTCTTTTTCAGATGTTCATCCGGCAAACCCTTGAGGATGGGCCCGAGCCTTATCTCAAGTGGGCGCCTGATCGAGAGAACCCGGACGAAGAGGAGCCGGATCCGGAGATGTTCCTGCCCCTCGTCGATGCCAGCAAACGACCCACTGGTAAATTCTCTTCCTTAAGAGATTGGCCTGACGATGAGGATCCCGACGTCGAGGTGATGGAAACTTTTGACGATGTCCCCCTCTCTTACGCATTTCCGACATCAGCTCACTCCGGTGGGAATGTCCACGAAGATCCTCCTCTTGCCACGGGCGGCCCAGTCCCGGCCGCATCAAAGAAAAGGGGAGCTGCTCCTGCCTCCTCCGGGCCTTCTATGCCAGCTAAAAGGCGAAAGAAGGTCACCGCCAAGCCTAAGGTCGTGGTCCGGAGAGCTCGGCAGCCTCGGGAGCCCTTGACCTCGGACGCGTAAGCCATCTCTCTCTTATCCATTAGTTCCCTTGGTGCTCTGCTATTTATTCGTTTTTCCATCGTTACAGTTTCTTAACATTCCTCATTTGACTTGGCAGGGCCACGCAGGAGGTATCTCAGAGTGGGTCGGGCATAGCTTCGCCCCTCTGACACAGCCCTTCTCCCCCTCGTGGTGACGAATCATGCCCGTTGAGCCCCATTCCGGAGAGCTCAGCGGCCGCTCTAGGTTCTAGCCCACCTTGTTCAGAGGAGGGCCACCTCGGTGCAGGGGGAGTGGCTCCATCGAAAAGGCGACTGCCTCCATCTCTACCTCGGCTCAACCGCAGCCAACTGCAACCGAGGCTCCTCTAGCACCCCCGACCAAGAAGAAAACACCAGCACCACTAGTAGCACCAGTACCAGCAACAACAGCAGCATCGTTCGAGTCTTCCAAGGCTCGGCGAGAAGATTCATCCAGCGCCAAACCCGGCGCCAAGGCTGCGCCAAAAGGCAAATTTGCAGCACAGACCTCCACTTCTCAACAGTAGCACAAGGGCAAGAAGGCCCCTGACTGCACCAGAACAATTCCTGCCGAAGCTGGACAGCGTACTCTTGTGTCCATGCTTCCGAACAAGCCCTCAGCACCCACGGAGACTCCGGCCAGATCAGGTGATATGCAACTTGCCTTGCATATTAGCCCTGCTGCTGCCCAAGCTGAGAGGCGAGAGGCCCACGCCAAGGGCTTGATTGCACCTCACCTGCCCAGTGGAGAACGCTACCCTCCGACCTTAGTCGAGTATATCAATAATTGGAACAAGGTGGAGCATGTTTTCACCGAAGATCTCCTGGAGAAGTTCGGGCCGGCTGAGGTTGCAGTGCAGATGAATACTGCTGCTAAGGCCATCAACGTTGCGGGTCGGATGCTTGAGGTGTGTTACTTCTCCTTTTCTCTTAAATGTATCAAACATTAATGATATAACCACTAGTCCCTGAGCCTCCGGGGGAGTGACTTTGTTACTCGGTCGGATGCTCCTTAGAGAACTAGCGTAGCTTCTTTATAACTTCTAATATGCACTCACCTGGCGCCGGGTTAAGTTCCACTTGGCCCATATCCTGTGCACTTCGAACATGACACACCTAGAGCCGGGTTAAGTTCCACTTGGCCCGGATTTTGTACACTTTGAACATGCACGCACCTAGAGTCGGGTTAAGTTCCACTTGGCCCGGATTTTGTACACTTCAAATATGCACACACCTATAGCCAGGTTAAGTTCCACTTGGCCCGGATTTTGTACACTTCGAATATGCACACACCTAGAGCCGGGTTAAGTTCCACTTGGCCCGGATTTTGTACACTTCGAATATGCACACACCTAGAGCTGGGTTAAGTTCCACTTGGCCCGGATTGTGTACACTTCGAATATGCACACACCTAGAGCCGGGTTAAGTTCCACTTGGCTCGGATTTTGTACACTTTGAATATGCACACACCTAACTTATCCGCTTGCTCCTTTCAGGTGACTACCAATCGTCGGAGTGCTGAGTTTCAGCGTCTCCTGGATGCGCATAAAACACTTCACTCCAAGCATAGCGCTCTTGTCGCTGACTATGAGAAGAGGGGTAAATTTCTTCCTTAGCACTTTTCTTATTCCTCTTGTTTCTGTTTGCCGACTTAATCTATTATTCGGCTTGTGCAGCCGGAGTGGAGGCCGAAAACACCATCATGCGGAAAAATTTGGAGCAGATCAAGGGTAACTCATTTTTCCATAGTGCTTTTTTATCCTCTTTCTTTCTCTTCTTGGCTCGGCAAATATTCACAGCTCGGCTTTGCCGGGCAACAAACTTATTTCAGCATCTCTCGATGATAGTGTGTCCATGCCTGACATGATGCTGCATTTTCTCGAACAAGCAGGGCAGCATCAGGCCAAACTTAAAAAGAAAAATGACGAGCTCGCCCTCCTCTGAACCAAAGATGAAGAAATTGCCAAGCTTAAAGCTGAGATGCAAAAACTCAAAGCCCTCCACAAATCTGAAATGGACAAAGCTAGCCAGGACTTCACTAAGGAGCGGGAACGTCTCAATCTCCAAGTTGCCAAGGGTAACGATCTGCTGAAGGAGGCCGAGGTCAGGCTTGAGTCGGCCGATGCCGAGTTCAAGATGCTTCGGGAGAGGCGTGTCAACTGCACGAAGGCGCTGACCCGGATCCTTAGTAAGATATCTCGTAAGTTTTTTTTTGTTTAGTTAACATAAGTCCTTCCGGGTCAACGTCCTTTATTCCTTTCGCTTGTTTCGCTTTTAGGCAAGTTTCCGGAGAGTGAGGCTCTTGCGAATGTTGCTGTCATCAAGTTTCGCCAGTACCCCCACTGGCCCTGATGCTGGAGAAATCGCGTATGACATGGAGGATTTGCTGGTCAGCTTGGGCTCTCGCATGGAGGTAGTAAGAAATTATGGCTCGGGCTTCTTCGACGCTGCAATCCGGATCTTTCAAGCTCTTTGGCCTGGCGAAAAAGTTCCTGAAGGATCTACTGCCTTGATCGACAAGTTGATGGAATCTGAGACCCGGCTTGACCTCTGGAGGGAATCCGCCGCCCGCGCCGGAGCAGAAACTGTTCTCCATTATGTGCTCACCTGGTACGAGAAAATCAACCTCGACCTCCTCGAGCGCATGCGTACCGGATCAAAGTGGTCCAATGATCCGGAGTGCATTGCTCAAAGGAAGGATTGCACCCACAACCTTATTCAGTATGCTCCTGTTCATCAATGGAATGAGGGTCCAACCTTCCTCGACGCTATCGACGACGAATATGTCAAAGATGGCTCGGATGAGGAAGAAGGGGATGATGGCTCGGATACAGAAGAGGATAGCGGCGCCGGGTCTCCTCCTCCTGCTGGCCCTTGAAAAACACTTTGAAACTGATGAGATCCCTAGTATGCCGGGTGCAGATGTATGAAACACATTTGTTATGTTTTGTTATCACATTATTTGTGCTACATTAACTTGGGCGTAGTCCTCGAGTTTCATTTTCTTGTTTCTCCAATTTCTTGGCTCGGCTCGTGTCTACCTTGTTTCAGTTTTATGACTTACGAGTCCGAACTTCAAAAATTGACTTAACAATACTTTGAAACTTTTAGGATTAGCTCGAAATATTTCAGCATAATGAAAACACATGATTAATTCGAAAAAGTTAAGTGTCAGCTCGATTAGGTTCTTCTCCTTAGCCGTTTTTCGTGTGCTACGCAATTCCAAACTTGTTCTCTTGCTTGCCATGAAGCCAATTCTTGTTGAGCAACAGCAAGTCGAAGAGTTGGGTTTTTGGTGCTCACACAGTACTAATCTGGCGTAAGTAGGAGCCACTTAAGCCAACCGACACATAAAATAAAATACAAGAAACAATTATTAAGGCAGTCCCTGAGTTACTGCTCGAGGTGCCAATATTTCATTGATAGACATATTGCCGGCATATATACTGACATATGAGAGACTTGGATACATACACTTCTTTTTCAAGTGTAGAATGGACGAAGTAGAGCTACATTCCATGGACGCTTAGTTTCCTCGCCAGACCTGTCCGCCTTGTTTTTCTGCTGTGCTTGTGCATCAATGAGATAATAAGAATCGTTGTGCAAAGCTTTGCTTACAATGAATGGTCCTTCCCATGGGAGGGATAGCTTATGCATACCAGCGGTACGTTGTACCAACCGGAGTACCAGATCTCCTTCCCGGAAGGTTTGGGGGTTTACTTTCCGACTATGGTAGCGTCGGAGTTTTTGCTGATATATGGCGGATCTGGACAATGCCAATTCTCTCGCTTCTTCCAGCAGATCAACATCATCTTGGCGGGCTTCTCGCACTTCGGCTTCTGTGTACTGGGTGACCCTAGGCAAATCATGCTCTATGTCGGCTGGTAATACAGCTTCTGCCCCATATACCAGAAAAAATGGCGTATAGCCTGTTGATCGATTTGGAGTTGTTCTTAAACTCCATAGTACCGCTGGTAGTTCTTCTATCCAGCACCCCGCTGATCTTTGCAGCGGCTCAATGAGCCGGGGTTTTATGCCGGTTAATACCAATCCATTGGATCTTTCCACTTGCCCGTTCGATGCGGGGTGCGCCACCGAGGCAACGTCCAGCCGGATCTTTTTATCTCGGCAGAATCGTGCAAATGCTCCTTCAGCAAGATTTGTGCCATTATCAGTTATGATACTGTGAGGGTAGCCATATCTCAGAATGATATCTTTAAGGAATGACACGGCTGTAGCTCCATCACATTTTCTTATTGGCTTTACCTCAATCCACTTGGTGAATTTATCTACCATAACCAAGATATGGGTCATGTTTCCCCTTGCTGGTTTAAACGGGTCAACCATATCCAAACACCATACAACAAAGGGCCAAGTGATTGGTATGGTTTTGAGTTGCAACATTGGCGTGTGTGACTTGGTTAAGTACCTCTGACAACCATTGCATTTTCTCACCAAGTCTTCTGCTTGTTGCAAAGCACTTGGCCAGTAGAACCCATGCCGGAAAGCCTTTGCCACTAACGCTCTGGATGAGGCGTGGTGCCCACATTCCCCTTGATGTATAACCCGGAGGATGTCAAGTCCCTCTTCCGGGTCAACACATCGCTGGAGGACGTTTGTGACACTTCGCTTGTATAGTTCGGCGTTGATAACTATGTACGCCTTAGCGCGTCTCTGGATCTGCCTGGAAAGCACTTCCTCAGTGGGCAAAGTTCCATCTTTCAGGAATTGGAATATTGGTTGTGCCCAAGCCGGTACAGCTTGTACTGGAAACATCTCTTCATCTATCTCCATATGATCCACCGACAGAACCTCGTCCAGACCGCGTGGCATAGTCCCCGGGTCCTGCCTAGCAGTCCCCGGGTTTCCTGGAGCGCTTCTCACGTCAATGTCCATGAGCATGGCTCCGGACTCCGGATCTGCCGGAACATAAATTGACTCGGATTCTGGAGATGGCCTGATGGATGGTTTTCTGAGGTGTTCCAGTGCCACACCCGGTGGAATTGCCTTTCGGGTTGATCCGAGCTTGGACAATACGTCGGCAGCTTCATTTTCCAGCCGGGGCACATGATGAAACTCACATCCCTCGAAGTATCCGGATATCTTCTGCACATGAAATCTATACGATGCCATGTTCACATCCAGGGCATCCCACTGGCCTGAGACTTGTTGGAATACTAGGTCCGAGTCACCGTAGCACTGGATTTGATGTATTCCAACTTCTTTTGCTACTTTGAGCCCATGCACAAGTGCCTCATACTCCGCAACATTATTTGATGCCGCAAAGTGGATCTACAGTACATACTTCAACTGGTCTTTCTTAGGCGATGTAAGCACCACTCCGGCGCCTAACCCGGTTTTTGTTTTGACCCGTCAAAGTGCAATTTCCAGTAGTTCAGATCAGGCAATGGTGGTTCGTACTATATCTCGGCCCAGTCTACGAAAAAGTCGGCCACAACCTGAGACTTAATCGCCTCACGCCTATCGTACTGCGGAGCATAAGGGGCTAGCTCAATTTCCCATTTTGCGATCCTACCGCTTGCATCCTTGTTGCTCATTATCTCGGATATGGGAGATTCACATATCACTTTGATGGGGTGTTCTTCAAAATAATGTTTCAGCTTCTTTGCTGCCATATACACTCCATATGCCACCTTCTGATAATGTGGATAATTCTGTTTTGACGCGGATAGTACCTCACTCAAGTAATAAACTGGCCTTTGCACCGACTTACCTTCCTCGTCTCGCTCAACCACTATCACTGCACTTACAACTCGATTGGTTGCGGCTATGTAGAGCAACATTGGCTCCTTGGATAGTGGTGAGGCTAAAACAGGCGCGGTGGCTACCATTTTATTTAGTTGGGTAAAGGCTTCATTGGCCTGCGGCGTCCAAACGAACTTATCCGACTTTTTCATTAGTTGACAGAGAGGCAGTGCCTTTTCTCCCAACCGACAAATAAACAGGCTCAAAGATGCCAGGCAACCAGTAAACTTCTGGACATCGTTGAGACACTTCGGCAGCTCCATTCGCTCTATGGCTCGGATTTTGGTCGGGTTAACCACAATACCTCGGCTGGAGACAAGGAATCCGAGTAATTTTCCCGCCGGGACACCGAAGGTACACTTCTCCGGGTTGAGCTTCATCGGTCTTTATCACTACATCATCAACATATACTTGCACATTTTGACCAATTTGATCGTGTAACCATTTTTGCATACATCTTTGATACGTTGCACCTGCATTACGTAATCCAAAGGGCATTGTGCGATAGCAATAAGCCCCATACGGGGTGATAAACATAGTCTTTATTTGATCATCCGGGTTCAGAGGTATCTGGTGGAAACCAGAATATGCATCTATGAATGACAACAACTCACACCCGGCAATTGAATCTATGATCTGGTCTATTCTTGGCAGTGGGAATGGGTCTTTCGGACACGCCTTGTTCAGGTTCGTGTAATCGATACACATGCGCCAAACCACTGCCACTAGAGGATCATCTTTCTTCTTCTCCACCAACACCAGATTAGATAACCAATCCGGATAGAGAACTTCCATGATGAACCCAGCTTCTAGAAGCCGAGCTATCTCATCTCCTATGGCCTTCCTCCTATCTTCGGCGAAGCGGCGGAGAGGTTTATTCACCGGTTTTGCACCGGGTCTCACATTCAAAGAGTGCTCAGCCAACTCCCTCGGAACACCTTGCAAGTCCTATGTGGACCAAGCAAAAATATCCCGATTCTCACGGAGGAAGTTGATGAGCTCGCTTTCCTATTTATCACTTAACCCGGCACCAATAGTTACAGTGCGCTCTGGGAATTGCTCATCCACTAGCACTTTCTTGGTATCCTTAGTCGCTTGGAATGATACGGTTCCATGCGGGTTATTCAGCGCCGGCATGTACTGCTGCGCAGATTGTGCTAGTGCGGCCACCTCTTGTATTTTTCTTTTCTCCTGCGCAATCACGAGTGATTCGGCTAGGTTAGACCCGGCTGAAGCGCACTCCAGGGAACGCTGGAAATCGCCAGCTATGGTAATCACACCATTTGGCCCAGGCAGCTTCATCTTCAAGTAACTGATGTGTGTACTTGCCATGAATTTGTTTAGAGCTGGCCTGCCAAGTAACGCGTGATAGGCGCTCTCCAAGTTGACAACCTCGAACTCCAAGTTTTCGGTCCAGCAGTTATCCCTTGTGCCGAACAACACGTCAACCCGGACCTTGCCGATGGGTTCACAGGAAATGCCAGGCACAATGCCATGGAACGTGGTCCTTGTAGTTTGTAGCATGTTATCCGAGATGCCTAACTTGCGCATCGTGTCCACATACATGATATTTATGTTGCTGCCATTGTCAACTAGCACCTTTGAGAACCTCACATTGATGTTTGGCCCCCTGAGTGTTGGATCCAACACCAGCGCATATGACCCGGGGCTTGGCATAAGCCGGGGGTGATCCCTGACGCTCCAGGTAATCTCCTGATATGACCAAGGCATATACCTCGTTACTGCGGGCATTACTGCATTCACCTCCATATGTCGGTGCTGCAAGCTCTTTCTGTCAGTTTCTTCTGTTGTGAACACACAGTAACTTTGATGGTGTTCCTTGTACTCATTTCTACCCTCATTTCCGGGGTACCTTTGATCTTGCTGGTGCTGGTTTTTCACCTGATGCACTTCATCTCTTCTCTCGTTGTTTTCGTACCTTGGTGGAGGAGGTGGCAACGTTAACTGTTGCGTGCCCGCCCCTTGGAGCAGTTGCTGCCGGGGTAACTCCTGCCGAGGTTGGTCGTTCCGAGGTGCCTGAGCATTCCCCGAGCCATCTTGCACTATTTTCCTCATCCACTCACATTGCCTGGTCATGTGATTCGCTGGGTTACTCGGATTTGGCGTATGGAACTTGCATGGCTGATCCAGCATTGCCTCATACGAGTATCTTGGACGGTCCTTCTTTTCTTGCCATTGCTTCTTCTGCTCTGGTGTCCAAGTTCTCTTGCCATCATTTCTGGGGGTCCACTGCTGCCCTCCAGTTTTCTGGCGCTGGCTACTCCCTGATTCGGGGCGGTCTTGATTCACAGCTACAACTTGGTGCGAGCTGTACCGGTAATCCGGCCTTTCCTCTCTTCTTTTGCCCCGGAAATCATTCCGTCGGGACGACCGGGCCCCATCTCGCTGGTAGTCCTCATTTGACTCGTATGGCATTAGCCTGGGTTGGGTCGGATCTCCCAAAGCATAGGACTCAGCAATCCGGATAGTATCTGCCAGTGTAGTTGGCATATCCCTCTACAGCCTTCGCCACAACATGCTTGCGTATCTACACCCTTGTGCAAACCAAGCAATTTCCTGCGACTCGATCACGCCCTCACACGAGTTTCGCACAGTACACCACCAGGTCAAGAATTCCCGGTTTGTCTCGTTTGGCCTTTGATTACACATGGCTAGGGTCGGGGGTTTGTTTGGCCTTTGATATGTGCTTGAGAAGTTGTTGACGAACATCTCCTCAAAATCTAGCCAGCAGTTGATACTACCAGGCGGCAAGTTGTTTAGCCATACCCTTGCGGGTCCTTCCAGCATCTGTGGGACGTACCTCACAGCCCATCTCAAGTTGCCCGTAGCAATCTTCACCGTTGTCGCATAGTTGATGAGCCAATCCTCTGGCTTGGTGCTACCATCATATGCCTTCGTGCCTCTGGGTAACCGGAAGTTCGGCACTGGTGGCTCTTTCATGATCCGGGGCCCAAAACAGGCTGGACCCGGAGGACCTTGACACTCAATCTGTTCCGACTTATACAGCTGATCCAGCTTTAACCTGGCATCATCAGGCATCAAGTTCCTGTTCCCCAATCTTGACCCTATCACATGATAGTTTTGCGTAGGGTATCCGGCGTTCACCATCTCCGAATCGCCATTGCTATACCTATGCTGCTCCTATGGAGCTGCTTTCTGCTGCATACCTCGGCGGCGCTCTGCTCTTGCCGGGGTATATTCTGTCCACAGCTTCTTCTTGATTGTTGACAACATTTCCTTGACCGGCATTTCCTTGGTCACGGTTACCTCGGTTGGGTTCACCTCGGCTCACACTTCGCCGATCCTCGTTTCCTTGTACTGCTTTACCTTTCCCTGCCCTTGCCGGGTCATATGGGACTATTTGCTTGTTTCCCGGTTTTGGGCAACTTCTCAAGAATTTTGAGGAGATGTTCGTCAGCAACTTCTCAAGAATTCCCGGTTTGTCTCGTTTGGCCTTTGCTTACACATGGCTAGGGTCTGGGGTTTGTTTGGCCTTTGATATGTGCTTGAGAAGTTGCTGACGAACATCTCCTCAAAATCTAGCCAGCAGTTGATACTACCAGGCGGCAAGTTGTTTAGCCATACCCTTGCGGGTCCTTCCAGCATCTGTGGGACGTACCTCACAGCCCATCTCAAGTTGCCAGTAGCAATCTTCACCGCTGTCGCATAGTTGATGAGCCAATCCTCTGGCTTGGTGCTACCATCATATGCCTTCGTGCCTCTGGGTAACCGGAAGTTCGTCACTGGTGGCTCTTTCATGATCCGGGGCCCAAAACAGGCTGGACCCGGAGGACCTTGACACTCAATCTGTTCCGACTTATACAGCTGATCCAGCTTTAACCTGGCATCATCAGGCATCAAGTTCCTGTTTCCCAATCTTGACCCTATCACATGATAGTTTTGCGTAGGGTATCCGGCGTTCACCATCTCCGAATCGCCATTGCTATACCTATGCTGCTCCTGTGGAGCTGCTTTCTGCTGCATACCTCGGCCGGCGCTCTGCTCTTGCCGGGGTATATTCTGCTGCTGCAGTTGCGCTGCTCCCGCTGGATTATGCTGTCCGGCATTGTTGTTGACAACATTTCCTTGACCGGCATTTCCTTGGTCATGGTTACCTCGGTTGGGTTCACCTCGGCTCACACTTCGCCGATCCTCGTTTCCTTGTACTGCTTTACCTTTCCCTGCCCTTGCCGGGTCATATGGGACTATTTGCTTGTTTACCCTCACTGAGGTAACCACTTCCTCTCTCCTTTGGTCACCATGTGGCGACAAAGGAGCTCCCGCGGATTTTTCCGGGTTTCCCACAGCGGAATGGACAAGTCTGGATACGCTGGCTTTCCCCTGATTCGCCCTGAGCAGTTCCTCGTTCTGCTTGTTTGCAATCCGGACTAACTCGTTGACCCTATCTTGCTGTCTTTGGCGGGCTTCACCCGCCAGACCCTCTAACTCGGATGCAGCCGCATCCGTGGCCCTGAGGTTTTTTGCTGGGGTACTATACTTCGGCAGCCCCATGGACAAAATAGTCTTTGATCCTTCTACTTTGGTATCACCCTCTTTATTCATTTCACTAAAGAGGTTTCTCCCCTTCACTTTTACGGCATCTACCTTGTTTTCCCTTGCGTACTCACGCAGTGTCCTATTCAGTGACTCCTGAGCCGCGGCTATCTTCCTAGCTCCCTCTAACATCTTCTGCCGAGTCTCCTCTAACTCGGCCTATGCCTAAGCCGGATCTACGGCAACTGCTATGGGGTTTGCCAGGCTATCCATTGCCTCCTGCAATATGTTCTCTGGTCTCTCTAGCGGAGGACCTCTACTCTTTCTAGGTGCCTTCGGTGTTACCTCCGGATCTGCTGCTGGATCCTTGCTCGCACCAGTACCAGGCGCGGTCATCATCACCTCGGCATGGTTAGAGGGGCGAACGGTACGCGCCCAATGGGCCGTGCTGAGGGGTGGCTCTCCTCCCTCAACGACGTGTTGCGGGTAAGCGCACGGCACATCGACCGCGGCGTAGATCTGGTGAGCGCCAAGCTTGACGAATAGGCCGTTGCGCGGGAGAGGTCGTTTGCCGAAGCAGCCCGCGTTGTTGCTGACGAAGTCCAGTGCTCCAAAGCGCTGAACAAGCCCAGAGACGACGCGTTCGCCGGTGCCGATGAAGTCTCCCGTCCGGATTTTCACCCCTGCTAGCGCCGCATGCCCCATGGTGGGCGCCAACTGTCGTGGTGGGGTCACGGCAGATGCCATGTATAGGCTAAAGGTGGGACTAAATGCACTAGAGGAATCCAGGGAGGGATAGTGTGGTGATTCCACACTCAGAGGTTTGTATTCAACTTATTTCCAAGGTTACAAGTGCTCCTTGAGCTGTATTGGGGAGAGGAGGAAGAAGGAACTCTCTTACTCTCACCACAAGCAAGCTCTTAGAGACAGCCAACTTAAACCTTAGAACTTAATCAAGTAAATGCCAACCAACCCAACCCCTTCTACAGATGCCCTAGCACTCCTTATATAGGGGTGGCTAGGTCTCTGATTAGGGCAGACGTGGAGGCATATTCCCCGGAATATGCCTCTTCCCAAAATAGTAAGCCGATCGGATTACTTTAACCCTGCGTCACCCCCGCAGAGGCTACATGAGCCTCTGCGGCGCCTGCATCATCCGACACTGGCTTTGTCACCTTTGTCGGCCACGCCTCGGTGGTCCGGGCCTCTGTCCGCTTCGCTCACGCTCTGCGTACAGTGGCCACCTTTTGACCAGCGAGATACCTTCCTTCTATTGTAAGCCAGATATAACCCGGGCCCTGCCTGGTTAATCCGGCCACCCCTGTACATGCATACAAGCCACACATATCATGCCGACGTACGACATAAGTCGGACGAGACCGTGTTAAGTGAACGCCCCCAAGTCCGGGTTACTCCGTGATTCGGCCTGCCTTGAGGTGACTCGGCCATCTCTTCCTTTGACCTTGCCGTACCTCGGCTAACTCGGCCTCTATACCCCGGCGTGACCCTACCCTGGGGTATCCCCCCAACATTAGTCCCCGAAGCTGGTGCGGTCTTAGCTGCCTTAGTCGCTAAGGCCACAGCAGGTTCAAATTTACCGAGCCTTTTGCCCCTTTTCCAAGTTATCTTATAGTCTGGATTTCGTTGGTTTTACTTTCCCTTGGCACTTTTCGAGTTTTCACTCGCTGGCCGGGTCACCTCATACTTATCTGGGTCAAGTTTCCTTCTCTCGTTCGCTTGCCCACGTCGCGCGTGGAGGGTAATCATTGCCTTGCCTCATTTTAAGGGCCTGTGGCAGTAACGGGCACAGTTATTGTCAGGTGCTACTGCTGCGCCTGTCCCGTCGTGTCTGTTTCCTTGTTAACTGCATCACCACGTCGCGTCGTGGGATCCTTTGCACCGTGTGGCCCTTCCTGTGGCTCGCCTCTAATTGGTTGATCCGGAAAATACACGGCCACGCCGCGTGGCTGACCGCGCAAGGCGATCCCACTACACGCGTCTGGGAGCGGTTAAATAGAGGAGAGGTGCACCCCTTAGAGCTTTTCTTGTACCTTGCGCCCCTCTGCCTCCTTCTTTCTCTTCGTCTTCAGCAACAGCGCCGCCGCTTCTGCCGCTGTTTTTCCGCGCCACCGCCGTTCTGTTTCCCGCTCATCTTCTCTGCCACGGGTCCGCGCCAATCTAGGCCGCTATCCCCTACCGTTGATAGAGCCATTGAGGAGAGCGATTTGGATATGACCGAAGAGGAGCTCACCGTGGTTGAGCAGGAGATGGAGGAGACCGCAGAGCACGCCGACCGCGGCGCCTGGGCTGGGTCCTGGGTGTGCCAGGACGATCTAGACTGGCTATACCATTCGCGGCGCATCCAGGGAATATGCCTCTTCCCAAAATAGTAAGCCGACCGGGTTACTTTAACCCCGCGTCACCCCCGCAGAGGCTACGTGAGCCTCTGCGGCGCCTGCGTCATCCGACACTGGCTTCGTCACCTTTGTCGGCAACGCCTCGGTGGTCCGGGCCTTTGTCCGCTTCGCTCACACTCTGTGTACAGTGGCCACCTTTTGACCAGCGAGATACCTTCCTTCTCTTGTAAGCCAGATATAACCCGGGCCCTGCCTGGTTAATCCAGCCACCCCTGTACCTGCATACAAGCCACACATATCATGCCGACGTATGACATAAGTCGGACGAGACCGTGTTAGGTGAACACCCCCAAGTTCGGGTTACTCCGTGATTCGGCCTGCCTTGAGGTGACTCGGCCAGCTCTTCCTTTGACCTTGCCATACCTCGGCTAACTCGGCCTCTATACCCCGGCGTGACCCTACCCTGGGGTATCCCCCAACAGCTAGTAGCAACATGGAATCCTACACGACACAACCACAGAACTTTGTCCCCAACTTGCGATGAGGTTGTCAATCTCACCGGTTTTCTGAAAGCAAAGGATTAAACGTACCAAGTGGAAAGAAGTAAAAGCTTGCAGAAAGTAAACAGAAAGCAGTAAACAGTTGATTGTAGATTGATGATAAAAGTAAGGACCAGGGTCCATAGTTCACTAGTGGTGGTTCTCCTTAAGATAGACAACATGCTGGGTAAACAAATTACAGCGGGGCAATTGAAAAATATCGAGAAAGCATGCATGCATATACTACTCATCTTGACTCCTTTGGAATCTGATTGGGAATTACAACATTATACATAGACCGCCATCCAACTGCATCTATGACTAATAATCCACCTTCAGGTAATCATCCGAACCCCCTCCAGTATTAAGTTGCAAGCAACAGATTATTGCCTTAAGCACTACATGTAAAGTAAATAGTACTAATGTTCCATGAACAAAAGACCGTTGTTTTCTCCCTTGTAGCAACAGCACATCTAGTACCTTAGAGATTTCTGCCACTTCCCCAGATTACTAGAGGCATGAACCCACTATCGAGCATAAATACTAACTCTTGGAGTTGCTAGCATCTGCTTGGCCAAGATAGCTACTAATAATGGAAAGCATGCAAGATCACAAACAACAAAGACATGATAGAATCAATAATCAATCTGAAATAGCATCTCAATATCCACCGGATCGCCGCAAACACAACATGTAGGAATTACGAACAAGATCTAAACATGATAGCACAAAGGAGAAGAACCAGCCATCTAGCTACTACATGGACCCGTAGTCCAAGGATGAACTACTCACACATCACACCGGAGGCTTGCATCTTGATGAAGAAGGCCTCCAGGGTGAATTCTCCCCTCCGGCAGGGTGCCGGGAAGAGCTTCAGAATCCCTCCCGATCTAGGGATGGAGATGACGGCTGCTACAGACTCTTTCATGGAATTTTGATCGGGTACTTAGGGTTTTGGTATCTGAGGCATCTTATAGTCGGAAGGGGAGGCCGAGGGGGTGCCTGGGCTAGCCACACCACCCCCTGGCACGGGACAGGCCTGTCCGCGTGGCCAGGTGGTGTGGGGCCCCACTGGCCCCTCTCTGTCTCATACTGTGGCTCCGTGTGTCCCTTAGTGAAAAACTGACTTTGGCTTTTGTCCCGTCCAATTCCGAGAATATTCATTTTCTGACTTCCTGGAACCAAAAACAGCAGAAAACAGGCAACTGGCACTATGGCACGTGTTAATAGGTTAGTCCAAGAAAGTGTATGAAAAGTACTCCAAAGTTGGAACAAAACATAAGAAAGTAGATAAAACCAAGCATGGAACATCAAAAATTATAGATACATTTGCAATGTATTAGTATCAGATTTCCTCGTTTACTCGGTGAGCAATCCACAAATCCATCCATAGTTTAGATCTTGTTTCTCGTCCTATACAGAAAATGCCTTACAAAAAGATTTGCCATAACCTAGATTGCATCGTTTTCGAGTTTTAGTTGCTGATTGTATCTTCTCGTAGATCTGATCTGCAGGTTTTTCTCGTCGGAGTCTAGATGTCGTTTGTGTCTAAGTTTAGGGTTTGATCTTGTTTTCCATCGTGTCCACCATCATTGTTTCCACAAATTTTTCATCGTTTTGTCCGAGTCCACATATCATACCTTTGTTTGCATACCATAGACACAACCTATCTACAACATCCGTGCCTAGGAACGTACCCACAAGACTAGTTGCTTTGCTCTGACAGGCTGCTCATTAGGGTTTTGAAGTGCAAATTTTCATCCAAGTAGACCGGATTATCCGGCCCCCGAAAACCCAGATTATCCGGGGCCTTAATTGCCAGCATTTTTGCATCTTGTATGCATTGTGTCAAATAGTTAAAAAATCAAAAAAAAAGTAAAGAAAAGAGAATCAGTACAAAAAAGAGAAAAGAGCTACAAGCGTGACAAAAAGAGATATCAAAGTGTGCACTATTGGAGGCCTAGTTGATCATAGAACTTATACATTGAGCAATCTTGTGCCTGTTTAATTTGAGCTTTTACTTGCGTCTCTCTTGTGCATTGCAATATTCCTTTTCATAAATTGTTTTGCCACGTTTATCTCCACTTTGTGTGTTTCTTGGGTTTTTGTACGATCAGCACTAGGACTTGTTTGCGGTGTAGTTAGGATACCATACCTACAGCTCCACCTTAAATAACCTGTGTGCGTGTGATCGTTCTCTATACCTTTGATATTCACTTCATCACATCAGTGCATAAGTCTTTGATTTCGAATTGGTAAAGCATCACTCACTAGTAGAAAAAAGGCCTTTGGTTCGGGCCACTAGTCCTGGCCGTGGCTGGGGCCGAGACTAATGGTCCGAACCGGACGACCCGAGGTCGCCAAAGTCCTTTGTCCCGACATAAGTGTCCATTAGTCCCGGCTTGAGATACAAACAGGGACAATGGGTCTGGGCACACACATGTGATCCTGGCAGAACCATTAGTCCCGGTTTGTATCTCAAACTGGGACTAATGGTCCAGCCCTATATATATGCACCCAGCCCTCGACTCTCTCCTGTTTTTTTCCTATGTGAGGTGGGTATAACTATGTGCTACTATGTTTTTCTTCATATGCACTAGAGGTGTTCGGTGAAATGCCTGTTAGTGCGATGCCACTTGAGTTCACACAAGACAAACATTTTCTCGTTTTCCCGAGCCACACTTAAGGTTTCCCCTCTTTGTTTCGAAGTGTCCCAAAAGGTTAGAAACTAATTTCTCATTTCGACCGTGTGATACTAATTTGAGCATCATGATTGCGTTTGATATATATGCATGGTTGTATGATGCAGATGAGCCATCCATGGATGTACGGTGACCGACGCTCTGACGCTTACAGAGAAGGCGTGCGTTCCTTTCGCCTTGTGGCCGAGGCGAACAAGCGGCGGGATGGTTTTATCTATTGTACATGTGTTGACTGTCGAAATGAGCAGGGTCACACTTCCTCAAGAGTCATTCCGAGCCACCTGCTTCGGTCCAGTTTCATGTCCGGCTATAATGTTTGGACCAAGCACGGAGAAAGAGGGGTTATGATGGAAGACGACGATGAAGAAGAGAACGATGATGTTCCCTGAATATGATGATACCATAGTGGAAGACAATAAAGAAGAAAGGGGTGAAGAACGGGAACCAGATGAGCCCGCTGATGATCTTGGTCGGGTCATTTCTGATGCAAAGTGAGACTGCGACACAGAAAAGGAGAGGTTGCAGTTCGAGCAGATGTTCCAGGACCATGCTAATGCTTGGTTGACATCGGAATTTCTTCTTCTTCAATGGAGCCAGCAAATTGCTTGTTGACTCAAAACACGATGAGCTCGTTGGGAACCCCAAGAGGAAGGTATGATGAGCACAGTAGTAAGTTTCCCTCAGTTGTGAAACCAAGGTTTATCGAACCAGTAGGAGCAAGGAAACACCCCAAAGGTGTTGCTAGCTGAGCTTTGGCAGGGCGCACTACCGTTGCTAGCAGCAACGTGGAATCCTGCACAACACAACCACAGAACTTTGTCCCCAACTTGCGATGAGGTTGTCAATCTCACCTGTTTTGCTGAAAACAAGGGATTAAACATACTGAGTGGAAAGAAGTAAAAGCTTGCAGAAAGTAAAGAGAAAGCAGTAAACAGTTGATTGTAGATTGAAGGTAAAAGAAAGGACCGGGGTCCATAGTTCACTAGTGGTGGTTCTCCATAAGATAGACAACATGCTAGGTAAACAAATTACATCGGGCCGGGGCAAATGACAAACATTGAGAAAGCATACGTGCATATACTAATCATCTTGACTCCTTTGAGATTCGATTGGGCATTACCACATTATACATAGACCGCCATCCAACTACATCTATGACTAATAATCCACCTTCAGCTTATCATCTGAACCCTCTCTAGTATTAAGTTGCAAGCAACAGATTATTGCATTACGTATTGTGTGTAAAGTAAACAGTACTATTGTTCCATGAACAAAAGACGTTGTTTTCTCCCTAGTAGCAACAGCACATCTAGTACCTTAGAGATTTCTGTCACTTCCCCAGATTACTAGAGGCATGAACCTGCTATCGAGCATAAATACTAACTCTTGGAGTTGCTAGCATCTACTTGGACAAGATAGCTACTAACAACGAAAATCATGCAAGATCACAAATAACAAAGACTTGATAGAATCAATAATCAATCTGAAATAGCATCTCAATATCCATCGGATCCCCACAAACACAACATGTAGGAATTACAAATAGATGATCTTGATCATGAACGAAGCTCACAAGATCTAAACATGATAGCACAAAGGAGAAGAACCAGCCATCTAGCTACTACATGGACCCGTAGTCCAAGGATGAACTACTCAGACATCACACCGGAGGCTTGCCTGGTGATGAAGAAGGCCTCCAGGGTGAATTCTCCCCTCCGGTAGGGTGCCAGGAAGAGCTTCAGAGTCCCATCCGATCTAGGGACGGAGATGACGGTGGCTACACGCAGTTGTTAAGGCAATAATCTGTTGCTTGCAACTAATACTGGAGGGGGTTCGGATGATAACCTGAAGGTGGATTATTAGTCATAGATGTAGTTGGATGACGGTCTATGTATAATGTTGTAATGCCCAATCAGATTCCAAAGGAGTCAAGATGAGTAGTATATGATTGTATGCTTTCTCGATGTTTGTCAATTGCCCCGCTGTAATTTGTTTACCCAGCATGTTGTCTATCTTAAGGAGAACCACCACTAGTGAACTATGGACCCCGGTCCTTTCTTTTACCATCAATCTACAATCAACTGCTTTTACGCTTTACTTTTTACTTTACTTTCCACTTGGTACGTTTAATCCTTTGTTTTCAGCAAAACCGGTGAGATTGACAACCTCATCGCAAGTTGGGGACAAAGTTCTATGGTTGTGTTGTGCAGGATTCCATGTTGCTACTAGCACCGGTAGTGCGCCCTACCAAAGCTCAGCTAGCAACACATTTGGGGTGTTTCCTTGCTCCTACTGGTTCGATAAACCTTGGTTTCACAACTGAGGGAAACTTATTGTTGTGCTCATCATACCTTCCTCTTGGGGTTCCCAACGAGCTCATCATATTTTGAGTCCACAAGCATTTTGCTGGCACCGTTGAAGAAGGAGAAAATTCCCATGTCAACTGTGTGCCATCAAAGTATTTTTCTGGCACCGTTACCGGGGAGTCAAGGACATCTTCACAAGGGGAGTCCCTCATAGCCAATCTCTTTACTTTGTTATTTTTGTTTTGCTTAGTTTACTTTTCTGTTTTGCTTGCTTGTTTATTTATCAAAAACACACAAAAATTAGTTTCAATTGTTTGCTTTCTTTATAAAAAAACACAAAAAATGACTACTCTTGAAAACACCAAGTTGTGTGACTTCACTAGCACCGACAACAGTGATTTCATGAGCACACATATTGCTTCACCTGTTCCTGAAGCTACTTTCTTTGAAATTAAACCTGCTCTGCTCAATCTTGTTATGAGGGAACAATTTTCTGGTATTGTTAATGAAGATGCTGCTGCTCATCTAAATAACTTTGTTGAGCTTTGTGATATGAAAAAGCATAAGGATATAGATGGGGATATTATTAAGCTTAAATTGTTTCCTTTCTCTTTGAGAGGAAAAGCTAAAGAGTGGTTGAATTCCTTGACTAGGAATAGTATTGATTCTTGGACTAAATGCAAAGATGCTTTTATTGGAAAATACTATCCTCCTACTAAGATTATATCTATGAGGAGTGACATAATGAAGTTTAAACAATCTAATAATGAACATGTTACTCAAGCTTGGGAAAGAATGAAATCTGTGGTAAAGAATTATCCCACTCATGGACTAACTGCTTGGATGATCATCCAAACCTTTTATGCAGGATTGAACTATTCTTCAAGAAATCTATTGGATTCTGCTGTTGGAGGTACCTTTATGACCATTACTTTGGGTGCTGCAACCAAGCTTTTGGATAATATGATGGTTAATTTTTCTGAATGGCACACTGAAAGAGCTCCACAAGGTAAGAAGGTAAATTATGTTGAAGAAACCTCCTCCTTGAGTGATAAAATTGATGTTATTATGTCTATGCTTGTTAATGGGAAAGCTCATATTGACCCAAATCATGTTCCCTTAGCCTCTTTGGTTGCTCAAGAAGAGCAAGTTGATGTGAACTTTATAAGGAATAATAATAATTTTAGCAACAATGCCTATAGGAACAATTTTGGCAATAATAACTACAGGCCTTACCCTCCCAACAATGGTAATGCTTATGGCAACTCCTACAACAATAATAGTAGTGCTCCCTCTGAACTTGAAGTTATGCTTAAAGATATTATCAGTAAACAAACTACTTTCAACAAAACTATTGAGGAAAAAACTCTCTAATGCTGAAAGAAATATAACATCTTTGACTGAAGCACAATCTTACTTGAACAAAATGGTTGCTAAACCTGAAACTATTGAGAATCCCATTGCTGCTACTAATGCCATACAAGTTATAATTGGTGAAAATGTTAGATTATTAGCTGAATTACATGCTAAGTGGGAGAGAGAAGATGAAATTGCTAGAAACATTTGTGTTTCTACTATCACTACCACTAATGTTGAAGCTAGTAATAACCCTACTACTTTAGATGATAATTGTGATTTTGATCTTGATGGTTGCAATATCTCTGAAGTTATAAAGTTCCTAGAAAAGCTTGCTAAAAGTCCTAATGCTAGTGCTATGAATATGGATTTTACAAAACACATTATTGATGCTATTATAAAAATCAAAGAAGAAAAGATGAAACATAAAGCTTCTATTCCTGTGAAACAATAAGATGGTTGGGAACCCATCATTAATATGAAAGTGAATGATTTTAACTTTAAAGCCTTATGTGATCTTGATAGTAGTGTTTCTATTATGCCTAGAAAGGTTTATGATATGCTTGATTTGCCACCACTTGAAGATTGTTATTTGAATGTCCCACTTGATGATAATGCTAAAAAGAAACTCATGGGGAGTCTTAATGATGTTATTATTATGGTTAACAATGCCTATGTCCCCGTTGATTTCTATGTTTTGGATGTTGAATGCAATGCTTCTTGTCCTATTACTTTGGGAAGACCTTTTCTTAGAACTGTTGGTGCCATTATTGATATGAAAGAAGCCACCATTAAATATCAACTCCCACTCAATAAAGGTATAGAACACTTTCCTAAAAAGAGAGAGAATATTTCTTTTGTTTCTCCTATGAAAACAAAATTTGCTCTTAATGCTTCTTCATTTGAGAACACTTGATTCTTTTTCTTGCTTCTTATGCCTAACTTAAAGGCGTTAAAGAAAAGTAATTATTGGGAGATAACCCAAAAGGTTTAGTTGAGTCTTGGAAGTTATTACTTAGGTAATAACCTCTCCTTATCCTTTTTACTTGCTTTTTGTGCCAAGAGTAACCTCTAATGAGAGAGAGGTAATGATTGGGAAAGTTGCTGTCCAGAAACAGAATTATGTGCTTCACCGTAAAAATTCTTTAAATATCCCTGTACGTCCTTTTGAGGCGTGAATTTTTGTGCTTATGCCCCAGGTTGTTATCTAAGTTTCGTTAGTTCAACACTTTTTTATTTGAGCAACACAAGGTCTTGTAAAAAATTTGTCTTTACCTGCTGGTCTGTTTTGACAGATTTCTGCCATTATTTGCATTTGCTTCTTGTTGGTTCCTCTTTGAGTTCTTTTGGGGAATTGAGCTTTTTGAGGGAAGTGCTACAGTATCTTGTGTGTTTTTGGAAGTTTTATTGGTGTTGAAACTGAACCCAAAGACCTATTATCTTGAGTGCACTAATGTTGCTAATAAAGATTGTGTGAAGTTTTGTATGAAGGAAAAATTTCAGGTGTATGGAAGGAGTGAGCAATGAGATGCAGAATTGACTAAAGCTCAAGCTTGGAGATGCCACGCTTGTCACCCCAAGAAATATCCAATAAGTACAAGCGTCAAAGCCGTGGGATGCCCAAGGCATCCCCTTCTTCATCAATAAAAATCCCAGGTTTCTTCCAAACGCTTCATTTTTATTGTTTCATGCACAGTTGTGTTGTTCTTGGAGCGTCTTATTTTTAGTTTTCGTTTTTTTTTTGTTTGCTTGATTTTTTTAGTTTTCTTAATAAGTTGGTTGGAACCCCTCTTTCATACATAGGTTTTCAAATAGTTTGGTTTGGATTGGAAAAGAGTAGGAAAGCTCATGCTTAAGTGGTAAAGAGAGCTTGTTTTTGATTGTGGCCTATGCTTTGTCATGCCATGATTGGTATTGTTTTTGCTTTATGCTTAGTGTTCTTTGCTATAGAATGACTTGTTATAAACAATTTAGATTGCTTAATGTGCCTTGGAAGGATCATGCGTTGTTTTAGCATATTAAAGCATAGTATTGTGATATTCTCCTTTGATGCTTTATTTGGGTTAACTTGGCGCATGTTCACACCATGTATGACTATCCCAAGTCACCAAAGCCTTGATGATCCTTTAGATTTCGACTTGTAATATTGCTTTATGCTTTGATCAATGATGTTTTGTCGCTCTGCATGATTATGGCCATTATTACTCTCTTAGTTTGTCGCTCCTAGTCTTTTGCTAGCCTCCACAATCAAGTGTGAGTTCCACTCATGCATCCAACTCCTTAAACCAAGTTTTTCCAAAGAGTCCAGCATACCTACCTATTAGCAATTGCTATTCCAAGTATGTTCTTGTTTTATCTACCTTCCAATTAAACTTGTTATGTGAAAATTGGTGATTAAAGCTCTCACGAACTTGATGGCACACTTTATTTTCTTGCAGTTAATAAACTTGAACAATTGTGTCCATCTTTGTTGCGCATATGCTTGCGCTTTATAAGTTGAAGTTAGCAGAACCATGTATCATGGGGAACGCTTTCAAAATTGTACTTGGTACTTTGTACCTAGTTGATATCATGTTCTTTTGCTTATGGATCCCAGCGGTGTGAAATAAAAAAGGTGTAAATTGTAAGATCATGGAGTTTGTATGTGTGTTAGATAAACGCCTGGGTCGCTATCCTAAGGCATGCCTAATCATGGTGGAAACTTGCAGCAAACCATAGTGAGCACTCTATGAAGCTTTCCTCAATAAAAAACTATGCAAATAGCAAATAAAAAGATCGCTGAGATGCTCACGGTCTGCTTGCCTTGTCATTTTGATTATGGGATAGCTCCTGTATCATGTGCAAGGGGTACCGGGTTGGCGGTTCTTAATGATACATATGTACTTACAATGACAAGAGCTTGCCTGTGACTTAAGTTGAGTAGCATGAGGATCGGTCTTCGTAAGTAAGGTGCATGAGATTTCAGCTTATAACTTGTCAAGCATATCCTCTTAGTTGTGTCACTTTAACCTTAATCACTTCAAGATGCCTATGATAGGGGCAATGAGAGCTGAAAGCTAACGAGTACCATAATTTTTGGAAGCTCTTTATGAAACTTGAATCTCTACTTCCTTCCATGAAGGCCCTTCTTTTACTTTTATGTTGAGTCCCCACCTTCTATCTTTATGCACCTACTTTGAGAGCATAGTGGCCATTCTTAGTTCTATATGCATTGTCCCAAGACTTGTTGATTGATGCATAACTTGATATTGCTTGTTCTTAAACTACTTGTATCTAGTCACTCTTATGAACTTTGAAGGTGTCCTATGCATATATATTGCTACTCTATGAGGGACAAGCTGAATGTCACTATGCTATGTTTTCTTTATGTGAAACAAACAAACATCTTGCAAGCATTGTTATTCATGAATATTTTGTTTGTGCCTTTTCATGTTGCAACATAGTTGCTATGTCTTATTGCTAGAACTTTAACTTTCATGCTATGTTGAAGTAGTTTGATCCCAGCTTTCAAGTTTTGCAAATGTTTTGATCAAAGTTTATGATGGTGCATGTCACCTCAAAAATTATTCTTTCTTTCTTTTTATCACTTACCTACTCGAGGACGAGCAGGAGTTAAGCTTGGGGATGTTGATACATTGCAAATGTATCTATAATTTTTGTTGTTCCATGCTTGGTTTTATCTACTTTCTTATGTTTTGTTCCAACTTATGAGTACTTTTCATACACTTTCTTGGACTAACCTATTAACAAGATGCCATAGTGTCAGCTGCCTGTTTTCTGCTGTTTTTGGTACCAGGAAGTTAGAAAATGAATATTCTCGGAATTGGACGGGACAAAAGCCAAAGTCAGTTTTTCACCAAGGGACACACGGAGCCAGAGTACGAGACGGAGAGGGGCCAGGGGGCCCACACCACTTGTCCACGCGGCCAAGCATGTCCCGCACCGGGGGTGGTGTGGCCAGCCCAGACACCCCCTCAGCCTCCCCTTCCGACTATAAGATGTCTCTGATACAGAAACCCTAAGTACCTGATCAAAATTCCACGAAAGAGTGTAGCCGACGTCATCTCCATCCCTAGATCGGGAGGGATTCTAAAGCTCTTCCTGGCACCCTGCCGGAAGGGAGAATTCACCCTGGAGGCCTTCTTCATCAAGATGCAAGCCTCCAGTGTGATGTGTGAGTAGTTCATCCTTGGACTACGGGTCCATGTAGTAGCTAGATGGCTGGTTCTTCTCCTTTGTGCTATCATGTTTAGATCTTGTGAGCTCCGTTCATGATCAAGATCATCTTTTGTAATTCCTACATGTTGTGTTTGCGGGGATCCGATGGATATTGAGATGCTATTTCAGATTCATTATTGATTCTATCATGTCCTTGTTGTTTGTGATCTTGCATGCTTTCCGTTGTTAGTAGCTATCTTGGCCAAGTAGATGCTAGCAACTCCAAGAGTTAGTATTTATGCTCGATAGTAGGTTCATGCCTCTAGTAATCTGGGAAGTGACGGAAATCTCTAAGGTACTAGATGTGATGTTGCTACTAGGGAGAAAACAACGGTCTTTTGTTCATGGAACATTAGTACTGTTTACTTTACACGAAGTGCTTAAGGCAATAATCTGTTGCTTGCAACTTAATACTGGAGGGGGTTTGGATGATAACCTGAAGGTGGATTATTAGTCATAGATGTAGTTGGATGGCGGTCTATGTATAATGTTGTAATGCCCAATTAGATTCCAAAGGAGTCAAGATGAGTAGTATATGCTTGTATGCTTTCTTGATGTTTGTCAATTGCCTTGCTGTAATTTGCTTACCCAGCATGATGTCTATCTTAAGGAGAACCATCACTAGTGAACTATGGACCCCGATCCTTTCTTTTACCATCAATCTGCAATCAACTGTTTACTGCTTTCTGTTTACTTTCTGCAAGCTTTTACTTCTTTCCACTTGGTACGTTTAATCCTTTGTTTTCAGCAATACCGGTGAGATTGACAACCTCATCGCAAGTTGGGGACAAAGTTCTGTGGTTGTGTTGTCCAGGATTCCATGTTGCTACTAGCACCGGTAGTGCGCCCTGCTAAAACTCAGCTAGCAACACCTTTGGGGTGTTTCCTTGCTCCTACTGGTGCGATAAACCTTTGTTTCATAACTGAGGGAAACTTACTGCTGTGCTCATCATACCTTCCTCTTGGGGTTCCCAACGAGCTCATCGTATTTTGAGTCGACAAGCATTTTGCTGGCACCGTTGAAGAAGAAGAAATTCCCAAGTCAACTACGTGCCATCACACCCCCTGGCGCGGGCCAGGCCTGACCACGCGGCCAGGTGGTGTGGGGGCCCCATGGCCCCTCTCCGTCTCGTATTCTGGCTACGTGTCCCCCTCGGTGAAAAACTGACTTTGGCTTTTGTCCTGTCCAATTCCGAGAATATTCATTTTCTGACTTCCTAGAACCAAAAATAGGCAGCTGGCACTATGGCATCTTGTTAATAGGTTAGTCCAAGAAAGTGTATGAAAAGTACTCCAAAGTTGGAACAAAACATATGAAAGTAGAAAAAACCAAGCATGGAACATCAATAATTATAGATACATTTACAATGTATCAGCATCCCCAAGCTTAACTCCTGCTCGTCCTCGAGTAGGTAAGTGATAAAAAAGAAAGAATAATTTTTGAGGTGACATGCACCATCATAAACTTGATCAAAATATTTGTAAAACTTGAAAGCTGGGATCAAAGTACTTCAACATAGCATGAAAGATAAAGTTCTAGCAATAAGACATAGCAACTATGTTGCAACATGAAAAGGCACAAACAAAAAATTCATGAATAACAATGCTTGCAAGACGTTTGTTTGTTTCACATAAATAAAACATAGCATAGTAACATTCAGCTTATCCCTCATAGAGTAGCAAATATAGATGCATAGGACACCTTCAAAGTTCATAAGAGTGACTAGATACAAGTAGTTTAAGAACAAGCAATATCAAGTTATTCATCAATCAACAAGTCTTGGGACAATGCACATAGAACTAAGAATGGCCACTATGCTCTCAAAGTAGGTGCATAAAGATAGAAGGTGGAGACTCAACATAAAAGTAAAAGAAAGGCCTTCATAGAAGGAAGTAGAGATTCAAGTTTCATAAAGAGCTTCCAAAAATTATGGTACTTGTTAGCTTTCAGCACTCATTTCCCCTATCATAGGCATCTTTAAGTGATTAAGGTTAAAGTGACACAACTAAGAGGATATGCTTGACAAGTTATAAGCCGAAATCTCATGCCCCTTACTTACGAATACCGATCCTCATGCTACTCAACTCTAGTCACAGGTAAGCTCTTGTCATTGTAGGTACATATGTATCCTAAAGAACCGCCAATGGGGTACCCCTTGCACATGACACAGGAGCTATCCCATAATCAAAATGACAAGGCAAGCAGACAGTGAGCATATCAGCGATCTTTTTGTTTGCTATTTGCATAGTTTTTTATTGAGGAAAGCTTCCTAGAGTGCTCACTATGGTTTGCTGCAAGTTTCCACCATGATTAGGCATGGATTAGGCTAGCGGCCCAGGCGTTTCTCTAACACACATACAAACTCCATGATCTTACAAGCTCCACTTTTATTTCACACCGCTGGGATCCATAAGCAAAAGAACATGATATCAACTAGGTACAAAGTACCAAGTGCAATGTTGAAAGCGTTCCCCATGATACATGGTTCTGCTAATTTCAACTTATAAAGCGCAAGCATATACGCAACAAAGATGGACACAATGGTTCAAGTTTATTAAATGCAAGAAAGTAAAGTGTGCCATCAAGTTCGTGAGAGCTTTAATCACCAATTTTCACATAACAAGTTTAATTTGGAAGGTAGATAAAAACATGAACATACTTGGAATAGCAATTGCTAATAGGTAGGTATGGTGGACTCTTTGGAATAACTTGGTTTAAGGAGTTGGATGCATGAGTGGAACTCACACTTGGTTGCAGAGGCTAGCAAAAGACTGGGAGCGACAAACTAAGAGAGCAATAATGGCCATAATCATGCAGAGCGAGAAAACATCACTGATCAAAGCATAAAGCAATATTGAAAGTCGAAAACTAAAGGATCATCAAGGCTATGGTGACTTTGGATAGTCATAACATGGTGTGAGCATGCGCCAAGTCAACCCAAATAAAGCATGAAAGGAGAGTATCACAATTCTATGCTTTAATATGCTAGAACAACGCATGATCCTTCCAAGGCACATTAAGAAATCTCAATTGTTTATAACAAGTCATGCTACAGCAAAGAACACTAAGCATAAAGCCAAAACAATATCAAGCATGGCATGACAAAGCATAAGCCACAGTCAAAAACAAGCTCTCTTTACCACTTAAGCATGAACTTTCCTACTCTTTTCCAATCCAAACCAAACTATTTGAAAAGCAATGTATGAAAGAGGGGGTCCAACAAATTTATTCAGCAAACTAAGAAAACAAAGCAAACGAAAAACCAAACCAAAACCAAAACGAAAAAGAAGACGCTCCAAGAACAACACAACTTTGCATGAAACAATAAAAATGAAGCGTTTGGAAAAAACGTGGAATTTTTATTGATGAAGAAGGGGATGCCCAAGGCATCCCCAAGCTTTGGAACTTGTACTTATTGGATATTTCTTGGGGTGACACGCGTGGCATCCCCAAGCTTGAGTTTTAGTGCACTCTTCATCTCATTACTCATTCCTTCCATACACCTGAAATTTTTCCTTCATACAAAACTTCACACAATCTTTATTAGCAACATTAGTACACTCAAGATAATAGGTCTTTGGGGTCAGTTTCAACACCAACTAAACTTTCAATAACACACAAGATACTGTAGCACTTCCCTTAAAAAGTTCAATTCCCCAAAAGAACTCAAAAAGGAACCAACAAGAAGCAAATGCCAATAATGGCAGAAATCTATCAAAACAGACCAGCAGGTAAAGACGGATTTTTTCGAAGTCCTTCTGTTGCTCAAATCAAAAAGTGTTGAACAAACTAAAGTTAGATAACAACCTGGGTCATAAGCACAAAAATGCACGCCTCAAAAGGACATACATGTATTTTTAAAGAATTTTTACGGTGAAGCACAGAAATCTGTTTCGGGACAGCAACTTTCCCAATCATTACTTCTCTCTCATTAGAGGTTACTCTTGGTTATTACAGAAGTAATAACTTCCAAGACTCATCTAAAACTTTTGGGTTATCTCCCAATAAGTACTTTTCTTTAACGCCTTTAAGTTAGGCATAAGAAGCAAGAAATAGAAGCAAGTGTTCTCAAATAAAGAAGCATTAAGAGCAAATTTTGTTTTCATAGGAGAAACAAAAGAAATATTCTCTATCTTTTTAGGGAAGTGTTCTATACCTTTCTTGAGTGCGAGTTGATATTTAATGGTGCCTTCTTTCATATCAATAATGACACCAACAGTTCTAAGAAAAGGTCTTCCCAAAGTAATAGGACAAGACGCATTGCATTCAACATCCAAAACATAGAAATCAATGGGGGCATAGGCATTGTTAACCATAATAAGAACATCATTAAGACTCCCCATGAATTTCTTTTTAGCATTATAATCAAGTGGGACATTCAAATAACAATCTTCAAGTGGTGGCAAATCAAGCATATCATAAACCTTTCTAGGCATAATAGAAACACTACTATCAAGATCACATAAAGCTTTGAAGTCAAAATCATTCACTTTCATATTAATGATGGGTTCCCAACCATCTCCTTGTTTCACAGGAATAGAAGCTTTATGTTTCAACTTTTCTTCTTTGATTTTTATGAGAGCATCAGTAATGTGCTTTGTAAAAGCCATATTCATAGCACTGGCATTATGACTTTTAGCAAGCTTTTGTAGGAACTTAATAACTTCAGAGATATTGCAACCATCAAGATCAAAATCATAATTATCATCTAAAGTAGTAGAGCTGTTACTAGCTTCAACATTAGTGGTAGTGATAGTAGAAACACAAATGTTTCTAGCAATTTCATCTTCTCTCTCCCACTTAGCATGCAATTCAGCTAATAATCTAACATTTTCATCAATTCTGACTTGTATGACATTAGTAGCAGCAAAGGGATTCTCAATATTTTCAGGTTTAGTAGCCATTTTATTCAAGGAAGATTGTGCTTCAGCCAAAGATGCTATATTTCTTTCAACATTAGAGAGTTTTTCCTCAATGGTTTTATTGAAAGCAGTTTGTTTACTGATAAAATCTTTAAGCATAACTTCAAGTTCAGAGGGAGCACTCCTATTATTGTTGTAGGAATTGCCATTAGCATTACCATTTTTGGGAGGATAAGGCATGTAGTTATTATTGCCAAAATTGTTCATGTAGGCATTGTTGCTAAAATTATTATTACTCCTTATAAAGTTCACATCAACTTGCTCTTCTTGAGCAACCAAAGAGGCCAAGGGAACATGATTTGGATCAATATGAGCATTCCCATTAACAAGATAGACATAATAACATCAATTTTATCACTCAAGGAAGAGGTTTCTTCAACAGAATTTACCTTCTTACCTTGTGGAGCTCTCTCGGTATGCCATTCAGAAAAATTAACCATCATATTATCCAGAAGCTTCGTTGCAGCACCCAAAGTAATGGTAATAAAGGTACCTCCAGCAGAAGAATCCAATAGATTTCTTGAAGAATAGTTCAATCCTGCATAAAAGGTTTGGATGATCATCCAAGCAGTTAGTCCATGAGTGGGACAATTCTTTACCAAGGATTTCATTCTTTCCCAAGCTTGAGCAACATGTTCATTATCAGATTGTTTAAACTTCATTATGTCACTTCTCATAGATATAATCTTAGCAGGAGGATAGTATTTTCCAATAAAAGCATCTTTGCATTTAGTCCAAGAATCAATACTACTCCTAGTCAAGGAATTCAACCATTCTTTAGCTTTTTGTCTCAAAGAGAAAGGAATCAATTTAAGCTTAATAATATCCCCATCTATATCCTTATGCTTTTGCATCTCACAAAGTTCAACAAAGTTATTTAGATGAGCAGCAACATCTTCATTACCAATAACAGAAAATTGTTCCCTCATAACAAGATTGAGCAAAGCAGGTTTAATTTCAAAGAAAGTAGCTTCAGGAACAGGTGAAGCAATAGGTGTGCTCTTGAAATCATTGTTGTTGGCGCTAGTGAAGTCACACAACTTAGTGTTTTCAAGAGTAGTCATTTTTTGTGCTTTTAAATAAAGAAAGCAAACTAGTGAAACTAATTTTGTTGTCTTTTTGAAAAAGAAACAAGCAAGCAAAACAAGAAAAGTAAACTAAGCAAAACAAAACAAAAACAACAAAGTAAAGAGATTGGCTATGAGGGACTCCCCTTGTGAAGATGTCCTTGACTCCCCAGCAATGGCGCCAGAAAAATACTTGTTAATGCTTAGTTGACTTGGGATTTTCTTATTCTTCAATGGCGCCAACAAATTTCTTGTTGACTCAAAATACGATGAGCTCGTTGGGAACCCCAAGAGGAAGGTATGATGAGCACAGCAGTAAGTTTCCCTCAGTTGTGAAACCAAGGTTTATCAAACCAGTAGGAGCAAGGAAACACCTCAAAGGTGTTGCTAGCTGAGCTTTGGCAAGGCGCACTACCAGTGCTAGCAGCAATGTGGAATCCTGCACAACACAACCACAGAACTTTGTCCCCAACTTGCGATGAGGTTGTCAATCTCACCGGTTTTGCTGAAAACAAAGGATTAAACGTACCGAGTGGAAAGAAGTAAAAGCTTGCAGAAAGTAAACAGAAAGCAGTAAACAGTTGATTGTAGATTGATGGTAAAAGAAACGACCAGGGTCCTTAGTTCACTAGTGGTGGTTCTCCATAAGATGGATAACATCCTGGGTAAACAAATTACAGCGGGGCAATTGATAAACATCGAGAAAGCATACATGCATATACTAATCATCTTGACTCCTTTGAGATTCGATTGGGCATTACAACATTATACATAGACCACCATCCAACTGCATCTATGACTAATAATCCACCTTCAGGTTATCATCCGAATCCCCTACAGTATTAAGTTACAAGCAACAGATTATTGCATTACGCATTGCGTGTAAAGTAAATAGTACTAATGTTCCATGAACAAAAGACCATTATTTTCTCCCTATTATCAACAACACATCTAGTACCTTAGAGATTTCTGTCACTTCCCCAGATTTCTAGAGGCATGAACCCACTATCAAGCATAAATACTAACTCTTGGAGTTGCTAGCATCTACTTGGCCAAGATAGCTACTAACAATGGAAAGCATGCAAGATCACAAATAACAAAGACATGATAGAATCAATAATCAATCTGAAATAGCATCTCAATATCCATCGGATCCCCGCAAACACAACATGTAGGAATTACAAATAGATGATCTTGATCATGAACGGAGCTCACAAGATCTAAACATGATAGCACAAAGGAGAAGAACCAGCCATCTAGCTACTACATGGACCCGTAGTCCAAGGATGAACTACTCACACATCACACCGGAGGCTTGCATGGTGATGAAGAAGGCCTCCAGGGTGAATTCTCCCCTCCGGCAAGGTGCCGGGAAGAGCTTCAGAATCCCTCCCGATCTAGGGATGGAGATGATGACGGCTACAGACTCTTTCGTGGAATTTTGATCGGGTACTTAGGGTTTTTGTATCGGAGGCATCTTATAGTCGGAAGGGGAGGCTGAGGGGTGTCCTAGGCGGCCACACCACCCCCTGGCACGGGCCAGGCCTGGCCGCGCGTCCAGGTGGTGTGGGGGGCCCTGGCCCTTCTCCGTCTCGTATTCTGGCTCCGTGTCCCCCTCGGTGTAGAATGGACTTTGGATTTTGTCCCGTCCAATTCCGAGAATATTCATTTTCTGACTTCTTGGAACCAAAAACAACAGAAAACAGGCAGCTATCACTGTGGCATCTTGTTAATAGGTTAGGCGAAGAAAGTGTATGAAAAGTACTCCAAAATTGGAACAAAACATAATAAAGTAGATAAAACCAAGCATGGAACATCAAAAATTATAGATACATTTGCAATGAATCGGACCACAACAAATTGTTGTAACCAACTTGTGAAGATAGCCAGAAGAAGCTAGGTAGCACACTGGAATTGCTGAAGTGGAAGGCAGAGACCGGTATGACTGACTCGGGATTTGAAAAGTTGCTGGTAATAATGAAGAAGCTGCTTCCAAGAAACAACGAATTTCCCTCCAGTATGTATGAAGCAAAGAAGCTTGTCTGCCCTCTAGGATTAGACGTGCAGAAGAAACATGCATGCCCTATTGACTGCATCCTCTACCGTGGTGAGAAGTACGAGAATATGCATAAATGCCCGGTATGCACTGCATTGCGGTATAAGATCAGAAAAGATGACCCTGGCGATGTTGAGGGCGAGCCACACAGGAAGAGGGTTCCTGCCAAGTTGATGTGGTATCCTCCTATAATACCACGGTTGAAACATTTGTTCAGAAACAAAGAGCATGCCAAGTTGTTGCGATGGCACATAAAATACCGTAAGAAAGACGGGATGTTGAGGCACCCTGTTAATGGTCCGCAGTTGAGAAAAATTGAGATAGACTTCCCGGACTTTGCTAGTGACGCAAGGAACTTATGGTTTGGTCTAAGTACTGATGGCATGAATCCTTTTGGGGAGCAGAACTGCAGTCACAACACCTGACCCATGACTCTATGTATCTATAACCTTCCTCCTTGGTTGTGTATAAAGCAGAAGTTCATTATGATGCCAGTGCTCATCCAAGGCCCGAAGCAACCCGGCAACGACATTGATGTGTACCTAAGGCTATTAGTTGATGAACTTTTACAGTTGTGGGCCAAACTAGGTGTACGTGTGTGGATGAGCACAAATAGCAGGAATTTGACTTACAAGCGTTGATGTTCGTAACCATCAATAATTGGCCTACTCTTAGTAACATTTCAGGACAGACGAACAAAGGATACAATGCATGCACACATTGTTTAGATGAGACTGAAAGTATATATTTGGATAAATGTAGGAAGAAATGTGTACCCATACAATCATCGTTTTCTTCCGCTCAGTCATCCCTTAAGGAAGAAAGGCAAGCATTTCAATGGCCAGGCAGAAACCCGGACGAAGCCTATCCCCCATACAGGTGCTGATGTATTTCGTATGGTCAAGGATTTAGATGTAATCTTTGGAAAGGGTCCTGGAGGACAACCTGTTCCGAAAGACGCCGACAGACACGCACCATGTGGAAGAAGAAATCTATATTTTAGGAGCTAGCCAATTGGTAAGTGCATGAGGTCCGCTCTGCAATCGACGTGATGCACTTCACGAAGAATCTTTGCGTGAATATTCTAGGCTTCCTGGGCTTGTATGAAAAGTCAAGCCCATAAAGGCTTGAACCTTTTATTTGAGACATAAAGGCTCAATCAAACTGGTGTCGACGACCGGGTTCTAAGCCGCGAGAGCTGGTCACCCATAGAGAAGGAACCATCACAGGAGCATATCTCGGGTGAGGTCCCTGAAGAAGCTGCCAGGTATTGGAAAACCTGACCTCCAACGCATACATATAGCGGCGGACGTGCTCATCCTCCTCCCTGACATGCCTCCTTACCACCTCCTCGAGGGCCGGCTACCTCTGCACCGCTCTTGGACCATGAGACCGCCACCAAAGGAGCTCCGGGTCGATGACAAGACCCGGATTCCCCACCAAGCTATGTGTCCCAGAAGGTAGCACCTCCCAGTGCTAGCCCGGTGGATCCCAGTCTCGGACATGCCCGATGGAGCCCAGTACTCCGCCGTCGTTGCCGACGAGTCGTGGACGAACACGCGGGGGCATCCTAAAGTAGGCGGCTGGAAATGTGGGGATGTGTGGCAGGGAATGTGTGGATGTGTGGTGTTCATGACGGTCGCCGACCTATATATAGAGGGAAATGGCGGGAAAACGTGGCGGGAAAAACATATGGCGGGAAAAACATATGGCAGGAAAACATGGCGGGAAAACGTGGCGGGAAAAATGGCGGGAAAAATGGCGAGAAAACATAGCGGGAAATATGTTTAGCCCCGGTTGGTGTCTCCAACCGAGACTAAAGATTAAACTTTATTCCCGGTTGAAGAAACCAATCGGGACTTAAGGGGTGAGTGTCGACACTATGACAGGGGTGAGTGTCAACATTATATCGTGAGTGTCGACACTATGTTATACCGTTTTAATCTATAAATAGGCATCCCTGTGAAGTTATCAACTTCAAACAAGATGGTGTAAAAGAGCAGGGACAACACACTACGGCCAGCTTCAGGGATATGCCGGAGGATCCAGTCCTCATGCATCTCTCTAAAGCTGGCCATAGAGGCACTCCCTAATATGTGAAATTAGTTAGCTCCCGACATATTGATCTAGCTAGAGAAGTTATGAACTACAAGAGTAGGGAAAACACTACAGTCAGTTTCAGGGATATGCCTAAGGATCCAGTCCTCAGGCATCTCTTTGAAGTTGTCCATAGAGGCACTCCCTAATATGTGAAATTAGTTAGCTCCCCGACATATTGATCTATCTAGAGAAGTTATGAACTACAAGAGTAGGGACAACACTACGGCCAACTTGAGGGAGATGCCGTCGGAGCCCAGTCCTCCGGCATCTCCAACAAGGTGGTCATAGATGTACTCCCTAATATGTGAAATTAGTTAGCTCCTCGGCACAAGAATAGAACAACATCTTCATAGTTCAGGAAAGTTGTAGAGAGACCAACACTAGTAGGAAACGATCCATTAGTCCTGGTTTCTAACTGGGACTATGGAATCGGGACTAAAGTCCCCCCTTTAGTCCCACCGGTCCAGCCACAAACTGGGACTAACACTCAAGACATTTATTATTATTAAAAAATTGGACTAAGAAATTGGGACTAAAGTCCCCCTTTAGTCATACTCATATCTAGCCCTATAGTATACAGCTTCAGGGTCGTCTTCGTCATCGTCATCGTCGTCGCTAGGCACACGCGCTGAATCCTAAGCCCAGCCATGGCATATTCCAGGGGTACCTGCCACTCCGGCCTCGGATTCAAGACACGCGAGGGAGGGGGCTCCTGGATGATGATGCCGCGTAGCCCACGACCTTCACCATCCCCACCCTTCTTGTGGCTCTGTGGAGGGTCAAAGTGCGGGCACCGCAGGCGAGGATGATCTCCCAGGGCGATGTAGCGCATTACACCGACGATAGTCCGATTTGCCCACCACAGGAGGCGACCAACCTCATTGTGGTTCAACGGGGGCGGGTCGTTACCCTCGTACCTAGCGAGCTCCCTTTCCTTCCAGTTAGCGAAGAAGGCTTTCCAGGTGTCGTAGTTGTCGGGATCCCAATGAGGATCCATCCGCTGCTCCGGCGTGAGCTCGAGGTAGAAGTGGTTCTTGATGGTCGCCTGGTGGGCGGAACCTTGCGGCACAGGAGGGACAGGAACTCCTCCAGCACTCAGCATCCAGTTGGCGGGCAGCCGGTAGCCTGGAGGGCATGGGTAGCTGGAGGCCCACATCACCTCAGTCTCCTCAAGGGTCAGAATGGCCCAGTATGCGGTGTCCATTGTTGTGAGAGGGGAAGATGTGGATGTGTGGATGGCCATGGTGGCCGGCCTAGATATAGACGGAAAGTGCGGGAAAATATGGCGGGAAATATCTTTAGTCCTGGTTAGTGGCTCAAACCGGGACTAAAAGCCCCGTGTTAGAGGGAAATGGTGGGAAAACATGGTGGGAAGTGGTGGAAAGTTTAGTGAGATTAAAAAATGGTTAATAGTTTGACTAGTTAGAATAATTATTTTAAAAAACAGAAAATAGATTTGGATTACTTATTCAAATTCAAGCATTTTTTATGTTGAAAGTTTAGTGAGATTCAAAAATATGCAAAATATAATAGTTAATGCATTTTTAAATTGAAAATGGCAAAATGGTAAATAGTTCGACTAGTTAAAATAATTATTTTATAAAACAGAAAATATATTTGGATTACTTATTCAAATTCAAGAACTTTTCATGTTGAATTTTTTTCAAATTCATAAGTATGCAAAAACTGTATAATTCAAATGTTTAAAAAATATAATGCAAACTGAATTTTTTTAAAACAGGCACGCAAATAAAATTTGAAAAAAAGACCTTTAGTCCCGGTACGTGCTACGCTACGCACCGGTACTAAAGGGGTGCCGTTGGCGCGCGCCCCTTGGGCTGTGCCGAAAACCCTTTAGTCCCGGTGCATTGCATGCTCTGGAACCAAAGGGGGGACCTTAAGTCCCGGCTCGTAGCACGCACCGAGACTAAAGACCCTTTAGTCCCGGTGCGAGCCACTGACCGGGACTAAAGGTCCTTCCCTTAAAGGGCGCCCACGCAACTTCTTCGCCAACTCACCCATTCGCACACTTCACGGAGGAGGCGCCCTCGACGACGACGCCGACAGGCTGCGCGATTCCGACGCCGATAGGCTACACGATTCTCCGGCCACCCCACCTCCAGCCGCCGCCGCTGCGCCTCCTCCTCCTTTCCGGCAGCGCCCCCTCTCCGGCTGCCCCACCTCCAGCCGCCGCCGCCGCGCCTCGTCCTCCTTTCCTACCGCCACCGCACGTCGCCCCGGCCTACAGCCGCAGGTACTCTCTCTTCTCCGTCGGCCTCCGTACCTCCAGCAGCCATCGCCGTGCCTCGTCTGGCAGCCAGATCCGCCAAGCCGCCACCGCCAACCGTGCGTCGTCTCCGGCCAGCCACCGCCACTAGCTAGTATTTTTTTAGTGTTTTTTCTAGTATACTATATACTAGAAAATAATGTAATGTAATATATAGTATTTTTTCTAGTATATACTATATACTATATATAATGTAATATATAGTATGTTTTCTAGTATACTATATACTATATATAGTATTTTTTTAGTATATACTATATACTATATATAATGTAATATATAGTATTTTTTTCTAGTATACTATATACTAGAAAATAATGTAACGTAATATATAGTATTTTTCTAGTATTTTGTCTAGTATATACGATTGTTTCTCAAGGCCACGATTAGTAGCGGGGTTCTCACCGTCATCTTCGACTGTGTCGTCGATTTCTCCGCAATGCCGTTGGAGCCACGGTGGTCGTCGGTTCCTCGCATCCAGCTAAACTTGGAGGTCGCGTGCTTGCCTCTCCAGGCTATCCATGTCCTCGGGGAGGGAAGGCCACCATCCTGTCGGATCCGTCCCCTCTTCTGATGCGCGCCGATAGTACATCAACATCACCTTCTCAAACAGAATGTGATGTGTAATCCACTTCTCCATATTCTCTGCCTCCGGGACCTCAATCCGCCTCCTCCTCCCCGCTGCCTCCGCCTCATCTCGCACTCGCGGCGTTGATCCAGCACGAGCAGGTGCCCTCCATCGCAAACCTAAATGACGGGGTATAGGGGATCTCACAGTGCTATCCAGCGAACCCTCGCCTCTGCTCCGCCATCGTACTATAGTGTCACCGGCTCTTTATTTTGGAAAAATCTGGGAGACAGAAGCTTCACTGGGGAAACAGAAACAGAGAAGGGATTGTCCGATTTGGGGTAGAGACAGAGAATGGGTCAACACAGGAAGGGCCACTAGATAGGTGGTTGAAAAAAATCAAAATAGCTGACAGAGAAGGGATTTTTAGGAAAATTATTAGCTAAGACTATGGGACACGTGGCACGAGCTAAGCCTATGGGACTACTAGTGCACCCGAATTACAACTTTTGGGACTACTTCATTCCATTTTGCTCTCCCCCCGGAGATAGGGTTAGGGTGGTGGTACTCGCGCCCCCAGAGATAGGGTTAGGGTGGTGGTCCTCGCGGGGGCCCCGGAGATAGGGTTAGGGTGGTGGTGCTCGCGGGCGACCGGACTTAGGGTTAGGGTGGTGGTGCTCGCGGACCCCCGGACTTAGGGTTAGGGTGGTGGTGCTCGCGGGCGACTGGACTTAGCGTTAGAGTGGTCCATATTATTGTTATTGTTTAGTATTATTGTAGCAAATTACGTGTACATATTATTGTTTACTATTATTTTATGCAGCAATATTGAACGCAAAAATGTTATTGTGTACATTTTGTAGAAAACTATGGATCCAATCCAGAGAGACCTAGCACAGGAAGAAATTCTTGAGGATATGATCTACGATACCCCCATGTTGATCCACCCGGATCTCCATCGATTTATCTGAACCCCTCCGGTGAGGGTGAGGAGGTCGACCGAAATGATCAAGAGAAGCCGATGGCTCCGATGAGGGAGAAGTTGATGGCTCCAATGATGGAGAAGCCGACATCTCCAATGATGGACAAGCCTACGGCTCTGGTGGAACCTTAACAATGTCCGGCGAGGTATATATATGAAGTCCGGTGATCAGTAGATGCATTAATTGAGTTGTATATATATAAATTGACGAATGTTTCTTCTCTTAGGCCTCCACATCGAGCAAAAAACGTTCCAAATGAGGCCCAGCCAAAAAGTTGGACGCATCTACGCGTTATACAATTACGCTGGTATCACCACGGGGTGAATCGTTGCAACCCGAAAAGGGTAAAAGTGTATTTGTACAATGCGGAGTTATGGTTAGGGATCGCATTCCGATCACCATTCGAGAGTGGAATAAGACCAAATGTGCGGAAGAGGGTGAGTATGTCGCCGACAGGTACAAAGAGGGTCTTTGGAATGACCTCATGGCACATTTCACCATGCCAGAATGTGAGGATGACGCCGACAAAGTTGCATTGAGGAAGAAAGTCAAGAAGTGGACTCTTACGAAGATGGCCGAACTATTCAAGAACTCGAAGAAAGCATTATGGCAAAAGTATCAGAAGACGAAGACTCCTCCTAAATTCTAAGGCTATCTAATGAAGCAGGAGGCTAACTGGGATGCATTTTTGAAGTACAAGGAGTGAGAACCTGCTAAGGAAAAGTCAGAAAAGACAAGAAAAATGCCGCGATGAAGAAATATCACCATCACCTGGGGCCAGGGGCTACACGACCGCCATGCCAAAGTGGGATGCTAAAGAGAGTGAACTGCTTGCTAACGGGATCACTCCAGAACCAATACGCGAAGAATGGGATCTAAGGGCAAGAAATTAGTTCCTTGGACATGGGAGTGAGTATGACGAAAGTACGTGGGACCTTATTTGCAGTGACGGGATTAGGATACCCCGGGAGACATGGCAGAAAGTGGTGAAGGAAATTAAAGATGGGACAACAAAGTTCCGTCCCGATAGAGAGAAAGACTTGCTGACAAAGGTCCTCGAGAATAAAGAACACGGAGGACGTGTACGAGGCTTTGGCCCTAGTTATACGTGGGAGATGGGGTTTCCCAAAGACAGAGATACTTATAGGAGCCGAGAGAGAGAAAAGAGGCGACGGGAGGAGGAGGAGGGAGACAGGTTCAACGAGTTGCTAGGAAGACTTGAAAAGCACCAACAACAGATTGACGAACTTCGAGGAGTAGCGTGCCTGCAAGATCCTGCACTCGATATTACCACGGAGAAGCAGCATAGCTAAATCGGAGGTCCCGTCTGACAATGCACGGATGGTAGATGGAGGTCCCGGCTACCCCATGGATGGAATCAAGGAGCAGGCATCTTGTGAGCTCCATTAGAAGGTGAAGAACCTATCCATCAAGGTGGCGGTCGGATGTGGTTTACCTTGTTCACCTGACGCACGCTGGCATGGCCGTGAGATTCCAGCTGGCTATGCTAAAGTCACTGTGGATGAAATCGCAACGGGGTGGGACTCAATGGAGCTTGACATCCCTGGACCTGAAGGTAAGAGGACACTCGGAGAAGTACTGGGTGGTATCATTCTATGGGACAAGAACAACATCAAGCTTCCAGGCTCGACACGAAAGCGAACACCGCCTCCGACTCGTCGCATGTCACCTTCACCTCCATCACCTCCAAGAAGCCCACCCCATGACTACGACCACCACAACGCGAGTCCATCTCGATCTCCGCTGTAGCGTCAGTCGTCTTAGCCGCCTGCTAAGGACAATAAGCGGAAGCGTGCTCCCTCGATGAGTACTAAACGACGCAACAGCCCAAAACGACAAATGTCGCCCCTCCCAAGAGTACCTCATAAGAATCTTCCCATCAGACCTTATGATCGTACTGACGAGGAAAACGCTGTGATCGCAAAGGCCGAATGTGTTGTGCAGCTTCAAAAGAAGAAACCCAAGCCCGCCCTGGTATACACCAAGAAGCAAAAAGCATATGCAGTTGGTTTTCTGAAAAAAATCGCAGTATGAGTTACACCATAAGCCAGATGACTATCTACACAAAGTTCAGAAGGAAGCGAAGAAGGGCAAATCAATTAGAAGTGCAAGCGGGAGCAAATCATCAAGTAAAAGTGCAACCGGAAAAAGAATGAACATCTCCTAGCTCGGGGAACAGGCCAAAAAATCGATCCCACCCCTCCAGGTAAAATACATTATAAGACGCTAAAGGATAAACCCGAGGAGACGTAGGAAAATCTTCTAAGGTTTCTAATGGAGCAAAATTTCTGTGACCACATACTATTTCCTTACAATATTAGGTGAGGGTCTTACTCTGTTGTACACATTCACTTTTTCTTACTCGATGTTAAATGTAATTGATGAGTTACTGATTTATATATAAATGTGTGCAGTTTCCACTGGATTCTACTAGACATTCAACTTGATAAGGGAAAAGTTGAATTCATGGACCCATTGAAGAGACCCCTGGAACAGTTTAGGGACATGCAAGACATGCTCCAGAGGTAATTTTCGCGCTACACCGGTCTCTTTCGTTGATTTCCTAAAATATCACGTCATAAATAACTCATTCATTTTCTCTACCGGGCAGGGTTTGGAACAAGTTCAAGATTGCGATTACGGGTGAATTTAGTGATAATCTGACGTTTAAGCCGGTCTCGGTAAGTAGTACGCACATCTCTTTACTTCTAGTTTGAATACAATTATGATGCTAGATTATTATTTTGATTGAATTCTAAGTGCACGAGGCAGCCACCGGGGACGAATCTATGTGGATTCTATGTTTGCGAGTTCATTCGCACGTTTACCACTGAGCACAATGATTATAGAGTCAATGTAAGCAATACATTCACAACATTATTTTATTACCGTCATTTTTTGTTATCATGATTGATATTCATATTGATCTCCTTTTCTTATATAGTTCGAGAGAATGCGGGATCAGCTCCTACCAGAGCAACGCGTACTAGGAATTGCTGAAGAACTGGCAGGATTCTTGATGAACGAGATGATAGATGACGCCAGAGAATTTAGCGTGAATAGGCGCTACCGATGATCCTCGACTGTGTAATTGATGAATAGACGGGCTCTAGTCCCGGTAATTGTGATCTCCATGTAACTATCATGTATATATTTGTATGCTCGATCTTAAGAGAAGTTATCTTATGTGTGCACGAAACGTGTACGGTATGTGGTAGCGTAGAAAACTATTTTAAAATTAAAAAATAAATAAATAAAAGGATACAAAATGAATTCTCTGCCGTGGCAGAGAAAGGGCCTCAAATGCTGTCGCGGCAGAGAACCACTTGTCCCGGTTCGTAATAGGAACCGGGACAAATGGGGGGACCCCGCGCTTGTCGCGGTGGCCACGTGGATGACCTTTAGTCCCGGCTGGTAACCGGGCCGGGAGTAAAGGGGTGGAGCTTTAGTCCCGCGTCTCCAGTCCCGGTTACAAGAACCGGGACTAAAGGGCCTTACGGGCCGAGACTGGAGGCCCGTTCTCCACTAGTGACTATTCACTAATGGTAAGATGTGCTTTCTTGTCAGTTTGGAGTGAGTTGTGAGAGTTGCACCAAAGAGATTTTGATTTTTGCACTAACCTACTAATCATGTCTCTTAGTGATGATGATATTGTGATATAGAAAAAGAATGATGATGATTGTCTTAATTGGTGATGCCCACAAGTATAGGGGGTTTATCATAGTATTTTCGATAAGTAAGAGTGTTGAACTCAACGAGGAGCAGAAGGTGTTGACTAGTGGTTTGGATCAGGAATTCTCTACAAATACTTAGCAAACGAATTTTTAGGGTTTTTTGATAATGCAAACAAATAAAGTACGAGGAAATAAAGACAGTAATAATAATTGCAGAAAGTGGCCCAATCCTTTCTTCAGCAAAGGACAAGCCGGATGTAATACTTAAGATGACCAAACGTTCTCGAGGACACATGGGAATACTGTCAAGTGCTTTTGCTTCATATAGTTGATTTATCTTCTTTAGTTGATAAGTGTTGTGTGAGTGAACCTGTGCTAATGTACCGACCTTCCTAGGACTAATACATACTTGTGATTAAACCCCTTGCAAGCATCCACAACTACAATAAAGTAATTAAGATAAAAACCTAACCACAACCTTAAACTCTGAGATCCTACGCTCCCTTGTGCAAAGGTTTCCTAACGGGGGTTCAGGTTTCTGTCACTCCGGCAACCCCGCGATTAGTAACCAAATACACAATCCATTCCTCTAGGCCCATAAAGGTGAAGTATCATGTAGTCGACGTTCACATGACACCACTAGAAGAATAACACCACAACTTAAATATCAACCATTGAATCTTCCTCAACACAATTCCACTACTAACAACATGACTTCTCCCATGTCCTCAAGAACTAAATGAACTACTCACGAGACATCATATGGATCAATATCAGAGATGAAATAATGATGAGTAACAATCTGAATATAAACAATAATTTGATGGTTCCACTCAATAGCATCAACTACAATAATAATCAACACCGGGAAAGTTTACCCTAAGAACTATGCAAGATTCAACCCAATTGTTATAGCGGTATGGAGTGGTGATGATGGTGCTGATGTAGATGATGGTGGAGATGATGATGATGATGATCCTGATAAAGTCTAGCTTGATGGTGGTGTTGATGGCGACGATCTCCCCTCTCCGGGAAGGAATTTCCCCGGCAGATTTCTGCCTGCCGGAGAGCTCTTTCTGTCTCTGTGGTTTCTGCCCCGCAGAGGTGGGCTAGGGTGGCCACACCACTTGGTGGCACGGCCAAAGAGGGCCCGTGCCATGGTGGTGTGGGCCCCCTGTGGCCCATCTCCTCTCCCCCTTCTGCATTCTTCGTCTTCGGGAAAAATAGGAATTTCCATGTATTTTCTGGGATTTTTTTGATCTTCGCAAAATTGCATCCAAACGGTGCCTTTTCCATCAGAATCTTGACTTCAGTGGTCCATCCTCCATCAATAATCAAACATGCAAAAAGTAGATGAAATAACATAAGTATCATCTCTTACTACGAAATATATCAATGAATAAGAGTGAATTATGATATAAAATAGTGATGCAAAATGGACGTATCAACTCCCCCCAATCTTAGACCTCGCTTGTCCCCAAGCGAAAAATGAGCTCGATAAACATGTTCACAAGTTTATGGAGTGAAGTGTCGATAAAAAGAATATGGACAAGAAGCATCATGTTCATCAATACACAAATCATAATAGAAGACAACTCACTATTATATGACTTACCTTGCAATGAGTAAAGGAAACACCAAAAAGATGCACAAAGTAAATCATGATTGGTAATGGCAAACCTTGTTTTTGTTTGGAGAAAGGTTAACAAACTGCATGAGTCAAACGTAAAGGGGTTTTTCAATGATAGATTTCAAAGTAATATTCATCAAGATAAGAACAAAGTGCTACACAAGGAACATTAGAAACATGATTGAATAAATCACCATATGAATGATTGAATCACAACAACTCAAATGCTTGCTTGAGATAGAGAGGAATAGGTTTATTGACTCCACTTAAAAGTAGAAGATAGGCCCTTCGCAGAGGAAGAAGGGATTTCAATTTTGAAAAAGAGCTTCCAAAAATTATGGTACTTAAAGGCTTTATGCTCTCATTGCCCCTATCATAAGCATCTTGAAGTGATTAAGGTTAAAGTGACACAAATATGAGGATATGCTTGACAATTTATAAGTTGAAAATCTCATGCCCCTTGCTTACGAGTACCGAACCTCATGCTACTCAATTTTAGGCACAAGTAAGCTCTTTTCATTGTAAGTACATGTGTATCATAGAGAACCGCCAACGGGGTACCCCTTGCCCCATGATACAGGAGCTATCCCATATCAAAATGACAAGGCAATAGACAATGAGCATCTCATCAATCTTTCTTTGCTATTTGCAAGTTTTTTTTATTCAGAAAGCTTCATAGATTGCTCACTATGGTTATGATGCAAGTTTCCACCATGATTAGGCATGGCTTAGGCTAGCGGCCTAGGCGTTCTCTAACACACATACAAACTCCATGATCTTACAAGTTCCCCTTTTATTTCACACCACCGGGATCCATAAGCAAAAGAATCATGATATCAACTGAATAATAAGTGCAATGTTGAAAGCGTTCCCCATGGTACATTGTTCAGCTCATTTTCAACTTGTGCAAGCATATACGTAACATAGGTGGTCACAATGGTTCAAGATTATTAAGTGCAAGAGAACAAAATGTGCCATCAAGTTTGTGAGAGCTTTAGTCACCAATTTTCACATAACACAAAGTTTAATTGGAAGGTAGATGAAAAGATGAATGTACTTGGAATAGCAATAATGCTAATAGGTAGATATGGTGGACACAAGTGGTATAGGTTTTGGTTCAAGGATTGGATACAAGGTTTTTGGCTAGCAAGGTTGGGAAGCAAGCATAGGAGTTAAAGGGGACAAACAAACATACAAGTGATAAAAACAAACATGCAATCTTCCTTGGAGGCACAAAAGACCTTAACTAGAGAATACTAAACTTATTGGCCAAACATGGAGGATAAATAATGAATTCATACTAAGAGTACTTTTCCCATTCAATCTTCAAAAAGTGTTGCTACTTGCCAAACCTCGGTTTGCCAAAACCAACTAGATTTACTCAATGATTCCAAAGTGATACCAATACTAACAACAAGATCAATCATATAACAAGATTGCAAACTAAAATAAGTTGTGCAAAGAGAAAACGATAAACTTTTCATTAATAATCCATAACGGCAACTTCACACCAAGGGATACATAGATAACTGACTAGGGGAGAGATACTTCCACAATGCAAACCATCCTATATAATAACTTCTCTATTCATAATATGATTCCACTAAAAAGTTAAAAAGATGAAAGATACTGATGTGATACCACGACACTCCCCCAAGCTTGGAACAAACCAAAGGGATGTCAAAACCTGATGACGAATTACTCCTTCGGTGGTGGTGGTGTCATGTCGTTGTCAAACTTCCAAGGTAAAGGCTCCCCATCAACAAGAGATATCTTGGTTTCTAATATCCTGAAACTCGCAGTAGAACTCATTTGTTTAAACTTGGCCTCATACTCACAGTTTTGATTTTACATGTCACAAAGTTGTGCTTGTAGTTGGTTGGTTGTTTGGATGAGCGAGAGGATGTCATCCCTAAGCTCAGCAGTCTCCTCATTGTGCTTGGCGATGAGTTCTGAACTTATCTTATGGATGATATCCACTTCGTGTTCCGCCATCTTCTTGTTCCTAAAGACTTCTTGCTCTAGCGCTTCCATCCTATCCTCCAGACTGCCTTCTCCTTTAGGACCCTAAACCTCCTTTATCTGTAACTTCCCATCCATGAGAGATAACTTCGCGGGGTGAATCTTCAACTCATACATGTACGAGTTGATGATGTCCGCGGAGGAATCCTCCTTGGGTGATCCAGAGGAAGACATTGTGGATCCAACGCTGAGAATCTGCCTGTCAGAAACAGATTGAAACGAAAACACGACAAGAACACGATATACGAACCTCGAGGGCTTCGGGGATTATACATTGAAAATATTAACAAAGAAAGGAAGGTACTAGGAGAAAACGGGTCGGAGACGAGGTTCGGGGCGGCCACACCCCCTGGTGGCGCGGCCACCTGACCCGCCCACGGGGTGGTGTGAGCCACCCTAGCTCCGTTTTCGTCCCTCTTTCAACTTGTTGTCTTCCAAGTTAGATAAAAACTGCAAAAATATAAATTGGAAAGTTTCTCGTGGAAATTTTCTTATCGGAATTGTTACCTATTCGGAAACGGACTCTGCCGGTCTCTGAATTTGGTATTTTATAAAATCTTATGGGGTCACCACTTGAATAACATCAATATAAGAATCTCCAAAAATAGGGTGCTTTGAGTCTTCACCATTCTTCATCTCGTTGCATCATTTTCTCCTGGCACTTGAAAATTCCTCTCATACCAAGCTTAACACAATTCTTCATTGGCAACATTAGTGTATGCAAGGTAAAAGACCCTTTGGGTTCAATTTCAACTGAAATCCATCAAAACATAAACCACTACAGGAACTCCTTTCAAAAACTCAAAAGAATCTAAAAAGGAAATCGATTTAAGAGGCAAATGCAAATGTGGCAGAAATCTGTCAAAACAAACCAGCAGGCAAAAACCAATTTTTTCGAAAATCTTCTGTTGCTCAAATCAAAAAGTGCAAAACTAACAAAAGTTAAATAAAAACCTAGGGCATGTACCCAAAAATTGACAGATCAGTATGACGTTCTGCGATTTTTCATGATTTTTTTACAGCGAAGCACAAAAATCTGTTTTGGGACAACAACTTCCCCAAATCTTACTTCTCTCTCATTTAGGGATAATCTTGACACAAAAACCAAACAAAAAGGATAAGGAGAGGTTATTGCAGAAGCAATAACTTCCAAGACTCAAAAAACAAAAGGTAAACTAAAAGCAAAAATAAAATGGGTTGTCTCCCAAGAAGCTCTTTCTTTATAGCCATTAAGATAGGCATGATGATTTCAATAATGCTCACATAAGAATATGAGTTGAAGTATAGCACAGCATCAAGGAGCAACTTTATAATTATTTAAGTCTAACCCACTTCCTATGCAAAGGAATTTTGTAAGAAAATAAATTGCTAAAACCAGAAGCCAATAGCATAGGAAGGAGAAACAAGTGCATCATAAAAACTTTCAGCATAAAACGGGGAAACTTAATATTATTGAGATGCATAAAAACATTTTTCTCTCTCTCATAATAACTTTCAGCATCATGAATGAATTTGACAATATAGCTATCATCTGAACCATAGCAATGATCACTTATCCTGACAGAAAACACAGAGACACTAGAATTTGAAACAATATTAAAAGTATTCTTACAGAGGATAGTGTGTCCATTCTCTATATTCTTAGTGAAAAGATCTTTCACAATTGATACCGCGGGTTCAATATTTATCTGTTCATCATGTTCTACAGTTTCCTTTATACTTTGGTCACCCATACTAGCTATCATAGAGTGTTCCTTTACCTTAACTGGGAAGGTATTTTCTCAATGTAAGGTTCAGGCAAGATATGATTAGTAGTATAAACTTCAGTATTTTTGGCAGGAACACAATTAACAGCATCTTTATATGGCTCATGATACTTGTTCCATTTCTTTTTATGGATTTTAATATAGGAGGCAAAGGCCTTAAAATAATTTGCAATCACTTGAGAATCAAGACCATAAGCATTCTTAATATTATGAAAGTCGTCAGTTTCCATAAAAGATTGAATGCATTCATAATCATAATTTATACCTGACTTTCTTCCTTTATCATTCTCCCATGCTTCAGCATTGTCTTGAATACGATCTAGAAGATCCCATTTAGCTTCTTCTTCTTTCATTCTTGTAAATGATCCAGCATAATAAGCATCCAATAAATCCTTGTCATAAAGAGGTAGCCTTGCGTAAAAGTTATTGATAATAATATTTTTGGGGAGCTCATGAATAGGACATTTGAGAATTAGTAACTTCAATCTCCCCCAAGCTTGAGCGGTACTCTCTCCATCAAGAGGCCAAAAGTTATATATTTGATTCCGATCTTTATGAATCTCACTAGGAGGATAAAATTTAGAATAGAAAAGAGGTATTATTTCCTCCCAATCAAGAGATTGGCCATTCTTTAGCAGCTTATACCATTCCTCAGCTCTGCCTTTCAATGATACAGAGAATAATTTTTTCTTCACCTGATCTATTGTAATACCTGCACACTTGAACAATCCGCACAATTCATGTATAAAAAGCAAATGATCACCGGGATGGACAATTCCATCCCCAAAATAGTAGTTATCCTTAACACAATCAACAATTTTTGTAGGCATTTTGAAAGGATATATTTTAGCAGGTGGTGGTTCATCTACTACCATAGCAGTGGTAGTAGCATTACAAAATAAGAAACTGAGTGAAGTATCCATCATGAAAACAAAGTAAATAATACTCATAGTAGAAGTTTCCTTTACCAGTTTCACTCTCCAATAGCGCTTTACTCCCCGGCAACGGCGCCAGAAAATAGTCTTGATGACCCACAAGTATAGGGGGTGTATCGTAGTATTTTTGATAAGTAAGAGTGTCGAACCCAACGAGGAGCACAAGGTGTTGACTAGTGGTTTGGATCAGGAAGTTCTCTGCATATACTAAGCAAACGAATTTTTAGGGTTTTTTGATAATGCAAACAAATAAAGTACGAGGAAATAAAGACAGTAATAATAATTGCAGCAAGTGGCCCAATCCTTTCTTCAGCAAAGGACAAGCCGGATGTAATACTTAAGATGACCAAACGTTCTCGAGGACACATGGGAATACTGTCAAGTGCTTTTGCTTCATATAGTTGATTTATCTTCTTTGGTTGATAAGTGTTGTGTGAGTGAACCTGTGCTAAGTACCGACCTTCCTAGGACTAATACATACTTGTGATTAAACCCCTTGCAAGCATCCGCAACTACAATAAAGTAATTAAGATAAAAACCTAACCACAACCTTAAACTCTGAGATCCTACACTCCCTTGTGCAAAGGTTTCCTAACGGGGGTTCAGGTTTCTGTCACTCCGGCAACCCCGCGATTAGTAGCCAAATACACAATGCATTCCCCTAGGCCCATAAAGGTGAAGTATCATGTAGTCGACGTTCACATGACACCACTGGAAGAATAACACCACAACTTAACTATCAACCATTGAATCTTCCTCAACACAATTCCACTACTAACAACATAACTTCTCCTGTGTCCTCAAGAACTAAACGAACTACTCACGAGACATCATTTGGATCAAGATCAGAGATAAAATAATGACGAGTAACAATCTGAACATAAACAATAATTTGATGGTTCCACTCAATAGCATCAACTACAATAAGTAATCAACACCGGGAAAGTTTCCCCTAAGAACTATGCAAGATTCAACCCAATTGTTACAGTGGTATGGAGTGGTGCTGATGGTGCTGATGTAGATGATGGTGGAGATGATGATGATGATGATCCCGATGACGTCCAACTTGATGGTGGTGTTGATGGCGACGATCTCCCCTCTCCGGGAAGGAATTTCCCCGGAAGATTTCTGCCTGTCGGAGAGCTCTTTCTCTCCCTGTGGTTTCCGCCCCGCAGAGGTGACGGAATCTTTCTGTGGTCGCTCCCCCTTTTTAGGTTTTCCGGGTGGAATATATACGCGAAAGGGTAAAGCCAGAGGTGGGCCAGGGTGGCCACACCACCTGGTGGCGCGGCCAAGGAGGTCCCGCATCAGGGGGTGGTGTGGGACCCCTTGTGGCCCATCTCCTCTCCCCCTTCTGGCATTCTTCGTCTTCGGGAAAAATAGGAATTTTCATGTATTTTCTGGGATTTTTCTGATCTTCACAAAATTGCATCCAAACGGTGTTTTTTCCATCAGAATCCTAACTTTAGTGGTCCATCAATCATCAAACATGCAAAAAGTAGATGAAATAACATAAGTATCATCTCTTACTACGAAATATATCAATGAATAAGAGTGAATTATGATATAAAATAGTGATGCAAAATGGACGTATCAATTGGCGAGAATATGAAGTCAATTATGAAGCCTTGAAATCTCACTTGACAGGTGTGTTTACACACACAACCGATGGTATTGACAAGAATATACAGGATCTACAAGTGGTTGTGGATCAGAATGCTGGCGCAGTCACTAACATTCAAACACAAGTGACCAATATCAATACCAATGTCACAGCCTTGCAGCGTTCTATTGAAGCTTTGACACTAGCACTTGAGCAAAGGCAGCCACAACCACATGATGATGAAGCCTTTTAGGAAGATGCTGAAGGGAGTGTTGCTGGTGTTGCTACTAATCTTGGTAGGGGACGTGCCAATCCCCCTATAACTGCACGTAGACGCGGCTGGGATCCTGTAGGCTGTGCTCCGCATGTACCTAACCAAGCCATTGATGACGGTTTGGGCAAGCCAAAATTCTCAATTGCCAAGTTTGATGGCTCACTTGATCTAGAAGATTACCTTTACCTCACATGGGAGTTGAAGATAGAGAAGCTCTGGCATTTGTATGACTATACAAAAGACAAGAAGGTCAAGCTTGCAGCATCAGAATTTGATGGATATGTCTTACGTTGGTGGGATGCTATTGTGCAAAATAGAAGAGATGACAATGAACTTCCTGTGATGACTTGGCGAGAGATGAAGCGCATCATGAAAGACCGTTTTGTACCCACCAATTACTTGCGTTCAGTTTTTGACAAGTTGACACAATTGAGGCAAGGAACCATGTCAGTTGATGAGTATTACATGGAGATGGAGATGCTTATGCAGCGTGCTAGAGTTCGTGAATCCCTTGAGATGACTATGCAGTGATTTCTCAACAATTTGAAGCTACCAATCAAGAGCATTGTTCATCATCACAAGTACGAGACGATGAATGAACTATTGCACCATGCTAGAGAGGCCGAATCACAGTTAACTGAAGAATTTAAGTCACATGTGAGGTTTCCGTCTACCAGTCGTTTTTTGGCTAGGTCTACACTGCCACCATCTATGGTGCCACCTACTACGGCTGCTAGCCACCCTTCACCATCGGCCAAGCCTGCTCCCACGTCTTCTTATGGTTCCAATACTAGGAAACCTGCTGCTCCTGCTGCTAGCTCGGGTTCCAATATGTCAACAGCTCGTGCTCGCGATGTAGAGTGCCATACTTGTGGAGGAAGAAGACACTACAAGAGAGATTGTCCAAACCGCAAGGTTATGTATATTCAATGACAATGGTGAATATGAAAGTGGAGATGAAGTTGATCCTAATAGTTCTGCAGATGATGGTTATGCAAGTGAGGAAGATATGGATGTTTTTCCTGCTAGTGCACCAACCATTGTGGTTTCTCCACGTATTCTTTGTGTGCATCCTATTGTTGATTCTCAGCGCTGCAATTTGTTTCAAACAAAAGCACTTGTTGGCCCTAACAAATCTTGTAGAGTCATCATTGATGGAGGTAGCTGCAGAAATCTTGCAAGCAAGGAGTTATGTGTCAAGCTGAATTTGACTTATTTACCTCAACCCAAGCCATACTACATACAATGGTTGAGTGACAATGGTGATATGAAGGTAAACCATATGGTACATGTGAATTTTGAGATAGGACCATACAGGGATTCTATTGATTTTGATGTGGTTCCTATAACTGTGTGCCATTTACTATTGGGTCGGCCTTGGCTGTATGATCACCATGTGCAACACAATGGCCGTGCCAATACTTATCACTTGGAATTCAAGGGCAAGAAAATTAATATGCAACCGATGACACCACAATAGACTGTGAATGAATCTCGTCAGAAGATAAAAGTGAACTCGAAGGATGCATCTATAGATAGACGAGATAGTGTTGCAGCTGTACATGATGTAATAGAGCCTAAAAAGAGTGATATAACGAAAAGTGAAAGAGTGCCTAGTCTAGTGATATTATCCACCAAGGAAGATGTGAGAGAGTTTCGTGAGGATCCTATAGCCATGCCACTTTTGCTCATGTATAAGGGCGAGGTATTGGTTTCTAATGACATGACCCCTATTTCTCTTGGTGTATCTACTGTTTTGCAGGATTTTGGCGATGTGTTTCCAGAAGATGTACCAGCTGGATTGCCTCCATTGAATGGCATTGAGCATCAAATCGACTTGATCCCTGGCGCCCCATTACCAAACCACGCACCCTATAGGACCAACCCCGAAGAAACAAAGGAGATACATAAACAAGTACATGCGTTGCTGGATAAAGGGTACATTCTTGTTTCTCTTAGCCCTTGTGTTGTTCCTGTTATTTTAGTACCTAAGAAAGATGATACATGGCACATGTGTGTATATTGTAGAGCTATTAATAACATCACTATTCGATATCTTCATCATATTCCACGCTTAGAGGATATGCTAGATAAATTGAGTGGTGTTGCTATTTTCTCTAAGATTGATCTGCGTAGTGGTTACCATCAAATTAGGATGAAAGAAGGGGATGAATGGAAAACTGCTTTCAAAACAAAATTTGGTTTGTATGAGTGGTTAGTTATGCCTTTTGGTCTTACTAATGCACCTAGTACTTTCATGAGATTAATGAATCATGTTTTGAGAAAATTTATTGGTCGTTTTGTGGTTGTTTATTTTTATGACATACTTATATATAGCCACAATGAAACTGAACATTGTAGTCATATCCGACAAGTTTTGCAAGTGTTACGTGGTAATAAATTGTATGCTAATCTTGAGAAGTGCATATTTGCAAAAGATAAGGTCATATTTCTGGGATTTGTTGTATCTAAGCACGGGGTAGAAGTAGATCAATCTAAAATTGAACCAATTCAAAATTGGCTTATTCCCATGATTGTGAGTCAAGTGCGTAGTTTCCATGCACTAGCTGATTTCTATAGGTGCTTTATGAAAGATTTTAGCACTATTGCTGCACCATTGAATGATTTGACTAAGAAAGGTGTGCCATTTGTGTGGGGCGCAGCCCAAGATATTGCGTTTGATACATTGAAACGTTTGCTTACTTCTGCACCATTACTTGCATTACCTGATTTTTCGAAGCAATTTGAAGTTGAATGTGATGCTAGTGGTATAGGTATTGGTGGCATTTTGATGCAGGAGGGTCGCCCTATAGCATATTTTTCTGAAAAAATTACTGGTGCTAGACTGAACTATCCTATTTATGATCAAGAACTGTATGCACTTGTTAGAGTACTTGAAGTTTGGCAATATTATTTATGGCCAAAGGAATTTATCATACATTCTGATCATGAAGCATTGAAGTACTTGAAAGCTCAATCAAACTTGCATACAAGATTAGCTAAATGGGTTGAGTTTCTTGAATATTTTCCTTACATCATTAAGTATAAGAAGGGAAAAGAGAATGCAGTTGATGATGCTTTGTCTAGGCAGAACATGCTATTATCCAATCTTGATATTAAATTTCTTGGATTTCCCAAGAAAATAAAAGAGACTAAAATTCTCACCATAGAAATCTTTGACCATATTTGAAGTGACAATCACTATTGTTTGTTTTCCCAAGATATTCTCATTCATCATATCTGCTAAATTGTCCCCCCATAAAGAGACCTTGATTTTCTCACCACTTCAGAAATTTAATCATGTAAAAGTAAATACAAATTATATGAGAACTAAAATCATAAAAAGGCGCTAAATAATGCTATAGCTTACTGGCTTACTCTAACAAAAGGATTTCAATTTCACGGATTTTTGCAGTTCACTCCTTTGAGGTGTTTTTAGCTATTGTTTTTTGTTGTATTGGTTTTATCCCTTTAAGCAGGCCAATAACATATGCATAAAGAAGTATAAATATTACTTAATTGATATATAGTTTTTTATTTGCATGAAGGATGTACATACCTGAGCACTGTGCATCATTACTTTCCCTACTCCATAAGGTAGTACTATCAGCGAACTCAAAGTAATATTCCAGAAAGTTTTGTGATTCTTCTAGAACTTCCTTTACTGTTGTATTCGAAATAAAAATAATTTTTAAATTGTTCTTCAAAGGCCTATACTTGTCATATTCCCAAACATTGAAGTTCTTCAATATGTAGATGGAGTTTTCCTTAAACTTTGACTTAAACTTGTTGATCAGTTTAGTTCCAGTAGAAGCATGGATTGTATTGCCCTATGTACAAATAATATATTAGTAGAATGCAAAATATTGAACACTGTTCAAATTATGCACATCTAATAGTTGTACCTTCTTATCTGCTAAAATCATATCAGAACTAATAACTTCATTGGTCGATAGGTTAATTGAATCCCAAAGTCTTAAAACTTTGACCTTGATTGTTCATGACTCGTTTCTTGTAGACAATGCACTTAGGAGTGTAGGTTTCATGTCTGTCAACACAAGGGAAATAGAAGAGCAAACATTAACATATAAAATTATACATGGATTATGATATTTATTACTATCGTAGAGAATATTTATAAGAGCTCAGGTCTAGGATTTATGTGTTTGTTCATTGCAAGGAGAAGGGGACAGAAAATTTTGAGCATATTGATGGAAGTTTACACATATATTGACCATGATGTCACACCATCTAGCTAGTTGTAGTTGGTTAAATTGATAAACAATAAGATCAAAAGACAATAATATTATAAAAGAGAAAAGGAAATTTACCTGTTATACAAGGATCATGTTATTTATTACTATTAGAGAGAATATATATATAAGAGTTCAGATTTAAGATTTATGTGTTTCGTTCATTGCCTCTAAGATCCGATGAGAAAAGGAGATGGCGATAGCAATTTTTTCCATACTTTATTACCTTTGATGACTTGAAGATAGAAAAGAAGATCCGTCTTGATATTTAGATCGATAAACAGTAAGATGAAAAGAGAAAGAAAATTTACCGGTTCTCTGGAAATTATGGTCTTGAGGTGATGGATGCTAGATCTTGACGCTGATCTGGAAGCAGGGAATTGTGATCTGCTTACAAGAAATTTGTGGTAAGATGAAAAGAGAAATAAAATTTACCGGTTCTCTGAAAATTATGGTCTTGGGGTGATGGATGCTAGATCTTGACGCTGCTCTGGAAGCAGGGAATTGTGATATGTAAGCAGGGAAGAAATTTGTGGGGTACGATAAACGTGTACGTGAAAAGGAGAAAGGAAATTTACCGGATCTCTCAAAAGTACGGTCTTGGTATGGGATACGTGAAAGAGCTTTTAAGAGATTTTAAACGTGTAACTCGTGTAGGAAAGGGACTCTATTTACTTGTATGTTTTCTTGTTGCTCACGTGATGCTGATGTTGAGGCTGGAGATGTGTTGGAGTCGAGGCTGGAGACGTGTTGGAGTCTGACGCTGGAGACCATCTCACGTGATGTTGAGGCTGGAGACGTGTTGGAGTCGAGGCTAGAGACGTGCTGGAGTCGAGAGAAGTCGTACCTATTGGAATTCGTGTTGTACGTAATGCTAATTAAATCATAGCCATTAGTAATAGATCTAATGGTTAATATATTTTAGGTGATGTGGATCAACGTGGTGCCTCGAAACACAACCTTATATTATTTTTAATATATAATAGATAGATGCTACTGAGATGAGGTGTACCTGCATGCATGAGCCATAGGAAATGATAGCAAATTTCTTATTTTAGAATAAAGCCATCTTTTGTGAAGATAATATGAAACTGGCATATCTATATATAATCTAGAATTATGCAGTGAACCATGATGTATTTTGAAATTGAATTTGTCAGAAGGTTACATAATAGTATCAATTGTTTTGCTTATCATGTGTGACCAGTGATTAGTATAGAACGCACTGATAAACATGGGTCGTATAACTAAACATTGATGGGTTCTTATACCTGTTTAGGTCACCTGAAAAAGACTTAGCCATAACCCTAGAGGTTGATGGTTTCTTATATCCCTAAAAAGACTGGGTCATCACCTCACAGTCCACACAAGGAGGATACTCAACACTTATTGATAATGATAAGATCTGTCACTTACCACCACCGATTATCACGAACTGATACTGTATTTATATTATCTGATTCCTTCCAAATTTAGTATTTGGAAGCTTACCAAATGATGCGTCGGTCTGCAAGACGCAGGACCGCACGCGCGCATGCCTAGCTAATGCATGCAACGAGCACATGCTTCTTGGTCCCTGCCACCACTTGGTTTCCTTGTTTGTTTTCTATCCGTCTGCTTGCTGGAGTATATTAGTTAGTTAGTACGTACACTCCTCCTCCTCCTCCTGTACTTAGCTATGGCGCCATGTGGCTAATTCAGCATTGGAGTGCATTGCATGCTGACTCTACAAGTTTGCTAGCTTGCTCCGTGCTTACTCTGTATATCAGCCGGTGATCGAATTCCGAAGGTGTCATGCCTGCTTTGTGATCTTCTAGCTCAATGTAAGTTGCACCACCCTAGACACTCTAAGATCCTTTTTCAAACTTGCTCAGCCACTTGTTTAGAACATAGGAATTTCATAAGGGTTAGCTCGATTCCTGCAGGAATCTGAAGAATTCCATAGTTGTGAATAAGGGCTTTAATTCTGTGTGCAGATTTTACAGGATTGAGTGAGGTGCACTACAACTACAATGGCTGCATGGGCATGGCCCGTCGACTTTTGGAACGAGTGGGCGATTCAGATCCTGGTTCTCTTGAGCTTCACGCTGCAGGTTGTTCTCCTTATTTTTGCTGGTATCCGCAGGCGTGAAGCCTCCTCTGTGCTGAGGCTCCTGCTCTGGCTGGTGTACCAGCTAGCTGACTCCACCGCCATATATGCCCTCGGCCTCCTCTCCCTCACCAATACCCCAACTCGTGACCACCAACTGGTTGCCTTCTGGGCACCGTTCCTCCTGCTGCACCTTGGTGGGCCGGACAACATCACGGCCTACGCCCTGGAGGACAACCAGCTCTGGAAGCGCCACCTGCTCACCGTCGCCGTGCAGGTCCTTGGCGCAGCCTACGTCCTCTACCAAAATGATGTCGCTGGTACAGACAGCTTGCTCCTCCTGGCCACCATGTTGATGTTCGTCGTCGGATTCGTCAAGTACGGAGAGAGGACATGGGCGCTCAAACGGGGCAACATGGACACCATCCGAAGCTCCCTCAATAGCTCTCCTGCCGCCAAAGACTACAGCAACACCTTCAATCCTAGAGGCCTCCGCTGCTCGTCTGAGGAGCAGATCCTCCTGGAGGTTGCCCACTCCCAGGTCCACTTCTGCAAGCTCAAGCTCGTCGACTCCTCGGTGAAGATGGATTCTCAGGACTTAAAACTCAACTGGAAGGATACGTGGAAGCTGATGGAGATGGAGCTATCCTTGCTGTACGACATACTCTACACCAAGGCGGCCGTAGCCCACACCGGGATTGGCTATCTGGTCCGCTTCGTGGCTCCGCTCGCCATTGCTGCTTCCTTCTTGTTGTTTCACCTTCATTTCATGATCAGTGGTGGGCTGGGCGGCCACATCCACGGAAGGTTTGACGTTGCCATCACCTATGCGCTGCTTGCTGGCGCTTTCTTCATGGAGGTGACGGCACTGTTGGGCACCATCGGGTCGACCTGGGCGCTCGCCTTCCTGTGTAATCTTCCCATGCGGCGGAGCTGGATCCGGCACGCGCTCGTGTGCAGCGGGAAGTGGCATCGGCTTCGTCATCTCCTTCTGTCTCTTGGATGGCTCGACATAAAGAGGAGGAGATGGCCGGGCACTATTGGGCAGTACAACCTGCTGCACTTGTGTACTCGAGACAGCGGTGGACGCCTCGTCGGCACATTGGCTGGGGCACTGGGGCTGGGGGATTGGTGGAACAAGTTCCATTACTCGGGAAGCATTTTGATCCCCCAGGATCTAAAGGAGTTGCTGTTCTACCGATACAAGAAGCAGATGTCGGATCGGGGTAACGTGAACGCGTTGGGCCTGCTGAGGCTGAAGTGGGGAGATCTGGCATTGAAGAAGACGCACGAATTGCATGACCAAATCTGGGGCACCATTGGTGGCGTCGAGCTCCACGAGGACATCCTTATCTGGCACATCGCCACCGACGTCTTCCTTGCCAACAGAGCCTTCTACGTGATCAGCGCACGGTGAGAGATATCAAGGTGCTGTCGAATTACATGATCTTCCTCCTCGTCCAGCGCCCCTACTTGCTACCGGGCCTTTGTTAGATAATCACGTGTCCTACACGTATTGAAATTGCAGTCTGAATAGGTGTAGTGTCCAGGTAGTATACGTATATGTGTTAGACTAGGTTTTGGAGTAGTACACCGACTCCTAGTTGATTAGGTCCTAGTAGTGCATATATATATGCACACACCTGACCTTGTAATCTTGTACCGGACAACACCGTGGAGTTGAGCAATACAAGAGAGAAAGCAAGGCTTGACAAGAGCCTTTGGCAATCAAAGTTGTTTTGCGTGTACGTGCGTGAGTGTACTAGTTAGATCAAAAGAATCGATCGGCTAGCAGCACGTGCATCTCGGCGGAAGTTATCGGATACGTGCGTGTTGTCTCGTCGAAATTTCCTCGTCGGTGTCGTCGGAAAGTACTCAGCGACAGGGGCTGTGCTAACAATTGGTATCAGAGCCAAGGTCGTCGTTCGTGATCTGCTGAAAGTACTAGAAGGTCATGGCGATGGTGAAGTTTGACGAGAGCTCGGCATCGGCACCGGTGACAGAGACGGTGGGGGCGGCTTTGTATCCGCGCCTCGATCGCAAGGACTACGGGCTATGGGCACTCAACATGGAGGTGGCCATGGAGGCTCAGGAGGTTTGGGAGGCCGTCGATCCAGGAGGCAACGAGTACGTCAAGGGAGGCGCAAAGTACCGGAAGGATCGCCAAGCGTTAACGGCGCTCTACTCCGTCGTGCCGAAGGACGTGATGCAGCACCTCGTCGGAAAGAAATCGGCGAAGGATGCATGGGAGACGATCAAGATCTTGCACCAAGGTCATGCCCGCGTGAAGGAAGCGCATCTTCAAACTTTGTCAAAAAGCTATGAAGATCTGAAGATGGAGGAGAGCGAGACGGTTGATCAGTTTGCCGCCCGTTTCGTTACCCTTGTCAACGCAATCAGGGGATATGGCGAGAAATTGGATGAGATCAAGAACGTCAGAAGGTTCCTGCGTGCGGCGCCGGCGCGCTACATGCAGATCGTTACATCGATCGAACAATGTCTCGACCTGAATACATTGACGGTTGAGGATCTCGTCGGAAGATTCAAGGCACGATGAGAGAATCCGGATCAGCTTCGGTGATCCAGAACAGGTTGAGCACCGATGCTCACAAAGCAGATGGATGACTCTTTCAAAAGAAAAGCAAGGAGGCTCCACGGCGGCAAGGAGAAGCAACGCCCAGAAAAAGTACATTGTGGGGTAGGAGGATGAAGATGGCGCGCCCGAAGGAAGTTTGACATAAAGAAAGTAAGGTGTCATAATTGGCGAGCTCGGTCACTTCAAGGCTGATTGCGGAAAGCACCAAAGGAAAGGAGAGGGCTCTCGCCCGTGAAGGAGATGATGGACCGATGATGCTGATGCTCGAAGTAACTGAGTTGAAGGATGAGGAGGATCCTCCATCACCGGCTATGGAGATTGTGGCGCAAGTGGATCACGATCTACCGTGTGTGCATCATGAGGAACAAAGTGCCCCGTTCCCATGTGAAGCCACGTTTGAGGCAAGTGAAGCCTCGGAACTTGTTCATGGCGATCTATGCGTTGGAATCTCACCCGCAACTCCGTCTGGCAATAAGTTCTTCATGCTTGTGGTGGATGATCATAGTAAATACATGTGGATTGTGTTGCTGAAAAGTAAGGATCAAACTCAACAAGCATTCGAGAAGATCAAGGAAGCCGAAGAGTTCAAGGTGGAGGCAAAGATAAGAGCCCTACACATTGATGAGGGGGGTGAGCTGCATCAAACTATGTTGACCATGGCACGGAGCATGATGAAGAGTAAAGGCTTGCCAGGAAAATTCTGGGGTGAGGCAGTCAATACGGCTGTGTATTTGCTGAACATGGAATCTACTGAGAGTGGAGTTGGTATAACACCGTACGAAGCATGAATGCGGATGGAAGCCCTCGGTTGATCATCTTCGTACTTTTGGATGTGTGGCGCATGTAAAGGCGGAATTGGCGAACAACGTATTCCAATGATCATGACAGGCTATGAAGGCTCAAAGACATACCTTGTGCAATCCTTATACCAATAAGGTGGTTTTCAAGGAGGCGTAATCTTTGAGGAAGGCAAGTCATGGAATTGGGGCTACAACGAACGGAATATTCAACTTTTCACGTCCGTGGGATCTTGAGTATGAAGAAAATATGGATCAATCGAGCTTATCCTTGTCGACAAGTTCGGGCCCAAGACATTGAAGGCCTAGGGGCAGCTCAAGCGTGGACACCAGGCCGAAGCACTAAGGATTCTCCCGGAAGACAAAGAGTTTGAAGAAAAGGCTAGTCTGTGGCCAGAAAATACGGGCTGGAAGGGTGTACAGATGCATGTGCAGCGATACCTGCACTTGTTTGCCCAAAAATTAGAGGAGGAGGGAGCTGAAGTGAGCCCAGCAAACAGGCCAGCAAGGCCAGGCGATGGTCCAAGAGTGTGGACTGGTGGCGGATAGATGGAGGAGACCCAACAATAGGGGGTGCAGATCCATCAAAAGGCTTTTCACGTGGTATAGAGAAGCTAGAAGAAAACAAATTTGAGTTACCTCCTACTTATTTGTTCTATTGCATCCAAGAGCACCGGCAAGTAGTAGATCAAATATGAGGAATCGATGAAAGTACTTCATTGAACCAAGTATAATGTCTCAAAGGCGCGGACAAAAGGACGTCGGCGTGAAGGCATGGAGAAGAAGCGCGGACAAAAGGGTTGTCGGCGTGAAGCCATGGAGAAGTCGACAAAAGCAAAGTCGGTGACATGGGTACTGAGTAAAGTGCGCGAAAGCAATGCCGTGGATGACGCCCAGAGAGCAGCTGGCGCATTTGGGACCCAGGTCGATGTAAAGAAGCACATCGTGATTAGGGGGTGATTGTTAGATAATCACGTGTCCTACACGTATTGGAATTGCAGTCCGAATAGGTGTAGTGTCCAGGTAGTATACGTATATGTGTTAGACTAGGTTTTGGAGTAGTACACCGACTCCTAGTTGATTAGGTTCTAGTAGTGCATATATATATGCACACACCTGACCTTGTAATCTTGTACCGGACAACACCGTGGAGTTGAGCAATACAAGAGAGAAAGCAAGGTTTGACAAGAGCCTTTGATAATCAAAGTTGTTTTGCGTGTGCGTGCGTGAGTGTACTAGTTAGATCAAAAGAATCGATCGGCTAGCAGCACGTGCATCTCGGCGGAAGTTATCGGATACGTGCGTGTTGTCTCGTCGGACTTTACTCGTCAGTATCGTCGGAAAGTACTCGGCGACAGGGGCTCTGCTAACAGCCTTGTGCTCCACAGGATGTACGATATAGCCTGTGACAACCTGGTCGAGATATGGCATCGCAGGGACCTGCTGAAATACCCCGTGCCCGCTAGCTCTGGGAATATTAAAGCCTTGAAGAAATTGTTCTGCCTTCATGATGAACCTGGTTCCTCCTCTAGGGTCTTGCAAACGGAGCATCTTGCCAATATCTTGTACGAGCTACAACAGACCGAAAAATTCGATTCCTTCTCCAGCAGCGCTTATCGTATCGAATATGGAGCTAAAGTTGCTTCCAGGTTGCTGCTCAAGGAGAAGGAATGCTGTCGGTCCAACATGCTGGACGTGATTCTTGATGTGTGGATAGATTTTCTCTTCTACGTCGCCAACAAATGCAGCAGGGAGTCCTACGCAAAGAAGCTCAACAGCGGTGCTGAGCTGACAGCCATTCTCTGGCTTATGGGAGCACACTTTCAGCCCGACACGCAATAGTCCTCGTGAAGATGATAATGTGATCTGTAATATGATTGTACCCTAATTATCCTCTCAATTAGCATGCAAAATATTTGTAAAGGAATAAGTCCGCTTTACTCTCTCAAACTATTGATGATGAGCATTGTATGATCTGTACTTTTTTTTTGTATCACTTAAACCCATAAACATTGATACTGTATCAATTCACCTCTCAACTGTTTTTGGTTGCTTTGCTGATGTGGCAGCCACATAGCTTGTACACTTCGATGTTGACAGTATTCATCAATTTTTTTCCTTGTTAGGTTAGTTTATTTAGTTTGCTACTCCCGTATATGCCACAACTAATTAGGCCTTCCTTAGGAGAATCACTTCAAGCCTCTACATCTAAAGATGCACACACAAGTAATGTTCACTCGGACTACCTAGTTATTTTTATTGTCGAATGTGCATAATCGATCTACCGAGAACCAAGCAATCACATCACAATAACAACACCGAGATTTATTAACGAGGTCTGTCACTCAACTCATTTACTTCGCAGGGCATGACTACGGGCTCTCCTCCCTGACCATACTGCAACACCAGCCGCCATGGGCATCGGCAGATGCCTGGTCCTCCTACGCGCCCATTAGCCGTGATAGCTTACATCGTGTGGCACCACCCACAGTATATAAGAGGACAAAATCTGCAAGTGTTTGACTCCAGTATTACTTGTATCCTATCCACAGTACAACACCATGTACAAACATAACCCTACTTGTACACAATATTCGACATAAACTCAAACCGCACACATCCAAACTCAACGTCACCACATAACTTTCACCACAAAGTTTCAAGGTGGACTCAAATAAGAAAGTTCCAAGGTGGACTCAAATGAGAGTGTTTAACATGAACGTGGTGTGTCTCGTCAACACGAACAACTTTTGTGGTTGATTCATCTCAAACTGGTGTTGTATGCGACCTCCACAGCTGACACGAGCAGGATAGATATCCATTCCAAGGAAGAAATTACACCCTTCAAAGACGAAAGATGCAGAAATAATTGATCATGCCCTAAACAAATAAAATTTCAACCATTAGTGGCATGGAACTAAGAAAAAACCATTATGCAATTTCATCAAACAAATGAAGTGCATTACAGGGAAAATAAGGCGTGCCATGGATGAATATGACAAACTGTACCATTAATGAAATCCACGTATAAAGAGAGAAGGGAACTCGGTGCCATGGATGAATACGACAAACCGTACCATTAATGAAAATCCACATATAAAGAGAGAATGGAACTCGATGTAACTGGGCGCACGTACAGCCATGTTGACGCAAGGACGGGCGCCTAGCAATGGTGATGGTGTTCTTTCTGTTGGACCAGTGACTAGCGTGTCGTAGCCGCGGGAACCAGGTACCTGGGATCCTTCTATCACGCGGGCCACTTCATCAGAACAGTAGCAACATTCCCAGGTAGCCACGCACAGAGCACCGGCAAGCGATCCAAACGCCTACCAAGAAGGCTTAAGACGGTACCACGTCCAGAGACCCGGAACACAATACGCAGTGACGTATCCTTCCCGGGTCGGATGTCCTCGACGTGTGAAGAGCGTACCTGCCAAGGTTGGGCGGTCAATATCTTGACCATGTTTTGGAGTGATGTAGGCAACTCGTGATGGGTCCCGATAGAAGGACACTACCCATCAGGCTAAGTCACCAGCCTATGCATTGCTATATGGGACCAAGCCTCATAAAGCCTGCTAGGACCGTGTATCATCAATAGTCGAAGGTGGCTTCCGGGCCACACATGAGAAGATGGGACCAGTCAGTGCTGCAACACAAGTTGTCTGTTAATCGCGAGCTATATAGGAATCCTATGCCATTGTGGTATCCCCATGAGCTATAAAAGGAGGACCAGAGAGGCATAAGGAGAGGAAAAAGAAGGATATAGAGAAGATCCCCGACGAGCCACCACCGGGAGGAGTAGTTCATACCTAGCTTAGGTACCCCGGTAAGGAATCCTCTCTCTGTACGACCATTGTAACATCCTCTCCGACGAGCAATACAATCATACATGCAGGATACATGGTTGTTAGCCCCCGGTGACCTGAACCAAGATAAAATCCTTGTGTGCTCCTGTGTTCCTAGCAAGGAGGATAAACCTTGGACGTGCTTGCCACCGCACTGTCGAACAAATAAATGGGGTTTGCAGTTCACTCGTGCAGCGAGAAAGCATACATTCCATGGGTTCTTCCGAGAATCGCTTCCCCGAAGTCTGTGAACAGGACAGAACCGTGAACAGTAAGATTAAGGTGTAGTTTCATATGCAACATATAAAAAAAATGTTATTTACTAATAGTGTATAAATAGACTCAAATGTTTCACTCGTACGTATTGCGTCTTATGCTAGGGAGGTGGCAAACATGAGTGCGACTCGATGTTGGATCAATGTTCTGGTACACTATATTCTGCAACATTAAGTTTCTAGAAGTTTCTCTTCACAATAAAACATAAAATACTGCCCAAAGAGAACACGAAATTTATATGAGATCTACTTAACAAGGAAACACAACAAAATTTCAGTATGGAGTACTGCACTCACATTATATGTTGTAAAAATTACTAATTTATTTCTATTTAGATTGAATATAGTATGTCACACTTTATAAATAAAATATTTCATAATGGATGATTAGAACATATATAAAAACAGAAGTTAAAACAATATCTGAAATAATATACGAAACACAGTATTATATGCTTTTGTTACAACAAACAAATAATGTATTTTTTCATAATGTTTGTGTTGTATTTTGTTTCGAAATAAACAACATCGAGATAATTGTATTAGAATTTATACATTAGAAAAAGTAATACTATCATAAGAAAATTGGTAAGATAAAAACATGAACAAGTAGATTCGGGATTTGTAAAAGTCATTTAGGATAATGGCCTCGCCAACTTAAACAGTCATTTTGGGAAAACCTCCAATGTATCGATGATCAAGGTTGATACTTGCATTTCAAAACAAAAAACAACAGTATAATGAGATAGCTACCTACTACACCAGGTTTATTGCATGGAGATTATGAATCTATATGCAGTAAAGCAACACAAGTGTTGATGGAGTTTGTTGAATATTGTTGTGCACATATGCATATGAATCAGCTACCAAGCCGGTCGAAGTTTTACAAATCCAGAATTATTATTACCCTAAACATATCTTAAGTTATTCATTGTCCTTTAGAATTAGAGATAAGTACTTCAAATAAAGTATACTCGAGAATAACGTATGTCAATTTTGATTTATTTGGTTGAAAATATGTGAAATTGACTCTCAAACTTCCATTTAGGTTCACTATAAAGTCTTTGAAATTTAGATTTTTTATGTATCCAGTCTGAGCATTGAGTGGCCCGGATACCTGAGTTGTGTTGTTACCCTCCCGAGTTGTTGTGCAACATCTCAGCATTAGAGCTTAGAAATAAGCTGAGATCAGGTGTGTGCATTGCATTCATGCATAGAAAATATGGATAATTTTCGCGCTTTTAAATAAAACTTGTCAAAGTGATTGAAGCTTCTCTTAACTTGATGGAACTGAAGTAGATCATCAAGTTGATTGCGATAAGTTTCAATATGATCTTTGCTAAAACCTTATTTGGGTAACGATGATTCCATCGAAGGGTAGATCAAATGTAATAAATCAAAGACACAATACATTGCTTAAGGTTAAACACTTAATCTTCTAACGATTTTATCAAGGTACCATTTACAACAAACCCTGAATACCAAGTTAAGTATATAACCAAGTAAAAAAACTATATAACTAAACCTTGATATACTTGGTTACTGATTATCTATACCATGAGCATCATGGTAGTTCCTGAACACTAACCTCTTGTCACAAATAGAGTAGAAAGGAAGACAAGCCAAGACCATTCACCACATATCCTTATTGTCATATTAATAGATGATATTCCTATTTAACCAAGTCCTAGAGTCAATTGATCATCAATGATTAAGTGATCAATTCCTGACCTAGAACTTATTGACCTTTAGCCATGACCTATTATATTGACCTTCCAAAGTCTTATTAAGGAGAAGGAGCCAGTTATGGTAGAGTATGCCATCATCGTTGGGCTGAGATCCTTACTGGTGGTCAAATCATTTCATGTTGGAGGAGTTAACTCACTCTTGAGTTAACTAGAAGAATCATCTAAACCATAGAGTTAAGTTAGTAATTAAGAAGTTATAAGAAAGATAGTGATAATAGAGTATTGATACATTGCAAATGTATCTATAATTTTTGATGTTCCATGCTTGGTTTTATCTACTTTCTTATGTTTTGTTCCAACTTTAGAGTACTTTTCATACACTTTCTTGGACTAACCTATTAACAAGATGCCACAGTGTCAGCTGCATGTTTTCTGCTGTTTTTGGTTCCAGGAATTAGAAAATGAATATTCTCATAATTGAACGGGACAAAAGCCAAAGTCAGTTTTTCACCGAAGGGAACACGGAGCCAAAGTACGAGACGGAGAGGGGCCAGGGGGCCCCACACCACCTGGCCGCGTGACCAGGCCTGGCCCGCGCCAGGGGGTGGTGTGGCTAGCCCAGGCACCCCCTCGGCCTCCCCTTCCGACTATAAGATGCCTCCGATACAAAAACCCTAAGTACCCAACCAAAATTTCACGAAAGAGTCTGTAGCCGCCGTCATCTCCATCCCTAGATCGGGAGGATCAAGCTCTTCCGGCACCCGGTGGAGGAGAATTCACCACAGGCCTTCTTCATCAAGGTGCAAGCCTCCGGTGTGATGTGTGAGTAGTTCATCCTTGGACTACTATGGGTCCATGTAGTAGCTAGATGGCTGGTTCTTCTCCTTTGTGCTATCATGTTTAGATCTTGTGAGCTCCATTCATGATCAAGATCATCTTTTGTAATTCTCACATATTGTGTTTGCGGGGATCCGATGGATATTGAGATGCTATTTTAGATTGATTATTGATTCTATCATGTCCTTGTTGTTTGTGATCTTGCATGCTTTCCGTTGTTAGTAGCTATCTTGGCCAAGTAGATGCTAGCAACTCCAAGAGTTAGTATTTATGCTCGATACTGGGTTCATGCCTCTAGTAATCTGGGGAAGTGACAAAAATCTCTAAGGTACTAGATGTGTTGTTGCTACTTGGGAAAAAACAACGGTCTTTTGTTCAAGGAACATTAGTACTGTTTACTTTACACGCAGTGCTTAAGGCAATAATCTGTTGCTTGCAACTTAATACTGGAGGGGGTTCGGATGATAACCTGAAGGTGGATTATTAGTCATAGATGCAGTTGGATGGCGGTCTATGTATAATGTTGTAATGCCCAAGCAGATTCCAAAGGATTCAAGATGATTAGTATATGCATGTATGATTTCTCGATGTTTGTCAATTGCCCCGCTGTAATTTGTTTACCCAGCATGTTGTCTATCTTAAGGAGAACCACCACTAGTGAACTATGGACCCCGGTCCTTTCTTTTACCATCAATCTACAATCAATTGTTTACTGCTTTCTGTTTACTTTCTGCAAGCTTTTACTTCTTTCCACTTGGTACGTTTAATCCTTTGTTTTTCAGCAAAACCGGTGAGATTGACAACCTCATCGCAAGTTGGAGACAAAGTTTTGTGGTTGTGATGTGCAGGATTCCATGTTGCTACTAGCACCGGTAGTGCGCCCTGCCAAAGCTCAGCTAGTAACACCTTTGGGGTGTTTCCTTGCTCCTACTGGTTCGATAAACCTTGGTTTTATAACTGAGGGAAACTTACTACTGTGCTCATCATACCTTCCTCTTGGGGTTCCCAACGAGCTCATCGTATTTTGAGTCCACAAGCATTTTGTTGGCGCCGTTGAAGAAGAAGAAATTCCCAAGTCAACTGCGTGCCATCAAAGTATTTTTTTGGCGCCGTTGTCGAGGAGTCAAGGACATCTTCATAAGGGGAGTCCCTTATAGCCAATCTCTTTACTTTGTAGTTTTTGTTTTGCTTAGTTTACTTTTCTTGTTTTGCTTGCTTGTTTCTTTTCAAAAACACAAAAAAATCAGTTTCTCTTGTTTGCTTTCTTTATCAAAAAACACAAAAAAATGATTACTCTTGAAAACACCAAGTTGTGTGACTTCACTATATCACCCGAGGAAATGATTTTCACTTTTAAACAAGGAATTGAAGAGAGTTTCAAAGAAGCTTGGTCTAGGATCTCTGATCTTCATGAAAAAATTGAACCTAAAATGACTCAAAGCTTGTTCCTTAGCAGTTTTTACCTCGGAATTGCTCTTTGCTATAGATATGATTTGGATGCTGTCGTGGGAGGAGATTTCCTCCAATGCAATGATGATGATGCTGTTAATGCCATAAATAAGTTGATACTTACTTACAACTTGCCTAGCAAATCTGATTCTTCATTTATCAACATATTTGCTAGATTGAACACTCTTGAGACCTGCACTGCTAGTTTAAAGGATTGCTATAACACGCTTAGAGAGTATCATGATTATGTTCCAATAAGTTCTGAACCTTCAAAGTGGCTCCCCACAGTGAAGATTGCTATAAATAATGAAACTTTTCAAGCTTGATGTGATATCATGTCTGAATTTTGTCTTATGTCCAAAGATGTCTATGAATCTTTGAATCTTTGGGGGCTTTCTAAAGGAGGAAAATAAATATTTCTTGATAATAATGCCACAATATTACCCATTGGAATAGCTGAAGGAGTGTTTACAAAGATCCTAGGGAAAATGGTTTCTACTGATTATCTTGTTATTGAGTATGCAGGAAAAGGACAAATTATACTTGGAAGATCCCTATTGAAGCTCCTTGGAGCAATAATAGATGTGGGAACAGGGACCATGCACTTTGCTTCCCTACCAAACAATCATATGTTCCCCAAGGTTAAGAATAAAAGTAAGAGAGGTAAGGGCAAGAAATTGGGCTTTAATGCTTCTTCATTGAAGAATACTTAATTCTTTTTCTTGCTTCTTATGCCTAACTTAAAGGCGTTAAAGAAAAGTATTTATTGGGAGATAACCCAAAAGTTTTAGTTGAGTTTTGGAAGTTATTACTTCAATAATAACCTCTCCTTATCCTTTTTATTTGCTTTTTGTGCCAAGAGTAACCTCTAATGAGAGAGAGAGGTAATGGTTGGGAAAGTTGCTGTCCAGAAACAGATTTTTGTGCTTCACCATAAAAAAAATTTAAAAATCCCTGTACGTCCTTTTGAGGCGTGACTTTTTGTGCTTCTGCCCCAGGTTGTTATCTAACTTTAGTTAGTTCAAAACTTTTTGATTTGAGCAGCAGAAGGTCTTCGAAAAAATTCGTTGAATGGACATTCCCCCATCCATTTTTTATTTTGCATCTAACTAGATCGTGTTCTCTCCACACTCAATATAGTTTATAGAGGTTTGAATGGACATTCCGTTCGTTGGATGTCCATTAGCGATCCAGCTTTGGAATCACATGGAGGAAGTATGTCAGTTGCCTCCTATTAATTCTATTCGAAACAAAGGCATCAATTGGTTATTTATAATACTGCATTATGTTTCAAGTACCAAAATTTGCAAGGTTCTAATGACACTGTGGTGTATTTGGCATGTTTGTAATGAAGTTGTTCATGATAAGCCTCCGCCACCGGTGGATTCATCTCGGTGATTCTTGGTGAGCTATTTGGGGTCAATGATCAATATCAAATGCCATAGTACATAGGATATCATCAAAGGAAAAAAATATTTGATAAGGCGGAGCAACTTTTTCACTCGATTAAACATCAGGTTTTGAAACCTTTGCTTCATTGGATGAAGCCCCAAGACAATTGGTGTAAGCTGAATACGGACGAATCATTTGATGATAATGGTGGTGCAGGAGCTGGGATGATTGCTCGGGGTCATGATGGTGGTATCATCTTTGCAGCGTGTCTACAACTTCATTTGTGTAGGGATCCTCTCGGTGCGGAACTACACATGCGATATTACAAGGGTTGTCACTCACCTTGCATTGGAGCAATTTGCCACTGATGGTTGAGTTGAAACCGATTGCTTGGAGAGAGTTAATTTGTTAAAGAAGGAGGAAACTGATCGTTCGGTATATTCTTCAATGGTGGAAGAGATAAAAACACTGCTGAAAATCCGTCAAACCTGTGTTACTCATATTAATAGGGTCCAGAATAATTGTAGTCATTTCTTGGCTAATATCGGTAGAACATCCTCTTGTACTGCTGTTTGGCTTCACTCTGGCCCTGATGGTCTAGCAAATCTTTGCTACCAAGATTGTAATCCCCTTATTTGAGTAATACAAGTTTCATTTCGCAAAAAAAAGGTTTAAATGGACGTTATGTATTTAACATTCCTTTACCAGTAAATACAGTTACGATGGTGGCTAACCATTGTTGGTTGACATCCATTTAAGGTTCGCAAAAAGAGATATTTTTAAAGTATCTTTTACTATTGTACTCATAGAAGGGTGAGTGGTATGAAACAAATCTAGTCGTTGGTTTAGGAGGGTATTATAGATTTATTAGGTTGAGAATTTTTGTAAGGTAGTCCATGCCTGTGCGTCGATTAATACTTTGTCAATATACGAATTTATTCACGGAATTGGTTGCCTTGTTTATTCCGTTCATACCGTCCATGTACAAGTACAACATGGATAGCTGCAACGCCATCAGCAATCCCCATTAGAACTGCTCTGCTCAATGTTGTCAAAACAAATTGAATTATCCTCCGTCCTTTAGATCTTGCTCGAAACTAAGCTCTTCGGTTCTTCCTCCAAGACGACCTACTCCTGATCAATGTATCGTGAAAATAAAAGATCGTAAATCTTCTCTGGTGCCATATATTGCCTAAGGACGATGTCAATCGCATTTAAAATCAGTCTCTGGTGAAGCGGCAAGGGAGCGGCGGCCATTTGGTGCGACGGGAGAGAGATATGCTCTAATTCAACTAGCATTACGCAAACCCCAAGATACATATCTTATGTCACCTTCAGTTTTATTTTGCATTTTTCTCTTAATCATTCATTTGCTGTCGCCACCGAGTTCTTCTCTGAGTTTTGGTAAAAACGTTAGTGGCTCAGTAATGCCCATGCAGGTTCTCATGAAATCATTATGCTAAATCTGGATAATGTTTATTTTAGTAAAATCATGCCATGTCAGTACATTTTCTATGATTATCTGCTTCCGAGCCGGGTCACAATTTCCCATCATTGCGCTAAGTCAGCTGCGTGAACTACAGTGTTTGTTTCATGTCAAGTTATCAACCTTCAGAATTATAGGCATTCGTTTGCCATCGTAACTGAATTTCTTTCAGAGTTTCTGCAAAACCGTTACCTGAACAGGGGTGTTGCCGGTGCAGGTTCTCAGATATCTCACAACACGACGAACAGCAAGCACACGGAAATTTCCTATTTTTCTGATAAGAATCCCTGTACCAGGGAGCTAAAGACTAGACACAGCCACAGAATCGGGAGAAACTCTAAGCTTCAGCAAAAACTACTCCCTTGGATTGTGAAGTCACTGACAATAGAAAACATAAACCAAAATTATAGTGCCACTTCATTTCGGTGCATTCCAACGTCTCTTCATGCGACAGGATGAGGGACCGTTGGGACGGTTCTCTTACTTACAAAGTTCGATTGTCGGTGATCATTTGCATTCTTGGAATGTTTGGAGAAGACGAAATGCAATGGTTTTTGGATGAGAGAATGAACCCATCTCACGGGTGTTTCGAAGATGTGCAGAAGACCTGATCTGCTATGGACGAACAGATGTACTGAAACTGATCATAGAACAGCTCTTCAGGATTGGGCTATCATGTTCTCCCACTTAGCTTCTCATGGATAGCTTTTCTCTCTCTAAATCTGTAACTTTTGGTTCTTTTTCTTTTCCCACAGCCCACAATTGGTGCTGCGGGTCTAAGTTTGCCTGTCTACTTCATTTTGTAAAGGAATTTGTATTTCTATTATGGTTTTAGATATGAGTTTAGGCCATCTTTGAGCCCGCCCTAGATTCCTCAAAAAGAAAAATAAATAAAGGCTTGTGACACCGATGCGCAAGTGGATTTGGTAAAATACAATTTAAAACACTGTTGTATTCTATCGGCATGAATGTGAATTTTCGCCCCTGAGGTATAGTGGCACAACTGAGGTATTGCATATAGTCCTGTCACATAGTATCAGTAAGTTGGTAAACAAAACACCAGTTGTAAGTCACTCAAAGCTAACCTCTTCACCATCCAAAAAAGAATTAGAAACAATCCCTGCAGCTTGGAACTTGTTATCCAAATACGTAAACCCCAGCTCGTGAGTCGTGACCATGCAGATACTGCAAAATCATGCACCAACTGCCGTACAATGAACAACCTGATGCCTTGTTTCTACCAATGTGAAATGAACATAGCTTCAGCCGCAGCAAAAAAACTGGAACAACACACAAACTACTCTGGCTAGCCGCTAGCATGCGATGTTTGGCTGCTCCTCAATCCCACCAACTGTAGTGTAGAGAGCAAGACATCAGGTTGTTACACATAAATAATAGTAGTAGTATAAACACATCACAGGAGAGATTCAGAGAACGCTCCGTACCAGGAAGTTCGACGGCAAAGTTAGCTTGGGCATCGGCGTCAGCATTAAACTCCTGCGTGGCAAAGAGGAAAATACGAGTAAAGGGATCTGACCAAGTTTGAGCTTGCCCATGCTTACAGAACAAATACAGAGTTCTAATTTAAAAGGTATTCGGAGAGCTGATATTCGAATAAAAACTCTGGAGAACGTAAAATAAAGGTAGACATGTCTATGAATGAAGGGAGATCCCAGTGTAAATGTTTACAGACATAAGCAATACGTATGTGAAGTACAAATTGGCATTAGCTTGACACAATACAAAGATTACTGGCGAAGTGCCCAAACAATGGTCTTTTATCTGCTTCTCATGCAATTGAATAAACTATTTGTTACGCGACACTGGGGGCTTTTGTACCAAGAGCAGAAGTGTGTAATGTGGTGCGAAGCATTCATACAACAAAACCTAAAGCTAGTTGATGCAGGGTAAGTATGAACAAGCTAGTTGAAAAGGCATGATACCTACCCTCAAAACATGGTTGAATTGAATCTGATGAAACCTCCCCTCCAGTTGCTTAACTTTCTTGCACAAGTCAGCCATATTATCGCTCTTAGGAGTCCAGAGACCTTCGGCCTGTTCCAGCAAGTTCAATGTGTTACTTACTACTACTTAGAGTTGAATTGATAGAGCGAAATACACTGAACAGACAGAACGAACTACAGTGTGAAGACTGAAGAGTCAGAATGAACTACACAACAAGCAATTATATATTGATCGTTCCATGGAAGAACACGAAGGCTGCAAAGTGCAAAGTAGCAAAGGTATATCTACAAACCTGCTTACATACAAGCCTAGAATCGCCTTGAACACGAATATACTTGAATCCCTCCTTATCAGCATATCTCAGGCCCAAGAGCAATGCACGGTATTCAGCAGCATTACATGTTGCAATACCCAAACCCTCACGTAGTTGAGCAATCTTCAGTTGAAATAGTAGAACACAGCCATCGTCAGCCGTTCATGGTAACTGAAGACTAAGAAAACAAACCAGCACAGTACTAGTTGTTGTACATACCACAGATCCATCTGGCCGCCTTACTATTACACCGGCACCTGATTTCCCTGGATTTCCTTTACAAGCACCATCAAATTCAAGAATACAGGATAGCTGTAAAGACCAGGTCACGTGCGAACAAGTCAACATTTCCTCATTGTGAAGATAAATTGCAAATATGGATGTTAATTTGGAAATCATAACTGCAAAACAAAACCAAGAAAGGAGAAACATGCACTGTCATAAGTTAGGAAGTTGCATTCATACTCACATGGCTGTCAGGTAATGGTTCCAGTTCAGCAACTTTGCGATGCTTTTTCGATGGTCCGGTTTCCTTCTGCTAATAATTATTGGTGCGAGTATATGAGATGTGACAACCACATTAAGAAGGATACAAAACACTTTCTCGAAAGAGCATACATTCACGCTTAGCTTGGAGAGGAGAACAGATTGCTACTCACCATCTCCTGTGACCCTTCCAGAGTAGAGGTTGCGTTTCCATCAGGTTGCTGAAACCAAAAGCGGCACAATGAGCAACCTACAAGGAAGTATATGGGCAAATACACAAGTAGTAATGCAAGAACCTTTGAGTATATAACAAATAAGATCAGCTCAACTGTCAAGGTAAATAGTGTTTGAACTGTGTTCGAGCAAAACTAATGCCCTGAGAATTAGGGGCAGTTACCAGTCAAGATTGAGGCATATATACTATATCACAATGACAAATTTGTAATCCAGTGATGATTGCTTCTATTACAACTAATACCATGCAGACAGAGATTGGGTCCAGCAAGTACATAAAACACAAGTCTAACTAAAAGTGGTCACATCAGTACCAGCACACACTGCAAAGCTATTTCAAAATAAGCTAGAACCCGGAGCATTCAGATACCTTCGACAGGTAAGCCAAAAAGGGAATCAGAAATCTATACAACAATGGCCTATAACGAACATCATACCAGGTAAAACAGTTGGAAATAACAATTATACAGTCACATTTTACCTGGAAAGGGCAGGGAGCCAGATCACCAAACAATTCATCTCTTGCATCTGCTGCATTGATGGAATACAGAGCATTCTTTAACCCACGGGCAGCGAGATACTCCTCGGTTTCTTTACGCAAAGAATAGCCTTTGTACACAGCCACAGGAGGATCGCAGACCTACCAAAATATGGTTCCCATAAGTAATGTCTACTGTAACAATCACCGAATTTGTAACACTGACAGATGACATTTTGCAGATATGCAGTAACTAGTCTTTTTAAGCAATCCTGTGATATGCAGCCCTACTACCACAGCAATGGTTTCAGCTTCCCATGAAATGTATGAACACAACTACTCCCTCTTCCAAAATATAAGATGTTTTAGCCTTCTTCTGAAACGCATGTATGTAGACGCCTTTTAGTATATAGGTTCGAAGCAAAATGAGTGAACCTACACACTAAAAGGTGTGTAGATACATGTGTTTCAAAAAAGGCTAAGGCATCAGTATGAGTTAAACTATAAAGTGCTACATTGGCTATCTTCTCTTGTCCGCTGAGGAGCATTCAGTGAAGTTTTTTTTACTAGTGAGCAGCTGTTAGCATTTTTGGTGAGCAGGTGTTAGCATTTTTCGAGGGAAATGTAACATTGAATGCACATGATCTGCACAATAATAGATTGAATGCTTTATGCTTAGTGTACCACAATTTGAGAGGTAAGAAGACGGTAAAACAAAGCAAAAATATATTTACCGAATTGCTGACTTGGGCTTGGCAGTCGGCGAGGTTCTTGTAGATGCCGATGACGTCGCCCTTGCGGACAACATAGAACGGGTCGTCGGCGGGAGAGTCCACCGGGGTGCTCTTCTTTGCGGCGGATTTCTTGGTGGAGACGGCGGATTTCTTGGTGGAGCGCTTGGTGGTGGAGGAGGAAGAGAAGAAGCGCTCAGCAAGGCCAAGGGCATTGGGCGGCGCGGGAGACCTGAAGGGGAGGTAGCGCAGGTTGTCCTGCTGCTGCTGGTGGCTGCCGCCGCCCAGTCTCGGAGTGCCGGCCACCGCGTGCCTCCACGCCGCTCTAGAAATCCCACGGAGAGAAGAAAGAGAATAGCAACTCCTCATCGACAGCCGCCAATGTGGAATCAATCAGAGCAACTCCTCGTCGACACCGGCGGCGCTGGTCGCGTGGTGGCCGTGGCTTCCTACTGCCGAAGGGAAGCGGTCGGTAGAAGGGTGGCTGTGGGCGACGCTGGGTGAGGAGAGGCGGGGTGCAGGAGGTGCCCCGCGGTGGCCGTGGCTGCCGCCTGCCGGAGGGGAGGGGCAGCGGAGGCGCTGGTGAGGAGAGGCGGGCGGTGCTTGGGATGACGTGAGGGTGGACCACTGGTGGGCGGCGCTGGTGAGGAGAGCCGGGTGGCCGTGGCTGCAGGGTGGAAGGGGCGGGAGGCGTTCGGCGGCGCCGGCGGTGAGGACGTCAACTACTGTCAAGGCCGTATGGTACTGGGCCTATTCCAGAGCCCACCACGAGCTCGTTAGCCAACTTGCCGGGCCAAACGGTACGTGTTTCCAATTTTCCAAATGCGAACTCAAGGAAGAAGAAGAAAGAAAAAAATGGTGGAGCACTTTAAGAAAATGAAAACAATATTTTTTTTGCGAAAACAAATATTCTCATGTTTCAAAAAAATGATAAATGTAGAAGATGTTTTAGTTTACCAACGTGGAAAATCTCAACTCAAATACCTTATATTTGGCGCTTCACAAAAATGGCAAAAACTGACCAATTTTCCGGAGGTTTTAAATTTTGAACTATTATCAATTTTCTGTAGCCTCGAATATAAGATATTTTGAGTTGAGATTTTGAATGTTGGTATAGCAGAACATTATCAATATCTAGGTATTTGTTTCAGATTTTTCTGAATCTTTAAAATGCTATTTTTTTTTCAAAAAAGGAGCTCCATTTGTCCGCATATATTCTCTTGGCCTTCCAGCATCAGTGTTTTGTGTGATTATTTGTCTCAGAGTCGGGTCACAAATTTGCACCGCTTTGCTAAATCAGCCAGCATTACGTGAACTCCAATACAGGTGTTATGTCACCTACAGTTTTATTTTGCATTTTTATCCGAATCATTTGTTTGCTGTCACCACCTAGCTCTTCTCTGAGTTTTAACAAAAAACGTTAGTGGCTCAGCAATGCCAATTCAGTTTCTCGTGTTCCCCGCAAAACAAAAAAAAGGCTCTCGGTGAAAATCATTATGCTAAATCTGGAGAGTGCTTTTTTCAGTGAGATCATGCCCCATAGGTATATTTTCTATGATTATCTACTTCGGACCCTGTTCACAATGTCATATCGCTGCGGTAAGTCAGCTGAGCTTCTGTTTTATGCCACCTTCAGTTTTACATGCATTCGTTTATCTTCGCAACTGAATTCTTTTCAGGAAACCATTACCTGAACGGTTGTGTTGCCAGTGAGGTTCCCAGAAATCTCAGAAAACGATGAACAACAAACGATGTGAAAATAGACTATTTTGCCGATAAGAATCCATGTACCAGGGAGCTAAAGACTGGGCACACAGCCGCAGAATCAGGTTCTAAGATTTAGCAAAATCTATTCCCCTGGATTGTGAAGTCACTGGCACAAGAAACATAAACCAAAATTATTGTGACACTTCATTCCGTGCATTCGGATGTTTCTTCATGAGGGACCTTTTGGGATGGTTCTCTTATCTGCAAAGTTTGATTGTCGGTGATCATTTACATTCTTTGGAATGTATGGAAAAGACCAAATGAAATGGTTTGCAAAGGAGAGAATGGACGCAATCTCTCGGGTGCTTCGAAGACGTGCAGAAGACCTGCTGCTATGGACAAACAGATGTAGTAGAGTACTAAAACTGATCACAGAGCAACCCTTCAGGATTTGGGCGTCATGTTCTCCCACTTCTCATGGATACTCTCCCGATCCATAATAAGTCTCGTCGATTTACTACAAAGTTGTACTAAATCAGCGACACTTATTATGGATCCGAGGTAGTAGCTTTTTTTTCTCCAAATCTGTAACTTTTGTTTCTTTTTATTTTCCCACAGCCCACAATTGGGTGCTGCAGTTTTAAGTTTGCTTTCTTCTTGGGCTTGTTAAGAAATTTTGTATTTTTATGGTTTGAGATATGAGTTCAGGCTGGCTTTGAGCCTGCCGTAGATTCCTTAAAACAAATACTCCTCCGTTCACGAATGTAAGACCTTCTAGTTTTTTTTGGAAATACATGTATCTAGACATGTTTTATTGTTTACGTTCATCCATTTTATTCCGAATCTAGTCTACTTTAAAATATCTAGAAGGTCTTGCATTAGTAAACCGAGGGAGTATATAAACGCGTGCACAGACGCGCAACTGGTTTTGGTAGAATACTACTCCCTCCGATCCAAATTAATGTTCTCACATTTGTCTAGATTCGGAAGTATCTAGCACTAAAACATGACTAGTTACATTTGAATCTAGACAAATCTGAGAATATTAATATGGATGTATGTAAAACACTTTGTTGTAATCTATCAGCAGGAATGTGAATTTTTGCCCCTAAGCATCCAGCGATACAGTGGACAGCTGAGATTACCTGTTGTATCGCATTTGTATTTCCAGAAAACACACAGATCACAGCGGGCCAACTAAAGGACAGTATACCAGCTACCTATAGCCTGGAACCTCATATGTCCACTCCCCGACTAGTCGCAACTAGATGTGTCTAGTCGCGCGACTAGTCCATGAGTCGGTACCCTAGCGACTCGGCTTCCTTGATGGTGAGACAAGACAAAGCACAGCAACCAGCATATTTTCCTTAACTCAGGGCAACATCAACTCATTTTTCTACTAAATAAAATCTGTCAGACATTGCATATAGTCACATACTATGTAAGCGGGTAAACACTAGATGTTAGTTACTCAAAGGCCAAAGCTAAGCTCTTCACCATCCAAAAAAAAATCTAGACACAACCTCCTCGGCTATGGACTTGTTATCCAAACATCTAGACTCCAACCCACGAGTCCACGACCATGCGGGAAACTGCAAAATTATGCACCCACGCCACCACAACAAACTCTTATTTCTACCAAAGTGAACTGAACATAGCTTCAGTGGCAGCAAAAAAAACCTGGAGCAATACACAAAGCGCTCTGAACCGCTAGCATGTGATGTTTGACTGCTCCTGAATCTCACCAACTGTAGAGAGCAAGGCATCAGGCTGTTAAACACAAATACTAGTATAGCAGCAAGAGAGATTCAGAGAACGATTACGTACCAGGAAGTGTAGTGGCAGTCTTTGCTTGGGCAGCAGCGTCGGCGTTAAGTTTCTACGTGGCAAAGAAGCAAATATTACGAGTGGACGGATCCTACCAACTTTCAGCTTGCCCGTGCTTACACAACAAGTACAGAGTTCTAATCGAAAAGGTATCCAGAGGGCTGATATTCGAATAAGACTCTGGAGAACATAAATAAAAGCAGGCATCTACGCATGCAATCGAATATGTAAATGTTTACAGATATTAGATTCCGAGCAATAAATATGTCAAGTAGCAATTGACATTAACTTGAGATAATACAAAGCTTAGTGATAAATATTTCGCAAACAATGGAGCTTTTTGTTGCTGCTTCTCATGCAATTGAACAAAATAGTTGTTACGCAACACTGTAGGCTTCTGTACCAAGAGCAGAAGTGTGTAATGTGGTGCCAAGCATTCATACAACAGAACCTAGAGCTGGCTGATGCAGGGTAAATTTGAACAAGATCAATGAAAGGACGTGATACCTACCCTTGAAACAAGGGTGATTTGAATCTGAAGAAACTCTCCCTTCAGTTGCTTAACTTTCTTGCAGAAGTCAACCATATGAGCGCTCTTAGGAGTCCAGAGACCTTGGGCCTGTTCCAGCAAGTTCAATGTGTTACTTAGTGTTGAACACTGATAAAGCTGCCAGCTGCTAGAGGAACTCTTCAAAAAGCTCTGATTAGTTTTCACCAGATTTTGCATGACATTGGCAATCAAGACCCTAATCAAATTATGCCTTATATTCAAATAAAACAATATAGACTGCGGGGCACCTTAACCTGTAAATGTATTAATAAATGAAGCATTGCATAAAAAGTTCCTTTGGTGAGGATAAACTGAGGACCATGGTTGATCAAATAAAATTTAAGGAGAAAAGAAGCACTTAAACAAGAAACATTTTATTTTTTTGGGTTGTCCAGATATTTAATGTTTTACTGGACTCTGAAGAGTCAGAATGAACTACCAAACAAGCAATTATCTAGTGACCGATCCATGGAAGAATACAAACTCGCTGCAAAGTGCAAAGTAGCAAAGCCATAACCACAAACCTGGTTACAGACATTCGAAGAATCGCCTTGAGCACGAATGTACTTGAATCCCTTCTTAGCAGCATATCTCAGGCCCAAGAGCAACGCACGGTATTCAGCAGTGTTATCCGTCACACTACCCAAACCCTCACGTAGTTGAGCAATCTTCAGGTGAAAGAGTAGAACACAGCCATCATCAGCTGGTCGTAGTAACTAGAGACTAAGAAAACAAACCAGTACAGAAATAGTTGTTGTACATACCACAGATCCATCTGGCCGCCTTACTACTACACCGGCACCTGATTTCCTGGGAAAGCTGGGATTTCCTTTATTAGTACCAACAAATTCAAGAATACAGGACAGCTGTAAAGACCAGGTCAAGTGGTGAGAACAAGTCAACATTTCTTCGTAGTGAAGATAAATTGCAAATATGCATGTTAATTTCAAAATCATAACTTCGAAACAAAACCAAGTAAGAAATGAGAAACATGCACTGTCCGAAGCTAGAAACTTGCATTCATACTCACATGGCTGTCAGGTAATGGTTCCAGTTCAGCAACTTTAGGATGCTTTTTTGCTGGTCCAGTTTCCTTCAGCAAATAATTATTGGTGTGAGTATATGAGATGTGACAAACACGTTAAGGAGGATACAAAACACTTTCTCGACAGAGCATAAATTCACACTTCGCATGGAGAGGAGAACAGGTCGCTACTCACCATCTCCTGTGGCCTTTCCATAGTAGAGGTTGCATTTCCATCAGGTTGCTGAAACCATAAGCGGCACAATGAGCAATCTACAAGGAAGTTTATGGGCAAATACACAAGTAGTAACGGCAAGCACCTTTGAGGATATAACATATAAGATCAGCTCAACTGTCAAGGTAAATAGTGTTGGAACTGTGTTCGAGAAAAACTAATGCCCTGAGAATTATGGGCAATTACCAGTCAAGATTGACACATATATCACGATTACAAATTTGTAACCTAGTGATGATTGCTTTCTATTACAACTAATACCATGTCTACAGAGATTGGGTCCAGCAAGTACATAAAACGTTAAAACACAAGTCTAGTTAAAAGTGGTCACATCAGTACGAGCACATGTTGCAAAGCTATTTCGATATAAACTAGAACCCATTTCCACCAGAGCACCCAGATACCTTCGATAGGTAAGCCGAAAGGGGATTCAAAAACCTATACAACATTGACATATAACGAACATCATACCAGGTAAAACAGTTGGAAATAACAATTATACAGTCACATTTTACCTGGAAAGGGCAGGGAGCCAGATCACCAAACAATTCATCTCTTGCATCTGTTGCATTGATGGAATACAAAGCATTCTTTAACCCACGCACATCAAAATACTCTTGGGTTTCTTTACGCAAAGAATAGCCTTTGTACACAGACACAGAAGGATCGCAGACCTACCAAAATGGTTCACATAAGTAATGTCTATTGTAACAATCAACGAATTGTAACACATACAGATGACATTTTGCAGATATGCCGTAATTAGGTTTTTTTTAGCAATCATGTGATAGCAGCCCCTACTACCACAGCAATGATTTCAGCATCCCATGAAATGCATGAGCACAACTCTGAGATTAAACTATAAAGTGTTACACTGGCTTGAAGTTTTTTTACTAGTGAGCAGCTGCTACTACCATTTTTGGTGAGCAGGTGTTGGCATTTTTTCGATGGAAACATTGAATGCACATGATCTTCATAATAATAGATTGAATGCTTAGTGTACCACAAGTTGAGAGGTACGAAGACGGTAAAACAAAGCAAAAATATCTTTACCGAATTGCTGACTTGGGCTTGGCAGTCGGTTAGGTTCTTGTAGATGCCGATGACATCTCCCTTGCGGACGACATAGAACGGGTCGCCAGCGGGAGAGTACACCACGGTGCCCTTCTTTGCGGCGGATTTCTTGGTGGAGACGGCGGATTTCTTGGTGGAGCGCTTGGTGGTGGAGGAGGAAGAGAAGAAGCGCTCAGCAAGGCCAAGGGCATTGGGCGGCGCGGGAGACCTGAAGGGGAGGTAGCGCAGGTTGTCCTGCTGCTGCTGGTGGCTGCCGCCGCTCAGTCTCGGAGTGCCGGCCAACGCGAGCCTCCACGGCGCCCTAGAAATCCCACAGAGAGAAGGACGAGAATAGCAACTCCTCATCGACAGCCGCCAATGTGGAATCAATCAGAGCAACTGCTCGTCGACAGCGGCGGCACTGGGTGAGGAAAGGTGGGCAACGCCGCGGACGAAGAGAGGCGGGGCGAGGAGATGTCGCGTGGTGGCCGTTGCTTCTGACTGCTGGAGGGTGGCTGTGGGCGACGCTGGGTGAGGAGAGGCGGACGGTGCCGGGATGAAGTGAGGCAGAGTTATGCCGCCGGGTGGCGTTGGGCGGCGCCGGCGGTGAGGAGTGTGTGAAGCCCGTATAGAGGCGAATGGTACTGGGCTGGTGGACATGGGCCTCGAATTTCCATGGAGGGTCTTTTCGAGAGCACACCACGAGCCCGTTAGCCAACTACGCGTTTCCATCCGTGCACAAAAGCTGGGAAAACCCCCAAACCTAAACCACCCAGGTCCGAAAATCCAAAAAAAAAAGGCCGACCTTCGGCACAGTCTGTGTTACACGTCGTCGTCGTATCAAGTGGCGTTTCTCCTTCACGCGGTTTTCCTGATAGGGCTTGTATGCTTGCCAAATGTCGCAACTAGAATAAAAGTGGGATTAGGATGAGAGAGATACAGAGAGCGAGCTACATATTTTCCCTTTTATTTTTTTACATCTGATGATTTAAGATAAAATATTTTGAGAACCATTTATTCAAATTACGAACCATTTTAATTTTGAGCTCCTCGTGTCGAGAGCTTTTAAAATTAGATCCCATGTTGATATGTTTTAAAAAATATGTACTTTCAAAATTGTTGCGTCCGTACTTTAGATTACTTCAGTTTTGTACTTTTATACTTCCGGTTCTTAGTGTACTTTGTAATTGGGATGCTACAGACTTATACTTTCGCGTACTTTGATAGCGAGTACGCTTGTACTTTTCTGTACTTTAGCTCTTAGTACAATTGTACTTTGTATTTCGGTTGTGAGTAATTTTGTATTTTTTGTATTTTTCTATACTTTTGTTGTGAGTAAATTTGTATTTTTCTGTACTTTGGCTCTTGGTACATTTGTACTCGTACTTCGGCTGTGAGTAAACTTGTATTTTTCATGTACTTCCGTTATCAGTAAACTTGTACTTTTTTGTGCTTTGGCTCTTTGTATAGTTATACTTCCATACTTCGGTTTTGTACTTTCGCGTACTTTGGTTGCGAGTACGCGTGTACTTTCGTGTACTTATACTCAGGTGTTTATGTACTTCGATGCAATATTATGTATGAGAACAAACTTCCTCCTACGCGCGACATGTGGCGCTCTCTAGGAGCGTGCGTGCTCCTCAAATAGACCTTTACGAAGGTCTCCCTTTTTCTAGGGATACCCACCCAGGTCATCACTGCTCCGCCACACCCATGTCATCACTGCTCCGCCACCTAGGATATATACCTAGGCGACTAGGGTTTTCTGCTACCGCTCCAACGATCAGCGACCCCCGGCGATAAGGGCCTCTCTACAGCTGGATCGGAGCCATATTCTTCCCCCCCAGCGAAGCGGCCACTCGGGCTGACCAAGGGGTCAACCTTCTCGACTACCCGGCCTTGGTGGCTCGTTTTCCTAGGGTTTTGAGATTGGTTTTTGGCATGGCGGAGGCTCGGTACACGGGAGATGCAAGCAGTGAGGCAGAGCGAAAGGGATCTAAATCATCGCTCGAGGAGCTGTTGCGTAGTCTCAACCTCAAGGGAGAGGACATCGATGGGGTTTTCGTCCCCAAAGATGACTTTGATTCCCTGAAGGAGGGAACAAAGTGGCTTGCGGTGATGAAGTTGTTATCTCCAAAGCCTTTTAGTGTGACATATCTGAAGAAGACGATGCGCTTTGCGTGGGCTCTGGCTCAGGAGATCTCTTTTCGTGATCTGGAAGAGAATAAGTTCATAAGCGACTTGCTTGGGGGATTGGCAGTAGATTATCGAGCAGGGCCCCTAGATCTTTAGGGATCATGGCATGTTGGTTGAAAAATATGATGTTAGTTGTAAAGCCTCTATGGTGGAGCTCAATCAAGATCCATCCATGGGTTCAAATCCATGATGTACTTGAGGTATTCCGTAAGAAACCGATCATCTCAGGGTTGGCAGCGAGCATTGGAGAAGTTATCACCGTCGATATGAGCAGCCCAAGGGTGGAGAGCGAAGATTTTGTCTGTGCTAGAGTGTGGCTAGATGTGAGAAAAGAGCTTACTCGGTTTGTTACAATCAAGCCGAAAGGCGAGACTCTAGTAGTCATGCGGGTTAAATATGAGAAAGTGCCCCGTTATTATGCTGTATGTGGCTTCATTGGGCATGCCCAGGAGGAGTGCGGCTCTGGAGTGCACCCACCGGGTGTTGCGGTTTAAGTGGATGTTGGTGATATAGCATGAAACTATGCATAAGTGCAGGGCAAGCTGACCAGGCGCCCTAGCGGCGTACCTCGAGGGCTGTTGATGTCGGTCGTGGTGCTGGTAGGATGGGACAGGGAGGTGCTAGTAGAAGAGGCGAAAGGGATGGAGGACGTGGACGTGATCCTACTGTGGCTGCAACTGCTACAGAGACTAGGAAGCGGAATTCATCTACAACTATGCTGACTGAATGTAGTCCAGTGAAGAACGCGCAGAACTCTACTTCCCTGTCGATGATGTTCGAGTGGAAGGAGGAATAATTGGACCTATAGATGATAGTTAGGTAGCTCAGAGGTTTGATTTCGACAAGGTGGGCAAGGATCAAAAGGTGTACCAGCAGGCGGTGGGGACTCCACCTCCTCCCCCGTCAACTAGGGAACAGAAACGTCCAAAAAAGCTGACACGGGAGTTTTATATTAATATATACACTACGGAGGGTACCTCCAGTATGCAGGAGGTTTTGGACTCAGTTCTGAGATCTGTTACTGTGATACGTCCAAAACGTATCTACTTTCCCGAACACTTTTGCTATTGTTTTTCCTCTAAACTTGTGTGATTTGGATACAACTAACACAGACTGACGCTATTTTCAGCAGAATTACCTTGGTATCTAGTTTTTATGCAGAAAATCAACTATCAGGAAAAACCCCGAAAAATATGCCAAAAATCCTATTTCACCAGAAGACTCACGGAGCCAGAAGACGAGACGGAGTAGGGCAACGAGGGGCCCACACCACCTGGCCGCGCGGGCTAGGCCAGGCCGCACCTGGGGGTGGTGTGGCCGCCTCGGTCACCCCCTCGGCCTCCCTCTTCGCCTATAAGTTGCCTCTTGACCTAAAAACCAAGGGGGGTTCCACGTTTTTCTAGAAGGAGCTCCGCTCTGCCGCCACCACCAGATTCCGCGAATCAGCACCAGAAAGTCGGTTCTGGCACACTGCCGGGACGGGGAATTGGAGGAGATCATCGCCACCATCATCACCATCGCTTCTCCATCGACCATCCATGTTTCCCCCATCTATGAGTGAGTAATCCCCTACTGTAGGCTATGGGGATGGTAGGGATTGAATGAGATCGTTCATGTAATGGCATCAGATTGTTAGGGCATGGTGTCTAATATCTATTATTAGTGCTATTTGACTTTGTTGCAACTTTTTATGCTTGATGATTGTCACTAGGGCCTGAGTGCCATGATTTCAGATCTGAACATGTTATTGATTCATTATGATGGTATTGTTCTTGGTCTTACCTGCAAGTTGTATACATACGTTGTTATTCGGAACCAATGGCCCCGAAAAGACAGAAATCGGGATAACCGGAGGGAATGGCTTTGATGTGAGGATCACATGTGTTCACGGAGTGTTAATGCTTTGCTCCGATGCTCTATTAAAAGAACACCTTAATTGCCAGTAGTTCCCTTGAGGCCCCGCTGCAAACGGGCTGGCAGGACAAAAGATGTTGTGCAAGTTCTCATTGCGAGCACGTATGACTGTATATGGAACACATGCCTATGATTATCTAGTACTTGGATGCTTTATCTTATTTATCTGCAATTGCCCTGTGTCTTGATTGCTATGTGAATTGTCTTGTTCATGCAACACTCGTCCATCCATTCCTATGCCTACCGCGCTTTAATCCTACTGTTTACTGCTACTTTTACTACTGTCTTTACTTTTATTACTGCTGTGACTTTGTTATTGCTACTACAAAACTGTTGCTACTGATAAACTGTTGTGAGCAAGATTGTTTCCAGGTACAGCTGAATTGACAACTCAGTTGTTAAGGCTTATAAATATTCTTTGGCTCCCCTTGTGTCGAATCAATAAATTGGGTTTCATTTCCCTCTAAAATACTGCGATACACCCCATATACTTGTGGGTCATCAAGACTATTTTCTGGCGCCGTTGCCGGGGAGCATAGCTCTATTTATCAAGTTCACTTGGAATCACTATTGTTTGTTGCCATCCATCCATCATGGGTAAGTCTCGTGATGGCAAGGTTCCTATTTTACCATCCACTACAAGAAGAGGTACGGTTCTGAACACCTCTGTTGCTCTTGATTCACCATCTGTTATGAGTAAGCTCCTTACACCACCACCACATACACATGCTACACACGGTGCTACTACTTCTGAATTTGAAACTTCTGATGCTTATGATGCTGCTTCTACTGTGCTTGATAAGAGTGGTTCATTAGGTCCTTTCCTAGATGCTACGATTGCTAGAACTATAGCTGGAAATACTGAAACTCCTAATGAAGACACCATTTCACCTGTTAGTTCACCTGAGTCTAGAGAGGGTTATGATATTGAAGACAGTTATATAGAGATGACCGATGAATTTATTGAAGAATGTCAAAACACCCATGATAGGAGTGCTATTAAGAGTCTCCTTGTGAGGCATACTATAAAACCCAAATTGTCTCCTAATGCTAAGTTTGCTACTTCTCCCATAGACATTAAAGATAAAGATTATGATTTCTCTCTTGATTTATCCTACATAGCTATTGTTGAGAAAGAACCTTTTTGTGGGACTGAAAATGAAAGTGTTGTAGCACACATGACTGAGCTTTCTACCATGAGTGGTTTATTTTCTGATGATATTAAGATGTGCACCTACTTTGTTGCTAAAATTTTCCCTTTTTCACTAAAAGGAGAAGCTAAAGCTTGGTTTAATAATTTACCTCCTGGATCTATTGATAGCTATGATTGCTTGACATGCTATTTTGCAGGAACTTTTTGATTTTAAACAGGGAGAAAAAGAGATATTACCTACATCATGGGCAAGGTTTTGTTCCTTGATTCATGCACAGGCTGGATGTCCATTACCTAAAAATGAGCTTCTTGATATATTTTATAATGGACTAACTGAAGAATCTAGGACATACCTGGATAGTTGTGCTGATTGTGTTTTCAGGAATAGGACTCCCAAGGAAGCTGAATAATTAATGGCTAAAATAAGCAAGAATTATGAAGATTGGGCTCCTCCTGAACCAACCTGAGACAACTATACCTGAACCAACTATTCCTGCGCCTATACCAACATCAAAGAAGAGGGGAGTTATTGAACTAAATGATGAAGTGATGAAGGAAGCTAAGAAATATCTTAAGGAGAAGGGAATTAAAGCTGCAGACGTCAAGAATTTACCTCCTATAGAGGAATTATATAAGCCAATCTCCCACTCATCCACTATTGAGGTACACTCTCTCCAACACTTTGATGAATGTGACATTCCTTACTCTAAACCTCCTGATAAATGCTTAGAAGACTTTGATGTTTTTATCGTTAAGCAAGATAATTTCAATAAAAGGGTGAAAAACCAGAGCTATTATTGAGTTAAAAGATATTGTGGAAAGAACTTCTAATGATGTTAAAATGCTTGTTAAACACTTCCAAATCGTTCAAACTCAAATTGATCAGCTTATTAAAGTACAAAAAGACTTGCTAATTAATGCTGCTAAAGAAAAACATGCTTATGAAATTAGAACTAGAAGTGGTGGTGCTACCTAGGATCCTCTATATCCTGAGGGCATTGATACAGTACAGATGTATCTATAATTTTTTATGTTCCATGCTTGGTTTTATCTACTTTCTTATGCTTTGTTCCAACTTTGGAGTAGTTTTCATGTACTTTCTTGGACTAACCTATTAACAAGATGCTACAATGCTAGTTGCCTGTTTTCTGCTATTTTTGGTTCCACGAAGTCAGAAAATAAATATTCTCGGAATTGGACGGGACAAAAGCCAAAGCCAGTTTTTCACCGAAGGGAACACGGAGCCAGAGTACGAGACGGAGAGGGGCCAGGGGGGCCCACACCACCTGGTCGCGCGGCCAGACTTGGCCCGCGCCAGGGGTGGTGTGGCCAGCCCAGGCACCCCCTCGGCCTCCCCTTCCAACTATAAGTTGCCTCCGATACATAAACCCTAAGTACCCGATCAAAATTCCACGAAAGAGTCTGTAGCCACCATCATCTCCATCCCTAGATCGGGAGGGATTACAAGCTCTTCGGCACCTGCGAGGGGAGATTCACCACGAGGCCTTCTTCATCAAGATGCAAGCCTCCGGTGTGATGTGTGAGTAGTTCATCCTTGGACTACGGGTCCATGTAGTAGCTAGATGGCTGGTTCTTCTCCTTTGTGCTATCATGTTTAGATCTTGTGAGCTTCGTTCATGATCAAGATCATCTTTTGTAATGCCTACATGTTGTGTTTGCGGGGATCCAATGGATATTGAGATGCTATTTCAGATTGATTATTGATTCTATCATGTCCTTGTTGCTTGTGATCTTGCATGCTTTCCGTTGTTAGTAGCTATCTTGGCCAAGTAGATGCTAGCAACTCCAAGAGTTAGTATTTATGCTCGATAGTGGGTTCATGCCTCTAGTAATCTGGGGAAGTGACAGGAATCTCTAAGGTACTAGATGTGTTGTTGCTACTAGGGAGAAAATAACGGTCTTTTGTTCATGGAACATTAGTACTGTTTACTTTACACGCAGTGCTTAAGGCAATAATTTGTTGCTTGCAACTTAATACTGGAGGGGGTTCGGATGATAATCTGAAGGTGGATTATTAGTCATAGATGCAGTTGGATGGCGGTCTATGTATATTGTTGTAATGCCCAATCAGATTCCGAATGAGTCAAGATGAGTATTATGCATGTTTGCTTTCTCAATGTTTGTCAATTGCCCCACTGTAATTTGTTTACCCAGCATGTTGTCTATCTTATGGAGAACCACCACTAGTGAACTATGGACCCCAGTCCTTTCTTTTACCATCAATCTACAATCAACTTTTACTGCTTTCTGTTTACTTTCTGCAAGCTTTTTACTCCTTTCCACTTGGTACGTTTAATCCTTTGTTTTCAGCAAAACCGGTGAGATTGACAACCTCATCGCAAGTTGGGGACAAAGTTCTGTGGTTGTGTTGTGCAGGATTCCACGTTGCTACTAGCACCGGTAGTGTGCCCTGCCAAAGCTCAGGTAGCAACACCTTTGAGGTGTTTCCTTGCTCCTACTGGTTCGATAAACCTTGGTTTCTTACTAAGGGAAAACTTACTGTTGTGCTCATCATACCTTCATCTTGGGGTTCCCAACAAGCACTTTTGCTGGCGCCGTTGAAGAAGAAGAAATTCCCAAGTCAACCAAGCGTCAGCAGGCATCGTAAAAGCATTGAGCAGGATTCTCAACAAGCTGAAAATAGTGGTACTTCTGCTAAGGAAAGGAAAAAAAGAAACGTAAAACTATTGTAGAATCTCCTGAACCTGCTATAGATCATAATAGTATATCTGTCTCTAATGCTGAAACTGAAAGTGGTAATGAGGAAAATGATGCTCTTGATAAATAAAAAGTTGAAGAAGAACCCGAAAGGCACACTAAGAATACTAAATACACTAAAGAAGATTTTGTTGCTAAGAAACCTATGCCTTTCCCTGATAAGAAACACAAGTCAAAGGAAGATGAACACTACAACAAGTTTTGTGAGTGGATGAAACCTTTATTTTTGCAAATTCCTTTGACTGATGCTATTAAATTGCCTCCTTATTCAAAGTATATGAAGGATATTATCTCTAATAAAAGGAAGATCCCTAGTGAGAAAATTTCTACTTTGCTTGCTAATTATTCCTTCAATGGTAAGGTTCCAAAGAAACTTGGAGACCCAGTTATTCCAACTATTCCTTGTTCCATTAAGAATAATTATGTTAGAACTGCTTTGTGTGACTTGGGAGCAGGAGTTAGTGTTATGCCTTTTTCTCTCTACAAGAGGCTTGAGTTGGAAAAATTGATACCAACTGATATATCTTTGCAAATGGCTAATAAATCTACTACTGTTCCTGTTGGTATATGTGAGAATGTTCCTGCTCAAGTGCCTCATAATTGCTTGATATTAACTAATTTTGTTGTGCTTGAAATGCCTGAAGATGATAATATGTCTATTATTCTTGGGAGACCTTTCCTTAATACTGCAGGAGTTGTTATTAATTGTAATCAAGGAAAGGTTACTTTTAATGTTAATGATAAGGAGCATACTGTCTATTTCCCCAAGAAGATTGATAGGACTTATGGTTTAAATTCAATTGAACATGTTGAGGGCATCCAAGTTGGAGAAATATATTGTCCCATACCACGAGCAGAATATGAAATTATTATGATTGGGACCATTGCTATCAAGGTTGAGGTAACATAATCATTAGTGGAATACAAAGTTTTGTTTCATATTAAATTGTTTTGGTAACAAGACCTGATCAACCTTGTTAACAAAAGGATTTTAATGAACAAAACAATGTTTTCACCATGATTATCTCCTCTTACTTTTACTTTCTCCATTTTAGTTTTTGCTTCAGCTTAGTTCACTTTTCAGTTGTTAGTTGCTTGCATTTTAGAGTGTCTTAGAGCTTCTGAAGTCTTAGTTTTGTTTTGTCATTGCATCTTTTCAAAATCATTTTTCTGCAGAAAAATCATTCATCTATACCTGAAAATTGCTCAAAAATAAAGTGTCTCGAAAAATTCCAGAAAATTCATATTAATTTTTTACGTGGAAAAAGGGGCAGAGAAGTGCCTGGGGAGTACCAGGGGGCCCACCAGGCAGGCACACCACCTGGTGGCGCGGCCAGCCCAGGGGAACACCTGGCCATGGTGTGGGCCACCCTTGGCCCTCCACTCACTCTCTCACTTGCCTCTGCTTTCTCTCTCCCGAGAAAACACCAGCTCATTGCTCAAAATCGTGTTCTTGCTATTCTTGTCCATGATTTTTCAATCTCCTTTCTCAGCCCATCTTTGCTGCTGAAATTTGGAGCATTTGTTCTCCGGTATGTGACTCCTCCGCTTGTCCAAGTAGATTTGTGTTTAGTGGTTTATATCTTGAGTATTTTGCTGTTGTAGGTGACAGGTTTTTGAGAGCTTGTAAGCTTGTTCATTGCTTAGAGATATTGTTTTGATGCATATTTAGGCCTCTTACAAGTCCCTTTAGTAGTTCCCTTTATGTATTCACTTTGCAATAACTTGTATAATGGATGTTTAAATTTCAAAATAGAAGATGAATGAGCACCAACTCAACCAACATGAACTGAGGGTGTCTGAAGTTATGAAGGTTCACCGAGAGGAGGAAGTTTTTCCTTCCATCTATCCATGCCCCGAATTCATGGGGGCTGCAGGGATCTCTCAAGACTTCCATACTTTAATCACTAATGCATGGTTGGAGCACTTTGTGGGAGATGAACCTCCCCAATTTGTGAAGCTAACCATGTCTATGGTGTAGGACTTTCGATTTAGTTGCTCGTTGCCTAACCCCATGGTTCACTACAAAATTTAAAATATAGCTATCGACCTCCCTTTGATGTCTTTTGTGCAGCTATTAGAGTGCCTCAGCGGGGAGTGTGCGGAAGGATTAAAGAACAACCTGCACCACTCATGGACTTGTATGCGGAGATTTGCCATGGGTGTAGCTTCTCTAAGGAGAGCGGGAAAATCCGTAACATTCATCTCCCATCTATTCGCTACTTTGCTTACTTTATTGCCAAGTGTGTTATCGCTAGGAAAACTGCTAATAAGCTATCCTCTTATGATCTAGCATTTATCTCGGCTAATTTGAAACGAGATAGGACTTATAATTTGGGTGCCTTGATAGCTTTCCTTCTTGCTGCTAACCGCGAGAAAGGTGGAATTTGTGGAGGCCTCATTTTCTCTTGTTTATTAGCTCTGCGTGGTTTAGTGCCTCATCATTTAGACCTACAGTTTCGCATAGAGAGACTTGACCTTAATTCCATGGTACAGCATAAATTTGTCTCTTCTTGGGCTAGTGATTTGTCTTATGAAATAACCTTTCTCAATGCTGGTTGGAGAAGGAGTATGTCCTAGCGAGTTGTTCTTCTGCCTGCACCTGTTTTGTTTAACCTTGATAACAGGGTAGGATGGTCACTCACCGAGGAAGAACTCGATGCATACTTGGGAGAGCTCTCCCAACAGGAGCAGGATACTGGAAGAGAAGTTACAGATGATTCGGTCTAGCCCTCGAATGAGGAGGAGCCTTCATATCAGTAGTCTGCCTATGATTGGGGAGCTTCTTCTTCTTCTCAAGGGCCTTACCATGATCATTCTTACAATGACCCACCTGCTTGGAACCCTTACTCGCATTGGGATTGATACCCACTTAGGCCAAAAGCCTAAGCTTGGGGGGAGGTACACCAACACCACACTCATCTACATATCATGTTTAGTTGGTACTTTGTATATCCATGCTTCGTTCTCTTTCAGTGTTTGTTCTTTCTTTGCTTTTGCTTCCTAAAAACACAAAAAGACAAAAATATTTTCGTTGTTTCTCTTTGTTTGCTTCTTTTCTTTTTGCCTTGGTTTGCTTTTTCCCTTTTGCTTTGTTTTGATTATTTGAAAAACCCAAAAAGATTTTGCTTTGCTTGTTCTTCCTTTTTGGTTCTTGCCTTTAAAACTCAAAAACACCAAAAATATTTGTTCTTCTTCTTTGGATTTGTGTAGTTTGTTGCAGGGTTCAGCAGTCCTTAGTGGAATTTGGTTTCATGTTATTATTCAAGCCACACAAGTGAAGGGCAATAATGAGGATTAATGACAACTTGAGGTGTGGTAAGAGGCTGGTAACGAACCCTATTTGTTTTCATTTTTGTACATATACTCATCATTGTGGGCATGCTTAGTCTGTTCATGTAGGGTGTATGTTATTTATGGATGCTTAGTAGTTCTTGCTTTCTTATGATTAGATCTAGCTTGCTAATAGTTTGTAGAATGTCATATGAATGTTTGCTTGCATTGCTCTATTCATAACTTGGTATGACACCGTGGTATCCTCCTCTGAATGTTTCACTTGAGTTGACTTGGCACATGCTCACGCATGCATATGACTGAAATAATCAGTTAAGCCTCGATGAATTATTTTGTCTCAGGGGTCTTGAATCATTTTCATGTCATGATTAGTCTTGTTTTGTTGCAAGCATGATTATGACAGTTATTGCTCTCTCATTTGTCGCTCCCTTTCTATTGCCAGCCTTCACTTGTGCTGAGGATAATCTTTACTCGTGCATCCAACTCCTCAAAACCAATATTGCCAAAAGTGTCCACCATACCTACCTATTAGCATCATTTGCTATTTCGTGCATACTAAGTATGCCTTGTTTTCTTCGAATAAAATGTTTGTTTGTTATGAGAAAGTTAGTTAGTAAAGCTCTCATGAACTTGATGGCACACCTTATTTTCTTGCACTTAATAAACCTAAACCATTGTGTCCTTCTTTGTTGTGTATATGCTTGTGCTTTATAAGTTGAAGTTAGCAGAACCATGTATCATGGGGAACGCTTTCAACATTGCACTGGTACAAGTACCTCGTTGATATCATGTTCTTTTGCTTATGGATCCCGGCGGTGTGAAATAAAAGTGGAGCTTGTAAGATCATGGAGTTTGTATGTGTGTTAGAGAAACGCCTGGGCCGCTAGCCTAAGCCATGCCTAATCATGGTGGAAACTTGCAGCAAACCATAGTGAGCACTCTATGAAGCTTTCCCAATAAAAAACTATGCAAATAGCAAATAAAAATATCGCAGAGATGCTCACTGTCTGCTTGCCTTGTCATTTTGATTATGGGATAGCTCATGTATCATGTGTAAGGGGTACCCCGTTGGCGGTTCTTTATGATACATATGTACTTACAATGACAAGAGCTTACCTATGACTGGAGTTGAGTAGCATGAGGTTCGGTCTTCGTAAGTAAGGGGCATGAGATTTTGGCTTATTACTTGTCAAGCATATCCTCTTAGTTGTGTCACTTTAACCTTAATCACTTAAAGATGCCAATGATAGGGGAAATGAGAGCTCAAAGCTAATGAGTACCATACTTTCAGCATTTGGAAGCCTTTCAAACTTTTCAAAACCTTTTCACTTCCTTGTTGAGTCACCACATATTCTTTGAGCACTTTCTTGAGAGTATGGTTGTCATTCTTAGTGTAATGTGCATGTCTCAAAACTTGATTAATTGTGTTATGATCTTGATGCTTGTATCTTTGATATCTTTACTTCTAGTATTCACTTGAACTTCAGAGGTGCCTTGGCATTTATATTTTCTCTACAATCAAAGGCAAGCGAGATACCACTCTATCATACCTTTTTATGAGGATTGCAATGTTGCTTATGTTTATGTTTCATGCTACTTATTATTTTTGAGTTGGAATCTCTTCATAGCTTGCAATGACTATTAAGTAGACTCAGTTGCATACTCTTTATTGTGAATTGTCTAAGTAGTTGATCACTTGCTGAGAATATATACATCATTTGAAGCAAATGTGTTCGTGAAAGTTTCTTTTATCGCACTCAGTTTTCAACTGAATTGCTTGAGGACAAGCAATAAGCTAAGCTTGGGGGAGTTGATACGTCCAAAACGTATCTACTTTTCCGAACACTTTTGCTATTGTTTTTCCTCTAAACTTGTGTGGTTTGGATACAACTAACACGGACTGATGCTGTTTTCAGCAGAATTACCCTGGTGTCTAGTTTTTGTGCAGAAAATCAACTATCGGGAAAAATCCCGGAAAATATGCCAAAAATCCTATTTCACCAGAAGACTCACGGAGCCAGAAGACGAGATGGAGTAGGGCAACGAGGGGCCCACACCACCTGGCCACACGGGCCAGGCCAGGCCGTGCCTGGGGGTGGTGTGGCCGCCTCGTTCACCCCCTCGGCCTCCCTCTTCGCCTATAAGTTGCCTCTTGACCTAAAAACCAAGGGGGTGATGTCTACGCACTTTTATTCTTGTAGACAGTTGTTGGGCCTCCAAGTGCAGAGGTTTGTAGAACAGCAGCAAGTTTTCCCTTAAGTCGATCACCCAAGATTTCTCGAACTCAGGGAGGAAGTGGTCAAAGGTATCTCTCTCAAGCAACCCTACAATCAAGATACAAGAAGTCTCTTGTGTCCCCAACACACCCAATACACTTGTCAGGTGTATAGGTGCACTAGTTCGGCGAAGAGATAGTAAAATACAAGTGGTATAGATATAAGACAATGGTGCTAGAAAATAGCTTGATGGCGTGGAAGAGACTAAAGACAAACTGAAATAAAGATGGAAGCAAGCAAACATGTAACAGATCTAATTGCAAATGGTGTTTCAATGCTTAGAAACAAGGCCTAGGGATCATACTTTCACTAGTGAACACTCTCATATAAATATCTTCTCTTTATGATACTACTCTCCGGTTGGACACTCTAATCCATGGTAGGGCTATAAGAACACACCTCAAAGTTCGCTTTCCGCATCTAGATAACCCCACACTGTCCCCTTGAGCACTAGATGGTTCCAACAAATACCACAATTTCATAAAGACATCCAACTCCAAATATAACTCATAACAAGTATTTGTTAACTCTAGCCTAAGCGCCACCATGGTGTGCACGATGTCACTTTCACACACATGGGGAGAGCAGAGATCTAATAAAGCACTTGAGTAGCAAGGTAGATCTACTTGATTACAAAGCTCATGATCACAATATGATCATGCATAGAGAGAGAGATGAACACATAGCTATCGGTAGAGCCCTTAGCCTTAAGGAAGAACTACTCCCTCATCATCATGGGAATCAACAACGGCGATGGAGATGGTGGTGGAGATCGATGGAGATGGCTCCGGGGGCACTTCCCCGTCCCGGCAGGGTGCCGGAAGAGAGACTTTCCGTCCCCCCAAATCTCCCCTTCGGTGGCGGCGGCATTGCGGAACTTTTCATGGCTGGAGGCTTGGCTATGTAGGGTTTTTGCACCGGGGGCTTCTTATAGGCGAAGGGGCAAGGTCGGTGGCCGCCCAGGGGGCCCACACCATGCCCTAGCGCAGCCAGGGGACCCGCACCAAGGTGTGGTGTGGCCACCCTGTGCCCCCCTTCGTCTCTCCTGCTGGCTCCGTGAGTCTTCCGGGAAAATAACGACTTTGGCTTTTGTCCGGTCCAATTCCGAGAATATTTATTTTCTGACTTTCCTGGAACCAAAAACAACAGAAAACATGCAACTAGCACTGTGGCATCTTGTTAATAGGTTAGTCCAAGAAAGTATATGAAAAGTACTCCAAAGTTGGAACAAAACATAAGAAAGTAGATAAAACCAAGCATGGAACATCAGAAATTATAGATACATTTGCAATGTATCAACATCCCCAAGCTTAACTCCTGCTCGTCCTCGAGTAGGTAAGTGATAAAAAGATAGAATAATTTTTGAGGTGACATGCACCATCATAAACTTTGACCAAAACATTTGTAAAACTTGAAAGCTGGGATCAAAGTACTTCAACATAGCATGAAAGATAAAGTTTTAGCAATAAGACAAAGGAACTATTGCAACATGAAAAGGCACAAACAAAATATTCATGAATAACAATGCTTGCAAGACGTTTGTTTGTTTCACATAAAGAAAACATAGCATAGTGACATTCAGCTTGTCCCTCATAGAGTAGCAAATATAAATGCATAGGACACCTTCAAAGTTCATAAGAGTGACTAGATACAAATAGTTTAAGAACAAGCAATATCAAGTTATGCATCAATCAACAAGTCTTGGGACAATGCACATAGAACTAAGAATGGCCACTATGCTCTCAAAGTAGGTGCATAAAGATAGAAGGTGGAGACTCAACATAAAAGTAAAATAAGGGCCTTCATGGAAGGAAGTAGAGATTCAAGTTTCATAAAGAGCTTCCAAAAATTATGGTACTTGTTAGCTTTAAGCTCTCATTGCCCCTATCATAGGCATCTTGAAGTGATTAAGGTTAAAGTGACACAACTAAGAGGATATGCTTGACAAGTTATAAGCTGAAATCTCATGTCCCTTTAATACGAGGGGCGCTCCTCATGCTACTCAAGTTTAGTCACAGGTAAGTTCTTGTCATTGTAAGTACATATGTATCATTAAGAACTGCCAACGGGGTACCCCTTGCCCGATGATACGAAAGAATCCCCATATCAAAATGACAAGGCAAGCAGACAACAAGCATCTCAGCATCTTCTTATTTACCATGGGAAAGTGGTGCTTTTTTCTCTCTTTCCTCTTTTTTCATATCTTTTTTCTCTCTCTTTTCTTTTCTTTTTCTTTTCTTTATAAGAAGAATGCCTCATAGACAGCTCATTATGGTTACGCTACAGGTTTCCACCATGACAACATTGATTAGACCGGCGGCCCAGGCGTTTCTCTAACACACATACATAACTACATGGACTTACAAGCTTCTCTTTCATTTCACACCGATGACATCCATAGACAAAAGAGCATGATATCAACTAGGTACAAAGTACAAGTGCAATGTTGAAAGCGTTCCCCATGAAAACATGGTTCTGCTAATCCCCAACATATAAGTGCAAGCATATACAACATAGATGACACAATGGTTCAAGTTTATTAAGGGCAAGAAAAGTAAAGTGTTCCATCAAGTTCATGAGAGCTTTAATCACTAATTTTCACATAACAAATTTAATTCGGAAGGTAGATAAAAACATGAATATACTTGGGATAGCAATTGCTAATAGGTAGGTATGGTGGACTCTTTGGAATAACTTGGTTTTATTTGGAGTTAGATGCATGAGTGGAACTCATACTTGATTGTGGAGGCTAGCAAAAGACTGGGAGCGACAAACTAAGAGAGCAATAATGGCCATAATCATGAAGAGCGACAAAACATCATTGATCAAAGCATAAAGCAATATTACAAATTGAAAACTAAAGGATCATCATGGCTTTGGTGACTTGAGATAGTCATAACATGGTGTGAGCATGTGCCAAGTCAACCCAAATAAAGCATCAAAGGAGAATATCACAATACTATGCTTTAATATGCTAAAACAACGCATGATCCTTCCAAGGCACATTAAGCAATCTCAATTGTTTATAACAAGTCATGCTATAGCAAAGAACACTAAGCATAAAGCCAAAACAATACCAAGCATGGCATGACAAAGCATAGGCCACAGTCAAAAACAAGCTCTCTTTACCACTTTAGCATGAGCTTTCCTACTCTTTTCCAAACCACAACCAAACTATTTGAAAACCAATGTATGAAAGAGGGGGTCCAACCAACTTATTCAGCAAACTAAGAAAACCAAGCAAACGAAAAACCAAAACGAAAACGAAAAAGAAGACGCTCCAAGAACAACACAACTGTGCATGAAACAATAAAAATGAAGTGTTTGGAAGAAACCTGGGATTTTTATTGATGAAGAAGGGGATGCCTTGGGCATCCCCAAGCTTCGACGCTTGTACTTCTTATATATTTCCTAGGGTGACACGTGTGGCATCCCCAAGCTTGAGCTTTTGTCCATTCTTCATCTCATTACTCACTCCTTCCATACACCTGAAATTTTTCCTTCATACAAAACTTCAAACAATCTTTATTAGCAACATTAGTGAACTCAAGATAATAAGTCTTTGGGTTTATTTTCAACACCAATAAAACTTCCAATAACACACTACTGTAGCACTTCCCTTAAAAAGCTCAGTCCCCCAAAAGAACTCAAAAAGGAATCAACAAGAAGCAAATGCGAATAATGGCAGAAATCTGTCAAAACAGACCAGCAGGTAAAGACGATTTTTTTAGAAGACCTTCTGTTGCTCAAATAAAAAAGTGTTGAACTAACAAAAGATAGATAAAAACCTGGGGCAGAAGCACAAAAATTTACGCCTCAAAAGGACATAGAGGGATTTTTAAATAATATTTACAGTGAAGCACAAAAATCTGTTTCGGGACAACAACTTTCCCAACCATTACCTCTCTCTCATTATAGGTTACTCTTGACACAAAAAGCAAAAAAAAAGGATAAGGAGAGGTTATTACTGAAGTAATAACTTCCAAGACTCAACTAAAACTTTTGGGTTATCTCCCAATAAGTACTTTTCTTTAACGCCTTTAAGTTAGGCATGATAGTTTGAGAAGATGCTCACATAAGAAATATGAATTGAAGTAAAAGAGAGCATCAAGAAGCAAATTCAAAACACATTTAAGTCTAATCCACTTCCTATGCATAGGAATATTCTAAAGAAACAAGTCATGAAATCACAAAGCAACAAGCATAGGAAAGCAAAACAAGTGCAACTTCAAAAATTTCAACATAAAGAGGGGAAACTTAATATTGTTGAGATACATAAAACCATGTTTACCTCTCTCATAATAACTTTCAGTAGCATCATGAATAAAATTGACAATATACCTATCACATAAAACATTTTTATCACAAGCCATATGCATAAAACAATTAATACTCCCCACATAAACATAGTCATTCTTATTAATCCTAATGGGAGCAAATTCAACAAAATAGCTATCATTATTATTCTCATCACCATAATCATCAAATATAGGAGGCATATTGTAATCATAATCAATTTTCTCCTCAATAGTAGGTGGACTGAGAATATCATATTCATCATTGTAATCATCATATATTGGAGGTTTGGTATCATCATAAGCAATAGAATAGCTATCTTCCAAAGCTGGGGAACTAAAAAGATCATTTTCATAAAAAACTAGCTTCCCCAAGCTTAGACTTTTCCATAGCATTAGCAATAATGGTATTCAAAGAATTCATGCTAATAACATTGCTATTAGCATGCAAAGAAAGTTCCATGGGTTTTTTAATTATCTCTTCAAACACTTCATGTCCTAACTCAAGATAAATACTATAAAGCTCTCTAATTTTGTTTGTTGTTTTCCATTAAGCCTAACTAGTGAAAAAAAAAGAAAAAAAAAGACAAAATTGCAGAATCTAAAGGAAATAACTTCGAGCACTCACACCGGAGGATGTGAGTACCTTTTACTTTACCTCCCCGGCAACGGCGCTAGAAAATACTTGCTGGCAAGTGGTTGACGTGGGAGCTTCTTCTTCTTCAGTCCCCGACAGTGGCACCAGAAAATAGCTTGATGTCTACGCACTTCTATTCTTGTAGACAGTTGTTGGGCCTCCAAGTGCAGAGGTTTGTACAACAGCAACAAGTTTTCTCTTAAGTGGATCACCCAAGGTTTATTGAACTCAGGGAGGAAGTGGTCAAAAGTATCCCTCTCAAGCAACCCTGCAATCAAGATACAAGAAGTCTCTTGTGTCCCCAACACACCCAATACACTTGTCAGGTGTATAGGTGCACTAGTTCGGCGAAGAGATAGTAAAATACAAGTGGTATGGATATAAGACAACTGTGCTAGAAAATAGCTTGATGGCGTGGAAGAGACTAAAGACAAACTGAAATAAAGATGGAAGCAAGAAAACATGTAACAAATATTGCAAATGGTGTTTCAATGCTTAGAAACAAGGCCTAGGGATCATACTTTCACTAGTGAACACTCTCATATAAATATCTTCTCTTTATGATACTACTCTGAACTACTCTCCGGTTGGACACTCTAATCCATGGTAGGGCTATAACAACACACCTCAAAGTTCGCTTTCCGCATCTAGATAACCCCACACTGTCACCTTAAGCACTAGATGGTTCCAACAAACACCACAATTTCATAAAGACATCCAACTCCAAATATAACTCATAACAAGTATTTGTAATCTCTAGCCTAAGCGCCACCATGGTGTGCACGCTGTCACTTTCACACACATGGGGAGAGCAGAGATCTAATAAAGCACTTGAGTAGCAAGGTAGATCTACTTGATTACAAAGCTCATGATCACAATATGATCATGCATAGAGAGAGATGAACACATAGCTACCGGTAGAGCCCTTAGCCTTGAGGAAGAACTACTCCCTCATCATCATGGGAATCAGCAACGGCGATGGAGATGATGGTGGAGATCGATGGAGATGGCTCCGGGGGCACTTCCCTGTCCCGGCAGGGTGCCAGAACAGAGACTTTCTGTCCCCCGAGTCTCCCCTTCGGTGGCGGCGGCGCTGCGGAACTTTTCGTGGCTGGAGGCTTGACTATGTAGGGTTTTTGCATCGGGGGCTTCTTATAGGCGAAGGGGCAAGGTCGGTGGCCGGCCAAGGGGCCCACACCATGCCCTAGCATAGCCAGGGGGACCCGCACCAAGGGATGGTGTGGCCACCCTGTGCCCCCCCCCCCTTCGTCTCTCCTTCTGGCTCCGTGAGTCTTCCAGGAAAATAACAACTTTGGCTTTTGTCCGGTCCAATTCCACGAATATTCATTTTCTGACTTTCCTGGAACCAAAAACAGCAAAAAACAGGCAACTAGCACTGTAGCATCTTGTTAATAGGTTAGTCCAAGAAAGTATATGAAAAGTACTCCAAAGTTGGAACAAAACATAAGAAAGTAGATAAAACCAAGCATGGAACATCAAAAATTATAGATACATTTGCAATGTATCAACATCCCCAAGCTTAACTCCTGCTCGTCCTCGAGTAGGTAAGTGATAAAAAGATAGAATAATTTTTGAGGTGACATGCACCATCATATAAAACTTGAAAGATGGGATCAAAGTACTTCAACATAGCATGAAAGATAAAGTTTTAGCAATAAGACAAAGGAACTATTGCAACATGAAAAGGCACAAACAAAAGATTCATGAATAACAATGCTTGCAAGACATTTATTTGTTTCACATAAAGAAAACATAGCATAGTGACATTCAGCTTGTCCCTTGTAGAATAGCAAATATAAATGCATAGGACACCTTCAAAGTTCATAAGAGTGACTAGATACAAATAGTTTAAGAACAAGAAATATCAAGTTATGCATCAATCAACAAGTCTTGGGACAATGCACATAGAACTAAGAATGGCCACTATGCTCTCAAAGTAGGTGCATAAAGATAGAAGGTGGAGACTCAACATAAAAGTAAAATAAGGGCCTTCATGGAAGGAAGTAGAGATTCAAGTTTCATAAAGAGCTTCCAAAAATTATGGTACTTGTTAGCTTTAAGCTCTCATTGCCCCTATCATAGGCATCTTGAAGTGACTAAGGTTAAAGTTACACAACTAAGAGGATATGCTTGACAAGTTATAAGTTGAAACCTCATGTCCCTTTAATATGAGGGCCGCTCCTCATGCTACTCAAGTTTAGTCACAGGTAAGTTCTTGTCATTGTAAGTACATATGCATCATTAAGAACGGCCAACGGGGTACCCCTTGCCCGATGATATGGAAGAATCCCCATATCAAAATGACAAGGCAAGCAGACAACAAGCATCTCAACATCCAGGGGGCTTCTTATAGGCGAAGGGGCAAGGTCGGTGGCCGGCCAGGGGGCCCACACCATGCCCTAGCGCAGCCAGGGGACCCGCACCAAGGGGTGGTGTGGCCACCCTGTGGCCCCCCTTCGTATCTCCTTCTGGCCCTGTGAGTCTTCCGGGAAAATAACGACTTTGGCTTTTGTCCGGTCCAATTCAGAGAATATTCATTTTCTGACTTTCCTGGAACCAAAAACGGCAGAAAACAAGTAACTAGCACTGTGGCATCTTGTTAATAGGTTAGTCTAAGAAAGTATATGAAAAGTACTCCAAAGTTGGAACAAAACATAAGAAAGTAGATAAACCAAGCATGGAACATCAAAAATTATAGATACATTTGCAATGTATCAGGGGGTTCGACGTTTTTCGAGAAGGAGTTCCACTCCGCCGCCACCACCAGATTCCGCGAATTAGCACCAGAAACTCCATTCTGGCACCCTGCCGGGACGAGCAATTGGAGGAGATCATCGCCACCATCATCACCATCGCTTCTCCATCGACCATCCATGTTTCCCCCATCTATGAGTGAGTAATCCCCCGTTGTAGGCTATGGGGATGGTAGGGATTGGATGAGATCGTTCATGTAATGGCATCAGATTGTTAGGGCATGGTGCCAAGTATCTATTATTAGTTCTATTTGACTTTGTTGCAACTTGTTATGCTTAATGCTTGTCATTAGGGCCCGAGTGCCATGATTTCAGATCTGAACGTCTTATTGATTCATTATGATAGTATTGTTCTTGGTCTTACCTGCAAGTTGTATACACACATTATTGTCCGGAACCAATGGCCCCGAAGTGACAGAAATGGGGATAACCGGAGGGAATGGCTTTGATGTGAGGATCACATGTGTTCACGAGTGTTAATGCTTTGCTCCGATGCTCTATTAAAAGGAGCACCTTAATTGCCGATGGTTCCTTGAGGCCCGCGCAAGCGGTGGCGGACAAAGATGTTGTGCAAGTTCTATTGCGAGCACGCATGACTATATATAGAACACATGCCTATGATTATCTAGTACTTGGATGCTTTATCTTATTTATCTGCAATTGCCCTATGTCTTGATTGCTATGTGAATTGTCTTGTCCATGCAACGCCCGTCCATCCATCCCTATGCCTAGCGCGCTTTAATTCTACTGTTTACTGCTACTGTTACTACTGTCTTTACTTTTATTACTGCTGTTACTTTGCTATTGCTACTAAAAAATGTTGCTACTGATAAACTGCTCTGAGCAAGATTGTTTCCAGGTGCAGCTGAATTGACAACTCGGTTTTTAAGGCTTATAAATATTATTTGGCTCCCCTTGTGTCGAATCAATAAATTGGGTTTCATTTCCCTCGAAAATACTGCGATACACCCCCTATACTTGTGGGTCATCATACTGACCCGATGAACCAGCACCTGGTTGCTCCTTTTGAGGAAGGGGAAGTGAAGCAAGCCTTGTTTCAGATGTATCTGTTAAAGGCCCCTGGTCCTGATGGATTTCCCGCACAATTTTTCCAGAAGCATTGGGATGTATGTGGTGCTAAGGTGATGAAAGATGTACTTCGCATACTCCGTGGGGAAGATAGCCCAGAAGGGATTAACAAAACCTTCATAGTCCTTATTCTGAAGGTGGCTAGTGCAATGGAATTGGGACAATTCCGCCCAATCAGTTTGTGTAATGTGATCTACGAGATTGCATCAAAAGTCTTGGCGAATAGATTGAAGGAGATCTTATCGGATATTATCTCAGAAGAACAGTCGGCTTTTGTTCCTAGGTGGTTGATTACGGATAATATCATCATGGATTATGAGTGCCTCCACTTCATGAAGCGTAATGGAGCCAAAAGCACCAGCATTATGCTCTTAAGCTTGATATGAGGAAGTCCTATGACTGAGTGGAGTGGTCTTATATTCGAGCAATCATGACCCACATGGGGTTCCACCACTGTTGGGTGGATCTTATTATGAGCCTAGTCTCATCGGTCTCTTTCTCCGTCTTGTTCAATGGAGCACCCCTTGACGAGTTTTGCCCCTCTAGGGGTCTTCGCCAAGGTGATCTAATATCCTCCTATCCTTTTTTACCTATAGCAGAGGTCCTTTCTAGTCTCTTAAAACAAAGTCGTCAGTCACCGCATCTTCAGGGTCTCAAGGTGGCCCCCACTGCCCCGTCAGTTAATCACCTCTTGTTTGCGGATGACAACCTGCTATTTGTTAAAGCTAGCGAAGAGGGAGCTCGAGAAGTTACTGATCTATTGGAGAAGTATTGCAATGCCTTAGGTCATAGGATTAATCTAGACAAGTCGTCTATTTTCTTTAGTAAGGGATGCCTAGAAGCTCAAAGGCAAGTAGTTAAGGGAATTCTAAATGTCCCCAATGAGACACTGAATGAAAAATATCTCAGTATGCCCTCGGATGTTGGGAGATCAAAGAATGGTGCCTTCAAATATTTGAAGGATCGGATCTGGAAGGATATTCAAGGATGGCTAGAATAGTTTCTAGCATCAGGTGGTAATGAAGTTCTTATTAAAGTGGTGGCATAGGCAATCCCTATTTTCTCTACATCCTACTTTAAGTTACCAAGAGGTTTATGTTTGGCTATTAATTCTATGTTGCGAAGCTTCTGGTGGAGCAGCAAGAATGGCAGTCGAAAGACATGTTGGGTATCGTGGGATACCATGTGCTCACCTAAGTTCTCAGGAGGAATGGGTTTTCGTGACATTGAGCTATTTAACTTGGCCATGTTGGCCCGACAAACATACATAGGCTAGTAACACAGAGAAGCACTATTTAGGAAGGTATCTATAAGTTGCTTGTACACACGGAAAGAAAGGTTACCTCTTATTTACTCCAGATGCATCAGATGAGCCAGCAGCTCCTTCGGACCATCAACCATAGAAATCAAATAATTTACAACAAAAAGGACTGAACTGCTCCATTCTCAGATAGCCGAGTAGCTAAGCCCAGAAACCACATTAAGTGAGATGCTTCTATTTGGCTCCGACTAAGTTTAAACAACCTGTAGAAATGAAACAACCTGATAAGAATAAGTTGCCACGCCGTTAAGCATACTCTACCACCGTGAGGGCGCCAACTTATCTCTCGATGACTATTCTGCCGCCAGCCACTATAGAAAATCCAGAGGGGCTCCTAGTTCACCTGATGAAAAAGGTTCAGCCAGTGGTTAACTGTTAGATAGACTGTGAACATAATGGCACTGCAAAAAAAAATAGATCACGACAAATTGCATGTATGTGCATCATGATGAGAGTTAGCAGCGGGTAAATCAATTTCTTCATACTTATCCCATATGACCAAGCACTATAAGATTTGCACTCGGAAGTCAAGAGAATCGTACCAATATTACATCGAAATTTAATTTTCAGGCTACACTTAGAAGCAAGGCTTCCTAAGTGGCAGCAAGGATGATGACCCTATCAGATTACACTAAATAGCTACTACAGCCGGTGCCAATAACCATAATTAGTTCAAGCAAAAAGCTGTAATAAGAAAAAAAACAGCAATAAGCATCTAAAGCACAAAAATATTCAGCAAAAAGCAATAAGCGATCCAAGGTATCCATCCACTTTCCATTGTACTCCTACATACCTTTCTTCTAGGCATCAAGCAGGACATGCACGACATTGCCAACATTGTTCTCCACGAAGAAGCTTGTTGTCTCTGAGTCGATGATCAGAAAGCATCCAACTCTTGGTTGTGTCCCTCTCAAAGAACCTGCAGGCACACCCATGACATTAGCACTCAACATCAGGGCATGCATCAACGATACAAAGGTAGCACAATAGCTGACAAATTAAAAGGGTGTTCATACCTCGAGGCTGAGGTGAGGACGTAGTCAGTGCGCTAGTTGGTGCGCTGCTTTCCACCCGTCGTCCATACTGCTACATCTTTTCTTGGTGAGTCTAACAACGCTAACCATGCTGGTGTTGACTGAAGATCGGCATAAAGCTGATTGACATAACCAACGATATTTAGCATGCAATCTTTCAGCTGAAACCTCCATGTAAGCGCATATCATATGCAAGAAGCAGCAGATACAGTCGTAATATTTCCATGTGAGGATGTTGATTACCTGACCTCGACGGATTGCACTCGCCAGCTGACACGATGAAATCTGTGCTAACTACAAAAGATACCAGAAACAAATAATTTCAGTTGCAACATAAGAACAAAGAACTGGAGGGCAACAATACAACGTGCATATGCTCAAGAAGTTCCGCATCCAGACATAAATCATGAGAGAGACATCACCAACGTAATGAGGGTAGAGGCAAGTTGGAGTAGGAGGAGCAAGTTTCTTCACCGCCAGAGGCAAGTCTCCTCCCTCCGCCTGCTACAATGCTTGATCTGCTCGTCTGCCCTCCCAGGGGGGCAGGGCCCTGTAACCTATGTCACGTGGCCAGCCTGAACCACAAACTGATTTCAGGGCATGGGTGCGCTCTCCTCGGCGTCTCAAGAATCGACCATGCTCGGGGGGCAGAGAACTGGCTGGAGAGGGAAAGAGAGAGGCTTATGAGGGAGAGGGAGAGAGTAGCTGTGAGTGAGGGAAGGTGGGCTGATGATACCTTTTTATATGGCACCGAGCTTGAGATCCCTATGCACCGCGACTGAGTACACATCTAACACGGGTTGTAGCTCCTCCATCCGCCGATGCAGTGGCTGCTTTGTAGCCCTCACGTGTTCGCTCTTGGCTGAGAGAGAGGGTGAGGCGGGAGAGAGAGCAGAGGTGAAGAGGGCGTACATATGCAACAAATCGTCGAATATGGCGAAGCCGAGCTGGAACACGAAGAAGACACCTTGGCTTGGGGAGGATGAGACAGAGGAGAGGGACTAGTTGTAGCATTCCATCTGTCTAACATCTGTAATGCTATAAGTTCTAATAATAAAATGATACCTTCCTACATATAATTGTTGCATCATCATTATATAATACTCATGTCATCATGCCACATTGCATTTGAGCATTATATAAAACCCTTTTCATTTGATTCTTATCTCATATGCATTTATTAATTGTATTTGTCTCTTGATTCATTGTAATTGGGTCTTTATATAATGTGTAATGCCCAAGTTGAGTTGGGGGCATATCTCTTTTCAATTCCACCACCTTGGCCACCTTCCTTTGTCTCCACCACCTTTTCTTTGCCACCACCTTATAACTCCACTATCCAAATCATATATGAGCACTTGCATTTGTGTTGATATTTAAATCTAGCTCATATAAAATAAAGATGGATCCAATTCTTTTTCACATGCCCATTTATGGTTCATGTTGTTTTCACAATATAAATCCCTTGGGAATACATGTGGGGGGTTGGATAATTTAGTGGGTTGCTCAATGTATGGTCATATTCAAATATAAGTGCACCCTAATAAATGTCTAGTGGCATCTACACACTAGCAAGGGCCATTTGTATTCAAATATGTCTCACATTCATGCAAACCATGTGATATTGTCATCACCCTCATGTGAGTGCATTTTGTTCCATTTATGAATGCATGCATAAGTTTTGGAGCCATATTGGAATTATACTTGTTTTTACAAATATAAGAGTGGTCCTTCAATGCTAATGCATGGCCCATGCAAGGTACCCACATTTGTTTTATCTCTTGTTTTCCTTTGGGCATATGGGATTTATTTGATTTTATGAAAATCATTTGAATTAATTCAAATCAATCTCCAAGCCTTCCCCATGACCCCTCATGTTTCTTTGGATGTTTGAGTTTGCTTTCATTTGAGAGATCTTTACCTTGTGCCTTGCTCAACATCATCTAGCTTGCCTTTCCTTCTCTAGCTATCTTTTCTACCTAGGCTTCTATCCCCTCACCCTAACCATGTCGAGCCACCATCCCTTGCCATGATCCACCATTCTCTCTAGCTTGCAAAGCAAGTTGATCCATCCCCTTTTGCTAAGCTTGGTTCCCTCCCAGCTCACACCACCACCTGGTCCCTACCTTTCCCCCCTCTTGCTAACCCTGGTTCCAACTGAACCACCTCAAGGGCATGATCACCTAGCTTTTTGGGCACCACGCTAGCCATGCCGAGCCACCCCTTCCTCACCGAGCCGGTTCCTCCCCTCTCCCTTGTTGTCCAAGCCTGACCCTGACCTGGTTAGCACGCCATGCTGGCCACCTGCACCTGATCGCCCTACCTAACCGAGAGAGAGAGAGAGGAGAAGGATTGAGTCGTGTTGCTTTCGCAACCTCACCGACCACCCCACGTGCAGCTCCCCCTCTTTCTCCTTATATACATCGGCACAGCCAGCCGTGCCCTTCAGATCGTACCTGGGCCCTGCCCTCTCCACCAGATCCCACCACCCTGCTAGCCATCGCCACCATCTACCTTCGCCGTCTACCTCGGCCACCTCGTAGCACCGGTGCTGGAGAGGAGGAGAAGTGGAGCCGGGTGTCGAGGAAGGTCGAGGAGAACCCCAGGAGGCCGCATATACCCGTCGACGAAGAGGAGAAGGACCGGAACCAGCAGAACCCCGTCGAGCCCGAAGCAAACCCTAGCTCGCCGTCCGCCAGTATTGTCGTCGATCTCCTGCGCACCGAGCCGATCCAACGCCACCGAGAGCCCCGCGGTGAGCCACTGAACCCCCTAGACATGCTCCTGTTCATGTTTGCTTCCCGGTTGCGTTGATCGTTTCGTCGAACGCCCTTCGTGCGCCGCTGCTCGCCGTAGTCCTCCTTTGTTCCCCCTCGCTGCGGCGCGCCTTGCTGCCGCATTTGTGTTCCTCTGCATCCGCGCCGTCGTGCCGCTTTGCCTAGCCCTAGTAGCGCTTCCTGGGACGCTCGCCCCCGTCGTCGCCGTAACCCGTCGGTCTCTGCCTGCGCGCGAGAAGAACGACGCCGCCTCGCCACACCTCACCTGGCAGTGCAACCTCTACCTAGCATCAGCCCACTAGTACCGCGGTGGCTCCGACCCGCCATCTCCAGCGTGAGGTCACGGGATCGAGTCCTGGGCGCCCCTGTTCTCCGCTGTCGCGCGGCGCTGTCAGTTTCGTCAGAACGGAGGAAGAGAAACAGTACCGCGTATCCTTTTGCACATAACCCCCTGGCCCTTGTTCTTTTCAACCCGTGGTCCGTTTCCCGACCCACCTGTCAGCCTCTCAGTCCCGCCCTTTTGTAGAAAAACCCCTTTTACAAAAAGGCTCCCCAACCTTTCATCAAGGCCGCGCCCGGCACCGCCACGTGTCGCCGCCGCATTGCCCGTCTTGGCCTGTGGCGCCATTGCAGCCCCCCACCGGTTCTCTGCCTCCTTCCTCCTTCAGTGGGAAAAACCCCATCGGTCGCGTCATGCGCCTGACTCCACACCTGACCCGTATGTCAGTCCCTCCGGCTAGGATGTCTATGGGTGTAAAAAGTTCTGAGATCTTTTTCTATTTACAAAAAATTCAGAAATTGCACATATGGTTTTTTAATTCCAGAAATTAATATCTTTAATTGGCAAATCCAAATAATTCAAATAATATATGTTTTTGAATCAGAAAAATGTGTGGATTTGAAATATGACATCCAAAATAAGGTTTGACTAATTTAAATTTTCGAAATTATTTAATTTGCAATAAATGCCTTTTCCTCAATTAATTAATAACTTTAATTCTATAATTCCAAATTTGACAAATAATATACCTAAATCGATCAGCGCGACAAGCCCGTTCTGATTATGCATTCTATGATATAAATTGAAGCATGCATCATGTAAAACTATCAAAACCTGAATGGTTTATGCAAGTAAAATTTGACTATATAATAATAAAAGTGCTATTTTATTGTCCCCACACCTCACCCTTGCCATGCTACACTATTGCCACGTAAATTGTGCATCATTCATCATGGCATGCTTGTTTGCTTGTCGCACTATATTTATATGCTTGCGCACTTTATTTATGTTGGACCTTGTTTGTTTGGTTCTTCTTTCGAATAGACGCCGAGCAGGGAAATTATCAGGAATCCCAGGAGTACTACCCAGATCCATCCCTCACTTCAACTAAGCCTCCAGGCAAGCACTACCACATGCTTGCATACATATAGTACCTATTGCTTCTATCTTATTCTTGCATCATGGAGTCGCGATTGCATTAAATTGAATCCCAAGTATTGCATAGCCTTTACTTTTAAATCCCACCGAGCTTGTTCCTCCATACCAAGAGCCATTACTACAGGAGTTGTTTGAGCCATGCGAGTCGTAGAACAGCATGTGTAGGGTATGTGAGTGCCTGATGGATAACGAGGTACCTAACAACTTAACCTGAGTAGTAATGGGATAACTAATGAAAGAGGCACCGGTGGGCAATATCTGTTATTTGATTTTTATGTCCACTTGTGTCCCGTAGGACCCCGAGTACTTGATTCCTGTTCCTTGACTATTCGCACTATCCACATCCGGGAAGACTTATGGACCCCCTGAGCCAGAGCTTGATTCATTTCTATTTCTTAGGGCCACAAACTAGTTTGGGGTTTTATTTACTATCCTGTACTTATGCCATGTTACTGCATTATTTTAGTTTGGGCGTGGAGCACCTGTACTGTTTTGGATCGCGCCATGTTTTCATGGTATCGACAAGCCCAATCACACTTTCGGGTTCCTAGTCGTTTACAACCGTCGTCGCAAACCTCGGGTCCGTCTCGGAGCCGGCCAGCTTCGTTGCGGGTAGCTTAATGGGATGGCTCCCTGAAATATTTTATGAATCCTGTGATCGCTTTGTTGTGAATGCCTCGTTGGGTTTTGAGTTGGTTTTTCCGAGGTTGATCGAGTGTGTGTTGCTATTTGTGCACCTAGGGTAAACTTCTGAAAGCCATGTCCGCGGTTATGGACGACTTGGAGCACAGTTTCTCGATCATAGACAAGCATAACTAAAGTACCGTATTTAATTTGACTAAATATCTGACTAGTAATTAGTGCAATGCTCATGGAGTGGTTAATAAAAATGCCAACGGATGAGTTGTTCGTCCGCTTTCTCGTTGGTAAGCGAGAAGGAGGATGGATCTGTTACTTTATGCTGTTATAACTGATGTTCTAATTAACGGACATCCGTCTATCATTGGTTAGGCGGATGGTTAGCGAGTATCTATAGAATTGTTAGTTATAATCTTTTGCTGCAATTGCGTCACCCCAGGTATATGTCCCCTTTAGAGGCATAAAGACTTCCTGAGTACCCCTAGGGTCTCACACGATAAATTGTTTGATTCAGATGAACAGGTGTATTCGCAAGATGGATACTGGGTGGAGGAAACAGAGGATGTTGGCAACGATCACTCGGTGTAGAGATTCCGGGGATGGAGATCCGTGAGATCTGTGGGCGGGATGTGCTTATTTATGTGGCATCTTATGCCGATTTGCTTCTTGTCCGTACTCGGATCTTGTTTCCGCTTCCGCTTGATACTCTATTGATTGATGTATGAGGAGCTATCATAAAATATTATCTCTATCTAGGATATTTGGATCTTGCCTTATGGCGTTGCAATATTTCTGTTTCTTTTAGATGGTATGGCTCTGAGAACTGTTGTAAGTCGCTTGCATACATACTCACTTGTGTATGTATTTGATCGCTTTTCCTGTCGACTATGCCGCTCGCTCTTGTCCCAATGTTCTTGGAAGTGGATAGGGCGGTCGGCCGGTACCGTGCCCTGCTCCGTGTTGACGGGCCTACACGTGGGTGGACTTGGGCCCCCGCTGTAGAATCCCTTATCCACTTTTGGTTCATCCAGGACCGAACTTAGAGCGTAGGGTCCGAGGTAGTTACAATTGGTATCAGAGCCATTCCGCCCTTCAGGGTCTCAGCCAAAATGGTCGTTGTCAGTCTAGCAAATATTTTGGTAGTTATGTATACTAGGAAAAAACAAAACGTGAGAGTAGGACTGGTTCCACTTTTCTTCTTACCCACCCACCCACCCTTTTCTGGTAAGGAAGTGTAACGTTTTCAATCCTCTTCTAAAAATTCAAACTAGGATTCACGTGTTCTGGGTTCCGTAGTACCATAGGTTGTGTATGTGTGTGTGTGTGGGTAATCCTTTGTCTATCTGTTGCATCCAACTTGTTATCGCTATCTGCATTTTGGTTATCAACTATTGGTACATTCCATACCGACAGGCTTTTGTCTTACTCTTTGTTATCCGACGCTATCTTGTTAGGGGTGTTTGTTTCTGTAGTTGCTAATCTTTTAGGTTCACCTTAAGAAGGAAGAGAGTTGGGATATGTGTTTTACTTATTCATGTGCAGGGTAATGCTTTGAGTGCGGGATGGAGTCACTGATGGGTTATTATTGCCTCTTGGGCATATCTCCAACAGTCGCGACCATACCACTACTTTTATCATTCGCTCTTGTATATTGAATTGGTAGAGTTGCTAATCTTGATTCGTTAAGTGGTTTTGCGCATATAGTGGTATTTTAATGCCGAAATTTGCGGAATTTTTTTCTTTGATAGCTTTGTGTACCACACTCCTTGTTCAGTCGTGTGCGTTATGCTTACTATCTTTTACGTGCTTTGAACTTTGTTGATATTTTAATATCATCTTAGTAATTTGTATCCTTTAATCTTGGTTAATTCCATGTTGGTACTATTTTGGATTATTATTATTCTCCATTATGGTACCGACTTGAGTTTTATATCAATCACAGGATGGCACCACCATGCCGCACTGATGATGACATACCACCTGAACTGGGAGCTACGTTGGCAAGTATTGCTAATGCCTTGGGAGTAATGCAAGAAAACCAGCAGCGCTTTGAAGAAAGTGTCAGGATGAATGAGTTTGCCCCGCTACCTCCACCTCCCAAGCGAGGAGACATCAAGGATTTTATGAAGTTTACCCCGCGCCACTTTGAGGTGTCTGATCAGCCGCCGGATGCTGATGATTGGCTCCGTGAGATGTCAAGGCTGCTGATAACTGCTGATGTTCCTAAGCAAGATTGGGTAAAATGCGTCACTCACCTTCTGAAAGGAGATGCAACTCTATGGTAGGAAACTTACCTAAAGGCAAACCACTCTGGTTTTTAGCCTACTTGGCAGCAGTTCACTGGGGCTTTTAAAGAGCAATACCTGTCAGAAATTGTCATGGAGAGGATGCAGGAGGTGTTTCTCAACCTTAAGCAGGGCAATGACAATGTCGACACCTATATCAGAAACGTCATGAGTCTTTCTCGGTATGGTGGTGATGAGATCTCTGATGACAAGAAGAAGCAAAAGAGGTTCAGGCAGGGGCTCAATGCATCGATCAGATATGCAATCACTCATGCAAGGCCAGGGTCTTTTCTAAAACTCCAACATACAACTCTATAGGAAGAAGCTAGTAGGCAAGTGTTTGAGAAGTCCAAGAAACACAGCCGTGACGCAGCAAGCTCTTCAGCTATGACAGCTCCTTCTAAGCGCCGTGTGTGGGTTCCTAATACCGCACCGCCGCTCCCGGCTCCACCAAGACCTCCAAGCTACGCGGCAAGGCCACCAAACTCCTTCAACGCTGCTCCTAGGGGCTACAACCACAACTAACCTAGAGCACCTGGTGGAGTCTCTGGCTACGCTGCTCCACGTCCACCTGGTGCTTGTTACACTTGTGGGAACACTAGGCAACAACACTAGAGTTGTCCCATGAACAACAAGGCTCTTCCTCCACTACCTCCAAGACCTGCAACAAGTTCTTCTATGGTTCGTGCACCTCCACCTCGGGCTCTCAACATCAACACCAAGCCCGGGTCGACTGTTGCTCGTGCCAACTGTGTCAACGTCGTTTAAGCTGAACATGCACCTGGAGTTGTGATGGGTATGCTTCCTGTTAACTCAGTCCCTGCACGAGTTTTGTTTGATTCTGGTGCATCACATTCCTTTGTGTCATACAAGTTTGCGGAGAACAATGGGTTACCTTTTGATGCTTTTCCAACTCGCCTCATGGTACAATCTCCTGGATCAAACATGAGGGCTTCCAAAATCAGCCATGGCAATCAAATTGAGATTGGTGGCTCTTCGTTCCTGGCTTCCTTAATCATTTTGGGCAATTCTGACATTGATGTTATCTTGGGCATGGATTGGTTAACAGCAAATGCAGCTGTGATTTATTGTGCTGAATGCTCATTTTCTCTGAAAATTCCTGAAGGCCATATAGTCTATTCTCTAAGTCTGACTCCTGCAATTCAGCTCTTCTCTTTGGTTGCTCTGAGTGATGATGCTATGGATGCTATTCAGAGAGTTCCGGTGGTCCGTGAGTTCCCAGATGTTTTTCTTGAACAGTTACCAGGTATGCCTCCTTACCGAGAGGTCGAGTTTGTGATTGAGCTTGAACCTGGTACCGCTCCTATCTCCAAGCGGCCTTATAAAATGGGTCCTGCCGAGTTGGCTGAACTCAAACGTCAGCTTGATGAACAAGAGAAGTTGGGTTTCATTCAGCACAATACTTCTTCTTGGGGTAGCCCAACCATCTTTGTGAAGAAGCGAGACCGCACTGATAGACTTTGTGTTGACTATTAGGCTCTCAATGCTAAAACCATCAAAAACAAATATCCCCTTCCATGGATTAATGATCTCTTCGATCAGCTAGCTGGAGCTGTGGTATTCTCTAAGCTTGACTTGAGAAGTGGATATCATCAAATCAAGATTCGCAAGGAAGATGTTCCCAAAACAGCTTTCACCACTCGCTATGGCCTGTATGAGTACACGATCATGTCTTTCGGTCTCACCAACGCACTTGCCACCTTCTCGAGGCTTATGAACTCGGTTTTCATGGAGTATCTTGACAAGTTCATCGTTGTCTATCTGGATGACATTCTAGTCTATTCTAAGTCAAAGGAAGAACATGAAGAACACCTTCGGTGTGTCCTGAACAAGCTTCGTGAGAACCGCCTGTATGCAAAGTTCTCAAAGTGTGAGTTTTGGCTGCCTCAAGTCACCTATCTTGGTCACGCCATCTCTGCTAAGGGCATTGCCGTCAACCTAGAGACTATTCGGACAATTGTTGAGTGGCTTCCACCCAAAAATGTCAAAGAAGTCCGGAGTTTCCTTGGTTTGGCTAGTTATTGCCGTCGCTTCGTTCAGAACTTCTCGAAGATTGCGAAGCCTCTTACCGATCTCCTCAAGAAAGGCAAGAAATACTTTTGGTCTCCTGCATGTCAAGCTAGCTTTGAGACACTCAAAGAGAAGCTCACTTCCACACCAGTCTTGATTCCTCCAGATACATCAAAGCCTTTCCAGATATTCTGTGACGCCTCCTTGCAAGGATTGGGTGCGGTCCTCATGCAAGAAAAACAAGTTGTTGCTTATGCCTCTCGTCAGTTGAAGACGCATGAGATCAACTATCCTACACATGACCTCGAACTCGCAGCAGTTGTCTTTGCTTTGAAAGTATGGAGGCATTACTTGCTTGGGAACCATTGTGAGATCTTTTCTGATCACAAGAGTCTGAAGTACATCTTCACACAACCTGATCTCAACCTTCGTCAAAGGAGGTGGATTGAAGCAATTAATGACTTCGATCTAACCATCAACTACACTCCTGGCAAAGCTAATGTCATGGCCGATGCTCTCAGCCGAAAAGCTTATGTCAATAACCTCATGGTGGAAGAACAACAACCTCTCTTGTGCGAGGAATTCCGCCAGCTCAACCTTGAGATTATGCACCAAGGGTATCTTCTGAATCTTTTGGCAACCCCTCTCTTGGAAGAAAAGATTCGTGCTAGTCAGTGAGGTGATTTTTACACCAAAAATATCATCTCCAGTATTCAGCTGCCGAGGTATGAGCCCTTCCATGTCGATGATCAATGAGCTCTATTCTTCGAACACCGGATGTTTGTTCCAAACCACCTGGGTTTGAGAGAGCAAGTTCTTAAGGAGGCGCATGATACTGTTCTTTCTATCCATCCTGGCAGCACAAAGATGTACATGGACTTGAAAACACAATACTGGTGGCCTAGGTTGAAACAATGTTGTGCCAAGTATGTCTTCGAGTGCGATGTCTGCCACAGAGTTAAAGTTTTCCATCAAAAACCTTCGGGTCTTCTACAGCCATTGAAGCCTCCGGAATGGAAATGGGAGAAAGTAGAGATGGACTTCATAACTGGCTTTCCAAGGTCGCAGAAAGGCAACAATGCAATCTTTGTTGTCATTGACAGGCTTTCTAAAGTGGCTCACTTCTTCCCCGTCAAGGATACAATTTCTGCAATTCAGTTGGCTGAGCTATATATCAACAGAATTGTCTCTCTATATGGGGTTCCTCTTGAGATCAGCTCAGACCATGGAAGCATCTTCACTTTCAAGTTCTGGGGAAGTTTCCAAAATGCTTTGGGAACAAGGTTGAACTTCAGCACTGCTTATCACCCTTAGTCACAAGGGCAAGTTGAAAGGATCAATCAGATTCTGGAAGATATGCTCCGTGCTTGCGTCATCTCTTTCGGCATGAAGTGGGAAGAATGCCTTCCTTATGCTGAATTCTCCTACAACAATAGCTTCCATAAGAGTCTAAAGATGGCACCATTTGAGGTTCTCTATGGCCGCAAATGCAGAACTCCGATTGGTTGGTCGGGCGCAGGTGAAAGAACATTCTTTGGCCCCGACATTGTAACTCAAGCGGAGGAGAAGGTTCACATTATTCTCGAAAACCTGAAGGTTGCTCAAAGTCGCCAGAAGAGCAACTACGATAGAAAGCACACAGACATGGAGTATGTCCCTGGTGATCTCGTTTACCTTCGTGTCACTCCCATGAGAGGCACACACCGGTTTGGTATCAAAGGGAAGCTGGCTCCTAGATACATCGGTCCTATCAAAGTTCGAGGAAGAAGAGGAGAAGTCGCTTATGCTCTTGAGCTCCCTGAAAAACTCAAGGTCCATGATGTTTTTCATATCTCTCAACTCAAGAAATGCTTCAAGGATCCCGGCAGGACCGTGGACCATGAGCTCATCAATCTCCAAGAAGATCTGTCTTATCAAGAACACCCCACAAATATCCTAGAAGTCGCAAAAAGAAAGACTCGCAACAAGTCTATCAAGTTCTGCGAGGTGCAGTGGTCGCACCATTCCGTTGATGAAGCCACTTAAGAACGCGAGGATGAGCTCCGTGCCAAGTATCCTACCCTCTTCGTGTCTACTTCTTCCTAGAATCTCGGGGCGAGATTCCTGTTTAGTGGGGGAGAGTTGTAGCATCCCATCTGTTTAACATCTATAATGCTATAGGGTCTAATAATAAAATGCTACCTTCCTACATATAATTGTTGCATCATCATTATATAATGCTCATGTCATCATGCCACATTGCATTTGAGCTTCATATAAAACCCTTTTCATCTGGTTCTTATCTCATATCATTTATTAATTGTATTTGCCTCTTGATACATTGTAGTTGGGTCTTTATATAATGTGTAATGCCCAAGTTGAGTTGTGGGCATATCTCTTTCAATTCCACCACCTTGGCCACCTTCCTTTGTATCCACCATCTTTTCTTTGCCACCACCTTATAACTCCACCATCCAAATCATATATGAGCACTTGCATTTGTGTTGATATTTAAATCTAGCTCATATAAAATAAAGATAGAGCCAATTCTTTTCCACATGCCCATTTATGGTTCATGTTGTTTTCACAATATAAATCCCTTGGGACTACATGTGGGGGGGGTGGATAATTTAGTGGGTTGCTCAATGTATGGTCATATTCAAATATAAGTGCACCCTAATAAATGTCTAGTGGCATCTACACACTAGCAAGGGCCATTTGTATTCAAATATGTCTCACATTCATGCAAACCATGTGATATTGTCATCACCATCATGTGAGTGCCTTTTGTTCAATTTATGAATGCATGAATAAGTTTTGCAGCCATATTGGAATTATACTTGTTTTTACAAATATAAGAGTGGTCCTTCAATGCTAATGCATGGCCCATGCAAGGTACCCACATTTGTTTTATCTCTTGTTTTCCTTTGGGCATATGGGATTTATTTGATTTGATGAAAATCATTTGAATTAATTCAAATCAATCTCCAAGCCTTCCCCATGACCCCTCATGTTTCTTTGGATGTTTGAGTTTGCTTTCATTTGAGAGATATTTACCTTGTGCCTTGCTCAACATCATCTAGCTTGCCTTTCCTTCTCTAGCTATCTTTTCTACCTAGGCTTCCATTCCCTCACCCTAACCATGCCGAGCCACCATCCCTTGCCATGATCCACCCTTCTATCTAGCTTGCAAGACAAGTTGATCCATCCCCTTTTGCTAAGCTTGGTTTCCTCCCAGCTCACACCACCACCTGGTCCCTGCCTTTCCCCCTCTTTCTAACCCTGGTTCCAACCGAACCACCTCAAGGGCATGATCACCTAGCTTTTTGGGCACCACCCTAGCCATGCCGAGCCACCCCTTCCTCACCGAGCTGATTCCTTCCCTCTCCCTTGCTATCCAAGCCTGACCCTGACCTGGTTAGCATGCCAGGCTGGCCACCCGCACCTGATCGCCCTACCTAACCGAGAGAGAGAGGAGAAGGATCGAGCCGTGTTGCTTTCGCAACCTCACCGACCACCCCATGTGTAGCTCCCCCTCTTTCTCCTTATCTACCCCGGCACAACCAGCCGTGCCCTTCAGATCGTACCTGGGCCCTGCCCTCTCCACCAGACCCCACCACCCTGCTAGCCATCGCCACCATCTACCTTCGCCGTCTACCTCGGCCACCTCGTAGCACCGGTGCTGGAGAGGAGGAGAAGTGGAGCCGGGTGTCGAGGAAGGTCGAGGAGAACCCCAGGAGGCCGCCTGTACCCGTCGACGAAGAGGAGAAGGACCGGAACCAGAATTAATATCTTTAATTGGAAAATCCAAATAATTCAAATAATATATGTTTTTGAATCAGAAAAATGTGTGGATTTGAAATATGACATCCAAAATAAGGTTTGACTAATTTAAATTTTCAAAATTATTTAATTTGCAATAAATGCCTTTTCCTCAATTAATTAATAACTTTAATTCTATAATTCCAAATTTGACAAATAATATATCTAAATCGATCAGCGCGACGAACCCGTTCTAATTATGCATTCTATGATATGAATTGAAGCATGTATCATGTAAAACTATCAAAACCTGAATGGTTTATGCAAGTAAAATTTGACTATATAACAATAAAAGTGTTATTTTATTGTCCCCACACCTCACCCTTGCCATGCTACATTATTGCCACGTAAATTGTGCATCATTCATCATGGCATACTTGTTTGCTTGTCGCACTATATTTATATGCTTGCGCACTTTATTTATGTTGGCCCTTGTTTGTTTGTTTCTTCTTTCGAATAGACGCCGAGCAGAGGAATTATCAGGAATCCCAGGAGTACTACCCAGATCCATCCCTCGCTTCAACTGAGCCTCCAGGCAAGCACTACCACATGCTTGCATACATATAGTACCTATTGCTTCTATCTTATTCTTGCATCACGGAGTCGCGATTGCATTAAATTGAATCCCAAGTATTGCATAGCCTTTACTTTTAAACCCCACCGAGCTTGTTCCTCCATCCCAAGAGCCATTACTACAGGAGTTGTTTGAGCCATGCGAGTCGTAGAACAACATGTGTAGGGTATGTGAGTGTATGATGGATAACGAGATACCTAAACAACTTAACCTGAGTAGTAATGGGATAACTAATGAAAGAGGCACTGGTGGACAATATTTGTTATTTATTTTTTAGTCCACTTGTGTCCCGTAGGACCCCGAGTACTTGATTCCTGTTTCTTGACTATTCGCACTATCCACATCCAGGATGACTTGTGTACCCCCCTGAGCCAGAGCTTGATTCATTTCTATTTCTTAGGCCATAAACTAGTTTGGGGTTTATTTACTATCCTGTACTTATGCCATGTTACTACATTATTTAAGTTTGTGCATGGAGCACCTGTACTGTTTTGGATCGCGCCACGTTTTCGCGGTATTGACAAGCCCGGTCACACTTTCGGGTTCCCAGTCGTTACTGATGCCGTCATAAACCTTGGATCCGCTCTCTTTGTTTTAATCGACTTTTCGGGTAGCTTAATGGGGTGGCCCCCTGAAATATTTTATGAATCATGTGATCGCTTTGTCGTGAATGCCTCGTTGGGTTTTGAGTTGGTTTTTCCGAGGTTGATCGAGTGTGTGTTGCTATTTGTGCACCCCTGCAGGGTAAAACTTTCTGAAAGCCGTGTCCGCGGTTATGAACGACTTGGAGCACAGTTTCTCGATCATAGACAAGCATAACTAAAGTACCGTATTTAATTTGACTAAATATCTGACTAGTAATTAGTGTAATGCTCATGGAGTGGTTAATAAAACTGCCAACGGATGGGTTGTTTGTCCGCTTTCTCGTTGGTAAGCGAGAAGGAGGATGAATCTATTACTTCATGCTGTTATAACTGATGTTCTAATTAACGGACATCCGTCTATCATTGGTTAGGCGGATGGTTAGCGAGTATCTATAGAATTGTTAGTTATAATCTTTTGCTGCAATTGCGTCACCCCAGGTATATGTCCCATTTAGAGGCATAAAGACTTGCTGAGTACCCCTAGGGTCTTACACGATAAATTGTTTGATTCAGATGAACAGGTGTATTCGCAAGATGGATACTGGATAGAGGAAACAGAGGATGTTGGTAACGATCACTCGGTGTAGAGATTCCAAGGATGGAGATCCGTGAGATCTGTGGGCGGGATGTGCTTATTTATGTGGCATCTTATGCCGATTTGTTTCTTGTCCGTACTCGTATCTTGTTTCCGCTTCCGCTTGATACTCTATTGATTGATGTATGAGGAGCTATCCTAAAATATTATCTCTATCTAGGATATTTGGATCTTGCCTTATGGCGTTGCAATATTTCTATTTCTTTTAGATGGTATGGCTCTGAGAACTGTTGTAAGTCGCTTGCATACATACTCACTTGTGTATGTATTTGATCGCTTTTCCTGTCGACTACACCGCTCGCTCTTGTCCTGATGTTCTTGGAAGTGGATAGGGCGGTCGGCCGGTACCGTGCCCTGCTCCGTGTTGACGGGCCTACATGTGGGTGTCCTTGGGCCCCCGCTGTAGAATCTTTTATCCACTTTTGGTTCATCCAGGCTCGAACTTAGAGCGTAGGGTCCGAGGTAGTTACACTAGGGGAGGTAGCCCGCATGCTGGCCCCAGCCTACCACCGCACCACCATGCGGGAGGCCTGGGCCAGCCGAGGGGATGATTGGGCTCCTGGAGGAGAAGAAGAAGGAGGCGTCCGTGCGTGCGCGGGCGACAACAACAACGTTAGGGTTAGGGTTTGCATGTGGAGAAGGAGACGGGAGCAGAAGTGATTGTGAAGGAGAGTAGAGGAGACGGGGATTGGGTGAGACCGCACCTGTGGGGATTGGGCTGAAATTCCACCTCCGATGTCCCTCGCAAGACATGCCGTACACGGTAAATACCGAAAAAACACAAATAGGCACAAATAGGCACGACATTTCACAAGTTTGATAAAATTTCACAAGTTTGATATGAGGCCAAGGTCTGAATACAAGCACAACTTTCTTTACGTCAATTGAATGCACAGTCTAGCAATATGCAGGTGTCAAGTTGAGGGGATTGTTCTCTACATAGTATTACATGGTGGTTCTGATCTACTCCTTCGTGTACCTGGTCATGCAATTACCCTTTAACCTGCTGCTAGCTAGGACCGTTGGGAGTAGCTGCTCTAAGGACTTTAGATTGGATTCACATTGTTTGATGTTTGTGTTCTTAAATCATCTTGGTTTCCAGATTCCAAGCCATTACAATGAAATTTGGTTACTCATTCAGGTACAGTGAGAAGTAGTGCTGGTTTTGAAGGTAAAATAATTATAAATCATCTATGTTGTGGTAGAGGTGAGATGACAATTCATCAGTTATGATATTTAACTTTTAGATTATTAGTATTGATTTCTTCTGAAGATATTTTCGTTATAAGCTGTTTCAGAGTTATGTGATGCATGCGCACCCAATTTTATTGTGGAGCATATTTTAGATGGTCACATTTACTCGGTGCACAAGCGTAAAATAATTGTCTATATTTGTTTCTCCATATTTGTAACAGAGAGCATGGGTATCAGTAAGACTCGAAAAGATTGAGGAGTCATCCATGTGCATTACACAGTGACGATAGCAGTAGAGAGTTCCATGAGAGAGATGATTTTCCCTGTTACACGTAAAATCCGTGTTACATAATTTTCACTATTGCGCGGTATAAGTGTACAAGAGACATGTTGATCAAAGACTCCGTGTCATTTCAGTTCGATTGACACATGGATTTGAACGTATAAAATATTGTTTATTTGATTTAGTATTGCGTCGTAGCAGCGCACGGGTTTTGTGCTAGTAATAATAAAATACGAAGTGTGTCTTATGGGTTCCATTTTTTTAGACGGTTTTAACCCTAATAGTTTAGATATAATTACCCACCTATGCAACCCATAATGCAACCTACCGGTTGGATAAAAAAATTTGCCACCGTACGGGCCATCCTACCGGTTGTTCGTACGCTCATAACATGATTCGATGCAGAGCGAGGTTGCATCCTGGGCCAAGGCAGAACGAAATCGTCCACACATAACTGACACAGCCGGAGTCCCCACGACGAGAGGAGGAATCGATCACGGATGAGAACTCGTCCAAACAAACGTGTGATAGAAGTTGATGAGAGACAGTCCGTATGCAAAACTAACTGTGCGTATGTATACGTCATAGGGCCAAACTCATCTGTGCATCGTCTAGCTGCCTCGCCAGAGCCTAATCAAGTCCTCGCTCGCCTAAGGACATGTACAATGGTAGGAAGGACAAGCTTCTCTTAGGCCTACACATCATCTAGAGAAGACAATATATATAAAGCATACAATGCATTATCTCTTAGTGTCATCTCTATTAATTAATGAGAATTAACTATTTTTAGTAAGAAATTGATTTGCTAAGGGAGGACATATGGTACAACCAAGAAAATACCCTTCTCTTATTTTTAAGAGATCATCCCTTAGCTAAGGGAAGACAACTTTATCTTTCTTAGTTCTTTCTTCTCCAACTAAGCAAATATCCAACGTGGCAGTCATAAGGGAAGACTGATGTCACCACATTGTACATGCCCTAAGTTGCCACCTCGTTAGATCCTAATTATTGTCGGAAAACAAATCATACGACGCGTACGACGCCATGCGGCTACACCGATGGCCCTGTATGTCGGGCGAGAAGAGCGAGCGAGCACCCGACACGTTGTTCGTCGCCGTCCGAGGCTGCGTCTCCGGCAACCAGAATAGCAATGCACTCCATCGATCGTCGGCTAGAATAGCAATGCATTCCATCGTCGGACATAAATAACCACCAAAAAAGAAAAGAAAAACAGAGGAATCGGAATAGAACCCCACAAGCTGTTGTCATATTTGGATTCTGATTTTCTCAAGGCGATGAAACAAATTAGCAGAGCAAGGAGGAAAATCTTATTACAGAGCAAGAGACCTTGAACCAGCACTGAACATGCACAACACCGGCATAGGAAACAACGTTTGTCAAGTAGTCGAAGCTCAAACGGTGGCAGAAACTCACATGTAAACGCAGAAGAGCCGAGCCGGTCAGCACGAACGCGAGAAAGTGGCCATGGCGGTCAGGAGAGATGAAGGCAAGATTAAAATCAATGTACGTGTTTTTCTAATTAGCCATTAGTTGTTCAATATGTTGATTGTCTGGCACCACGTGCACCCGCTGCTTCCACCGAGGTGTATAATTTCAGACGATTCAGTTCCATACATGGCAGAGCCTAGCTAAGAGTAAAATTCACCACGGTAACCCAACTTGACACTCGATTTCGATACGGTCATCCACCTTAAAAATACGCTACCTACGGTACTCGAATACGCCTAGCGTTCCATCGAGGTCACTGGGCCTCGCTAGAGCTACGAATTTGCCTACGTGGCACTATGTTGGGCCCAACTTCAGCGAGCTAACCGTCCATGGTAATGATTGTTAAATAGTAAGAAATAGCAGGGTTAAAAAATAAAAATGCCAAAGGGATATGGTTGCAATCCAACACCGCCTCCACCGGTCCACCCCGTCGTCCTGTCCATGCTCGCCACCGCCACCGGAACCGTGTCCTCCGGGAGCTCCCCTGCCGTCAATCCGCACCAAGGGGACACGACGTCGCCGCCCAGGGACTCGCCACCTTCATCCCGCGAGCACCCGCGAGCTCCTGCAATCGCGGCGGACGACAATCCTCTCCATGTGCTGCGTGCCCAAGGCGCCAGAGCAGGTCGCTGCATAGCCGCCGGTCGGGAGTATCACAGCCAACGGCATCGGCTATCTCTGAATATGCATGCGGGCAGCGCATGCCGGTCCGCCCCTCCGAGTTTCCCGACCCGAGCAGCCTCGAGTCCACCACGCTCGCCGTCGTGTCGTGTCGTGGCAGGTGTCGTGCAACATCACCATCCGAAGACGCCGCCACCAAGGCGTCCAGCCGCCGTAGTGTTAGATGTCCTTCCCTTGCAGGTAGTAATTGAAGCCGATGCCATTCTCATTAGTACCATTCAGCAAGGAGATCGGAATTCAAGAGTAAAATCAGGACATGAAAATCTCTTCACGCACACACATCTTTTCACCTGAATAAATGAGTCTTTGATGCCAATCCAAAACAATCCAGAACACACGAGCATTAGGCACTAGGTCGCCGCGACCCGCGCCCAGTGCTGGATCAGTGGATGCACGCTTGCACTCTGCCGGCGTGGACATGTCCGTAAAGCACTGCACCGGCTGCTGGACAGGGGGCTTGTGCGGAAGGAGGAAGGAGGTGAATCGAGGAATTGTACCAGCAATTTTTTAATCCCTGGTCGCCATCCACGTCTGGCTCATGCCTTCGATCTGCGCCTCTGCCTCCGGCCGCCAGCGTTTCCCTCTACTCTCTCGCCTCCATCTTGGTTGCCGGCGGCGCCCATCCCCATCCCTGCCTCGCGCTGGGCTAGCCGCGCCCCTGCCCTCCCGCTCAACTGGAGCCACTCTGTCCCCGTCCATGACCTCGCGGTCTCGCAGTCAAGGCTGGCGGCGTCCGTCCCCATCCAAGACCTCGCAGTCGAGGGCACACGACCGGAGTTGCTCTGCCTTGCTGCCGGTGGCATACTGCTGCTGCTGACGTCCAGGAGCACCAACAACCACGCTTGTTTTTTTTTAGAAATAGGAGGAATATAAGGAGAAGGTAGAAGCTGCCATGTGGGCCTTGGTGTAGATCATTTTTTGTCAAAGGGTTTTTCTGTAAGAAAATCATTGCTGGAGAGTGGTCAACTTAGTGCCACATCAGCGAATACATCGGGTGACCCAATGACCTAGATGAACATTATGCCGTATTTAGGTACCGTATATTGCGTATCCAAAAGCTGGGTGACCGTATTGATTTTAGGTACTCCCTCCGATTCATATTACTTGTCGCTCAAATAGATGTATTTAGACATGTTTTAGTGCTAGATACGTCCAATTCAGCGACAATTAATATGAATCGGAGGGAGTATCAAGTTTAAGTACCGTGGGTGCATTTTACTCCCTAGCTAATCTTCTGGTGCTATTGCTAGCCAATTTCTATCCAGCCAAGGTACTAGAACCAGGGGCGGGCCCAACTCAATTCAAGGGTATTCAGTTGAATACCCAACATATTTTGGCAAAATGTTGAAATTCGAAATTTCTACGGACGTATATACTAAAAGCTAACTATCATAAAATAAACCAAAGGAAGAAGAGGCTCAATTGCTTTGGAACAATTGGTTTCAACCTATTGGTTTAAGGTTCAAACCCCATCGCCAGATCTTTTTGTTATGTTTATAAACATTTATTCCATACAATATTTTTTACTATAAATTTTGAATACCAAACGAAGAAGCGACTCAATTGATTTGGAACAATGGGTCTCAACCTATTGGTTAGGGTTCAAACCCCATTGCTAGATCGTTTAATTTATTTTTATATACATTTATCCATACACTATTTTTTACTATAAATTTTGAATACCCGCTCTTAAAACTCTAGACCCGCCCCTGACCAGAACTAGACTCTCTAACTCTTGGATACTAGCCTAGGGTGTCGTGGTGTGGAAGATGACTTCAACTGATCGGACACCTGGAGTAATGGCTAATAACTCAAGATGATGTTACCTCACTCTCCACATTAAATTTTCCACGAACATAACCTTTTTTCCCACCGGAGCTGGTGGTGCACTAGGTTTCTTTTTCTTAGGTTTTGTAAACTCCACCTTGTTCCGCCGTTCAAAGTCTGCAAAACAAATTGGTAGACCAGGAGATAAAACAATGATCGGTAGCTAGATATGGAATTAAATAAAAATAAAAGTTATTAATACATAGAAATTATTTTTTGTGTACTTTTTTGTGATATATATATAAGTTATTGTTAGTATTATGTTTTGTTGTTCCATACGGTAGATACGAGGAAGACAAAAAAGTTCAATAGTGAAACTTGTAGTTATAGAAAATCGAAATAATATGGGCGAGTAGGATATAGAAAATGAGATTTGCAGCTTCCATTAAATTATCGGTGCAAATCAAAACTGTAATTTTTAGGCGAAGCAGATTTTTATCTTCCGTTGCAACGTACGGGTATTTTGTCTAGTAATTTAAAAATACTTCGATGCCAAACGGAGCTTAAGTTTTTCAAAAAAAAAATCTGTGCACAAAAGGAAGAAGGGAAAAAGACGCTCCAGTCCCAGTTTCCCATCTCGATCCCCAAATCCTGAAATCCACATGAGAGAGAGCGGGGACGCCGAGGTGAGTGGTGACACGCCGCCGCTGCCGCCGCTCGCCGGCGGCGCAGGCCTCCCTGACAGGCTCTGACGATCTCCTCCGGGAGATCCTCCTCCGCCTCCCACCGCAACCATCCTCCCTCCCGCGCGCATCCGCGGTCTGCAAACAATGGCGGCGCCTCGTCACCGACCCCAAGTTCCACCGCCACTTCCGTGCGCACCACGGGAAGCCGCCCCTGCTCGGCGTCTTCCACGGCCGCGGCAACGCGTTCAGGTCCGTCCTAGACCCTCCAGACCGCATTCCCCCCGAGAGCTTCGACCTGCGACGTCAAACCGGCATCATGAAGGCCGCCGACGTGCTCGGGTGCCGCCACGGCCGCGTCTTACTCATGGACTCGCCGCGGAAAAAGCTCACTGTGTGCGACCCCATCACCGGCAAGTGCCACCACATTGACGCCCCGCCAGTGTTCAAAGGGTTATACACATACGGGGCTGTGATTTGCGCTGCCGCCGACCAAGGTCATGTGCACGGCAGCTGCCACTCGAGCCCCTTCAAGGTAGACCTGATGTCCCTGTACGGAGACAAATACATTTACGAAGACGAAGAATACCAAGATGATTCCTCGCCCATCGCCTGTGTGTACTCCTCCCAGACCAGCGTATGGGGAGATCTCATCTCAACAACGCATCGATGTGACCTAGAGCAAACTAATCCAGGGGTCCTTGTTGGCAATGTCCTTTACTGGTCCTCCAAGTGTGTGAGAGCCAGCGTACCTTCCGTCAATTCGTATGGCGCGGATGACATAATCGAGTTTGATTTGGATAGGCAGAGTCTAGCTGTGATCAAGGGGCCTCCATGCCTTAATGCTTCCCTCAAACACCAGATAATCGAGGCAGATGATGGTGATGTCGGTCTCGCTATGCTCTCTCACGGTAGATTGGACATTTGGCAGAGGAGGAAGGTCAATTGTCATGGTGGCGGTGCCACATGGCTGCTGCACAAGACCGTTGAAATGCATACCGTTCTTGGGCTCCCTCAGGTTGAGGGATGGATGACAGGGTTGGTAATACTGGGGTATGATGATGAGGATAAGGGTTCAATTTTTGTGCATTTGGGAACCAATGTCTACATGGTTCAGCTTATCTCGATGCAATCCAGAAAACTGTATAAGAGCGATTGTGCCTATAACTTTCATCCTTTCACAAGTTTCTATGCACCAGGTAATTGCTCCATGTATTTTCAGTCGAATGTCCAAGGTCTTTTGTTGATAGAGTTTATTAGCTTGGTCATATTTTTAATTTTGCCTGGCTTGACATGAAGAGGGCATTTTATATGAGAGAAACAATGGAGTCTCCCTTTTTTTTTTCTTATCAGCTAAATTCGTCATTATTTGGTAGCTAACTATAATACTTTCTGGAACATGGCTTGCATTTTGCAGCAGATGTAGTTTTGTTTTCCTATTGCTAGTATTAAAAGTGAGCTATGAATCATATATGAAGTATGAATCGTCTATAAAGTATGAGTTGAAAAAAGTGAGTTGTTTGGTTCAAGTGTTATTTATCATCTCATCTCGGAAACTGACTCGATGTTGCCTTCTTGTATCAGTTTGCTTTTTCCCTTAAAAATGTTAATTATCTGATTTCTTATGCTTCTTGGCAGCCATCCATGAAGGTGATGAAGCTGGCATATTGCACGATCCATAGGATGACTATCTAATTTAATGTGCTAATTTGCTGAAATGGTTCTGAAGGTAAGAAGATCTTCTGACTATAGTTTGTGAGATTTGGCATGTTTAATTCTTTTTTGGGGAGAATATCGGGCCACCACCGTGGGTAGCATGCACCCTCAAACTAGTTCCATCCGGCAGACAAACAATTAAAATGATGGTGATGCCAAGTAAAAGTTAAAAGGTGATACTGGGGTATGATGATGAGGATAAGGGTTTGATTTTTATACATTTCGGAACCAATGTCTACATGGTTCAGCTTATCTCAATGCAATCGAGAAAACTGTATAAGAGCGATTGTGCCTATAAATTTCATCCTTTCACAAGTTTCTATGCACCAGGTAATTGCTCACCTTATTCCTTGTATCGAGATAGTAACCCGGTCCATCCAGTGATGGAACCCTTTGTTGTGCTTCTCAGATGTTCACTAACAACTTAAACTTAATTAGCAATTGGTCCTTTACTAGAGAGACAAACTTTTAACCATATTGTTTTTATGTTATTATTATTCAGTTTTGCTTTATCTACACTCTCTGGGATACCAAATCAAGTAACTCAGTTGACACGACTGGAATCTCAAAGTAGCTATACTATTTTATCGATATTTTTTTCTATTTGATCTTGTTATTAATCTTAAGAACATAACTGCGACTTTCATTGAATCTATATCTTCAGGGAAAAAAGTACACTTGTTAAAGATCGCTGCTGTATGTGACTAGTACATCTGTAGCACACAAAAATGTGTTGAATTTGTTGTCTCTAATTATAACCAGTCTCTCGGTTTATTTAGGGCTGAGTACCTCAGATCACTTTTGCTGCTAGAGTTTATTGGTTTGGGCGTTTTAAGTTTTGCCTGCTTGACATAACGAGGTTTGAGTTTACATGGAAAATAATTCTACACACGATCTTATCGGCTAAATTCTTTATTATGAGGTAGCTAAACATAATGCTTTGTAGAATATTGTTTCCATTTTACAGCATATATGGTTTGGATTATCTCTATTGCTAGTATCAAAGGTGATCTATAAAATATCAAATAAAATGAGTTTTAGAAGTGTGTCTGTTGTCTTAAGTTACATTTGACAGTTCATCCATGTAACTGACTCACTGTTGCTTTGTTCATTTTGTCTTCTCCTTGGGATGATCATTAATTGCCCGACTTCTTCTGATCTTAGTATAGGCGGTGGATGTGGTGGAGCTGAAATTTTGCCTGATTGTATGGTTTGATATGCTGAAATTGTCCAACTGGTATGAACATCTTCTGCATATAGTTTGTGAGATTTGGAATTTGTTATGTAAGATATGTGCTCATACTAGGAGATATAGGTGTGAATATGGTGCCTGCGATAGAGATCTTTATGTTGATTACGAGTTGCACACGCATCTTGTTCAGACGCTATGCTTACCCATCGTATAGCAGCTACTATATCAGGTTGCTAATGGATTGACGATTTTGTTTTCTCAGGTGAAGGAATGGCTGCTGCAGTCCACCATCATGGTCCGGAGTGTTGATATGTTATCTGAAGTAACTTACTAAGGTGTGCCTAGCCAAGGTTCTAATGCCTCTAGATGTATTTAAATACCTAAACCAGGGAATTTGAGCTTCCCTTAGTAATATTTAAGTCAGATTTTGCATTAATATGGTCGGCAATGTTTATATGTCACCTGAAAGTGTTCCTTATAGTCTACCTATGCTTGTAATATCGCGAGGTGTAGCTGGACACCTAAACCAAGGAATTTCAGCTTCCCCTAATAACAATCAAGTTCAGTTTCACATATCTTGCTTTTAACTACACGGTTATCCTCTGATCTGATTATGCAACCAACTCTAGCGTGCTGCAGCTCCCATTTATTCTGTTAATGGCTTGCATCACCTTGAATACTGTATCATATTTGGTTTTGTGATTCATAACTTCCAAAGGTGCTGGAGATTGTACTGCTTGTTGGAATGTCAATATGGGAATATGGGCAACCTTTTTTAGCATAGTCAATATGGGTGATTTGAAAGTGCGTGCCTACTCATGTTGGTCTATTTAGCAAATGTGAAACCCAGCAAATGCGGAAAGGAACAGATGGTTAGAGCGTGTTTTACAGATTGATTGGAAAAGAATGCCCAAAATGTACGAGGTCGGCAAAATCTTGTGAGGGATCTTCATGGATCATTATTTTGTTGCAACATGTCCAGTAATTATATATGGAATCCCTTGAACTGCCCTTCACCTCTAGCCTCAGATGTATCAGGTCCAAGGTGACTTGAAACAATCGAGGCAACGTAGCTAATTAGATGGTGAGCATGCGACTGTTCAATGTAAAAAAGAGAGAAATCAATAGCCTGATGCATTATATCTGAATCTTTTTTATCTTGAGTTAATTTTACATTCAGAATGCCATCACCTTGAGAACTTTATATGTGTTAGCTTAACGAAATCAAGTTCCTATCAGTTTCTCCAGACAAAATTCAGTTTCGTCAAGTTAAATTCCTATTCTGGTTGCATGATCCATAGGACTACAGTTTCAGGTTTGATCTTTGATGTACTAATGTGCTAAAATGGTTCTGAAGGTAAGATCTTCTAAACATAGTTTGTGAGATTTGGCATATTTGATTCTTTTTTTGTGTGTGGAAAATATCTGGCCGCCAACGTGGGTAACATGCACCCTCAGACTGTTTTCATTCGGCAATAGGGATTCACACGTGTGTGAATTAAAGAGACAAACAATTAAAATGACGGTGATGACATTGTAAATGATTCCATATTATCCAAATGTTGTATAGGGCGTTGGTGTTGTAGTCACCTCACACCTAGGCCATGCCTACATCAGTGCCCTATTTTGTTACTACAAACATCAAGCACATATTCAACTTGTGCAACAAATTTGTGCGAAATGACTGATGGATTTATTCTGCTGTTATTGTATTCCTATGAGCTACAGCCGGTCATATGATACCTGTTACTGAGCTCTTCTTTACATATGTAGCTGAGCTGGTATTGGGTCTGTTTCTCAAGGTGAAGGAATGACCGCTGTAGTTCTCACCTGAGTCTGTCACGTTGCATCAGTGTGGTCGTCTGTGTTTACGTGTTATCTGAAGAAAAAACTCGCAGTGTCGTAGTCTAGCTTAATTTCTATTGTAGCAAGATGCTTTCGAGTACCTAATCAAGGCAATTTCTGCCTCGCAAGTATCATTTGAAGTCGGATTTCACTTTATCTTGCTTTTATTGATGCTTGGCAGCTCTTATCTTCGGCTTGTGGGCAAGTCCCGCCTGTGCTTCTGTGTATTCTTCTCAGCTGTGACTTGACTTTGTTGGTCTAATGTGGCTGTTTACTTCTGGGCAACTGTAGGGCGGACCGGAACAAACTAGCTGAATGGTAGGCCATGGCTCTGTAATGTTTACGACAAAGCAGCATGTTGGGTAGCCAGAACGTGGTTTGTATTGAATAGAATTAGATCCAACCTGCACCCTTTTGTTCGATCCAATCGCTTCATTCAAACGTCTACATGACTGAACCCGGTTTCAGTCTACAATTCATAAGCCTACAAGACTGTAAGTATTGGAACGCAGAGGCAGAAATTCTTCTTTGCCCTGAGAGTAAGGTCGTGATTGCTGTCCACTAGTACTTTGTAATGGTTCATATCCATCGGACAGCAGCCACTTGCAGCTACCGGACAGCGGCATGAGTCTCCGGTCACACACCGCGGCAGAGCATTCCGCAGTTGGAATGGAAACTCTGAATTCTTCCACGACTCCGACTGTTACCTGCAGACTCTTCTTCAGGGCGTGTAACTGTCGTGATGGCGCAAAACATCATGGCATATATATGCTTAACAGGATGACCGACCTGACAGCGGACGATAATAGCAGCAAACTGGACACATACAGAATAAATTTAACAGGACAATGCAGAATAGTCTGCACCATTTCTTTGCCCTGAGAGTGAGGTCGTGACTGCTTTCCACTACTTTGTAATGGGTCATAATTACTGGAGGCATCCACTTACAGCAACCGGACAGCAGGGAGTCTCCGGTCACACTCGCCATCGTAAGAACACGGCAGAGAACATTCCGCAGTAGGAAACTCTGAATTCCTACTCGACTCTGACTGGTACCTGTAGACTCTTCTTCACGCCATGTAACTGTCGTGATGGCACAGAACATCGTGGCATATATGCTAGGATGACCGACCTGACGGCGGACGATAATACCAGGAAACTGGACACTGCCACATACAGACTTAATGTAACAGGACGATAATAATTTTTTCCTTCATAAGCTATTACTCACCCAATATATTCAAATAATATATGTCTTCCAGGAAGAATATTACATTTTAGCACTTACATGGATATAGCAGTTGGAGGACTCTTATCCTCTTAACTGCTAGCTATTACATGTTTCCGCTTAAGAGTTTGCAAGACTCCGAAACAATTATTTCATAAAATCGGTACAACTACAACCATAACTTAAGCTTTTCGCGAGGAAAGTGCATCACTTCATCGTACACTTAAATCCTGTACATAAACACTTTCACTCATCCTCCTCAGAGATTGCAGTCAGCTCGGATGATAGATGGTAAGAATCATCAACATGGACATGCCCCTCATCGCAGAAGAATGGCCTAGACGGCATTTGCAAGCCATCGACGCCACCTTCCAGCATCTCTATCACCTCGCTCATTGTTGGACGATCCTGAGACCTCATCTGGATGCACCATAATCCAGTGATGCACAACTTCTTCTCCAACTCATGCATGTCGTCAACAGGAGATATCTCACCCACTTCTTGTTCACTCAGCTGGTCATATACCCAGGATGGGTAGTAAGACTGGCTTGAGTTTGCTGCATTTGGATCAGCATTCCTTCTCCCTCCGGCCATCTCCAGCAGTAGCATCCCAAAGCTATAAACATCGGACTTGCTTGATATGACGCCAAAGCTGCGAGATATCATCTCAGGAGCTATGTATCCAATTGTTCCCCGTAAGGCGCTCAATGGCACAAAACTGTTGCCCCTTGGGTACAGTTTGGCGAGACCAAAATCAGCAACTTTGGGGACAAAATTGCTATCAAGAAGGATGTTGTGGGGCTTGATGTCAAAGTGGAGAATTTGCATCTCACATCCTTGATGAAGGTAGTCGATGCCCCTGGCTATGCCCAATGCAATCTCGTTGAGCTTATCCCAGGAGAAGGTCTTCTCTTTGTCTGATGAGAAGATGTACTTGTCAAGAGAACCTCCAGGCATGTATTCATAAACCAGAGCCCTTCTCATCTCCTCAGAGCAGAACCCCACGAGACGAACCACATTTACATGGTGGATTCTGCCGATGGTGGAGACCTCATTGATAAAATCTTCTCCGTTGCAGTTAGAATTTCCCTCTAACAATTTGACAGCCACATGGAGATCACCTGGGAGTAGCACACCCTTGTACACGGAGCCGTAGCCTCCTTGACCCAGTTTGTCTCTGAAATGGCTTGTGATTGCAGTGATATCGGTATAGGCATACCTTATAGGGCCGAGCATTTGCTGCATTCGAAGGAACTTCTCGACCGCATCGATTGTTATTCTTGTTTTCAAGTACTTGTAGGCGAGGAAAATCAACACGGTCAGCGGTGCCAACATGAACCTGCATAGAACTACATAAACAAGTTAAAATAGAATTCGGTGGGTACACGCATGCATAGATGTGATGATGAAGAAACTGAAGTTAAAAGCACAACGTTCTGAATTACCAGGAATCCACTTCACAGTCCAGATGGCGGGTGCTATGATTCGTGCGGCATAATCACCAAACCCAGTTGCTTGCAATGCGCAGAGCCAAAAACGTGCATCTAACAAAAGAATTTGCGTGGCAGATTCCATGATGCCTTCACCAGATACTCGCAGTTCATGGTAGTAGCTGCAATACCAGACGACACAGTAAAGGAATGAAAGAAGAGGTCAGAAATTTCGGATAAGAAGGCAGGTATATACACTTGTGATACAAACAACAAACAAAAACCACTCTGTACAGATATCAAAATCCTGAACTCACCTGAAGGGGTTTATTAGGCAACCTTTGATACTCATGCACTCAATATTGTATGGGAATCGAACAGCAAATCCGCTCCTCATGCACTTAGCGACATCTGCATAACTTGAATTATCTAGCCCCTGACTTTCCCAAGGCAAAGGAGTCACGGCCAAGTACCCACAAGAAGGCTCGAGATACTTCATAGAATTAGATCTATGACCAGTTAACACGTAAACATAGGTATCATTGGTGCTCAGGCAAGCAACAGGCATGTACATACCATTGTCCTTTACTTCCCGAGAGCATTCAAGAAAGCAAGCCTGACTACCTGCAAGTGGTGCTAATTCGACTTCCATGCCTTTGCATGGGTATGCAGGGTTAACAGGACGATTCCACCGAGGTAGAGGGCAGCTGTCGTATAAACCCAGGTGAGCATCGATGACCCAGAAGGAAGAACCAGTGTAGTCGATGGAAGACACATAGTACGTTGCATCGTCGATGAGAATTGTTGCCTTGGTATCACTGCAAACCAGCTCATAAGATCCATGACCACACCAAGGTGGATCACCTGCCTGGCGAAATGGGGCTGATACATTTCCAAGAGGGCCGCACGGGAAAGAAGGACAATCAGGACGTTGATATCGCCCTCCAACCTGATCTGCAGCAAAAACTGCAAGTACAAACAAGACAGTGAAGGCCTTGAGAGCACTGGGCATCACCATAGCACTTAGACTATTTCAGAGAATCACGGACGCGCGGATGAAGGGCCAAATGAGGGTATGTCTGCCACGAACAAAAAAAAACTCCAAGGAGGGTCATTACATGCCAACCAGTCGCTCTAGATGACTATGAGGTGGCTGGCTAGGAGACTTGGCTCCTTGCGATCAAGCCAAGTTGGGTAATTAAATACCGACTATTCAACATGACCGTGACCTCTTGACTAATGGAGGACGGCCCAGCATCCTTTAGCTCACCACTTGTCGAGTTCTGTCCCAGTCACAATTAAATGCCTCAAGGGACAGTTAAAAATAACAGAGACCAGAAAAATGACAGGTAAGGAAACATCATTCATTTGAGATATGAAATGTATCAGGTAGCAAGGCATGTTTAGCAGAGGGAAAAACTAAATTTGAGCTAATTCATTTTTGAGAATATCTACTTATAACTGAACTACTTTCATTTCCCAAAATTTTCATAATATCTTCAACTCTAAGTGTAGATTATGTATTTATATGTGCAGATGTCTTTGATATTTATATGTGCAGATCAGCAGCAGTTCATGGTAGTAGCTGCAATACCATATGACACATTAAAGGAATGAAGAAGAGGTCAGCAATTTCGGATAAGAAGGCAGGTATATACAGGCAACAAACAAAAACCACTCTGTACAGATATCAAAATCCTGAAGTCACCGGAAGGAGTTTATTAGGCAATCTTTGATACTCATGCTCTCACTAAAATAATTGTAAGGGAATGGAACAGAAAATCCGCTCCTCATGGACTTAACAACATCTGCATAACTTGAATTATCTAGCCCCTGACTGGGACCACTTTCGTTGATGGAGGTCATAATATGTTGCATTGTTGATGTGAATTGTAGCTATGCTATCACCGCAAACTAGCTCATAAGATCGATAACCACATCCAAGCAGATCACTTGCCTGACGATATGGGGATGATACGTGTCCAAGAGGGCCACACGAGAAGGAAGGACAATCAGGCCGATGATTCCGCCCTTGGCCTGATCTGAAGCAAGAACTGCAAGCACAAACAAGACAGTGAATGCCTTGAGAGCAGTGGGCATCACCATGGCAGACTGGTTCAGAGAAGCACAAACACACTAATAAATCGCCAAATAGGGGTATGGCTGCCAAACTAACAAGAATTACTCCAACTAGTAGCTCTAAATGACTGCGAGGTCACTGTCTTGCTGACTAGGAGTAGCAGACTTGGTTACATGATCGTGACCTCTTGACTAGGAGCAGTGGGCATCCCCATGGCAGTCAAGCCAAGTTGGGTAATTAAATAACGACTATTCTACATGATCGTGACCTCTTGACTAATGGAAGACTGTTGTGGCGTTAGTGGAGTCTAGACAGGTTACAACTAGCACCAATTCCTAGTGATGCCCTCTTCTATTCTTTACAGCAATAACTGAAAGCATTTCCATGATTTATGGTTGATTATTTCTGACAACGACTTCCAGCTATCAGTTAAGACTAGCAGGGTGGTAAAACCATGGAATGAAAATGGCATAACCATGGCAGACTGGAAGGCTACTTGCCACTAAAGTATGGTAACCATGCATACCGGCTACAGACTATACATGATTGTGATGTCGTTGGACAGGATCTCTCGACTTAACATAAGAGGAAGAGTCGAAGTGCATTCTGGTCCAATTATGTCACAGTCTCGAGAATATATTTTAATAAAACAGAGTATCAAGAATATACATGTACAATTACAGGGATATGTACACATAGCCAGGGTGATGAAGGCTTCAAAGCAACAAACAAAAAAAGATAAACGAAATAGAATTGACACATACTTTTGAGTAGCTAATCATCCATTAGAATAATTTTTAAATACTTAAATGTTATTCCTCCAAGTTTTAATGTTTTCCAAGAAATTAAATGTGTGTCTAATTATAACTTAAATAATTTTTACACTCTGTGTTTCCCAGGAAATTAAATGTTATATAGATACAAGCTTCATGTCCTCATAGCTTTGGAATCCTATCAAAGTACTAGTGATACATGATTCAAGAAAAACGAGGATATATATGTGTGTTTAAACAGGATGAATGGTACAGCCAATGATAGACCCACAGAACTTTCTCAACCACAGAACACCTATTGCAGAGATTTCAGTGGCAGCTGGAATTCCTGCCAGGCACGTAACTATCATGACAAGAGCCGCCCCAATCCTCGTCAGAGGTTAAAGCAAACAGCCATTTTTGCACTCCTGGTATTCTCATGTTCCATCTTCATCTCCAATACATCCTGCTTAGCCATGGACTTGCATAAATTTCTTGTTTCGCTGATATTGATCTCTCTCCCCACCTATCAAACCTATGTGACTGCAGCATCGGATGATGAAGATTTTTTCAAAAAGTGTTCATCACGCCGATGCAGCAAACATGGGCCAGAGATCCGGTTCCCATTCCGTCTTTCAACCCACCCACCATCATGTGGCGCACCTGGCATGCAGTTATCATGCTCCGGGGATGACATAATCCTTGATCACCATGTTCTTGGCTCCTGCAAAGTGACCGCGATCTATTACAGGCACCGCGTCATCAACATAATCCCGCTTGTGGAACCATCAACGCAGTGCCCACTTCAGAAGCTCATCTCAGCAAACTTAGCAAGTGATGTCTACGAACAACCTCAATCACCAGAAATTACGACCCTGGTACGTTGTTCAACAGGTTTCGTACCAGGAGATCCATATAATATAGCTGGCCCAGCTCCTTGTCTTAGTAACAATGCTAGCCAATTCTGGTATCTGGCATCATATTATGCATACATCTCTGATCTTCCACGGGACTGCATGGCTGTTTCTAAAGGCATCCTCATACCCTTCACTTATGATAAATATGGCCCAAACTCTGACCTGGACACCTTCCGTGAAAAGGCAAATACAGTCCTCAATTTTGGTGAAACAACATTCACTTGGCACCTCAGTAACATTACAGATGTCTGCCAACGGTGTGAACATAAAGGTCGACACTGTGGATTCAGCTCGCAAAGACAACAAGCTTTCTGCCAGCACCATGGTACAGTTCCTTTTCCTAGTTGAAATCCCATATCCTTATGGCGTAACATTTTATTTTAGAACCGCACTCTAGTTTTTGTCTCCATCTTGTTGTTTTCCGTTTCCCTATATTCTGTTGTTAAATGTATTAAATCTTGCCACGAGATTTTCACTATAGCAAGATTATCAACAAAATTGTAATGCAATAAGACCGATGACTAACTTGGGCAAGCACATATAGTCTCTAGGTTCGCATCAGTGGACATTCCCTCAAAAACTTGGTCAAGAGATGGCAGTGCAAAATTATGATGGCTAACTAATTTGTAAAATTCACACAAATAAGGTAAATGATATGACTTATTTGACCACTTTGCAGATATTTTTAGATGTAAAGACCAATATTCATCTGAGGCAGTATTAGACTATAAGTTGTAGTTAGAAGGTTGAATTTGATTAACCGTGTAACTAATGGTTTTTGTTTTTGCTAAGTTGACTTCTGGAGTGGTGTACCTTGTAAGCGTATTAAGCAATCAACAAGTTATCTCTATTGCTACTCACTAAATGATTCAACAATTATGTTTTCGAAATATGTACATTTAAATATGTGATTCCTGTATAGAGGTACTTTATCTCAATTTGTAGAATTCAATCATCTGTATATGTTCCAGAATTTGTAGCAATTCATACTCTTTTATTACTAAGTTTGCATGATAAGTAAAAGAAAATGATGACAAAGTAAACCATGGAACAGAATTTCCTCTCGTAGTCCTCCTTTCATTCCATGTTCCTGAATCCTGAGTCTCTTGAATCTTCTTAAGTCTGTAATTACTCACGTACATATTCTGTGTAGCACTTTTTATGCTTTTGTTAGTAAATTCACTGCCACGGCCTCGCCTACAGTTTTTCCTTAAAAAGTAAATAATAGCACAACTATAGCATAATTAGGGAACATATCAATCAATATACCACCCTATGTATGATGCTACATGAAGCCAGCAGGAAATTACCTAACATATATGCCCTTCTTATACCCACACAGCAGACTTGTGTAAAAATCAGGAATTAGTGGTTCCTAACAAATTTATATAAGTAGCGTTCTTATGTTTTTGTCTACATCTAATTGTGGAAGAAGGTAAAACTAATTATCTTCTTTCTACTTGCAGGTACGCATGTCATCCCAATTGCAGGTAATGCTGCAACTCTTAATCTTTTTAATTGATATTCTTATTGTTTACCACCCTAACTCTTCCGTGTTCTCAATGCAATAAGAGTCAGAAACTCATTTCTTCATTTCTGAATGCAACTCGTTAATTTCCTTTCCTTTAATTCAGCAGCATCATCTGTCGCTGTGTTTGTAGTTCTTTCATCGATGGTGGCCACTGCACTTTATCTCTCCTTAAAGTCAAGGTATAATGAAGAGATAAGTATGAAGGTCGAAATGTTTCTCAAGGCATATGGCACATCCAAACCCACAAGGTACACTTTCCCTGAAGTTAAGAAGATAGCAAGACGGTTCAAGGATAAACTCGGCCAGGGTGGATTTGGAAGTGTATACAAAGGTGAGCTACCAAATGGAGTGCCTGTGGCAGTCAAGATGCTAGAGAGCTCTACAGGGGAGGGAGAGGAATTCATCAATGAAGTTGCAACCATTGGACTAATCCACCATACAAATATAGTCTGCCTCTTGGGCTTTTGCTCGGAAGGAACTAGACAGGCTCTCATTTACGAATTCATGCCTAATGATTCATTAGAGAAATACATATTCTCGCATGTTTCTAATATATCCCGGCAACTCCTAGCACCCAACAAAATGCTAGATATTGCTTTAGGCATTGCCCGAGGAATGGAATACCTACATCAAGGGTGTAACCAGCGCATTCTCCACTTTGACATCAAGCCACACAACATCCTGCTGGACTACAACTTCAATCCGAAGATCTCAGACTTCGGCCTTGCAAAGCTGTGTGCAAGGGATCAAAGCATCGTTACCTTAACTGCAGCAAGAGGCACTATGGGATACATTGCACCGGAGCTATATTCTCGGAACTTTGGAGGGGTGTCTTACAAGTCAGATGTGTACAGTTTCGGCATGCTTGTGTTAGAAATGGTGAGCGGAAGGAGGAACTCTGACCCAAGTGTCGAGAACCAGCATGAGGTATACCTCCCGGAGTGGATCTACGAGAAAGTAATCGACGGGCAAGAATTAGAGATTGCTTCAGAAACGACAGCGGAAGAGAAAGAAAAGATGAGGCAGCTGACTATTGTGGCACTGTGGTGCATCCAGTGGAACCCAAAGAATCGGCCGTCCATGACAAAGGTGGTAAACATGTTAACCGGGAGGTTGCAGAATCTGCAGATTCCTCCTAAGCCCTTCGTCTCATCTGGAAATCGTCCTATGCTATAAAACATGAAGAACATATTCACCATACTGTACTGCATGTTTGAGGGGCGCAATTACTTTTTGCCTGTTGTGTTGTAATGCCTTGCACTAGCATATCGATGTTTGATTACCTATTCAACCATATGGGCCACCTGGTCTGTAGGCTATAAATCGGCACCGTGTTGTAATGCTATTGGTTATGAACATATGGCACTTGCTTTGGTTTGCAATGCATCAATAATTCAGAAATGGGAACTTGTAAAATTACCTTATCATGTCATTGCCGTGATGTATCCCATTTCCCACCATGATTTTGGATTTTGTAGTGGACTAGTCATTCCCTTCTTAGAATCACAAGCAACTCCAGGATGCGGCTGCTTCCAAAACAGAGGATCCTGTTAGGAGGCAACATATATGCGCAGACACTCAACAACCTTTCCTGTGTACACAACATTTTTCCTTCTAAAAGCAAAAGGGAAAACAAGGGATTACCATGGCAGATGGCTTCCGCAGGAGTCTCTCGCTAGAGAAGGGGATTGGGGCGTTCCGGGGATACATTACAACGCGATGGTAATCCCTTGTTCCTAGGGGATTGGAGCCGGGTTCTAGGGAGGATGAGGAACTTTCTTAGCTGGCGGCGAATTCGAGCGGTAGCTGCGCAAGGGCGACAGCCGCCGGCAGTCATGGTTGACGGCGGCGCGCAAGCACGCCGGCCGACGCCTAGGGTAATAAACGGGCTTTGGGTGAGACAGAGTTGGGCTTTTGGTGAGATAGGTGGGCTCGCTTGAAGAAATGAGATGGGTGGGCTGTATGTCCTATTATAGTATGCATGCGCATACGACGTCTCAAAAGATGGGTTGAACCTGTCGTAACACGAATGCTATTTTACGGATGCCAAACAGCCGAGTTTCAGTTCGACACTAATTTGTACTACCAATGGACAATTTTGTTGTCCTTAGTTAGAAGAATGGTCAATGCCTAAATACGATATGTCTTCTGGCCGGTGATGCATGCTTTGCGATGGGCTTGCTGAGAGCATCTATAAACCATCGAAAAAAACCTTTTAGAGGATTAAATTTGCCCCTCTAAAGTCTAAAACCCCACCTAACCGATCTCTAATCGATGTTACAGGACTAAATTTTTTAAGGATTGGCCTCTCTGACTCCTAAATGTAGGAGGCCGCGAGGCCGATGACTAAAAGTTCTCCATTGCCGATGGAGAAGCACGAGTCTATCCGCCGCCACCGAGGCGCCCCACAACGCCCCATCATCGGCCGGCTAACACCAATTTGACAGATTTTCCAAATCAATTCGACGAGGGAGGCGTCTTTGGTGTCTTGGGATGGCGCGTGGCAGGGCCCTGCTCGATGTCACCGGCACTGTATGGGCTGGAGGACAGGAGGAGGACACGACCGCCATGGCATGCTCCTTGTTTGTGCCCGTCATGGCCTACTCCTTGTCCGTATTGACCTGGCTCCACCAGCATGGGGAGCTCGATGAGGAACACCGGTAGCACGCGCATGTCGTCGTGGATGCTGAGGCTAAGCTGCCCCCTTTGATGCCCAAACAGCATCACCGCTGGCACGTGGTCAGCGAGGAGGGGCCTATTGTTGTGCCGCCCGAGCAGTGCGGCCACCTTGTAGCCGGTGGTGAGCATCATGTTAGGAATGATGCCCTATAGGCTCACGTTCCACCTTGTATTTGTAACCCAGTGTAACATCCCAGCATTAGAGCTTAGAAATAAGCTGAGATCAGGTGTGTGCATTGCATTCATGCATAGAAAATCTGGATAATTTTTGCGCTTTTAAATAAAACTTGCCAAAGTGATTGAAGCTTCTCTTAACTTGATGGAACTGAAGTAGATCATCAAGTTGATTGCGATAAGTTTCAATATGACCTTTGCTAAAACCTTTATCTTTGGGTAATATAATTTGATCTATGGGTAGATCAAATAGAATCAAGTTAAACCCACAACACATTTATAAAGGATCTTATAGAGATCATATCTAGGTATTCATTATAACAACTCTTGAATACTCAATTAAGTTTACAACTTAAGCAAAGAAACTTAATAACTAAACCTTGAAACACTTGTTGCCATAGATATTCCTACCATGAGCACCATGGTAGTTCTTAAACATTAACTCTTATCACAAATAGAGTAGAAAAGGAAGCCAAGCCAAGACCATTCATCTCATATATTTTGTTGCCATATTAGTAGGTGACATTCCTATTTAACCAAGTCCTAGTGTCAATTGATCATCAATGTTGAGTGATTAGTATTTGTCCTAGCACTTGATAACCTTTAGCTTTGACCTATTATATTGACCTTCCAAAGACTTTAAGTAAATTAATGAGAAGAAGGAACTAGTTTTGGTAGGATGTGTCATCATTAATGGAATGAGATCCTTAGTGATGATCAAACCATTGGATGTTGGAGGAGTTAACTCACTCATGAGCTAACTGAAGAAGTATTTAAACCCAAGAGTTTAGATAGTAATTATGAAGCTATGAGAAAGCTATTAGTAGTAGAGAATCCAGTGATAATCTTGTTAAGACAAGTAGGTATAAACCTAAAGTAAGTTTCCTTAACAAGATAAGCCTTATAGAGAGACTAGTACAAGTCTACTGCTTAGTGGTAAGAAAACTTGATCAGCCAATTAGAGGACTAAGCTTAGTATGATCAAATGATGGTGGTCATTATTCTCAAGAGGATAGATGACTTAATGATGAAGAAGTGTTGTGAGAATACCAAATTAGGCAAAACCCTAGTAAGCTGAATTATGTAGCTTGATCATGAGAAGTCAAGCTAGAGTATGATAAAGTATATAACATAAGTTGTATGGAGTAGTTGAGGGAATAGTAGTTTAACCAATCTAATACAAGAACAAACTTGTATTATGGGGAGTAGTACCATATCTCTTCTAGGGGATTGATATCACATGTGATATAGAGAGTATTGTAATCTTGCAAACCTTGGAAGTAGATGCAAGGTGAATATAAAATGAGTTGTGCTCTCAGTTTGGCAAGGAAGTTGTAACACCCCAAAAATATTAATCAATATTATCAAGTTCTAATCACCCAAATTTAGGGTTAACAAAAACTTTTATTATTAAATTAAATATGAGTGAATGTGTGATTTGCATTAGTATAGGATTGAGTGAAATTGCCATGTTTGATTGCTACAAATGATAAGAAATGGTTTAAGGATGAGTAGTACATCATCTAGGCCAATTACAAACAAAATCCAAAGAAAAGAAATTCAAATATAAAGCATATGATCAAATGGTCATTTGGACCAAAATTAAACACTAGGCCACTTTGAGTGTTCCTAGTAAAGAATTTCTAATAGAAACGTTTCCAATTCTTTTCAACCCTTGCTAGACCAAGTAAAAATGAACCCAAGCCCACTTTACAAACTCACAGAAAGTATTTTTAAATCTATTTAAAGGACAATTCAAAATTGAATCAAGTGTATGTACTAAGATCACCATTTTGCAAAAACCACTCAAATCAATTCACCTTGAATTTTCCAAGCAACCATAGACACTCAAGCATAAGATCAAAACTCTCACCAAATTTCATTCAAAAATTTCAAACTTAAGTTCATGCGGCCATTTAGTCAAACACCTGACAGACATAGATTAAACCCTGCCTAACTCCACTGTTTGGATCAGTGATCACTCGACCATTTGCCCCCATTTCACTCACCTGTCTCCCCCAGCACCTAGCCACACAGTGGACAACCTCCCCCCTTTGTCGTTGCGCCAGTGCAGCACCGCCGAAGCTTGTCACGCCGGCCGACCATGGACAGCTCGCCATAGACCGTGCCGCCCTCTCCCACGACGACCAGGAGACAGGAGACTGTCCACCGCCACCCCCTATCCAACCCTCGACCACAGGCCAGCCGTGGACCACCCAACATCACCGCGCCCATTTTTCTCTGCGCCATGCCAAGAGCGCGCCAGAGCACCGCAGCCGACCAGCGCGCACACGTCGCACCTCGCCCTCTCTGCGCGTGCACACACTCGCCATGACCCTAGCTACCTCCCAGACATCCCCGTTCACCGTCGCACGACCCGTAGCCCCCATGCGACGTCTCGAACATCGCCGCTCCCGCGTAGAGCACCGCCCGCGCCCGACCATTCCAGACCGCCCCGTGCCGCACCATTAAGCCCGTGACGACCGCCAGGAAACACCATGTCGCCCCCTACCCTCAGCCATGCCAATAGCTCGTTGTACCGCCGTCGCCGGAGAAGCCAGCCCATGCCACAATGTCCCTCTCGCCGGTGTATAAATAGAGGTCCCCTCCGCCTCAATTCACCACACCATCTCACTCCCCACTCCTCACAGAACCCTCCACACCCTTCCTCGGAGCAAGGCAATCACCACATCGCCGGAATTTCACCGGAACCCGCAGGCTGCAGAGGAGAAGAGGAGCCATTGATTGGAGCCGCCCCAGGAGCCGCCGCGACCACCATTCGAACCGCCATCATCGACAACATCGTTCGCCCCCATCGCCGACCCTAGCTAGAGCCCTGGTGAGCCTCACACGACCCCTACCGTCACCGTTAGGGTTCAGTCTCGCCGGCGCTGTTCGTCGTAGACGATGAATGTCAGTCGTTAGATCCTAGTCTAATCACATGGCCTAGATTGAAAGATACCGCTTCGGTTAGATAGAGTCACTGACTAGTGGGACCGTCCTGTCAGCAGCCCACTACGCCCACGTAGTGCAGTTGGGCTGGCCCGTTTAGTTTCGCGCGTAGATCCCAGTGATTCAAATAGTTCTTTTTCATTTTAATTAAAACCAGATTCAGTCAGTAGATTAAAAAATCAATTCAAGGAAATTCACTAAACCAAATTGCATGATTCCAATTTTGTTAGAAAGGTATTCAAAATGTCTATCCAAGCCCGTTGGATTCAACCCATTGGGAGTTAGAGATCACCTATAGTAAAAATAACAAGACAGAGATTTTTCCAACTTCAAACATTTTTCAAAAATCAACCATAAATGCTTTTTAGTTGATTTCAACTCTCAAAAATAACATTTGACAAGATCTATCTAAATATGTAAAAATATTTAGGTTTACATGCAGTGACATTGGACTAGTACCAAAAGAATGCTATTATTTCTAGTCACTTTAATTTTATTACATAGTAATTTTAAACTTTATAAAATATGACCAACACTTTAAATCACATTCCCATGTGTTAGAATATGTGGTGATGACATGTGTCAACATGATCCCATATTTTAATTGGAGAATATTAAACCTTAAGTATTTTCAATGAGTAGAAATTACTTTTCTAAAATAAGATAAATAAGATTAAGCCTTTATTTCATGTGATGTTTGTGATGATGCTAGATCATCTAGTGTGAACCTTAGTGTGTTAAATAGAAGTAGTTAAGTATTTTTTGGTGATTGTGTACCCCGTATTCATTTATAGACGATAGTACCGATCCGGGATACGAGGAGGAGGAGTACTACCAAGAAGAAGAAGAGGAGAACTTCAATCACTGCACTACTCAAGGCAAGCTAACACTTGCAAGTCTCATACCTATGCAAGTCATCTTTGCAAGATAACCTATGCAAGATGCATTAGGCATGCTTGGTTATCCAACTTTGATTATACCAATCCCAAGTTTTACTTGCAAGCTTTATTCTTTTACTTTTACCAAGTTTGTTACTTTTAGTTAGTGCTTTGTGAGTATTGGAACAATAGTATAGATACCATAAAGAGTATAAAACCAGGCCTAACTAGTTATACTTAGATGTCATCAAAAGGCATAACACCTAAGTTGGATAGTTACACTTGATTAGCACCCCTCATTAGTGAAATACCCTCAACTTTAGTGGTCAGTGCTAAGCATAAAAGTTGATCACTTTAGATGGGAATACTTGGTGAAAATGATTATGAAAACCTTGGAATGATGATTCATTCTATTGAGATGTTTTGACATGTGTTGAGAGACACAATGGTTTGATGATGAAATGTTGAGGCATGAGCCTTAGCTTTTTATAAAAACTGATGGTTGGTTTCGGATGCGATACCATTCCAATTTTACCATACAACCACAATACCTGAATTGGGTAGGGCTTAACTGGAAGTTTATATGCCTTAGTATGGGTTCCCTTGCGGAAGAGGTTGAGGCGAGGCTACCTCGTGATGAATGTCCACCTATGTAGTGCCCATGATGGCAGATGGCCATGGCTGGGAGGCCAAGCTTATAGGGGAAGTGCCTATACTAGAGTGTGTAATTGAAAGGTTATGATTGATTATTTGCATACTAAGTATGATGATTCAGGGTTATCCCTGACGGATGTATCAAATTTTGTGGTGAAAGTGTATCAAACTATTTGTTATTCTCTTCCACATAAAATCCACTAACAAGTGGAGCAATAAATCTTTAAATGATCTGTTACCAGTTCTGCAAAAGGCAATTCCTAATGGTAAGAATCTGCCTAGTACATTTTGTGAGGCTAAGAAGATCGTTGGAAAACTTGGGCTCAGTTATGAGAAAATCCATGCTTGTGAAAACAACTGCCAGCTTTATCGAAAAGAGAAGGCAAGTGATGACTTCTGCTCAAAGTGTGGAACTTCAAGGTGGAAGAACGTACATGATAAAACTACTCTAAATAACAAGGAAAGAAGGAAGGCCATCCCACGGAAGGTGGTGCGGTACTTTCCAATTAAGCCAAGGCTTAAGAGGCTCTTTATGCACAAAGACACTGCTACATCTTTGAGATGGCATGACGAGGAACGCATAAAGGATGGAGCACTGCGTCATCCAGCTGATTCAGAGGCCTGGAAGGCCATTGATTCTAAGTATGAACACATCGCATCAGACTCCCGGAGCATCAGGTTTGCAATGGCAACTGATGGGTTTAATCCATATGGGATGATGAGTTGTAAATATAGTTGTTGGCCTGTAGTCTTAGTGCCTTATAACCTTCCCCCATGGTTATGCATGAAAGCCTCTTCTCTTTTGCTTACTCTGCTTATTCTAGGTCCATCTTATCTTGGAAAGAACTTCCATGTCTTCATGGAGCCGGTTTATGAAGAACTAGCCGAGTTGTTTGAAGTTGGAACACTTACATATGATGCATCTCGAAATGATATGTTCCAACTTTATGCTGTTGTCTTATGTACTGTGAGCGACTATCCTGGGCTTGCAATCGCTTCAGGACATAGCACCAGTACTGAGTCCGGGTGTTTTCCTTGTAGTGATGAAACCTTTTCTATACGCTTGAAACATGGGCAAAAATATTGTTTCATGGGGAACCGCCGGTTTCTACACCCAGATCATGAGTTCCGTTATGATGCAGAATCATTTGATGGATCTGAAGAACATAGAGCTAAGCCTAGTGCTTATTCCCAAGTTCAAGTTTTGGAGAAGATAAAATCAATCAAGGACTTTGATGGTTCAAAAACTTGGAAGTTTGTCAGTGGCCTATTCACCTATTTGCATTATTGGGACTTTAATTTGCTACGCCACAATCTAGATATCATGCACATTGAGAAGAATGTATGTGAGAATATCTATGGGACACTTTTAGGCATAGAGGGAAAGTCTAAGGATAATTTAAAAGCACGGCTAGATCTACAGGACATGGAAATCAGGGAAGAGTTGCATCCTAGAAAAAAACCTAATGGTAAGTATTTTTTGCCCGCGGCTTCTTATACCTTGGATAAAAAAGGGAGGCAGCAGTTTTGCAGAGTACTTCATCATATAAGAGTTTCAAATGGGTATTCAGGGAACATCTCAAAATGTGTAAACATTTCTCAGGGGAAAATTTCAGGCCTTAAAAGTCATGATTGTCATATTCTAATGCAATAACTTCTGCCTCTTGCTTTGAGAGGTTTACTTCTAGAGAATGTCACATCTGTCTTGTTTGATCTATGTGCATACTTTAGAGAAGTTGGTGCAAATGTGCTCTATGTGAGAGAGCTTGAGAAGTTGGAGCAACGGATAAAGATAACATTATGTCGTATGGAGATGATATTCCCTCCTGGTTTCTTTACTATTATGGTGCATTTGGTAATTCATCTAGCAACCGAGGCAAAAATAGGTGGTCCTGTCTCCTACCGGTCAATGTGGTTTACCGAAAGGTATGCTATCTTCTTTTACAAATATATGAAATTCAGTAGCTATCTCTACAATAATATGTTGTTCAACTATTTTCTTATTCAGTTTGCTCTTCTGTTCATGTAGATACCTCGGTAAATTGAAGTCAACTGTTCGCAATAAAGCTCACCCCGAAGGATCTATTGCTGAAGCATACTTGGCAGATGAGTGCATGACATTTTGTTCGAGATATATTGTTGGTTTTGAGACCAAACATAACATGTCTTCACGAGACGAAGCTAATGAGGCTGGGCATCCTAGTGTTAATGGAGGATCAAATTTATTTCCTCATGATGGGAAACCACTCAGGAAGCCTCGCAATTATGTTATAAGGGGTTTGGCTAAAGTACAGACACATAGATACTTGTTGTTTAATTGTTCCGATGTGAATCCATACCTTAGGTAATTTCCTAAGATTGTAAATTATTTTAGTTGTCCCTTTTCTATACCTAAAAGTTCATTATCAATTACTCTGCAGAGTTCATGCTGATGAGATCACCAATAGGCGCAGTGTCAACCCAAATACTTTTGAGAAAATTCAAAACGAGACATTCCACGAATGGTTCAGATCTCATGTAAGTGCCATTTTTTCCATGCTCTACATGTACCACTAGTTCTATTAACTAAGCTACTTCTAAATATTCGGATAATGAAATTGGAGACGGAAAACAATATTTCTAATATTGAAAATGATGTTAGATGGCTCGCTCGGGGCCCAGTTGATGCGGCAAAAAGCTATCGCGGTTTCATCTCTCGAGGCATGCGTTTTAGGCCTAAACGCTTGGATAGAATGACACAAAATAGTGGAGTCATGGTAACCGCAAAAACATCTACTTATGCTACACCTGGTGATGCAAATCCAATTCTTGGTGATGTGACGTACTACAGGAGAATAATTGATATTGTCGAGCTAAACTACTCTGGACAATTTTTTGTTGTGTTGTTTAAATGTGAGTGGGTTGATGTTTTTTCCAAAAATGGAATACAAAAGGATAGGTACGGGTACACAATTGTGAACTTCTCACATCTGATACACAGCGGAGACAATATCGAGCATGAGCCCTTTATATTTCCTAACCAAGCCGAGCAAGTGTTTTATGTGGATGACGAAACAAACCCGGGTTGGTTTGTTGTAATGAAGCCACCAAAACCTAGAGGTCTCTATGACACTGGCAACGAGGAGTATGCAGAGGACACAGAGCCCTTCCATGTTTCGCACCTTGCGAAGATGTTCAAAAACAAAAGGCATGACAAACATTGGGTAAGAACTGACATTGAAGGGACAGAAGTCGATGATGATAACACCAATGCTCCAAGATATGAAGAATAGTGGAAGGTAATTTACTGAGTTGTAGCAGTACATCTGTGCTCTTCATGCATTTTACTTCTTTTCTGAAGCTATATGAGATGGTGTTCAACTATTCTCCTATTACTAAAGATATGTCTATTTCTAGAGTTTTCTTTTCCTAGAGATGCATGTTTTGTTCCCAGTATATTTCACACTATCTTAATGCACGATGATGTTTTCAATGGCAAACACTGTTTCTGCCCACATTGTGGGGTTCGGCATATGTACTAGATCATACATGTTTTGCGTACCTGAAAAATATGAACTTCTTGCAAACTAGAATATCTCATGTTATAATATGAAGGGAAAGTTAGCAATATATTACGATCCATATATTTATTGAATTTAACTTGACTTCTGATTTGTGATAGCTTCTGCTAAAATGCATCATTGAATCTTTATTTTCAGGAATTTTTGCAAATGGAGATTAGAAGAATTGTTCTAAACTGATGGATGAAGCTATGCATTCTATTAGCGAACTTTTATATCTTTGTTTAGTTTTTTCTCTTCGACCTTGGGAAAATTCAGAAAATTGGTACTAAGTTAAGCTGCATGTATGACATATTTTCATTGGGGATATAGAGACTATGTCAAAGATTTATTATGTCATATTACCATCTTGTAAACCATTCGTGCTCAATTTTGAAATGGACGTTCTTATTTATGTGATATGCATGTTTGGTGTGAAAACATAGACATCTGATTCAGTTTTTGCGAGCCATCCTGTGCGTGTGTGACTCATGCATGTGGGCCATTTTTGTAACGGCCTGTGTTTTGGATCAGTTTTGGATCATACGGGATTATCAAGATGGTTAAGCTTTCGGTCATTACTCTGCTAGTTAAGCTTTCAGTCATTACTCTGATGTAATGTACAGTATATATGTAGTACATCTCAAATGTCATGGTTTATATTGATCTTCCCTTAAGCCTACGTACTTAGAAACTGTGAGCTTTGGTGCTGAGCAAGTCCGGATTATGTGTAGCTATGCTGTTTGCTATTGTTTTCGGTAGCACGACTGTTGAAACTGTCCGTCTGACGGCGACGAGATTCTAGCTGGCTTGGCTTGCATTACCATATTTCACAGTCCAGATCGAGGGGCAGGGTGGGCCGGGTGGCTATCTTGTGCGTGCCCTCTGAAACCAAAAACCAAAATGCCCACAAGCCAGTAACTCGCCGTGCAATCCAGCTAGACTGAAATTGGCGGACCCGAACTGGGACGACATGGTGTTGCGTCATCTAAGACCAGATTAAAGCTTCCATCCAGGTGGACAGGGTTCAACTACGCAAAGAGGACTGTGTTCTTATAAACTGTACACACACACGCACACTCTATTTCTCCTTTTTCTTAGTTGTAGCTTAGCGGTTGAAAAATATACCATGTAAAAAGAATAGGAAAGTGTACCATACGTGTCAAAACAGAAAAAGTAGAAAAATGTACCGCGTTGTCATGTATATGGTCACCGAGTCATCAAAAAATTTAAACAATTTCACGTTCTGACGTGGGCCCTATGTGTATGGTAATGGTGATATACACATGCAATTGATCTTAGTTTTTCTAATTGCACCTACAATAGAGCTTGTAACACCATGGATCAACATAGGATTATGTGTTACTCCCACTAAAGTTTGTAACACACTCCCACCAACACACATCTACGTGTTACTTCGTCAAGATACCTGTAACATAGTACCTCTCACACATACTTGTATGTTACTGCATCGTTATATCTGTAACACATTTTCAGACCCAAAATAGTTTGTGTTACTGTTGATCATTGGCACAGAAATGTTGTGTTACTGTATTATTACCTGTAACATATACCACAGTGTGTTACATGATTGTGTTACCAAAGCTACGTTGGGTTGTAGTGGTTCCGAGCGGAATCTGCAAGAATCGGAATCGGCGAGACTATCACCGTCGGTCGCATCCTCTACGCCAGCGATGTCCCTCTCATCATTCTCGACGAGACCTAGATTCCGGCTAGGGAGGCTGTGACTGCCTACACTATCATGTCTTTCAGCGAGATCGATATTTACATCGGTTTTGCTGAACCTGCCCAACCCACCCCAGCGGTGATGATAGAGGCAGAAGAAATTTCTGGATCCCCTTTGTCCGCGGAGGCGGCAGAGTTCCGGATCTCAGAAAAAACTAATCCCACCCAGACTGCACCAATCGCGGAGATAGTGGAGAAATCCGAACCTTAAGCAGACCTGGCGGTCCAAGTTGAATCTGGAGTGGATCTCCCTAGAGAGATTGAATCCTAGATCGACCCATCCGCCGAAGTCGAAATCCAGGAGGAGCATAGTAACAGCGATGGTTCCGGCTCTCATGACGTCGGGACGGACATGCCTTTCCTGAGATACACACTAAGACACATGATAATGCAAAACTCAAGTGTAGACGAAATCCTCAAGACCATCAAACGTTTCGATGAAACCTACTATGAAGACCACAACTATCTCAGGAGGGGCACGTCGCACTTTGTCGGATATGTGGGCTCCGGATCCGGCTCCGCCGATGTTGGAGGTAACACCGACTTTGTGCTAGAGGCGATCGGAACAAACGCCGATGTACCCGCATCCTCGGATGAGTCGATGACGTCAGCAGATTTCCGAAAGTTCTCCGTGGAATATGAAGAGGAGGTTAACTCCACAACTGCTGCAAAAGGAGAAGACATGGATGAAGGATCCGGAGAAAGCTCTCCCAAAGCACAGGATGATATGGAAATCGGAGATAAACCCGAGGTCCAGATGTCCGCAAGTACCGATCAGAGCTTGACTCTGGGAAACGGACCCAAAGCTGTCTTTGCTACCGGCACTGCCAAGAAGGCAAAGAAGAAGAACAAGAAGAACAAAACCCCGGCGAAAGACCCTCTGGCAGATGAGATGATTGCTGAGGAATACGAGGAGGACTTGGATGGAGCACTTATCCCAGACGAGCCCAAAGAAGAGTCGGTGGACGGACACGTGATCACTGAAGGTGCGCGTAAACTCATCGATGCTGCATTAACTACACCTATTCCTATAGCTGCAGAACTTACTGCCGAAGAGCTGGACGAGAGGGCCCATGCCCTAGAAGTGCGTTGCCAAGTACTCGTGGATGAAGCCAAAAACATTGAGGAGGAAAAGAAACGCATGGCAACTGCAGAGAAGTACAACTCCAGGCAACATTAGAAGACCAGGAAACGCCGTACTCATGACGACCAATTCCCGTAGATTCACAAAGTCCTTTTCAGAGAAGAACTTGGGATGCCTCGACGTGACAGCAAGGGGGATTGGGTGTATCCAACGCTAGTACAGAACACCGTTGCGGCTCGAGAAATCCTATCGGCTAATCCAAGACCGGAGCAGATCCGGTTGGGAATCAAACTACTCAACAAAGGACTAGAGCAGCAAAAGGTCGCCCTGTCCGGAAGTCAAAAACCGGTCTCCGATTCTGACCAATGTCGCACAGATCCGGCATGGGCCGATGTAACACCCCAACGTGTTCCGGAACAGCAACATCATTCCGACCATCGGGAAGACAACTACTCAAGAACCGGATCTTCAGGACAGCACCACAAAGCTGCGCGTGACTAGCGTAACGTTAACCCAGTTGCGGAGCAAGAGGCAATAGCTGCACTGAATCCGAGGAATCCTCCCCGACGAGATTCGAAAGATCGCAGGGAAGAAGATAAAGGGAAACGTCGGGAGGAGGACCGACAAAGAATGCCACCTCCTAGACACGCAAGCCGTCCGGCTGACGGGCGAGGAAACGATGGACACCGTGCCGAGACAAGCCGGCAGGGGGCTCGTCACAATAAAGACCTTCCCCGGAACCGGAATAATGACGCTCCGGACGGAGGCCGGCGATCAGCCGGAAATAACCCAACTGCTCCACCCTCTCCACCAAGTAGCCATCACAATGTCTCCCAAGGAGGCCAAGGAGGACGTCGTGGTGGAGGAGGTGGTGGCAGAAGCCGAAGTCTGGCTCCAAGGCACCGCAGCCATAGCCGTCACTCAGGACGATCTCTATCCCCAAATGATGCAAGGCACATGATCAACTCCAATATAGAGGCACGGGCTATGAAAATGATGACATATAGGTGGGCCCAAAGTGCTTCGGACCATGCATAAGAGCTACAAGATTCCCGGAAGGATTTGCTATCTCAAGACATATCCAAGCCTACGACGGCATAGCTAGGCCAGATACTTGGCTACAGGATTTCTTCCAAGCTTGCTGCATCACCAAAGGCAGAAATAGCCTGGTCGCAACCCGATATCTCCCACTTATGTTGTGAAAGACGGCACGATCATGGCTCAATGAACTTCCGGAGAACACCATCCACAACTGGTATGACATGCAAAGTGCGTTCTTTCGGAAATTCGAAGGCACATACCAGAGGCCCGGTACGGTCGGAGACTTACAGCGTTGCACCCAGAAAGCCGGAGAAACTTGCCGGGATTATCTCAGATGATGGATCGACACAAAGAACTCCTGTGAAGGAGTAAATGAACAAACTGCGATTGAAGCTTTCATTGGAGGTCTCCCAATTGGTTTACTACGTCATCGCTTGAAGTGTGACAAAGTCACTGATTTGGGAGAGACGATAAAAACAGCGAGCAAATATGCAGATGCTGACGATGATGCAGAGGGATTACTTAATGCCCTGGTTGTGCCACAGTCGGCTAAACAACCAAAGCAACAAGCTCAGAAGCGCAAGAATACCTCGGAAGAAAAACCCAACACAGAAACGGCAGTGGTTACTGCTACTTCGGTCGGAGAGGGCCGAGGAGGGCGTGGCGGTGGGACGTCAAGAGTCCAAGGTAGAGGATACCAGCAACTCGGAAAAACCTACTCTTGGGCCGACATTGCCAATAGCCCATGTGTGCATCACTTAGACGCCAATGGGGGATCGTCCCACACAAACACCGAGTGCCGTTTCAATGACGACATTAAAAGAGATGATACCGCTGGCTACAAAGCTAAGCCAAAGAAGGGAAATAAGAATCCCGAAAAAGATAAAGAGACCAAGGAAGATTCCGACATGGAGGAAGCTGACGCTTCAAATCCCAAACCGGAAGGAAGAAAAAATTTCCGACCAAGAAAGACACTTATGTCACCTTCCTCGGATCTCAACCAGCAAAGGTTAAAAAGGCAGTTCTACATGAGCTCAATGCAACAGTTCCGGCTGTCCCCCAATTCTTGGACTGGTCGAAAGTGGCAATCACCTTTGACCATGCTGATCATCCGCCTAAGTTGCACAGGTGAGGAAAATACGCCTTAATCGTCAATCCACTTATTGACGGTTATGGTTTTTCCAAGACTCTCATGGACGGTGGCAGCAGTATTAATATTCTATATGTCGAAATGCTATGACGGATGAAGATCTCGGAGACCCAGCTGAACCACAACACTGTGATCTTTCACGGGGTTGTCCCAGGAAGACAAGCAAATTCCCTGAGAGAAATCACTTTGGATGTTACCTTTGGAACTCCAAAGAACTATCGGACGGAGGCACTTTCCTTTGAAGTGGTCCCGTTCAAGAGCGTGTACCACGCTATATTCGGACATCCGGCTTACTGGGCTTTTATGGCTCGTCCGTGTTACATTTACAATATGATGAAAATTCCAGGTCCCAACGGCGTGATCACCATCACAGGAGACCCAAAGAAAGCACGAGAGTGCGAGGATGGAAATGCCGCCTTTGCTGAAGCCGTGATGCATGCCCAAGAGTACCAGGAGATTAAGAAGAGCATAGATCCGTCCGAGATGCCCGCAACAAAGAAGGAGGTGACAAAGCCGAATCCGGAGTTCAAGGCATCAGAAGAGACGAAGAAGACGCCATTGAAGGATGATGACCCCTCCAAGGTGACCCAGATAGGCGTAGGCCTAGATAGCACATAGGAAAGCGCACTCGTCAAGTTCCTTAAAGCAAATCAAGATATCTTCGCATGGCAGCCATCTGACATGACCGAAGTACCTGGGGAACTTGCCAATCACTCTTTAAATGTAAACCTGAACACTAAACCCGCCCAATAGTCCTTATGATGTTTCGGCGATGAAAAGCGTAAGGCAATAGCTAAGGAACTAGCACGGCTCGAGTTAGCCGGATTCATAGAAGAGGTCATCCACACTGAGTGGTCGGCCAATCCTGTAATGGTCCCTAAAGAGGACACCACTGATTTAAGGATGTGTGTTGATTATACTGCCTTGAACAAGTCTTGTCCCAAAGATCCGTTTGCTCTGCCTAGGATTGATCAAGTTATCGATTCTACGGCAGGCTCAGAACGCCTCTGTTTTCTCGACGCATATTCCGGTTATCACCAAATCCGGATGAAGGAATCTGACAAAGTCAAAACTTCATTCATAACCGCCTTTGGAACCTTCTGTTTTGTTACGATGCCCTTTGCGCTGAAGAACGCAGGAGCTACGTACCAGCGCACAATGCAGCGTTGCCTGCATGATCAAATCGGACGCAATGTGCATGCATATGTGGATGATATTGCGGTGATGTCCAAAAAGAAGGAAACGTTGATTTCTGACTTGGAGGAAACATTCGCTAATCTACGAAAATACAACATAATGCTTAATCCTAAGAAATGTTTCTTTGGAATCCCAGCCGGAAAATTGTTAGGTTTCATCGTGTCTCAAAGAGGCATAGAGGTGAACCGATACAAAATCAAGGCTATACTCAATATTTCCAGGCCAACTCGCCTGACGGACATACAAAGACTAACTGGTTGCATCGCTGCAGTCAGTCGGTTTGTAAGCCGGCTCGGTGAGAGAGCCGCACCATTATACAAACTCTTGAAAAAGACCAAGGATTTTGTGTGGACCGACGAAGCTGAAGCCACACTGCAAGACCTGAAGAAAGTACTCTCATCTGCTCCTATCCTTGCTGCACTGGAACCACAGGAACCGATGTTGCTCTATCTTGCTGCGACAAACAAAGTCGTCAGTATCGTTATGGTAGTGGAGAGACCGGAGGAAAATCAGGAACACTTGATGCAGCGTCCAACTTACTTTGTCAGCGAGGTCTTGACAGAATCGAAACAACAGTATCCGCACTATCAAAATCTAGCTTATGGTGTGTTCTTAGCATCTCATAAGCTACGACATTATTTTCAGGAGCATCCAATTACCGTGGTGAGCACAGCTCCATGAGAGATATAATCAACAACAGTGACACCACAGGACGCGTCGCCAAATGGGGCATACAGCTCTCAGCTTTTGATATTGAGTACAAACCTCGGACAACAATCAAATCCCAAATCCTTGCCGACTTTGTTGCTGACTGGACATAGACGAAGGAGAATATGACCCTCCCTGAGTCAGAATATTGGACCCTATACTTTGATGGGTCTAAGGCTCGCGGGGGCTCGGGGGCTGGCATGGTACTCAAATCACCCCAAGGAGACAAACTTCTATACGTGTTGCAGATCCACTTCATAGCGACAAATAATATTGCCGAGTATGAAGCACTGCTGCATGGAATCCGGATTGCTAAGGATATCGACATCCGACGTTTGATATGCTACGGAGATTCGGATCTTGTTGCTCAACAAGTGTCGGATATTTGTAACGCAAATAAACACATGGCAGCATATAAAGCTATCGTGGATGATCTATCTAAATCGTTCGAAGGGTTTGAGGTTCAACACATCCCTCGAGCAGAAAATGAGGAAGCAGATGCATTATTGTAGGGGTTCGTAGCATGGAAAACAAAAATTTTCTATCGCATACAAACAAACAAGCCAAGATCTATCTACTAGATTGCAGCAACGAGTCAATGGAATAACTCACCCTCGAAGATTCCAAAGTGGTTAACGAGAGCAGATTCTCGTGGGTGATGTAGTCGTACTCTTTCCGATCTCAAGATCGCGTAGACGATCCTTAGCGCCAGCGTTCCATGGCGCTCCATGATCGGTCACCGTTCGGTACTCGACGAAGACCTTCCTCTCCCTTGTTCCAAAGAGCGGAGGTTGTAGCACTCTCCTCGCGATTCCCAAAAGACTGTGGCGTGGTACCGGAGGTAGAGGAGATCCGCAGGGCTTAAGCCGGTGCGAGTATGGTGGAGCTTATGAGAGAGGCTATTAGTGGTCTAGTAATTAGACACACCAATTAGAAGGCTCTAAACCAATTAGAAGGCTCTAAACCGAAATAGCTCTAAACCGGGGTCTAGGTCTAGTTTCTAGTTTAGAGGATAGGAACTTGTGTGTAGAGGAGGGGGCCTTGGCCTTGCTTTTATAGGTGGGAGGGCTGGCCGGCCAAGGGGAGGAGTTCCTCCCCAACTCGGCCTAGGGAGGTGCGCCGGCCTAGGGGAGGAATTCCCCTCCAACTCGGCCTCCTCCTCCTCCTCTTTTCCCACTTTCCAAAATTGGCAGTTTGACTTTCAAATTAGCCGTTTGACTTTTCCAATTTAGGAATTAAATAAACCCTTTATTTTGGACAGCGAGAACACCTAGTACATGATGCAATCATTCCAACTTGCAATGACACATTCATGTACCCCTTCCCCTCCGGTCTTGGGACATTCGGGACCTTCTAGAATGTTCGATGAAAACACCGGAATCATTCCGCTACTCCGAAACGGAACTTTCCTTATATGAATCTTATTCTCCGGACCATTCCGGATCACCTCGTGATATCCCGGATCCCATCCGAGACTCCGAACAACATTCGGTCTCTTTCTCATAATACCATAACTACTCAAACAACGTCGAATCCTTAAGTGTGTCTCCCTACGGTTCGTGAATTATGCGGACATGATCGAGACACTTCTCCGAACAATAACCAATAGAGGAATCTGGAAATTCATATGGCTCCCACATATTTCTACGATTACTTTGCGATCGAATGAACCACTTACATACGATACCAATTTCCCTTTGTCTCACGATATGTTACTTATCCGAGGTTATGATCGTCGGTATCTCCGCATACCTAGTTCATCCTCGTTCTTGATAAGTACTCTTTTCTCGTTCGTGATATGTGATCCTTGTGACCAGTCACATGCTTGCAAGCTAATTGGATGACATTTCACCGAGAGGGCCAGAGAATATCTATCCGTCATATGGATGGACAAATCCCACTCTTGATCCATGTGTTTCAACCAATACTCTCCGAACACTCAATGCCACCTTTATAGCCACCCTGTTACGGTGTGGTGTTTGATGACATCAAAGCATCCATCCAGTAAAGGCAATATGCATGATCTCATGGTCGAAGGAATTAGGTTACTATGTATCAGAAAGCATATAGCAATTGAACTATTGAAATGACTTGATCTTTATGCTACGCTTGTCTATAGGAGTATGTCCACCATATCATTCTCCTAATGATATGATCTTGTTGTTGATAACATCTCAATGTTCATGATAGAGAAACCACAATCATCAATCAACCAACAAGCTAGTGAAGTATAGAGGCTATACTAGGGACTTCAAATTAAGTTTACAACTCACACAAGTATTAATGGTTTCCTTGTTAATACTATTATAGCATGAATGTAAACATTTATCATAAACACAAAGATATATAATAATAACTACATTTATTATTATCTCTAGGGCATATCTCCAACAGTCTCCCACTTGCACTAGAGTCATCTAATCTAGATTACATGGTAATATACCGAACACCCATGGCAGTTTGGTGTTGGTCATGTTTTTCCCTCGGGAGAGGTTTAGTCAACGGATCCGCCACATTCAGATCTGTGTGTACTTTGCAAATCTTTATATCCCCATCCTGGATATGTTCTCGAATAGCGTGAAAACGCAGCTTGATATGCTTGACTTCTTGTGTGACCTTGGTTCTTGCGCATTGGCTATGGCGCCCATGTTATCACAGTAGATAGACATTGGGTCCAGCGCACTTGGAACCACACCCAGCTCTGTAATGAACTCTTTCATCCATATCGCTTCTTGTGAAGCCTCCGAAGCAGCCATGTATTCCGATTCAGTTGAAGATCTCGCCACAACGCTTTGCTTTGCACTCCTCCATTAATGCTGCACCATTCAAAATAAATACGTATCCAGTTGTGATTTAGAATCATCCGGATCGGTGTTCCAACTAGCATCGGTGTAACCATTAACAACGCTGTTCATCACCTCCATAAGAAAGAACCATATCCTTAGTTCTTCTCAAGTACTTAAGGATGTTTTTGATCATTGTCCAATGATCCACTCTGGATCACTTTGATATCTGCTAGTTAGACTAACAAGATATGCGATGTCGGGTCTAGTACATAGCATGGCATACATTAGAGATCCTATGGCTGAGGCATAGGAGTCTTACTCATCTTTTCTCTATCTTCGCCGATGTCGGACTTTGAGTTTTACTCAAGGTCGTATTGAAACATGGGCAAGAACCCTTTCTTGCTATCTTCCATTCCAAACCTCTTTAGAACTTTGTCCAAATATGTACCTTGTGACAATGATATTTGGCGTTCGATCTATCTCTATAAATCTTTATGCCTAATATGTAAGCTGCTTGCCAAGATCCTTCATTGAAAAACTATTATTCAAATATTCTTTGACACTATTAAGAAGGTCTACATCATTTCCAATCAACAATATGTCATCCACATACAGTATTAAGAATGCTACAGAGCTCCCACTCACTTTCTTGTAAATACAAGCTTCTCCATAAGTTTGTATAAAACCAAAACTTTGATTACCTTATCAAAGCGTTGATTCCAACTTCGGGATGCTTGCTTCAATCCATAGATGGACCGTTGAAGCTTGCATACCTTGTTAGCATCTTTAGGATCGACAAAACCTTTGGGCTGCATCATATACAACTCTTCATCAATGTCTCCATTGAGGAATGCTGTTTTGACATCCATCTGCCATATCTCATAATCATAATATGCAGCGATTGCTAACATAATCCTCACAGACTTTAACCGCTTACCGGTGAGAAAGTCTCATCGTAGTCAACTCTTTGAATTTGTCGAAACCCTTTTGCGACAAGTCGAGCTTTATAGACAGTAATATTACCATCAGCATCTGTTTTCTTCTTGAAAATCCATTTGTTCTCGACGGCCTTCCGGCCATCCGTAAGTCCACCAAAGTCCATACTTGGTTTTCGTACATGGATCCAATCTCGGATTTCATGGCTTCTTGCCATTTATTGGAATCTGGGCTCATCATCGCTTCATATGTCTCGGGTCATCGGTATTGTCCACCAACATGACATTCATAACGGAATCATACCAATGCGAGTGGTACGATTTCTCGTTGACCTCCGAGGCTCTGTAGCAACTTCAACCGAAGTTTCATGATCACCATCACTAGCTTCCTCTCTTATTGGTGCAGGCACCACAGGAACTTCTTCCGGTGCTGCGCTACTCGCAATTTCGAGAGAAGGTTCGACAACCTCGTCGAGTTCTACTTTCCTTCCAGTCACTTCTTTCGAGAGAAATTCCTTCTCTAGAAAGGATCCATTCTTGGCAATGAAGATTTTGCCTTCGGATCTATGATAGAAGGTATACCCAATAGTTTCCTTCGGGTATCCTATGAAGACGCATTTTTCCGCTTTGGGTTCAAGCTTGTCCGGCTGTAACTTCTTTACATAGGCTTCGCATCCCCAAACTTTAAGGACCGACAATTTAGGTTTCTTCCCAAACCATAATTCATACGGGGTCGTTTTAACGGATTTAGCGGTGCCCTATTTAAAGTGAATGCGGCTGTTTCTAATGCATAACCCCAAAATGATAGTGGCAAATCAGAAGTGACATCATAGAACGAACCATATCTAAGAGAGTTCGATTCTGACGTTCGACACACCATTACTGTTGTGGTGTTCCCGGTGTCAATCTGCGAAAAGTATTCCACATTTCTTCAAATGCTCGCCAAACTCGTAACTTAGATATTCACCTCCACGATCAGAACGTAGAAATTTAATCTTCTTGTTACGTTGATTCTCTACCTCACTTTGAAACTCCTTAAACTTCTCGAAAGTTTCGGACTTATGTTTCATGAAATAGATATACCCATATCTACTCAAATCATCCGTGAAGGTAAGAACATAACGATAACCACCGCGCGATGCTACACTCATTGGACCACACACATCGGTATGTATGATTTCCAATAAGTCTGTAGCTCGCTCCATCATACCAGAAAATGGAGTCTTAGTCATTTTACCCATCGACATGCTTCAGATCTTTCAAGTGATTCAAAATCAAGTGATTCAAGAAGTCCATCGAATGGAGTTTCTTCATCGCTTCACTCAATGTGACCAAGACGACAAAGGCCATATAGGTCGAGTTATCGCTTGATTTCAATCGTTTAGCTTCAATGTTATTAATATGTGTATATCCACTATCGAGATTCAATATGAATAGACCATCTATCAAAGGTGCATGTGCATAAAACATATTACTCATATAAATCGAACAACCATTATTCTCGGATTTAAACAAGTAACCGTCTCGCAATAAACAAGATCCTGATATAATGTTCATGCTTAACGTAGGCACCAAATAACAATTATTTAAGTATAAAACTAATCCCGATGGTAGATGAAGAGGTAGTGTGCCGACCGCGATCACATCAACCTTTGATCCGTTTCCTACGCGCATCGTCACCTCGTTCTTCACTAGCTTCCGTTTATTCGTAGCTCTGCTTTGAGTTACAAATATGAGCAACCAACCAAGATCAAATACCGGGCACTACTACGAGTACTAGTGAGATACACATCAATAACATGTATATCAGATATACCTTTCTTCTTGATGTTGCCGTTCTTCAAATCCGCCAAGTACTTTGGGCAATTCCGCTTCCAGTGACCTTCTCCCTTGCAGTAAAAACACTCAGTATCAGGCTTGGGTCCAGCCTTGGTCCTCTTCGTCGGTATGGCAACTTTCTTACCACCCTTCTTGAAGTGTCCCTTCTGCTTAGACTTGCCTTTCTTGAATTTGGTGGTCTTATTGACCATCGACACTTGGTGCTCTTTCTTGATCTCCACTTCTGCAGATTTTAACATAGCAAATAGTTCTGGCAACTCTTTGTTCATGTTCTGCATGTTGTAGTTCATCACAAAGTTCTTGTAACTTGGTGGTAGTGATTGGAGGATGCGGTAAACCCCCAAAGTATTAGGAATCACTATACCCAAACTTTGAAGTTTATTTGCGTGCCAAGACATCTTAAGCACATGCTCACGACGAGCTACCCTCTTCCATCTTGCGGTTAAAGAACTTTTCGAAGCTTCATAACTTTCAATTGCCGCATGAGTCTCAAAGATTAATTTGAGATCCTCGACAATATCATATGGATCGACTCTTCAAACCTTTTCTCAAGCTCGATTCTAAACCATACAAGATAGCACATTGAACTATGGAGTATTGATTCTTCCGGCGAGGTAAACACTCTTTACTTCATCGGTAGCATCAGCTGCAGTGGGTCACCTAGCGGTGCATCCAGCACATAGGTCAAATTACCAAATGTGAGGACAATCCTCAAATTGCGGAACCAATCCGAAGTTGCTTCCATTGTTTTCAACTTTTCTTTCTCTAGGAACGCATTAAAATTGATGGTAGGGGCTGCCATTGATCTACAACATATTTGCAATAGTTTAGACTAAGTTTATGACAAATTGAGTTCAAATTAATTAATGAAATTAAACTAGGTGAACTCCCACTCAAAACAACATCCCTCACATTGTTTTAGTGATCACACGAACCAAATCCACTACACCAACACCGATCATCACGAGAGCTGATATAGTTTTAATGGCGAACAATCATCATGTTCATCATATCTACTATATGATTCATGCTTTACCTTTCGGCGATCCGTGTTCCTGAGGCCATGTCTGTACATGCTAGGCTCGTCAAGACAAACCTTAGCTTCCGCATAAGCAAATCTGGCTTGCTTACGTTGTAGTCACCCGCGGAATCAAAGACACCCGATCATCACGTGGTGTTTCGAAGCAGCAAGCTTTGGCAACGGTGCATACTAAGGGTGAACACTTTTAGAACTTGAAATTTATGTGTATGAGGGATCATCTTATAATGCTACCGTCGTCTACTAAGCAATACAAGATGCATAAAGGATTAACATCACATGCAATTCATAATATGTGATATGATATGGCCTTTCTTCTTTGTGCTTCCGATCTCCATCTTCAAGCACGAACATGATCTCCATCATCACCGGCATAGCATCAAGGTCAATGATGCTTCTTCATGGTTGTCGTCCACCAGCTTCAACTATTACAACTATTTTGAATAGACACGCAGGTCTTAACAGAAATTAAAGACAACCATATATTCCCCGCCATTGCCAACTTACAATAAGGAACATTGCATACATCAAATATAATCACAATCATGGCCATATCACATCATCAAGACACCTGCAAAACAAAGTTAGACGCCTCTACTTTCTTTGCATATTTTACGTGGTTTGGGGCTTTCAATAAGTGTCGTTCTAACTTACGAACAAGAACCACAACATTGATACTAGCATTGTTGATCACCCGTTGTACATTGGATCTTTACTATGCTAGGAGAAACAGGCACCCGCAAAGCCACTTATGCAATACAAGTTGCATGTTAAGCGTGGAGCAAGTCTCATGAACGATGTCATGTAAGGTTAGCCCGGGCCGCTTCATCCCAACATACCGCAAGATGCAAAGTACACAAAAAGCAATCTACAATCAAAGCATCAATGCCCACACTGACCATTGTGTTCTACTCGTGTGCAACAGATCTACATATAGACACGGCTCGATACCCTTGAGGGGTTCGTAGCATGGAAAACAAAAATTTTCTATCGCATACAAACAAACAAGCCAAGATCTATCTACTAGATTGCAGCAACGAGTCGATGGAATAACTCACCCTCGAAGATTCCAAAGTGGTTAACGAGAGCAGATTCTCGTGGGTGATGTAGTCGTACTCTTCCGATCTCAAGATCGCAGAGACGATCCTTCCGGCCAAGCGTTCCGCAGCGCTCCCTGATCGGTCACACGTTCGGTACTGACGAAGACCTTCCTCTCCCTTGTTCCAAAGCAGCGGAGGTTGTAGCACTCTCTCGCGATTCCGCAAAGACAACTGGCGTGGTACCGAGGTAGAGGGAGATCCCGAGGCTTCGCTTAAGCCGGTCAAGTATGGTGGAGCTTATGAGAGAGGCTATTAGTGGTCTAGTAATTAGACACACCAATTAGAAGGCTCTAAACCAATTAGAAGGCTCTAAACCAAATAGCTCTAAACCGGGTCTAGGTCTAGTTTCTAGTTTAGAGGATAGGAACTTGTGTGTAGAGGAGGGCCTTGGCCTTGCTTTTATAGGTGGGAGGGCTGGCCGGCCAAGGGAGGAGTTCCTCCCCAACTCGGCCTAGGAGGTCGCCGCCTAGGGAGGAATTCCTCCAACTCGGCCTCCTCCTCCTCTTTTCCCACTTTCCAAAATTGGCAGTTTGACTTTCAAATTAGCCGTTTGACTTTTCCAATTTAGGAATTAAATAAACCCTTTATTTTGGACAGCGAGAACACCTAGTACATGATGCAATCATTCCAACTTGCAATGACACATTCATGTACCCTTCCCTCCGGAGTGCCGACATTCCGGACCTTCTAGAATGTTCGATGAAAACACCAATCATTCCATTCAAACGGAACTTTCCTTATATGAATCTTATTCTCCGGACCATTCCGGATCACCTCGTGATATCCGGATCCCATCCGAGACTCAACAACATTCGGTCTCTTTCTCATAATACCATAACTACTCAAACAACGTCAATCCTTAAGTGTCTCCCTACGGTTCGTGAATTATGCGGACATGATCGAGACACTTCTCCAACAATAACCAATAGAGGAATCTGGAAATTCATATGGCTCCCACATATTTCTACGATTACTTTGCGATCGAATGAACCACTTACATACGATACCAATTTCCCTTTGTCTCACGATATGTTACTTATCCGAGGTTATGATCGTCGGTATCTCCGCATACCTAGTTCATCCTCGTTCGATAAGTACTCTTTTCGTTCCGTGATATGTGATCCCTTGTGACCCAGTCACATGCTTGCAAGCTAATTGGATGACATTTCACCGAGAGGGCCCAGAGAATATCTATCCGTCATGTGGATGGACAAATCCCACTCTTGATCCATGTGTTTCAACCAATACTTTCCAACACTCAATGCCACCTTTATAGCCACCTTACGGTGTGGTGTTTGATGACATCAAAGCATCCATCCAGTAAAGGCAATATGCATGATCTCATGGTCGAAGGAATTAGGTTACTATGTATCAGAAAGCATATAGCAATTGAACTATTGAAATGACTTGATCTTTATGCTACGCTTGTCTATAGGAGTATGTCCACCATATCATTCTCCTAATGATATGATCTTGTTGTTGATAACATCTCAATGTTCATGATAGAGAAACCACAATCATCAATCAACCAACAAGCTAGTGAAGTATAGAGGCTATACTAGGGACTTCAAATTAAGTTTACAACTCACACAAGTATTAATGGTTTCCTTGTTAATACTATTATAGCATGAATGTAAACATTTATCATAAACACAAAGATATATAATAATAACTACATTTATTATTATCTCTAGGGCATATCTCCAACAATTATGTAGGATAGGCTCTGCACGGAAAGAGGTCCCGGATGGCGCTTTTTTAGAGCACCTTAAAGTTCCCTCAATAAAGGGAGTGGATGAGGAATATCCGACCAAATCAGACTCACCTTTGATAGCAGTTCTGGCTGTAATTCCCAGCTGGACTCAACCCTACCTTGACTATCTGGTAGATGGCAAATTACCCGAAGACGAAGTTCTGAGCCGGCAGATCATCCGACGAGCAAAAGCCTATATTGTAGTTAGTGGCGAGCTCTATAAGCAGAGTGTATCTGGGGTCTTTCAGTGCGGCGTATCTCTGGAAGAAGGAGTGGAAATCTTAAGAGAAATCCACGAAGGCGAGTGTGGTCACCATGCTGCAGCCAAATCTTTAGTGGCAAAAGCTTTCCGACACGGTTTTTTCTGGCTGACAGCTCAGGCAGATGCCGAACGGCTGGTCAAGATGTGCAAAGGCTGCCAAAAGTACGCCAAGCAAGCTCACGTTCCGGCTGATCAACTGCGAACAATACCTATAACATGGCCTTTCGCAGTCTGGGGGCTTGACATGGTAGGACCGTTTAAACGGGCTCCAAGTGGATTTACTCACCTCTTAGTGATGGTGGATAAATTCACCAAATGGATTGAGGCTAAACCCGTCACTAGTTGTGATGGAGCAACAGCCAAAAGATTTGTCGAGTATGTCATAATCCGGTATGGTTATCCGCATAGTATTATCACAGACAACGGGAGTAATTTATCTATGGGAGAACTTGCCGAATTCTACAACGAACAAAATATCCGGCTGGACATTGCGTCAGTCGCACATCCACAGGCTAATGGACAAGTCGAAAGAGAAAATGCTTTAATCCTACATGGCCTAAAACCGAGACTCGAAGCACCACTACGACGTGCTGCGGGGGCTTGGGCAGAGGAATTACCTTCTGTAATATGGAGTTTACGAACAACTCTAAACAGGTCAACCGGATACACACCTTTCTTCTTGGTCTATGGCGCAGAAGCAGTTCTTCCTAGTGATTTGATTCACACTTCTCCAAGAGTGGCCGCATATATCAAAGAGGATGCTGAGATTTCTCGACAAAATGATCTCAACTTAGTCGAAGAAGTTCGCGTCATTGCTGAAATGAGATCAACAGCCTATCAGCAGAAGTTACGCAAGTATCATAGCCAGAGAGTCAGAAACAAATCTTTCAATAAGGGTGATTTGGTTCTCCGGCTTGTGCAACAAAGAAAGCACAGACTTTCCCCAGTATGGGAAGGGCCATTTTTAGTTAGTCGAGTATTGCACAATGGTTCATACTACCTAACTGATATGAGGCCAGTCAAAGAAATACCTGCTACTAAGAAGAGAAAGAGAGCTGGAGGCAGTACAAATCCGGATGAGTTAGACATACCATGGAATATTGCTCAGCTACGTCCCTTTTATTCTTAGTTTATCCTTCTTTGTAAACTTATATATGTCCATGTTCTGAGAGAAATAAAAGTTTTGGTTGCCTCAAAGTTTTTCTAAGAAGTTTTTACCATCTTATTTCCAAATGATCATATCACGGTCGAAAATCCCAGAATACTTGAAAGTACTTTATGCTCATGTTTGTTCTGGTTTAGATTTCCGATTCTAAATATGCTACCCTCGGGTATAACTCTAAAGTTTCTAGTCTATACTTTGGTTGTTTGTCTGATTGCTGGATGCGGGTATTTTCCGAGTAGTGAATTGTTGGTACTGGAAGCCGGCTTTGTTTCTGAGTTTAAACTGGTTTAGCAATTGAGCTCTGTTGCTCGGCAAAGTTTCCGAGCTAAAATTTTAGCCGGCTCACGAAAGGGACGAGGCAGAAAGCCAGATAAACGATAAGTGTAGACAAAAAAGTATAAGTGCTTATGTAAACATTTCAGGCACACAAAAATTTAGGCCAAAAGTGCAGAATAGATTAAAACTTAGCACTAGCAAAAAGTATCATACTACATATTTATAGACCCATAATGTTTTCAGAATAACACATTTGTTTCTGATAATCTATGATGCAGGAGAATAGGTAGGAGCTGCCGGCTCGCTGGATGCATCGGCCTCGGCTTGATAACGATCCAAGATGTCCAAATCCGATATAGTTTGTTCATCATCGGAAACTTCGGCTGCTTCTTCCGGAGGCGGAGGCGGCGTGTCCACGCGGTTGAAGAAGGGAGTGTCGTAGCTGGTCAAGTCAGCTACGCGACACCCATATCCGGCGCAGGAGTCCATGATGGCTTTGATATCTTGCTTCTGGCCGTCTTCGTCCATAGTAGAGTACCCTCTGGTCACTTGCCAGATTTTCATCCTTCCATGGTGGCTCATGACCATGGTGAGAGCGTTCTGCGCTGCGGATCGCGCGTAGGACATGTTTCAGTCCTGGACAAGCTGCAGCATCTCCTTTGCCTTGTCCCGCACCTGAAAGTCAGACATGCTATGCATGTCTAGAACTCTGAGAGCTTCGCCAATATCCTCAATGGATTGGTGGAAGTCATGAAGCAAATCACCGACTTGGGTAAGCCGGTGGGTGCGAGGCTCGACAGAGGTGGAGTCCGTCAAGTTCAGAGGACCTATGCATATAACGCAAAATGGTTAATAAATCCAACATCGAAAGAGTCGAAGAATGTAAACAAGTCAGAAAGATGGAAACATACCAAAGATGACATCATCAACTTTGGTTTTCTCTTCACGAAGACTCCGGAGTTCAGCCTGGAGCGCCTCGGAAAGATCATTCTCTCTGAAAAGCTCGTCATTGAGATCCGAGATTTTCTGCTCGTGGAGTGTAATCTTGCGATCACGCTCCACGGTGGCCATGGAGGAGGATTCGAGAATTTGAGCAATGCTCTTCTCATGATCCGCCTTAAGCTGGTCTAGATCTCGGCGGAGATCCTTGTTTTCCACCACCAGGGTCTTTAGATTCTCGGCCTCTTCGATCAGAGCACAGGACTGCTTTATCAGCGCTGTAAGTAAAAAAGAACAACAGTTCAGCAAAAATATTCAACTATGAAAACACAAGACAAGGTTTGAGTGTCGGAATGTTTACCTTCGGCCTCATCCTTGGAAACTTTAAGGTCGGCATTTTTAAGTCGGAGAGCTTTGATCTCTCTCCGCTTATTGCAAACATTTTTCAACAATTCTTGGTTATATGAATTAACTTTCTGTAAGTCAGAATACCCAGAGTCACAAGTCTACTAAAGACTCGGGCTAATATTGTAGCTAATATCAGCATGAGCCTTGGGGGCTATACTAGTTCATTCTTTGGCATCCTAATGAAGCATAAACCCGGATTGTTTATCCAACTTCATGCTTGGGGGCTAGAGGATATGATATAAAGTACAATAAAGAAAAGCGTGAGTTGGAATTCCGATTTACATGATGTTCATGTGTGAGCTTGCTCAAGCACATGTTCACCTCAGTGGTAACCTTCTCGACAAGGGTGAGTGGAATAACCGGAGCTGGTGGAAGCACACCAGATCTTAGTCCCTCGTCACAAAGGCGGACTTGTTCGAGAAGGTCGGAGTACTTAATGTCCTCCGCTTCTTGTGCTTCTTCTTCGGCAGAGAGATTACGGCTTTCCAGGCATTGCCGGGCCAGCCGCTGGATTTCCTCCACAGATTTCCGAGACAGGCCAAATTTGGCAAGTCCTAGATTGTTCAGGAGATTTTCGGCGAAGGTCTTGATAGCTCAATGCACGACGCCTAGAAAAGTGTTGGTGCGTGGTTGATGTAGAGCTCGTTGGGAACCCCAAGAGGAAGGTATGATGAGCACAGCAGCAAGTTTCCCTCAGTTATGAAACCAAGGTTTAATCGAACCAGTAGGAGCAAGGAAACACCCCAAAGGTGTTACTTGAAGCTTTGGCAGGGCGCACTACCGGTGCTAGTAGCAACGTGGAGACCTGCACAACACAACCACAAAACTTTGTCCCCAACTTGCGATGAGGTTGTCAATCTCACCGTGTTTTGCGGAAAACAAAGGATTAAACGTATCGAATGGAAAGAAGTAAAATTTTGCAGAAAGTAAACACAAAGCAGTAAACAGTTGTAGATTGTATGTAAAGTAAAAGGATCGGGATCCATTGTTCACTAGAGGTGGTTCTCCTTAGATAGATAACATGTTGGGTAAACAAATTACAGCGGGGCAATTGACAAACACCGAGAAAGCAATACATGCATATACTAATCATCTTGACTCCTTTGAGACTTGATTGGGCATTACAACATAATACATAGACCGCCATCCAACTGCATCTATGACTAATAATCCACCTTCAGGTTATCATCAACCCCTCCAAAGATTAAGTTGCAAGCAACATATTATTGCTTTACGAACTGCGTGTAAAGTAAACAATACGATTTTTCTATGAACAAAGGATTGTTGTTTTCTCCCTAGTAGCAACATCACATCTAGTACCTTAGAGATTTCTGTCACTTCCCAGTTACGGAGGCATGAACCCACTATCGAGCATAAATACTAACTCTTGGAGTTGCTAGCATCTACTTGGCCAAGATATCTACTAACAACGAAAAGCATGCAAGATCTCAAATAACAAAGACATGATAGAATCAATAATCAATCTGAAATAGCATCTCAATATCCATAGGATCCCCGCAAACACAACATGTATGAATTACAAATAGATGATCTTGATCATGAACGGAGCTCACAAGATCTAAACATGAAAGCACGAAGGAGGAGAAACCAGCCATCTAGCTACTACATGGATCCGTAGTCCAAGGATGAACTACTCACGCATCACAACGGAGGCTTGCATGGTGATGAAGAAGTCCTCCAGGGTGAATTCCCTCTTGGCGGTGCCGGAAGAGCTTCAGATCCCTCGATCTAGGGATGGAGATGACGGCTCTGAACTCTTTCATGGATTTTTGATCGGGCACTTAGGGTTTTCGTCCCGAGGGCAATATATAGGCGGAAGGAGAGGCCGAGGGGGTGCCGGGAGCCACCACACCACCCCCTGGCGTGGGCCAGGCCTGGCCGCGCGGCCAGGTGGTGTGGCCGGCCCTGGCCCCTCTCCGTCTCGATTCGCACTTGATCCCTTCGGAAAAATAGGCACTTTGGCTTTTGTCCGTCCAATTCGAGAATATTCATTTCGACTTTCCGGAACCAAAAATAGCAGAAAACAGGCAGGTGTAATCGTGGCTCTTGTTAATAGGTTAGTCCAAGAAATCATATGAAAAGTACTCCAAAGTTGGAACAAAACACAAGAAAGTGGATAAAACCAAGCATGGAACATCAAAACTTATAGATACATTTGCAATGTATCAGGTCTCTGCCGAGGGATCATTACCCGAAGAGGGTTCACCCTTATCAAAACCTGAGCCACCTATGGTGATGTCAGTCTGTGACTGGGGGTCGCTGGCTCTGTTGAGGGAGCCGGATCTTCTGCGACGACCGGGGATGGAGTAATCACCGGCGCTGCAGAAGGTTGAGGGGCAGGAGTCAGAGGATTTGCGGCAGGAGAAGCCATAGTTATGTTTGTCTGATGCAGGGGATTCGAGATGTTCCCCTTCCCCTTGCCCTTAATGAGCTGCTTAGCTCTGAGAATGTAATAGAATGAAGAACGTTATATCTCGGAAGGAATCACGAGTAAAGTACAAGGACGGAAGTTGTGTGGAAAGTTACCTCTTCACAACTGGCACTTCCTTTGTGCCGATGGCCACTATCGGAGCTTTGCGCTTCTTGGGCACAACGTCCGGCAGTGGGACCAATTCCTCCTCCTGAGAAAACTCGGGAGGATATCCCTGTAGGGGTTCGTAGCATGGAAAACAAAAAATTTCTATCGCATACAAACAAACAAGCCAAGATCTATCTACTAGATTGCAGCAACGAGTCGATGGAATAACTCACCCTCGAAGATTCCAAAGTGTTTAACGAGAGCAGATTCTCGTGGGTGATGTAGTCGTACTCTTTCCGATCTCAAGATCGCGTAGACGATCCTTCCGGCGCTGCGTTCCGGCAGCGCTCCAGGGTCGGTCACACGTTCGGTACTCGACGAAGACCTTCCTCTCCTTGTTCCAGAAAATGGAGGTTGTAGCACTCTCCTCGCGATTTCCGGCAAACGGCGTGGTACCTAAGTAGAGGGGAAATCATGAGGCTTCGCATTAAGCCGGTGCGTGTATGGTGGAGCTTATGAGAGAGGCTATTAGTGGTCTAGTAATTAGACACACCAATTAGAAGGCTCTAAACCGCTGGCTAAAGCAATTAGAAGCTCTAAACCAAAACGGCTCTAAACCGGAGATTAGAGGTGGAAACTTGTGTGTACTAGGAGGGGAGCCCTGCCTCCTTATATAGGTGGGAGGGGCTGGCCGGCCAAGGAGGAGTGGAGTCCCTCCCCAACTCGGCTTGGGTGGGCGCCGGCTTGGGAGGACTCCTCCCAACTCGGCTTCACCTCCTCCTCTTTCCCACTTCCCAAAATTGCCGTTTGACTTTCAAACTAGCCGTTTGACTTTTCAATTTAGGATTTAATTTAATCCTTTATTTGGGACAGCAAGAACACTTAGTACATGATGCAATCATTCCAACTTACAATGACACATTCATGTACCCTTCCCCCCCCCCGGAGTGCCGGACATTCCGGGACCTTCTAGAATGTTCCCGATGAAAACATCTAACCATTCCCCAACTCGAAATGGGACTTTCCTTATATGAATCTTATTCTCGGACCATTCCGGATCTCCTCGTGATATCCCGGATCCCATCCGAGACTCAACAACATTCGGTCTCTTTCTCATAATACCATAACTACTCAAAACAACGTCAATCCTTAAGTGTGTCTCCCTACGGTTCGTGAATTATGCGGACATGATCGAGACACTTCTCCATCAATAACCAATAGAGGAATCTGGAAATTCATATGGCTCCACATATTTCTCGATTACTTTGCGATCGAATGAACCACTTACATACGATACCAATTTCCCTTTGTCTCACGATAGTTTACTTATCCGAGGTTATGATCGCTTCGATCTCTGCATACCTAGTTCAACCTCGTTACTGATAAGTACTCTTTTCTCGTTCCCGTGATATGTGATCCCTTGTGAGCCAGTCACATGCTTGCAAGCTAATTGGATGACATTTCACCGAGAGGGCCCAGAGTATATCTATCCGTCATATGGATGGACAAATCCCACTCTTGATCCATGTGTTTCAACCAATACTTTCCGAACACTCAATGCCACTTTTATAGCCACCCTGTTACGGTGTGGTGTTTGATGACATCAAAGCATCCATCCGGTAAAGGTGATATGCATGATCTCATGGTCGAAGGAATTAGGTTACTATGTATCAGAAAGCATATAGCAATTGAACTATTGAAATGACTTGATCTTTATGCTACGCTTATCTATAGGAGTATGTCCATCACATCATTCTCCTAATGATATGACCCTGTTGTTAATAACATCTCTATGTTCATGATCAGGAAACAATGATCATATATTAACCAACAAGCTAGTTTAACAAGAGGCTTTACTAGGGACTCTTATTTTAGTTTACAAATCACACAAGTATTAATGTTTCCGGTTAATACAATTATAGCATGGTATGTAAACATTTATCATAAGTATGAAGATATGATAATAACCACTTTATTATTGCCTCTTGGGCATATCTCCAACAATCCCTCGATAGGAGCAAACTCTGACTCGGGGAGGTCGGCAAGCTGAAAAGAAGGTAATATCTCAGTATTGTGAAATAACTTAAAGGTGAAACATATAAAAGGGGTTTATTGCTAAAGCTTACCGACACTACAGGGTTTTCCGCTGTATGCATGTCCAGGGACAAGTCCGAGATCTTCCTCTCAATCCGCTCCTTTATCAGCCATTTGATCTGGCTTATGTAGTCATGTGGCTTTAAAGCCTTGGGGCTGATGCGGAGGGAGTCGTTTTTGGACGCCGTGATGGAATGCATCAGTCGGTTGCCGTGGTGCTGGAGAGGCTGGATCCGACGTGCTACCCAAGATTGGACCAAGCCGGACCCTCTCAGGCCCTTATGCTTCATCAGATACTCGATTTGCCTCTTGGCGAGAATAAAATCGTCGCTGAGAGCTAGAGGAGCCTCGTCCCAGGATGATCGGGGCATGGAGGATCCGTCGACAAAAGCCGGCAAAGCAGAAGCTTTGCTGGGAGCAGGAATATCCTTATGATAAAAGAAGGTAGCCGACCACTGTTTGACTGACTCACTAGCTAAAATCCTAGGATAGTTGCGCTCACGTCTAACTGAAAGACTAATTGTGCCAGTAATATAAGGATCACCGGCGGTGATAGAGTTTCTCCGGACATGGAAATAAAACCGGAAGAGAATGAGACTCAGCCTAATGCCGAGATATCCCTCACACAAGGACGCATAGGCGCTCATCTCTAAAAGGGAGTTTGGGGGGAGATGGTGAAGCTGAACACCGTAGTGATCTATCACCTCGGAAAAGAATTCCGAGGGAGGGAACGACAAACCTCTATCGAGGTGGGTGCCGAAGTGCACCCACTCGTCGGCGCGTGGGTTGGGGATGGTTTCACCCGAAACTGCTCCGCCAGTCACCGACACGGAGGAGTCTTTCGTTCTCCACGCCGGTGAGCTTGGCGTCGTCGAGGACACACGGGATCCAAACCCCGCGATTGCTTTCTTTCTCTGCGACCGCCGCAGCCGTTGCCGCTGTTGCTGCTGCAGCCAAGCCGGATGATGAGGATGAAGCCATTCTTCTGGTGCGCCGGTGACCTTGGGTGGGCGGCGCTGGGAATCTGGAGGCAAAGGAGCTCTATGTGCGTGGGAGAAGTGGAGGATAAGGAAACGACATGGGGAATCGGTGAAGAAGATGAGGAAAGGGGAATCCTCACCCCTTATAACCACCGAACCGTGCCAAGGTTCGTGCAAATGGCACAGTAAATACGCCACGCGTCGTGGAACGAACTGGGAAGTTCCCACGCGATGATTACGTCGCCTCGATCTCTGCGCACACATTAAAACGGCGCCTCGCTTCCACGAACGGTGGACCCACCAACGGTCGTGATGAGAGGATGTTTGTCAGTGACGTGACTAAACTATGACCAGTGTCAGATGACGTCAGAGACCAAGATCCGGCTTAGTTTGAATATCAAGATGGAAATCCTAATAACGTACTGATAAGTCCGACTTACTTTTGAGACCCTGATCGTATCTTTTGTTTTGAAGTTTCAGGAACCCTTCAAGATTTTGCAAGCCGAAGATTAAGCTAGACGATGATGAATCCGACTTTGGATCTTGGAGACTTCCGGGGGCTGCTGTTGGGGATATACTTTCTGGGTATCCTCACAGTCCTCACTGACCAGGGTGGCCCACTTCGGGTTAGAGCTTTGCTTGAGGCGGCCTCGGGGAGAAGAGACGAGTCCAATCCGGCTCTGGGAAGGCCCGTAAGACTTCAAACATAGGCCCATAGTGTTACTTGTAGTTCAAGATGTACTCTGTAACCGACTCTTAGTTGTAGCCGGATAGATCTCGCCTGTAAACCCTAGGCCGGATATCTATATAAGCCGTCCTAGGGAGAGCCTTTAGGGCACCCCTTACACTCACAATCTCAACTCGCACAGGCGATCCCTTGTAACCCATATTCCGGCTCTGTTGTATTACTAGATTGCTAGCAGGAGTAGGATCCATCCAAAGCCGGCGGATTCGAACCTGGGTAAACTTGTGTGCTCACCGTCCCGGAACACCGTACGTCTGACACCCCTCTCTTCTGCACGCCTCGAGGATCCCCTCATGGCGTACTTGTCATCAATCCGACAACAGAGACTTTAAAAGAGAATGTGAAGGGGCATTTTAATGTGGTGGGGTTACCACCACATGAATGGGGAAGGTGAGGAGTCACCCCCCATGGGGCGCCGGCCATGGGGAGCGGTACCCCCTCGTCCTATAAAAGGCCCCCCTCACACCCCTTCTTCCTCACACCTCCTCGTGAAGGATCTCTCTCCCCCTCTAGTATTTTTCCCCATGGTCTCGGATTAGCGAGATACATGTTCCCGGTGGCTTTATTTGGAAAGGAGTTGATGCTTGCGCTGCTTTGCTAGAGTGAGGGACAGAGGTTATCGGGGTACCGAACGTGTGTGCGATCACGGATGCACCACTGCTTTGCGATGCTGGACTTGGTGGTGCTAGACTTGCTGGAGCTGGATCTGATGGACGTTCTAGAGCTGGACCTGCTAGACTTCATCACGATCTTGAGATCGACAAGTGTACGACTACATGATCCACGAGTTCCATCTTGTTAACAAAGCTTTGTTGTCTTCGAGGGTAAGTTCTCTATGGATGTATATCCACCTGTTTCTTGTATCTAGTAGATAGATCTTGGCGTATAGTTCACATCATAGGAATTTTTTTGTTTTCTATGCTGCAAACCTAACAACTGCCCCAAGGACTGGAAGCAATGCTGTGCCTATTGCAGGAAAAGACAAGTCACAGATTACTTGCTTTGAATGTGGAGTCAAGGGTCACTACTCCAATGAGTGCCCCAAGAAGCTTGCAGCAGCCACCAATGTGAATGCACCCGCTCAGCAGCAACGTCGTGTTCAGCCTGGAAGGAGATTTGCCCTAGGGAACTCGCTCAACCGCAACAGCCGTCTGTTCCACATGAATGCTGAAGAAGCCCAGGAAGTGCCAGATGTCGTGCTGGGTATGTTTTCTGTTAACTCAGTACTTGCACGAGTGTTGTTTGATTCTGCAGCATCACACTCGTTTGTTATAGAAGAATTTGCATGCACTAGTAAGATTCAACCAACAAAATTGAAGCATGTTAGGATAGTTCAAATACCCGGTTCAACCACCAAAACTAGAAAATTTTGCAAGGCTGTACCTATCAGAATCCATGGAATAGATTTTTATGCCAATCTAATAGTACTTGGAACCAAAGGTTTGGAAGTAGTACTAGGAATGGATTGGATGTCGAAACATAAAGGATTAATCGACTGTGCCAAGAAAGCCATAACCATGACCAGTAGCACTGGAGTATCAATAGAGCATGTATCTGAGACATTGCCCCGTCAATTCAAATGCAACAAGAGTCTAGCCCAACCAACCATAGACAAAGTCAGAGTAGTCTATGAACACCCCGACGTGTTCCCAGATGAATTGTCCGGTATGCCCCCAGATCGGGATATCGAGTTCATCATTGAACTAATTCCTAGAACTGGACCCATAGCTCAGAGACCTTATAGTATGAACCCATCTGAATTAGTGGAGCTAAAGAAACAACTTGATGCTATGCTGGAAAAAGGTCTAATTCAACCAAGCGCATCGCCATGGAGATCGTCAGTTTTGTTTGTGGATAAGAAAGATGGAGGTAACCGTTTGTGCATGGATTACCGGAAGCTGAATGATGCCACCATCAAGAACAAGTACCCACTGCCGAAGATAGAAGATCTGTTTAACCAGTTGACTGGTGCCAGAGTGTTTTCTAAGATTGATTTTAGAACTAGTTATCATCAACCCAAGATTCGTGCAACAGATATTCCAAAGACCGCCTTTACCACCAGATATGGATTGTATGAGTACACTGTCATGTCTTTTGGATTAACCAATGCCCCCGCTTATTTCATGAATCTCATGAATAATATTTTTATGAACTTCCTGGATAAGTTTGTCGTTGTTTTTATCGACAATATTCTTATCTATTCTGAGTCAGAAGAAGACCATGAGCTACACCTGAGAACCATCCTTGAAACCTTAGAGAACATCAGTTGTATGCCAAGTTTAGCAAATGTGAGTTCTGGTTAAAGGAAGTAGGATTCCTAGGACATATTGTGTCGGAAGGAGGAGTCGCTGTCGATCCCGTCAAGATCAAAGATGTTGAAGAATGGAAAGTCCGCACATTTCTCGGATGAGCAGGATATTACCACAAGTTTCTTGAAGGATTTTCGAGCATCGCAAGACCAATGACCCAACTGTTGAAGAAAGATAAGAAGTTTGAATGGACGGACAAATGGGAAGCAAGTTTTCAAGAGCTCAAGAAGAGATTGATTTCAGCCCCAATATTTATTATGTCGGATATCAAGAAGCCTTTTGATGTGTATTGTGATGCATCCAAGATTGGTCTCGGATGTGTGTTGATGCAAGAAGGCAAAGTCATAGCCTATCTGTCCCGACAACTGAAGCAACATGAGCAAAACTACCCTACCCATGACCTTGAACTAGCAGCCATAGTTTTAGCATTGAAGACATGGCGTCATTACCTTATGGGTAACCACTGTGAGATTTATTCAGATCACAAGAGTCTGAAGTATATTTTCACTCAGAAGGAGCTAAATATGAGGCAAAGGAGATGGATAGAGTTAATCAAGGATTATGACCTTGACATTCACTATCACCCCGGCAAAGCCAATGTGGTAGCAGATGCTCTTAGCAGATTGCCGTGTTGATTAAACACCATGATCAAAGAAGCCCAGCCAAGTTTGCATGACGAGTTGGAGCAGTTTAGAACGGAGCTAGTTAGCAAAGGATTTTTAGCTAGCATTGAAATTCAACCCACTTTGATCAGTCAGATGAAGGAAGCCCAGAAAGGAAATGCAAGTATCGACGGAATCAAGCGTCGTATCGGTACAGGGAAGGTACCCAGATTCACCAAAGATGAAGGAGTTTTGTGGTACAAAGGACGTATCTGTGTGCTAGCAGATTCCGAGCTGAAACAAGTCATCATGCAGGAAGCTCATGATACTCTTTATTCTATCCACCCTGGAGGAACAAAGATGTATCAGGATTTGAAAAAGCAATTTTGGTGGCACAAGATGAAGAGAGAAATCGGAAGCTACATAGCTAACTGTGATATATGTCAGAGAGTCAAAGCGGAACATCAGAGACCCGCATGACTTTTGCAACCATTGCAGATTCCAGAATGGAAATGGGATTCTGTTGGAATGGATTTTATCACCGGTTTGCCTACATCTAGTAAGGGAAATGACTCTATTTGGGTCATAGTGGATATATTGTCTAAGGTAGCCCATTTTATACATGTCAAGACCACCTACCAGAGTTCGAAGCTAGCAGAGCTGTACATTGCTAGAATTGTCAGTTTGCATGGAACCCCTAAGATCATAGTGTCGGATCGAGGAACCCAGTTTACCTCAAGATTTTGGCAGAAAGTCTAAGAAGGATTAGGAACCAAGCTGAACTTCAGCACAACTTATCACCCAGACCAATGGACAAACTGAAAGAGTCAACCAAATCTTAGAAGATATGTTGAGAGCTTGTGTGCTAGAATATGGATCAAAATGGGAAGATTGTCTGCCTTTCGCAAAATTCTCATACAACAACATTTATCAAGCTAGTTTGCAAATGGCCCCCTTTGAATTTCTGAATGGAAGGAAGTGCCGTACCCCCTTGAATTGGTCGCAAGTAGGAGAGAGTCAGATTTTCGGATCTGACATCCTACGAGAAGCCGAAGAGAAGGTTCACAAAGTTCCTGAACACCTCAAGACTGCTCAATCCAGATAGAAGAGTTATGCTGACAAAAGACGTCGAGACCTGACCTTCAATGTCGGAGATTTTGTGTATCTCAAAGTATCACCCTTGAAAGGAATGCAGCATTTTCGTCTGAAGGGAAAGTTAGCCCCCAGATATATTGGACCCTTCAAGATTTTGAATCTCCGAGGAGAAGTATCATATCAACTGGAACTGCCATAGGAGATGTCATCCATACATGATGTGTTCCATATATCGTTACTTCGCAAATGCCTAGAAGTCCCAGAGAAGACTGAAGTGTTCAAGAACATTGATCACTGAGCCATAGATAACAACAAGGATCTAACCTATTGTGAAGCACCCATTCGTATTTTGGAAGAAGCCTTCAGAACCACCAGGACCCGGAGTATCAAGTTTCTTAAGATCTAGTGGAGCAACCAAACTGAAGAAGAGGCTACTTGGGAGCGAGAAGATTACATTAGGACTGAATTTCCAAATCTCTTTAGTTCCTAGTTTTTCTTAAATCTCGGGACGAGATTTTTTTTAAGGAGGGAAGGTTTGTAACACCCCAAAAATATTAATCAATATTATCAAGTTCTAATCACCCAAGTTTAGGGTTAACAAAAACTTTTATTATTATATTAAATATGAGTGAATGTGTGATTTGCATTAGTATAGGATTGAGTGAAATTGCCATGTTTGATTGCTACAAATGATAAGAAATGGTTTAAAGATGAGTACTACATCATCTAGGCCAATTACAAACAAAATCCAAAGAAAAGAAATTGAAATATAAAGCATATGATCAAATGGTCATTTGGACCAAAATTATCCACTAGGCCACTTTGAGTGTTCCTAGTAAAGAATTTCTAATAGAAACGTTTCCAATTCTTTTCACCCCTTGCTAGACCAAGTAAAAATGAACCCAATCCCACTTTACAAACTCATAGAAACTATTTTTAAATCTATTTAAAGGACAATTCAAATTTGAATCAAGTGTATGTACTAAGATCACCATTTTGCAAAAACCACTCAAATCAATTCACCTTGACTTTTCCAAGCAACCATAGACACTCAAGAATAAGATCAAAACTCTCACCAAATTTCATTCAGAAATTTCAAACTTAAGTTCATGTGGCCATTTAGTCGAACACCTGGCACACACAGATTAAACCCTGCCTAACTCCACTGTTTGGAGTAGTGATGACTTGACCATTTGCCCCCATTTCACTCCCCTGTCTCCCACAGCACCTAGCCACATAGTGGACAGCCTCCCCCCTTTGTCGTTGCGCCAGTGCAGCGCCACCCAAAGCTTGCCACGCCAGCCGACCATGGACAGCTCGCCACAGACCAAAGCGCCCTCTCCCACGACGGCCAGGAGACAGGTGACCATCCACCACCACCCCATGTCCATCACTTGACCCCAGGCCAGCCGCGGACCACCCAGCATCGCCGCGCCCATTTTTCTCTACGCCATGCCAAGAGCGCGCCAGAGCACCACAGCCGACCAGCGCGCACACGCCGTGCCTCGCCCTCTCCGCGTGTGCACACACTCGGCATGACCCTAGCTACCTCCTAGACATCCCCGTTCGCCGCCGCGCGACCCGTTGCCCCCGTGCACCGTCTCGAATGCTGCCGCTCCCACGTAGAGCACCGCCCGCGCCCGACCATTCTAGACCGCCCTGTGTCGCGCCATTAAGCCCGTGACGACCGCCAGGAAACACCGCGTCACCCCTACCCTCAGCCACGCCAATAGCTTGTTGTACCGCCGTTGCTAGAGAAGCCAACCCATGCCGTAATGTCCCTCTTGCCAGTGTATAAATAGAGGCCCCTCCGCCTCAATTCACCACACCATCTCACTCCCCACTCCTCATAGAACCTTCCACACCCTTCCTGGAGCAAGGAGAGCACCACATCGCTGGAATTTCACCGGAGCCCGCCGCTGTAGAGGAGAAGAGGAGCCATTGATTGGAGCCGCCCCAGGAGTTGTCGTGACCACCATTCGAACCGCCATCGTCGACAACGTCTTTCGCCCCCATCACTGACCCTAGATGGAGCACTGGTGAGCCTCACATGACCCCCACCGTCACTGTTAGGGTTCAGTCTCGCCAGAGCTGTTCGTCGTAGATGATGAATGTCAGCCATTAGATCCTAGTCTAATCGCATGGCCTAGATTGAAAGATACCGTTTCGGTTAGATATAGTCATTGACTAGTGGGGCCGTGCTGTCAGCATCCCGCTGCGCCCGCGTAGTGCAGTTGGGCCGGCCCGTTTAGTTTCCCGCGTAGAGCCTAGTGATTCAAATAGTTCTTTTCCATTTTAATTAAAATAAGATTCTGTCAGTAGATTCAAAAATCAATTCAAAGAGATTCACTAAACCAAATTGCATGATTACAATTTTTTTAGAAAGGTATTCAAAATATCTATCCAAGTCCGTTGGATTCAAACCAGTTGGAGTTAGAGATCACCTATAGTAAAAATAACAAGACATAGACTTTTCCAACTTCAAACATTTTTCAAAAATCAACCATAAATGCTTTTGAGTTGATTCTAACTCTCAAAAATCACATTTGACAAGATATATCTGAATATGTAAAAATATTTAGGTTTACATGCAGTGACATTGGACTGGTACCAAAAGAATGTTATTTAGGCATTTCTAGTCACTAATTTTATTAAATAGTAATTTTAAACTTTATAAAATATGACCAACACTTTAACTCACATTCCCATGTGTTAGAATATGTGGTGATTACATGTGTCAACATGATCCCATATTTTAATTGGAGAATATTAAATCTTAAGTATTTTCAATGAGTAGAAATTACTTTTCTAAAATAAGATAAATAAGATTAAGCCTTTATTTCATGTGATGTTTGTGATGATGCTAGATCATATAGTGTGAACCTTAGTGTGTTAAATAGAAGTAGTTAAGTATTGTTTGGTGATTGTGTACCCCGTATTCATTTATAGACGATAGAACCGACCCGGGATACAAGGAGGAGGAGTACTACCAAGAAGAAGAAGAGGAGAACTTCAATCACTGCACTACTCAAGGCAAGATAACACTTGCAAGTCTCATACCTATGCAAGTCATCCTTGTAAGATAACCTATGCAAGATGCATTAGGCATGCTTGGTTATCCAACTTTGATTATACCAATCCCAAGTTTTACTTACAAGCTTTATTCTTTTACTTTTACCAAAGTTCGTTACTTTTAGTTAGTGCTTTGTGAGTATTGGAACAATAGTATAGATACCACAAAGAGTATAAAACTAGGCCTAACTAGTTATACTTAGATGTCATCAAAAGGCATAACACCTGAGTTGGATAGTTACACTTGATTAGCAACCCTCATTAGTGAAATACCCTCAACTTTAGTGGCTAGTGCTAAGCATAGAAGTTGATCACTTTAGATGGGAATACTTGGTGAAAATGATTATGAAAATCTTGGAATGATGATTCATTCTATCGAGATGTTTTTATATGTGTTGAGAGACACAATGGTTTGATGATGAAATGTTGAGGCATGAGCCTTAGCCCATTATAAAAACTGATGGTTGGGTTCGGATGCGATACCATTCCAATTTTACCGTACAACCACAATACCTGAATGAGGTAGGGCTTAACTGGAAGCTTATATGCCTTAGTATGGGTTTCCTTGCGGAAGAGGTTGAGTTGAGGCTACCTCGTGATGAATGTCCACCTATGTAGTGCCCATGATGGCAGATGGCCATGGCTGGGAGGCCAAGCTTATAGGGGAGGTGCCTATACTAGAGTGTGTAATTGAAAGGTTATGATTGATTATTTGCATACTAAGTATGATGATTCAGGGTTATCTCTGACAGATGTATCGACTTTTGTGGTGAAAGTGTACCACCCCCACGGAGTGTTAAACTATTCGAATAGCCGCGTCCGCGGTCATGGACAGTTGGAGTGGCCATACTGTTCCGTCGTCAGATGTTTTCAAAATGACTTGTGAATTGAACTATGACTTTGACTTGACCACAACAGGGTTGTGAACATGAAAACTATGTTCCCACTTAGGTGATTTAGAACATTAAATTACTTTTCTTTACTTCTAAACTCAGTTTGAGATAAACCTGCCTTTTTGCAAATAAACCTAGAGCTTAAGGTTCCTATTTAGAACTACCTTACTTGTTAGTGATAGTTTGTGAGTACTTAAAGAGTACTCATGGCTTTGTCCCTAGCTATTCAAGTGGCCAGACTATGAGGAGGACTACCAAGATGATGGTCAGCAGGAGGTCTATGACAACTAGGATCATCTCCCATCGTCAGCATTGCTTGTGACCCTGAAGATGGAGCCCTACTACGTTTACTTTCTGCTGCTTTGATTGTATTAAGACTGGATCATGAGATCCTTTATTTGTAAGACCTTTATTATGGTTTGTAATGGATGATGTACTATGGTACCAATTCTGTTATGTCTCGCAAAAATGGTAATCCTAGGATTGCGATATATGTCATAATAGGCATCTGGGATTAAAAATCCGGGTGTTGACAGAAGTGCATTGCTAGCACATCATAGATCCTAAATTACATCGGGGGTAGATTAGTAATTTGTACTTATCAACCTGTATGCCTCAGTACAACATCACAGGCTAGGGCAAGTTTCACCATCAAATAAACACTTGGCAGCACAGAAATAAAGATTAAGCCAAGATAATATCAATCCATCCCAAGTACATCCATAACAAATATCTTTCAAGTTGATCTCATCGAGAGGCACAAGTTCCAAGGCATGGGAACTTGCACCATATGGGGACCAACTACAAGTAGCTTACTCACATGCACATGATGTGTTGTTCCCAGTAGTATAAAAATAGTATTGGAGTAGTTCCAGTCACCTTTCTCACATGTCTATCCCATTTCAGTTCATCTAGTACCAAATTCCACTTGGCTAACAAAAAACAAAGCATACTCATGGATAATACCATCATATGTGGCCATTCTTATCCACTAAAAATATCTTCCATGACTTGAACCTCAAGTAATTACCATGCATGAGAGCATGACAACAAAGCACCTTACTCATCAAACTCAACCAAGAGTCACCACCTATGTGTCATGCTACTAGAGCATGCTCAAACCTATAAATAGGACCCCATAGTTGCCATTGACCCCAAAACATTAAGGTATATTCATACCAACGAGTTTGGGCCAAAACTTTAGCTCAGACTAAGATGAAGGAGCTAGAAGGTGCAGGCATGCCACAAGAAGAAGGTTTTATCAGAATTCCAGAAGAATAAGCTACATAAGCTAGCAAGATAGGAATTATTGGTAATGATTCAACCTAAGTTCTATAGCAAGTTTGATATCTATCTCATATGCTTGACCAACCATTCTATATCCATAAAGGTTTGTAGGAATATTGTTCTATAGCCACATCACTTAAGAACATCTTTGTTACTCCCAACCCTAAAAATCAAATGTGCTTAGAAACCATAAATATCATTTCTTTCTCCTAAGTCACATTAGAAAACCACCATATTATTAACCACAAAGATTTAGAACCTTATAATATATATATATAATTCATTTATGAGGCTAAGTAGAAATCAGGTTTACATATATCATTCACCATCCTAAATCATTACCATTACCAAGTTAAAACAAATCATCTTTAAGGGATCTTTAAATAAGAAGTAATTCCTTAAACCCTAATTCCTATTAATATTTCCTAATGAAAGGGACCTTTCATATATTTTTGAATATTTTTACTGCACCAACAAAATTAGGTCAACTAACCATTATCAAGACCTCTAAAATATTTGAATGATTGAACAAAGGTTTTGGTGTTTAAAAGTGTTAAGATTTGAATTCAAGATGAATTAAGAAAAAAGAAAACTAAAATAGAAAAGGAAAAAGAGGCAGCCAGACTTGAGCCCACAGCCCAACAACTCTCTAAGTTATTTGCCGCCCATGAGCACCCAAAGCCGCGTTCCGCTCGCTTCTTCGCGACCCAATAGAAGCCCAGGTACCACTTTGTCGACGTCTTCTTCGATGTCACAAGCAGCTCTCTGGAATGAGCATCGTCGCCCGATGCCAATCATTGTCGTCAGCAGAATTGGACCGCCGCGATGCTTGTCGACGCCCCAGACCTCGTTGATAATATCGGCCGTGTCGTCCTCTATCCTCCCGTACCAGTATTATCCTCTCTCTCGCCCTCTGGAGCAAACCCCCTTCTTCCACCGAAACCCTAGCTCGGGCGAGAGCTCCATCGTCGCCATTAGAGCCTCCGTAAACCTATTCGAGTGCATCACAGAGCTCACCTCTGTCTCCTCGTTCATCTCCGACAAGTCTCGCAAGCAGGCGCGCTCCGAGTCGGCCGGAATCAAGCTCGACATCCCGCCGACCACCGCGGCCATTATCGTTGATTCGTCGCCATCGATCAATCCCAAGTCCTATCGACCATGCAGCGAGCATCAGGGTGAGCTCATGCTTCTCCCAGACCTCTCAAACCTCTCTCTCGCTCTAGAACACCGTAGCATCGTGCACCATCATCGGCCGCCACAAAAGATGGTCGTCGGAGTACCTCTGGTGACCAAAAAGGGGTGGCAACCCCACTCCCAGGTCCGCTTAATATCCTCTATCGCGATGTGCCCTTGTTGAGCCCCCGCGAGAACCACATAGACATGTCCTTGCTCGACCAGGGAGCTCCGGCTGTCCCTGGCATCACCGCGATGTCATGTCAAGGCCACCGCCACCTCAAGATCGTTTGGTCGAGTCTTCATCCAAGGTGGCTGCCAAGTGGCCTGACCCCCACCGGTCGATGTCTACGTGTCTATGTGGCTGCTCGGTGAGAAAAGTATGTCCTTTTTAGTAAATAAATAAAATATTATAAATTCAATTATAAATATTTTCCAGGAATTTAATAAAATGATTAAATCTTATAAATTGAATACCTTTTGTTTTATAATTAAGAAAAAATGTATTATATATATCAAAATATTCGGAAAAATAAATTCTATATTCTAAACCTATTATCATATTTTATTTTCCAACTTAAATAATATAATTATTATTATTAGTAAATAGCCTATTAGGGATAAATCTTAGATAAATATATTTTATTATTTAAAATTCATAAAAACAACTATAATATATCAAAATTCTTAGAAAAATAAAATATACATTTATAAACTTATTTTGTAGATTTTGTGTCACTCAAATAAATATTAGTATTCATTAAGTCTTTATAAAGTAATAAAACTTATAAAAATCATATTTTATTATTTAAAATTCACAAAAATACATATAATATACCAAAATGATCAAAAAATAAAGCCTACACATTAAAAGCATCCTCTTGCAAATTTGAAGTCAAATAAAGGTAAAATTTTAATAAGTCTTGATTAAAACTATTTTCTAATATTTTAATGGATTAAAAAATACATAAATCTTTACTTTGCCTTTGACATTATTTATTTAAAGTCTAAAAGTGTAAACACAAGTTCAATTGATGCTTAAGTGAAGTAAAAGTAGGTCTAACTATTTTAAGATGTATATACTAAAACTACCATTTAAAATTAAGTGTATCTTAATTTTCCTAAAAAGATTTTATCAATTATAATCAACTAAAATAGTGTATTGTTTATCACAAGTCTTCTATTCACTTATAAAATCATCAAGCTCATATTTACTAATTCCTCTACTAGTTTGGAAAACTAGTTAAATTCAAACCAAGTTCTTAAGTAATTAAAGTAATACATATTTTGTATTTATGAAGTATAACCTTAAGAAAACACCAATTCCTTTAAAAGCAATGCTACTATATTCTACCTTTAGGGATCATTAAGAAGTAAACCACCTGTAATATGATGCCACCTTCAAAATATATAAATCTCCACTTGCTAGTGGAATAGCTATTCACAATGTTAATTATTTTCTTTGTTAATACTCATAACTAGTAAGAAAACATTAAAGTGTTAGCTTTAAGTTTAAATGCTTTTACTTTGTAAAGTAATCTTTTCCTCAAAAGTTATTCTTTTAAGAAACATTAAAAGTAATCCATAAGTACTTTAAAAGCTCTAATTGATTAATAATCTTGCTGAAGAAATCTTTTAGATACCATGCCCATTTAAGTGCTTTAGTATTGCATGCTACTTGTTATATTTACATATTGTTTCACACTCTCACAAGCCTTAATAAGAAGCATGTGTGAAGCTAATATAAAAGTGAAACACATTCTAAAGAAACCATTCCCAGTTTCCAAACCCTAGATCAGATACGACTATTCCGGGGATTCGCGTTTATCAAACTGCATTATATTACTTATGCATAATGGCATCTTGCTTATTTAAACATTCATCCTTATCGGACCAATGATGCTATTTCCAGATTTTGGATCTTCTAGTATCCTGAAGACTATGAGTGCATAATCTTGCAATCACAAAAGGCAAGTTCACAACTGGCTCATGTCCTTTGGTTATTTCCTATCAAATACTTATAACTCAAATGTTGCCATCACCCGCATTTCAAAAAGGTCAGAAAATACTATTTTCGTAATAATATAACTATGGATTATTTACCAAGTGGTAATAATCTACTAATACAGTTCCAGTGGTAAAGGAACATAATATCTAGGACTTAACAACCAATGTCGCCAGTGATTCTAGCACTGTATATTACGTGTTAACCATGAGATCTGGAATGGGACGGAGAAGTCAGCTGGATCTTCTTCCTTTCGCATGGACGGATGAACTTATCATGAAGCTGCAGATTTCTTGTGGAGAATCTAGCACATGGGTGAGACCCCTCAGTGGCCCGCGATATAGGTGTCTAGATTATCTATGCATAGCTGCCTTGGTGAAGGTTCACCATAGCTAACGGTGGCTGCCAAGAAGAGCTGCTTATAGAGTCTTCGAGAGGCTACCTGGACTGTACTCGTGGTAAAGCTCTTGGGGAATCGTGTCTTCATTGACACCTGTTTTTGGAACATCTTCAGGTTTGATTTTTATCTGATGGTATCCCGATCTTAGATCAATCTTGGAAAATACTCCAGCTCCTTTGACTTGATCAAATAGATCTTGAATTCTTGGCAATGGGTATTTGTTCTTGATGGTGACATTGTTGAGATTTCTGTACTCACCACACATTCTTCGTCCTCCATTTCTTTTATCCACAAAAATTATCAGAGTTCCCCATGGGGGTACACTTTCCTGAATAAATCCTTTTCTGGCTAACTCATCAATTTGCTCCTTAAGCTCTTTTAATTCTTTTGGTCCCATCTTGTATGGTGCTTGGGCTATTAGTGTTGTACCAAGTATCAGATTAATAGTGAATTCTATTTCTCGATCAGGTGGCATTCCTGGTAACTCTGTTGGAAAAACATCTTGAAATTCCTTTACTACAGGAATATCTTCCAATTTGACCTCCTTCATTGAGTTCAATTGCAGATCTACCATGATATAACTATGTTTATCTACTTGATAGACTATCCTCTCTCCACTTGGAGACTTAATTAAAACAGTTTTATCCTCACAATTGATCTAGGCTCCATACTCAGTCATCCAATCCATTCCCAACACTACTATTATTCCCCTCAATGGAATCACATAAAGATCCGCATAATAGGTTTGACCACAGATTGAGATAACTTGGTTTAATTTAATCTTTCTAACTACCACGATCCCTCCAGCGGCAACTGGGTCATAGGTTTTTCTAATGATGACCTTCTAATCCCGAACTTATCACAATATTGTTTAGATATGAATGAAGTGGTTGCACCAATATCAAATAGAACTTTTCTAGGATTTGTGAGAATATTGAGCGTATCTGTCACCGCTTGATCTGAATTGTCCACCTCCAAGGTTGCGCAATTCATCTTTCCAATAGGTCCGCCTCTCTTGCCATTGTCGTTTTTTCCATAACTTCCACCTCTATTAGGTTGTCCACCTCTGCCTCTTGTTTGACCACCGCCTGATGTAGGCCAACCACCTGGTGGTTTTCTTGGGCAATCAGGCTTGATGTGCCCCTTCTGACCACACCCGTAGCATATGATTACCGACTTTAGGCAATCCTTACTAAGGTGCCCTGGAAGCTTACAATTGTGGCAAATGACATTCCTCCTGGTTGTGGTTGCACCACGATTGGGGTTGTTACCATTGTTAAAGGACCTATTTCAAGCTTTAAACTCCATATTGTTTTTAGGTTTACTTGCTTGGATCCTCTTGGTTTCCTTCTTTGCTCTCTTCCTTCGGTCCTCTTGAACATTCTTGTAATCATCCTCAAAAGTTATAGCTGCATCAAGTAATTGTTGGAAAGTTCCCTTATTAGCCAGCCTCAGCTGCATCTTCACAAATGGATTTAAACCATGCAGGAAACATTTCTTCCGCTTTTCCTCAGTGCTCACTTCATCCTCAGCATAGCGAGATAGTTGACTGAACTCCCGAATGTACTTCATGACACTGGTATATCCCTGCTGAAGTTCTTCAAACTCCCTACGCTTCAGTTCAATAACACTTTTCGGAACATGATATTCACGGAATCTCTGCTTAAACTCCTCCCAGGTATACTCCCTACCTAGAGGTTGCATTGCCAACTAATTCTCCCACCATGATGCTGCAGGTCCGGTTAAAAGATGTGTTGCATACCTCATCTTCTCTTCATCATTGCATCCTACAGTTTTCAACTTTCTCTCTATATCTGCTAACCAATCCTCTACATCCATTGGTTCAGGGGCTGATGCAAAAGGTAAAGGCCTTGCATTCTGAAAGTCAGAACGGCTCACACCACGTCCTTCAGGTTCCCTCTGATGTCCCAATCGATCCACTAACCCCTCGATAAACTTGTTTTGGACTCTTGCATCATTTGCATGTACTGCATAAAGTTCTGCTCCATCAACAGCCTCATTGGTGGTGGTGGTAAATTTGCCTGCATTCTGGCGTCTTCATCCGCCTTTCCCTTAGCTTCGTGCTCCAAGCGCTGTTGTTCGGTCTCATCCTCTACACCCGTTTCCATACACCCCTAGTCCTGTAACATAAAGCGAACACTCATAATTACATCATGCATATGTGTTCTGAGATCAAATTCATGCATAGAACTAGTCACACAATGGAAAACAAAATGCAAATAAGAACCAAATATGCATTTCACATATTATACATTACAAACAACATATTTAGCGCAACATCATTACAAGCCCATACCCTTTAGGTATTACAAACTCATGTGGATGCTACCCCACTTATTTAGTTACATCAAGTACTTAGACTCTAACTTCCATATCACCACTGGAATACCCCTCCTCAAGGTTACGCTCCACAGAAGCTGCGACGCTAATCGTACATACCCGGAGTATAACCGTGCTGACGTGAAGTACGACGCACCATCTGTGGAACAACTTGCCTCTTCGATGGACGATACTCAATATCAGAAGTATCTGGACTTGACACATCATCTAGCTAAAGTGTGTCCATACCTTCCAATTCATCTGAGGTATCTTACGAAACATCCTCATCACTGTCTTCTTCAAGCGCCTCCTGCATCCTGACTCTAGTGTAATCAACGGAATATTCCTCTTCCGGTGCTCCCCAAGTACTCTACTAGGTACAATTGTCCTCAGCTATAATTGGATAGTGCATGTTATCTGGGGTATGATAATGTTCCGGTGGCTCAAACACCCTTTCTTTAGGATCTTCCTCATCATACTCTACATCCTCCACGTGGACATACCTTCCATCAACGGAATAAGACCCCACTCCCATCCGACTAGTTCGCTCGGTATCACCAATAGAATCTTTCATAGGAATACGACTCCCAGCAGATCCATCCATTGATCCGTACCTCCACCCTTCAGAATTTCCAATAGGTAGTTCCGAGTCCTCGGTTCCCCAAGAATTCTGTGGTACTGGATGACTAGTACCTACATCAGGATATCTGGTGGTTTCTGACATAGGTGAATAAGGATATGGTGTAAAAGATGCTGGATCTATAGGTATATCCTTAAAAGTTGGGCTAACCCTACCCACTGCTTTGTTCTCTAGTTGATATGCTAACTTCTCCCTTCTTTCAGGATTAGTTAAATCCTCTAGCATATTAATCTGATCCTCCACAATAACTTGATGTGTCTTATATCGTTTCTCCTAAACTCTATACCGTTTCTCCTAAACTCCCACGGGTAATACCCTTTACTAGGTTTCCAACCTAAGGTCAAAGCAATTGCTCTGATACCAGCTGCGGTGACCCAGCATACCACTGCATGTGTAGTATACTATAGTCGTTGACATGATATCCATAGAACACCATTCTGTAAATATCACATCCCTCATAGTGGTACAACAGAAACATTGCGGGTCCATACTACAAACATACACACTTTATTATTATTACAATACTAGAAGTTTGAGACTTCAAGTGATTCAAACTTACAAACCATATCACTTATTTCATAAGTTCAGCGGAAGAACGAACGACAAAACAATAAGAAAAACATGAGCTTAACAGCTTATTCTATAGGGTTCGTGCTGCTCGGCTCCACCTAGGTAACTACATTCTGGCATGACAACTACTCTGACTCGTTGTCTTCAGCTCCATAGTGTATCCTGTAGTCCACCCCTTCGATTCCATCGGACAGGTTTGGCTCATCATAGTAGATGTCGTTTTGGACTTCCGTAGCATACACCTAGTCATTCTTCCGGCCTTCAAAGTCTAGCAAGGAGTTCAAAGGAAAGAGTGAGTAACAGCATTACCCAACAAGATCACTATATGCAAGGTGGGAAGTTTGATGCTCTAACTACCACCTCGGACTATAAGTCCTTGGTACTATGCAGTTTTAGTAAACATTTCTTCAAAGATTGATTTTATTATCAAAAACTATGCCCATCAGCCTTCACAAGTTGACCAAACCTTCATGGAGTTCCTTTCCTGCCGCATTCGTAGCTCCTTCTGGAACAGGGAGTAACATGTCACAATTCTTACACTCTGCAGAGGTGCGCTGTTTTACCCATGAGAGACCAAATCGTTGTTGCACAACCAGGTGTACTTTCCCGTCCACAATTCCATGATGTGGGGCCCAGTAGATGATCCAAGCCAATCACTACCCTTCTCCACAACCCCGCATGAAGATACGATCCTCCAGGACATGCCCCACCTCTGTTAAGCCCCATATAGGACCAGCTATAACTCTGGTAGGCACCCGAAGACTCTATGAGACGGTTGTGCCCCTGGCAAGCCCCGTAAAGGACCGACTATACCTCCGCGAGCCCCTCATAGATAATCTAGACACCAGTATCGCAGGGAACTAAGGGGTCCCACCCATGTGCTGGATTCTCCACGAGAAATCAATAGCCTCATGATAAGGTCATCCGTCCATGTGAAAGGAAGAAGATCCACCTGACTTCTCTGTCCCATTCCAAAACTCATGGTTAACACATAATATACGGTGCTAGAATCACTGATGTCATGGGTTGTTAAGTCCTATCTGTCCTGCAACTAAAATCTTAGATTTCACTATAATTCTTAATATTTATCATCACTTAGGATGATAATAGCATTTCATTTGTTTGGAAAATATTTATTTTCTGTCTCTTTTAGAACATAGCTGATAACACACAATTTTCAATACTTTAATAAAGACTCTTCAAAGGACATGAGCAAGTGGTGAACTTGTCTTGTGACTGCAAGGTAGTGAAGTCGGATACTTCCACTTACCTTGAGCTCCGGTTTCTACAGAAGACCATTATTGCCCGGTAAGGACAATTTTTAAAGAAGCAATATGCAATACATAGTAATATCATGCAATGATTTATTATCTTCCTCCTTTGCGTGTTTTACCCCCTTATAAAGGTTTTATGTTTCTTTTAATTAATAAAAGAAAAGTACTACTCAAGAACAATTAAATTCATATATATTTAGTATTATTATGATAACTAAGAGTTTAAAAATGGATTTATTTAATTTTTAACTCTTTTAAATGTTTAACTAAAATTTCTGTAAGGCAATAAGACTTTATCGTTATCATACTTGATTTACTTTTCAAAAATACAAACTAGTATTTTTCTATAACAGTACTTTCTTTTAGGATCTTAAAAATGAATTTTATTCAATTTTAAGTGTTTTGTATATTTTTATAAAATTCCAAAAGGAGTATACACAATAATAATAATAGTTATAAATTTAATTACCTAAAATTCTCTCTATTAATATTTTTGAATAGAGGATACTTTTGTGAGTTCACTTGTATTTTATTTATATTTTTAGGATTTTTTATTTTATTTCTTAGAACCTTTTAAGTCCTAGGGTATTTTGGTCTTTTGATAAATTATTTAGACTTTTCTTTTAAATATCTGGACCAGGCCCATTGGGCTGGCCTAGCCCTGACTCGGCCCACCTGGGATGGTCAAACCCTCTCTAAACGAGTGGCCCAGTACCACTCGCTTCTCTCTCTCACGCGTTCTCTCATCTCCCTCGTGCCCCCGCGGAGATGCGGTGCTGCTGACGCCACCGTCGCACGATTCCGACCTCTCCAGGCCTCTCCGGTCGCCGCTGTGCTGCATGGCGAGGTTGTCGACGATGCTCCGCCATCTGGTCATGTTCGATTCGGCTTTGGACCCCTCTCCCGTCCAGGTTGACTCCACCCTGAACCCTAGGGTTTGGTGGTCGCTGGTGAGGTGGTGTTCTGCCGCCCATATGATGATGTGTCGCGATTTCGATGACCCTGTGGTGCCGCCGCTGCTGTTGGTGTGGCTGTGGCCACTGCCTCATGGCTCGACGCGGGTTGCAGCGCCCTCGGGTGCTCCCCATGCCGCCATGTGCGCTCATCGGCCCTTCTGCTTCCTCTTCTAAATTTAAGCGAGGACCACGGGTAAGTCTATCCCTCTCTCCCCTGGTTCTCCCTTGCAACTTCGTGGGTGCCTATGGTGAGGAATCCCTAATTAGGGTTCATCCCCTGTGTTGGTATTTGCCCCATTAATGTTGTGATTACTGAGGCAGTGAACGATTTAGGAGTAATTGGTGGTGATTAGTCTATGCAGAAGTACTATATATTGGTGGTCTTTGAAATTGCTGACAGTGGCTCTATTAACTGCATCCTTCCATAATATTGAATTACTGTCACTTGAAAACTTTGAATGCTGTGACTCTGATCTACGTTGTGAGTGGATTTGTTCCCATACTAGAACATATAGTTGGCCTCCTGTTCAAATACTACTGATGCATTCTTGTTGATAGCTTCTTATGTAAAGCAGAATGATTCCTAAATACTATATTAGGAAAATGATTAAATATTCTTTTGAAAGAATTGGATTATGAAATCCCTGGTAGAATCTGCTTGGTTAGGATGAATCCTTGTGAAACCTTCATTTGAATGGTACACAAGCTTGATCCTAATATTGGGTTATTTATATTTGTACTCTAGAGTGTCTGAGAGTTGAAAAGCTTTATTGGATAAATTAGCCTATGGTACTCTTTAATTTTTACCCAAGCCTATGATGCTGGTCTGAGGCTATGCTAGATAGAAACTAAGGTTTTTACCTATTGTTTCTCTCTTAGGTGTGCCTTGATAATTAGTTTAAGAGAATGATTCTTATAGCTCTTAAGAAAATGATTTGATAGCCCATGTTGTGTAATATAGATCCTTAAGATGAAATAGTTTCTGAGGTGCTACCATCCATTGGATGTGCTCAGAAATCTCTACTTAATTTTATTAACTGTAGAACATGTGTTAATATCCAAGATCAATGATGCACAAACTGAGATCTTGGTGTGGCTTGCAAAGATTGATTATTTGGGATTTATTATATTTCTTCTATGATGGATACACCCCACTTGGGTGTTTTTCTGAGTAGATCTTATATGAAATAACACATGCTTATCTAAGATTTAACATGTGATGGTTTTGTATAAACTCACCACACAAATTGTTTGTTGGTGATGTGGTGGTGTTGCTTGATGTTGCTGGCTTGATCTTGGTCTGCACCTCCTGGTGATGTTCTTGCTCCCCCTAGCTCATGTGACCTTGTACTTGTCCTTGCTATCCTCCTGCACCACCCCCTCCTTATGTCACCATTTTGTGGTGATTTGATGGTTGCTTTGGTAAGCTATCTGGTGGTTTGTTTGGGAAGTGGACAGGCTCACTATGTTCTTGCCGTGTGCTTGAGAAGGTGGAGATAGAATGTGATCACTAGTAGCTGTGTCATGACTGAGTGTTCTTTTTGATCGCTTTGTTGCTATATGTGTCGACAAAGACATCAAAGATGCTAGATGACTAAGCTGCCTTGCTGCCTGGCTGTTTGTGGATCAGATCAAGTGAACTGACTTTCACTTCTTATCCTTTTACTGGCTACTGTCCTAGTGAAACTTTCCCCTCTCTACTTGGCTTATGATGTGGCATTTAAGTTATTTACTTGAAAAGAACAGATACTACATATGTTGGTGAAACTTGCCTCTTTTAATTACTCAATGATGTAATAAGAACAGTCCACTTCACTATTCACCACTGAGAGTAAAATAATCAACTAACCTTTTATTTCTATTTGAGTGGTTTATCATATTTTGCAGGAACAAGATCTAGATGCTCAAGATGTAATATAGGAATAGATAGGTAGCATAGATTTTCATTGTAATCTCCTTCTAATCCTTTTCTAAATAATCTTGTAAATACATTCTTATAAGTTAATAAAGTTTTATTTCATTAGATTCTATTCCCTATAATATTCTGTCTTGGTGTATCTATCTCAATTTGTAATATTGTTATGGAATAAACAAAAGAAATTAGAGTTCATTTCTTATTTAAATTTCCTTGCCTTAAGTTCTTATTGTTGTTTAATATATCTATAATATAATCAAACAATATTAATACATCATTTTGGAAAACAATGTAATATTACTCACTTCCATTTTCCAAATGTTTTAAATTTCAAATTTGAATTCAAATAATTTTCCCCCAAAACCCCTTAATGCTAAATGTCATGTCAAAATTTATAACAATCACTATAGAGAGCTATTCCTACCTCTAGATAGTGAAAGAAACTCTGATCCCTTTAGGTTTTTGTTTGGCGAAAAATTTACCCGGATTTTACAGATGAATGCATGCATATGCGTAGATTCCTATTTCTACCCTTCGTTGGTTCCTAAATGCTGGGGTGTTACATATATTGAAGAAGTTCAATATGGATTTGTCTAAGAAGGGGTTCTTGCCAATGGCGCATTGAATCTGACTTAGTAATACTCAATGCCCATCGTCGGCTGATGAGTGAAGTCGGATAGAGAGGATCCCTTATGCTTCAGCAGTAGGATCGATCATTTATGCGATGATAAGTACTAGGCTGGATATTTCCTATGCTCTAAGTGTAACGAGCATATATCAGGCGGATCTTGGCGAAGGCCACTAGACAGTAGTAAAGAATTATCTTTAAGTACTTGAGACGTATTCAAGATGAGTTCCTAGTCTATGGTGGTGAGGAAGAGCTAGGTGTAAAGGGTTACACGGATGCTAGCTTTTAGACCGACCTGGATGACTCACACTGGCAATCCGGCTATGTGTTCATTGTAAATGGAGGTGCAGTGAGCTGGAAGAGTTCCAAGCAAGAATCGGTGGCCGATTCTACTACGGAAGTTGAGTATGTTCTTGCCTAAGAGGCAGCAAAAGAAGGGGTTTAGATCAGAAATTTTCTGATTGAACTCGGTGTTGTTCCGGGCTCGTCCAGTCCGTTAGACGTGTACTGTGACAATACTGGTGCTATTGCATAATCTAAGGAGCCACGAGCACACCAGAAGAACAAGCACATACTCAGGAAATTTCACCTGATTCGGCAGTTCACCGATCACGGAGAAATTAAGCTATGCAAGGTACACACGGATGCAAATGTTGCAGACCCGTTGACCAAGCCGCTTCCGCAACCTAAGTTGGAGGCACACGTAAGAGCGATGGGCATGACATGCCTAAGTCTTGGAGATGCCTGAGTGGTCGACTCTAGTGCAAGTGGGAGATTGTTAGGAATGATGCCCTAGAGGCTCACGTTCCGCTTTGTATTTGTAACCCATTATCTGACTTAGAGCTAGTTGTATGTGTCACTGCAATTGTTGCAGGTGTGGACCCAATACTCATATCTAGCTATAGCCAGTTTGTCCTTTGTCGTTTGAGGTTGGTAGGGAAACCCACTTCCGAGACTAATTTGTAAGTCGGAAGATGACAATGTTTCACGTGTCATGAGCATCGAGATGCTATCCGCCTTGCATTGGCTAGTCAGAAGAGGTACAATAGCCGGAATCATCGAAAGGTTAGTAGCACATGAGAACACCATCATGCGCTCCGACTAACACAATGGACTCCTTAGACCTGAGGGGATCGCACGATCCGAGTTGGTGGAAAAGCCGGCTTTGACTCCATATAATGCTCACCGTAAATGAGAGTCATAAGGATGGTCTTGGGCCGACTTCGAAGCAAGCTGCGCGACGTGGTTCACCCAAGATAGAATTTGCCCCTCCATCTCGGAGAGATATTCTCTGGGCCCTCTCGTGTGATATGATTCAGAATCATGGCCATGCGCTACTCGATCAAGTGTTAATCGAGGTAGTTCGACTTAGTGAAGTCAGAGGGAATCTGTTATCACTACAACGAGAAGAGAGTAAACCGGCACTGGGATGACGGAGTCTCCCCTGCGGTTTATCACCAATATTGTGAGGCAAAGGGACTCGGACATATCGTCACATTGAGGGCACTTGCAGAAACCAGGAGTCGACAAGTCTTGCTAGAGGCCGCTACCGATTATCAACTCTATTCGGAAAGTCACTGAGCTACTGCTCTGATTGAATGATTACTAAATCGTGTCCGGCTTACCGTAAGCCTACGGGATCACATACTTAAGAGAGTGTGACTAGGCAGCTGATGATCCGACTATCACAAGCCGGCAAGTTGGACTTGTTCGGACAGGTACAAGTGTCAATGGGTTGGACCCACTTTGACCAGGGTTAGGGTTTAGGACCGAGGGACATAAATGTTGTGTGTCCTCACCTACTCGCCTATATAAAGGAAGGTGGGTGGCGGCGGACAAGACACGTTTTTGGATCCAGTGCTGCTTCCTAGGGGTTCGCTAGACTTGACAACCACCTTCCTGTCCCGCGGTGGCAAAACCGAGACTATCATCTCTCTTGCTGTTGTTCCACCTTGTACGTGTGTGTGACAGCAGAGGCACCACACCTGCGGTGCTCGTCGGCGATGTTGGGCAGCGGTGAAGTCGGAGGCAAGGAGGAGCATGGAGCTGGCGACGAGGTGGTCCTAGGATCGAGAAGTTCACCAAAGCCGGATGAGACGAGGGGAACGTACGGCACCACCGTGACACGTTTCCTCAACTTCCGCACCTGCACGTCGAGAGGTACAAACTATTGTCTTTGACCTTAACCGGATCTTGGGTGGCTCGCCGGAGACCATGATGGAGCAGAAAAGTTTTTTTTTCCGGCCTGGCTCTACGCGTCAACCAACACATCGGCACGAGCTTAAACATCTTGAACAACCCCCATGACACGGACACCGCCGTTCTTTGCCCTTCCATCATCATTGGCCGGTAGGAGCGGTGACTGTAGCGAGGCACATAGCAAGTGTTTGATACAAACTAGGCGCATAGCAAGTGTTTGATCCAAATTAAAAATAGTCCTCTAAATATTGAGGATTGGTTCTGCGGCGCAAAACCTAGAGCAGCAAATATAGGGAGTTACGGTATATATAGGTTTTTAGTCCTCTATGTTTTTTGAGATGGGTTAGGCCTTCCACAATGTCATAAGTGCCCAATACACAAAAAGATTGCCACCTCAACTGTGATGCCTAAAAAATAATTTTAGGCACCATGCTCAAAGCTTGAGGACTTTGGGCATCAGTAAATAGGCTGCCAACTTTCAGCACTTTCTTTCCACACGAATTCCTCTCAGCTGCATGCAATAGTATACTAATATTTTAATAGCTTGAGAGTTGGGAATCAGAGCACCATATTTCGGACATCACCTGGCCAATGGAGGGCACTGGTGCTCAAATAGTAAAAAGTGGTTTGGGCACCTACAAAATCACATGCTATGGAGGGCGTTAGAGATAAAGCACACCCTCGTTGCAGCCGCAAATGGCGAAATCCCCCCATAGTATGATGAAACCGAAACAAATCCACTTTCTTGTGTCCTCTAGCCACAAACCCCAACCAAGCGGAAACCCCACTTCACTCCCTTGTTCCCTCTAGCCATCTCCAGCCCCAAATCCAGCCATTGGAGGAGGGCGTCGGAGTGACCCCACGCCGCAGCATGCTCGTATATCCCCAGATCCAGCAGTGTGAGGACAGTGTCGGAGTGGCCCGTCGCTGCAGCACACGCCTCGAGGACATTGAGGATGGATTCAGAATGGCCACCCACCGCAACGGATAACATTGTTGGCTATGCCATATTGTCATATGCTCGCTTCCAAGTGTGGCAGTGGAACAACAATGGCCATGGTGTTGCCACTTGGGTTCTGTGGAAAACAATCGAAATGCACATAATTTTTGGGCTCTCTTCTGAGATTGAGGGAAGGTTCGTACAGCTGATGTGGGCTGATGAGGATGTTTTTTTATGTCATGTCAAAAGAGTCTACATCGTTCAACTTAAATCGATGGAATCCAAGAAACTTGATGAAATATATTATTACGGGAATCGCTATTTTCCTTTCAAGAGTTTCTTTGCACCAGGTGATTGCTTATTCTTAGCCTTTTACATTGTAGGAGTATCCTAATCTAGTTATGTTTGTTACATGATTGCTCGAATTACCAATTGCCCCTTTGCTAGATAGGCAAACTTGTAGCCGTATTCTTTAATAAGTGTTATCATTATCCCTACATACCAAATGAAATGTTAAATGAGTAACTTACCTGTTTGGGGCCTGAGAGCTTGTTATATTCTTTTATTATGGATTTTTATTGGGTTTGATATTGTAATCAATCTTTACTCCATACGAACTGCTTTCATGCAGTCCATACTTTATGAATAAATGTGTTTTTAATCACTTGTTGATGACCCCGCCTGTAGGTGTCTAGTACATTTGAAGGACACAAAAATAAAGTTCATTTCTTCTCTGTAAGGATCCACTTATTGAGAAGGAAATACCCATGATCACTTTTGTTGTTAGAATTTATTAGTTCTGTCATGTTTTATTTTTGTATGCGGACGTAGTTTACATGAGATAAATTATGATAGTCCTACAATGTCTTGGTTCTTATTAACTAAATTCTTAATGATTAAATATCTAAGTATACTGCTCTCAGGACTATTAGTTGCATTTTACACCTGATGGGTACGTTTTCTTTAGGGGGGAAACGACTTTTAATCATCTCTAAGAATGTCGTTTACGGAGTCATGATTACAAATTTCCTTAACAGCTTTAGGGACAGGGGCTAGCCACATATTGGTACTTCTAGAGTCCCTAGCAAGCTGAGCTAAAGAATGACAGTAGTGTTACAAATCCTACCGACTTAGGTGATAATACAACTCAGTAACCCAGGGGCGGATTTGCTCCCAACTCAGGGAACTACTGCTACAATGGGTAGGCGGTGATGCTACCTACGACGGGAGGATTTGCTACTTGCACCACTGATACTACACGCGGCGCTCGCCATTGCTACAAGCGGCACCCGTGGATGCTACCTGCATCATTCACCAACGGTGCTACTACAAGGGGCTAGCAGCGTGCTACAACCAACCACTAGCTATTGTTGAGGGCTAACCTCGTGGGTGGCCCGATCTCATGGATCTCATGGTCAAATCGATGAGAAAACGAGGAGAAAGGGAGAAGGTAGCGGAAGTAGACGCACACCTCACGAAGAACACAATGAACACACGCAAAACTCACACGATACAAGGCCGATTGCTCCCACCAGTGGCCACCGGTCCGATAGAATCCTCGATCCCAAGCGGAGGGGGAAGAACACCTTGGAGAGGATCTTGACAACTACACTCACACACCTGCAAACATAGGCCTTGTACAACGAGGGAGGCGCGATGCAAACTCAACCGAGGTGGTGACGATAAACTAGAGATTCCACAAAGGGGGCTGTCTTTAGTCTATCATCTATGCCTCCGTCTTGTCGGGCATGAGTCCTCAAGCTTCCTTCCTTGTCTCCATACTTGGCGGTGTGAACCTATCATGGTCATAAGACGGAGTATCAAGTAGCATACCGTTCAATAGGGTAGGAATTGGGCTTGCATAGAGGAACGGATTCACCTTTGGAGTCCATGACGACTTGGCGTAAGTTGGAGACCTTGATGTGGTAACGACCGTAGGTCGGGCTACATCATCTCCTCCTTCAAAAAGAGTCGTCCTCGACTCTGCATCCTCATCACAAAGTAGGAGAATTCGATAGATGTTCTTGATCCTGGGGTTCACCATATAGTCGTCCTCGATAAGGTTGACTTGACAACACTTCAATGTTCCTTCGCCTTCCATGAAGCCTACAAAGCTCAGAACAAAAGTGAAGAAACACTCAAAGAGTAGCCAATTCATGAAGATTATAGCATGAGTCCTCAAGTAGAAGGAAGTCACCTTATGGTGTAGAGATAGCTCGTTGAAGGGCATCCATAGGTAACTCTCCACGGTTCTTCTTGTCAACTCTTTGTCCATAGAGGTTGACGTGTATACACTTGTACCTTCACACAACAAAGACCAAGCAACATATGTTTGTGTGTGATAGAGGAGCATGTCATTTGTGGCATGTCCATTCTTGTTCACAACACTATTAGCACAATACATGTATAGCAAATGGAATGCATATGCAAGGTCAAAGTGCATGGAAATCATTTGAACATCATCCAAATGTGGGAACTCAAAAACTCCATAAAACATCTTAGTCTAGCACACAGAGCATTGGACTAAAATTTTGATCAACATATTTGATGGAAGGATATGAGTATTTGGCAAAAACACATAAGGAAGAATATCCAAAACAACATCATTTTGTGTGCCAACCAACCATTGGAAAGATAAATTGTTCGACGTGTTGGATGCCACACAAAAATCATCAAAAACAAATATCATGGAGGTATGAATATTGCAAGCGAAAGCAAAAACAACATGTTTCCCTACAAACCATATGAAAGAGCAAGTGATCCTTATATTTGTTGCAACAACTATACGAGAGACTTGGAAGCTCTCATGACAATACATGCTCATAATGGCATTATGGTTGCACATAAAACATCAGAAAGAGAAATTGTTCAACAATTTTTTTTGCAACACACAAAGCATCAATGTCCAATAGCAAAGAAACATGATTGTCACAAGGTGAAAGAGTACCATTAACATGCTTGCAAGCTAACCATAGGAAAGAGCAAATTTTCACATGAAAGATGCAAAGCATGCAAAAGGTATCAGAGCTGGGTTCGATCTTGAACTCACTTGGGGGATGATCTCTAGAGCTCTTTTTGTCAACTCGTGCTCAACCGAGGTTGACATTCTTATGCGGGTACCTACACACATCATACAGAAAAGGATGAATGTGTGTGCATGGTAGAGAAATACATCATCCATCATGACATATCTCTTCTTGTGCACATCATCATTAATGTCAATTAAGTGCAAAATAGATGCATGGTGAAAATGCAAGTGGGGAACATGCTTATCATGGCATTTACCAAAATCTCCAAAATTTGAGAAATCTATGGGGACCATCTCAATAGACAACATATGATAATTATTTTTGCAAGCAAAACAAGTGAAAGAGCAAATTCAACTTATTGCAATCAACAAGAGGGATTGAATAACTATCATGACAAAGCATGTCCGAAGCAATAGCATGGTTGTCGACAAACATATGTAAAGAGAAATTGTTCATCAAATTTGTCGCAACACGAGGATCATTCTCAACATCATTGCAAGCAAAACATTGGAAAGAGCAATTGTTCAACACATTGCAAGAACAATGGTAAAAATGAAAAGTTTGTAGCATGGCATGTCTATGGCAACATCATCACAATCAAGTAATTTTCACATGCTCAACATTATGCAAAGGCAAAGTATCACATGGAAATATGAATGAATCATATGTGTTATCACAATCATCATCCATAGCATGCCAATCATCACAAGTCATCATGTCCACTAGTGGGATCATGGCATCATCAACACCCTTATTTTTACCTTGTTCATACCTCTCATAAGAAGTGGGTGTTGTGGTAGTATTGGCATCCATGTGGGTGACTTCGACTCTTTGAGGTAGCCATGGCGTAGTATCATCTTCAAGCATCATGTACATCTTCTCCATTTGAGGCATCATAAGTTCGAGGCTTGGCTCTTCTTGATCCATGGAACCTGGCACATCATGAGAAAACACACTAGAGGTAGAGGGTAAGTCGTTAGAAATCAAAGTGGTCTCACATGACCTATCAACTACCACTCTCAACTCACTCAGTGTATCACTCATGCCCTCAAAGTGGAAGCACTCAATCTCACATGAGGTAGGGTCACTCATCTCGCTCTTGTTCTCACTCAAGTGGGCTAAGTGGCTCTCATACTCACATGGCATTGGTACCACATCATCACTCAAGCATTTGGGCATACACTCGGTTTATTCAACTTCGTGCGCCTCCTTTGGTGAAGGGAACATCCCATGCTCACCAATCTCGACCTTATCATCGCCATCTTGCAACTTGGCTTGTGTAGTCCTCTTGACATACTCGTCCAACTTGGCGAAGTAGAGGTCTTCGTTCTCCTCATCCATAAAGTTGCATGCGTCATCTAGGACGTCAAGTCTTGGTGTTGAAGCTTGATGGTGTGGAGGAAGGTTTACTCTTGGTGCCAATTGTGGTGGCACGAGTAGTGGAAGGCGCCTTATGATGGTGTAGACGGAGGTCATTGGCATGCCTTGCCAAAGGTTGATGTAGGTGGCACCTTCGAGAGCTTGACTCGTCAAATTTGGCAAGGTTGTCGTCCATGTCCTTCTTAATCTTGATGAGGTCGCTTTTCAACTTCTCCAATAAGTGTTGGAACTTGGCACTCTCGAGGTGGCGAAGATGCCTTGGACGACGTGTTGTATCCTCTTGATGTTGGCAATGATCACGAGAGGATGTATGTCAATGAAGATTCTTGCTTCATGGCGCCTCTTTTGGAATATGATGTTTGGGCGCCACTTTTCTTGGAGTAGGTGACACTTGTTGCCTTGGAGGTTGTTGCACATGATGCCTTCGAGGTGGTCTTGCTTGGCGCCTTGGAGACGGTGGTGCTTGGCGCCTTGGAGATGGTGGCGCTTGACGGCTTCGAGGTGATGGTGCTCGTTGCCTTGGAGATGGTTGCGCATGACGCCATGTAGGTGGTGGCGCTTGACGCCTTGGAGGTGGATCATCGAAGTAGGTGGTGCCCTTTGGTGTGGCACGCTTGGCCTTGAAGGTCATGATTTCTTGATGATGCGCCTCCTCTTGCTTGGTGTAGTATTCCTCCATCTCCAAGCGGTGTAGGTATTCTTCATGGCTCATGGAAGAGCCCGCGAAGTTGGTGAAGTTCGCCATGTCATCCATGCTTGGTGAGGCATTGTCGTTGTAGCACTCGAAGTCGTCCATGCTTGGGGAGTCGTTGTTGATGTAGTACTCCATATCACCCAAGCATGTGGAGCCATTGTCGGTGTAGTTCTCCATGTACTCCATGCATGAGGAGCCATTGTCGATGTAGATATCCAAGTCTTCCATTCTTGCGGAGCCATAGTTCATGACGTGCTCCATGTCTTCCATGCATGTGGAGTCGTCGTAGATGTAGTGCTCCGGGTCCTCAAAGCATGTGGAGCCATTGTTGGTGTAGTGCTCCGTCATGTCCTCTATACTTGTGGAGTCGTAGTCATGGTGGCTCATCAAGGATTCTTCATAGATATCATCCTCGGTTCCGGAGTCCCTAGACATGATTCACAAGACCAAGTGGTGTATATGGAAGTGGTAGGGGATTAGGGATGCAACGTGAAATCTTACTTTACCTTGGAAGATAGTATCGTGCAAGTGGCCACACTTGAGAGCAATAAAAACCAAGTAAAGTGAAGTTCATGTGGAACACCAAAACCAACTAACCACTAAAACACACACACACAAAGCTTATGGTGGATATGTATGGAAGGTGGCATGTCCAAGAATAATCCAAACTCAAGATGTTGTAATGGCAAGTAAAGAACCACGATGATCACAAAGCAAAACAAGTCAATCCACAAGATAGGAATTATGTATAAGGAAACACACACAGTGGGATAAAAGGTACTTGCGTGACGAAGAAAGTGAGCTAAGAACCAAATACTTACCTAGCGAAGACTATAAGCTCGTGTCGCACAAGTGCAAGGAGAGACGCTAGTTCGATTGCCACAAAATTGGTGGGCTACAAGATATGCACAATAAGTACCACCTATTTGATGTTCATCGAGCTTGCGCTTCCTATTCTATGAGGCACTTATTTCTTTCTTTCTTTCTTTTTTCTCTTATTTCTCTTTTTTCTCTCTATATATATTTTTCTTTTTCTTTTTTTTCCACTTGCCTCTTGTGCCAACAACTATACAAGATAACTATATGAGATAGCACGCTCACAACTTTTGCTCTGAATTCTACAAGTATCAAATGTGCATAGCCCAAACAATCATATGATAAATTAGTCTCAATAGGTGTTTGTTGTTCGCAAAGATAGTGTGGCTCACAAAGGGATGCAAGTGGGGAGAAGTCGCGGAATGTATATACCTTTCCTCGTCGATCTTCACCCTTTATTATTGGATTCCACCTTTCTCACAGAATTTGGATGGAGTAGATAGCATGAACCACTTGGATGATGTTATAGAGCACCTTCTCCTCTTCGAAACAAGCTAAAGAACACCGAAATCCGAGTTCATATGCAAAAGTTATGCTCAAAATGGTGCGGAGCTGAAGCTGTTGGTGGCCAAATTGGTGGACCGAAATTCGCACCGGAATTCCCGGCAGCTGAATCGGTCCGCCGAACCTGGCGCTGGAACGCGTTCGGGACGCGAAAAACCCCGATTTTCTATGGAAAAACTTGATGAAAAACTTCAGATCTGAGGGGCAAATGATGGAATTAGGCCATGGAAATGCAGGGAAAGGTAGATCAACAAGTTTAGCAAGTAATCCACGGGTCAAAACCTACCAAAACGCACTCAAATCACAGATCGATCCAAAACACGAATTGGGGCTATTTTGGTGGAAATTTTCGAATTTATGGGGAAAAGACCAAATCGATGAGAAATCCGTGGCAACCAAAAGCTGCTGATACCAGATGTTGAGGGCTAACCTCGTGGGTGGCCCGATCTTCACGGGTCTCGTGGTCAAATTGATGGGAAAGCGAGTGGAAAGGGAGAAGGTAGCGGAAGCGGATGCACACCTCGCGAAGAACATGATGAACACACACAAAACTCACACGATACAAGGCCGATTGCTCCCGCTGGTGGCCACCGGTCCGATAGAATCCTCGCAAGGAAATATCGGTCAACGTGCTCCCTCGATCCCAAGCGGAGGGGGAAGCACACCTTGGAGAGAGTCTTGACAACTAAGCTCACGCACTCGCAAACGTAGGCCTTGTATAATGAGGGAGGCGCGATGCAAACTCCAACGAGGTGGTGACGATAGTCGGTCCCCTTTGGTAAGGGGATGCGGCAAAACTAGAGATTCCACAAAGGGGGTTGTCTTTTGTCTATCATCTATGCCTCCGTCTTGTCGGGCGTGAGTCCTCGGGCTTCCTTCCCTATCTCCGTACTTGGCGGTGTGAACCTATCATGGCCATAGGACGAAGTATGAAGTAGCATACCATTCAATAGGGTAGGAATTGGGCTTGCATAGAGGAACGAATTCACCTTTGGAGTCCATGATGACTTGGCATAAGTTGGAGACCTTGATGTGGTAATGACCGTAGATCGGGCTACATCAGCTATGCTACACGATGCTAGCAGTGGTACTACAACTGGACGCTAGCGTTGCTACAAGGGGATAGCGTACTGCAACACCCGTCCACCAGCGTTGCTACAAGGGGCGAGCAGCGCTGCTACAACCAGCTACCAGCGTTTTGCTGCGATGCCACTATGTGTTCTCTAGCAACGGTGACCTATCATGGGAGGCGGTGGTACTCCGAGCAAGGTGTTTCGCAGGGGATGGAGGTAGGTGATGCTTCTAGAGGGAGGGTTTGTAGGCGATGGTGTCTCTCCCATAGCTAGGTGCAACAGGAGAGGCGGAGGCAGACGTGGGAGGTTAGGGACCAAAGGCTACCGTGGGTAGTCTATGGTGGGCTGGGTCAACACGGATTTGACCTGGGAGAGGACACGTGTCGTCCTCTCCATCTAGGGGATCATAGATTTTAATCCCTCGAGGGACACTCAGTAGGTTCCTTTTTCCTTTTTTCTCCGAGCGACTACATCTGAGCGAGAGCCATCGTGACACCGTCCGCCAAGAGCTCAGCATCGCCGCTTCCAGTCCTCTGCCATTCACCTCCTCCTCCCATTCCTTCCCCTCTCTCCTGGGTTGCCTCGCGCGGGGAGACTCCGGAGGCCCCTCTCCCACCATAAAGAGCTGCCGCTTGATCTACTCCCCACGGCCAATTCCACCGTCTTCGTCGGTGGTGGCGGCTACGCCCGTCCTGTCAAAGATAAGGGTAAGGGCGGTCGAGCTCCGATGGTCTCGTACACGTGAGCTGGGCCGTCACCGGGGCGACGCATGTGGAACACGGGTGGTGGCGGAGGTCTTCCATGGTGATCCGTTGATTGGAGGAGGGGGATATCCTTGCTGCGTGATTTGGTTAGATCCGACAGAAGATCGCCTATATTCTGTCATCTTCTTCCTCAATGCTGGCCTGGCCGGTGAGATTCGGAGTGGTATATCTAACAGGGTGCCGACGGGTGGCGTGGGGGCTACTAGCTCGGCTTGAATAAAGGTGGCGGTCCTAGGATGCCAACTCATGCCAGGATGTTGATCTGCCGGATGCATGTCCCCATTAATCTGGCTGATGTGTCGTGTTCCAGAAGGCTCTGCCAGTGAACTTCATTGGACGATTCATGCATGGAGATTGCTGGATCGGGTGGGATTCGGTCGTATGCACCCATGTTTTTCTATGGCCGTTTGGTTTCAGAGAGAGCGTTGCGAAGCAATGCTGGCTGTTACGATCATGGGACGCGCTTTCTCATTCTATGATGAAGTTAGCCGGCGGATAATGGCATGCAAACCGAGATATGAGAACTCACAATGGTGATTCGAGTCTTTGTAACGATGAGGAATTGGCTTGGGTGATTCATGACTTGGAGCAGCGGCATCGTAAGTGGGGGTTGATAGCACAGGATACGTTCAAAGTCTTACCTTTCACATTGAAAATGCATGGTCTGTCATTAATTGGTTGTGCCTTGTTGAAAGTATTTTTGTAAGCGAGGACTTCCTACAGGGTGAAAACATAAGACCTATGGTCGGACAACGACAATGTTTGTGCATTGTTCTCTTCTTAAAGGCGTTGTTTTTGGAGGAGCTAGACTTCTCGTGCTCTCTTGGTGGTGTTAATACTATTGCTATAAGGAATAGATCACTATAGTGGGACTTTTATTTTATTTTATTTTTTCTTATTTTTTTTAGGTCATGTGCATCCGTAAGGCGGCTAGGGCAATGCGTTGTTGAGGAGACTAGGTGTAACTGATATCTTCACGATATTAATATTATGCTCTTTGTAAAAAAGCAAATTACATTGCACGGCTCACTTACAGACGCATCGGACACTGTGGACGCGTTCACTACTAGAAAAAAGCTTATCAGTGGCTCACCTATTTTGCAATTATGTGGTGCATATGGGATGCACCACAGTTATCTCGCCACTAAATCGCCATAGAATATTTCTCTCCAAATTTCAAAAAAAAGCGAGCAAGATCTCAAATTTCTGTGGTGCATATTGCCAATATACGCCATAGATTTGTTTTTCCAAATTTCAAAAAAAGCGGGCCAGATCTAGATCTAGGCTGGAGGTGGTAGTCACCGAAGGTGGTGGTGGCCGTCGGAGGTTGTGGACGGAAGAGGAGGAGGCCGCCGGAGGTGGTGGCCGGAGGAGGAGGTGGCCGCCGAAGGTGGGGGAGGGGGTCACCGGAGGTGGAGGAGGAGAAGGAGTTTGCCGAAGGAGAAGGAGGAGAAGGAAAAGAAGTTCGCCGGAGGAGGAGGTCACCGGGATGGTGGAGGTGGAGGAGGAGGCCATGCCAGAGAGTGGAGAAGGAGGAGGGAGGAGAAGGGGAGGAGGGGGGGAGAAGGAGAGAATATAAGAAGATGAGTGAAGGAGATGAGAGAAATAGAAAAGAGAGAGGAGAGAAGGAGAAAAGAGGGGAAGGAAAGGAGAAAAGAGAGGGAGAAGGGACGCCAGCGGGATTCGCCCAACAATTCTATGGCGCATATTGGAAATATGCGCCACATAATTGTCTCTCCCTTTTTTTGCAGGAAAAAATCTTTTTACTCTTTCGAATTTGAAGATTCTGTAAAATTCAGAACGACCCTAGAAAATTTCGAGACGATCATTTTGATAGGTAAAATATTTTCTACGGAGGTCGTATGCAAAATCTAGAGCCGTTTTGCCGAGACATGACCAAGTTTTGCAAAATATATCGAAATTCATGTTTTTCAATTTTCCCTACAACTATACCCAAAATATAACTACATCTCAAAGGAATTAATTTTTTGAAGTTTTTATCATTTTCGTTTATTTTTTATAAAACTGAAAAGGCGGTCCGAGGGGGTGGTGGGATCTGTTTTCAACTTTCTGTGGCGCATATATCTACATGCGCCACAAAATCTTCACTTATGCGCTAGAGAATTCTATCCACCCATACTTGGTTGTGGGGCCCTCAAATTTCTTTGGCGCATGCAAGAATATGCGCCATAGAAACACATTTCTACGGCGCACACAAGAATATGCGCCACACAAATACACATTTCTGTGACGCATATGGGTTGCATACGTCATAGAATTGTCATATTTCTATAGCACATGCATTTTATGCGCCAACATAAATGAGCATACACATTTATATGCCGCAGAAAGCATTTCTATCTATAATAGTGGTTCGCATGCATCTTGGTTTTGTCTAGATTTTGATGTATCTAGCACTAAAACAAATCTAAATACATTCGAATTGACAAATCTGAGTCAACTAATTAGGATCGGAGTGAGTATTTGAAACAAACCGTGAGAGAAAATACCATGGCATGTTTCTTTTTTATCCACTGAACTAGCTCTGGCCATGCACTTGTTACACTCGTTGGGTTTTGACCAGGGGCGGACCTACAGGGTATGCCGGATATGCCGGGCATACCCTGCAGCCCAGCCATACGATTACTCTAGGACATGCAGCGGAGTATCTTGTTTAACCAACTGGCTGATTAATCGAGCTAACTTAATGCATGCAGCATGCGGACATGCATCTCTCGCTCAGGGACATCTCGCGTCTAGACATGGACTGGTAGTTACATGATCATCGGCTAATTACTAGGATTGCTTTGGCCACTAGTCTTAGTACGTTATCAAGACGGGGACTTTAGTCTAGCGTATAAGCCGAGGCTAGCTATGACCATGCACCATGCATGCAACTGGCTATTTTGGTAATAGATTTTATATTAGTTATAATGATTATGCCAGGAAAATATCAAGCTATTGCATTTTACTTTCTCTATAAAAAATCATAGAATTGTCTAGAATCACAAATCTATACATCAAAATACGTACACATATGCGTATCTAGACAAATCTGCAGCGTCTTTTTCCCGATGAAGTAGTTCTTTTAGAAGTATATAGGCTAGCTGTGTAGCATCACCTGATAATACAGCCAACTCATAATTTAGTCAAGTATATGTTACATAGTAGCTTTTTGTAGTATTGTTTTTATATATTTTGTTATTTATTTTAGTCTACTCTGACAATTAGTCTTCTGTATTTTATAGTGTTGCTGGAATGATTATCTCACCCAAATAGTTCTGAAATTTAGGGTTGCACGAAAATGGCAAGAATTTAGTTAAATATAATGTAAAGTCCATTTTTATTTAATTAAGTTGTCATATTTCACAATCGCCATTTCTTATTTATATTCATAGAGAAAAAATTTGCCAATGGGCAAGCCAAAATTTTGGTTTGGCATACCCTCCGCGGAAATCCTAGATCCGCCATTGGCTTTGACGGCAGTAGTGATTGTTAAGTGGTCTAAGAATTTCGATGTAATTTTTATTATGTTTAAGATGCTAGGGAAAACATTTACATTACACACTTGATTTGTTGCACGTGGACACATGGGAGCAATGACGCATGTATTAGAGTCTCTCTTTGGAAAAGACATTTTAGATTTATGAAATGAATGTATCTAGACACTTTTTAGTGTATATGTTCACTCCAAACCTCTATAAACCTATAGACTGAAGATGTCTAGATACATTCGATTTTTAAATCTAAAAGGAGCGTGCTACCCGACGGACGCCCTGCAGTTGGCAAATCGGTAGAACATCCGGAGTCCCGACAAACCCTGCCCCGACAAGGCCCCATCCGCGTGAGAGCAAGAGCATGCAAAGGTATTCCCACGTGAGAGCCCTCTTCCCGTGCAAGCCAGAAAAGCCAAGATTCTTTCTGGGCTAAGTCAACCACATCAGTCTCCAACTAACATGTTGTTGATGTATTACTCGTCTCAGCTAACATGAGAGAAAACTAGATTAACAATGGGATGGAGGTGGATGTGCAGTGCACAAATTCCAAAAAAAAACAGGGGACAAGTCCCTATCACAAAAATATTACTCCTTCCGGTTCATATTAATATTCTCAATTTTATTTAAATATGAATGCGTTTAGTCTAAATTTTTAACTAGGTACATTCGAATCTAGATAAAGTTGAGAACAACAATATGGGTCATAGGAAGTAGGTAACCTCCTAATCTACCTCCTTCATATGATTCTACATACACACTATCTCACAGATTTGTCTAAATATGCATTTACCTAGACATGTTTTATTGTATAGATACATGCAGATCTAGACAAAATTGCGACACATTTTTCGAGGTAGAGGGAATAACACACTTAGGTACTCCAAATAGAAATTTTACAGAAATCAGAGATAGGTAATCACAAGTGGGGTATAAACATCAAGTTATCCACCAGTTTATACAGCAATTATCTAGGCATATGAGTACAAGTTATTCACCAGCTAACACAGTAGTTATCCGGGAATATGAGTACATGTTATCCACCAGGAATATGAGTACATGTTATCCACCAGCTAACGCTATAATTATCCATGCTTATATGTAGAAGTTACCCACAATTCATCACTAGACATATATCCAGTGGTGTTGTGTGTGACTAGCCAACCGTATTAAAAACTTGACTGCAGGAAGAAAGTAGAAAATGACAAGATAGAAATCACACATGGAGGTATAAAATGAATATGAGTACATGTTATCCACCAGCTAACGCTATAGTTATTCATGCTTATATGTAGAAGTTCTCCCACAAATCATCACTAGACATATATCTAGCAGTGTTGTGTGTGACTATCTAACTGCATTAAAAACTTGACAGTAGGAAGAAAGTAGAAAAGCACAATCAGATATAGGAAATCACACATGGGTCATAAAAATCAAATTATCCACCAGTTTATACAGCAGCTATCCATGCATAAGAGTACAAGTTATCCAGCAGATAATATTACAGTTATCCAGAAATATGAGTACAACTTATCCACCCAGCTAACACTATAGTTATCCATACTAATATGTAGAAGTTACACCACAAATTATCAATATACATATATCTAACAGTGTTGTATGTGACTAGACAATAGGAAGAAAGTAAAAATAAGCAAAATCAGAGATACCAAATCAAACATCGGGTATAAAAATCAAGTTATCCACCAGTTTGTGTAGAAATTATCTAGACATATGTATACAAGTTATTCACCAATTTATGCAGCAGTTATCTAGGCATATGCTTACAGAGTCATCCACCAATTAGCAATATAGTTATCCATGAGGTATAACTCAAGTTATCAATCATTTTATACATCAGTTATTCAGGCATATAGGTACAAGTTATCCACAAAGCTAACACTATAGTCTCCATTAGTAAACATAATTGTTACCCACACCATTTTTCATTAGGTATCCATTAGTAAATATATTAGTTACCCACACTATACGCTAATAGTTATCCATAAGCAAACATAATAGTTACCCATATTTTAAGCTAATAGTTATCCACACATGTAGTAGGGCCATAAATTATCTCAAGCTTGCAAACAACTTTCCATCAGTTTCAGCTGACTACACAATGTAAATATTTACTTTAGACCGGATATTTAGAACAAAGCGTCCTTCAGGCAGCTCAACGTTTAACCCACTTACCTCGAGAAAGTCAACATATAATACATAGGTGAGCAAAAATTAAGAAAATAACAAGAATGCCAAAGAACAGCCCGTATATGCACAATCAAAAATCCATCTTTCAAATATGCAAAAACAATTAACAAGCATATGTAAACTTGCAAGTGAAATAGGCATGCATGCGTAAATTTACCCTAAAAAGCTCATGTAGTTGACAAACCACAAATCTGCACAAATTTAACTTGTGCAAATTAGGTATGTTGACCTGTGAAGTAAGTGATCAAAAGTTAGTAACCACAAGTTATGCCTATGAAATCGTATAAGTTTCTCATGGAAAAAACATACAAGTTACCACATGGGTGTGAAAGAACTCACCAACATAGGATGCACTTGTTGCTAACTTTGTTCCTGGTCATGGGGGACATAATTGTGGAGAATGTACACCATCGAAATTTGTTTGAGCACCTCATCCCTGGAACCATCTTCTTCAATATCTTGTACACTTGAGTTGTGTTTTGGGGGTACTACCATCTTCTGGAAACAAAAGAAGACCAAGGCGACCCTCAATTTTAGAGTTGACTTTACACATAACTGTCTCACTACCATGGGATAAACCGAGAGTGTGATAGACGTAACCTTCTTTCAAACCGGATCCTTCCTCATCAAGGGATCACCAAATTCACGAGACTTCTTGTCATATTTCCAGCAAGCCAGTTGATAATTGGGATGTGCAGATAGTGGCACTTGATATCAAAGAGACTATCTAACTCCATATTTTGCACTACTAATTTCTGATCAATCGTCGTGTTAACATATAGCTTGACGAAAAAAATGGCGATGGACTACTCCGTACAAGTTTTCGGCCACATGTTGGACCCTGGTCATCGATATCATCAAAAACCTTCCTCTTCTTCACCATGATAGCTTCTACACCACCTAAGCATCAAACATGAGTCGGTAAAAAGGCACAAAGAAATGGAAATTATTGATTAAAGTAGTACCAAAAAATAGTGCTATGATAACATGACCAATCCCAATACATGAAACCACAGAAAATATTCACTTTGAATAAGCAAAAAATATCAACGCCCAATTCGACATGAAAACCATTAGCATGGGCAATAGCACGCATATATGTTTCATAGAAAAATACACATGCCACGGTGCATATAAAAGACAGAGCACATGACGAACCAACCGAATAGAAAACCTAAAGATTGCAACAAATCAGCATCTCACCCTGAAACCGCATCATTGCCCTCCTTCCGAAAATGGCTCCAAGTCCAAATCGTATACAAAAAGCCAGATCAGACGATTCACACCAACCATAGCAGCAACAACAGCATATCAAGGGGTTGAACACAAAACAATCTGAGAACCACTACCGCCATAACCGGAACTACTCAAGATAACAATGCCTAATGGAATCAAACATGAGTTTGAGCTACTCCCTCTGTTTCAAATTACTCCGCCGGCGCGCTTATGTAGGTGAACTAGTACTCCCTCATTTTTCATTCAAAAAAATCCTCGAATTTTTGAAATAGATAGTATGAAATATGTACTACGTATACCAAAAATTCTAAGAATTTTTTGATGAAAAATGAGAGAATACTAGGCCACCTAGGTAAGCGTGCGCGCGGAGTAATTTAAAACAGAGGGAGTACAAAACAGGAGCCTTTGAATCCATCATAAAATGTAGAGGAAAAACACCAAATCTGTGGGGAAAACCAGAAGACCTACAATCCCCGCGTGCAGCAATAACAATTACACCAGCAGCTCTATTTCTAGTAGACTCAGCTGACTAGTTTGTCCTAGATTGGCGGAATAAACCAACACGCTTGAACTGTAGTGAAAATCGCCTAAAAACACATCAACTGAGAAGGAGCTAAGGAGTAGAATGTGCGCGAGTATGCCCGCTAAGTTTCAGGGCACCCTAAGAATACAAATTCCGTATATTATATCAGGAACTAGTTTAGCAACCAAGACATGAGGAACTCGTTATGGCAACATGGAACATCCCATACTTCGGGAAGAGTTAAACATCTGGTGTAGACAAAAGAAGCTCCTTCGCTACCATCAGGAGCAGCACCAAAGTGTGCTATGATGTCACTCTCGGACATCTAAAACAGTAGTACAAAATAAAAGGTTTCAATTGTCCACACCCAGTCTCTCAGGTCTCAAGCACATGAAGTTCGATAAATTAGGAAACACAAACAACCCAATCAGGGAAATAATTAAACTGGGATAGCAAAAATTCAGATGAGACTGTCTGTCCCTCACACTTTACTCCTAAATCTTCTTATGCACAAATGACAAGATACATCAGTATCATGAAGAAAACTAGCGTAATCCGACATACAAACATGCAAATCACTAAAATTTCTCAAGTTTTTTCCAGAGGAGTGGTAGATCTTCATTTACCTGAATCTGGATGAAGGTAACTCGCGGGCTCGTGTGTCCTCTTCCATGAAGTTGCGGAGGGGCAAAGATGGGGGAGACGGAGCTCAGAGAGACGGACAGCGCGCCGCGTCCTCGCCGTGGAGCTCAGACTCGGAGGCGGGGGTCACCTTGGAGTGGAGCCGGGCTAGGTCTAGGAGGCTGCACCGCGGAGTGACGATCGCACGTTGCTAGACGGCCGGAGCCGTAAGAGCTGGACGACGCGCCGCCAGCAAGATCTAGCTACGAGAGTGCGAGTGCGAGAGGGTCCGCATGAAGCTGGACCGCACAATAGATCTGACGGCGTACAGGAGCCCGCGGGGTTTTGACATCCGTCTAAAATATATTGGAGTATGTATTTGTGAACGAAGGGAGTATTAGCCAAGTTTGCCCGAGACTTTTCACCTTGCAGCAGTCCTTGTTAAACCCCTAAAGTCAAATTGCCAATAAAAAAGAACTCTATACGCTGGGAAGTCGTATCGCATGATTTCGTATCCATCCTCTCTCGACCTGTCCGCCACGAAGGAACCTAATAACCGAAAACTCCTTCCCCTATGCGGTTGTGCCCTCTAGGTCTCGCCGGCGGCTCAATATCCCTCATCAACTCCAACCACGGTCTGGAGATGACCAGTCGCTGCAGCCCACGCCTCCATCCCCGAATCCATAACAGCGAGGAAGGCGCCGGAATACACCCCCGCCGCAGCCCGCGCTTGCATCCCCAAATCCAGGCGAGCGAGACTGGCTCCGGAGTGACCTTCCGCCGCAGTCCGGTCCTCCATCCCCAAATCCACGCGAACGAGGATGGCTTCAGAACGACACACCGCATCCGTCGCCTCTGCGGAAAATCACCGGTGGAGTCTGCCTCCTTGCCAGACGACGACGATATGCTGTGGGAGATCCTCCTCCGTCTCCCGCCGCAGCCCTCCTCCCTCCCTCGAGCCTCCGCCGTCTGCAAGCGCTGGCGATGCCTCGTCACCGACCCCAACTTCCACCGCCAGTTCTATGCATACCACCAGAAGCCACCCCTCCTCGGCGTCTTCAAGCACGGTAACCAGGGGATCGTGTTCAAACCCATCCTTGACCCCCCGACCGCGTTTCTCCTGACCGCTTCGACCTTGGACGCTACAGCGGGCACGATGATTGTAGTTTACTCCATTGCCGCCACGGTCTCGTCCTCGTCAGAGGTTGTTGTGTGTGACCCCATCACCGGCGAGCAGCGCCGAGTGGCCATTCCACTAGTAGAAACCGGGCAATTTGCCCTAGTTCATAAGGGCCTTTAGCCCCGGATTTCGAACCGGGCTGCGAAAGCGGAACTAAAGGTTCAAGCTTTAATCCCAGTTCAGTTACGAACCGGGGCTAGAGGTCCAACCACGTGGCCTGCTAGGCGCGCTGGGCGGCAGGACATTTAGCTCCGGGTCGTGTTACGAACCGGAACTAAAGGTTCCCTGCCGCGGCAGGGGATGGGGTTTTACGGTTTTGTGTTTTTCTTTTTATTTTGTGTTTTGTGTTTAATTATTTTTCATTCTGTGTTTTCATTAGAAACAAGTTTTCGTATACATACAGAACGTTACTACACAGTACTTGTACACATTGACGCAATATATAATATAATTACTCTTACAAGCATATATGGAGTCCCAACCGGGTCCAGAGCATGTCTATTTGATTACATGGAGATCATTACATGGATGCTTTAGGGTCTACTTATACAGTATTCTCCGCGTGGATCTATGACCTCGTCGAGAAAAAATGCAGCAAATTCCTCTTGGATTGCTATTAGGCGGTCCTCTGATAGGAGCTTGTCCCGCATCTCGTCCAACTATGTAAAAAGGAGATCGTATGAATTAGACTCAACATGACTTTTGTAATAAAAATAAAGGGTTAATATATTGTTTACTTACTCGAACATTTTCCGAAGGCTTCTCAATACTGATGCGAATGAACTCGCACACGTAGAATCCACATAGATTAGTTCCACGTGGCTGCCTCGCGCACTTTACAAGAATAGAATTCAATCAAATAATAACGCTAGCATGATAAATGCACATAAACTAGAATTAAATAGATGCGCGGACTTAGCTCGTACTACTTACCGAGAGTGATTTAAAAAATATCTCCTCACGCCATTGACCGCGGACATGTTTCTTGAACTGTGTCCAAACCCAACCCGACAAAGAAAATTAATGTATAAGTTAATAACTACTTGATATCCCAGAAAATGAACGAAAGAAACCGATATAGTGCGATAATGGTTGAAATTACCTATGGAGCGCATCGATAATGATGTGGTAGTTTTCAATGTCTTTGTTTAGTAAGTCCATGATGTGAACTCTTCCCATGTCAAGTGAAATGCTTAGAAGAATCCAGTGGTACCTACGCAAGGTTTACATACGTCAGTAACTCATCATTTACACTGAACATCGAGTAAGCAAAAGTTAATATGTACAAAAACTCACTTGCCGTCGTGGTAGGGAAATAGTATTTCGTTACAGAAATGTTGTTTTGTGAGAAACCGCAACAAGTTGTGCTCGGTTTCCAGTGGTTTATCCTTTAGTATAGCTCCATGAACTCGATGTGGGTCAATGTACCCAAATCCTTTGATAGCCTTTCTTTTACAATCGAGCATCTTCATTCTTAATCATTATATATAGCATACAAAAGAATATAGTGAGTATACTTACCGGCAATGAATTGAACAAGCTGAGATAGAGACCTAATTACATAAATAAAGTAATCACTTACAGACAATACGAACTGAGGATAGTTTTGTCGAGTTCCTTTAGATTGAATAACTGAAATAATTCTGTAAATTCAATAGGGACATCGTCTTCAATGAAGTAATGCGATTTTCGAACTTTCAGTATGAGCCAATTTCGCTGTTCTTTTGATGCTTTCATGTACCATTCATGGAATCATCGCATTTGTGTTGGCATATCCCGAAGCCTCTCAGAACTGACCAGAGGCTCCCCGTTAACAAATTTGGGTGCTACCTCAGCCTTGGGCATATCGCCGTGAATAATTTCATGAATAGGCATACCACATTGCTCGGCCAATATCCTAGCCGTTTCCGGATCCATAGGTTCTTCCTCATATAGTTGAGGTTTGGGTATGTTCACCTGGAGTGGGGGGAGTGATTGGTTTGCTTGTTTCCCCACTAGGAGAAGTCACGAGTGGCTTCATTCTTTGGAAAAAAGAATACATCAAGTTTCTAGGCTCGACACCAAGGCCACCTTCTCCACCAAGGCAACCGTCTCCTCCCAGTGCACCGTCTCCTCCAAGTCCACCTCCAAGTGCACCGTCTCCTCCCAGTAATAGTCCAATCCATGACCCCAACACGAGTCCATCTCAATCTACGCAGCCGCCTCCACCCACTAAGGGCCAAAAGCGGAAGAATACCACCGCTCCGTCAAGCGATAACCAACGCCGGCGGCAGGTTTGTCGCCCTCCCAAAGTACGCGGTTCCTCCCAAGAGGGCTTCGACCTGACCGATGAGGAGACCGTCACGGTCATCTGGCGAAGTGGATGCTCATTTTAAAAGAAACAACCTGAGCGGAGGTCCAAATAAAACCGAAACCAATGAGCACTTTAGGAAATTACCGACGCAGCCATCCCAAGCTCGATTAAATGCCAGATGACTATACGATGTCTTCGAAGACATTGAAGCGAAGAGATCAAGCGGTAGAGGAAGCATCAAAAGAGGTTCCCGGCGGGGAACAAGCAAAACAATCGAGTGGTAGCAGGCATCGAACGGCGCCCCCCCGGGGAAACAAGCAAAACAATCGAGTGGTAGCCGAAGAACCAAAAGAGATGTTTCCCTCCCAGTGTCGTCTCCCCTTCACCTCCAGGAATGTCAAGCTGTAGTGACTGACACATAGGTAGAATTTAATCCACACCGACACGAGCATAGCCAGCTGGAATCGGATTGCAATGGTAGGTCACTCCCGGTGCAGAAGGTAAAGCAAAGCCGACCGCCACCTTCATGGAAATATTCTTCAGTTCAACATGCAGCTCACAACTAGTCTTCTCCTTAATTGCATCCACGGGGTACACATCCATCGTTGCATCATTACCATGGCCCTCCGTGGAAGCCACGCTGCTTTTCCGTTGCGATGGGCCGACCGTATTGTCCGGTGTAGGATCTTGCTATCGGAGTCCTTTAAGTTCATTAAGCTCTTGGCGATGCTCCTGTAGCATGGCTTCAAACCTCGTGAACCGCTCTGTATGCTCCTCTTTTTGCCGCTTTGTTATTCTCGATCGGCTTCTGTACGTGTCACGGTGCTCGGGAAACCCGATAACCCATGGATAAGAAGGTCCGAACCCTCTTGTTCGTCCAGCCTTTTCAGGATTCCCGAGAGCCTTTGTCAGCTCATCGTTCTCTCTGTCAGGAACAAACGTTCCCTCTTCAACCTCTTTCATCACTTTAACAAGTTCTTTCTTGGGTGAAGAAATTTCTTCGGCTGCAACAATCTCGCCTGTTTCTGGGTCTAATGATGCCCCATGCCCAAATACCCAATTTCTTGACCTCAAGGGCCAACTAGACGTAGCTGGAGTGACCCCTTTAGCCTCTAGGTCAGCCTCAGCTTTATCCCACTTAGGCATGGCACTCCTGTAGCCACTTGTGCCCATATGATGGTGATATTTCTTTTTGGCTGCATTTTTCTTATTTTTTGCTGATATTGCCTTAGCTGGTGCCGAGGTCTTGTATTCCACAAATGCGGCCCAGTTATCCTGCTGCAACTCTAGTGGGCCAACGAATGGAGGAGTTGTTTCCTTCAAGACATACTTGTGGTACAATCTTTTTTTCCATTCCTTGAATAGTTCGGCCATCTTCTTAAGAGCAAAGTGCTTAACTTTCCTCGTCATTTGCTGTGTGAGCTCATCAGTCTCCAAGACTGGTAGGGTGAAATGTGTCATGAGAGAATTCCACATTGTATCTTTCGCTCTGTCATCTACAAAACTAGCCTCAGCTGGATCCTTTTTCTTTCCTGGCTTGTTCCAGTTTCACGTGGTGATCGGGACGTTGTCTCTAACAATCACTCCGCATTGACTTGTAAATGCATTCACAGCTTCTTTAGGCTCCAGCAGTTGACCCTGCGGAGAGACTAAGTCAATGCTAAAACGGACATCAGCGGGCAACTTGTGTGTCGGGCCTCTTGTATTTGTAGAAGATTGGCCGGAAGCGGAGGTCTAAGAGAAGAAACATTCGTCAGTACATATATACAAATCAATTAGTGCATCTATACTAGTGAACGATCGATAGAGGCTTTATATACCTTGAAGGAGTTTGCCATTATTATGGTGTCTTCACCATGGTCTCCACCATGGTCAGCACCATCATCTCCACTATTTTCTCCACCATCGTCTCCTCCAGACAAATTAAGATATTCGGAGCCATCATAATAAGACCCCCCAGTACCCTCATCTATCATGTTGAGAAGCTCCTCTTCATTCTGTCTACCATCCATAGCTTAACTAATACAGAAAAAGAATATTGCATTAAGTAAAAGAATATTACAACTGTGACAACTCGGATACAGTACTTAGTGATTAAGATAAAGTACAATAATATAAGATAAATTATATTATTAATACATCACCGGAGAATAGCTCGGGTGCATTATAGGATAAAGTATAAGATAAAGTACATTATTAATACATCACCGGAGAATAGCTCGGTGCATTATAGGATAAAGTATAAGATAAAATACATTATTAATACATCACCAGAGAATAGCTCGGGTGCATTATAGGATAAAGTATAAGATAAAGTACATTATTAAGATAAACTAGCGAACGCGGCTGCCGCTTCTGTGCTACGGGAGCTCTGCAGCCACAGAAGAGGAACCATCACCAAAGAATAGCTCGGGTGAGATCCGTAAACCTGCCAGATATTGGAGAACCTAGTCTCTAAAAGATACATGTATCGTCATACATGCTCGTCCTCCTCCCTGATACGACGACGTACCACCTCCTCGAGGGCTGGCTCACTCTGCACCGCTCCTGAACCTCGTGGACGCCACCAAAGAAGCTCCGGGTCGACGATGATACCCGGATTTCTCACCAAGGTACGAGTCCCGACATGTAGCACCTCCCAGTGCCAACCCGGCGGAGCCCAGACTCGGACATCCCGACGGAGTCCAGTAGGCTCGGACGAGATGGACGCGGCATAACTAAATAATAGCAATAAACAATCATAAAACATAAACAGTAACTAAATCACTAATTATATATTGCCCTAATAACAATAACCCTAAACCTATCACTAACTAAACTAAACCTAATTAACTAAGTATTATAACTAAACCTAATCCCTAATAAAACCCTAAGCCCTAATAATAAACTAACTAAAATCCCTAACTAAAATCACTAACTAAATCACTAAAATCACTAACTAAAATCCCTAACTAAATCAATAACTATTATTTCTAACTAAATCCCTAACTAAATCACTAACTAAAATCCCTAACTAAATCACTACTAAAATCCCTAACTAAATCACTAACTAAATCACTACTAAAATCCCTAACTAAAATCCCTAACTAAATCACTACTAAAATCCCTAATTAACTAAAATCCCTAACTAAATCACTACTAAAATCCCTAACTAAATAAAATCCCTAATTAACTAACAAAATCATACTAACTACACCTACGTATACCTCACCTGCAGGGGGTGGCGGACGGGCGGCCGCGGACGGGCGCGGCGAGGAGGGACGGACGCGGCGGGACGGGCGGCACAGAGACGGTGCAGCGGGGCGGAGATGGGCATCGCGTTCGGCGGCGCGGCGAGCTCTGCGGGAAGAAGATCGGGGCTCTCCGGGTCGTGCCACGACCCGGGGCGGGGGTGAGGTATTTATACCACCCCGCTTTAGCCCCGAGTTGTAATACGAACCGGCAGGAAAGGGAGCTCAGGTACGAGGGTGACGGCCCGCCCCCAGTGAACCACAAAGAGGCTGGTCGCCGCCTGTGGTGGGCGAACCAGACTATCGCCGGTGTAATGCGCTACATCGCCATGGGAGACCATCCTCGCCTGAGGTACCCGCACTTTCACCAGCAGTATAGCCACAAGAATGGTGGTGGTGGTGAAGGCCTAGGGCGTACTAGGGTCGTCATCCGGGAGCCCCCTCCCCCGCGCGTCGTGAATCCGAGGCCGGAGGATCCATCGGCGTGCTACGAGGAAGGGCTGAGGATCCATCCGCGTGCTACGAGCGACGACGATGACGATTCTGAAGACGACCCAGAAGCTGTGTACTACAGTGCTAGATATGATTATGACTAATTTTTACGTTTTAATATTAATAAATGTCTGGCCACAACAAGTTGCAATACTACCTATTGAGATCGAGAAAGTTCATATCCATATACATATAAGAAGATCATTGAAAATAAAGGTTTAATAATATTGTACATCACCAATATCCACACATGTTAGGGTTTTCTTCTAAACCGTAACCATGGAGCATCTTCCTTACTTAACGAGATGCTTGGGTCATCCTTCACAGCGAAGGGCAGAATTTTATAAAACTTATCATAATCGTCTGACATGTCTGTCTTATCCTCCAGCCCACGATGTTTCTTTTTCCTGAAAGAACTATGTGGCGCTTTGGCTCATCGGATGCTATATTCTTTTGCTTATCTTTCTTTTTTCTCGGTTTGGTAGACATGTCCTTCACATAAAAAACCTGAGCCACATCATTGGCTAGGACAAATGGTTCATCTCTATACGCAAGGTTGTTGAGATCCACTGTTGTCATTCTGTATTTCTTGTCTACCTCAACCCCGCCTCCTGTCAGCTTGACCCATTTGCACCGAAACAAAGGAACCTTAAAAAAAGGTCCATAGTCAAGTTCTCATATCTCCTCTATGTAACCATAATATGTATCCTTTTGCTCATTCTCGTCTGTTGCATCAAATCGGACACCACTGTTTTGATTGGTGCTCTTTTTATCTTGGGCGATCGTATAAAATGTATTCTCATTTATCTCGTACCCTTGGAAAGTCAATATAGTCGAAGATGGTGACCTGGCTAACAAGTACAACTGCTCTCCAACATTTATGTCATTCATGAGATGTGTCTGCAACCAACCTTCGAAAGTTCTCATATGTTCATCTCTAATCCAGGAGCCAGGCTTCCCCGGGTTGTTGGAGTGTACAATATTCTTGTGTTCCTCGATATACGGAGCCACCAAGGTGGAACTTTGCAGAACTGTGTAGTGTGCTTTAGTGAGAGAATGTCCGTCCATACATATCCTTGCTTTCTTTCCTAGCGTGCCTTTTCCACTAATTCTACCCTCATGTCGTGATTCAGGAACACTGATGGGCTTAAGGTCAGGAATAAAGTCAATACAAAACTCAATGACCTCCTCTGTTCCATATCCCTTTGAGATGCTTCCTTCTGGCCTAGCACGGTTATGAACATATTTCTTTAATACTGCCATGAACCTCTCAGAGGGGAACATATTGTGTAGAAATACAGGACCAAGAATATTAATCTCATCGACTAGGTGAACTAGGAGATGAGTCATAATATTGAAGAAGGATGGTGGGAACACCAACTCGAAGCTGACAAGACATTGAACCACATCTTTCTGTAACCTTAGTAGACTATCTAGACTGATTACCTTCTGAGAAATTGCATTGAGAAACGCACATAGCTTCACAATGGGTACTCGAACATTTTCGGTGAGTCCCTCAATGCAATCGGAAGCAGCTGGGTCATAAGCACGTGGCAGTCATGAGACTTTAGGTTTTGAAATTTTTTCTCTGCCATATTTATTATTCCCTTTATGTTTGACGAGAAACCAAACGGGACCTTGATACTGTAAAGGACTTCAAAAAATATTTTCTTCTCTTCTTTGGTAAGAGCGTAGCTAGCAGTACCTTCAAACAGCTCTGGATGCATGCCGTCTCGGTCTTTTATATGTTGTTGGTCCTGCCGTGCTTCAGGTGTATCTTTGCTCTTCCCATACACGCTCAAGAAGCCTAGCAGCGTTACGCAAAGATTCTTCGTCAGGTGCATCACGTCAATTGCAGAGCGGACCTCTAGGACTTTCCAATAGGGTAGCTCCCAAAATATAGATTTCTTTTTCCACATGGGTGCGTGTCCGACATTGTCCTTCGGAACAGATTGTCTATCAGGACCCTTTCTAAAGATTACTTTTAAATCCTTCACCATGTCAAATACATCATCACCAGTACAGCGGATAGGCTTACACCGGCTGTCTGCCTCACCATTGAAATGCTTACATTTCTTTCTTAGGATGTGCGAGGGCGGAAGAAAACGACGATTCCTCGGGTACACATTCTTCTTATATTTATCCAAATATATACTTTCAGTATCGTTTAAACAGTGTGTCCATGCATTGTATCCCTTGTTTGTCTGTCCTGAAATGGTACTAAGAGCAGGCCAATCATTGATTGTTATGAATAACAACGCTCGTAGGTCAAATTCTTCCTGCTTGTTCTTATCCCACACACGTACACCTTGTCCGTGCCACAACTGTAAGAGTTCTTCAACTAATGGCCTTAGGTACACATCAATGTCGTTGCCGGGTTGCTTCGGGCCTTGGATGAGCACTGGCATCATAATAAACTTCCGCTTCATGCACAACCAAGGAGGAAGGTTATAAATACACAGAGTCACAGGCCATGTGCTATGACTGCAGCTCTACTCCCCAAAAGGATTCATGCCATCTGTACTTAGACCAAACCATAAGTTTCTCGCATCACCTTCAAAGTCCGGAAAGTCTCTCTCGATTTTTCTCCACTATGACCCATCAGCGGGGTGTCTCAACATCTCGTCTTTCTTACGGTCTTCCATGTGCCATCGCAACAACTTGGCATGCTCTTTGTTCCTGAATAAACGTTTCAACCGTGGTATTATAGGAGCATACCACATCACCTTGGCAGGAACCCTCTTCATACGGCGCTCGCCCTCAACACCACCAGGGTCATCTCGTCTTATCTTATACTGCAATGCAGTGCATACTGAGCATGCATCCAAATTCTCGTACTCGCCGTGGTAGAGGATGCAGTCATTAATGCGTGCATGTATCTTCTGCACCTCTAATCCTAGAGGGCAGACAACCTTCTTTGCTTCGTAGATATTGGCGGGAAGTTTGTTATCCTTTGGAAGCAACTTCTTCATTGTTCTCAGCAACTTTTCAAATCCTTTGTCAGTCACACCATTCTCTGCCTTCCATTGCAGCAATTCCAGTGTGCTACCCAGTTTTTTGTGCCCATCTTCACAATTTGGGTACAACAATTTTTTATGATCCTCTAACATCTTCTTGAACTTCAACCTCTCCCTTTCAGTTACGCATTCTTCCTGGGCATCAGCAATGGCCCGACTAAGATCATCATCGGGCAGATCTGATGCCCGTTCTTCATCTTTTTCTTTATCAATGTCTTCTATTGTAGTACCATCGTATTCAGGGTAGTCGTTGTCATTCTCTTCTTCTTTGTTGTCTTCCATCATAACCCCTCTTTTTCCGTACTTGGTCCAACAATTATAGCCGGTCATGAAACCGGACCAAAACAGGTGGCTGTGAAGGACTCTTGAGAAAGAGTATTCTTTATGATTCCGACAGACACCACATGGACAAGACATAAAACCACTCCGCTTGTTTGCCTCGGCCACAAGAAGAAAAGAATGCACGCCTTTAATGAACTTCGTTAAAGAGTCGGTCGATACATCCATTGCCGGCTCATCTGCAATATATAATTAATTAAGTACATCAAACATAATCATAATTAATTAGTACTAATCTAAAACCAGCAACCGGGACTAAAGATATGATGAACCTTTAGTCCCGGATGGAGGCACCAACCGGGACTAAATATGGATGTGGAGACAACATGTCGACACTATGTCCTCAGTGGGCAGCACTAAGCCAGTAAATTAAATACCGACACTATTTTGGGTGGGTGGCAGAACTATGCCAGCGTGAGTGTGTCGACATTATATCATCAGTGCCCGACACTATGTTGTGTTGCTTAATCTATAAATAGGTATGCATTATTGTGAAGAACTGCAAGATGGTGTGCGAGACCAGAAACACCACTACGGCGGAGCTTCTCGAAGATGTCTTAGAACCTCATCCTCAGACATCTTCAAGGAGCTCGCCGTAGAGACACTCTCTAATATGTGAAATTAGTTATCTCCACCAGCATACTGATTTAGCTAGAGAAGATATAAACCAAAACATGGTGTGGGAGAGCAGGGACACCACTACGGCAGAGCTTTTCGAAGATGTCTTAGGATCCCGTCCTCAGACATCTTCGAGGAGCTCGCCATAGAGGCACTCTCTAATATGTGAATTGTGATGTCTTCTTATCAAGCTTTTATGAATTAACCCTATCTTTGTTATAATTTTTTTAGTTTGTTGAACGCAGGTAGACGAAGAAGGATATTTTGCCCAGCTAGCTAGTTAGAATGATGAACTCACGCATGTGTGTGCTTCTAAAATCAATTTTTGAGACTATGTGCCAAAACAAGATATATATAGATAGAATCCACATATTGTGATATTTACCTTAGAGTTCCTTACATTAATACAAGATAGATAGAATCTAAACATCGATCTCATGCTATCACTGCAAAAAATACTATCAAACTAAATCCACAAATCCATCTATAAGATAGAGCATGAAATGAGCTAATATAGCAATGAGAGTTCAAAGGATGAAGTTGCTCACCTTTTAGAACCTTTGGATAGATAGGGCACCACAAAATATAGACAAATCTTGAGGAAAAAAAGGACATGAACTCGAGCTTGAAGCAAGAAAGAGAGAGAGAGAGGAGAGCCACCAGCTTGAATGGTGGCTCGGGCAGGGGAAGAAGATATAGCCAAACCTTTAGCCCCGGTTCGTGTCTAGAACCGGGGTTAAAGGTCCACCTTTAGCCCCGGGTCGTATAACAAACCGGGACTAAAGGGTCTGGCGCCCGACCTGGCCTGCCTGAAACCCTTTAGCCCCGGTTTGTTACACAACCCGGGGCTAAAATCCGTTCGAACAGGGCTAGTGTCTGTTGCCACCCAGGGCAGTTCTAGCCGTTGGGCCGTAACGTCGGTTTATAGCAAAACTGGGGCTAATACCCCTGGACCAAATGTCTGTTTTCTACTAGTGTTCCGCCGGAGTTCAAGACGCACTTCTTCATCGGGGCAGTGCTCTGCGCTGCTGGCGATCAGGGCCACATGCATGGCGGCTGCCACTCGAGGCACTTCAAAGTGGTCTTGATGTCCATGCACAGACGACGCTGCATCGCGTGTGTCTACTCTTCCGAGATTGGCATATGGGGCAATATCATTTCAACGACAGAGAGTTCATATAATATTACTAATCTGCTGTCCTTGTTGGTAATTGCCTTTACTGGACGAGTGATGACATGATTCAGTTTGATTTGGATGAGAACAACCTAACTGTGATCAAGGGACCTCCCGTTGCAAAAAATACCCAATATGAAAACCGTCAGATTATTGAGACTGAGGATGACGTTGTTGGCTTTGTCATATTGTGTTACCCTCACTTAAATATATGGCAGAGGAAAGTCCATGGTCATGGTGTTGCCACATGGGTGCAGTGGAAGACCATTGAAATGCATAACATGCTTAAACTCCCTCCTCAGATTGAAGGACAGATGGAAAGGAATAAAATTATAGGATATGATGAGGATACACATGAAATATTTTTATCTCTGAACGGCAGTGTCTACATGGTTCAACATAAGTTGTTGCAATCTAGGAAGATTTATGAAAGCTATTATAGCCCTCAAATTCATTCTTTCAACAGTTTCTATACACCTGGTGAATGCTCATCCTTAGTGCTAGTTATATTCTCTTATCCAGTATGGTTATCTATTTTAATATTAATTTTAATTTTGACTCCATCACAACAACTTCCGGTGAAACCTTACTTTCTGAATAATTGTATCTTTTGTCATTTGATATCCCCTCCTGTGCACAAAAATAAAGTTTGTTTCTTATTTCTCAGACTCCATTTATTTAAAACTGAATACCCAAGCTAACGTTTGTTGTTAAATTTATTAGTTTTGCCATGTTTTAATTTGTACGCTTGACATGATGATGGATGAGTTTACCGGAGATAAATTTGCCATGTATTGGTTCTTATCAGCTAAATTCTTTATGCTAAAGTAGCTAAGTATAATTCTTTCAGGACTATTCCTTGCATTTTACAACAGATGAATATTTTGTGTCTATTGCTATTACCAAAATTGAGCTATAATCTAATTATACATGTGAGTTTTTTTTGCTCAAGTTATATTGTCAGCTTATTTGTGTAGTCACTCTTTATTACCTTCTCTTATGCATCTTTTTCCTTGGAACTGTTGTTAATTGTCCGATTTCTTATGCTTCTAGGCACACCCATTACTGGTGGATGTAATGGAGCTGAAATGTTGCATGATACGTAAGAGGTTCAACGGGTAAGATACCGTCAGAATATATAGCTTTTAGATTTTCTATATGAGAAATATCCATCTGCCAACATCAGTAGTAGGCATCCACAGGCTACTGTGTATTTAGCTATAGGGATTCACACATATGAGTAACACAGGCAGCAATTAATTTTATGGTGATTACACGGGAAAGTGACTTCTTTTCAGAATCTAAATGATATCCAGATGCTGAATATATATCGTGTGGATGTTCAAATTACGTGTGTGCCTATATATATGACCAGGCCTAAAGTTCTGCTTCGTTTCACTGTTGCAGAACGAGTAAGTTGGGACCAATATATTACTAGTCCAATTTCTTGTTATAAACATCAGTCGTACCCCCACCCCAACAAATTACAGTGTCAAAAAGCTTCAAAGACTTAGTATGTTGCTTGTTTTCATCTTTATTCATGTGAGATAGAGTCGATAACGTCGTATTTGTTACAGAGCAATTGTTTATGTTGCTGAGCTGCTGATATAGATGTACACACATCTATTCATATGTTGTTATATAGGTGCTACTGTTAGGTTCCGAATGTATATGTAATTATGTATCATCATGTTACTAATGGCTTGCCGATTTATGTTTTCTCCAGCTGAAGTCAAGGAATGGCTTCTGCAGTTCTCACCGAGTTTGCTGCATAGTGTCAAGGTGGTCAGCAGTGTTTATAAGTTGTGTGAAAGAACTTACTGAACGTGCGCCGTAGTCTACCCAAGTAAACAAGATGATTTTGTGTATCTAACTAATCCCAGGGAACTTTAGCTTCCCCAAGTAATAGTTCCTTTTCAGTCAGGAGATAGTTCCAGGGTGCAACCATCATCAAACATTAAGAAGGAAGAACGATGCCATGCAAGAAAGGATAAACAAGAGTGGCTTTCTTCTCCAGATACTGTCAGATATAAACAAAATCGAGCCATTGTTACAAATATCATTGTGTCATCCAGTAAAGTTTTGGTGCTTGTTTAGCTATATGGAGACATACTGGACAGTGTAGTACTGATTGCTTGGATTGAAATCAATATGTCATGGTAGTGGTTGGTTTGACATGATCCACATTGTCAAGTTAAGACAGAATCATATCATCTCTATACATTTGTGCAGAAAGGAAAATGTTCAGTATGTAGCAGAAGTAAAGGTACGGAGGATGCTGCATACAAGAAACTTTGGTGTTGGAAAACCTTACTGACAAACAGGTGCCTATCTGCTCTGTTAAAAGTAGCAGCCAAACAGGACACTGAAAAGACTCATATAATGACTATCGGAGCATCTCCAACAGAAGCGCTAAAATGCGCTCACGCTGTAAAAACCGTCGATTTAGCACATGGAAGGTAGTTTTGAGCGCTCCAACAGGAGCTATAAAATAGCGTGTGCGCTAAAGTTTTTCAGCGCGCGGCATATTGCACTATCGAGAGCGGCAAATTTGGCTCTTCGGCTACAACGCGCTGGAAAAGGTGACGACGCACTAACGTCCTAGAAAATCAGCGGGCGAGCTCCCCATTTTTCCATCCACTTCGGCCCCTTCACTGCGCTGCCCACAATGGTAGATCTGCGGCACCACCGGTGCTCCACGACTTTCCGCGCGCCGCCGCCGCGTAAAATCAGGTCCTCGCGCATCGCCGGTGCCCCGGTGTTGTGATTCGAGGACTCGGGAGCACCTCCGCCCACCTCTCCGCGCGCTCGACGATGAGCACCTCCACCTGGCGCCACCACAGCTCGAACCGACAATGAGCACCTCCACCTAGCACCGTCACCGCCACCCCGATGTTGTGATTCGAGGACCCGGGAGCACCTCCACCCACTCCTCCGCGTGCCCGATGACGTGTACCTCCACCTAGCGTCAGCACCGCTCCGCTCGCACAATGACGAGCACCTCCACCTGATGCCGCCACCGAGGCGCATGCGCAAGGTATGTCGCCATCACCGATTCGCTTGTTTCTTCCTATATAGGGGGTTCGTCGTAGGTTAAGTTTGATTTATGCTTCTATGGTCACCTCTAATGACACAGATTTCAATGACATCAATGTCCTTCCACGCTCACCTCCCATGACATGGATTGCTCTACATAAAGGTCCGTCGGTGGAGTTTGTAGAAAATGCTCGCACATACAACTACGGGTACTACCTTGTCGACGGCATCTACTAAAGGTGGCAAACATTTGTGAAACCGATGAAAAAACCAAAAGGTAAGAAAATACTTGTTTTTCACAAGCGGCAGCTAAGAAGGACGTGGAGAGAGCATTTGAGATTATGAAGCCCAATTTTTTATTATGAGAGGACTAGCTAGGATCAAAAGATCTTTTGGTATATCATGACCGCTCGTGTTATCATGCATAACATGATCATCAATGATGAACGTGGCCAGGATTTAGAGTACTCTTACTATGACTTGATGAGACAATCCCTCCAAGTGTGTAGAAGAGAAGAGAGTATTGACTGATTTGTTGTCTCGTACCATTCAATTCGACAAACTAAGGTGCATGATGATCTTCAACTTGATCTCATCGAGGAGTGGTGGAGATGGAGTGGGCAACAAAACAATTAGCTTCATCTTACTTGTATGTTTGTTGTACTATTCATGAACTATTTATTGCATTGTTGATGAATAAAATTATTATATTGGTATGAATTATGTGTTGTATTGCAATAATAGCTAAAACTACTTATTATTGATTTGTTTAGGTATGCTTGATCTTCTTTCTTTCTTGGAAAAATCTAACAAAAGGCGTCGCTGGCTCGCTCTCCCGTGCGGCGGCTGTGTCAAGGCGAGTCTTCACCTTATCGTTATCCCATGGGCCCTCCTCCCACACAATTTTCTCTCTCTCTCTCTCTCTCTCTCTCTCTCTCTCTCTCTCATCGCACGGGAGCACAGGGAGGATGAGGAGTGGCGTGCCAGAGACGCGCGAGAGGAGGGGAGCATCGCCGCCGAGCATGTGGTAGGGGCCCTCCCGCGACGTACGTCTAGGAGGGGCGCCCCGCCGAGCACGAAGCAGGGAGCTCGCCATGGCCGCTGAGCATGGAGTTTGAGGCGCGCCGCCAAAGCACACATCTGTGGGGGAGGTCGCCGCCATGCGAGCAGGGAGCTCGCCACCGCCGCCGAGGATGTAGCTGCGGGGACGCCGCCGCCACGCGAGCACGCAACAAGTAGCTCGCCACCGCCCCGAGTACGCAGCTGCCGTGGGGCGCCGCCAGGAGAGCACGTAGCAAAAGGGGAGCTAGCCACTGCCGCCGACCATGGAGTCGGAGATGGCACAGTCGCAAGGTCCTGGACATAGGCGGAGCGACAAATAAGCGCGCAACAGCGGGGTGGACGGGATGTTGGAGAAAGGTTGGGCGACGATGGGTTTGGCTGGATGATGGCCGAGGAGTTCCATGGCGACGCAGGGACAACTCCATGGCGGCGACACAAGGACGTCGATCTAATCAATCTGGCAATTAGATGACAATTAGATGGTCTTAATTTGGCAATTAGGGTTAATTATTCTAGCAATTAGGTGTTTTGAGTCTTAATTAGGTAGTTCGAGCCTTAGGCTTAATCAAATCAAATCTGGCAGTTGGGTCGTATGAACCTAGCAATTTGATAAGATTAATCGGGCAATTAGGTGGTCCAAATATCATGGATTGCAAGGATACGAATTGAAAAATTAAACCTGGCAGCTAGGCCTAACTAACATGGCATTTCTATATGATTAGTCAGCCAATTAGATGGTCCGAATATCATGAGATTACAAGGATACCTAACCTGGCATTGAAGAATTAGTAATCTGACAACTACATGGTCAATTGTGAGGAAGTGTTTTCGACATTGTTCATTTTTTCGTAACCATGTGACTTTGTACATGCACGTCGTAATGGATATTGGACAAGGATGGCATAAAGTATGACATAGAATAGTATTTATTATACTAGTTCATGCTATGAGATTAGCAATTCTCGATTTTTATTCAGCAAGGGACGGCCTGCCACTGTATGTGACAGGAAGAAAAAGGTTCCGAACGATGATGTGGTCCATACGGTCCCATCCTGATAATGTGATTAGAGGGTAGTAGCGGGTTTAGGAGGCACGCGGTAACTGACATCAGCCGCCGCACGCCGATCGGTCTGGTGCGGCGTCGCGCGTCAGTCCTGTCCTTCTTTCTTTCATATGTTCATATGTGTGTGTTTTTTATAGTCACTACACAACAGTGGTTGGGAGTAAAGGAGCCTTGGTCCTTATCCCTTCCCCACTACAGTGAAGGCGATTTATGAACCCCTCCTCCTGGTTCAGCTCGCCGGCGGTGATCCGGTCGTTTCCTCACCGTCCGGCGGCCGATTCGGCGGCGGGACGATGGGGGAACTCCGGATCCCGTCGTGTATATAGTCTAGGGTCGCGGAGGTCTCCGGTTGTCGGCGTGGTGGAGGTGGCTGCGCGGTCGGTGTGGAGTTTTGTGGCGGTCGTTCTCCTCTCCGGCGGTCTGGCTCTGTGGAGCTTTGCCGTCGAGCGACCTCCTTGTCAGTGTTCGAAGCTCCTCAGAGCGGTCGGGCGCCGTTTGTCTCTTTCCCCACTGGATCGCGAGGCGGCAGATCCAGAGGTGGTTTCTGAAGCTTTTGTCGGGCAGCTCGGCGATGTTGCTGATGGAGTAGGGTGGAGGCTCTCCGGAGTTTGAGGTCTGACGACTTCCCGTCCGCAGGGGGACATCTTCCAATCCAAGGCGTGTGTGGAGATGCAGCGGTGGCGCGCCATCGACACGTTCTGCTCCGCCGGCAACATCGAGTTGCAGAAGGACCGACCTGTAATTTTTATCTTTCTTCTGTCCTTTTCTGTAATGCCTGAGTTGTAATCCTCTCAGTGGTCCTCGCAAAAAAAAAGTGTGTGTTTTGTGTTTGTGCCAGCCGCGCGCTGTGCATTTTACAGTGTAACGTTGGCATGGAAATTTTAAAGCCCTGTGAAGCGGCGCACCACGGCCCGCGCTAGAAGTAAAAAACCGGGCACTATAGCGAGGCATCATCAGGTTCCTTGCATATATTCACATCAAGTTTTTGTACACATCCGGTACTAGTACCTATTCTCCACTCTCGCGGTTTGCGAACGCTGAGAGGGACTTGCCCATGCCGACGGCAGCTATATAGAACTCGACGACGGCGAGTTGTCGTCCTGAGATTCGGTGGCGCGGCAAGGCATCGCCTGGCAACCTGTTGGGCTCTGATGAGGCCGGTAACTTCGTCGGGCCCAGTACCACCTCGCAATGGCTTGGTCTGCGCCTACATCCCCAATTCGTCCACATGAGCGAGAGCCAGGGTGCCGATTTGTCCCGCTGCCGCCGCAGCAGCTCGCCGTGTGGATTATGCTTTGCTCGATTGCCGCCACGGTCTCGTCAGAGACTGGGTGTGGAACAAGGTCGTTGCGTGCGCCCCATCACCGCCGAGCATCATCGGGTGTCCATTCCACCGGAGTTCATCGCCGTGTGGGTTACTACATTGATGGGGCAGTTCTCTCTGCTCCCGGTGACCTTGGCCACTCCAGACCTTTCAAGGTGCTCTTGATATCCATATATTACAATCAACAAATTTCTTGTGCTTACTCCTCGGAGACTGGCATATGGGGCAATCTCATCGCAACAGAGTCTTCATGTGTGCTTAGTGGTAAACCTGCGGTCCTTGTTGGTAATTGCCTTTACTGGTTGTCCATGACGAGTGACATACTCGAGTTTGATTTGGATGAGAACAACCTAACTGTGATCAGTGGGCCTCCCGTCACTATTCATACAGTCTATGAAAACTGGTTGTCCATCCAAGCTGAGGATGGCGCTGTTGGCTACACCATATTTTGTTACCCTTGCTTCTATATATGGCAGAGGAACATCAGTGATCATGGTTTTGCCACATGGTTGCCGTGGAAGACCATTGAACTGCATAGCATTCTTATTAAACTCCCTCCTCTAGTTGGAGGAGCAATGAGACAGATTGAAATATTGGGGTACAACGAGGATATAGTGGTGTAATTTTTCTATATGTTGATGCCAGTGTTTATGTGGTACAACTTATGTCAATGCAATCTAGAAAACTTTGTGAAACCGATCAGATCAATTACTATTATCCTTTCAGAAGTTTCTGGACACCAGGTGATTTCTGATCCTTAATTTTTATGTTTTTATTTGTAGTAAACCAATCCATAAATGTCTTGTACATGGTTTCTCCAATGCCTTTATTGTTATTCCTAAGTGATCACTAGCAAGTAACAGCCTAGTTAGCAATATTCTATTTATGTTATCATTCAATGTAGATACCTACACTTCAAAGATACCGAAGTAACTTTTTTTTTGAAATGGGGAGCGAAGCCCCGGCCTTTGCATCAAGCGATGCACAGAGCCTTTATTTATTATTAGAGCAACAAAGTGTGGCAAAATCCATTACAAAGATCATACAAACTGGAACCGGCAAACTAAAACACCGAGCAAAACGATAACCATATCGCTAGCTCCCGGCGAGATCTAGTAAACACCTAGCTGCCTCATGCACTCCTGGAGACCAGGCCCTCTTAGCCTATCCACAAAACGATGCTCACGCACACGCTCCGGATGTCGCCGCCTCCACTATCTTCCGCCAAACCATCATCAGATGTATATCAATGTGCAGACTCTCTCCACACCAGCCACCGACACCACCGCGGTGTCAAGTAGCACGACCTCCCTGCGCACTATCTCCAAAGCACGTTGTGGTTGTCACCGGTACCCCGTAGCACCATGCCGGCAAGTACCACCAGCAAACATAGCTTGAAGTCTCCGGAGGATCTGTCATGTGTAGCACCTGCCGAACAGGCATGACTCGGCATAGCACCTGTCGGTCAAGCATGACTTGACATCGCCGCTGAAGCTCCATGCAAGACAAATCCGCTCCACTTGTCCTGCCTCTTCCATCCAACACTGCTCCACAAGCGAAGCAACTGCCAAATGATCAATGAGTACATGAACTTCTAGCAATATTTTTTTTATGTCTTCGCTCTTTAGAGATACGAGATCAAATGTCAAATGCGTAACTCATTTGGTTGGTTTGGAACCTCAAAGCAACAGTATACGTTTTGATTTTGTTATTAATGTTATCTCCATAGTAACAACTTTCCTTTAAGCTATACCTTGTGAAATAATAGAGATGCTCTCACATGTTGAGGAGTGAAGGCCCTTGCTGCAAGTGACTAGTACACTCGAAGATAAATTTAATTTTCTTCTCTATAATTAGGCTATATTCATTTAGGGATGAATATCTAAGACCACTTTCGTTGCTAGAGGGCATATTCTAATTTTGTCTACTTGATACGAATGAAAAGTTCTAGACAGTCTTTTTTATCTTATCCACTAAAGTTTTCCACATGACAATCCTGTTTTGAGGAATGGTCTTAGCTTTTAAAGCAGATGTGTTTTTATTTATTTATTGTTAGTATCAAAAGTGGGTTATAAAACATCTATGAAAAGAGTTGTTTTGCTGAAGTTATATTTGTCAGTTCATCTATGTAATTGCCACATTATTGCCTTCTTATAAGTTATATCCATATGTCTTTTCCTCATAACTTATATTAGTTGCCTGACTTCTTATGCTTTTAGGCATGGCCATTGCTGGTATACAGACTTGTAGACTTATATCCATATTGTTTTCTGTGTCATCGCTCTTCAGAGATACCAACCAAATGTCAAATGAGTAAATCATTTGGCTACTTTGGAACCTCAAAGCTACTTATATTCTCTTAACCAATAATATATGTTTTGATCCCGGGGCGGTGGTGTGCCTGGATCCGCATCCTCCTAGAAACCGGCAAGGCTGCTGTGCTGCTCAATGGGATCCCGGGGCGCTGGATCAACTGCAGGAGCGGGTTGCGCCAGGGGGACCCCCTCTCGCCGTACCTGTTTCTGATAGTCGCTGATCTCTTGCGCCAGATGATCTTGAAGGATGCGGACGAACATCGGCCCCTCCACCCCCTTACGGATGATCTCCCGTGCCCCATGGTGCAGTACGCCGATGACACGCTGCTCCTAGTGCGCGCTGACCCTGGTCAACTTCGTCGCTTGCGTGACATTCTTCGGGAATTCTCGGACGCGACGGGGCTCACCATCAACTTCCATAAGAGCGCCTTCGTGCCCATCGGCATACCTGCTGCCGACGCTGAGCATCTTTCTGCCATCTTGGGGTGCCCCGTCTCCTCGTTAACACAGACGTACCTGGGGCTCCCGCTGTCAGATCGCAAGTTGCCTGCCTCTGCCCTGGACTACCTTGTCGGGAAGATCGAGCGTTGCATCCCCCCTTGGCAGGTCCGCCCCACCTCGCTTGGTGCTAGGCTGACGCTCTCAACATCTGTTCTGTCGGCGCTCCCCGCCTATGCGATGTCGGTGATGCAACTATCTAAGGGGACAATCGCCAAGATGGACCGCCCCCGGCGTGGCATGCTATGGAGTGCCATGACATCTTGCTCTGGTGGCTCGTGCCAGGTGTCATGGGAGGTGGTGTGCCGGCTCCGCTCTGAGGGTGGGCTGGGTGTTGCCGATCTCGCCCTTCACAACACGTGCCTCCTGCTCAAGAAACTTCATGTCGTCATCTCCAGGCAGCGCACTCCGTGGGCCGACTGGATCCGCACGAATTACATGTGCGCGCACCCCGCCCCCTCGACACCTGCCTGGCAGGTCTTCTCGTCGCTCTTGCCCCTATACCCGGCAATCACCTCTGTGCGTGTGGGGCACGGCCATTCCGTGGATCTATGGGGAGACAACTGGACTTCGCTTGGCGCGCTCTCCACCTCCCTACCTGCGGCGTGTTCCCACATGATCCGCGGTGCTGGCTCTGTTGCCGACGCGCTTGCAGATCAGGCTCTTGTGCTCCGTACACAGGACAGGGTGACCGACCGGGCTAGGGACGAGCTTCGTTTGCTTCATGGCGCTCTCGACCACCTCCTCGTGCGCTCCTCCACTGCAGACGACGAGCGGTCTCTGGCATGGGGCGATGCCCCCGATTCGATGTCGGGGGCAGCGTCAGATCTTTGAAGAGCTCCGGGTGCGCCCCCCCCCCTACACGACTTGAATTGGGTTGGGTATGCGCCGCTCAAGGTCAAGGTGTTCGTCTGGATTCTTCGTCATGGCAATACCCGCACGCGTGCTTTCTGCGGCACATTGGGTGCTTGGACACAGACGTGTGCCCTTTCTGCCCCCGCCAGCCAGAGACTCTCGCTCACCTATTCTTCACGTGCTCCCGTCTGCGTCTGTTCTGGCGGCGTGCGCTTGGGCCTCGGCGATGCGCCCTCCCGACTTCTGCCGAAGCGGCTTAGGCCGCGCTCCAGGCAAGCAACCCCTCCTGGGGCGTACCACTATGGAGCATCGTCACCTCGTGCCTCCTCTGGGTTGTAGGGGTTCGTAGCATGGAAAACAAAAATTTTCTATCGCATACAAACAAACAAGCCAAGATCTATCTACTAGATTGCAGCAACGAGTCGATGGAATAACTCACCCTCGAAGATTCCAAAGTGTTTAACGAGAGCAGATTCTCGTGGGTGATGTAGTCGTACTCTTTCCGATCTCAAGATCGCGTGAAGCGATCCTTCGGCCGCGTTCCATGGCGCTCCCATGATCGGTCACACGTTCGATTTTCGACGAAGACCTTCCTCTCCCTTGTTCCAGTGAGGCGGAGGTTGTAGCACTCTCCTCGCGATTCCGGGCGGCCTGTGGCGTGGTCCCGGAGGTAGAGGGGAGATCCCGCAGGGCTTCGCCTTAAGCCGGTGCGAGTATGGTGGAGCTTATGAGAGAGGCTATTGGTGGTCTAGTAATTAGACACACCAATTAGAGGGCTCTAAACCAATTAGAAGGCTCTAAACCGAAACAGCTCTAAACCGGGGTCTAGGTCTAGTTTCTAGTTTAGAGGATAGGAACTTGTGTGTGTTGTGTCTAGAGGAGGAGGCCTTGGCCCTCCTTTTATAGGTGGGGAGGCACGGCCAGGGGAGGGGAGTCCCTCCCCAAGTCGGCCTTGGTTGGTGCGCCGGCTTGGGGAGGAGACTCCTCCCTCAAGTCGGTTTCCAACTCCTCCTCTTATCCCACTTTCCAAAATTGGCAGTTTGACTTTCAAATTAGCCGTTTGACTTTTCCAATTTAGGAATTAAATAAACCTTTTATTTTGGACAGCGAGAACACTTAGCACATGATGCAATCATTCCAACTTGCAATGACACATTCATGTACCCCTTCCCCTCGGTCTTGGGACATTCAGGACCTTCTAGAATGTTCCCGATGAAAACACCGGAACCATTCCCCAACTCCGAAATGGGACTTTCCTTATATGAATCTTATTCTCCGGACCATTCCGGATCACCTCGTGATATCCCGGATCCCATCCGAGACTCCGAACAACATTCGGTCTCTTTCTCATAATACCATAACTACTCAAACAACGTCGAATCCTTAAGTGTGTCTCCCTACGGTTCGTGAATTATGCGGACATGATCGAGACACTTCTCCGAACAATAACCAATAGAGGAATCTGGAAATTCATATGGCTCCACATATTTCTCGATTACTGCGATCGAATGAACCACTTACATACGATACCAATTTCCCTTTGTCTCACGATATGTTACTTATCCGAGGTTATGATCGTGGTATCTCTGCATACCTAGTTCAACCTCGTTCTTGATAAGTACTCTTTTCTCGTTCCGTGATATGTGATCCCTTGTGACCAAGTCACATGCTTGCAAGCTAATTGGATGACATTTCACCGAGAGGCCAGAGAATATCTATCCGTCATGTGGATGGACAAATCCCTCTTGATCCATGTGTTTCAACCAATACTTTCCGAACACCCAATGCCACTTTTATAGCCACCACATTACGGTGTGGTGTTTGATGACATCAAAGCATCCATCCAGTAAAGGCAATATGCATGATCTCATGGTCGAAGGAATTAGGTTACTATGTATCGAAAGCATATAGCAATTGAACTATTGAAATGACTTGATCTTTATGCTACGCTTGTCTATAGGAGTATGTCCACCATATCATTCTCCTAACGATATGATCTTGTTGTTGATAACATCTCAATGTTCATGATAGAGAAACCACAATCATCAATCAACCAACAAGCTAGTGAAGTATAGAGGCTATACTAGGGACTTCAAATTAAGTTTACAAATCACACAAGTATTAATGGTTTCCTTGTTAATACTATTATAGCATGAATGTAAACATTTATCATAAACACAAAGATATAATAATAAACTATATTTATTATTGCCTCTAGGGCATATCTCCAGTCTCCCACTTGCACTAGAGTCATCTAATCTAGATTACATGGTAATATACCGAACACCTATGGCAGTTTGGTGTTGGTCATGTTTTGCCCTCGGAGAGGTTTAGTCAACGGATCCGTCACATTCAGATCTGTGTGTACTTTTGCAAATCTTTATATCCCCATCCGGATATGTTCTCGAATAGCGTGAAAACGTAGCTTGATATGCTTCACTTCTTGTGCGACCTTGGTTCTTGCGCATTGGCTATGGCGCCCATGTTATCACAAAGAGATAGACATTGGGTCCAGGCGCACTTGGAACCACACCCAGCTCGTAATGAACTCTTTCATCCATATCGCTTCTTGTGAAGCCTCCGGCGACCATGTATTCCGATTCGTTGAAGATCTCGCCACAACGCTTTGCTTTGCACTCCTCTCCACTAATCTTTGCACCATTCAAAATAAATATGTATCCAGTTGTGATTTAGAATCATCCGGATCGGTGTTCCAACTAGCATCGGTGTAACCATTAACAACGATTTGTTCATCACCTCCATAAGAAAGAACCATATCCTTAGTTCTTCTCAAGTACTTAAGGATGTTTTTGATTGTCAATGATCCACTCTGGATCACTTTGATATCTGCTAGTTAGACTAACGACATATGCGATGTCGGGTCTAGTACATAGCATGGCATACATTAGAGATCCTATGGCTGAGGCATAGGAGTCTTACTCATCTTTTCTCTATCTTACGCCGTCGGACTTTGAGTTTTACTCAAGGTCATATTAGGCAACATGGGCAAGAACCCTTTCTTGCTATCTTCCATTCAAACCTCTTTAGAACTTTGTCCAAATATGTACTTTGTGACAATGATATTTGGCGTTCGATCTATCTCTATAAATCTTTATGCCTAATATGTAAGTCGCTTCGCCAAGATCCTTCATTGAAAACTATTATTCAAATACTCTTTGACACTATTAAGAAGGTCTACATCATTCCCAATCAACAATATGTCATCCACATACGATTAAGAATGCTCTGAGCTCCACTCACTTTCTTGTAAATACAAGCTTCTCCATAAGTTTGTACAAAACCAAAACTTTTGATTACCTTATCAAAGCGTTGATTCCAACCGGGATGCTTGCTTCAATCCATAGATGGACCGTTGAAGCTTGCATACCTTGTTAGCATCTTTAGGATCGACAAAACCTTTGGGTTGCATCATATACAACTCTTCATCAATGTCTCCATTGAGGAATGCTGTTTTGACATCCATCGCCATATCTCATAATCATAATATGCAGCGATTGCTAACATAATCCTCACAGACTTTAGCTTCATACCGGTGAAAGTCTCATCGTAGTCAACTCCTTGAATTTGTGAAACCCTTTTTGCGACAAGTCGAGCTTTATAAACGATAACATTACCATCAAGATCTGCTTTCTTCTTGAAAATCCATTTGTTCTCGACGGCCTTCCGCCATCCGGTAAGTCCACCAAAGTCCATACTTGGTTTTCGTACATGGATCCAATCTCGGATTTCATGGCTTCTTGCCATTTATTGGAATCTGGGCTCATCATCGCTTCCTCATATGTCTCGGGGTCATCGGTGTTGTCCACCAACATGACATTCATAACGGAATCATACCAATCGAGTGGTACGAGTTCTCGTTGACCTCCGAGGCTCAGAGCAACTTCAGAAGTTTCATGATCACCATCATTAGCTTCCCTCTTATTGGTGCAGCACCACAGAACTTCTTCCGGTCTGCTACTCGCAATTCGAGAGAAGGTTCGACAACCTCGTCGAGTTCTACTTTCCTTCCTCACTTCTTTCGAGAGAAATTCCTTCTCTAGAAAGGATCCATTCTTAGCAACGAAGATTTTGCCTTGGATCTATGATAGAAGGTATACCCAATAGTTTCCTTGGGTATCCTATGAAGACGCATTTTTCGCTTTGGGTTCAAGCTTGTCCCAGTAACTTCTTTACATAGGCTTCGCATCCCCAAACTTTAAGGAGCGACAATTTAGGTTTCTTCCCAAACCATAATTCATACGGTGTCGTTTCAACGGATTTAGATGGTGCCCTATTTAAAGTGAATGCGGTGTTTCTAATGCATAACCCCAAAATGATAGTGGCAAATCTGTAAGTGACATCATAGAACGAACCATATCTAAGAGAGTTCGATTCGACGTTCGGACACACCATTACGCTGTGGTGTTCCCGCGGTGTCAATCTAAAAGTATTCCACATTTCTTTAAATGCTCGCCAAACTCGTAACTTAGATATTCACCTCCACGATCGAGCGTAGAAATTTAATCTTCTTGTTACGTTGATTCTCTACCTCACTTTGAAACTCCTTAAACTTCTCGAAGTTTGGATTTATGTTTCATGAAATAGATATACCCATATCTACTCAAATCATCCGTGAAGGTAAGAACATAACGATAACCAACTGCGATGCTATACTCATTGGACCACACACATCGGTATGTATGATTTCCAATAAGTCGTAGCTCGCTCCATCATACCGAAAATGGAGTCTTAGTCATTTTACCCATCGGACATGCTTCGCATCTTTCAAGTGATTCAAAATCAAGTGATTCAAGAAGTCCATCGAATGGAGTTTCTTCATACGCTTCACTCCAATGTGACCAAGGCAGCGGATTGCCACATATAGGTCGAGTTATCGCTGATTTCAATCGTTTAGCTTCAATGTTATTAATATGTGTATTTCTACTATCGAGATTCAATATGAATAGACCATCTATCAAAGGTGCATGTGCATAAAACATATTACTCATATAAATCGAACAACCATTATTCTCGGATTTAAACAAGTAACCGTCTCATAATAAACAAGATCCAGATATAATGTTCATGCTTAACGCGGGCACCAAATAACAATTATTTAAGTATAAAACTAATCCCGATGGTAGATGAAGAGGTAGCGTACGCCGCGATCACACCAACCTTTGATCCGTTTCACGCTGCGATCGTCACCTCGTTCTTCACTAGCTTCCGTTTATTACGTAGCTCTGTTTGAGTTACAAATATGAGCAACCGAACCAGTATCAAATACCGTGCACTACTACGGTACTAGTGAGATACACATCAATAACATGTATATCGATATACCTTTCTTCTTGATGTTGCCGTTCTTCAAATCCGCCAAGTACCTTGGGCAATTCCGCTTCGATGACCTTCTCCCTTGCGGTAAAAGCACTCGAAGATCGTGCTTAGGTCCAGCCTTGGTCTTCTTCGTCGGTATGGTAACTTTCTTACCACCTTCTTGAAGTGTCCCTTCCTTAGACTTGCCTTTCTTGAATTTGGTGGTCTTATTGACCATCAACACTTGGTGCTCTTTCTTGATCTCCACTTCGCAGATTTTAACATAGCAAATAGTTAAAGCAACTCTTTGTTCATGTTACGCATGTTGTAGTTCATCACAAAGTTCTTGTAACTTGGTGGTAGTGATTGGAGGATCGGTAAACCCCAAAGTATTAGGAATCACTATACCCAAACTTTGAAGTTTATTTGCGTGCCTGCACATCTTAAGCACATGCTCACCAGACTACCCTCTTCCATCTTGCGATTAAAGAACTTTTGAAGCTTCATAACTTTCAATTGCATGAGTCTCAAAGATTAATTTGAGATCCTCGACAATATCATATGGATCGACTCTTCAAACCTTTTACGAAGCTCGATTCTAAACCATACAAGATAGCACACTGAACTATGGAGTACTGATTCTTCCAGCAAGGTAAACATTCTTTCATCGGTAGCATCACCGCAGGTGGGTCACCTAGCGGTGCATCCACATAGGTCAAATTACCATGTGAGGACAATCCTCAAATTGCGGAACCAATCCATGTTGCTTCCATTGTTTTTCAACTTTTCTTTCTCTAGGAAGCATTAAAATTGATGGTAGCTGCCATTGATCTACAACATATTTGCAATAGTTTAGACTAAGTTTATGACAAATTGAGTTCAAATTAATTAATGAAATTAAACTAGGTGAACTCCCACTCAAAACAACATCCCTCACATTGTTTTAGTGATCACACGAACCAAATCCACTACATCAACACCGATCATCACGAGTTGATATAGTTTCAATGGCGAACAATCATCATGTTCATCATATCTACTATATGATTCATGTTTTGCCTTTCGCGATCCGTGTTCCCGAGGCCATGTCTACATGCTAGGCTCGTCAAGACAAACCTTAGCTTCCGCATAAGCAAATCTGGCTTGCTTACGTTGTAGTCACCAGGAATCAAAGACACCCGATCATCACGTGGTGTTTGAGCGACAAGCTTTGGCAACGGTGCATACTAAGGGTGAACACTTTAGAACTTGAAATTTATGTGTATGAGGGATCATCTTATAATGCTACCGCCGCCTACCAAGCAATACAAGATGCATAAAGGATTAACATCACATGCAATTCATAATATGTGATATGATATGGCCTTTCTTCTTTGTGCTTCCGATCTCCATCTTCAAGCACGAACATGATCTCCATCATCACCGCATAGCATCAAGGTCAATGACGCTTCTTCATGGTTGTCTTCCACCAGCTTCAACTATTACAACTATTTTGAATAGACACGCAGGTCTTAACAGAATTTAAAGACAACCATATGGCTCACGCGGTTGCCAACTTACAATAAGGAACATTGCATACATCAAATATAATCACAATCATGGCCATATCACATCATCGCACACCTGCAAAACAAAGTTAGACGCCTCTACTTTCTTTGCATATTTTACGTGGTTTGGGGCTTTCAATAAGTGTCGTTCTAACTTACGAACAAGAACCACAACATTGATACTAGCATTGTTGATCACCGTTGTAAATTGGATCTTTACTATGCTAGGAGAAAGCGCACCATAAAGCCACTTATGCAAAACGAGTTGCATGTCAAGCGTGGAGCAAGTCTCATGAACGATGTCATGTAAGGTTAGCCGCCGCTTCATCCCAACATACCGCAAGATGCAAAGTACACAAAAGCAATCTACAATAAAAGCATCAACGCCTACAATGACCATTGTGTTACTCGTCTACAGATCTACATATAGACACGGCTCGATACCCTTTGTGAGGGTTCGTAGCATGGAAAACAAAATTTTCTATCGCATACAAACAAACAAGCCAAGATCTATCTACTAGATTGCAGCAACGAGTCGATGGAATAACTCACCTCGAAGATTCCAAAGTGTTTAACGAGCAGATTCTCGTGGGTGATGTAGTCGCACTCTTCCGATCTCAAGATCGCGTGACGATCCTTCCGGCGCGTTCATGGCGCTCCGATCGGTCTGCGTTCGGTACTCGTGAAGACCTTCCTCCCTTGTTCCAAAGAAAGCGGAGGTTGTAGCACTCTCCTCGCGATTCCGGCAAAGACAACGTGCGGCGTGAGGTAGAGGGGAGATCCCGCAGGGCTTCGCCTTAAGCCGGTGCGAGTATGGTGGAGCTTATGAGAGAGGCTATTAGTGGCCTAGTAATTAGACACACCAATTAGAGGGCTCTAAACCAATTAGAAGGCTCTAAACCGAAACAGCTCTAAACCGGGGTCTAGGTCTAGTTTCTAGTTTAGAGGATAGGAACTTGTGTGTGTTGTGTCTAGAGGAGGAGGCCTTGGCCCTCCTTTTATAGGTGGGGAGGCACGGCCAGGGGAGGGGAGTCCCTCCCCAAGTCGGCCTTGGTTGGTGCGCCGGCTTGGGGAGGAGACTCCTCCCTCAAGTCGGTTTCCAACTCCTCCTCTTATCCCACTTTCCAAAATTGGCAGTTTGACTTTCAAATTAGCCGTTTGACTTTTCCAATTTAGGAATTAAATAAACCTTTTATTTTGGACAGCGAGAACACTTAGCACATGATGCAATCATTCCAACTTGCAATGACACATTCATGTACCCCTTCCCCCTCCGGAGTGCCGGACATTCCGGGACCTTCTAGAATGTTCCCGATGAAAACACCGGAACCATTCCCCAACTCCGAAATGGGACTTTCCTTATATGAATCTTATTCTCCTGACCATTCCGGATCACCTCGTGATATCCCGGATCCCATCCGAGACTCCGAACAACATTCGGTCTCTTTCTCATAATACCATAACTACTCAAACAACGTCGAATCCTTAAGTGTGTCTCCCTACGGTTCGTGAATTATGCGGACATGATCGAGACACTTCTCCGAACAATAACCAATAGAGGAATCTGGAAATTCATATGGCTCCCACATATTTCTACGATTACTTTGCGATCGAATGAACCACTTACATACGATACCAATTTCCCTTTGTCTCACGATATGTTACTTATCCGAGGTTATGATCGTCGGTATCTCTCGCATACCTAGTTCAACCTCACTCGATAAGTACTCTTTTCTCGCTCCTGTGATATGTGATCCCTTGTGACCAAGTCACATGCTTGCAAGCTAATTGGATGACATTTCACCGAGAGGGCCCAGAATATCTATCCGTCATGTGGATGGACAAATCCCACTCTTGATCCATGTGTTTCAACCAATACTTTCAACACCCAATGCCACTTTTATAGCCACCTGTTACGGTGGTGTTTGATGACATCAAAGCATCCATCCAGAAAGGCAATATGCATGATCTCATGGTCAAGGAATTAGGTTACTATGTATCGTAAAGCATATAGCAATTGAACTATTGAAATGACTTGATCTTTATGCTACGCTTGTCTATAGGAGTATGTCCACCATATCATTCTCCTAACGATATGATCTTGTTGTTGATAACATCTCAATGTTCATGATAGAGAAACCACAATCATCAATCAACCAACAAGCTAGTGAAGTATAGAGGCTATACTAGGGACTTCAAATTAAGTTTACAAATCACACAAGTATTAATGGTTTCCTTGTTAATACTATTATAGCATGAATGTAAACATTTATCATAAACACAAAGATATAATAATAAACTATATTTATTATTGCCTCTAGGGCATATCTCCAACATGGGTGATCTGGAAAGCCAGGAACCGGATGGTCTTCGACGATGTCCGCCTCCCCCTTCCGGCGATCCTCGAGCAAGTCGTCGAGCACCTGCGGCTATGGCGGGCTCGAGTCCCTTCACGTGTTAGCTTCGAGAGTGTAGAGCAGTGGTGCACCGTGCTCTTGTAATTTCCCTCTGAGCACTCCCCCCCTCCCCCACCCCACCCCATTTTGTAAAAGTCTTTTGGGCGTTTTTCCCGCCCTTTTCAATGAAATTTGCAGGTGGGCAGTTCGCCCCCCGTTGTGCCATTCAAAAAAAAATATATGTTTTGATCTTGCTATTAATGTTATCTCCATAGTAACAACTTTCCTTGAACCTATACCTTCTGAAATAAATAGCGATGTTCTCACATGTTGAAGAGTGAAGGCCCCTGCTGGCTGCTGCAAGTGACTAGTACTCGTATATGTGAAGATAAACCAAACTTTCTTGTCTCTAATTAGGCCTAAATACTTAAAATCACTTATGTTGCTAGATTTTATTAGTTTTAGCATATTCTAATTTTGTCCACTTGATACAAATGAAAAATCCAAGTCAGTGTTCTTAACTTATCAGCTGAATTTTTCCACGGTAAAATTCCAGTTTTCTGGAATGTTCTTTGCTTTTTATACCAGGTGTTTGTTTTTAATCTATTGTTTGTATCAAATGTGGGTTCTAAATGATCTATGAAGAGGGAATTATTTTTCTCAACTTAACTACCTCACTATTTCCTTCTTCTTATATAATATACATGTCGTTTCTGAAGGAGATATGCCCTAGAGGCAAATAATAAATAGGTTTTTATTGTCATGTCTCAATTAGTTCATAATAGTTTCATATTGTGCTATAACTGTATTAATACGAAACGTTAATACACGTGTGGTGTGTAAACAAACCGTGTCTCTATTTGCCTCTAGCAAACTAGTTCATTGGTTATGAGGATGATCTAGCGTTTCGAGATCATGGACATGTATGTCAATTGACAATGAGGTCACGTCATTAGTTGAATGATGTGATAGACAAACAGCCCAACCAGTTGTATCTTAACGAGATCTAGTTACAAAGTTCACCATTAATGATAAAACTAAGGAAACCTCGCGACCTGTCCTTAGACTATGAGATAATGCAAATCACCGTTCTGGAGGGATCTTAGATGGTTATCAAGTATAACTCCGTGACTAGGTGATCAAAAAGGTGCTACTCAGGTTTTCCAAAGGAGCACGTAGAGGAGTACATATCAAGACCAGGATTTGCCAATCCATGTAACGGATAGATACATATGTGGCCATCTCGGTGACGTTTCATTAACGAAGCTTGCAAGCGTGTGACTGGGTCACAGAATACAACGACACGGAAACGAGAAAACAAGTTCATCGGTAACAAGATCGAACGAAGGTATGGAGATACCGTAGATCAAATCTCGGATGAACTAGGTATCAAGTGGCAAAGGGAATGGGAAACGACTGTTCACGGTTCAAACGACATTGTCATCGTGGAATGCACAAGGGTCAATATGGGCATCCCGGTCCCGCTATTGATCATTGATGGAGATCATGTATGTGCCATTCCTGGGCCGTGGGGAAATACACTTATGGGTACAATGAGCTGGAGATCCTCTGTAAGTTGGAATCACTATATGAAAGAGAAAAGGAAACCAGAAAAGTTCTGTGAGAGAACCGGAATCGTTCCGGGAAAGATCCGAAGTTGTTCGGAGGAAATCGAAAGGGAACCGAAAGGTGTTTCGAGTCAAATGGGATTTTGAAATATGTATTTACATATTAATTAATGTAATTAATATTAAATATAATATTAAATTGAAGGGGTATTCCACTAATGGGCCAAACTTCCTAGGAAAAAAGGGCCCATGAGAGAAAACCGAAGGAGGGAAGGGCCAAGGGCCAAAGGGCCAAGGCCCAAGTGCCTCAAGGGGGCCCACCCGGCCAGCCTAGGGCTGTGCCTGGGGTGGGGCCCACCCCTGGCCGGCTGGCCCATGAGGCCCATGCGCCTCCCCCCTCTCTCCCTTGTTTAGTCCCACATGGGAAACTCAAAGAGGAGGGAACACCCCCTCCCCTATATAAAGGGGTGTCCATGGGTGGGAATAGACACACCAATATTTGGAGAAGTCCTTTGGTTGACTTTTTCCTTCCCTCTCTCTCTCGTCTCTATGCGTTGGCACGGTCCCAAGTAAGGACTGTCCGAGCAAGAGACACCGCTTTTCTGACCAAGAAGATTCTTGCTGGAGGGATTCCAAGCCGGAGATCTACTTTCGCACTCCTGGCAGGGATCAAGGAGTCGGAGGTCGTCATCGTACACCGTATGTGTACGAAACCACGAGGGGCCTCACTTGAGGCACCTTGGATGTCGTGAGCCAAAGCTGCTGCACGATGAAGAAGGAGCAAGGGGTGACTTGCGAGGAGCTTCGCAACCTTGAGGTCAGCTACGGGTTCGACTACTTCAACCACGTTCCCCTCGGAACGTTAACCGCGTACGGTCTACAAGCGTATGTATTCTATACGCTTCAGCCGTTACCGTATTACTAAATAGATAGATCTTGGCAGTTTTAGGCGGTTCCATCGTAGGAATTTTTTGTTTTCTGTTGCGGAACCCTTTAGTGGTATCAGAGCCGATCTATGCGTAGGAGTGTTGTACGGACAGCACGACATGTATTGTGCGGGCATTGATCCCTTAGTTGTTACACTCTAACGTGTACTTGTTTATATCGCGGTATTGTTTGATAAAGCGGCCCGGACCGACCTTACGCGTATTCGTACGCGAGACTGGTTCCACGCTCAACATATGGCTTATACCGTATAAGTGGCTAGCGGATGTCTGTCTATCATTCAATAGTTGATATTACATTTATAATGGAGGGCCCTGAAAGGGGTGTAGTAGAGACAACTGTTGGATCCATATTGTGGTTGGAAAGTTCGTAGATTAGAAACAGTTCTATTGCGAAATCCCTAACAACCATGTAAAACTTGCAAAAGATAAAGTAGAGGCGTCTAACTTTATTTTGTAGGAGGGCTTGTGTTATGATATGGTATTGGTCATTATGAAGGTAAAGTAGTTTACTTTTATGTTACTAAGTTAAGTAGTAATAGCCATCGTTCCGATGGACGACCGGGTGGTGGCGTCGTGGACTTGGCGTCAAACCAGGGGCAAGATGGAGATCATGCCGGAGCGCTCGATGGAGATCAAGGCGCAAGAAGAAGGACCATATCATATCACAAATTTACATGTGATGCTGATACATGTTTTATATCTTATTATATGCTAGTATTAGATACTCAACGATAGCAAATAAGATAATCCCTATATAATTCCAATGATAGTGTTCCCCTTGTGTGTACACCACCAAGAAAGTTTGCTGTTATGAAGTCGGCCGTGACGATCGGGGGCTAGACATATATACATTCGCATACAGTGGGTGTAAGCCATGTTGCACAGCGAATACACACAAGTTAGATTTGGCGAGCCTAGCATGTGTAGACATGGCCTTGGAACACAAGAGATCGAAAGATCGAGCATGAGTCACATGGTTGATGTGATTGACATTAGGGAATGTCTACATTTGATGCTGCACTGATGGCCGTGAAGAGGATTGGGATCATGTGATCACTAAAATCGTCCAGAGGATGAAAAATTTAGTGGGATCTCAATTAGGATTGAACTCATACTATGAACTTAGTCTAGATGTCTGTTTGCAAATATCTTAGTAGATCATGGCCTATCCCATTGAGGTCCTTTGCGACCATGGGAATATACTTCTTGATATGGAACTTAGCGAAAGGGTCCAACTTCATAGATTAATACCCACGCCTGAGGGATATCCTCGTAAAAGGTGATCTTCTCTTCTTGATACAATGACCATTATGAGATAAATCCAATGACTTTGCAATGTTTGCGTGCTATCCACAATAATCCAATAAGCTATTCTCCATTAGATGGAGAGTTGGATTACAATCTTGTATTCTGCAAGATCAGGCACATAAAGTATGAGCCGTTGGATGAGTTTTCTTCCATGATGGATGAAAAAGGGAATATTTGGAGAAACACTTAGCAATCTTGCATTAGAGTTATGAACTCTCATAAGGGATTGATTGCAATGGAGGTCATGAATGAAAAAGGGTATATGTTAGATATACAAAGTTATAAATGTAATTCTTGCAAAACTCATTGCAGTTTATATAAGTATTGGATACTTGTCCCGTTTTGTGAAAACAGGATGGTCTGCTTGAGAATTGCTAGAATTGAGGCAATGTGGAAAGATGACGGCAAGCAAAACAGTTTATGGCCGACATCACCCCTTTGCTCAAAGATTATCATTTGGATTAGTGGACTTGAATATAATTTGTAATCCTTGTTTGTGTGTCTTGCTTTTGGCAAGATGATTGTTCATATGAATGAGTTATAAGCCAGTTGTACTGTTCTTATGAATAATACCTTTATGGTCACATTACGATTATAAATGAGTTATTCTCAACACTATGTTAATGATAATAGTTTAAACATTTATAAAGGATTAGAATGGTAAAAGATATCCAAGGTTTAGTAATGACATGACACTATAGTTTAAGTCATTTTGGTTATTGCATGTTCTTCATGAAGATCGGGGTCTTAGATGCTTGATCTAGAGACTTTGAAAAACCATGCCTCTTGGGCAGAATGACTAAAACTCCGCATTCTGGTAAAACGGTGATATGTGAAGAAACGTTGAACTTCATACATAATGATGTATCGTATTGGAAATCATTATTCATACTTAATGTTGAATCTTATACATAGTGATGTATTGTATTTTCAACAAATAGTGGAAATCATTATTTCATACTTCATTGTGGATTTAAGTGAATATGAATATTGACTTAATGAAACATAAGTTTGAAACGATTTGAATTGTTCAAATGAGTTCACAACAAAGTGGGATATTGAAATTAACTAGAATACAAAGTCTCTTCGATTCGATCGACATGACTAAAGTATTTAAGTTAATTTTGGCATAAAATGACATGTGAAAGATGTTTCACAAATTATGATAATTAGACGAACTTCAAAGTGTATTGAAATGTCTAAACAACATAATCATTATGTATTAAGATACATATGGTATTATATTATCTCTTATCGGGGTTATAGTTATCGTTTAGAGTTAGTGATCGAAATGAGCAAACACTCGGTTGAAATACAAAGGAACATCTAATGATTCGTGGAAACAACACCATAAGAGGTATGGCATGTTCGAGTTTCTGGAGATTTCGATAAGTCGAAGTCATGGCGAATAAACAAGTCTTTGTAGAGAATTCTTAGGAAACTATGAATGCATCTTCCACAAAGGATAAACCTGCTATTGTCCAAAGTTGACGTGTCTTGATGAAGATAAAGGTGGAAGAAAGTAAAAGATCAAAACAAGGTATTTGACCTTGCCTCCGAATTGTTGAGTGGCGCAGCGGAATTTGTTTCGTGAAACTGAAGTCTACAAATAGAGGAGAAACTAATGATAATGATCATAAAAGTTTCAGCGAATACTTTTACTAAAGAAAGTAGGATTCAACAATATATACTCTGCAAGTTCGTGGAAATATATTATTGATTCACTTGTCATGTTTATGAACAAGACATACCTACGAATTACAAAGAAGCGTGATGGACCTAAGTGCGAGAAATGACCAGAAGTCATAAAATCCTATATTAAGTTACATTTAAGATTGCGAAGTAATATGTTACTTGATCTTATTAAGTAAATAAGTTTACTTGATATTTTTGAATGACTTCAAAGTCATAAGATGGAAATAAAACTTAATGAAGACGTAAAAGCTCGATTTGTCACAAAGTATGGACAAATTCAAGGAGTTGACTACAAATGTAGTGATGCTTGAGTCTATTGGATTTACACTAGCAATATATAGATATTGGAATCTCGTAGCTGGAACTCTCAGTTTGATGATGATCAAAGAATTTTGGAATGTACAAGATTATCGAGAGGACCTACATTTGAGTGGGAGCTAATTACATTGGCCAAATCTTAATATGTATGAGACATATTTTGAGTGTGAGCTAAGTAGCTTGGCTGAATCATAATATATATCAGACATAATTTGAGTGGGAGCTAAGTGAAATCCCTAGATCTCAAATATGGATGCTATATTTGAGTGGGAGCGTGAAATCATTCTGGGATATGTGGACGACATATGTGAATGATGTGATTGGTGTTAATAACATTTTAATAGATAAATAAGGATGAAGTTGAAGTTATTAAACAATGAGATCTATCGAGATAGATTAGTAAGTTTAATAAAAATCAAATGTCAAATGCTTCTTGGACTTGATTCTGAAGATGTTCAGAATGTCCTAAGTAAGATTCTGAAAAGTTCAGAATGGAACAAGGTAATAAATAAGTTCTTACTATATGAAGCATTGTCTTAGTATTACAACGATGGTGAAAAGGAAGAAAGAGATGCGTTGCATCTCCTATGCCTTAGTCATAGGTTCTTCCATACAACCATATTGTATACTCGACATGATGTGACCCGAAGTTCTGGTTGGAAGGACAAGCTCTTAACTGTAAGAACATGTCTTGAAGTGATTCTTGAGTTAATCAGTGAACCATAAATAAGTTTGTACTTAAATGGCAAGAAGCAAAGTAAGTGGCATAGTTGGATTTCATGCACTAGGATCTACATAGATATAGAAGTATAAAGGCTCCATCTGATGTGATGTATATTGTTATGGCGGGGATAGTTCGCTTTTAATGTAGAATGATGTGTCCCAGGGCACAATGCCCATGAGAAAGCCCTCGAGGTTGATCTAAAGTCACTGTAGGCTCCTGGAAACCGGCCTCGTTCTGCTGCCATAACTACCGTATATACACAAAGGATTGCAAAGTGTGTTTCGAAGTTTAGATGACAACAGTGAAAACGACCGTCATTACAAACACTAGAAACAAAGTCTCACTTTGTCACCAAATGAATACTTCAACCCATTATGAGATAATGGTATGAATGTCAAAGTTAGGAAGACATTAACGATTTGCAAAGATATAATGATCTGGTAAAACAGAACATGGACAGGACGTTTTCCATAAGCATGCATGATCAATAAACACATATATGATATGGTTTATGATGAGTAAAATGCGAGCTAGATTATTTGTACTCTAGTGCAAGTGGAAGACTGAAGGAGATATGCCCTAGAGGGAAATAAAAAATAGGTTTTTACTGTCATATCTCAATTAGTTCATAATAGTTTCATACTGTGCTATAACTATATTAATACGAAACGTTAATACACGTGTGGTATGTAAACAAATCGTGTCTCTAGTTGCCTCTAGGAAACTAGTTCATTGGTCATGAGGATGATCTAGGATTTTCGAGATCATGGGCATTTATGCCAATTGACAATGAGGTCACATCATTAGTTGAATGATGTGATAGACAAATAGCCCAACCAGTTGTATCTTAATGAGATCTAGTTACAAAGTTCACCATTAATGATAAAACTAAGGAAACCTCGCGATCTGTCCTTAGACTGTGAGATAATGCAAATCATCATTCTGGAGGGAGCTTCGATAGTTATCAAGTATTACTCCATGACTGGGTGATCGAAAAGGTGCTACTCAGGTTTCCCAAAGGAGCGCGTAGAGGAGTACTGCTAAGCCCAAAATATATCGAGCCCGTTGGGGAACCCCAAGAGGAAGGTATGATGAGCACAACAGCAAGTTTTCCCTCAATTATGAAACCAAGGTTTAATTGAACCAGTAGGAGCAAGGAAACACCTCAAAGGTGTTGCTAGATGAGCTTTGGCAGGGCACACAACCGGTGTTAGTAGCAACGTGGAGACCTGCACAACACAACCACAGAACTTTGCCCCCAACTTGCGATGAGGTTGTCAATCTCACCGGTTTTGCTAAAAACAAAGGATTAAACATATTGAGTGGAAGAAAGTAATAGTTTGCAGAAAGTAAACACAAAATAGTAAACAGTTGATTGTAGATTGAATGTAAAAGAAAGGACCGGGGTCCATAGTTCACTAGTGTTGGCTCTCCTTAAGATAGATGACATGTTGGGTGAACAAATTACAGCGGGGCAATTGACAAACATCGAGAAAGCAATATGCATATACTACTCATCTTGACCCCTTTGAGACTTGATTGGGCATTACAACATTATACATAGACCGCCATCCAACTTCATCTATGACTAATAATCCACCTTAAGGTTATCATCCGAACCCCCTCCAGTATTAAGTTGCAAGCAACAGATAATTGCATTACGCATTGCGTGTAAAGTAAACAATACGATTGTTCTATGAACAAAGGATTGTTGTTTTCTCCCTAGTAGCAACAACACATCTAGTACCTTAGAGATTTATGTCACTTCCCCAGATTACTAGAGGCATGAACCCACTATCGACCATAAATACTAACTCTTGGAGTTGCTAACATCTACTTGGCCAAGATAGCTACTAACAACGGAAAGCATGCAAGATCACAAATAACTAAGACATGATAGAATCAATAATCAATCTGAAATAGCATCTCAATATCCATCGGATCCCCGCAAACACAACATGTAGAATTACAAATAGATGATCTTGATCATGAACGGAGCTCACAAGATCTAAACATGATAGCACAAAGGAGGAGAACCAGCCATCTAGCTACTACATGGACCCGTAGTCCAGAGATGAACTACTCAAGCATCACACGGGAGGCTTGCATGATGATGAAGAAGGCCTCCAGGGTGAATTCTCCCCTCCGACAGGGTGCCGGGAAGAGCTTCAGATCCCTATCGATCTAGGGATGGAGATGACGGCGGCTACAGACTCTTTCGTGGAATTTTGATCGGGTACTTAGGGTTTCTGTATCGGATGCATCTTATAGGCGAAAGGGGAGGCCGAGAGGGTGCCTAGGGCGGCTAGACCATCTCCAAATAAAGCATCAAAGGAGAATACCACTATACTATGCTTTAATATGCTAAAACAACGCATGATTCATCCAAGGCACATTAAGCAATCTCAATTGTTTATCACAAGTCATGCTACAGCAAAGAATACTAAGCATAAAGCCAAAACAATATCAAGCATGGCATGACAGAGCATAGGCCACAGTCAAAAACGAGATCTTTTTACCACATAAGTATGAACTTTCCTACTCTTTTCCAAACCAAACCAAACCAAACTATTTGCAAACCAATGTATGAAAGAGGGGGTCCAACCAATTTATTTAGAAAACTAAGCAAACCAAAGCAAACGAAAACGAAAAAGATGATGCTCCAAGAAAAACACAACTGTGCATGAAACAATAAAAATGAAGCGTTTGGAAGAAACCTGGAATTTTTATTGATGAAGAAGGGGATGCGTTGGGCATCCCCAAGATTTGACGCTTGTAATTCTTGGATATTTCTTGGGGTGACACGCATGGCATCTCCAAGCTTGAGCTTTAGTCCATCCTTCATCTCATTACTCATTCCTTCCATACACCTGAAATTTTTCCTTCATACAAAACTTCACACAATCTTTATTAGCAACATTAGTGCACTCAAGATAAATAAGTCTTAAGGTTCAGTTCCAATACCAAATAAACTTCCATTAGAACACAAGCTACTGTAGCACTTCCCTCAAAAATATCAATTCCCCAAAAGAACTCAAAAAGGAACCAACAAGAAGCAAATGCAGAAAATGGCAAAAATCTGTCAAAACAGACCAGCAAGTAAAGACGAATTTTTTCGAAGACCTTCTGTTGCTCAAATCAAAAAGTGTTGAACTAACAAAAGCTAGATCACAACCTGGAGCAGAAGCACAAAAATTCATGCTCAAAAAGACGTTCAGAGATTTTACACGAATTTTTACAGTGAAGCAGAGAAATCTGTTTCGGGACAGCAACTTTCCCAATCATTACTTCTCTCTCATTAGAGGTTACTCTTGGCACAAAAGGCAAATAAAAGGATAATGAGAGGTTATTACAGAGGTAATAACTTCCAAGACTCATCTAAAACTTTTGGGTTATCTCCCAATAAGTACTTTTCTTTAATGCCTTTAAGTTAGGCATAAGAAGCAAGAAAAAGAATCAAGTGTTCTCAAATGAAGAAGCATTAAAACCAAATTTCTTTCCCTTAACTCTCTTACTTTTATTCTTGACCTTGGGGAACATATGAATGCTTGGTGGAGAATCAAAGTGCATGGCGCCCTTTTCCACATCTAGTATTGCTCCAAGGAGTTTCAATAGGGATCTTCCAAGTGTAATTTGTCCTTTCCCTACACATTCAATAACAAAATAATCAGTAGAAACCATTTTCCCTAGGATCTTTGTAATCACTCCTTCAGCTATTCCAATGGGTAATATTGTGGCATTATTAGCAAGAGATATTTCTTCTCCTCCTTCAGAAAGTCCCCAAAGATTCAAGGATTCATAGATATCTTTGGGCATAATACAAAATTCAGACATGATATCACAGCGAGCATGAAAAGTTTCATTATTTATGGCAATCTTTACTGTGGGAAGCCATTTTGAGGGTTCAGAATTTATTGGAACATAGTTACGATGATCTCTAAGTGTATTATAGCAATCTTTCAAACTAGCAGTGCTGGTCTCAAGAGTATTCAATCTAGCAAATATGTTTATGAAGGAAGAATCAGATTTGCTAGGCAAGTTGTAAGTAAAGACCAACTTCTTTATGGCATTAACAACATCATCCTCATTGCATTGGAGGAAATCTTCTCCCACTACAGCATCCAAAGCATATCTATAGCAAAGAGCAATTCCAAGGTAAAAACTGCTAAGGAACAAACTTTGAGTCATTGTAGGTTCAGTTTTTTATGTAGATCAGAGATTCTAGACCAAGCTTCTTTGAAACTCTCTTTAATTCCTTGTTTAAAAGTGAAAATCATTTCCTCAGGTGACATAGTGATTGGAGAAAAGCTAGACATAATCGCAACTTAAGATAGGAACTAATTTTTTTTGTGTTTTTAATAAAGAAAGCAAACTAGTAAAACTAATTTTTTTGTGTTTTTGATAAAGAAACAAGCAAACAAAGCAAAAGTAAACTAAGCAAAACAAAAATAACAAAGTAAAGAGATTGGTTATGAGAGATTCCCCTTGTGAAGATGTCCTTGACTCCCCGGCAACGGCGCCAAAAAATCGGTTGCTAAGCCCAAAATATATCGAGCCCGTTGGGGAACCCCAAGAAGAAGGTATGATGAGAACAGCAGCAAGTTTTCCCTCAATTATGAAACCAAGGTTTAATCGAACCAGTAGGAGCAAGGAAACACCTCAAAGGTGTTACTAGCTGAGCTTTGGCAGGGCGCACTACCGGTGCTAGTAGCAACGTGAAGACCTGCACAACACAACCACAGAACTTTGCCCCCAACTTGCGATGAGGTTGTCAATCTCACCGGTTTTGCTGAAAACAAAGGATTAAACGTATCGAGTGGAAGAAAGTAATAGTTTGCAGAAAATAAACACAAAATAGTAAACAGTTGATTGTAGATTGAAAGTAAAAGAAAGGACCGGGGTCCATAGTTCACTAGTGGTGGCTCTCCTTAAGATAGATGACATGTTGGGTGAACAAATTACAGCGGGGCAATTGACAAACATCGAGAAAGAAATATGCATATACTACTCATCTTGACTCCTTTGAGACTTGTTTGGGCATTACAACATTATACGTAGACCGCCATGCAACTTCATCTATGACTAATAATCCACCTTAAGGTTATCATCCAAACCCCCTCCAGTATTAAGTTGCAAGCAACAGATAATTGCATTACGCATTGCGTGTAAAGTAAACAATATGATTGTTCTATGAACAAAGGATTGTTGTTTTCTCCCTAGTAGCAACAACACATCTAGTACCTTAGATATTTCTATCACTTCCCCAGATTACTAGAGGCATGAACTCACTATCGACCATAAATACTAACTCTTGGAGTTGCTAACATCTACTTGGCCAAGATAGCTACTAACAATGGAAAGCATGCAAGATCACAAATAACAAAGACATGATAGAATCAATAATCAATCTGAAATAGCATCTCAATATCCATCGGATCCCCGCAAACACAACATGTAGAATTACAAATAGATGATCTTGATCATGAACGGAGCTCACAAGATCTAAACATGATAGCAAAAAGGAGGAGAACCAGCCATCTAGCTACTACATGGACCCGTAGTCCAGAGATGAACTACTCAAGCATCACACCGGAGGCTTGCATGATGATGAAGAAGGCCTCCAGGGTGAATTCTCCCCTCCGGCAGGGTGCCGGGAAGAGCTTCAGATCCCTATCGATCTAGGGATGGAGATGATGGTGGCTACAGACTCTTTCGTGGAATTTTGATCGGGTACTTAGGGTTTCTATATCGGATGCATCTTATAGGCGAAAGGGAAGGCCGAGAAGGTGCCTAGGGCGGCTAGACCATCCCCTGGCGCGGGCCAGGCTTGGCCGTCTTGACGGCGGTGGTGTGGCAGCCCCGGCCCCTCTGTCTCGTGATTCGCTCCTTGTGTCCCTCGGTGAAAAACTGACTTTGGCTTTTGTCCGTCAATTCGAGAATATTCATTTTCTGACTTTCTGGAACCAAAACACAGCAAAAACAGGCGTACTGCCTTGTGGCTCTTGTTAATAGGTTAGTCCAAGAAAGTGTATAAAAAGTACTCCAAAGTGTGGACAAAACATAAGAAAGTAGATAAAACCAAGCATGGAACATCAAAATTTATGGATACATAAGCAACGTATCAAGTACATATCAAGACCAGGATTTGCCAATCCATGTAACAGATAGATACATATGTGGCCATCTTGGTGACGTTGCATTAAGGAATCTTGCAAGCGTGTGACTGGGTGATAGAATGCAACAAAACGGAAACGGAAAACAAGTTCATCGGTAACGAGATCGAACGAAGGTATGGAGATACCGTAGATCAAATCTCGGATGAACTAGGTATCAAGTGGCAAAGGGAATGGGAAACTACTATTTACGGTTCAAACGACATTGTCATCATGGAATGCACATGGGTCAATATGGGCATCCCGGTCCCGCTATTGATCATTGATGGAGATCATGTATGTGCCATTCCCAAGTCATGGGGAAATACACTTAAGGGTACGATGAGCTAGAGATCCTCTGTAAGTTGGAATCACCATATGAAAGAGAAAAGGAAACCGGAAAAGTTCCGTGAGAGAACCGGAATCCTTTCGGGAAAGATCCGAAGTCGTTCGGAGGAAATCGAAAGGGAACCGAAAGGTGTTTCGGGTCAAATCGGATTTTGTAATATGTATATATATATTAATTAATGTAATTAATATTAAATATAATATTAAAATCTAATTTGAAGGGGTGTTCCACTAATGGTCCAAACTTCCTAGGAGAAAAGGGCACATGAGGGAAAACCAAAGGAGGAAAGGGCCAAGGGCCAAAGGGCCAAGGCCCAAGCGCCTTAAGGGGCCCACCTGGCTAGCCTAGGGTTGTGCGCGGGGTGGGCCCACCTCTGGACGGCTGGCCCATGAGGCCCATGCGCCTCCCCCCTCTCTCCCTTGTTTAGTCCCACATGGGAAACCCAAAGGGGAGGGCACACCCCCTTCCCCTATATAAAGGGGTGTCTATGGGTGGGAATAGATACACCAATATTTGGAGAAGTCCTTTGGTTGACTTTCTCCTTCCATCTCTCTCTCCCTGAAGGGTTCATAGCATGGAAAACAAAAAAATTCTACCGCAAGAACGAACAAAAACCCAGATCTAATCTAGATAAAAGCCAAGATCTAATCTATTAGACATGAGCAACAGGATAGATCGGTACTAACCCTCGTAGAACCGAAAGCGTTACGAGATTGGATCTCATGGTTGATGTAGTCGATCACTTGCCGATCTCAAGATCGTGTGGACGATCCTTCCGGCGCTGCGTTCCGCATGATCGGTCACACGTGCGGAGTCGAAGCAGACCTTCCTCTCCCCGTTCCAGCGAGCAGCGGAGGTAGTAGATCTTCTCCACGGAATCCCAGCAGCACGACGGTGTGGTGGTGGTGGTGGAGGAAAGAATTCTGCAGGGCTTCGCCTAAGCCAGAGCAGAGCGAAGGAAGAGGAGAGAGGCGGCGGCTAGGGTTTGTTATGAGAGAGGTCTAGGAGGGGGCGCCCCCTCCCCTCTATTTAAAGGAGGGAGGCACGCCATGGGAGGGGGAGTCCTAGTAGGACTCCCCTCCTTGGCCGGCGGGTTGGGAAGGGGGGAGGAGTCCTCCTCCCCCATGAATCCGTGTCTAGCCCCCACAAGGTTTCCTTGACCCTTTCTTGGTTTTCAAGCAAACACCAAGAACTCTTCTAGAACCTTCCAGAACATTCCGAAACCTTCTAGAATCTCCATACAAACACTCTGGAACATTTCCTAACTTAGAAAATGATCCCCAATATATGAATCTTTTTCTCCGGACAATTCCGGATCTCCTCGTGATGTCCCGGATTCAATCCGAGACTCTGAACAACATTCGGTCTCCAACGCACATTCCATATCTACTTAAAATAACTTCGAACCTTAAGTGTGTCACCCTATGGTTCGTGAATATGTAGACATGATGAAGACACCTCTCTGATCAATAACCATCAGCGGAATCTGGAGATCCATACTGGCTCCCACATACTCAACAATGACTTCGTGATCGATAGAACCATTTAACATACGAAACCAATTCCTTTTGTCACGCGATATTCTACTTATCCGAGGTTTGATCGTCGGTATCTCCATACCTAGTTCTACCTCACATCGATAAGTACTCTTTACTCGTTCCATGTTATGTCATCCCTTGTGACCTAGTCACATGCTTGCAAGCTATCTAGATGACATTCCACCGAGAGGGCCCAGAGCATATCTATCTGTCATATGGATGGACAAATCCCAATCTTGGTCCATGCGCTTCAACACATACTTTTAGAATACCCAATGACACCTTTATAACCACCCAGTTACGAAGCGGTGTTTGATGTCATCAAAGTACCCATCCGATGATGGTGATTAACATAACCTCATGGTCAAAGGATTAGGTTACTATGCATTTGAAAGCTTACAGCAATACGAACTTAATGACTTGATCTTATGCTACGCTTACTGTGGGTGTGTGTCCATCACATCATTCTCCTAATGATATAACCTTGTTATTAATCACATCCAATGTCCATGATCAGGAAACCATGATCATCAATTAATCAACAAGCTAGTTCAACAAGAGGCTTACTAGGGACTCTTTTATGTTTACAAAACACACATGTATTAGTGTTTCCTCATAATACAATTATAGCATGGCATGTAAACATTTATCATAAACACAAAGATATAATAATAACCACTTTTATTATTGCCTCTTGGGCATATCTCCAGCAGTCTCCCACTTGCACTAGAGTCAATAATCTAGTTTACATGGTAATATACCTAACACCCATGGCGTTCTGGTGTTGGTCATGCTTCGCTCTAGGGAGAGGTTTAGTCAACGGATCTGCCATATTCAGATCAGTGTGTACTTTGCAAATCTTTATGTCACCATCTTGGACATACTCGCGAATAGCATGGAAACATAGCTTGATGTGCTTCAGCTTGCTATGTGACCTTGGCTCCTGTGCATTAGCTATGGCACCTGTGTTGTCACAGTAGATGGCCATCGGGTCCAACGCACTGGGAACCAAGCCAAGTTCAGTAATGAACTCCTTCATCCATATGGCTTCTTGTGCAGCCTCCGAAGCAGCTATGTATTCCAATTCAGTTGAAGATTTCGCCACAACGCTTTGCTTGGCACTCCTCCACTTCACAAAGCACCATTCAAAATAAATACGAATCCAGACTGTGACTTCGAGTCATCTGGATCGGTGTTCCAACTAGCATCAGTGTAACCGTTTACAACAAGGTGTTCATCACCTCCATAAGAAAGAACCATATCCTTAGTCCTATTCAGGTACTTTAGGATAATCTTGACCGCTGTCCAGTGTTCCATTCCAGGATCACTTTGATATCTGCTAGTCAAACTAACAACATGTGCTATATCCGGTCTCGTACACAGCATGGCATACATGATAGAACCTATGGCCGAGGCATAGGGAATTTTATTCATCTTTTCACTATCTTTTGCCGTAGCTGGACTTTGAGTCTTACTCAAGGTCTTACCTGACAACATGGACACGAACCCTTTCTTACTCTCTTCCATTCTAAACTTCTTTAGAACTTTGTGTACTTTGTGAAAGCGCTATTAGGCGTCTTGATCTATCTCTATAAATCTTGATGCCTAGAATATATGCCGCTTCGCCAAGATCCTTCATCAAAAAACTATTATTCAAATAGGTTTTGACGTTATTAAGAAGTTCTATATCATTCCCAATCAACAATATGTCATCTACATATAGTACTAGGAATGCTACAGAGCTCCCACTCACTTTCTTGTAAATACAAGCTTCTCCATAAGTTTGTATAAATCCAAAGTTTTTGATTACTTTATCAAAACGTTGATTCCAACTCCGGGATGCTTGCTTCAGTCCATAAATGGAGCGCTGAAGTTTGCATACCTTGGCAGCATCACTCGGATCGACAAAACCCTTGGGTTGTACCATATAAAACTCTTCCTCAATGTCACCATTAAGGAACGCCGTTTTGACATCCATCTGCCAAATTTCATAATCGAAATATGCAGCGATTGCTAACAAAATCCTCACAGACTTCAGCTTCGCTACTTGTGAGAAAGTCTCATCATAGTCAACTCCTTGAATTTGTCGGAACCCTTTCGCGACAAGTCGAGCTTTATAGATGGTAACATTACCATCAGCATCTGTTTTTCTTTTGAAAATCCATTTGTTCTCGACAGCCTTACGGCCATCCGGTAAGTCCACCAAAGTCCATAATTGGTTTTCGTACATGGATCCCATTTCGGATTTCATGGCTTCTAGCCATTTGTCGGAATCTGGGCTCACCATAGCTTCTTCATACGTCGCAGGGTCATCAGTGTTGTCCACCAACATGACGTTCAAGGCAGAGTCATACCACTCAGGAGTGGCATGAACCCTCGTTGACCTGCGAGGTTCAGTAGTAACTTCGTTCGAAGTTTCATGATCACCATCATTAGCTTCCTCTCCAGTTGGTGCAGGCGGCACAAAAACATCTTCTGGTGCTGCGCAACTCTCAACTCCGAGAGAACGTTCAATAACCTCGTCGAGTTCTACTTTCCTTCCAGTCACTTCTTTCGAGAGAAACTCCTTCTCCAGAAAGGATCCATTCTTGGCAACGAAAACTTTGCCTTCGGATCTATGATAGAAGGTATACCCAATTGTTTCTTTAGGGTATCCTATGAAGACGCATTTCTCCGCTTTGGGTTCAAGCTTATCGGGTTGTAACTTCTTTACATATGCTTCGCAACCCCAAACTTTAAGGAACGACAACTTAGGTTTCTTACCAAACCACAATTCGTACGGTGTCGTTTCAACGGATTTAGATGGTGCCCTATTTAAAGTGAATGCGGATGTCTCTAATGCATAGCCCCAAAATGATAACGGTAAATTTGTAAGAGACATCATAGACCGAACCATATCTAAGAGAGTTCGATTACGACGTTCGGACACACCATTACGCTGTGGTGTTCCCGGCGGTGTCAACTGCGAAAGTATTCCACATTTCTTTAAATGCATGCCAAACTCATAACTCAGATATTCACCTCCATGTCGAGCATGAAACTTAATCTTCTTGTTACGATGATTTTCCACTTCACTTTGAAATTCCTTAAACTTCTCGAAAGTTTCGGACTTATGTTTCATAAAGTAGACATACCCATATCTACTTAAGTCATCCGTGAAAGTGAGAACATAACGATATCCACCACGCCATGCTACACTCATTGGACCGCACACATCGGTATGTATTATTTCCAATAAGTCTGTAGCTCGCTCCATTATTCCAGAGAATGGAGTCTTAGTCATTTTTCCCATTAGACATGCTTCGCATTTTTCAAGTGATTCAAAATCAAGTGATTCAAGAAGTCCATCAGAATGGAGTTTCTTCATACGCTTCACTCCAATGTGACCAAGGCAGCGATTACATGTATGTAGAATTATCATTCAATTTTATTCGTTTAGCATCTATGTTGTGAACATGTGTATCACCACTATCGAGATTCAATAAGAATAAACCATTCATCTCAGGTGCATAACCATAAAAGATATTACTCATATAAATCGAACAACCTTTATTCTCAGATTTAAAAGAGTAACTGTCTCGCAATAAACAAGATCCAGATATAAGGTTCATGCTTAACGCAGGCACCAAATAACAATTATTTAAATTTAAAACTAATCCCGATGGTAGATGTAGAGGGAGCGTGCCGACGGCGATCACATCAACCTTGGAGCCATTTCCAACATGCATCGTCACCTCGTCTCTTGCCAGTCTTCGTTTATTCTGCAGCTCCTGTTTCGAGTTACAAATATGAGCAACCGAACCAGTATCAAATACCCAGGCACTACTACGATTACTAGTAAGATACACACCAATAACATGTATATCGAATATACCTTTCTTCTTGATGTTGCCGTTCTTCAGATCTGCCAGGTATTTGGGCGATTCGCTTCGATGACCAGCACCCTTGCGATCAAAGCACTCGATTTCAGGCTTAGGACCAGCCTTGGGCTTCTTAGCAGGTGCGGCAGCTTTCTTGCCGTCCTTCTTGAAGTTGCCCCTGTTATTAGGCTTGCCCCGTCTCTTGAAATTGGTGGTCTTATTGACCATCAACACTTGGTGCTCCTTCATGATCTCCACTTCAGCAGTTTTCAGCATGGACGATAGTTCAGGCAACGCCTTGTTCATGCAGTGCATATTGTAGTGCATCACAAAGTTCTTGTAACTTGGTGGCAGTGATTGGAGGACATGATGAATCCCTAACTCATTAGGAATCGGTATCCCCAACTCTCGGAGTTTGTTTGCGTGCCCAGACATGGTGAGCACATGCTCGCTAACGGAGCTACCCTCTTCCATCTTACAGGTAAAGAACTTCTCGGAAGCCTCATAGCTTTCCATGGCCGCGTGAGTCTCAAAAATGAGCTTGAGCTCCTTAATGATCTCAAACGGGTCATGGTGCTCAAAGCGCTTCTGAAGCTCCGATTCTAAACCGTATAGGATGGCACACTGAACTGTGGAGTAGTGATGTTTCCGAGTGGCATAAACATTCTTTATGTCATCGGTGGCATCTTCTGCAGGTGGGTCACCTAGCGGTGCTTCGAGCACATAGGTCAACTGACCAGCCCTGAGGACGATCTTCAGTCCATGGAACCAGTCCGTGAAATTGCTTCCATTGTTCTTAAGCTTTTCTTTCTCTAGGAACGCATTGAAATTGATGGAAACATTCGCCATAATCTACAACAAATTTGCAAGTAGTTTAGACTAAGTTTATGATAAATGGTGTTCAAATTTAATTCTTAAATTAACTAGGTGAACTCCCACTCAAAACAACATCCCTCACGTTGTCTTAGTGATTACACGAACCAAATCCACTACACCAAGTCCGATCATCACGAGAGAAGATGTAGTTTCATTGGCGAACAATCTTCATGTTCATCATATCAATTATATGACTCATGCTCTACCTTTCGGTATTCCATGTTCCGAGACCATGTCTGTACATGCTAGGCTCGTCAAGATTGACCTTAGTTTCCGCATGTGCAAATCTGGCTTGCACCCGTTGTATGCACACGTAGAATCTATCACATCCGATCATCACGAGATGCTTCGAGACGACGAGTCTTAGCAACGGTGCCAACTAAGGACGAACACTTTATTACTTGAAATTTTTAGTGAGAGGGATCATCTTATAATACTACCGTCGCGATCTAAGCAATACAAGATGCATAAAGGATTAACATCATAGGCAATTCATAATTAGTGTGATATGATATGGCCCTTTCTTCTTATGCCTTTGATCTCCATCTCCAAAGCACGGACATGATCTCCATCATCACCAGCATTGCGTCAAGGTCCGTGGCGCCGCTTCATGATTGTCCATCATCACTAGCAACTATTACAACCTCTTGGAATAAAGCTATTACAAGATGAATAGACACGCAAGTCTTAACAGAATTAAAGACAACCATTAGGCTCCTGCCGGTTGCCATATTACAACAAGGATCATTGCGTACATCAAATATAATCACAATCACATGATGGCCATATCACATCACAAAACCCCTGCAAAAACAAGTTAGACGCCTCTAATTTTCTTTGCAAGTTTTACCTGGTTTGGGCTTTCGAATAAGAACGGATCTTACCTACGAAACTGAACCACAACGTTGATACAAGTGCTATCAAGTGCAAAGTGTAGATTGGATCTATACTATGATGGGAGAGACAGACACCCACAAAGCCACTTGTGCAAAGCAAGTTACACGTCAAGCGTGGAGCAAGTCTCATGTGTGATGACATGTAATGTTAGCCCGAGCCGCTTCATCCCACCATACCGCAAGATGCAAAGTACACACAGCAAAAGACGACACGAGCACCAACGCCCACAACACCATTGTGTTCTACTCGTGCAACAGATCTACACATAGACACGGCTCCGATACCACTGAAGGGTTCGTAGCATGGAAAACAAAAAAATTCTACCGCAAGAACGAACAAAAACCCAGATCTAATCTAGATAAAAGCCAAGATCTAATCTATTAGACATGAGCAACGAGATAGATCGGTACTAACCCTCGTAGAACCGAAAGCATTACGAGATTGGATCTCGTGGTTGATGTAGTCGATCACTTGCCGATCTCAAGATCGTGTGGATGATCCTTCCGGCGCCGCGTTCCGGCAGCGCTTCCGCAGTCGGTCACACGTGCGGAGTCGAAGCAGACCTTCCTCTCCCCGTTCCAGCAAGCAGCGGAGGTAGTAGATCTTCTCCACGGAATCCCAGCAGCACGACGGTGTGGTGGTGGTGGTGGAGGAAAGAATTCTGCAGGGCTTCGCTTAAGCCGAAGCAGAGCGAAGGAAGAGGAGAGAGGCGGCGGCTAGGGTTTGTTATGAGAGAGGCCTAGGAGGGGGAGCCCCCTCCCCTCTATTTAAAGGAGGGAGGCGCGCCATGGGAGGGGGAGTCCTAGTAGGACTCCCCTCCTTGGCCGGCGGGTTGGGAAGGGGGGAGGAGTCCTCCTCCCCCACGAATCCGTGTCTAGCCCCCACAAGGTTTCCTTGACCCTTTCTTGGTTTTCAAGCAAACACCAAGAACTCTTCTAGAACCTTCCAGAACATTCCGAAACCTTCTAGAATCTCCATACAAACACTCCGGAACATTTCCTAACTTAGAAAATGATCCCCAATATATGAATCTTATTCTCCGGACAATTCCGGATCTCCTCGTGATGTCCCGGATCCAATCCGAGACTCCGAACAACATTCGGTCTCCAACGCACATTCCATATCTACTTAAAACAACTTCGAACCTTAAGTGTGTCACCCTACGGTTCGTGAATATGTAGACATGATGAAGACACCTCTCCGATCAATAACCATCAGCGAAATCTGGAGATCCATAATGGCTCCCACATACTCAACGATGACTTCGTGATCGATAGAACCATTTAACATATGAAACCAATTCCTTTTGTCATGCGATATTCTACTTATCCGAGGTTTGATCGTCGGTATCTCCATACCTAGTTCTACCTCGTTACTGATAAGTACTCTTTACTCGTTCCATGTTATGTCATCCCTTGTGACCTAGTCACATGCTTGCAAGCTATCTAGATGACATTCCACCGAGAGGGCCCAGAGCATATCTATCCGTCATATGGATGGACAAATCCCAATCTTGGTCCATGCGCTTCAACACATACTTTCAGAATACCCAATGACACCTTTATAACCACCCAGTTACGAAGCGGTGTTTGATGTCATCAAAGTACCCATCCGGTGATGGTGATTAACATAACCTCATGGTCGAAGGATTAGGTTACTATGCATTTGAAATCTTACAGCAATACGAAGTTAATGACTTGATCTTATGCTACGCTTACTATGGGTGTGTGTCCATCACATCATTCTCCTAATGATATAACCTTGTTATTATCACATCCAATGTCCATGGTCAGGAAACCATGATCATCAATTAATCAACAAGCTAGTTCAACAAGAGGCTTACTAGGGACTCTTTTATGTTTACAAAACACACATGTATTAGTGTTTCCTTATAATACAATTATAGCATGGGATGTAAACATTTATCATAAACACAAAGATATAATAATAACCACTTTTATTATTGCCTCTTGGGCATATCTCCAACACTCCCGTCTCTATGCGTTGGCATGGTCCCAAGTAAGGATTGTCCGAGCAAGAGACACACTGCAGACCTGCGATTCTTGCGAGGATTCCAAGCCGAAGATCTACTTCCGCACTCCCGGCAGGGATCAAGGAGTCGGAGGTCGTCATCGTACACCGTATGTGTACGAAACCACGAGGGACCTCACTTGAGGCACCTTGGATGTCGTGAGCCGAAGCGGCTGCACGATGAAGAAGGAGCAAGGGGTGACTTGCGAGGAGTTTCGCGACTTTGAGGTCGGCTACGGGTTCGACTACTTCAACCACGTTCCCCTCGGAACGTTAACCGCGTACGGTTTACAAAGGTACGCGTACGGTCTACAAGGGTATGTATTCTATACGCTTCGGCCGTTATCGCATTAGTACATAGATAGATCTTGGCAGTTTTAGGCGGTCCCAACGCTGTAAAATGACTCCCTTTTTATGATATCCAAAAGATCCAGATGTTGCATATGGTGTTGTGTTGCTGTTGATATTACCTGCTTGTGGATGTTTCTTAGTGCCTAGAGTTCTTCCTTCGTTTTGCTGTTTCATAGTCTGTAAGATGAAACCAAGATATTAGTTTCATTCAACTATCCCACCCCGATAAATTACAATGTCAAAAGGCTTGAACGATTTACTTTTTTGTCGTTCGCATTCCCAGGAGATATATCCGGGAGTATGATACATGTTAGATTTTATGACTTTGCACACGCATCTTCTTCATAAACTATTTTTAACCTTGTGCGTTGCATAGGTTCTAATATTGTGTTTTGGTTGTATTTGTATACTACTGATTGAAAATTTTGTTTTCTCCATGACGTAGTGGGTGCTACCATTCTCACGAGTTTCTCGTGTTGCTTCAATGTGGTCGACAATGCATATATGTTATCTGGAAGAACTCATTGAACGTGTGTTGTAGACCAAATTTCTAATGTCAGAGGATGTCTTTTTAATACCTAATCGAGGGACGCCCCAAGTTATAATTCAAGTCTGATTCTAATGTACTCTTTTACATGGTTGTGCGTGGTTGCTTTTCTTTTCATTTCAGAGAGTTTGACCGTGTCAACTTCATTAACCGTTATGAAAGGTTTATAAAGAACAAAACACCACAAAGAAAAGGAAAACCCATTAATCATTTCCCTCTGCATATCTTGTCAGGTATACAGAGCATCTAACCATTATTTTGAATAGTATTTCCACCAGAAAGAAAATTTGCACTCCCTGAATGCATGACAGTTGGTTTTGTTCACCTTTTTAAACAATCTGACCGGAGATATGCCCATATGTACCTGAAATACTCGTATGGATGTTGCAGAAGAGTAACTTTGGTGTCTAACTGGAAACAATCTGACAGGAACCATAGTCATGTGGATGTAAGAAAACCTCACTCCGAAACAAGTGTTTATCGCTTTACTGAAAGTAATTAATGGCCTCAGATTTATCTAGAATCGGATATAACTTTTTTTAGATCAGATTCGGATAAATCTAGTCATGTGCTAGATATATCCGGATTTAAACAAATCTGAATCCATTAATTTGGTTTGGAGGGAGTACAAGAAACTGAAGAAGAAAAACTAGTAGCCTGCAGTTTCCAAAATGTTCTTCTACCAACTCTTAAAGCGCACAAAGTTTCTTCAGTTGGACATGCACTCAGGAGGCATCGTCAGGTTCCAAGTAGAGTAAAACATAAAGTCCTAGAAACTGGTTTTTGTCCCGCTTTATAAATAAAGTCCAACGGCCGAACTAATATTGAGTGATAAGGGAACCCTTACAAAGCAGATCAAAGATAGAAAAAGAAAAACTAAAAAGACCGAGCTTGCCACCGAAGCTAGGAGAGCGAGACCGAGCTTTCTTTCCAACTCATGCATATTAGTGAAATAACGGAGTGGTAATCTTGAGTGGAATGAATTCTGATGCATTATCTCTGAAGCTTTTGATCGTGAGTTAATTTTACATGCGGAATGTCACTATATTGAAAATTTTCTATTGTCACGAGAGAGAAAAGAACTCGGACTTACCATGTTGTTCAGATCTTGTTTTGTAAGTCATTATATTGTAGCAGTAATCTGCTTGACTACCTTTGTTATGATTCTCAAGTGTTCACTAAAAACTTTAACTTATCAATTGTCCCTTTGCTACATAGGCAAATTTGTAGGCGTATTCCTTGGTAGATGTTATCGTGTAGATATAGTTGACTTCATTTTTTTAGATACCAATGAAATGTCAAATGAGTAACTCAGTTGGCATCCTTGGAAACTCCAAGATAATTATATTCTTTTATCCAGTATGTTTATCTGATCTTGTTATTAATCTTAAGTGCATTGCAACCATTTCCATTGAAATCCACACTGTCTGAACAATTCTGAAATAATTGCAGTTCATGTCTCTAACTAGGCTTCATTTTAGTCACTTTTTTTGGCTAGAGTTTATTAGCTTGGGCATGTTTTATGCTTGACGTGACGAGGCACGAGTTTACATGAGAAAGGTTCTGGACAATGATTTTTTATATGCTAAATTTCCCATTATTAGGTAGCTATTTAGACTGTTTCAAGGAATATCCTTTGCATTTTATCAGTTTAAGTGAGATATGTTATAAAACATCTATGAATGGTGAGTAGCTTTGCTCAAGTTATATTGTCATCTCATACATGTAATTGACTTTCTCTTATAAAACATCTATGAATGGTGAGTAGCTTTGCTCAAGTTATATTGTCAGCTCATCTATGTAATTGACTTTCTCTTATCCATGTTTTCTTCTCCCCTTAATTGTTAGTAATTTCCTGACCTTATGTTTCTAGGAACAGCCATTAATGGTGGATCTAATGGAGCTGAAATGCTACAGGGTACATAGGATGCTTGTCTACTTTTATGGGCTAATGTGCTGAAATGGTTCAGCTGGTAAGATCTTGAAAACATAGTTTGTGAAATTTGGACTCTTTGCTTGTTTTTTCTTCGGTAAATATCCAGCTGCCACATATGTGAGGAGCATGCACCAGCAGATTTCTGTCCACTCGGCTATAGGGATGCACATATGTGAATAACACGAACAACGATTAAAATGGAGAAAATTTCTTATTTGACACCGGCTTAAAATCGGGTTCCGTATTTGACACTAGACAAAATTTTCTTCCCTATTTGACATCTAATCTTAATTTCTTTCCCCATATGACACTCTAGTGCATTTTCCCCACTAACGGTGTTAAAGAGAGACATAAAAAGACTTTTTTATCCATAATGCATAATGTGACCAAAATTCTGAACTAGACAATACCTATAGTAGTTTTACCCATTTGGTCATGGTTAAAATGACCAGACCTCATAATTTAGTATACCCTCCATCCATATTAATGTTTCCAAATTTATCTAGATTCGAACGTACCTAGTCATATTGATAGCATTAATTTGGATCGGAGGAAGTGCTTCAATTTCAATTCCAAAAATTTGAAAATTGGGCAGTACCTCCACTGTTTTTTATGCCATATCTCAGAGAATTCATATAGTTGTATATTTACACAAAATGCATCGCAACGAGTACAACTACTAGTAACATCAACATTGCCACGCATCAGGTGTCGTGACCCAGTCTTGCAGCCAAGCCCCGCATCCACGCCATGGCCTCATTCCCCCGATGAGATCACCGACGGGCGCTTGACAGCAGCATCTTTCCCTCCCGTCGACGTGCCTTTGCTGCCCTCCCCAACTCCGTCTTGGCCGCCGTCCGTCTTGCCTTGGTCGCTGTCCGCAGCCACGCCTAGGTTCTTGCCCTCCCAGCTACGTCTTGGCCGTCGTCCGTCGTGCTTGGGTCGCCGTCGCTGTGCCTGGGTCGCCGTCCTGCTGTGCCTGGGTCGCCCCCCGCAGCCAGGCCTAGGTCCATGCCCACGCAGCTCAAGCTGCCGCCGCAGCCAGCACTCCACAGCCGCCATTGCTAGGATTCAGGTGGGTGGGGAAAGATATGGACATGAGGAATACAAGAATTAACTCAACCAGAACAGTTCGGTCGTGACCCAGGAACTAGCAGTTGGTTTTTTTCTTTTGCATAGGGTAGTTTGGTCCATCTCAATATTTTTTGACGGAAGAATGTAACGGAAAGAATGGAAGTGGGGAAAGAAATTAAGTTTAGATGTCGAATAGGGAAGAAAATTTTGTCTAGTGTTAAATAGGGAACCCGATTTTTAGCCCGTGTCAAATAAGGAATTTTCCCATGATGGTGGTGCCAAGGCACAATGACTATTTGGATTGTTAATGATATCCAGATCAGATGTCTAATATGGTGTTGATGTTGAAATTACTTGTGTGCCTATCTGGCCATCCCTAGAGTTCTCTCTAGTTGTTTTGGAATCCATAATAAGTTGAATGCAGTATGTTTGTAGATTATTCTTACTAGCAAAAAGCCTGTACGTTGTAACGGGTTCAAATTTACAGGTTCAGGATGACGTATCAAATTGACCTTTAAAAATAAATTGTCTATAGTCATGTAACATTTCAACTATATTTATATATACAACAAGCTTTATGAACGAAATAAAAGTAGTACCACTTATTTTCCAATCTAGTGTGTCAACATATAATGAAAATCCAAAGTAATAGAATTATGACACACAAATTCATGTACATCATAAAGGAATCTTAACAATTCAATTACTGATTGGGCTTCACAATGTTTCAGGATATGTTCATCTTGCGCGTCAAGTATAGCTCATGGACAGTAAAGAAGTTTAGTCTTCATGAGGCGCAGCTTCCGACCATGGCTAGACTTCAACACATCAGATATGTACTCGCATGGTAACCAAGACATGACATGTACAAGTCGTCACACCAGCAGTGTTGTGCGTGTTCTCCAAAAAAAAATGTACCGAGTGGATCACATGTATTGTCTTTCAAACGGTGTGTGCGGCATGTCTAGAAAAGGTCATTTATCATCTCACTGCAGATACACTGAACTTTTTGCCATGTAGCTTCAGGAAATATCACCACGGGCTTCAGTATTTCCAATCCCCCTCGTGCTTTCGGTCATGGGATGAAAAAGACAACTTCTCTAACCATCCGTGTTCAATTAAAGCGCTAATTTAATCCTTGTAGCCCTGCCATAGGAATAAGCCTCTATCCAACAGACAATGCATTGGCACAAAGGATCATCCAGCTTACTACGTGCCTCGCTCAAGATGCCGTTGCCTGTGAATGCCGCTTCTAGCCGACACACCACCGCCTCTGCTGTCCCGTTTACCGGCGGCTTAACCTAGGCTCCACCTTGATAAAAATCTTGTGAGGCCTCCCCTGACGCACGTGCGGGAATCGAGGCTCACATAGCAGTAGGAGAGTGCTCTGAGAGGAGCGGCGACGGGAGGTCCCCTTCCTTCTCCCCATGCCAGACCACCTCAGAATCGGAGAAGGAAGGGCCCACCGGAGAGGTCTGAGCCCAGCGTTCCTCAGGCCCAGCGCTCGCCTCCTCTGTCCATATATTCATTATTTGTCTTGCTCCTCCAATACCAGCGTCATCCATGTAGATTATTCCCACTATTAGCCAAGGTTCTCTCCGGTCACAAAATCCAGCCTCACTTCCCCGCTTTATCTGGTTTCTAGTTTCCTTCAAGTCTAGCTGATTTGTTTATTCCCAAGTTGGCTTGCTGATACTGTAGCAAATTTGCAACGTTTATGAACTGGTGAGGATCGATTTAAGGTACCAGTGTGGGACTAAAATGTCTGGCCTTTGTTCCGACGTGAAGTTGAACCTAGCGGCCTGGTTGTTGTATGTCTCCTTCGGTCCAGCCAAGTAGAGCCAAACGGACAGCACATGAGGCCAACGCAAGCACCTGCTGCATGTGGTCGATCTACCAGTCTCTTTTTTTTACGCGGTTAGTCCATCGCCCCGCAGGAACGCTCCCTGTTTTTTCTCAAACTAACCGTGCAGTTTTAGTCTGTTTGACTTACCGGTGGCATTGGTGGGCAATTTGTTGTCCAAAGGGAGGGTAAAAGGTTAAAAAAAAGTTAGACCGGGAGAAACAATCTGTCTTTTATTATTAGGTATAGATTTTGTGCGTCATCATGACATCATGCATACTTTGTCTCGAAATATTTTTGCCAAAAGCTATTTTGTTTTCTACGTTAGTCCCCTCTTCAAATTTTAAATAAAAATCCAGATTTTTCTGGATATTTTATTTGTCTAAAACTATTTAAAAAACTTTTTAAAACAAACAAATAAATAAAACAGTTTTAAAAAAACTGGGAGAGGCAGCCACCGGGCCAGGCCCAATCAAGCAACACTCCACCTGACCAAAATAAACCTAACCTGGGTAACCCGACAGGATCAGCCGCACCTGGCCACAACTGTACACGCATGCATAACACGGCCCCGTTCGTCCCCAAGTGCGCCGCCTCTATTCGATTCCGCCCGCGCCTAGATCCCGCGGTTTCCACGCCTCCCCTCTGCGCCAGCCAGCCTCCCCTTGCCGCTCGCCCAGAGCCCGCGGTTTCCGCGCCTCCCGGACCGCCATGGTGCGCCGCCGCCCCTCTGCGCCAGCCAGCCTCCTTGCCGCTCGCCATCAACCGCCGTTGCCGGCAACTGCTGTTCCGCGCCTCCCCCGGACCAGCCATGGTGCGCCACCGCCCCTCTGCGCCAAGCTTCCTGGCGCTGCCACTGGAGCAAGTCGTCACCCTTCTCTCTCTGTCATTGCCATTACATTGTATTTCATTGAGATTCTATTGCTTGGCTTGTCGTTTGTCAATCTCCCTAAGTATATAAACTGGTATATTTTCATTTAATAGAGCGAGGTGGTACTATTATACCTCGGCAAGTATCGAGCCAGCAGCGAGGATCGGGTACAACGCGGGAGCGTTTTGTAGGCACGGTACTGGGCCAGCCCAAAACCACCGATCGATCCAGAGCAGGAGGATCGGGTGAGCGATATAGGTCTATTTTTTCCGACTTAGCGGTGGCGTAGGTTGTATATTATGTACTTTGGTGGACGGGCAAAACGGTCCAAAAAAGTGTTGGACCGGAAGAAACAATCCGTCCTTTATTATTATTAGGTATTAGGTATAGATATAGATTGCAAATGGTAATCACAACACTCAGCTCCCCACCCCCAACAAATTAGTGTCAAAAGTATTCCTAGCAGATGTAGCCAAGAACATGATATCTGTTACAGAGCTCTTCTTTATGTTGCTGAGTAGATCATTCGTTTCGAGCACGTCTTGTTCTACACTGTCTTGCAAAGGTATTACTATTAGATGTTGCTTGTATCTGTATCAGGTTACTAACAGATTGAACGATTTTGTTTTTTCAGATGAAGAAAGAGCTGCTGTTGTAGTTGTCCGTTTGTCTCGCCGCACGAATCTGGTTGGCAATGTTTTGTGTTCATATATGCCATCTAAATATTTGATGAACCCATGGCTTAGTCTAGTCAAGTTTGTAATGTAGCGAGATGTTATTGAATACCTAATCTAGGGAATTCAGCTTCGCTTAGTATCATATCAAGTCAGATTTGGCCACATTTTTTTACATGGTCGTGTTGATACCTCTTCTCTCCAGCAATGCGTGTTTCAGCCCCGTGTCAGTTAAACTTGTATGTTTCTCGGCTATGGTGTGAAAAACTTGTCATTGACGTCGATCTGATGTGCGTGAAGTTACTGTGGATGAGTGTGATCATTTCAACCTTCACATGACTGAAACTTGAAGCAGCTAAAACTGGGATGCCATGCTAAAACAGAGCTGGGTTACCTGAGAGTGAGGTCGCTGCTGCTGTCCACTACTTTGTAGTTCGTATCTAGGCAGAGGATTTGTAATTCTAACCAGCTATTTACTGCTGATGATGATATGGAACTGGACGGTGCCGAGTCTACTGTCACAGCCTCTGAACACGGCAGGATGCTGATATTAGTTACAAACTCTGAACAAGTGTGACTACAACCTGCAGACAAGCTAGGATTTAGGAGCAAGTGCCGATCTCCCTTCTTCGGGCCATGATGAACAGGCAGACGAAATAATAGCAGCAAACTGGGCACGCTCTACAAAGTTATTTCCCAAGTTTAGTTCAACAGTTCATGATTAGAAGCACCAGATATAATGCAGCACTTGGACTGCAATATTCATGCTAACAATGTTTCCAGAGCAGCGGTGTTCAAGAAAATGTTTCCACACCAAGTGCAAATATCAGTCCATTCCTCAGAAGCTATTACTCACCTAATAGTATAGATATAAGGAAAAAATGGCTTCAGTTCCAGGAAGATTATAGCGAGGATTGAGCGTAGCATCTTTCTTTGGAAGCAGTGTGCCGCATGGTTGAGAAGATGGAGGGAACTCGTGTCAAGGCGAAAAACTTGATCTACGGCCGCCAAGACTTCCACCTTGATGATGGTCTCTCTTGTCCAGATTTTTCTCTCTAGGTGGAATCATTTGCTATTTTTTGTAGTTCCAAAATGCTCTCCAGCAGAGAAATACACTGATTTATAGACACTACGAGTGCTCTTAAATTCTAGCTATGGAATCTCTTAATTAAATAACATGAAGTATATGCGTGCACATAGTTTCAAGAAGATGGCTTGAGCCTGTCTGAGAATGCTCTTAAATTTCTGACGAAACTGAAAAGTGAAAACTGAAAAGATGGCTTGAGCCTGGCTGAAGAAGATGCAGATGCAGTCGTCGAGCAGGACGAACGAACGAACGAACGAACGAACGAACGGGCCCAGTAACTGTTTGTCAGGGCCCAATTCTACGAGTGAACTGAACCAGAAGCGGAAAGAAACCTCTAGGGGAGTCCATCCCTAAACCCAGGCGAGTGAGGAGGGAGCAGGGGCGACCCACCGCAGCAGCCCGCGCCTCCATCCCCAAATCCAAGCGGGTGAGGATGGCGCCGGAGTGACACGCCGCATCCGTCGCCGCCGCGGCACCTCGCAAGCGGCGGCCGCCTCCCTGCCGGATGAAGACGACATGCTGCGGGAGATTCTCCTCCGCCTCCCGCCTCAGCCGTCCTCCCTACCCCGCGCCTCCGCCGTCTGCAAGCGCTGGCGAGGCCTCGTCACCGACTCCAAGTTTCACCGACAGTTCTATGCACACCATCGGAAGCTGCCTCTCCTCGGCGCCTTCGTGTGCGGCAGCCAGGGGACCGTGTTCGCCCCCATGCTTGACCCTCCCGACCGCATACCTCCTCAGCGATTCGACCTTGGACGCTACAGCGGCAGGCACGGCCGTGTTCTCGATTGCCGCCACGGTCTTGTCCTCGCCGCAGACTTGAATGTGGAGGAAGAGGTAGCTGTGTGCGACCCCATCACTGGCGAGCAGCACCTCGTGACCATTCCGTCGGAGTTCTGGAGGGTCTTCGACGAAGGGGCCGTGCTCTGCGCTGCCACCGACCATGTGCACGGCCGCTGTCACTCGAGCCCATTCAAGGTGGTCTTGGTGTCACGCAATGAACGACCCCTCGCCTGTGTTTACTCCTCGGAGACTGGCCTATGGGGCAATCTCATATCAACAGAGGCTCCATGTCTGATTTATTGGAAACCTGCGACCCTGGTTGGTAATTGCGTTTACTGGTTGACCTTTAGTGATGATATGCTTGTGCTTGATTTGGATGCGAACAGCCTTACTGTGATCAGAGAGCCTCCCATTACAGATGATATCGACTTTGGAAACCGTCAGATCTTTCAGGCTGAGGATGGTGCTGTTGGCTTCGCCATATTGTCTTACACTCACTTCCAAATGTGGCAGATGAACATCAATGCTCATGGTGTTGCTACATGGGTGCCACAGATGACCTTTGAAATGCATAAAATTCCTGGACTCCCTCCTCGGACTGAGGAAGGGATTGCATGGCTGTTGGGGTATGATGAGGATACTGATTCATTATTTTTACATGTGGGCAGAAATGTCTATGGGGTTCAACTTAAGCTGATGCAGTCCAGGAAACTTTATGAAACAGATTATGTACATGGCTTTAATATTTTCAAGAGTTTCTATACACCAGGTGGTTGCTCATCCTTAGTATTTACATTGTAGGTGTAACCTGGTCTGTTTATGTTTTGTACATGATTGCTCAAATAGGCGAATACCTTCTTTCTGATTTTTAATGTGTTTGACAAGTACAACTTAATTGCCCCTCTTCTAGATAGATGAATGGATAGCCGTATTCTTTAGTATATGTATGTAATCATTTAAATGTAGCTATCATCACTCCCCTTTGATACCAAATGAAATCTCAAATGAGTAACTCAGTTGGCAACTCAAAGCTTGTTATATTATTTGATCCCAATATGCAACTCCATAAGAACAACTAGTGTTGAATCCATACTTTATTAATAATAATTGTTTATTTTTTCACTTGTTGATGACCCCTCTTGTAGGTGACTAGTACAGTTGTAGCGCATGAAAACAAATTGCATTTCTTGTCTGTCAGGCTTTGGTTATTTAGAAGTGAATACCCAATATTACTTCTGCTAGAATTTATTAGTTTTGTCATGTTTTAATTTTGTAAGTTTGGCATGATGGGAGATGAGTTTATTTGAGATAAAAACATACCATGTATTATCAGCCAAGCTCTTAATGTTTAAATATCTAAGCATACTGTTCTCAGAATTATTTGTTTCATTTTAACAGATGAGTATATTTGTTTGTCTATTGCTAGTAATGAGCTATAAATCATCCATACCAAATGAGTTATTTTGCTCAGGTTATACTTGTCAGCTCATCTATATAATTGACTCACTGTTGCCTAATCTTATGCATTTGTCTTTTCCTCGGAACTGATATTAAATGCCTGACTTCTTATGCTTCTAGGCACAGCCATTGCTGGTGGACCTAATGCAGCTGAAATGGTACACATAGGATGACTATTTGGTTTGATGTGCTAATGTGCTGAACTCAACATGTAAGAAGATCTTGTTGATATAGTTTTTGAGATCTGGATCCTAGACTGTTTGCTTCTTTTTTTGTAAATGGAAAAATATCTGTCTGCCAACACAAGTAGCATGCACCAACAAGGCCACAAACTACTTTCTGTTTGGCTGTAGGGATTCACTCATGTAAATAACATGGAAACATTAAAATAATTGTGATGCCGAGTTGAATGGCTTCTTTCTAGAAAGTGATATTCAGCTCATCTACATGAATTGAGATGTTGAATATGGTGTTGGTCTTGAAATAAATTGTGAGTGCCTATCTGGACATACCTAGAGCTTTTTCTTTGTTTAGCTGTTTCATGTTGCCCACCTTCTTTTGGCTTCAGCTTGTGCAGAAACCAGCTTTCTCCGGTTGGAAAAAAATTGTAGTTCACTCTTTTATTATCTTATTACAAACATCAGTTGCAGTATTCAACTCTCCCACCCCCAACAAATTATAGTGTCAGAATGTATCAATGATTTATTTGTTGTCATGAGTATTTCTAGGAGATATATCTAGAGATATGATATCTGTCACGTAGCACCTTTTTGTGTTGATAAACTGATAATGCGTTTATTTCTCGAGGTGAAGGATTGGCTGCTGCAGTTCTCACCGAGTTTGTCACCTTGCATCAATGTGGTTGGCACCGTGTTGTAATCTAGCTTATAAATGTCTAATGTAAGAAGATGCTTTTGAATACCTAATCTGTGGAATTTGTGCCTCCCCGAGTATCGCTGGATGTCGGATTCGTCTGTATCGTGCTTTTGTTACATGGTTGTGCTTGGCATCTCCTCATCAGCCATGGGAGGTTCAGCCCTTAGTACAATCTGAACTATATTTCTGCATGTTCTTCTTAGATGTAATTTGAGAAGTGTGCCATTGTCATCGGTCTATGTGGTCGTTAACTTATGATCCACCAGAATTACGTGGTTTGTCTGGAACAGATTGGAATGGAGAGGCAGAAATTATTTGCCCTGAGAGTGAGACCGCTACTGCTGTCAGCTACTCTGTAATGGTTCATATCCACCGTAGGGCTGGTCATTATTCTGCCATTTACTGCTGGTAATCTGTATTAAAATTTTGGTAACGAAATGGATCGAAGCATATCCATTTGGGGCCATCTGCCAACCGTGTAAAAGTCACAAAAAGAGAACTTGTATCATATGCTATTTTCGCGTCGAATTCATCGTAAATTTTCAGAACCTGTATAAACAGAGCAACGTGAATATGTGATGGGCCAGGTGTTTTCATCATGTTTTTAGCAGCAACGTGATGGACCAAGAGTGCAATAAAACAGAACAAACGATCCTTGGTTCGTTCACAGCAAGCTCAAGTGGAACTTTCACATATATTGAAACGGAGGGAGTATCTGCTGATGAAAGAAAGTCTCAAGCAAAGACGGAACAAAATACAGCCGCTTTCAGCAAAACAGAAGCTACCACCTATTACAGCCGCACATACACTACGTGCAGCTCAGCAAAACAGCAATAGCTTGAGGCTGCATACAGCAAGGTCGCCCATCACTAGCGCTCCCATCGCAGTGATCCTACTAAGTATATGTATCCCTTTCTTGTACTTTGCAAAAATGATCTCAAGAGCCACCCCGAGTATAGACAAAATCACCAGCTATTGGTTTCAGTCAGAAGCGTGAACAAAAGAAGGAACTTCATTCCGACAAAGTATTACTTCCTGTATTGTTTTGGTATGCAGCCTGCACCAAAAGTGCGCCAAAAATAAACACACTGTCCATCACTTTCTTCAACATATCCCGTGCGGCGGGTACTGGTAACTACTGGGAGGTACCAGGAATGTGCTTGTGACGCTGCCATCAGAGCCGGTGGTCGGAGAGCTCATCTGCGGACTGCCAACCAGATGTGACGCCGACAGCAGCATGCTCCTCCCAGCATGCATCTGGGGCATGTTGTTACCTTGCCTGCCATGATCCTGGAAACCCCATTGGTACGCCCTACTGCCATGCTGCTGCGGAGTCTGGTGCCACTGGTCGTAGCTGCCTGTGCCCATGCCTGTAGCGTATCTCTCACTGGGCCCTGGATGTCTGTTCTGGAGGTACTGATGCTGGTGCTGATCCATTGAGCACATTCCACCTGAAAAGGGTGGCCTCTGGTCTTGGAAGACTCGGCTGTGATACTGGTGCTCAGCCGGGCAACTGGGATTCAAGAAGTGGGATGTGCCAGCACTAGCCATGGTTGGGGACTGCCCTGGCTGTACCCATCGCTGGCTCCCTTGATGCGGAACATTGGCATGAACATCTGGCATCCCCCATTGCTGTCGCCCTTGATGCAGAAGGTTTGCATGAACATCTGGAAGCCCCCATTGCTGATTACTCCCTTGGTGCAGAACATTTGCATGTGGACCTGGCAGCCTCCATTGCTGACTACTCCCTTGATGCAGAACATTTGCGTGTGCATCTGGCAGCCCCACCTGCTGGTTACTCCCTTGAGGCAGAACATTTGCCTGTGCATATGGCAGCCCCCACTGCTGGTTACACCCTTGCTGCAGAACATTTGGGTGTGCACCTGGCAGCCCCCACTGCCGATTACTCCCCTGCTGCAGAACATTTGCGTGTGCACCTGGCAGGCCCCACTGCTGATTACTCCCTTGCTGTAGAACATTTGCATGTGGATCTGGCAGCCCCCACTGCTGACTCCCTTGGTGCAGGAAATTTGCATGCACATCTGGCAGCCCCCACTGCTGACACCCTTGATGCAAAACATATGGATGTGCATTTGGCTGCCCCAGCTGCTGGCTCCCTTCCTGCCGAACATTTGCATGTACATCCGGGAGCCTCTTGTGGAAGGCAAAACTTGTATCCTTACATTCATTAACCACAACGCTTTTCGCAACACAGGGCAAGAACCCCTGGTATTGTGGATGCCCTCCAGTCAGATAGCCGAGCTGAGAGACATCTCCAGATTGCTGTAATACAATGACCCATTGGAGTAAGTAATGCAAAAGATGGTATGCCAACATAAAAAGATCTCGGATTACTTAATACAGGATCAGAGAGTGGGAATGAAATTTCCAGTATTAGAAGTTTTCTTCGTCTTACCTGTGTGACATAGAACCCATTACAGACCTTAGAATTGCATAGTGTGTAGCCATCCCGTTTCATCTGTGCATAGAGAGCCAAAACTCAGAAATATAGCTGAAATGTTCTTACGGTACATGAAACATCAGTTCATAGAAATTTAAATTTATCTAGGGCAACAACTAGTTTAATGTGCATACTCCGTAACAGGAAATATAATACTCCCTCCGTCCCAAAATAAGTGACTTGCATTTGTCTAGATTCGGATGTATCTCACACTAAAACAAGTCTAGATACATACGAATCTAGATAAATCCAAGTCACTTATTTTGGGACGGAGGGAGTATTATTTAAACATGTCGACAGCCTGTCACTACATAAGTGGCAAGTGGCAGCAGAGAGAAAGGTTCACTTTATGCATTGTCCAAACAACGATTGCCTTGGGAAAAATGTTTTCTTACCAGAATACTAAATTGATCCACAAGCTTCCTTGCGTGATCCTACAAAAGTACAAAAGCATATCATGAAAGGAGACATAGATCAAGAGGTACTATACTATTATTCTTGCATGGTAAGAAAGAATTAAATAGTACTGACAAAAGTGGGAAGAGTAGCAATGTGAGTATGCTCATCTCCAAATATCATTTCAACAGCTATTTGATGGTCATCCGGTGATTCAGACTCGAGAAGGCAAAGTATGTAGTGAGATTGATCAATTATACCTGCCATGTGTGATTCTTTAGAAGAATAGGACTAACAGCAAAATAAAATTATGCATGCACAAGCAGAAACAAACCCACCTCTACAGAAATACTGCACACGGTGAAAAACAAATCTTCCAATGTTTCGAGTGTTTTTAGTTCTCGTAGTCGGATAGGACGAAAAGGTCTCTTCCCGCATGTATGGAATTCCCTCAGCACTCCCGTACCGGAAGAAATGGGATGGTGAGCAGGAGGACAATTGTCTCAATGTTTCAACACCCTCAATTGTAGAAGCATTTCCATTCAGTGCATGCCTACATAAACATTAATGAACAAGTAAATTTCTGACAAGAAAAAATCCATGTTATACAGATCAAGAAGTTGTACAAAGCAAACACCTCTGGGTGGTCAGGATGACCTCTGAGAGGATCTTTTCTATGTCAGGTTCGATGTTATATAAAGGGTGTCCAATACACAACTCAATATCTGGAGAAATACCAAACTGATTGCTAGTACCATCAGTAACACCTGGCTCTACCGAGCTTCCATTCTCCAATAGTCGCCTGACCTGAATATCATCTTGTTTCTGACTTATCCCTTCGAAACCGACTTGCTGGTTCAGAGAAATGGGAGAAGTTCCTGATACTTCTCTCTTTGAAGTAGTTGATTGGGGCTCCGTAGAAGCTTTATCCTCATAAGGTCTGGCATCCGCCTTTCCAGAACTTGCGTTGCAGGAGGATACAGGGGCCATTGTACTGTCTTCGAGATCTGAGACACCGTGATTGTCCACATTTACAGTTGAGACCAAATGTCTTTTGTTCATCCTTATTTGCGAAGAGTGAACCTTTACAGGGATATTTTCTGCATGGGGATTGTTTCTGTTCAAGGAAGGGTGTTGAAGATTGGTTTGGAGCATTGACAAGGGCTCAGTTTTCTGTCCTCTCATGTCCTTTTTGCATATTGTCTGGTCTACGTTGACCTCAATCGGCAGTTCTTTTTGAGATCCCACCTTAACATTTTGAGAGAACTTATCTGAACATGGATTATTTCTGCTCAAGGAAGGAAGTGGTTGATTGGTTGGGATAACTGACAAGGGCTTCTGTTCCTGTCCTCTCGTGCCCTTCTTTCCAATTGTCTGATCAACTTTAACCCCAGCTGGCAGTTCCTTCTGAGATCCCTGCTTAACCTTTTCAGGATATTTTTCTAAACATGGATCATTTCTGTTCAAGGAAGGAATTAGGAGATTGGTTGGGATCGCTGAGAAGGTCTTCTGTTGCTGCACTCTCATGTCTTTCTTGCCTATTGTCTGATCTACCTTAACCTCAACCGGGGGTTCTTTTGGAGATCCCAGTTTAAGCATTTCTTTGTTTGAAGTCCCCATTGACTTTTTGAACTGGCCTTTGGGACTTTGAAAACTCAACCTTGCACTTTTGTTTGAAGGCCGCCTTTCATGTGGAAGATTCGACGACTGCTTTCTCTTTTGTGATAGAACTGTCTCCCTTGGCAATTGTCCATTTTTATGATTAACCTGTACAATTGCTAACTCCACCCTCTGTTCATGATTCTGGAGAAAATGATAAGCAGGACTACTTGATGCACTTTGTTTTTTGTCACATGAGACAGAACTGTTCCTTAGGGTAGAAGAGCGTTGAATAGTATCTTTAGGAAAATGAACAGGAGCAGGGCTACGTGATGCACTTCGCTTTCTGTCACATAAGGCAGAACTGTTCCTCAGGGTAGAAGAGCGTTGAATAGTGTCTTCAGGATCAGATACTACAATTGATGTGGGATTGTTAACTTGGGCAGAGGATGAACAGTTCAAAGGTGAACTGCTCAATAATCTGGTTGGGAAGACTTCTAGAGCTGAATTCTCACAGCATACTGCTGCATCTTCACAGGTGTCGCGTTCCTTGGGCTTGCATTTTTCAGGAGGATCGGTAGAAGTATTGAGAAGAGATGTACCTTTGGTTCGCTGTCTTCCCTTAGTTAGACCTAGATCAATCTATTCACATACAGTTCAGCATAAAAGCACAAGCTAAATTACATTACTTTCCAAAACTAACAAAAGAATTAAGTAATCCCCGTGTCCAATAATATAAGATGTTATTACAACCAATATACTCATATATTGGTTGTAACATCTATGGGATGGAGGGAGTAGGATACAGGAACAAAAAAACGTGGGTACCTTTTTAACAGAGTTACAAAGCTTTTCAAGGCATGGTGTAGGATCCAAATTAAGCCTGGGTTGCAAGGAATTGATGATGGTCGACTCGGCAATCTGAAATATGTCAGATAAATATTAATCAGGTGGGATTTCAAAAGTATTAGGACATTTAAACCTTGTCTTTTCCAGGTTTACAGAAGTACTGACCAGTTGATGGTGATAAGTCCATGAAGGATCCGCAATCAAGGACAGATCTTTGAGAATACATTCAGTGCCCAATCTAAGAGCAACCCTGTTCATTTTGGGGAGGTCATATCTTGAAGAATCACCCCCATTAGAAAGAAAGGACCGGTAGTCCCGCACCTAGGTACAGTACAATGTAGAGAAACCACACATAAGCAGAGAAAATCCATGCATTAAAGCTGCAAAGTTATACTGCCACTTCAGCAAACCTCGCAAACAACAGTTCCATTTTTGAATTTGCAAGGGATGCCATGCAAGATATCTTGGGGCAAGCAGCCGTACTCAATATCCTGTAGAAGTACATTTATAAAAAAAAAAAAATATTCACAGATACACTACCAGGATAACATAGCTTGTTAAGCACTATCTAATAGAAATACCCCTTTCGGAGAATAAATTTGCGAGCAAAGGTATCTGGTTTCCTCAAAGAAATAATGTATCAACAAGGAAATAAAATGTACATTGCCTCTACGTGAAATGTATGCACAATAGTACTTTACTCTGATCGCTTCAGAAAAAAGAGAATCATGTGGACAACAAATTGCAAAAGTCAAAATGTCCTGCTATGGTCTGGAGTCTGGCGTGTCGCCTCCGGCGCGCCCATAAATATGTTCCACAGGAATGGACTGCAAAGTCTAGCACTCACTCCACAGTGCAAGAACTCACTCCTTTTACCATCTTGCTTTAACTCTGTAACTTGAAAACCCACTCATGATTAATTACCCACACCCCCAGCCCCCTCTCCCCCATTGACACTATGGAAACAAAATAAGCACCATACTTACAGAAAGCATAGCTCTGGATGCCCTAGTGTAAGGCTTCTTATCTGAATCATCACCAATCAGAAACACAAGCATTCCCTACACCGGAACCAACAGATTTTGTCATTATTATTAGAAGTAACAGTACAAACAAACATATTGCTACGATCCTTTCAATTCACACACAGACCTTGTCTAGCCCACCAATGGAGTATCCATCCGGGAACAGATTCAGCGCAAATGACGGCTCGAGGTCTGCATCACGAGATCACAGACCTTCTGTTGAGCGACATTTGACAAGGGAATGACAGATCATCGAAACATGGCGTCCCGAAATTGGGCAGGTGGCTCGGAATCTCACCTAAATCTGCAGGATCGGTTCCATTTCTGCCATTTAAGCCTGACCTGACGGCGATTCCGCTACCGAGCTCCGGACCCGCCGCGGCGGCCTGCAGGATTTCAGATGCGAGTGTCCGTAACGCTTCGCGGCCACGACGAAAAATCTCGCAACGCGGCAAGCGTAAGTAGGGTTTCGATTCGGAATAACACGGAGATACAGATGTTGATTATCGATAGGAGGGGAGGGGAGGGGGAGAGGAGGCGAGGGTGCTCACATCCCTCGGCGGAGGAGGCGACGGCGGCAGGGGCGACCCGCAAGGGGACGCCTTGGTAGGAGGCGGGCCGTCGGGGGAGGTGGCTGGAGGCGGCGGGTAGAAGCGGCGGCCGCGGCGGGAGACCTTGAAGGAGACGACCATGGCACGGCGGCGGGTGGCGGTGGCGGGGGAGGTAGGGTTTTGCTCGCCGGTGGTTGGTTGGGGTTTTGGTTGGGACTTGGGATTTGGAGAGAGGTGGCGCGAGACGGCGAGGACGAAGAGAGAGGGCGAGAGAGAGGAGGCTGGCCCACTTGCAGTGTGAGCGGCTGCGTTTCAGGGGGAACACGCAGGCACGGCACGGCACCGCAGGCAGACGCATCGCAGCTACAAAATCACAAAATCACAATGAGAAGAAAAAAATCATACAGTACAACCTGTGCTCAAAACGTCTTAAAAGAACGGTAGCATTTCTAAGTATGCACTTCAAATCTAAATTCAGTATGCAGCTAAAAATGCCAAATCCAGCATGTGTATGGCCCATGGGCCGAATTTCACGGCTCAAAGTGAATTTCCTACTACCAATTAAAGATGGGAAAAAGTTACCTTTTATTCCCAAATATCTTTCCTAGTATTAAATTGGAGTTGGTGATGGTGTCACTTTCAACATGAAACATTTTTGGGAAGTGCATGAAACTAGCTTTGTTTATCTTGTGACTTTCGTGATGCATCATTTGCTCTATTTTTGTTGCCTCTTACCCTTTACTTACTTGCTACTAGCTTTGTTTATCTTGTGAGGCTAGTTGTGTGAGCCAGCCATGCGGTTGTCTGCACATGTTTTGCCATCTCAAGTTCGTCTTCTTCTCCGCCATCGGATGGCGTGGGGGCTGCTGGCACGGCTTTGAATAAAGTGAAGAGTTTCGCAGCATAGTAAATCAAAAATTTCTACGGAAACGAACAGAGGGAAAGCCAAGATCTAATCTAGGAGATGCAAACAACGAGAGAGATTGGATTAGATCTTCATACCCTTGAAGATTCGCGCAGCGGAACGTTCTCGGAACGTGGGTGATGTAGTCGTACTCGTTTCTCCTCCTCGCGATCCGATCCGATCTAGCACCACAAGTGGCGGTGCCTCCGTGAGATGCACACGTGCAGCATCTCGACGTCTCCTCCTTCCTCGGACCAGCAAGTATGGTGGAGAGATGGATTGGATCTACAACACGACGGCGTGGTGTATATGGTGGAGAATTTCTGCAGCAGGGCTTCGCCTACAAACAGTCGGGAGGGAGAGAGGAGGGCAGCAGGGCGGCTAGGGTTGGAGGGGAAGGTGTGTAGGGTAGGGAGGGGGCGCACCAGCCCTCTATATATAGAGGGGGGTGCGGCTAGCCCTTGCCCATCCTCCAAGCCTATCTCTAGTTTAAACGATTTAAACTCTCCCTTCTAGAAACCCTATCTTATCTCTAGTTTAAACGATTTAAACTTATCTAAGATCGGCTGGGCCCTATGGGGCCTTGTGCCCCTGGCCCAATGCGGCCAGGACACTCCCTCATAGGCCCATGCCCCCTCCCGGAAGGTGGGACCACGTTGGCCCCCTTCCGGAAGGTTCTAGAAGCTTCCGGTACAATACCGATTAATCCGGAATAATTCCGAACTCCAAAAACTGCACTGCCTTATATGAATCTTATTCTCCGGACCACTCCGGAACCTCTCGTGATGTCCCGGATCCCATCCAAGACTCCGAACAAAAATTCATAAACCAAGTATCCAATCTATCCTAGCGTCGAGACACGTTAAGTGTGTGACCTCTGAGTTCGAGAATATGCGGACATGATCTTCTATCAATAATCAACAGGTGTGCAGGCACCCATATTGACTCCCACATTCATCGATGATCATATCGGATGAACCACGATGCCGAGATTCAATCAATCCCATATATATATTCCCTTCGTCTCGCGATATTTTACTTGCGAGATTCGATCATCGGTACCATCATACCTAGTTCAATCTCGTTCACAGCAAAGTACTTTACTGCTCCGTAATCCAATATCACTTTGTGATCAACTCCTTAACCACATGCTTACAAGCGGTGTTGATATCGATTACCGAGTGGGCCCGAAGTATATCTCTCCGACTTGGGAGGGACAAATTCCATCTCGATACATACAACCCAATAGATACTTTCCGATCACCTGAGAGACACCTTTATGATCACCCTCTCATAGGATGACGTTTGATGACCTCAAAGCTTTCTTCCGATACCAGGGAGTTGTATTATCTCATGGTCTAAGGAATACAATATTTGACATAAGAAAAGCTTCGCAAAGATGAACACAATGACACGATCTAATTGCTTCGCTTAGTTTGGTGCATCACCATATCATTCTCCCAATGATATGATCTCATTATCAATTGACAACTCATGTCTATGGTTAGGAAACCTTAACCATCATTGATCAATGAGCTAGTCCATAGAGGCGTACTTAGGGACACGGTGTTGTTCACAAACCACACAAGTATTAATGTTTCCGCTTAATACAATTCTAGCATGGAATATAAACTTTATCATGAACAAGAATTATAATAATAACATCTTTATTATTGCCTCTAGGGCATAATTCCAGTCTCCCACTTGCACTAGAGTCAATAATCTAGTTTACATTTGGCAACAATCTCACACCCATGGCACCGAGGTGCTGATCATATTTACACGTGGAAGAGGTTTAGTAAATGGATCTGCGACATTCAGATCTTCAGATCTCCATCTGCTATATAATCTCGGATTATATGAAACTTGCGGTTGATATGCTTGGTCTTTGGATGATATCTTGGTTCCTTAGCGAGTGCTATGGCGCGTGTTGTCACAATATCTCCATGGGTCCAATGCACTTGGAACCACGCCAAGCTCGATGATGAAGTTCTGATCCAAACTCCTTCACTTGGCGCTTGCGGCAGCCATGTATTCCGCTTCTCATAGATCCCGCGATCACGCTTTGCTTGCGGCTTCTCCACTCAGGCTCCTCCATTCAAAATATACACGTATCACATGCGAGATTTAGAATCATCCTTGTGTCGAAACTAGCATCGGCGTAACCTTTTCTGACGAGTTGTTCATCACCCCCATAGACTAAGAACATTTCTTTAGTCCTATTTAGGTACCTTAGGATGTTCTTCACGGGCTCGATGTTCCACTCTGGATCACTTTGATATCTCGTCAAACTAAGAGCATTGGACACATCCGGTCTAGTACACAAACATGGCATACATGATGGAACCTATGGCCGAGGCATAAGGCACTTTGCTCATAGCTTCCTATCATTTACCGTGGACACCGAGCCTTGCTCAATATCTTACGACAACATAGGCCTTTGAACCTTTCAATGCCTTATCCATTCGAACCTTTTGAACTTTGTCTAGGTATGTACTCCGCTTAAAGCTATCGAGGCGTTTTGTCTATCTCTATAGATTTTGATGCCCAATATATAAGCAGCTTCACCTAGGTCTTTCATTGAAAAACACTTGTTCAAATAACTCTTCACATCGTTAAGCATGTCGATGTCATTTCCAATAATCAATATGTCATCCACATATAGTACCGTAAGCGTCCGAGCTCCCACTCACTTTCTTGTAGATGCAAGCTTAGTAGCAATTTGGAACAAATCCAAAGCTCTTGATCACTTGATCAAAACGAAGGTTCCAACTTCGCGCTTGCTTGATCCATAAATGGAGCTGAAGTTTGCATACTTTATCGGCATCCTTAGGATCGACAAAACCTTCGGGTTGCATCATATACAACTCTTCATCAATGTTGCCATTGAGGAAAGCGATCTTGACATCCATTTGCCATATTTCATAATCATGAAACGCAGCAATTGCTAATAAAATCGAATGGACTTAAACATCGCTACGGAGAGAAAGTCTCATCGTAGTCAACACCTTGAACTTGTCGAAAACCTTTCGCAACAAGCCGTGCTTTATAGACGGTAACATTACCATCGCGTCCGTTTTCTTCTTGAAGATCCATTTGCACTCAACGGCCTTTCGATTACGCTAGGAGGGTCCACCAAAGTCCATACTTGGTTTTCGCTCATGGATTCCAATTCGGTTCATGGCTTCTAGCCATTTCTCGAGTCAGGGCTCATCATCGCTTCCTCATAGTTCGTAGGTTCACCGTCTTCTACTAACAAGACAGCCAAGACAGGTTGCCGTACCACTCGGGAGGCACGCGACCTTGTCGACTGCGACGTTCGATGGCGACATCGTCCAAGCTTCATGATCCTTGTCATTAGCTTCCTCTATCGTTAGTGCGGACCTTTGGAACAATTTCAGGTCTTTGCGCTACTCTCCAATTCAAGAGAAGGTTCAATAACCTCGTCTACCTCTACTTTCCTCCCACTCACTTCTTTCGAGAGAAACTCCTTCTCAAGAAAGGAACCGTTCTTCGACAAACACTTTGCCTTGGTTACGTGATAGAAGGTATACCCAATAGTTTCCTTAGGGTATCCTATGAAGACGCATTTCTCCGCTTTGGGTTCGAGCTTGTCGGCATCAACTTCTTGACGTAAGCTTCGCATCTCCAAACTTTAAGAAAGCGACAACTTAGGTTTAGCACCAAACCACAGTTCATACGGTGTCGTCTCAACGGATTTAGATGGAGCCCTATTTAAAGTGAATGCAGCGGTTTCTAATGCATAACCCCAAAATGATAACGGCAAATCAGTAGAGACATCATCGATCGGACCATATCTAATAGGGTTCGATTCCGGGTCAGACACACCATTCTTGCTGTGGTGTTCCGTGGCGTGAGTTGCAAAAGCGATTCCACTTGCTTTGAGATGCGTGAGAAAATCATAACTCAAATATTCGCCCCACGATCGGATCGTAGAAACTTAATCTTTTGTTACGATGGTTCTCCACTTCATTCTAAAATTCTTTGAACTTTTCAAACGTTTCAGATTTATGTTTCATTAAATAGATATACCCATATCTACTTAAGTCATCGGTAAAAGTGAGAAAATAGCGATATCCACCGCGTCGAAACACTCATCGGTCGCATACATCGGTATGTATGATTTCCAACAAGTCCGTTGCTCGCTCCATCATCTGGAGAAGCGGGGTTTTGATCATCTTGCCCATGAGGCATGGTTCGCATGTGTCAAATGATTCAAAATCAAGAGACTCCAAAAGTCCATCGAATGGAGTTTCTTCATGTGCTTTACACCAATATGACCAGCACGACGATTGCCACAAATAAGTAGTATTATCATTATCTACTTTGCATCTCTTAGCCTCAATGTTATGGATGTGTGTTTCATCCCTTTTCGAGATTTAGAAGAAATAAACCATTCACAAGAGGTGCATGACCATAAAAGATGCTACTCATATAAATAGAACAACCATTATTCTCCGATTTAAATGAATAACCGTCTTGCAATAAACACGATCCAGAAATAATGTTCATGCTCAACGCAGCACATAATAACATTTATTAAGGTTTAAAACTAATCCGAAGGTAAAACTAAGGAGAGCATGCCGACGGCCATCACATCAACTCTTGATCCGTTGCCAGCGCATCGTCACCTCATCCCTATAGCGCCCGTCTATTCCGTAGCTCTGTTTGAGTTACAAATATTAGCAACCGAACCAAGATCAAATACCCGGGCACTACAACGAGGGCTAGTGAGGAAAACATCAATAACATGTATATCAAATATACCTTTGATGGTGCCACCTTCTTGTCCGCTAAGTACTTGGACGATTGCGCTTCGATGACCCTTGTCCTTGCAATAGAAGCACTCGATGTCCGGCTTGGGACCAGACTTGAGCTTCTTCTCAAGAGGGGCAACGCGCTTGCCGCCTTTCTTGAAGGGCTTCTTTGCACCTTTACCTTTATTAAAGGAGGGCTTGTTGACCATCAACACATGATTATCCTTCTTGATGTCCACCTCCGCAGCCTTCAGACTTTGCGAAGAGCTCGGTGATCGTATCGATGGAACCAATCTGATTATGAGTCACTACAAAACTTTTGTAGCTGGGAGGAGTGATTGCGAACCTGTCAATCTTGAGCTCCTCTGGAATCTTGCGATCCAGTTGCTCAAGGCGTTGAGTGTAGCCCGACATCTTAATGGCGTGCTCACTAACGAACTCCCTTCCTCCATCTTGCGTTAAAGAACTTCTCGAGATCTCATATCTCTCGAGCGGGCCTGAGTCGAAACATGGTTTTCAGCTCCTCGAGAATCTCAAAGGGCAGGATAGTTTTCAAAAGCGATTTTGAAGTTCGGTTCCATAGCAAACAACATGGTGCTCTTAATCACACCATAATCATCTTTCTTGTGACGATAGACAGCTTTCTCATCAGCGGTAGCATTGCAGGGGGTTACCTAACGCTTTCTCAAGGACATAGTCCTTTTGACCGCCAGAGAGAATGATTCTCAGATTGCGGAACCAGTTGGTGAAGTTAGACCCATTGTTCTTAAGCTTTTCTTTCTCAGCAAAAACATTGAAGTTGAAGTTGGACTTAGCCATGTGATCTACAATATTTGCAAGTACAAATTAGACTATGTTCATGATAACTAGTTCAACTTTTAATCAAATTACTAGATGAACTCCCACTAAATTCAACATCCCTCAAGTTGTTTAGTGAACATGATCCAAATTCACCACACCTAATCCGATCTTCACGAGAAGAGATGTGGCTTCAATGGTGGACAACGAAGTGTCGATCATATCATTCATATGACTCATGCTTAACCTTTCGGTTCATGTGTTCCGAGGCCATGTATGTACATGCTAGGCTCGTCAAGTCAAACCCAAGTATTTCCGCGTGTGCAAAACTGGCTTGCACCCGTTGTATGTGAGCGTAGAGTCTATAGCACCCGATCATCACGTGATGCTTGGACACGACGAACTTTCGCAACGGTGCATACATGGGGAGAACACAGTTTTATCTTGATCTTTAAGTGAGGAATCATCTTATAATGCTACCGTCGCGATCTAAGCATAATAAGATACATAAAAGGATAAACATCACATGCATATAACTTTATGTGACATGGTATAGCCAATCTTCGCGCAATGATCTCCATCTTGTGCGTTCCGGCATGATCTCCATCACTCCACCATGATTGCCTCCACTACGAATAGCAACTATAACTATTGCTAACTACTTAGCGATAAAGTAAAGCTATTGCATGGCGTATAAGAAGTTGACTCGCAGGTCATACACAATTATAAAGACAACCATATGGCTCCTGCCGGTTGTGTACTCATCGACATGCAAGTCGTGAAACATTACAAAACATGATCATCGCATACATTATACACATCACATCTTGGGCCATACCATATCACAGAAAACACTCCCTGCAAAAACAAGTTAGACGCCTCTACTTTGTTGTTGCATGTTTTACGTGGCTTATGGGAGTAGATGCTAAGAACGATTCTTACCTACGGAAAGCCTAGCGGTGATATTATGGTTGCCAAACTCCGGTGTTAATCCCATGACAACTATAGTGAGAGAAACGACATCCACCGGCCGCATGTATGGTACAAGCCACACGTCAAGTGCGGGCGGTCATGACGGCGTCGCGTAAGGTTGGCCTGGACGCTTCAATCTCACTATCTCGTCATAAGAAGAACACAAACAAGAGGCTTGCAACAGAAAACATCAACGCCCGCAACAACCATGTTGCGTTACTCGTGAAACACATCTACGCATAGATCTAGCTCGATACCATGAAGGGTTTAGCGAGATAGTAAATCAAAAATTTCTACGAGCGAGCAGAGGAAAGCCAAGATCTAATCTAGGAGATGCAAACAACAAGAGAGATTGGATTAGATCTTCATACCCTTGAAGATTCACGCGGAACGTTAAATCGGAACGTGGGTGATGTAGTCGTACTCGCTTCTCCTCCTCGCGATCCGATCCGATCTAGCACCACAAGTGGCGGTGCCTCCGTGAGATGCACACGCAGCACCTCGACGTCTCCTCCTTCCTCGGACCAGCAAGTATGGTAGAGAGATGGATTGGATCTACAACACGTGGTGTATATGGTGGAGAATTTCTACAGAGGGCTTCGCCTACAAACAATCGGGAGGGAGAGAGGAGGCAGGCGGCTAGGGTTGGAGGAAGGTGTGTAGGGTAGGGAGGCGCACCAGCCCTCTAGATAGAGGGGGTGCGGCCAGCCCTTGCCCATCCTCCAAGCCTATCTCTAGTTTAAACGATTTAAACTCTCCCTTCTAGAAACCCTATCTTATCTCTAGTTTAAACGATTTAAACTTATCTAAGATCGGCTGGGCCCTATGGGGCCTTGTGCCCCTGGCCCAATGCGGCCAGGACACTCCCTCATAGGCCCATGCCCCTCCGGAAGGTGGGACCACGTTGGCCCCTTCGGAAGGTTCTAGAAGCTTCCGACAATGTCGGATTAATCCTAACAATTCCGAACTCCAAAAACTGCCTGCCTTATATGAATCTTATTCTCGGACCACTCGGAACCTCTCGTGATGTCCGGATCCCATCGAGACTCGAACAAAAATTCATAAACCAAGTATCCAATCTATCCTAGCGTTGAGACACGTTAAGTGTGTGACCCTGCGGGTTCGAGAATATCTGCACATGATCTTCTATCAATAATCAACAGCGAAGTGCAGGCACCCATATTGACTCCCACACATTCATCGATGATCATATCGGATGAACCACGATGCCAGGATTCAATCAATCCCATATATATATTCCCTTCGTCTCGCGATATTTTACTTGCCCGAGATTCGATCATCGGTACCATCATACCTAGTTCAATCTCGTTCACAGCAAGTACTTTACTCGTTCCGTAATCCAATATCACTTTGTGATCAACTCCTTAACCACATGCTTGCAAGCGGTGTTGAAATCGATTACCGAGTGGGCCCGAAGTATATCTCTCCGACTTGGGAGGGACAAATTCCATCTCGATACATACAACCCAACAGATACTTTCCGATCACCTGAGAGACACCTTTATGATCACCCTCTCATAGGATGACGTTTGATGACCTCAAAGCTTTCTTCCGATACCAGGGAGTTGTATTATCTCATGGTCTAAGGAATACAATATTTGACATAAGAAAAGCTTCGCAAAGATGAACACAATGACACGATCTAATTGCTTCGCTTAGTTTGGGTCTGTCCACCATATCATTCTCCCAATGATATGATCTCATTATCAATTGATAACTCATGTCTATGGTTAGGAAACCTTAACCATCATTGATCAATGAGCTAGTCCATAGAGGCGTACTTAGGGACACGGTGTTGTTCATAAACCACACAAGTATTAATGTTTCCGCTTAATACAATTCTAGCATGGAATATAAACTTTATCATGAACAAGAATTATAATAATAACATCTTTATTATTGCCTCTAGGGCATAATTCCAACATAAAGGTGGTGGTCCTTGGATTTCTTCCTCGCTGTGATGAAGAACTGCCTGTCACTGGTCGTCATTGATCTTGGGTGGACTACGGAGTCCGGAAGACGCCACCCGTGAATTCCAAATGGACGACGTGCCTGGAGTTTGTCAGTGCGGATGGTGTTTTGGTTGCGCGCAACCGTTGGTCGTTTGGTTTTAGAGGGGGTGTTGAGAAGCTCTGCGGTCTGTTGCCATCATAGGACATGCCTTGATTCCACGGTGAATTCAGACATGGAGAACGGCATGGAAGACCGGCCGGGAACTAAAGACTGGCAATGGAAGTTTGCATCCTAGGAGTCACTACAAGAAAAGTTGGCTTTTACAACGGACGATTTTCGTGGTTGAAGGCCCGCTTTTCGTGGCCAAAGAGTCTTCCGCGACAGATGGCCTTCGTGGTAAAACCCCGTCACAAATGAATTAACCACAGTTTTTTTAACCGTGGCGGATCGTACCCTTCAGCCACGAAAACTTGTTCCGTCGTAGATTTGTTCGCCAACCGCGTTGACTGCTGACGTCATGCAAACTGCCACATGGCAGCCTCCGTTAGCGGCCGGTTACTGCCATTAACGGTCATAGAAACCGTGGCAAAAGCTAGGCCCAGCCAAGGCCTGCTAAATACTAACTAGGCCGGCCCATCAGGGGAGCCCAATAAGAAGATGGCTCGTTACTGTTTTGTCCTACACTGTTTGAAATGGTCCAGAAATGCAGTCAGCAGCGGCCCGCGAACTTTCAGACCCGATTCTGTTTCGGCCTACAGAAGGCTCATGTTGGTCCAACACTGTGTGTCCCATTAGCAGCCTACGTCAAGTCACTCTTGTACACTTAAGGCCTGCAGTTAGCCCATCACTGTTATCGCAGCCATCATAGACCGCCTACTGACGGCCCTTCTCTGAGATGGTCTGTTACTGTTTTGGCCTTTTACTGTTCTGGTCTTTAGCTGTTCAGGCCCACAAATGGTCCTTTACTGTTCTAGCCTGGTAAATTTGTATGAGGGTGACTAGCTAGGTGGCTTCAACCCCAACACTGTCATCCCTAGGATGTCGCATGCACTTCGCCATAGACTTCTTCACTAGTTTGGCGCTAGTTCCACCAGCACCGACAACCTGTTCGTGGGAATGTCAGGCGAATCTGTCATGCACGACATGATCTCGTCTGGTTCGGCCACCATAGCTTCATCTCCAGGATACTTCACCCAGGAGAAAGCCAGCACAGCCACTGAGAGTGGCCTCGACACGCAATCTTTCAGTGTCGATGAAGACGGAGACAGAGACGAGGAGGAAGAGGAAGCTAGCGAGGAGGAAGAAGAGGCCGAGATCGAGGCCAGTCTGTAGGAGGATCCGCTGAGCTGCAAGGGGAGGAGGAAGAAGAAGGCCATGGCCATCCATTGGGGACTCATCCAACGAACTTGTAGCAAATGGCATGGGGACTCATCCAACAAGCTTGCAGCAAATGGCATGGGATACAAGAGGAGATCGAGAATAACTCGGAGAGTGGCACTGACTTTGAATGCCATGGCCACCCATTGGAGACTCATCCAACAAGCCTGTAGCAAATGGCTTGGGATAGAAGATGAGATTGAGAATCACCCAGAGAGTGGCGACTTCAAACGCAAGGTAAAATCCCCGCTTGTCGCCTACTTTCGCCCAGGATTGGCACAAACTACGCCCAACCTCGCTGCTCTGATCGCATATGAACTGCGGCTTCAGCCTCTACCGCGACAACAATAATGGCCAAGATTTCAAGTTCCCCCACGTCTACTCGTGGATCTCAGGGTGCCAGAAGTGGAGGGATGTATGCATGTATCTCTCCAGGGGAAAGGGCGCTGTGTACAAGCCAGATAATCCGGCACCGTCGGCGTCCGAAGGTCGGCCTGAGCTCGGCAAAAGAAGGACAAGGAACTCAAGGCCAAGGGTGCGCCCGCCGAAAAGCTCCAAGCTTCGACCGAGAAGTGTATGGAAGACACTAAGATGCACGTCGCGCGCAGGACGAGAGGTTCAACGAGAGGTAAAGGGTGATGCTGCAGAACCAAGGCGTCAAAGATCGACCTCCTCAAGACAAATGTCGCGGCGAAGAAAAGGAACACAGATCTGGCGTTCTTGATGGGGGTGAACACGGCGGTGATGGACGGCCAAGTCAAGGTGTGGTACATGGCCGAGCGCAACGCCATCCCGAGTGGCCTACATGCGCCGCCCACTTCGCCTACGCCTACGCCGAGCTCTGCCCCAACCACCTCGTCTGTGTCCCAGCCGAGTACCACACCGGAGACACCACCGAGTCCTGCCTCCGCCCTGGTCGAGGATGCCGCTGTCAACTAAGCCTCTTTCGAGGAGCCTACCGTCTGATCCCTCGCTCCTATGTGTAGTTTGGTCGCCGTAGTTGATCGCCGAACACTGTTTTGTATCGCTGGACTGTCTGTTTTGTGCCGAACTTGATCGCATTTTGCTGGTGGAAAGAACAAATTCAAAAAAAAATCATCGTTTTCCGACCTCTAGGGGCCCATCCTTGGGGAGTTGGCGGCCCCGGCCAAACCGTTCCCCTGGAGAGAGACATGCTCAGAGCCAAAAAAAAAATCATCCGTTCGCCAAGAAGTGGAGATACTCTGATCGTCCGGGAATACTCCACCATACCGTGGGCCACCGGTCGACCTTTGAGTACTGCCCACCCGATGCTTATTGTAGCTCACAATCTTTCTTGGATTACAGGGGCATCGTAAACCTTGTGTTTGTGGATGATCGCCCGGATTTTATTCACTTCATTGTGAATGATGTAAAGCTTGTTGCATAAGAATTTGGGAGCACGAAAATGAAAAGAAAAGCGCATCGATATCGATAGTTCGTCTTAATTTGGGAGCGCAACGCCGAACTTGTCCTGCAGGAACCTGGTGAACCCGACGACCTCGTCCGTCTCCGGCAGGACCGCCTTGACCGCGTCGATCGCGACGAAGCTGCCGCTCCACTCGCTGAGCAGCGGCGTGCTGGCCTCGTCCAGCAGTGCGGCGCCGCTGAGCCGCTCGCACGCCCTGAGCGCCGGCAGGAAGCAGCCGAGCGCGATGTCGAGGAACCCGGGCGCCGCGCCGCCGGAGAAGAATGGCCCGCCGTTGCTGCGCGCCGCGAAGGCCTCCTCCAGGAGCCGAAGCGCGGCGCGGGCCTCGGCCGCCGCCTTGGCCCGGGCCTCCGGTGTCGGCGCCAGGGAGGCGGCGTCGAGCGCCGGCCAGAACCTGTCGTCCACGTAGGCGGTCCAGAAGCGGTGCATGGCGCGCTCGTAGGGGTCCTCTGGCAGCAGCGGCAGGGAGGGAGCGGCGATTGGCCAGTCGTTGGCCTCGTCGACGTAGTGCGCGATGACGGCGGACTCGCAGATGGCGCGGCCGTCGGGGAGGAGGAGGACCGGGATCTTCCCGTAGACGGGGTTGGCGGCGAGGAGGCGGTCGCTCTTGCGGGGCTCGAAGCGCTCCTCGACGAGCTCGTACGCGACGCCACGCAGCTCCAGCGCCATGCGCGCCCGCATCGTGAACGGGCTCATCCGCCCGCCCAGCACGCGCACCGCCGCCGCCTTCTCACTGCCGCCCGCCGCTGGTGCCATCGGTCTCTGCTCTCTGCTGCTTCTTGGGATGCTTGGCTAGTTCGGGCGTCGTCGCTGCTATTTAAGCTGACCGAGCGAGAGGGTCAGTCAGTCACCCGTTGACCGTTGGGTGCACGCGCGCGAGCTAACCGATTTAGGTGCGACCAACCAACTCGCTACTGCATTCTGCGGGGACCAGCGGGCCGGGAAGCCAGCACGCACGCCTCTCCGCCCCATCTTCCGGAACTGAACGGGTTCTAGGGCCGATCGAACGGCCCGTCACTCGTCGAGCGCTGAGACCGAACGTTCGGCCGTGTTAGTATAGCATTCCGCTTTTGTTTTTTTCCTGATGAGTTTCTTTTTGCCCGTACTTATTTTTTTTTTTGGAGGAATACTTATATTTGGTCCTTATTAAGTTGATGCACATTCCACCCGCAAAAAAAAAAAAAATGTTGATGCACAGCATGGTTGCGTGTTTGTCGTCGCTACATGGTCCAATACTTATTTGTATTTTTTATTAATTTAAGGCTCTTAGTAATCCTATCGATAATTATTAATAGATAGCTGAATTTTTTTGTAGTTTCTTTTTTACAAACGGGGCCCTACTAATTTTGGTTTTATATTGAGGATTGACTAGATCTTTGTATGTCTGCCCAGCTTGGCCCAGCACGCACGCAACCATGCTGGGCTAACGTGTCACGCCCGCACCTTGGGCCACCATCCCCTCCCGGGCTAGGCCTCGCCCAAGCGACCGAGTTGGGCCACCTCTCAATGGGCCTGTTCCGTACGCGCACGATGACTGGATCAATCGATCTGCTGCTTCACACATGGGAGCCGCTGTTTCAACAGTGAACCACCTGCTCTTTATAGATGATAGCCTGCTGTTTTTTCAAAGCAACAAGTGAGGGAGCATCGAGAGTCAAGGAAGTCTTACAGTGGTACTGCGAGGCTTCGGGACAAAGAATCAATATGGACAAGTCTTCTATTTTCTTTAGCAAGGGTTGTCCGGAAGTGACTAGGGAGAGTATCAAGAATGAGCTTGATGTGCATAAATATTTGGGTATGCCATCTGTTGTGGGCAAATCCAAGAGTGGTGTGTTTAAATATTTGAAAGATAAAGTGTGGAAGAAGGTTCTAGGGTGGATGGAGAAGCTATTGTTTCAAGTTACCTCAAGGCCTATGTGATCAAATAAACGCCATGCTACGAAAGTTCTGGTGGGGCTACAAGGAGGGAAAGAGAAGGACTTGTTAGATATCTTGGGATAAGACGACACAACCAAAGTACGCCGAAGGATTGGCGTTCCGTGATATTGAACTCTTTAATCTGGCTTTACTGGCTAGACAAGCTTGGCAGATTCTGCAAGAGCCTACCTCATTGAGTGCCAAAGTTTTAAAGGCTGTGTATTTTCCACAGTTCGATTTTCTTGCAGCCGAGATAAAATCACACCCATCCCAGATCTGGAGGTCTATGCTGGAAGGGCGGGATGCTCTTAAGCTTGGGCTGATTCGGAGAATCGCAATGGTGTTTCAACGGATGCTTGGAACGACAACTGGCTTCCACGTGATATGCAGTTGTCTCAGGTGGCTCCATTGAAGGATGGTGCACCTTCCAAAGTTAGCGAGTATATCGACCATACACGTGCTGCTTGGAACGTTCAGAAACTGGAGGCATTTTTTCTTCCCATGGATGTGGAGGTGATTAGAGGGATTCCACTATGTACCCGAAATCAGCACGACTTTTGGGCTTGGCATTTCGACAAGAGGGGTTTGTTCACGGTCCGCTTCCCATATAGAGTTCTAGCTAATACGAAGAAAATAAGAGAAAACTGGCTGGAGGGGCGCTCGACAGCGTTTGGCTACGAGAAGAAACTTTGGACAAAGTTTTGGCAGTGCAAAGTACCCGCGAAGATCCGAATCTTCCTCTGGCGCCTGGCGCACTGCTCCCTTCCGACTGGTGACGTACGCCACCACTGGCGCATGGCACCGTCGAAGGTATGCTCAGTGTGCGCCCAAGAGGACTCATGGCGCCACTCGTTATTAGAGTGCATGATGGCACGGTGTGTGTGGGATCTAGCGGACCTGACAATCGCTGAGCATATCAGCATGACCTCAGACCAGGCTGTGCGGTAGTGGATTTTCTCAATGGTGGAGTCGATGAAGCATGATGAGTTCATATGGATGGTAGTTACGATGTGAGCCTTGTGGCATGCCAGGGAGAAGTTGATCCACGAGGAGATCCATCAGAGCCCAATGGCGACACATCTGTTTGTCGAGTCCTTCCTCCAAGACCTAGGTGAACACAAGAAAATGATACAGCCAAATCGGGGAAGGATGGAGGTAGTGATTCGTTGGAGGCCACCGCTGGAAGGAGAGTGCAAGATCAATGTTGATGGAGCTGTTGCGAAGACACTAAACTAGGGGGCAGTTGGAGCGGTGTGCCGGTCATCTGATGGTAACTACCTGGATGCCTCTGCTATTGTCTTCGAAGGAGTGACGGACCCAGGATGCTTGGAGGCTTTGGCATGTAGGGAGGCTTTGCCGACTTGCTCGTGGGGAGGATCACGGTAGCTTCGGATTGCCATGACGTCATCAAGGGGCTTCATGACCAACATTTGGGCACGTACAGTCATATCCTTCGGGAGATCAAGGAGTCGGCCGATCATCCAGGGGGAACTAGCTTCCGCCATGAAGGACGTCGTCTGAATACAGAAGCCCATCTCCGTTACCTGCTGGCCGCCATGTGTGGCTGAATATTAGGCCAGAAGGTTTAGGCCTACCTGTAAACATTCTAGACCACTCTGAATAAAGTGGACGAAGTCTAAAAAAACATGTGAGCCGCGGTTGCCTCGCATGGTAGCACAAACACAACGTTTTTCTCCTAACCCAATACAGACACGTTTTATTTTTGCGAAATTCCAAAGATCTATTAATAATCATCAACAGCAGTACACAGAATTGCAAAAATAATACAAATTACAAACAGGTCATTGGACCATCTAGAGATGACTACAAACAATGGCTCGAGCCGAAGACGCGGCGCAGTCCTCGCCCCCTCCATCACCAGCCGGGCAAAACTTGTTGTAGTAGATCTTGTTGTAGTAGACGTACATGAAGTCGTCGTGCTAAGACTCCAAGGAACCAACGCACCAGAGCATCAACCATCACCAAAGATGACAAATATAGATCAGAAGAGACTGACCTCAAACCACACCAACGAATACGAAAAATGGCTGGAACCCACACACGACTCCACGCGCCCTCCACCGATGCTAGGCGCACCACCAGAGCGGGATAGGGCGGGGAGGACTTTATTCTAACTTTGGGATGTAGCCACCGCCTCAACATCCTGTAGAAGACACTGAAAACAGTCTAAATAAAACACAGAGACCTCCCACCGGCGAGGGCCGTGGTCCGCCAAGCCTCCAAGGCACTAAGGACACCGGAGACGGGACGGACCTATGGCATCGCCGACGAAGGGAAGGAACCCTAGACGAGTTTTTGTCGCCGCAGTGTTTATTGTCTTCAAGTTGGATGATGACACCAATGCTTGGAAGAGATGATTGTATATTTTCTTTATTCTCCCAGGTTGCATCACATAAATATTTTGGACCTGCAACCATGGACGGTTCTTGCTGGGTTATTTGCTGTTGAACAAAATTGGTTGTAGCATGCTGATCTCGGGATGCCATCACATCATCTAGCTTTGAGCCTTGCATTATCGCATTGGCCATTGGATATACCTGCCATGGTTTACAAAACTTTCTACCAAACATAGCACCATTACTTGCCTTCCAAAGGCACCAAAAGAAAGTGCATAGGTCATGTTTATAAATCATATCACATGAGTGGACCCATAGATCTCTTCGTGCCGGAGGGTTAAATTCTGTCTTGTATAGAACCATGTCACATAGCTTACTTCCGAGTCGGACCAAGCTTTGCCGTTATGGGCTTATGGCTACCAGTTACCGACAACGTTCAGTACAAGAAAAAGTGAACGCTATATTGCAACAGTCCATTTTATTGCATTAGGTGAAATTTCGTTGCGATATATTCATGACAGCTGTGGAAGGAAAACATCCCAGGTTTCTAAAATATATTCTGAAAATAGAATTACAGAAAATAAATTCTAATCCCTTTGTACCAGGATGTAAGCATGCAAATCCTACTGTACTTTGCATTAGGCCAGCACGCTCGCCCAACACCTTGGGCCTCCAACGTGTCACGGCCACCACCTTGGACCACCAGTCCAGCCTGGGCTTGGCCTGGGGCAAGCACCCCAGTTGGGCCACCTCCCAATGGGCTTATGCCGTACGCGGACGATGCCTAGATCGATCATCTGCGTCGCCTGCTGCTGCCATCTCGATTTTCCACTCTGAATTAAGGAGAGGTGTCCAACGGCTCTTCTAGATCGTTTTCCTGGCGACCTCCAATTCAACCTCGCTCTCGTATATGCACGGTCGATCTATGGAGGACAAGCAACCACAAGATAAAGATTTGCTAACGAGATACAAGAATCTCGCTTACTACCTACCCGGGACACGACTAAGATCGTTCCTACTCACGTACTACTCCCTCCGTTTTAAAATATAAGATATTTTAGTTTTGTAAATGAAGTGTATCTAGATTTTTTCTAGTGTGTAGATTCATCTATGTATAGAGTGAACCTATACACTAAAATAGGTCTAGATACACTCCTTTCACAAGCTAAAATATCTTATATCTTGAAACGGAGGGAGTACTTACTATGAGTGAGCGTAATCACGATACCCGAAGCATGAAATACCGAAACCCCAAACCCTTATATTAGGCTAGTCATAGTGGGAGTATCATAGCTAGTATCATACATGCCATGTTGGCAAAAATTTGATGTGGCACAACAATTAATGAAGAAAGAGATAGTTAGAGTATCATAGGTAGATATCGTATCATAACACATAAAACTAAAAATCCTAATGCAACTAAAATCTTGTACACAATTTTATAATGAGATTCTACAAATCATTAAATATAGTATTACTATGACACTATCATATGATACTATGCACTATATTGATAGTATCATACACTGGTGTGCATGATACTAGTAGTATGATACTCTAACTATGACTAGCCTAGCTTGAACCATTGAAATATGAGAACCATAAAAATATGAGAACTAAATATTGTTTGCAAAATTGACTTGTTGGAGAGACCAAATGTATTTGGTACCTTGTTGATATTAATATACTGTTACTCCTTATTGGAAAAAAAAGTTAAAGATCCCACGGTATTAAACCCTGAGCCACACAATTTCATTGTGTTTTACTTACATTTGCATAGGGAATTCCTTGGTGCAAAATATATTACTCCTCCGAGAATCTGATTTAGCTACTAAATCAGCGACACTTATCATATAGATAGGAGGGAGTACGAATTTCCATCGTGGAGGGGCCGGATCGACACTTGAGCTAGAACTACGAAAGCATAGAGAGGGAGGGTAAACTCACAAATCCGGTTTCCGCACACTTATTTTCCCCTTCTTCTTAGTTTAAAGTCCCTTTTATTTGGCAAACAAGCGTACATACCCATGATCAATCCCTCGATTAATCATCGTCATCACCACTCCTAAAATGAACAATTCTCCGACCCTACTACGTAAACATACCCAATAAAAGCGCAACCTTAATGGTGCGGTTGGCTAGCAGTTACACGCACGCGCACGACACACATGCACCTGTGCATCCGCCTGCAGGGAGTACAATGGCTTTCCTGACACACAAAGCACTACAGTATGAGAGAACAAACGGAAGCAAAGAAGATCGTAAATGCGGTAGTACAAGGATCGACCACCAAACCCAAACCCCATCATATTGCACCAAGCTAGCATGTGATGGCCATCAAGTCGCACCAGCACCATTCAAGTACATGTTCATCGGCACCACTAGTGTACTATATATTGCTTGAGCCCCATTCATGGACTGCTAGCTGGACCCCCGGCCCTGCTTAATTAACGCCACAACAACTAATCCTCCAATACATGTCATGGACCCTGCCTGGCCTGCATGCTAACTACACGTCGATCTACAACAAGAGCTCTACACCTAAGTTAAGCAGTTTGGTCTGAGCAGTACGTGAGATGTTCACTCACTCACTCACTCACTCGGTTAAGTGCTGGATCGCAGGTCCACACGCCATGTGCACCCTAACCCTAAGCTTCTCTAGCTGGACCGCTGGCCGGACAGGAGGATGCGCACGTACGGTCAAGATGACCTGTGCGCTAGCTGCATGGACCCACCTCTCTCTCTCTAACAGCCATGGCTGCATCAATGCTAATTATGATGCGAAAAACCAGCTCAATTTTCTTTCTTACAATGCAAACCAAAGGGACAAGGAGGAGCGACGAGAAGAGAGAGAGATCAAGCTGTGTAGTGTAGCTAGCTGCACTATACTGGATGGATGCATGGGCGCTGTCGTACAGTGTACTATGTCCTGTCGTACAGTGTAGTATGTCCTGTAGCCCGTCGACAGCAGATTTGTCGTGTCGCCCTCCACACGTGTGCCTGCTTACCTCGACCCTTCGCCCGGCCATGCTCTATCTGTTTGTCTGTCTCTCTGTCTCTCACTGCGGGATGCCAATGCAGCAGCTACGTCTAAGAGCACCTCCACTCGTGGAGTGTTCGCAGCCTGAAATCCGGCGCTATTTAGTGTTGGATGGACGTAACATTCGGCCTGAGAACGCCCATTTTCCGACTCATGTTCTGAAGCAGCGTTTTTAGGCGATGCAAAATCGGCGACATATTTGAATATTTTTTTGTTCCCGCTGGCGAAATCTGGTTCAAAGATGTTCGATAGAAGTATGCCCAAAAGGTTTCGACAATTTTTTTATTACAAAACAGAAGGAAGATCGGCGATCAGTCGTCGATGGGGATGGACTCCTCCGGCGTGTCAGGTGCGACGCGGATAGGCTCCTCGATCAGGACAGAGGCAGCCGACAGGTTGGAGGAGGTGGAGGCAGAGCTCGGCGAAGGAGTGGTGGCCGAAATGGTAGGCGCAGTGCTCAGCGTGCTGGCAGGGACGTCCTCGTCGAGGATGGCAGTGCGCCGCGCCATGTACCATGCCTTAACCTGGGGGTTCATCGCCGAGGTGTCTTCGCCGCCCAAGAGGAACTGGAGGTCTGTGTTCCTCTTCTTGGCGGCGAAGTTCGCCTTGAGGAGGTCTAGCTTCCTGTTTTGGTTTTGTAGCAGCTGCGTCCACCTCTCCTCGGCCTTCTCCTCCCTCTTCATGGCATGGGCCTTGGAATCGGCGATGCACTTCTCGATCGATGCGTGGAGACGTTCGGCGGGAGATCCTGTAGCTTTCAGCATCTTCGCCTTCTTCTAGCCGACTTACGGCCTCCCTTCGCCGGCAGCTGGGGGAGCTTCCGAGTGGTACACGCCGTCCTTGTTCTTGGCCAGGCTCACGCGAGTGTCCGCCAATTTCGGGCAGCTCTAAATCTTGTCGAACACGTGGTGGAACTTGAACTCAGTGTCGGTGTCGTCCCTATACATGCTGAGCGCACGGAGGAGCTGCATAGACAATGCGAAATGTGTCCGGATAGGCATCATGTCGGTATAGATTTAAGCTTGAAGTCGGTGACCTATCTTGCTATCCATGCTTTCACCGCTGACTGGTGTGCACTCGATCTCTTCCATAATGCCGTGCCACTTGCTGCAAGCCTGCTGCACTAGTCCCTAGTGATTGGTCATGGCCTTCTCACCGCGCTCTATGTGGATCTTGTTGAACTTCAGGTCCATGAGGCTCCGCTCATCGAACGCCAACTTCACACGCTTCCAGTAATTATCCGAGTTTTGGTTTGCGCCTGTGATGGGGTCCATGCTCACCGACATCCATGCCTCGGCGAGGCGAAGGTCCTCAAGCATCGCCCACTTGATGTGGGGCTCTGCCGTCTTCGCCTTCTTCTTGCCCTTGCCCTTCGCCGCTGCCAAGGCGTCATCTTTGGCCTGCGTCTGGTCGGCGTCGTCCTCGGCCTGCGTCCGGCCTGCGCCGTCCCCTTCGCCGAAGTCCTGGGACTCGAGGCCATGTTCGGCGGCGGTCTGTGACTGCTCTTCATTGAAGAAACCGGTCACTACAGAACTAGAGACGATCATGTCCGACATGAAAACCTCGCCGGTTGTTCCGCTGAACACATTGCGGGCATCCTTGTTGCCGAAGTTGTTGGGCGAGGAGCTGCTGCCGGCGAACGGAAGAGGACCTCGACGCATGGACGACGATGAGCCGTACGCCGGAGAGCTAGCGTAGGGGACGTTGATGTCGACGTTGAAGCCCGAAGGACGATGTGCGGGGCAGGGGAAGAGCACGTTTGGGTTGAACCCATCGTCGAACTCGAGGAAGGACGAGAACCTCTGCCGCGGGTCCGTCTGGCTCTCTTGGAACATGGCGGACGCGATCAGCGAGAACCCGGCCGGAGACCCGACGCTCGGCTGGCTCCATCAATGGGCGGCGTACTGCGAGGCGGACATCGGCGTCGGGCGGTACATCGCCATCCACGCGGTGCACTCCGATGCCTCCCGCGCTTCCCTCATCTCCGCCCTTGCTGTCCGATCCTTCCGACTCTCTGTTTCGATCTTCTTCTGTCGGCACTCCTGTAGCCACTAGGCATCCGTGAAGCCGTCCGGCCTCGATGTCGGCTTCCTCGGCTTACTCAGCTTCTTCTCCTTTGGCACACCGACGGTGGATCGGTGTTTCACGAAACCCTTGGGCGGCATGGTGGGCGGGAGCTCGGGGAACTGGCGGTAAATGTGGCGGGGTATGGAGAGGAAAGGCGGGAGGGAGAGAAGAAAGGCAGGAACTTGGCGTTGAGTCGCCGATAGGGGTGGCCCACCCGTTTTTTCGCGGCATCCGGCGTTGCGAGGTGGTTCCCAGTGCCCCGGGTTCAGCTTGGAAACGCCGGATGAAAGTTGGACCAAATTCGAACGAATTCGGCATCTTGGAAACGCGACTGGGCGAAATTCGCCGTCTGGATGTAAAAATCACCCTGGAAACGCCCTCCTGGGAACCCAAGTGGAGATTCTCTGAGCATCGGAATATTCATTTGACCTCATCGATCGATGTACGTGTTGCTATGGGTCGTTCTCGGTAGATGCTGTACAAACAGATAATCTCGGTCGACGACACTACGCCCAAGAAGATTTTTCTCTTCAATAAACGACTCTTTTATTATTTAAAAGTTTTAACCATTATACCGCGCCATCTACATAGCTCGCAACAAGTTCAGCAAAAAAGGGGCGAAATACAAGTAACTATCGAGAAACAATATATAGATCGCCTATGGTGGTGGAGGGGTGATCCGGAGGTCACGTTGTTATCCATATTGGATAAAAATATCCCTCACCGTTTAGACACCTCCGTAAACCGGTCTCAATCCCCCCACTCGTTGTGGAGACGACCATGAACGGATAATCAAACTTGTGCACCGGTAAAAACAATGCATGAGAGGAAAAAAATCTTATCATTAAATCCGAGAAGATCTTCTCAATCTATCGTACCTTTGTACTAGGCACGCGTTCTTGGAGCATCTCTCGCCAATACCGTAATTCCATTAAAACAGCAAAACAATCGTTTTATAGTTTTTACCAAAAGGAGTGTCCCGATACTGCAACATAGTCTGCCTTGCAATCTGAGGAGTCATCACCGTTCTGCTTTCTTTGCATTCCTCAGAACCGAGCTCTCGATGATGAAATCCTCATAAAGGACTATTTCGCGGAGACTTGCACCTACCATTTTCATCTTTTTTGTATAGGTTATCGAATGAGAAGAGATCGCTTTGTGCACATTGTCGAAGCATGCCCGACTAACTACCTTTTCCCCCACTCGCCGGAGGAATGCCGCCAGCCTTGTTGGATTTAGTTCATACCAAAAGATATCGGCCGCAATTCGAGTAATTGCTAATGGAATTACATCCTATTACGCCGACATGTATCTTGATTGGTGAATATACTACGCTCGAGTGTCTGAAGAGGTTTGCGAATACATTGATCAAGGTCTTTGGTCCTAAATATCTCCGAGCTCCCAATGATGAACGAAACAAGGAGATGAGAGTTAATTCTCTAGCTGCATGGGACATGGTCTGCAAGCCTAAAGAGAATGATGGACTTGGTATTATTAATCTGCAGGTTTAAAATAAGGCTCTGCTTCTCAATCATCTAGATAAGTTCTATAACAATGCAAATTTTCCTTGGGTCAAGCTGGTAAGGGATACTTATGATCATGACATGGTTCCTCATGCTATTACTCCGAGTGGCACTTTTTGGTGGATGGGAGTTCTGAGTCTTTCAGATACCTAGATAAGCATTTCAAGGTGTCACATTGGCACCGGGTCCTTTGCTCGGTTTTGGGATGATAATTGGCATAACAATATCTGGTCTGCTAATTTACTAAGAGTGTACTCTTTTGCAAAGGATAAATAGTTATCTGTCAAGGAGTTCTTTGGAGTACGTAGCTGCAGGTTTTCATTTGCCTCTTTCCGTAGATTCCTTCACAGAGTACACTGAGTTGCAAAATCTATTTCGAGATGTTTCTTTGAGTCAGGAAAATGATTAATGGATTTGCCATTTTAGCAAAGAAATTTCTACTTCAAGGATGTATTACAGACAGACCTTTACTATGATACCTAATCATAACCTTTCTATATGGATTTGGCAGAGTAAGTGCATGTCAAAGCATAAAGTATTTATGTGCCTTATCTTACATGATAGAATCAATACAAAGAACATGTTACTTAGTAGACATTGGTGAGTACCTGATAAGCATGATTGTATTCTATATCAAGCTCATGTGCTTGAAGACTGTAAACATTTGTTAGTAACATGCAATTTCAGTGCAAGGGTTTGGATCTATCGACAAATTAAGTGGAGGGATAGGTCTATTTTGTAAGTTTGACATTTTCCAAGAAACATTTTCCTGGTCCATGTTTCACTGAGGTGGTCATTTTGGCATGCTGGAATATATGCAAGCAAAGGAATTGATGGATTATCAATAACATCGAACCTTCTTTCAGAGGCTGGAAGGCTGGATTCTGATGTGATGTCACCATGCTTAATCATAAGTTGGAAAAGGTTGCTTCTGATTCTTTGTCAATAAGGCTTGAGAAACCTCTTTTATTTCTTTATTTTTCTTTCTGTAAATATTGTAATAAACTTGTGGATAGTTAAGTTTCAATATTGGGCCGAGGGAGACTCCCCTATAGTATGCAAGGCTGAAAAAACGAAGAAGGAGATGGTTAGGCATGCTTGGGGACATCGACTGCATGCATTGGAGGTGGAAGAGTAGCTGACAAAGTGGAAAGGGCAGTACACGGGTCATCATCATGATCCACTATTGTGATTGAAGCACTAGCGTTCGAGCACATGTGGATTTTTTCGAAATGTGTACATGTGGATTTGGCATTGATTATTTGGGTTGCCATGTTCTATAAATGTATCAATGTTTTGTAGAGATCTAGGCTTGCAAGCTGGAGATACGGTCAATGGCTATACGTATAACATGGAGTACTATATAGCTGACGACATCTATCCTTCATGGTAAATATTTGTGAAGACAATCACAAGTCCTCAAGGTAAAAAGGAATCTTATTTTGCGCAATGTCAAGAAGCATCCAGAAAAGGACATTGAGCTTTTATTGCGTTGCAAGCTCGATTTGCTATTGTTCAAGCTTGTTTCTAGGACGATAAATCCCTCATAAATATCATGACGGCATGCGTGATTCTACACAACATTATCATCGAGGATGAAAGGGATTTTGACCAGTCCCTTCGAGTTTTACATTGTTGGTTTCCATGTGAAATCTAGCAGGAACCCCGTCCAAGCTTTTCTTAAGACCAACCGGTAGATTGAAGACTGGGCTTCTAATACCCAACTTCATGATGATCTGATTGAGTATCAACGGCAGTTATATGGGAGATAGTCTCTCGATTTACTAATTTGTTTTCACTTTTTTAATGTGTGATTTGAACCATCCTTTGTATTTTAGGACCATTCATTGTTTGTTCGATTGTTTAAATTTCAATTATATTTGTAATTTGGATATTTCTGTATTGTGTGATGTTGAAACAATAATAATTTTGATTCATGCTATTATTATATTAAGATTGTCTTGTCCAAAGTAACAGATATGAGATAAAACATAAAACCTGTTTTGCGGTAGGTCACTGCTTCACTGTCGGAACAGATCGTGCAAACTCATACCATATAACCGAATATTCACTTTTGCGGTATGACTTTGCTGGATATATCCGAGCAGTGCTCGCGTGATACGGTAAGACAGATTTGCAGCACCGAGCAGTGCCGGAGCTTGGGCCAAGTAGGTTGGGGAGGGGGGGGGGGCAAATGGGCTAAATATAGGCTACTTTTGGTCAAAAATTGTCAAATATGAAGGGGTATTAGTCAAAAAATAAAATCTTGGTGTGTGTGTGGGGGGGGGGGGGGGGGGGTCAGCGGCTCCCCCTAGGCACTGGCACCGAGTTTTGCCGTAACCGCTATAGTGTTGTTAGCAACTTAGCGTTGTCTGACAAACTCATCCTTAATGTTTGTAGCGAGACGGAGGCCAACTAAGAGCCTGCACCGATAGATCTCACGTATGTACCGAAAGGATCGACGTCCTCGCAGAAAAAGAAAGAGAACAAAAACTGATATGGAGATTTAAAAAACCCGAGGGTTCAGGTGTTGCATGTTGTCTGTCTCTCTGTACGTCTCAACCATGGGAAAAGCTTGGAGAGTTGACTCGATCCAGCGAAGATTCCCCTGCTGATACTTTAATTGTGATGAGTAATGAATGGTCTGTATGTTCTTCTACCGGTGATACCAGAAGCCGGCGCATGTTCTCCTAACGATTCCCTCTTCGAGACCAACTTGAGCCCATGGATGGTGATTGTCCCGAGGATCAACTCGAGCTGGCAATCACCATCTCAACTTGATCATTCTTCAAGAGAGAGAATCATGGATCGGAAGACGATCAAGGGGATAGAACTAAACTAGATTATTCCGAGAAAGATGCAGGAAGGAAGCATCACGTTGAGGCCGACAGGGACGGAACAGGGGTGCCCTGCGCTCTACTGATTACAGGATTGAAAACCCAGCAGCCTGACCTGTCATGATCCCACTGCCCATGTAACGAAAAACCAGTCGCATGCATCCAAAATCCCGCCATGCTGTTATAATAATCGACCAAGAAGATGGAGTCAAAACGGCTCTCATGGTCGCAGCAGCTAGCACACCGACAGCGAGGAGGAAACTGATGGGGAGATGATGAACATTCAGAATGTAAACCAGGATGTCCTCTTCTTCTTGCAAGCAATAACTATGCAGTAGCCTGCCTTTTCCATGAACAGGTTTGATCAACATCTGGTACTTGTAACCTCCTGTAGATCACAGCTCAGTTCAAACGGACCCTGGAATGAAGATTGTACTGTACTATATGGGAGGTAGTGGTACTACTACTATATCATAGTCTATACGCATGTGAGATATCATCATGAATGAAACGGAATAAAAGCATGTTTGTGTGTGGAGGACGGTCAATGGAAGACACAAAACAGTTAGTAACAAGATTCTGTGCTTGTGCTACAGCAGCTAATTAAATCCGGCGTGAACATGACGTATTAGGTGCACTTAATCAATTTAAAGCGATGCATGCATCATGGGCAGCTTTGATGCAATTAGCTACTGCTACTGCTAGGTAATCAATCCAATTGTTCCTCCCAATCTACTAGCTAGAGCGACGTTGCATTCATGCACTTGCCAGGTCCCTTTAGCAGGACCATGTCTGCCCTGTGATGCGCCAGGACAACCAGAGATAGGTAGGATGGGGGAGATCGTCTCCGCGGTGTGGGGGGTGTGACTGCTAGCAGCAATGGCGACCGCTATATATACGTACCCCTGCAACTCCTCTCCACGAAACCAAAAGCAGCAGCAAGCATTGCAGGTAGATAGTAGCACTGATCGAGTTTGTTGAGAAAGAGAGAGGCAGAGAGATGGGGAGGGATCATGTTCCGGGGGAGAAGGTGAAGCTGTTCATGGGGGTGCTGGCCCTGCAGTTCCTGCTGGCCGGGTTCCACATCGTCAGCAGGGCGGCGCTCAACATGGGCATTAGCAAGCTCGTCTTCATCGTCTACCGGAACGTCATCTCCCTCGCCTTGCTCGCTCCCTTCGCCTACTTCCTCGAGAAGTGCGTCAACCATCGTTTCACAAGTTCAGCATGGATTCAGTTAGTCAGAGAGCAACGTGTTCTGAAGTCTGAACTCCTTGGTGTCTGTTGTTTTTCTTTTTCTTTCTTCAGGAAAGACAGGCCGCCGCTCACCTTCTCGTTGCTGGCCGAGTTCTTTGTGCTAGCGCTGATCGGGATCACCGCGAACCAGGGGTTCTACCTGCTGGGCCTGTACCACCTGTCCCCGACGTACGCGTCGGCGATCCAGAACATGGTGCCGGCGATCACCTTCGTGCTGGCGGCCGTGCTGCGGCTGGAGCAGGTGGACCTGGGCCGGCGGCACGGGGTGGCGAAGGTGGTGGGCACGGTGGTGAGCGTGGGCGGCGCCACCGTGATCACGCTCTACAAGGGCCTGCCGCTCTTCGCCGCCCGCAACCTGCACGTGCAGGCCTTCCTCGCCTGGACCTCCGGCAGCCCCATCTTCAACTGGACCCTGGGCTGCGTCTTCATCCTCGGCCACTGCCTCTCCTGGTCCGGCTGGATGGTGCTCCAGGTGCCCGTCCTGAAGCGGTACCCGGCCAGGCTCTCCGTCATCTCCCTCACCTGCGTCTTCGGCCTGCTCCAGTTCCTCGTCATCGCCGCCTTCACCGAGGAGGATCTCAGCAGGTGGAAGGTCCGCTCCGGCGGGGAGCTCTTCACCATCCTATACGCTGTAAGCGCCGTGCCGGCCTCACATGGCATGACTGAAGAACTCACATGGGCCATGCATCATCTTCCCTAGTATTTGATTCCTGATACAGAGAGACTTTTCTTCTACGTAGGGGCTGGTGGCGTCTGGTGTGGCGTTCGCTCTGCAGATATGGTGCATCGACAGGGGAGGCCCGCTCTTCACCGCCGTCTTCCAGCCCGTGCAGACCGTCGCCGTCGCCGTCATGGCCGCCATCATCCTCGGAGACCAGCTCTACACCGGAGGGTAAGGAGGAGATTAATTTGCATACGCAAGGCAGCACGACGGCAGAACTACCATGACAATCCTCTGATTGATCGATCGATCGATGTACATAATATGGCTGCAGGATCATTGGCGCTGTGCTCATCGTCATCGGCCTCTACTTCGTGCTGTGGGGGAAGAGCGAGGAGAAGAAGACGAGGCAGCAAGATCCGGAGATGACCAGGCATCTGCTCGGGCAAGACGGTCAAGCTGCTAAAGATCAAGAGGTGAACACTGACCTGCTGGCATGATGCGGCCCTGGAAGCTAGCTACTGCTTGATTTGGAAATGTGCTGATGTTTTGGTGTGCTTGTACTACTTTTTAACTATTTCGCTCATGGCGACCACCATCACTTAATGTGACGATGTGAAACACTAGTCATATTTGCCATGTCAATATTAATCTGTGTATAGGCCTGTCCCGAGCTGTGTGTATACTCATCTTCGAGGAAAAAATAATTCGTCCAAGATTATATGATCTGACTACTGGTGATATAAGTCGGCTGAAATTTCACACGACTAAAAACACTCATAATGCAAGTTGATTTTGCTGGACAGCATGTATATTCACATTATTACTTCGGTACTTTGGTAGTACTTGCACATTTATTTCTAAAAGTGCCACTGCAACGCAAAAAAATGAATCAGCTGATTTTGCAAATAAGAATCGGTTGAGTGTTCGTAATCGGCAAGAGCTACGAGAAGAAGACCAAGGAGCAAGATGACAAGGCTGTAGAGGCATGCGCTTGCATAGGCGGGTTCTTGGAGACCATCCTCGATCACGGCCCACTCTTCCCACTCTAGAACCTAGTACTCCGTATGTGTTTTGTCCAGTATATAAATTTACTAAATATTAGCCCATGGGACAGAAGCTGCTTATTCGGCCCGTTCTAGTTCTTTGGGTTGAGAATCAGCACCTCCTGGGCTTGCTGTCACGCTCCTCTCTATGGGGCTATTTAGTTTGTGGTATGATTTAAAAAAAAGGTTTGTGGTATGCAAGTTGACGAGCCAGGGCTTTAAGGGACCGAAGTTACCTGTAATTAGTTGGGGAACCAACTATCGAGAGGGTATTTTTGAGTGAATATCAAGTAAACCAAATTTCAGTGACCCCCCCCCTCTCCCTTATGAAGGAGCCGGCTAGGTCCATTATATCAGGATAATCCATTATACTAGTGTCAGCATGTCTAAGTCCGCCTGCAGCTGTTGGAGTGGCCATTTCCTTTCTTATATAATCCAAACCATAGCTCCGACACTAATTTGGGCGGCGGCGACGGCTTTGGTGTTCCTCTTTCTCGCTCTCTACCCACGCCCAACATGTCTAGCAAGGTCAATGTGGGAGGTAGCCCGGCTAGGTTGGCACCTAATTCGGCTTCTGGAACGGAGCCTAAGCTGGCTCTGTCGGTGCCAAACTCTAGGGTTCTGCGACGGAGCATTGAAGCAGCGGCGAAGTCTTCTGCCCAGGAGAGCCAGGAGTTCAGTGAGAAGTCTTGTACCCAGGTCACTCCAAGGAGCTTGGTGAAGAGAATAGTTAGCCTAGTGGCCGAGTCTTTTGTGATGGTGCGGGAGCGCCACACCAAGATGTCGAAGATTGTCGGGGATTCAAGGGGAAATTTACTGCCAGCAAGAGGAGTCAGAGGTGAATTTTTCATATCTGCGCCTATTATTACTAGTTGTTAAGTTACTAAAAAGTAGTACAAGAGTGAACTGAAAATTCTCACTTTTCTCCGAAATATATGTACTAACTATGATTCAGCAAACCTATATGAAATAAAAATACGAGCCCACCGGTACACTCCAAAACGGGATTTTGTCTTGGAGAGGAATGTGTTCGCGCAGGATGTGAAAATCCTTGCGAGTTGTAGGGAGATTGTGTTTGTTTCGCAGCTTATTGATATGCTTCATGCTAGAATTGCTTGGGATCCAAATAGAAGAAAACGTAGTGTGGTTGAACAAGAGGGGATCCTATGTACAAGTTGACCGCTCACATGATCTTCTGTAGGTTTGGAAGAAGTATTCAGAATCACGTCAGGTGCACATGTTTTCCATGGTTGCACTACAATACATATCGTGTGCACTGGCGCCTATAAACACCGAGGCACATGCCTAGACGCCACACTCGTGCTAGTGCGGCCAAAAACGTCACCAGGGATAATTGCATCAGAAAAGTTTTTAGATGGTGATTATTTGGCTCGGCACATCGATATCCACCGAGCTAACGCATTCGCAGCGTAAGGGATGATGTGCCATGCTACATAAGGGAAGACGGTGGAACTTTAGTGCCATATCACCTATATCGTGTGTCGTGTATTGTATACCATCAGGTGATACTGAGAATTAATAACACTAAGAGTGATCAAATTAGATTTGCTAATTTAATTTAAAATAAAAAATTCATGACATTGAGATACAGTTTCGTTTCAGTTACATGATTTGAGCCTCTCTCTATTCATTACAACGTGCAACTCCAAAAGAAAAGAAAAATAAAACTAACCTAACCTAACCTAATCTAAGGACTAATGTAGAATATATTTCTGCATTAGTCCTTCACTTCTCCACTTATCCTTGCTTATCCCAAGGATAAGTGGAGAAATCAACCTACACATATTATTGAGCCTCTCTCTATTCTACTCGCGCTCTACTATGATGGTATTGAGACGGCCGCATCCACATGGCTGCCATCCTGCGAGCGCCCCACGATGATGACGTCGTCGTGGATCTGAAAGAGAAATTAGATTGATTATAGAAAGAACGAGAAGGCCAGGACTGGTCGATCAGTAGATGAGATTAGTACAGAGGATGATGAACAAACCTGTAGATATGATACGACAATCAACGAGAAAGGCAGGGCTGGTGCGCGCAAGATCCGAGCGGTTGGGCCGTGGAAGATCATGTGTGGCTAGGGATCTCTAGGTTGTGTCCTGCTAGGACCGCCCAAGATGTTGCATGTGGAGGTCTAGGGTTCATTCTATGTTTCTCTCTATGGAGGCGGGTTGGTCGAGGGTTAGATAGTGGGGACTAAAAATGGGATTACTTGTTAGGGTTTCTCTGTTATATAGAAAGTGGGGAGTCTATGCCATTTGGGCAAGTGCGCTCCAGGCTTCAGTCTCCTATAAGCCTATCTCCTATAGGGTTTTTCCTAGTAGTGGACCACTAACGTGCCGGGTGACCAACACAAAAGGTATTTGATTTTAAAATGTATGTTGAACCATTTCACTCGTGTAACCAAGAATCAAAATGTCGACATGAACTAGGAAACAGAAGTCATATTTTCTATACAAATCTACCTATCGTATGGGTACATATGATTATGAAGTTGTGTGTATATCGACCATCAAGAAAGTCAATCATCCAGAATTACAATATGTCAATATTAGACTTTAGTTCATTGGTCGAATGGGCCATATGCATGGTTTTATTCTAAATTAATTTTCACTTGAATGAAAAAAATAAAATCAACTGGATATTGTAATAACACATGCGTACCAACTTATTGTTTTCATCCTAGAGAAACTCTATATATTACACTTTTATTGATTTGAATGGTTCTATCACATACCAACATGTGCCAGGACATCTCATACCAAGAGCACAAATGAGTTGGTGCGCAACCAAATTGTTTTATGAGATATTATTCAAAAGTTATGGACTGAAGGATCAAAGTTTTAATGGAACTATAAACATAATGCGCAATTTCAAGGCTAGAGGGAGGCATGTAACAAAATCGATAATATCATTACCAACATGTCTCATCTAATGACAAAATCATTTATATCAAAATTATAAATAATATAAATCAAGCTTATGCCGATAATTTTAATTAATGTCCTGCCTGACAATCATATGCCGGGCTTCAGTAAATTACACCCAGACGCTAATGCACAATTACTGGACATAAATGTTAAGAGATCTATCACACTACCTCTTACTAGAAAATATTTCTTAATTACTAAACATGAATGTCTTGGATTCGCTTTAAACTATTTCCTTATCATTTTAGTGAAATGTTACATTATATGAAAATCCATTTATATCCTATTGTGTAAAACAAGTTATTATCAATCATTTGTGCTGAATATTTTGGATTTGATTGGTTTTTATCCTTAGTGATTTAAATGATCAACAAATAATAAAATATGTTACAATATATGTATCCTTGTTAATAAAATCCGCTTAATTCTTGTCCTTAAAATATACATATTTGTTTTATCATTATCTTTTTGTCTTGATCAGAATTTTACATAAGTTAGAGCAACAATATGGATGGAACTTGTACTAAAAACAAATATTCTAAATCGTGTAACATTGCAACTTTCAATGTATACAATCTAACATAAAAATATCTTTGTGTTGTCTTTGCTTTCCTAGCATTGCAGCTTAATAGACATTTCTCTTGTTATATAGCTTAATGGCCATCGGATTTAGAACCCATCATAAGATCACATCCCTTGATGAATATCTATAGTCTTTATGCTCGTCTAACCAAAATATATCCATTTCTCCAGGTGACCTGTTGGTGCTATTCCAATAGTTTTGTCAGTAGATCTCTCTCTCTCTCTAATACTTTTTTTTCTAGCAGTATGCATATAATTATTATTTGATAGACCCGGGCAAGGAACCCACCACACCGGATGATAGACACAAGGTGCACACTAGTAAGCTGGGAGCGGTGCTCTTTCTGGTGGTAGGGGCGAAAACATGGTTAGCTGGGAGTGGTCGCCACCGTCCAAAACATCTCAAGTTTGGCGAAAATTCATATGATTAGTTGCATATATGGATGTGTCGAGGGTGCCTTGCTCGGGTCCATCTTAAAAAAATACAAATATTTAAAAATTATAAGTGTAGGGGGGACCTAATCAAGGCCAATGGTGTAGTCATATGAGTGCTAAATTGATGAAAGTGGAGCAAGTGTTTGTATGTGTTTGTCCAGATTTACTAGAGATTCATCGCGCCTTCTCTATAGGTAACTTTTGTTGATCATGGCCCGATTATAATGCGATTGTGACACTAGGGATGTTGGACGTTGGATGCTTGGAGCCACTGAGATCAAGGACTAGAGTGTCCGTCCGAACAGCGATGTAGTCTGTATTATGACGCGCATAATTCAAACTACTAGTGTAAACCATGTTTACTAATGCATACGAATAGAGATGTGAAACAATCTACAAAGGGTTTCCTCCCGCGATTAAGAAGAAGCCGACTAAGGATGCAAACAGGGAACCTTCGAGGTACACTCTACCCCTTAGTACAAAAAAATGAATTAAATTTTCACAAATCTCAACTAGTCCATTTGTTTGTACTATACTTAAATAGAGGGTACCCTAAAGGTTCAAAACTTGCATCTCTAAAGGTTCAAAATAAGTTTCCACTTACCCGCCACCACCACCACTCCCCCACCTACTAAAAAGACATGTACCATTTATCATGGATTTACTCGTCGATCATCCCCCTCTCTCCTAAGAAAAAGAACTTGATTTTAGAGAAGATAAATTTATCTCATGAGTGTGAGTGAAGTATTACGACGGCGCACAGCAGTCCAGGGACCTGACAATTACGTGTCCACTTGGAAAAATGGATGCATTGGTTGCCGTATGCCAACAGTGAGGGTAATGCCATGGCGCTATGTTAACCTTTTATGATTGTAGTAGTTCGGAGCGAGTGCTTGTCAAGATATGCTGAGAGGAGAGGTTAGATAGACGGCCAGGAGGTTGCTGCCATGGCCGGATCCATGCAATCGACATTGACAATGACAATGGGATCAACATCAACACAAGGAACGACTTGTCAAGCGGTTATCCGTTGACACACTCTGTATCTGGCACTTGCACTTTTAACACCAGAATTAGCCCAAGGATCTATAGAGAAATTAACATTTCTCTGAAATAAGTGGACCAATATGGATCCAATGTATGGGTATGTGTAGAATCCACACAGGTCCTATTTGAAAGAGTATGAGTTGAGCAGAATATGATAGATATATTATTGAGCACCATGAGCAAGTATATGTAGGCGTACAAGGATCAACTTGGAGTACAAGACGGCTAGAATCCTAACTATCCTAAACTACCACAATAACCGTGTACGTATCATACTCTAACATCCCCCGCAGTCGTAGTGGTAGCGTCGTGAACAACCGGAACATCGCGGACGGTTAGACTAGATATAAACCGAAGTAACATCCAGTAGGCTGACATCCCCCCGCAGTCGCAACGGAAACGTCTTCGACGGTGTCGCGTCGCGGTAGCTTGAACTATAGAGGAAGCTGGTGATGCTCAAGCGAGGTGGTAGCCCTTGTGCCGATGTCGAGGGAGCCGAGAGCGTGAAGCGGTGCCATGGTCGAGGTAGCCGTGCGATGGGTCACCGTGGTCGATGTCGTGGTCGGGGATGCTCGTGTCGAGGTAGCCGCACGTGAAGCCGCATGCGCATAGTGCGCGAGGAGGATGACGGAGACGCGTCAATGCAGTCGTTGAGGGTGTCGATGCCGAAGTCGATGCAGTCCGAGCCGTCGAGGACGAGGTGCGGCCATAGTTCTGCCAGAACTAGGCGCACGTCGAGGACGAACGCATACTCTGGTTTTTCTAGAACCGAGTACGCAAAGAAGAACTCGTCGATGATGCGGTCGAGGCAGTCGTAGAGGAGTCGATGACGAAGAAGACGTTGTCAAAGCCGATGAAGACGAGACGCCGATCCGAGTTTGCCAGACTAGGGAACGCGTCGGGGACGAAGACACTCCCAGTGTTGCCAGTACCAGACGTGCGGGGGCAGGGTCCATCATGAACTTGTCGGCATGTCAGAAAGACTAGCAGAGGAAGCCTCCAGAGCGGTTGCGACACGCAGAGCGGCTAAGGGAGAGATGCCGGCGCTGTTTGCGGTTGTCGGAGTAGAGTAACAAGTGGTGTAGTCGGGGATGAGGCGATGACGCTGGTGGCGAAGTTGTAGTGGACGAAGACGTAGAAGGCGGCAAAACCAGCGGCGACCTGGATTAGTCATGCTAGATGCCTAGAGTGGTGATGGGGTAGTCAGCGGGACCTGCGACGGCAAGAGGGCGCCATGCAGGTTGCCTTGTGAAGCGCCGCGGCGGTGCTCGAAGTAGGCGAGGAAGACCCAGCGACGTGATGAAGACCATGTGCAGACGGCGGCGATCCACGCCGTAGGAGATGGCGCGGTGAAAGTCGAGGCCGTCGATGCATGAGGACGGCGAAGTAGACTGCGTGCAGCCACACTACGACCCGAGGGGGCGGCATAGCTGCAGGGCGCAAGTCGGTGCAGTGGCTGGGAGACCACCAGCGATGTACACGCCAAGGAAGGTGCGTTGGAAGCCGGTAGCATGGACCAAAGGCGGCGGTGCTGCGGCCCGACGGGGCGACACAGCGGCAGCCTGTAGCTCGATCGATGGTAGGCGCGTGCTCGAGGAAGTGCTTGACATAGACAGGCGTGGGATCGGTTGATCCGACCGACAGTGCACCATATGCGCCATGGTGTGGACGACGGGTAGATCGGATTCAATGGCGATGTTGTCGGTGAAGTCCCGGACGATGACGAAGAAGAGGATCCGAGGGGGGCGGCCGCGGTATCCTTCCGAGGAAGGCGTAGTAGCCGTTCGTAGTGCGCGGTGATGTCTACGCACTTCTATTCTTATAGACAGTTGTTGGGCCTCCAAGTGCAGAGGTTTGTAGACAGCAGCAAATTTCCCTTAAGTGGATTACCCAAGGTTTATCGAACTCAGGGAGGAAATGGTCAAAGGTATCCCTCTCAAGCAACCCTGCAATTAAGATACAAGAAGTCTCTTGTGTCCCCAACACACCTAATACACTTGTCAGGTGTATAGGTGCACTAGTTCGGCGAAGAGATAGTGAAATACAAGTGGTATGGATAAAAGATAATGGTGCCAGAAAATAGCTTTGATGGCGTGGAAGAGACTAAAGGCAAACTGAAATAAAGATGGAAGCAAGCAAACATGTAACAGATCTAGCTGCAAACGGTGTATCAATGCTTAGAAACAAGGCCTAAGGATCATACTTACACTAGTGAACACTCTCATATAAATATCTTCCCTTTATGATACTACTCTTAGCTACTCTCCGGTTGGACACTCTAATCCATGGTAGGGCTATAACAGCACACCTCAAAGTAAGTCTTTCCCATCTAGATAACTCCACACTGTCACCTTGAGCACTAGATGGTTCCAACAAACACCACAATTTCATAAAGACATCCAACTCCAAATATAACTCATAACAAGTATTTGTAATCTTGATACATTGCAAATGTCTATAATTTTTGATGTTCCATGCTTAGTTTTATCCACTTTCTTGTGTTTTGTTCCAACTTTGGAGTATTTTTCTTATGATTTCTTGGACTAACCTATTAACAAGAGCCACAGTGCCAGCTGCCTGTTTTCTGCTGTTTTTGGTTCCAGGAAAGTCAGAAAATGAATATTCTCGGAATTGGACAGGACAAAAGCCAAAGTGCCTATTTTTACGGAATCATGAAGTGCCAGAATACGAGAAGGAGAGGGGCTAGAGGGAGGCCCACCTGGCCGCGTGGCCAGGCCTGACCCGCGCCAGGGGGTGGTGTGGCCAGCCCAGGCACCCCCTCGGCCTCCCCTTCTGACTATAAGATGCCCTCGGGACGTAAACCCTAAGTACCCGATAAAAAATCCATGAAAGAGTCTGTAGCCACCGTCATCTCCATCCCTATATCGGGAGGGATCTGAAGCTCTTCTCGGCACCCTGCCGGAGAGGGGAATTCACCCTAGAGGCCTTCTTCATCACCATGCAAGCCTCCGGTGTGATGCGTGAGTAGTTCATCCTTGGACTACGGATCCATGTAGTATCTAGATGGCTGGTTCTCCTCCTTTGTGCTTTCATGTTTAGATCTTGTGAGCTCCGTTCATGATCAAGATCATCTATTTGTAATTCTGCATGTTGTGTTTGCGGGGATCCGATGGATATTGAGATGCTATTTCAGATTGATTATTGATTCTATCATATCTTTGTTATTTGTGATCTTGTATGCTTTCCGTTGTTAGTAGCTATCTTGGCCAAGTAGATGCTAGCAACTCCAAGAGTTAGTATTTATGCTCGATAGTGGGTTCATGCCTCGTAACTGGGAACTGAAATCTCTAAGGTACTAGATGTGCTGTTGCTACTAGGGAGAAAACAACAATCCTTTGTTCATGGAACAATCGTATTGTTTACTTTACACGTAGTTCGTAAAGCAATAATCTGTTGCTTGCAACTTAATACTAGAGGGGGTTCGGATGATAACCTGAAGGTGGATTATTAGTCATAGATGCAGTTGGATGGCGGTCTATGTATAATGTTGTAATGCCCAATCAAGTCTCAAAGGAGTCAAGATGATTAGTATATGCATGTATTGCTTTCTCGATGTTTGTCAATTGCCCCGCTGTAATTTGTTCACCCAGCATTTTATCTATCTTAATGAGAGCCACCTCTAGTGAACTATGGATCCCGGTCCTTGTCTTTTACATTCAATCTATAAACTGTTTACTGCTTTGTGTTTACTTTCTGCAAACTTTTAATTCTTTCCATTCGATAAATTTAATCCTTTGTTTTCCGCAAAACACGGTGAGATTGACAACCTCATCGCAAGTTGGGGACAAAGTTCTGTGGTTGTGTTGTGCAGGTCTCCACGTTGCTACTAGCACCGGCAGTGCGCCCTGCCAAAGCTCAGCTAGTAACACCTTTGGGGTGTTTCCTTGCTCCTACTGGTTCGATTAAACCTTGGTTTCATAACTGAGGGAAACTTGCTGCTGTGCTCATCATACCTTCCTCTCGGGGTTCCCAACGAGCTCTACATCATCATTGCTCTAGCATTTTTCTGGGTGCCATACTCAGAGCCATCAAGCATTTTTCTGGAGCCGTTGCCGGGGAGTCAAGGACATCTTCATAAGGGGAGTCCCTCATAACCAATCTCTTTACTTTGTTATTTTTGTTTTGCTTAGTTCCTTTTTGCTTAAATTTGCTTGTTTCTTTATCAAAAACACAAAAAAATTAGTTTTACTTGTTTGCTTTCTTATTTGAAAACCCAAAAAATGACCACTCTTGAAAACACTAAGTTGTGTGACTTCACTAGCACCAACGACAATGATTTTATGAGCACACCTATTGCTCCACTTGTGCCTATAGATACTTTCTTTGAGATAAAACCTGCTTTACTCAATCTTGTTATGAGAGAACAATTTTCTGGTATTGGTAATGAAGATGCTGCTTCCCATTTAAATAACTTTGTTGAACTTTGTGAGATGCAAAAGCATAGGGATATAGATGGTGATATTATTAAGCTGAAATTGTTTCCTCTCTCTTTGAGAGGAAAAGCTAAAGAATGGTTGAATTCCTTAACTAGGAATAGTATTGATTCTGGACTAAATGCAAAGATGCTTTCATTGGAAAATACTATCCTCCTGCTAAGATTATATCCATGAGAAGTGAAATAATGAAGTTTAAACAACTTGATAATAAGCATGTTGCTCAAGCTTGGGAAAGAATGAAATCTTTGGTAAAGAATTGTCCCACTCATGGACTAACTGCTTGGATGATCATCCAAACTTTTTATGCATGATTGAACTATTCTTCAAGGAACCTATTGGATTCTGCTGCTGGAGGTACCTTTATGACCATCACTTTGGGTGCTGCAACAAAACTTCTGGACAATATGATGGTTAATTATTCTGAATGGCATACTAAGAGAGCTCCACAAGGTAAGAAGGTAAATTCTGTTGAGGAAACCTCCTCCTTGAGTGATAAAATTGATATTATTATGTCTATGCTGGTTAATGGGAAAGTTCATATTGATCCAAATAATGTTCCTTTAGCCTCTTTTGTTTCTCAAGAAGAGCAAGTTGATGTGAACTTCATAAGAAATAACAACTTTGGCAACAATGCTTATGGTAATAACAATTATAGGCCCTACACTCCTAATAATACTTATGGCTATAATGGTAAACCTGGATTACCTAGTGAAGGAAGAATTTTAGAAGTTGAAAGAGCCACTAAAAACTTCATGCAAATGCAATATGAGCAAAATAAACTATTCACTAAAACTATGGAGGAACAATCTATCATTTTGAAGAACATTACCATCAACTTGAGAGTCTAAATAGGGAAATTCCTAGATTACAATTGAAACTCTCTAATGCTGAAAGAAATATATCATCTTTGTCTGAAGCTCAATCTTCATTGATTAATAAAATGGCTGCTAAACCTGAAACTAATGATAATCCCTTTGCAGCTACTAATGCTATACAAGTAAGAATTGATGAAAATGTTAGACTATTAGCTGAATTACATGCTAAGTGGGAAAGAGAAGATGAAATTGCTAGAAACATTAGTGTTTCTAATATTACCACCACTAGTGTTGAGGATAGTAATAGTTCTACTACTTTAGATGATAAATTTGATAAATATCACAGAGTTATTAACTACACCCAACCTCTGCACTAACCACATGTCCAAAAGATATGACGGATTCACACAACAAAAACAAAAATAAAAAGAAGGAAAAAAGAAAGGTCCCACCACAGTGATCAAGTCCTTATAGCTGCAGCTCAAACCACCGCCATAGACAACGCATGGAGTCCACATTCTCAAAAGCGACGCCTCCAAGAAGGCAACCGTGCACAGACGATCATAAATCTTAGGTTTTCATTCTAGAGAAAGTCTGCGCTCTAAAAAAACAATGTCTTCAAAAAAGCTATTGCCATAAACAACCAATTATGGCAAGGCCTTGAGTTTTCACCTTGAAATATAAGACTCTGTACTCATCCAGTGCTGCCATCCCCACTTGCCGAGGCCGCTACTGCAAGTCACGAAACATCGGACAAAGTCTTCATTGCCTTCAAGATGCCCTCCACCATTCTTGTCTCCGCCATTACTGGTCCTCAAATCTCAGCCACCATGACCTTCTTCATCTCTGTGTATATCATGAAAATCGAGATACTGACATGTCCCCTGGTGTCAACATAAAACGGAGCTTCGTGTCGTGTCCTCATGAAATCGCATAGGCTAATAATATGGACGCACACTACTAGATTCCATCCGATCTAGATATCCATGGGCGTCATGCGCCAATCCATGAATATCTCCAGGAAAATTTTGGAACACGTCGACAACCAGATCGAGGAGGACTGATCATGCCGACCGTTTCCTTTTTGCAGAAAGAGCCCTAGAACCACCACCTTATTTGTAAGATTAGAACCCACACCACCACCACCTAGCGCGCACACACTATCAGTCATCTCCCTGCGGGACTGGGCATAGAGGAGAAGGCAACCCAGCCCATCCAAAGCTGCATCTTGGCACCTGCGTAGCAGAAATACTGAAGCCGCATGCACAAGTGCTCCCATGTAGGACAGGCCCTGATTGGGCCCATCTGGCATAGACTGGCTCATGAGACCTATATCAGACCGATGTGTCTGCCGGAGCAGCATGACCGCACCGGGGCGTGCCACCACCTGCCCGTTACTACTCCGCCAGAGAACTTCAGCCCTCGTACTCCTCCGCTAGGCTTGCGCTGCCCTCACACAGCCCGTGGAGTGCCACCACAGGTGCTCCCCCTTCCCTCCGTCTTCGACGGTTAGGGCGCCGCCACCGCCGCTGGTGATTTAGGTCTTAGTTGGTACTAGTGTATTTGTAGGGATTAGAGGGGATAATCCCCACCAAACCCCAAATCCCCACCTATGCCTAAAAACATATTTGATTCTAGAGTATTGGACTAGTTTAAACCCCTCTTATCCCCACTTATGCCTAAAAACATGTTTGATTCTAGAGTAGTGGACTAGTTTAAACCCCTCTTATCCTCACTTTTTCCCAAGTTTTAGTGTATTGTTTCCAATATTCAATACTTTACCCATACCTAGTGGATTGGTGGGGTTGGGATTTTGTGGGGATTAGAGAGGTTTGGATGAAGGTGAGGATTTCACCGAATCCCTTTGAGAATTATTCCCGCTAATTCCTAAAAAACACTAGTGCCAAACAAGGCCTTAGGGGGCGGCGCTGGGAGGAATGTGTCCTGCATGATCAGCGGGATGATCGACGATGGACACGATCGTCCACCAGCATCCGGCCCAAATTGAGACGTGAGGTATCAACAACATTGTGAAGTGCAACTACTTGAGTATTAGCATCGATCTCCTTGGTGTTTAGCAACTGCAAGAGGGACTCCTGTCGCTGACGATGACATGACAGGTTACGGGCCGTGTTCCCTAGCCCCACTGGGTTCGTCCGGCAGGCTCCTACGACCTGTCATGTTCGTGCATCGACAATTCGACATCTACCTTTTTCCTTTGCTGAGATATGATCATAACCCAATGAATTGGTTGCGAATTTCATACTAGCAAGTTGACAGGATTAAGTACGAATTGACCCTGTAGAGCCAGCTCCTGGCACTAGCAGGACACGGTGGCAAGATATGGGCCTTGCGTAGGAAACAGTACGGGAAGCTGTTGCGATATTTTGTCGCGAGGAGGGGCAACTGCAGACATGCAAGCGCACGCACAAGCCCCATATCGTGATCTGGATCTTGTTTTTGGGTCGATGTATATACTCGTTCAACAAGGGACGGAGCCAGACATCAGGCTTGGAGGGGGCAAAAATATATAGCTTATAGAATTACTCATATAACCACGAGTATTAAGAGATTTATGAAAGTACCGCCTTTCCCTCATCCTGAATCGAAGGGCACCACATCGTTGGAAGAAGATAGCTCACCCTGAGAATCAAATGGCTAGGAGATCCAGTGATGACGAGGCATGTGCTTGGGCAAGACGGTTCAGCTAAGGATCATGAAGTAACCACTAACGTGGCGTGAGGCGGACACAAAACCTACTGGATTTTTTAAAGATGAGTTTTTAACTATTTCACTCGCGTAACCAAGAAGAATTAACATGACGATGTGAAGTATGAAACACTAATCATATTTGCGACAAATCTATCTGTGTATTAGCACGTGTCAAACTGTGTGTATCTCAACAGCCAAAAAAAAATCAATTGTCAAGAATTAAAAGATGTCAATAGTGGACTCCATGTCAGGTCATTTCTTCACCGAGACATATGCATGATTACGTTCTAAATCAAATTTCACTAGAATCATAAGATAAATTAACCGGACATTGTATATATAAACACATTTTACGAGGAATTTCGATCAAAATATAGACTAATTTAGTTACTATTTTCATCCTAGAGAAGATCAATATATTACCTTTTTTATTTTCATTCAGAGCGTCAACCTACGCAGCTATATTGTTCTACCAGATTAAAGCATCAAAATTTAATGTAACTTTATAACATGCATTGTGTATAATTCGAGTAACTTGCATTAGTTAATTTATAACTTGCATTGCATATAACTCAACTGACAAACAATACAAGTAAAACGTCAATTTCAGTCGCTTAGCTAACAACCATACATTGGATTTTAGTTAAGTACACTAGGCCGGCTTTCCACAATTGCATAGCAGGACCATCACATCTATTTATGTAGTACCTTTTAAATCTAATAGTAGGATTAGTGTCAATGATGAGTGGAAAAGAATTGGATGTACTGAACATATCTCCCCTTTCTATAAACTTCCCAATAATTAAGATAATTTAAAGAACAATCATATGTAAAGTATTATACTTATAAATTAGTTTCATCATATAATAATATATTCAAGTTGTCACTAGAGACATAATTACACGTGTATTTATTATCGACTATATACTTTGACTTAGTTTCCAAAGAAATTTTCCTTAATTTCACATTTGTGTTTATGTATTTTTTATGAGATGATTCACCAAACATGGACACATTTACACCAAGTGAATAATAGAGATAATTGATTGAAATACAATATTTTATATTTTGTCTCTTGACTCATTTTCTATCCTTGTAGTGTTGGGGCATATCAGTATGGCTTATCGGAGGATTCAAGTATCCTAGAGCTATATTGTGCACAATGACCTTCTAATATAGACTTAATTCATCCCCATAACAACGTGTGATATATATGATGCCCTTATATATATAGTATTATTTATTTATATATGTTAGTATTCGTTGGATCTATAACACATGTCAAAAACACATCCATTGAAATATTTTGTCTTTTATATCCGCCGAGGCAAAATATCTCCATAATAGCTATTTGCTTCTAGTTCATTTGTTTTCTATTTCAACTCATTTGAGCCTATACATTTTCTTGTAGAAGAGTTTGCCATATCCCATCTATGTAAGGAGCTTTAAAAGCCATTTATCTAAAAAAAAGTGTTGTATTCTAACCTTAAAGGTCATGCATATCTAGCCCTCCTTAATTTTGGGTTGGCAAACCGCACTCCACTTAGCCAAAAAAAATATGTGGGATTTCTAGCTCCCCTTTCTTTGTTTGGGTTGATCACACATTCTTTTAACAGAGTAAAATTTTCATGTTATGGATACATGTGCCAGAGTACAGTTAATGGGCGGAGAATATCACAATTAGAAAAACACAAATATATGTTTCGGTGCTTGGAAAACCATCTGAATTTTTAGATTATATTATTAATGCAATGATCATCGTCGATAGCTAGCCCAACTGTAAGTGTGATAATTTTGTTTTAACTTGTTTAGTTCTTTCTTCCTCCATTTACTACGGTTCTGATTTTATGCAGCAACAGTGCTTTGAGATGCAACTTTGAGCATCATATTTATTTTGATATGCCTAAAAAATTATTCGAAAACTCAATATAAACATTTTTATCACTTCTAAATTTATTTATATATCAATAGCAAAATTTTGAGCAAACTATCTATAACATCGTTTATTTGGATACAGAAGTTAAAAAGAATAATCTATTTTCTAATAACAATTTATGCTATCCTCCATTCTTCAATAAAGTCACCTGTATGCTTCCATTCATGTAAATTTCTAGTGTAATTTAGCATGACTGCACTTTTGATTGGAAGCACAATTTTACACTCGGTTTGTTACCAACAATATCTGCTCGAGCTAGTCATGAACACTCATTAGTAGTATCCTTATGCCACCAAAAGTACCGACATGATGTGATATATTTAGGTAGAGTTACAAATAAATATCAACCGATTATGGTGCACTGATAAGTGGAGAAGTATTTGACTTGTAAAAATTGTGAAAATAAATAAAGGAGAGCTTGATTTTCTTCTGAAATAATTCTTAGCTTCAATTTTTTCTTTTGTTCTTAGAAATATCTTGCCCCTTTTAGTTGTTTCGTGGAAAAAGGTCATCTGATCGCTAATTGTTAGCCACAAATAAGCCCTAAATTATCATGTAACCAATCACCCAATTAGTAGCAAGTAAATTTTGATTATCTGGTTGCTCTCGAAAACCAATCATTAGACCTAAAATTACTATGCAGGAAAATTGAGCTTTGAATCTGTTACACAATGGATATATTAGCATAACTTTAAAGAAAAAAATAGGAGATGGACATAGCAAGACATTTCCAATAGCTCAGTCACAATGTAGGATGCATGAAGTTCTCTTATATCATGCTTTCCAAATAAACATGAGAAATAAAATGAATATGTGTTATGATCCAGTCCTAATATGTAATGATGAATATATTGCATTCCCAAGGTGAAGAGAACGTAAGCAATTAAGATCTATCAACTCATGTTTGAGTTCCTCCTCTATGCTAAGATTTAATTTCAGATTCTTCCATTCTAAGAAAAGAAAATATACTTATGTAATTTATCACAAAGTGTGCCCCGTGCGGGGCCGTGATGCTGATCGATCAAACGGGATGGAGCCCATTCTATAAGGCATATATATATGCCACGCTCATGAATAAAATGTTCTACTGAATGGGGAGTATTCATTATTCAGCTCCAATGTAGCCTTCCGGGCAAACATAGGCCGATAACTATACTACGGCGTGAACTGGACTTCTCATATGTGCTACTAATCGGTCACGACACTGCTGTGTTACTGCCCTCCATAACATCTAACTTTTGACCAAACTAGATTGATTGGTTGCATAAGTATGTGCCAGGTTCAACGAGTTGTTCCAATCCATCCTAGAAATATAATGAATGGAAAAGAGAATTAGAAGCGGATAACCTGACTATTACTTCAATAAAGGTGTCACCAGCGAAATTCAGATAAGTAGATTTGTACATGCCGACAATGAGAACAATGCCAACAGAAACTAGGAACGACTGTTTGCGTGTGCTTGTCAAGTACTTTGAGCAATGTTTAGATCGATATTGACGAGGTTGCTGGGCATGACCCTGTCATGACACAATCGACGATACACTAGGGATGTTGTAGGCTTGGCCGCTTGGGGCCACTGGGATCAGTGTCCACAGAGGGCTCACCAAGTTATTAAACATCGACACACTCTGTATGGGTGTGCATTTGACATCAAGTCTGAGTCCAACTACTATGAACAATGTTTATTACTCCATCTGGTTCATATTAATAGCCAGATTAGATGCATTCATATCTAGACAAAGTTGAGGCCATTAATATGGATCGGAAGGAGTAGTAAAGCCATAGATGATGTGAAATAAACATAGATCTTTATATATTTTTGTGAGAGGTTTGTCTAATTAATCTGCCATTTGAAGTCTGGAGAAAAAAAAGAGAAATCCCATAATCCATGTCTGAATAATCGACCTTCATAACAGAAAATAGGAAGATTTGCATTCGATGTGCTCACCTTCTGGAAGGGCGCAGTGGGGAACACGTCTTGATCGCCATCGTAACGATCTCGGTGGCCGATGCTGCCCATGCATGACCATCCACCAGAATCTATACCACCCAGATCAATTAAGACCTGAGAACGACGACGACGACGACAACATTAGCCTTGTGTGTCTGATCATGTTCCCTGAGCTAAGCACAAGAGTACAACGCGAATGGTACGGGTACTAGCTAATTTGCTATGGTATAGCAAAGTCTGGAAGCGTTCAAGTACTACTCCTGTGGTCGACAGGCTACAGGCGGTGTCCCGGCCACGCTGGGCACAAGACTATTCTACAACACGGCTGACACTCTTTGTGTTTAACTATTCTACAAGTACAAGTATCACTCATGTACGGCTCAGAATTCAGATGGGAGGGTTGGTTTGAGATAAAAACCCGCAGGTGTGTGCTTATCGGTAAAAATCTAGACCCAAACCAGTATGGTTGCATTAGAGATGTGCTCTTATCGAAGACACCCATCTTGATCTGCATAATGACGGTGGACTATGATGTCCATGCATGATCATCAACCAGATTATATACCAGTCAAACCAATTAAGACATGGTGACGACATGTCAACATTTGGCATGTTTGTCTAACCCTATTCCCTGACAGCTTTATGGTTATATGTATGAACGGATCCGAGCCAAGCACATGACTGTAACCGGAATGATATTCTAGTTCTTTCTGTCATCGATCCTCTTGGTGTTTGTTAGCATGTCTGCTGGTGGAAATTACACTACTAGGAAACAGTCTATTTGTGGCGCATGGAAATGAGACTTCTGTGGCGCATATTCTAGTCGCCACTGTTACCTCGTCACTGATAACTACTTCCTGTGGCGCAGACTTCTGTGACGCATTTCTTCATATGCGCCACAGGAAGAACTTCTGTGGCGCATTTACATATATGCGCCATAGAAAGCCCATGCGCCACTGACTATATAATTATATGTGCCACTGATTGTGTAACACGTATTCGAAGTAAAATACGTTCCTGGTGTATAATCAGGTATTTATACAGGATTTATATATTATTTATCCAGATGAGTATAAAGTACATTGCACAAGTAGTAGATGCATGAAAACCGACATATATATAATACAAACACTTAGAGCCCGATCGAGATACATATATAGTGTCAAGTGCCGAATTTTTACACAAGTGCTGAATGCAAAGTTCATATCATCTCACATTATAAATATGAAGTGGCCACCACCGCCTACACTAGGATCAAATAGAATACAGCTGTGATAATGGTGAGCAAGAGCATTAGACCGACCAATATCTTCATCCGGTTTTTCTTCCACAAGTGGTTCCTCCACTTGGCTACCGCCTCCTCTCTAGTCATGTATCCTTTGTAGATGTTGTCGCTGAACTTGTTCACTTGTTTGTGACAATCCTCCCACTCCTCGTAGACTCCTGGAACCCTACCCATGTACACCATATACCACCTCGTCCCATCTCTATAGACGACAAGGCATATTAGTAAAAATACAACGAAAAAAATTAATAAAGGGTTCACATCCATATATATATATATATATATATATATATATATATATATATAGTGGCGCTATTTGACATCCAGGGTGTAGAATAGTTATTCTTTATCCACCCTTTATCTTTCAAACTATACATGATTTTTATCTCACGTAAATTTTCTCTTATCTCGGAAGTCGAGAACAACTTAAGAAAATTTAGACATGTCGTAAAAAAACGTTTACATGCCATATAAAAATATGACATAAAATGTGTATTTTCTATGTTTTTTACACTATAATGACTCATAAATCGTATTTTTATGTCGATTTTTTTACGTTTCTGATGAACATAAACATAATTATTAGTATACAAAACATAAATTTCTATATGTGAGAACGTAAAAATATGTGGGGTGCAAAATAACTATTCTGCACTCTGGGTGCTCAATAGAGTTTCTATATATATATATATATGTATATATGTTCACAGAATATAAAACAAAAGATCCATAAACCTAAAAGATAGATCATCATAGAAGCAATAAGTTCAACGACAACACGACCACAAGGTAGTTTAAGTCTAACAACAATGACCATTTCGACCACGAGATAGTAAAGTTTATGACACACACACTAATACAGCAGACATCCATCAAGAATATACACACACTGGATCATGCTAGAGGCACACATCGATCATGAAGACTTCCTCTTCTCGCTCGGCTTCGGGAACGGTAGATAGCCCTCTTTGGTCATCCATGTCCTTGTGTCACCCTTCTTACGGAGGCGTTCTTCGATCTCCCTCTTACTCAACCCTCTGGCTTGTTGTAGGGCACCCTCCCATGTGTTGACATCTTCAATGATGATTTGCGACAACTTCATCTGAATGCGATGAAAGTCTTCTCTAAGATTATCATCGTCGATTCGCGCCAAAGTTTTGGCCCATCCTCGGAGACTAGATGGCAGCGTTAGGTTCTGGCAATCCCGAACATAGCCTTTAAGGTGATGAAGGACGTAGAAGGCCTCCTTGGCACCAGTAGTCGACTGCTTGACGCAGGGGAACTCGAGCACGTGCTTGAACACGTGTTTTCCATCCTTGATACATTCCTCCTTATCTACGAAGGTGCATCCCTTCTTGGTGTAGCCCTCGAGAGCCTCATTGAGAACACCCCTTATTCTGGTGTAGTCTTTCTTCTTCGTCAAACTCCCCGAGTCGAAATACGTGGCTAGCGAATACCTCGGGGCAAGGACGATGAGTGTGCAGTATTTGTCTCTGCGCAGCACAATTGGAACGGAATGTTAGAAAAAGAGCAAAGGAAGAAATCTATAAGAAATGCATAAGTTACGGTGGTGATGAGAGAGTGTGTGTACTTACTTGGGAAAGAAAGGCAAAAGAAGTGTGCCCTTCCTCTTGTTGTCCACCATGAACTTCTCGAGGTACGCCGTCGCCTTGGTCCATGTCTCTGATCCTTCAACCAACTGGCTGTCCCGCATGTAGTAGGGATCCACTATCGCGATTTTTGGGGTACTCTCTCTCTCTTGATCTTGATCGCCATATTGAGCGTGTATAGGCGGACCAAGTTATAGTCCAGCCATTTCATGAGAAACAGCTTGAATATGTCCTCGAACGCTATGAAGAATATATCCGCGGGGGGTTCATCGACGAAGCCCACGTCCAATGGCACCTTGGCCATGAAAACCGGGTAATTTGGATCTTCGTCTTTAAGAAGAAGGCCCTCTAGTGTCTTGACACCCTCGTGCAAAGTTAACATGGCTCCAACCGCAATGTGGATCATATCCGGAGTCAATATTGGATCACCAGCTACATGCACTCGGGGCAAGCCATATTGTGTGGATGGTACGACGACGGCGTCCTGACCCCTGATCCTCTTCGGAAGAGGCTGGCTCGCACCCTTCTTATTATTATTATTACCTCTCTTCTTGTAGTGCTTCTTCTTCACAACAGTGTCAACCACTGCCATCTGCTCATCAGCCGCCTTTCGGAGTGTGTTGGGGCTGAAAACCAATCCCGGTTTCTCTTGTGGTGGATCGGTGGCCGGAGGCGTCTCTTGAGAAAGACCATGGAAGACCAGGCGCTGCGTGCATGTATTGGGCCGACCAGCTTGATGGTCGTCGCGAGCTATAAAGGGTTCTTCATCCACAGAAGGCATATACAATCCTTTGGCGGCGCCGGTGTTGATGAAGTCATCAACATTGACCAATTCATAATCATCTTCATGGGTGCCATCATGTGGTGGTGGTAGCGGGGGCGACAGTGGTTGCGGCACAACGTCTTTGCCATGTGGCGGTGCACACGCTGCCAAGAGTTGCTGGTGACGGCTGGTGGTGGCGACGATGGCGGCTGCTGGCTTTCGAGGTGGTGGTCGGGCGATCGGTCGAGAGGTGGCGACGGTGCTCCCCCCCCCGCAAGACGAATCTAGGTCTTCGGCCATGTCAAGGTCCAGTTGTAGCATTCTCCAAGGGTCTTGTGTTCGTAGGCTCCCTAAGGTTGAAAGGGGGGTCCATTGGATTGTTGTGCATCGTGCGGCTCGCCGGTTGTATTAGAGTGCCCTTGGCAATATCCTTCAACTCACCGCCGACATCTTTAAGCAGGAGTACACAAGAAGTGTCCTGAGGCAAAACATGTTGTTGGGCGTCATGAGATGGAAACAGTCATGCATCAAATGCATAAAGGAGATGACGTGCACTAACTAATTAGTTACCTTGGTGATGGCGTGGATCTCGGCTAATGTAGAGACACGGCCGATGCCGGCGGCCGTCCTATCATCATCTGCAATCTCCCGCTCGGGTGCCTCACGAAGCACCACCATCGTCGGCTGCGCCTTATTGGTATCTTTGGTGGGAGGGGCGTCGATATGACCAAAACGAGCGGCTGTGTCCCGACATTGACGGTCGGCGGGGTCACCAGGTCCGGCGACACGGTAACATTGATGCCCGAGTTGCTGCCGCTTAAGCTGGGCAGATGTATCGGCCCATGTCGACCTCTCGCATTCCAAGCAGTAAGCCCCTCGAAAAACTCAGGGGGGATCATCGAGCGGAGCTTCTCTTCCACTAACTTGTCCACTGTTTTCTCGTCCGCCGCCTTCTCTTCCAGTGTCTGCACCTTCATCTTCAGCTCTTCAACAACGGCTTTATCCTTAGCCGCCAACTGGTTCTTCCTCTCCCTTCTTTTCTTGGCGTCCTCTTTGTATTACTCCTTGAACTTCATGCTCATACCGAAGCCGGACACACGGACAGCTGAGGACGGCGGCAACCCCTTGTCCCTCTTCTTGTAAGCATTGGTAGCCCTATTGAAAACCGTGTTCCACGGCTCCGTCTAATCCTAGGACGACTCTGTGGCAGTAGTGTTCAGTTCATCCTCCTGCAGAGACAGGGAAAGGTGAACCCATTTAGATTCTTGGCTTCATTATTTTAATTAGAACGCAATAGACTTGAGATCGACGATAAATTCCTTACCAGCTTCTTCTCGAAGTCCTTCACCTTCGGATCGTCGGTGACGAACTCCCTTGTTTCCTTGTCCGGGTAGTAGCGGGCCCGAACAAATTGCCTAAGCTGCAAGTCCGTGATTTTAAGCCAAGGGTTGTCTTTACCAAGGCGTTCAAGATCAGCGTCCTCCTTGTCCCAAATGGCCTGTTTCCCCCTGTAACCGCCGCTTCCAAGGTGGTGGTTACCTATGTTCTGTTCCCGCATACTCCTTCCCCCATTTAGTCCATTTTATAGCATCAGCGGTAGCTATATCCGCCTTGAATATCTTAAACTCCTCTTCGTCGATCATCGGATTTTTCTTACTAATAACCTCCCAGCTTTCAGCTTTGTCAATGCTAGTCTTCACCCGGGTTTTTCAGCTGCTCAAGGCATTGCTCATCTTCGTGTGGGCTAGTTTGTTCACCAGGTTCTTTCTCTCGAGGTTTCTAAACCGCTTTGGGAATCTGTATCGCTTGTGAAGCTTCTTAAGGAGGTTATCGACCAAAGCTACATTGTCATCATGTCTGATGTACTTCGTGTTGATCGACATGCTTTCCCGGACGATGCACCCGAGTTGCAGGCCGTCCCATTTAGCAATCGCCTCTGGCGCAATGGGTAGGCCACTTTCTGTGACCTCAGTGAACTCATCGCAAATAGTGGTGAACCGCACCTTCGCCTTCTCGCTCCTTCTTCTTCTTCTGAGAAGCGGCCGGGTTGCCGCTACCGCCATCCGTGCGCTCGCCGCCATCGGTGCGGGCGCCTCCATCGGTGGTGTCATCCTCTTCACCGCCGCCTTCACTAGTTCCATCGTAGTCGTCTTCGTCCCCCTCGTAATCAGGATCTCCTCCCTCATTGTCCCCAGCAGCTCTGGCGATGGTCGCCTCCTCCTCCGGTGGTGGTGTCATCCTCATCGCCTCCTCCTCCTCCTGTTGGGACCCCCGCCAAAATGACTGGTTGGCCTGTCTAGCTTGTTCTTCGACGCTGATCATGTGCTTAGAAGGGATGGCCTTGTTGTTGCCCGACATGTTTGCACTACTCTATTAGAAAGAGGCAAAAAGTTAGCACAAATCTCGGCCGAAAAATTCGGTATGACCTTTGCTAATTTTTTGGACCTAGGAGTGCCCATTTCTCAACCGAAATGGAAGTGAATCGACACTTCGGGAGAAATGGGCAACTCAAATGAAATCCCTGCAACATTCACACACAAGAAAACAACCCCATTCACAGCCCCATTCACAACCCCCATCCACAACCCCATTGAATTAGACAACACCATATTTTGTAAATAGAAATAATAGGACCACATGTACATCATCACCATAGTCCAAATAAGGGTCATCAACTTGATGGCCAGGACACAAAGAAGAACCAGAAACTTACCTCAACCTGTAATAAAAGTAGATCTAGTTTAGATCATGGATCCATAATATTTATACCACAAGATGCCTTCACTAGCCAAACACACAAAGTAAAAATTGCACTATATAGGGTATCATCAACAGCCAAACAAAGAGAAAAGGCCATTTCAGGTATACATCCAGAGGCACAACATTTTTAGGTATACAAGTTCCAATAACTTGTATACATCCAGAAACAAAACAAATTTACATGTAAATAAAAAAGCTAAACTATGAAACAATTATAAGAGCATCCAGTTAAAACCTGGGACATGTTCTATTGTGACATATTTAGTTAAAACCTAGGACATATTCAGTTAAAACCTGGGACATGTTCTACTATGACATATTCAGTTAAAACCTGGGACATATTCAATTAAAACCTAGGACATGTTCTAAAACCTGGGACAAGCTATCAATAAAACATTATTAATGGATCAAACCAAGCTCAGGCAGAGTGGATCACAGGAACCAAGCTCGGGAGCTCACAATAGTTAAATAACTGAACCACATGAACTAAGATCAGGAGCTCACAATAGTTAAATAACTGAACACAGGAACTAGAGTGGATTAAATGAGTTGCCTTAAAATTTTGTCTTTTACATGCATCATATTCCTAGTTGACTGCTAACACATGGTCTTCTTTTCCCTGTCTCTAGGCTTTTTTAGGTACTTTGACCAAAACAAAGTTGGTTATATAAAGGTAGTGTGACAAACAACACCATTGTTCTTTTGGAAGTGATTCCTTAATTAGGTACCTAAGTTTGCATTATTCTTACTTTTCTTATAAATGCAGGTGGATGATTTACAATACCACTACCACTAAAATACCTGAAAACTTACATAGCTATGGCAACAAACGCCCAAGACCAAATCAATTCCACTACCACTAAAATATAAATCAACCAGATCGTTTAATTTGTTCCATGCTTGCATCCTTGTTACTCAATCTACCACTCGTTAATAATCAGTCACTACTAGGCCTAGCTAGTTCATTGATCAGCATTCAACTTGGCACATGCAAAAGATTAGCCTTCACTGAATATCCAAGAATTCCATCAAACTTTAGCATATAGTGCACATATCTCACAAACAAAACAGGATTACATGCATAAAGGATGATCCAAAGCTACTAAAAATAATTACAACCATTGCAATAGATGAGTACCAGATAAGAAAAAAGTTTCACATCCTAATCAGCGACAGATACCTAAGATGCCAGAATCAGTGACAAACCATTGCAAAAAAAAGGTGAGAGATCAATGTCACACCCAAAAATTGGGAAGTCATAGCTTATATGGTGCTTAGAGTTGCTGTTGTTACAACTAATAGGGACATGGTGTGTACATGCACATGAAAAATTACCAGGTTACTCATTTGCAGTGGTTTCATACTGGTCAAATTCTCTCCGGTCTTGCATATTTGCATGGGAAGCATACTGTCCACAGGTATATATAGCTTGTATAATTATTTAGTTCCTGCCAATGATTTTCTCATCTGATGCTTCCTATTTGGTTCTACCTATGATCAATTTTGTTTGACTGCCCCTTGAAGAAATAAAACTATTTCTGTATTCAATTTATGAAACCGAGTATGCAACTACTTATATAAAAAAAGGAGAACATAACAGTGGTGTCAGATGTTCTGTACTAGTGTTTGTGGGAGAGGTTGAGAGGGATCTTGCCCAGGAGGCAAGGTTGCTTGATCTCAGAAGGGTGCATGGCAGTTCTTTATATAGGACCAAGAAAATAAGCAACTAGGGTTCAGAGGGGGTGGGGGGTGGGGGGATGAGCCGTGCGCGCTGCTGCTACGGTGGTCGACGATGACGAGGGTGGCGGGCTCCGGCGCGGCGGATCCTTCTCCGACGGCTCATCCTCCACGGGATGCAGAGCTGTAGGGCGGCTCCTCCTCCACGAGTTCGTCGGGTGGCTCCTCCTCCACGGGCTGCGGCGTGGCGGTGGCTAGGGCTCCGACGACGAGGGAGGCGCTAGGGTTTGCGCGCGAGCAACGACAGAGAGGTTGCTCAATTAGGGGGAGATTTTGGCTAAGTGTTGGATCGAGAGAGAAAGGTGTGATTAGGGGGAGAGGCCGAACCGTCTATTTGGCTAAGTGTGAAAGTTCTGTGGCGCATTCCCACAGAATGCGCCACAGAACTTGCGCCACAGAACTTTTGGACATAGTACAAAAAAGCGTAGCGTCGTTGTATGACAAGATACGATACTTGTCCTAGTGGTCTTGCTCGCTTGCTCTCACCTGGGGCAGCCAGGTTCGAATCCTGGTTGTCTCACACATTTTTTATTTATTTTTAAATATTTTTAATTACATACATATGCATATTTATTCAAAAAAGTAAGAACATATACATATATGCATATTTATTCACATATGCATATTTATTTAAAAAAAGCAAGAACATATACATATATGCATATTTATTCAAAAAAAGCAAGAACACATATGCATATTTATTCAAACATATATATATATATGTGTGTTTGCTTGTCACACACAAATGTGAATTTGTATACCCACACGAATATCACATTATATGTTTTAGTCTCTAACTAATACCCACACTAATATCACATTATACCCACACGAATTAATACACCAAAAAGTCACACAATTGCTAGTGTCTCTTCACAATCTTCTTGCCCTTTTTCGTCGCGGTTGAATACTTTAGCCCGTGCACTTTCAGATTTCTTCTTGTGAATGTACAACCTTTAGTAGGCAGTGTGGTCTTCCTTCTTACTTTAGTAGTAGTAAGCATGTCGAAGTACTTGTCGAATTCCTCTTTGATCTTCGGGTCGCCGTTTTTGTCGAAGTTTTGCTCGTTGACGGCTCCTTCCATTCCGATGATGCTCCTCTTGCCCCTCCTAACTACAACACGGCTGGGCTTTGACGGGTCGGTAATAAAAAATCATTGATCAACTTGGCTAGCGAGTACCCAAGGCTCCTTTTTTGCGGAGGCGTTCTTCGTCGATTTGGCATCTGGTATAACCATTATGGTGAAATACCGGCCTTCTTTTTCCATGTTCTTGGCCCATCTAACACGGAATACCGGTACGATCTCTCCACAGTAATCGAGCTCCCATATCTCCTCGATCCTTCCATAGAATCTTTCCATCACAGTAGTCTCGTCATCAGCAAAGGATAACATAGTTACTCCTGAATTTTGATATTCGCTATTCCTGTCATTTTCCTCAGTGTAGAATCTGTAACCGTTTATGTTGTATGACTGATAGGTCCTTAGGTTGTGCCCTGGGCCTGCGACAAGGAGAATATGAGTTTTTGATCTTTCGTAGAAGGCGTCTGTGGGGGATTGTCCAGTTGCCTTTTCTTGAACCAACCCGTGAAGCTGGAGTTGTGCTCTCTGGTTACATCTCCCTTCTTCCTTGGCCGGCCCTGGTCGACGTACTCCTGCTCGATTAAGCTTCTGTGCTCTTCGACCCAAGGGCCGACCACTTCAATGTGTTGTAGCGCGACTCGGTGTGCCCTTTTAAAATCAGTGTGTCGACCATCAATGCCGACATGCAGTGAGCGGCAGCCCTCGCGGTGACCATATCCACCGAGCCTGCCGAGGTGCTTCTTTGTGGGTATTCCAACATCCTCGTTCTCGGTGGTTAGATAATTCTGGCAGAAGGAGATGCACTCGTAGATCAGAAAGCCCTTGGCTATGCTTCCATCTAGACGAGACCTGTTGCGAACGAATCCTTTGATGACACCGTTTAGCCTTTCAAATGGCATCATGTTGTGCAGGAATGTCGGCCCGAGCTGGATGATGTCGTCCACGACATGTACAAGCAGATGCACCATGATGTCGAAGAATGCGGGCGGGAAGTAAATCTCAAGCTCGCATAGTATCATCACGATCTCTTCCTGTAGCCTGTCGAGCTGCTTCACACCGATCGACTTCCTAGATATGACGTCGAAAAAGTTACAGAGGCCAAACAACGTCTCACGGACATGCTCGTCCATTATCCCACGGATCGCAACAGGGAGTATCTGCGTCATCAGCACGTGACAGTCGTGAGACTTCATACCGCTGAACCTCTTCTTCGCCACGTCCAGATATCTGCTTATCTTCCCCGAGTAACCGTGAGGAACTTTCACTCCTAAGAGGCACCTGAAAAACAGCTCGAGCTCCTCCAGACTCAGAGTGAAGCAGGCGTCCCACGTACGGGCCGGCGTCTCCCACAAGCTGGCTAACACCTCTCTCAATAGCCCGAGATATAGATGCATATCGATACCTGGTTGTTTCGGCCCCCTGAATAAGAATGCTCATGTGTACAGACCTTTGCTTTGTGCATAGCCACAGGGGGAGGTTGTACGGCCATACAAACACGGGCCAGGTGTTATGCGTGCTACTCTGGTTTCCAAAAGGATTGAGTCCATCGGTGCTCATACCCAGCCTGACATTCCTTGCATCGCCCCTAAACTCTTCGAACTCGATGTCTAATGCATTCCACTGGCTAGCGTCTGAAGGGTGTGTCAGGATCTTGCCCTTCTCTGTATCATCTTCGGGTTTCTCTCTTTCCGCGTGCCATTGCATGAGCTTTGCTTCCTTAGGATCTACGAAATATCGCTGCAGACGGGGGGTGATAGGAAAGTGCCATACCACTTTTCGAGGAACTTTCTTGTTCCCTCTCTTGTACCGTCCTTGTCCACACACCGGACATGTGGTTCTATCCGCGTACTCGTTCCGATAAAGTGTGCAATCATTGATGCATGCGTGGTATTTAATGTATGGTAGGTCGAGAGGGCACACTATTTTCTTGGCCTCCTCGATACTTGTTGGCAATGTGTTCCCCTTAGGAAGTCGGTCATGCCAGTATTCCATGTTCGCGTTGAAGCTAACATTGGTCCATTTGTGTTCGACCTTCATCTCCAGAGCCTTGAGCGCTACACTCAAACGTGTATCCTCGGGACGACACCCAGGATACAATGGAGTCATCCCGTCTACCTCCATTTGGGCCAGCTTGGCTTTCTCTCTGACTGCAGTTTTGTCGTTGCTCGTCTCCTTGAAGAGCAGTTCTTGAACATGAGGGTCCTGCAAGACCGAAGTTAGCAACGTCTATGTGTTCGCGTCTTCTCCTTCTTCATTATGATCATGCCCGTCTCCATCTCCTTCTCCATGCTGATCATGCCCGCCGGCATCTCCTTTGTCATGATGATCACGCCCGCCGGTATCTCCTTCGTCATGATGATCATGCCTGGTAGACTCTTCGTCTTCTCGCCCGCCCACATCTTCGTGACCACCATGTCCTGCCGGCACCTCATTGAGGTCGCACATGAAACCGCGCCTGAGCAAGTGACCCTCCAATTGTCCAGATTCAAGGTCGATCCAGCGCTGCAGTTTGCATGTTCGACATGGACATCTTATCATGGTCTTGTTGTTCAGAATCATGTCCTCCTTCACGTCTTTCTTGTACCTAGCAATTCGACCTTCGATCATCGTGAGGACCATGGTTGCCTGAGCGGTCAAAACAGAGAGTATAGGTGAGAACCACACCATATGAACACACACATGCATCAATGCTAGCTGGAAAAAAATCGGCATGACCTTTCCTAAAATTAGGACATATGGGTAGTGCAAAATTTGCCGAAATGGAAATGAATCAACATTTCGGCAAACATCCATGCAACCACACCGGCCGGGACAACAACAAGCAAGCAACAAAAAACTTCCTCCCATTGCAAATATTCATGCACCACACAAGCATCGTCTCGTCATGGATCGCACACACACCGCCCGCGCGACAAGCTTCACCTAAATGTTCATGGCCAAGTACTCACCTAGTAGACACAATAATAGCGAGATGAGACCGCGCGATGAGAGAGTGTGGACAAATAGATCTACAAGTTGGTGGAGAGGAAATTAGTAAACAAATAGACATGTGAGAGAGAAAAGTAAGGAACTTTTAGATCTACAAGTTGGAGGGAAGCTTCCACTTACCAATCTATGGACTAAAGTAGGTTTAGTTACAAGAAAATAGAGAAACTATGGGCAAAATGGGGTGTGAGGGAGGAGGAAGACGAGTTGGGAGGAGGTAGAAAGGAAGAGATGTGAAATGGGTGGTGGTGGACAGATAAGGTGGGAGCTTTTGTCACCTTTTTAACATGGATCTGGACGCCCTCATCTGTGGCGCGTATGGACAAAATGCGCCACAGATGCTCAATCTGCTGTGGCGCGTAAGTCCATATGCGCCACAGAAGTGGGTGAATTAGATTCCGTGTGGCGGGGCCCTCCTCCATGTTCTGTGGCGCATGTGAGGATATGCGCCACAGAAGTAAAACATATCTGTGGCGGATATCCGCAAATGCGCCACAGATCGTGGGTGAATTAGATTCCGTGGTGGGGCCCTCCTCCATGTTTTGTGGCGCATAATAAAATATGCGCCACAGACGAGGCAACTTCTGTGGCGCATATCTTGTTATGCGCCACAGAACTTGGATCAACCCACCCCGACTGGCGGGTCCCACCAATCTTCCGTGGCGCATATTGTACAGAATGCGCCACAGAACTTCCAGGTTTCTATGACGCATGTTTCCTAGTGCGCCACTGACAAGTCTCTGTGGCGCATGGATTTACATAGGCGCCACAGATTAACTTGTCTATCTATAGGCTGTTTCCTAGTAGTGTTATGAGTTTTGCTCTGGTGTCCTCCCCCTTCTCGCAAACTTAGAAAACTGAAAACACGAGAACGGTTAGGATTGACCGATACCCTTCATTCCCTCGGAACCGAAGGGGTATTGGTCAATCCTAGCCCTCCTTGTGTTTTCAATCTTCTAAATTTAGGAGGAGGGGGAGGACACCGAAGCACACCTTGCAAATTATATCTCCTCTTCCTAAGGATGAAATGCAAGCTATGCATATGTCCCCTGGCAAAATGAACCTATCATGGCCAACAATGTCTATTTGCGACTATACGGGTTGTAAAAGAATGAACATTAAAAGATAAATCCATAAATCATTTCACATGTTGTATAAATTTCCCTATACATTTCAATTGGAAAATAGATCGACATATTGCTTTGATGAATAAGAAAATTTGAAATTATAAAGCATCCTAGCAGCTAAATAAAATAATTTATCATTGAAAAAAATGAAATATCATTAATTAATTAATATAAATAATTATTGTTGTTTCTAGTTACTTTTCATCATTGATATCATTCCAGATAACTCTAGAAATAATTTAAACATCTAATAAACCAACAAAAACATGCTTCACATTAGAAATATTTACGTTCAGAAACACACGATATGCAACGATTGTCCAATCAAGCTAGTGTAAAGTGTAACATAATAAACATATTTTATTTAATCTTGCGAATAATAAATACAACTTGGAATACTGGCACTCTAGAAACTTCTTACACATCAGCTTGATTATGTGAATATCTTCTAGAAAGTTCCACAGACTCAAAAAGATTTATGTTAATCATTCCTATAGGTTGAGCATTACATACCTCATTTGATGTCGCCAATTTTATATCGACGGATTTATCATTTATGCAATTTAGAAACTTGCATTAGTTAACATTTATATTATCCTTTTAGTGAAAAGTTACATTATTCATAAATACATGTATATCCAATTGTGTAAAAACTATTATTATCAATCATATGTGTATATTATTTTTTGGATTTATTTGTGTTTTATCCTCCACGCTTTATACAATCAAAGAGCAATTAAATAAAACCATGAAACTCCCTCCATCTCAAAACAGATATCGAAGATTTGTCTAAATTTAGATGTATCTAAACACTATTTAGTATATAGATACATTCAAATTCACACAAATTCGCGACATCTATTTTGAGACGGAGGGACTACAATATTCATGTCCTCGTTAATAAAATTGGTTTGGTTCTTTCTTGTGATACATATATACATTTGTTATGTCATTGTTTCTATTGTTACCTACAAGTTGATCACAAATCGGTAAAGTTCAGGGTGAAAATAAGGATTGAAATTCTACTAAACATGACTAGCTAGTCTAAATTGTGTAATATTTGGTGTTATATCTGATATGCTTGTTGTATTTTTGATTTCCTGGCATGGCAGCTTAAGCAATAATTATTATTCCCGAAAGAGATACCAAGATCACATCCATTTATATTAAATAGATACTTTTTTATGCTCGGTCTAACGAAAATATACGGTTCGCCGGGTCACTATTCTGCTATCCCACCACTTTCCCTGGTAAGTATCTATTTGTAACACTGGACTTTTTTCTAGAAGTATGCATATGTTTATTATCAGATATACCAGGAAAATACCCGAAAAAAATATATATACCAGGAAAAGGAAACCACCTCACACCGACGGTGGAGCAGGATGCGTATTGGTGGGCCGGGAAGCGGTGGCTTTTTGGGCCGTTGAGAGTGAGAGGAAGACAAGGGATGGAGAGAAATCCTAAGGAATGCCAAATCACAAAATATATTAGGGGGGGAGGGTACAATTCAGCATCAGTCTAACCTTCGGTGGCAAACAGATGCCGACCCCTGTGGGGGCGTGTGAACTGCAATCGAACTTGTGATTTCTCACGAATCTATTGTAACACTGCTTTGTTGCGGCCCTGCAGAACATTTCAAGTCCGTAGGCAATTTAGTCGAGTTGGTGTAATTAGTGCCTCCTCCGACCTGTCATGTTTGCAGTGTGTTTTCGAAGGAGAACAGGCGCATTATATCGTGCGCGGCGCACGGGAGCTAGTAAGTAATGGTGTCAGCCTAATCTTATCCTAACAGAACTAGTTAGAGTATGCCGATCATGGCGAACGTGGTCACCGCGCACGGTGTGCACGTGCAGAGCCTTGCGGCTGAGGAGTCGGTCCTGCTGCGTGACAGGTCTGGTGTCTTGTTTCCAACAGCGGGCCGGTTGTTGCAGATGATGATATACCTTGCAGCACGCCTGGATGGATCCAGGGATATATGGATATGTTTTGCCTGCCTCTGCCTGGCTGGACTGTAGATCCTCTCATCCTCTGCATCGTGTCCTGTTTGGATCGATCATCGATGGAATTGACGTTGCGGCTGTTGGATCCTGTTTCCAGCATCATCGTGTCTGCTAGCTAGCTTGTTGCAGCAGCATCAGCGCCATACGTACTCGTCGAGTGTCCGTTACCCGGTCGGACTGCCGGCGGCGATGGAACTGTACAACCGAACCGACGGACACTGACAGGGAGCTAGCAAGAGATGGTTTTCGTGACAGGCGCAGGTCGCGTCCATGCTTTCCTGGCTGTGAGACGCCTTTCGGCCGGAGGCGGCTACCAAAAGGTCACCCTTCATGTTGTGGCGCCCCGCAAAAACCACTACTAGAAAATTGTTTTTGTGCATTGCATCATCGTGACCGCATGTTCATGTCATTATGACACATTGCATTTGAGCATCGGCATGTCATTATGCATTTGTTTGTCTAAAACTATTTTCAAAACACCTAATTTTGTTTTCCAATATTCTCGTCCTTATTCAAATTAAAACCTGGGTCTCTGGAATATTTTGTTTCGTCTACAAACAGTTTTCAAACGCCTCGTTTTAAATAAATAAAATATTTAAATTATTTTTGGGAGGCAGCTAGCCAGGCCCGAAAGCCCAGGCAGCCACCTCCAGATAAAATTCTACCTACTCCAGAATTTACCTTAACCTTTTTCTACCAAAAACCCTACCTTTTTCCCTACCCAGCCCCAGCCACCTCACTCCCACCATTTGCCGCTCGCCACCTCAGCCCGCGCCGTTTTTCCATCAGCGTGACCCCGCCACTGGCGCCCGCTGTGACCCCAACCCCACTGGCGCGCCCTCCCTCTTCCGCTCCCACTTGCCACTGACCGACCACCTCGCACCGCTGGCCCTGCCGCTTCGCCCGTGCCTGCCCTTCTCTCTTTTCCTCCTCGCCGAGCCTCCTCCTGCAAACCCCGCCGCCGCCGGCTCCCCTTCGCCGCCCCGGGCCCCGCTCTTCCGGCACGGCGCCGCCGCCGCATGGTCCCCGCCGCCTAGAGCTTCCCCGCCGACCACCTCCTCGACGGCCGCTGTCGCCTCGAGTCCCTGCGCCCACCCACCTCTGCGGTCACGCCTGGGAGCCCCGTCGCCACCCGCACGAGCTCCGGCCGCCCCGTCTCTCCTCCTCCATGTGCCAAACCCTTTGCCCGCGCCATCCGCCTCAAGCCTACCTCCCGCACCCAGCGTCGCCGCGTTCCCACGCGGCGCCGCGCCGCGGCAGACTCGGCCTCGCCCGCCCGTTCTCGTCGAGCCCGCCGATACCTCGACTTCCCGTGACCCCGCCTCTCCTCTCTTTCCCGGTTTTGTGTCTGTGTGTTTTGGTGTAAAACTTGTTGCTGTGGTACTATTGGAGCCGTTGGACAAAGAGGACCGTGTCGCCCCCGAGTTCTACTTCTTAGCGTGTCGCCATCGACAAGACCGTCGGCGCCATTTCAAGTCCATCATCGACATCCGGAGGCGGATCCTCGAAGACCCTAGAGACCGATCCGGGACGCCAAGATCTGCTGTCCGGACGCCATGATTTTCACGGATCCGATGCCCGAGGACCGGACGCCAAGATCGCCACGAGACGCCAAGTTCGCCTACCCGGACACCGTGCGACAAGATCTACTTCCCGGACCCGAAGACCCCCGGTACCCGATCCACTCAAGTTCGCCATCGACGACAAGATCGACCGCTTGGGACCCAAGTCCTCCATCTTGTATCCGGACCTCGCCGTTCCCCCCGTCGAACCCTATCGAGCCCTGAACCCCCGCAACCAAGATCTTCCGAACCCGATGTGTGAACCCTTTTCCAAACCCTATTTTATAAATGCTATATATAAAACCTGTTGCATATTAATTGTTCATCTCGCATGCATATCATGTGGGTTGGGGACATTATGCCGATTCACCTCATAATTAAATATGGAGTGTTTATGCGGGATACCTTTGTCTTATTCCGGACTCCATTTAAATTGGTGTAGCGAACCGATGCCATGTTTCACCCTGTTAATACAACATTTAAATTGCGGGGGTTCTAAACAACTCGAACCATATAATTAATTGTCGGGACCCTAGTGCCGCTTAATATTGCCTAATTGCACCGCATCTGCATCATATCATAAGCATGCCGGATCTTCTGCAGTAGTATTAAATATTGCATCCGGTGTTTCTTCTAGTGTTTGCTTCTTCGCGGATTAGGCCGATGAGTTGATGCGAGTATCGACAAGTTCTCCGGCTTTGATCCGTCGGCAGTATTTCCCAGGCGAGCATCTCTTCCCCTTCTACCTATTTTGTATTTATAGTCTTTATTTCCTCCTGTTGATCTATTGCTATCCGTGTCGCGATGCTTTAGTTTTCGAACAACAGTTATATCCCGTGCAGCCTCTATATTGCCTTGGACACCTCCTATTACCTGTGTTTGGTAGATAGCTGGCCTTGCGAGTCGTAGTTGCTTGCTCAGGTGCGATCTCGTGTTGTCAAGTACCACAGTTGTTGAAATGCTGGCAGATGCTTAATGGTGGAGATGCTTAACGGTGGAGTTGATGATGGCTTACATTATAACTTGTTAATTAAAATGCTGGAAATAGATATAATGCAGAGGCACCGGTGGGTAATAGTCAATATTTGGTTTTTAACCGCCCACTTGTGTCCACCTAGGACCCGAGTTCTTGTCACCTGTTCCGAGATCGAGCGCGCTAACCACAGGTGGGGTGTGTGGGCACCTCCATCGGCTTACTACCTGATTTCAAAGTATTGTACCGGGGGCCACAAGTAGTTTGGGGCTTTATTACTATCATGTACTTATGCCATGCTTTACTGCTTTATTTAAGATTGTGCGTGGAGCACCTGTACTGTTTAGGATTGCGGAGTGTTTTCGCGGTATCGACAAGCCCAATCACACTTTCGGGTCCCAGTCGTTTACAGCCATTGACGCAAACCCTGGGTCCGTTTCGGAGCCGGCCAACTTCGTTGCGGGTAGCTTAGTGGGGTGGCTCCCATGTACTTGCTTTGGGTCTGGGAAACGTCATGACTTAGGCCCCGCCGACATACCGATGGGTGTATGTTAACTGATCTGGCAAAAAGGGTCGAAGTGCGTGTGGATACTTTGGTGCATTACTGCAGGGTTAAATCTTTTCGAAAAGCCGTGTCCGCGGTTATGGACGACTTGGAGCACAGTTTCTCGATCATAGACAACAATAACTAAAGTTTACTGTTATAATTTGACTTACATCTGAGATGACTAGTAAGTTGGATAACTGCCATGGAAAGATTAAATAAACCTGCCAACCGTGTGAGTTTTCCTCGGCTTGACTTCCTCGTTTGGTCTCGAGGGGAATACCGGGATGGGTATGTTTGGTGTTAGTATCGGTGGTTTGAATAGGTCTTTCTTATCCCTCTCTAATAGCCGATAGCTTGAATCGAGTTTCTATAGATTGTTTAGTGCATCTTTGCCGCTTGATCCACCATACCTATGTGGCGAGAGCCAATTCTAACCTCGCCGTGTCGCCTCGATCGACGTTCCTCTTTTACTTTGCCTTTTGCGGCACCCTTTTGTTTTAGCAGGTTTGTGATCGACGTCGTTAGCGGGTTACCCTTCCGCTTGGCACAGGCAGGTTATGGACGCCATTGGTTATTCTTCAGGGCTCTTAGCCCCATTTGCATCTTGTCCGTAGTCGGACGCTCTATCGTTTCCAAGATGATTTGGATCTTTGTATTATATATCTGTATTCTTGACTCATGGAGTCATTGATGTATATATCTGTTCTGTGGGTCCCATCGAGGACTGTTGTGTAATGTTATTACTTCGTTTTCCACCCGCACGAAAGTGCCTGGTGGGTGTCCTTGAATCGTTTCTATGCGGGTTTGGCGGAAAAGGCTAAAACTTGCATAGGGCCGATTCGAGGGTTTTACAGAGTGGTATCAGAGCTCAGCAGTTATGATACCCCACAAGTCCAGCCTGTAGGATAACCTAGCTAACGGATGATCTAGAGTGTCAAACTATTTTTTTGCAAAATCGGTTGGATAGATCTAATTAGGTCCGATTTTACTCCTTACCCCTCTGCTGTTCTCCTCTTACCTCTACGTGTTTTGAATCTGCTCCCTTATCTTTTCTTCGAGTCTAGGATTTCTCGTGGTTGGGTTTCCGTCGCACCTTCAGGGTTTCGATTCCTCTTTTGGTAACGGTGCTTCTACAACCGGTCTTCATGCTATCTGAGGAATACTTCATCTGTTGGACTTCTCTCTGTGCCTTGTTGCATCTTCCGGTGTTTTCCGACGCGACGACATCATCTACGCCAGATCCGATGCAGAGCCTGCATCACTCTTTTGTTTCCGAACCTCGCTTGTTGAGAACTTCAGTCTGATTCCAAGAGTTGGTTGCATAATTTTGCTATTCTTGTACGGAGTAATGATATGAGTGCGGGATGGAGTCGCGACCATCCCACTACTCTTATCATTCGCTTTTGTATATTGAATCGGTGGATACAGCAATTTTACTCCGTCCACGGAAGATAGAGGTGGCTTTATTTGTGGATACCTCTACATTCGCCTTTTGTATCCGGAGTGCCTTCTCGACGATCACGGATAACGACCTCTTGTTAGTGGTGTCGCGAGGATCTATACGAAGCAAGAAGATGCAGATCGCCGACCTCTTTTCCGGTACCATGAGGCGGATCTCGAGGGCGAGATCCATTGTTAGTGGTGTCGAATTGTGGCGCCCCGCAGAAACCACTACTAGAAAATCGCGTTGTTTTTGTGCATTGCATCATCATGACCGCATGCTCATGTCATCATGCCACATTGCATTTGAGCATCGTCATGTCATTATGCATTTGTTTGTCTAAAACTATTTTCAAAACACCTAGTTTTGTTTTACAATATTCTCGTCCTTATTCAAACTAAAACCCGGGTCTCCGGAATATTTTGTTTTGTCTACAAACAGTTTTCAAACGCCTCGTTTTTAATAAATAAAATATTTAAATTATTTTTGGGAGGCAGCCAGCCAGGCCCGAAAGCCCAGCCGGCCACCTCCAGATAAATTTCTACCTACCCCAAAATCTATCCTAACCTTTTTCTACCAAAAACCCTACACTTTTTCCCTACCCAGCCCCAGCCACCTCACTCCCACCATTTGCCGCTCGCCACCTCAGCCACACATTGCTTTCGTCATGGACCCACACACTGGCGCCCATGCCTCTAACCCCAACCCCCACCTGACGCGCCCCACTACCTATTACCGCCCGCTCCCCATCACACTGACCCGACCGCACCCCTTTGGCCCCACTCACGCTGCCCAGGCTGCCCTTCTCTCTTTTCCTCCTCTTGAGCCTCCTCCTGAACCCCTGCCGCCCGGCTCCCGCCTTCACCGGGCCCCGCTCTTCCGGCACGGTGCCGCCGCCGCCTGGTCCCCGCCGCCTAGAGCTTCCCCGCCGACCACCTCCTCGACGGCCGCCGTCGCCTCGAGTCCTTTCGCCCGCCCTCCTCTGCGGTCACGCCTGGGAGCCCCGTCGCCACCCGCACGAGCTCCGTCCGCCCCGTCTCTCCTCCTCCATGTGCCAAACCCCGCCGGCCACGCCATCCGCCCCCACAGCTACCTCCCCGCACCCCGCGTCGTCGTTCCCCACCGCGAGCGCCGCCGCGCGGCGACGCTCACGCCGTTCTCGTCGAGCCCGCCAAGACTCGACTTTCCCGTGCCGCCTGCCGCCGTCGTCGGCCTCGCCCTATCCCGTGACCCCGCCTCTCCTCTCTGTCCCGGTTTTGTGTCTGTGTGTTTTGGTGTAAAACTTGTTGCTGTGGTACTATTGGAGCCGTTGGACAAAGAGGACCGTGTCGCCCCCGAATTCTACTTCTTAGCGTGTCGCCATCGACAAGACCGTCGGCGCCATTTCAAGTCCATCATCGACATCCGGAGGCGGATCCTCGAAGACCCTAGAGACCGATCCGGGATGCCAAGATCTGCTGTCCGGACGCCATGATTTTCACGGATCCGATGCCCGAGGACCGGACGCCAAGATCGCCACGGGATGCCAAGTTCGCCTACCCGGACACCGTGCGACAAGATCTACTTCCCGGACCCGAAGACCCCCGGTACCCGATCCACTCAAGTTCGCCATCGACGACAAGATCGACCGCTTGGGACCCAAGTCCTCCATCTTGTATCCGGACCTCGCCGTTCCCCCCGTCGAACCCTATCGAGCCCTGAACCCCCGCAACCAAGATCTTCCGAACCCGATGTGTGAACCCTTTTCCAAACCCTATTTTATAAATGCTATATATAAAACCTGTTGCATATTAATTGTTAATCTCGCATGCATATCATGTGGGTTGGCGGCATTATGCCGATTCACCTCATAATTAAATATGGAGTGTTTATGCGGGATACCTTTGTCTTATTCCGGACTCCATTTAAATTGGTGTAGCGAACCGATGCCATGTTTCACCCTGTTAATACAACATTTAAATTGCGGGGGTTCTAAACAACTCGAACCATATAATTAATTGTCGGGACCCCAGTGCCGCTTAATATTGCCTAATTGCACCGCATCGGCATCATATCATAAGCATGCCGGATCTTCTGCCGTAGTATTAAATATTGCATCCGGTGTTTCTTCTAGTGTTTGCTTCTTCGCGGATTAGGCCGATGAGTTGATGCGAGTATCGACAAGTTCTCCGGCTTTGATCCATCGGCAGTATTTCCCAGGCGAGCATCTCTTCCCCTTCTACCTATTTTGCATTTATAGTCTTTATTTCCTCCTGTTGATCTATTGCTATCCGTGTCGCGATGCTTTAGTTTCCGAACACCAGTTATATCCCGTGCAGCCTCTATATTGCCTTGGACACCTCCTATTACCTGTGTTTGGTAGATAGCTGGCCTTGCGAGTCGTAGTTGCTTGCTCAGGTGCGATCTCGTGTTGTCAAGTACCACAGTTGTTGAAATGCTGGCAGATGCTTAATGGTGGAGATGTTTAACGGTGGAGTTGATGATGGCTTACATTATAACTTGTTAATTAAAATGCTGGAAATAGATATAATGCAGAGGCACCGGTGGGTAATAGTCAATATTTGGTTTTTAACCGCCCACTTGTGTCCACCTAGGACCCGAGTTCTTGTCACCTGTTCCGAGATCGAGCGCGCTAACCACAGGTGGGGTGTGTGGGCACCTCCATCGGCTTACTACCTGATTTCAAAGTATTGTACCGGGGGCCACAAGTAGTTTGGGGCTTTATTACTATCATGTACTTATGCCATGCTTTACTGCTTTATTTAAGATTGTGCGTGGAGCACCTGTACTGTTTAGGATTGCGGAGTGTTTTCGCGGTATCGACAAGCCCAATCACACTTTCGGGTCCCAGTCGTTTACAGCCATTGACGCAAACCCTGGGTCCGTTTCGGAGCCAGCCAACTTCGTTGCGGGTAGCTTAGTGGGGTGGCCCCCATGTACTTGCTTTGGGTCTGGGAAACGTCATGACTTAGGCCCCGCCGACATACCGATGGGTGTATGTTAACTGATCCGCAAAAGGGTCGAAGTGCGTGTGGATACTTTGGTGCATTCTGCGAGGTTAAATCTTTTAAAAGCCGTGTCCATGGTTATGGACGACTTGGAGCACAGTTTCTCGATCATAGACAACAATAACTAAAGTTTACTGTTATAATTTGACTTACATCTGAGATGACTAGTAAGTTGGATAACTGCCATGGAAAGATTAAATAAACCTGCCAACCGTGTGAGTTTTCCTCGGCTTGACTTTCTCGTTTGGTCTCGAGGGGGAATACCAGGATGGGTATGTTTGGTGTTAGTATCAGGTGGTTTCGAATAGGTCTTTCTTATCCCTCTCTAATAGTCGACAGTTGAATCGAGTTTCTATAGATTGTTTAGTGCATGCTGCGCTGCCGCTTCAGTCCACCATACCTATGTAGGCGAGAGCCGCCGAATTCTAGCCTCGCCGTGTACTGGCCTCAGTACTGACGTTCCTCTTTTTACTTTGCCTTTTGCCGGCACCCCTTTTGTTTTAGCAGGTTTGTGATCGACGTCGTTAGCAGGGTTACTCTTCCGGCTTGGCCTGGGCAGGGTTATGGACGCCATTGGTTATTCTTCAGGGCTCTTAGCCCCATTTGCATCTTGTCCGTAGTCGGACGCTCTATCGTTTCCAAGGTGATTTGGATCTTTGTATTATATATCTGTATTCTTGACTCATGGAGTCGTTGATGTATATATCTGTTCTGTGGGTACCATCGAGGACTGTTGTGTAATGTTATTACTTCGTTTTCCACCCGCACGAAAGTGCCTGGTGGACGTCTTTGAATCGTTTCTATGCGGGTTTGGCGAAAAAGGCTAAAACTTGCATAGGGCCGATTCGAGGGTGTTACACACGTCAATACTTAGCGATATCGATCACCTCACTGAACGCACAGGCCGAACTACGACCGGCCATGGCAATTCTGCTGAAGCTTTCGCGCATAGCCTCATGCCTGCCCGCGGCCATCGCATTCCATCCCGCGTGGCCTCAAGCAATCAAACTTTGGAACTTGCCCGGCATATAGGAGGTGCTTTCTTAGATACTCCCTCCGTTTCCAAAATACAAGGGACATCCAAATACACTCGTTTCACAAAACCTAAGACATACTTACTATAATTTGGAAACGGAAGAACATATATTTTTAAACGGAGGGAGTACATTTGTTGGCTTCTCAATTCTTATATTTTTTCGTTCACGTTTTAGAAAACTAACTAACGTAGTATTGGGGCTTTGATTCTCGGTCATATATTTTTTATATAGGTTTGGTTTCTGATCACGATCCCATGAGGTAACAACCTCATACACACACACACGCGATGTATGGCCATGAAGACGAATTTCGCCCTCTCCGACGGGACGGGGCATTATTATTGCTGCCACGCGAGTTTGCCTAGTTGTATGCCGGTAGGTTACCGGGATAGTGTTGATGAAGTCATTGGCTTTGTCATTGGAAAGAAAACCTCTTGGCATGATTGTTCAGGAGGAGACATGATTGAGGTCATCAGACATCCCGACCTATCTCAATACGTCTTCCATGTTTAACTGATCAGCATTTCCATGTTCGACTGATCAGCATTTGCATCAGGAAGCCACCACTCGTCGTGGTCCTCGTAGTCCATGTCCTCCGCCGCCATGCGGTACTTCTCCGGGGCCTCGGCGTATCCCCTGGTGAGGTGATCGACCCTGATCTTGGCAAGCAATTAAACCGCCACGCCATCGGCCATCTGCTGGTTCAGCTGTAGCCTCCTCGCTTCGACCCACCCTGGCGGGAACACGCCGTCGCCGGGGAGCTCGTCGCCGGGGGGGAGACGATTTTCAGGATGCCGGTGGTGTAGATGGCGATTTGGTCGTCCGTCAGCCGGACCATCCCCGGGGCTGCCGGAGTAGCTGTTTCAGGGTTGCACTCCGCCACGACCCTGTCCGCCGCGGCCGCCAGCTCTTCTGCGCTCAACACCGCCGCCTCCGAGAAGGCTTGCAGCGCCGCGGTCGCCCTCTTACGTTCCGTCGCCAACGATGCTTCGCGGTCAGAGATTAGCTCGTACCCCATGACGTTCGGATTTACCGGAAATGTCTTTCTGACGTGCACGCTACCGTTTGCCAAGATTCAATCAGTTAAGATTTTACCAAATATAATGAAACCTGATGATATACCACAGCACGAATCTAAAAGCATGGTATTAACAGGAGAAACTAGCACGGGATATAGCGTGCACGCTATATTTGCCGTGCTGTCTGATTTACGGCACTCGATAAATCGCCGGTACGATGTGTATAGAGAGACAATATGGGTGCTCTCCTTCGGCCGACCGGGATCCAAAAAGGAGTGTCTCTCCGTCCGTGATTGGAATCAAGAGAAATTTCCTTTTCCTACTTTTCTCTCACGCCGCGTGAGCGAGAGTAAAAACCAAGAAGAGTTTATATAGCTAGCGTTTCTTTTTTTAACAGGAGTCTTAATTTGTCGGAAACCCTAAACCCTAAACCCTAAACCCTAAACCCTAAAAACCCTAAACCCTAAAGGGTGCAGCAGTTACGGGTCAGCACCGTTTCATCGATTCGCTAGCCTAGTGGTTGGTTCGCAATTGGCGCATCCTAGCGACCGAAGTTCAATCCCTGTCAGGGATGAATTCTGGAATTCCTACGCCGACACGTTTCTACTATCTTAAACAAATGTCTAGTTCCTCCTATCACTTATCACTGTTTTTTTTTATCTGTGCTACTTTCACAATATTTCTTTCAGTTTAAAGTTTTTTATCAATATAATTGCTATATTAATATAGCGTGACCAAAGTCTATTGCGGGCAGTCTTATTGCCCAGGTGCTCGCCCAGGGCATCCATCCCGGTCCTATTTCCGTTCACTCGAGCGAACTCAGGGCTATTGGGCTAGGCTGGGCCCTCGTCTATGCTCCATGCTCATGGGTTATTCTAATTGCAGCCCAGCCCTATCTTGTTGATCAATCTTTTCAACCTGGATCGTGGAAGAAATGATAAATGCGCGGGCGGGAGCCCTGTTTCGGTTGCGTAACGAATTCCTCTCCGCCCGCACGCGGACTAAATGGGCTGCTCCCACTGTGGCCCGGTAAGCAGAGGTACATTTCTATTTTCTGCTTAAGGCGGAGAATAGGGTTCGCCGTGGGCACAAGCCGCACAGGCTCTTGCTTTGTTGGGCCGACCCAATTTGGGAGCACTGCTGTTTTTTCGTTCTTTTTCTATTTTTCTGTTTTCTTCTTCAGGTTTCTTTTTTGTTTTCTTGTTTCCGATTTTTTAAAGTTCAACTTTTAAATAAATCACATTTTTCTTCGCGTTTTTTGAATTTGGTTCATGAATTTCGAAATTTGGTTATGATTTCCGAAACTTCTTGACGAATTTCTAAATTTGGTTCATGATTTGTGAAAAAATATTCATGATTTTTTAGAATATGTTCAAAATATTTGAAAATTTGTTCAGAAATATTCAAAAATTGTTCACTGCTATTAAATTATTATTATACAAAATAAAATATAGAAAAAGAAATAAAAATTTGAAAAATTGACTCACATGAAACTGGGCCGGTCCAATTGCTCAAGGCTTCAGGCGGCGCACGGGCAGCGTAGCTTAAAGCGGAAAATAGCAGCTCCCGGATCTGATCTTTAGTGTCTTACCAAATTCCTGTATGTTAAGCGGTTTTGCTAGCTCTCATCTAACCGAGAACTAGTTAGTGCTCGGTCACTCTCTAGCCCTCAGATCACCACCGTGATTCGTGCGCTCCTATGAGTTGCAAGTGGGTTGCAACTGAGTTTTTTCAGTTGTAACCGGATTGCAACTGCGTTTGTTCAGTTACAACTGGGTTGCAACTGATAAAAAAAGTTTCATGTGGTTTAAAATTGTTCATACAGTATAAAAAATGTTCGGTTAGTAAAAAGAAATGTTCATGTAGAAATTTTGGTTTAAGTAGTCAAACCGTCCGACGTCACCTGACCGAGAATTAAGAAATTATTCATGATTTTTGAGAATATGTTCATAATATTTGAAAAAATTACTGCTATATAAATTATTATTATAAAAATATTCAGAGTTTAAAAAAATAGAAAAAGAAATAAAAATTAGAAAATTTGACTCACATGAAACTGGGCCGGTCCAATTACTCAAGGCTTCAGGCGGCGCACGGCAGCGTAGCTTAAAGAGACAAATAGCAGCTCCCGGATCTGGTCTTTACTGCCTTACCAAATTCCTGCATGTTAAGTGGCTTGGGTTCAGCCCAGCTCCTGTCCAAAAGAAACCCATCAACGCACTTGTTCTCTGCCTCTGCCTCTACAGCACATGTGAAATGCAAAGACCGTGAGTAACCTTGAAGAGCGCCTCCTCCTCCTCCTCAAAAAAACCCTAGCCGCCGCCTCCTCTCCGCCGGCGATTGACGGGTCCTCGCCTCCTCCGCTTCCGCTCACGCGGGCGTGAGGGGGTGGGGACCCAAGGCCTACGCTCGGCGTTTAATAAGGTCCCTAATGTTAGCGTCTTTGTAGTGTCGTGGTGGCGCATCTCAGATGGCGGTGAATGCGCTACATCGAATAATGGTACCCCGGCTTTAACCCCATCTCGGCGACGTTTACGGCGTTGAGAAGCTCGTGGGATTGTGTCTTCGCCGGGCGTGTGCTCCGGCTTTGTGTGCCGGTGATCTCGTCGCCGATCTGGTCATGGCGGCCTTGGAGTGCGGCGGTGCGGACAACTGCTGGTTTGTGGTGGATGGTGGAGGATCCGGCCGCTCCATAGGCGGGGTGGCGTTGGCCCCGGATCCGACGTTGAAGATGCTCGGAGGGGTCCTCCGGCCGATGTTGCATAGCAGCGGGCTAGATCCAGTCTTACGGGGTTGGTGGTTATTGCGGCTCATTGACGCCTTATGACTAGGGGTTTCTTCAGTGCCAAAGTGTGGACCGACTGCTGGTGATCTACTTCTTCTCCGGCGACGGCGAAGGATTTGGGTCCTTAGTAGTTGCGACGAGGACGGTTTACAGCTGTTCAACCGTTTGTTTTCTCCTTGTTTTCTGTTACTTGTATGCGTTTCATCTTTGTATTGCTATAGTTATAAATACAAGTAATATATGCCTACGGCGTACATATTCAAAAAGAAAATGCAAAGACCTAGACGAGGGCTTGTCACTTTACGGCCCCAAACTTAGTGTGTGAATGCATCGCTGGATTCGAGTTGCTTGTAATTGCCGGGTTTTATTTGGGCTGCCAAATACGAGAGGTTTCATTTTGCATCTGCAGTGTAACTTGCTCAACTCGGTGGTGAGAGAATGAAGGAAACCATCAAGGTAAGGAGACCATGTTCACATGCTTCTGATGGAGCACGTCGGGCACGACCACTACGGGTTCCAGGAGTTGAGACCGTAGAGCCTACAGGTTCCATGTCTCCTTGTGCTCCTTTCTCCTCTCATCCCCGAGATAAGTTAATTTCCCACGTATCAAATTTCGCCCACTTTGTTTGTGGCTGGTAAAAATGACAAAACAAACCAAAAACCTTGGTTCTACCATCGAGGAGTGCGGTTGACAATCAAGAAGTACTAGGGTGTCGTGTGATCCGTCGAGAAGGGCGGCTGCCAAGTGCAAACCGAGGACTACCGACGACTGGCCCATCCATGCTCACCAATCGTCACGGGAGAGCGCCATCGTCCATCGCTGGTCATAGGAGGTGCCTACGCTCTGCCCGTTGACCCTCCTTGCTGTTTGGTGCTGGTACCGTGGAGGCTGTTGCCGGCATGGAAGATGTTCGTTCATGGATTAAAAGGTAAGGTATCGTGTACAACTCCGTAAATTTATACTCCAAAAATAAATAGAATAAGATCGTGTTGACAAAATTGATTAGAGGAAACGGTACTGATCGGTACCCAATGGTCCGGGCGTACTGCCCCCAATCACCATATATAAAATCTATATTTTGTAGGACATTCGGATGGATACCAGCTACTCTCTCCGTTTTAAAATATAAGATGTTTTAGCTTGTGAAGATAATGTATCTAGATGTATTTTAGTGTGTAGGTTCGAAATGAACCTTTTCGAACCTACACACTAAAAAGTATTCGCTAGAGCATTTTAGGGAGTAGATATGCACTTGGTCCTTACTAAAGCATGACTTGTGAGGTACTCTTGTTTCCGAGTGCAGCTAGTTAAAATGACAAAACGGAATTTATTCACCCGATATAAATTGCACTTTAGCAATAGGCTCTCTGATGATGCGTGAGGTTTATGGGGGATATTCTGTAACTCTGGGACGTGGTGTTTTTCCTTTTGGGTGTACATGCTCATTTTTTCTAAAATATAATTTAAACACATTTTAAAATGTTAAAGAATTCAAAACAAAAGTCTGTGCATACATCTGTACATGCTACTCCCTCCGTTTCAGGCAAGGAACTGACGCAGTGAGCGCCGGCGGCGCGCGGTGATGCAGGCAAGGAGCAGGCATGCAGCTGTGGGCGGCGCAGCGATGCTAGGGACGGAACACGAGGTCTAGATAGGAAGAGATAAGGCAAGAAAAGTAGAAGTGGGTCCCACCCACGTTGTTTGCGGGGAGGCGCGACCACAACGCGTCCGCGCGACGACCCGGGGGATCGAGTCACGGGATCCCGGGGGAGTAGTATCGTTTCCCTTTTCTGTGACGGTAGCGGCGCCTCCGGAGTCGCCCAAGAGAGAGAAAAATGTTCAGGTCCTACTCCTAGTATACATGACATGCCAGCTTGTTGTCGTGTTGCACGTTGTAGCCACGATCTCACATGTTGCATGCCTAGTCTTCAAGCGTGAAGTTGTCTTTTTATTCTATATACCTGGCCTCTCGTGGAAGTTAATATTTTCTATTTCCTGTTGTAAAAATCCTATTTACTCACGTCGACTTGTCAACGTTAAGTAAGTTCTATATACATCTCACACGGTCGACTTCGCCACTAAGAGCAAATACAATAAGTCCTAGTCAGCTGGCTATAAGGATTAAAATAATATTTTCTTGCCTAGTTAGAAAAGAGAGAAGATGATAGAGAAGAAGAGTGGGCTCTTATGCAAGAGCCAGCTCTAACACGTGCTCTAAGCACTTTGAGAGAGTGAAAGGTGGATCATGTAGTGCTAAAGTAGCATATTTTTGTAGCTCATTATTGTACATGCTAGCTCTAAGTTGGCTATAGATGACATGGCATTTGGCTTATAGCCAGTAGCTGACTATACTATTGTCCTTACTCTAAGGGGTGTGGCTGGTTAGAGCTTTGTGGTATCCAAACCCAAACAGTACGTCTAGTGTAGATGGAAATGTGACTCTGAAATGTATATGATCTATGGGTTTTCGGATTTGCAAAACATGACATCCTTTGATTGATAGGTTGTTTCCAGGCATGCCATGGTACATGTATTTACTATTAGTACATCTCATAGGCTTGTGTAATTTAGTGGAATAGCCAAACATTACCCCAAGTGCGCATTTTTTTTGCGTATGATCAAAATCCGGTCTTCATGAAGTGTGATTTTATAATAAGGGGTTTGATTCAGTACTACCCACTCCCACTAAACTCGTTCAAATACGTTCACGTATATATCTAAACCCGTATCCAAACCGAGTATCACCCCCGTAGAGGCATGCGGATCAGAACATGTAGATATACGGCATCCCGCGCGCACACCACCCGGCATGTCCACTACCGTCCAGCACCGACCGCCGTCACCGCCGCCGCCGCCGGCCATCGTCGCGACTGCCGCCGCCTCCGAACAAGTCATCGGGCAGTCCGGCCAGCCGCCGGACAAGTTGCCGGACAATTTGCCGGACAGTCCGGCCAGCTGCCGCCAAGCTCTCCTGCGTTGCCTCTGGTGCGTGCGTCGCCGCCTTCACATGTCGATGCTACCGCCTCCACCGCACCGCCGTTGTCGCCGCGCCAGCCCTGCCGACACACACCTACAAGGCCAAGCCGAGGCGTGCGCCGGCCAGGCCGAGTCACCGGCTCATCGGACCCAACGACCACCATTACTACCGCTCACGGACAAGGCCGTCGCCGGCGATGATCCGGCGTACAGTCATTCTTTTTTCCTTAGCTCAGGAACGGCTAGAAAAACATATTATTTGGTTGAGTTATATAGGGTTTTGTACATGTTACATATACGTGCATATACTAATTATGAAGGGTATCAAGCAATATGAGTCGTACTTGTGTTTGACATTATACGAGTTTATACGAGTTTGGGGGGAATGGGGTAGTACTGGATCAGATCCCTTATAATAAAAGGTTCATTCTCGCGGGTTCAAAACGTATCAATTTACTCATTTAATATAGTTTAAATTACTATATTGGTTTTTGTTTTTTAAGTTTGGATTTTGAACGAAATTTGGCAAAAAAATCACCAAACATGTGAAAACTTCCAAACAAATAGGCAAAATGAGCTCAAACTTTCCTATTTACTCACTATATGTAGCTTCAATTACTAGTTTTCATATATTTATTAAAAACCGGTTTTGAACAAAAACTAGCCAAAAGACCAAAAGTCGAAAACTTCCAAGTGGTTTAGTTTCAAGTCCGGGCTAGGTCCAGCCGTGTTTGCATGAAAAAACTTAGAAAAACCATCCAAGTTATGGTTTCATTATAAATTTTATTTTTGGTTGTGGTTTGGTGAAACTTTGCGTGGTTTGTGACATTTGATCTCATAATTAAGCGGTAAATTTAATCACAATCACATCTTCTGTACATCGAAATTGTAAAATTTGGTGAAAGCAGTTTACCGAAGAGAACATCATCAGTCTTCAGATCGACCCCAGGTCATAGCGTCGGTGATCTGATAGACAGCTGTGCAAAATCATGACAAAAGGATCACCATCACCAACCTAGGCAGGCTAGCATGTGCTTCTCCAGTAGTATAGCTGTACCATGATTGTTTGGTCACCTGTCAGGTCACTATGCCCCTTGAAGACTTTGTGATGCTTGGTCGGTTGCTTCATCATTGTTTCGATTATTAGCCACAAGTTTCACGTTCATGTTGAACTGTGCGGTGCTTGATACTACATCCCTATATATTTATCCGAGTAGATTTCCTTTTTTAACTTGGGAGCAATGTAAGGCCGTATGAATAGTACACTCTGTTCTTGACAAGCCATGGTTGGGCCCAATAAGCCGTTATTAGCATAAAAAGGAGGAGAACTGAGGTTCCAGACTTCCAGTATACACCATTAGCATTTGCCTTCCTGGTCTCTCTTACATTACAGGTGGAAGCATCTGCCTTCCTGGTCTGTGAGTCTCTCACAGGTAGAAGAAGGTCTCTGGAGTTTAAGCAAAGAAAAATGGTGCACATGAACCAAGGAGAAGGAGACACGAGCTATGCTCGCAACTGCGGTATTCAGGTATTTTCTCGCACCTGGAGACCACCTGAACTTCATCTCTCGCTCCTAGCGCAGATAGTAGACAAAACCGGTGTCTATCCACCGTTCTCCCAGGAAGAGACTTTGGTTCCTTTAGCACTTTTTGTTTAGTTTTCTTCCTTTTGCTATCATCCCCCTTTGGGATAATGTTTTGCTCTGCTCGTGTCATGCTGCGCTTGAAGAACGATGTTTCACCAGACCTTGATAACGGATTTCATTATCAAATAATGGAACCGGGGATCTATATGCCTGTTCGGAAAGTCCTTTTGGCTCCCGAGCTCCGGTGCTCTCGGTATATTAAAAAAAAATTTAAGATTCAAAAAATTGTGAAATAAAATCCTAAAAGTAGTTAATGATCTATTCCACAAACGTGTAAGATCGCAATTCCAGGTGATTTGTATTCTGAGCTACACAAAAATGACAAAGTTTGATTTTCTTTTGAGATCTGAAATCACTATACTCAGATTTACAGTTTTGTCATTTTGTGTAGCTCAAAGTACACATTATTTTCAATTGATGTTTTTGCAAGTTTTTGGTATACATCACCGGCTACATCCCTATTTATTTTCAAAATATTTTATAACTCAGAAATAGGATTTTTTTTATTTTTTTAAAAACAGTATCACTGGTGCCCATGTGCACCAAATCTCCACTCGGTCCTGTTGCTCTAAATATTCGTTAGCTACTGTATCCAGGGGCGTACCCACCTTATGCCAACAGGGGTCCAAGGACACCCCATAAAAACTATTTTCTTTGGTATGTTTCATTCATTCGAAGTGTGTGACACCCTTAAATTTAAGTGAAAAAATTGTGTAACATAGACTATGACACCGGGTCAATTTTATTCTAGGTCCGCCCCTGACTGTATCTAGCAACTGGAGAAAAGTTGCGCTTTGTGTTTTTTCTAGGTTCTTAGTCCCCAGTATTTGTAGGCATTTAAAAATAAAAATATATATCTAAAATAAATAGTGCGTGATATGCTAGGTCACTAGATTTGCAACACACATTTCTCGAAGAAAACTTCCATTGTAACGTCGGCTACCACACATTGTGCCTTTGGTGCATAATTACGACGCCTATAGCGCATATAAACCAAATTCAATAGGACAACACAATAAGAAAAATCAATGAATCATACCACAACGTGATCAAGTGTTAATAATATCGTTGTTGTGGAAACGGTTCGAAATTCGGACCATGGTTGAAAGTTTACTTCCATTTGAAATTTTGTCACATGCCAAAAAAAACAGGGTGCACCCGAAGCTGAGATTGCCTTAGGCAACCTCTAAAAAGGATCACCATTTTTGCTAGTGACTCACAATTTGCTATAGGCGTTGTTTGCACGGATTTTTCGACAGTTGGCTGGACATTTTTGGCTCAGGAATTTGTCCATCCTATATGAAGTGGGTAACATTTATAAAGAAGTGCATGAACCAACAAATAGTACATATTTTTTCTTAAGAACTATAACTCTAATGCAGAATGCCGAGCAGAACAGGATGAAGCCTCTGATAGAAGCGGCCGTAGTTGACTTATGCACCAGCACCTCGTTGCCTAGAAATATGGTGATCACGGACTTGGGTTGCTCTTCCGGCTCAAACGCGCTAGTACTAGTATCGGTTGCCATCGAGGCCATCAAAAGTTATTGCATTCAATTGCAAAAGAATCCACCGGAAATGTGTGTATTCCTCAACGACCTTCCTAACAACGACTTCACCATGGTGATAAAGAACTTGGTCACGCTCCGACAAGGCAATGAGCCTTTTGTGGTGACTGGTGTCACACCGGGGTCATTTTACGAGAGACTCTTCACTAGTGGCTCATTGCATCTTGTCTGCTCGTCCAGCAGCCTGCATTGGCTCTCAAAGGTGTGTCATTCTCACTCCTCGATGGATTGACCAATTACACCACTTGTGAATTATGTAACCAAGCCCTTTAATTATCTTTACAGGCTCCCGAAGTACTAACGATGAACCATATCCCAGCATACAACATTGATGAGCATGCCAGACGTGAAAGGCTTCCTATGATCCTGGAGGCTTATGCACAACAGTTCAGGAATGATTTCACACATTTCCTAAAGCTAAGAGCCAAAGAATTGCTCTCTGGAGGCCGGATGGTTATTTCCATTACAGGGAGACATTCCGATGGATTTTCCTCCAAATTATTTCACATATGGGAAACCATAGTTCAGATTCTAAGTGTCATGGTCTTAGAGGTATATTCATTTGCTATCTCCCATGTGATTTATCATTTTCTAAGGAATGCGTAAGTAATTGCTCTTTTGGTAATGATCAACAGGGTGTGATCGACAAAGCTAAGTTTGATTCTTTCTACATGCCGATGTATGGACCTTCCAGTGAAGAGTTTAGGGATATCATTCAAGAAGAGGGCTCATTTGTTATCAAGGAGATGCTAGTGCGCGACTTTACAAGTGATGCGGACTGTGCGCTCTTTGCTCCAAAAATGTTCATGTGCCATATGAGAGCTGTGTTTGAGCCAATAATTGTGCAACATTTCGGGGAAGTGATGGAAGAATTCACAAGGACTGCAGAGAGGCAATGGAGCGTGGACGGAATCTTGATGGATCAGCTTGGCAGACTAGCATGGCTTTGTGTATCGCTCACCAAGGCTTGATCAAGTTACTATATATCTAGTATGGCATGTGTGGCAGCTGCTTTCATGACAGTACATCACAATTGATGAAACTTGAACTAGTGCTTTCTTTATGGCAGCAAGTAATGTGTGCGTACTTTATTATGTAAAATGCATCCTACATGTGTGACTGAATGTCTGAATGTGTGTTCATGGGAGCACAAGCATTTCTATTGAACTTGTATTTGTGTCGATCACTCAGCTAGCCTTTTTCTAAAGAAAAGGGCAAAACCCTAACGCATCTCTGTGTTGACTAATGCACACGATGTTTTATTAATTATATGATGTTTACGAAGACCCCTGCAAAAAAAGTTTACAAAGAAATAATTAAGTTTGAAGTCTTAGTGCAGAATTACACTTTTGATCTTGGGAGCATATGCTCCCTTTTTCAAAAAATCACATTTCAAAATGTTCAAAAATATTGAGTTTAATGTTTGCATAGACATATCGACATTCTATGCGCGTATGTAAAGTTTCGCGATAAGCCGATATGTTCTGTGGGTTATGTAAAAAGACAAAAAAAAAACATCTCGTGAAAAGTCTTATTTTAACATCAATTTTTTTCTTTTTATATAGGACACACAACATGTTGATATTCCGTGAAACAACTTTGTGAGCATGTACTCCCCCCGTTTCAAAGTGTAAGATGTTTTAGCTTTCTGAAATGAGTGTATCTAAACCCCTTTTAAACATCTTATACTTTCGCACTGCCGCCTCCCAGACTCTTGTCTCGCCACCGACAGACGCCTCCGGGCTGCTACCTGGCTGCCGCCGTCTCCCTTCTCGCTGGCCAGAGCATGCCACCGCCCTCCCCTAAATCTCGCCGGAGGTCGTGTAACACCCCACCATTAGGGCTTAGAAATAAGCTGAACACAAGTGTGTGCATTGCATTCATGCATAGATAATCCGAATAATTTTCGCGCTTTTAAATAAAACTTGTGAAAGTGATTGAAGCTTCTCTTAACTTGGTGGAACTGAAGTAGATCATCAAGTGGACTGCGATAAGTTTCAATATGACCTTTGCTAAAACCTTATCTCTGGGTAATATAATTTGATCTAATGGTAGATCAAGCGTAATAAAACTAAGTCACAACACACTACTTAATAAGGAGTACTTGATCTTCTAAAGATCATTACATGGTATTCCATACCACCACTCAAGGATGAATACTTAATGTTCTAAAGATGATATTAAGATCTTACCTACCATAAACTCTGTATACCAAGTTAAGTACATAACTTAAGTAAAGAAACTTTATAACTAAATCTTGAAACACTTGTTTGCCATAGTTACTCCTACCATGGGTATCATGGTAGTTTTTAAACATTTACTCTTATTACAAATAGAGTAGAAAGGGGAGTCAAGCCAAGACCATCCATTACATACCCTTAGTGTCATGTTAATATATGACATTCCTATTTGACCAAGTCCTAGTGTCAATGGATCATCACTATTGAGTGATCAATTCTTGACCTAGAACTTATTGACTCGTAGCCTTTGACCTATTGTGTTGAACTTCCAAATACCTTAAGTAAATTAATCTGAAGGAAGAACTAGATATGGTTGAGTGTACTATCATCAATGGAATGTGATCCTTAGTGGAGATCAAACCATTTGATGTTGGAGGAGTTAACTCACTCCTGACTTAACTAGAAGAAGTATTAAACCCAAGAATTTAGATAGTAATTATAGAGCTATAAGGAAGCTAGTAGTATTAGAGTATCCAATGATAATCTTGTTAAGCCAAGTGGGCATAAACTTAAAGTAAGTTTTCTTAATAAGATGAGCCTATAGAGAGACTAGTACAAATCTAGTACTTAGTGTTAATAGATCTTGATCAAACAATTAGAAGCCTAAGCTTAATTTGATCAAATGATGGTGGTCATTATTCTCAAGTTACTTGAGAATAGATGACTAGGTGTTGAAGAAGAGTTGTGGGTATACCAAATTAGGTAAGGCCTAGTAAGCTGAATCATCTAGCTTGAACATGAGAAGTCAAGCTAGAGTATGATGAAGTATATAACATAAGTTTTATGAAGTAATTGGAGGCATAGTAGATTGGTCAAGCTAATACAAGAACAAACTTGTATTATGGGTGAAGAACCATACTTATTCTAGAAGATTGATATCCCTTGTTATCTATAGCGAGGATTGTAATCTTGTAAGCCTTGGATATAGTTGCAAGATGAGTTTAAGGAAGTTAATAGATGGAGTTAGTAGTAGCTACATTGATAGGTGCATCAATGGTAGTTAACTAAGAGTAGTTATATACTAAGAGTAAGAATGGAGTAATGTTGAAGTGGCATGACCATGTCGTCATATGATGATGGATATGGTGGAGACAGATGATTGTCTTGTTCAGGAAGATGTGATCTTTGTGAATAAGATAAGAGAGGTTTATATAGTATATTTAGGAAAGGAATTCCTTATCTAAAGTTAACCTTAGTGAGGTATTAAGGTAAGGATTTTTTAGAAGTCTTAACCAAGATCACTTTAGTAAAGCAATCCCAATAACTCACTTTAAGTGGAGAGGTTATTCAGGATCACAAAACATGATCGTAATATATAATAGCCTTAATAATCATCCATATCTCTAATTGAATATGAGTGATTAAATCCTCTCAAAACCCATATACCTATATTTGAATAAACCTTGGCATTTCTCCACCAATGATTATTATTAATTCATCATTACCTAACCAAGATTGTTATGTAGTAATTCTAAACTCTACAAACCAAGTAGAATTGGATTTGGTAAAATCCCCGAATAGGGAGAACCATGGAATTCAATCACCATGATGCAAACCCCAGGGTGTAATATCTTATCATGTAAATATAATTCATTTATGAGGGAAAGTATTAATGAGATTATATACACATAAATCATTAGCCTCTTAAACCACTACTAATACATTATTTTAGTAGTAATATAAATCATTTCTATAAGATTTTCTTATGGGAAGTAAAACCTAAAACCCTAAATTATATTTACTTTATTAAATAAAAGAACCATGCATATAATAACATATTTTGTATACACAACAAGAAATGTAGAGAAATTGGTTATAATTAACCTCTATCATAATATCCATGTCTTACAAAAATTCTAGATATTTAAAACCTTAAAGAAATTCAAATTTGAAATGTTTTATAAAAACAGAACACGGAAAATAGAAAAAAAGAAAACAGAAAGAAAAATAGACATGGCCGAGCCAGCAGGCCAGCCCAAAGTCCTTTCTGCCTGTTTATCGCCCACACCGGCCCAACAGCATCGGCCCAGTAGCAGCCCAGCCCGGTACCGTTTTGTTCTCTCGCTGGCAAGTGGGACCGCTCGAGGAGAGCGACCGTCTTCTTCCTCCTTCGCATGCTTGATAGCGCGCCGGCGAGCTCCACGTCGCCGTCGTCATTTGAGACAGCCCGGATGCGATTGACTCACCCAGAGTCCCGTCTAAGTCGCCAGACATCTGCCAGTTGGACAAGTGCGCAGCGATTCGTGCCCAAATCGAGCCCATCACTGCCGCCGCATCTCGTCGGTCCTCGCCGTCATGCTGAGGTGTCCGAGCCTGCCGAGTCGTATAAAGCCTCCTCATAGAACTGCATTGCTCTCCTGGTTCATCCTTATCCTCCTTATTCCCCTCTCTCGCTCTCTGTCCTCTACAAATCCACCGAAGCCACCACCGGCGAGCTTCCGCTTGTCGTTAATACAAACCATCTCGGAGTCCGTGGATTGGAAGGGAAGAAGCGCCGTGCTCCGTGGAACCTCTGGGTGGAGTATTGCATCAAGGGGATTCCGGAGAGGGATGAATTTTGCAGTTTTCTTCCGTCAGTGGCCGCCAGAATTCTGGACGGAGTACTCATCTCTATTAGATTGCGCATCTTTGAACCCTATTAGATCATGCTAGCACTGGCCGTAGGCCTAGTTCCTCGAGTCACCGGAGCAAGCCGCCGCAGGTGCCTGTCGTGAACCCTGTTCCGGTGATCTATAGGCCGTGTAACTAGTTTTATTCGAACCGCCATCTCATATAGGGTCAAATGCACTTCTCTGCGTTGTTCCAGATGCCATATTCTAGCGCCGCTGCCTTACTCCCGTGAGGTGACATCAGGCGCCGACTCAGCACGGACCGAGTCCTCGGGTTGACTAGTCCATGTTTGCGTGGTTTGCCGACATGGCATACACCTCACCTGTCAGTGTGTGTGGCTAGGAATAGCCCTGGTGAGAAAGGTCCCTACCTCATGCTGACATCAGCAGTACTTCATAAACTTATTTAATATTTATTTTAATTCCAGAAAATGAATAAATCTTATAAATTAAATAACTTTTGATTTGTAATTCAGAAAATACGTATAATATATCAAAATGTTTAGAAAAATAAATTCTATAATATAAATCTATTATCATACTTTATTTTCCAACTTAAATAAAATCATTAGTATTTATTAGTAAATAATCTATTAGGGATAAATCCTAATAAATATATTCTATTATTTAAGATTCATAAAAAAATATAATATGTCAACAATTCTTAGAAAAATAAAATCTAAAATTCAACTTTATTAACAAACATTATGGTGTTAACTATTTAAATAATTATTATTTAATAAAGATTTTATAAGTAATAATACTTTGAAAATTCATATTTTAATATTGGTAAATAAGAAAATATAAATAATATACCAAAATTCTTGTAAATACAAAATCTACATTTACAAACTTGTTTCAATTATGGATTATTTACCAGATGGTAATAATCTACTGATACAGTTCCATTGGTAAAGGAACATAATATCTAGGACTTAACAACCAATGTCGCCAGTGATGCTAGCGTCGTATATTACGCGTCAACCATGAGATTTAGAATGGGATGGAGAAGTCAGCTGGATCTTCTTCCTTTCGCATGGATGGATGACCTTATCGTGAAGCTGTTGATTTCTCGTGGAGTTCCAGAGAATCCAGCACATGGGTGGGACCCCTTAGTTCTCTGCGATCTTGGTGTCTAGATTATCTGTGCATCTCTGACTGGGTCTGAGTTCACCATAACTGATGGTGACCGCCATACAGAGCTGCGTACAGACTCTCCGAGAGGCTACCCAAAGAGTGACGTGGTAGTTCTCTCGGGGGATCGTATCTCATGTGGGGTGATACGTCCAAAACGTATCTACTTTCCCGAACACTTTTGCTATTGTTTCTCCTCTATACTTGTGTGATTTGGATGCAACTAATGCGAACTGACGTTGTTTTCAGCAGAATTGCCTCGTTGTCTACTTTTCGTGCAGAAAATCAACTATCAGGAAAAATTCCGGAAAATATGCCAAAAATCCTATTTCACCCGAAGACTCCAGGAGCCAGAATACGAGACGGAGAAGAGCCCTAGGGTGGCCACACCACCTGCTGGCGCGGGCCAGGCCAAGCCACGCCAGGGGTGGTGTGGGCCCCCCAGGCACCCCCTCAGCCTCTCTCTTCGCCTATAAGGAGCCTTCTGCCCTAAAAACTTAGGGGGGTCGATGTTTTTTCAGAAGGAGTTCCGCTCCACCGCCACCACCAGATTCCATGAAACAGCACCAGAAACTCCGTTCTGGCACCCTGTCGGGACGGGGAATTGGAGGAGATCATCGCCATCATCATCACCATAGCTTCTCCATCGACCATCCATGTTTCCCCCATCTATGAGTGAGTAATTCCCCGCTGTAGGCTATGGGGATGGTAGGGATTGGATGAGATCGTTCATGTAATGGCATCAGATTGTTAGAGCATGGTGCCTAGTATCTTCTATTAGTGCTTTATGACTTTGTTGCGACTTGTTGTGCTTAATGCTTGTCACTAGGGCCCGAGTGCCATGATTTCAGATCTGAACTTATTATTGATTCATTATGATAGTATTTGTTCTTGGTCTTATCTACAAGTTGTATACACACGTTGTTGTCCGGAACCTATGGCCCCGAAGTGACAGAAATCGGGATAGCCGGAAGGGAAAGGCTTTGATGTGAGGATCACATGTGTTCACGGAGTGTTAATGCTTTGCTCCGGTGCTCTATTAAAAGGAGCACCTTAATTGCTAGTAGTTCCCTAGAGGTCCCGCTGCAAACAGGCTGGCAGGACAAAAGATGTTGTGCAAGTTCTCATTGCGAGCACGTACGACTATATATGGAACACATGCCTAGGATTATCTAGTACTTGGATGCTTTATCTTATTTATCTGCAATTGTCCTATGTTCTGATTGCTATGTGAATTGTCTTGTCCATGCAACGCCCGTCCATCCATCCCTATGCCTACCGCACTACAATCCCACTGTTTACTACTATTGTTACTCCTATCTTTGCTTTACTACTGCTGTTACTTTGCTATTCCTACTACAAAACTGTTGCTACTGATAAACTGCTGTGAGCAAGATTGTTTCCAGGTGCAGCTGAATTGAGAACTCAATTGTTAAGGTTTGTAAATATTCTTTGGCTCCCTTGTGTCGAATCAATAAATTGGGTTTCACTTCCCTCGAAAATACCGCGATACACCCCCTATACTTGTGGGTCATCAAGACTATTTTCTGGCGCCGTTGCTGGGGAGCATAGCTTTATTTATCAAGTTCACTTGGATTCTCTATTGTTCGCTGCTATCCATCCATCATGGGTAAGTCTCGTGGTGGCAAGTTTCCTATTTTACCATCCACTACAAGAAGAGGTACGGTTCTGAACACCTCTGTTGCTCTTGATTCACCGTCTGTTATAAGTAAGTTCCTTACACCACCACATACACACGCTACACACACTGCTACTACTGCTGAATCTGAAACTTCTGATGCTTATGATGCTGCTTCTACTGTGCTTGATAAGAGTGGTTCATTAGGTCCTTTCCTAGATGCTACGATTGCTAGAACTATAGCTGGAAATACCGAAACTCCTAATGAAAACACTACCACACCTTTTAGCTCACCTGAGTCTAGTGAGAGTTATGATATTGAAGAAGATTATGTTGAGATGACCGATGAATTTATTAAAGAATGTAAAAACACCCATGATAGGAGCGCTGCTAAGAGTCTCCTTGAGAGGCGTACTATTAGACCCAAATTATATCCTGCTGCTAAGTTTGCTGCTTCTCCCATAAACATTACAGATGAAGATTATGATTTCTCTCTCGATCTATCTTACATAGCTATTGTCGAGAAAGAACCTTTTTGTGGGACTAAGAATGAAAATGCGGTAGCACATATGAATGAACTTTCTACCATGGGTAGCTTGTTTTCTGATGATATTAAGATGCGTACTTACTTTGTTGCTAAGATTTTTCCCTTTTCACTGCAAGGAGAAGCTAAAACTTGGTTTAGTAATTTACCTCCTGGATCTATTGATAGCCCTGATTGCTTGATTAGTACTTTCCTGCAGAAATATTTTCCTCCTAGTGCTAGACATGCTGTTTTGCAGGAACTTTTTGATTTTAAACAGGGAGAAAAAGAGGTATTGCCCGAATCTTGGGCAAGGTTTTGTGCTTTGATTCATGCACAGGATGGAAGTCCTTTACCTAAGAATGAGCTACTTGATATATTTTATAATGGACTAACCGAAGAATCTAGGACATACCTAGATAGTTGTGCTGATTGTGTTTTCAGGAATAGGACTCCTAAGGAAGCTGAGGAATTAATGGCTAAAATAAGTAAGAACTATGAAGATTGGACTCCTCCTAAACAAGCTATACCTGAAGTAATTGTACCTGAACCTACTATTTCGGTACCGATTCCAACATCAAAGAAGAGGGGAGTTATTGAATTAAATGATGAAGTGATGAAGGAAGCTAAGAAATGTCTTAAGGAGAAGGGAATGAAAGCTGCAAATGTCAAGAATTTACCTCCTATAGAAGAATTATGTAAGCCTATTCCCTACTCACCCACTATTGAGGTACACTCTCTCCAACACTTTGATGAAGGTGATATCCCTTACTCTAAACCTCCTGATCAATGCTTAGAAGAATTTGATATCTTTATTGTTAAGCAAGATAACTTTAATAAAAGGGTGCAAAATCATCTAATGGAAAACACTAGAGCTATTGTTGAGTTGAAAGATATTGTGGAAATAACCTCTAATGATGTTAAAATGATTGTTAAACACTTTCAAATGGTTCAAACTCAAATAGATCAACTCGTTAAAGTGCAAAATGACTTGCTAGTTAATGCTGCTAAAGAAAAACATGCTTATGAAATTAGAACTAGAAGTGGTCTTGCTACCCGGGATCCTCTATATCTGAGGGCATCCCAAAAGAATTGAGCAGGATTCTCAACAAGCTGAAAATAGTGGTTCTACTCGTAAGAAAAGGAAAAAGAAACATAAAACTATTGTAGAATCCTCTGAACCTGCTATAGATCCTAATAGTATATCTATCTCTGATGCTGAAACTAAAAGTGGTAATGAAGAAAATGAAGTTCCTAATGAAGAAAAAGTTGAAGAAGAACCTAAAAATCACACTAAGACTACTAAATACACCAAAGAAGATTTTATTGCTAATAAACATGGTAGTGAAAGAGAACCTTGGGTCCAAAAACCTATGCCTTTCCCTGATAAGAAACACAAGTCAAAGGAAGATGAACACTATAATAAGTTTTGTGAGTGGATGAAGCCTTTATTCTTGCAAATTCCTTTGACTGATGCTATCAAATTGCCTCCTTACTCAAAGTATATGAAGGACATTGTCTCGAATAAAAGGAAGATCCCTAATGAAGAAATCTCTACTTTGCTTGCTAATTATTCTTTCAATGGCAAGGTTCCTAAGAAGCTTGGAGACCCAGGGATTCCAACTATCCCTTGCTCTATTAAGAACAGTTATGTTAGAACTGCTTTGTGTGATTTGGGAGCTGGAGTTAGTGTTATGCCTTTCTCTCTCTATAAGAGGCTTCAGCTTGAAAAATTGATACCAACTGATATATCTTTGCAAATGGCTGATAAGTCTACCACTATTCCTGTGGGTATATGTGAGGATGTACTTGTTCAGGTGGCTCATAATTGCTTGATATTAACTGATTTTGTTGTGCTTGAAATGCCTGAAGATGATAATATGTCTATTATTCTTGGGAGACCTTTTCTTAATACTGCAGGAGCTGTTATTAATTGTAATCAAGGAAAGGTGACCTTCAATGTTAATGACAAGGAACATACTGTCCATTTCCCCAAGAAGATTGAAAGAACTTATGGTTTAAATTCAATTGAACATGTTGAAGGCGTTCAAGTTGGAGAAATATATTGTCCCATACCAAGAGAAAAATTTGAAACTATTATGATTGGGACCATTGCTATCAAGGTTAAGGTAACATAATCATTAGTGGAGTACAAAGTTTTGTCTCATATGCAATTGTTTTGGTAGCAAGACTTGATCAACCTTGCTAACAAAAGGATTCCATTGAACAAAACAATGTTTACATTATGATTATCTCCGTTTATTTCTATCCTTTGCATTTTAGTTTTTGCTTGTTGTTAGTTGCTTGCATGCTAGAACTTCTGTAGTTCTAGCCTTGTTTTGTCCTTGCATCATGTTTCCAAAAGAAAAAAATATGTCTGTCAAAAAATCATTCTTCTAGTTCTGAAAAAATCCCAAAAATAAAGTGTCTCAAAAAATTCCAGAAAATTCATATTAAATTTTTACGTGAAAAAGGGGCAGAGGAGTTCCTAGTAGGTACCAGGGGGGCCCACCAGGCAGGCACACCATGTGGTGGCGCGACCAGCCCTGGGTGGCGCCATGCCCTGGTGTGGGCCACCCCTGGCCCCCCACTACTTCTCTCACCTGCCACTTTGTTCTCTCTCCCGAGTAAGCTCCAGTTCATAGCTCAAAATCACGTTCTTTCTGTGCTTGCTCTCGATTTCTTAGATCTCCTTGCTCAACCCATCTTTCTTGCTGAAATTTGGAGCAATTGTTCCTTGGTATGTGACTCCTCCCTTTGTCCAAGAAGATTTGTGTTTAGTGGATTATATGTTGAGTATTTTTCTGTTGTAGGTGACTGGTTATGAGAGCTTGTAAGCTTGTTTGATGCTTAGAGATATAGTTTTGATGCATTCTTAGGCCTCTTGCAAGTCCCTATGAGTAGAATCCTTCTTTATATTCACTTTGTAATCACTTGTTTAATAGGTGTTTAAATTTCAGAATAGAAGATGAGTGAACACCACCTAAAACAACATGAGCTGTGGGTGCCTGAGGTCATGAAGGTCCACAGGGAGGAGGAAGTTTTTCCCTCCATCTATCCATGCCCTGAGTTCACGAGAGCTGCAGGAATTCTACAAGATTTCCACACTTTGGTTTCTAATGCAGGGTTAGAGCGTTTCTTGGAAGATGAACCTTGTCAATTTGTGAAGCTAACCATGTCTGTGGTGCAGGATTTCCAATTTAGTCACTCTTTGCCTAACCCCATGGTCCATTACAAAATTTACAATATTGCTGTCAATCTTTCTCTTGACGATTTTTGTGCAGCCATTAAGGTACCTCAATGGGGATCATGTAAGAAGATTAAAGAGAGACCGGAACCACTCATGGATTTATACGTAGAAATTTGTCAAGGGAGTAGCTTCTCAAAGGAGAATGGAAAAATCCATAACATTCATCTTCCCTCCATTCGCTACTTTGCCCACTTTATTGCCAAGTGTGTTCTTGCTAGGAAAACTGCCAATAAATTATCTTCGTTTGATCTAGCATTTATCTCTGCTGCTCTTAGACGAGATAGGTCTTACAACTTGGGTGCTTTGATAGCTTTCCGTCTTGCTGCTAACCGTGAGAAAGGTGGAATTTGTGGAGGCCTCATTGCCTCTCGTTTACTAGCATTGCATGGTTTAGTGCCTCATCATCTAGACCTACAGTTTCCCATAGAGAGGCTTGATTTTAATTCCATGATACAGCATAAATTTATTTCCTCGTGGGCCAGTTTGAGTGAGTTGTCTTATAAAATAACCTTTCTCAAAGCTGGTTGGAGAAAGAGCAAGTCCGAGTGTGTTGTTCTTTTGCCTGCACCTGTTTTGTTTAACCTTGATAACAGGGAAGGATGGTCCCTCACTGAGGAGGAGCTTGACACGTACTTGGGAGAGCTCTCCCAACAGGAGCAGGAAACTAGAAGGGAGGTCACGGACGATTCGGCACAGCCCTCGAATGAGGTAGAGTCTTCATATCAGCAGCCCGCTTATGATTGGGGACCTTCCTCTTCTTCTCATGGGCCCAACTACGACCATTCTTAACAAGATCCGCCCGCTTGGAACCCCTATTCGTACATGGATTGATACCCACTTAGGCAAAAAAGCCTAAGCTTGGGGGGAGGTACGCCGACACCGCACTCATCTCCATATCATGTTGTGTCGGTACTTTGTATATTCATGTTTTTGTTCTCTTTTTAGTTTTCGTTCTTCTTTGCTTTTGCTTTCTAAAAACACAAAAAGACCAAAAATATTTTTGTTGTTTCTCTTTGATTTGCTTCTTCTTTTTGCCTTGGTTTGTTTTTCCCTTTTTGCTTTGTTTGAACTATTTGAAAAATCCAAAAAGCTTTTGCTTTGCTTGTTTTTCTCTTTTGGTTCTTATTTAAAAATCGAAAACACCAAAAATATTTGTCGTTCTTCTTTGGTTTTTGCAAGTTTGCTACAGGGTTCGGCAGTTCTCAATGGATTATTGGTTTCATATTATTATTCAAGCCACACAAGTGAAGAGCAATAATGAGAATCAATGACAACTTGAAGCATGGTAAGAGGCTGGTAACGAACTCTATTTGTTTTCATTTTTGTACATATACTCATCACTGTGGGCGTGCTTAGTCTGTTCATGTAGAGTGTATGTTTTCTTTGGATGCTTAGAAGTTCTTGCTTTCTTGTGATTAGATCCAGCTCGCTAATAGTTTGTAGCATGTCTTATGAATGTTTGCTTGCATTGCTCTATTCATAAATTGGTATGACACTGTGGTATCCTCCTCTGAATGTTTCATTTGAATTGACTTGGCACATGCTCACGCATGCACATGACTGTAATAATCAGTTAAGCCTCGATGAATTATTTTGCCTTGAGGATCTTGAATCATTTTCATGCCATGATTAGTCCTGTTTTGTTGCAAGCATGATAATGACAGCTATTGCTCTCTCGTTTGTCGCTCCCTTAGTTTTGCTAGCCTTCACTTCCACTGAGTGTCTTACTCATGTTTCCAACTCCCTAAACCAAATATTTTCAAAGTGTCCACCATACCTACCTATTAGCATCATTTGCTACTCCCGTGCATATTCATTATGCCTTGTTTTGTTCCGAATAAAATGTTTGCTTGTTATGGGAAAGCTAGTTAGTAAAGCTCTCACGAACTTGATGGCACACTTTATTTCCTGCACTTAATAAACCTGAACCATTGTGAACTCTCCATGAAAGTTATATGCTTGCAAATTATAGGCTGGGGTTTAGCAGAATCGTGCTGTCACGGGGAACGCTTTCAACACTTGTAAATATATACCCAGTTGATACCTTGCTCTTTTGTTGGGGTATGTGGTGGTTGTTAAATAAAGGAGAGCTTGTAAGTCCATGGAGTTATGTATGTGTGTTAGAGAAAGCACTGGGCATTGGTCTAATCCATGCTGACATGGTGGAAACCTGCAGCGTAACCATAATGATATCTATGAAGCATTCTTCTTATAAAAAAAGAGAGATAGCTATTGAGAAAAAGAAAAAAAGATTTATGAAAAGAGGAAAGAGAGAAAAAAGCACCATTTTCCCATGGTAAATAAGAAGATTGCTGAGATACTCATTGTATGCTTTCCTTGTCATTTTGATATGGGGATTCTTCCGTATCATCGGGCAAGGGGTACCCCGTTGGCGGTTCTCAATGATACGCACATACTTACGATGACAAGAACTTACTGGTAACTAAAGTTGAGTAGCATGAGGAGCGGCCCTCGTACTCAAGGGACTTGGGATTTTCAGTTTATAGTCTGTCAAGCATATAACTCAGATTGGACCTCACTTTCACCTTAACCACATTAAAGATGCCTATGATAGGGGCAATGAGAGCTCAAAGCTAATGAGTACCATACTTTCAGCATTTGGAAGCCTTTCAAATTATTCAAAACCTTTTTCCTTTACTTGTTGAGTCTCCACTTATTCTTTGAGCACCTTCTTGAGAGCATAGTTGTCATTCTTTGTGTTTGTTCCAATACTTGATTATTTGTGTTATGACTTTGATGCTTGTATTCTTGATATCTTTACTTCTAGTCATCACTTGAACTTCAGAGGTGCCTTAACGTTCATAATCAAAGGCAAGCGTGATACCACTCTATCATACCTTTCTATGAGCATTGTAATGTTGCTTATGTTTGTGCTTTATGCTACTTATTATTCTTGAGTTGGAATCTCTTCATAGCTTGCAATGACTATTAAGTAGACTCAGTTGCATACTCTTTATTATGAATTGTCCAAGTAAGTTGATCACATTGCTGAGAATATTTACATCATATGAAGCAAATGTGTTCGTGAAAGTTCTTTTACCGCACTCAGTTTTCAACTGAATTGCTTGAGGACAAGCAATAAGCTAAGCTTGGGGGGAGTTGATACGTCCAAAACGTATCTACTTTCCCAAACACTTTTGCTATTGTTTCTCCTCTATATTTGTGTGATTTGGATGCAACTAATGCGAACTGACGCTGTTTTCAGGAGAATTTCCTTGGTGTCTACTTTTTGTGTAGAAAATCAACTATCAGGAAAAATCCCAGAAAATATGCCAAAAATCTTATTTCACCCGAAGACTCCAGGAGCCAGAGTACGAGACGGAGAAGAGCCCTGGGGTGGCCGCACCACCTGCTGGCGTGGGCCAGGCCAGGCCGCGCCAGGGGGTGGTGTGGGCCCCCTAGGCACCCCCTCGGCCTCTCTCTTCGCCTATAAGGAGCCTTCTAACCTAAAAACTTCGGGGGGTTTGACGTTTCTCCAGAAGGAGTTCCGCTCCGCCGCCACCACCAGATTCCACGAAACAGCACCAGAAACTCCGTTCAGGCACCCTGTCGGGACGAGGAATTGGAGGAGATTATCGCCATCATCATCACCATCGCTTATCCATCGACCATCCATGTTTCCCCCATCTATGAGTGAGTAATCCCCCGCTGTAGGCTATGGGGATGGTAGGGATTGGATGAGATCGTTCATGTAATGGCATCAGATTGTTAGGGCATGGTGCCTAGTATCTTTTATTAGTGCTTTATGACTTTGTTGCGACTTGTTGTGCTTAATGCTTGTCACTAGGGCCCGCGTGCCATGATTTCAGATCTGAACTTATTATTGATTCATTATGATAGTATTTGTTCTTGGTCTTATCTACAAGTTGTATACACATGTTGTTGTCTAGAACCTATGGCCCCGAAGTGACAGAAATCGGGATAACCGGAAGGGAAAGGCTTTGATGTGAGGATCACATGTGTTCACGGAGTGTTAATGCTTTGCTCCGGTGCTCTATTAAAAGGAGCACCTTAATTGCCAGTAGTTCCCTAGAGGCCCCGCTTCCACAAGCTGGCAGGACAAAAGATGTTGTGCAAGTTCTCATTGCGAGCACGTACGACTATATATGGAACACATGCCTAGGATTGTCTAGTACTTGGATGCTTTATCTTATTTATCTGCAATTGCCCTATGTTCTGATTGTTATGTGAATTGTCTTGTCCATGCAACGCCCGTCCATCCATCCCTATGCCTACCGCACTCGAATCCCATTGTTTACTGCTTTTGTTACACTGTCTTTGCTTTACTACTGCTGCTACTTTTCTATTCCTACTACAAAACTGTTGCTACTGATAAACTGCTGTGAGCAAGATTGTTTCCAGGTGCAGCTGAATTCACAACTCAGTTGTTAAGGCTGATAAATACTCTTTGGCTCCCCTTGTGTCGAATCAATAAATTGGGTTTCACTTCCCTCGAAAATATTGCGATACACCCCCTATACTTGTGGGTCATCACAGGGTCGCGGAGAGGGGCAGCGATTGGCTTGTATCTTAAGTTGGGCCTCAAACTATGGAAGTTTGAATGGGGACATACTCCCGGCTGTGCAATAAATCTTAAGGTCTCTTGTGGGAAAAGTGACGCACCTCTGCAGAGTGTAAGAATTGTGACATGTTACTCCCTGTTCTGGGAAGGAGCTACGAACGCGGCAGGAAAGGAACCCCACGAAGGTTCTGGTCAACCTGTGAAGGCTGTCGAACATAGTTTTCAGAATGAAAGCAATCTTTGAAGAAATGTTTACAAAAACCTGCATTGCCTACGACCTATGGTCTGTGGCTGTAGAGATAGTGCATCATACACTCCTTTTTAGTGAAATTGCTGAGTACGCTCGTACTCAACTGTACCTTCTTAACCCTTGCTAGGTTCTAAGCTATTGAAGACGACATCAACATCAATTTCTGCTCAAGAAACCATCATCGACAACTCAAGTTCTTCAATAAATCAATGAAGTCAACATATACATCAGCTGAAGTGAAGATAAAGTGTCAGTTTAGATAGGAGTAGATTCTCTAGCCATAAAACCTATTTCTGTAGAGCATTGCAATAGCAGCAATGGCAAGCCAAATAGTTTAGATACTAGTCTTAGTTGTTAGATAGCTCTAAGTTATTATTTATGGTTCTTCCTTGTAAGAAGTTCTTTCTCTCTCTTTAACCTAGAGTGTTCTCTGGATCTTTTGTAAAGAGTCGAGTTATAATCTATAGTCATGTCTTGGACCTGCTGTGTTTCTGTTGTACCACTCTGAGGGATGTAATACTAGTGAATGGTGTTTCATTGGTGTTATGTCAACGCCTATAGTGTACTACATCATGCAGTGGTATGCTGGGTCACCGCAGATGGTAGAGCATATGCTTTGACCTTAGGATTAAAACCCTTTTAGGTAGATCTGTAGGTTGGATAGTGACTCTAGGAAGCCATCTTATATAAACCAAGACTTGTGATGGATATCCACTGGTGGATAATCTTGTCACACTTAAGTTGGATGTTTTTATCATCTTTCTTAAGGATTAGTTATATGTCTTCTCTAGAGAATTGCCATTTTAGTATTGATCTAAATGGGTATAACACCACTAAGATATCTTAAGTAAGTTGAAATATCAAAGAAAATTACGACTAGGATTAGTATATCATGTGGAGTAGTATTAGTGAAGGAGTCTATAGTTAGAACCCCTGTGAGGTAGCAGAACCTTACCACTAGTTGATACCACTATACACCTTAAGTTAGACCATCAGAGTATGTATAGATTTAATTGGAGGTAAATCATGTGGCATGCACTTGAGAATTCCATGTAATAGAGTAGAATTTTGTTAAGAATCATTAATAGTAAGCTAAGAAGAAGGGTCGTCATGGTGAGATTAGCTCTTTAATCATGATGACTAGGTAAATCTTAATAAGTTCGTGGTGAGAATAGCTCCGAGACCATGATAAGTTTGTAATTAGGGCAAGTACTTAGTAATAAATCTTGTAATAATAGTAAGTAAGGAATAGTGTAGGTCTATGATAGAAGTCATAGATATTATAATATTACGATAATTGTTGGATTAAGGTAGTAACTACAATTTTTTAGTAGTTTGAGAGATCGTGTGAGGATAGTTATGACAGAATAGAAAATTAGTAGTCTTTAGTAGTCCTAAAGGAAAGGTAAGTGGTTAGTCAGAACCAAAGTGAGACCACTTTGCTCAAAATTATCCAGTTGCAATTGGGAAGTTTGGGAAAATATTGAGACAAAGAGTAGTTTAACCCTTAAGTGCTAAGTATCACGGTGTAAACCTATACTAGGAGGTGTCATATACTACACAGCTAAGCCTGAATTCTAGAGGTATTATACTCAACTACTATATTTCGGGCTTAGAATGATGTGTATTATATGTACCACATTTGGATTTCTTGGTTTTTCTTGGATCTTCTTGATTGACTAGATCTGTACATGAAGTTTGACTGGGTGTGCAAATGCATGTTGCATCATCAAGTTATTACTTAATGTTATAGACCTAGATAGAAAAGGGAATTCGTGTAAGGGAGTGACTGATGACCCACAAGTATAGGGGGTGTATCGCACTATTTTCGAGGGAAGTGAAACCCAATTTATTGATTCGACACAAGGGGAGCCAAAGAATATTTATAAGCCTTAACAATTGAGTTGTCAATTCAGCTACACCTGGAAAGAATCTTGCTCACAACAGTTTATCAGTAGCAACAGTTTTGTAGTAGGAATAGCAAAGTAACAGTAGTAGTAAAGCAAAGACAGCAGTAACAATAGCAGTAAACAGTGGGATTCGAGTGCGGTAGGCATAGGGATGGATGGATGGGCGTTGCATGGAGAAGACAATTCACATAGCAATCAGAACATAGGGCAATTGCATATAAATAAGATAAAGCGTCCAAGTACTAGATAATCTCAGGCATGTGTTCCATATATAGTCATAAGTGCTCGCAATGAGAACTTGCACAACATATTTTGTCCTGCCAGCCCGTTTGCAGCGGGGCCTCAAGGGAACTACTGAGGACTGTCGAACCCTGTAGCAAACTCACAAAAACCAAAGAAGAACGACAAATATTTTTGTTGTTTTCGATTATTAAAACAAGAACCAAAGGAAAAACAAGCAAAGCAAAATCTTTTTGGGTTTTTCAAATAGTTCAAACAAAGCAAAAAGGGAAAAACAAACCAAGGCAAAAAGAAGAAGCAAACCAAAGAGAAACAACAAAAATAATTTTGGTTTTTTTGTGTTTTAGAAACCCAAAGCAAAGAAGAACGAAAACTAAAAAGAGAACGAAAACATGAATGTACAAAGTACCGACGCAACATGATATGAAGACGAGTGCGGTGTCGGCGTACCTCCCCCCAAGCTTAGGCTTTTGGCCTAAGTAGGTATCAATCCATGTACGAATAGGGGTTCCAAGCAGGCGAATCTTGATAAGAATAGTCGTAGTTGGGCCCGTGGGAAGAAGAAGAAGCTCCCCAATCATAAGCAGGCTGCTAATATGAAGACTCTCCCTCATTCGAGGGCTGGACCGAATCATCCGTGACCTCCCTTCTAGTGTCCTGCTCCTGTTGGGAGAGCTCTCCCAAGTACGTGTCAAGCTCCTCCTCAGTGAGGGACCTTCCTTCCCTGTTATCAAGGTTAAACAAAAAAGGTGTAGGCAAACGAACAACACGCTCGGACTTGCTCTTTCTCCAACCAGCTTTGAGAAAGTTTATTTCATAAGATAACTCACTCATACTAGCCCACGAGGAAACAAATTTATGTTGTATCATGGAATTAAGATCAAGCCTTTCTATGGGAAACTGTAGGTCTAGATGATGAGGCACTAAACCATGCAATGCTAGTAAACAAGAAGCAATGAGGCCTCCACAAATTGCACCTTTCTCGCGGTTGGTGGCAAGACGGAAAGCTATCAAAGCACCTAAGTTGTAAGACCTATCTCGTTTAAGAGCAGCAGAGATAAATGCTAGATCAAACAAAGATAACTTATTGGCAGTTTTCCTAGCAAGAACACACTTGGCAATAAAGTAGGCAAAGTAGGGAATGGAGGGAAGATGAATGTTACGGATTTTTCCACTCTCCTTCGAGAAGCTACTCCCTTGGCAAATTTCTGCGTATAAATCCATGAGTGGTTCAGGTCTCTCCTTAATCTTTCTACATGATCCCCATTGAGGTACCTTAATAGCTGCACAAAAATCATCAATAGAAAGGTCGACAGCAATATTGTAAATTTTGTAATGGACCATGGGGTTAGGAAAAGAATGACTAAATTGGAAGTCCTGCATCACATACATGGTTAGCTTCCCAAATTGACAAGGTTCATCTTCCAAAAAGTGCTCTAACCCTGCATTAGAAACCAAAGTGTGGAAATCTTGTAGAATTCCTACAGCGCTCATGAACTCAGAGCATGGATAAATGGAGGGAAAAACTTCCTCCTCTTGGTGGACCTTCATGACCTCAGGCACCCAAAGCTCATGTTAGTTTAGGTGGTGTTCACTCATCTTCTATTCTGAAATTTAAACACCTATTAAACAAGTGATTGTAAAGTAAATATAATGAAGGATTCTACTCATAGGGACTTGTAAGAGGCCTAAACATGCATCAAAACTATATCTCTAAGCATTAAACAAGCTTAAAAGCTCTCATAACCAGTCACCTACAGCAGCAAAATACTCAATATATAATCCACTAAACACAAATCTACTTGGACAAGGGGAGGAGTCACATACCAGGGAACAAATGCTCCAAATTTTAGCAAGAAAGATGGGCTGGGCAAGGAGATCGAAAAAATCGAGAACAAGCACAGCAAGAACGCGATTTTGAGCAATGAATTGGAGCTTACTCGGGAGAGAGAAGAAAGTGGCAGGTGAGAGAGTTAGTGGGGGGCCAGGGGTGGCCCACACCAGGGCATGGCGCCACCTAGGGCTGGCCGCGCCACCATGTGGTGTGCCTGCCTGGTGGGCCCCCCTAGTACCTCCCAGGTACTCCTCTGCCCCTTTTTTCACGTAAAAATTTAATATAAATTTTCTGGAATTTTTCGAGACACTTTATTTTTGGCAGTTTTCAGAAATAGAAGAATGATTTTTCTGACAGACAGAATTTTTTCTTTTGGAAACATGATGCAAGGACAAAACAAGGCTAGAACTACAGAAGTTCTAAGACACTCTAACATGCAAGCAACTAACAACAAAAAGAAAGCTAAACGAAAGCAAAAACTAAAATGCAAAGGATAGAAATAAACGGAGATAATCATAATGAAAACATTGTTTTGTTCAATGAAATCCTGTTGTTAACAAGGTTGATCAAGTCTTGCTACCAAAACAATTCCATATGATACAAAACTTTGTATTCCAGTAATGATTATGTTACCTCAACCTTGATAGCAATGGTCCCAATCATAATAGTTTCAAATTTTTCTCTTGGTATGGGACAATATATTTCTCCAACTTGAATGCCTTCAACATGTTCAAACCATAAGTCCTTTCAATCTTCTTGGGGAAATAGACAGTATGTTCCTTGTCATTAACATTGAAAGTCACCTTTCCTTGATTACAACTAATAACAGCTCCTGCAGTATTAAGAAAAGGTCTTCCAAGAATAATAGACATATTATCATCTTCAGGCATTTCAAGCACAACAAAATCAGTTAATATTAAGCAATTGTGGGCCACCTGAATAGGTACATCCTCACATATACCCGCAGGAATAGTGGTAGATTTATCAGCCATTTGCAAAGATATATCAGTTGGTATTAATTTTTCAAGTTGAAGCCTCTTATAGAGAGAGAAAGGCATAACACTAACTCTAGCTCCCAAATCACACAAAGCAGTTCTAACATAACTGTTCTTAATAGAGCAAGGGATAGTTGGAATCCCTGGGTCTCCAAGTTTCTTAGGAACCTTACCATTGAAGGAATAATTAGCAAGCAAAGTAGAAATTTCTTCATTTGGGATCTTCCTTTTATTCGAGACAATATCCTTCATATACTTTGAGTAAGGAGGCAATTTAATAGCACCAGTCAAAGGAATTTGCAGGAATAAAGGTTTCATCCACTCACAAAACTTATTATAGTGTTCATCTTCCTTTGACTTGTGTTTCTTATCAGGGAAAGGCATAGGTTTTTGGACCCAAGGCTCTGTTTCACTACCATGTTTCTTAGCAATAAAATCTTCTTTGGTGTATTTAGTATTCTTAGTGTGGTTTTCAGGTTCTTCTTCAACTTTTTCTTCATTAGGAACTTCATTTTCTTCATTACCACTTTCAGTTTCAGCATCAGACATAGATATACTATTAGGAACTATAGCAGGTTCAGAGGGTTCTACAATAGTTTTATGCTTCTTTTTCCTTTTCTTACGAGTAGAACCACTATTTTCAGCTTGTTGAGAATCCTGCTCAATTCTTTTGGGATGCCCCTCAGGATATAGAGGATCCTGGGTAGCAGCTCCACTTCTAGTTCTAATTTCATAAGCATGTTTTTCTTTAGCAGCATTAACTAGCAAGTCGTTTTGCACTTTAACGAGTTGATCTATTTGAGTTTGAATCATTTGAAAGTGTTTAACAATCATTTTAACATCATTAGAGGTTCTTTCCACAATATCTTTCAACTCAACAACAACTCTAGTGTTTTCCATTAGATGATTTTGCACCCTTTTATTAAAGTTATCGTGCTTACCAATAAAGATATCGAATTCTTCTAAGCATTGATCAGGAGGTTTAGAGTAAGGGATATCACCTTCATCAAAGTGTTGGAGAGAGTGTACCTCAATAGTGGATGAGTAGGGAATAGGCTTACATAATTCTTCTATAGGAGGTAAATTCTTGACATTTGCAGCTTTCATTCCCTTCTCCTTAAGACATTTCTTAGCTTCCTTCATCACTTCATCATTTAATTCAATAACTCCCCTCTTCTTTGATGTTGGAATCGGTACCGAAATAGTAGGTTCAGGTACAATTACTTCAGGTATAGCTTGTTTAGGAGGAGTCCAATCTTCATAGTTCTTACTTATTTTAGCCATTAATTCCTCAGCTTCCTTAGGAGTCCTATTCCTGAAAACACAATCAGCACAACTATCTAGGTATGTCCTAGATTCTTCAGTTAGCCCATTATAAAATATATCAAGAAGCTCATTCTTAGGTAATGGACTTCCAGCTTGTGCATGAATCAAAGCACAAAACCTTGCCCAAGATTCGAGCAATACATCTTTTTCTCCCTGTTTAAAATCAAAAAGTTCCTGCAAAATAGCATGTCTAGCACTAGGAGGAAAATATTTCTGCAGGAAAGTACTAATCAAGCAATCAGGGCTATCAATAGATCCAGAAGGTAAATTACTAAACCAAGTTTTAGCTTCTCCTTTCAGTGAAAAAGGGAAAATCTTAGCAACAAAGTAAGTACGCATCTTAATATCATCAGAAAACAAGCTACCCATGGTAGAAAGTTCATTCATATGTGCTACCGCATTTTCATTCTTAGTCCCACAAAAAGGTTCTTTCTCAACAATAGCTATGTAAGATAGATTGAGAGAGAAATCATAATCTTTATCTATAATGTTTATGGGAGAAGCAGCAAACTTAGCAATAGGAGACAATTTGGGTCTAATAGTACGCCTCTCAAGGAGACTCTTAGCAACGCTCCTATCATGGGTGTTTTTACATTCTTTAATAAATTCATCGGTCATCTCAACATAACCATCTTCAATAGCATAACTCTCACTAGACTCAGGTGAACTAACAGGTGTGGTAGTGTCTTCATTAGGAGTTTCAGTATTTCCAGCTATAGTTCTAGCAATCGTAGCATCTAGGAAAGGACCTAATGAACCACTCTTATCAAGCACAGTAGAAGCAGCATCATAAGCATCAGAAGTTTCAGATTCAGCAGTAGTAGCAGTGTGTGTAGCGTGTGTATGTGGTGGTGTAAGGAACTTACTTATAACAGACGGTGAATCAAGAGCAACAGAGGTGTTCAGAACCGTACCTCTTCTTGTAGTGGATGGTAAAATAGGAAACTTGCCACCACGAGACTTACCCATGATGGATGGATAGCAGCGAACAATAGAGAATCCAAGTGAACTTGATAAATAAAGCTATGCTCCCCAGCAACGGCGCCAGAAAATAGTCTTGATGACCCACAAGTATAGGGGGTGTATCGCAGTATTTTCGAGGGAAGTGAAACCCAATTTATTGATTCGACACAAGGGAGCCAAAGAATATTTACAAACCTTAACAATTGAGTTCTCAATTCAGCTGCACCTGGAAACAATCTTGCTCACAGCAGTTTATCAGTAGCAACAGTTTTGTAGTAGGAATAGCAAAGTAACAGCAGTAGTAAAGCAAAGACAGGAGTAACAATAGTAGTAAACAGTGGGATTGTAGTGCGGTAGGCATAGGGATGGATGGACGGGCGTTGCATGGACAAGACAATTCACATAGCAATCAGAACATAGGACAATTGCAGATAAATAAGATAAAGCATCCAAGTACTAGATAATCACAGGCATGTGTTCCATATATAGTCATACGTTCTCGCAATGAGAACTTGCACAACATCTTTTGTCCTACCAACCTGTTTGCAGCGGGGCCTCAAGGGAACTACTGGCAATTAAGGTGCTCCTTTTAATAGAGCACCGGAGCCAAGCATTAACACTCCGTGAACACATGTGATCCTCACATCAAAGCCATTCCCTCCGGTTATCCCGATTTCTGTCACTTCAGGGCCATTGGTTCCGGACAACAATGTGTGTATACAACTTGCAGGTAAGACCATAAACAATACTATCATAATGAATCGATAACATGTTCAGATCTGAAATCATGGCACTCGGGCCCTAGTGACAAGAATTAAGCATAACAAGTCGCAACAAAGTCATAAAGCACTAATAAAAGATACTACGCACCATGCCCTAACAATCTAATGCCATTACATGAACGATCTCATCCAATCCCTGCCATCCCCATAGCCTATAGCGAGGGATTACTCACTCATAGATGGGGGAAACATGGATGGTCGATGGAGAAGCGATGGTGATGATGGCGATGATCTCCTCCAATTCCCCGTCCCGGCAGGGTGCCAGAACGGAGTTTCTGGTGCTGTTTCGTGGAATCTGGTGGTGGCGGTGGAGCGGAACTCCTTTTGGAAAAACGTTGAACCCCCGAAGTTTTTAGGCCAGAAGGCTTCTTATAGGCGAAGAGGGAGACCGAGGGGGTGCCTGGGGGGCCCACACCACCTCAGTGCGGGCACTGCTCAGCGCCAGCGTGTGGTGTGGCCACCCCGGCTCTTCTCCGTCTCGTATTCGCTCTGAGTCTTGGTGAAATAGGATTTTTGGCATATTTTCCCGGATTTTTCCTGATAGTTGGTTTTTTGCACAAAAAGTAGACACCAAGGCAATTCTTCTGAAAACAGCGTCAGTCTGTGTTAGTTTGATCCAAATCACACAAGTATAGAGGAGAAACAATAACAAAAGTGTTCGGGAAAGTAGATACGTTTTGGACGTATCAGTGACGAGTTCCGAAGATCAAGCTGAAGACTTGCAATAAGAAGGAAGCCAAATATAAGGAGTATCAACACTATTTTGAAAGGATGGATCAATCCCAACTTATTGTTAGTTGGCAACAAGAAGGATTATAAATGTAGAAAAGTGTGGAGCAACATAAGGAATGAACTCATGTTCACCCAAAGTAGATGGGGTTGCTCAGAAGCTAATGAAGTAGTTGTACCTAGTACATGGAAGTATCATGGATTAGTCCAAAGAAGAAGTTTTGGAAGAAAAGTGGTATTCAAGCTCTGACAACTCAGAGAGAATGCCAGTAAGAAGTCGAAAACCATAGGGTAATCCATATACCTAGGAGGATCCGCAGCTGGTATCAGTAGTTGGTATCCGTAGCTAGTATCCTAGCGGTTTAGCTAATTAGGTCATCTTTGTGTAATTTAAAGAGTATAAAACTTGGCCTAAGTTAATTTAGACCTAAGGAAGTATGAAATTAAAAGCTCGTCTTTCGAGACGCTTCACAAAATCTGGCTTACCAAAGCAAAAATGTCCAAAAGGTTAGTAGTAAGACAAATAGTGTTGGAAGATTCATTTCGGAGATCCACAACTGTGTGGGTGTACTGCAAATTCTTTCGTGAAGCCTTATAGAGATAAAGTATAAGCTAGACAAAGACCAATATCCTTACTATTGAGTTGATGGATGGTATACATGCAAATTAGAGACCATTAGGAAACCCCAAGGGGGAGAGTAAACAATAAACACTGAAGTGTTGTTGTCTAACTTTGTGACTAAAGGTTGGAGACGTACAAAATTATGGTGAGATTAAGCCTTGTTCTCATAAGGTTATAAGAAATCTTCTGTATAAGAGTAATCTCTAGAGTATGTTTGGATGAATGACCAAAGTAGACATAACTGCTTAACCCGAGTAGACTAGTTATAAACGGGAAACGGCTGGTAAAGTTATCCTTTAGTGTAAAGAGAGTATTCCAAAGTAGACCGGTGTATAGTAGTAGGAAAGCATGATTGGAATGGACTAAATGTCTCCTAAACCAATCCTAAATAGGATTGTAAGGACATACTCCAAGAGATTGTAGTAACCAAAACCATAGGATAAATTAGAAGTGATAATGTATATTATCAAGAATGAAAAGGATTCAAGGAAAAAGATTTGCATACAGGATATCACAATTATCCCCAACTGTGATCACAATGGAATTTGAGAAATGGTGTGATCAATACAAGTCAACTCCTCATTTGGAAACGCAAGAGAGTATGAACTTCGGGGATGAAGTTTATTTTAAGGGGGAGAGTCTGTAACACCCCAACATTAGAGCTTAGAAATAAGCTGAACACAAGTGTGTGCATTGCATTCATGCATAGAAAATCCGAATAATTTTTGCGCTTTTAAATAAAACTTGCCAAAGTGATTGAAGCTTCTCTTAACTTGGTGTAACTGAAGTAGATCATCAAGTGGATTGCGATAAGTTTCAATATGACCTTTGCTAAAACCTTATCTCTGGGTAATATAATTTGATCTAAGGGTAGATCAAGCGTAATAAAACTAAGCCACAACACACTACTTAATAAGGAGTATTTGATCTTCTAAAGATCATTACATGGTATTCCATACCACCACTCAAGGATGAATACTTAATGTTCTAAAGATGATATTAAGATCTTACCTACCATAAACTCTGTATACCAAGTTAAGTACATAACTTAAGTAAAGAAACTTTATAACTAAATCTTGAAACACTTGTTTGCCATAGTTACTCCTACCATGGGTATCATGGTAGTTTTTAAACATTTACTCTTATTACAAATAGAGTAGAAAGGGGAGTCAAGCCAAGACCATCCATTACATACCCTTAGTGTCATGTTAATATATGACATTCCTATTTGACCAAGTACTAGTGTCAATGGATCATCACTATTGAGTGACCAATTCTTGACCTAGAACTTATTGAATCGTAGCCTTTGACCTATTGTGTTGACCTTCAAAGTACCTTAAGTAAATTAATCTGAAGGAAGAACTAGATATGTTTGAGTGTACTATCATCAATGGAATGTGATCCTTAGTGGAGATCAAACCATTTGATGTTGGAGGAGTTAACTTGAAGGGTTCGCAGCATAGAAAACAAAAAATTCCTACGATGGGAACTATACGCCAAGATCTATCTACTAGATACAAGAAACGGGTGGATATACATCCATAGAGAACTTACCCTCGAAGACAACAAAGTTTTGTTAACGAGTAGGAACTCATGGATGATGTAGTCGTTCGCTTGCCGATCTCAAGATCGTGTGGAAGTCCTAGCGCCGCAAACCAGCAGCGCATCCGCACTCGCACACATGTTCAGGCCACCAAACAACCTCCGCCTCCTCGCTCCAGCGATGCAGCGGAAGCAGCAACTCCTTCTAGACGAAATGGCACCGGGAATATGTATCTCGCTAATTCGAGACCATGGGGGAATAATTCTAGAGGGGGAGAGAGATCCTTCACGAGGAGGTGTGAGGAAGAAGGGTGAGAGGGTGGCCTTTTATAGGAGAAGGGGGTACCCCTCCCCATGGGGGGTGGCCCCTCACCTCCCCCATTCATGTGGTCGTAACCCCCTCCACATAAAAGTGACCCTTAACATTCTCTTTTAAAGTCTCCACTTTAGATTCATTAAATTTCTCCAAAATTAATGCTTATACTTTAATTAACAAACATTCACATAAAACCCCTGAAACATTTCAATATTACATGCAGAACCAATTTCTGCAATTTCACCCGAAACAGTTTCGGTGTCTATTGAAATAATTCTAGCGCTCTGCAATTCATTCGTCCGAAACATATTTGCTCCAAATGGTGTTGGTGTCCCTTAAGTGTGTCACCCTACGGTTCGTGAATAATGCAGACATGATCGAGACCCCTCTCAGTTCAATAATCAGAAGCGGGACCTGGAGATCCATACTGACTCCTACATATTCTACAATGATTTCTATGATCATGAGAACCTTTGATGCTAGTAACTAAATCCCTTTGTCTCATGATATATTACATGTCCGAGATTCGATCATCGGTATCTCCATACCTAGTTTGATCTCGTTACCGACATGTAGTCTTTTCTCGTTCCCGTGATATAACATTCTAGTGATCTTATCACTTGCTTGGAAGCTATCCAATGTGATATCACCGAGAGGGCCCAGAGTATATATATCCGTCATCGGGATGGACAAATTCCACTCTTGATCCATGAGCCTCTACATAACACTTTCATAGCACTGAACCCACCTTTATAATCACCCTTTTACGGTGTGACGTTTGATGTTATCAAGATACTCTTCCAGTGTTAGTGATTAACATGATCTCATGGTCTAAGGACTAGGATTACTTCGTTAGATGTTATAGCAATATAAATACAATGACTTTGATCGTAATGCTATACTTCAGATGAATGTTCATCACATCATTCCACTAATGATCTGGCCTCGTTATTAACAACATCCAATGTCCATGATCAGGAAACCTTGATCATCTTGTTAATAAACGAGCTAGTTTATAAGAGAGGCATAACTAGGAACTTTCCTTTTTTATTAAACACACATGTATTAACGTTTCCAAATTAATACAATTATAGCATGTAAAATAAACATCTATCATATGCTTGGAATATGTATAATAACAACTTTATTATTGCCTCTCAGGGCATATTCACTTTAGTCTCCCACTTGCACTAGAGACAATAATCTAGTTACATGGTGATAAATCTAACACCCATGGAGTTCTGGTGTTGATCATGTTTTGCTCTAGGGAGAGTTTTAGTCAACGGATCTGCTACATTGAGATCCATATGTACTTTACAAATCTTTATATTTCCATCCTTGACATGCTCATGGATGGAGTGAAACCGGCGCTTAATATGCTTGGAATTCTTGTGAGACCTTGGCTCCTTTGTGTTGGCTATGGCTCCATTGTTGGCACAATAAATCGCCATTGGATCCAACGCACTAAGAACCACACCCAGTTCGGTAATGAACTCCTTCATTCAAACTGCTTCCTATGCTGCTTCTGAAGCAGCAATATATTCCGCCTCCGTTGTTGACCTTGTTGCCACGGGTTGTTTGGAGCTCCTCCAACTAACTGCTGCTCCGTTCATGAGAAATACGTATCCGGATTGAGACTTAGAATCATCCGGATCAGTGTCAAAGCTAGCGTCGACATAACAATTAGCGACCAACTCTTCTTCACCTCTGTATACAAGAAACATTTCCTTAGTTCTTATCAAGTACTTAAGGATATTCTTGACCGCTATCCAGTGTTCCAAACCTGGATCAGATTGGTACCTACTAGTTAAACTAATAGCATGTACCATATCAGGTCTTGTACATAGCATGGCGTACATTATAGAGCCTATGGCTGAAGCATAGGGGATTGATGTCTACGCACTTCTATTCTTGTAGATAGTTGTTGGGCCTCCAAGTGCAGAGGTTTGTAGAACAGCAGCAAGTTTTCCCTTAAGTGGATCACCCAAGGTTTATCGAACTCAGGGAGGAAGTGGTCAAAGGTATTCCCTCTCAAGCAATCCTGCAATCAAGATACAAGAAGTCTCTTGTGTCCCCAACACACCCAATACACTTGTCAGGTGTATAGGTGCACTAGTTCGGCGAAGAGATAGTGAAATACAAGTGGTATGGATAATTATAAGTGGTAACGGTGCCAAAAAATAGCTTGTTGCGTGGAAAATACTAAAGTAAAACTGAAATAAAGATAGAAGCAAGCAAACATGCAATAGATCTAATAGCAAACGGTGTTTCAGTGCTTAGAAACAAGGCCTAGGGATCATACTTTCACTAGTGAACACTCTCATATAAATATCTTCTCTTTATGATACTACTCTTAACTACTCTCTGGTTGGACACTCTAATCCATGGTAGGGCTATAACAGCACACCTCAAAGTAAGCCTTTCCCATCTAGAAAACCCCACACTGTCACCTTGAGCACTAGATGGTTCCAACAAACACCACAATTTCATAAAGATATCCAACTCCAAATATAACTCATAACAAGTATTTGTAATCTCTAGCCTAAGTGCCACCATGGTGTGCACACTGTCACTTTCACACACATGGGGAGAGCAGAGATCTATTAAAGCACTTGAGTAGCAAGGTAGATCTACTTGATTACAAAGCTCATGATCACAATATGATTATGCATAGAGAGAGAGATGAACACATAGCTACCGGTAGAACCCTTAGCCTCGAGAGAGAACTACTCCCTCATCATCACGGGAATCAGCAACGGTGATGGAGATGGTGGTGGAGATCGATGGAGATGGCTCCGGGGGCACTTCCCCATCCCGGCAGGGTGTCGGAATAGAGACTTTCTGTCCCCCGAATCTCCCCTTCGGTGGCGGCGGTGCTGTGGAACTTTTCATGGCTAGAGGATGTTCTCTTTAGGGTTTATGCATCGAGAGGCTCTTATAGGCGAGAGGGGAGACCGAGGGGGTGCCGGAGGGGCCCACACCACCCCCTGGCGCGACCTAGCATGGCCCGTGCCACCAGGTGGTGTGGCCAGCCCCTGGCGCCTCTCCGTCTCGTCTTCTGGCTCCGTGAGTCTTCCGGTAAAATATCGACTTTGGCTTTTGTCCAGTCCAATTCCGAGAATATTGATTTTCTGACCTTCTTGGAACCAAAAACAGCAGAAAACAGGCAACTGGCACTGTGGCATCTTGTTAATAGGTTAGTCCAAGAAATTATATGAAAAGTACTCCAAAGTGTGGACAAAACACAAGAAAGTAGATAAAACCAAGCATGGAACATCAAAAATTATAGATACATTTGCAATGTATCAACATCCCCAAGCTTAACTCCTGCTCGTCCTCGAGTAGGTAAGTGATAAAAACAAAGAATAATTTTTGAGGTGGCATGCACCATCATAAACTTGATCAAAGTCTTGTAAAACATTCAAAGCTGGGATCATAGTACTTCAATCATAACATGAAAGACAAAATTCTAGCAATAAGGCAAAGAAACTATGTTGCAACATGAAAAGGCACAAACAAAAGATTCATGAATAACAATGATTTGCAAGACGTTTGTTTCTTTCACATAAAGAAAACATAGCATAATAGCATTTAGCTTGCCCCTCATAGAGTGGCAAATATAAATGCATAGGACACCTTCAAAGTTCATAAGAGTGACTAGATACAAATAGTTTAAAACAAGCAATATCAAGTTATGCATCAATCAACTAGTCTTGGGACAATGCACATAGAACTAAGAATGGCCACTATGCTCTCAAAGTAGGTGCATAAAGGTAGAAGGTGGAGACTCAACATAAAAGTAAAAGAAAGGCCTTCATAGAAGGAAGTAGGGATTCAAGTCTCATAAAGAGCTTCCAAAAATTATGGTACTTATAACTTTCAGCTCTCATTGCTCCTATCATAAGCATCTTTAAGGTGATTAAGGTTAAAGTGACACAACTAAAAGGATATGCTTGATAAGTTATAAACCAAAATCTCATGCCCCTTACTTACGAAGACCGAACCTCATGCTACTCAACTTTAGTCACGAGTAAGCTCTTGTCATTGTAAGTACATATGTATCATAAAGAACCGCCAACAGGGTACCCCTTGCACATGATACAAGAGCTATCCCATAATCAAAATGATAAGGCAAGCAGATAATGAGCATCTCAGCGATCTTTTTATTTGCTATTTGCATAGGTTTTTATTAAGGATGCTTCATAGAGTGCTCATTATGGTGATGCTGCAAGTTTCCACCATGATTAGGCATGGCTTAGGCTAGTGGCCCAGGCGTTTCTCTAACACAAATACAAACTCCATGGTCTTACAAGTTCCACTTTTATTTCACACCTCTTGGATCCATAAGCAAAAGAACATGATATCAACGGGGTACAAAGTACAAGTGCAATGTTGAAAGAGTTCCCCATGATACATGATTCTGCTAACTTCAACTTATAAAGCGCAAGCATATACACAACAAAGAAGGGCCCAATGGTTCAAGTTTATTAAATGCAAAAAAGTAAAGTGTGCCATCAAGTTCGTGAGAGCTTTAATCACTAGTTTTCTCATAACAAGTTTAATTTGGAAGGTAGACAAAAATAAGAATATACTTGGAATAGCAAAAGCTAGTAGGTAGGTATGGTGGACTCTTTGGAATAACTTGGTTTAGGGAGTTGGATGCATGAGTGTAACTCATACTTGGTTGTGGAGGCTAGCAAAAGACTGGGAGCGACAAACTAAGAGAGCAGTAATGGCCATAATCATGGAGAGAAACAAAACATCATTGATCAAAGCATAAAGTGATACTATAAGTTGAAAACAAAAGGATCATAAAGGCTATGGTGACTTGGGATAGTCATAACATGGTGTGAGCATGCACCAAGTCAACCCAAATAAAGCATCAAAGGAGAATACCACTATACTATGCTTTAATATGCTAAAACAACGCATGATCCTTCCAAGGCACATTAAGCAATCTCAATTGTTTATAACAAGTTATGCTACAACAAAGAATACTAAGCATAGAGCCAAAACAATATCATGCATGGCATGACAAAGCATAGGCCACAGTCAAAAACAAGCTCTCTTTACCACTTAAGCATGAAATTTCCTACTCTTTTCCAAACCAAACCAAACTATTTGAAAACCAATGTATGAAAGAGGGGGTCCAACCAATTTATTCATAAAACTAAGCAAACCAAGCAAACTAAAACTAAGAAAAAAAACGATGACGCTCCAAGAACAACAAAATTGTGCATGAAATAATAAAAATGAAGTGTTTGGAAGAGAACCTGAGATTTTTATTAATGAAGAGGGGGATGCCTTGGGCATCCCCAAGCTTTGACGCTTGTACTTCTTGGATATTTCTTGGGGTGACACGTGTGGCATCCCCAAGCTTGAGCTTTAGTCCATCCTTCATCTCATTACTCATTCCTTCCATACACCTGAATTTTTTCCTTCATACAAAACTTCACACAATCTTATTAGCAACATTAGAGCACTCAAGATAATAATTCTTTAGGTTTAGTTCCAACACCAATAGAAGTTCCATTAAAACACAAGATACTATAGCACTTCCCTCAAAAAGCTCAATTCCCCAAAAGAACTCAAAAAGGAACCAAAAAGAAGCAAATGCAGAAAATGGCAGAAATCTGTCAAAACAGACCAGCAGGTAAAGACGATTTTTTTCGAAGACCTTCTGTTGCTCAAATCAAAAAGTGTTGAACTAACAAAAGTTAGATAACCACCTGGGGTAGAAGCAAAAAAATCACGCCTCAAAAGAACGTACAGAGATTTTACACGAATTTGTACGGTGAAGAACAAAAATCTGTTTCGGGACAACAACTTTTCCAAGCATTACTTCTCCCTCATTAGAGGTTACTCTTGGCACAAAAAGCAAATAAAAAGGATGAGGAGCGGTTATTACAGAGGTAATAACTTCCAAGACTCATCTAAAACTTTTGGGTTATCTCCCAATAAGTACTTTTCTTTAACGCCTTTAAGTTAGGCATGATAGTTTGAGAAGATGTTCACATAAGAATTATGAATTGAAGTAAAAGAGAGCATCAAGAAGCAAATTCAAAACACATTTAAGTCTAACCCACTTCCTATGCATAGGAATCTTGTAAAGAAACAAGTCATGAAAGCACAAAGCAACAAGCATAGTAAAGAAAAACAAGTGCACCTTCAAGACTTTCAATATAAAGAGGGGAAACTTAATATTGTTGAGACACATAAAACTATGTTTCCCTCTCTCATAATAACTTTCAGTAGCATAATGAATAAAGTTAATAATATAACTATCACATAAAACATTCTTATTATGAGCCACATGCATATAATCATTATTATTCTCCCTATGAGCATAGTCATTCTTATTAATTATAGTGGGAGCAAATTCAACTAAATAGCTATCATTATTATTCTCATCACCATAATCATCAAATATAGGAGGCATATTGTAATCATAATTAATTTTCTCCTCAATAGTAGGTGGACTGAAAATATCATACTCATCATTGTAATCATCATATATTGGAGGTTTGGTATCATCATAAGCAATAGAATAGCTATCTTCCAAAGCTGGGGAACTAAAAAGATCATTTTCATAAAAACTAGCTTCCCCAAGCTTAGACTTTTCCATAGCATTAGCAATAATGGTGTCGAAAGAATTCATACTGACAACATTGCTATTAGCATGCAAATAAAGTTCCATAGGTTTTTAAATTTTCTCTTGAAACACTTCATGTCCTAACTCAAGATAAATATTATAAAGCTCTCTAATTTTGTTGTTGTATTCCATTAAGCCTAACTAGTGTAAATAAAAACAAGAAACAAAAAGATATAATTGCAGAATCTAAAGGAAATAACTTCGAGCACTCACACCGGAGGATGTGAGTACCTTTTACCTTACCTCACTGGCAACGGCGCCAGAAAATAGCTTGATGTCTACGCACTTCTATTCTTGTAGACAGTTGTTGGGCCTCCAAGTGCAGAGGTTTGTAGAACAGCTGCAAGTTTTCCCTTAAGTGGATCACCCAAGGTTTATCAAACTCAGGGAGGAAGTGGTCAAAGGTATTCCCTCTCAAGCAATCCTGCAATCAAGAGACAAGAAGTCTCTTGTGTCCCCAACACACCCAATACACTTGTCAGGTGTATAGGTGCACTAGTTTGGCGAAGTGATAGTGAAATACAAGTGGTATGGATAATTATAAGTGGTAACGGTGCCAAAAAATAGCTTGTTGGCATGGAAAAGACTAAAGTAAAACTGAAATAAAGATAGAAGCAAGCAAACATGCAATAGATCTAATAGCAAACGGTGTTTCAGTGCTTAGAAACAAGGCCTAGGGATCATACTTTCACTAGTGAACACTCTCATATAAATATCTTCTCTTTATGATACTACTCTTAACTACTCTCCGGTTGGACACTCTAATCCATGGTAGGGATATAACAGCACACCTCAAAGTAAGCCTTTCCCATCTAGAAAACCCCACACTATCACCTTGAGCACTAGATGGTTCCAACAAACACCACAATTTCATAAAGATATCCAACTCCAAATATAAATCATAACAAGTATTTGTAATCTCTAGCCTAAGTGCCACCATGGTGTGCACGCTGTCACTTTCACACACATGGGGAGAGCAGAGATCTATTAAAGCACTTGAGTAGCAAGGTAGATGTCACTACTAGGAAACAGCCTATCTGTGGCGCATGAAAAGGAGACTTCTGTGGCGCATATCTTTGTCGCCACTGTTACCTCGCCACTGATAACTACTTCCTGTGGCGCATATGGATATGCGCCACAGAAGTTCCAGACTTCTGTGGCGCATTCCTTCATATCATACAGGAATAACTTCTGTGGCGCATTTAAGTGTATGCGCCACAGATATGCCATGCGCCACTAACTATATAATTATATGCGCCACTGATTGTGTAACATATATTCGAAGTAAAATACTTTCCTAGTGTATAATCAGGTATTTATACAGGATTTATCCGGATGAGTATAAAATACATTGCACAAGTAGTAGATGCATGAAAACCGACATATATATAATACAAACACTTAGAGCCCGATCGAGATACATATATAGTGTCAAGTGCCAAATTTTTACACAAGCGCCAAATACAAAGTTCATATCATCTCACATTACAAATATGAAGTGGCCACCGCCGCCTACACTAGGATCAAATAGAATACAACTGTGATAATGGTGAGCAAGAGCATTAGACCGACCAATATCTTCATCCGGTTCTTCTTCCACAAGTGGTTCCTCCACTTTGCTATCGCCTCCTCTCTAGTCACATATCCTTTGTAGATGTTGCCGCTGAACTTGTTCACTTGTTTGTGGCAATCCTCCCACTCCTCGTAGACTCCTGGAACCCTACCCATGTACACCACATACCACCTCGTCGCCATCTCTATAGACGACAAGGCATATTAGTAAAAATACAACGAAAAGAATGAATAAAGGGTTCACATACATATATATATATGTTCATAGAATATAAAACAAAGGATCCATAAACCTAAAAGTTAGATCATCATAGAAGCAATAAGTTCAACGATAGCACGACCACAAGGTAGTTTAAGTCTAACAACAATGACCATTTCGACCACGAGATAGTAAAGTTTATGACACACACACTAATACAGCAGGCGTCCATCAAGAATATACACACATTGGATCATGCTAGAGGCACACATCGATCACGATGAAGACTTCCTCTTCTGGCACGGCTTCGGGAACGGTAGATAGCCCTCTTTCGTCATCCACGTCCTTGTGTCACCCTGCTTACGGAGGCGTTCTTCGATCTCCCTCTTACTCAACCCTCTGGCTTGTTGTAGGGCACTGCCCCTTGTGTTGACATCTTCAATGATGATTTGCGACAACTTCATCTGAATGCGATGGAAGTCTTCTCTAAGATCAGCATCGTCGATTTTCGCCAAAGTTTTGGCCCATCCTCGGAGACTAGATGGCAGCGTTAGGTTATGCCAATCCCGAACATAGCCTTTAAGGTGATGGAGGACGTAGAAGGCCTCCTTGGCACCAGCAGTCGACTGCTTGACGCAGGGGAAGTCGGGCACGTGCTTGAACACGTGTTTGCCATCCTTGATACATTCCCCCTATCTACGAAGGTGCATCCCTTCTTGGTGTAGCCCTCGAGAGCCTCATTGAGAACACCCCTTCTTCTAGTGTAGTCTTTCTTCTTCGTCAAACTCCCCGAGTCGAAATACGTGGCTAGCAAATACCTCAGGGCAAGGACGATGAGCATGCAGTATTTGTCTCTGCGCAATACAATTGGAACAGAATGTTGGAAAAAGAGCAAAGGAAAGAAATCTATAAGAAATGCATAAGTTACGGTGACGATGAGCGAGTGTGTGTACTTACTCGGGAAAGAAAGCCAAAAGAAGTGCGCCCTTCCTCTTGTTGTCCACCATGAACTTCTCGAGGTACGCCATCGCCTTGGTCCGTGTCTCTGATCCTTCGACCAACTGGCTGTCCCGCATGTAGTAGGGATCCACTATCGCAATTTCCGGGGTACTTTCTCTCTTGATCGTGAGCGCCAGATTGAGCGCGTATAGGCGGACCAAGTTATAGTCCAGCCGTTTCGTGAGAAACAGCTTGAATATGTCCTCGAACGCTATGAAGAATATATCCGCGGGGGGTTCATAGACGAAGCCCACGTCCAATGGCACCTTGGCCGTGAAAACCGGGTAATTTGGATCGTCCTCTTTAAGAAGGAGGGCCTCTAGTGTCTTGACACCCTCGTGCAAAGTTAACATGGCTCCAACCGCAATGTGGATCATATCCAGAGTCAATATCAGATCACCAGCTACATGCACTCGGGGCAAGACAAATTGTGTGGATGGTATGACGACGGCGTCCTGACCCCGGATCCTCTTCGGAAGAGGCTAGCTCGCACCCTTCTTATTATTATTACCTCTCTTCCTGTAGTGCTTCTTCTTCACAACAGTGTCAGCCATTGCCATATGCTCATCAGTCGCCTTTCGGAGTGTGTTGGGGCTGAAAACCAATCCCAGTTTCTCTTGTGGTGGATCGGCAGCCAGAGGCGTCTCTTGAGAAAGACCATGGAAGACCAGGCGCTGCGTGCATGTATTGGGCCGATCAGCTTGATGGTCGTCGCGAGCTGCGAAGGGTTCTTCATCCACAGAAGGCATATACAATCCTTTGGTGGCACCGGTGTTGATGAAGTCGTCAACGTTGACCAATTCATCATCATCTTCATGGGTGCCATCATGTGGTGGTGGTAGCAGGGGCGACGACGGTTGCGGCACAACGTCTTTGCCATGTGGCGGTGCACACGCTGCCAAGAGTTGATGGTGACGGCTGGTGGTGGCGACAATGGTGGCTACTAGCTTCCGAGGTGGTGGCCGGGCGATGATCGGTCGAGAGGTGGCGCCGGTGCTCCCCCCCCGCAAGACGAATCTGGGTCCTCGGCCATGTCAAGGGCCAGTTGTAGCATTCCCCAAGGGTCTTGTGTTCGTCGGCTCCCTGAGGTTGAATGGGGGGGTCCATGTCGTCGCACCCTGGCAACACCCGAGCCAACCTGACCTTCATCACGTCATCATCCATTGGATTGTTGTGCATCGTGCGGCTCGCCGGTTGTATAAGAGTGCCCTTGGCAACATCCTTCAACTCACCGCCGACATCTTTAAGCAGGAGCACGCAAGAAGTGTCCTGAGGCAAAAACATGTTGTTGGGCGTCATGAGATGGCAACAGTCATGCATCAAAGGCATAAAGGAGATGACGTGCACTAACTAATTAGTTACCTTGGTGATGGCGTGGATCTCGGCTAATGTAGAGACACGGCGGATGCCGGCGGCCGGCCTATCATCATCTGCAATCTCCCGCTCGGGTGCCTCACGAAGCACCGCCGCCGTCGGCTGCGCCTTATTGGTATCTTTCGCGGGAGGGGGCGTCGGTGTGACCAAAACGAGGGGCTGCGTCCTGACGTTGACAGCCGGCGGGGTCACTAGGTCCGGCGACATGGTAACATTGATGCCCGAGTTGCTACCGCTTAAGCTAGGCAGATGTATCGGCCCCTGTCGACCTCCCGCATTCCAAGCAGTAAGCCCCTCAAAAAACTCAGGGGGGATCATCGAGCGGAGCTTCTCTTCCACTAACTTGTCCACCGTTTTCTGGTCCACCGCCTTCTCCTCTAGTGTCTGCACCTTCATCTTCAGCTCTGCAACAGCGGTTTTATCCTGGTTCTTCCTGTCCCTTCTTTTCCTGGCGTCCTCTTTGTAGAACTCCTTGAACTTCATGCTCATACCGAAGCCGGACACACGGCCAGCTGAGGACGGCGGCACCCCCTTGTCCCTCTTCTTGTAAGCATTGGTCGCCCTGTTGAAAACCGTGTCCCACAGCTCACGAATCTGGGACGACTACATGGCGATGCTCAGTTCCTCCTCCTGTAGAGACAAGGAAAGGTGAACCCATTTAGATTCTTGGCTTCATTATCTTAATTAGAACGCAATAGACTTGAGATCGGCGATAAATTCCTTACCAGATTCTTCTCGAATTCCTTCACCTCCGGATCGTCGGTGATGAACTCCCCTATTTCCTTGTCCAGGTAGTAGCGGGCCCGAACAAATTGCCTAAGCTGCAAGTCCGTGATTTTAAGCCAAGGGTTGTCTTTACCAAGGTGTTCAAGCTCGGCATCCTCCTTGTCCCAAATGGCATGTTTCCCCCTGTAACCGCCGCTTCCAAGGTGGTGGTTACCTATGTTCTATTCCCGCATACTCCTTCCCCATTGAGTCCATTTTATAGCGTCAGCGGTAGCTATATCCGCCTTGAATATCCTAAACTCCTCTTCGTCGAGCATCGGATTTTTCTTACTAATAACCTCCCAGCTTTCACCTTTGTCAATGCTATTCTTCACCCGGGTTTTCCAGCTGCTCAAGGTGTTGCTCATCTTCGTGAGGGCTAGTCTGTTCACCGGGTTCTTATTTCTCTCGAGGTTTCTAAACTGCTCGAATCAGACGCTTGTGAAGCTTCTTAAGGAGGTTATCGACCAAAGCTGCATGGTCAGCATGTCTGATGTACTTCGTGTTGATCGACATGCTTTCCCGGACGATGCACCCGAGTTGCAGGCCGTACCCTTTAGCAATCGCCTCTGGCGCAATGGGTTGGCCACTTTCTGTGACCTCAGTGAACTCATCACAGACAGTGGCGAGCACTGGCACCTTCTGTTCCTTCTTCTTCTTCTGAGAAGCGGCCGGGTTGCCGCTACCGCCATCCGTCCTCTCGCCGCCATCGGTGCAGGCGGCGCCATCGGTGGTGTCATCCTCTTCGCCGCCCCCTTCACTAGTTCCATCATAGTCGTCTTCGTCCCCCTCGTAATCAGGATCTCCGCCCTCATTGGCCCCAGCAGCTCTGGCGACGGTCGCCTCCTCCTCCGGTGGTGGTGTCATCCTCATCGCCTCCTCCTCCTGTTGGGACCCCTACCAGAATGACTGGTTGGCCTGTCTAGCTTGTTCTTCGACGCTGATCATGTGCTTAGAAGGGCCAGACTCCTTGTTACCCGACATGTTTGCACTACTCTATTTAAAGATGCAAAATGTTAGCACAAATCTCTGCCGAAAAATTCGGCATGACCTTTGCTAATTTTTTGACCTAGGAGTGCCCATTTCTCAACCGAAACGGAAGTGAATCGACACTTCGGGAGAAATGGGCAATTCAAATAAAATCCCTGCAACATTCACACACTAGAAAATAACCCCATCCACATTGCCCCCATCCCCATCCACGCCCCATTCACAAATTCCATCCATAGCCCATTGAATCAAATAGCATCATATAGTACCATATAATCCCAGCACCATATATACCAGATAATCCCAGCACCATATAATCCCAGCAGTAATCCCAGCACCATATATATCAAACAACACCATATAATCACTGTAGTAACCAACAGTTACTCTCAGCAGTAAGCACTTGGAGAACATCAACACATATGCTATGATATATTGATAACATACTATTAATGGAATTTCAGGATATTACAATTAATGGAATTTCAAATATCAATAAGCAGTTACTATCAACAAAAGGATGCAGCAACACAACTCAGATACTACTTTTATGTGCTTAGAAGGAAAACTTGATATCTGGATCGTGCAAGCCAGAGGATTAGTATCTACTGATACAATTAAATTGAAACATGAGCAATTGATCAGGCATATGGACGTTTATCACCAATATCACAACGTACATATCGGTCCAATCACCTGAGTTCTTTGCAATGGTCAATTACCTGTTCACCAAAGTAGGTGACCTAGTGAATCTTGTCCAAACCCAACCCCAGGAAAATTCATTAAAGACATTGGAATTTAGCTTAAGTTGGGGTGGAGTAGCACTTGTGCAATTGTTGCCATCCGGCCTGGTGTGCCTGTATCGTGTGCATGCTGAACTCCTGGGTGTACACACATGTTTGTTTTGGTTTTGTTTCAGTAAAATGGGAGATAAGCCCGTTTAACCCCACGAGCTATTGGGTTTGGGATCTGCTAGTGTTAATGTGTCCGACAGCGTGTAGACATGCTAACCAACAACAATCACATTGTGTTAGGAGTTATTGAACATAACTGTAGGTCTGAGATTTTCTAATCTTTTTTACTTTGTTAATGTTGACATCTATGTATCAGTATGAACTTTCTCAAAATAAGATAAGGGCATATTTTAAGGTTGAGGAGCACTGTACATGTCAATTGTGTTATTTATTCTGTTGTTCGTAAGTCCATGCATTCAATCTTCTGTTTCAAATTTGTGCTGGTCTGGTGGGTGTTACCAGGAAATGGATGAGGTGTTTAGGTGAAGAGATGCTGTTATCGTAGATTTTTATTTGCTTCAACGAAAGAGGGAATGTCACTGGTAAAAGTAGCTTTATTTTGTACCTTTGGTTGTAACTGACAGCAGCTGGTCCATCTTTTGAATTGACAATATGGTTTTTTTTTCTGTCTGATCTTTGGACCATTAGATGCCCAGCTTGGAGCTGGACATTCAAACACTCAAGCAGCCGGAAGGTATGTTTTCATTGCTTGATCATTTGATCATTTGCCACAGACAGAAATGGATGCATTTGATCATTTCCACATGCCAAAATAAGAATTTGCATGCTTGAGATAGGTGTAATATGTTCAACAAAACCTACATATGATAAAGAGGAAAATGCATGGCTAGTGTTCTTTGGCATCATACACATTGCCAAAACATACCGTGGGGGGACGAACCGTGGGGGGTGGGGTGGGGGGACGAACCGTGGGGGTGGAGGGACGAACCGTGGGGGGTGGGGGTGGGGGGACGAACTTGCTGCGGTGGTTGATGACGACGAGGGTTGCAGGGTCCGGCGCGGTGGCTCCTCCTCTGGCGGCTCTTCCTCCACGGGATGCAGGGCGGCTCCTCCTCCGGCGGCTCCTCCTCCACGGGTTCGTCGGGCGGCATGGCGGTGGCTGAGAGAATGGGGAGAAGGGGTGACGTCTGCGGTCGTCTAGGGCTAGCGCATGGCGGTGACTGAGAGAATGGGGAGAAGGGGTGAAGCAGGCCGAACCATTTATTTCGCTAAGTCTTTAGGTTCTGTGGCGCATTTCGGCAATATGCGCCATGGTTGAACTCTGTGGCGCATATCTTGCGAAATGCGCCATGAACCTCGAGACTTAGTACAAAAGGCGGCGCGCGTGGTAGTATGACAAGATCACACACTTGCCTTAGTGGTCTCTGCTGCTTGCTTGTGCCATTCTAAACCTGGGGCAGCCAGGTTCGAATCCTGGCTGTCTCACACTTTTTTATTTTTAAAAAATATATTTTTAATTATAGATCTGTTTAAAATAAAGCAAGAACATATACAAACATTCATATTTATTCAAAAAACTCTCTCCCCAAACATATACAATCATGTAATGTGGTTTTAATTATATATATGTCTAAAATAAAGCAAGAACATATACAAACATTCATATTTATTCAAAAAACTCTCTCTCCGAACATATACAATCATGTGATGTGTCGAGCTAGTGTCTCTTCACAATCTTCTTGCCCTTTTTCGCCGTGGTTGAATACTTTAGCCCGTGCACTTTGAGATTTCTTCTTGTGAATGGACAACCTTTAGTAGGCAGTGTGGTCTTCCTTCTTACTTTAGTAGTAGTAGGCATGTCGAAGTACTTGTCGAATTCCTCTTCGATCTTCGGGTCGCCGTTTTTGTCAAAGTTTTGCTCGTTGGTGGCTCCTTCCATTCTGATGATGCTCCTCTTGCCCCTCCTAACTACAACACGGTTGGGCTTTGACGGGTCGGTAATAAAAAAGCATTTATCAACTTGGCTAGCGAGTACCCAAGGCTCATTTTTGGCGGAGGCGTTCTTTGTTGATTTGGCATCTGGTATAACCATTGTTGTGAAATAGCGGCCTTCTTTTTCCACGTTCTTGGCCCATCTAACACGGAACATCGGTACGATCTCTCCACAGTAGTCGAGCTCCCATATCTCCTCGATCCTTCCGTAGAATCTTTCCATCACAGTAGTCCCGTCATCAGCAAAGGATAACATAGTTACTCCTGAGTTTTGATATTCACTATTCTTGTCCTTTTCCTCGGTGTAGAATCTGTAACCGTTTATGTCGTATGACTGATAAGTCCTTAGGTTGTGCCCTGGGCCCTGCGACAAGGAGAATATGAGTTTTTGATCTTCCATAGAAGGCGTCTGTGGGGGATTGTCCAGTTGCCTTTTCTTGAACCAACCCGTGAAGCTAGAGTTGTGCTCTCGTTACGTCTCCTTCTTCCTCGGCCGCCCTGGTCGACGATTCTCGCCGATTAAGCTTCTGTGATCTTTGACCCAAGGGCCGACCACTTCAATGTGTTGTAGCGCGACTCGGTGTGCCCTTTAAAAATTAGTGCGTCGACCATCAATGCCGACATGTAGTGAGCGGCAGCCCTCATGGTGACCATATCCACCGAGCCTGCCGAGGTGCTTCTTTGTGGGTATTCCAACATCCTCATTCTCGGTGGTTAGATAATTTTGGCAGAAGGAGATGCACTCGTAGATCAGAAAGCCCTTGGCTATGCTTCCATCTGGACGAGACCTGTTGCGAACGAATCCTTTGATGACACCGTTTAGCCTTTCAAATGGCATCATGTTGTGCAGGAATGTCGGCCCGAGCTGGATGATGTCGTCCACGACATGTACAAGCAGATGCACCATGATGTCGAAGAATGCGGGCGGGAAGTAAATCTCAAGCTCGCATAGTATCATCATGATCTCTTCCTGTAGCCTGTCGAGCTGCTTCACACCGATCGACTTCCTAGATATGACGTCGAAAAAGTTACAGAGGCCAAACTACGTCTCACGGACATGCTCGTCCATTATCCCATGGATCGCAACAGGGAGTATCTGCGTCATCAGCACGTCATAGTCGTGAGACTTCATACCGCTGAACCTCTTCTTCGCCACGTCCAGATATCTGCTTATCTTCCCCGAGTAACCGTGAGGAACTTTCACTCCTAAGAGGCACCTGAAAAACTGCTCGAGCTCCTCCAGACTCAGAGTGAAGCAGGCAGCGCGAAGCACCACCTCATTCTTCTTAACTCTTTTGCGGCAACCTTGAGTCCCTTCCTGATGATGATGATGATCATCATCATCATCACTATCAGGGTACTGAAGATCTTTCTTTATGCCAAGCAATTTAAGGTCCTTTCTTGCTTTCGGCCCATCCTTGGTCCTCTCCGGCATGTTCAGTAGAGTGCCAAGCAGACTCTCGGTAACGTTCTTCGTGATGTGCATTACATCGAGGATATGGGGAGTGTGAAGGACCTTCCAATACGGCAGGTCCCAGAAAACAGACCTTGCTTTCCATACACCCAGCAGCGGCTTTGTCCTCGGTCGTTTTTTTCCAGGCGCAGGGCAATCTACCCAATTATTCAAAAGCTCCTCGATTTCTTCGCCGCTCCTCAGACGTGGGGCTCTTTCGAGCTTGTCCTTACCATTGAACAGGTCACCACATTTTCTCCATGGGTGATCCATGCGGAGCCACTTTCGAGTACCTTGGAACACGGTTTTCGAAGACCCGGGATCCCTTGGTAGCTGGAGATGCGGTGTCTCATCCATGCACTTGACGCATTGTGTCCGTGGTTCACCTGGGCCGATACATATGCGTAACCAGGATAGTCCTGCACGGTCGTGAGCAACGCGGCTCTCAGATGGAAATATTCTTTAGTGTAGGCGTCCCACGTACGAGCCGGCGTCTCCCACAAGCTGGCTAACTCCTCTCTCAATAGCCCGAGATACAGATGCATATCGATACCTGGTTGTTTCGTCCCCTGAATAAGAATGCTCATGTGTACATACCTTTGCTTCGTGCATAGCCACGGGGGGACGTTGTATGGCCATACAAACACGGGCCAGGTGCTATGCGTGCTACTCTAGTTTCCAAAAGGATTGAGTCCATCGGTGCTCATACCCAGCCTGACGTTCCTTGCATCGCCCCCGAGCTCTTCGAACTCGATGTCTAATGCGTTCCACTAGCTAGCGTCTGAAGGGTGTGTCAGGATCTTGCCCTTCTCTGGATCATCTTCGGGTTTCTCTCTTTCCGCGTGCCATTGCATGAGCTTTGCTTCCTTAGGATCTACGAAATATCGCTGCAAACGAGGGGTGATAGGAAAGTACCATACCACTTTTCGAGGAACTTTCTTGTTCCCTCTCTTGTACCGTCCTTGGCCACACACCGGACCAGTGGTTCTATCCGCGTAGTCGTTCTGATAAAGTGCACAATCATTGATGCATGCGTGGTATTTAATGTGTGGTAGGTTGAGAGGGCACACGATTTTCTTGGCCTCCTCGATACTTGTTGGCAATGTGTTCCCCTTAGGAAGTCGGTCGTGCCAGTATTCCATGTTCACGTTGAAGCTCACATTGGTCCATTTGTGTTCGGCCTTCATCTCTAGAGCCTTGAGCGTTACACTCAAACGTGTATCCTCGGGGCGACACCCAGGATACAATGGAGTCATCCCGTCTACCTCCATTTGGGACAGCTTGGCTTTCTCTCTGGCTGCAGCTTTGTCGTTGCTCGTCTCCTCGAGGAGCAGTTCTTGAACATGAGGGTCCTGCAAGATCGAAGTTAGCAGCGTCTGTGTGTTCGCGTCTTCTCCTTCTTCATGATCATGCCCGTCGTCATCTCCTTCTCCATGCTGATCATGCCCACCGGCATCTCCTTCGTCATGATGATCATGCCCGCTGGCATCTCCTTCGTCATGATGATCATGCCCGGTAGACTCTTCGTCTTCTCGCCCGCCCACGTCTTTGTGACCACCACCATGTCATGCCGGCGCCTCATTAAGGTCGCGCATGAAACCGCGCCTAAGCAGGTGACCCTCCAATTGTCCAGATTCAGGGTCGATCCAGCGCTGCAGTTTGCATGTTCGGCATGGACATCTTATCATGGTCTTGTTGTTCAGAATCATGTCCTCCTTCGCCTTTCTTGTACCTAGCAATTCGACCTTCGCTCATCGTGAGGACCATGGTTGCCTGAGCGGTCAAAATAGAGAATATAGGTGAGAACCACACCATATGAACACACACATGCATGAATGCTAGCCGGAAAAATTTCGGCATGACCTTTCCTAAAATTAGGACATATGGGTAGTGCAAAAATTTGCCGAAATGGAAATGAATCAACATTTTGGCAAACATCGATGCAACCACACCGGCCAGGCCCGACAACAACAAGAAAACAACAAAAAACTTCCTCCCATTGCAAACATTCATGCACCACACACAAGCATCGTCTCGCCATGGATCGCACACACACACCGCCCGCGTGACAAGCTTCACCTACATGTTCATGATGGCCAAGTACTCACCTAGCTATAGTAGACACAATAATAGCGAGACGAGACACATGATGAGAGTATGGACAAATAGATCTACAATGCAAGTTGGTGGAGAGGAAATTAGTAAACAAATAGAGAGATGAGAGGGAAAAGTAAGGAACTTTTAGATCTAGAAGTTGGAGCGAAGCTTCTACTTACCAATCTATGGATTAAAGTAGGTTTAGATATAAGAAAATGGAGAAACTATGGGCAAGATGGGGTGTGAGGGAGGAGGAAGACGAGTTGGGAGGAGGTAGATATGTGAAATGGGTGGTGGTGGGATAGATAGATAAGAAAGCTAGCTCATGTCACCTTTTTAACATATGGATCTGGACGCCCTCATCTGTGGCGCATATGGAGGAAATGCGCCACAGATGATGAAACTTCTGTGGCGCCTTTCTACCATGTGCCATGTATGGGTGAATAAGATTCCTCTGGGGCCCACCCCAAGTTCTGTGGCGCATGCTGGGATATGCGCCATGCAGTGAAGCACATCCGTGTGGCATATGTCAACATGCGCCATGTAACTTGGGTGAATTAGATTACGTGGTGGGGCCCCCTCCATGTTCTGGCGCATGAGTAAATATGCACGAAGTTTCCTCTTCGTGGCGCACATTACGAATGCGCCACGAACTTGATCATCCTCCCGCGTGGTCCCACCAATCTTACAGGCGCATGCTCTGGAAAATGCGCCACAGAACTTCCAAACTTCTGTGGCGCATGCTTTCCAGTGCGCCACTGATGTCTTCCTGTGGCGCATAGATTGGCTCATGCGCCACTGAACATGTTGTCTATCTATAGGTTGTTTCCTAGTAGTGTCTACTTGATTACAAAGCTCATGATCACAATATGATTATGCATAGAGAGAGATGAACACATAGCTACATGTAGAACCCTTAGCCTCGAGAGAGAACTACTCCCTCATCATCATGGGAATCAGCAACGGTGATGGAGATGGTGGTGGAGATCGATGGAGATGGCTCGGGCACTTCCCGGCGAGTCTTGCGAACAGAGACTTTCTGTCCCCCGAATCTCCCCTTCGGTGGCGGCGGCGCTGCAGAACTTTTCGAGGCTGGAGGATGTTCTCTTTAGGGTTTATGCATCGGGAGGCTCTTATAGGCGAGAGGGGAGACCGAGGGGGTGCCGTAGGGGCCCACACCACCCCCTGGCGTGGCTTGGCATGGCCCGCACCACCAGGTGGTGTGGCCAGCCCCTGGCCCCTCTCCGTCTCGTCTTCTGGCTCCGTGAGTCTTTCGGTAAAATATCGACTTTGGCTTTTGTCCGGTCTAATTCCGAGAATATTGATTTTCTGACTTTCCTGGAACCAAAAACAGCAGAAACAGCAACCGGGCATGTAGGCGTCTTGTTAATAGGTTAGTCCAAGAAATCATATGAAAAGTACTCCAAAGTGTGGACAAAACACAAGAAAGTAGATAGAACCAAGCATGGAACATCAAAAATTATAGATACATTTGCAATGTATCAGGGATCTTATCCAGTATCTCTCTTTCTTCCACTGTAGCTGGACTTTGAGTCTTACTCAATGTCTTGCCTTGCAACATAGGTAAGAACCCCTTCTTACTTTCGTCCATTTTAAACTTCTTTAAAATCTTATCAAGGTATGTACTCTGCGATAACGCTATTAGGCGTCTCGATCTATCTCTATAGATCTTTATGCCTAATATATATGATGCTTCACCAAGATCTTTCATAGAAAATTTGCTTTTTAGATAACTTTTAACACTGTTTAAAAGATCTATATCATTTCCAATCAATAATATGTCATCCACATATAATATCAGAAATGCCACATTGCTCCCACTCACTTTCTTGTAAATACAAGCCTCTCCAAAAGTCTGGACAAATCCAAACTCTTTGATCACCTCATCAAAGTGGAGATTCCAACTCCGTGATGCTTCCTTCAGCCCATAGATGGATCGCTGAAGCTTGCACACCTTGTTAGCATCCTTAGGATCGACAAAACCCTTTGGTTGTATCATATACAACTCTTCTTCAATGTTACCACTGAGGAACGCAGTTTTGACATCCATCTGCCATATTTCATAATCGAAATATGCAGCAATTGCTAACATAATCCTAACTGATTTTAGCATCACTACAGGAGAAAATGTCTCATCGTAGTCAACTCCTTGAATTTTTCGAAACCCTTTTGCGACAAGTCAAGCTTTATAGACAGTTACATTACCATTAGCATCAGTTTTTATTTTGAAAATCCATTTATTCTCAACGGCCTTTTTGTCATGAGGTAAGTCCACCAAGGTCCAAACCTGGTTTCCGTACATGGATTCCATCTCGGATTTCATGGCTTCTAGCCATTTGTTGGAATCCGGGCTCATCGTCGCTTCTTCATACATCACAGGGTCATCCATTTCATCAACCATGAAATTCACAATAGGATTCCCGTACAGTTTAGGAGCTTCACGTGTCCTGCTTGACCTGCGAGGTTCGGTAGTGTCCTCTTTCGGAGTTTCATGATCATCATCATTAGTTCCTTCATTTGGTGAAGTCAACTCCGGAACATCTTCCGGCGCTGCGCCACTCGCCATTCCATGAAGAGAAGGTTCAATAACCTCTTCGAGTTCTACCTTTCGATTACTCACACCTTTCGCGAGAAACTCTTTATCTAAAAAGGATCCATTCTTGGCAACGAAAATCTTGCCCTCGGATCTGTGATAGAAGGAATACCCAATTGTTTCTTTAGGGTATCCTATGAACACGCATTTTTACGCTTTGGGTTTGAGTTTATCCGACTGAAGTTTCTTCACATAAACATCGCATCCCCAAACTTTAAGAAATGACAGCTTAGGTTTGTTTCCAAACCATAATTCATACGGTGTCATTTCAACGGATTTATACGGTGCCTGATTTAAAGTGAATGCAGCGGTTTCTAGTGCCTAACCCCAAACTGATAGTGGAAAATCAATCAGAGACACCATAGATCGAACCATATCCAATAGAGTACGATTACGACGTTCCGACACACCATTACGTTGTGGTGTTCTGGCAGGCGTGAGTTGTGAAACTATTCCACACTCTTTCATGTGTGTGCTAAACTCGTAACTTAGATACTCACCTCCACGGTCGGACCGCAGAAATTTGATCTTTCTATTATGATGATTTTCCACTTCATTTTGAAATTCTTTGAACTTTTCAAAGGTTTCAGATTTGTGTTTCATCATATAGATATACCTATATCTACTCAAGTCATTCGTGAAAGTAACAAAATAACGATATCCACCTCATGCCGACACACTCATTGGACCGCACACATCAGTATGTATGATTTCCAATAAATCTATCGCCCGTTCCATTGAACCGGAAAACGGCGTTCTAGTCATCTTGCCCAAAAGGCATGGCTCACATGTATCAAATGATTCAAAACCAAGTGATTCCAAAAGTCCATCGGAATGGAGTTTCTTCACGCATTTAATGCCAATATGACCTAGACGGCAGTGACACATATATGCAGATATATCATCATTAAGTTTAATCCTTTTAGCATCAACATTATGGATGTGCGTATGAGTACTATCGAGATTCAACAGAAATAAACCATTCATCACGGGTGCATGAACATAAAAGATATTATCCATATAAATCGAACAACCATTGTTTTCTGATTTAAACGAATAACCGCTTTGTAATAAACACGATCCGGATACAATGTTCATGCTCAGCGCAGGCACCAAATAACAATTATTTAAGTTTATCACTAATCCCGATGGCATATGGAGAGGCAGCGTTCCGACGCGATCACATCAACTCTTGATCCATTGCCGACACGCATCGTGACCTCATCCCTTGCTAGCTGTCGCTTGTTCCGCAGCCCCTGTATCGAGTTACATATATTAGCAACTAATCCGGTATCAAATACCCAGGTGCTACTGCGAGTACTAGTCAAGTACACATCAATAACATGTATATCACATATACCTTTGTTTGCCTTGCCGGCCTTCTTGTTCGCCAAATACTTGGGGCAGTTGCGCTTCCAATGGCCAGTCCCCTTACAATAGTAGCACTCGGTATCAGACTTAGGGCTAGCCCGAGATTTCTTTTCAGGCGCAGCAACAGATTTGCCGCCCTTCTTTCCCTTCTGTTTACCCTTCTTGTCTTTCTTGAAACCGGTGGTTCTATTGACCATCAACACTTGATGTTCTTTCCTAATCTCCACTTCTGTAGTTTTAAGCATTGATAGAAGCTCAGGGAGAGTCTTCTTCATGCCCTGCAGGTTATAGTTCATCACGAAGCTCTTGTAGCTAGGTGGCAGAGATTGGAGAACACGATGTATGCCTAAGTCAATGGGAATCATTATTCCCAAGGACACAAGCTTATCGGCGTACCCAGACATTTTGAGTACGTGCTCACTTATGGAGCTGTTCTCTTCCATCATGCAGCTAAAGAACTTTTCTGAAGCATTATAACTCTCTACGGCAGAATGGGTATCGAAAATCATTTTCAATTCACCGATGGTATCATAGGCATTGCCATTTTCGAAATGCTTTCGAAGTTCTGGCTCTAGCCCATACAGTATGCCGCAATGAACTAAGTTGTGGTCCTCCTGACGAGTTATATAGACATTCTTTTCCTCGTCGGGGGCATCAGGAGCTGGTGGGGGGCCTAGCGGCGCTTCTAGCACATATTGCTTTTGTGCAACAGAGAGGAGAATCCTCAAATTCATAGCCCAATTGTTGAAGTTGCTACCATTCGCAACAAGTTTCTCTTTCTCCATGAACACATTGAAATTAAAAGCAGGTGGTGCCATCTACAACAGAATGTGTAAAGTTTATTTAGACTAAGTTTATGATAGATTGAGTTCAACTAAACTCCCACTCAAAAACAACATCCCTCGTGTCTTTTTGGTGATTACATGAACCAAATTCACTACACCAAGTCCGATCATCACGTGAGTCGGTGTAGTTTCAAAGGCGAGCATCTATATGGGCATCATATCAACTATATGACTCATGCTTAACCTTTCGGTCCGTGTTCCAAGGCCATGTATGTACATGCTAGGCTCGCCAAGTAAGATCCTTAGTACTCGCGTGTGTAAAACTGTCTTACACCCGTTGTATGAAAGCGCAGAGTCATGTACACCCGATCATCACGTGATGTCTCGAAACACGATCCATAGAATGGTGCATACTTAAGGAAGAACACATTTTTTATCTTGATATTTAAATGAGGGATCATCTTATAATGCTACTAAAACGCCAAACAAGCAATATAAGATGCAAACATCATATGTGTAAAGTGAAATGATATGGTTCTTGCATTTGATCACTATCATATGCATCGTGGTATGATCTTTATCATTCCTTTGTGTGTAAGGCCAAGGTCTATGGAACTTATACGTTGGGTGTGTTGTAAGTGTATCAACTATACATCAACTTACAACATTACCATATCATGACACAAGCCCAGCAACGATCTAAACAAGACGCCTCTAATTTATCAATTGCAAGTTTTACGTGGCTTAGGGCTTTCGAAGATAGAATCGTTCTTACCTACGAACATGGAACCAGAACAATGATAACCAAATTATTAGCAACTCGTTGTAAATCAGATATTGATTATAGTAGGAGAGACAGACACCCGCCAGCCACTTATTCAAAACTAGTTGCATGTCAGTCGTGGAACCGGTCTCATGTGCGATGACATGTAAGGTTGGTCAGGGCCGCTTCATCCCACTATGCCAACAATATCCAAAGTACATATAAGAAGCAATAACATGATCATCACCGCCCACATACTCTTATGTGTTCTACCCGTGCAAAGCACCTACGCATAGATCAGGCTCTGATACCACTGAAGGGTTTGTAGCATACAAAACAAAAAAAATCCTACGATGGGAACTATACGCCAAGATCTATCTACTAGATACAAGCAACGGGTGGATATACATCCATAGAGAACTTACCCTCGAAGACAACAAAGTTTTGTTAACGAGTAGGCACTCGTGGATGATGTAGTCGTTCGCTTGCCGATCTCAAGATCGTGTGGAAGTCCTAGCGCCGCAAACCAGCAGCGCATCCGCACTCGCACACACACACACACACACACGTTTAGGCCACCGAACAACCTCCGCCTCCTCGCTCCAGCGATGCAGCGGAAGAAGCAACTCCTTCCAGACGAAATGCCACCGGGAACATGTATCTCGCTAATCCGAGACCATGGGGGAATAATTCTAGAGGGGGAGAGAGATCCTTCACAAGGAGGTGTGAGGAAGAAGGGTGAGAGGGGTGGCCTTCTATAGGAGGAGGGGTACCCCTCCCCATGGCCGGCGCCCCATGGGGGGTGACCCCTCACCTCCCCCTTCATTCATGTGGTGAACCCCTCCACATAAACATGGCTCTTCACATTCCAAAATCCCACTCACATGCATTTAAGTTTCTCCAAAATTTAATGCAACTCTCAATTAATAAAACTTTTTTATTAAATTTATTCAGAATTTTGTTATTTACTTTAATTAACAAACATTCACATAAACCCCTTGCAACATTTCATATCACATGCGTAACCACCTTTCGCAATTTCACCTTAGATAATTTCCGCTTCTATTGAAACAATTTCCGCTTTGCAATTTTTTCTGTCTCGAACATATGTGTTTCTAAATGGTGTCCCAGCAACCTTAAGTGTGTCACCCCACGATTCGCAAATAATGCAAATATGATTGGGACCCTTCCGATCAATAATCGAAGAGGACCTGAGATCCGACCGACTTTCTACACATTCAACGATGACTTCGTGATCGTGAGAACCTTTAACGCTTGTAATTTAATCCCTTTGTCTCTCGACATATAATACATGTCCGAGATTCGATTACTCCAGGTATCCAAATACCTAGTTTGATCTCGCTAGGTTACATGCACTCTTTTCTCGCTCTGATATAACATTCTAGTGATCACATCACTTGCTTGCAAGCTATCTTAATGTGATATCACCGAGAGGGCCTAGAGTATATCTATCCGTCATATGGATTGACAAATTCCACTATTGATCCATGAGTTCAACATAACACCTTCATAGTAATCGAACTCCATCCTTTATGGTCACCTGCTACGGTGTGGACGCTTGATGTTATCAAGATACTCTTCCGTGTTAGCAATTAACATGATCTCATGGTCTAAGGACTAAGATTACTTTGTATGATGTTATAGCAATATAAACACAATGACTTGATCGTAATGCTATACTTCGATGAAATGTTCATCACATCATTTCACAAATGGTGACCTTGTTATTAACAATATCCAATGTCCATGGTCAGAAACTTTGATCATCTTGTTAATCAACAAGCTAGTCTATAAGAGAGGCATGACTAGGAACCTTTTGTTTATTAAACAACATGTATTGATGTTTCCTATCAATACAATTATAGCATGCAAAATAAACATCTATCATATACAAGGAATACTTAATAACAACTTTATTATTGCCTCTCGTGGCATATTTCCTTCACATATGTAGCACTACAACTGCATGAGATGTATCCGGATCCACCCTATTCTCATGAGACCCAGACTGGATCTCTCATTAGGCCGTTGATGGCTTGACAAAAGAACCAAACAAAAAGAATGAGAGGAGGGTATTACCAAGTAATAACTTCCAAGACTCAAAGAAACAAAAACAAAACCGAAGCAAAAAATAAGAAATGCGCCGAGTATGAAAAAGTCTTTCTCTCCATAAAGATGGAGGAGGTCTTTTGATGATGCACATAAGAATGTGAATTGAAGCGAAAGAGAGCATTAAGAAGAAAAAATACAACTGGTTCTCAAGCTCACTTCCTATGCAAGGGAATTTTAAACAAATGGTTGTTGAAACCAAGCTACTAGCATAGAAGGTAAAAGAAGTGCAACATATAAAATGCATAAAACGAGGAAACTTGATATTATTGAGTTCATATCACATTTCAGAAATGTGATAGTAACTTTCAATGTTGCCATGCATCAATGACCAAGGTATATATAATTGATATACAGTTTTAATGTTATAATGATCACTTACATTCTAAAAGTAAACATCTGAATACTTGTACTGCTTTTGGTAACACACCTTGTGAGACAATATTAGAGGTATCGGTGAGTCCCTCTTCTACATATTTAGTGACAAAGTGGCCACACTATTACTCCTCCATCATTTATCATTTAGTTTGTTTTAGGATGATTAATGTACTTTCAAGATTTGAACTTCTTTAGTGTGTCTCACATCGTGAATGTATTTTATCTTAACTGGAAAAGGCATTTTCTCAATATGAAGGTTTCTATTCGTGTTCATATCTTGATTTGATTATGATAAACTTGTCACTTTCTTTGAAACTAATTAGAAATATCTTTATAAGGTTAAAATGCCTTATTAAAATCTTTTTAATACGACTTCAATGTAATGAATGAAACCTTAAAATAAAGTTATTGCAATAGCTTGAGAATCTAGACCATAAGCATTTTTAATATTTTGCCTAAAGTCATCGAATAACTTGAAGATTCAATGCATTCATAATCATAATTTATACCTAAAGTGTTTACCTTTGTATTCTACCATGCTTCCGATGTATTGTGTTTTGAACACGAAATGGTAATTATCCCATTAAATGATTGTTTAAATGTGTAAAGTGAGATTTACTAAAGGAAGCATCCAATAAAACTATTTGATTTAGAGGAGTGTTTCATCAACAAAAGGTTATAAATATGGGAAGCTCATGAATGGGACATTTGAGCATTAGTAATGAAGTTCAAATTTATAAGAGCATAAAAGTACTCTCCATCAGGAGGCCAAAAGTGTTTATATTTGATTCCGATACAAATCATCACAATGTGATATTAGATATCAAAGGGGTTGCACTATTTCCTCCCATTCAAGAGCACCAAATAACCATTCTTGTAGAGTATATGTAGAGACCATTAGCTTTCCTTTCAAAGGACAATTAGAATAACTTCTTTGAACTTGATCTATAGTAATACCGCACACTTGAAAACAATAAGACAAATTCGTGTATAAAGAGCAATGATCACTTGAACAGCCCATCCAACATAGTAGTTATCCATAACATCAGATTCGTAATTTTGTAGGTATTTTAAAGCATCATTCTCAAATTAGTGAAGTGGTCTCAATACCTATGGAGCAAATGGTAAAATAGTATTACCAAACAAGAGGATTCATGTAATTATCCATAACGAAAATAAAGCAACTAATGAACGTAAACAATTTCAAAGAGAAGTTTCAATTTTTGATCATTGTGTTTTCCACACTCCAATATTGCGCTTCACCCTCAAAGAAATTCAAAGTGTAAATCCATAGTCTTGTATGGATGACCCACAAGTCATAGGAGGTGTATTATGGTATTTTCGATAAGTAAGAGTGTTTAACCCAACTACAATGAGGAAATAATGGTGCTAAACTAAATGGTATGAGAAACAGGAATAAAATCTTGAGATACTTAGCAAATGGATTTTTAGGGTTTTGCTGAAACAAGTAAAGTAAATAAAAGACAATAAGAGTAATGCCGCAAGTGGCCCAACTTTTATACAGAAAGGACAAGTTTTCATATTGACTTAAGATGGCCAAACGAATTTGATTCAGGACACATGGGATGTCTAGTGGTTTTAAAACTAGTATATAGTACTAGTATCTCATAATCTAAGTTTGATAATTGATCAAAAGATTTTGAATGTTCAACCTTCCTAAGGACTAATTATAATACTTGTGGGAGCAGGAAAGTCTTCCCTTGCAAACAATATGTAATTACAAGAAAGTAATTAAGGTGGAACATAAGACTCAAATTCAAACTCTAAGGAACATAGTTTGAGTAATGGTTTCGACTGCACTCAAATATGTTAGCCAAGCAACAGTTAGGAGCCAAATACACGGAGTATCTCTAGGGCATATAGGTGAAAGCGTCAAATACTTATGTTCAATGATTTGTAAGAGAAGAAGTACACCACAACTTAAATATCAAACTATTGAATCTTCTCTAACACAACTCCACTACTAACAACATGTTCTCCCATGTCCTCAAGAACAAAACGAACTACTCAAATTAGACATCATATGAACATCATGGTTGAGAAAGAAAATGATGATCATCATAAACAATAATTCAACGGTTCTATCAATAGCACCAACTACAAAGAGTAATCAACTCGGAAAGTTTCATGAACTAAAGTAAGATTCAAAAGTGATTGTTATAGCAATATGGATATGTTGAGATGATGGTTCCGTGATGATGATGGTGGTGATGGATGATGATGATCCCATAAAGGTCCATCTTGATGGTGGTGTTGATGGCAAAGCATCTCCCTAGAATAGGAATTCTATACTGGCTGCACTTATCTCTTCAAATTTTCCATAGGCGCCTGAATCTTAGATCATGTTAATCACTAACACTGGAAGAGTATCTTGATAACATCAAACGTCACACCGTAAAAGGGTGATTATAAAGGTGGGTTCAATGCTACGGAAGTGTTATGTAGAGGCTCATGGATCAAGAGTGGGATTTGTCCATCCCGATGACAGATAGATATACTCTGGCCCTCTCGGTGATATCACATTGGTTAGCTTGCAACCAATGTGATAAGATCACTAGAATGTTATATCACGGGAACAAGAAAAGAGTACATGTCGGTAACAAGATCAACTAGGTATGGACATACCGATGATCGAATCTCGGACATGTAATATATCGCAAGACAAAGGGATTTAGTTAGTAGCGTCAAAGGTTCTCACGATCATAGAAGTCATCGTAGAATGTGTAGGAGTTAGTATGGATCTCTAGGTCCCGCTTCTGATTATTGATCTGAGAGGGGTCTCGATCATGTCTGCATTATTCACGAACCGTAGGGTGACACACTTAAGGGACACCAACACCATTTGGAGCAAATATGGTTCGCATTTAATGAATTGCAAAGCGCTGGCTACCGAATTATTTCAATGACAATCAAACTGTTTCGGGTGAAATTGCAGAAATTGGTTCTGCATGTAATATTGAAATGTTGCAGGGGGTTTTATGTGAATGTTTGTTAATTAAAGTAATTAACAAAATTCTGAATAAATTTAATAAAAGAGTTTTATTAAAAGAGAGAGCATTAAATTTGGAGAAATTTAATGCATTTAAAGTGGTGACTTTAAAAGAGAATGTTAAGGGTCACTTTTATGTTGAGGGGGTTACCACCACATGAATCGGGGAGGTGAGGGGTCAACCCCCATGGGGCGCCGGTGTTGGGGATATACTTTCCGGGTATCCTCACAGTTCCTCACTGACCAGGGTGGCCCACTTCGGGTTAGAGTATTGCTTCACGGGCGACCCAGTCAGGGAGAGAAGACGGAGTCCAATCCGCCACGGAAGGCCCAGAAGACTTACCGACTTAGGCCATGATGTTACTTGTAGTTCAAGATGTACTCTATAACAGACTCTTAGTCGTAGCCGGATAGATCTCTCTTGTAAACCCTAGGCCGGATATCTATATAAGCCGTCCTAGGGAGAGCCTTTAGGGCATAACCTCAACAGTCTACAATCTCAACTGCATGGTAAACCCTTGTAACCCATATTCCGCTCGCCAGACATTAGATTGCTAAGGTGAGTAGGATTCATCCAAAGCCATGGATCCAACCTAGGTAAACTTGTGTGCTCACCGTCTCGTAATACGACGTCTCACCCCCTCTCTTCCAAGACGCCTCGAGGACCCTCATGGCGATGCATTGTCATCAATCCGACGACAATTGGCGCCCACCGTAAGCAAGTGAGCTACGGATCTGCGTTCCGAGTGGAATCGCAAGAATCGGCATCAAGAAGACTATCGCCGCTTGGTCGCATCCTCTACGCCAGCGACGTCCCTCTCATCGTTCTCGTGAGACTTGATTCCGCAAAGGAGGCCGTGGATCGCCACAATCATGTCTTTTGGCGAGATCGATGTTTACATCGGTTTCGCTGAACCTGTCCAACCCACCCCAGCGGTGATGATAGAGGCAGAAGAATTTTCTGGGTCCCCTTTGTCCGCGGAGGCAGCAGAGTTCTGGATCTCAGAAAACCCTAATCCCACCCAGCCCGCACCAGTTGCAGAAACAGTGGAGAAATCCGAACCTGAAGAAGACCTAGCGGTCAACGTCGAATCTGGAGTGGATCTCCCCAGAGGAGCCAGATCCCAGATCGACCCACCCGTGGAAGTCGAAATCCAGGAGGAGCATATCAATGACACTGATTCCGGCTCTGATGATGCTGGAACAGACAGGCCTTTCCTAAGGTACACACTACGACGTATGATACTGCAAGGCGAATGCGCAGATGGAATCCTCGAGACCGTCAAAAGTTTCGATATGGCTGATCGCGAAAGCCGCAGGTACCTCAGAAAGCACGCGTCGCACTTTGTCGGATACGTGGGATCCGGATCTGGCGCTGCCGACGCTGGAGAAAACGCCGACTTGGTGCTGGAGGCAATTGGAACAAACGCTGACGTACCCGCATCCTCGGATGAGTCGATGACGTCAGCAGATTTCTGAAAGTTCTCCGCGGAATATAAAGAGGAGTATAACTCCAAAGCTGCAGAATAAGGAGAAGCCATGGATGAAGGATCCGGGGAACACTCTCCCAAAGCGCAGGATGACATGGACCTCGGAGACAATCCCGAAGTCCAAATGTCCGAAAGTACCGATCAGAGCTTGACTCCGGGAAACGGGCCCAAAGCCGTCTTTGCTACCGGCGTTGCCAAGAAGGCAAAGAAGAAGAACAAGAAAAACAAGACCCCGGCAAAAGACCCTCTAACAGAGGAAGTAATTGCCGAGGAATACGAAGAAGACTCGGACGGAGCACTGATCCTAGACGAGCTGAAGAAAGAAGCATCGGTGGATGGACACGTGATCACTGAAGGTGCGCGTAAACTCATCGATGCGGCATTAACTACACCTATCCCTACAGTTGCAGAACTTACTGCAGATGAGCTGGATGAAAGGGCGTAAGCCCTAGAAGCGCGTCATCAACAACTCCTAGATGAAGCCAAAAACATCGAGGTGGAGAAGAAACGCATGTCGAACAAGGAGTACATGTCTCGTCTGCATCAGAAGACACGGAAGCGTCACACAGATGACAACCAATTCCCACGTGTCCGTGCCGTCCTTTTTGGAGATGAGATGGGGAAGCCACAGAAAGATAGCAACGGAGATTGGGTTTACCCAACACCAGTACAAAATACCGTGGCAGCCCGAGAAATTCTATCGGCTAATCCAGGACCAGAGGAGATCCGTTTGGGTATCAAGCTAATCAACAAGGGATTGGAGCAGCAAAAGGTCGCCCTATCCAGAAGTCAAAAACTGGTCTCAGATGCTGACCAATGTCGCACAGATCCGGCATGGGCTGACGTAAGACCCCATTATGTTCCGGAGCAGTATTATCGCCCTGAACGACGAGAAGACAATTATTCGAGAACCGGATCGTCAGGACAGCATCGCAAAACCACACGTGGTTGGGGCAATGTCGCACCAGCGGCCGAGAAAGACGCCATCGCTGCCCTGAATCCGACGAATCCTCTCCGACGAGAATCTAAGGATCGAAGGGGAGAAGATAAAGAGAAACATCGGCAGGAGGATCGTCACAGAATGCCGCCTCCTAGACATGAGAACCGTCCGGCTGAGCCTCACTATGGTGGGAACGACGGATGAAGGAACGATGGAAACCATGCAGGTACAAGCCGGCAGGGGGCTTGTCATAGTCAAGACCCTCCCCAGAATCGGAATAATGACTTTCCGGACGGAGGCCGGCGATCAGCCGGAAACTATCCAGTTGCCCCAGCTTCTCCACCACGCAGTCATCACAACGGCTCCCATGGAGGGCAAGGAGGATGACATGGCGGAGGAGGTGGTGGTAGAAGCCGAAGTCCGGCTCCACGGCACCGCAGCCACAGCCGGCATTCGGGACGATCTCTATCCCCGAATGACGCAAGACACAGGATCAACTCCAACATAGAGGCGTGGCGCTATGAAAACGATGACGTGTACATGGGCTCCACGCATCAGAGCTACAAAATTCCCGGAAGGATTTGGTATCTCAAGACATATCCAAGCCTACGATGGCATTGCTCGGCCAGACACCTGGTTACAGGATTTCTTCCAAGCTTGCTGCATCGCCAAAGGCGGAAACAGCCTGGTCGCAACCCGATATCTCCCACTTATGTTGCGGAAGACGGCACGATCATGACTCAATGAACTTCCGGCAAACACTATCCATAACTGGTATGATTTACAAAGCGCGTTCTTTAGGAATTTCGAAGGCACATATCGGAGGCCCTGTATGGTTGGAGACCTACAGCGTTGCACCCAGAAAGCCAGAGAAACTTGCCGAGATTACCTCGGATGATGGATCGACACCAAGAACTCCTGCAAAGGAGTAAATGATCAAACTACGATTGAAGCTTTCATCGCAGGTCTCCCTATTGGTTTACTACGCCATCGCTTGAAGTGTGACAAGGTTACCGATTTGGGAGAGATGATAGAAACAGCGAGCAAGTATGCAGACGCTGACGACGATGCAGAAGGACTACTCAATGCCCTAGTTGTGCCTAAGTCGGCAAAACAACCAAAGCAACAAGCTCAGAAGCGCAAAACCACCTCGGAAGAAAAACCCAACGCGGAAACAGCAGTAGTCACTACTGTTTCCGGGTCTGGAGGACGAGGAGGACGTGGCGAGGTCGCGAGGCGTGCTGGACATCAAGGGTCCAAGGTAGAGGAGAACAACAACCAGGCAAAACCTACTCTTCGGCCGACATTGCCAATAACCCATGTGTGCATCACCTAGACGCCAATGGGGGCTCGTCCCACACCAACGCTGAATGTCGTTTCAATGATGGCATCAAAAGAGATGACACCGTAGGCTACAAAGCTAAGCGGAAGAAGGGAAAGAAAAATCCCGAAAAAGACAAGGAGACCAAGGAAGATTCCGACATGGAGAAAGTTGATGCTTCAAACCCCAAGTCGGAAGGGAAGAAGACTTTTCCCACAAAGAAGGACACTTATGTCACCTTCCTCGGATCTCAACCAGCAAAGATCAAGAAAGCAGTTCTACACGAGCTCAATGCAACGTTTGACCGCGATGATCATCCGCCTAAGTTACACAGGCGAGGAAAATACGCCTTGATCGTCAACCCACTTATTGATGGTTATGGTTTCTCCAAGACCCTCATGGACGATGGTAGCAACATCAATATTCTCTATGTCGAAACGCTACGCCGGATGAAGATCTCGGAGACACAGCTGAACCATAGCTCTGTGATTTTTCACGGAGTTGTCCCAGGAAGACAAGCTAATTCCCTGGGAGAGATCACTTTGGATGTTACCTTTGGAACTCCAAAGAATTATCGAACGGAGGCACTTTCCTTCGAAGTGGTCCCGTTCAAGAGAGCATACCACGCTATATTCGGGCGTCCGGCTTACTGGGCTTTTATGGCTCGTCCATGTTACATTTACAATATGATGAAAATTCCAGGTCCCAACGGCGTGATCACCATCAGGGGAGACCCGAAGAAAGCGCGAGAGTGCGAGGATGGAAATGCCGCCTTTGCCGAAGCCGTGTTGCACGCCCAGGAGTACCAGGAAATCAAGAAGAACATAGATCCGTTCGAGATGCCCGCAACGAAGAAGGAGGTTACCAAGCCAAATCCGGAGTTCAAGGCATTAGAAGAGACAAAGAAAGCGTCGTTGAAGGATGATGACCCCTCCAAGGTGACCCAGATAGGCGTAGGCCTAGATAGCGCATAGGAAAGCATGCTCATCAAGTTCATCCAAGCAAATCAAGATATCTTCGCATGGCAGCCATCTGACATGGCCGGAGTACCTAGGGAACTTGCCAAGCACTCTCTAAATGTAAACCCGAACGCTAAACCCGTCAAACAGTCCTTACGACGGTTTGGCGACGAAAAGCATAAGGCAATAGCTAAGGAACTAACACGGCTTGAGTTAGCCGGATTCATAGAAGAGGTCATCCACACTGAGTGGTCGGCCAATCCTGTAATGGTCCCTAAAAAGGACACCACTGATTTAAGGATGTGTGTTGATTATACTGCCTTGAACAAGGCTTGTCCAAAGATCCGCTTCGCCTAGAATTGATCAAGTTATCGATTCTACGGCAGGCTCAGAACTCCTCTGTTTTCTCGACGCATATTCCGGTTATCACCAAATCCGGATGAAGGAATCTGATAAAATCAAAACTTCATTCATAAACCCCTTCGGAACCTTCTGCTTTGTCACGATGCCCTTCGGGCTGAAGAATGCAGGAGCTACGTACCAGCACACGATGCAGCGTTGCCTTCACGACCAACTCGGATGCAATGTACATGCATACGTGGATGATATCGCGGTGATGTCCAAAACGAAGGAAACACTCATTTTCTACTTGGAGGAAATGTTCGCCAATCTACGAAAATACAACATCATGCTTAACCCGAAGAAATGTTTCTTTAGAATACCAGCCGGAAAATTGTTAGGATTCATCGTGTCTCAAAGAGGCATAGAGGTGAACCGCGACAAAATCAAGGCTATACTTAATATTTCCAGGCCAACTCGCCTGAAGGACGTACAAAGACTAACTGGTTGCATTGCTGCGGTCAGTCGATTTGTAAGCCGGCTTGGTGAAAGAGCCGCACCATTATACAAACTCCTGAAGAAAACCAAGGATTTTGTCTGGACTGACGAAGCTGAAGCTGCACTGCAAGACCTGAAAAAAGTACTCTCATCTGCTCCTATCTCGCAGCCGAACCTCGTGGAACCGATGTTGCTTTATATTGCTGCGAAAAATAAGGTCGTTAGTATCGTCATGGTGGTGGAGAGACCAGAGGAAAATCAGGAACACTTGGTGCAGCGTCCGACTTACTTTGTTAGCAAGGTCTTGACAGAATCAAAACAGCGATATCCGCACTATCAAAAGTTGGCTTACGGTATTTTCCTAGCATCTCGTAAGTTACGACACTATTTTCAGGAGCATCCAATTACCGTGGTGAGCAAAGCTCCCATGAGAGACATAATCAACAACAGCGACGCCATAGGACGTGTTGCCAAATGGGGCACAGAGCTCTCAGCTTTCGATATTGAGTATAAACCTCGGACAGCAATCAAATCCCAGATCCTTGCTGACTTTGTCGCTGATTGGACAGAGACGGAGGAGAACATGGTCCTCCCTGAGTCGGAATACTGGACCCTCTTTTTCGATGGGTCTAAGGCTCGAGGGGGCTCGGGGGCTGGCGTGGTGCTCAAATCACCCCAAGGAGATAAACTATTATACGTGTTGCAGATCCACTTCACAGCGACAAACAATATTGCTGAGTATGAAGCACTGCTGCATGGAATCCGGATTGCCAAGGATATTGGCATCTGACGTTTGATGTGTTACGGAGATTCGGATCTTGTTGCTCAGCAAGTCTCGGATATTTGTAATGCAAATAAGCACATGGCAGCATATAAAGCTGTCGTGGATGATCTATCTAAATCGTTCGAAGGGTTTGAAGTTCAACACATCCCTCGAGCAGAAAATGAGGAAGAAGATGCACTATCTCGAATAGGCTCTGCGCGGAAAGAGGTCCCGGATGGCGTATTTTTAGAGCACCTCAAAGTTCCCTCGATAAAGGGAGTAGATGAGGAATATCCGACCAAATCCGACTCACCTTTAATAGCAGTTCTGGCTGTAATTCCCAGCTAGACTCAACCCTACCTCGATTATTTGGTAGATGGCAAATTACCCGAAGACGAGGTGCTGAGCCAGCAGATTATCCGACGAGCGAAAGCCTATACTATTGTTAAGGATGAGCTCCATAAACGGAGTGTTTCTGGGGTTTTTCAGCGTTGTGTATCTCCGAAAGAAGGAGTGGAAATCTTAAGGGAAATCCACGAAGGCGAGTGTGGTCACCACGCTGCAGCCAAATCTTTACTGGCAAAAGCTTTTCGACATGGATTTTTCTGGCTTATAGCTCAGGCAGATGCCGAACAATTAGTCAAGACATGCAAAGGCTACCAAAAGTACGCCAAGCAAGCTCATGTTCCGGCTGATCAGCTACGAACAATATCTATAACATGGCCTTTTGCGGTCTGGGGGCTTGACATGGTAGGACCTTTTAAACAAGCTCCAAGTGGATTTACTCACCTCTTAGTGATGGTGGATAAATTCACCAAGTGTATTGAGGCTAAACCTGTCACTAGTTGTGATGGAGCAATAGCCAAAAGATTTGTCGAGGATGTTATAATCCGGTATGGTTATCCGCATAGCATTATCATGGACAACGGGAGTAATTTTTCTATGGGAGAACTGGCCGAATTCTGCGATGAGCAAAATATCCGGCTTGACATTGCGTCTATCGCACATCCACAGGCTAACGGACAAGTCGAAGGAGCAAATGGTTTAATTCTACAAGGCCTGAAACCAAGACTCGAAGCACCACTACGACGTGTTGTAGGGGATTGGGCAGAGGAACTACCCTCTGTAATATGGAGTTTACGAACAACTCCGAACAGGTCAACAGGATACACACCTTTCTTCTTGGTCTATGGCACAGAAGCAGTTCTTTCTAGTGATTTAATTCATACTTCTCCTAGAGTGGCCGCGTATATCAAAGAGGATGCCGAGATTTCTCGACAAAATGATCTCGACTTAGTCGAAGAAGTTCGCGTTGTTGCTGAAATGAGATCTACAGCCTATCAGCAGAAGTTACGCAAGTATCATAGACAGAGAGTCCGAAATAGATCTTTCAATAAAGGTGATTTGGTTCTCCGGCTTGTGCAACAAAGAAAGCACAAACTTTCCCCAGTATGGGAAGGGCCCTTTTTAGTTAGTCGAGTATTGCACAATGGATCGTACTACTTAACTGACATGAGGCCAGTCAAAGAAAGACCTGCTACTAAGAAGAGAAAGAGAGCTGGAGGCAGTACAAATCCGGATGACTTAGATGTACCATGGAATATTGCTCACCACGCCCCTTTTATTCTTAGTTTATCCTTCTTTGTAATCATACATATGTACATGTTCTGTGAGAAATAAAAGTTTTGGTTGCCTCAAGTTTTTCTGAGAAGTTCTTAAACCATCTTATTTCCGAATGATCATGTCATAGTCGAAAATCCCAGAATGCTTGAAAGTACTTTATGCTCATGTTTGTTCTGGTCTAGATTTCCGATTTCTAAAAACTGCTACCTTCGGGTATAACTCTAAAAAATTTCTAGTCTTTACTTTGGTTATTTGTCTGATTGCCGGATGCGGGCATTTTCCGAGTAGTGAATTGTTGGTACTAGAAGCCGGCTTTGTTTCCGAGTTTAAACTGGTTTAGCAATTGAGCTCCGTTGCTCGGCAAAGTTTCCGGCTGAAGGTTTAGCCGGCTCACAAAAGGGACGAGGCGGAAAGCCAGATAAATGATAAGCCGAGACGAAAAATATAAGTGCTTGTGAAAACATTTCAGGCACACGAAAAAAAAGTCTAAGGACAAAAGTGCTGAATAGATAAAAAACTTAGCACTAACAAAAAGTCATAGTACTTAATATTTACAAAAGGCATCATGTTCTTTCACAGAATAATACATAAGTTTGTGGTCTATGATGCGGGAGGAGATGAAGGATCTACTGGCTCGCTGGTCACTCCGCCTTGATATCGTTCCGAGATATCCGCATCCGAGTTGGTGCGTTCATCGTCGGAAACTTCTTCGGCTTCTTCTACAGGGGGAGGCGGAGTATCTACACGGGTGAAGAAGGGGATCTCGTAGCTGGTCAGATCAGCTACGTGGCACCCATATCCGGTGCAGGAGTGCATGATGGCTTGAAGGTCCTGCTCCTGGCCGTCTTCGCTCACCTTGCGCACCTTTAGTCACTTGCCATGTTTCCATGGTGGCTCATGACCATGGAGAGGGCATTCTGCGCGGCAGTCCGCGCGTAGGACATATTCCACAAGCTGCGGCATCTCCTTGGCCCTGTCCCGCACCTCAAAATCCGACATGCTTGGCATGTCCGGAATCCTGAGAGACTCGCCAATGTCCTCAAGGGACTGGTGGTAGTCATGAAGAAGATCACCGACTTGGGTAAGCCGGTGAGTGCGGGGCTCAGACGAGGAAGAGTCCGACAACTTTAGAGGACCTATACACAAAACAAGTCAAGAAAAATCCGACATTGATAACAGTCGAAGAAAAGATAAGTCAAAAAGGTGGAACGTACCAAGAATGACGTCGTCAATCTTGGTCTTCTCCTCCTGGAGACTCTGGAGTTCAGCCCGGAGCGCCTAGGATATATCCTTCTCTCTGCCAAGCTCATTCTTGAGGTCCGAGATTACTTTATCTTGAGCAGCAATCTTGCGATCGTGCTCTTCAGTGGCCATGGAGGAGGATTCCAGGACTTGAGTTATGCTCGTTTCATGATCCGCCTTGAGCTTATCCAGCTCTTGGCGAAGTCCCTTGTTTTCCACAACCAGGGTTTTGAGGTTCTCGGCCTCTTCAATCATAGCGATGGATTGTTTCACCAATGCTGTAAGACAAAAAGAACAACAGTTCAGAAAAATTCGACATAGAAAAAGCAAAAGACAAGGTTTGAATATCGAAATATTTACCTTCAGCTTCATCTTTGGCTACCTTGAGCTCAGCATTTTTAAGCCGGAGAGCTTTGATATCTCTCCGCTTATTACAGACATTGGACAATAATTCCTGGTTATAGGAACATACTTTCTGTAAGTCAGAATACCCAAAGTCAGAAAGCTACTTAAGACTCGGGCTAATATTTTTACTAAATATCAGCACGAGCCTTGGGGGCTACACTAGTTTGTTCTTTGGCATCCTAATGAAAGCATAAACTCAGATTCTATATCCTACTTCATGCTTGGGGGCTAGAGGATATGATATAACATAATGTAAAAACAAGAGTTGGAATTCCGACTTACATATTGCTCGCGGGTGAGTTTGTCTAAACCCGCGTTCACTTCAGCTGCCACCTTCTCGGCGAGAGTAAGAGGGATCACTGGAGCTGTTGGAAGCTCGCTAGTCCTGATCCTCTTGTCGTGAAGGCGGACTTGAGTGAGAAGGTCAGAGAACTTGACGTCCTCTGCTTCTTGCGCCTCCTCTTCGAGGAATAGATGGCTTTTGTCCAGGACTTGCCTGGCTAGCCGTTGGATCTCCTCTGCAGATTTCTGGGTTAGGCCAAATTTGGCAAGACCCGGATTGTTGAGGAGGTTTTTGGCGAAGACTTCAGCTGAGGGATCATTACCCGAAGAGGGTTCACCCTTATCTTGACCTGACGCACTCAAGTGACGCCAATATGCACTAAGGATCGTCGGCTCCGCTTGAGGAGCCGGATCTTCTGCAATCACCGGAGAAGGGATGATCGCCGGAGTTGCAGAAGGTTGAGGGACCGGAGTCGGAGGAGCCACGGCAGGGGAAGTTATTGTAAGCTTCATCTGGCGCAAAGGCTTCGAAGAAGTCCCCTTCCCCTTGCCCTTGATGATTGATTTTGCTCTGAGAAAGTAGTAAAGTTAGAAACATTACATCTCGGAAAGAAACTTGAGTAAAGAACAAAGGCGGAAAAGTTGTGACAGAAGGTTACCTCTTCACGACTGGCACCTCCTTTGTGCCAACCGCTACTGTCGGAGCTTTGCGCTTCTTGAGCGCAAGATCCGGCAGTGGAACTACTTCCACCTCCTGAGAGAACTCTAGAGGGTATCCTTCGAGTGGAGCAAGTTCAGACTCGGGGATGTCAGCAAGCTGAAAATAAGAAAACATATCAGTATTGCAATATAACTCAAAGATAGAAACACATAAAAGATGTGATGATAAAAGCTTACCGGCACCACGGGGTTTTCTGTCGTGTGCATGTCCAGAGAAACCTCTGGAATCCGCCTTTCGATCTGCTCCTTGATCAGCCACTTAATTTTGCTTATGTAGCCTTGAGTGGTGTAGGCCTTGGGGCTGATGCGGAGGGAGTCGGTCAGAGAAGACGTGACAGAATGCATCAGTCTATCCCCATGGTACTGAAGTGGCTAGATCCGGCATGAGACCCAGCACTGGACCAAGTCGGATCCCTTCAGACCATTGTGCTTGATCAGATATTCGATCCGCCTCTTAGCAAGGATCAGATCATCTGTGAGAGCCGGAGCAGCCTCGTCCCAGGAAGGTTGGGCCATGGCGGCTCCGTCGACAAAAGCCGGCAAAGCAGTAGCTTTGCCGGGAGCCGGAATATCCCTATGGTAGAAAAAAGTGGCTGGCCATTGCTTGACCAAGTCACTGGCAGAAATTTTTGGATATGCCCGGTCTCGTCTAAGAGAAAAACTAATAGTGTCGGTGATGTAAGGAACACCGGCAGTGATGGAATTCCTCCGGACATGAAAGTAAAACCGGAAGAGAAGCAAACTCGGCCTAATGCTGAGAAAGCCCTCGCAAAGCGCAGCATATGCCCTCATTTCTAGAAGAGAATTGGGAGGAAGATTGTGGAGTTGAACTCCATAGTGATCTATCACCTCGGAGAAGAACTCCGAGGGAGGAAAAGACAGACCTCGGTCCAGACGAGTGCCGAAGTGGACTCGCTCGCCCTCGTGTGGGTTGGGGACGGTTTCGCTGGAGCCGCTCCACCAGTCGCCGGTGACGAGAAGCCCCTCCTTCTCCATGTTCTTGAGGCCCTCCTCATTGAGGGCGCAGGGGATCAAGATTCCCCGGAAGCTCTCCTTCTTCGCTGCAGCTTCCGCCTTCGCTGCCGCCACCGCTGTCGCCAAGCCAGAGGAAGAAGATGATGAAGCCATTTTTCTCCGGTGAGAAAGTGACCTTAAAGGGGTGGCGCTGGGAGTTTCTGTGGGGGAAGGACGAGGAGGCTTTGTGCACGCAGGAGGATTGGGAAGGAAGGAAACGGCAAAGGACTGGTGGAAAGGAGAAGAGGAAATCTAAACCCCTTATATCCACCTACCTGCGCCAAGATTCGTGCAAACGCTATAGTGCAATCGCCACGCGTCGTGGAAAGAACTGGGAAGGACCCGCACGATGATTGCGTCGCCTCGATCTCCACGCACGCATTGAAACGGCGCCGCTTCATGGACCACGGACCCACCAACGGTCGTGCTGACGGAACGCTGTCAGATGACGTGACTTGACCATGCTTGTGTCAGGTGGCGTTAGAGACCAAGTTCCGGCTTAGTTTGAAAATGAGCTGGAAAATCCGAGTTACCAACTGAAAGGTCCGACTTATTTTTTAAGACCCGGATCGTATCTTTTGTTGTGAAGTTTCAGGAACCCTTCAAGATTCTGCAAGCCGAAGATCAAGCTAGACGATGATAAATCCGACTTTGGATCTTGGAGGCCTCCGGGCTTCTGAGGATATACTTTCCGTATCCTCACAGCCTCACCGACTGTGGTGGCCCACTTCGGGTTAGAGTATTGCTTCACGGGCGGCCCAGTCAGGGAGAGAAGACGGAGTCCAATCCGGCTATGGGAAGGCCCAGAAGACTTACCGACTTAGGCCATGATGTTACTTGTAGTTCAAGATGTACTCTGTAATAGACTCTTAGTCGTAGCCGGATAGATCTCTCTTGTAAACCCTAGGCCGGATATCTATATAAGCCGTCCTAGGGAGAGCCTTTAGGGCATAACCTCAATAGTCTACAATCTCAACCCGCATAGGCAAAACCCTTGTAACCCATATTCCGGCTCTACCGTATTACTGGATTGCTAGCAGGAGTAGGATTCGTCCAAAGCCGGCAGATCCAAACCTAGGTAAACTTGTGTGCTCACCGTCCCGGAATACTGTACGTCTCACCCCCCTCTCTTCCGCACGCCTCGAGGACCCCTCATGGCGTACTTGTCATCAATCCGATGACAGCTGGCGATGGGGAGGGGTACCCCCCCTCCACCTATAAAAGGTCACCCCTCTCACCCTTCTTCCTTACACCTCCTCGTGAAGGATCTCTCTCCCCCTCTAGAATTATTCCCCCATGGTCTCAGATTAGCGAGATACATGTTCTCGATGGCATTTTGTCTGGAAGGAGTTGTTGCTTCCACTGCATCGCTGGAGCGAGGAGGCGGAGGTTGTTTGGTGGCCTGAACGTGTGTGCGAGTGCGGATGCGTTGCTGGTTTGTGGCGCTAGGACTTCCACATGACCTTGAGATCGCCAAGCGAATGACTACATCATCCACGAGTTCCTACTCGTTAACAAAACTTTGTTGTCTTCGAGGGTAAGTTCTCTATGGATGTATATCCACCCGTTGCTTGTATCTAGTAGATAGATCTTGGCGTATAGTTCCCATCGTAGGAATTTTTTTGTTTTCTATGCTGCGAACCCTTTAGTGGTATCAGCGCCTGATCTATGCGTAGGTGCTTTGCACGGGTAGAACACATAAGAGTATGTGGGCGGTGATGATCATGTTATTGCTTCTTATATGTACTTTGGATATTGGTGGCATAGTGGGATGAAGCGGCCCGGACCAACCTTACATGTCATCGCACATGAGACCGGTTCCACGACTGACATGCAACTAGTTTTGCATAAGTGGCTGGCGGGTGTCTGTCTCTCCTACTATAGTCAATATCTGATTTACAGCGAGTTGCTAATAATTTGGTTATCATCGTTGTGGTTCCATTCTCGTAGGTAAGAACGGTTCTATCTTTGAAAGCCCTAAGCCACGTAAAACTTGCAATTGATAAATTAGAGGCATCTAGTTTAGATCGTTGCTGGGCTTGTGTCATGATATGGTAATGTTGTAAGTTGATGTATAGTTGATACTTACAACACACCCAACGTGTAAGTTCCATAGACCTTGGCCTTACACACAAAGGAATGATAAAGATCATACCATGATGCATATGATAGTGATCAAATGCAAGAACTATATCATTTCACTATACACATATGATGTTTGCATCTTATATTGCTTGTTTGGTGTATTAGTAGCATTATAAGATGATCCCTCATTTAAATATCAAGATAAAAATGTGTTCTTCCTTAAGTATGCACCGTTCTATGGATCGTGTTTCGAGACATCACGTGATGATCAGGTGTACTCGACTATGCGCTTTCATACAACGGGTGTAAGACAGTTTTACACACGTGAGTACTAAGGATCTTACTTGGCGAGCCTAGCATGTACAGACATGGCCTCGGAACACGGGCCGAAAGGTTAAGCATGAGTCATATAGTTGATATGATGCCCATATAGATGCTCGCCTTTGAAGCTACACTGACTCACGTGATGATCAGACTTGGTGTAGTGAATTTGGTTCATGTAATCACCAAAAAGACACGAGGGATGTTGTTTTTGAGTGGGAGTTTAGTTGAACTCAATCTATCATAAACTTAGTCTAAATAAACTTTACAAATTATGTTGTAGATGGCACCACCTGCTTTTAATTTCAATGTGTTCATGGAGAAAGAGAAACTTGCTGCGAATGGTAGCAACTTCACCAACTGGGCTATGAATTTGAGGATTATCCTCTCTGCTGCACAAAAGCAATATGTGCTAGAAGCGTCGCTAGGGCCCCCACCAGCTCCTGATGCCCCTTACAAGGAAAAGAATTTCTATATAACTCGTCAGGAGGACCACAACTTAGTTCATTGCGGCATACTGTATGGGCTCGAGCCAGAACTTTGAAAGCGTTTCGAAAATGGCAATGCCTATGATACCATGGGTGAATTCAAAATGATTTTCGATACCCATGCTACCGTAGAGAGTTATAATGCTTCAGAAAAGTTCTTTAGCTGCATGATGGAAGAGAACAGCTCCATAAGTGAGCACGTACTCAAAATGTTTGGCTACGCCGATAAGCTTGTGTCCTTGGGAATAACGATTCCCATTGACTTAGGCATACATCGTGTTCTCCAATCTCTGCCACCTAGCTACAAGAGCTTTGTGATGAACTATAACATGCAGGGCATGAAGAAGACTCTCCCCGAGCTTCTATCAATGCTTAAAACTGCAGAAGTGGAGATTAGGAAAGAACATCAAGTGTTGATGGTCAATAGAACCACCGGTTTCAAGAAAGACAAGAAGGGTAAACAGAAGGGAAAGAAGGGAGGCAAATCTGTTGCTGTGCCTGAAAAGAAATCCCGGGCTATACCTAAGTCTGATATCGAGTGCTACTATTGTAAGGGGACTGGCCATTGGAAGCGCAATTGCCCCAAGTATTTGGCGAACAAGAAGGCCGACAAGGCAAACAAAGGTATATGTGATATACATGTTATTGATGTGTACTTGACTAGTACTCGCAGTAGCACCTGGGTATTTGATACCGGATCAGTTGCTAATATATGTAACTTCGTCTGAGGGGCTACGACTAGCAAGGGATGAGGTCACGATGCGTGTCGACAATGGATCAAGAGTTGATGTGATCGTCGTCGGAACGCTGCCTCTCCATATGCCATCAGGATTAGTGATAAACTTAAATAATTGTTATTTGGTGCATGCGCTGAGCATGAACATTGTATCCGAATCGTGTTTATTGCAAAGCGGTTATTCATTTAAATCAGAAAACAATGGTTGTCGATTTATATGGATAATATCTTTTATGGTCATGCACCCGTGATGAATGGTTTATTTCTGTTGAATCTCGATAGTACTCATACGCACATCCATAATGTTGATGCTAAAAGGATTAAACTTAATGATGATATATCTGCATATATGTGGCACTGTCGTCTAGGTCATATTGGCATTAAACGCATGAAGAAACTCCATTCCGATGGACTTCTGGAATCACTTGATTTTGAATCATTTGATACATGTGATCCATGCCTTATGGGCAAGATGACTAGAACGTCGTTTTCCGGTTCAATGGAACGGGCAACAGATTTATTGGAAATCATACATACTGATGTATGTGGTCCAATGAGTGTGTCGGTGCGAGGTGGATATCGTTATTTTGTTACTTTCACAGATTATTTGAGTAGATATAGGTATATCTATTTGATGAAACACAAATCTGAAACCTGTGAAAAGTTCAAAGAATTTCAGAATGAAGTGGAAAATCATTGACATGGGTATACCCTACAGGTACTCGAGCTTGGTATATACGGCCTGAATACATAGAAGCCCACGGTGTCGCCAAGTCCCAAATGAAGAACTCGAGTAACCTACGGACTCTCGATTGCTTGAAGAACAAGAAGAAGCTAAAGATAGAAAGTTCAAACGGGAAAACCCTAACTTGTAACCGACTCGACCTGCTACCCGAGACCTAGCCTATCTATATAAAGGCTAGGAGGGGGCAGTGAGGAGGACACACACAACCCTAGTTTCCACAACCCTCGCCAGATTGCATCTGCGCACCATTGTAATCTTCGATTCCTTTGATAATTCCACGAGCAGACAAGCAGGAGTAGGGACCTCTACGAGGCCTGAACCTGGGTAAATCTTCGAGTCCCCTATGTGCTTGTTTGCTAGCCGATAGATGTCTCCAGCTCTCCCTCGTTCTCCAAAACCCAAGTCCATAACAATGGGCATTGATGAGTTAAACCCTCGTCAATTGGCGCCGTCTGTGGGAATTGGGAGTGCTGATGTTGCGGCTTCTTCGGCCCCATCAACCGTGATCTACAACTCCGCAATAGCGGAGATTCTCCAGCTCTTCGGCGCGTTCGACTTCACCGGCCACTCGCCCGGCTTTCGAGTCCGTGGGCGACGGAATCATCCTGGCAATAGGGAGCTTCCGTTTCCAAGTTGGTCAGATGGGCACGCTTCGCATGCCTGACCAGCTGACGGTGTCGTCGATTGCCCCAGCATCGTGGTTCCCTCCATTGATCAGCACCCTTAGTGAGCTCAATGCCCCGGCATTAGTCGAGAATACGGTCAGCGACAGCAGTCGCAACTCCGATCTGAGCGACCTAGCAACTAAAGATGGAGCCTACGGCTCCGGATTTGAGAGATGTGGGAGCAGCAGCTTCCCCAATCACTTCATGTGCGCCGTCATCAACACAGGCGACACCTTCGCCAACCGCGACAACACGGGCAATCGCGGTAACGAAACCGACCCGCCTCTCGGTGGCAATGGCGGCAACGATAGAAACGGTGGCAATCGCACCCCCGTCAACAATGGAGGAGCAATCAAACCTCCAACCATAACCAACGAGCAAATCGGCGAACGCGTCGTGGTCAGGCTCAATGAGCTTGAATGGGCTCGCTACCGCGAGGCCCTATGGGGTAACCCTTTACCCCCCCCCCCCCCGGTTCCTCATAAGAACTTCTGATGGGCTATCATTGGCTCCTGAAGGAGGAATTTAAGCACCAAGCGCAAACAATCGCACAACTCGAAGCACGCAAAAGGGCGACAGATGAGTCAAGTCTTCGACGTGCTGGGCTCTCCTCCCACGGAGGATCCTCCTCGAAGGGCAACGAGTACCTCGCAAACAAGAGGCAATCTCGGATGGCCCATCTCACTGAGCAAGAATGCATAGAAGCTGCAAAGGTTCTCAACTTTAGCTCCATGACGATCGATACACGGGGCAATGTGGTCCCAAAGACGCCACAAGCTACGGTGACAGTGGCCACCATGTACCTCCTCAATAACCAGCCGCCAGCTGGAGATCCCCGAGCCGCCATGCATTGATCTACGATCGCAGGCTTGGGACTAATCGAGGCCGCCCTTGACAAGGAGCCAACACCAGAGCCGAAGAAAGGCAAAGCGCTAGCAAAGCGCTACTCCTCGCCCTCATCCAGTGATGGCAGTCACGACCTGTCTCGACGTCGCCGCTCACGGCGACACGGCCATGACTACGACGCGTGTGATGACATCACGCAGCGCAAGATCGACAAATCAAGGGCGCGACATGCTCGGTCGACTGACTCAGAAGAGGAAGAGGTGGATGTCTGCGGCGCCAGATGCTTCAGCAGGTCCATCAGGCAAAAGCGAATGCCCAAGGGGTTCAAACTCCCGTCAGAGAACCCGAAGTTTGACGGCCTACAGGACCCGAAGATCTGGCTGGAGGACCACATCTCCTCCGTCAGGCTCCACGGAGGCAGTCGAAGCACGGCCATGCAATGCTTACAGCTGCTACAGGCGCCCGAGCATGGCTCAACAACCTCCCACGCGGATCCATTCGCAGTCGGGATGAGCTGGTTTACAGCTTCGTGCGCAACTTCAAGGGCACGTACAAGCGGCCTGCATCAATCGAAGAGCTGAGATGCTTCCAGCAAAGATCGGGCGAATCGCTGCGCTCCTACATCCAAAGGTGGTCCATCATCAAGAACTCCACAGAGAACATCTCGGAGGATCGCGTGATTGACACATTCAATGGCGGCGTCCGCCGCATAGAGCTCAGGGAGGAGCTGGGCCGCTCAAAGCCCAATACCATCGACCACTTGATGGAAATCGTGAATCGGTTGTCCGATGGAGAAGATTCGGTGAAAAAACGCGCTCACTCTGACGAGGAGGCAGAACTCGAGCGCAGACGCGACCGTCGAGGCAAATGTCGCATGCGCATCTACGATGATCTCGACGACATCAACATGGTCGCAGTCGGCTATGCCGACAGACGCGATGATAACCGCAACAGCGGCTACCGCATCGGTGGATACCGCGACTCCAGGAAAACCACGCAAGTGTGGCAACGACACAATCGTGATGAGGCACCCGCGGCATCCATTGAAGACAAGCTGTCCGGGCCATGCACGGTGCACTTCTACATCGACAAGCATGATGGAAAAAAGAAGTCTAGCCACCTCCTCAAGGATTGCCGCGAGTTCCTCAAACTACATGAGGGATTGGTTCGGATGAATCGCAATGCAGTCAAAAGAGGCTACGGAGCGGCTCCAGGCACTGTGGCACATGGCACTCCGCCACCGCCACCTGGAATGCCCCCAAACGTAGCTGGGCCGGACCAGCACCAGGGAGGTGAACCCTACCCACGGGCCATGGGTACTATGATGATCCAAAAAGGACGCCCCTCCAATCGGGTACAGAAGGCCATCACTCGCCAAGTCAACTTGTCCACACACTCCCCACCATCTACCACTGAGTACCTCAGCGGAAGCGAGTCCTGCATCACCTTCGACAAACGCGATCATCTGCCTCAAGTACCTCGTCCAGGCCATTGCCCCCTCGTACTCGAGGCACAAATCGGAGGCTTCGACATGAGCCGTGTCTTCATGGACGGTGGAAGCGGCATCAACCTTATATTCACGAGTACCTTGCAAGCAATGAGGATCCCTCTGACTTTCCTAGATGCCTCGGACACAACATTCCACGACATCGTCCCAGGAAAAGGCGTATATCCCCTGGGCAAAATCAACCTCGACGTCATCTTCGGTCGTTGACTGGCCCTCACCGTACCAATGCATCCTCGGATGTGTCGGGTTCGCTAGGTTCATGGCAGTACCACACTACGCCTACCTGCAGATGAAAATGCCAGGTCCCAATGGCATCATCACAGTCAACGGGAGCTTCGAGATGTCCGACAGTTGCAATAGGGAATTCAACAGAATTTCCTAGTCCTTCCGCATGCAGGAAGAACTCGCGAGACTAAAGGAGTCGACAGACAATAGTCTGCCTCCCCTAAGCCGGCCAAGCTCGCCTGATCTATCTTTCGACTCATCAGTGCACACAAAGAAAGTGTAGGTCCACCCATCGGATCCCGCCAAAATGGCCCTCATCGCCAACAACTTGAGTCCCGCATAGGAACTCGCGCTCGTCGAATTCCTCCGTGAGCACTGGGAAATTTTCTCTTGGTGTCCTGCGGACATGCCAGGAGTTCCTAGGGAATTCGCCGAGCACGCACTCAACGTCAACCCAGACGCAAGGCCAGTCAAGCAAACAATCTGGTGATTATCTGAGCCAAGAGCAAAGGCAGTCGGAATGGAGATCAACAGACTCCTCGACGCCAAATTCATACGCGAGATCAAGGAAAGCACTTGGCTCGCTAACACGGTGCTAGTACCAAAAAAGGACACGGATATCCTGCGGATGTGCGTGGATTTCACCTCTTTGAATAAGCACTGCCCAAAGGATCACTTCCCGTTGCCACGCATCGACCAGATCATCGACTCCACCGCGGGATGCGAGCACCTGTGCTTCTTCGACGCCTACTCAGGCTATAATTAGATTCGAATGAAGGAGGAAGATCAAGAGAAAACAACATTTACAACGCCCTTCGGTGTATTCTGCTACAACACAATGCCCTTCGGGCTAAAGAACACGGGAGCCACCTACCAGCGGTGCATGCAGGCTTGCCTCAAGGAACAACTTGGTCGCAACATTCAAGTCTATGTCGATGACATAGTAATCAAGACCAAGGAGGAAGCCTCCCTAATCGATGATTTACGCGAAACCTTCACCAACCTAGACCGCTACCGGATCAAACTCAATCCGGACAAATGCGCCTTTGGCGTACCATCTGGGCAATTACTCGGGTCTCTCATCTCCGCGAGAGGGATCGAGGCAAACCCGAAGAAAATAAAAGCCATACTGGCCATGGAGAAGCCGAAAAACATAAGGGGCGTCCAGCAGCTGGCTGGACGAATCGCGACCCTCAATCGATTCATCAGTCGGATGGGTGAAAAGGAACTGCCCTTCTACCAACTCCTCCATAAAGCTGAAAATTTTGAATGGACCAATGAAGCGCAGGAAGCATTCGAAGACCTCAAGCGCCTGCTATCCACCTCGCCAGTACTAGTGACCCCACAAGAAAGGGAACCGTTGCTGCTATATATCTCCGCCACCAACTAGGTGGTCAACACAGTGCTCGTCGTCGAGCGAGCCGAGGAAAACAAGGTCCACGGGGTACAACGCCCAGTCTACTACCTCAGCGAGGTCCTCACGCCAACAAAACAGCGGTACCCGCAATACCAGAAGTTGGCATACGGTGTCTTCATGACTGCCCGGCGACTACGCCACTAGTTCCAGGAACATCCAATCGTGGTGGTCAACGACGCCCTGTTGGGGCATATCCTCAATAACCCTGACGCCACGGGACGAGTCGCGCTTTGGGGGATAGAATTGTCTCCACGAGACATTACATACGAAAAACGCGACGCAATCAAGTCGTAAGTTCTTCCTGACTTCCTCGTGCACTGGATGGAGAACCAGCTCCCTGACAAACCAGATATGTCCTACCTCTGGAGTACTTCAACGATGCGTATCCACGGCTGATGGAAGAGCTGTTCTCCTTGACATCCATGAGGGAACCTGCGGACACCACGCCGGCAAGGCGTCCTCAGGCCAAAGCTCTGAGCTGGTTCTCTATCGCCTACGGCCATGCGCGACGCCAAGGACATCGTCCAGAAATGCAACGCGTGCCAACGATTCGTGGACAAGCCGCACGCACCTGGCCCAGAGCTTCGGCCAATCCCATTGGCCTGGCCCTTCGTGCAATGGGGACTCGACATGGTCGGCAAGCTCCCCAAGTCCTCACGAGGAGGTTACGTCTACCTCCTGGTGGCAGTCGACAAGTTCACCAAGTGGATAGAGTCCATGCTAGTGACCAATCAATCAGGGCACATCGCAGTCAAGTTCTTCGAGTCCATCGTCTTCCGCTTCGGAGTGCCACACAGCATCATCATAGATAATGGAACGAACTTCACATCCAAGGAGTTCCAAGAATTCTGTGAGAATTTGGGAATCAACATCAGCTACACCTCGGTGGCACATCCACAGACCAATGGTCAGGTTCAAAAGGCGAACGGGCTCGTCTGCGGAGGCATCAAGAAGCGACTCCTCTGGCCACTCGAACAAGCCGCGGGTTGCTGGCCAGACGAACTGCAGTCAGTACTCTAGAGCCTACGCACAACTCCAAACAGTGCTACGGGCTACACTCTGTTCTTTATGGTGCACGGGGCCAAAGCGGTGCTACCCGCCGAGGTACGGTACAAGGCGCCGCGCATGGTCGCTTACAGCGAGCAGGAGTCATCCCTTGCACTCGAAGACTCCGTCGACCTCCTTGACGAGGCAAGGGAAATTGCCGCGGAAAGATCAACGATCTACCAGCAGAACCTGCGCAACTACCATAGTAGGAGGCTACGCCCCAAGTCCTTTGCCGAAGGCGACCTGGTCCTGCGACTGAAGCAGCAAGGACATCTCAAGCTCGAGCCCCCCTGGGAGGGACCATACGTGATTACAGAAGTAATCCTAGGTGGCGCCTATCGCCTTCAGGATTTAGAGACAGGAGTCACATACTCCAACCCCTGGAACGTCGCGCAACTGTGACGCTTCTACCCTTAGTCGTTTTTTACATTGCAAATACGGCACTCAGCCAAGGCTACTTAGCCACACATTGTACTTCATACTGTCTCGCGAATAAATAAAGCTAAGTGCCCCAAAACTTTGTGTTCTCCTTTATTCTTCCGCAACTTATCCACTCGGGGGTTGCGCCACCCTATACACATCCGTTCTACGAACTAAAACACGATATTCCTGAGTAGCTGGCACATCAATCGAAACCCTTGACACACAACAACCCAGTTGCAACGCATTTGACAGGTTGACAAGGGACTGCGATAAGTGCATGGTCAGGCTAACGAAAAGGAATCGCACAGTGCAGTGCACTCGCAAAACATAACATGCTAAAAACAAGCTCTTTTATACATCATCGACAATCAGTTCTGCACATCATTACATACGAACTTTACAACACCGATACATTTATGTGCAGGATACAAAATAAACCACTACTGCAACAAGAGAATGTTGGTTTGTTCCTTGAAGAAGTCGACAATCTCCTCTGCTGGGCGATCCACCGCCTGATAATGCGGCACCATATTCCAAGCAGAACCCGCTGGTGGGGAAGGTGGCCCAGCCGCAATTGCCACAATGTCTACGTCAGGCCTATGCAGTCGTACCAGCGACAGAGCGGCCTTGGCACCAGCCACCAACTGTTGCCTTACACACTCGTGAACCGCAGCCAGGTCTTGGAACTTGGCAAGGAGGGTCAGCAGGCTCGATGGAGCAACATCCAGTGGAAACATCGTCCGATAAATGTTCTTCAAGCATTACTGCGACTTCTTCAGAAAATGCAGCACTCGCGACACACGATCCTGCAGGGTCACCAGCGCAATCGCACGATCATGATCCACCCAGAAGTATCCACTCTCCTGAAGTTGCTCTTGGGTCAGATCATGCATACGAATAGCAATCCTATCCTTCTCATCCTGTGGATGGCGCGCACTAACAACTATACAAAACAACAGCGGAAGCATAAGGACAGCACACCACTGCGAGTGACTACAAGGAAAAGATAAGAGTAAGCAAACTATCACTTAAATTGGTCACCCAGCTGCGTCATCTCCCCCAGCATATACTGTTCTCGGGCGGTGGCCTTCTCTGCCTTTGACTTCCATACATCCGTGTTACCCGAGCAACACACGCTTCAGCGCTCAAGCGCTTCACGCGATCACGCAGTGGCGAAAGCAGCGATAGCTCATCCACCCTGGAGCGCGGTGGTGCCAAAGTAACATCAAGGGGCGACGAATCCTGAGGTTCCCTCAAAAGATCACTTGATGTACCCTACCACAAGCCAAGCAAGAATCAATAAGAAGATCAAATTGACACACCGACAAAAGATTCGAGTGCATTCAAGATTGGCAAAAGTATCAGCAGATACACTCGCCAAAGGCATGTTCTTGACAAAAGACATAAACTAATCAACTATTAGAAAGCTACTGAGGAGCGATTGGCTTCTTTGACTTAGACGCTTCGGGGGCCTCATCGAGTCCGTGGCGGTATCAGATGCCACTGACTTTCTGTCAGCCCCTGATGTCGCAGCCTTTGCCGCCTTCTTGGCTTGCTGCAGCTCCTCAGAGTACTTCGCAACTGTGTTAATCAGCTGCGGCCCATATTTGCCACAGGCAATCGCGAAGGGAGCAAAGACTACCTGTTGTCCGTCCACGCTAATGGGCATCGCCCTCGAAACCGCTGCAGGATCAACCTCGACTCCGTGGGCCTGCACCATGGCGAGTGACATTGACGCGCCAGCCGCACGGTGCGAGTTCTTGAAGCTTGCAGGAACACCCCCGGCGAGAGACTCCACCAGCTCGTTCATGTTCTCGATTAGCTCAGCCTTGAGCATCAACCCCTCCTGGAGGCGACTGAGCATGCCCTTGGCCTTGGAGAGCATATCTTGAACGGCGGCGCTGCGGTCCTCGACTGCTGAAAGCGCACCCGCCAAGGCATCGTCACAGCGGAGGGCCTGAGGGTCGAAGCTCAAATCGACAGCATCTATACATAAACCCACACATGGACACGAACATCAGCGCCAATGGCAAAAATCGAACAGAGAACGATAATGATATCCAAGCAAGGTACCAGAGAGGGCCTTGGCAATCGAGAAAAGCTATTCTTCGAACCACTTCTCCCTGGCTGCGATGGAGGCACGCGGATCCTCTTCGCGCCTTTGTGCCTCGTCACGCACCGCGATTGCCTCATCGTGGCCCTTCACAGCCGCGGTGAGTGTCTTCTCCATGGTGGCGGCGTCGCGCAGAAGGGCATTATGTTCAGCTAAAAAACAAAAGGGATTGACTATCAGTCGACTACATAAAAATGATGCAGAAGAAGGAGAAGTGAAGAACACTTACTTTCGACCACGCGATGGCGCGTCTCTAGCATTTCATGTTGGCGGCCCATCGCAAGCACTTGCTCCGCCAAGTGAGCGGCTTCCTTCACAAGGAGCTATCGCAAAAGAAAAACAACAACAAAGGATCAGCAGAAGCCATAGATAACATCGACTGCAACATCAAAAGAAGAAATCCTACACTTACATGATCCTCCAATGACTCTGAAGTCGATTGGTGTGCAGTCATCTGGGCAACCATTCGATGCTCCCCTTCATGCGGAGAGCTGGAAGAGTTGTGCCCGGAGTGGGCCGCCAATGGAGGAGAAGGAGAATGCTTGACCTCTTTCTTGGCCCTTGAGGTTGCGACTCCCGATTCTTTCAAAAATTGGACGTCGCCAGAAGATGATGACACCTGCTGGCTGCAAGACAAAATCAACATCAAGAAAGGGAAATCCAGAGAAGAACCAAAAAGGGCAAATCCAGAGAAGAACCAAAAAGGGCAACTAGAAAACTTACCAATCAAACTTATCAAAGTCAAAAGTGGGCTCCCCTGACTCTGATGAGGACTCCTTCGGCAGTCGCATCTTCTTGCGAGAAGACGGCACCACGGTACTCACAGGAATGGCAGGGATCGGTGACTCCGCACCAACGCCTGCACCTTCCGGAGTCGAAGGAGACGATGCATCGGAATCCTCGTTGCGCGAACGCTTGTGAGTATCCGGACTACCTGACTCGGGGGCTTCCTCCTCCACATCAGATGGGATGGTCGACTCCGACTCGTCCTCTTCCAAGGCTTCGCGAGGGATAACCCCCTCAGGAAGAGGGGGCATATAGGGTGACACCGCCCAATCCTGCATACAGACCACAATTTAGCACAAAGCTAAGAAACAGCAAAGAAGCAATCAACAAACTAAGCTACTGCGTAGCACAACTATACCTCAGGAGGAGGGTTAGCAGCATCGAACGGAGGAACAACTGGTTCACTGGGGAGCACGTCCTTGACAGTGTACCTGGTAACCAGTCGAACCCTTTTATCTACCTCACTCGTTGACATGCCATCGGCAGACACGCGAGTGACATCGTCAGTGCTAGCCCTTCACAACATGGGGTGGACTCTAGCCTGCAAGGGCTGGACGCGATGGCGCAGCCACGTGTGAATGAGGGCGCATCCTCCCTCCTCTTTGCCTATGCGACTCTTGAGGTCATAGACACGCTCGTATAGCACATCTGTCTCCGCGGATTCGCCAGGCATGACCACATTCTTCCAGGAGCGCCTCCTCTGGCACGGCGTCGTGGGGTCGAAGGGTGTGAGTCCAAAGTGTTCTCCGTCAGCTCTCTGGTCGCGAACATAGAACCACTTGTCCCTCCAGCCTTAGACGAACATCATCAGCTTGATGTCGAAGTATGTGGCGGATGGATCGACATGGATTCCGCAGCCGCCTACATCGTAGACTACGGAGCCAGATGCCGATTGGCGTTTCAATTTGAAGAGGCGCTTGAAGAGGTCGAAATGCGGCTCGATTCCGAGCCAGCACTCGTAGAGGGCGATGTAGCAAGCTACATGGAGGATGGAATTGGGGGACAACTGATGGAGCTGGAGCCGGTAAAAACAAAGAAGGCCCCTGAATAAAGGATGCAGGGGCAAAGAGAGGCCGCGAATGATGAACGCTAAGAACATCACTCGAAAACCGGCAGGAGGAGAGGGGATTACCTCGCTGCCGGGGACGCGCGCGTCGGCGACTGCGGCGGGCAACACTCCGTCTTGGCAAAGAAGACAAAGATCCGAGGAATTGATGACAGATGGACGCCACGCGCCATTCGTGATGCGGGTGCCCGTGCCCTTCTTCTTCCCGCCGGCGGCGGTGCTGGTGCCCGCAGCGGCGAGCCGCCCTTCTTCTTCGTCGTAGCAATGTCAGCAGCGGAATCGGCCGCAGCACCTCCTTTCTTCTTCCCTATTGTGCGGCAGCGATGCGACTCGAGGAAGTAGCTAGGAAATGTGCGGAGCTGGTCCAGCGCCGTGGAGGAAAAAGAGCGTAGAGAAAGCAGAGGAGTAGCGGCAATGGCGATGAAGGCAAAGGATGAATGAAAGTAGATGAGAAAATTACCATCATAGTGTCACTACTTAACCCCTGGAAGATGCAACCCAATGGCTCAGAAAAACCCTACTGGACGCGTGGCATTCATCGTGCTCGACACATGGAGGAGCTGAAAAGCGAACCGTCCCCCCACTACTCCCATTACGCACGGAAATCGAGGAGGCGCAGTTAAAATAAAGATTATGCACGCCCAGTCAAATCAGAGTCAGGGAGTGGGACCCACCGCTCGTCACGTCCCGTCAAACTCGCTCACGCGGGCAACTGAGGTCATGAAATCGTCAGCACTAACGTCATCAAAAACTATGCAGCAGAAGACTTTGACTACTTTAGTCCTTGCTCGAGTCTTCGACTCCACCAAGCACTCGGGGGCTACTCCCATAGGGAGCGCTGGTTGCGCACCCTACGATTTTTCTCTTTTATAGGAACATGAACAATCATAGAGAAAACCCAATCACTCGAAGCACGGTTCGACTATGGACATGGGTTACTCCCATAGGGAGCGCTGGAAGCAAATTCGACTGAAACAAGCAAATAAAAAACAACAGCAGTCACAAAAGTTCTTTAGTCCCTGCCTGAGTCTTCGACTCAACCAGGCACTCGGGGGCTACTCCCATAGGGAGCGCTGGACGCACACCCTATGATTATTTGTACAAAGTACTGTGTGTTGATAACATCCACACTCGAAGTTTATGGCGACACCGCCTCATAATTTTTCCCTACAAAGAGACCGCATCTCTTGGGTCACCCGAATCATCTCTGTGACGATAAAATTCGGATGCCGCGCTTACGACATGAAGATAAGACCTGAATAAGGCCTGGCAACACATTTAGCTGCACACTACCAGAAATATATCCGTGCCTGCAGGTACGATGAACATGCCTTGACGGACGCGTCAAGTGCTCACACCCATATACTGGAATTCGACTCCTGTAAGACCTCCGCGGCTTGAGTCGAATTACACCAGCACTTTTCTAGATTCGAGTCCAGGGACTCGAGTTCGAGTAGGTGGCGTTGTTTTACCCTAAGGTAGTTAACTGATACCAATACATCGGTTAAAATCAGGCACGCACATCAACAATCCCTATGACATAAACAGAGCAGTCGAAAAATGTACTCAGTCATGCACTCGAAAGGCTTCATAAAGTCTCCAGTCGAATCTGCGATTCCACTGGACACTCGGGGGCTACTGACATGGGTATACCCTACTGGTACTCGAGCTTGGTATATACGGCCTGAATACATAGAAGCCCATGGTGTCTCCAAGGCCCAACTGAAGAACTCGAGTAACCTACGGACTCTCGATTGCTTGAAGAACAAGAAGAAGCTAAAGATAGAAAGTTCAAAGGGGAAAACCCTAACTTGTAACCGACTCGACCTGCTACCCGAGACCTATCCTATCTATATAAAGGCTAGGAGGGGCGGCGAGGAGGACACACGCAACCCTAGTTTAGCACACACATGAAAGAGTGTGGAATAGTTTCACAACTCACGCCTGCCAGAACACCACAACGTAATGGTGTGTCGGAACGTCGTAATCATACTCTATTGGATATGGTTCGATCTATGATGTCTCTGACTGACTTGCCACTGTCATTTTGGGGTTATGCACTGGAAATCGCTGCATTCACTTTAAATCGGGCACCGTCTAAATCCGTTGAAACGACACCGTATGTATTATGGTGTGGAAACAAACCTAAGCTGTCATTTCTTAAAGTTTGGGGATATGATGTTTATGTGAAGAAACTTCAGCCGGATAAACTCGAACCCAAAGCGGAAAATGCGTCTTCATAGGATACCCTAAAGAAACAATTGGGTATTCCTTCTATCACAGATCCGAGGGCAAGATTTTGGTTGCCAAGAATGGATCCTTTTTAGAGAAAGAGTTTCTCGCAAAAGGTGTGAGTAGTCGAAAGGTTGAACTCGAAGAGGTTATTGAACCTTCTCTTCATGGAATGGCGAGTGGCGCAGCGCCGAAAGTTGTTCCGGAGTTGACTTCACCAAATGAAGAAGGAACTAATGATTATGATCATGAAACTCCGAAAGAGGACACTACCAAACCTCACAGGTCAAGCAGGACACGTGCAGCTCTTGAACTGTACGGGAATCCTATTGTGAATTTCATGGTTGATGAAATGGATGACCCTGTGACGTATGAAGAAGCGATGATGAGCCCGGATTCCAACAAATGGCTAGAAGCCATGAAATCCGAGATGGAATCCATGTACGAAAACCAGGTTTGGACCTTGGTGGACTTACCTCATGACCGAAAGGCCGTTGAGAATAAATGGATTTTCAAAAGAAAAACCGATGCTGATGGTAATGTAACCATGTATAAAGCTTGACTTGTCGCAAAAGGGTTTTGACAAATTCAAGGAGTTGACTACGATGAGACATTCTCTCCCGTAGTGATGCTAAAATCAGTTAGGATTATGTTAGCAATTGCTGCATATTTCGATTATTAAATATGGCAGATGAATGTCAAAACTGCGTTCCTCAATGGTAACATTGAAGAAGAGTTGTATATGATACAACCAAAGGGTTTTGTCGATCCTAAGGATGCTAACAAGGTGTGCAAGCTTCAGTGATCCATCTATGGACTGAAGCAAGCATCACGGAGTTGGAATCTCCGCTTTGATGAGGTGATCAAAGAGTTTGGATTTGTCCAGACTTATGGAGAGGCTTGTATTTACAAGAAAGTGAGTGGGGGCAATGTGGCATTTTTGATATTATATGTGGATGACATATTATTGATTGGAAATCATATAGATCTTTTAAACAGTGTTAAAAGTTATCTAAACAACAAAATTTCTATGAAAGACCTTGGTGAAGTGTCATATATATTAGGCATAAAGATCTATAGAGATAGAACGAGACGCCTAATAGCGCTATCGCAGAGTACATACCTTGATAAGATTTTAAAGAAGTTTAAAATGGATGAAAGTAAGAAGGGGTTCTTACCTATGTTGCAAGGCAAGACATTGAGTAAGACTCAAAGTCCGGCTACGGCGGAAGAAAGAGATATAATGGATAAGATCCCCTATGCTTCAGCCATAGGCTCTATAATGTACGCCATGCTATGTACATGACCAGATGTAGCACATGCTATTAGTTTGACTAGTAGGTACCAATATGATCCAGGTTTGGAACACTGGATAGTGGTCAAGAATATCCTTAAGTACTTGAGAAGAACTAAGGAAATGTTTCTTGTATATGGAGGTCAAGAAGAGTTGGTCGCTAATTGTTATGTCGACGCTAGCTTGGACACTGATCCGGATGACTCTAAGTCTCAATCCGGATACGTATTTCTAATGAACGGGGCAGCAGTTAGTTGGAGGAGCTCCAAACAACCCGTGGTAACAAGGTCAACAATGGAGGCGGAATATATTGCTGCTTCAGAAGCAGCACCAGAAGCAGTTTGGATGAAGGAGTTCATTACCGAACTGGGTGTGGTTCCTAATGCGTTGGATCCAATGGTGATCTATTGTGAAAACAATGGAGCCATAGCCAACGCAAAGCAACCAAGGTCTCACAAGAATTCCAAGCATATTAAGCACCGATTTCACTCCATCCGTGAGCATGTCAAGGATGGAGATATAAAGATTTGTAAAGTACATACGGATCTCAATGTAGCAGATCTGTTGACTAAAACTCTCCCTAGAACAAAACATGATCAACACCAGAACTCCATGGGTGTTAGATTTATCACCATGTAACTAGATTATTGTCTCTAGTGCAAGTGGGAGACTGAAGGGAATATGCCCTGAGAGGCAATAATAAAGTTGTTATTATACATATTCCAAGTATATGATAGATGTTTATTTTACATGCTATAATTGTATTAATTTGGAAACGTTAATACATGTGTGTTTAATAAACAAAAGGAAAGTTCCTAGTTATGCCTCTCTTATAAACTAGCTCGTTGATTAACAAGATGATCAAGGTTTCCTGATCATGGACATTGGATGTTGTTAATAACGAGGTCAGATCATTAGTGGAATGATGTGATGAACATTCATCCAAAGTATAGCATTATGATCAAAGTCATTGTGTTTATATTGCTATAACATCTAACGAAGTAATCCTAGTCCTTAGACCATGATATCATGTTAATCACTAACACTAGAAGAGTATCTTGATAACATCAAACGTCACACTGTAAAAGGGTGATTATAAAGGTGGGTTCAGTGCTACGAAAGTGTTATGTAGAGGCTCATGGATCAAGAGTGGGATTTGTCCATCCCGATGACAGATAGATATACTCTGGGCCCTCTAGGTGATATCATATTGGTTAGCTTGCAAGCAAGTGATAAGATCACTAGAATGTTATATCACGGGAAGGAGAAAAGAGTACATGTCGGTAACAAGATCAAACTAGGTATGGAGATACCGATTATCGAATCTCGGACATGTAATATATCGCGAGATAAAGGGATTTAGTTACTAGCGTCAAAGGTTCTCACGATCACAGAAGTCATTGTAGAATGTGTAGGAGTCAGTATGGATCTCCAGGTCCCGCTTCTGATTATTGATCTGAGAGGGGTCTCGATCATATCTGCATTATTCACGAACCGTAGGGTGACACACTTAAGGGACACCAACACCATTTGGAGCAAATATGTTTCAGACGAATGAATTGTAAAGCGCTGGAATTATTTCAATAGACACCGAAACGGTTTCGGGTGAAATTGCAGAAATTGGTTCTGCATGTAATATTGAAATGTTGCAGGGGGTTTTATGTGAATGTTTGTTAATTAAAGTAATTAACAAAATTCTGAATAAATTTAATAAAAGAGTTTTATTAAATGAGAGAGCATTAAATTTGGAGAAATTTAATGCATTTAAAGTGGAGACTTTAAAAGAGAATGTTAAGGGTCACTTTTATGTGGAGGGGGTTACCACCACATGAATGGGGGAGGTGAGGGGTCACCCCCCATGGGGCACCGTCCATGGGGAGGGGTACCCCCTCCTCCTATAAAAGGCCACCCCTCTCACCCTTCTTCCTTACACCTCCTCGTGAAGGATCTCTCTCCCCCTCTAGAATTATTCCCCCATGGTCTTGGATTAGCGAGATACATATTCCCGGTGGCATTTCGTCTGGAAGGAGTTGCTGCTTCCATTGCATCGTTGGAGCGAGGAGGCGGAGGTTGTTCGGTGGCCGGAACGTGTGTGCGAGTGCGGATGCGCTGCTGGTTTGCAGCGCTAGGACTTCCACACGATCTTGAGATCGGCAAGCGAACAACTACATCATCCACGAGTTCCTACTTGTTAACAAAACTTTGTTGTATTTGAGGGTAAGTTCTCTATGGATGTATTTCCACCCATTGCTTGTATCTAGTAGATAGATCTTGGCGTATAGTTCCCATCGTAGGAATTTTTTGTTTTCTATGCTGAGAACCCTTCAGTGTTGTGTAGGTCTCCATGTTGTTGCTGGCACCGGTAGTGCGCCCTGCCAAAGTCCAGCTAGCAACACCTTTGAGGTGTTTCCTTGCTCCTACTGGTTTGATAAACCTTGGTTTCATAACTGAGGGAAAACTTGCTACCGTGCTCATCATACCTTCCTCTTGGGGTTACCCAACGAGCTCAATATAATTTGGGCCATCAAGCATATTTTCTGGTGCCATTGCCGGGGAGTCAAGGACATCTTCACAAGGGGAGTCCCTCATAACCAATCTCTTTACTTTGTTGTTTTTGTTTTGCTTAGTTTATTTTCTGTTTTGTTTGCCTGTTTCTTTATCAAAAACACACAAAAAAATAGTTTGACTAGTTTGCTTTCTTTATTTAAAACACAAAAAATGACTACTCTTGAAAACACTAAGTTGTGTGACTTCACTAGCACCAACAACAATGATTTCATGTGCACACCTATTGTTCCACCTGTTCCTGAAGCCACTTTCTTTGAAATTAAACCTGCTTTACTCAATCTTGTTATGAGGGAACAATTTTCTTGTATTGGTAATGAAGATGCTGCTGCTCATCTAAATAACTTTGTTGAACTTTGTGAGATGCAAAAGCATAAGGATATAGATGGAGATATTATTAAGCTTAAATTGATTCCTTTCTCTTTGAGAGGAAAAGCTAAAGAATGGTTGGATTCCTTAACTAGGAATAGTATTGATTCTTGGACTAAATGCAAAGATGCTTTCATTGGAAAATACTATCCTTCTTCTAAGATTATATCTATGAGAAGTGAAATAATGAAGTTTAAACAATTTGATAATGAACATGTTGCTCAAGCTTGGGAAAGAATGAAATCTTTGGTAAAGAATTGTCCCACTCATGGACTAACTACTTGGATGATTATCCAAACCTTTTATGCACGATTGAACTATTCTTCAAGAAATATATTGGATTCTGCTGCTGGAGGTACCTTTATGACCATTACTTTGGGTGCTGCAACGAAGCTTCTGGATAATATAATGGTTAATTTTTCTGAATGGCACACTAAAAGAGCTCCACAAGGTAAGAAGGTAAATTCTGTTGAAGAAACCTCCTCCTTGAGTGATAAAATTGATGTTATTATGTCTATGCTTGTTAATGGGAAAGCTCATATTGATCCAAATCATGTTCCCTTAGCCTCTTTGGTTTCTCAAGAAGATCAAGTTGATGTGAACTTCATAAGAAATAATAATTTTGGCAACAATGCTTATGGTAATAACAATTATAGGCCTTACCCTCCTAATAATACTTATGGTTATAATGGCAAACCTGGAATACCTAGTGAAGGAAGAATTTTAGAAGTTGAAAGAGCCACTAAAAACTTCATGCAAATGCAATATGAACAAAACAAATTATTTACTAAAACTATGGAGGAACAATCTACCATTTTGAAGAATATTAGTCATCAACTTGAGAGTTTGAATAGGGAAATTCCTAGTTTGCAATTGAAACTTTCTAATGCTGAAAGAAATATATCATCTTTGTCTGAAGCACAATCCTCTTTGATTAATAAAATGGCTGCTAAACCTGAAACTATTGAGAATCCCTTTGCTGCTACTAATTCCATACAAGTTAGAATTGATGAAAATGTTAGACTATTAGCTGAATTGCATGCTAAGTGGGAGAGAGAAGATGAAATTGCTAGAAACATTAGTGTTTATACTATAACTACCACTAGTGTTGAAGCTAGTAATAGCTCTACTACTCTAGATGATAATTATGGTTTTGATCTTGATGGTTGCAATATCTCTGAAGTTATTAAGTTCCTACAAAAGCTTGCTAAAAGTCCTAGTGCTAGTGCTATGAATATGGCTTTTACAAAACACATTACTGATGCTCTCAAAAAAATTAAAGAAGAAAAGATGAAACATAAATTAAAGAAGGAATGAGTAATGAGATAAAGAATGGACTAAAGCTCAAGCTTGGGGATTCCACGAGTGTCACCCCAAGAAATATCCAAGAAGTATAAGAGTCAAAGCTTGGGATGCCCAAGGCATCCCCTTCTTCATCAATAAAAATCCTAGGTTTCTTCCGAACACTTCATTTTTATTGTTTCATGCACAGTTGTGTTGTTCTTGGAGCATCTTCTTTTTCGTTTTTGTTTTGTTTTTTGTTTGCTCGGTTTTCTTAGTTTGCTTGAATAAATTGGTTGGACCCCCTGTTTCATACATTAGTTTTCAAATAGTTTGGTTTGGATTGGAAAAGAGTAGGAAAGTTCATGCTTAAGTGGTAAAGAGAGCTTGTTTTTGACTGTGGCCTATGCTTTGTCATGCCATGCTTGATATTGTTTTGGCTTTATGCTTAGTATTCTTTGTTGTAGCATGACATGTTATAAAGAATTGAGATTGCTTAATGTGCCTTGGAAGGATCATGCGTTGTTTTAGCATATTAAAGCATAGTATAGTGGTATTCTCCTTTGATGCTTTATTTGGGTTGACTTGGCACATGCTCACACCATGTTATGACTATCCCAAGTCACCATAGCCTTTATGATCCTTTAGTTTTCAACTTATAGTATCACTTTATGCTTTGATCAATGATGTTTTGTTTCTCTCCATGATTATGGCCATTACTGCTCTCTTAGTTTGTCGCTCCCAGTCTTTTGCTAGTCTCCACAACCAAGTATGAGTTCCACTCATGCATCCAACTCCCTAAAGCAAGTTATTCCAAAGAGTCCACCATACCTACCTACTAGCTTTTGCTATTCCAAGTATATTCTTATTTTTGTCTACCTTCCAAATTAAACTTGTTATGAGAAAACTAGTGATTAAAGCTCTCACGAACTTAATGGCACACTTTGCTTTCTTGCATTTAATAAACTTGAACCATTGTGTCCATCTTTGTTGCGTATATGCTTGTGCTTTATAAGTTGAAATTAGCAGAACCATGTATCATGGGGAACGCTTTCAACATTGCACTTGTACATTGTACCCTGTTGATATCATGTTCTTTTGCTTATGGATCCCGGCAGTGTGAAATAAAAGTAGAACTTGTAAGATCATGGAGTTTGTATGTGTGTTACAGAAACGCCTAGGCCGCTAGCCTAAGCCATGCCTAATCATGGTGGAAACTTGCAGCATAACCATAATGAGCACTCTATGAAGCATCCTCAATAAAAACCTATGCAAATAGCAAATAAAAAGATCGCTGAGATGCTCATTGTCTGCTTGCCTTGTCATTTTGATTATGGGATAGCTCCTATATCATGTGCAAGGGGTACCCCGTTGGCGGTTCTTTATGATACATATGTACTTACAATGACAAGAGCTTACTGATACATTGCAAATGTATCTATAATTTTTTATGTTCCATGCTTGGTTTTATCTACTTTCTTATGTTTTATCCACACTTTGGAGTACTTTTCATATGATTTCTTCGACTAACCTATTAACAAGAGCCACAGTGCCAGCTGCCTATTTTCTGTTGTTTTTGGTTCCAAGAAAGTCAGAAAATGAATATTCTCGGAATTGGACGGGACAAAAGCCAAAGTCAGTTTTTCACCGAGGGACACCAGGATCCAGAATACGAGACAGAGAGGGCCTAGGGCCCACCCACACCACCTTGCCGCGCGGGCTGGGCCTGGACGCCCCCAAACACCCCCTCGGTCTCCCTCTTCGCCTATAAGATGCCTTCTGACCTAAAAACTCAGGTGGGTTCGACGTTTTTCTAGAAGGAGTTCCGCTCTGCCGCCACCACCAGATTCCATGAAACAGCACCAGAAACTCTATTCTGGCACCCTGCCGGGACGGGGAATTGGAGGAGATCATCGCCATCATTATCACCATCACTTCTCCATCGACCATCCATGTTTCCCCCATATATGAGTGAGTAATCCCCCGCTGTAGGCTATGGGGATGGTAGGGATTGGATGAGATCGTTCATGTAATGGCATCAGATTGTTAGGGCATGGTTCCTAGTGCCCAAGTGCCATGATTTCAGATATGAACTTGTTATTGATTCATTATGATAGTATTGTTTATGGTCTTACCTACAACTTGTATACACACGTTGTTGTCCAGAACCAATGGTCCCGAAGTGACAGAAATCGGGATAACCGGAGGGAATGGCTTTGATCTGAGGATCACATGTGTTCACGGAGTGTTAATGCTTTGCTCCGGTGCTCTATTAAAAGGAGCACCTTAATTGCCAGTAGTTCCCTTGAGGCCCCGCTACAAACGGGCTGGCAGGACAAAAGATGTTGTGCAAGTTCTCATTGCGAGCACGTATGACTATATATGGAACACATGCCTAGGATTATCTAGTACTTGGATGCTTTATCTTATTTATCTGCAATTGCCCTATGTTCTAATTGCTATGTGAATTGTCTTGTCCATGCAACGCCCGTCCATCCGTCCCTATGCCTACCGCACTAGAATCCTACTATTTACTGCTATTGTTACTACTGTCTTTACTTTACTACTGTTGTTACTTTACTATTCCTGCTACAAAAATGTTGCTACTGATAAACTGCTATGAGCAAGATTGTTTCTAGGTGCAGCTGAATTGACAACTCAGTTGTTAAGGCTTATAAATACTCTATGACTCCCCTTGTGTCGAATCAATAAATTGGGTTTCACTTCCCTCGAAAATACTGCGCTACACCCCCTATACTTGTGGGTCATCAAGACTATTTTCCGCGCCATATCGGGAGCATAGATTTATTTATCAAGTCCACTTGGAATCACTATTGTTCAAGCTTAGTTTATTTCGGCCTTGTTTGCTTGTTTCTTTATCAAAAATACAAAAAAAAATAGTTCCTACTCTAGCTGGTATTTTCGTTGGTCTGTTATTGTCTTGCTTTATCATGCTTTTTATCAATGGTTGGTTTCTTTGAAACTGAATCTTATTGGCAAGGTGGGTTCACGGAAGATCAAAAATATTATTATAAGGAACACCGCTTGTCACAAAAAGGGAAACACTTATGGGAACAAATTTATAAATTGTATACCATTGCTAGAAACGTGTGCTCTACTTATAATGTTACTTGTTGCTTTGATAAATCGTGTTGCTGTAAGAGGTATAAACACCTCCCTTTTCATAATGTTACCATATCTTCTTATGTTAAAGGAAATTATGACTTTTATGATGTGGAACAAATTGAAGAATTTATTGCTTGGAAGGGTGCATTTGAACTTGCTAGTTTGCTTTGATAATTACAAGGAAGAAAATGGCTATATTCTTGAATATATTAATAGATGCTTTCCACAAATGGAAAAGACTAATGCCTTGCAGGATCCTATGGAAGAAGAAATTGATGAACATGAAAGCTCATTAGATGAAAAAGAGGAGGAGAGTGATGAACAAAAGGAGGAAGAATGGATTAGCTACCCATGCCTACCTTCTAATGAGAGTAACTCTTTATCCCTTACATTATTTGATTGTCCCCCATGCTTACCAAAGGAGGATGAATGTTATGCTCATGTTATCTGTGATAATCCTTTATTTGTGCCTAACTTCGAGATGCATGGTACTAAAGAGTTTTGCTTAGAAATTTTTTATGATAAAGCTCTAGACGATGGTCCTATACTGAATGATCAGTCATCTTGTTATAGAATTGTTAAAAGTGGGTTTGAAGGTTTTAATCCCACTATTTTTGAGCTTGATAAAAACTATGTTTTGGTAGATCATGAAAAGCATGCTTTATGTGATAGTTATATTGTTGAGTTTATTCATGAGGCTACTGAAAATTATTATGAGAGAGGAAAATATGGTTGTAGAAGTTTTCATGGTATTGAAACACCTCTCTATGTGCTGAAAGTTTTGAAGTTACTCTTGTTTTATCTTCCTATGCATGTCACTTTGTTCTTTGCGAATTTATTTGCATACAAGATTCCTATGCATAGGAAGTGGGTTAGACTTAAATGTGTTCTGGATTTGGTTCTTGATGCTCTCTTTTACTTCAATTCATGTTTCTTATGTGAGCATCCTCTCAAACTATCATGCCTAACTTAAAGGCGTTAAAGAAAAGTGAAGGGTTCGTAGCATGGAAAACAAAAAAATTCTACCGCAAGAACGAACAAAACCCAGATCTAATCTAGATAAAAGCTAAGATCTAATCTATTAGACATATGCAACGAGATAGATATGTACTAACCCTTGTAGACCCGAAAGCGTTACGAGATCAGATATCGTGGTTGATGTAGTCGATCACTTGCCGATCTCAAGATCGAGTAGACGATCCTTCCGGCGCCGCATTCCGGCAGCGCTTCCGCAGTCGGTCACACGTGCGGAGTCGAAGCAGACCTTCCTCTCCCTATTCCAGTGAGCACCGGAGGTAGCAGATCTCTCCACGGAATCCCAGCAGCACGACGGCGTGGTGGTGGTGGTGGAGTAGAGAATTCTGCAGGGCTTCGCCTAAGCCAGAGCAGAGGGAAGGAGGAGGAGAGAGGCAACTTGAGATCTAGAGAATAGAAGGGGCAAGGGGTTTTGTGCCTCCACCCCTCTATTTAAAGGAGGGAGGCGCCATGGGGAGGTGGAGTCCTTGTAGGACTCCCCTCTCCCTTGGCTGGTGGATCAAGGAGGTGGGGGGAGAGTCCTACTCCCCCACGAATCCTTGTCTTACCCCACAAGGATTCCTTGATCCTTTCTTGGTTTTCAAGTAAACTCCAAGAAATCTTCTAGAACCTTCCGGAACATTCCGAAACCTTCTAGAATCCCCATATAAATACTCCGGAACATTTCCTAACTTAGAAAATGATCCCCAATATATGAATCTTATTCCCCGGACAATTCCGGATCTCCTCATGATGTCCCGGATCCAATCCGAGACTCCGAACAACATTCGGTCTCCAACGCACATTCCATATCTACTTAAAACAACTTCGAACCTTAAGTGTGTCACCCTACGGTTCATGAATATGCAGACATGATGGAGACACATCTCCGATCAATAACCATTAGCGGGATCTGGAGATCCATAACATCTCCCACATACTCAACGATGACTTCGTGATCGATAGAACCATTTAACATACGAAACCAACTCCCTTTGTCACGCGATACTCTACTTATCCGAGGTTTGATCGTCAGTATCTCCATACCTAGTTTTACCTCGTTACTGATAAGTACTCTTTACTCGTTCCATGATATGTCATCCCTTGTCACCTAGTCACATGCTTGCAAGCTAACTAGATGGCATTCCACCGAGAGGGCCCAGAGCATATCTATCTGTCATATGGATGGACAAATCCCAATCTTGGTCCATGCACTTCAACACATACTTTCAGAATACCCAATGTCACCTTTATAACCACCCGATTCTGAGCGGCGTTTGATGTCATCAAAGTACCCATCCGGTGATGGTGATTAACATAACCTCATGGTCGAAGGATTAGGTTCCTATGCATTTGAAAAGCTTGTAGCAAAACGAACTTAATGACTTGATCTTATGCTATGCTTACTATGGGTGTGTGTCCATTACATCATTCTCCTAATGATATGATCTTGTTATTAACAACATCCAATGTCCATGATCAGGAAACCATGATCATCCATTAATCAACAAGCTAGTTTAACAAGAGGCTTACTAGGGACTCTTTTATGTTTACAAAACACACAAGTATTAATGTTTCCGGTTAATACAATTATAGCATGGGATGTAAACATTTATCATAAACATAAAGATATAATAATAACCACTTTATTATTGCCTCTTGGGCATATCTCCAACAGTCTCCCACTTGCACTAGAGTCAATAATCTAGTTAAAAATTTGTGCATTCAACACCTATGGCTTTCTGGTGTTGTATAGACACTATTGCTAGTGGTAAACATAATCTTCGGATCTGGCACTTCCAGGTCCGTGTGTATTTGCATTTCCTTGCGTCTCTACGCATTACTCATTCTCCAATGAGATGGCATTGTATAAATTTGGTCCTTTGGTGAGACCTTTAGTTCCTTGGGATTAAATCATGTTGATAAAATTGTCATACAATGTATCTTCATAGTATTATCCCACTATGAACCACACCTAGTTTGATAACAAACTACTTGACGCAAATGCCCTCATTTGCTGCTACAATAGTAGTCATATACTTAGCCTTTTGTTGTAGTATCTGTCACAATGTTTTAACTTTGGTACTCAACCAAATCCGTTATGGAACTTCCTTTCCATTACATTGTGCCACCCATAGTTTAAATTGAGATAAACTTAATTTGTGACAAAACTAGTATCAATGTAACAATTTACAATGAACTATTTGTCACCACTATATAAATAATATATTCTTAGTTCTTCCAAAGATCATAGGAATATCCCAACTATTGTCCAATGATCATCTTATGAGTCATTCTGGTATATGCTCATAACATTTAGAGCATAGGACATATTTGGATGTGTACATCTCAAAGAATGATTGATCAAAATATTCTTGTGATTTCACCAAGTGTCAAAATACTTGAATCTCGTGTCAACACACTTGAATCTTGATTCACTCCTTTCCGTGCGTCAAGAACCTTTCTTGTTGTGTCCATATTGAACTCATTCAACATCTTATCTATGTACATTTGGCAAAACCATATTAGCGCCTCAATCTATCCATATAGACATTGATGCCTAATTCTTGGGATATGCCTAAGTCTTTCATCGAAATGAAATTCTTAACCTGTGTCAATAAAAGATACATCATTTTTAATCAACAATATGTCTTTCACATAATGTATTAGAAATATGTCTTAGCGCTCCCACTTAATTTCTTGCAAAATGCAAACATCTTCATCGTCTCTGATGAAATTAAAACTTTTAACGGTTTCATCATGGTGAAGATTCCAACTCCGTGATGCTCACTTCAACCATTGAAGTTTTGCATACTCTTTTAGCATCCTTTGAATTAACAAAACCCTTTGGATCGTGTCATGGACACATCCTAGGTAACCATTCTATTAGAAGAACTTGTTTTGTTTGTTCAACTACCATATACCAAAATATATGTAGTGGTTGCTACATTAATCCGTCCAGACTAAATATCGCTATGAAAGATCAAATCTTATCATACTCAATTCCTTGAACATTGTCGTAAACTCTTTCCGACATGTCGACTATTTCATAGATGTGAAACATCCATGTCTATTTCTTTATAGATCCATATACGACTGTAAGGTCCTGCACCTTTCCAGAGGGTCTTTCAAATTCAAAGCTTGATTTTGAAGGGTTTCGCAGCATAGTAAATCAAAATTTTCTACGGAAGCGAACAGAGGGAAAGCCAAGATCTAATCTAGGAGATGCAAACAACGAGAGAGATTGGATTAGATCTTCATACCCTTGAAGATTCAAGACGCCTGAGCTTAACGTGGGTGATGTAGTACTCGCTTCTCCTCCTCGCGATCCGATCCGATCTAGCACCACAAGTGGCGGTGCCTCCGTGAGATGCACGTGCGGCACCTCGTCTCCTCCTTCCTCGGACCAGCAAGTATGGTGGAGATGTATTGGATCTACGACGGCGTGGTGTATATGGTGGAGAATTTCTGCAGCAGGGCTTCGCCTACAAGCAGTCGGGAGGGAGAGAGGAAGGGCAGCAGGGCGGCTAGGGTTGGAGGGGAAGGTGTGTAGGGTTGGTGCGCCCCCACCCCTCTTTATATAGAGGGGGGCGCAGCCCTAGCCCCTCCTCCAAGCCTATCTCTAGTTTAAACGATTTAAACTCTCCCCTTATCTAGAAATTCTATCCCTAGATTTAAACGAGTTAAATCTATCCAGAATCGGTTGGGCCCTATGGGGCCTTGTGCCCCTGGCCCAATGCGGCCAGGACACTCCCTCATAGGCCCATGCCCCCTCCCGGAAGGTGGGACCACGTTGGCCCCCTTCCGGAAGGTTCTAGAAGCTTCCTACAATACCGATTAACCGGAACAATTCGAACTCCAAAACTGCCGCCTTATATGAATCTTATTCTCCGGACCATTCCGGAACCTCTCGTGATATCCCGGATCCCATCCGAGACTCCGAACAAAAATTCATAAACCAATTATCCAATCTATCCTAGCGTCAAGACACGTTAAGTGTGTGACCCTGCGGGTTCGAGAATATGCAGACATGATCTTCTATCAATAATCAACAGGGTGCAGGCACCCATATTGACTCCCACACATTCATCGATGATCATATCAGATGAACCACGATGCCAGATTCAATCAATCCCATATATATATTCCCTTCGTCTCGCGATATTTTACTTGCCGAGATTCGATCGTCGGTATCGTCATACCTAGTTCAATCTCGTTCACAGCAAGTACTTTACTCGTTCCGTAATCCGATATCACTTTGTGATTAACTCCTTAACCACATGCTTGCAAGCGGTGTTGATATCGATTACCGAGTGGGCCCAGTATATCTCTCCGACTTGGGAGGACAAATCCCATCTCGATACATACAACCCAACAGATACTTTCCGATCACGAGAGACACCTTTATGATCACCCTCTCATAGGATGACGTTTGATGACCTCAAAGCTTTCTTCCGATACCAGGAGTTGCATTATCTCATGGTCTAAGGAATACAATATTTGACATAAGAAAAGCTTAAAGACGAACACGATGACCACGATCTAATTGCTTCGCTTAGTTTGGTTACATCACCATATCATTCTCCCAATGATATGATCTCATTATCAATTGACAACTCATGTCTATGGTTAGGAAACCTTAACCATCATTGATCAATGAGCTAGTCCATAGAGGCGTACTAGGGACACGGTGTTGTTCACAAACCACACAAGTATTAATGTTTCCGCTTAATACAATTCTAGCATGGAATATAAACTTTATCATGAACAAGAATTATAATAATAACATCTTTATTATTGCCTCTAGGGCATAATTCCAACAGTCTCCCACTTGCACTAGAGTCAAGAATCTAGTTTACATTTGGCAACAATTCACACCCATGGCACTGAGGTGCTGATCATGTTTTACACGTGGAAGAGGTTTAGTCAAAGGATCTGCGACATTCAGATCTGTATGTACTTTGCTAATCTTCAGATCTCCATCTGCTATATAATCTCGGATTATATGAAACTTGCGGTTGATATGCTTGGTCTTTGGATGATATCTTGGTTCCTTAGCGAGTGCTATGGCGCCAGTGTTGTCACACAATATCTCCAGTGGGTCCAATGCACTTGGAACCACGCCAAGCTCGATGATGAAGTTTCGATCCAAACTCCTTCACTTGACGCTTCTGCAGCAACCATGTATTCCGCTTTCATCAGTAGATCCCGCGATCACACTTTGCTTGCAGCTTCTCCAGCTCAGAGCTCCTCCATTCAAAATATACACGTATCCTGTCTGAGATTTATGATCATCCTTGTCGGTGTCGAAACTAGCATCGACGTAACCTTTTACGACGAGCTGTTCATCACCCCATAGACTAAGAACATTTCTTTAGTCCTATTTAGGTACCTCAGATGTTCTTCACGGCTGTCCAAAGGTTCCACTCGGATCACTTTGATATCTCGTCACAAACTAAGAGCATTGGACACATCCGGTCTAGTACACAAGATGGCATACATGATGGAGCCTATGGCCGAGGCATAAGGCACTTTGCTCATAGCTTCCCTATCATTTATCAGAATGGACACCGAGCCTTGCTCAATATCTTACCCGACAACATAGGCAATCGAACCTTTCAATGACTTATCCATTCGAACCTTTTCGAACTTTGTCTAGGTATGTACTCGGCTTAAAGCTATCAGCGTCTTTGTCTATCTCTATAGATTTTGATGCCCAATATATAAAGCTTCACCTAGGTCTTTCATTGAAAACACTTGTTCAAATAACTCTTCACATCGTTAAGCATGTTGATGTCATTTCCAATAATCAATATGTCATCCACATATAGTACCGTAAACGCCACCGAGCTCCCACTCACTTTCTTGTAGATGCAATCTTCAGAGCAATTTGGAACAAATCCAAAGCTCTTGATCACTTGATCAAAACGAAGGTTCCAACTCCGAGATGCTTGCTTCATCCATAAATGGACGCTGAAGTTTGCATACTTTATCAGATCCTTAGGATCGACAAAACCTTCGGGTTGCATCATATACAACTCTTCATCAATGTTGCCATTGAGGAACGCAGCCTTGACATCCATCCGCCATATTTCATAATCATGAAACGCAGCAATTGCTAATAAAATCGAACGGACTTAAACATCGCTACGGAGAGAAAGTCTCATCGTAGTAAACACCTTGAACTTGTCGAAAACCTTTCGCAACAAGTCGTGCTTTATAGACGGTAACATTACCATCCGCGTCGCTTTTCTTCTTGAAGATCCATTTGCACTCAACGGCCTTTCGGTCGCTAGGAGGGTCCACCAAAGTCCATACTTGGTTTTTGCTCATGGATCCCAATTGGATTTCATGGCTTCTAGCCATTTCTCGAGTCCGGCTCATCATCGCTTCCTCATAGTTCAGAGGTTCACCGCCTTCTACTAACAAGACAACAGATTGTGCCGTACCACTCAGAGGGGCACGCGACCTCGACCGCAACGCTCAAGAGCAGATCGTCCAAGCTTCATGATCCTTGTCATTAGCTTCCTCTATTGTTGGTGCAAAGTGACCTGGAACAATTTCAGGTGCTGCGCTACTCTCCAATTCAAGAGAAGGTTCAATAACCTCGTCTAGCTCTACTTTCCTCCCACTCACTTCTTTCGAGAGAAACTCCTTCTCAAGAAAGGAACCGTTCTTCATAAACACTTTGCCTTCGGTTCTACGTGATAGAAGGTATACCCAATAGTTTCCTTAGGGTATCCTATGAAGACGCATTTCTCCGCTTTGGGTTCGAGCTTGTCCGGCATCAACTTCGACGAAGCTTCAGATCCCCAAACTTTAAGAAACGACAACTTAGGTTTAGCACCAAACCACAGTTCATACGGTCGCCTCAACGGATTTAGATGGAGCCCTATTTAAAGTGAATGCAGCGGTTTCTAATGCATAACCCCAAAATGATAACGGCAAATCAGTAGGAGACATCATCGATCGGACCATATCTAATAGGGTTCGATTCCTGCTCGCACACACCATTGCTTTGTGGTGTTCCGTATGGAGTTGTGAAACGATTCCACTTGCTTTGAGATGCGTGAGAAAATCATAACTCAAATATTCGCCACGATCGGATCGTAGAAACTTAATCTTCTCATACGATGGTTCTCCACTTCATTCTGAAATTCTTTGAACTTTTCAAACGTTTCAGATTTATGTTTCATTAAATAGATATACCCATATCTACTTAAGTCATCGGTAAAAGTGAGAAAATAGCGATATCCACCAAGGTCAAACACTCATCGGTCCGCATACATCGGTATGTATGATTTCCAACAAGTCCGTTGCTCGCTCCATCATACCGAGAACGGGTTTTGATCATCTTGCCCATGAGGCATGGTTCGCATGTGTCAAATGATTCAAAATCAAGAGACTCCAAAAGTCCATCGAATGGAGTTTCTTCATGCGCTTTACACCAATATGACCTAGACGACAAAGGCCACAAATAAGTAGTATTATCACTATCTACTTTGCATCTCTTAGCCTCAATGTTATGGATGTGTGTTTCATCCCTTTCGAGATTTAGAAGAAATAAACCACTCACAAGAGGTGCATGACCATAAAAGATGTTACTCATATAAATAGAACAACCATTATTCTCCGATTTAAATGAATAACCGTCTTGCAATAAACATGATCCGAAATAATGTTCATGCTCAACGCAGCACATAATAACATTTATTAAGGTTTAAAACTAATCCCGAAGGTAAAACTAAGGAGAGCGTCACGGCCATCACATCAACTCTTGATCCTTTGCCAACGCCAAGATCGTCACCTCATCCTCGCAGTCATTGTCTATTCCGCAGCTCCTGCTTCGAAGTTACAAATATTAGCAACCGAACCGGTATCAAATACCTGTGCACTACAACGAGGGCTAGTAAGGAAAACATCAATAACATGTATATCAAATATACCTTTGATGGTGCCAGCCTTCTTGTCCGCTAAGTACTTCGGATAGTTGCGCTTCCAGTGACCCTTGTCCTTGCAATAGAAGCACTTTCCCGTCCGCTTAGACCAGACTTGAGCTTCTTCTCGTGAGGGCAACGCTTACGCCGCCTTTCTTGAAGGGCTTCCTTGCACCTTACCTTTCTTGAAGGTGGGGGCTTGTTGACCATCAACACATGATTATTCTTTTTGATGTTCACCTCCGCTACTTTCATTTTAGCAAAGAGCTCGTGATCATATCATTGGAACCAATCTGATTGTGATCAACTACAAAACTTTGTAGCTAGGAGTGTCAATCTTGAGCTCCTCCGAATCTTGCATCCGATTGCTCAAGGCGTTGAGTGTAGCCCATCATCTTAATGGCGTGCTCACTAACAGAACTCCCTTCCTCCATCTTGTAGTTAAGGAATTTCTTAGAGATCTCATATCTCTCAGAACGGGCTTGAGTCGGAAACATGTTTTTCAGCTCCTCTAGAATCTCAAAGGGCCCGGCGAACTCCTCAAAACGATTTTGAAGATCCGATTCCATAGCAATACAACATGACGATCTTAATCAAATCATAATCATCCTTGCCATCGATAAACAGCTTTTTCATCAGCAAGTAGCATCTATAGCAGGGGCGTCACCTAGCGCTTTCTTAAGGACATAGTCCTTTTCTCCGCCAGACAGAATGATTCTTAGATTGCGGAACCAGTTGGTGAAGTTAGACCCATTGTTTCTAAGCTTTTCTTTCTCAGCAAAAACGTTGAAGTTGAAGTTGGACTTGGTCATTGGATCTACAGTATTTGCAAGTACAATTTAGACTATGTTCATGATAAATAGTTCAACTTAATCAAATTACTAGATGAACTCCCACTAAATTCAACATCCCTCAAGTTGTTTAGTGAACACGATCCAAATTCACCACACCTAATCCGATCATCACGAGAAGAGATGTGGTTTCAATGGTGGACAATGAAGTGTCGATCATATCATTCATATGACTCATGCTTAACCTTTCGGTTCTTGTGTTCCGAGGCCATGTCTGTACATGCTAGGCTCGTCAAGTAAAACCCAAGTATTTCACAGTGCAAAACTGGCTTGCACCCGTTGTATGTGAGCGTAGAGTCTATAGCACCCGATCATCACGTGATGCTTGGACACGACGAACTTTCGCAACGGTGCATACTTGGGGAGAACACAGTTTTTATCTTGATCTTATAGTGAGGAATCATCTTATAATGCTACCGTCGCGATCTAAGCATAATAAGATACATAAAAGGATAAACATCACATGCATATAACTTTATGTGACATGGTATAGCCAATCTTCTCGCAATGATCTCCATCTTGTGCGTTCCAGCATGATCTCCATCACTCCACCATGATTGCCTCCACCACGAATAGCAACTACAACTATTGCTAACTACTTAGCGATAAAGTAAAGCTATTACATGGCGTATAAGAAGTTGACTCGCAGGTCATACACAATTATAAAGACAACCATATGGCTCCTGCCGGTTGTGTACTCATCGACATGCAAGTCGTGAAACATTACAAAACATGATCATCGCATACATTATACACATCACATCTTGGGCCATACCATATCACAGAACACTCACTGCAAAAACAAGTTAGACGCCTCTACTTTGTTGTTGCATGTTTTACGTGGCTTATGGGAGTAGATGCTAAGAACGATTCTTACCTACGGAAAGCCACAATGGTGATATTATGGTTGCCAAACTCCGGTGTTAATCCCATGACAACTATAGTGAGAGAAACGACATCCACCACCGCATGTGTGGTACAAGCCACACGTCAAGTGCGGAGCCGGTCTCATGACGACGTCGCGTAAGGTTGGCCTGGACCGCTTCAATCTCACTATCCCGCCATAAGAAGAACACAAACAAGAGGCATGCAATGAAAACATCAACGCAAGCAACAACCATGTTGCGTACTACTCGAGAATCACATCTACTCATAGATCTAGCTCTGATACCACTGAAGGGATTAGCAGCATAGTAAATCAAAATTTTCTAGGCGAACAGAGGGAAAGCCAAGATCTAATCCAGAGATGCAAACAACGAGAGATTGGATTAGATCTTCATACCCTTGAAGATTCGCAGACATGAACGCTCATTAAACGTGGGTGATGTAGTCGTACTCGCTTCTCCTCCTCGCGATCCGATCCGATCTAGCACCACAAGTGGCGGTGCCTCCGTGAGATGCACACGTGCGGCACCTCGACGTCTCCTCCTTCCTCGGACCAGCAAGTATGGTGGAGAGATGTATTGGATCTACAGCACGACGGTGTGGTGTATATGGTGGAGAATTTCTGCAGCAGGGCTTCGCCTACAAACAGTCGGGAGGGAGAGAGGAAGGGCAGCAGGGCAGCTAGGGTTGGAGGGGAAGGTGTGGGGGGTTGGTGCGCCCCCACCCCTCTTTATATAGAGGGGGGCGCAGCCCTAGCCCCTCCTCCAAGCCTATCTCTAGTTTAAACGATTTAAACTCTCCCCTTATCTAGAAATTCTATCCCTAGATTTAAACGAGTTAAATCTATCCAGAATCGGCTGGGCCCTATGGGTCCTTGTGCCCCTGGCCCAATGCGGCCAGGACACTCCCTCATAGGCCCATGCCCCCTCCCGGAAGGTGGGACCACGTTGGCCCCCTTCCGGAAGGTTCTAGAAGCTTAAGACAATACCGATTAACCTTAACAATTCAACTCCAAAAACTGCACGCCTTATATGAATCTTATTCTTGGACCATTCGAACCTCTCGTGATATCCCGGATCCCATCCGAGACTCAACAAAAATTCATAAACCAATTATCCAATCTATCCTAGCCGAGACACGTTAAGTGTGTGACCTGCGGGTTCGAGAATATGCATATGATCTTCTATCAATAATCAACAGCGGGTCTGGGCACCCATATTGACTCCCACATTCATCGATGATCATATCGGATGAACCACGATGCCAGGATTCAATCAATCCCATATATATATTCCCTTCGTCTCGCGATATTTTACTTGCCCGAGATTCGATCGCCATACCTAGTTCAATCTCGTTCACGGAAGTACTTTACTCGTTCGTAATCCGATATCACTTTGTGATTAACTCCTTAACCACATGCTTGCAAGCGGTGTTGATATCGATTACCGAGTGGGCCCAAGTATATCTCTCCGACTTGGGAGGGACAAATCCCATCTCGATACATACAACCCAATGATACTTTCCGATCACCGAGAGACACCTTTATGATCACCCTCTCATAGGATGACGTTTGATGACCTCAAAGCTTTCTTCCGATACCAGGGAGTTGCATTATCTCATGGTCTAAGGAATACAATATTTGACATAAGAAAAGCTTCGCAAAGACGAACATGATGACACGATCTAATTGCTTCGCTTAGTTTGGGTCTGTCCACCATATCATTCTCCCAATGATATGATCTCATTATCAATTGACAACTCATGTCTATGTTAGGAAACCTTAACCATCATTGATCAATGAGCTAGTCCATAGAGGCGTACTAGGGACACGGTGTTGTTCACAAACCACACAAGTATTAATGTTTCCGCTTAATACAATTCTAGCATGGAATATAAACTTTATCATGAACAAGAATTATAATAATAACATCTTTATTATTGCCTCTAGGGCATAATTCCAACAGATTTCTCGTGTATGGAATTATCATGGATTTTATGGCTTCAAGCCACTTAACGAAGTCAGGGCCCATCATTGATTATTTGCATGTAGTCGGTTCATCATTGTCAAACAACAATGATTTAACTCTCAAATCTTGGCATTTGATTACTTACCCGACCTACTTGGTTCAATAGTAACTTAGATCTCCGTGACCACAACCTTTGAGGCACGTGAGCCATGAGCATTGTTGCTACCTCTGGGACACTTACTGATGCTGCGCAACTCAGCACATATTAGCCAAGGTTCAACAACCTTGTCAAAGTTCTATTGTCCTCCCACTTGACTTTTCACCAAAAATTCCTTCTCAAGAAACTTGACATTCTAAGCGACAAACACTTTTGTCTTCGGTGTTATGGAGGAATACCCAATGGTTATTCGAAATAACCTACAAAGACATGCTCATCCGACTTTGGTTGTAAACATTTTACTTATGCCTAGCATACCAAAAATTTAAGAAAGGACAACCTGGGTTTTATCCCAAACCATGAATTATATGGTATCATTTCAACGGATCACGATGGAGCTCTTTTCAGTGTAAAAGCGGTAGTCACTAAAGCTTTAATCTTTAAAATATAATGGCAGTTTTATAAATGACACCTTTGATCTTACCATGTCAAACAAGGTTTCATTACATATCTTGAACACTCCATACTCCTATGGTGTTTTGGGAAATACAAATCCATGGAACGATTCCTCAAATCTTAGGTGTTTTGCTAAACTCGTAACTCAAACATCTTTATGATCCAATTATAAAAAAAATTATTTTCTTGTTACAATAATTTTCCACTTCATCTTGAAAGTCTTTGAACATTTTCAAATGTTTCATACTTCTTCCTTATTGAGTAAGTATATACATATACTCACTCAAATCTTCGGAGAAAGCATATGAAGTTGAAATCCATCGCCTACACATAATGGACTACATACATCAATATGTACAAATTCCAATCAGTTAGTCGTCTGTTCCTCTTTGGCCTCTGACGGAGTTTTAATTATCTCCGAAAGTATCACAAGGCCATTTGATCAAAATCAAAGACTCCAAAAATCCATCAACATGGAGTTTCTTCATGTATCCCTTTCAATATAATTTAAACGGCGATGTCACTTCGCAAGTGATCTTTCAATCATTTGTCTTGTGACATTTTAGCATTAGTTTTATGGTTGTTATTTCTCCAACCAGACTTGTATATCATCCATCTATTATGGAATACGGTAATTATTTGAACAACCTTTTGTCGTCATAATACCTGATCAAAATAACAATTATTGAAACAAATCTTGAAGGCAAGCTTTGATGTTAACGAGTAACATAACAACCCTTTGTTTGTTTTTGATGAACATCATCACATATTCTCTTGCTAGTTACTTAGGCCATTGCAGTTCATGAATTGTGTTGTCCTGTATGACACTTCATACCAACCAATTCGGTATCCAATACCGCAGAACCACATTGTTTAACAACCAAGGAATACAGCCATAACATGTATCTTCTATATACCTAAGTTGGATATCTCCAATCTTTTCTTTTCTGCCAAATATTTTATAGATTCTCTTTCAACAATTCCTTTTCTTTTAAAAGAATCTATCAACATCAATAGTGGTGTCATTCACATGACACATAGTACAAAGTGTGTATAGTCAAATACTAATACCTTTGGACTTGCACTTTGAAGTGGATCACCTTCATCAAATGTTTGGCATTCTTTCAAAATTCCATTCTTTAGTAATCTTTTAGAGTAGTAAACATTTTACTTACATCTTCTATTCATCCTTATCATGACAACTTTCATGATCAAGCTGTTATAGCTTATAAAGGTGAATTGCGAGTATAATGTTTCTTTTCCAAAACCTTTTGGAGGATTAGGACGACTAGCGTCTCCAACCTTCACAAATTCTCATCAAATATGAGGACATATACTCTATCATGTTGTAACCAATACATTGTTTTAGATATCGCAATACCTTTCACATATGATGGTTTCTGAAACATTGCTTTCAGCTCTTAGATAAACTTGATATTAAAAACAATCTTTTGAGTATCAAGAATCATGGAGGCAAACATGATACATTAGATACTAACACTGGAATTGTTACTCTTGATTTAATACTGTTTATTAAACTTCACAGAGTAAACGGAGTTTGCTGAAAGTTTGCAACAGGACTTTTAAACTTTAGATTGACACTCAAAACAATACGGTACCAGTTCGTAAAGAAAATATCCAGAATTTTATAGTTCCACTATCTCAACTATAACTAAGCGTAAGGTGGTGAACGGATGCCAATGACTACAACAAACTATGCAAATTCACTTTGATTGTGTTTATGATAAATTGAGTTTGACTAATCCAAATTACAAATGAACTCCCACTCAAAACAACATCCCTCGAGTAGTTTTAGTGATTACACGAACCAAATCCACTACACCAAGTTCGATCATCACGTGAGATGGTGTAGCTTTAAATGCGAACAATCAACATGTTCATCATATCATCCATATGACTCAAGCTTTACCTTTCGGTATTCCGTGTTCCGAGACCATGGCTGTACATGCTAGGCTCGTCAAGGTTAACCTTAGTATCCGCATGTGCAAATCTAGCTTGCACCCGTCGTATGCACATGTAGAATCTATCACACCCGATCATCACGAGATGCTTCGAAACGACGAGTCTTAGCAACGATGCCTACTAAGGACGAACACTTTATTACTTGATATTTAGTGAGAGGGATCATCTTATAATGCTACCGCCGCGATCTAAGCAATACAAGATGCATAAAGGATTAACATCACAGGTAATTCATAATTAGTGTGATATGATATGGCCCTTTCTTCTTATGCCTTTGATCTCCATCTCCAAAGCACGGACATGATCTCCATCATCACCAGCATTGCGTCAAGGTCAGTGGCGCCGCTTCATGGTTGTCCATCATCACTAGCAACTATTACAACTACTTGGAATAAAGCTATTACAAGATGAATAGACACACAGGTCTTAACATAATTAAAGACAACCATTAGGCTCCTGCCGGTTGCCATATTACAACAAGGATCATTGCATACATCAAATATAATCACAATCACATGATGGCCATATCACATCACAAAACCCCTGCAAAAACAAGTTAGACGCCTCTAATTTTCTTTGCATGTTTTACGTGGTTTGGGGCTTTCGAATAAGAACGGATCTTACCTACGAAACTGAACCACAACATTGATACAAGTGCTATCAAGTGCAAAGTGTAGATTGGATCTATACTATGATGGGAGAGACAGACACCCGCAAATCCACTTGTGCAATACGAGTTGCACGTCAACTGTGGAGCAAGTCTCATGTGCGATGACATGTAAGGTTAGCCCGAGCCGCTTCATCCCACCATACCGCAAGATGCAAAGTACACAAAGCAAAAGACGGCACGAGCACCAACGCCCACAAAACCATTGTGTTCTACTCGTGCAACAGATCTACGCATAGATACGGCTCTGATACCATTGAAGGGTTCGTAGCATGGAAAACAAAAAAATTCTACCGCAAGAACGAACAAAACCCAGATCTAATCTAGATAAAAGCCAAGATCTAATCTATTAGACATATGCAACGAGATAGATATGTACTAACCCTTGTAGACCCGAAAGCGTTACGAGATCAGATCTCGTGGTTGATGTAGTCGATCACTTGCCGATCTCAAGATCGAGTAGACGATCCTTCCGGCAAGCGCGTTCAAGATCGGTCACACGTGCGGAGTCGAAGCAGACCTTCCTCTCCCCGTTCCAGCGAGCACCAGAGGTAGTAGATCTCTCCACGGAATCCCAGCAGCACGATGGCGTGGTGGTGGTGGTGGAGTAGAGAATTCTGCAGGGCTTCGCCAAAGCCAGAGCAGAGGGAAGGAGGAGGAGAGAGGCAACTTGAGATCTAGAGAATAGAAGGGGCAAGGGGTTTTGTGCCTCCACCCCTCTATTTAAAGGAGGGAGGCACCATGGGGAGGTGGAGTCCTTGTAGGACTCCCCTCTCCCTTGGCCGGCGGATCAAGGAGGTGGGGGGAGAGTCCTACTCCCCCACGAATCCTTGTCTTACCCCACAAGGATTCCTTGATCCTTTCTTGGTTTTCAAGTAAACTCCAAGAAATCTTCTAGAACCTTCCGAAACCTTCTAGAATCCCCATACAAATACTCCGGAACATTTCCTAACTTAGAAAATGATCCCCAATATATGAATCTTATTCCCCGGACAATTCCGGATCTCCTCGTGATGTCCCGGATCCAATCCGAGACTCCGAACAACATTCGGTCTCCAACACACATTCCATATCTACTTAAAACAACTTCGAACCTTAAATGTGTCACCCTACGGTTAGTGAATATGCAGACATGATGGAGACACATCTCCGATCAATAACCATTAGCGGGATCTGGAGATCCATAACAGCTCCCACATACTCAACGATGACTTCGTGATCGATAGAACCATTTAACATACGAAACCAATTCCCTTTGTCACGTGATACTCTACTTATCCGAGGTTTGATCGTCGGTATCTCCATACCTAGTTCTACCTCGTTACTGATAAGTACTCTTTACTCGTTCCATGATATGTCATCCCTTGTGACCTAGTCACATGCTTGCAAGCTAACTAGATGACATTCCACCGAGAGGGCCCAGAGCATATCTATCAGTCGTATGGATGGACAAATCCCAATCTTGGTCCATGCGCTTCAACACATACTTTCAGAATACCCAATGTCACCTTTATAACCATCCAGTTACGAAGCAGCGTTTGATGTCATCAAAGTACCCATCCGGTGATGGTGATTAACATAACCTCATGGTCGAAGGATTAGGTTACTATGCATTTGAAAAGCTTGTAGCAAAACGAACTTAATGACTTGATCTTATGCTATGCTTACTATGGGTGTGTGTCCATTACATCATTCTCCTAATGATATGATCTTGTTATTAACGACATCCAATGTCCATGATCAGGAAACCATGATCATCCATTAATCAACAAGCTAGTATAACAAGAGGCTTACTAGGGACTCTTTTATGTTTACAAAACACACAAGTATTAATGTTTCCGGTTAATACAATTATAGCATGGGATGTAAACATTTATCATAAACATAAAGATATAATAATAACCACTTTATTATTGCCTCTTGGGCATATCTCCAACAAAAAGAACTTATTGGGAGATAACCCAAAAGTTTTAGATGAGTCTTGGAAGTTATTACTTCAGTAATAACTGCTTCTTATCCTTTTTATTTGCTTTTTGTGCCAAGAGTAACCTCTAATGAGAGAGAAGTAATGGTTGGGAAAGTTGCTGACCCGAAACAGATTTATGTGCTTCACCGTAAAAATTCGTGTAAAATCTCTGTACGTCCTTTTGAGGCATGAATTTTTGTGCTTCTGCCCCAGGTTGTTATCTAACTTTCATAGTTGAACACTTTTCGATTTGAGCAATAGAAGGTCTTCGAAAAAATTCGTCTTTAACTGCTGGTCTGTTTTGATAGATTTCTGCCTTTATTTGCATTTGCTTCTTGTTGGTTCCTTTTTTAGTTCTTTTGGGGAATTGAGCTTTCTAAGGGAAGTGCTACAGTAGCTTGTGTTTTAATGGAAGTTTTACTGGTGTTGTAACTGAACCTAAAGACTTATTATCTTGAGTGCACTAATGTTGCTAATAAATATTGTGTGAAGTTTTGTATGAAGGAAATTTTTTAGGTGTATGGAAGGAATGAGTAATGAGATGAAGGATGGACTAAAGCTCAAGATTGGGGATGCCACGTGTGTCACCTCAAGAAATATCCAAGAAGTACAAGCGTCAAATCTTGGGGATGCCCAAGGCATCCCCCTCTTCATCAATAAAAATCCCAGGTTTCTTCCAAACGCTTCATTTTTATTGTTTCATGCAAAGTTGTGTTGTTCTTGGAGCGTCTTCTTTTTCGTTTTCGTTTTGGTTTTTCATTTGCTTTGTTTTCTTAGTTTTCTGAATAAATTGGTTGAACCTCCTCTTTCATGCATTGGTTTTCAAATAGTTTGGTTTGGATTGGAAAAGAGTAGGGAAGTTCATGCTTAAGTGGTAAAGAGAGCTTGTTTTTGACTGTGGCCTATGCTTCGGCATGCCATGCTTGATATTGTTTTGGCTTTATGCTTAGTATTCTTTGCTTTTGCATGGCTTGTTATAAACAATTGAGCTTACTTAATGTGCCTTGGATGAATCATGCGTTGTTTTAGCATATTAAAGCATAGTATTATGGTATTCTCCTTTGATGTTTTATTTGGGTTGACTTGGCGCATGCTCACACCATGTTATGACTATCCAAAGTCACCATAGCCTTTATGATCCTTTAGTTTTCAACTTGTAGTATCACTTTATGCTTTGATCAATGATGTTTTGTCGCTCTGCATGATTATGGCCATTATTGCTCTCCTAGTTTGTCGCTCCCAGTCTTTTGCTAGCCTCCACAACCAAGTATGAGTTCCACTCATGCATCCAACTCCCTAAAACCAAGTTATTCCAAAGAGTCCACCATACCTACCTACTAGCATATGCTATTCCAAGTATATTCATGTTTTTGTTTACCTTCCAAATTAAACTTGTTATGAGAAAACTAGTGATTAAAGCTCTCACGAACTTGATGGCACACTTTACTTTTCTTGCCCTTAATAAACTTGAACCATTGTGTCGTCTATGTTGTATATGCTTGCACTTATTTGTTGGGGATTAGCAGAACCATGATGTCATGGGGAACGCTTTCAACATTGCACGGGTACTTTGTACCTAGTTGATATCATGCTCTTTTGTCTATGGATGTCGTCGGTGTGAAATGAAAGGGGAGCTTGTAAGTCCATGGACTTATGTATATGTGTTAGAGAAACGCCTGGGCCGCTGGTCTAATCCATGCTGACATGGTGGAAACCTGCAGCTTAACTGATACATCGCAAATGTATCTATAATTTTTGATGTTCCATGCTTGGTTTTATCCACTTTCTTGTGTTTTGTTCAAACTTTGGAGTACTTTTCATATGATTTCTTGGACTAACCTATTAACAAGAGCCACAGTGCCAGCTTCTTGTTTTCTACTGTTTTTGGTTCCAGGAAAGTCAAAAAATGAATATTCTCGAAATTGGACGGGACAAAAGCCAAAGTGCCTATTTTTCCGGATGTCATCAAGTGCCAGAATACGAGACGGAGAGGGGACAGGGGGCCACCACACCACCTAGCCACGCGGCCAGGCCTGGCCCGTGCCAGGGGTGGTGTGGCCGCTCCTGGCACCCCCTCGGTCTCTCCTTCCGCCTATATATTACCCTCGGGACGAAAACCCTAAGTACCCGATCAAAAATCCACGAAAGAGTCTGTAGCCGCCATCATCTCCATCCCTAGATCGGGAGGGATCTGAAGCTCTTCCCGGCACCTGGGAGAGGGAATTCACCACAGGCCTTCTTCATCACCATGCAAGCCTCCGGTGTGATGCGTGAGTAGTTCATCCTTGGACTACGGATCCATGTAGTAGCTAGATGGCTGGTTCTCCTCCTTTGTGCTTTCATTTTTAGATCTTGTGAGCTCCGTTCATGATCAAGATCATCTATTTGTAATTCTGCATGTTGTGTTTGCGGGGATTCGATGGATATTGAGATGCTACTTCAGATTGATTATTGATTCTATCATGTCTTTGTTATTTGTGATCTTGCATGCTTTCCGTTGTTAGTAGCTATCTTGGCCAAGTAGATGCTAGCAACTCCAAGAGTTAGTATTTATGCTCGATAGTGGGTTCATGCCTCCGTAACTGGGAAGTGACAGAAATCTCTAAGGTACTAGATGTGCTGTTGCTACTAGGGAGAAAACAACAATCCTTTGTTCATAGAACAATCGTATTGTTTACTTTACACGCAGTTTGTAAAGCAATAATATGTTGCTTGCAACTTAATACTGGAGGGGGTTCGGATGATAACCTGAAGGTGGATTATTAGTCATAGATGCAGTTGGATGGCGGTCTATGTATTATGTTGTAATGCCCAATCAAGTTCCAAAGGAGTCAAGATGATTAGTATATGCATGTATTGCTTTCTCGATGTTTGTCAATTGCCCCGCTGTAATTTGTTCACCCAACATGTTATCTATCTTAAGGAGAGCCACCTCTAGTGAACTATGGATCTCGGTCCTTGTCTTTTACATTCAATCTATAAACTGTTTACTGCTTTGTGTTTACTTTCTGCAAACTTTTACTTCTTTCCATTCGATACGTTTAATCTTTTGTTTTCCGCAAAACACGGTGAGATTGACAACCTCATCGCAAGTTGGGGACAAAGTTCTGTGGTTGTGTTGTGCAGGTATCCACGTTGCTACTAGCACCGGTAGTGCGCCCTGCCAAAGCTCAGCTAGTAACACCTTTGGGGTGTTTCCTTGCTCCTACTGGTTCGATTAAACCTTAGTTTCATAACTGGGGGAAACTTGTTGTTGTGCTCAACGTACCTTCCTCTTGGGGTTCCCAACGAGCTCTACATCAACACCGCCATCAAGCATTTTTCTGAGTGCCGTGCATTGAGCCATCAGAAACCATAATGAGCTGTCTATGAAGCATTCTTCTTATAAAAAAGAGTCCTATATTGAGAAAAAAGAAAAAAAAAGGAGATTATGAAAAGAGGAAAGAGAGAAAAAAGCACCATATTCCCATGGTAAATAAGAAGATTGCTGAGATGCTCGTTGTCTACTTGCCTTGTCATTTTGATATGGGGATTCTTCTGTATCATCGGGCAAGGGGTACCCCGTTGGCGGTTCTCTATGATACACATGTACTTACAATGACAAGAACTTACCGGTGACTAAACTTGAGTAGTATGAGGAGCGTCCCTCGTAGTCAAGGGACTTGAGATTTCCAACTTATACTTTGTCAAACATATACTCCATAGTTTGTTCACTTTAACCTTAATCACTTCAAGATGCTTATGGTAGGGGTAATGAGAGCTGAAAGCTAAAAAGTACCATAATTTTTGGAAGCTCTTTATGAAACTTGAATCCCTACTTCCTTCTATGAAGTCCTTTCTTCCACTTTTATATTGAGTCTCCACCTTCTATCTTTATGCACCTACTTTGAGAGCATAGTGGCCATTCTTAGTTCTATGTGCATCGTCCCAAGACTTGTTGATTGATGCATAGCTTTGATATTGCTTGTTTTAAACTATTTGTATCTAGTAACTCTTATGAACTTTGAAGGTGTCCTACGCATTTATGTTTGCTACTCTATGCGGGACAAGCTGAATGCCAGTATGCTATGTTTTCTTTATGTGAAACAAACAAACGTCTTGCAAAGAATTGTTATTCATTAATCTTTTGTTTGTGCCTTTTCATGTTGCAACATAGTTGCTTTGTCTTATTGTTAGAACTTTGCCTTTCATGTTATGATTGAAGTACTATGATCCCAGCTATCAATGTTTTACAAATACTTTGATCAAGTTTATGATGGTGCATGTCACCTCAAAAATTATTCTTCTTTTTATCACTTACCTACTCGAGGACGAGCAGGAGTTAAGCTTGGGGATGTTGATACATTGCAAATGTATCTATAATTTTTGATGTTCCATGCTTGGTTTTATCTACTTTCTTATGTTTTGTCCACACTTTGGAGTAATTTTCATATGATTTCTTGGACTAACCTATTAACAAGAGCCATAATGCCAGCTGCCTGTTTTCTGTTGTTTTTGGTTCCAGGAAAGTCAAAAAATGAATATTCTCGGAATTGGACGGGTCAAAAGCCAAAGTCAGTTTTTCACCGAGGGACACCAAGAGCCAGAATACGAGACAGAGAGGGGCTGGGGCCTAGCCACACCACCTGGCCGCGCGGGCTGGGCCTGGCAGCTAGGGGTGGTCTGCAGCCCCAGCACCCCTCGGTCTCCCTCTTTGCCTATAAGATGCCTTCTGACCTAAAAACTCAGGGGGGTTCGACGTTTTTCCAAAAGGAGTTCCGCTCTGCCGCCACCACCAGATTCCATGAAACAGCACTAGAAACTCCGTTCTGGCACCCTGCCGGGACGAGGAATTGGAGGAGATCGTCGCCATCATCATCACCATCGCTTCTCCATCGACCATCCATGTTTCCCCCATCTATGAGTGAGTAATCCCCCGCTGTAGGCTATGGGGATGGTAGGGATTGGATGAGATCGTTCATGTAATGTCATCAGATTGTTAGGGCATGGTGCCTAGTATCTTCTATTAGTGCTTTATGACTTTGTTGCGACTTGTTATGCTTAATGCTTGTCACTAGGGCCCGAGTGCCATGATTTTAGATCTGAACTTGTTATTGATTCATTATGATAGTATTGTTTATGGTCTTACCTACAAGTTGTATACACACGTTGTTGTCCGGAACCAATAGCCCCGAAGTGACAGAAATCGGGATAACCAGAGGGAATGGCTTTGATGTGAGGATCACATGTATTCATGGAGTGTTAATGCTTTGCTCCGGTGCTCTATTAAAAGGAACACCTTAATTGCCAGTAGTTCCCTTGAGGCCCCGCTGCAAACGGGCTGGCAGGACAAAATATGTTGTGCAAGTTCTCATTGCGAGCACATATGACTATATATGGAACACATGCCTAGGATTATCTAGTACTTGGATGCTTTATCTTATTTATCTACAATTGCCATATGTTCTAATTGCTATGTGAATTGTCTTGTCCATGCAACGCCTGTCCATCCATCCCTATGCCTACCGCACTCGAATCCTACTGTTTACTGCTATTGTTACTACTGTCTTTACTTTACTACTGTTGTTACTTTACTATTCCTCCTACAAAACTGTTGCTACTGATAAACTGCAGTGAGCAAGATTGTTTCCAGGTGCAGCTGAATTGACAACTCAGTTGTTAAGGCTTATAAATATTCTTTGGCTCCCCTTGTGTCGAATCAATAAATTGGGTTTCACTTCCCTCGAAAATATTGCGATACACCCCCTATACTTCTGGGTCATCACTTACTTGTGACTAAAGTTGAGTAGCATGAGGTTCGGTCTTCATAAGTAAGGGGCATGAGATTTTGGCTTATAACTTGTCAAGCATATCCTCTTAGTTGTGTCACTTTAACCTTAATCACTTAAAGATGCTTATGATAGGGGCAATGAGAGCTGAAAGCTAACAAGTACCATAATTTTTGGAAGCTCTTTATGAAACTTGAATCTCTACTTCCTTCTATGAAGGCCTTTCTTTTACTTTTATGCCGAGTCTCCACCTTCTACCTTTATGCACCTACTTTGAGAGCATAGTGGCCATTCTTAGTTCTATGTGCATTGTCCCAAGACTTGTTGATTGATGCATAACTTGATATTGCTTGTTCTTAAACTACTTGTATCTAGTAACTCTTATGAACTTTGAAGGTGTCCTATGCATTTATATTTGCTACTCTATGAGGGACAAGTTGAATGCCACTATGCTATATTTTCTTTATGTGAAACAAACGAACGTCTTGCAAAGCATTGTTATTCATGAATCTTTTGTTTTTACCTTTTCACGTTGCAACATAGTTGCTATGTCTTATTGTTAGAACTTTATCTTTCATGCTATGTTGAAGTACTATGATCCCAACTTTCAATGGTTTACAAATACTTTGATCAAGTTTATGATGGTGCATGTCACCTAAAAAATTATTCTTTCTTTTTATCACTTACCTACTTGAGGACGAGCAGGAGTTAAGCTTGGGGATGTTGATACGTTGCTAACATATCCATAATTTTTGATGTTTCATGCTTGGTTTTTATCTACTTTCTTATGTTTTGTTCCAACTTTGGAGTATTTTCATACACTTTCTTGGACTAACCTATTAACAAGATGCCACGATGCATTGCCTGCTTTTCTGCTGTTTTTGGTTCAGAAGTTAGAAAATGAATATTCTCGAATTGACGCGACAAAAGCCAAAGTCAGTTTTTAACCGAGGGGACACGGGCGAGAATCTGAGACGGAGGGGCCGGGCGGCCACACCACCTGGCCAGCCCCGTCCCGCCCGAGGGGTGTGCGCCACCCAGGCACCTCGGCCTCCCCTTTCGCCTATAAAATGCCTCCGATACAGAAACCCTAAGGACCCGATCAAAAAATTCCACGAAAGAGTCTGTAGCCGTCGTCGTCTCTATCCCCTTGGAGGTGTTTCCTTGCTCCTACTGGTTCGATAAACCTTGGTTTCATAACTGAGGGAAAACTTGTTGTTGTGCTCATCATACCTTCCTCTTGGGGTTCCCCAACGAGCTCGATATAATTTGGGCCATCAGCCTTCTCCTCGAGCCTTCGACAATTTCTCCGAGGGTGGAGTAGAAATCAGGGGAAAGCGGCACAACGCAGCAAGGGTTTGTTGTTGAGCCAGATCACCCAGTTAGACATGCAGGCGGATTCTTCGGGGCTCGACGAGGATGCCTGGGCTTAGCGGTATCATCTCGAAGAACAACTTCTCTCCCTCTATCGACAAGAAGAGAAGTATTGGCGCCAGCAAGGTCTGGTGCGCTGGGCGCTCTAGGGGGACGCCAACACTGGGTACTTTCACGTCGTCGCCAACGGGAGGCATCAAAAATGCCACATTGCTTCCCTCGTGGCTGGCGAAGGAGTCATCATGGAAAAGTGGGCCATCCAAGCTCACATATACAACTTCTATCGCGATCTGCTTGGCTCCTCCTCCAGTATTTGTGGATTGTCCCCTACCACGTGGGGTGGTAGCGGGCAGGTCTCAGATGCTGAAAACTTGTCCCTGACTATCACTTTCATTGCACAGGAGCTTGACCTGATTATCCAGGATATGAAATCTAATACGGCCCCGGGCCCGGACGGCTTCCCGGTTCCTTTTTTCAAGTTCTTTTGGTTGAGGCTCAGACAAGGGGTCATGTGCATCTTGAATGATTTTTCTCTCGGCAGGATTGACATCTCTCATCTTAACTTTGGTATCCTTTCGCTCATCCCTAAGGTTCAGGGGTGGAAGCGATCTCTCAGTTTCGTCCCATCGCATTAATCAACATAATTTTCAAAATCATATCAAAAGCGTTCACCTCGCACCTTGATCCGGTGGCCAACATAATTATCAGCCCGAATCAGACCGCGTTCATCAAAGTACGGTTTATCCTTGATGGATCGCTTGCCTTAATGGAAATCATTCATGAGATCAGGAAGAAGAAGCTAGGAGAAGTGTTGTTGAAACTGGATTTCGAAAAGGCCTACGACAGGGTCAACTGGAGCTTCCTCTTTGAAGTTCTGCGGCTCTAGGGTTTTGATGCCAGGTATATCCACAAGGTCTCTCAGCTTGTCTCAGGGGGACAAATGGCTATCGCCATCAATTGTGAGGTGGGACCTTACTTCCGTAACAAGCGAGGGGTGCGTCAAAGGGACCCCCTCTCCCTGTCGTTGTTCAACTTCATTGGGGAGGCTCTTTCGGCCATTCTTTCCGCCGCTTGCAGGGTAGGACACATCCGTGGAGTGGTCCTGCACCTAATTCCAAGGGGAATCACGCACCTGCAATACGCGGATGACACACTTATCATGATCCAGCTGGAGGATAAGGAAATTGCCAACCTCAAGTTTCTACTTATGTGCTTCAAGGACATGTCAGGCCTCAAGATAAATTACCACAAGAGCGAGGTCGTGGTTATGGGTCAACCACTCGCCGAGCAACACCGTGTGGCCAACATGGTCAATTGCAAGCTAGGGGCATTCCCTTTCACCTATCTTGGCCTACCTATTTTCTGATCGCAAGCTGACCGTGGAACAATGGTTGTTCCTGGTTCGGAAGTTGGGCCAGAATTTAACCTTGTCTCAGCCGCTTCCTCTCCTCGGGTGGGAGACTCATCCTGACCAATTCTTGTCTGGACATCCTCCCCTTGTTTGCTATGGGGTTGTTCCTTCTGCAAGATAGCATCCACGAGAAATTCGACTTGGTTAGGTCTAAGTTCTTTTCGGAGGGGACGGGCCCCAAGCGCAAGTATCACCTGGTGAACTGGCCGGTGGTGTGTCGACCCAAGGAACAAGGTGGACTAGGCCTGACCAACACCAAGAAAATGAACATAGCGTCGCTTTTGAAATGGCTCTAGAAGTTGTACAAGGGGGCGATTCTATTTAGGCCACCATTATTCGTGCCAAGTACGGCGACACTGGTAACATCTTTGCGGGATCTGGGCAGGGAGGGTCCAGTTTGGGAAGAGCCTCCAGAAGGTCAAACACCACTTCAAGGCAGGGGCCAAACACCAGGTGGTTGACGGGGCCCGCACTTTGTTCTGGCTCGACTGGTGGGTCAGGGAGAGGCCCATTAGCGAGCGTTACCCTGGGTTGTTTGCCATTTGTGACAATCCCTCGGTTTCGGTGGTGGAAGTTTGATTTCCCACATCTATCAACTTGCGATTTCGACGGGCACTAGACCAAGGGGGTATAGCGGCCTGGCTTGTGATGATTCAGGAGCTCGAGGTAGTTACCCTCCATACTAGACTAGACATGATACTTTGGCACCCTGAACCGTCCGAGGTTTTCTCGGTGAAATCTATGTATAACCTACTGACCCAGGGGTGTTGGTAGCACACTTCAGGGACATCTGGGCCGCTAAATTACCTCTTAAAATCAAGATTTTCTCATGGCAGCTCGTCCTTGATCGCCTACCCTCGAAACAGATGATCGCCTCGAGACATGGACCTTCTAACGGCTCTTGCGCTCTGTGTGGGGCCGGGGAAGATGCCTCACATATCTTCACTTGCTCTCTGGCGAAATTTTCCCGGAGAGCTCTTTGCCAGATTCTTGGGTGCAACTGGCGCCCCACTTGCTTTGCTCATTTTTTCGCTATTCTCTCGGGTTTCTCTAGGCATTCGTGTCATCTTTTTTGGATTTTCTTTGTGGCTCAAGCTTGGGCGCTTTGGCTTACGTGCAACAAACTGGCGATTGAATCGAAGGTGCCTCGCCACACTGACTTACTTTATAAAATGATGATCTTCTTGAAGCTATGGAAGCTCAACGCCAAGGTGAAGGACAAGGACGGCCTATCATGGATGGCAAACGAACTAAGGCTCATTTACCTCAAGATGGCGCCAGGAAGCACTGACGGTTCGCCCACACCTAGAAGCAATGATGTCTAGTCATGTTATCTCACTAGCCTTCGGTGTGTAGTTGGGGAGGCCGACCCCGCTCTTTGTTCGGTCCATACTCGTTACTTTTGGCTAAGCTGTAGGCCTCAGCAAGTTTGTAGCTCGGTGATGGTCCGTGACTCTGTTGGCTTTATTAATATTAAAGTTGGGCAATACTTGCCTATTATCTAAAAAAACCTACATTTTGCCTTGTGTGTGGCCGCCGCTGATGGCTGTAGGCCAAGACATTGTTCTGCTTGATGCCTAACTTCATTGATCTGGCCGTTGATAAGTTTTGGAAGGCTCCGCCGGAGATCTCTATTGGGTGTTGATGTTTGTAGATTACTGGATTGGATGTGATTCGATCGTGTGTGCCCCTGATTTAGCCTGTGTGGCTTAGGGGGGCTTGATGCGAAGTTTCATTGTCTGTTAATATTATAAGATATGTCGACCTTTCGATTTTCATGGTGAAAATAGTGGCGGAGGATGTCATGGCGGTTGGGGTCTGAGGCCTAATAATGGCGGACTGAGTCTTCGAGACGATAAGGACTTTGCTTGGTGATTCATACTCGTAGCAGCGGCATTGGAAAGTGGGGACGACATAGTACATATATAACCTTATCTTTTAGGGTGAAAACTCGCCTTTAATTGGTTGTGTACGACAATAGCCTTGTTAAATGCATTGTTTTCAAAGCGCGGGTTTTTTCAGAGTGAAAATCTAAGATTTATAATCGGGCGACAATGACGCTTTTGTATTATTTCCTTTTTAGAGACGTCACTTTGGAGAATTTGAACTTTGGGTGTTGTCTTGGTGATGGTTTGTGCTGCCGCTACAAGGAATTGATCACTATACCAGGATTTTTTTTTATTTTTTGACTGTGTGCATCTGTAGTATCTTTAGAATATTTCGTTATTGTAGAGACTGGGTGTAATTAGTGTCTCCGCTGTAATAATATGTTCCCTTTATCAAAAAAAATATCATGTACTAAATTCGATATAGTTACTACGTAAATCTTGAGGCTGAGCTGACTGCAGTATTCAATATGCAATTATTAGTGTGTCGTGGTGTAAGTGCAACTACATAGTATTTGAAATTTGAAGAAAATAAATACTTAGGCCAACGAGAGATATCATATCCGCGAAAAGAAAACCTATGCTAGGCCTATGGGCTATATCGCTTTTTTAATTAGAGGAGATGTGCTAAATTTCATGACTTCCTGGACTGAATTCGCAATGTACTTTCTACATATGGGCTATGGCCCATATTTATGTGCACTTGTCTCTTGAAGTCTTCCCCTCCTTACACCTCCTTAAGGGTCGCCTATGTAGAACCGGGCTGATCTGATGTCCTTATCGTCTGTGTATCTGGTTAGGCATGGACTATGGGAGGCGTCAAATCTAGGATTTGTAGATATTTGTTGGAACAAGTCATGTTCAACTTTATGCTAGTTTCATTCATAAGAAAGTCATCGATGCACACGACCTGTGTGTGTGTTGGCCGGCGGTGGTGTTTCTGCTGGTCATGGTGGCGAGGTGTCTTGGGCTACCGGAGGGAGCAACGCTGCCAACTCCTTCAATAAGCTCGTCTGGGTTTCGAGCTCTTCTTCCTAGAGTACCTTCTCGATCTAGCCGCCTTGGAGGCGGAGGCTTAGCTGTTCTGCTGGGAGTTGGAGCTCTCTCAGAATCATTTGTGAAGCTCTTCATTACAGTTCATCCATGGAGGCCATGTTTGTCGATGTGATCTACGTCCGAAGACGGCCACTTCGTGATGTGGTGTTTAGCTGGCGCCATAGCTTCTTTCCATTAGGGCAGAGGATCTTTGGTTTCAGCGCGGTGCAACACGTTGCCCCTTGACCCAAGTGGCGTAGTCCCCTTTGTTGTTGCTAGTGTTCGGGCTTCGAGACCTCATCCGAGCTGCGGGGAAGACGAAAGATGTGGTTGCATTTTGTTTCACTTTTAGGGTCTTTTGCATATGTTGAGGACAATGTTGTTATTTCCTTCTCTTTGGGGGGTCTCTTTGTAATTTACAGCCACTTAATACAGCTTCCCGGGCCTCCAGGCCCTTCCGGTTCAAAAAAGAATATGGGCTACGGATTTGAGCATAGACCTTTTTTTAGAATAATAGAATGGGGGCTCGATATATGCGGCCCAAGCCCAGACGAGCTTGTCAAGTGGTGATTTTCTAAGTTGAGTCCTAGGCTGGGCTTAAATCGAGGATTAAGTGGCTGTTTTCGTGATTCGCGATGTGCTCATGTGCACATCTGGCCTCGGCGGATCCGCCTGTTCGCCCGGCGGCGGAGACCTCAACAACGGCTTAAAAAAAAGCAGTAAACAAAATCTCCGTTTGGTCCTTCACATACTGCATATTCACCCACTGCATTCAATATAAACACAGGGCCGGAACCCATGCGAACATAGAGAAATATTCCGGGGTGTGACTCATAAAAAAGCGCCCTACTTTGTCGCCTGTCCCTGCCCACCAACCCACTTCCTATTTCTCACCGTCGCGTCCTAAAACTCCAGGCCTCCTCCTCCCTTCCTCCCCAAACAAAGCAGGCGATCGCATCCCATCGCATCGCATCGACCGAGCGTCAGAATCAATGGCGATGGTCACCGCGAAGCTGAGCTGCTCCCCGGCCACCGCCACCCTCGGCCGGCGGCCCGCGCCCGCCCGCCGCGCCACGGTCGTCCGCGCCTACGCCGGCTCCTACGCCGACGAGCTCGTCTCCACCGCGGTGAGCGCCCGAATCGCAACCCTTGAGTGTGTGCTAAAGGATCTATCCTTTGGATGTTTGCATGTGTTCGCATGTGTCGCGTACTAGTGTCGTGTGCCTCGATCTGTTTGGTTGGTGTCTAGCGGCGATCCGCGACGGGGACCCTTGTGTGGGGTTGGGGGTGTGGTGTGGAAATCGGGGATTTCTTTGTATTTGTCGATGTAATTAAATCTGATTTGAAGCGACCTTTTCCACGATATATATATATATATATATATATATATATATATATATATCTAGCTCAACTGCGCGACATAGAATATTTTCCGTGCAATCGAATTTGGACTGACAGATATTTAGGAAAGTGGTTGTCCTGTGTCGGGGATTTTTCTGTTATTTCTGCATGATGTGGGAAAAAACAGTGATAGTTAGCCCCAGCTACTCGGTTCCATCTTTTACTTTCATCAGCCTAGATCAGGACTCAAGCCATGGTTGTGTTGGTGTGATCTTGGATTATCTTCGTGAGGGGTTGACTTTTAAATTAAGGTATGCAACCGCATGCTTGATTCTTAGTGCAATTGTCGTAGTAGCACTGGGAGGTCATGTGATGCTAGTGTTGCTCAGAAGATCAACTTGGTTCAGAAATAATGGGACCATCTGTTTAAATTTGGCTCCATATTTAGTGGCTGGACTTGACGTACGACTGCTATGCAGTAATTGCATATATTTAAAGGGCTCGTTTGATTCAAAGGAATTTCAAAGGATTTGTGAAGGATTTTGTCCCTTAGGAAATATTCCTACGTTGGTCATTTGATTCGAAAGGATTACAATCCTTAGGAATTCCTTCAAAGTATTCCTTTGCTCTCTATTTTGTAGGAAAAAATCCATCCACTCCTACCTCATGTTAGAACTCCTTTGCTTTTCCTGTGATTCAAACACATACTTGATCCAAATTCCTGTAGTTTTCTATTCATGTAGGATACAAGAGGTCATGCTACTCCAATCGTATGATTTTCCTATTCCTGTGTTTTGAGAATCCTGCGAATCAAATGAGCCCATTTAAATTAGGGTTTTGTTAGGATTATCTTGTCTTCTTAGGTCTGATGAAACTGATTGCTTTCACACTATCTCCTTTCCATTATGCGTACACAACGTTTTATTTTCTTTCAGTTGCAATGTTTCTGTTTCTGTTGATTGGCCAAGCAGTGCAAGTATTGCCCTTATGAAAAATGAACCGCACCTTTATATTTTGAAATCCCACAAATTTGAAACTAACAGTGACGATCATATGATTGTTTGAGATTGGGTATGCCAAAACTGGTATTCTAAGTTATTTCGTATTTTCTAACTACCGTATTTTCCTTTTTTTTTTCTGCAACGTATTCCCTTTTGGGGTTTATTACTGCAAATCTAATGGTTCACCATCTGCAGAAAACTGTTGCTTCCCCTGGGCGTGGGATCCTAGCGATTGATGAATCGAATGCAACATGCGGAAAGAGATTAGCATCCATTAATTTGGACAACACGGAAGTTAACCGTCAGGCTTACAGGCAGCTTTTACTCACCACTGCTGGTCTTGGCCAATATATTTCTGGTGCTATTATGTTTGAGGAGACTCTTTATCAGTCAACTACAGATGGCAAGACATTTGTTGACTGCTTGAAGGACCAGAATATCATGCCTGGTATCAAGGTTGACAAGGTATGTATTCCATGTTCTGGCAATCTTATATCCACCGTGCTGCTGTAATCAGCAAGACAGTTCTAGCATTCTAATTTTATTTACTTTATTTCCTTTCTCTCACACAAAAGGGTTTGGTTCCATTGCCTGGATCCAACAATGAGTCCTGGTGCCAAGGTCTTGATGGTTTGGCTTCAAGGTGTGCCGAGTACTACAAGCAGGGGGTGCGCTTTGCTAAGTGGTCAGTTCATACCCTCCTCGTGCATTTTTTGACTCATTTTATTGACTTTCCCTTTCTAAGCTTGTTATGGCATATTGATCTTCTCTAGGCGGACTGTTGTTAGCATTCCTTGTGGCCCCACTGCATTGGCTGTCAAGGAAGCTGCATGGGGACTTGCTCGTTATGCTGCCATTGCTCAGGTCACTATACATTTCCACTTACTGAACTTCTTGCAATGAACAAGTGATTCTTTATTTAGTCTGACGTGCTCATTGAGCCTTGATGAACATCTTTTTTTTATGCTCGTATGTAACATCTCATACATGGAACCCTTTGAGACAAAATAACCTATTCTCATCTGTTGAACTCTTATCTGATAAGAAGTAGCGAGAACTAATTAACAAGTATAAAGGGTAACTGTCTGTATGTTTGTGTGGGTATTCTATTCTTGAAATCATACATCTCATATACGCTAGTTTGAATAAGGTTAAGCTTAATTTGCAAGAAAGGTGGGGAAAAGTATGATTGCAGAAAATTTATGTAAACCAAGCATGCTATATTCTCTGCTATTTTCCGCTCATATTATTTTGTTATCTTTACTCAGCATGTTCCAACCTGAATAACCTGCAGGACAATGGTCTAGTACCAATTGTGGAGCCAGAGATCCTTCTTGATGGCGACCATGGCATCGAGAGAACTCTTGAGGTGGCAGAGAAAGTGTGGTCCGAGGTATTCTTCTACCTGGCTGAGAACAATGTTCTGTTCGAGGGCATCCTGCTGAAGCCCAGCATGGTTACCCCTGGAGCTGAGCACAAGGAGAAGGCTACTGCAGAAGCCATTGCGCATAACACCCTTACAATGCTGAAGAGGAGAGTACCACCTGCTGTCCCTGGAATCATGGTACTGTCTTCGAATCATGAACTATTTAGCTTCTACTGATTACTTATCTTCAGCTCATTTCTGATGGACATAAACATGGTAAGAAACAGCTGCTCTAACCCCATTGGCTTCTTTCTTCAGTTCCTTTCTGGTGGACAGTCCGAGCTGGAGGCAACCATGAACCTGAACGCGATGAACCAATCCGCAAACCCGTGGCACGTGTCCTTCTCCTATGCCCGGGCTCTCCAGAACTCAGTGTTGAAGACATGGCAGGGACGCCCCGAGAACATTGAGGCGGCGCAGCAGGCCCTGCTGGTCCGCGCCAAGGCCAACTCGCTGGCGCAGCTCGGTAGCTACACCGGCGAGGGTGAGAGCGACGAGGCCAAGAAGGGGATGTTCCAGAAGGGATACACTTACTAATGAGGCGGCAGGATTTATATACTGAGATGCACGTCATTTTGACGTCGTGGTTCCATTTCAACGGTGTGAATAATCACCAGCATGTTGGTGCCAACGAGTGGTAGCATTATTAGCAGGGCAGAAACTGAGTTGTCTGAATTTTTATTTGTGAGAACAAACCTTTTGTTACTGCATAACTGTATGCGTACCCTGAGAAAGTTGATGAGAGCTCACTATGGGCTGAGGATAGCATGATTCAGGCCGTTAACGGCCTGGGCCGTATGTGCTGGTTCAGTTCGTTCACTATTGGGCTTTTTATTACGATGCAGTACCGCATAAGTTATCATCCTATTTTTTTGTAACCAGTTATCATCCTATTACGAGGCAGTATGTGCTGGCATCAATTTGGAGTCAATCACACAAATTCTTGGATGTAGAGTGCGCCAGTTTCCTATTCAATACTTGGATTGTCATTATCTCCTGTTAGGCTGTCTAAATCTGATCTGCAGCGGCTCGTGGATAAAGTAGCTCGCCATGTGCCAACATGGAAAGCCTCTCTTTTGGAGAGAAGTGGGAGGCTGATTCTTGTGGACTCGACGCCAATTTACCCATGCTCTCTCTTGATCTTCCTCCTTGGTTCTTCAATTGCATAAACAGATTGCTGGCGGGGTTTCTTCTGGTCGGAGGCAAGACGTGGACAGAGTATTGTGGCATGGGACATGGTTTCCTCACCTAAGGAGCTTGGTGCCTTGGTGGCTTAGGTGTGGTACTTCATGTTGCTGCACTATCGACTGCATCGCTTCACTCCAAATGCAGCAGACCTCTGGTGGCGGATTGGTGGCCAACTCTATCACAGGGCTGTGGCACCACAGAACAGGAAGGAAATCAATGCTTTGGTCATCCTAATTGCCAGGGAGCTCTGGCTGGAGAGGAATGCCAGGCACTTCGACAGGAAAGCAGTGGTGCCAGCGGAGCTCTCTCGTAAAATTAGGGCTAAGTTTGAGCAGTGGAGGAGAGCTAGGCTATGTGGAACCGTAAGGACCAGGGAGAGGAATTACATAGTTTTCTTTCGGTAGGTGGAAGTTTTGAGCAAGGTCATCTGTGATCTTGGCTCTGTCTTGTACTTGACAGTTTCTATTTCTACCTTGATGAAAAAGACACGCGATGCTCGCGCGTGTTCTTGAAAAATCATATGGTAACTTTATTGTGTACTATATGTTGTCTGGTGGCAGGCTTATAGAAAACAAAGTCATCCAAACATAATATAATTTGAAGATCTTCGGAACACTATATAATTTGAAAATCTTGTCACGGCCAATCTTCGATCAAATTCAAAGTGATCGTTGGGTTTTGAACACCCCTAAGGTGGCTATTCCGATGAACAAAGGTGTGCTTAAAGCACCGTCATTTATTTTAAAGAAAATGTACTTGCACGAGAACTTAGTGCTAGCTCATAGCCAGGAGTTCAATTGCTGAACTAGCCCGCCCTGTGTTCGAATCCGGCACACCGCTCAGACTCCAAGTATTATCCGCCTTAATTCGTGGAGTCTCATGTCTCTAGCAACAGACAACTTCTTCCGTTTTAACCTACACACTAAAATTGGTCTAGATTCATTAGCTTCACAAAGCTAAAACATCTTATATTTTAAAACAGAGGGAGTACTAAAGAAGAGGCTCTTCCCCAACGTTTTAAAAGTACTTGTATTAAAGGGGACACGATTGCATGCTGGAAAGTGGCATACGCACTCATATGTTGTTTACACCATTGGCCTCCATAGAATTCATCATAAATCCTTTGTTCGGTTAAAATAGAGAGCCCTAAATTGAATTCCCATTTTCCAAATCCCTAACCATAGCTACCCAACGACGACGATTGGATGTGGCGAAGGGGTAAGAGTCAGCGCCAGTGGGGCCAGATCGAGCGACATAGGGGTCGTAGAGAATGGGATTTAGTCGACAGGGCTTGGCAAATGTGACAAGGCTGGCTTAGTGGGACCCTAAAGCTTCTTCTCAAGTTAGATATGTTTTCCTTAATTGGTCCATGCTATTGTCGTGCTTTTCCCATCCCTTGTTCAAGCCATACCACATTTTTTGGTCTTCTCTATGTTTTAGGACAGTAATTGTTGGAATTATGCCCTAGAGGCAATAATAAAGATGTTATTATTATAATTCTTGTTCATGATAAAGTTTATATTTCATGCTAGAATTGTATTAAGCGGAAACATTAATACTTGTGTGGTTTGTGAACAACACCGTGTCCCTAGTACGCCTCTATGGACTAGCTCATTGATCAATGATGGTTAAGGTTTTCTAACCATAGACATGAGTTGTCAATTGATAATGAGATCATATCATTGGGAGAATGATATGGTGGACAGACCCAAACTAAGCGAAGCAATTAGATCGTGTCATCGTGTTCGTCTTTGCGAAGCTTTTCTTATGTCAAATATTGTATTCCTTAGACCATGAGATAATGCAACTCCCTGGTATCGGAAGAAAGCTTTGAGGTCATCAAACATCATCCTATGAGAGGGTGATCATAAAGGTGTCTCTCAGGTGATCGGAAAGTATCTGTTGGGTTGTATGTATCGAGATGGGATTTGTCCCTCCCAAGTCGGAGAGATATACTTCGGGCCCACTCGGTAATCGATATCAACACCGCTTGCAAGCATGTGGTTAAGGAGTTAATCACAAAGTGATATCGGATTACGGAACGAGTAAAGTACTTGCTGTGGACGAGATTGAACTAGGTATGACGATGCAAACGATCGAATCTCGGCAAGTAAAATATCGCGAGACGAAGGGAATATATATATGGGATTGATTGAATCTCGCATCGTGGTTCATCCGATATGATCATCGATGAATGTGTGGAGTCAATATGGGTGCCTGCACCGCTGTTGATTATTGATAGAAGATCATGTCGCATATTCTCGAACCGCAGGTCACACACTTAACGTGTCTCGACGCTAGGATAGATTGGATACTTGGTTTACGAATTTTTGTTGAGTCTCGGATGGGATCCGGACACGAGAGGTTCCGAATGGTCCGGAGAATAAGATTCATATAAGGCGGTGCAGTTTTTGGAGTTCGAATTAATCGGTATTGTACCGGAAGCTTCTAGAACCTTCCGGAAGGGGGCCAACGTGGTCCCACCTTCCGGGAGGGGGCATGGGCCTATGAGGGAGTGTCCTGGCCGCATTGGGCCAGGGGCACAAGGCCCCATAGGGCCCAGCCGATTCTAGATAGATTTAACTCGTTTAAATCTAGAGATAGAATTTCTAGATAAGGGAAAGTTTAAATCGTTTAAACTGGAGATAGAACCCTATCCCCCCCACTCCTCCTTATCCCTTGGCCGCCGGCCCAAGGCTTGGAGGAGGGGCTAGGGCTGGCCGCCCCCTCCCCCTCTATATATAGAGGGCTAGGGCGCCCCTCCTCCACACACCTTCCTCCAAACCCTAGTAGCCCCGCGCTCCTCTCTCTCCCTCCCGACTGTTTGTAGGCGAAGCCCTACAGCAGAAATTCTCCACCATATACACCGCGCCGTCGCGTTGTAGATCCAATCCATCTCTCCACCCTACTTGCTGTTCCGAGGAAGGAGGAGACGTCGAGGTGCTGCACGTATGCATCTCACGGAGGCACCGCCACTTGTGGTGCTAGATCGGATCGGATCGCGAGGAGGAGAAGCGAGTACGACTACATCACCCACGTTCCGATTTAACGCTCACCGTATGTAATCTTCAAGGGTATGAAGATCTAATCCAATCTCTCGTTGTTTGCATCTCCTAGATTAGATCTTGGCTTTCCCTCTTCGCTTCCGTAATTTTTTGATTTACTATCTTGCGAAACCCTTGATGGTATCGAGCTAGATCTATACGTAGATGTGATTCACGAGTAGAACACAACATGGTTGTTGCGGGCGTTGATGTTTTCTGTTGCAAGCCTCTTGTTTGTGTTCTTCTTATGACGCGGGATAGTGAGATTGAAGCGGTCCAGGCCAACCTTACGCGACGTCGTTCGCGAGACCGGCTCCGCACTTGACGTGTGGCTTGTACCACACATGCGGCTGGTGGATGTCAGTTTCTCTCACTATAGTTGTCATGGGATTAACACCGGAGTTTGGCAACCATAATATCACCGTTGTGGCTTTCCGTAGGTAAGAATCGTTCTTAGCATCTACTCCCATGAGCCACGTAAAACATGCAACAACAAAGTAGAGGCGTCTAACTTGTTTTTGCAGGGAGTGTTTTCCGTGATATGGTATGGCCCAAGATGTGATGTGTATATTGTATGCGATGATCATGTTTTGTAATGTTTCACGACTTGCATGTCGATGAGTACACAACCGGCAGGAGCCATATGGTTGTCTTTATAATTGTGTATGACCTGCGAGTCAACTTCTTATACGCCATGTAATAGCTTTACTTTATCGCTAAGTAGTTAGCAATAGTTGTAGTTGCTATTCGTGGTGGAGGCAATCATGGTGGAGTGATGGAGATCATGCCGGAATGCACAAGATGGAGATCATTGCGCGAAGATTGGCTATACCATGTCACATAAAGTTATATGCATGTGATGTTTATCCTTTTATGTATCTTATTATGCTTAGATCGCGACGGTAGCATTATAAGATGATTCCTCACTTAAAGATCAAGATAAAAAACTGTGTTCTCCCCAAGTATGCACCGTTGCGAAAGTTAAATGCGTGTCCAAGCATCACGTGATGATCGGGTGCTATAGACTCTACGCTCACATACAACGGGTGCAAGCCAGTTTTGCACACGCGGAAATACTTGGGTCTAACTTGACGAGCCTAGCATGTACAGCCATGGCCTCGGAACACAAGAACCGAAAGGTTAAGCATGAGTCATATGAATGATATGATCGACACTTCGTTGTCCACCATTGAAACCACATCTCTTCTCGTGAAGATCGGATTAGGTGTGGTGAATTTGGATCGTGTTCACTAAACAACTTGAGGGATGTTGAATTTAGTGGGAGTTCATCTAGTAATTTGATTAAGTTGAACTATTTATCATGAACATAGTCTAAATTGTACTTGCAAATACTGTAGATCACATGGCCAAGTCCAACTTCAACTTCAACTTTTTGCTGAGAAAGAAAAGCTTAGAAACAATGGGTCTAACTTCACCAACTGGTTCCGCAATCTAAGAATCATTACATACGGCGGACAAAAGGACTATGTCCTTGAGAAAGCGTTAGGTAACCCCCTAACGCAATCAAGGCTGATGAGAAAGCTCTCTATCAGTCGCGCAAAGATGATTATGGTGTGATTAAGAGCACCATGTTGTTTGCTATGGAACCGGAACTTCAAAATCGTTTTGAAAACTATCCCGGGCCCTTTGAGATTCTCGAAGAGCTGAAAACCATGTTTCAGACTCAGGCCCGTTCTGAGAGATATGAGATCTCCGAAGTTCTTTAACTGCAAGATGGAGGAAGGGAGTTCCGTTAGTGAGCACGCCATTAAGATGTCGCTACACTCAACGCCTTGAGCAACTGGATCGCAAGATTCAGAGGAGCTCAAGATTGACAGGTTCTGCAATCACTCCTCCTAGCTACAAAAGTTTTGTAGTGACTCATAATCGATTGGTTCCATCGATCGATCACCGAGCTCTTCAAAGTCAAGGCTGCGGAGGTGGACATCAAAAGGATAATCATGTGTTGATGGTCAACAAGCCCTCCTTTAAGAAAGGTAAAGGTGCAAAGAATCCCTTCAAGAAAAGCGGCAAGCGCGTTGCCCTGCGAGAAGAAGCTCAAGTCTGGACCTAAGTCGGACCTTTGGTGCTTCTATTGCAAGGACAAGGGTCCTTTGGGCATAATCGTCCAAGTACTTAGCGGACAAGAAGGTTGGCACCATCAAAGGTATATTTGATATACATGTTATTGATGTTTTCCTTACTAGCCCTCGTTGTAGTGCACAGGTATTTGATACGGTTCGGTTGCTAATATTTGTAACTCAAACAGAGCTCTGAAATAGGCGGCTGACTGCGAGGATGAGGTGACGATCGCGTTGTAGCGGATCAAGAGTTGATGTGATGGCCGTTGGCACTCTCCTTAGTTTTACCTTGAGATTAGTTTTAAACCTTAATAAATGTTATTATGTGCCTGCGTTGAGCATGAACATTATTTCTGGATCGTGTTTATTGCAAGACGGTTATTCATTTAAATCGGAGAATAATGGTTGTTCTATTTATATGAGTAACATATTTTATGGTCATGCACCCCTTGTGAATGGTTTATTTCTTCTAAATCTCGAAAGGGATGAAACACACATCCATAACATTGAGGCTAAGAGATGCAAAGTAGATAGTGATAATACTACTTATTTGTGGCACTGTCGTCTAGGTCATATTGGTGTAAAGCGCATGAAGAAACTCCATTCTGATGGACTTTTGGAGTCTCTTGATTTTGAATCATTTGACACATGCGAACCATGCCTCATGGGCAAGATGATCAAAACCCCGTTCTCCGGTATGATGGAGCGAGCAACGGACTTGTTGGAAATCATACATACCGATGTATGCGGACCGATGAGTGTTTCGACGCGCGGTGGATATCGCTATTTTCTCACTTTTACCGATGACTTAAGTAGATATGGGTATATCTATTTAATGAAACATAAATCTGAAACATTTGAAAAGTTCAAAGAATTTCAGAATGAAGTGGAGAACCATCGTAACAGAAAGATCAAGTTTCTACGATCCGATCGTGGGGGCGAATATTTGAGTTATGATTTTCTCATGCATCTCAAAGCAAGTGGAATCGTTTCACAACTCACGCCACCCGGAACACCACAGCGCAATGGTGTGTCTGAACGCCGGAATCGAACCCTATTAGATATGGTCCGATCGATGATGTCTCTTACTGATTTGCCGTTATCATTTTGGGGTTATGCATTAGAAACCGCTGCATTCACTTTAAATAGGGCTCCATCTAAATCCGTTGAGACGACACCGTATGAACTGTGGTTTGGTGCTAAACCTAAGTTATCGTTTCTTAAAGTTTGGGGATGCGAAGCTTACGTCAAGAATTTGATGCCGGACAAGCTCGAACCCAAAGTGGAGAAATGCGTCTTCATAGGATACCCTAAGGAAACTATTGGGTATACCTTCTATCACAGAACCGAAGGCAAAGTGTTTGTCGCAAAGAACGGTTCCTTTCTTGAGAAGGAGTTTCTCTCGAAAGAAGTGACTGGGAGGAAAGTAGAGCTAGACGAGGTTATTGAACCTTCTCTTGAATTGGAGAGTAGCGCAGCACCTGAAATTGTTCCAAATGCCTTTGCACCAACAATAGAGGAAGCTAATGACAAGGATCATGAAGCTGGACGATGTCACATCTTGAACGTCGCAGAGGTCGACAAGGTCGCGTGCCCCTCCCCGAGTGGTACGGCAACCCTGTCTTGACAGTCTTGTTAGTAGAAGGCGGTGAACCTCTGAACTATGAGGAAGCGATGATGAGCCCAGACTCTGAGAAATGGCTAGAAGCCATGAAATCCGAATTGGGATCCATGAGCGAAAACCAAGTATGGACTTTGGTAGACCCTCCTAGCGACCGAAAGAGCGTTGAGTGCAAATGGATCTTCAAGAAGAAAACGGACGCGGATGGTAATGTTACCGTCTATAAAGCACGACTTGTTGCGAAAGGTTTTCGACAAGTTCAAGGTGTTGACTACGATGAGACTTTCTCTCCCGTAGCGATGTTTAAGTCCATTCGGATTTTATTAGCAATTGCTGCGTTTCATGATTATGAAATATGGCAAATGGATGTCAAGACTGCTTTCCTCAATGGCAACATTGATGAAGAGTTGTATATGATGCAACCCAAGGTTTTGTCGATCCTAAGGATGCTGATAAAGTATGCAAACTTCAGCGTTCCATTTATGGACCGAAGCAAGCATCTCGGAGTTGGAACCTTTGTTTTGATCAAGTGATCAAGAGCTTTGGATTTGTTCCAAATTGCTACGAAGCTTGCATCTACAAGAAAGTGAGTGGGAGCTCGGTGGCGTTTACGGTACTATATGTGGATGACATATTGATTATTGGAAATGACATCAACATGCTTAACGATGTGAAGAGTTATTTGAACAAGTGTTTTTCAATGAAAGACCTAGGTGAAGCTGCTTATATATTGGGCATCAAAATCTATAGAGATAGACAAAGACGCCTGATAGCTTTAAGCCAGAGTACATACCTAGACAAAGTTCTGAAAAGGTTCAGAATGGATAAGGCATTGAAAGGTTCAAAGGCCTATGTTGTCGTAAGATATTGAGCAAGGCTCGGTCCATTCTGATAAATGATAGGAAGCTATGAGCAAAGTGCCTTATGCCTCGCCATAGGTTCCATCATGTATGCCATCTTGTGTACTAGACCGGATGTGTCCAATGCTCTTAGTTTGACGAGAGATATCAAAGTGATCCAGTGGAACATCGACAGCCGTGAAGAACATCCTAAGGTACCTAAATAGGACTAAAGAAATGTTCTTAGTCTATGGGGGTGATGAACAACTCATCGTAAAAGGTTACGTCGATGCTAGTTTTGACACCGATGAGGGAGTGTCCTGGCCGCATTGGGCCAGGGGCACAAGGCCCCATAGGGCCCAGCCGATTCTAGATAGATTTAACTCGTTTAAATCTAGAGGTAGAATTTCTAGATAAGGGAAAGTTTAAATCGTTTAAACTGGAGATAGAACCCTATCCCCCCCACTCCTCCTTATCCCTTGGCCGCCGGCCCAAGGCTTGGAGGAGGGGCTAGGGCTGGCCGCCCCCTCCCCCTCTATATATAGAGGGCTAGGGCGCCCCTCCTCACACACCTTCCTCCAAACCCTAGTAGCCCTGGTGTCTTCCTCTCTCCCTCCCGACTGTTTGTAGGCGAAGCCCTGCAGCAGAAATTCTCCACCATATACACCGCGCCGTCGCGTTGTAGATCCAATCCATCTCTCCACCCTACTTGCTGGTCCGAGGAAGGAGGAGACGTCGAGGTGCTGCACGTATGCATCTCACGGAGGCACCGCCACTTGTGGTGCTAGATCGGATCGGATCGCGAGGAGGAGAAGCGAGTACGACTACATCACCCACGTTCCGAGAACGTTCCGCTGTGCGAATCTTCAAGGGTATGAAGATCTAATCCAATCTCTCTCGTTGTTTGCATCTCCTAGATTAGATCTTGGCTTTCCCTCTGTTCGCTTCCGTAGAAAATTTTGATTTACTATGCTGCGAAACCCTTCAGTAATGTAGCTCATCCTGATCATGTCAATTACCAGCACAATTGTGCAAAGAAGAAGCATATAAAATATAGAATAATCATATAAAATACTAAAAATCATCTTAAATGACAATAATCATTTAAAATACAGAAATAAGCATCTAATGTGTAGAATAATCCTCTAAAAATTATAAATTATCATCTACAATACTAAGAAAATCATCTATCATATAGAATGTAGAAAATCATCTAAAATGACAATAATCATCTAATATTTAGAATAACCATACCCTCCGTGTATCACTTATTATTGTCTATGGTGCAATGTTGGTAATGTTGAAATCATTTCTCATAGTTGTCCAAAATTACTCCTAAGAACTTGTGCACTTAACCTCAACTAAATGAATAGAAATAGAATAAATGCAGTCATTAGGATCAATACCTAGTTTACTTAAGAACTAACATTTGTACCTATTTTTAGGTGACATCCATCAACATAGATTATAAGCTTTCGGCCTCTCAAAAAATCCCTCTTGCATACATCATAGGGCCGGTATAAGGCAGCCAAATATTCCCTTGGTTGATCATCTCCACTCTCTTTGGCTTGACTAGTAGAGAGGAAAACATAATTCTAGGTTAACCTTCTCAACTCTTGGCCATAATTACAAAACTGACTCAGTTGACCTGTGTCATTCCATGTATTTGCTTGAGTGTGTATTTTCTTGTCATACCTAGTTTCCACCGGTTTGAGAACATATTGTATTCCATCTAAATTTTCCAAGCACATGTATCAAATCCATCTTCATGTTTTCTTTGAATTTTTATATAAATAATTTAGTTAGATAAAGTGAAACCAATGCCTTCAACTGCCACACTTTTTGACAAGTTTGATTTTCTACATATGTTCTAATGATATAAGCTTTTAAGCTGCTATCTTTTGTAGCTCCAAGAATCCAAGGGCACCCTTCCTTACACGATTATTCAAGTTTTTTGATTAATTGCTAGTATTTTTTCACCATCACTCTATTTCTGATCATGTATCATGTCAAAGAGATCCTCAATTTATGCCATGTCAGCAAACACCATGCCTACTTTGAAAAGTGGGTTATCCATGCCAACTTTCGGTTGACTGCTTCAAACTTGTATTACATATTATCTTCGTCTTCTTATCATATTAAGATAATCAACTCAAAGCACACCATCATCCTCTATATTTTGGAGCTATTCTTGTTCATTATTGTCATTCACCTCTGGGTCAACATGATCATCAAAGGGATCATTATCTCCACCTTCTACTTCAAAGCCAGTATCCAAAAAACTGGATCTTATCATCAAGATCTTGAGACTAATTATCCTTCGTCTATACATGCCTCTGTCCTAGGAACCTTTTTAGTACCGATAACCGGTGGTAATTCAGCTCCACTAATTACATCTCTACATGTCCTAAAAAAATTACATGATCCACCAAAATAACTAGTTACTTATGTTCTTCAGTTGCCCAGATCATTGGCAAGATATTAGCATCTCTTTGAATGCAAACTAGGCCATCATAGATGGATTTCCCTAGCTTGCACCAATAGACATGTATTTTTCCTTCCATTTCATAACATAATGGCTTGAGTGTTTCTTATATCCACAAAAGAGACCAAGTCTTAGTGTTGCAATGATCATCATATGAAATTGAAGCAGAAAGGTAGGACAATTCATGTCCATAGAAAAAATCCACTATGTTGCAGTTCCGATGAGAACCTTTCACCATCAAGACAGTACCACTGCAACATTGCAAAGAACATTAAAATTAGGCTCTATGACAATTAATGGGACACACAAATTTAGACTACTAAAAAGTATTTGAACCAAAACAAGGAAACATTTTCTCATAATCTATCATCAAAGTACATGTCAAAAATCACTAGCTTCTGTTATAAATCAACTACAAACTAACCAAATAAGCACTAACACCATGATGTATGCCAACCGAGATCAAACTAGAACATGAGTACACATCAAGGAGTAAAAGATCGAACTCAATAGCTTAAGCATTGTCCAGGCATTAATTATGACACAACGTACATGACCTAATTCATCTAATTTTAGCCTTGAATCATTGAGGATCATTTTGCACGAAGAAGTCGCACCCAACAAGGAAAACTAGAGGCTGTGGCGAGGGGAAAACAACATACCGTAGTCAGGTGGCTCCTCCTCGAATGGTCTAATGGGTGGTGGCTCGTTCGGCATCGCCACGAAATCAATTGCAGCGCTCTGCTACTGACCGCAGACATGCTCGAGGTGGAAGGGGACCAAATCACTCCGATGCGCCAAGTTCTTGGATGAGACGAATATGTGTAATAAAGTAAAAAATGAAATTCAGACAATGTGAGTAATGTCATCTATTTTACTCGGCCAGATAGTTTGAGGATCTCAAACATTCATTCCAGCTAGCTAGTGTGAAGGGGGTCTTTCTATTTGACCCCATTTTCAAGTAGTTGGACTTCTTTGCTCCTGATTGACATGTTGTGCACTCGTGCCTAATTAACACATTGAAACGGTAAACAATACACAGATACTCTCCACACACAAAAATGGCACAAGTAATCTCCAGATTAATTACATGAACATATATGGATCAAACTCGTGCGGACCTATTCCTTTGTGGCCATCCTCAAGCAGGTCGTACTTCCAGCTATCGTACCCGTCCACGCTGTCCTGGCACTCCCGTCCCTCAACCGTGCGCTTTACGGGCACCGATGACCGTTCGTCGAACGCGTCCTTGAACATCATGTCCTTTGCCGCCGGGTCCCTGTACATCACAGTCGGTATGAGCCGGATGACCTCCTCCCGCATCCGCGCCACCTTCGCCGGCGGTATCTTCCTCAGCACCTCCTCGATGCTCGCGTTCTGGTCAAGGACGTCGCGCTGGGGGATGAACACCGAGTAGGTCTTGTAGTCCCTGGGCAGGTACCAGGTGTACTGGACGTACGCCGAGATCGGGTGGAGGAAGACCGGGATGCAGCCGGCGAGGATGGTACAACCAAGGTACAACCAATGTTGCGATACTACGAAATTTGTCTTTTTCACCAGGGGTGGACGGAAAGTTTTGTGATCCCCCTGTTGGGACATTGTAGATGTAAGGTGATCTAATATTTTTGAAAAATAGGGTGGTAGCATTTCGAATTAGCCATATGGTGGTTGCTTCACAAAACCCCCTGTTTTTGCGCTCGAAAAATGAAAAATTGCTTTTTGGTGTGACAAAAAGGAAAACTTCCTCCTATAACATTGTTCGCCATCTCATGATTCACATGCATACATAATATGGACATATTATCACAAATGATGTATTGATTTTAGCCATAACATTGGTCATTTGACCCGAAAGTCGGGAAACCTTGAATGAGATAGGTCATTTTGTGAAGGTTTTTTGAGACATAATCAATATACCAAGTTTGATATTTTTTCTTCCAACTATGTCATATAATATGACACCACGCGAAGGTTTCATATTGTTTTGATTGTTTTTGAAATTTTTATACCCATTTTAAACTATCTTCAAACTTTGTTGAACGGTGGACATGAAGATTCTGAGCTCGGGACTGAGCCTCGCTAAACTTGCATTGGATCTCCGATGAAATAGCATATTTGAACCTAAAAATGATTTTTGTAAAAAATCATGAGCATCAGATCATGTACTTGTAGTTCATATTTGACCCACTTCTTACCGATTCAGTAGAAATTTGTCTTTTTCACTAGGGATGGGCGGAAAGTTTTGAGATCCCCCTGTTGGGTCATTGTCCATGTAAGGTGGTCTAATATTTTTGAAAAATGGGGTGGTAGAATTTTGAATTATCTATTTGGTGGTTGCTTCACAAAACCCACCGTTTTTTGCGCTCGGAAAATGGAAAATGGCTTTTTGGTGCGACGAAAAGGAAAACTTTCTCCTGCAACATTGTTCGCCACCCCATAATACACATGCATGCATAATATGGGCATATTATCACAAATTATGCCTTGATTCTAGCCATAACATTGGTCATTTGACCCGAAAGCCAGGAAACCTCGAATGATCTAGGTTATTTTGTGAAGGTTTTTTTGAGACATAATTAATATACCAAGTTTGATATTTTTTCTTCCAACCATGTTACATAATAACACCACGCGAACGTTTCACATTGTTTTGATCGTTTTTGAATTTTTTTATGCCCGTTTTAAACTATGGTCAAAACGATGAGCATGAAGATTCTTATTCAACATAAATATCTAATATTTGAGTGTAGATAAATAGATCTTATTTTTCTGCAAATATTGATATATTATTTGTATTTTCTGAATTGGAATGATTTTTTTATGATTTTCCTAAGATTAATGTGATAAAAGGGGGAAAAAGAAAAACAGGATTGTGTCGTGTATACTGTAGAATACACACGACAAAAGGCACACGACAAACAGGACACCGCCATGTCTACTTTCTTTGCTGTGTTCCTTTACTTACTCTTTGCCGTGATTTTTTCTTTGCCGTGTTATTTTCTAGAAATTTGTCGTGCTGCTAATCTTTGCCGTGTGCTTTCTGGGGGAGACACGACAACGACCTTCTTTGCCGTATTCTGGGCCCTTTGGCACACGGCAAATCGCTGTCTTCACGACAACGACAATTTCTTTATAGTGCAATACATGGTCCAAACGATGCCAATGGACAAACCTATAAGTGAAACTCAATTTACACATTAGTCCGTAGAGATTGTCATTAATTACCAAAACCATACACGGGAGCATACATGCCCTTTCACACGTAATTTCCATCCATTTCATAACCTAGTTGCTTGAGTGTTTCTTCTATCCACAAAAGATACCAAATCTTAGTGTTGCAATGATTAACATATGGAACTGAAGTAGAAAGGTAGATCAATTCACTTCGATGAAAAAGATCCATTATGTTCTAGTTACTTTGAGAAACTTTCACCATTAAGACAATATCGCTGCAACATTGCTAAGAGCATTAAAATTAGGATCTATGACAATTAACGGGACACACAAATTCAAACTACTAAAAAATATTTGAACCAAAACAAGGAAACATCTTCTCATAAATCTATCATCAAATTACATATCAAAAAGCACTAACTTCTGCTATAAATCAACTACAAACTAACCAAGTAAGCACTAACACCATGATGCACGCCAAGCGAGATCAAACTAGAACATGAGTACACATCAAAGAGTAAATGATCGAAGTCAACAGCTTAAGCATTGTCCAGGCATTAAGTATGACACAACATGACCTAAGTCATCTAATTTTGGCCCAAAATCAGTGAGGATAATTTTACGTAAACCACACCCAACAAGGAAAACCGGAGGTTGCGACGAGGGGAAAACAACATACCGTAGCCAGGTGGCCCCTCCTCGAAAGGTCTAATTTGTGGTGGCTCGGCCGATATCGCCACGAAATCAACTATAGTGCTCAGTAGCATAGACGTGCTCTAGGTGGAAGGGGACCAAATCACTCTGTTGCGCCAAGTTATCGGATGAGACGAATATGTAACGAGATTCGGACAATGGAGTAATTAAGTCTATTTTACTTGGCCAGATAGTTTGAGGAACTCAAACATTGGTTCCAGTTACTGTGAAGGGGGTCTTTCTATTTGTTTAGCACTTCAAGATAAGTTTTGGGACCCATTGACCCTATTTTTAACTTGTTGGACTTCTTTGCTCTTGATTGACATGTTGTGCACTTGCGAAAAGTGTCTTTGACACATGGGCACCAGTACTCTCTTCATTTTTAGATTTTTGAAAATTTCAATACCTGCAGAAAGTGTGAGATTTTAAAAAAATTTAACGCCATAATTCTGCATGGGATCTTTTTTGCATACACTCTTCCTGTATATATTTATCTATATATTTAATGCCATAATTTTTTGAAACGCAGAAGTATGATGTTTTAAAAAAATTAAAAATCTGAAAGCCAAGAGAGCACTGGTGCCCCGTATGCACAAAATCCCTTCTCTGTGCACTTGTGCCTAACACATTGAAAAGGCAAACAATATACAGATACTAGCTCACACCAATGACACAAGTAATCTCCAGTTTACATGAACATATATGGATCAAACTCGTGCGGACCTACTTCTTTTTGGCCATCCTCAAGCAAGTCGTACTTCCAGCTATCATATCCGTCCACGCTGTCCTGGCACTCCCGTCCCTCAGCCGCGGCACGGCGGCGCTTTGCCACCCGGTCGATGACCCGCTCGACGGCAATGTCGAACGCGTCCTTAATCTTCATGCCCTTTGCCGCCGGGTCCCTGTACATCACCGTCGGTATGAGCCGGATGACCTCCTCCCGCATCTGCGCCACCTTCGCCGGCGGTATCTTCGTTAGCACCTCCTCGATGCTCGCGTTCCGGTCAAGGACGTCGCGCTGGGGGATGAACACGGAGTAGGTCCTGTAGTCCCTGGGCAGGTACCAGGTGTACTGGACGTAGGCCGAGATCGGGTGGAGGAAGACCGGGATGCAGCCGGCGAGGATGGTGTCGAAGATGGACTTGCGCGTGTACGAGTCTCCGCGCGGCTGCAAGCAGAACTCGGCGCTCTCCAGAAGCCGCATGGCATGGCTCGGCAAGTACTCCCCCTGGGTATACAGCCCCGGCTTCTTCGTCGCTGCTTCTTTGCCGAGCAAGGCGCAGCGGCTCGAGCTGCGGCACTGCTCGATGATCTGGTTGCGCCCGGTCTTCCTGCTCTCATGGCGGGACCCGCCGGCGAAGCACCAGAGCCGCTGACGCTCCACCCCGCGCATGCGGCTCTGCCAGGCCACGACCTGGGCGTCGGAGGAAGGGTGGAAGTGCGACGGGTACGGCACGGCGAAGTCGTTGCCGTGCCTCGGGCTGGCCTCCCAGGCGAGCACCGTCATGTTGCGGATGGCCGGGTAGGTCATGAGGGAGTTGCCGTATCCGCCGCCGTTGGGGTCGCAGAGGAGGTCCCATGTGGGCCGGCTGGCTAGCACGAAGTGGTCGCGGCCCCCCATGGCGCGCCACTCGGGCCGCCGTGCCAGCCAGTCCACCAAGTCCCGCGGCAGCGCGTTCCGTACGGACATGTCGCTGTTGTCGATGGTCATCGCTAGGTCGAACTCGGCGTAGAACGGGACGTAGACCGCGGCGGCGGCGGCGGGGTCGGCCGTGAGGCACTCGTGCTGCCTCATCCGGGCGTGGAAGATCAGTTCCAGCATGTACTGGTCGGTGGCGTAGGCTCCGCTGTCCGGGAGCGAGGCGCCGTCGGTGATCGACGGGCCGAACCCGTCGTTGACCACGTGTCTGCACATGTCGGTGGAGGCCGACATCCTGCGGCAGTCGCGGGCGAGGTCGGCGTTGAACCGGGGCGGCAGGTCGTACATGTACACGTACCGGCCGGCGCACGGATCCGGCGGCGGCTCGAGAGCATCATCGCCGGATTGCAAGCTGGTGGAGTGGAATATGACGGCCCAGAGGACGACGGAGAGGAGCACCGCGACGTAGAATATCCGGGACGGCCGGACGCATCTCTCCCTGCCCCACAGGAAGGGCTTCATTGCTATTGCTGGTGCGCTGCTGAGGCGATCTGGAAACTAAAGAGAGGAAGAAGCGCGCGGGGTAGCTTTGTATTGAACAAATCAACAAAGTCAAACTGTCGAACTGTTTTTGAATAAAAGAACTAATCAGGACATCATGGCATCAGTTGGACAGATCATCACATCATAATTAATCAAATCTCTTATAGTACTCGGCCTCCACCATCGGGACATAGTTGGACAGATCACCCCAGCATAATTAATCAAATCTTAATACTCCCGCGACCCTCCGATTTATAATAAGTTTCGCTCGATTAGTACAATCGTCATATCCATAATAAGTGTCGCTGATTTAGTACAAATGTACACCGGTTGATGGACAATTTGTTGATTTATTGGTTGAGATGTTTCCAGCTATTATTAGGTTAGTGTACTAGTGGTATCCTGTGTAAGTAATGCTAGTCCATGTTGGATTATCTATCTTTTGGCAAACTAGTTGAAAGAGCATATGTGCACCTATGTGTGGTTTTGGTAATTATGATAATTTATATGGACTAACGGTTGTATTGAGTTAAACTTGTAGGAATTAACCATTGACATCGCTTGAACCATATGTTGGATTCAAAGTTGAAAGAAGAAGAAAGTAAAGAAGAATAAGCTATGGCCAGGGGGTTATTCACGGTGTGATCCGAGGATTGGTCATAGAGAAGAAGTTACAAGGATGATGAAGACAAAGTTCAAAGAGCGGATTCAAGTGGATCGTCACTAAAGAAGACATGAAGTGCAAGTACAAGATGAGCTATCTCGAGAAGACCTTGTGGTGATCATGGATATGTGAAGACATATCCAGAGAAGAGTCTCCCCCATAGGAGTGTGGAGGAGCAATTCGCAAGTCCTCATGAAACAAGCGCAAACGAGCTCAATTAAGAAAGGTGTTCTATCTTGAAAAGGATAAGATTATCATCATCTAGTTCAAGTGGAATGCACAAGGAGAATGTATGATATTGATAGGTTTTCTGTTTTCCCGGCCTCTTGTTGTTAGTTGGGAGACCGGGTTATACGATAGATAGTCGTACTATCAAGATGGGCTCTCAAGTGAGTAGCTGGATCGTTTTCTTCGGGGAGAGCTCAAATCTTTACATATTTGTATCATCTTTATTGGTTGTTATTTGGATCTTATCGATGTGAGATTCTAGAGCTTGCGGTTATATTCATAACAAACTCTAGTTCATCAAAAACAGATTTTGGATAAATATCTTTTTGTTTTTTTATATTGGAGGTTTTACCGGCTCTTCACCTTGAGAGGTTCTCACATTTGCATACATGGTATTTTCTCCCTAGGTGGTATCAATATTTCCAACAAAATTGATTTCGTTCCATTTCGGAGTCTGGGTTGAAAAGTTATACACTAATAGAAAAACAGCTATAGGTAATCTACACACCTGTGGCGCACATGCTAGGTGATGTCCTACAGGTAAATAGCCGCGGCGCACCTGTTAGCAGTGCCCCACGGATAGGTCACTTACCCGTGGCGCATCTGTCAGAGGTGTGCCACCACTATGTGTGGGCCAGGGTGCTTGCGGCCGCATCCCACTTACCCATGGCGTACTACTGAAAGGTGCGCCACGACTATGTGTACTACCCGTGGGGCAAGCACCTCTACGCCATGCGCCACGGGTAAGTGTGCTGCCCATTTTCAACTCCACACCCCTTGGATCGCCTTTTTTAGTTTTGTAAAAAATAAAAGAAAATGATAAACACTTCTAAAAATACTATCCTTTCAGGTATAGGTAGGTAACATGGTTGTACAAACATGAGTTTCAATTTTTTTTACAAAAAAAGGTCATGCTACGGTAAAATGGCCATAACTTTTGCATACGATATAAAAAAAAAGTTTAATATATCAAAATGACAAGCACAAAATCTTGCACTAGCTCACAATCACCTTTGGTCGTTTAGCGTTTTTAGATTCTCAAAATTTGAAAAGGATAAAAAGTTATGGTAAAAAGAAGAATTTTTCCTAAGGAAAAAATAATTGAGGCCACTTACCCGCGGCGCATGGCATAGAGGTGCGCCACGGATAAGTTTGGGCATGATTCAAAATTGAATAACCACCCCGTCCACCTACCCCCTTCTCCTCCACCTTCCCCTCTCATTCTCCTCCTCTCTTCTTCCTCCTCCTTCTCCTCTCTTCTTCCTCCTCTCTTCTTCTTATGCCCTCCTCACCTCCTTCTCTATTTCGCCTTCTACTCTCTTCTTCTTCTTCTTCCTCCTCCTCCTTCTCCTCTCCTCCGACCGCACGTTCTCCGGCTGCAACCTCCTCCGGCAGCCACGGCCACCGACCGCACCTCCCTCGGTTTCGCCTTTGTTTGGAAGTTCAGATTTAGTTAAACCAAATTATTCTAAAACCATGGTATTTCAATGTCTGTGCAAAGAGACAATGCATTTTTTTTGTAAAACTACGATTTTTGGAGAAAGAGGTCCGGACCTCTATCTTTAATACCGAAAAAACTCAGTTTTTGAAAAACCATGGTAATGTGGTTAGCCAAACACCTCAAAGCAGTTAATACTTAAGTTTTACTACAATCAATGGTATCTGAAGAATACTTTGAAGATACTTTGCATCCAAATGGGCCCCTCATTGCATAAGTAGTTATGAGGAAGAAACATAGACCAAGGTAATAATTCTAACTGTTTAATTTAGTCGAACTATTAAGGATGATGAATTATTTTCGTTTAAATCTGTCAAGAAAATTTGCCTGACGTTAATTAAGCTCTCATAGTGATATCACATCACACATAGTTTTCCTACTGAGCTGATATTACATACAAACAATACACACATGTGTTTTCAAAGATGACGCAACAATATATAGCCCACAAAATTTAAGTTGGTTAGTATCACTCTCATTTGCCATACTCTATTAACCATAGTATTTTTAGTCTTAGATAGATCTATATTATTTCTTATTTGTAAAATATATCCATGAAACCATAACTCTATTTGTTAGACTATTTAATATTTGTGAGGACCATCGTGCTAGTTTATAATAATCATGGTGCTGATTATTTAGAAAATTTTAACTCCGGGATGTGTTCCAGGCGTCTCATGAATGGGGTATGGGTAGTTAAAAAAATTGCCCTTTTTTAGAAGAGTGAATTCCACTTTTTACCCTCTACTTGTGCATTTGTGACACTAATTACCCTATGTAGTGAAAATTCATCTAAATTACCATGTTCGGAAACTTTAAACCCTCGTTTTCTGATGTATATCTATTGGGCAAGGTGTGAGGTGACGATTGAACCTCGAAATTATCGAGATGGCAACAAAGAATAGAACATTTGGTGCAGAGAAGGGTAGATATGATCGACGACGACGTCCTCCGATCTTGACATATTTTGTGGCGGCACATCGTCCTAACATTTCAGCCTTATCCAAGAACACGTGTTGAATGCTAAAACAGGACAAAATCATACTTAGAATTTTCTTAAATAGGACATTCGGGTACAACTTCTACTAAATGGGGTAATTAGTGTCTCAAATACACAAATAGAGGGTAAAAAGTGGAATTCACTCTTTTTAGAATAAATAATTGCCTTTCTGGTTGTAATAGATGTACGGGGCCGCTCTCCTGGGCAGTTGAAAAAATGAGGAGAAAGTTTTTTTTTTTTAACATGAGGGGAAAGTCTTGTTTTGAAAGCTGCTGTCTGCTGAGTGGGAACTCCCTTATCTTTTCTTAAGATGTTATAATAGTCATTTCGTGCTGCAGCGGAACACTGGTTTGTATTAATGGAAGAAACCCGGGTGATAGTGAAACGACAGGTGGTCTAGTTGCTGTGGTTAGTTTGGCAGTTATGGTCACAGCAGGGAAGAGGTGTATGGTGGGCTGTCCGTGTTGGCTAATTCTCCCCAGATACCGTGCACGCGTTGAAGACCTTGGAGCCATCGCTTGTCACCTTCGTTTACTGGAGTTTCTGATTAGGTGGGTTAGGAGATGCGACCGTTCAAACGTCCGGCTGCGCGGCACGACCTGCCTAATCATGCGTGGCCAATCATCTGGTACTCACACCAGCACACGCAGGAGTAGGTAGCTTAGCATGTGCGAAATAGATCGTGTCTGTACAGATGTGCTCACACCACGAGAAAAACAAATCATCCTGCACAGTAGTACCAGAAGTAGAAAATGCTGCTGGTGAAGAAAATTATTAACTCGTGGTACTCGTGGTACTATGCTCTCTCTTACTATCTAATTTAATTATTACAGGTTTAGACAAAAAGTAGCGATCGGAGGGAGTATCTTAAACTTGATTTTCTTGATCTGAGTGTCTTAAGCTTGATTACAGTGCCGAGAGATGCGACGGACGGAGCTGTTTGGCGATCTGATCAAGAGATATAAGTAATAGTCAAGGAGAGAGACCGACAGAATGGATCCGGCCGGCTGCACTGATTTTTCTCGTCGACTGACGCGGAGGGAAGCGCCTAGCAAAGTGTAGACGGCATTGTCCGAGTCCGAGAGGATGGATCGGCCGGGGAAAATCACAGCTGATGCCACGGGAGTCCTTGCTCAACCCTCCACACGAACGTACGCTCCTTTCAGAACCAGCGCAAAGTGCATCTGAAAACGACATGGTGGCGTGTCCCTCCCAACCGAACTCGTCCAACGCCGGTGGTTGCCATGGCGGCATCGATCGATGCCTGACTTGTACTCTCTCCGTTCTAAAATATAAAATGTCTTGGCCTTTTTTTTCAAACATATCTATCTATACAACTCTTAGCGTGGAGTTTCACTTATTTTTCTCTCAATCTATAAGATGTAAATACGTGTGTTTTAAAAAAAAGCTAAAATATCTTATACTTCCTCCGTCCATAAATAAGTGTACTTCTAGTTTCTAGCATAAATCATACTTTTTAAAATTTGACTAACATTTTAAACTAATTTAGCAACATACTATATGCCATCAAATCTACATATTATGAAAGTACATTTCAAATCGAATCTACTAGCTAGTGCTAGTTTTGTGTCATAATAAATATAGCAGCATTTTTCAATAAAGAGGACGGAGGGAGTATTTTGAAAACGGGGGAGTACTTTGTAGCTTCTGCCGTTTTGTTGTTCGTGGCAAGGCATAACGATGTGCATTATGAGCTCGGTCGAAGCAGATTAATAATACTACTCCTTTGTACGTGTGGGGGAATCAATGAGATCAGCGCGGGTACCAGATTAATATTACTAACAGACAGTGTGGGGGAATCCTTTGTACGTAGTATGTACCAACTTTTGGATCGGTATGATTGGTGGGAGGAACACAAGTCGTAGGAGTAGGAGAGAGAGCTGAACACGCAGCGGAAGTGAACATGCACGCCCGTGCGTTCCTATCTCACGAGTAGTACACCCTAGCTACAGGTAGTAGCACTTGCTCCACGCTAGCTCTTGTTCCAAATCTGAATCATGAATGGAACATCATGTTAAATCATGCTCGTTACAAGTCCAGAAATAATTCGGAACATGCCACAGTGCATGTTCGTTCGTTGATGCCGACATTTATTATTATCTAATAATGTACTGGAAACATGCACTGTGGCCATCAGAAACGTGCGGACGTGCGTGGGACGCGCGGTCTCCCAACAGCACAACCCATCCGGTTCGGTCCATCGGAGCACCTAATTTGCGTGACCGTCATCGGCCCAGACACGGACGGGTCGTGGCCATGTCCTCCACCACGCGCGCTACTGGCACACCCGTCAGCGTCAGTAGCGAGTCAGAGGCAACCGCAGCACCGATTCAGACGCAACCGCGGCACCGGTTCAGAGGCGCGAGCGGCAGACTGAACGGCGGCACCGAGTCAGACGCAACCGCGGCAGCCTTCGGCATCAATAACGATGGGGCGGGGCGTTACCTGAGTTCCCGCGCCGGCATTGATGGCGAAGGCACGAGAACCTACGCGCGCTCCCACCTGCAGGGGCTACTTAAACAGGCCCTTGCGACCGTCGGTGCCGCACACCTTCCCTCCACTCGCCATCGCCATCGCCGGAGCTGCCCAGCTTCTAGCCACCACAGCCACCGCCACCGCCACCGCCCCCGCCAGCGATGAAGAAGCCGAGGTGGTTTAAGAAGTCGAAGAACAACCACGAAGATGGCGGATCCGGCTCGAGCGGCCGGCGCCATCAGGGGAGCGGCATGCCGGCCTTCCTTGGTGGGTCGTGCCTCCACGCCCAGGGTGTAGGACTTCGTTGACGCCCCCGCTGCGCGCCAGGAGGAGGAGGAGCCAGCCCGCGACCGCCGGTACTTCTATGTGGCGGAGTGCGAGCGACGGTGGAGGGAGGGGAGAGGCATCGCCCACCATGATGTCTCCCTCCCCACAGGCTAACACCTCAACCAGGAGCGGGTGTCGGTGCCACCCGCGCCCAAGGAGGGCAGGCCGCTAGAGGAGGAGATCGTCTGTCGCATCCGCCAGCTCCCGCCGACGTTCCGCTACGACCGCGCCTACCACAATAAGAAGTTCTGAAAGAAGTTCCTAGAGTGGGAGCACACAGCGTGCCGCCTCAACACCTACCGCGGTGAGTTCGACCTGTGGGGCCCCCGCGACCTCCCCGCAGGTCAACCCGCCTCCGACGGTGACGTCAACCACTCCGATGCCGACCTCGGTGACGATGACGTCGATATCATCGTCAAGGAGGAGGAGGTGGCGGAGGGGTCGTCTCCGCATCCGCCGCCACGCACCTGCCCCCGGAGTACCAGGAGATCCTGGGGCGGGGCTACGATGAGGACGCCTTCCTCGAGCAGGCCATCAAGGCCAGCGCGAAGGAGGAGGAGGCCATGTGGGACAGCTACCAAGAGGTCGTCCAGCTCACCGGCCTGGTGGAGCAGGTGAACGTCGGGCATCCGCTACCACTGCCACCACCCCTACCACATCCACTACAGGGGTGGGATGCTCACGCATCGGGTGGTGCCGCCCGCTGGCAAAGGCGATGCGCCGCCCGTGGCCAGACCAGGTGATTGATCACCCAGCACCTCCCGCTCCCGCACCGGCGCCAACTGCGGGACTTCCACCACCAGACCTCTGGACGCTGCCGGAGTACATCGACCCCGATCCATAGATGGATGGGGCGACGATGGCGGCGGGGCTAGGGCTAGGCCAGTTTTTTTTCCCTTTTTATATTTTGAATGTAGTATATTTTGTATAATTATGTATGAACTTTGCCAGTTTATTTACGCGTGAATTGTGTCGATTTGAATTTCAAAAAAACGACGTGGCCCAGAAACGCCAGGCGCGGACATTTGGGTCATGCCGCTTGGCGCGGTCAGCCGGACAGGCTGGACCGCGACCCCAAAGCGTCCGCGGGCCAACCCAAACAGACAGAAACGGACCATTTCGGTCACCATTTGGGTTGGCCCAGTGGTGATGCCCTAAGAAAGAAGACAAAAGGCATGGTAGGAAGTATTTTTTGACAAATCTGCCCAGATTCGAGAACTAATTTCGGGTCTGATCCGTGTGAGAAACTAATTTGGATTTTGACACTCGGTCGGCGCCATTTTAAATGGAGCCGAATTTGTACATGTCGGCGCCAGCATATCAGAAAACCAAACTGAAGGAGGTCGGCTCCATGTAAATGGTGCCGACGTCGGCTCAGTGTGAAATGGCGTCGACCTCCCTAGGTTGTCCCTTGTTGTCTCTTGTTAGCGCCGACCTGTATAACTTCGGCTCCGTTTAAAATAGCGCTGACCCCAGGGGTTAGATTCTGAATTAGTTCCTCATAGGGGTCAGACACGGAATTAGTTATCGAATTTGGATAGATTTGTTAAAAAATACGGGTAGGAACTTAGAAAGCTCTAGTCTTTGGAGGTAAGGGGCCATGGCCTCACCCTCACGGGTCGAGCCAAAAGCCCACACCAAGGCGTGAGGGTTTCATTTTTTCCTTTTTACGGAAAAAAGAGAAGACAAACTTATATGGACATTGCTAGCGAGCACTTGAGGGTTCGTTTGTCCAAACCAACCCTCGCCCAAATCCCGAACATGACCAAATCCCCACGTTACCCCAAAACCCCATCTCGCTTTTTCCCACACTCCTCCCTGCTCCTGTTCTGCAAGATAAAGGCTTCAAGGGTTCCTGACGAGGGGTAACCTCGGCAATGTCCATGGTGATGAACTTAGGGTTTCGTGGAAAAGATAACGTTGGAGATTTCGTCGGCTGATCAGACAAACAAGGAAGTCGAACTCGTCTGATTGCTTATAAACAATATGATTACAGATCGCTCAAGGCTTTTTCGTACCTCTCCATTGGCTCCTCCCGCCTTTATATAATAGGATGGGTCCCGAGATGTATACGAACATGTTACAAGTCATAATTACAACACTAATATAATGTTGGTTTCTACTCTTTTCTTATCGGGTAAAGATGCCTTTGTGTTGGATGCTTCTTAGGCCTTTCTTGTTTCTCCTTGGGTCTTGCAAGCTGTAAGCCTTTATGTAACCAGGGTAACTAATCATAAGAACCTGAGTAATCATACCCATGTCAGTAGCCCCCAAGACTCCATCTCAATCGTAGATTCGGGTCGAGTCTCAAAGACAATGTAAACCTAAGTTTCTTTATACAGTATTCTTAATATATTTTTATTTAACTGTCGTAGAAATATGGTATAATGGGTCTGATGCATCAGACGGATCAGGAATCAGTTAATTGCTACCGGGCAAAAACATCGTGAACCTACGTCAAATTCAAGTCCTCCGATCCGAACTTGGTATTTGCTGGCGTAATTCAGTTTGAGTCGTTGAGGTCTTATCGAATACTAAATTTTAGTGTAATTATTTCGGGTATCCAACGCGTCTGTTAGGATTTTTCATCGTATCCTGGATACGAATAATTTTCTAGCAGAGCACATTCTTATGCGGTTACCAGGCCACACTTGACGGATCCTGGCGTCTTACCTTCATGTCATGGACACGTCATTCAAACTTATTATTGCGATGGGCGTGGTCTAAGGATTTATTTGTATTTTGTCGGCTGTCTTGTTTGGCTATTGAAATAACTAAAGTTGTCAGTTTTCTCGGATATTATATAGGCGCTCCCGATGGGAGTAACCATCTGAGTACAAAGATGTAATACTCATAGGTTCATATGTTTTTTCCGACTTCGTTGGAGTTTTTCATTTTATCGGGTACGCTTTCAACGCACAAGGATAATATTTCTTCGGGTCTTTCTATCGGGTGCGCGACAGCGTTCTAGATGGGATTAGCCCCTGAGGCTATGTTTGGATACTCGCATCGGGACATAGGCTCAAAATTATGTCCAAACCTAACAAATTATTACGAATGTTTTTGTACGTACCCAAATATTCTTCATTCTTGGCTATCGATGACGTCATTGCTGACGAAGGTGGCGTGCCGTGGTTTCCAAGAAACAAGACCTGATGGGACATTATGATGGTGGACCCATGTTGCAGTAATGATGATGCTTGAGCGTTGTGTCAGTGGTAATTCTTTTGCTTTGCTGATCCAGAGGAGATAATGAAGAAGAGCCTCCTATATCGCCACATGGTGCCTCCATTGCATCTCCTCCTGCTAAATCTCCCGTTCCATCGCCGGACCCGCATAAGTCACTTGCGGAGAAAACGGACCCGAAGGATACTGACATGATGCTCAAGTCTCCTCCATCTAAAAGGTGGAAATTTGCGGGTAAAGGCATGGTAGCAGAAGATCCTGTCGAAGCTGATATGCAGGATGTAAGTGTTGCTTTCCTATCCCATTTTGTAGTTTGGCCCTATTTGTTCTTTTAGAATTTTGATAGCTCGCTTTCTGTTCTGTAGCCGCTCATGCGCGAAATGGTTGATATGGCTTCTCGCTTTATCAAGATCTGTAATGAAGCCGAAGAATCTAAAGGTTTGTTCTGTCAATTGATAAATTTGCTCTTCCGCGTAAAATTTGATCTCTGCTAATTTGGTTTAACTATAACTGCCCAGCTGCTGCCAAGGAATCTGGAGTTATCCGGAACGAGGCATTGAAACGCGTTGAAAATATGGAGGCCAAGTTGCGGGTTACGGAGGAGGCATTGGAAGAGGCTAAACAGAGAGTAAGAACTGATGCCGAAGAAAGGGAAAGCAGTCTACTACCCTTTTTGATCGAGATGAAAATCTTCGGAAACGACTAGAAGTTCTCAATACTTCCCCAGACTCGTAAGTTGTCTTTTCTTGTGCCACCCTTTTAAAGTTTGTTCTCGGTTGCATCACTTTATCTTTAATTTTCCATGTTGCAGAGCTTACTGGCCAGTTTCTGACGCTGGACGAGGATAAAAAGATTGATCCTTTGACGGATGATTTTGGTACTTTAGAGGCCAATAGTGTCCATGGATGAAATATTTTGATCCCTTCACGTCGTGCTTTCAAGGGTCTTCATGCCGAAATTTTTCAGACGAAAGCGGTGTCTGGGGACCTGAATGAGCTTACTACCATCTTCAGTGGCGATCCAAGCCCGCTAACGGGATATAGCATGATCCAATCGAAGAGCAGCGCTGAGACCTCCATGGCCCTGGCGATGGCGCACAACGATATGGTCGACTGGAAGAAGATTAGATCCTCTGTTCCAGTCATCCATGGTGGCAAAGAGGTTGACCTGACCCCTATATTAAGAAGGCTAAGAAATATTCGTGTCTTCTTCTAGCTATATGTATGGGTCAGGAGATATTTTCTGCTAATCCTTCAATCAACACTCCTTCTAGCAGTACTACCCCAGTTGTCATTTGTCAATCCTTCGGTTGATGCTCTATCAGCCAGCACCACGATTTCGACTGAGAAATCTGCCTCATAATCTGGCTTTTATTTGTAGATGTTTTTATGTTGCTTGTAATGAACCTTATGACTTGTGCTGAACTACTACTTTGATTTGTGGAGAAACATTTTGCATGTATATAATACTTCTGTCGCATCTATTGCAGTGTATGTGATCTTGTATGGCCCACTGAAGTTCCTACCTTTTCTATTTTATCCTACCAGATTACTGCTGATTCAGCTGTTCCTCCGGGTCCTCCTCAACCCTCTGATGTTGATCCATCTGCTTCTAGAGCGGTTGTATCCACTAATGCTATCGTTCGTTTTGTGGATCCGCCATTATATGCCGAAAAGATCGAACAGGTGAAACGCCTGGAGGGCAATCTTCGAACCGTGCAAGCGATGGTAGACGTGTCACAGTCGAAATGCGCAAGGCTTTGGACCGCGAGGCCTATCTCTTAGAAGAAATATCCAGGGAGAGCGAGAAAATGCTTTGTAAGTTCTTCACACAACCCCCAAGTTTTGCTTATTCGGTCGTGAAAAAGTGACCCTCTTCTTTTCCTTAGGTATTCGGTTGTGCGAGAGGGAAGAGACTCATCGCTTACGAAACCGAATGAATGCTATGATGGCGGCTTCTCGGGGTACCAGCAGTGATTTCTGGACAGATCACCATCGTGCATACACATTAGCCCTGCTCTAGGATCACGTGTCCGAGGTGGAAGAGTTTGTAGAGTGCTGTCGCCAATCGCTGACGCTTGTGTATAATGCCATGTTTCCTCGGGATCCTCAGCCTCAGAGTCTTGCAGAATTGATGGCGAACTTTCGACAAGGCGAGAGGATTTATCACTTTGTGAAGCTGCAACTTGTGGCGGGTGCACATGCACCACCCGACGTTGGACTTTGATGCCGTGTCGCTGGGATTACCTCCTCCTCCTAGGGGTGGGATGGTTGACATGGATCCCCATTATGCAGCTGCCCGTTGGCCTGCCATCAGAATCGTCCGGAGATGCTTGCAGGAAGATGAAGAGTTCTTCCTTATTTTCGTGGTGTAACTAAATATTCTCTTGCAAAAAACGAATATATGTATTATGTAAATTGCTGTTCCATAGTTGGCAAATATATACTGTCTTGTTTTTGATTTTCTAATGATAACTGATGCGGCATTTTTTATGCGATACCCTTTTGTTTGCTTGACTTCTTGGGACCGAGTAAGCTATTCAGGTCAAAAGCATGCTGTGTTTTTTGTCGGCGAAGCCGAAAGTTTTAGCATGCTCTAGTTGGCGAAGCCCCCAAGTATCGGGTGGACGACTTTATTCAAATGAATATTGATGTAGCCCCCGAATATCAGGTTGGTGTAGAAAATAGATGAAAAAAGACTGACACTTAGTTTCGGAAACTTATCTTTTATTTATTGTAAAATGCAAGAGGTACATATTTTGGCGTACTCGCCTGACCATTGGCCTTTATTTGAATGTAAATTGCAGAAAAGTAAAATTTTAAGTGCAGAGAACACCACAACTACTCAACGTTTCCTGGGTTGAGGCACTTGTCACCGTCTTTGGGTGCTTCCGAAAAGTTGTAGTTGTCGACCCGAAGGGGCTCATGATTTGCTTCGACTGGAGGACAACCTCATCGCCCGGGCCAGAGGGAAGAGTTGCTTCTTGCATGGGGTTTCTTGGGGTGGCGAAGTCGATGCACATGCACAATTTTATGTTTCTCTTTGGTTCTAATACTAGGTTGGACACCCACGTTGCCTTTGTTATTTCTGTGATGTACCATGAGTTAGTGTGCGATGGAGCTTTTGTCCAATGGCTCTGCGTTTTGGTTCTGTGATATGCCGAGTCGACCGCATATTTAATTTGGTGTCTGGATATGATTTGATTGCGTGCTCGTCAAGTTCCTTGGGGTTCCTAGCATGTCGTCCAGTATCCATGCGGAAATTGCCCAGTTCTCACAGGAGAACCCGACGAGCGCGCTTTCCTATGCGGGGCCAACATTGGAGGCCACACAGGTTGTATTTTTCGGGTCTGTAGGGTAGACCTGGTTTTCTCTTGCAGTGTCTGGAGTTTGATTAGTCGAAACCCATCCTTCAGGTAGGGGCTCCGTGTCTGCTATTTTTAGCTGGGCAAACTCTATTTCCATCCTGAAAGATTCGAAGATTTTGTTGAATTCCCGGTCGCAGTTATTGGAACAGGTGAAGCTACCCTTATTATTCCATTGGGTGCCGGTATTTTCAATATCAAATATGCATAGTGAGATACTGCCATGAATATCGCAAAATTGACGTGGGGTAACCTCGGCAATATCCATGGTGATGGACTTAGGATTTCGTGGAAAAGAGAATGCTGGAGATTTCGTCGGCTGATCAGACAAACAAGGGAGTCGAAGTCGTCTAATTGTTTATAAACAATATGCAGATCGCTCAAGTATTTTCCGTACATCTCCGTTGGCTCCTCCCAGCTTTTATATAATAGACTTGGTCTCGAGGCCGTATACAGACATGTTACAAGTCATAATTACAACACTAATACAATATCGATTTCCACTCTCCTTATCTGATAAAGATGCCTATCCATTGAATGCTTCTTGGGCCTTCCTTGTTTGTCCTTGGGCCTTGCGGACTGTAAGTCTTTATGTTTATGTAATCAGGGTAACTAATTATAAGAACACGAATAATCATACCCAGTTTAGTTCCTCTTCCACCTCTTGATCTCGTTGGGAGGCAATGACAGCACCAGATCGGAATAGGACCAAGACTTCCCAGAACAACCCCCGAAGAGTGACATTTCCCCTATTTTCTTATCGCCCTCTAATTTTCTGTCATGCGCAAACCCTCCAGCACTTCGACCCACGAAAAAAAATCCCCTCTTAGTACAACTTACTTGAGGTAGATCATGCAAGAAACATAGGATATAAATCTCTAGGACAACTAAGTACAATATTTTTGCAGAAAATTAATCCTAAACCAATTACGTGAAGAAAAACCTGAATTGAGATGTACATCAACTTAGTGCTACTCAGGATACAACCAGACGCAGATGAGACAACAAAAAGGACACAAAAACTGCATGAACATGGAGTAAAACACATCTTCTGCCTAAAAATAGCACAGTTGGTTTCAAAGACTTGAAGTTGCATCACATGCTAGATAAGTTGTCTAGCAAAAAAGAACATTGTTCTTCCTAAATCTTCCTAGATCCCTGCAAGTTGTGGCAAAACCGGTAACGGTATCTGCTCTAGTAACTTAGTTGTATCCTAGGTAGAAAAAAACAAAGTGGCATACCTAGTACATTCACAAGGATGAAGTTGCATACTACCCTCGTATGAGTGTACACAAAAAGAACAAAGCAAAAAAACTAATCTTGAATTCATGGTTGACATATATGTACAATGGAAAAATAACTTCCCTCTAACTATATGGAAAGGCAGCGCTCCTACTTGTTGCTAAAAAAATAACGGAAAAAGAACTCTTAAGATTACTTGTTCTCAAGCTTGAATTCATGGTTGAAAAAAATATTAACAAAAGGTACTTTGAAAAAGTGAGGAAAAGGTATAGTTTCGAATAACGGTAGGTGCAACTATTAAGTAGTTTTAGAACACTAAGGATCTGCCTTATTTGCATTCGTACAATAGTTGACTTTGAACGTAGAGTTGTGGCATCAATATAGGGATAAGATTTCCTTTTGTTGATCGCTGACGTCCCCTCCTGCGCTTGTTCTTGTCTCAGTAATCTGAGACAATTGCAAACCAAATGAGAAGAAGTATTGATTTTTTTTGGATAGCACTTCAATACGTATAAGTTACTTTTTATTTACCTAGTATGACTTTGATTTTGTGAAAATTGATGAAAAAAAATACTAATACACTTTCATGTTCTAGATGCCAGGTTTGGATCTAAATGCTCCGCCTAATCAAGATGTTGATTGCAACTTTGCCACGCCTCTGTGTACCTATGGAGGGGGGGGGGGGGGGGGAGGAGCTAGAAACTCGTACTCTGGACCCCCGTCTCCCTCTCTCCCACCCTCTCCCTTGAGAGTCGCTACAGTGCGCCCGGGCCGATCCCGAGTTGTCTCCATCGGCATTGCCGGTTGCCCGGCGTTTTGCCGTGTAGTTGGAGTAAGGCATGGGGATTTCTCGGTCGATCCCTCTGCAATTCAAGTTCGCCACGCGTCGGCGGTGCTCTAGTGGTCAGAGCCAACGGCAACGGCCGTCCACTCGAAGATCTCCACAATAAGGCCTTTCTCTGCGCCCTCTGGTTCGGATTTGCTGTGCCGCTACTCGTCCCCTTCATGGCTGGCCGTGGCGGCGAGGGGGTGGGGAGAAGTAGCCTGCCGGTGCCCAGATCTGGTGGTTTGCGAAGCCCTTGGTTTAGTCTGGTGTCTGGGTGCGACGCCGGCTGGAGTTCTTCTCCGTTACTGCCTTGGTCTCCATGGTGGATGCCAATGCGTGCGGAGGAGACGGAGCTTCTCAATAAGCACTCCTGCCTGTGCTGCTTCAACGTCTTCAAGCTGAGCTTCGTCCTGGTTGGCCAAGGTGGCGAGGGGGCAGCGTGAAGGTTGGTGGTGTTTTCGATCTGCACAGGCTGCTGCCAGCTCAAGTTCATCGTCGTGTGGCCATGTTGGCCGAAGGCATCCTCTGCGGCATGAGCGACGACTATTCACGCCTTGTTGGTGTGTCTCAAACCTCCATGATGGAGGCCCTTGGGGAGTCCGGCGCCGGCGACCCTCGTCTTCTTCAAGCCAAGTGGTGCGTCCCCGGCGGGAGGAAGATGGCCGACGGCAAGACTCCAGCGTTGGTGGTTCGGTCGGAGGACCTGATCGCGTTTTCTACAAATATTTCAGGGTCCTGTATGCAAGTTTTAAGGACTGCTTTCACTTCCTTTTTCTTTAGAGGTCCTGTTTGTAAATGTACCGACCAACAGTTTATTTAATGGCAGCTTCGGGGTCCTTCGCGACCAGTGGCGGACCCAGGTTCCCTACTGCCCGGGCAGTTACCGGCCGGAGGCCGGTCGGCTTAGCCTGTTTCAGTACACATTTGATACAAAATTAGCATTTTAAGCCTTTAATTCACTGTTTGCCCAGGTTTTGATCTTGGGTCCGCTAATGCTCGCGACCCTTCCTCGTTCAAAAAAAGACCATATGGAGATGCATGCATGGATGAGTCCGATATTGGTAATATGTGCTTCCACATGCAGACTCCCCAAGGATGACACGTGTCTACTTTTGTCCCAACACCCTACCTTTGCTTATGTTGTAAAAAATATACCTTTTTTGCTGCTTGTAGCAAAAAAAAAAGTAAAAATAATATAAGAGAAACGCCGAGTTTGCCGGAGACCTCGTAGAAAAAAAAATTATGCTAATGTAGCAAAATCATTGGACACTTGTAGCAAAAAAATCCACCGGAGACATCGACGATGACCTCGCCGGAGATCACGTAGCAAAAAAATTCTTCAAATGATGCAAATTTACAGAACGTTTTGAGCAAAAACTTTATGCTATTGTAGCAGAAGTGATCTCGCTTGCTGGCACCGTAGACCTTGTAGAAAAAATATATATTTTATTGTAGCAAAAGTGAACTTACTAAGACTCTCGGCGGAAACTTCGTAGAAGAACATTATACCCAGGGGCGGATTTGGGCCCCGGGCAGCCCGGGCTACAGCCCGGGTCTTGGCCCATCGAATACACATAATTCCTTTGTAAAATTCTGAAAAAAAAAATTAGCCCATGCTGTTGGGCCAGATTGACCGGGGCTTGACTTAGAAAAGCCCAGGAAAAAAGCAGAACCAACGCAACAACGCTCGCCACGATCGTCACGATTCTAGTCTGTTCGCATTCATCAGGAAAAAAAAGGAAATTTCTCTCGTATCCCGCGACGCCGCCCCAACCTCCTCGTCTCCCTCGACCGAATCACCTGGACCCAGGGACTGCCGTCTGCCGCCGCCTCGCCCAGGACTGCCGCTGCCCGCCGGCGCCGCCATCCCGCCAGTTCGCCACTGAAGTACCGGACGAGACGCGCCTCCGGCCTCCGCACTCCAGTTCCGTCTGCAGGGGACTAGCCGGCTGTCTAGTGTCTACAGAAGTACAGAACAGCAGAAGCAGTCAAGGCGTTGCACAGCATTGCCCGCGCGGCCGGCACGCCCAAGGTTAATTTCTGTCTTTGATTGATTCCTCATTTTCAATAGAAGCAGCCAGGTCGTCTGTGATAGTTGGTAATTTCTGTCTTTGGTAGATTCCAAATTTTCAATAGAACTTGAACGCTTTGAAGATTGAAGTAGTGCAAATAATCAATTTCAGTGCTGATTTTGAATTGTTTCTAGGACTGATCGTTTCCTCATTTTATTTTGTCTGATTGCATAGAGGATGAAGGGAACAAAGAGATCAAAGACCTGCCCATCAATCAGACCGATGTCATCTTATTTTCCATCACTGTCACAACTTGCCAATTCGAACCAATCTCCTGCGGCTACAGCAGAAGTTACCGATACCACACAACAGTTGTCCCCTCCCCAACATCAACATCGGCAAGATAATTTTGGTACTCACATTGTTGTTAGTGCAGAAGTGGATAATGCTAGCACCCATGATGAGAATGCTAGTGTTGACCTTAATCCGGATGACATTGTTACGGATCCTGGACTTCGGAAACCAATTGAGGAGCTAGATGTGAACATCAGAGATGCTGCTAGGAGAGAGTATTTGATAAAGGGTCCATTCCAACCAGTTGGTCACAAATATCCTGGAAAATTGATTGCAGGCCAAATGCGGAGATTTCAGGAGAAATGGTTTAAAAGGTATGATTGGTTGGAATATAGCGTATCTAAAGACGCTGCATTTTGTTTTTATTGTTTTCTCTTTAAGCAACCACGGGCAGAAAATTTTGGTACAGAGTCATTTACAAGGGTTGGTTTTAGTTATTGGAAGAATGGAATTGAAGCTTGTGATCAACATGTTGGTAAGAATATGAATAGCGCTCACAATAAAGCTAGAAAATATTGTGAGGCTTTTAAAAATCAGCGACAAGGTGTGGATTATGTGTTGGCAGCTGCAACCAAGAAGGACGAGGAAGAATATAAAGCTCGCATGATGATTATGATAGGTATTGCAATTTTTTTGCTATTGCAAGATCTTGCTTTTCGTGGGCATGATGAGTCTTCTAGCTCAAACAATAGAGGAAATTTTCTTGAGATGTTGAAATGGTATAAACTCAAAGATGAAAAGGCTGCAAAATTGCTTGATAGTGCTCCTGCAAACCGTCAAATGACCGCACCAAAAATACAAAAACAGATTTGCAAAGCTTGTGCTCATGTTACCACCAAAGCTATTATTGATGACATTGGTGATAAAAAGTTTGCTGTACTTGTTGATGAGGCGCGAGATGCATCTATTAAGGAACAAATGGCCTTGGTTTTGAGGTTAGCTTCTACGACTTGTATATTTGTTCGATTGAGTGATTCAAAATTTTAAAGTATGCTAACAATGAGTTTCTTATCCTATGTAGGTATGTCAATAATAAGGGACAAGTGATAGAGAGGTTTGTTGGTGTGAAGCATGTTCCGGATACGACATCTGCTTCACTAAAGATAGCTTTGGATGGTATGTTAAAATCTCTTGGCTTATCTATCTCTAGTGTGAGAGGTCAAGGTTACGATGAGGCCTCAAATATGAGGGGACAATTCCATGGATTGCAAAGACGCATATTAGATGAAAATCCATATGCCTTTTACATTCATTGTTTTGCCCATCAGTTGCAGCTAGTGGTTGTCTCTGTTGCTAAGTGTTGTTCCTCGGTCTTAGACTTTTTTAACTATGCAACCATGATTGTCAACACGGTTAATGCGTCTTGTCATAGAAAAGATAAATTATTGCAAAGTCAGCATGATGAGATTGTGAACCAAATTGAGACCGGTGATATCTTCACTGGAAGAGGAAAAAACCAACAAACTAATCTTGCAAGACCAGGGGATACTCGTTGGGGCTCTCACCATAAAACCCTATGTCGTCTTGTTCACATGTGGAAACCTGTCCTACATGTATTAGAGAATTTGAGTGATGATGCTACTAATGCAACACAAAAAACCACAGCTTCAGGTTTATTGGAAAAAATGGAAAGCTTTGAGTTTGTATTGATAATGCATCTTATGATCACAATTCTTGGAAAGACTAATGATCTATCAACATGCTTGCAAAGGAAAGATCAAAACATTGTACGTGTTGTTGGGCTGATTGGTACTACATTAAAGGAAGTAGAGAAACTAAGAAACACCGGCTGGGATGAGCTTTTGGAAAATACAGAGGGCTTTTGTCTTGCACATAATATTGTTGTGCCAAATATGGAAGATAAAATACCAGCTAGAGGTCGTTCAAGGGGTCGTGGCAGCCAACTAGTTACTTATTATGACCATTTCCATCATGAAATATTCAATGTGGTGCTTGATCAAATTATTGTTGAGTTCAATAATCGCTTTGCTGAAAGGTCTACTCAACTCTTGAGGTGCATAGCTTGTCTTGATCCAAAGAATTCATTTGCTAATTTTGATAATGGTAAGTTAGTTGAACTTGCAAGAATGTATGGCGATGACTTCTCTCAGTATGACTGTATAGTCCTTAGGGACCAACTTGCCACATTTATTGTTGATGCGAGAGATGATCCTAGCTTCGCAAATTGTATTGATCTTGGGAACCTTGCTCTCAAGATGGTTCAAACAGAGAGACACAAGACCTTTCTATTGGTATATCGACTTATTGAGTTAGCCTTGATTTTGCTGGTTGCAACGGCAACAGTAGAAAGAGCATTCTCAGCAATGAAGATTATCAAGACAGATTTGAGAAACAAGATGAATGATGATTGGATGAATCATAGTATGTTGTGCTATATTGAGAGAGACATATTTGCAAGCATTGAAGAGAATAAGATTTTGGATTGTTTCCAAAGTATAAGGTCACGCAAAAAACAAGTACCATGTGTAGCAAGTGGTAAGTTACAGTTTACCAATAAAACTTATGTCTCAATTTTCATGTATTCATCCATACTATTTCTAATTATTATATTTCTTGTATTTGTAGGTTCCGGTTCTTCTCTCATGATTGATGAGAAAATGGTAGGCTAGTATCAAAGCAAGGATTCGTTATTAGGTACTACAAATGCATCTTGATTATGCGACTATACCACCACACTTTTTAATGCTTTTATTATTGACATTCGGTTAAATGTTTATGTCAAAACTCAACTTATGCATTTTTATCATGCTTACGCTATTATATGTTTTCACTGAGAGGGGATTCGAAGATAATTTTTTTCGTAGTTTAGGGGTATTAAAAATTAGCCCTGGTCTTTCTTGAATTCTCGGTCCGCCACTGATTATACCAATAGGCAATATAGCAACATCATCGCCGCGTCCTAGACTCCGGTGAGGTATCCGGGAGCCCATTTTGGTCGCGTCGACAATGTTATTTCCGTCGTACAGTAAGTATGTAAATCATTGTGTAATCATGGACGGACTCGAACTCAGCAAGATGAACTGCGATGCGATCTAGCTAAAATTCGCATGAACGTGCTTTTTTCTAAAATTTTCAGTTTTCACTGTTCCGCGGTGAGCATTTTTCTTCCTGAAAATTAGGTTTACAAGGTACCGAGAACAGTGTTTACGTGTAGCGTCGTTTCCAGTTTCTGCTAGAGATGCTTTTAGTGGACTGGACACTGTCTTGCCACGACGACCATCTCCCAAGTCAGAGATTCGCTCCACCAATAACCAGCTCACAAATTTAATTCCAAATGTTCCGTCCAGTTTAGATATAGATCTCATCTCTACCTACAGATCTCCTCTCCAGCCTTTAGGTTACTGCCGACTGAATCTAGGTGTCACTACACAGAAGGGCTTGCTCGAACCTCCTCCAGGTAATTACCATTTTGTGCTTCACAATTATGTACTCCAGTTGGGAGTTGTTGCGATTGAGCAAATTATCAATTGACATTTTGTGCTTTTGGACGTTTTCATTACTTCAGTTGGCGACCTCATGAACTAGGCCGAAGACAGACCCCTATCGGGGTAGTCAAGATGGGCTAAATTATTTGGAGAACGGCAGAGAGCGGGCGACTCGAGAAGAATCGAGGTGACGAGGTAAGAGTATTCTCCGGCCAGCTTCATCCCGAACCACAGATCTAAAATTGGACCGCGTTCTAGCTTAGCTGCCTCTGATTTGCTTTCTTGTGCAATTTTTTCAGTTTATTATCCATACATTTACGCTTCCTTTGGCTGCTCCAATTTTCTGACGGGGTGAAGATTTGGCGAGACTGCTAGGGGAACTTTAAGATTCCCTAATCCCCACATCCGACTTTCCTTCAGTTCATCGGAAGATTTACAGAAAAGTAAGAATGATCTCAGAGGTGATGCTATTTGGGCTTTATTCTATAGCTAGCTGCAGTCTAAATTGATGTCAAGAGCAAACATTTCATTTTGCAGTTGTTCTAGTCAGTTGCATCGCTTGCATCTGAACCTACATATATAGCCGAGGAGGAAGTTTTATCGAGCCTCAGGCCCGAGTGACCATGGAGCAGGTTCTGGTGAGCGTAGCCACGGGGGCCCTGAAACCCGTCTTGGGAAAGCTAGCCACTCTGCTCAGCGAGGAATACAAGCTGGTGAAGGGGGTGCGTGGCAAGATCATGTTTCTTCAGGCCGAGCTAGAGGCGATGCACGCGTTCCTCCTGAAGATGTCCCAGGTGGAGGAGCCTGACCAGCAGGCCAAGTGCTGGATGAAGGAGGTGCGGGAGCTGTCTTACGACATTCACAACAGCATCGACGACTTCATGCTTCGTGTGGACGACAAATCCGTCAAGCCCAAAGGTGTCAAGGGCTTCATAAAGAGGTCCATGAATTTACTGACAGAGACCAAGACGCGCCATCGTATAGGCAAGGAGATCAAGAGCCTCGAGACCCTAGTCAAGGAGGTAGCTGAACGGCGTGCAAGGTACAGAATCGATGACAACATCTCCAAAGCTACAAATGTAACTGTAGACCCTCGAGTATGCTCTTTATACAAGGATATATCTGAGCTCGTGGGCTTTGATGAACCAACCAAAGAGGTAGTCAAGCTACTGAATGCGGGGGAGGAGCTCATGCAACCATTGAAGGTGGTCTCTATAGTGGGAGTTGGGGGATTGGGCAAGACCACTCTTGCCCGTCATGTTTATGACACATATGGAGAAAAATTCCAATATCGCGCTTTTGTATCCGTCTCCCGAAATCCCAATATGGTGACACTCCTTAGGTCCATTCTCATCCAAGTGGGTTATGAAAAATATTTGCCAGAGGATGCACAAGGTTTGCTTGGCACCATCTCCGATTTCATCAAAGATAAAAGGTATGCCACTTCAACCAACATACTTTACAAGCACGTCTCAGTTTATCCTGCTTTCTTCTGTTTAAAACACCTCGACCAGAGCCCACATTTCAACTCTCAATTCTTGTTTTTATGTGTGTTTTGGCAACAAAAAAAAAGAGCAGGTTACACCAGAGTGCCTACTATGGTCTATGACGCACACATATTTTTAGCCCTCAATTATTCGCCAAAGCCCCTAGTATCTTTATAGTCCCTATTTTGTCCCAACTGCCCAGAAATTCCACGTGCCATCCACTACACCACGCATGATTGTTAGGGGCACAAAAAAGTGTCATAGAAAATAGCAAAAATGCCTCTAAAAATCGTTGAAGGTATTAAAAAAAGTGTCGTACCAAATAGGGTAGAGAAAAGTCATTTAAAGAAATTTTGAAAAGTGCCGTTAAAAATAAATAGATTTTTTGAGGCGCTTTGAAAACTGCCTTAGATTATAATTTGAGCCACTATTGGGCGATGCCTCTAATCATTATTTTTTGCACTTTGGGTTACTCAAGGCACTTCCCAGTTCCCAAGAGTGCCTCAAAAACAATTGTAGGCACTGTTTACAAATGCCTTAAAAAACTATTGAAGGCAATTTCTAAAATGCCTTAAAAAACAATTGAATGCACTTTTTGGCCATTTTTAACACTTCAAGCACACATTACAATTTGTATATTCTCTTGAATTCAAGCTCACAACATGTATCATACACAAATCAATGATTGCATTGTGGCAGCTTCAGTTGGTTGCATCTCCTGCAACACCTCACCCTTTCACTTCCTACAGTACCTCACCGTGGCGGCTCCGAATTCAAGATTGCAATTTGGTGAAACAGAACCAGGGTTGGTGAGAACAACCGAGAAGTATCTCCATAACAGCATAGCAAACTGCAAATCCATACAAATGTTGCTATTAATATACAGTACAACCAACAGACAAACTAGGTTGCTATGTCTTAACTCGTAAGATAATGTCACTAGTGTTCACAGTCAACTAATTATATATGCTAAGAAGCAGTTCATATTCTAGATCAATAGCATTCAGATTTCAGAATGCACCCGATCAACTCAATAGCGCATTGTTTTACTTTTTTAGGTATCGTGCATATTCTACAGAGACTTACTATGCTCCCACGCAGTATAAGGAAAACAATGTTTAGACTGTGGGCACAAAAGTTCAATCAACCCAATCCGTATACAGTGCCACAAAATAAAACCAACTTCTTACCATAGAATCATCGAGGACATCTGCCACTATTTAAATACAAGGAAATACTACCTAACAAAGATCTCTACACGGCAGCGTACATACACTAGTACAGTGCAGTAGTGCATGAGATTTTCAGTAGTGAAGGATCACCTTGTCATGTTTATCAACTTTATTCTAGCAAAAATATTTAACAGCACCAAATGCACTGTTTACAATATTGCATAGTGTCTTTTGCTGCTAATATGTCTGGGATCTATATGACATAGTAGTCTGTAATACCCATGAGCATCGACTTAAAGCCTGCTCCTAAACAGTGAAAGAAATGGCCTAGTGGTAGTGGTACCAGAATGGCACAGTATTATTACTACTCTTGGATAGAACAGAATTGTTCTTATAAGAAATAAGATTCTCATGCATGCGGATTAGTGGAACCTGAGCTGTACGTGGACTTCTTTCCCAGAACGAACATGGATTCTCATTTTAAAGCATGCTCTAGGTGGATTCAGGGTTTTCCTGGGAACATCACAGTATGCTGGGTATACATTGAACGTAAGATGAGTTTTCCCAATCAAGGATCTGGTAGTCTGGAAGATTTGGTGTCCTAACTGTATGCTGTAGATGCCATAGCTTTATAAAGTTATCATGCCATCCTCTAGTCGAGAGCTGGAAGCAAGCACCACATACTACATTTCTATTTTACAAATCCAGGGTGAGATTGAGCAGTTTTGCAATTGAGAAAACATAAGAATACTGAAACCGATATGTGATGTGGTAACATTTTTATGTAAAATAATAACTGATATCGTACTATACTTTATGGGACATATTGATGACAGGAAAAAAATACAATGACCTTGTAATGTCTCATGGTGGGTTAGTCCAGTCCCGAGTTTGCCAAATCGTGCTCATATAATTGCTTAAACATTCAATGTACATGACTTGTCAAACAGTTATCAACCAATCTCATATGCTAGTGTATTATTCATGTGTGTCCGACGTGGTATACAAATAGGGACAATCTTTATATTAACCATTACAAAATATGATAAAAGTTCCACAAATGATTCATATATTAATTGAGCATTCCTCATTTTAATAGTTTTAGGGTTTCCTAAGTCAAAAGTAAAGGTTTACTCCCTCCTTCCCATATTAAAGCATTTTCCTAGTGTTTTACGAAAAACCTCGACAAAGCATTTGCCAATTGTTTTCCAAAAAAGCACCTGACAACTTAATTAACTGGAAAAAAAATATGAGGGGATTACATGGTTGGTCACAGAACTTACCAGGGATGAGCACTTTGGTCACAAAACTTCCTGGCTCCTTTTCTGAAGTTCTGTGACCAACCATGTGATTCCCCTAAAAAAATATTGGTTGCAAGCAGTAAACCGATTACATATTGATATAACAATATTCATAGCCTGATCATATGTTATATTCTTTTCCAAAAGATGTCAAAATCCATGTTTATCATTTTTCCTAGCAACTGCTACACATAAAAGGACTCAATGCCAAAGAATTGCATTTTTTTGACATCTTCATTTTATTTGATTTTTCAAAATAGTGTCAAAATTGCTGACACAACTATTCATAGGAAGGGTCTGAACCTTTCAACATCTTTTGTGGCTATTGCATAGAGTTCTACTTGGATAGCTTTAAAAATGATTTTAGGGAACTTTTAGGACCAAACCAGAACACATTTGTAGTATAATTAATTTCAGGAAATTAGCTGGAACTCATTTAAATGGGGAAAAGTAGCTAGAAAGCGAGAAAAATAATAATATCTAGAAATTGGGCAACCAATATGGTCTAATTCGTGTGAAAAATGGAGAGATGCTATTCGCACCATATTCTTTGCACTTGATTCACAAAGATAATCTCATTTTTGGCACTTAAAAATGAAAATTTAGCACACTTTCATGAAGCAAGTACCTTTTTAAACTTGTGTATTGAATTGTCCTATTTATCCTAAGCGCATATACCCAAAATATGGATCATGCCAAAAAAAAATGAATTTCTGATATAATTTCGGTATTATTTCATTTTCCTATTAAAGAGCTCTAGAAAAGTGTAAATAATTGTTTATATTGAACAAAATAAAATAAATATTCAAAATTTTGCTTCAAAATCCAAATGTATATGTGCATACTATTTTATTTTACTTATTTGCCTAGTGTTTTTCGAGAAGCACTTGGTAAAGTCGATCGCGCCTTCCGTCAATGGACACGTGTTGAGGATGTTCTCGAGTGTTATTTATTTTTCGAGTGCCTTTGCAAAAATAAACACTCAGCAAACCAACAATATGCTGAGCGTTTTTTTGTGCAGAATTTTTTATGGCCCAGTGCTTGATAAAATGTGCTCGGCAGACCAGTCAGCACTCGGCAAATCAGATGTTTCCGGTAGTGAAACTTCATATCTTGGCTTCGCCTCTGCGAGCATAGTATAGTACTTTTGAAGGTGTGACGTTTAGTTTTGTCTCCTATCACTTTATGTTACTATAGCATACTAATTCCTTTTAAAACTCATGTCGCAGGTACTTCATCGTAGTAGATGATGTCTGGGATATACCTTCATGGGATATTATTAAGTCCGCCTTTTGCAGAAGTAGCTGTGGCAGCAAAATAATCACGACAACCCGTGTACATGAAGTTGCCAAATCATGTTGCCTCTCAAAGGAAAGTTGTGTTTATAACTTGAGGCCTCTGAGCACCGTGGACTCGAAAATGTTGTTTCTGCAGAGAATATTTGGTTCTGAAAAGCAATGTCCATCACACCTCAAAAGACTTTCTGATAAGATATTGGAAAAATGTAGTGGTTTGCCTTTGGCAATTATTTCTATATCTGGTTTGCTGGCTAACACACGGGAGGATCAATGGGAGAATGTGAACAAATCTATTGGCTGTGGACTTGGAAGTAATCCTGCTGTTCAAGGAATGATGAGGATACTATCATTTAGTTACTTTGATCTCAGTCCTTGCCTGAAGTCTTGCCTATTGTATCTGAGTATATACCCAGAAGATTTTGAGATTGATAAGAAACATTTAATAATGAGATGGATTGCAGAGGGATTCATCCCTATGGAAGATGGACATACCCTATATGAACTAGGAGAGAGGTGTTTTAATGAGCTCATCAATAGGAGCCTAATCCAACCAGGGGAGCTTGATGACTTGTGTGCTGAGGTGACAAAATGCCGAGTCCATGACATAATTCTTGATTTTGTCATATCTAAGTCCAAGGAAGAGAATTTCGTTACTTTGCTTGGTCTATTTGATGTAAATCCGGACCGACAAAACAAAGCCCGTCGATTGTCTCTACAGGGTGAAAGTGAAATTCCAGATGATCTAGATTTAAGTAATGCCCGGTCACTTATTATTTTTGAGCGTTCTGTTAATATCCCTTCTTGGAAGAAGTTCAAGAACTTGCGTGCTCTGAACTTTGAAATGTGTAAGCAACTAGAACATCATCATCTTGTGGGCATAGGCAATTTGTTCCACCTGAAGCACCTGAGGTTTAAACATGCAAAACTGGAAAAGTTCCCTGATGAAATAGCAAAGCTAAAGTTCTTGGAGACTCTAGAAATACTTGCAAACAATTCCGAGCTTCAAATTCCATCTACCATTTGTCAGCTTCAAAATTTGACCCATCTTGCTGTCGATTACTATATTATATTGCCAGATGAAATTGGAGGCATGCAAGCGCTCCAAGTATTGGAAGGTATCAATGTCTTCAATCACTCAGTTAATTTTGTTCGGCAACTTGGTACACTATCAAACCTGAGGAAGTTGGCAATACAGTTTTGGGATCGCTATTGTGTTGGTGAGTTACCAGTGTCTTGCCCATGGAGAGAAGATGAAAGCAGTACTGAAGAGGAGTTGCTAAAACAAATCTTGTGTTCCATTTGCATGTTAGGCAACAAAAGCCTTTATTCTGTTTGTGTCTCAGGCGATTATAAGTTTAAGCCCGATGAGGATGGCTGCAATATCGATGATACAGATGTTTCTATGACGGCTACAATATCGATGGTTTGTTAGATGAACCATGGTTCTCTGCTCTAGGTGGCTTTGGGGAACTTATCATCATGAAAAATTTCGTACCATGTACCCTTCCAAGATCCATGAAATCACTCCTAAACATCCAGAAATTGTGCCTCGAAGTGCAAGTGGTTTGTGACGAACATATGGTGATCCTGGGAGGCCTACCTGCTCTCCGCACTCTCTCCCTAGGTGCAGAAGATCTTGTGCATCTTGAAATCAGCCAAAGCTATGGATTCCCTTCCTTGACTCATTTTTTAATCGGTGAACAACTGCACTGTGCAATGGGGTTGTCCTTTCAAGCTGGATGCATGCCAAGGCTGGAAAAGCTTGTGGTAGCTTTTCTTTGTTTTTCGACTGATGTGAGTGATGATTTTGATTTTGGAATCGGGCACCTCCGTAACTTGAAGTTCATCCATTGTTATTACCACAAGGAGGAACTGAAGGCTGCATTGGAGCGGTCAACTGAGACCCATCCCAACCATCCCAGGTTCCAATGGAATTAGGCTTCGAGGTACAGATTCCTCTGGTTGTTCTTCCACCTCTTGACAAAATCTTTATTCTTCCGTACATTTTCCTCCAGTTTTTCTTGGTAGCAACCTATGACCTGTTGGAATTAACCTAGGCTAGATACTAGATCATAGATAAGCTACATTATATACTGGATTTGCCATCCATGAAAGATTGCAAATTGTGGTCTGTGTTTAAGAAAAAAATCGAATGCTTCGATATTTTTAAGGAGAAAGAACAGGAGGATTGCTCATACTTTATAAACGAAGCATGAAATAAATTGAAAAATGCCAAATGAAAGAACAGCACCTAGCTAGAGTTAGAGACCAACACCACCACCATATGTAAGAAGCAAAATATTTAGCCCACCAGCATAGTGAAGGTTTTAGCGTGGCCGCTACAGCTGTGACCCACACTAGGCTTTCCCCACGGAATGTCCAGCCATGAGGGCCGAGCAGACTGAGCACAGGGCTTCGAGGACTGATTCACCACAGCCACGACTTCAATTTCAAAGATTGCTCTTTAAGGGCAGTTCTGTTTGGTGGAATGAGATTCTGTCAGCTCTTTGTGAGTTGAAGCTAGACCACAGATTTATTAAACTGTTCACTATTGTTGGTCCTAGTAATGCCTCCGTTTGGAAAATAGAACACCACCTAAGATTCATATTTTCCTCTGGACACGATACAGTATGGTTAAGGATGACAATCTTGAGATACCTTGAAAACTGCAAATTATCTTTCTTTACTTGTACAGTTGGTAGGACTGTTTTGGACCGAACTGATCCTGGCAACTCGCTAGAAATATTATGATTGGGCACATATAGACACTTCTGCATGGAGTCATTCTCGTATACAACAGGGTTGGGAGCTGTCGGCCGGGTTACCTGGAATCGTAGAAACAATTCTTCCTTTCATCTCACCATAAGTTGAGGAATCATTCGGAGATCGCTTTCCCCATTGCCTCATTCGTTTGCTTTTGGGCAGGATTACCAAACCCAGCCTGCAAAAGACTTGAGAGCTGGAGTCGCGTCTGACGGAACGTGGCGATGAAACTACCGCGGGAGAAGGGAAGCTGTTGCGGCTGCTGCGTCAAAGAGGATGAGTGGATGACTAGCTGTTGTAAGATTGATATTTTCCGTTTTCATTCATTTTGTTTGCCTGAGGTGTAGTACCTTGAATTCTGGGTACCATTTCTACTTCCCTCAGCTTCCTGCCAGTTTTTCCCGCCTCATAGAATGTGTCTCGACATGAGAGCGTTTCTGGGACCGGTCTATTGGATCAGTAATTGATGTACTACTGTTGACGTGGATCTCCTAGCGCTTCGTCGTCGCGGTGTCGTTTGCATCCTGGTGGCAATGTTGGACGTTCTGTGTTTTGTCAGAAAAAGTCGGATTCCGTTGGTCATCCTATTATATCTTATGTGATCGTCAAATTACAAGGATACGAATTCCTTGAGGCTGATGAATATTTTCAAAAGCTGGACTTTATTCCTTTTGTTTAGAAGCTCTGGGGAAATGGTGATGAGTGTCAAAACGCGGGCAAGATAGAGAAGAGGACGATGAGACCTCGGGATGTTTCGTGGATCGACACAAGCTACTGCCACATATGCTTCGTGGATCGAGGTCCCAAGGTACTTCAGACCTTGTTTACTTCTCTCGTATTTCTATCCACTAGAGTTGCGGGGATTTGGTGTTCACCCTCTAATCCTCGTAAATAACCTCCCTAAAAATATTCTACCACGTAGGAGAGTTTTCAATCTAAAAAAAAAAAGATTTACGAGGATATCTCAGGATTATCCCGGCCAAATCCGGAATAGTAAACGGACTACCGGAATTTTGCCGAAATTAAAACAATCCCCTATATTCCCCAGAAATACACTAATGAATACGAGAAAAGTAAACATGGCCTTATGGGGATTCAGCGGACGTAATGATTTGTTCTACGGGGCATACCGTGGTCTTTGCAGCATGGTGAGTAATGATTCGTTCTACGGGGCATACCGTGATCTTTGCAGCATGGTGAGGTCCATTTGCGTGAACCTTATCATTTTCTTCGTGTATTTTTTTCCAACAACACTTTATGCTTGCTGGCGCAGAACGGATATATAAGCTTGTCAAAATCTCCGGATATATAAACGTGTCGAAATCTCCTTGGACAAGCACTATGGAAAAAATAAGCAGTATGTTCGAATCAGTTCGCGACAGCCAAAACAAAATTGTAAGGAGTCCCTACGTACCCAGTGCCACGTCATCCCCGTATATGGACATCGGTGACAAGTTCGAGGACCATTTTGAGACACTTTGCGAGTTTCAGGACTGTTTTAGACATAGCCGTCAACTTCTGGGACTGCTGATGCATTTTACTCGTAGCATTTTTCTTCATTAATTGGATAGAGTTTCCTCCACTACCTAAAAGGAACTTTTTGTTCTGTTTCCGCCAATACGTTATCTGCTTCGTCGCTTTGTCCTGCACCACTTTTGTGTTTTTACCCTTTATTAGAAACAAGAACTCGCCTGATTAGAAATCAACCAGCGGTCCACACGCCGATTATAGCATCCCATCTGTCTAACAGTTGTAATGCTACATGGTTTATTAATATAATGGCTACTTTCTACATATAATTGCTGCATCATAATTATATCATGCTCATGTCATCATGCCACCTTGCATTTGAGCATCAAAAAACCCTCTTTCTTTGGTTCTTCTCTCATATGCATTATTAATTGTATTTGGTTCTTGATACATTGCTTTTGAATCTTGATTAATGCTTAATGCCCAACTTGAGTTGGGAGCATATCTTTTATTCAACTCCATCACCTCTCTCTTCACCACCTTATAATTCCACCACCCTAATTACCCATGGGCTTTTATTTTATTTTATTTTGGCATTTACTCTAGCTCATGTGGGTTGGGATGGATTTAACTATAATTTCTTTGGCTTGGCCTTTATTCCACTTTTTGGGAATGCATAAGAATAATGCCATGATATTATTATTGTTTTCACAAGAATGAAACATGGCAAATAATTATTCTGCATGCCATGCAACCTTCATCACCACCTTTAGCTCCTTCGTTTTCTCTTTGTTTAGTGGATCTTTCCTTGTGGGGTCTTTTCTACCTCTCTCCACAATTCCCCTTTTCCAACAAAACCATTCTTCCATCATGTATGATCAAGTGGGACATTTTCCCATAAACCCTCTCCCTCTCTCTCTCTCTCTTGTTTTGTTTCCTCACCAACAACTTGTGCTCATCCACCAAGCCCTCTCCTCACTCCCTAGCTATCTCTGTTCCATTATTCAAAATATGCAAAAACTCCCAAAAAGGGGTATTTCTTGGGCTTGTTTAAATATGCAACAAAACAAAAATCAAAACAGTTAATAAAATAAAAAGAAAAACGAGTTAAAGAGAGGCCCAACAGCAGCAGCCCTTACCTGGTCGCAGCCCAGCAGCACCCCGGCCCATTCCTCCTCTTTCCTCCTGGGCCGGTCCTTTCCTTCTCCCGGGCCCGTACCCCTTCGCCAACGCCACCCTCTGTTCCTCTTCTCCCCCCGTCTGACGTCGTCTTCTTCTTCCTTCCTGCGCGCGGACGGAAAGCGGCAGCGAGCAGGTGGCCGTCCACCGCCGTCAGCTCACGCCTCCCACTCGCCAGCCCCCTACTTCTTATCCTCGCGCCGAGCCGCCTTTTTCTCTAACCCTAGCTCCCTGCTCCGTTCCCCTCTTCCTCTTCTCCGCGTGCCGCCGCCAGTCTGAGTGCCACGACGCCGTTGCCGCCCTCGCCGGTGACCAAGGCCTCGCCTGGGAGCGCCGCCGTGGACCGAGGCATCGCTTCCGCCTGCGAGGAGGAGCCGAACTCGCCCGCAACTGCCCCCACGTCAGAGAGCCGTGCACCACCACCGCGACCTCGCCGTCCCCCTCTGCTCCGACCGTCCCTTCCTCTGAATTCCATGGGAATCGGACGAGGTGAGCTCCCCTTGACCCTCTTCCGTTTCCCTCCCTCTGCGTGCCGATCGCCGCCCGATTTTGGCCCCCGCCGGTGAGCTGCCCTGCCGACGCACACACCCAGCCCGCGCCCCCTCTGTTCCCGATCGCCCGTCAATATAGCCCTTGACGAGCCTCCCTGAACGAGATCTGTAGCTGGAGCCTCCCTCTGCATTTTTCATTTTGGCGGCAAGTGCTATCTCGCCGTGGTTGCGTCGCCATCCTCGACGGAAGACCTCGCCGTTGTCAGATCGGTGTCGTGAATCAGAGGGAAGTCATCAGGTTCAGTCTAGGGCTCGAGCGCCATTTCGCGCAAAGGCCCCCCTCACCTTTTGTCGACCACGCCTAGGTCCTTCGCAGCCCCAGCGACCCCACTCGCCAGCCCCGGTGCAATCTTGCAAGCAAGCCCCCGCTTAATTTCTCAACCCGCTCCTGGATCGCCCACGTGTCGATCGCCATTGGCCAGACGTGTGGCCCCATCAACACCCAGCCCCACCAGTCAGTCTCAGTGGCTAGAAGAAACCGCGGTGTAAAAAGAACTTTGCACGCGGGTCTCGCCCAGTCAGCAGCGGCCCACCTGTCTGCGACTGTGGTTGGGTCCGTCTGAGTGTAAAATGACTTCTGCATTTCTGTTTTTAATTAAACTTTCCAGAAATTATTTAAATTCGATTCAAATCAGTTTTCAAATAACTTTTAATTTACAAATCCAAATAATACAAATAATATATGTTTTTGAATCAGAAAAATGTGAGGATTTCAAATATGCCATTCAAAATATTATTTGAACACTTTAAAATTTCGAGGTAATTAAAATTACAATAAAATGCCCTTTTTCTTAATTAATGAATAACTTTAGTTTTATAACTCCAAATTTGACAAATAATATGTCTAAATCGATCAGCGCGACGAGCCCGTTCTATCTATGTAGTCCTTGTTCTGAATTGAAGCATGCATCATGTCATTATTAAAAATCTGAACTGTTTATGGCAATAAAACTTGACTAAACAAATAATGAAATGCTTTATTCTTGTACCCCACATCTCACCATGCCATGCAACATTATTGCCATGCAAATTGTGTATCATTCATCATGGCATGATTGTTTGCTTGTCGCATTTTAATTCATATGCTTGTGCACTCTATTTATGTTGGCCCTTGTTTGTTTGGTTCTTTTTTCGAATAGACGCTGAGCAGGGGATATATCAGGAAACCCAGAAGCACTACCCAGATCCGTCCCTTGCTTCAACTGAGCTGCCAGGCAAGTGTTGGAGATATGCCCTAGAGGCAATAATAAATATAGTTTATTATTATATCTTTGTGTTTATGATAAATGTTTACATTCATGCTATAATAGTATTGACAAGGAAACATTAATACTTGTGTGATTTGTAAACTTAATTTGAAGTCCCTAGTATAGCCTCTATACTTCACTAGCTTGTTGGTTGATTGATGATTGTGGTTTCCCTATCATGAACATTGAGATGTTATCAACAACAAGATCATATCGTTAGGAGAATGATATGGTGGACATACTCCTATAGACAAGCGTAGCATAAAGATCAAGTCATTTCAATAGTTCAATTGCTATATGCTTTCTGATACATAGTAACCTAATTCCTTCGACCATGAGATCATGCATATCACCTTTACTGGATGGATGCTTTGATGTCATCAAACACCACACCGTAACAGGGTGGCTATAAAGGTGGCATTGAGTGTTCGGAAAGTATTGGTTGAAACACATGGATCAAGAGTGGGATTTGTCCATCCACATGACGGATAGATATTCTCTGGGCCCTCTCGGTGAAATGTCATCCAATTAGCTTGCAAGCATGTGACTTGGTCACAAGGGATCACATATCACGGGAACGAGAAAAGAGTGCTTATCGATGTGAGGTTGAACTAGGTATGCAGAGATACAAGCGATCATGACCTCGGATAAGTAACATATCGTGAGACAAAGGAAAATTGGTATCGTATGTAAGTGGTTCATTCGATCGCAAAGTAATCGTAGAAATATGTGGAGCCATATGAATTTCCAGATTCCTCTATTGGTTATTGTTAGAAGTGTCTCGATCATGTCCGCATAATTCACGAACCGTAGGGAGACACATAAGGATTCGACGTTGTTTGAGTAGTTATGGTATTATGAAAGAGACCGAATGTTGTTGAGTCTCGGATGGGATCCGGGATATCGAGGAGATCCGAATAGTCAGGAGAATAAGATTCATATAAGGAAAGTCCTGTTTGAGTTGGGGAATGGTTAGGTGTTTTCATCGGAACATTCTAGAAGGTCCCGGAATGTCGGCACTCCGGAGGGAGGTACATGAATGTGTCATTGCATGTTGGAATGATTGCATCATGTACTAAGTGTTCTCGCTGTCCAAAATAAAGGGTTTATTTAAATCCTAAATTGAAAAGTCAAGCAGCTAGTTTGAAAGTCAAACGGCAAGTTTTGGGAAGTGGGAAAAGAGGAGGAGACCAAAACCGAGTTGGGGAGGAGTCCTCCTCCCAAGCGGCGCACCTCCCAAGGCCGAGTTGGGAGGACTCCCCTTGGCGCCAGCCCTCCCACCTATATAAGGAGGCGGGGCTCCCTCCTTACACACAAGTTCCTATCCTCTAAACTAAACCCTAGATCTAAACCCCGGTTTAGAGCTATTTCGGTTTAGAGCCTTCTAATTGGTTTAGAGCCTTCTAATTGGTGTGTCTAATTACTAGACCACTAATAGCCTCTCTCATAAGCTCCACCATACTGCACCGGAAGGCGAAGCCTGCGGGATTTCCCTCTACCTCGGTACCACGCCGTCGTCTTTGCCGGAATCACGAGGAGAGTGCTACAACCTCCATTTTCTGGAACAAGGGAGAGGAAGGTCTTCGTCGAGTCACGAGCATGTGACCCATTGCTGGGGCGCTTGGGAAGGATCGCTCTGCGATCTTGAGATCGGAAGAAATGCGACTACATCACCCACGAGAATGCTCTCGTTAAACACTTTGGAATCTTCGAGGGTGAGTTATTCCATCGACTCGTTGCTGCAATCTAGTAGATAGATCTTGGCTTGTTTGTTTGTATGCGATAGAAAATTTTTGTTTTCCTTGCTACGAACCCCAACAGTGGTATCAGAGCCGTGTCTATATGTAGATCTGTTGCACGAGTAGAACACAATGGTCATTGTGGGCATTGATGCTTTTATTGTAGATTGCTTTTTGTGTACTTTGCATCTTGCGGTATGTTGGGATGAAGCGGGCCGGGAGAACCTTCCCTGACATCGTTCATGAGACTTGGTCGACGCTTAACTTGCAACTTGTATGGCATACGTGGCTTTCTTGGTGCCTGTTTCTCCTAGCATAGTAAAGATCCAATTTACAACGGGTGATCAACAATGCTAGTATCAATGTTGTGGTTCTTGTTCGTAAGTTAGAACGACACTTATTAAAAGCCCCAAACCACGTAAAATATGCAAAGAAAGTAGAGGCGTCTAACTTTGTTTTGCGAGGGTGTCTTGATGATGTGATATGGCCATGATTGTGATTATATTTGATGTATGCAATGTTCCTTATTGTAAGTTGGCAACCGGGAGCCATATGGTTGTCTTTAAATTCTGTTAAGACCTGCGTGTCTATTCAAAATAGTTGTAATAGTTGAAGCTGGTGGGCGACAACCATGAAGAAGCGTCATTGACCTTGATGCTATGCCGGTGATGATGGAGATCATGTTCGTGATTGAAGATGGAGATCGGACGCACAAAGAAGAAAGGCCATATCATATCACATATTATGAATTGCATGTGATGTTAATCCTTTATGCATCTTGTATTGCTTAGTAGACGGTAGCATTATAAGATGATCCTCATGCACATAAATTTCAAGTTCTAAAGTGTTCACCCTTAGTATGCACCGTTGCCAAAGCTTGCTTGAAGCACCACGTGATGATCGGGTGTCTTTGATTCATGGGTGAATACAACGTAAGCAAGCCAGATTTGCTTATCACGGTAGCTAAGGTTTGATCTTGACGAGCCTAGCATGTACGGACATGGCCTCGAGAACACGGATCGCCGAAGGTAAAGCATGAATCGTATAGTAGATATGATGAACATGATGATTGTTCGCCATTGAAGCTATATCAACTCTCGTGATGATCGGTGTTGATGTAGTGGATTTGGTTCGTGTGATCACTAAAACAATGTGAGGGATGTTGTTTTGAGTGGGAGTTCACCTAGTTTAATTTCATTAATTAATTTGAACTCAATTTGTCATAAACTTAGTCTAAACTATTGCAAATATGTTGTAGATCAATGGCAGCCCCTACCATCAATTTTAATGCGTTCCTAGAGAAAGAAAAGTTGAAAACAATGGAAGCAACTTCGGATTGGTTCAATTTGAGGATTGTCCTCACAGGTGGTAATTTGACCTATGTCTTTGGATGCACCGCTAGGTGACCCACACTGCAGCTGATGCTACCGATGAAGTAAAGAATGTTTACCTCGCTCGGAAGAATCATTACTCCATAGTTCAGTGTGCTATCTTGTATGGTTTAGAATCGAGCTTGTAAAAGGTTTGAAGAGTCGATCCATATGATATTGTCGAGGATCTCAAATTAATCTTTGAGACTCATGCGGCAATTGAAAGTTATGAAGCTTCGAAAAGTTCTTTAAGCGCAAGATGGAAGAGGGTAGCTCGTCGGTGAGCATGTGCTTAAGATGTCAGGCACGCAAATAAACTTCAAAGTTTGGGTATAGTGATTCCTAATACTTTGGGGGTTTACCGCATCCTCCAATCACTACCACCAAGTTACAAGAACTTTGTGATGAACTACAACATGCGTAACATGAACAAAGAGTTGCGAACTATTTGCTATGTTAAAATCTGCGAAGTGGAGATCAAGAAAGAGCACCAAGTGTTGATGGTCAATAAGACCATCAAATTCAAGAAAGGCGAGTCTAAGCGAAGGACACTTCAAGAAGGGTGGTAAGAAAGTTACCATACCGACGAAGAAGACCAAGGCTAGACCCAAGCACGATCTTTCTTGCAAGGGAGAAGGTCCTTTGAGCGGAATTGCCCAAAGTACTTGGCGGATTTGAAGAACGGCAACATCAAGAAGAAAGGTATATCTGATATACATGTTATTGATGTGTATCTCACTAGTGTTAAGTAGTAGTGCACAGGTATTTGATACTGGTTCGGTTGCTCATATTTGTAACTCGAAGCAGCTGCGAATAAGCGGAAGCTAGTAAAGAACGAGGTGACGATGCGCGTAGGAAACGGATCAAAGGTTGATGTGATCGCGGTCGGCACACTACCTCTTCATCTACCATCGGGATTAGTTTTATACTTAAATAATTGTTATTTGGTGCCTGCGTTAAGCATGAACATTATATCGGGATCTTGTTTATTGCGAGACGGTTACTTGTTTAAATCCGAGAATAATGGTTGTTCGATTTATATGAGTAATATGTTTTATGCACATGCACCTTTGATAGATGGTCTATTCTTGTTGAATCTCGATAGTAGAAATACACATATTAATAACATTGAAGCTAAACGATTGAAATCAAGAGATAACTCGACCTATATGTGGCACTGTCGTCTTGGTCACATTGGAGTGAAGCGTATGAAGAAACTCCATTCCGATGGACTTCTTGAATCACTTGATTTTGAATAACTTGAAAGATCTAAGCATGTCGATGGGTAAAATGACTAAGACTCCATTTTACGGTATGATGGAGCGAGCTACGGACTTATTGGAAATCATACATACCGATGTGTGTGGTCCAATGAGTGTAGCATCATGTGATGGTTATCGTTATGTTCTTACCTTCACGGATGACTTGAGTAGATATGGGTATATCTATTTCATGAAACATAAGTCCGAAACTTTCGAGAAGTTTAAGGAGTTTCAAAGTGAGGTAGAGAATCAACGTAACAAGAAGATTAAATTTCTACGTTCTGATCGTGGAGGTGAATATCTAAGTTCTGAGTTTGGCGAGCATTTGAAGAAATGTGGAATACTTTTCGATTGACACCGAGAACACCACAACGTAATGGTGTGTCTGAGCGTCAGAATCGAACTCTCTTAGATATGGTTCGTTCTATGATGTCACTTACAGTTACCGCTATCATTTTGGGGTTATGCATTAGAAACACAGCCGCATTCACTTTAAATAGGGCACCGATAAATCCGTTGAAACGACACCGTATGAATTATGGTTTGGGAAGAAACCTAAATTGTCGTTCCTTAAAGTTTGGGGATCTGAAGCCTATGTAAAGAAGTTACAGGACAAGCTTGAACCCAAAGCGGAAAATCGTCTTCATAGGATACCCAGGAAACTATTGGGTATACCTTCTATCATAGATCCGGCAAAATCTTCGTTGCTAAGAATGGATCCTTTCTAGAGAAGGAATTTCTCTCGAAAGAAGTGACTGGAAGGAAAGTAGAACTTCGGAGGTTGTCGAACCTTCTCTCGAAATTACGAGTAGCGCAGCACCGGAAGAAGTTCTGTGGTGCCTGCACTAATAAGAGAGGAAGCTAGTGATGGTGATCATGAAACTTCGGTTGAAGTTGCTCTGAGCCTCGGAGGTCAACAAGAAATCGTACCACTCCAGTTGGTATGATTCCGTTATGAATGTCATGTTGGTGGACAACACCGATGACCCGAGACATATGAGGAAGCGATGATGAGCCCAGATTCCAATAAATGGCAAGAAGCCATGAAATCCGAGATTGGATCCATGTACGAAACCAAGTATGGACTTTGGTGGACTTACCGGATGGCGGAAGGCTGTCGAGAACAAATGGATTTTCAAGAAGAAAGCAGATGCTGATGGTAATGTTATCGTCTATAAAGCTCGACTTGTCGCAAAGGGTTTCGACAAATTCAAGGAGTTGACTACGATGAGACTTTCTCACCGTAGCGAAGCTAAAGTCTGTGAGGATTATGTTAGCAATCGCTGCATATTATGATTATGAGATATGGCGGATGGATGTCAAAAGCATTCCTCAATGGAGACATTGATGAAGAGTTGTATATGATGCAACCCAAAGGTTTTGTCGATCCTAAAGATGCTAACAAGGTATGCAAGCTTCAACGGTCCATCTATGGATTGAAGCAAGCATCCGAAGTTGGAATCAACGCTTTGATAAGGTAATCAAAAGTTTTGGTTTTATACAAACTTATGGAGAAGCTTGTATTTACAAGAAAGTGAGTGGGAGCTCAGAGCATTCTTAATACTGTATGTGGATGACATATTTTTGATTGGGAATGATGTAGACCTTCTTAATAGTGTCAAAGAGTATTTGAATAATAGTTTTTCAATGAAGGATCTTGGCGAAGCAGCTTACATATTAGGCATAAAGATTTATAGAGATAGATCGAAGCGCCAAATATCATTGTCACAAAGTACATATTTGGACAAAGTTCTAAAGAGGTTTGGAATGGAAGATAGCAAGAAAGGGTTCTTGCCCATGTTGCTTGCTCAATACGACCTTGAGTAAAACTCAAAGTCCGACATCGGCGTAAGATAGAGAAAGGATGAGTAAGACTCCTATGCCTCAGCCATAGGATCTCTAATGTATGCCATGCTATGTACTAGACCCGACATCGCATATCTTTGTTAGTCTAACTAGCAGATATCAAAGTGATCCGAGAGTGGATCATTGGACAATGATCAAAAACATCCTTAAGTACTTGAGAAGAACTAAGGATATGGTTCTTTCTTATGGAGGTGATGAACAGCTCGTTGTTAATGGTTACACCGATGCTAGTTGGAACACCGATCCGGATGATTCTAAATCACAATCTGGATACGTATTTATTTTGAATGGTGCAGCGATTAGCTGGAGGAGTGCAAAGCAAAGCGTTGTGGCGAGATCTTCAACTGAATCGGAATACATGGCTTGGAGGCTTCACAAGCGATATGGATGAAAGAGTTCATTACAGCTGGGTGTGGTTCCTAGTGCGCTGGACCCAATGTCTATCTCATGTGATAACATGGGCGCCATAGCCAATGCGCAAGAACCAAGGTCACACAAGAAGCATATCAAGCTGCGTTTTCACGCTATTCGAGAACATATCCAGGATGGGGATATAAAGATTTGCAAAGTACACACAGATCTGAATGTGGCGGATCCGTTGACTAAACCTCTCCCGAGGGCAAAACATGACCAACACCAAACTGCCATGGGTGTTCGTATATTACCATGTAATCTAGATTAGATGACTCTAGTGCAAGTGGGAGGTTGGAGATATGCCCTAGAGGCAATAATAAATATAGTTTATTATTATATCTTTGTGTTTATGATAAATGTTTACATTCATGCTATAATAGTATTGACAAGGAAACATTAATACTTGTGTGATTTGTAAACTTAATTTGAAGTCCCTAGTATAGCCTCTATACTTCACTAGCTTGTTGGTTGATTGATGATTGTGGTTTCCCTATCATGAACATTGAGATGTTATCAACAACAAGATCATATCGTTAGGAGAATGATATGGTGGACATACTCCTATAGACAAGCGTAGCATAAAGATCAAGTCATTTCAATAGTTCAATTGCTATATGCTTTACGATACATAGTAACCTAATTCCTTCGACCATGAGATCATGCATATCACCTTTCTTTGGATGGATGCTTTGATGTCATCAAACACCACACCGTAACAGGGTGGCTATAAAGGTGGCATTGAGTGTTCGGAAAGTATTGGTTGAAACACATGGATCAAGAGTGGGATTTGTCCATCCACATGACGGATAGATATTCTCTGGGCCCTCTCGGTGAAATGTCATCCAATTAGCTTGCAAGCATGTGACTTGGTCACAAGGGATCACATATCAGGAACGAGAAAAGAGTGCTTATCGATATGAGGTTGAACTAGGTATGCAGAGATACAAGCGATCATGACCTCGGATAAGTAACATATCGTGAGACAAAGGGAAATTGGTATCGTATGTAAGTGGTTCATTCGATCGCAAAGTAATCGTAGAAATATGTAGAGCCATATGAATTTCAGATTCCTCTATTGGTTATTGTTGGAGAAGTGTCTCGATCATGTCCGCATAATTCACGAACCGTAGGGAGACACACTTAAGGATTGACGTTGTTTGAGTAGTTATGGTATTATGAGAAAGAGACTGAATGTTGTTGGTCTCGGATGGGATCCGGATATCACGAGGAGATCCGGAATAGTCCGGAGAATAAGATTCATATAAGGAAAGTCCCGTTTCGAGTTGGGGAATGGTTCCGTGTTTTCATGGGAACATTCTAGAAGGTCGGAATGTCCGGCACTCCGGAGGAGGGTACATGAATGTGTCATTGCATGTTGGAATGATTGCATCATGTACTAAGTGTTCTCGCTGTCCAAAATAAAGGGTTTATTTAAATCCTAAATTGAAAAGTCAAGCGGCTAGTTTGAAAGTCAAGCAGCAAGTTTTGGGAAGTGGGAAAGAGGAGGAGACCAAAACCGAGTTGGGAGGAGTCCTCCTCCCCAAGCCGCACCTCCCAAGGCCGAGTTGGGGAGGACTCCTCCCCTTGGCCGGCCAGCCCTCCCACCTATATAAGGAGGCGGGGCTCCTCCTCACACACAAGTTCCTATCCTCTAAACTAAACCCTAGATCTAAACCCGGTTTAGAGCTATTTGATTTAGAGCCTTCTAATTGGTTTAGAGCCTTCTAATTGGTGTGTCTAATTACTAGACCACTAATAGCCTCTCTCATAAGCTCCACCATACTCGCAAGCTTAAGCGAAGCCTGCAGGATTTCCCTCTACCTCCGGTACCACGCGTCGTCTTTGCGGAATCACGAGAGAGTGCTACAACCTCCGGCCTGCTGGAACAAGGAGAGGAAGGTCTTCATCGAGTACCCGAACGTGTGACCGATTGCGGGGCGCTGCTGAACGCGGCGTCGGAAGGATCGTCTACGCGATCTTGAGATCGGAAAGAGTACGACTACATCACCCACGAGAATCTGCTCTCGTTAAACACTTTGGAATCTTCGAGGGTGAGTTATTCCATCGACTCGTTGCTGCAATCTAGTAGATAGATCTTGGCTTGTTTGTTTGTATGTGATAGAAAATTTTTGTTTTCCTTGCTACGAACCCCAACAGCAAGCACTACCACATGCTTGCATACATATAGTACCTACTGCCTCTATCTTATTCTTGCATCATTGAGTCGCGATTGCATTAAATTGAATCCCAAGTACTGCATGGCCTTTACTTTTAAACCCCACTGAAGCTTGTTCCTCCATCCCATGAGCCATTACTACAGGAGTTGTTTGAACCATGCGGGTCGTAGAACAGCATGTGTAGGGTATGTGAGAGTCTAATGGATAACGAGGTACCTAAACAACTTAATCTGAGTAGTAATAGGATAACTAATGAAAGTGGCACCGGTGAGCAATATTTGCTATTTGGTTCTTCATGCTCACTTGTGTCCCGTAGGACCCCGAGTACTTGATTCCTGTTCCTTGACTATTCGCACTATCCACATCCGGGAGGCCTTATGGCCCCCCTGAGCCAGAGCTTGATTCATTCTTATTTCTTGGGGCCACAAAGTAGTTTAGGGCTTTATTACTATCCTGTACTTATGCCATGCTTTACTGCTTTATTTAAGATTGTGCGAGGAGCACCTGTACTGTTTTGGATGCGGAGTGTTTTCGCGGTATCGACAAGCCCAGTCACACTTTCGGGTTCCCAGTCGTTTACAGCCATTGACGCAAACCTTGGGTCCGTCGAGCCGCCAACTTCGCTATGGTAGCTTAATGGGGTGGCCACCTGAAACATTTCTGAATCCTGTGATCGCTTTGTCGTGAACGCCTCGTTGGGTTTTGATTTGGTTTTTCCGAGGTTGATCGAGTGTGTGTTGCTATTTGTGCACCCCTGCAGGGTAAATCTTTTTGAAAGCCGTGTCCGCGGTTATGGACGACTTGGAGCACAATTTCTCGATCATAGACAAGTATAACTAAAGTACCGCTTTTAATTTAACTAAGTACCTGACTAGTAAATAGTGCAACAACCATGGAATGGTTAATAAAACTGCCAACGGATGGGGGGTTGTTTGTCCGCTTCCTCGTTGGTAAGCGAGGAGGAGGATGGATCTGTTAATATTACTGGTATAATTGTTGTTCTTAATTAACGGACATTCGTCTATCTTTGGTTAGGCGGATGGTTAGCGAGTATCTATAGAATTGTTAGTTATTATCTTTTGCTGCAATTGCGTCACCCCAGGTTGTGTCCCCTTTAGAGGCATAAAGACTTGCTGAGTACCCCTAGGGTCTCACACGATAAATTGTTTGATTTAGATGAACATGTATACTCGCAAGATGGATACTGGGTGGAGGAGACGGACGATGTTGGCAACGATCACGCGGTGTAGAGATTCCGGGGACGGGGATCCGTGAGATCTGTGGGCGGGATGTGTTTATTTATGGGGCATCTTATGCCGATTTGCTTCTTATCCGTACTCGGATCTTGTTTTCCGCTTCCGCCTAATACTCTGATGTTTGATGTATGAGGAGATATCCTAAACTATTATATCTATCTAGGATATTTGGATCTTGCCGTATGGTGTTGCGATATTTTTATTTCTTTTTAGATGGAATGGCTCTGAGGACTGTTGTATGTGGCTTGCATACATACTCATTTGTGTATGTAGTTGATCCCTTCGCCTGCCGATTACGCCGCTCGTTCTTCTCCTGATGTTTTGGAAATGGTTAGGACGGCCGAGAGGTCTACCTGTGAGCGGCATTTGGCCCCACCGTACTATTTTAACCATTTCCGCTCATCCAGGCTTGTAACTAAGAGCGTAATTCACCGAGGTAGTTACAATTGGTATCAGAGCCATCCTGCCCTTCAGGGTCTCAGCCAAATGGTCGTTGTCAGTCTAGCAAATATTTTGGTAGCTATGTATACTAAGGAAAAACAAAACGTGAGAGTAGGACTGCTTCCATTTTTCTTCTTACCCACCCACCCACCCTTTTCTGGTAAGGATGTGTAACGTTTTCAATCCTCATCTAAAATTCAAACTAGGATTCACGTGTTCTGGGTTCCGTAGTACCATAGATTGTGTGTGTGTGTGTGTTTTCCTTGTCTATCTGTTGCATCCACCATGTTATCACTATCGGCCTTTTGGTTATCAACTGTTGGTACATTCCATACCGACAGGCTTTTGCAAACCGACGCGATCTATCTGATTCGTTGTATGCCGACGCGATCTGTCTTACTCTTTGTTATCCGACGTTATCTTGTTTGGAGTGTTCGTTTCCGTAGTTACTAATCTTTAGGTTCATCTTTAGAAGAAGGTGTTGGGATATGTGTTTTACTTATTCATGTGCGGAGTAATGATTTGAGTGCGGGATGGAGTCGCGACCATACCACTACTTTTCTCATTCGCTCTTGTATATTGAATTGGTAGAGTTACTAATCTTGATTCGTTAAGTGGTTTTGCGCATATAGTGGTATTTTAATGCCGAAATTTGCGGAAAAATTTTCTTTGTTAGTTTGTGTACCACACTCCTTCTTCAGTCGTGTGCGATATGCTTAATATCTTCTAGGTGCTTTGAACTTTGTTGATATTTTAATATCATCTTAGTAAATTGTATCCTTTAAATCTTGGTTAATTCCATTTTGGTACTATTTTGGATTATTATGATTCTCCATTATGGTACTAACTTGTGTTTTATATCAATCACAGGATGGCACCACCACGCCATTCTGAGGAGGACATACAACCTGAACTGGGGGCTGCGTTGGCAAGCATCGCCAATGACTTGGCATAATGCAGTGAACCAGCAGCGATTTGAAGAAAGTGTCAGGAGGAATGAGTTTGTTCCGCTACCTCCACCTCCCAAGCGAGGAGACATCAAAAGCTTTCTGAAATTCAACCCACGTCAATTTGACGTGTCTGATCAACCACTTGATGCTGATGATTGGTTGCGGGAGATGTCAAGGTTACTGGCGACTGCTGATGTTCCTGAGCAAGAATGGGTAAAGTGTGCCACTCACCTTATGAAGGGAGATGCAGCTCTATGGTGGGAGAATTACCTCAAGGCAAACTACACTGGTTTTCAGCCTACTTGGGAACAGTTCACTGGAGCTTTCAAAGAGCAATATCTGTCAGAAATTGTCATGGAGAGGATGAAGGAAGTGTTTCTCAACCTCAAGAAGGGCAATGACAATGTCAATACCTACATCATAAACTTCATGAACCTTTCTCGTTATGGTGGCGATGAGATCTCTGATGACAAGAAGAAGCAAAAGAGGTTCAGACAAGGGCTCAACGCATCAATTAAATATGCAATCACACATGCAAGGCCAGCGTCTTTTCTGGAACTCCAACATACAGCTCTGCAGGAAGAAGCAAGTAGGCAAGTGTTTGAGGAGTCAAAGAAACACAACCGCGATACAGCAAGCTCTTCAGCTGTGTCAACTCCTTCTAAGCCGTGGTCGGGTTCCTAACACCCCACCGTCGCTCCGGATCCACCAAGACCTTCAAGCTACGACAAGGCCACCAAACTTCCTCACTGCTTCCTGTGGGCTACAACCACAACTACCGAGCGCTCGGAGTCCACAGCTATGTTGCTCTACGTCCACCTGGTGCTTGTTACACTTGTGGAAACACTGGGCATCAACACCGTAACTGTCCAATGAACAACAAAGCTCTTCCTCCACCACCTCCAAGACCTGCGGCAAGCTCTCCTATGGTTCGTGCACCACCACCTCGGGCTCTCAACATCAACACCAAGCCCGAGTCTACTATTGCTCGTGCCAACTGTGTCAACGCCGCTCAAGCTGAGCATGCACCTGGAGTTGTGATGGGTATGCTTTCTGTTAACTCAGTCCCTGCACGAGTTTTGTTTGATTCTGGTGCATCGCATTATTTTGTTTCTCACAAATTTGCAAATGAGAATGAGTTAGCTATGGATCCTCTCCTTAAGCGGTTAATGGTCCTTTCTCCTGGAGCAACAATGGCAGCTTCAAAAATCAGCCATGGCAATCCAATTGAGATTGGTGGCTCTTCGTTCTCGGCGTCCTTAATCATTCTGGGCAATTCTGACATTGATGTCATCTTGGGCATGGATTGGTTGACAGCAAATGCAGCTATGATTGATTGTGCTGAACGCTCGGTTTCTCTGAAAATTCTTGAAGGCCATATAGTCTATTCTCCAAGTCTGACTCCTGCTATTCAGCTTTTCTCTTTGGCGGCTCTGAATGATGATGCTAGGGAAGCTATTCAGAGTGTTCCGGTGGTCTGTGAGTTCCCAGATGTCTTTCCTGAAGAGTTGCCAGGTATGCCTCCGGATCGTGAGGTTGAGTTTGTAATTGAGCTTGAACCTGGAACGGCTCCTATCTCTAAGCGGCCTTATAAAATGGGTCCTGCTGAGTTGGCTGAACTCAAACGTCAGCTTGATGAACAAGAGAAGTTGGGTTTCATTCAGCACAGTACCTCTTCTTGGGGTAGCCCAACCCTCTTTGTGAAGAAGCGAGACAAGACTGATAGACTTTGTGTTGACTATCGGGATCTCAATGCTAAAACCATCAAGAATAAATATCCCCTTCCGCGGATTAATGATCTCTTCGATCAGCTAGCTAGAGCTGTGGTATTCTCTAAGCTTGACTTGAGAAGTGGTTATCATCAAATCAAGATTCGCAAGGAAGATGTTCCTAAAACAGCTTTCACCACCCGCTATGGCCTGTATGAGTACACGGTCATGTCTTTCGGTCTCACCAACGCACCTGCCACCTTCTCGAGGCTTATGAACTCGGTTTTCATGGAGTATCTTGATAAGTTTGTTGTGGTCTACCTGGATGACATCCTAGTCTATTCTAAGTCAAAGGAAGAACATGAAGAACACCTTCGGTGTGTCCTAAACAAGCTTCGTGAGAACCGCCTGTATGCAAAGTTCTCCAAATGTGAGTTTTGGCTGCCTCAAGTCACCTATCTTGGTCACGTCATCTCTGCCAAGGGCATTGCCGTCAACCCGGAAACTGTAAAGACAATTGTTGAATGGCTTCCTCCTGTAAATGTCAAATAAGTGCGGAGCTTCCTTGGTTTGGCTAGTTATTGCCATCGCTTCGTTCAGAACTTTTCGAAGATAGCGAAGCCTCTTACCGATCTCCTCAAGAAAGGCAAGAAATACCTTTGGACTCCTGCATGTCAAGCAAGCTTTGAGACACTCAAAGAGAAGCTCACTTCCACACCAGTCTTGGTTCCTCCGGATACATCCAAGCCTTTCCAGATATTCTGTGACGCATCTTTGCAAGGATTGGGTGCGGTCCTTATGCAAGAAAAGCAAGTTGTTGCTTATGCCTCTCGACAATTGAAGACGCATGAGATCAACTATCCTACACATGACCTCGAACTCGCAGCAGTTGTCTTTGCTTTGAAAGTATGGAGGCACTACTTGCTTTGCAACCGTTGTGAAATCTTTTCTGACCACAAGAGTCTGAAGTATATCTTCACACAGCCTGATCTCAACCTTCGTCAGAGAAGGTGGATTGAAGCAATCAATGATTTCGATTTGACCATCAACTACACTCCGGGCAAAGCTAATGTCATGGCCGATGCTCTCAGCCGCAAAGCTTATGTCAGCAACCTCATGGTGGAAGAACAACAACCTCTCTTGTGCGAGGAATTCCGTCAGCTCAACCTTGAAATTGTGGATCAAGGGTATCTTGAACCTTCAGCAACCCTCTTTTGGAAGAGAAGGTTCGCTCCAGTCAACTTGGTGATCCTTACACTAAAAAGATCATTTCCAACATTCAGCTTCCGAAGTATGAGTCCTTCCACGTCGATGACCAAGGCACGCTTTTCTTTGAACACCGGATGTTTGTTTCGAACTACCCGGGTTTGAGAGAGCAAGTTCTCAAGGAGGCGCATGATTCTGTTCTTTCTATCCACCCTGGCAGCACAAAGATGTACATGGACTTGAAAACACAATATTGGTGGTCTGGGTTGAAACGATATTGTGCCAAGTATGTCTCGGAGTGTGATGTCTGCCGCAGAGTTAAAGCTGTCCATCAGAAACCTTCCGGTCTTCTACAGCCATTGAAACCTCCGGAATGGAAATGGGAGAAAGTAGAGATGGACTTCATCACTGGGTTTCCAAGGTCGCAGAAGGGCAACAATGCAATCTTTGTTGTCATTGACAGGCTTTCTAAAGTGTCTCACTTCTTTCCCGTCAAGGAAACAATTTCTGCAATCCAGTTGGCTGAGCTCTATATCAACAACATTTTCTCTCTGTATGGAGTTCCTCTTGAGATCAGTTCAGACCGTGGAAGCATCTTCACTTCCAAGTTCTGGGGAAGTTTCCAAAATGCTTTGGGAACAAAATTGAACTTCAGCACAGCTTACCACCCTCAGTCGCAAGGACAAGTTGAAAGGATCAATCAGATTCTGGAAGATATGCTCTGTGCTTGCGTCATCTCTTTCGGCATGAAGTGGGAAGAATGTCTTCCTTATGCTGAATTCTCTTACAACAATAGTTTCCAGAAAAGTCTAAAGATGGCACCATTTGAGGCTCTCTATGGTCGCAAATGCAGAACTCCGATTGGTTGGTCGGGAGCAGGTGAAAGAATATTGTTTGGCCCCGACATTGTAACTCAAGCGGAGGAAAAGGTTCACATCATTCTTGAAAATCTGAAGATTGCTCAAAGTCGCCAGAAGAGCAATTATGACAGAAAGCACACGGACATGGAGTATGTCCCTGGTGATCTCGTTTACCTTCGTGTCACCCCCATGAGAGGCACACACCGCTTTGGTATCAAAGGAAAGCTGGCTCCTAGATACATCGGTCCATTGAAAATCGATGGAAGAAGAGGAGAAGTTGCTTATGCTCTCGAACTTCCTGAAAAACTCAAGGTCCATGATGTTTTCCACATCTCTCAACTCAAGAAGTGCTTCAAGGATCCCGGCAGGACCGTGGACCATGAGCTTATCAATCTCCAAGAAGACCTGTCTTATCAAGAACACCCCACAAAAATCCTTGAAGTCGCAGAAAGAAGGACTCACAACAAGTCCATCAAGTTCTGCAAGGTGCAGTGGTCTCACCATTCCGTGGATGAAGCCACTTGGGAACGTGAAGATGAGCTCCGTGCCAAGTATCCTACCCTCTTTGAGTCTTCTTCTTCTTCCTAGAATCTCGGGGCGAGATTCCTGTTTAGTGGGGGAGAGTTGTAGCATCCCATCTGTCTAACAGTTGTAATGCTACATGGTTTATTAATATAATGGCTACTTCCTACATATAATTGTTGCATCATAATTATATCATGCTCATGTCATCATGCCACCTTGCATTTGAGCATCACATAAAACCCTCTTTCTTTGGTTCTTCTCTCATATGCATTATTAATTGTATTTGGTTCTTGATACATTGCTTTTGAATCTTGATTAATGCTTAATGCCCAACTTGAGTTGGGGGCATATCTTTTATTCAACTCCATCACCTCTCTCTTCACCACCTTATAATTCCACCACCCTAATTACCCATGGGCTTTTATTTTATTTTATTTTGGCATTTACTCTAGCTCATGTGGGTTGGGATGGATTTAACTATAATTTCTTTTGGCTTGGCCTTTATTCCACTTTTTGGGAATGCATAAGAATAATGCCATGATATTATTATTGTTTTCACAAGAATGAAACATGGCAAATAATTATTCTGCATGGGCCATGCAACCTTCATCACCACCTTTAGCTCCTTTGTTTTCTCTTTGTTTAGTGGATCTTTCCTTGTGGGGTCTTTTCTACCTCTCTCCACAATTCCCTTTTTCCAACAAAACCATTCTTCCATCATGTATGATCAAGTGGGACATTTTCCCATAAACCCTCTCCCTCTCTCTCTCTCTCTCTCTCTTGTTTTGTTTCCTCACCAACAACTTGTGCTCATCCACCAAGCCCTCTCCTCACTCCCTAGCTATCTCTGTTCCATTATTCAAAATATGCAAAAACTCCCAAAAAGGGGTATTTCTTGGGCTTGTTTAAATCTGCAACAAAACAAAAATCAAAACAGTTAATAAAATAAAAAGAAAAACGAGTTAAAGAGAGGCCCAACAGCAGCAGCCCTTACCTGGTCGCAGCCCAGCAGCACCCCAGCCCATTCCTCCTCTTTCCTCCTGGGCCGGTCCTTTCCTTCTCCCGGGCCCGTACCCCTTCGCCAACGCCACCCTCTGTTCCTCTTCTCCCCCCGTCTGACGTCGTCTTCTTCTTCCTTCCTGCGCGCGGACGGAAAGCGGCAGCGAGCAGGTGGCCGTCCACCGCCGTCAGCTCACGCCTCCCACTCGCCAGCCCCCTACTGCTTATCCTCGCGCCGAGCCGCCTTTTTCTCTAACCCTAGTTCCCTGCTCTGTTCCCCTCATCCTCTTCTCCGCGTGCCGCCGCCAGTCTGAGTGCCACGACGCCGTTGCCGCCCTCGCCGGTGACCGAGGCCTCGCCTGGGAGCGCCGCCGTGGACCGAGGCATCGCTTCCGCCTGCGAGGAGGAGCCGAACTCGCCCGCAACTGCCCCCACGTCAGAGAGCCGTGCACCACCACCGCGACCTCGCCGTCCCCCTCCGCTCCGACCGTCCCTTCCTCTGAATTCCGTGGGAATCGGACGAGGTGAGCTCCCCTCGACCCTCTTCCGTTTCCCTCCCTCTGCGTGCGTCACGCCGATTTTGGCCCCCTTGAGCTGCCTTGCCACGCATGACCAGCCCGGCGTTCCCCCCTCTGTTCCCCGATGCGCCCCGTCCAATATAGCCCGCCGCCGACGAGCCTCCCTGAACGAGATCTGTAGCTGGAGCCTCCCTCTGCATTTTTCATTTTGGCGGCAAGTGCTATCTCGCCGTGGTTGCGTCGCCATCCTCGACGGAAGACCTCGCCGTTGTCAGATCGGTGTCGTGAATCAGAGGGAAGTCGTCAGGTTCAGTCCAGGGCTCGAGCGCCATTTCGCGCAAAGGCCCCCCTCACCTTTTGTCGACCACGCCTAGGTCCTTCGCAGCCCCAGCGACCCCACTCGCCAGCCCCGGTGCAATCTTGCAAGCAAGCCCCCGCGCTTTGTAATTTCTCAACCCGCGCTCCCCTGGATCGCCCACGTGTCAGTCGCCCGCTGGCCGCGCACGCGTGTGGCCCCATCAACACCCAGCCCCACCAGTCAGTCTCAGTGGCTAGAAGAAACCGCGGTGTAAAAAGAACTTTCTGCTGGTCTCGCCAGCAAGTGACCCCACATCCTCAATGCGTGGTTCGGTCCGTCTGAGTGTAAAATGACTTCTGCATTTCTGTTTTTAATTAAACTTTCCAGAAATTATTTAAATTTGATTCAAATCAGTTTTCAAATAACTTTTAATTTACAAATCCAAATAATATATGTTTTTGAATCAGTAAAATGTGAGGATTTCAAATATGCCCTTCAAAATATTATTTGAACACTTTAAAATTTCGAGGTAATTAAAATTACAATAAAATGCCCTTTTTCTTAATTAATGAATAACTTTAGTTTTATAACTCCAAATTTGACAAATAATATGTCTAAATCGATCAGCGCGATGAGCCCGTTCTATCTATGCAGTCCTTGTTCTGAATTGAAGCATGCATCATGTCATTATTAAAAATCTGAACTGTTTATGGCAATAAAACTTGACTAAACAAACAATGAAATGCTTTATTCTTGTACCCCACATCTCACCATGCAATGCTACATTATTGCCATGCAAATTGTGCATCATTCATCATGGCATGATTGTTTGCTTGTCGCATTTTAATTCATATGCTTGTGCACTCTATTTATGTTGGCCCTTATTTGTTTGGTTCTTCTTTCGAATAGACGCTGAGCAGGGGATATATCAGGAAACCCAGGAGCACTACCCAGATCCGTCCCTCGCTTCAACTGAGCTGCCAGGCAAGCACTACCACATGCTTGCATACATATAGTACCTACTGCCTCTATCTTATTCTTGCATCATTGAGTCGCGATTGCATTAAATTGAATCCCAAGTACTGCATGGCCTTTACTTTTAAACCCCACCGAAGCTTGTTCCTCCATCCCATGAGCCATTACTACAGGAGTTGTTTGAGCCATGCGGGTCGTAGAACAGCATGTGTAGGGTATGTGAGAGTCTAATGGATAACGAGGTACCTAAACAACTTAATCTGAGTAGTAATGGGATAACTAATGAAAGTGGCACCGGTGAGCAATATTTGCTATTTGGTTCTTCATGCTCACTTGTGTCCCGTAGGACCCCGAGTACTTGATTCCTGTTCCTTGACTATTCGCACTATCCACATCCGGGAGGCCTTATGGACCCCCCTGAGCCAGAGCTTGATTCATTCTTATTTCTTGGGGCCACAAAGTAGTTTGGGGCTTTATTACTATCTTGTACTTATGCCATGCTTTACTGATTTATTTAAGATTGTGCGAGGAGCACCTGTACTGTTTTGGATGTGGAGTGTTTTCGTGGTATCGACAAGCCCGGTCACACTTTCGGGTTCCCAGTCGTTTACAGCCATTGACGCAAACCTTGGGTCCGTCTCGGAGCCGGCCAACTTCGTTGCGGGTAGCTTAATGGGGTGGCCCCCTGAAACATTTCTGAATCCTGTGATCGCTTTGTCGTGAATGCCTCGTTGGGTTTTGATTTGGTTTTTCCGAGGTTGATCGAGTGTGTGTTGCTATTTGTGCACCCCTGCAGGGTAAATCTTTCTGAAAGTCGTGTCCGCGGTTATGGACGACTTGGAGCACAGTTTCTCGATCATAGACAAGTATAACTAAAGTACCGCTTTTAATTTGACTAAGTACCTGACTAGTAAATAGTGCAACAACCATGGAATGGTTAATAAAACTGCCAACGGATGGGGGGGTTGTTCGTCCGCTTCCTCGTTGGTAAGCGAGGAGGAGGATGGATCTGTTAATATTACTGTTATAATTGTTGTTCTTAATTAACGGACATCCGTCTATCTTTGGTTAGACGGATGGTTAGCGAGTATCTATAGAATTGTTAGTTATTATCTTTTGCTGCAATTGCGTCACCCAGGTTGTGTCCCCTTTAGAGGCATAAAGACTTGCTGAGTACCCCTAGGGTCTCACACCATAAATTGTTTGATTCAGATGAACATGTATACTCGCAAAATGGATACTGGGTGGAGGAGACGGACGATGTTGGCAACGATCACGCGGTGTAGAGATTCCGGGAACGGGGATCCGTGAGATCTGTGGGCGGGATGTGTTTATTTATGGGGCATCTTATGCCGATTTGCTTCTTATCCATACTCGGATCTTGTTTCCGCTTCCGTCTGATACTCTGATGTTTGATGTATGAGGAGATATCCTAAACTATTATATCTATCTAGGATATTTGGATCTTGCCGTATGGCGTTGCGATATTTTTATTTCTTTTTAGATGGAATGGCTCTGAGGACTGTTGTATGTGGCTTGCATATATACTTATTTGTGTATGTAGTTGATCCCTTCGCTTGCCGATTACGCCGCTCGTTCTTGTCCTGATGTTTTGGAAATGGTTAGGACGGCCGAGAGGTCTACCTATGAGCGGCATTTGGCCCCACCGTACTATTTTAACCATTTCCGCTCATCCAGGCTTGTAACTAAGAGCGTAATTCACCGAGATAGTTACACCGATTCACACCGTCTTTGTTCCCGAGTTGACCCCCGTGCCTCCAAGCTAGGGCTCCACTGTCCCCCGCCGTTGAACACTCTCACTCTCAGCGCCTCCTCCGCACCGAGGTCCACCCGAACCGCCACCACCGCGATCTGCATGATGGAACCTCCACCGCTGCAGTCTTTCCCGAGAAGCAATGCCGAGGAGGCGAGGACATAGAAACTGCCTCTGTCGCAGCTAATCTGCGGCCTCCCAGATCCAAGGGAGCCTCTTACGCTGGGGTGCCAGAACAACGATTATGTCATCTCCCTCCGAGCCGATGTCGCGGAGGCTCCGCCCATTCCAAAGCACATCATCGACGGGACAAGGTAGGAAGGATTGTTGACTAGATCTGGTTGTTGTGGTGCTCCATCAGCAAAGCAATGACATATTCATCTACCTCAATCTCACATGGTACTATTTTTATGATACACAACACAAACTTGGATGGTTGGACTCTTTAATGTGCTTACATTGTTTTCCAAGGATTTCGGTTAATAGGTTATTTAGTTCTTCAAACTAGAACATTGTGGACCCCGTCTATCCAGCTACCACACATCCTTGAGATCAACATCTATTCCTTAACGCTCTGCAGGTTTACGCAAAAGCTTGAATAGTCCAATCAGTTAATTGAATTCTTAAGTCGTGCATGTCAAGTGCTTGTCAAAATGCTTTAATGAGCCAAGGTAAAATGAACTTTTGAATAAGCTACATACTCCCTCTGTCCCGGTTTATAGGGCTCAAATTATTTTGCATCGCGACCAATGCAACTTTTCATTGGACTAAAAAAATCTCTAGCAAACCTTACCTTATCCAATCAGCTACACTCCTGATTTAATTAGGATACTAACGGACTCTTCGTGCAAAACAAAGTAGACCCACTGCGTGACTAAGAATTTGCATGTCGCGTTAGACTGGCATGCATAGGCTGCATGCAAAGTCATTTATGTTCCCACCCCACAGAAACTTGTTTCCAGCTCAAACTTGTTTCCAGCTCGCTTAAAAAAACAGAAAGCAGGGATGTAGTACTTCTAATTAAATGCATTCAGGCCTTAGAGTATAGGTAACGTGGGACAAATATTTTTTCTGATTGAGCCTTGTGAACCGGGACAGAGGGAGTATGAGGTTATGTTGCCGTGTGGTAGCATGTAAAATGCAACACGATTTGACATTGATGGAACTGTCCATCAGAAAAGAAGGTGCGATGCTTATTACTAGCACATAGGTTATGCTCAAAATTTGTTCTTTTGAATGTTGTGCAGTAAATAGTTCATATTTGTTTAGTAATTGTTCTTCTAATTTTGTTGCTAACTATTGTTAGTATTGTTGAACCATGTGACTGTTCAAAATTTCATCAGGACACGGAGGTTCGTATGCTTCATTTTTCTCTAAGGCCCATTATCCACAAACTAACTTTCTCATGCGAGTTATTAGAATTTCATCTTCGGTCAGCTTTGCTAGAATGTACTTCATGTCTTCATTGTGAGACAGGTATATATTCAACCTCGGATACAATCATATATGTATTCTTGTGTTTGGTTGTGCATGAGTGGTACTTGTATTTTGTATCATCATAATAGCCACATATAGAATTGGTTTATATTGTTATTTGCATTTATATATCACTATTTATGACTTTTTAGATGATTTATGAGACTTTCCTACAAAGTCTCCTGTTTTGGTATTTATTTTCTGGGAGACAGGAAACCTTATTTTTCATATTTTGATGTTTTGTGGATTTTCTAGACACCAATTAATTCAGGAAAAAATACCACGGAAGTTTTTCATCGAGGGAAGGACATTGGGCACTAGAACCAAATGAGGGGAGCCACGCAGCCTTAAAGTGGCTAGGTGGCGTGGCCCACACCCTAGGCCGCGCCACTTAGGTCCATTCCATTCCCGAGCATCGTCTTGGCTCCTTCCTTTTACGTATGCCTCCTATTTGGTAGAAAACCTACTCCCTATTTTTCCATGATTTACAGAGGCAGGGGCGGTGGCGAAAGTCTTCTCCTACTCCGGGAGAGGGCAATCCTGCTGCTCCGAGGCCGCTAGAGAGAGGGAAAGGATCGAAGCCAACATCATAACCAACTCCTCCTTAGCATAGGGGGAGTCTCTCCATCACCATTTCCATCTCCCCCAACATCAACACCATTTCCATCCCGAGATCGACGTCATCCACCTCATAGTTTGTGGTAGATTGAACCTGTTGGGGATCGGTGCGAAAAACAAAAAATTTCCTACGTTGAACCCTAGAAACTTGCCTAGGATCTATCTATGTAGTAATGCAGTAACGGCCAATGCATATAGAATACATACCCTTGTAGACCGTACGCGGTTAACATTCCGCGGGGAACGTGGTTGAAGTAGTCGTACTCGAAGCCGACCTCAAGGTCGCGAAGCTCCTCGCAGGTCATCCCTTGCTCCTTTTTGATCTTCATCGTGCAAGAGCTCCGGCTCACGACATTTAAGAGCCCCAAGTGTTGCGCCTCGTGTCTTCGTACACATCCGGTGCACGATGAGACCTCCGGCTCCCCGATCCCGTCGGGACTGCGGAAGTTGATATCCGGCTAGGAATCCCTGCAGCGCAACGGCGTACTGCAGGTGTGCCTCGGTCGCATAGCCCATACTTGGTGCCATGGTCACGAGGTATAGAGAGAGGGAGGGAGAAAGTCAACCAAAGGACTTCTCAAGTTGTGTGTTCAATCCCACCCATGGGAACCCCTTTATATAGGGGGAGGGGGTGTACCCTCCCCTTTGGGTTTCCCATGTGGGACTAAACAAGGGAGAGGGGGAGGCGCATGGGCCTTCATGGGCCGCCGGCCAGGGGTGGGCCCCACCCCGCGCACAGCCCTAGGCTGGCCGGGTGAGCCCCCTTGAGGCGCCTGGGCCTTGGCCCCTTGGCCCTTGGCCCTTCCCTCCTTCGGTTTTCCCTCATGGGCCTTTATTCACTAGGAAGTTTGGCCCATTAGTGGAATAACCCTTCAAATTATATTTTAATATTATATTTAATATTAATTACACTAATTAATATGTAAATACGTATTACAAAACCCGATTCAACCCGAAACACCTTTCGGTTCCCTTTCGATTTCCTCCGAACGACTTCGGATCTTTCCCGGAATGATTCCGGTCCTTTATTCTTTCTCCGAACAACTTCGGATATCTCCGCGGAACAATTCTATCTTTCTCTTTATCTGCTGTGATTCCGTCTTACGAATGATTGCTCTCATCGTACCCTTAAGTGTATCCTCTCACGGCTCGGGAATGCTCTAGACATGATCTGTATCAATGATCAACAGAGGGACCAGGGATGTCCATGTGACCCCTATGCATTCCTGATGACAATGTCATTTGAACCGTCTAAATGTAGCATCCTCTTCCTTTTGTTTCTCGATACAACTTGTCCGAGATCCGATCATTGGTATCCCATAGCTTTGTTCAATCTCATTCACAACAAGTTATGTTTTCTTGTTACCGTGATATTACATCCCCGTGACCTAGTCACATGTTGCAACATTTATAGATGTAATCTCACCAAGTCGGCCATATGTATCTTTACCTGTCATGTGGGTGAACAAATCCCGGTCTTGCAGTCACATGTCATCTACTATTCCTTCGAAATACCCAACATACACCTTTATGGCCACCGCATTACCAGATGACAGTTGATGTAGTCTAAGCAGCCTAGGGAAACAATGAGTAATATGAGCTCACGGTCTAAGGAGAAGGAGTCTAGGTATAGTTGTTGCAACAATGAACTATATGACTTGATCGTGTTGCAGTCCTTCGAGGAATGTCCAACCACATAATTCTCCAATGATATGACCTCGTTGTCAGTCGGCATAAATGCCCATGATCTTGAAACCCAGATCATCTTCGTGACCAACGAACTAGTATGAATAGAGGCTACTAGGGACTTGGTTGTTTCATACCACACCTATACCAATGCTTCCACTTGGCACAGTTCTAGCACAATGTGAAACTATTATAAACTAATTGAGATATGACAATAAAAACCTATTTATTATTTGCCTCTAGGGCATATCTCCTTCAGTCTCCCACTTGCACTAGAGTACAAATAACCTAGCTTGCATTTTACTCATATAAACCATATACCATATGCGTTTACAGATCATGCATGCTCATGGGAAACGTCATGTCCATATTCTGTTTTACCAGATCATTATGTCTTTTGCAAATCGTTAATGTCTTCCTAATTTTGACATTCACACCATTATCTTATAATGGGTCGAAGCATTTGTTTGGCGACAAAGCGAGGCTTTTGTTTCTAGTGTTTATGATGACGGTCATTTTCACCGTTGTCATCTAAACTTCGAAACACACTTTGCTATCCTTTGTGTATATACTGTAGTCATGGCAGCAGAACGAGGACGAATTCTAGGAGCTTATAGTGACGTTAGATCAACCTCGAGGGCTTTCTCATGGGCACTGGGCCCTGGGACACATCATTCTACGTTAAAAGCGAACTAGCCCCGCCATAACATTATACATCACATCAGATGTAGCCTTTATACTTCTATATCTATGTAGATCCTAGTGCATGAAATGCATCTATGCCACTTACATTGCTTCTTGCTACTTAAGTACAAACTCAATTCTGGTTTAGTGATCAACTCAGGAATCACTTAAAGACATGCTCTTACAGTTAAGACTTTGTCCTACCAACCAGAACCTCGGGTCACTTTATGTCAAGTACACAACATGGTTATATGGAAGAACCTATGACTGAGGCATAGGAGATGCAACGCATCTCTTTCTTTCAACGATAGTTGCAATACTCAATGCTTCATATAGTAAGAACTACTTTCTCACCTTGTTCCATTATGAGCTTCTTCAGAATCTTGTCTTAGGACATTCTGAATAACTTTCAGAATCAAGTCCAGGAAGTGTTGGAGATATGCCCTAGAGGCAATAATAAATATAGTTTATTATTATATCTTTGTGTTTATGATAAATGTTTATATTCATGCTATAATAGTATTAACAGGAAACATTAATACTTGTGTGAATTGTAAACTTAATTTGAAGTCCCTAGTATAGCCTCTATACTTCACTAGCTTGTTGGTTGATTGATGATTGTGGTTTCCCTATCATGAACATTGAGATGTTATCAACAACAAGATCATATCGTTAGGAGAATGATATGGTGGACATACTCCTATAGACAAGCGTAGCATAAAGATCAAGTCATTTCAATAGTTCATTGCTATATGCTTTCTGATACATAGTAACCTAATTCCTTCGACCATGAGATCATGCATATCACCTTTACTGGATGGATGCTTTGATGTCATCAAACACCACACCGTAACAGGGTGGCTATAAAGGTGGCATTGGGTGTTCGGAAAGTATTGGTTGAAACACATGGATCAAGAGTGGGATTTGTCCATCCACATGACGGATAGATATACTCTGGGCCCTCTCGGTGGAATGTCATCCAATTAGCTTGCAAGCATGTGACTTGGTCACAAGGGATCACATATCACGGGAACGAGAAAAGAGTACTTATCGATGTGAGGTTGAACTAGGTATGCGAGAGATACCGACGATCATGACCTCGGATAAGTAACATATCGTGAGACAAAGGGAAATTGGTATCGTATGTAAGTGGTTCATTCGATGTAAGTAATCGTAGAAATATGTAGAGCCATATGAATTTCCAGATTCCTCTATTGGTTATTGTTAGAAGTGTCTCGATCATGTCCGCATAATTCACGAACCGTAGGGAGACACACTTAAGGATTCGACGTTGTTTGAGTAGTTATGGTATTGTGAAAGAGACCGAATGTTGTTGGTCTCGGATGGGATCCGGGATATCACGAGGAGATCCGGAATGGTCCGGAGAATAAGATTCATATAAGGAAAGTCCCGTTTCGGAGTTGGGGAATGGTTCCGGTGTTTTCATCGGGAACATTCTAGAAGGTCCCGGAATGTCCGGCACTCCGGAGGGGAAGGGGTACATGAATGTGTCATTGCAAGTTGGAATGATTGCATCATGTACTAAGTGTTCTCGCTGTCCAAAATAAAGGGTTATTTAAATCCTAAATTGGAAAAGTCAAACGGCTAGTTTGAAAGTCAAACTGCCAATTTTGGAAAGTGGGAAAAGAGGAGGAGGAGGAGGCCGAGTTGGAGGGGAATTCCTCCCCTTGGCCGGCGCACCTCCCAAGGCCGAGTTGGGAGGAACTCCTCCCTTGGCGGCCAGCCCTCCCACCTATATAAGGAGGCAGGGCTCCCTCCTAGACACACAAGTTTCCTATCTTCTAAACTAAACCCTAGATCTAGACCCCGGTTTAGAGCTATTCGGTTTAGAGCCTTCTAATTGGTTTAGAGCCCTCTAATTGGTGTGTCTAATTACTAGACCACTAATAGCCTCTCTCATAAGCTCCACCATACTCGCACCGGCTTAAGGCGAAGCCTGGGATTTCCCTCTACCTCCTGTACCACGCCGTCGTCTTTGCGGAATCGCGAGAGAGTGCTACAACCTCCGCTGCCTCTTTGGAACAAGGAGAGGAAGGTCTTCGTCGATGCAGGCGATGTGACCGACTCATTGGGAGGCGCTGAAGACTTGGAACAGAAGGATCGTCTCACGATCTTGAGATCGGAAAGAATGCGACTACATCACCCACGAGAATCTGCTCTCGTTAAACACTTTGGAATCTTCGAGGTGAGTTATTCCATCGACTCGTTGCTGCAATCTAGTAGATAGATCTTGGCTTGTTTGTTTGTATGCGATAGAAAATTTTGTTTTCCATGCTCTGAACCCATTACTGATTATCGAGCCGTGTCTATATGTAGATCTGTTGCACGAGTAGAACACAATGTTCATTGTGGGCATTGATGCTTTATTGTAGATTGCTTTTGTGTACTTTGCATCTTGCGGTATGTTGGGATGAAGCGGCGGGCTAACCTTACATGACATCGTTCATGAGACTTGCTCCGCTTGACATGCAACTCGTATTGCATAAGTGGCTTTATGGGTGCTGTTTCTCCTAGCATAGTAAAGATCCAATTTACAACGGGTGATCAACAATGCTAGTATCAATGTTGTGGTTCTTGTTCGTAAGTTAGAACGACACTTATTGAAAGCCCCAAACCACGTAAAATATGCAAAGAAAGAAGAGGCGTCTAACTGTGTTTTGCGGGGTGTCTGATGATGTGATATGGCCATGATTGTGATTATATTTGATGTATGCAATGTTCCTTATTGTAAGTTGGCAACGGCGGAGCCATATGGTTGTCTTTAATTTCTGTTAAGACCTGCGTGTCTATTCAAAATAGTTGTAATAGTTGAAGCTGGTGGACGACAACCATGAAGAAGCGTCATTGACCTTGATGCTATGCCGGTGATGATGGAGATCATGTTCGTGCTTGAAGATGGAGATCGGAAGCACAAAGAAGAAAGGCCATATCATATCACATATTATGAATTGCATGTGATGTTAATCCTTTATGCATCTTGTATTGCTTAGTAGACGACGGTAGCATTATAAGATGATCCCTCATGCACATAAATTTCAAGTTCTAAAGTGTTCACCCTTAGTATGCACCGTTGCCAAAGCTTGCTGCTTCGAAGCACCACGTGATGATCGGGTGTCTTTGATTCCGCGGGTGACTACAACGTAAGCAAGCCAGATTTGCTTATGCGGTAGCTAAGGTTTGATCTTGACGAGCCTAGCATGTACAGACATGGCCTCAGGAACACGGATCGCCGAAAGGCAAAGCATGAATCATATAGTAGATATGATGAACATGATGATTGTTCGCCATTGAAACTATATCAACTCACGTGATGATCGGTGTTGATGTAGTGGATTTGGTTCGTGTGATCACTAAAACAATGTGAGGGATGTTGTTTTGAGTGGGAGTTCACCTAGTTTAATTTCATTAATTAATTTGAACTCAATTTGTCATAAACTTAGTCTAAACTATTGCAAATATGTTGTAGATCAATGGCAGCCCCTACCATCAATTTTAATGCGTTCCTAAAGAAAGAAAAGTTGAAAAACAATGGAAGCAACTTCGCGGATTGGTTCCGCAATTTGAGGATTGTCCTCACAGCTGGTAATTTGACCTATGTGCTGGATGCACCGCTAGGTGACCCACCTGCAGCTGATGCTACCGATGAAGTAAAGAATGTTTACCTTGCTCGGAAGAATCAGTACTCCATAGTTCAGTGTGCTATCTTGTATGGTTTAGAATCGGAGCTTCAGAAAAGGTTTGAAGAGTCAGATCCATATGATATTGTCGAGGATCTCAAATTAATCTTTGAGACTCATGCGGCAATTGAAAGTTATGAAGCTTCAAAAGTTCTTTAAGCGCAAGATGGAAGAGGGTAGCTCAAATCGGTGAGCATGTGCTTAAGATGTCTGGGCACGCAAATAAACTTCAAAGTTTGGGTATAGTGATTCCTAATACTTTGGGGGTTTACCGTATCCTCCAATCACTACCACCAAGTTACAAGAACTTTGTGATGAACTACAACATGCAGAACATGAACAAGAGTTGCGAACTATTTGCCATGTTAAAATCTGCAGAAGTGGAGATCAAGAAAGAGCACCAAGTGTTGATGGTCAATAAGACCACCAAATTCAAGAAAGGCGAGTCTAAGCAGAAGGGACACTTCAAGAAGGGTGGTAAGAAAGTTACCATACCGATGAAGAAGACCAAGGCTAGACTCAAGCCAATCTTGAGTGCTTTTACCGCAAGGGAGAAGGTCATTGGGCGGAATTGCCCAAAGTACTTGGCGGATTTGAAGAACGGCAACATCAAGAAGAAAGGTATATCGATATACATGTTATTGATGTGTATCTCACTAGTATTCGTAGTAGTGCACAGGTATTTGATCTTGGTTCGGTTGCTCATATTTGTAACTCGAAGCAGAGCTGCGAATAAGCGGAAGCTAGTGAAGAGCGAGGTGACGATGCGCATAGGAAGCGGATCAAAGGTTGATGTGATCGCGGTCGCACGCTACCTCTTCATCTACCATCGGGATTAGTTTTATACTTAAATAATTGTTATTTGGTGCTGCGTTAAGCATGAACATTATATCGGATCTTGTTTATTGCGAGACGGTTACTTGTTTAAATCCGAGAATAATGGTTGTTCGATTTATATGAGTAATATGTTTTATGCACATGCACCTTTGATAGATGGTCTATTCATATTGAATCTCGATAGTGGAAATACACATATCAACAACATTGAAGCTAAACGATTGAAATCAAGCGATAACTCGACCTATATGTGGCCTTTGTCGTCTTGGTCACATTGGAGTGAAGCGTATGAAGAAACTCCATTCGATGGACTTCTTGAATCACTTGATTTTGAATCACTTGAAAGATGCGAAGCATGTCTGATGGGTAAAATGACTAAGACTCCATTTTCTGGTATGATGGAGCGAGCTACAGACTTATTAGAAATCATACATACCGATGTATGTGGTCCAATGAGTGTAGCATCGCGCAGTGGTTATCGTTATGTTCTTACCTTCACGGATGATTTGAGTAGATATGGGTATATCTATTTCATGAAACATAAGTCCAAACTTTCGAGAAGTTTAAGGAGTTTCAAAGTGAGGTAGAGAATCAACGTAACAAGAAGATTAAATTTCTAAGTACTGATCGTGGAGGTGAATATATAAGTTACTAGTTTGGCGAGCATTTGAATAAATGTGGAATACTTTCTCATTTGACAACGCCGGGAACACCACAGCGTAATGGTGTGTCGAACGTCGTGTCGAAATCTCTTAGATATGGTTCGTTCTATGATGTCACTTACAGATTTACCGCTATCATTTTGGGGTTATGCATTAGAAACAGCCGCATTCACTTTAAATAGGGCACCGTCTAAATCCGTTGAAACGACACCGTATGAATTATGGTTTGGGAAGAAACCTAAATTGTCGTTCCTTAAAGTTTGGGGATGCGAAGCCTATGTAAAGAAGTTACAGCCGGACAAGCTTGAACCCAAAGCGGAAAAATGCGTCTTCATAGGATACCCGAAGGAAACTATTGGGTATACCTTCTATCATAGATCCGAAGGCAAAATCTTCGTTGCTAAGAATGGATCCTTTCTAGAGAAGGAATTTCTCTCGAAAGAAGTATTTGGAAGGAAAGTAGAACTCGACGAGGTTGTCGAACCTTCTCTCGAAATTGTGAGTAGCGCAGCCGGAAGAAATTCTGTGGTGCATGCACCAATAAGAGAGGAAGCTAATGATGGTGATCATGAAACTTGGTTGAAGTTGCTCTGAGCCTCGGAGGTCAACGAGAAATCGTACCACTCCAGTTGGTATGATTCCGTTATGAATGTCATGTTGGTGGACAACACCGATGACCCGAGACATATGAGGAAGCGATGATGAGCCCAGATTCCAATAAATGGCAAGAAGCCATGAAATCCGAGATTGGATCCATGTCACGAAAACCAAGTATGGACTTTGGTGGACTTACTGGGATGGTAGGAAGGTCGTCGAGAACAAATGGATTTTCAAGAAGAAAGCAGATGCTGATGGTAATGTTATCGTCTATAAAGCTCGACTTGTCGCAAAAGGGTTTCGACAAATTCAAGGAGTTGACTACGATGAGACTTTCTCACCAATGGCGAAGCTAAAAGTCTGAGGATTATGTTAGCAATCGCTGCATATTATGATTATGAGATATGGCAGATGGATGTCAAAACAGCATTCCTCAATGGAGACATTGATGAAGAGTTGTATATGATGCAACCCAAAGGTTTTGTCGATCCTAAAGATGCTAACAAGGTATGCAAACTTCAACGGTCCATCTATGGATTGAAGCAAGCATCCGAAGTTGGAATCAACGTTTGATAAGGTAATCAAAGTTTTGGTTTTATACAAACTTATGGAGAAGCTTGTATTTACAAGAAAGTGAGTGGGAGCTCAGTAGCATTCTTAATACTGTATGTGGATGACATATTGTTGATTGGGAATGATGTAGACCTTCTTAATAGTGTCAAAGAGTATTTGAATAATAGTTTTTCAATGAAGGATCTTGGCGAAGCATTACATATTAGGCATAAAGATTTATAGAGATAGATCGAAGCCAAATATCATTGTCACAAAGTACATATTTGGACAAAGTTCTAAAGAGGTTTGGAATGGAAGATAGCAAGAAAGGGTTCTTGCCCATGTTGCTAATATGACCTTGAGTAAAACTCAAAGTCCGACATCGGCGAAGATAGAGAAAAGATGAGTAAGACTCCTATGCCTCAGCCATAGGATCTCTAATGTATGCCATGCTATGTACTAGACCCGACATCGCATATCTTTGTTAGTCTAACTAGCAGATATCAAAGTGATCGAGTGGATCATTGGACGTGATCAAAAACATCCTTAAGTACTTGAGAAGAACTAAGGATATGGTTCTTTCTTATGGAGGTGATGAACATTTCGTTGTTAATGGTTACACCGATGCTAGTTGGAACACCGATCCGGATGATTCTAAATCACAATCTGGATACGTATTTATTTTGAATGGTGCAGCGATTAGCTGGAGGAGTGCAAGCAAAGCGTTGTGGCGAGATCTTCAACTGAATCGGAATACATGGCTGCCGGGCTTCACAAGAAGCGATATGGATGAAAGAGTTCATTGCAGAGCTGGGTGTGGTTCCAAGTCGCTGGACCCAATGTCTATCTCTTTGTGATAACATGGGCGCCATAGCCAATGCGCAAGAACCAAGGTCACACAAGAAGCTGAAGCATATCAAGCTGCGTTTTCACGCTATTCGAGAACATATCCAGGATGGGGATATAAAGATTTGCAAAGTACACACAGATCTGAATGTGGCGGATCCGTTGACTAAACCTCTCCCGAGGGCAAAACATGACCAACACCAAACTGCCATGGGTGTTCGATATATTACCATGTAATCTAGATTAGATGACTCTAGTGCAAGTGGGAGACTTGGAGATATGCCCTAGAGGCAATAATAAATATAGTTTATTATTATATCTTTGTGTTTATGATAAATGTTTATATTCATGCTATAATAGTATTAACAGGAAACATTAATACTTGTGTGAATTGTAAACTTAATTTGAAGTCCCTAGTATAGCCTCTATACTTCACTAGCTTGTTGGTTGATTGATGATTGTGGTTTCCCTATCATGAACATTGAGATGTTATCAACAACAAGATCATATCGTTAGGAGAATGATATGGTGGACATACTCCTATAGACAAGCGTAGCATAAAGATCAAGTCATTTCAATAGTTCATTGCTATATGCTTTTCGATACATAGTAACCTAATTCCTTCGACCATGAGATCATGCATATCACCTTTCTTGGATGGATGCTTTGATGTCATCAAACACCACACCGTAATGTGGTGGCTATAAAGGTGGCATTGGGTGTTCGGAAAGTATTGGTTGAAACACATGGATCAAGAGTGGGATTTGTCCATCCACATGACGGATAGATATACTCTGGGCCCTCTCGGTGGAATGTCATCCAATTAGCTTGCAAGCATGTGACTTGGTCACAAGGGATCACATATCAGGAACGAGAAAAGTACTTATCGATGTGAGGTTGAACTAGGTATGCAGAGATCCAAGCGATCATGACCTCGGATAAGTAACATATCGTGAGACAAAGGGAAATTGGTATCGTATGTAAGTGGTTCATTCGATGTAAGTAATCGTAGAAATATGTGGGAGCCATATGAATTTCCAGATTCCTCTATTGGTTATTGTTCGGAGAAGTGTCTCGATCATGTCCGCATAATTCACGAACCGTAGGGAGACACACTTAAGGATTCGACGTTGTTTGAGTAGTTATGGTATTGTGAGAAAGAGACCGAATGTTGTTCGGAGTCTCGGATGGGATCCGGGATATCACGAGGAGATCCGGAATGGTCCGGAGAATAAGATTCATATAAGGAAAGTCCCGTTTCGGAGTTGGGGAATGGTTCCGGTGTTTTCATCGGGAACATTCTAGAAGGTCCCGGAATGTCCGGCACTCCGGAGGGGAAGGGGTACATGAATGTGTCATTGCAAGTTGGAATGATTGCATCATGTACTAAGTGTTCTCGCTGTCCAAAATAAAGGGTTATTTAAATCCTAAATTGGAAAAGTCAAACGGCTAGTTTGAAAGTCAAACTGCCAATTTTGGAAAGTGGGAAAAGAGGAGGAGGAGGAGGCCGAGTTGGAGGGGAATTCCTCCCCTTGGCCGGCGCACCTCCCAAGGCCGAGTTGGGGAGGAACTCCTCCCCTTGGCCGGCCAGCCCTCCCACCTATATAAGGAGGGGCAGGGCTCCCCTCCTAGACACACAAGTTTCCTATCTTCTAAACTAAACCCTAGATCTAGACCCCGGTTTAGAGCTATTCGGTTTAGAGCCTTCTAATTGGTTTAGAGCCCTCTAATTGGTGTGTCTAATTACTAGACCACTAATAGCCTCTCTCATAAGCTCCACCATACTACTTTGGCTTAAGCGAAGCCTGCAGGATTTCCCTCTACCTCCTGTACCACGTCGTCTTGCGGAATCGCGAGAGAGTGCTACAACCTCCATTTTCTGGAACAAGGGAGAGGAAGGTCTTCGAGTCAATCGAACGTGTGACCGATCAATGGGAGCGCCATGTGCTGAAGGATCGCCTGCGATCTTGAGATCGGAAAAGATGCGACTACATCACCCACGAGAATCTGCTCTCGTTAAACACTTTGGAATCTTCGAGGGTGAGTTATTCCATCGACTCGTTGCTGCAATCTAGTAGATAGATCTTGGCTTGTTTGTTTGTATGCGATAGAAAATTTTGTTTTCCATGCTACGAACCCATTACAGGAAGCATTCGACATTTAGTGTTTATTAAACTCACCAATCTATCTCGATAGATCTTATTGTTTAATAACTTCAACTTCATCCTTATTTATCTAACTTAAACATTATTAATACCAATCACATCATTCACATATGTTGTCCACATATCACAGAATGATTTCACGCTCCCACTCAAATATGACATTCATGTTTGAGATCCAAGGATCAGTTAGCTTCCACTCAAATATGACATTCATGTTTGAGATCCAGGGATTTCACTTAGCTCCCACTCAAAATATGTCAGCTACATATTATGAATTAGCCAAGCTGATTTGCTACCACTTAAAGCCAGGTCCTCTCTATAATCTTGGACATTCCAAAATTCTTTGATCATTATCATTTTGAGAATTCCAATTACGAGACTTCAATATCCATATATTTCTAGTGTAAATCCAAAAGACTTAAGCATCACTACTGTTGTAGTCAACTCCTTAAATTTGTCCAAACTTGTGACAAATCGAGCATTTTGTCATTCATTAAGTTTCATTTCCTTCTTACGACTTTGCAGTCATTTAGAAATATCAAGTAAACTTCTTTACTTTAATAAGATCAAGTAACATGTTACTTTGCAATCTTAAATGTAACTTAATATAGGATTTTATGACTCCTAGTCATTTCTCGCACTCAGGTCCATCACGCTTCTTTGTAATTCATAGGTATGTCTTGTTCAAAACATGACAAGTGAATCAATAATATAATTCCACAAACTTGTAGAATATATAGTTGAATCCTACTTTCTTTAATAAAAGTATTCACTAAAACTTTATGATCATTATCATTGGTTTCTCCTCTATTTGTAGAGTTTTGGATTCACGGAACAAATTCCGGTGCGCCACTCAACAATCCAGAGGTAAGGTCAAATACTTTGTTTTGATCTTTTACTTTCTTCCACCTGTATCTTCATCAAGACACGTCAACTTTGGACAACAACATATTTGCCCCCTTTTGTGGAAGATGTATTCATAGCTTCCTAAGAATGCTCTACAAAGACTTGTTTATTTGCCACAATTTCGACTTGTCGAAATCTCCAGAAACTCGAACGTGCCATAACACTTATGGTGTTGTTTCCACGAATCTTTGGATGTTCCTTTGTATTTCAAATGAGTGTTTGCTTATTTTGATACACCACAACTATAACCCCGATAAGAGATGATATGTATCTAATACAAAATGAGTATGATGTTTGGATATTTCAATATAGTTTGAATTCATCCAATTATCATGATTTATGAAACATCTTTCACAAGTTCCTTTTATGCTAAACTTAACTTGAATACTTCAGTCATATCGATCAAATCGAAGAGACTTCGTATTCTTGTTAATTTCAATATCCTCTTTGTTGTGAACTCATTTGAACAATTCAAATCATTTCAAACTTCATGTTTCATTAAGTAAATACTTTATTCACTTAAGTCCACAATAAATGATTTCCACTACTTGTTGAAAATACGATACATCACTATGTATAAGATTCAACACTTCTTCACATATCACCGTTTTACTAGAATGCGGAGTTTTAGTCATTCTGCCCAAGATGCATGGTTTTGCAAAGTCTCTAGATTAAGCATATAGGACCCCGATCTTTCATAAAGAACATGCAATAACTAAAATGACTTAAACTGTAGTGTCATTTCATTATTAAACTTTGGATATCTTTTAGCATTCTAATCCTTTATAAATGTTTAAACTATTATCATTAACATAGTGACGAGAATACCTTGTTTGTAATCGTAATGTGACCATAACGTATTGTTCATAAGAATAGTACAAACTGGCTTGTAACTTGTTCATATGAATAATCGTCTCGCCAAAAGCAAGACACACAAACAGGGATTACAAGTTTATATTCAAGTCCACTAATCCAAATGATAAACTTTGAGGGAAGAGGTGATGTCGGCCATCAACTGTTTTGCTTGCCGTCATCAAGTCACGTTGCCTCAAATCCAGCAATTCTCAAGCAGATCATCCTGTTTTCACAAAACGGGACAAGTATCAAATACTTTGCAAACTGCAACGAGTTTTGCAAGAACCAAATTATAATTTGTATATCTTACATATACCTTTTCATCCATGACCTCCATTGCAATCAAGCCCTTCCAAGAGTTCTTAACTCTAATGCAAGATCGCTAAGTGTTTTTCAAACATTCTCTTTTCATCCATGATGGAGGAAAACCCATCCAAGGGCTCATACTCTATGTGCCTTATTCTGTAGGATACAAAATGTAGCCCAACTCTCAATCGAATGGAGAATGGCTTATTGGACGATTATGGAGAAAACACAAAAATTCCGGAGTCATCGAATTATCTCCTAATGGTTATCGTATCAAGAAGAGAATATCACCTTTTTACGAGGATATCCCTCAGGCGTGGGTATTAATCTATGAAGTTGGACCCTTTTGCTAAGTTCCACATTAAGCAATATATTCCCATGGTCGCAAAGGACCTCAATGGGATAGGCTAAGGTCTACTAAGATATTTGCAAACAGACATCTAGACTAAGTTTATAATAAGAGATCAATTTATAATTGGTCTCCACTAAAATTGTCATCCCCTCTATGATTTTAGTGATCGCATGATTCCTATCCTCTGCACCTCCCCCGATCATCATGGCCATCAGTGCATTATCAAATGTAGGCATTCAACAATGCTAATCACATCATCCATGTGACTCATGCTCGATCTTTCGATCTCTTGTGTTCCGAGGCCATGTCTGTACATGCTAGGCTCGCCAAATCTAACTTGTGTGTATTCGATGTGCAACATGGCTTACACCCACTGTATGCGAACATAGATATGTCTGACCCTCGATCATCATGGCCGGCCTCATACTGAAGAACTTTCTTGGTGGTGCACACACAAGGGGAACACGGAACATTGGAATTAAATAGGGATTATCTTATTTGCTACCGTTGAATATCTAAATACTAGCACACAATAAGATGTAAAACAGGTATCAACATCATATGTATAATGTGATATGATATGGTCTTTCCTGCGCCTTGATCTCTATCGAGCGCTCCGGCATGATCTTCATCTTTCCCTTGGTTTGACGCCAAGTCCATGACGCCTCCACCAGATCATCCATCGGAACAATGACTATTACTATACTACTTAGTAACATAAAAGTAAACTACTTTACCTTCGTATCAACCAATGCCATATCATAATCACATGCCCCCTGCAAAATAAAGTTAGACGCCTCTACTTTATCTATTGCAAGTTTTACGTGGTTGTTAGGGCTTTCGCACTAGAACCGTTTCTAAACTACGAACTTTCCAACCACAACATGGATCCAACAGTTGTCTCTACTACACCCCTTTCGGGGCCCTCCGTTGTAACTGCTATATCAACTATTGAATGAGAGACGGACACCCTCTAGCCACTTATACGGTACAAGCCGTATGTTGAGCGTGGAACCAGTCTCGCGTACGAATACGCGTAAGGTCGGTCCGGGCCGCTTCATCAAACAATACCGCGATATAGACAAGTACACGTTACAGGGTAACAACTAAGGGATCAATTCCCGCACAATACTTGTGCGTACTGGCCGTACAACACTCCTACGCATAGATTGGCTCTGATACCACTGTTGGGGATCGGTGCGGAAAACAAAAAAATTCCTACGTTGAACCCCAGAAACTTGCCTAGGATCTATCTATGTAGTAATGCAGTAACGGCCAATGCGTATAGAATACATACTGACATGGGTATACCCTACAGGTACTCGAGCTTGGTATATACGGTCCAAGTACGTATAGGCCCATGGTGTCGCCAAGGCCCAGATAGAAGGACTCGAGTAACCTGCGGACTCTCGATTGCTTGAAGATCAAGAAAAAGCTAAAGATAGAAAGTTTGAAGGGGGAAACCCTAACTTGTAACCGACTCGACCTGCTACCCGAGACCTATCCTATCTATATAAGGGCTAGGAGGGGCGGCGAGGAGGAGACACGCAACCCTAGCTTCCACAAACCCTCGCCAGATTGCATCTGTGCACCGTTGTAACTTTCGACTCCCTCAATAATTCCACGAGCAGACAAGCAGGAGTAGGGACCTCTACGAGGCCTGAACCTGGGTAAATCATATGTCCCCTGTGTGCTTGTTTGCTAGCCGATATATGTCTCCAGCGCTCCCTCCTTCTCCAAAACCCAAGTCCATAACAATGGGCATTGATGAGTTAAACCCTCGTCAATTGGCGCCGTCTGTGGGAACAGGGAGTGCTGATGTTGCGGCTTCTTCGTCCCCATCAACTGCGATCTACAACTCCGTAACAGCCGAGATTCGCCAGCTCTTTGACGCCTTCGACTTCACCGTCCACACACCGGCCACTCGCCCGGCCTTCGAATCCGTGGGCGACGGAGTCAGCTTGGCGATTGGGAGCTTCCGCTTCCAAGTTGGACAGATGGGCACGCTTCGCATGCCTGATCAGCCGACAGCACCGCCGATTGCCCCGGCATCTTGGTTCCCTCCATCGATCGGCACCCTCAGCGAGCTCAATGCTCCGGTGGCAATTGGGAACATAGTCAGCGACAGCAGTCGCGACTCCGATCTAAGCGATCTGGCCACTGAAGATGGAACCTACGGTTCCGGATCTGAGAGTTGTGGAAGCAACAGCTTCCCTAATCACTTCATGTGCGCCGTCATCAACACGGGCGACACCTCCGCCAACCGCGGTAACGGTGGCAACACCGGCAACGGCACCGATCCACCCAATCGTGGCAACGGTGGTAACACCGGCAACGGCACCGATCCACCCAACACCGGCAACGGTGGCAACGGAGGAGCAGTCGAACCTCCTAGCACGATCAACGAGCAAACCGGCGAACGCGTCGTGATCAGGCTCAATGAGCAAGAGTGGGATCGCTGCCGCGAAGCCCTACGAGGTGCACCTCTACACTTCGGGTCCCCGCAGGAACTGTTGATGGGCTACCACTGGCTCCTAAAAGAGGAATTCAAGCGCCAAAAACAAGCAATCGCGCAACTTGAGGCGCGTAAAAAGGCGGCGGACGAGTCGAGCCTTCATCGCGCTGGGCTCTCCTCCTACGGAGGATCCTCCTCAAGAGGCAACGAGCACCTCGCCAAGAAGAGGCAATCGCGGATGGCTCACCTCACCGAACAAGAGCGCATAGACGCCACGAAAGTCCTCGATTTCGGCTCTATGACAGTCGACACGAGAGGCAACGTGGTTCCCAGGACATCGCAGGCTGCGGTGACAGCAGCCACCATGTACCTTCTCAATAACCAACCACCAGCTGGAGATCCCCGAACGACCATGCACCGATCTATGATCGTGGGCCTAGGGCTAATTGAGGCTGCCCTCGACAAGGAACCGGTACCAGACCTAAAAAAGGGCAAAGCACTAGCAAAGCGCTACTCCTTGCCCTCGTCCAGCGATGACAGTCACGACCTGTCTCGTCGCCGCCGCTCACGGCGACACGATCGCGACTACGATGCACGCGACAAACTCACGCAGCGCAAGATCGACAAGTCAAGGGCACGACGTGCTCGGTCGACTGACTTGGAAGAAGAAGATGGGGAGCTCTGCGGCGCCAGATGCTTCAGCAGATCCATCATGCAAAAGCGAATGCCTAAAGGGTTTAAACTCCCATCGAAGAACCCGAAATTTGACGGTCTGCAGGACCCCAAGATCTGGCTGGAGGATCACATCTCCTCTGTCAGGCTACATGGAGGCGATCGAAATGCTTGCCATGCAATGCTGCAGGGCGCCGCCCGGGCATGGCTCAATAACCTCCCACGCGGATCCATTCGCAGTTGGGATGAGCTAGTCTACAGCTTCGTGCGCAACTTTAAGGGCACGTATAAACGCCCCGCCTCAATCGAAGAACTGAGGTGCTGCCAGCAAAGATCTGGCGAATCGCTGCGCTCTTACATCCAAAGGTGGTCCATCATCAAGAACTCCGCAGAGAACATCTCGGAAGACCATGCGGTTGATGCATTCAACGGTGGTGTCCGCCGCATGGAACTCAGGGAGGAGCTAGGCCGCTCGAATCCCCAGACCATCGACCACCTGATGGAGATCGCGAATCGGTGGGCAGATGGAGAAGATTCGGTGAAGAATCGCGTTCACTCTGACAAGGAGGCAGAACTCGAACGAAGACACGACCGCCGGAGTAAGCATCGCATGTGCATCTATGATGATCGCGATGACGTCAACATGGTCGCAGCTGGCTACGTCGATAGACGCGACGATAACCGCAACAGCGGATACCGCAGCGGTGGATACCGCGACTCCGGGAAAACCACGCAAGTGTGGCAACGCCGCACTCGCGATGAAGCACCCGCGACCTCCATCGAGGACAAACTATCCGGGCCATGCACGGTACACTTCTACATCGACAAGCATGATGGCAAGAGAAAGTCCAGCCACCTCCTCAAGGACCGCCCCGAGTTCCTCAAGCTACACGAGGGATTGGTTCGGATGAACCGCAATGCAGTCGAAAGAGGCTACGGAGCCGCTCCAGGCGCCGTGGCACATGGTGCACCACCACCACCACCTGGGCCACCCCCGAACGGAGCTGCACCGGACCAGCACCACGGAGGCGAACCGTACCCACGGGCCATGGGTATCATGATGATCCAAAAGGGGCTCCCCTCCAATAGGGTGCAGAAGGCCATCACTCGCCAAGTCAACTTGTCCATGCACTCGCCACCATCCACCACTGAGTACCTCAGTGGCAGTGAGTCGTGCATTACCTTCGACAAACGCGACCACCCGCCTCAAGTACCATGCCCAGGTCATTGCCCCCTCGTACTCGAGGCGCAAATTGGAGGCTTCGACATGTGTCGCGTCTTCATGGATGGCGGAAGCGGCATCAACCTCATATTCGCGAGTACCTTGCGAGCAATGAGGATCCCTCTAACCTGCTTGGAGGCATCGGACACAACGTTCCACAGCATCGTCCCAGGGAAAGGCGTATACCCCCTGGACAAAATCAACCTCGACGTCATATTCGGCATGCCAACGAACTTCCGGCGCGAACGCATCGACTTTGAGGTCGTCGACTGGCCCTCACAATACCACTGCATCCTCGGTCGCGTCGCGTTCGCTAGTTTCATGGCGGTACCCCACTACGCCTACCTGCAGATGAAAATGCCAGGTCCCAACGGCGTCATCACGATCAACGGGAGCTTCGAGCGTCGGCGATTCGACGAGGGAATTCAACAGAATCTCCCAGTCCTTCGGCATGCAGGAGGAGCTCGCGCGATTGAAGGAAACAACAGACAACAATCTGCCTCCCCTGAGTAGGCCAAGCTCACCTGACCTCTCCTTCGACTCATCTGTGCACACAAAGAAAGTGCAGGTCCATCCATCAGATCCTGCTAAAACGGCCCTCATCGCCAACAACTTGAGTCCCGCATAGGAACTCGCGCTTGTCGAATTCCTCCGTGAGCACTAGGAAATTTTTGCCTGGTGTCCTGCGGACATGCCAGGAGTTCCCAGAGAATTCGCCGAGCACGCACTCAATGTCAACCCCGACGCAAGGCCAGTCAAGCAAACAATCGGTATTTGCGAGTCACGAAGCGCAGCGATGGAATGGAGATCAACAGACTCCTCGAGGCCAAATTCATACGCGAGATCAAGGAAAGCACTTGGCTCGCCAATACGGTGCTGGTACCAAAAAAGGACACGGATATCCTACGGATGTGCGTGGACTTCACTTCTTTAAACAAGCACTGCCCAAAAGATCACTTCCCGCTACCACGGATCGATCAAATCATTGACTCAACCGCCATATGCGAGCGCCTCTGCTTCCTCGATGCCTACTCAGGCTATAACCAAATTCGAATGAAGGAGGAAGACCAGGAGAAGACCGCGTTTACAACGCCCTTCGGTGTGTTCTGCTACAACACAATGCCCTTCGGGCTAAAAAACGCGGGAACCACATACCAGCGGTGCATGTAGGCTTGCCTCAAGGAACAACTGGGTTGCAACATCCAAGTCTATGTCGACGACATAGTAATCAAAACCAAGGAAGAAGCCTCTCTAATCGACAACTTGCGTGAAACCTTCGCCAATCTCAATCGTTACCGGATAAAGCTCAATCTGGACAAATGCGCCTTCGGCGTACCATCTAGGCAGCTGCTCGGGTATCTCATCTCCGCGAGAGGGATTGAGGCAAACCCGAAAAAGATAAAGGCCATACTGGCCATGGAGAAGCCAAAGAACATAAGAGGCGTCTAACAACTAGCTGGACGAATCGCGACCCTCAGTCGATTTATCAGTCAAATGGGAGAAAAGGCGCTGCCCTTCTATCAGCTCCTCCGCAAAGCTGACAAATTCGAGTGGACCAATGAAGCACAAGAAGCATTCGAAGATCTCAAGCGCCTGCTATCCACCTCGCCAGTATTGGTGACTCCACGAGAAAGGGAACAACTACTGCTGTACATCTCCGCTACCAACCAAGTGGTTAGCACAGTGCTCGTCATCGAGCGAGCCGAGGAAAACAAGGTCCATGGCGTACAACGCCCGATATACTATCTCAGCGAGGTCCTCACGCCAACAAAACAGCGGTACCCGCACTACCAGAAGCTGGCATACGACATCTTCATGACCGCCCGGCGGCTGCACCATTACTTCCAGGAACACCCAATAGTGGTAGTCAACGACGCCCCATTGGGACATATCCTCAATAACCCCGACGCCACAGGGCGAGTCGCGCTTTGGGAAATCGAACTGTCTCCACGAGACATCACATACAAAAAGCGTGACACAATCAACTCGCAAGTTCTCCCTGACTTTCTCGTGCATTGGATGGAAAACCAACTCCCGGACAAGTCAGATATGTCCTACCTCGGGACAATGCACTTCGATGGGTCCAAGCGGAAAGATGGAGCAGGAGCAGGTGTCATACTGACATCACCTCAAGGGGACAAGCTGAAATACATCCTGCGAATGCAGTTCACAGCCTCAAACAATGAGGCTGAATACGAGGCCCTGTTGCACGGGATGAGGATGGCAAAAGCCTGCGGCGCAAAGAGGCTCATCATATATGGCGACTCCAAGCTGGTCGTCAACCAAACAATGCACGAGTGCGACGCACTGAACGACAACATGATCGCATACCGTGACCTCTACGACACACTTGAAGGAGACTTCGATGGTTACAAGTTGCGACACATAGGTCGCGAAAGCAACGAGGAGGCGGACACACTCGCCAACATAGGCTCCACCTGCGCCCCCATACCACCTGGTGTATTTCTCGAGCGCATATGTGAACGATCCATCAAGCCAAAGGCCGTAGAGAAGAAAACAAGCGCAGCAACGGACTCGGGGGCTACGCCACCCAATGAGCCAATGGCACTCGATGACTTGGAGTTAGACACAGGACTCGAGGGACCAATGAGCGTCATGATGATCGAACAATCCTGGACGTAGCCGTACATTACGTACCTCCTCAGCAAGCGCCTACCGGACGACCCGACAGACGCACGGCACATCACGCGACGCTCCAAGGCATTCGCTGTTATCAACGCCGAACTGTATAAACGCAGCATCACAGGCGTGTTACAACGATGCGTCTCCCTAGCCGATGGAAGAGCAGTCCTCCTCAACATCCATGAAGGGACCTGCGGGCACCACACCGGCAGTCGCGCCCTCGTTGCTAAAGCTCTACGAGCTGGATTTTACTGGCCCACGGCCATGCATGACGCCAATGGCATAGTCCAAAAGTGCAACGCTTGTCAGCGATTCACGGACAAACCACACGCACCAGGCGCAGAACTACGGCCCATTCCATTGGCCTGGCCCTTCGCACAATGGGGGCTTGACATGGTGGGCAAGCTCCCAAGGTCCTCGCAAGGAGGCTACGTCTACCTCTTGGTCGCAGTCGACAAGTTCACCAAGTGGATTGAGGCCATGCCAGTGACCAAGCAATCAGGGCACGGCGCGGTCAAGTTCTTCGAATCCATTGTCTATCGTTTCGGCGTGCCGCACAGCATCATCACTGACAATGGGACGAACTTCACATCCAAGGAGTTCCAAGAATTTTGCGGAAACCTGGGGATCAACATCAGTTACGCCTCAGTCGCGCATCCACAGACCAACGGTCAGGTGGAAAAAGCAAACGGGCTCGTCTGCAGCGGCATCAAGAAGTGACTCCTTCGACCACTCGAGCAAGCCGGGGGTTGCTGGCCAGATGAGCTCCAATCCGTACTTTGGAGTCAACGAACAACTCCAAACAGCGCCATGGGCTACACGCCATTCTTTATGGTGAACGGAGCAAAAGCAGTACTACCCGCCGAAGTGCGATACAAGGCGCCGCGCGTAGTCGCTTACAGCGAACAAGAATCATCTCTTGCACTCGAAGACTCCGTCGACCTCCTCGACGAGGCAAGAGAAATCGCCGCAGAAAGATCCACGATCTACCAGCAGAACCTGCGCAACTACCACAGCAGAAGGCTTCGCCCCAGATCCTTCGTCGAAGGTGACCTGGTCCTGCAACTGAAGCAGCAGTGGCATCTCAAGCTCGAGTCCCCCTGGGAAGGACCGTATGTGATTACAGAAGTAATCCCAGGTGGCGCCTATCGCCTTCAAGATTTAGAGACAGGAGTCGCATACTCCAACCCTTGGAACGTCGCTGGCGACGCTTCTACCCCTAGTTGTTTTACTTTTTACATCGCAAATAAGGCTACTCAGCCAAGGCTACTTAGCCACACATTGTACCTCGTACTGCTCTTCAAATAAATAAAAGCTAAGTGCCCCAAAACTCTGTGTGTTCTTTCACTTTTGTCAATTTTATACTCGGGGGCTATGCCACCCTACGTACATCTGTTCTTCGAACCAATAAACGTGGTATCCTGAGTAGCTGGCACATCAATCAAACCCCTTAACTCAAACCCAATCCAGCCGCAACGCGCCTGGTAGGTTGACAAAGGGATGGCCAGGCTAACGAAAAGGAATCGCATAGTGCAACGCACCTAACGCTGACAAAGCTGTCTGTACACATTCAACAATAAATTATCTACAAATATATATGAACTTTACAACACAAGTACACTTATGTGCAGGATACAAATCTAGCTACTGCTGCAATAGAAGAACATTGGTTTGTTCCTCGAAGAAGTCGACAATCTCCTCTGCTGGACGGTCCACCGCCTGATAGTGCGGCACCATATTCCAAGCAGATCCGGCTGGCGGCGCTGGCGACCCGTAGGCAATGGCGGCGACATCCATGTCAGGCCTGTGCAATCGCACCATCGAGAGGGCAGCCTTCGCACCAGCCACCAACTGCTGCCTCACGCACTCGCGAACCGCGGACATATCTTGAAATTTGGCCAGGAGAGCCAGCAGGCTTGATGGAGTGTCATCCAACGGGAACATCGCCCGATAGATGTTCTTCAAATATGACTGCGACTTCTTCAGGAAGAGCAGACTTCATGACGCGATCCTGCAGGGTCGCCAATGCAGTCGCACGATCATGATCTACCCAGAAGTATCCACTCTCTTGAAGTTGCTCCTGGGTGAGATCATGAAGGCGGATGGCAATCCTATCCTTCTCCTCCTGTGGACGGCGTGCGCTAACAACTACACGAAGCAGCACCAACAGCATGAGTACAATGTACCATTGCAATTAACTACAAAGGAAAAGATGAGGACAAGCAAACTAACACTTAAACTGGTCGCCCAGCCGCGTCACCTCGCCAAGCAGATATTGCTCGCGGGCAGTGGATTTTTCCGCCTTCGACTTCCACACGTCTGCATTACCACGGATCAGGGGCAACTCACCCTCCAGCTGCTTCACGCGATCACGAAGTCGCGGCAGCAAGGATAGCTCCTCTACCCTGGAGCGCGGTGGTGCCACTGTCTCATCAAGAGATGGTGAATCCTGGTTTCCCCCCACAGGACCACTCGATGTGCCCTACCACAAGTCAAGACAAAAGCAAATAAGGCGAAAAAATTAACACAAAGGCAAAGAGAACAGACGCATTCAACATAAGCATAAGTGTTTGCAAACACACTCGCCAACAGGCACGTCCTTAGGCTACAAAGGCAATTGATCAACCATTACAACAAGCTAACTACGGAGCAGCTGGCTTCTTCGACTTTGATGGCTTTGGGGGCTTCATCAAGTCCGTGGCAGTATCAGATGTCACTAACTTTCCGCCGGCCCCTGAGGCCAAAGCTTTCGCGATCTTCTTAGCATGCTGGAGCTCCTCCGAATACTTGGCAACAGTATTTATCAAGGAATGGCCATATTTGGCACAGGCAGTCGCAAAGGGAGCGAATACTACCTGCTGACCATCCGCGCCAACAGGCATCGTCTTCGACACCGCAGAAGGATCTATTTCGACTCCGTGGGCTTGCACCATGGCAAGTGACATGGTCGCGCCAGCCGCGTGGAGGGAGTTCTTGTACGTGGCAGGCACACCCCCGGCGAGTGACTCCACCAGCTCTTCCACATTGTCGACCAGCTCCGCCTTCGGCATCAACTCCTCCCGGAGGTGACTAAGGGTAACCTTGGCCTTGGACAACGAATTTTGGACAGCGGCGCTACGATCCTCGACCGCAGACACCGCGCCCGCCAGAGCGTCATCGCGACAAAGGGCTTGCGGATCAAAACTCAAGTCTCCAGCATCTACACCGAAAATACACACATGGATCAAACTTCTGGTGCCACCGACAAAAACTCTAGATGCAGAGAAGAACATCAATAAAATATCTACCAGTAAAGGTACCTGAGAGGGCCTTGGCGACTGAGAACAGTTGCTCTTCGAACAACTTCTCCCTGGCCGCAAAGGAGGCGTGCAGATCCTCTCCATGCTTCTGGGCATCATCACGAGCCGCGATTGCCTCGTCGTGCCCCTTCACAGCTGCGGCTAATGTCTTCTCCAACGTGGCGACGTTGCGCAACAAAGCGTTATGCTCAGCTACATGGCAGTCAATAATTGGCTATCAGTCGATTATACCAAAACAGAGAGAAGACAAAAGGCATAAGTGTAGAGCACTCACTTTCGACCACGCGGTGACGCGTCTCCAGCATTGCATGCTGGCGACCCATCGCCATCACCTGCTCCGCCACCTGCGCGGCTTCCTTTAGAAGGAACTGTCACACAAAACAAGGAGTCAGAAGAGGGCAGCAGAAAGCGTCGACTACCACATTAAAAAAGAAGGAACGATATACTTACATGGTCCTCTAGCGACTCCGAAGAAGTTTGCTGAACCGTCATCCGAGCAACCACTCGATGCTCCCCTACGTGAGGAGAGCTCCAAGAATTGTGCCCGGAGTGGGCCGCCACCGGAGGAGAAGGAGCGCGCTCGACCTCTACCTTGGCCCTTGAAGTCGCGACTCCCGATTCTTTCAAAAACTCGACGTCGCCAGAAGATGACGACGCCTCTTGACTCCAAGACCAAGTCCACATTGAGAAAAGGGCAAACTCCAGGGCAAAACCAACAAGAAGAAAACAGAAAAGAATGAACAACCCAGCAAACTTACCAGTTAAAGTTGTCAAGATCAAACGTGGCAGCCACCGATTCTGACGAAGACTCCTTGGGCAATCGCATCTTCTTGCGAGAAGACAGCGTCGTAGCCCTCACAGGAACGGCTGGAATTGGCAACTCCGCGCCAACAGCCGCGCCAACAGCCGCGCCTCCTAGAGTCGAAGGAGTCGACGCGTCGGAGTCCTCGCTACGCGAATGCTTGCGAGTATCCGGGCTCTTGGACTCAGGGGCTTCCTCTTCCACATCAGAAGGGACAGTCGACTCAGACTCGTCCTCTTCCAAAGCTTCATGAGGAATAACCCCCTCAGGGAGAGGAGGCATACAAGGCGACACCGCCCAATCCTGCATACAAACAGTGAAGATCAGCAAACATAACAGGTAAGCAACAGAAAACGCAATTGCAAAAATAAGCTATTGCGTAGCACAACCATACCTCAGGAGAAGGATTCGAAGCATCGAAAGGAGGAACGACTGGCTCGTTCAGAAGCACATCCTTGAAGGTGTACTTCGTGACCAGTCACACCCTCTTATCTACCTCACTCGCGGACATGCCATCAGCAGACACGCGAGTGGCATCATCAGCGCCACCCCATTGAAACATGGGATGGACTCTGGCCTGGAGAGGCTGGACGCGATGACGCAGCCAAGTCTTGACAAGGGCGCAGCGCCCCTCTTCTGCGCCTATGCGACTCTCAAGGTCACAGACGCGTTGATATAACACGTCTGTCTCCGCGAGTTCGGCAGGCATGACCACGTTCTTCCAAGAACGCATCTTCTTGCAGGGAGTCACGGGATCGAAAGACGCGAGTCCAAAATGCTCGTCCTTGGCCTTCTGGTCGCGAACATAGAACCATTTGTCCCCCCATTCCTGGACGGACTTGGCAAGCTTGATGTCGAAGTAGGTGGCGGATGGGTCCACATGGATACCGCAACCACCTACGTCATAAACTAAAGAGCCAGAGGCGGATTGTCGCTTCAATTTAAACAAGCGCTTGAAAAGGCCAAAGTGCGGCTCGATTCCGAGCCAGCACTATAAGAGTAATAAACAGTGATGTGGAGAATCAAGTTTGGGGACAGCTGATGGAGCTGGAGCCCATAGAAACAAAGAAGACCCCTAAGAAAGGGGTGGAGAGGCAAAGAAGGGCCGCGAATGACGAATGCAAGAAACATCACTCGAAAACTAGCGGAAGGCACAGGAATGGTCTCACCGCTGGGGACGCGCGAATCGGCGACTGCTGCAGAAATAACTCCGTCTTGGCAAAGAAGACGGATATCCGACGCCTTGATGATAGAAGGGCGCCATGCGCCATTGGTCACACGGGTGCCCGCGACCTTCTTTTTCCCGCTGGCGGCGGCGCTAGTGCCCGCAGCAGTGGAGCCACCCTTCTTCTTCGTCACGGCAACGGTGGCCGCGGAATCAGCGGCATCACCTCCTTTCTTCTTTCCCATTGCGCGGCGGTGATGAGAGCGCAGAAAGTAACTTGGAAACGAACGGAGGTGGTCCGGTCTTTGTGGAGAGACGGCGAGGAAAGCAGAAGAACAGCAGCAATGGCAATGGCAGCGAGGACGAAAAAGTGCAGATGAAAAATTACCACTGCAGCGCCGCAATTTAACCCCTGGAAGATGCAATCCAACGGTTGACAAAAACCCTATTAGACGCGTGGCGCGCATCGCGTTGGACACATGGAGAAGAGGAAGCACGAACCGTCCCCCCACTTCTACCATGACGCGTGGAAATCGAGGAGGCGCAGTTAAAAATAAGATTACGCAGGCCCAGTCAAATCAAAGTCAGAAAGTGGGACCCACCGCTCGTCACGTCCCATCAAAATCGCTCACGCGGGCAACTGAGGTCATACAAACGTCAGCACTGACGCCACCAAGGCTACGCAGTGGAAAACTTCGACTATTTTTAGTTCTTGCTGGAGTCTTCGACTCCACCAAGCACTCGAGGGCTACTCCCATAGGGAGCGCTGGCCGCGCACCCTACGACCTTTTCTTTTCTTGTTGCAGGCACGAAGATAATCACAAAAGCAAACCCCACCACTCGAAACACAGTTTGAGTATGGACATGGGTTACTCCCATAGGGAGCGCCGGAAACAAATTCGACTAAAACAAGCACGCAAAAGACGACAACAGTCGCGAAAATATTTAGTCCCTGCCTGAGTCATCGACTGAAACAAATAAGCAAAAAGACGACAGCAGTCGCAAAATTTTTTTAGTCCCTGCCTGAGTCTTCGACTCAACCAGGCACTCGGGGGCTACTCCCATAGGGAGATTATTTGCACAAAAACTGTGTGTTGATAACATCCGCACTCGCAACCTTTGGCAACACCGCCTCGCAAATTTTCCCTACAAAGAGACTACGTCTCCTGGGACGCCCGAATCGTCTCCGCGATGATAAAATTCGCATGCTACGCTTACAGCGTGAAGGTAAGACCTGAATAAGGCATAGCAACGCATTTAACTGCGCACTACCAGAAATGTATCCGTGCCTACAGGCATGATGAACATGCCTTGACGGACGCGTCGAGTGCTCACACCCATATAACTAGAATTCGACTCCTGTAAGACCTCCGGCGGCTGGTCGAATTACACCAAGACTTTTTCGGATTCGAGTCCGGGACGAATTTGAGTAGATTGCGTTGTTTCACCCTAAGGTGGTTAACTGATACCGATACTTCGGTTATATCAGGCACGTATATCAACAATCCCTATGACATAAATAAAAGCAGTCGAAAATGTACTCATTCAGACACTCGAAGACTTCAAAAAAGTCCCCAGTCGAATCTGCGATTCCACTGGACACTCGGGGGCTACTGACATGGGTATACCCTACAGGTACTCGAGCTTGGTATATACGGTCCAAATGCATTATAGGCCACGGTGTCGCCAAGGCCCAGATAGAAGGACTCGAGTAACCTGCGGACTCTCGATTGCTTGAAGATCAAGAAAAAGCTAAAGATAGAAAGTTTGAAGGGGAAAACCCTAACTTGTAACCGACTCGACCTGCTACCCGAGACCTAGCCTATCTATATAAGGGCTAGGAGGGGCGGCAAGGAGGAGACATGCAACCCTAGCTTCCACAAACCCTTGCCAGATTGCATCTGCGCACCGTTGTAACTTTCGACTCCCTTAATAATTCCACGAGCAGACAAGCAGGAGTAGGTACCTCTACGAGGCCTGAACCTGGATAAATCCTTTGTCCCTTGTGTGCTTCTTTGCTAGCCGATAGATGTCTCCAGCGCTCCCTCCTTCTCCAAAACCCAAGTCCATAACAATGGGCATTGATGAGTTAAACCCTCGTCACATACCCTTGTAGACTGTACGCGGCTAACGTTCCGCGGGGAACATGGTTGAAGTAGTCATACTCGAAGCCGACCTCAAGGTCGCGAAGCTCCTCGCAGGTCATCCCTTGCTCCTTCTTGATCTTCATCGTGCAACAGCTCCGGCTCACGACATTTAAGCGCCCCAAGTGTTGCGCCTCGTGTCTTCGTAGACATCCGGTGCACGATGAGACCTCCAGCTCCCTGATCCCGCCGGGAGTGCGGAAGTTGATATCCGGCTAGGAATCCCTATAGCGCAACGGCGTACTGCAGGTGTGCCTCGATCGCACAACCCAGACTTGGGGCCATGGTCACGAGGTATAGAGAGAGGGAGGGAGAAAGTCAACCAAAGGACTTCTCAAGTTGTGTGTTCAATCCCACCCATGGGCACCCCTTTATATAGGAGGAGGGGGTGTGCCCTCCCCTTTGGGTTTCCCATGTGGGACTAAACAAGGGAGAGGGGGAGGCGCATGTGCCTTCATGGGCCGCCGGCCAGGGGTGGGACCCACCCTGCGCACAGCCCTAGGCTGGCCGGGTGGGGCCCCTTGAGGCGCATGGGCCTTGGTCCCTTGGCCCTTGGCCCTTCCCTCCTTCGGTTTTCCCTCATGGGCCTTTATTCACTAGGAAGTTTGGCCCATTAGTGGAATAACTCTTCAAATTAGATTTTAATATTATATTTAATATTAATTACACTAATTAATATGTAAATACATATTATAAAACCCGATTCAACCCGAAACACCTTTCGGTTCCCTTTCGATTTCCTCCGAACGACTTCGGATCTTTCCCGGAATGATTCCGGTCCTTTATTCTTTCTCCGAACAACTTCGGATATCTCCGCGGAACAATTCTATCTTTCTCTTTATCTACTGTGATTCCGTCTTACGAATGATTGCTCTCATCGTACCCTTAAGTGTATCCTCTCACGGCTCGGGAATGCTCTAGACATGATCTGTATCAATGATCAACAGAGGGACCAGGGATGTCCATGTGACCCCTATGCATTCCTGATGACAATGTCATTTGAACCGTCTAAATGTAGCATCCTATTCCTTTTGTTTCTCGATACAACTTGTCCGAGATCCGATCATTGGTATCCCATAGCTTTGTTCAATCTCATTCACAACAAGTTATGTTTTCTTGTTACCGTGATATTACATCCCCGTGACCTAGTCACATGTTGCAACATTTATAGATGTAATCTCACCAAGTCGGCCATATGTATCTTTACATCATGTGGGTGAACAAATCCAGTCTTGGTCACATGTCATCTCGTTCCTTGAATACCCAACATACACCTTTATGGCCACCGCATTACCAGATGACAGTTGATGTAGTCTAAGCAGCCTAGGGAAACAATGAGTAATATGAGCTCACGGTCTAAGGAGAAGGAGTCTAGGTATAGTTGTTGCAACAATGAACTATATGAGTTGATCGTGTTGCAGTCCTTCGAGGAATGTCCAACCACATCATTCTCCAATGATATGACCTCGTTGTCAGTCGGCATAAATGCCCATGATCTTGAAACCCAGATCATCTTCGTGACCAACGAACTAGTATGAATAGAGGCTACTAGGGACTTGGTTGTTTCATACCACACCTGTACCAATGTTTCCACTTGGCACAGTTCTAGCACAATATGAAACTATTATAAACTAATTGAGATATGACAATAAAAACCTATTTATTATTTGCCTCTAGGGCATATCTCCTTCAGAACCCTGAAATATTGTTTAAGTGTTGTGTGCATGATTGTGCTTGGTAACTTGTCATTATTTTATGGTGAAGTTATACTTTCATATTGTGTTCTAATCCATATGCTACTGATCCATACCATGTTTCACCATTGTGAGTAGTTCCCCATATTCCTGAGGGCATATGATGAATTGGATATGATTTCCATATAGTATACATTAAGTATTTGGTTAAGTTTTAATCTTTTATGTGGTTCTGTGATGGTAATATGCGAACGTCAATTGCATATTACTTCACCTTTATGGGCTCATAGGACCGCACCTTAGTGTCATGAGAGTAGGGAGGGGCAGAATGACAAAAACTATGTCCTCAGACTTTGAGTTGCATTTGGCGGGTTCTTGATTAGGGACTTTGGAACTATAAGCGATGGACTTTTATGTCTTATAATAAATGCTTTGATTACACATGAAAATGGCCTTATGATCAATCATTACGGGTGTACTTGCACATGTATATGGCTGCACCTATTTTAGGCTCTGTCCAACGAGAATCCATGCCGCCATCAGAAACATTTGTCATATATAAGAACACACGCTCGAGTTTGTCCTCTTGTCACATAGAGGATTGAGCTTTCTCTGAAAAGGGCACTTAGTTTCTTGCAATTTACTTTATAGAAATTTACTTTTTTGCAAACCATAAATCCAAAACACAAAACTTACGCATATTTTACTATTTAACTTGTTGAACTTGCTACCCAATACCTTTAGCTTCTCGTGGGTTCGAAAACCTTTTCTATATTAGAAGGTACTACAATAGATCTCATGTACTTGGGAGACATGAAGATACTTTTCTAGCTCCGTTGCCAGGGAGTGTAGCGTTATTGGTACGTTGGTTGAATCAGAAGACTTAAATAATGTTTTTAATGTTTATTATTCCACTCTACTGTTGTTACAATCAGTACTAAAATTGTGAGAGATTATATTTTGAGCTATGTTCGTTCTGTTAAAAAGAAAAAATGTACAAACCTGTTGTGCTAGAGAGGGAGTATCAAATTCCTATGTGTGATATTAAACATGTTATGAAAAAAGCTTTTTCAGGAGATGGACGTAAAAATGCTTTGGACCATTTACAAATGATTTAAGATATATGTTCTGTATTTAAACTCTCTGGTATTTCTGAAGAAGAAGTGAAAATGAACTTATTATATTTATCTCTCACTGGGATGCTCGCATATGGTTTAAATCTCTAAATGAAAAACATCGTCTTGATTGGGATTTCTAAAGAAGACATTCTATCTCAAATACTATTCTCCTATTAAAGCTTATAGTAATCGTTGTCATATTTATAGGCCTCATGTTGGAGAAAGTATTACTCAAGCTCAGGAGAGATTAAAAGAGCTCCTTCATAAGAATCCTTCTCATGGTTTATGTAAAACCATTAATTGATCAATCTTTATGTGAGACTTCCTTAACATCTAAAGGACTTTCTGGATAATTCTTCTAGATGATGTTTTACTCACAAGAGTATGGAAGAAACATGGGATTTATTGAATATGATATCTAAAAATACTAAAAACTGGAATCTTGACAAAGGTAACGAACCTCGTTTAGAATATGAATATGCATATGTAGAGAAATTATGTACTTCTGCTTTGTTTGAAGAATTGGGTAACATGTTTGGTCTTGATCCATATGTTTTAGTAGAAGTTGCTAAATCTTTTGCTAATGATATTGTCGCTCCTAAAGGAATATTTATAGAATATGGTGAGAGTTTTAAGAATTCTATTATTATGCCTAAAATTATTAAGGAGATCCGCATTGTTTCATCTACTAAAGCTAAAGAATATGTTGAAACTCCTTCATATGCAAGTAAAGTGAAGGAGAACTTACTTACTGTTGTTGCAATAGAAGTGTTGGAAGATGTTGTGCACCTTAGGAACAAGTTGAAGTTCAACATCAAATTTCTACTATTAAAGAACCAAATAAAGAAGATCCCTGTGATGTTTATCTATGTTAATATTCCACCAAGGTAATTAAAGGAAACACTACTAAAGTGGGCAATCTCATGTGGTATTGGGATTTCATGTTATCATGGTATTTGTGATATTGGAGAAAGCATAACGATGGGACAACCTTTTCCGTTCCTGAAGTTGTCTTTTTATATTAACTAGTTCCCATCCTCTTCTTATGGAGGAGATACTAATAGGCCATCAGATCCTCACGCGAGGCGTCCATCGTCATAGGTACTGCACCTGAAATATCGTTTCTTGCTTTCTCCCATGCCGCTGGTGACGGCCAAATAATTATTCGTTCACCATCGCGTGTTTCGCCCCCTCCTTGGACAACATGGTTTTCCACGGGTGGTTCTGATCCGTTCCTGTGATCACTCACGTCGTTGTCTGAAACAATATCATTAGGGCCGATGATAGGGTTACCGTGGGAGTCGCGTGACACTGAAGTTTCTCCTTCTGTCCTCGTGGCTCCTATTATCACGCACACCTGGTGGCGCGCCATGTATGAGTTGATGTTGTAGTTGTTGGAATCGTAGGAGACACTGTCCTGAACACAAGTGAAATCCCACGGGTCCTTCTCTGGATAATAGTCAGCCTTGTTGATCTCGGAGTTGACACTTTCTCTAGATTCTTCGTTGACATCGTTTGTCGGGTTCATGATGTGAAGTGGTGTTGACTCAGAGTCAGATCCGAAGGAGAGGCCATCATGGAGATCAGCCAGATCCCCCAGATCCACGGTGTTGCTGCCATTGGTTTAGACGTTTGTAGGGTGTGAGGTGGCCCTTACAGTGGAACCGATAGAAAATGCGGGTGTCTTCGTAGGCGCTGTGATTTCAGCCAATAGATCAAACGAATCGGGGCTAAAAGGCAAATATTTTCCATCGCCCCGATGCGTAAGTGGAAGCATCTGATCATCAGATTAGTCTCTTGGTCGAAGTTGTAGGAGGCCAGAAGAGGGTTAGGCGGGCGTGGATCAAGATCGATGGGATCGTAACGGATCTCACCGACCCCAATCTTCGAGTTGCTGCTTAGCGAAGATGGAGCTGCCGAATTCATGACTCCAACGCTCAGAGTTCCCACAGATGGCGCCAATTGACGAGGGGTAACCTCGGGAATGCCCATTATTATGGACATAGGGTTTCGGGGAAGAGAGAGCGCTGGTGATTTCGTCGGCTTATCAAACAAACAAGGTTGTTGATATATTGCAAATGTATATATAATTTTTGATGTTCCATGCTTGGTTTTATCTACTTTCTTGTGTTTTGTCCACACTTTGGAGTACTTTTCATATGATTTCTTGGACTAACCTATTAACAAGAGTCATAGTGCCAGCTGCCTGTTTTCTGCTGTTTTTGGTTCCAGGAAGTCAGAAAATGAATATTCTGGGAATTGGATGGGACAAAAGCCAAAGTCACTATTTTACCGGGGGACATCTGGAGCCAGAATACAAGACGGAGAAGGGCTGGGGCCTGGCCACACCACCTGGCCACGCGGCCAGGCCTGGCCCGCGCCAGGGTGTGGTCTGGCCAACCCCAACACCCCCTCGGTCTCTCCTTCCGCCTTTATATTGCCTCTGATACGGAAACCCTAAGTACCCAATCAAAAATCCACGAAAGAGTCTGTAGCCGCCGTCATCTCCATCCCTAGATCGGGAGGGATCTGAAGCTCTTCCCGGAACCCTGCCGGAGAGGGGAATTCACCCTAGAGGCCTTCTTCATCATCATGCAAGCCTCCGGTGTGATGCGTGGATAGTTCATCTCTAGACTACGGGTCCATATAGTAGCTAGATGGCTGGTTCTCCTCCTTTGTGCTTTCTTGTCTAGATCTTGTGAGCTCCGTTCATGATCAAGATTATCTATTTGTAATTATGCATGTTGTGTTTGCGGGGATTCGATGGATATTAAGATGCTATTTCAGATTGATTATTGATTTTATTATGTCTTTGTTATTTGTGATCTTGCATGCTTGTATAATGTTGTAATGCCCAATCAAGTCTCAAAGGAGTCAAGATGATTAGTATATGCGTGTATGCTTTCTCGATGTTTGTCAATTGCCCCGCTGTAATTTGTTCACCCAGCATGTTATCTATCTTAAGGAGAGCCACCTCTAGTGAACTATGGACCCCGGTCCTTTCTTTAACATACAATCTATAAACTGTTTACTGCTTTGTGTTTACTTTCTGCAAACTATTACTTCCTTCTATTCGATACGTTTAATCCTTTGTTTTCAGCAAAACCGGTGAGATTGACAACCTCATCGCAAGTTGGGGACAGAGTTATGTGGTTGTGTTGTGCAGATCTCCACGTTGCTGCTGGCATCGGTAGTGCGCCCTGCCAACGTTCAGCTAGCTACACCTTTGGGGTGTTTCCTTTCTCCTACTGGATTGATAACCTTGGTTTCATAACTGAGGGAAACTTACTGCTGTGCTCATCATACCTTCCTCTTGGGGTTCCCCAACGAGCTCGTTAATACACGAGTCAGCAGTAGTCGATGCCTGTGTGATTATTGAAGAATATGATTACAGAATCGCCGGTTCGCTAGATGCAAAACTCACGACGTGTTGTGGTTTGCTCAAAGCTGCAGTGCCCTCACCAACGGCTCCCCCAGCCTTTATATGAGAGGCTGGGTCTCGAAGTCGAATATGGATAGGTTACATGTTTGATTTACAACTCTACGACTATGTCGGTTGACACTTCTATCTTGATCACCATGTCTTGTTCCTGGGATTCGGATGCTTCCATGAATCTTGGTTCCTCGCGGGTCGTAGTTCGGATATGTACCAGGTATACTAATCATGGGAACCCAATAAGTCATACTCATATCACTCACTGATCCCATGTCAATCTAGCTCTGCCTCATTGCAAAAAAGCTGGTCGTTGATCTTCCCATCGGCCAGATGATTCTCTCTTACTATTTGTTTCGAATTTGAACGAAATGGTTGACATCGGCACCCATATTTTCACATAGACATCCACAATCTCTAGACTCACGCCATGACAAAATCAACCTAAGGATATGAAAGCTATGCTTCAAAGGCCTTCCTATAGAAGCCATGAAGTTGGAGGTGTTTAACCATATCCTCCGCAACTTTGGCAGGGAGGTGCTGCCCAAGAGAGCCTGGTGAAGGCATGGTTGAGGACCCGGGCATCCTCGCAAAGCGATATGAGCTTGACTTTGTCCGGGCTTATCTAGATCGCCGATTGCCTTGAAGCATCGAATCACCGTGCTTGTCACTAACGGCCTCAGTAGGCCACCACACATGCTAGAGGACATGGCCACAGGCCATCAATGAGTATCAAAGAGAGGCGTACAAAATATATAAATCAACTAGAGGTAAATTCTGAAGATGGACAAGCGCAGAATCATTGGAGAACCATTCATATTGCATTCTAATCATTGTATTTGTAGCTGTAATGGTTTAATAAATCGATAAGACCCGTTTGATTAGTTCCCATTTAGTTCTTCATCAAACACCAAACATACAAAACTCATATTGGATCAAAACTAGGCTCAAAGTCTTTTCTTTTTATGGTTCTAATGTTCCTATACCAATAGACACGTGTTTCCGAGTGGATACGATCAATCGAGCGTGGTGCCGAGATTAGTAGAACGTGATCGACATGGCTATGTAGCTGTTCGTCACGCCTGGAGCGGCCACTTCGAGGCTTGAGATGGTTCGGGGATAAACTTTCTTGAGCGTTCTTTCAACGCTGCTGACACAACTTTGTGCTGGGTCCCGTAGTCCCGTCTAGTTCACTCGACAAAACCTAAAATACAGTACTCACATTCGCTCTAAACTGAGCTCAAACTCGTTTCTTTCCATGGATATACTGTTCTTCTACCAATAGACGTGTGTTTCTGAGTGGGTACTATCAATCATATCATGGCACCGAGATCAGTAGAACGTGACCGGCATGGCTATGTAGTCATTCGTCATGCCCAGAGCGTCCGCGTCGAAGCTTGCGGGGCCTCAGGGATAGACTTTGCTGACCGTTATTTTCCTGCCGCTGAAGGGGCTAAGTGATGGGCCCCACATCACAAGAAAAAATCTAATTGTCTTTAACTTTGCTGGTGGGTTGTGTGTTGGGTCAAATCGACGACATGTAAGCCAGACGTAACAGCGACCGAGGCTAGGTCTGTCTAGGGGCTGGGGCTGAGACGTAACGAAACCGCGCCGGCTGGTGCCATTTCTCAAATTGATTAATTCGTAGTGACACATTTCTGATTTTCAAGTGAACTAGGGACATAGTTGTAATATAAATCCTATTTTCTATAAAGTAATTGTTCAAATCTAATTATTTTTTACTTAAGAAAAATACAAGTACACGTATTTGTTAACGGAGGAAGTAGCTCACTAAAAAAGTAACCTCCAGTTAGGTGGACATATATGGATCAAATTCGTGCGGCCCAATTTGTTTCTGGCCATCCTCAAGCAAGTCGTACTTCCAGCTATCGTATCCGTTGACGCTGTCCTTGTACTCCCGACCCTCAGCCGCGGCGCGGCGGCGCTTTGCCACCCGGCCGATGACCCGTTCGACGGCAATGTCGAACGCGTCCTTGAATTTCATGCCCTTTGCCGCCGGGTCCCTGTACATCACGGTCGGTATGAGCCGGATGATCTCCTCCCGCATCTGCGCCACCTTCGCCGGCGGTATGTTTTTCAGGACCTCCTCGATACTCGCGTTCCGGCCGTTCACGTCGGCTTGGGGGATGAACACCGAGTAGGTCCTGTAGTCCCTGGGCAGGTACCAGGTGTACTGGACGTACGCCGAAATCGGGTGGAGGAAGACCGGGATGCAGCCGGCGAGGATGGTGTCGAAGGTGGACTTGCGCGTGTACGAGTCCCCGCGCGGCTGTATGCAGAACTCGGCGCTCTCGAGCAGCCGCATGGCATGGCTCGGCAAGTACTCCCCCGGCGTCTTCGTCGCCGCTGCTTTGCCGAGCATGGCGCAGCGGCTCGACCTGCCGCACTGCTCGATGATCTGGGTGCGCCCGGTCTTCCTGCTGTCCGGGCGGGACCCGCCGGCGAAGCACCACAGCAACCGGCGCTCCAGCGCGCGCATGCGGCTCTGCCAGGCGACGATTTCAGCGTCGGAGGAAGGGTGGAAGTGCGACGGGAACGGCACGGCGAAGTCGTTGCCGTGCCACGGGCTGGCCTCCGAGGCGAGCACCGTCATGTTGCGGATGGCCGGGTAGGTCATGAGGGCGTTGCCCCATCCGTCGTCGGAGCCGCGGAGGAAGTCCCATATGGGCCGGCTGGCCAGCATGAAGTGGTCACGGCCCCCCATGACGTGCCACTCAGGCCGGCGCACCAGCCAGTCCACCATGTCCTGCGGCAGCGCGTCCCGCGCCGACAGGTCGCTGCTGTCCATGTTCATCGCTATGTCGAACCCGGCGTAAAACGGGACGTAGACCGCGGTGGCGGCGGCGGGGTCGGCCGTGAGGCACTCGTACCGCCTCATCCGTGCGTGGAAGATCAAGTCCAGCATGTACTGGTCGGTGGCGTAGGCTCCGATCTCGGGGAGCGAGCCGCCGTCGGTGATCGCCGGGCCGAACCCGTCGTTGACCAGGTGTCTGCACATGTCGGTGGAGGATGAGAGCCTGCTGCAGTCGCGGGCGAGGTCGGCGTTGAACCGGGGCGGCAGGTCGTACATGTACACGTACCGGCCGGCGCACCGGTCGGGACGGCCGAAGCGGAACGAGAAGAAGGCCGGCGGCTTGAGAGCTTCGCCGGACTGCAGGCTGGTGGAGTAGAATATGAAGGCCCAAAGGACGACGAAGAGGAGCACCGCAACGTAGAATGTCCGGGACGGCCGGACGCATCTCTCGGTGCTCCAGGAGAAGGGTTTCATCGCAACTGCTGGTGCTACTGAGGCGCTCTTGAAACTGACGAGAAGAAGAAGCGCGCGCGGCAGAATTTGTATATGAACAACGTCAAACTGTCAAACTGTTTTCTGAATAAAAAAAACCAAATTGTTGTCTAGTGTGGTACTGGTATATTTCTCTCCTAGCACTCGGCCTCCACCACCAGGACATCGGTTGGACAGATCATCGTCACAACATAAATAATCAGAGAGCTCAAATATTAGGGGCCATCTAGGGAAATCTTCCAGCTTACACCTGTTGAAGAACAATCTCTTGATTTATTGGTTGAGATGCTTCCGGCTGTGATTAGGTTGATTAAGTTAGTGTACGAGTGGTATATCATGTGTAAGTAGTGCTAGTCATGTTGTAGTTGCAAATTATTTACTACTCCGTAGTAGTAGTTTTTTTTAACCAGTCACCGCATTTCTCCACTAGGCAAATCTAAAGTAGGAACGCGGGACACTAGAACATGAGTAAGTACGAGTAAGGGACAAATGTCCGAGATGTCACGCTCTTGAAACAATCCCCCCTATATTAATAGCAACCAGGTGAGACCGCTGCTGGGCAGACAGCACAACGTCCAAAGGAAGAGACGCAACACGATACACGATGTTGGGACAACAGAATACACACGCTCGAACGAAAACAAAGAAAAATAAACAGAAAAGGGGATGGAGGCGGATCAACTAAACGAGGAAGACCGCAACCGTTGCACCCTCCGAAGAATTCCCACCCCGCTCCTAGCCTCGACTTGTCAAGCGCCAAGCAGCACCCTCAAGAGGGAAAGCGACGTTGCTGCCCGGACCAGAGACTGGCCCTAGGGTTTCCCCCGGCACTTGTGAATTGGAGCAGTGGCATGCAAGTGGGGGCGACTGGACAGGAGAGGTTCATGGTCCTACCTTTCAGGATAAAAACCCAGGGTCTGGCCTTAATTAGTTGTGCCTGACAATGACCTTGTTGAAGGTATTGTTTTGAGAGCGTGTACTTTATTCAGGGTGAAAACCTAGATCTTTGATCAGGCGATGACGGTGTTTCTGCACTGTTCTCTTCTTGGAGGCGTCGTTTTTGGAGAAGTTGGACTTCTGGTGATGTCTTGGTGGTGGTAGTACTGCTCTGTTTTAATGAATGAGTCGCTGCAGCGGGACTTTTCTTTTTTGTAATTTGTCTTTCTTTTTTTTGGCTGTGTGCATCCGTACGGCCGTTAGGACAATGCGTTGTTGCAGAGGCTGGATGTAATTGGTATCATCTGATATTAATATAAGCTCTTTAAAAAAATTACTTGACGAGTCCCAAACCCTTATGCGTCTGGGTGATCTGTTTTTCAGATGGAAGTTAAACAATGTGATATGTCAACGCCATCTGATTGATGGGTATCGAGACATCTGTGTCAATCTAGAGAGCAATCGGCACACACGCGATCATCCGCGCACAAAGAATATGCCAGGTTCAACGTTCGACTAGATCAGTCTCATGTTCCGCGGCGTACGACCGGCCCAGCATGCGTGCAGACGCTGATGATGATGAGGTGCTGACGTCTGTTTGATAGTTGAGTGCACGTCGCGAATTCGTACTGTCGGGCCGCACACTTTTTCTATGCTAGGAGGTCACCGCGGCGCGCTGGTGCCGGGCCATCCGTTTCGTTCTTTGGTTCAGGCGTATAGCCGTATTCTTTTGGTTATTGAGCTAATGTTCTAACTTTAGGGAGAGCGACCTAGAGTCTCCAACCCATGTCTCCAAACACGAAGCTCCCAACAGAGTGGTGACGTCGAGAACACCGCCATCGCGCCGCAGCGCCGATCCAACTCCGGACCTAGGCTTTTGCCCGGAGAATCTACTGTACCAGAGCTAGAGCGAGGGTTGCGTCGACTCACCTCGGCGACGCCTCCAAGGAGGGGAATGACGCCCACATGCACCATCGTCGCCGGCACCGACCAAAGGCGGGCAAGACTTTCGTCCGTAGCCGCACGCCACCTTCCCTCCCCACAAGACAGGGGCAACCGTCTAGGTTGTTCACACAGCCCCCGCTGTAGCACTTCATCAACGTCGTTGAATTGTCGTGGAACCCTAGAGATGCGCATGGGCGAGAGCACTCCTTCTTCCCGCAAGCCCCGCCCTTCTTGCACCTACTGCACGGACGAGAGCTTGCCGCACCGAACCACATCTATCACCTCCTCACATTTGTGTTGCAGCTGCAACCCTTAGGCCCAGATTTGGCCCTCGCCGCCAGTAGCCATCACGCCCAATGCTGTCTCCTTCGTAGCCTCTACCGCCTCCAGGAACCCAGCGCCAGGTAACCGCTGCAGCGCCACCCACCTCACCTCCGTGGCCCGAGAAGGCCCGGGCCGCCGCTCGCGTCGCCGCCTCCATTCCTGGATCGAACGCTGGCCTCCCCGCCAGAACTCCCGACCAGCTCCTCTAGCTCACATCGCTGCGCGCCGCCACTCCACTCCGACCTCCCGTGCCTCCCAGCTTGTCGTCCCCCCACCCCCGTGCAACGCAGGCCCGACGAGGCTCGCCATGTCCTTCATGCCGCCTTCGGTGGCCAGGCGCCGCCACCACCTCCCGTGCCGAGGCCTGCTCGAACTAGGGTTTGGCCCTCCGGGGTTGCTCGCGCGCACGAATCGGGCGGGAGGAATGAGAGAGGAGATTCTGGACAAAATCTCCATCATGCACAACTTGGAGTGCTGCTGCAGACGAAGCTCACCCTGTCCCAGCCCTCTGGCTTGGCTGACGATGAATCTCCTGCCCCATCCCTCTAGCTTGCAGAAATCATGGTGCGCGGCCGTATTGCAGCAACACCTTCGCTGGCGTGGGAGTGACAACGTTCGATTTGAACCAAAATCGGCACGCGGCGTAGAATTTGTAGCACCGGCAACCAACTAGGGACACATGCAAGTTTTCATGTGATTCCGACGCTCTGGTGGTCTTCCTCCGGCGAAATCCTAGACCGGGGCCCCCGGATCGTCTACCCCTATAGCAATCTCCGTACGAGGGTAGCCCGGTGGACCTTTCTACTTGTTTTGGTTTTTTAGGACTTATGTACATGTAGAGCAAAGGTTGGGCCCAATTTGCCACATTCTAGGCCCCGGTTGTCCCGCGGCGGGAGTTTCCACGTACAGATCCAGGATTTTACCAAGCGTTAACGCATGTCCGGGAAGGGGGTCACACCTGGGGCCTACGCATGGCACCTACCAACCTTGCACCACTCTCACACACATGTTTTAGGGGCACATGCAAGTTTTCATGAGATTCCGACGCTCCAGTGGTCTTCCTCCGGTGAAACCCTAGACCGGGGCCCCGGATCGTCTACCCCTATAGCAATCTCCGTACGAGGGTAGCCCGGTGGACTTTCTACTTGTTTTAGTTTGTTTAGGACATATGTACATGTAGAGAAAAGGTTAGGCCCACTTGGCCACATTCTAGGCCCCGGTTGTCCCGCGGCGGGAGTTTTCACGTACAGATCAAGGATTTTACCAAGCGTTAACGCATGTCCGGGTAGGGGAATCACACCTGGGGCCTACGCATGGCACCTACCAACCTTGCACCACTCTCACACACATGTGCTAGGGGCACATGCAAGTTTTCATGTGATTTCGACGCTCCGGTGGTCTTCCTCCGGTGAAACCCTAGACCGGGGGCTCCGGATCGTCTACCCCTATAACAATCTCCGTACGAGGGTAGCATGGTGGAACTTTCTACTTTTTTTGGTTTGTTTAGGACATACTCCCTCTGTTTCAAATTACTCCGCGCGCACGCTTACCTAGGTGGACTAGTACTCTCTTATTTTTCATCCAAAAAAAATTCTGGATTTTTGGTATACGTAGTACACATTTCATACTATCTATTTCAAAAATCTCAGGATTTTTTTGAATGAAAAATGAGGGAGTAATAGTCCACCTACATAAGCGTGCCGGCGGAGTAATTTGAAACAGAGGGAGTATGTACATGGATAGCAAAGGTTGGGCCCACTTTGCCACATTCTAGGCCCCGGTTGTCCCTCGGCGGAACTTTTCTACGTACAGATCCAGGATTTTATCAAGCGTTAACGCATGTCCGGAAAGGGGGGGTCACACCTGGGGCCTACGCATGGCACCTACGCAAGGCCCCGGTTGTTTCGACGCTCCGGCTCGGCCTAAGAAAACCATGCCTCGGCCCAAGAAAACAAGGCTCGGCCCAAGAAAACCTAGGCTCAACCCATGTATATCTGGTGGGTTAGGTTTGTTTAGGTTAAATACCCCCTCCTCTCTCATTCCACTCCGCTGCATCCTCCTCCTCCTGCCCAAAGCAACCGCCGCCATCGCCCGTCTAAAGTGTCCTCCACCGGAAGCCGCTCGTCGTCGCCGCCCGCAGGTAATCTCCAAGCCCATTTTTTTGGTTAATTAGATGCATTTTGGAGAACCCACACTTCGAAATTTGTTGTTTCGATCAAATGCATACTTTAGGATGCCCAACCCGCGTGTTCGTCCTCAACTCGTGACACGCCGAGAATCTGCTGGCTCGTCGAGGGACGGGGATGCCCGAGCTTGGGCTCCGCCGGGCTGGCACTGGGAGGTGCTTCCTTCTGAGAACCGTAGCTTGGTGAGGAATATGTGTCCCGTTGTCGACCCGGAGCTTCTTTGTTGGCGGTCGCATGGTCCAGGAGCGGTTCAGAGGAGCCGACCCCCGAGGAGGTGGGACGGAGGCGTGCCAGGGAGGAGGACGAGCACGTCCGCCGCTATATATATATATATTGGAGGTCAGGTTCTCCAATACATGGCAGGTTCTTCAGGGATCTCACCCGAGCTATGCTCGTGTGATGGTTCCTTCTCTTTGGGTGTTCACCGCCCGCGGCTCAGGATCCGGAAATAGGCGTCCAGTTTGATTGAGCGAGATGTATTAGTGATACTATCAAGATGCATTAGTCCAGAACTTGAAATAAGATATTATCGAGATGTGTACGCGTCGTTATTCTATATGGGTGTGGCAGGATGCCGAAGATTCACGTGGTTATTTTACAATCACCAATTTATGAAAAAAGTACATATACATTAAAATTTTAGTGGGAAAAAATAAACAAGCTACACCCAAAAAAAAAACACCTACGTCGACGGTACTACTGTCGGCATAGAAGTTGTAGCCTCGATAGGCCGACAGCCAGGCCGTCGGCGTAGATATGCGACTAACGTCGCAGGCCACCCGTCAGGTGGGCCGTTAAGTAGCCTTCTGGGCCGACGGTTTATCTGGGCCCGACGGCTGCCGTCGGGCTAGACTATGCATACGCCAACGGCGGGCGTCAGGGAATTTTGCTTTACGCCGACGGGGTGCTACGTTGATGACCTGTTTGCCTGGCTGACGAGCCCGGGAACCTTCGCCGACGGCACCGATATTTTGCCGTCGACGTATTTGGATCCTCCCGTAGTGGCCACAGCCTTGGTGACATGAACCTCCAGCGGCAAGCAGTGGTGGCATTCCGATATTCAGCCGTGCGACCACGGTGGTGTGCCGGAAGTATGCCACTGAGGGAACGTGGTGAGCTGCATAGACGTGACGACCGAGTCTCACCTTACAAACGCCTCCAAATCTTAAATAAGGTAAAATCTGGCACACGCTGCGCTAAAGAGTTCTTTTGTGCTACCCTCAAATGAATTCAAGCCTTCCATTTTAATGCGTCTAAAGGCTCCAAACCATTTATACAATTGCCAAAAAAGGACACAAGTAAGGCGTCCCCCGGATGATGGGGGTTTCCCATCGTCCTCCTCCCCTGCGCGCCACGTGTCCCAAAAATACCCCAAAAATCCCGGTTTTGCTGCAGAACAGCTCTTTTTGCTACAAATGTTCCCGGTTTTGCTTCCGAAGCAAAAAAATGTTCGTTCCAGAATAGAACGTCTCGCCGGAGACTTTGCCGGAGACCATGCAGCAAAAAAAGTATACTAATATAGCAAAACGGACTTCGCCGGAAACATCGTCGGAAAAAACTCGCCGGAGACCTTGTAGCAAAAAGTTGACACTGTTGTAGCAAAACCACAATACAGTTGTAGCAAAAAAGTTCTTCTAATGTAGCAAAAAAAATGTGCCGAAGTAGCAAAATAATTACACTATTATAGCAAAATTGGAAAAGAATTGTAGCGAAAAATTTGTACAAATGGAGCAATAATCGATATCGCTAGAGCTGACTTCACCGGAGACAACGTCGGGATTCATCTGGGACCTCGTAGCAAAAGATTTGCGCAGTTGTAGCGGAACCACAAAACATTTATAGCAAAAAATATTTGCGAATGTAGCAAAACCGATTCACACATAAATCATAGTACCACTCTGGGAATAGCTAAAGCAGCGAAGCAAATAAGACTATGTAGCTAAGAATATACACTAATGTAGCAAAAAAATATAAACGGAAAAAAGCTACTGTCGTAGCAAAGGGCTAGCAGAGAACCGTCTCCGGCTGGGGTGCACTAGGAGGAGGTTGGCCATGGCTGCAGGGAGACGAGCAGAGGTGTGGGCGCCGGCAGCATCCGGTGGAGACCTAGCGGAGAACGAGATCAGGCGCCGGCGAGCCCTCTGCTGCGGCGCTCACAGGAGAGAGATTGGCGAGAGGGCGATCCAGTAGGTCGCATGGTCGAGGTCCGCGAGCGCCGAGGCACTGGGCTACCCAGTGGAGGTCGGCGGCGGCCGCGAGCATAGGGCAGCGCGGTGGAGGTCGATGATGGCCGCGGGTCGTTGGGGGCATGCTGGTGCGGATATGCAGCCTTGCAGGTACGTCGTCCCGGCCTGCCGACGAGAGATCAGGTGTGGCGGCGCTTGGTGGCAGTAGAAGGGAAGCAGGGGCGCGGCCGGGGTTCCGTTCGGACGGCGGTTCGTAGTTAGAGGATGGGGCAGACGCGGGGCAGGGGTCGCCGGCCGGGATCCGGTACGGCGGCGGGTGGCTGGTCCGGCGGCGGCGGCTGCTTCCCTCGGGTGGAAGCAGTGTCGCAGGCGGCCGCATATGTAGTGTTTTTTTTTGCGTCGTAGGCGGTCTCGGAAGGAGAGGTGCTGCCGGCCTGCACCTCACGCTAGCGGTAGCGACCCGGGGGATCAATTAGTTCGATCCCCCGGGTGATAGGTATCATTTCCCCAATTTATACTAGTGATAAAATCGTAAGCACAGGGTTAGTTGGGCCCCGTCCAACAGCGGTGTGAGACTGTGCGTCAGCCGTAATTTTGGAACTACAGTGGGTACATGTACAAAGCCCTCAACTATAGGAAATCTAATTGCTTCTTTCGGTGAAACACCTGTTATATGTGTACTAGTTTTTTTTTTTTTTTGAGAATTAGTCGCTGCGTTCCACTAAGTCATCGAAACATCCGATACAATGTTGTTCACAATGCATTCTGGCGGAGTACCAAGCTAGGAAACTTATTTTCGCAGCCAACGTTAGCTAAAACGTGAGTAGCGACATTCGCTGATCATCGTGCATGGCACACCGAGGCATCACCCAAGCTTCCGAGAAGAGCTTTTATTTCCTCCATAAGAGGGCCATGAGAAGTGAGCGCTGGCTCAGTGGCTGGAGTTCAGAGTGCTGAACCCGTCCGCCCGAGTTCGAATCCTGCACAAGGCGCGGACTCCTTCCGCAGCTTTCATACTGCCCCCATGCAGTCCATCTCCAGAACAACCTTCTGCACCTGCATTCCCTTCGGGAGCAGTAGACCGCGGCGACAGGATAGGAGCTCAGCAATCTCGGCGCACCTATTATATGTATACATGAGCATTATTTCTTAACTGCTTCATCATTAAAAGCCAAAATCTGGAACGGCTGCAGATTGGAGGTCAACATGTAAGTTAAGCACGGATACTTTAGATAAGTGATCCAAAACGAAACATAGCTGATTTCATCTACGTCAATTATCAAGTGATCTTCCCATTTGTACCTCCTGCCCAACCTTTCTCCTCATATGATGGACATTATAGATATATTATTAGGGTCTACATGCTTCTTTGCACTTACACCGTAAACCATTTTCTGCATAGGTGTATAGGATATAAAAACATTCGATGATATTTGTTCATGTACAGGACAACAAGCATGAGAAATGACAAAGAACTTTGCTAATAAAAGCAATGAGAAACAAGCGACTTCCCATTCAACAATTTAGAAATTTTGTTTATAGGCAGAAAATCATGTTGGAACCAAGAAAGAGATATTCAGCCCATTTCGAATTTTTATCCACACTATCATGATCATGTCAGCTATTCATGATACAAATGTGAATGATTATTCTTTTAACATACTTGTGCAGCAGGGCATTTGCATCTTGTTGCTGCGGAACATTGTACTAGCTGATCTTGACGCTTGGTATTGGTGGCAGAATGAGGTGATATTACTCATGGAGATGGAAGATATTACGTTAGGAACAATAGCGGTGGCATATTATTAGACGTCATTGGTACTTTCTTAGAGAACTTCTGTTAGGAGGTGGTGGCTGCGTATAGTCTTCAATAGAGGTGATCTTTCTTTTGTATTCAAATACAATATGCACGGTTGGTACTTTCTTAGAGAACTCCTAATTTATATGTTGTTACTGTATGCACGGTTGTACTTTGTCAAACCGGGAGGACCTTCTCAACAACTATGCTGAAGAGATGGCTTCATCATTCTACCTTGTTAATGAGAAAGAACAACAAAATTTTCAATTAGAGACCAAGCTTCATTCGGTATATGCAAAATTGTTTGCTCATGACATTACTAGGCATGAAATATAATGGGCCGGGCAATGCTGCTGCGGGGCTGCCTGGAGGAGGCGGTGGCGAATAGTTCAGGTACGGGAATGATGGTGTTGCGGACTGCCTATTGCAGCAGGGCGGTAGGGGCTTTACGGGCCCGTCTAGGTCTGGTCGGACCTGCTTGGGCCTGGTGTGCCCTCAATGCTCTGTCTGGTCGATTATTGTCTCTCGACGGTGGAGGTGGGTCTTTCCCACATGGTTGTGAGGCTGCAGTTTCTCGTCCCGACGTTGCCGAGTGCCTCTATCGTACAGGCCACATGCCAGTGTCTCGAAGAGACTGGTGATGGTGACTACAAGATCATGGTGGCGCATGCTGGTGGGCAGCAAAGCTGGGTGGTGGTGCTTCATGGTGCCTGAGTTTTTTTGTGGACAGGGGTCGAGAGAAATCCCTGTCGGCTAGTCTGACCCTGACGCGGTGCCGCCTTGAGTGGCACCATTCCTTCCTGGAGAGCCTCGCGGGAATCCCCTGTCCACTGTACTCTACGTGCCGGGGGGAACCCTAGGACCTGTTTGGTATAGGCAGTAGCGCCATGTCGATAGTGCTTCCCTTCTTGAAGGTGTTGCTTCGCACTGGGCGCTTCGAGGTGCTTGGAATGTGGTGGTTCAAAGTCAGAGGGAACAGCTGTTGCAGGTCATCATTGCTTCGTCGATTCGCCATTGTCTTTGTTTCTGTTTCTTTTGGGCATGTTTGTGTTGCTGCCACAGCATTTCGTTCGGTTCGAACTCTTGTATCGGTGTGGTTGCTATATTAATATAGCGGGGTGAAAGGCTGTTTCGAGGAGTACATCGGAGAATACATCGAGGAGTACATATTTCGATTATATAAAGATGGTGCCATGCATTTGCTAGGGTAATGGTGCTAGTTAGTATTAAGTTGAGTCGAGAGGAAATAATTATCAAGCGAGAAAAATGTACTTAATTATTAATAATCAATCTCCAAAAATCGAAAAGGTTTGAAGCTGATATTGTGTTGGGCAAACAAGTATATGTAAATGCGCAGTTATGTGCAATGAAAAAAATAGCGCGCTATTTAACGTTATTAGCGCCGCTATAGCGTTTTCGGGAGCTGGACGCTATGCTATGCATTCCATGGGCGCTATGGCGCTACGCACGCTAAATACGGCGCTATTCGCGCTATTTGACGTTACGTCATAGCGGCGCTATTTTTTTGTTGGTTTTTTTAGTAGCTCATTCCCCATTTTGAACCATTTTGGTCTAGTGGCCTACCCTAATCCAACTAACCCTAATAGGACAACATGGTAACACACATAACGTCAGTTTTCTATTCGTCTCCTCCACTTCCTTAGAGAGGCGACGTCGCGATGACGGATACGGCGTCTCCGCCTGGAATCAACATGCCTCTGCCTAGAATCGCTTCCGCCTTGGATGCCTTCACGTCTAGCTTCGGTGCTTCACGCCTTCACCCTACCTCCGTTCCCCTCCTTCAATCCGTCATCGATAATCCCTGCATCGAATGTCAACTATGTGTCTAACTCTATGTTAGTGTGTGAATTCTGAACTATGGTTGTGATTTCGGCTATGTGATATGGAGTTATGAACTATGTGAACTATCTATAGTTGATGTTTGGCTACAGAATGTTATACCTGTGGTTTTATAGCTGCGGAATGCTATATCTATAATTTTATAGCTTCTGAAATATCGATTTTTTATACTTTATATGAAACGCTATTTTGAAAAATAGCGCGCTATTAGCACGCTATAGCGTTCATAGCATTTTTTTTAAGTCCGCGCTATTTAAGTTAGCGCGCTATTTTTTTCCTTGGTTATGTGGCCACATACTGATCAAACTCGTGGGGGCCTATTTCTTTCTGGTCATCCTCAAGCAAGTCGTACTTCTAGCTATAGTCTCCGTCGATGTTGTCCTGCCACCCGGCGGCGGCGGCGGCGCTTCGCCACCCAGTCGATGACCCGTTCGACAGCAACGTCAAACGCATCCTTGAACTCCATGCCTTTTGCCGCCGGATCCCTATACATCACGGTGGGTATGAGCCGGATGACCCCTCCCGCATCCTCGCACTCGGTTCGCACCATACTCTTATTGTACTTGCTTCAGTAGCTTCTCCTTATACTGCTCGCACACCTCCTCGCTTTACGATACCTTCTCCTAGCACCGTTGGCCTTCGGCAGCGCACCAAACCTACGCTGACCGCAACCAGGACGCTCCACGAGAACATGGACACAACATATGGAACACCGTGCACACCTCTCGACTATGACGCGCTCCAGCTGCAACAGATCTTTACGGGGACGAGCACTTGGACAGGACAACGACACACTGACACGATGCTGACCACACGTGCAAACGTGCACACACTTGACTCCTTGAGTCGCACTCCCCAGATGACGATCTTGATGAGCCTTTCGGCACCGCTCCTCGGCACCACCGCTCCCATCAACGACCATCCACCTACACCACCTTGCCTATGACACCTCCTTGTCTTCTCCTCCATGTCGCTCCGCCGAGCGACGATCGCCCGCCGCCTCATCAATGACGGCATGCTGACCATCTCCACCCGATCGCCCGCCCCGAGGCGCTAGTACGGGTCGCCTCCCTGGGGCAAGCGCGCTTCAAATCCTTTACCTCGCTCTGATACCAATTGTTGAAATTCCCACGGATCGATCACATCAGATTAGACAAATGCACACGCTCGAAAAAATCTTATGGCCAAGGACACGTGTCGTGTCCGTTCTTTTTTCTTTATTTTCTTCTCAACTCACGGTACAAAACTCGATGCAAAGTTCTGGCTAGACCCAGCTAGCACGACTCAGAAACAAAACCGATTCAAACTGGTAAATCTATTCAGACTCCAAAACCTACACATACACCTACTAATCCTGACCGCACTCAACAAGTATGCATCCTAGCAAGGAAACAACAAGTATGCACGGAAATGTAATACCACACCTAGGTTGGTCCCCGGCACCATCGTTGCCATTAATTTGTTAAAGATTCGTGCAAACTATTTTATAGAAAGACCCTTTCATCTTAGTCTAGATTCATACAAGATTTATTAGAGATCTAAAACTGCTTTGAATCTGCAGACACATACACGATTCATACATGATTCAATAGCAACCGTAAAAAATTTAGAAAAAACAACTAAATTAATAGTAGAAAATTAGAAAAAATAATAAAAATTTAAAGATTCATACAAATTTCAACTGAACTGGTCAAAAAACATACAAGTTTCACTACCAGGTGGAGCTCAGATTGTTTCCAACTTTTTAAGAGGACTTAAGTGTAAATGTGTGACGGTTATTGACTTCGCGGACTTTGCACGAATCTCCAACAATCGTAGAACATGTGTGATGCCGGGGGACCAACACCCTTGTGGTGAATCCGGACTCTAAGTATGCATCCTAGCAAGAAAACTACTAGCAGAGACCACTCGGATCAATCTAACATGACATGTACTATATACTACTAGACCACCCTGCCATTAACTAACTCAAGATTACCTCTAACAAGGCTATTTCGAGGAGTACATCGAGGAGTACATATTTCGATTATTAGGGCCACGATGCTAGTTAGTATTAAGTTGAGTCCACAAGAAATAATTATCAAGCGAGTAAAAAGTACTAATTATTAATACTCAATCTCCAAAAATCGAAAAGGTTTGAAGTCGGTATTGTGTTGGGCAAACAAGTACTCCCTCCGTTTCCAAATATAAGACGTTTTAGGTTTGTGAATGAAGTGTATCTAGACCTCTTTTAATGTCTAGGTTCATCTATATTTGGAGTGAACCTAGATACTAAAAGAGGTCTAGATACATTTCTTTCACAAATCTAAAATATCTTATATTTTGAAACGGAGGGAGTAGTATGTAAATCCGCGGTGGCCACGTATTGATCAAACTCGTGGGGGCCTATATTCTTCTGGCCATCCTCAAGCAAGTCGTACTTCCAGCTATAGTCTCCATCGACGCTGTCCTGCCACTCCCGGCCCTCGGCGGCGGCGCGGCGGCGCTTCGCCACTCGGTCGACGACCCGTTCCATGGCAACGTCAAACGCATCCTTGAATTCCATGCCTTTTGTCGCCGGGTCCCTATACATCACGGTGGGTATGAACCGGATGACCTCCTCCCGCATCCTTGCCACCTTCGTCGACAGTATTTTCCTCAGTACCTTCTCGATACTCGCGTTCCCGCCATTCACGTCGCGCTGGGGGATGAACACCGAGTAGGTCCCAGCACTTTTCAAAGTGTTATCGCATGCACGTGTAGATCTAGCCCCGTAGACAGTCACACCGGAGAGCTATGTATTGCATCATTGGGACTCCCAACACACTTACACGGATGTGCTAGGCTCACGTGCAAGTTTTGTTGGATTCCAGTTTGTGGGTCCCGGCGGTCTATCCCTATCCCGTGTAGCTCATTTTATATAAAATTCAAATCCAAACATATTTATTCACACATGCATATATATACATAAAATAAAAGGTCTAATATAATGGCTTTTTTTAGAATCCAACCCTTTGCATATATATATACAAAAAAATCAACGCAAACATATTTATTTCACACATGTAGCAATGCTGAGGGGATTCCCCTCGGCGTAGGTCTGATATTTTACTAGAAATTAAATGTATTATGCAACCAAAAAACCAAATGCAATATATTTAACTCACACATGTATATATACAGAAAATAAAAGGTCTAATATAATGGTTTTTTCTAGAATCCAACCAATTGAGAGGTAGCAATGCTGAGGGGATTCCCCTGGGCATAGGTGTAGCAATGCTAAGGGGTTTCCCCTCAGTGTAGGTCCTGCTGTGTCACAGGTGCATGCTCGCGGCAACGCCGACGGTCATTCCCTCGGCTTTGCTATGCGCCATTAGTTTTCCCTGCGCAGAGCTACGCCAACGGTAAACCCCTCAGCATTGCCATACGCCGTGAACTATCCGTTCATTCGTCATACCCAATGCGCGGACGTGACCCGTGCTCAGCCGGTGCCGACGGTGCCCCTCGGCGTTGCTCAAACTATACCGAGGGTATTCCTACGCCGAGGGCCCCACTCGTCGTTGCTCGTCTATGCCGAGGGTTTGTCTATGCCGACGGTTTTTGTTCGGTCGTGGGCACTGATAGAGCTATGACCCCCTCGGTGTTGAAATCCCCCTCGGCGTCTATGTTTGTTCCCGAAGTGAGTGGCACCATTCCTTCTTGGAGAGCGTCGCGGGAATCCCCTGTCCACTGTACTCTACGTGCCGGGGGAAACCCTAGGACCTGTTTGGTATAGGCAGCAGCGCCGTGTCGATAGTGCTTTCCTTCTTGAAGGTGTTGCTTGGCACTGGGCGCTTCGGGGTGCTTGGAACGTGGTGGTTCAAAGTCGGAGGGAACAGTGGTTGCGGGTCATCATTGCTTCGTCGATTCGCCATTGTCTTTGTTTCTGTTCCTTTTGGGCATGTCTGTGTTGCTGCCACAACATTTCGTTCGGTTCGAACTCTTGTATCGGTGTGGTTACTATATTAATATAGCGGAGGCGAAAAGCTATTTCGAGGAGTACATCGAGGAGAGTACATATTTCCATTATATAAAGATGATGCCCTGCATTTGCTAGGGTGACGGTGCTATTTAGTAAGTTGAGTCCACAAGAAATAATTATCAATCGAGTAAAAAGTACTAATTATTAATACTCAATCTCCAAAAACCGAAAAGGTTTGAAGCTGGTATTGTGTTGGGCAAACAAGTACTAGTATGTAAATCCGCAGTTACGTGGCCACATATTGATCAAACTCGTGGGGGCCTATTTCTTTCTGGCCATCCTCCAGCAAGTCGTACTTCCAGCTATAGTCTCCGTCGACGCTGTCCTGCCACTCCCGGCCCTTGGCGGCGGCGCGGCGGCGCTTCGCCACCCGGTCGACGACCCGTTCGACGGTAACGTCAAACGCATCCTTGAGCTCCATGCCTTTTGCCGCCGGGTCCCTATACATCACGGTGGGTATGAGCCGGATGACCTCCTCCCGCATCCTCGCCACCTTGGTCGACGGTATTTTCATCAGTACCTCCTCGATGCTGACGTTCCGACCGACCACGTCCCCGTGATGGATGAACACCGAGTAGCTCCTGTAGTCCCTGGGCAGGTGCCACGTGTACTGAAGGTACGCCGACACAGGGTGGAAGAAGACCGGGATGCAGCCGGCGAGGATGGCGTCGAAGGTGGACTTGCGCGTGAACGAGTCTCCGCGCGGCTGCAGGCAGAAATCTGCGCTCTCAAGCAGCCGCATGGCACGGCCCGGCGCGTAGCTCCCCGGCGGCGTCGGCGCCGCTGCTTTGCCGAGCATGGCGCAGCGGCTCGACCTGCCGCACTGCTCCATGATCTGGGCGCGCACGGTCCTCTTGTCGCTGGGCCGTGACGCGCCGGCGAAGCACCAGAGCCAGGGGCGGTCCAGCCCGCGCATGCGGCTCTGCCAGCCGACGACCTCGGCGTCGGAGGAAGGGTGGAAGTGCGACGGGTACGGCACGGCGAAGTCGTTGCCGTGCCACGGGCTGGCCTCCAAGGTGAGCACCGTCATGTTGCGGACGGCCGGGTAGGTCATGAGGACGTTTCCCCAGCCGGTGCTGGGGTCACGGAGGAAGTCCCAGGTGGGCCGGCCGAGTAGCAGGAAGTGGTCGCGCCCTCCCATGGCGCGCCACTCGGGCCGCCGCACCAGCCAGTCCACCATGTCCCGTGACAGCGCGTCCCGCGCCGACAGGTCGCCGTTGTCCTGGTTCAGCGCCAGGTCGAACCCGGCGTAGAACGGGACGTAGACCGCGGTGGCGGCGGCGGGGTCGGCCGTGAGGCACTCGTGCCGCCTCATCCGGGCGTGGAAGATCATGGCCAGCATGTACTGGTCCGTGTCGTAGGCTCCCGACTCCGGGAGCGAATTCCCCTGGCCGCCGCCCGTGATCGGCGGGCCGAACCCATCGTTGGCCACGTGCCTGCACATGTCCGTGGGCGCCGAGGGCCTGCTGCAGCCGCGGACGAGGTCGGCGTTGAACCGGGGCGGCAGGTCGTACATGTACACGTACCGGCCGGCGCACGGGTCCGGTCGGCCGAAGCTGGGGGAGAAGAAAGCTGGCGGCCTGAGAACAGCATCGCCGGATTGCGGGCTGGTGGAGTAATGGAGGCATAACAGGAGGGCCCAGAAGAAGATGATGAGCAGCGGGACGTAGAATGTCCGGGACGGCTTGGTGCTCCGCGACAAGGGCTTCATCGCCACTGCTGGTACTGCTACTGCATGAAGAGGAAGCGCGCGCGGCAGCTTTGTACTATTGATCAAAGTCAAATTGTCAAATATTTTTGTCTTGGTACTTAATTACTTGTCCTCCACCACCAGGCCATCCATGCATGGTGCAGACATCAAATTTTTGGCAGATCTAACTCATCAAATTTTGGGGCCGTCTAGGTTCTCGACACCACATGTTGGTATCATGTCTAAGTAGTGCTAGTCCATGAATGCTTGATCATTTTGTTTATGAGTATATGTTTCCGGCTGTGATCAGGTTAGTTAGGTTGATTAAGTTTGTTAGGAAGACTATCTAGCATAGGAATATCCGTCTATACAATACTGTATAGAGAGGAAAAATGTCCTGGTGGCACAGGTCAAACACTTCTAAATATTGGGTTTAGACAAAGTTTGACCGGCAATAAGTGGACACAATAATGGTTACACTTATATTAGAGATTAATGATGCTTCACCTCAATGATAATCCTGATCAATTTGTTTGGAAACTAACTTCCTCGGGTAGATTTACTGTTAAATCTATGTATTTCACTAGATGAATGGTCATGCAAGATTCGTACATAAATACTTGTGCAAGTTGAAAGTTTCATTAAAAGTTAAAAAATTTATGTGGTTTATCAAAAATAAAGTTTTATTAACAACTGATAACCTCGTTAAACGGAACTGACATGAATGCCAGAAATGTTGCTTTTTTACCTCAATGGAGTCTTTTGAAGATTTATTTATTTTTTGCGCTTTTGCTCATTCATTTGATCGTATGGTTTTTTTGCATATAATACAACTCCACCATCCAATACTAATAATATGTTTGGAAATTTGCTAAGTAGGGTCGATAAGGCAAGTAAAGCTAGAATACGTATTGGAGTGCCAGCTTTGTATTGGTTCATTTGGACATCTAAAAATAATATTGTCTTTAACAAACAAATGGATACTAATTTTTTGCAGGTTATTCGATTGGTGATGCATTGGACTGAAGTTTGCTCTTACTTACACACTCGGTGGATCAGCGGGACCAATGAACACTGGATGCAACCAGCTGCTGACAGTTGCTCAGTACTTCTATATTAAGGGAAATGGGTGGTGACATATAGAAGAATTCAAAATGGATAGCTTTATATTGCTTCTCAATTTTTAGATGGTTCATTCATGCCTCGAATTTAAATGATATGTGATTGTAAACATTTGTCATTTAATGCAAATGCAATAAAAAAGGCTGTGTGCATCACTTGATGCAGTCATGCAGAGGCCGGAGCATCGCTTCCATTTAAAAAAAAAGTTAGTTATAGTGTGTGTTTGAGTTGCGATTTTGACAAAGCAAAAGTGCAAAAACGCTGGGCCACTAGAAGTCTAGAACACGGTTGTACCAAGGGACAAATTTTGGAGATGTGAACTTGACTTCATTCTTATGATATACTCCCATCTAGATCCATAATAAATGTCATTGATTTAGTAAAAAGTTGTACTAGATCAGCGACACTTATTATAAATCGGAGGAGTACTATAAATTAGACTAGTATGGATACATGTGTCTCGTTAAGATAAAAGAGTTACTCCATCTCACTACAGGAATGCAGAGGCGCCGACGGCCGGGCGCTACACCGACGGCCAAACATCGGGGCCGTCGGCGTAGACCGCGACCAGGCTAGCACCCCAAGCAGTCGTCGGCGTAGAATTTCCCTCGGCGTAGGATAACCTACGCCGACGGTTGCCCTCGGCATAGTTATTTTTTCCTTTTACCTCATTAATCTTTAAAAATCATAACTAAATCATTCTAATTCAAAAATATATATAATATATCAAAATTTGCAGAAAAATAAGATCTATCTATCTACACTCAACTATTACACATTTGTAAATAAAAATTAAGTGAAATATAAAACATTACATATAGTTTGAAACGGGCATAAGAAATTCAAAAATGATCCAAACAATGTGAAACCTTCGTGTGGTGTCATATTATGTTGATATAGTTGCAAGTAAAAATATAAAACTTGGTATATTGATTATGTCTCAAAAAACCTTCACAAAATGACCTATCTCATTCGAGGCTTCCTCGCTTTCGAGTCAAATAACCAATTTTATGGCTAGAATCAAGGCATAGTTTGTGATGATGTGCCCATATTGTGCATGGATGTGCATCATGGGATGGCGAACAATATTGCAGGAGGAAGTTTTTCTTTTCATCGCACTAAAAGTTATTTTCCATTTTCTGAGCGCAAAAAATAGGGAGTTCTGTGAAGCAACCACCAAATGGCTAATTCAAAATGCTACCACCCCTTTTTTCAAAAATACTAGACCATCTTACATAGATAATGTCCCAGCAGGGGGATCTCAAACCTTACCATCCATCCATGATGAAAAAGATAAATTTCTGCCGAATCGGTAGGAAGTGTGTCAGATATGAACTACATGTATATGATTTGATGCTCATGATTTTTTTAAATAATTTTTAGTTCATAATATGCTATTTCATCAGAGATCCACTTCAAGTTCAGCGAGGCTCAGCCCCGAGCTAAGAATCTTCATGCCCGTCGTTCGACAAAGTTTGACGATAGTTTAAAATGGGCATAAGAAATTCAAAAACGATCCAAACAATGCAAAACCTTCATGTGATGTCATATTATGTGACATAGTTGGAAGAAAAAATATCGAACTAGGTATATTGATTATGTCTCAAAGAATCCTTCACAAAATGACCTATCTCATTCGAGGTTTCGTGACATTTGGATCAATTGAGCAATGTTATGACTAGAATCAAGGCATATTTTGTGATGATGTGTTCATATTGTGCATACATGTACATCATGGGATGACGAACAATGTTGCAGGAGAAAGTTTTCCTTTTCGTAGCACCAAAAAACCATATTCCATTTTCCGAGCGTAAAAAGGGGGGTTTGTGAAGCAACCACTAAATGGATAATTCAAAATGCTACCACCCTATTTTTCAAAAATACTAGACCATATTACATGGACAATGTACTAACAGGGGGATCTCAAACCTTTCCATCCATCCGTGGTGAAAAAGACAAATTTCTGCTGAATCGATAGAAAGTGAGTCAGATATGAACTACAGGTACATGATATGATAATCATGATTTTTTATAAAAATCATTTTTAGATATACAATATGCTATTTTATCAGAGATCCACTTCAAGATTAGCGACTCTCAACCCCGAGTTAAGAATCTTTATGCCTGTCGTTTTAAACGGGCAAATGAATTTATGACTAGAATCAAGACATAGTTTGTGATAATGTGTCCATATTGTCCATACATGTGCATCACGGGATGGTGAACTATGTTGCAGGAGAAAGTTTTCCTTTTCGTCGCACCAAAAAGCCATTTTCCATTTTCCGAGCACAAAAAACGCTAATTGTTTTAAATAATACATTTGTTTTCATAATTTCACGAATAATACGCAATTTGGGGTATTAATGAATCTAGCGCGGTGTCGTTTTTTGTTGCGTCGACCACTCGCGGTCGGCTTTTGGAAAGCAGACTACATTGCGTCGGCTTTTGAAGGACCGAAAGGAGTGAGACAGGGCCCCATCCGGTCGGGCTGTTGGCTAATGGCTCACTTCACGGCGCCTAGAAAAGTGCTGGTGCGGTGTTGATGTAGAGCTTGTTGGGAATCCTAAGAGGAAGGTATGATGGGCACAACAGCAAGTTTCCCTCAGTTATGAAACCAAGGTTTAATCGAACCAGTAGGAGCAAAGAAACACTCCAAAGGTGTTACTAGCTGAGCTTTGGCAGGACACACTACCGGTGCTAGTAGCAACGTGGAGACCTGCACAACACAACCATATAACTTTGTCTCCAACTTGCGATGAGGTTGTCAATCTCACCGTGTTTTGCGGAAAACAAAAGATTAAACGTATCGAATAGAAAGAAGTAAAAGTTTGTAAAAAGTAAACACAAAGTAGTAAAAGATTATAGATTATATGTAAAAGACAAGGACCGGGATCCATAGTTCACTAGAGGTGGCTCTCCTTAAGATAGATAACATGCTGGGTGAACAAATTACAGCGGGCCAATTGACAAACATCGAGAAAGCAATACATGCATATACTAATCATCTTGAATCCTTTGAGACTTGATTGGGCATTACAACATTATACATAGACCGCCATCCAACTGCATCTATGACTAATAATCCACCTTCAGGTTATCATCCGAACCTCTTCCAGTATTAAGTTGCAAGCAACAGATTATTGCTTTACGAACTGCGTGTAAAGTAAACAATACGATTGTTCTATGAACAAAGGATTGTTGTTTTCTCCCTAGTAGCAACAGCACATCTAGTACCTTAGAGATTTCTGTCACTTCCCCAGATTACCAGAGGCATGAACCCACTATCGAGCATAAATACTAACTCTTGGAGTTGCTAGCATCTACTTAGCCAAGATAGCTACTAACAACGGAAAGACATGATAGAATCAATAATCAATCTGAAATAGCATCTCAATATCCATCGGATCCCCGCAAACACAACATATAGAATTACAAATAAATGATCTTGATCATGAACGGAGCTCACAAGTTCCAGACATGAAAGCACAAAGGAGAACCAACCATCTAGCTACTACATGGATCCGTAGTCCAAGGATGAACTACTCACGCATCACACCGAAGGCTTGCATGGTGATGAAGAAGGCCTCCAGGGTGAATTCCCCTCTCTGGCAGGGTGCCGGAAAGAGCTTTAGATCCCTCCCGGTCTAGGGATGGAGATGACGGCGGTTACAGACTCTTTCGTAGATTTTTGATCGGGTCCTTAGGGTTTTCGTCCCGAGGGCATCTTATAGGCGGAAGGGGAGGCCGAGGGGGTGACAGGGCTGGCCTCACCATCCCCTGGTGCGGGCCAGGCTGGGCCACGTGGCCAGGTGGTGTGGTGGCCCCTGGCCCTCTCTCGCCTCTGCATCGATGACTTAGGAAAAATAGGCACTTTGGCTTTTGTCCCGTCCAATTTCGAGAATATTCATTTTCTGACTTTCCTGGAACCAAAACAAGCAGAAAACAGGCAGCTGGCACTGTGACTCTTGTTAATAGGTTAGTCTAATAAATCATATAAAAAGTACTTCAAAGTATAGACAAAATAAAAGAAAATGGATAAAACCAAACAGGAACATCAAAAATTATAGATACATTTGCAATGTATCATCGGCCGATAGCCTCGCGTCGTTAATTGAAGAAACGACCACTACCTGCTGCATGCGTCCAAGTCTCGCGTCGTGAACCAAAAAAAGAGCAGATTGATTTTATGGGACCAGGCCCTGCCGCATGCGTCCAAATCTCAAGCTATGCGAGGCAATCGGCACTTGAAAAGCCGATTGGGCTAATCGGTTTTGGAAAATCCAACGTGCTCTGACTACCTCTTCGATAGCCCGATCGGGTTTTCAAAAGCCGACGAGTCCTTTTCGGCTTTTGAAAAACCGACGCCGCGTTAGATTTGGCAATTGCCATATTCGCTTATTATACCTGGAATTAATTAAAAAAAATATTATTTAAAAAGATAGCGCAAAAAACGGGGGTTTTGTGAAGCAACCACCAAATGGCTAATTCAAAATTCTACCACCTCATTTAAAAAAATACTAGACCACCTTACATGGAAATTATTTTTAGGTTCACAATATGCTATTTCATCAGAGATCCACTTTAAGTTTAGCGAGTCTCAACCCAAGAATCTTTATGCCTGCTGTTTTAACCAAGCAAATAAAATTATGGCTAAAATCACGGCATAGTTTATAATAAGTTGATATGGATATCATATTTGGATTCCTCTCATTTTTCTGATCAATTTAGACATATTAATTGTTGAATTCCGATTTACAGATTTAAAGATATTAATTATTCCATATTAAATAGAAAAATACAAAAAAAATGAAATCATTATATTTTTATTTAAATTCAATAATAATTTTAATTATTCATTGTTGTTTACTTAAATATTTATTTATAATTTCAAAAAATAAAAACATGTGACATGATGATATAAGAGTTAATAGAATTTATCTCATAGTATTGACAACAAGGTATAAATTGCTTCGCGAAAACTAATTCTAAAATAATGGAGAAGTTAAGTGTGCTAGGGGTAGAGTAGTGAGAATGGATTATCGGCCGGTAAGTTTGACCAAGACTATAATTTGATCAAAGATTAAGTATAATTGTTAAAATGTTTCAAGTGAGAGATTAACGAGTCAAACAATTCAAAGATTAAAAAAATTGACAAAAAATGAATTTTCTTTTTCTGAAATTATTTTTACAACTGGCCATTAGGGTATGCTGATGGGGGCTACGTCGACGGCTGCCCTCGGCGTAGCCTATGCCGACGACTTTTGGATACGCCGAGGGGGACCTTTGCCGAGGGAGCTACGCCGAGGGACGCCGTCGGCGTAGGTTACGCCAACGGCTTTTGGCCTTCGGCCTACCGCGCCATTCATGTAGTGTCTAAACATTAACATATTCTCTCCGTTTCAAAATAAGTGGCTTGTGTTTATCTAAATTCGTATGTATCTACATACTAAAACATATTTAGATACACCTGAATAAACCCATGTCATTTATTTTGAGACAGAGGAAGTACTAATACCGCTGACCACACAGGCTTTTCCTCATTAAAAAAAGTTACCCTCTCCGACCCATATTAGTTGACTTGGATTAATACATCCGAATCTAGACGAATCCAAGTCAACTAATATGGATCGGAAAGGATGCATCCGAATTTAGACGAATCCAAGTCAACTAATATGGATCGAAGGGAGTAATAATGTAGTAAATATTAGTTTGACAAAGGTCAGATATTATAAAATTTGACCAAGTCTGGTCGATCGTGTCGTGGGTGCTGTTTGTTTAATGGACGGCCGCGCGTGGACGTGGACGGATGAACCGGGCGGTGCCTACTGCCTGGCCGCGAACGTCTCCGACCGGTGCCAACCTGCAGGCCGAAGAATACTATTGGCGCGCAGCACCACCAGTGTTCTCTAATGGAAAAGAACGGCGTGGATCCGGTCCGGCCAACGTGGCGACCCGCTGCCACCGGCCGCGAGCACACAGCACGTTCCCCCGGGGACATGGGGCGACACACACGGCCTACACCAGCGGTGGTCGGTACATGCATGTTTGCCTTGGAAAAAAACCTTGCGCTTTTACACAGCAAAAAAAAAAATTACTCCCTTCGACCTATATTAGTTGACTTGGATTATCTAGATTCGGATGTATCTAGTACTAAAACATGTCTAGATATATCTGAATCTAGACAAATTCAAATCAAATACGGAGATCGGAGGACGTATTTCAAAGGCAAATTGCGTGGTGCAAGATTGAAGGAATTAAAGGCTTAGCATGTCGAGAACATATGGGGCACACGAACGTGCATCCGCTAGCCTCAAGCGCGCGCCGTCCGGCCGGCTCTGCGCGTACACGCCGACATGATAATTAATGCTGATGAGATGATCGAGGTGAGAACGTCAGCCTGATCGTCCGGTGCACGTCGCGCATTCGAGCTGCACACCTCTTCCTAGGAGCGAGGTCGACTCGTTCCAGGCCATCCGTTTTGTTATTTGGTTCCGGCGTATTAGATGTATAATTTGGGGAACTTGCTCAACCCTCTATGGCAGGGCCGGTCTTAACATTTCGGGCCCGGAGTAAATCTAAAATTTTAGGTCTCTTAGTATATTTTTTTTATGCACATATGAGATGATAAAAAATAAATATTTTAAGTACACTTCTAACTATAATATTCATATAAAAATAACAATATTTACACGATATCTTAAAATTTCCTCCGAAAATTCCAGGTCGTGACGATGGAATCAATATCAATCTCGTTCACTAACTTCTTCTCGATGCATAGATTTGCCAAATCATTTAACCTCTCCTGAGACATTAAAGATCTCAAATAGTTCTTTAATAATTTTAACTTTGAAAATCTTCTTTCAGCTGATGCAACAGTCACTGGCATAGTAAATAAGATCCGATAGGCGATGAAAATATTAGGATAACAATCTGCTTCTCTGACAAACTCAAAAAGCTCCATAGCAGACATTGGCGTATTTGGCAAAGTGAACTTCATAACACTTAACTCAGAAATAAGTGCATTCAACTCAACATCACATGTATCAGGTTTACCAGATTTACCTGGCTGAGTAAAAGTTTTGCAAAGTTAGTGCAATGTTCTTTCAGTTGAGTACCATCCAATGCCTTCAAGGATGTGGAACTCATTAAAAACCCAAATATACCTTTAACTGGAGTTCTTCAAATCTGCGCTTCAAAGATGTGGTCGCCATATCGACCATAACCAAAAAGTAGTTCACTTTAAATTCCTCCTCATCCTGGAAGATTGCTTCCTCGCATTCAGTTTCATCAAATTGCTTTGGCCTAGAAGCCTGACGCTTTAGACGGAATGATTGCACCACACCCAGCTCAGATGCAATATCCTTGCCACTCTTTAAACCAGTAGCAAACCCTTCATTTCTATACGACAATCAGGGGTCGCAAAATAAACCGATGTCGTCTAGGAGTAGGCCTCAGCGACGACGCAAAGTCAGCCTCGATCGCCTCGATCAACGCGCAGCGCAACGCGGCATGCGGGACCGGGAGCGGGAGTCCGGGCGGGACTCCACGAGTCGATCGTCCATACTGATATACCGGCTCAAAAGAAATTTTATGATGTATATTACTAGGCCTATATACTATATTTTTCTAGGCCCCCATTTTTCTGGGCCCGGGGCGGCTGCCCCGCGGGTCCCCCCCCCCTCCCTAGGGCCGGCCTTGTCTATGGGTAGCATACCTCATATTTATATATAGGGTACAACGTACCAATACAAGAATACAAGACAACGACCAAATGCGGTTTGTACAGTGGTGGAGCTATGCACAGTCCGGGGAGCGCCCCTAACCCCAACCCCAAGAATTTTTGGCTAATACCACTTCATATATGATAATTTTTGACCAAAAATAACCTATATTTAGCTCATTTGCCTCCCAACTATGGCCAAAAGTGTCTACTTGACCCATTTGCCCCTCCTCAACTACTTGGCCCAAGCTCCGCCACTGCGTTTGTACAAATATAGCTATATAAATCTAACACCCTCCCTCAATCTCAACTCACACCTGAAGCATCTAGGAGGTTGAGAATGCGTCTACAGACCTCAAACATGGGCAAAGGTAGAGGCTTGGTGAAGATATCTAGAAGTTGATCCTTTGAAGAGATGAACTTGATTTGTAGTAGCTTTTGTGCAACACGTTCCCTCACAAAATGATAGTCAATCTCAATGTGATTGGTCCGTGCATGGAACACCGAATTCGACGATAAGAATATAGACCGATGTTGTCGCACCAAAGGACCGGAGGATGTGGTTGGTAAACTCCCAACTCATGAAACAAGAATAGTGAAGTGTCTGTCGTCGAGGGAACAAAGCCATGAGCATGAAGAGCTGAAGCTAAGCGATTGTGCCAGGACGAGACGCTTGCTTTAGACCATAAAGGGCCTTCGTCAGATGACATAGATGATGACGCTGAGTGTGATCAACAAATCCTGGTGGCTGGCGCATATATACCTCTTCTTCAAGCAAACCATCAAGAAAAGCATTCTGCACATCAAGCTGGCGAAGAGACCATCCTCAAGAAACTTCTAGAGACAGAAGGAGCCGAATAGTGGTAGGCTTGACAACGGGGCTGAATGTGTCCTCATAATCCAGGCCATGTCGCTGTTTGAAGCCCTTAGCCACAAGACGCACTTTGTAGCGCTCAATGGAACCATCAACATGTTTCTTCACCTTGAGGACCCACCTCGAATCAATGATGTTGACACGAGGTGGAGGGGGAACAAGTGTCCAGGTCTCGTTCTGCATCAGAGCCTGATATTCCTGTTCCATAGCAGCCCTCCAGTGCGGGATACTCATAGCGGCTTGATAACTACGTGGTTCAGAGGTCGGATCTTCCACAGCATGGGCCATGCAAGAAGCCATCCAGGCTACTGTGTCGTCTGTGCGTACTAAGGGGCGGTGGATGCCGCTTCGGCTGTGTGTATGCGGACGGGACGCATCGATCACAGGAGCAGTCGATGCATCCGGTGATGAAGGCCCAGATGACATGGGTGGAGTGGGCGGCACGGAGGCGCGCGCGGCCATCCAGGCGTGGCGGACCCGGGTGACACATGAGATGGCGATGCCGGGTGGAGAGGCAGCGGCAGAAGCTGCTCGGGCGAGGGAGTCGTCGAGGCCGGCCCAGGCGTGTGGGCCGGCGACAGAGGCTGCTCGGGTGAGGCAGTCGCCGAGGCTGGCCCAGGCGTGTGGACGAGCGACGCTGCTGGGGGATCCGTAGAGCTGTCAAGGGCGGGAGGCGGTGCATGCCCATGCACCGGCCGATCGACGTGAGGCGCCACAGTGCTAGTAGGAGCATCCGGTAGTAGTTCCAAACAAGCACCGCGACCAGTTCCTACACCATAATTAGGCAACAATACAAGCGAATATGCAACATCTTTAAATTGGCCAGGTGAAATAGGAGATGAATGCAATGATGGGACTATGGCGGGTGGTTGTGGCATGGCTGAAAAAGGGAAGACATTCTCATAAAAAACAACATCGTGAGATACGATTTGTTGGCACATGGAGGCACTTGTAGCCTTTATGGAGAGAACTATACCCAAGAAACACATATTTTTTAGACCGAAACTCAAGTTTTCGACTGTTATATGGACGAAGATGAGGTCGACGCGCACACCCAAACACCTTAAGGAAAGTATAGTCAGGAGTTTCATGCAAGAGAATCTCAATAGGGGTTTTCATATGAAGGACACGCGTGGGGAGTCTGTTAATAAGAAAACATGAGGTGGCAAAGGCATCACTCCAGAAATGAAAAGGTACTAAAGATGAGCAAGGAGTATGAGGCCGGTCTCAACTATATGACAATGTTTATGCTCAGTGGCACCATTTCTGCTGATGTGTATGTGGGCATGACAAACGACGGGAAATCCCAAGCTTATTGAAGAAGGTGTTGAGATTGCGATATCCCCCTCCCCCAAATCCGACTGAACATGAATAATCTTATGTTTGAGAAGACATTCGACATGCGAATGAAACTTAATAAATATATCAAACACATTATGTAGCATCCCAATTGTCTAACAATTGTAATGCTACTTGGTCTAGTAATATAATGGCTACTTCAAATATATAAGTGTTGCATCATCATTATATCATGCTCATGTCATCATGCCACCTTGCATTTGAGCATCATATAAAACCCTTTTTGTTTTGGTTCTTATCTCATATGCATTATTAATTGTATTTGCCTCTTGATATTGTATTTGGTTCTTGATATATTGTTTAAATGCCCAAGTTGAGTTGGGGGCATATCTTTTATGAACTCCACCACCTTTCTTTCACCACCTTATAATTCCACCATCCAACTAAATATGAGCTTGGCATTTATTGAGTTTACCTCTAGCTCATGTGGGTTGGGATGGATCCAAATCTATTCCACATGCCCTCATCTTAGCATCATGTTGTTTTCACAATATTGAAACATGAGAGCCACATGGCCACCTTTGCATGCCTTGTGAGTGGAACCTTTTCCTAGCTTCCATATGTGTTGTTTTGGGGTTATCATCATGTTGGGATATTTTTGTGGGCTTATTAAATACCTAGTGGCATATACACACTAGCAAGTCCCAAATATAATCCAATGTGATCATCTCCATATACTCCACTTGGAATTCTTTCTAAATTCCTTTGCTTGGGCCTTACTCCAATTTTGGGAGGCATAATAATAATGCCAGGAAATAATATTGTTGTCACAAGAATCATCATGGCATTAAATATTTTGCATGGGCCATGCAAGTACCCTTTTAGCTTGTCATTTGGTTTTTCTTTGGTTTTGGTGGATCCTCTCACTCTCTCATCTCTCTCTTTTAGCTTGATCTTATTTGATCGTGCTTACACCCCCCCCTCTTTTCTTGTTTTGTTTTGGTTTGATCTTAGTTGTTCTTGGCTTGACCTTGTCCTTAGCAAACCCCTAGCTTCAAACCACTCCATCTAACTCTAAACCTACCCCATCTTTACCACCATCTCTCTAAACCCAAACCATACCCATACCACCCTCTCTACACCCCTCTCCCTCTCTCTCACCGAAACCCTAAACCGACCCTAGCTACCACCTCCCCCTCTCTTCGGCCCTGCCCCACCTGGCCCCTCTCCCTACCCCACCTAGCTACTCCCCCAACCATAACACAAACCCTAACCCGACCCTAGAGCAATCTAACCCGAGCCTCTCCCTCTCTTGCTCTCTCTGCCCTAGGGGCCCCAGCCCGAGCACCACCTCTCAGCCCTGCCCTCTGGCCCACCTGGCAGCGTCCCCATCGCCACCTCGCTCTGCCCCTGCTCCTGCCCGAGCACGTCAGCCGGAGGAGGAGAAAAAGGTGGCACCGAGGCCACCTTTTCCATCTACCCTCCCCCACGGCGTCCTCCCTCTCCCTCCTTTTCCCACCACCACACGGCACCCCTCTGCCTCGCCCAGATCTGGCCCAGGACGCTCCCCTCTCTCCCTTCTTCTCCACCGCCACCAGCCACCCCGTAGCCGCCAAGCCGTCGGCCTCTGCTCCGTCCCGACGATCCAGTCACGCAGCGCGTCGGTGGAGGGCTCTGGAAGACCGAGGAGGCTCCCCTACGTCGCCCTGTGCACGCCGGCAGCGAGGAGGAGAGCCGGAGCTACTAGATCAACGCCAAGGCCGACACCAAACCCTAGCCGCCCGGCCTCTGCCCCGACGACGGTCCCCTGCTCGTCGACCCGATCCAACGCCACCGACAGCCCCACGGTGAGTTGGACAACCTCCCTGACACCCCGTTTTCCCCGGCGTCGCTGTGTGCTGCGGTAGTTTCTCGGCGCTCTCGGTGCGCTTGTTCGTTGGCGTCCTCGCCGCTCCCGCCGCAGAAACCCTATCTAGGCCCGTCCACCCTCCCTGACAACCACGCCAGCCCACCGCAGTGGTAGCCGCCTCTGTGAGCCTAGGTCCTGTGTTCGATTCCCCGCCATGTCGCCCCACCGACGGTCGCGAGGCAGAAGAGAAACAGTGATCGAACCCCTTTTTGCAGATACCCCCTCCGTCTTTTGTCTCGAACTTGGTCCAGCCCAGCCCACCGTCGGTGTCTGCATTACGCTTTGAAAACCCCCGGCCTTTAAAAACTCAACTCAGTCCCCCGAGCCACGTGGTCAGCCTCGGCTCCTCTCCGCAAGTGGGCTGCATGAGCCAGTGAGTCCCACTGCATCCCCGAGTCTAGCTTAGGCCGCGGTGTAAACTTCTTTCGGCGCGCTGAGATGCTGACTCAGCTCTGGACCCACCTGTCATCGCCTCTGGCTAGCTCTGTCTAAGTAAGAAAAGTATCTGTCTAATTCCGTTTTAATTCAAACTTATTTCAAATAAATTCAAATTCAAAACTAAATCTGTTTTTAATTATCTTTTGAAATATAAACCCAAATAATGCAAATAATATATGTTTTCAAATCAGAAAAATGTGAGGATTTCAAATCTTCCATTCAAAATATATTTTGGACACTTTATTTTCCAAGTTTATTTAAATTACAATAAATGCCCCTTTGACTTCAATAATTAATAACTTTTGTTTTATAACTCCAAATTTAATAAATAATATGTCTAAAATGATTAGCTCGACGAGACCTTTCTGTTTATGCATTCCATGGTTTGATTTGAAGCATGCATCATATAAATATATTGTATACAGCAACTAATATGAGTATAAAATGGGGCCAAAACTAAACAAAATGCTTTATTATTGTATTCCACACCCCACCCATGCCATGCTACTTCCTTGCCATGCAAATTGTGCATCATTCATCATGGCATGATTGTTTGCTTGTCGCATTTTATTCATATGCTTGTGCACTTTATTTATGTTGGCCCTTGTTTGTTTGGTTCTTCTACGAATAGACGCTGAGCAGGGAAATTATCAAGACACCCAGGAGTACCACCCAGATCCTTCTCTCGCTGCAACTGAGCTGCCAGGCAAGCACTACCACATGCTTGCATACATACAGTACCTATTGCCTCTTTCTTATTCTTGCATCATTGAGTCGCGATTGCATTAAATTGAATCCCAAGTATTGCATAGCCTTTACTATTAAACCCCATCAAAGCTTGTTCCTCCATCCCATGAGCCATTACTACAGGAGTTGTTTGAGCCATGCGAGTCGTAGAACAGCATGTGTAGGGTATGTGAGTGTCTGATGGATAACGAGGTACCTAAACAACTTAACCTGAGTAGTAATGGGATAACTAATGAAAGTGGCACCGGTGAGCAATATCTGTTATTTGGTTTTTATGCTCACTTGTGTCCCGTAAGACCCCGAGTACTTGATTCCTGTTCCAAGAATATTCGCGCTATCCACATCCGGGAGGCCTTATGGACCCCCCTGAGCCAGAGCTTGATTCATTCTTATTTCTTGGGGCCACAAACTAGTTTGAGGTTTTATTTACTATCCTGTACTTATGCCATGCTTTACTGCTTTAATTTAAGATTGTGCGAGGAGCACACTGTACTGTTTAGGTCCGTGACCCGTTTACGCTGTATCGACAAGCCCAGTCACACTTTCGGGTTCCCAGTCGTTCTGGCCACACAAACCTTAAGCCCGTTTGAGCCCGGCCGTGCTATGGATCTACTTAAAGGGGTGGCCCCCTGAAATATTTCTGAATCCTGAGAGTGCTTTGTCGTGACTGCCTCGTTGGGTTTTGGTTTGGTTTTTCCGAGGCAGGTCGAGTGTGTGTGTTATTTGTGCACCCCTGTGGTAAAACTTTCAAGCCGTGTCCGCGGTTATGGACGACTTGGAGCACAGCTTCTCGATCATAGACAAGCATAACTAAAGTACCGCCTTTAATTTGACTAGACTAGGTACCTGACTAGTAAGTAGTGCAACACTCATGGAATGGATAATAAAACTGCCAACGTATGGGGGGTTGTTCTTCCGCCTCGTCGGTAAGCGAGGAGGAGGATGGATCTGTTAAGATTACCTTTATAACTGTTATAACTGTTGTTATTAATTCACGGACATCCGTCTATCTCTGGTTAGGCGGATGGTTAGCGAGTATCTATAGAATTGCTAGGGTTTATCTTTTGCTGCAATTGCGTCACCCCAGGTTGTGTCCCTTTAGAGGCATAAAGACTTGCCGAGTACCCTAGGGTCTCACACGATAAATTATTGGTTCGGATGAACAGTACACTCGCAAGATGGATACTGGGTGGAAGAGACGGACGATGTGGGCAACGATCATTCGGTGTAGAGATTCCGGGAACGGGGATCCGTGAGATCTGTGGGCGGGATGTGCTTATTTATGGGGCATCTTATGCCGATTTGCTTCTTATCCGCTCGGATTTTGTCTTCGCTCACCGATACTCGATGTTTGATGTATGAGGAGATATCCTAAACTATTATATCTATCTAGGATATTTGGATCTTGCCGTATGGCGTTGCTATATTTCCTTTTTTTTAGATGGAATGGCTCCGATGTACTATTGTATGGTGGCTTGCATACATACTCATTTGTGTATGTAGTTGATCCTTCATTGCCGATTCACGCCTGTTCTTGTCCCGATGTTTGGAAATGGTTGGGACGGCCGAAAGGTCTACCTGTGAGTGGCATTTGGGCCCCACCGTACTATTTCAACCATTTCTGATCATCCAGGCTCGTACTAGGAGCGTAATTCACCGAGGTAGTTACAATTGGTATCAGAGCCATCCCGACCTTCAGGGTCTCAGCCAAATGGTCGTTGTCTGTCTAGCAAATATTTTTGGTAGTTATGTATACTAGGGAAAAACAAAACGCGAGAGTAGGACTGCTTCCACTTTTCTTCTTACCCACCCACCACCCTTTTCTGGTAAGGAAGTGTAACGTTTTCAATCCTCTTCTAAAAATTCAAACTAGGATTCACGTGTTCGGGGTTTCCGTAGTACCATAGAAAGTGTGTGTGTGTGTGTGTAATTCCTTGTCTATCTGTTGCATCCAACTTGTTATCTTATCTGCCTTTGGTTATCAACTGTTGGTACATTCCATACTGACAGGCTTTTGGAAACCGGCGCGATTTATCTGACTCCTTGTTACCCGGTGCCATCTTCTTAAAGGGTGTTCTTCTGTGCAGGCATCTGATGCTAATCTCTATCTGCTAAGTGATTTTGCGCATCTATCGGTACTTTAATGCCGAAAAATGCGGAAAATTTTTCTTTGATCCATCTGTGTTTCCACACTCCTTTTCAGTCGTGTGTGAAACATTATCTATCTCTCTTTTATCAGCATGTCCATGCTAACTCATTCTTTTGTCACCGGCGCTTAATCCTGGAGTTTTCACTTCATCCTCTTTTCTCTTGGGATAATTACATAACATGTGTCGATCCGATGCTGGTGATTGTAATTTGGTTCTCAGCAAAGCTATATTCCACTCATGATAAGTGTCGATTGGAATATGGAAAATGCTATCAACTCTATCCTCCAGATGGATACGGTTATCTCCTGTGATTTGGAGTACACCGTGATCATATCTATGCAAATTCAAGCATCCTTGGAAATCCGGAGTTTCTCAAAGCACTACGGCGGTCTATCATCTGTTTATCATGCTTCACATCTTTTTGAACTCCATATCTGCACATCTTTTTCGTCTCTGATAGCTCATACCATAAGCAAAGCGATATCATCGTTTCTTGTCCAAGATCTCTTTATCTTTGTAACCGGTGATCCGATCGACAATGTGAATCAGGCGGCATCTCTTTTTCTTCCGAAGGACCAGATAATCTATTCTTCCAGTGCATCTCCTTCAACACGAACCCGTGCTCTTAATATTGATCTTTCAAAGAGCGTTGAGCTCAGGAAGTGTTTCGAGCATTTGTTCGTTTCTCTCGCCTCTTGGACTTGATATTCTGGGAATATCTTGTTGATCCATGGTGGTATATGTTGGAGATATGCCCTAGAGGCAATAATAAATATAGTTTATTATTATATCTTTGTGTTTATGATAAATGTTTACATTCATGCTATAATAGTATTAACAAGGAAACCATTAATACTTGTGTGATTTGTAAACTTAATTTGAAGTCCCTAGTATAGCCTCTATACTTCACTAGCTTGTTGGTTGATTGATGATTGTGGTTTCTCTATCATGAACATTGAGATGTTATCAACAACAAGATCATATCGTTAGGAGAATGATATGGTGGACATACTCCTATAGACAAGCGTAGCATAAAGATCAAGTCATTTCAATAGTTCAATTGCTATATGCTTTCTGATACATAGTAACCTAATTCCTTCGACCATGAGATCATGCATATCACCTTTACTGGATGGATGCTTTGATGTCATCAAACACCACACCGTAACAGGGTGGCTATAAAAGTGGCATTGGGTGTTCAGAAAGTATTGGTTGAAACACATGGATCAAGAGTGGGATTTGTCCATCCACATGACGGATAGATATTCTCTGGGCCCTCTCGGTGAAATGTCATCCAATTAGCTTGCAAGCATGTGACTTGGTCACAAGGGATCACATATCACGGAACGAGAAAAGAGTACTTATCAAGAACGAGGATGAACTAGGTATGCGTAGATACCGACGATCATAACCTCGGATAAGTAACATATCGTGAGACAAAGGGAAATTGGTATCGTATGTAAGTGGTTCATTCGACGCAGTAATCGTAGAAATATGTGGGAGCCATATGAATTTCCAGATTCCTCTATTGGTTATTGTTCGGAGAAGTGTCTCGATCATGTCCGCATAATTCACGAACCGTAGGGAGACACACTTAAGGATTCGACGTTGTTTGAGTAGTTATGGTATTATGAGAAAGAGACCGAATGTTGTTCGGAGTCTCGGATGGGATCCGGGATATCACGAGGTGATCCGGAATGGTCCGGAGAATAAGATTCATATAAGGAAAGTCCCATTTCGGAGTTAGGGAATGGTTCCGGTGTTTTCATCGGGAACATTCTAGAAGGTCCCGGAATGTCCGGCACTCCGGAGGGGGAAGGGGTACATGAATGTGTCATTGCAAGATGGAATGATTGCATCATGTACTAAGTGTTCTCGCTGTCCAAAATAAAAGGTTTATTTAATTCCTAAATTGGAAAAGTCAAACGGCTAATTTGAAAGTCAAACTGCCAATTTTGGAAAGTGGGAAAAGAGGAGAAGGAGGAGGCCGAGTTGGGGGAGGAGTCCTCCTCCCCAAGCCGGCGCCCCACCAAGCCGAGTTGGGGAGGGACTCCCCTCCCCTTGGCGGCCAGCCCTCCCACCTATAAAAGCAAGGGCAGGGCCTCTCCCACAACACACACAAGTTCCTATCCTCTAAACTAGAAACTAGACCTAGACCCCGGTTTAGAGCTGTTTCGGTTTAGAGCCTTCTAATTGGTTTAGAGCCCTCTAATTGGTGTGTCTAATTACTAGACCACCAATAGCCTCTCTCATAAGCTCCACCATACTCGCACCGGCTTAAGGCGAAGCCTCAGGATCTCCCTCTACCTCCGGACCATGCCGTTGTCAGGCCGGAATCGCGAGGAGAGTGCTACAACCTCACGTCACTGGAACAAGGGAGAGGAAGGTCTTCGTCGAGTACCGAACGTGTGACCGATCAAGGGAGCGCTGAGGAACGCGGCGCCGGAAGGATCGCTTCACGCGATCTTGAGATCGGATAGAGTACGACTACATCACCCACGAGAATCTGCTCTCGTTAAACACTTTGGAATCTTCGAGGGTGAGTTATTCCATCGACTCGTTGCTGCAATCTAGTAGATAGATCTTGGCTTGTTTGTTTGTATGCGATAGAAAATTTTTGTTTTCCATGCTACGAACCCCTCCAGTGGTATCAGAGCCGTGTCTATATGTAGATCTGTTGCACGAGTAGAACACAATGGTCATTGTGGGCATTGATGCTTTTATTGTAGATTGCTTTTGTGTACTTTGCATCTTGCGGTATGTTGGGATGAAGCGGCCCGGGCTAACCTTACATGACATCGTTCATGAGACTTGCTCCACGCTTGACATGCAACTCGTTTTGCATAAGTGGCTTTGCGGGTGCCTGTTTCTCCTAGCATAGTAAAGATCCAATTTACAACGGGTGATCAACAATGCTAGTATCAATGTTGTGGTTCTTGTTCGTAAGTTAGAACGACACTTATTGAAAGCCCCAAACCACGTAAAATATGCAAAGAAAGTAGAGGCGTCTAACTTTGTTTTGTGGGTGTCTAGGATGTGATATGGCCATGATTGTGATTATATTTGATGTATGCAATGTTCCTTATTGTAAGTTGGCAACCGGCAGGAGCCATATGGTTGTCTTTAAATTCTGTTAAGACCTGCGTGTCTATTCAAAATAGTTGTAATAGTTGAAGCTGGTGGAAGACAACCATGAAGAAGCGTCATTGACCTTGATGCTATGCCGGTGATGATGGAGATCATGTTCGTGCTTGAAGATGGAGATCGGAAGCACAAAGAAGAAAGGCCATATCATATCACATATTATGAATTGCATGTGATGTTAATCCTTTATGCATCTTGTATTGCTTAGTAGACGACGGTAGCATTATAAGATGATCCCTCATACACATAAATTTCAAGTTCTAAAGTGTTCACCCTTAGTATGCACCGTTGCAAAGCTTGCGCTCAAGCACCACGTGATGATCGGGTGTCTTTGATTCCGCTGGTGACTACAACGTAGCAAGCCAGATTTGCTTATGCGAAGCTAAGGTTTGTCTTGACGAGCCTAGCATGTACGACATGGCCTCAGAACACGGATCGCCGAAAGGCAAAACATGAATCATATAGTAGATATGATGAACATGATGATTGTTCGCCATTGAAACTATATCAACTCTCGTGATGATCGGTGTTGATGTAGTGGATTTGGTTCGTGTGATCACTAAAACAATGTGAGGGATGTTGTTTTGAGTGGGAGTTCACCTAGTTTAATTTCATTAATTAATTTGAACTCAATTTGTCATAAACTTAGTCTAAACTATTGCAAATATGTTGTAGATCAATGGCAGCCCTACCATCAATTTTAATGCGTCCTAGAGAAAGAAAAGTTGAAAAACAATGGAAGCAACTTCGCTGATTGGTTCCGTAATTTGAGGTTTGTGCTCACATCTTTTAATTTGACCTATGTGATAGATGCACCGCTTGGTGAACCACCTGCATCTGATGATACCGATGTAGTATAGAATGTTTACCTTGCTCGGAAGAATCAAGATCTATAGTTCAAGTGCTATCTTGTATGGTTTAGAATCGAGCTTCGTAAAAGGTTTGAAGAGTCGATCCATATGATATTGTCGAGGATCTCAAATTAATCTTTGAGACTCATGCGGCAATTGAAAGTTATGAAGCTTCGAAAAGTTCTTTAACCGCAAGATGGAAGAGGGTAGCTCGTCAAGTGAGCATGTGCTTAAGATGTCCAGGCACGCAAATAAACTTCAAAGTTTGGGTATAGTGATTCCTAATACTTTGGGGTTTACCGCATCCTCCAATCACTACCACCAAGTTACAAGAACTTTGTGATGAACTACAACATGCGAACATGAACAAAGAGTTGCCGTAACTATTTGCTATGTTAAAATCTGCGAAGTGGAGATCAAGAAAGAGCACCAAGTGTTGATGGTCAATAAGACCACCAAATTCAAGAAAGGCAAGTCTAAGCGAAGGGACACTTCAAGAAGGGTGGTAAGAAAGTTACCATACCGATTTAAGAAGACAAAGGCTGGACCTAAGCCTGATACTGAGTGCTTTTACTGCAAGGGAGAAGGTCATGGAAGCGGAATTGCCCAAGGTACTTGGCAGATTTGAAGAACGGCAACATCAAGAAGAAAGGTATATCTGATATACATGTTATTGATGTGTATCTCACTAGTACCGTAGTAGTGCCAGGTATTTGATACTGGTTCGGTTGCTCATATTTGTAACTCGAAACAGGAGCTACAGAATAAACGGAAGCTAGTGAAGAACGAGGTGACGATGCGCGTGGGAAACGGATCAAAGGTTGATGTGATCGCGGTCGGCACACTACCTCTTCATCTACCATCGGGATTAGTTTTATACTTAAATAATTGTTATTTGGTGCCTGCGTTAAGCATGAACATTATATCAGGATCTTGTTTATTGCGAGACGGTTACTTGTTTAAATCCGAGAATAATGGTTGTTCGATTTATATGAGTAATATGTTTTATGCACATGCACCTTTGATAGATGGTCTATTCTTGTTGAATCTCGATAGTAGAAATACACATATTAATAACATTGAAGCTAAACGATTGAAATCAAGCGATAACTCGACCTATATGTGGCATCGCTGCCTTGGTCACATTGGAGTGAAGCGTATGAAGAAACTCCATTCAATGGACTTATTGATTCACTTTATTTTGAATCACTTGAAAGATGCTAGCATGTCTGATGGGTAAAATGACTAAGACTCCATTTTCTGGTATGATGGAGCGAGCTACAGACTTATTGGAAATCATACATACCGATGTGTGTGGTCCAATGAGTATAGCATCGCGCAGTGGTTATCGTTATGTTCTTACCTTCACGGATGATTTGAGTAGATATGGGTATATCTATTTCATGAAACATAAATCCGAAACTTTCGAGAAGTTTAAGGAGTTTCAAAGTGAGGTAGAGAATCAACGTAACAAGAAGATTAAATTTCTACGTTCTGATCGTGGAGGTGAATATCTAAGTTACGAAGTTTGGCGAGCATTTAAAGAAATGTGGAATACTTTCAGATTGACACCGCCGGAACACCACAACAGAATGGTGTGTCTGAACGTCGTAATCGAACTCTCTTAGATATGGTTCGTTCTATGATGTCACTTACAGATTTGCCACTATCATTTTGGGGTTATGCATTAGAAACAGCCGCATTCACTTTAAATAGGGCACCATCTAAATCCGTTGAAACGACACCGTATGAATTATGGTTTGGGAAGAAACCTAAATTGTCGTTCCTTAAAGTTTGGGGATGCGCCTATGTAAAGAAGTTACAACGGACAAGCTTGAACCCAAAGCGAAAAATGCGTCTTCATAGGATACCCAAGGAAACTATTGGGTATACCTTCTATCATAGATCCAAGGCAAAATCTTCGTTAAGAATGGATCCTTTCTAGAGAAGGAATTTCTCTCAAAGAAGTGACTGAAGGAAAGTAGAACTCGACGAGGTTGTCGAACCTTCTCTCGAATTTGAGTAGCGCAGACCGGAAGAAGTTCTGTGGTGCCTGCACCAAAAAGAGAGGAAGCTAATGATAGTGATCATGAAACTTCGTTGAAGTTGCTACAGAGCCTGAGGTCAACGAGAACTCGTACCACCCTGTTGGTATGATTCCGTTATGAATGTCATGTTGGTGGACAACACCGATGACCCCGAGACATATGAGGAAGCGATGATGAGCCCAGATTCCAATAAATGGCAAGAAGCCATGAAATCCGAGATTGGATCCATGTACGAAAACCAAGTATGGACTTTGGTGGACTTACCGGATGGCCGGAAGGCCGTCGAGAACAAATGGATTTTCAAGAAGAAAACAGATGCTGATGGTAATGTTACTGTCTATAAAGCTCGACTTGTCGCAAAAGGGTTTCGACAAATTCAAGGAGTTGACTACGATGAGACTTCCTCACCGGTAGCGAAGCTAAAGTCTGTGAGGATTATGTTAGCAATCGCTGCATATTATGATTATGAGATATGGCAGATGGATGTCAAAACAGCATTCCTCAATGGAGACATTGATGAAGAGTTGTATATGATGCAACCCAAAGGTTTTGTCGATCCTGAAGATGCTAACAAGGTATGCAAGCTTCAACGGTCCATCTATGGATTGAAGCAAGCATCCCGAAGTTGGAATCAACGTTTTGATAAGGTAATCAAAAGTTTTGGTTTTGTACAAACTTATGGAGAAGCTTGTATTTACAAGAAAGTGAGTGGGAGCTCAGAGCATTCTTAATACGTATGTGGATGACATATTGTTGATTGGGAATGATGTAGACCTTCTTAATAGTGTCAAAGAGTATTTGAATAATAGTTTTCAATGAAGGATCTTGGCGAGCAGCTTACATATTAGGCATAAAGATTTATAGAGATAGATCGAACGCCAAATATCATTGTCACAAAGTACATATTTGGACAAAGTTCTAAAGAGGTTTGGAATGGAAGATAGCAAGAAAGGGTTCTTGCCCATGTTGCTAATATGACCTTGAGTAAAACTCAAAGTCCGACATCGCGTAAGATAGAGAAAAGATGAGTAAGACTCCCTATGCCTCAGCCATAGGATCTCTAATGTATGCCATGCTATGTACTAGACCCGACATCACATATGTCGTTAGTCTAACTAGCAGATATCAAAGTGATCCAGGTGGATCATTGACGTGATCAAAAACATCCTTAAGTACTTGAGAAGAACTAAGGATATGGTTCTTTCTTATGGAGGTGATGAACAGCTCGTTGTTAATGGTTACACCGATGCTAGTTGGAACACCGATCCGGATGATTCTAAATCACAATCTGGATACGTATTTATTTTGAATGGTGCAGCAGTTAGCTGGAGGAGTGCAAAGCAAAGCGTTGTGGCGAGATCTTCAACTGAATCGGAATACATGGCTGCTTCGGAGGCTTCACAAGAAGCGATATGGATGAAAGAGTTCATTACAGAGCTGGGTGTGGTTCCAAGTGCGCTGGACCCAATGTCTATCTACTGTGATAACATGGGCGCCATAGCCAATGCGCAAGAACCAAGGTCGCACAAGAAGCTGAAGCATATCAAGCTACGTTTTCACGCTATTCGAGAACATATCCAGGATGGGGATATAAAGATTTGCAAAGTACACACAGATCTGAATGTGACGGATCCGTTGACTAAACCTCTCCCGAGGGCAAAACATGACCAACACCAAACTGCCATAGGTGTTCGGTATATTACCATGTAATCTAGATTAGATGACTCTAGTGCAAGTGGGAGACTGTTGGAGATATGCCCTAGAGGCAATAATAAATATAGTTTATTATTATATCTTTGTGTTTATGATAAATGTTTACATTCATGCTATAATAGTATTAACAAGGAAACCATTAATACTTGTGTGATTTGTAAACTTAATTTGAAGTCCCTAGTATAGCCTCTATACTTCACTAGCTTGTTGGTTGATTGATGATTGTGGTTTCTCTATCATGAACATTGAGATGTTATCAACAACAAGATCATATCGTTAGGAGAATGATATGGTGGACATACTCCTATAGACAAGCGTAGCATAAAGATCAAGTCATTTCAATAGTTCAATTGCTATATGCTTTACGATACATAGTAACCTAATTCCTTCGACCATGAGATCATGCATATCACCTTTTACTGGATGGATGCTTTGATGTCATCAAACACCACACCGTAATGGGTGGCTATAAAAGTGGCATTGGGTGTTCGTAAAGTATTGGTTGAAACACATGGATCAAGAGGGATTTGTCCATCCACATGACGGATAGATATTCTCTGGGCCCTCTCGGTGAAATGTCATCCAATTAGCTTGCAAGCATGTGACTTGGTCACAAGGGATCACATATCACGTGAACGAGAAAAGAGTACTTATCAGTAACGAGGATGAACTAGGTATGCAAAGATACCGACGATCATAACCTCGGATAAGTAACATATCGTGAGACAAAGCGAAATTGTTAACGTATGTAACTGCTTCATTCGATCGCACAGGAATCGTAGCAATATGTGGGAGCCATATGAATTTCCAGATTCCTCTATTGGTTAATGTACGGAGAAGTGTATCTATCATGTCCGCATAATTCACGAACATTAGGGAGACACACTTAAGGATTAGACGTTGTTTGAGTAGTTATGGTATTAAGAGAAAGAGACCGAATGTTGTTCGAGTCTCGGATGGGATCCGGATATCACGAGGTGATCCGAATGGTCCGGAGAATAAGATTCATATAAGGAAAGTCCCATTTCGGAGTTAGGGAATGGTTCCGTGTTTTCATCGAACATTCTAGAAGGTCCGGAATGTCCGGCACTCGGAGGGAAGGGGTACATGAATGTGTCATTGCAAGATGGAATGATTGCATCATGTACTAAGTGTTCTCGCTGTCCAAAATAAAGGTTTATTTAATTCCTAAATTGAAAAGTCAAACGGCTAATTTGAAAGTCAAGCGCCAATTTTGGAAAGTGGAAAAGAGGAGAAGGAGGAGGCCGAGTTGGGAGGAGTCCTCCTCCGGGCGCCCCCAAGCCGAGTTGGGGAGGACTCCTCCCCTTGGCCAGCCCTCCCACCTATAAAAGCAAGGGCAGGGCCTCTCCCACAACACACACAAGTTCCTATCCTCTAAACTAGAAACTAGACCTAGACCCCGGTTTAGAGCTGTTTCGGTTTAGAGCCTTCTAATTGGTTTAGAGCCCTCTAATTGGTGTGTCTAATTACTAGACCACCAATAGCCTCTCTCATAAGCTCCACCATACTCGCACCGGCTTAAGGCGAAGCCTGGGATCTCCCTCTACCTTGGGACCATGCCGTTGCCAGCGGAATCGCGAGGAGAGTGCTACAACCTCCGTCACTTGGAACAAGGAGAGGAAGGTCTTCGTCGATTTAACGTAGCGACTGATCAAGGGAGCGCTATGGAACGCTGGCGCCGGAAGGATCGTCTACGCGATCTTGAGATCGGAAAGAGTACGACTACATCACCCACGAGAATCTGCTCTCGTTAAACACTTTGGAATCTTCGAGGGTGAGTTATTCCATCGACTCGTTGCTGCAATCTAGTAGATAGATCTTGGCTTGTTTGTTTGTATGCGATAGAAAATTTTTGTTTTCCATGCTACGAACCCCTACAGTATATGTTGTTAATATGCTTGCCTACTCCATATCAATGGAAGGACATGGGAGATCATATGTGTCTCTTCCTCTCAAGCTTCGTGAGCACTGCCTGTGTGCAAAGTTCTCCAAGCGTCAATTCTGGCTTCTTGAAGTCACCTATCTCGGCCACGTCCTTCTGCTAAATACATTGCTTCCATTCTGGAATTAGCAAGTCCATTGTTAATTCCATCCTTCATCTTCAACCAATCCGGAGTTGTTCCTTGTTGGCAAGTTATCATCGTCGTTCCGCCGAAGTTTTCCTCAAGACTGCTAGATCTCTCTCAATCATTTCAAGAAGAACATGGAGTTATTTTCACCTCTATCTCGTTAAGTGATCTCTTGAAACCCTCTCGCTCTATCATCTATGCTCAATCCACCGGAGGCCATGAAGACTTTTCAGATCTTTCGTAATCCTTAGGTGCAAGTGGTGCTATCTTTTCTTTAACTGTGGAATCTTGCAGTTGTCTCCGTGATCTTACTTCATATCTTTCCGGTGGCTTGGTACTTCCGACATGACGACAACATCATCACCCTTATCTATCTGTGAATCCGGTGAATCGTTTGCATCTATCCTTGTTTTCTAACGGAGTTCTACGAGTTCTTTTGTCAATACCTTCAGTCTGTTTCGGTAGTTGGGTTGCATGGTTTTCTTATTCATGTGCGGAGTAATGCTTTGAGTGCGGGATGGAGTAGCTACCATACCACTACTCTTATCATTCGCTCTCGTACATTGAATTGGTGAATTAATGTGATTTCACTCATTCCACGGAAGTTAGAAGTGGCCTTTATCCCTTGATACTTTTGCTTCCGTCCTTGTCTTTCCGGAGTGCTCTCTCAAAGAAAGTAATCGATAATCTCTTGTTGGTGATCTCGTCCTTTCTACACGAAGCAAAATCCTCGATTATCTGGTGGAAACAAACGCAAACTCTTTTCTGTCCTCATCTTTCTACCGGTGCTTTACATCCCCAAAAAAAAAGATGAAAGGAACCTATCCCCCATGATCTATCTTCACATCCGTATCTGGAAGTTATATCTGCGCACCCCAATTGCGTGATCCTTCGGTTCTTACTGGCGCAACAAGAACCTAATCCGACGATGTCTAACTAAATCTTTCTGTTGATATCAAGGAACTCTATTGTTTGAAGGCAATATTGTTTCCGAACTTCAATTCTCAAATCCGAGAGGAGTTACGATGCTATTGTCATAGTAGTTCAAACCTCTCCAATCTAGCTCTTTTTCTTCCGGCGCGACAAAGATTCATCCTCTCTAGTATCGGTAGATCTTCAATCTTAACGGTGTGTCTATCTTGATCCATGATACATCATCTTCTCCTCTCTTTCACAAGTGGTTCTATTCTTTTATCATGTTCTTGAGAAAACCGGAGCTATGTCCATCCTATCCTTCTTGTCTCACGACAATCCTTCATTTCTCCTAACCCTTTGTGCCTCAAGCAAAACGCAAGACTCGCAACAAGTCTAGCAAGTTTTGCAAGGTGTAGTGGTCGCACCATTCCGTTCTTCATCTTCTTGGGAACGTGAGGGTCACCTTCGTTCCGAACACCGCCTCTCCTTGTGTGGTTTTCTTTTTCCTAGGAATCTCGGGGCGAGATCCTTGTTTAGTGGGGGAGAGTTGTAGCATTCCAATTGTCTAACAATTGTAATGCTACTTGGTCTAGTAATATAATGGCTACTTCAAATATATAAGTGTTGCATCATCATTATATCATGCTCATGTCATCATGCCACCTTGCATTTGAGCATCATATAAAACCCTTTTTGTTTTGGTTCTTATCTCATATGCATTATTAATTGTATTTGCCTCTTGATATTGTATTTGGTTCTTGATATATTGTTTAAATGCCCAAGTTGAGTTGGGGGCATATCTTTTATGAACTCCACCACCTTTCTTTCACCACCTTATAATTCCACCATCCAACTAAATATGAGCTTGGCATTTATTGAGTTTACCTCTAGCTCATGTGGGTTGGGATGGATCCAATTCTATTCCACATGCCCTCATCTTAGCATCATGTTGTTTTCACAATATTGAAACATGAGAGCCACATGGCCACCTTTGCATGCCTTGTGAGTGGAACCTTTTCCTAGCTTCCATATGTGTTGTTTTGGGGTTATCATCATGTTGGGATATTTTTGTGGGCTTATTAAATACCTAGTGGCATATACACACTAGCAAGTCCCAAATATAATCCAATGTGATCATCTCCATATACTCCACTTGGAATTCTTTCTAAATTCCTTTGCTTGGGCCTTACTCCAATTTTGGGAGGCATAATAATAATGCCAGGAAATAATATTGTTGTCACAAGAATCATCATGGCATTAAATATTTTGCATGGGCCATGCAAGTACCCTTTTAGCTTGTCATTTGGTTTTTCTTTGGTTTTGGTGGATCCTCTCACTCTCTCATCTCTCTCTTTTAGCTTGATCTTATTTGATCGTGCTTACACCCCCCCCTCTTTTCTTGTTTTGTTTTGGTTTGATCTTAGTTGTTCTTGGCTTGACCTTGTCCTTAGCAAACCCCTAGCTTCAAACCACTCCATCTAACTCTAAACCTACCCCATCTTTACCACCATCTCCTCTAAACCCAAACCATACCCATACCACCCTCTCTACACCCCTCTCCCTCTCTCTCACCGAAACCCTAAACCGACCCTAGCTACCACCTCCCCCTCTCTTCGGCCCTGCCCCACCTGGCCCCTCTCCCTACCCCACCTAGCTACTCCCCCAACCATAACACAAACCCTAACCCGACCCTAGAGCAATCTAACCCGAGCCTCTCCCTCTCTTGCTCTCTCTCTGCCCTAGGGGGCCCAGCCCTAGCACCACCTCTCAGCCCTGCCCTCTGGCCCACCTGGCAGCGTCCCCATCGCCACCTCTCTCTGCCCCTGCTCCTGCTTGAGCACGTGAGCCGGAGGAGGAGAAAAAGGTGGCACCGAGGCCACCTTTTCCATCTACCCTCCCCCACGGCGTCCTCCCTCTCCCTCCTTTTCCCACCACCACACGGCACCCCTCTGCCTCGCCCAGATCTGGCCCAGGACGCTCCCCTCTCTCCCTTCTTCTCCACCGCCACCAGCCACCCCGTAGCCGCCAAGCCGTCGGCCTCTGCTCCGTCCCGACGATCCAGTCGCGCAGCGCGTCGGTGGAGGGCTCTGGAAGACCGAGGAGGCTCCCCTACGTCGCCCTGTGCACGCCGGCAGCGAGGAGGAGAGCCGGAGCTACTAGATCAACGCCAAGGCCGACACCAAACCCTAGCCGCCCGGCCTCTGCCCCGACGACGGTCCCCTGCTCGTCGACCCGATCCAACGCCACCGACAGCCCCACGGTGAGTTGGACAACCTCCCTGACACCCCGTTTTCCCCGCCTCAGTGCTGCCGCGGTAGTTTCTCGGCGCTCTCGCTTGGCTGCTCGTTCAGCGTCTGCCGCTCCGCCATACAGAAACCCTATCTAGGCCCGTCCACCTCCCTCGACAACCACGCCAGCCCCACATGTAGTAGCCTCTGTGAGCCTAGGTCCTGTGTTCGATTCCCTGCCCACCGATCGCCCACGGTGAGGCAGAGAAGAGAAAGCGATCGAACCCTTTGCAGATACCCCTCCGTCTTTTGTCTAGAACCCATGGTCCAGCCCAGGCCCACCTGGCTGGTGTCATTACCGCTTCGAAAACCCCTGGCCTTTAAAAACTCAACCCGCAGTCCCCCCCGAGCCACGTGGTCAGCCCTCAGCTCCTCTCTGGCAAGTGGGCTCATGAGCCACCTGTCCCACCTGCGTCTCGAGTCTAGCTTAGGCATGGTGTAAACTTCTTCGCTACTGATATGCTGACTCAGCTCTGGACCCACCTGTCATCGCATCTGGCTAGCTCTGTCTAAGTAAGAAAAGTATCTGTCTAATTCCGTTTTAATTCAAACTTATTTCAAATAAATTCAAATTCAAAACTAAATCTGTTTTTAATTATCTTTTGAAATATAAACCCAAATAATGCAAATAATATATGTTTTCAAATCAGAAAAATGTGAGGATTTCAAATCTTCCATTCAAAATATATTTTGGACACTTTATTTTCCAAGTTTATTTAAATTACAATAAATGCCCCTTTGACTTCAATAATTAATAACTTTTGTTTTATAACTCCAAATTTAATAAATAATATGTCTAAAATGATTAGCTCGACGAGACCTTTCTGTTTATGCATTCCATGGTTTGATTTGAAGCATGCATCATATAAATATATTGTATACAGCAACTAATATGAGTATAAAATGGGGCCAAAACTAAACAAAATGCTTTATTATTGTATTCCACACCCCACCCATGCCATGCTACTTCCTTGCCATGCAAATTGTGCATCATTCATCATGGCATGATTGTTTGCTTGTCGCATTTTATTCATATGCTTGTGCACTTTATTTATGTTGGCCCTTGTTTGTTTGGTTCTTCTACGAATAGGCGAAAGGTGGAAATTATCAAGACACCAGAGTACCACCGGATCCTTCTCTCGCTGCAATCGAGCTGCCAGTGCAAGCACTACCACATGCTTGCATACATACCTATTGCCTCTTTCTTATTCTTGCATCATTGAGTCGCGATTGCATTAAATTGAATCCCAAGTATTGCATAGCCTTTACTATTAAACCCCACCAAAGCTTGTTCCTCCATCCCATGAGCCATTACTACAGGAGTTGTTTGAGCCATGCGAGTCGTAGAACAGCATGTGTAGGGTATGTGAGTGTCTGATGGATAACGAGGTACCTAAACAACTTAACCTGAGTAGTAATGGGATAACTAATGAAAGTGGCACGCACCGTGAGCAATATCATATTTGGTTTTATGCTCACTTGTGTCCCGTAAGACCCCGAGTACTTGATTCCTGTTCCAAGAATATTCGCGCTATCCACATCCGGGAGGCCTTATGGACCCCCCTGAGCCAGAGCTTGATTCATTCTTATTTCTTGGGGCCACAAACTAGTTTGAGGTTTTATTTACTATCCTGTACTTATGCCATGCTTTACTGCTTTAATTTAAGATTGTGCGAGGAGCACACTGTATTGTTTAGGTCCGTGACCCGTTTACGCTGTATCGACAAGCCCAGTCACACTTTCGGGTTCCCAGTCGTTTACAGCCGGCCACACAAACCTTAAGCCCGTTTCGGAGCCGGACGGCTTCGTTGCGGGATCTACTTAAAGGGGTGGCCCCCTGAAATATTTCTGAATCCTGTGATTGCTTTGTCGTGACTGCCTCGTTGGGTTTTGATTTGGTTTTTCCGAGGCATGTCGAGTGTGTGTTGCTATTTGTGCACCCCTGCAGGGTAAAACTTTCTGAAAGCCGTGTCCGCGGTTATGGACGACTTGGAGCACAGCTTCTCGATCATAGACAAGCATAACTAAAGTACCGCCTTTAATTTGACTAGACTAGGTACCTGACTAGTAAGTAGTGCAACACTCATGGAATGGATAATAAAACTGCCAACGGATGGGGGGTTGTTCGTCCGCTTCCTCGTCGGTAAGCGAGGAGGAGGATGGATCTGTTAAGATTACCTTTATAACTGTTATAACTGTTGTTATTAATTCACGGACATCCGTCTATCTCTGGTTAGGCGGATGGTTAGCGAGTATCTATAGAATTGCTAGGGTTTATCTTTTGCTGCAATTCGTCACCCGAGTTGTGTCCCTTTAGAGGCATAAAGACTTCTTTGAGTACCCTAGGGTCTCACACGATAAATTATTGGTTCGGATGAACAGTACACTCGCAAGATGGATACTGGGTGGAAGAGACAGACGATGTGGGCAACGATCATTCGGTGTAGAGATTCCGGAACGGGATCCGTGAGATCGTGGGCGGGATGTGCTTATTTATGGGGCATCTTATGCCGATTTGCTTCTTATCCGCATCGGATTTTGTCTTCGCTTCACTTTGATACTCGATGTTTGATGTATGAGGAGATATCCTAAACTATTATATCTATCTAGGATATTTGGATCTTGCCGTATATGGCTATATATTCCTTTCTTTTAGATGGAATGGCTCGATGTACTATTGTATGGTGGCTTGCATACATACTCATTTGTGTATGTAGTTGATCCTTCGCCGATTACGTCGCCCGTTCTTGTCCCGATGTTTGGAAATGGTTGGGACGGCCGAAAGGTCTACCTGTGAGTGGCATTTGGGCCCCACCGTACTATTTCAACCATTTCTGATCATCCAGGCTCGTACTAGGAGCGTAATTCACCGAGGTAGTTACACATTAGACTTACACTTAATAAGATAAAGCCAAGTAAATCGACTATAAGCATCAATAAAACTGGCATAATAGTTGTGCCCACTAACAGAGGTCTGAGCTAGACCCCACACATTGGAATACACAAGTTTAAGAGGACTCTTTATTTCTCTATGAGAGGAAACAAATGAGAGTTGATGACTTTTCTTTGATGGCAGTAATACGTTGCTAACGTATCCATAAATTTTGATGTTCCATGCTTGGTTTTTATCTACTTTCTTATGTTTTGTTCCAACTTTGGAGTATTTTTATACACTTTCTTGGACTAACCTATTAATAAGATGCCACAGTGCCAGTTACATGTTTTCTTCTGTTTTTGGTTCCAGAAAAGCCAGAAAATGAATATTCTCGGAATTGGACAGGACAAAAGCCAAAGTCGATATTTTATCGGAAGACTCACGGAGCCAGAAGACGAGACGGAGAGGGGCCACAGGGTGGCCATCCCCCTTGGCGCGGGAAACCCTAGGCCACGCCAGGGCATGGTGTTGGCCCCCTGGCCGCCCACCAACCTTGCCTCTTTGCCTATAAGATACCTCCCGATGCAACAACCCTAAATCGACCAGCCTCCAGCCACGAAAAGTTCATAAGCGCCGCCGCCACCGAAGGGGAGATTCGGGGGACAGAAAGTCTCTGTTCCGGCACCCTGCCGAGATGGGGAAGTGCCCCCGGAGCCATCTCCATCGATCTCCACCACCATCTGCATCACCATTGCTGATTCCCATGATGATGAGGGAGTAGTTCTTCCTCGAGGCTAAGGGCTCTACCGGTAGATGTGTTCATCTCTCTCTATGCGTGATCATGTTGTGATCATGAGCTTTGTAATCAAGTAGATCTACCTTGCTACTCAAATACTTTAATAGATCTCTGCTCTCCCCATGTGTGTAAAAGTGACAGCGTGCACACCATGGTGGCACTTAGGCTAGAGATTACAAATACTTGCTATGAGTTATATTTGGAGTTGGATGTCTTTATGAAATTATGGTGTTTGTGTAGGGGTTCCGCGTATGAAAACAATAAAAATTTACCCTACGCCTTAAACCCCTGAAGCTGCCAGGACCTATCTATTAGTAATACAGTAACGGCAGGGCCTTTTTGCGAACTTACCCTTGAAGACCGAAAAGCGTTGTTAACACTCAGGAGAGCGTGGTTGATATAGACGAGCCGAAGCCGACCTCAAGGTCGTGATGAAGTCCTTGCGCTCCTTGGCTCCAACGACTTGAGTGCCTCAAGTGCGACACCTCGCGGGGAGTTACACACGTCCGGTGCCTGACGATGACTCCCGCTTCCCTGATCCAGCAGCAGTTGCGGAAGTAGAGCTCCCGGATCCAAATCCCGTAGCGCGACGGTGCTCCGAAGTGAAGATGTCTCCCGTTCGCACAGTCCAAACTTGGGACCACGGTCACGAGAGAGAGAGAGAGAGAGAGAGAGAGAGAGAGAGAGAGAGAGAGAGAGGGAGAGGGAGAGAGAAAATATCAACTAGAGGTCCTCCCAAAAGTGAGAAGACCTTTATTGATTATTGGTGTATTTAATTTGGCCAAATACCCCCACTATATATTGGGGAAGGAGAGGTACTACCTCCCTCAAAGTCCCGGGGTGGGACTAAAGGAGAGGAGGAGGGAGGGGGCTAGGCCCAGCCGGCCACCCCCTTGCCCCTTCTCCCTCTCTCCTTTCCCCTAATGGGCCCTCTCCCTCCGGAAATTGGCCCATTAAGCCTTTGACCATTTTAATTGATTTTCTCTTTATTAAATAATTATGAATAAATGATTAAATCAACATTTAACATTCATTCACACATTATTCAATCTCCGTGGCCATGGAACACTGATGACCCACAAGTATAGGGGGTGTATCGCAGTATTTTTGATAAGTAAGAGTGTCGAACCCAACGAGGAGCAGAAGGTGCTGGCTAGTGGTAAGGATCATGAATTCTCTGCAAATACTTAGCAAACGGATTTTTAGGGGTTTTCGATAAAGCAAGTAAACAAAGTACGAGTAAATAAAAGACAGTAGGAATAAATGAAGAAAGTGGCCCAATCATTTATGCAGCAAAGGACAAGCCGGTTGTATTACTTAAGATGACCAAACGTTCTCGAGGACACATGGGAAAACTGTCAAGTGCTTTCGCTTCATATAGTTGATTAATCTTCTCTAGCTTGCTAAGTGTTGTGTGGGTGAACTTGTGCTAATGTACCGCCCCATCCAAGACTAATACATACTTGTGATTATACCCTTGCAAACATCCGTAAGTACAAGAAAGTAATTAAGGTAGAAACCTAACCACGGCTTTAAACTCTAAGACCCTTACGTCCCTTGTGCAATGGTCTCCTAACAGAGGTTCAGGTTTCTGTCACTCCGGCAACCCCTACGATTAGTAGCCAAATACACAATGCATTCCCCTATGCCCATATAGGTGAAGTGTCATGTAGTCGACGTTCACATGACACCACTAGAAGAAGTGCACCACAACTTAAATAACAAACTATCGAATCTTTCTCAACACAACTCCACTACTAACAACATGACTTCTCCCATGTCCTCAAGAACAAAACGAACTACTCACAAGACATCATATGGATCATTATCAGAGATGGAATAATGATGTATAACAATCTGAACATAAACAATAATTCAATGGTTCACTCAATAGAATCAACTACAAAGAGTAATCAACATCGAGAAAGTTTCCCCTATGAACTATGCAAGATTCAACACAATTGTTACAGCAATATGGAGATGGTGATGAGGGTGCTGATGGTGATGATGGTGGTGATGATCACGATGAAGTCCAGCTTGATAGTGGTGTTGATGGCGACGATCTCCCCTCTTCGGGAAGGAATTCCCCCGGCAGAAATCTGTCTGCCGGAGAGATCTTTCTCTCTCGGTGTTTTTCGCCCCGCAGAGGCGGCGGAATCTTTCTGTGGTTGCTCCCCGAGTCTTAGGGTTTTGGGAGGATAATATACGCCAGAGGGGAGTGCCAGGGGTGGACCAGGGCGGCCACACCACCTGGTGGCACGGCCTAGGCTGGCCCGCGCCAGGGGGTGGTGTGGGCCCCCTGTGGCCCATCTCCAGCCCTCCTTCTGGCTTCCTTCGTCTTCTGGAAAAATAGGATTTTCCGTATATTTCCCCGGATTTTCTGATCTTCACGAATTTTGCCTCCAAATAGCACCTTTTCCATCAGAATCCTGACTGCAGCGGTCCATGCTCCAAAAGTCATCAACCATGCAAAAACAGATGAAATAACATAAGTATCACCTTTCAATATGAAATATATCAATGAATAATAGTGAATTAATACATAGAATAGTGATGCAAAATGGACGTATCAACTCCCCCCAAGCTTAGACTTCGCTTGTCCCCAAGCGAAACTGAGCTCAATAAACATGACCTCAGGTTTATGGAGTGAAGAGTCGATAAAACAATACAGACAAGAAGCATGACATTCATCAAACACATAGATCCTAATAGAAGACAACTCACTATTATATAACTCAACTTGTAATAAGTAAAGGAAACACAATAAAGATACATAAAGTGAATCATAATTGGTAATGGCAAACTTAGCTCTTGGTCGAAGAATAGTTGATAATTTGCTGGAGTTCACAAATAACTGGTTTTCAATGAAAGCTTTCAAATTAGTAAACATCAAGATAAGAGCAATGTGCAAAACAAGGAACATAAGAAACATGATTGCATAAATCATCATATGAATGAATGAAACACATCAACTCAAAATACTTGCTGAGGTAGAAGGAATAGGTTTATTGACTCAACTACAAAGTAAAAGAAAGGCCCTTCGCAGAGGGAAGCAGGGATTGCAAGTCTCATAAAGAGCTCCCAAAAATTATGATACTTACTAGCTTTCAGCTCTCATTGCCCCTATCATAGGCATCTTTTGGTGATTAAGGTTAAAGTGACACAACTAAGAGGATATGCTTGACAAGTTATAAATTGAAGTCCCATGCCCCTTACTTATGAGTACCGAACCTCATGCTACTCACCTTCACCACGAGTAAGCTCTTGTCATTGTAAATACGTGTATCATTGAGAACCGCCAACGGGTACCCTTGCACATGACACATGAGCTATCCCATAATCAAAATGACAAGGCAAGCAGAGTGAGCATCTCAAAGAATCTTTTATTTGCTATTTGCATAGGTTTTTATTGAGGATGCTTCATAGAATGCTCACTATAGTTATGCTGCAAGTTTCCACCATGATTAGGCATTGCTTAGGCTAGCGGCCCAGGCGTTTCTCTAACACACATATAAACTCCATGATCTTACAAGTTCCACTTTTATTTCACACCGCCGGGATCCATAAGCAAAAGAACATGATATCAACTAGGTACAAAGTACCAATGCAATGTTGAAAGCGTTCCACATGATACATGGTTCTGCTAACTTCAACTCATAAAGCGCAAGCATATACGCAACAAAGAAGGACCCAATGGTTTAGGTTATTAAATGCAAGAAAAATAAAGTGTGCCATCAAGTTCGTGAGAGCTTTAATCACTAATTTTCACATAACAAGTTTAATTTGGGAGGTAGATAAAACAGGAATTTACTTGGAATAGCAATAATGCTAATAGGTAGGTATGGTGGACACAAATGGCGTGGGTTTTGGTTTAAAGGAGTGGATGCACGAGAAGAATTCCCTCTCAGTACAGGTTTTTGGCTAGCAAGGCTGGGTAGCAAGTACAAGAGTTGAAGGAAACAAACAAACATACAAGTGATAAAGACAAACATGCAATCTTCCTTGGAAGCACAAAAGATCTTAACTAGAGAATACTAGACTTATGAGCAAATCAAGAAAGAAAGATGATGGAATTATATTTCTTTAGAGTACTTTTATCTTTTTCATTCAACTCTCAAAAATAGTGTGCTACTGACCAAGCCAGGTTTGCCAAAACCAACTAAATTAACTCAATGATCCCAAAGTGCTACCAATACTAACAACAAGATAAATCATATAACCATGAATTGAAAACTAATATAAGTTATGCAAAAGAATGAATGATAGAATTTCTCATTAATATTCCATAACGGCAACTCACACCAAGGGATAGATATCTAACGAGAGAAGGGACACTTCCATAATGCAAACCATACTACATAATAACTCCTCTATTCATGATATGACTCTACTAGTAAGGTAAAAAGATAGAAGATAGTGATGTGATACCGCGTCACTCCCCCAAGCTTGGAACAAACCAAGGGGATGCCAAACCTGATGATGAATTACTCCTTAGGTGGTGGTGGTATCCTCTCAATGAGCTCTTTGATGAGTTTCCCAAAGTCCTCAATCTCGAAGGTGATAGTACGAATCAGCTGTGAGTTTTGCTCAATGCGGCTCATGATTATGTCGTGTTGAGAATTCCAGCTCTTGCTATTCTTTCCCCATTCTTCCTCCTTGGAGACTTCTTTCCCTACATGGTTATGGATAAAGGTATGGAAGGGATTCTTGGTGTGTGGAGGAAGTGACCATGGAGCCAAACTGTGACGGAGAGCTTTCCCCCCAGTCTGCATCCGTGCTGTCCTTCTAACCCTGGCAGGTTTCACCACTCCAATGCTTGCAATGGTAGTGCCGGTGTGCGGACATTGGCATTTCTCCTCTTCACCTTCACTCTTGATCTCCTTCTCCTTCCTGGGGTCTTGGAGGTCTTCCTCCATAGGTTCTTTCCCTTTATCCTTAGCGGACACCATGGTGCTTCTAATCTTTCAAAAAGTATGTCCTGGCAGAAATAGATCGAAACAAAAACACGACGAAAACACGATATACGAACCTCGGGGGATCCGGGGGGATATATATTACGAAGTTTCATATCAAAAGTAAGGTACAGGGAGAAAAACGAGTCGGAGGCAGAGTCCGGGGTGGATTCACCACCTGGTGGCGCGGACAGGGGTGGGCCCACGCCACTGGCTGGTGTGAGCCACCCTGGCTCTGTTTCCGTCCCTTTTTCGCTTTGTAGCTTTCCTTATTGACTAAAAACTGTAAAAATATAGTTGGATAGTATTTTCGCGGAACTTTTCTTACCAGAACTGTTGCCTATTTGAAGACGGACTCTGCAGGTCTCTGAATTTGGTATCTAGTAGATTCTTCCAGAGTCACCACTTGAATAACATCAATATCTTCATCTTCATACACTTATTACTTGAGTCATAAAACCTTTCTCTTCCTTATTACACCATTATCTCCACTTCCTGGAAATTTCTTTCACACAAAACTTCACACAGTTCTCATTAGCAACATTAGTATAAGTGAAGTGATAAAACCTTTGAGTCCAACTTCAACTGAAAACCATCAAAACATAAGATACTGTAGCAACTCCTTCTGAAAACCCAAAAAGAATTCAAGAAGAAAATCGAATAAAGAAGCAAATGCAAGATTGGCAAAATCTGTCAAATAGACCAGCAGGTAAAGATCAATTTTTTCGAAAATCGTCTGTTGCTCAAATCAAAAAGTGCAAAACTAACGAAAGCTAAATAACAACCTGGGGCAGAAGCACAAAAAATTACAGCTCAATCCGACGTTCAGATATCTCTCACGAATTTTTACGGTGAAGCACAAAAATCTGTTTCGGGACAGCAACTTCCCCAAATATTACTTATCTTTCATTAGAGGTTGATCTTGACACAAAAACCAAACAAAACGGATAAGGAGAGGTTATTACCAAAGTAATAACTTCCAAGACTCAAATAAACAAAAACAAACTGAAAGCAAAAACAAATTGGGCTGTCTCCCAAAAAGCTCTTTCTTTATAGCCATTAAGATGGGCATGATAATTTTGAAGAAGCTCTCATAGGGATATGAATTGAAGTGAAAGAGAGCATTAAGAAGCAAAAACACACACATTTAAGTCTAACCCACTTCCTATGCAAGGGAATTTTGTAAACAAACAAGTTTTTGAAACCAGAGGCAACTTGCATAAGAAGGCAAAAGATGTGCAACATAAAAACTTTCAGCACGAAACGAGGAAACTTGATATTATTGAGATACATAAGAACACCTTTCCCTCTCTCATAATAACTTTCAGTATCATGCATAAACTTAACAATATAGCTATCACAAGGACCATCATAGCAATGATCACTTATTCTAACAGAAAACACAGGAATACTAGCTCTCATGATACTACTTTGCGAAACAATATTAGAGGTATCCTTACAAAGGATAGGGTGTCCCTCTTTCTCATATTTAGTAACAAAGTCTTTCACATTTGCTATAGGTTCATCAACCATTTATTTATCAGGTTCAACAGCTTTATTTGTACTTTCATTAACCATACTAGCTATCATAGAATGTTCCTTTACCTTAACTAGAAAAGGCATTTTCTCAATATAAGGTTTAGGTAAAACATGATTAGCAGTATAAACTTCAGTATTTCTTGTAGGAACACTCTTATCAATATATTTATAAGGTTCATGATACTTATTCCACTTCTTTTTAGGCACTTCAATATAGGAAGCAAAAGCCTTAAAATAAGAAGCAATAGATTGAGAATCTAGACCATAAGCTTTTTTAATATTTTGAAAGTCATTAGTTCCCATAAAAGATTCAATGCATTCATAATCATAATTTATACCTGACTTTCTACCTTTGTCATTCTCCCAAGCTTCAGCATTATCTTGAATATGGTCCAAAAGATCCCATTTAGTTTCTTCTTCCATGCGAGTGAATGATCCAGCACAAGAAGCATCCAGTAAATCTTTATCATGTAGAGGGAGCCTTGCATAAAAGTTGTTGATAATAATATTGTTGGGGAGCTCATGAATGGGACATTTGAGAATTAGTAACTTCAATCTCCCCCAAGCTTGAGTTGTACTCTCTCCATCAAGAGGCCAAAAGTTGTATATTTGATTCCGATCTTTATGAATCTCACTAGGAGGATAAAACTTTGAATAAAAGAGAGGCACTATTTCCTCCCATTCCAGAGCTTGACCATTCTTCAGCATCTTATACCAGTCCTCAGCTCTTCCTTTCAGTGACAATGAGAATAACTTCTTCTTAACTTGATCTGTAATAATACCTGCACACTTGAACAACGCGCATAATTCGTGTATAAAGAGCAAATGATCACCGGGATGGACAGTTCCATCCCCAACATAATAGTTATCCATAACACGATCAATAATTCTTGTAGGTATTTTGAAAACATCATTCTCAGCAGGTGGTGGCTTATCTACTACCTTAGCAGTGATAGTAGCATTACCAAATAAGAAACTCAGTGAATTATCCATAACGAAAATAAAGCAACTAGCAGAAGTAAACAATACTCACAGTAGAAGTTTCCTTTACCAGTTCCACTCTCCAATAGCGCTTCACTCCCCGGCAACGGCTCCAGAAAAGAGTCTTGATGACCCACAAGTATAGGGGTGTATCGCAGTATTTTTGATAAGTAAGAGTGTCGAACCCAACAAGGAGCAGAAGGTGCTGGCTAGTGATAAGGATCAGGAATTCTCTGCAAATACTTAGCAAATGGATTTTTAGGGGTTTTCGATAAAGCAAGTAAACAAAGTACTAGTAAATAAAAGACAGTAGGAATACATGCAGCAAGTGGCCCAATCCTTTATGCAGCAAAGGACAAGCCGGTTGTATTACTTAAGATGACCAAACATTCTCGAGGGCACATGGGAAAACTGTCAAGTGCTTTCGCTTCATATAGTTGATTAATCTTCTCTAGCTTGCTAAGTGTTGTGTGGGTGAACCTTGCTAATGTACCGCCCCATCCAAGACTAATACATACTTGTGATTATACCCCTTGCAAACATCCGTAAGTACAAGAAATTAATTAAGGTAGAAACCTAACCACGACTTTAAACTCTAAGACCCTTACGTCCCTTGTGCAATGGTTTCCTAACGGGGGTTCAGGTTTCTGTCACTCCGGCAACCCCTACGATTAGTAGCCAAATACATAATGCATTCCCCTAGGCCCATATAGGTGAAGTTTCATGTAGTCGACGTTCACAAGACACCACTAGAAGAAGTACACCACAACTTAAATAACAAACTATCGAATCTTTCTCAACACAACTCCACTACTAACAACATGACTTCTCCCATGTCCTCAAGAACAAAACGAACTACTCACAAGACATCATATGGATCATGATCAGAGATGGAATAATGATGTATAACAATCTGAACATAAACAATAATTCAATGTTTCACTCAATAGCATCAACTACAAAAAGTAATCAACACCGGAAAAGTTTCCCCTATGAACTATGCAAGATTCAACACAATTGTTACAGCAATATGGAGATGGTGATGAGGGTGCTGATGGTGATGATGGTGGTGATGATGATGATGATCCCGATGAAGTCCAGCTTGATAGTGGTGTTGATGGCGACGATCTCCCCTCTCCTGGAAGGAACTCCCCCGGCAAAAATCTGTCTACCGGAGAGATCTTTCTCTCTTAGTGTTTTCCGCCCCGCAGAGGCGGCGGAATCTTTCTGTGGTCGCTCCCCGAGTCTTAGGGTTTCGGGAGGATAATATACGCCAGAGGGGAGTGCCAGGGGTGGACTAGGGCGGCCACACCACCTAGTGGCGCGGCCTAGGCTGGCCCGCGCTAGGGGGTGGTGTGGGCCCCCTGTGGCCCATCTCCAGCCCTCCTTCTGGCTTCCTTTGTCTTCTGGAAAAATAGGATTTTCTGTATATTTTCCCGGATTTTCTGATCTTCGCGAATTTTGCCTCCAAACAGCATCTTTTCCATTAGAATCCTGACTACAGCGGTCCATGCTCCAAAAGTCATCAACCATGCAAAAACAGATGAAATAACATAAGTATCACCTTTCAATACGAAATATATCAATGAATAATAGTGAATTAAGACATAGAATAGTGATGCAAAATGGACGTATCAAACACCTTCCACCTCCACTCTGGACATCCTCCGAACTTACCGAAACCCTTCCGGTTTTCTCTCTACTATTCTTTGGTGATTCCACCGATCTTATAAACACTCTCTAAGCATCATCAAGCCCTTAAGCGTGATACCCCACGATTCGGGAACACTCCAGACATGGTCAGGACACTCCCGCACCAATGATAAACAGAGGGACCTAGATGGCCATGTGACCCCTGTGCGTTCCACGAAGATCTTTCGTCGTTTGAACCGGGACAGCCGTGTCTTATTCCCTTTGTTACTTGATACCTACATTGGTCGAGATCTGATCAATGACATCACCATGTCATGTTCAATCTCGTTACCGAACAATGCTACTTGACTCGTTCCGACAAGTGATATCCCCGTGATCAAATCACATGATGCGCAGCTATTGGATATAACTTCTCTGAGTGGGCCCTTGAGTATCTTCCCGTCACATGGACGGACAAATCCCGCTCTTGACATATATTGCCTCTATGGTTTCCTCCGAATACCTGAACACACTTTTATAACCACCGTATTACCAGATGGCATTTGATGCTATCTAAGCACTCTCGGGAGACAGTGGTTGATATAGCCTCACGGTCTAAGGAATAGTCCACGAGGATCCATTTCTAATCATCATAACTTGAACTTCGTGACATGATCGGGTCATGATGTTTAGGTTGGGTATTGGTTCATCATCTCATTCTTGGAATGAGATGATTCCATTTCCAACTGGCATAAATGCCACATGATCAGGAAACATGATCATCCGTTGACCAATGAACGAGTGACTAGAGTTTCATTGGGAACCCCTGGTTGTTTGTATATCACACGTGTATTGATGTTTCCACTCAATACAGTTATAGCATGATATAAAACTTAATCATAAACTATATGAAATATGATAATAGTCCTTACTACTATTTGTCTCTAGGGCATATTTCCAACAGTTTGTTGGAACCATCTAGTGCTGAAGGTGATAGTGTGGGGTTATCTAGATGGGGAAAACGGACTTTGAGGTGTGTTGTTATAGCCCTACCATGGATTTAGAGTGTCCAACCGGAGAATAGTTCAGAGTAGTATCATGAAGAGAAGATATTTATATGAGAGTGTTCACTAGCGAAAGTATGGTCCCTAGGCCTTGTTTCTAAACATTGAAACACCGTTTACAACTAGATCTGTTACATGTTTGCTTGCTTCCATCTTTTTTTCCTTTAGTCTTTTCCTCCCGTCAAGCTCTTTTCTTGCACTGTTACCACTTATAATTATCCATACCACTTGTATTTCACTATCTCTTCGCCGAACTAGTGCACCTATACATCTTACAAGTGTATTGGGTGTGTTGGGGACACAAGAGACTTCTTGTATCTTGATTGCAGGGTTGCTTGAGAGGGATACCTTTGACCACTTCCTCCCTGAGTTCGATAAACCTTGGGTGATCCACTTAAGGGAAAACTTGCTGCTGTTCTACAAACCTCTGCACTTGGAGTCCCAACAACCGTCTATAAGAATAGAAGTGTGTAGATATCAAGATATTTTCTGGCGCTGTTGCCGGGGAGGTAAGGTAAAAGGTACTCACATCCTCCGGTGTGAGTGCTCGAAGTTATTTCCTTTAGATTCTGCAATTTTTTCTTTTTATTTCTTGTTTTTATTTTCACTAGTTAGGCTTAATGGAAAACAAAAAAATTAGAGAGCTTTTTAGTATTTTTCCTAATGTAGAACATGAATTGTCTGAAAATAAAATTAAAAAACCCCATGGAACTTTCTTTGCATGCTAATAGCAATGTTATTAGTATGAATCTTCTGAACACCTTTGTTACTAATGCTATGGAAACATCTAAGCTTGGGGAAGTTAGTTTTTATGAAAATGATATTTTTAGTTCCCCAGCTTTAAAGAAGAAAATTTGCTCTAATGATACTTTATCTCCCATATGTGGTAATTCTAATGATACTTGTGATATTTTAAATCCACATACTAAAAGCATCTCTTTTAAAATACCTATAAAAATTGTTGAATGTGTTATGAACAACTGTTATTTGGGAGATGGAACTGTCCATCCTGGTGATCATTTACTCTTTATACACGAATTATGTGAGTTGTTCAAGTGTGCAGGTATTTCAATGAACCAAGTTAAGAGGAAGCTATTCCCTTTTTCACTCAAGGGCAAAGCAAGAGAGTGGTATGAGCTACTAGATGATCCTCGTCATTTGGAGTAGAAGGAACTTGAATCTCTCTTTTACTCTAAATTTTATCCTCCTCATGAAATTCATAAAGATAGGAATTACATTTATAATTTTCATCCACATGATGGAGAAAGTATTGCCCAGGCATGGGGGATATTGAAGTCACAAATGCTCAAATGTCCCATTCATGAGCTCCCTAGTAATATTGTTATTAATAATTTCTATGCAAGGCTTTTAGGACATTACAAGGACTATCTAGATACTTGTTTAGAGGGATCCTTCACAAGTAAAGAATTATGGCCTGAGCATTGAAAATTGAAATGACCCACTTCAAAGCAAAGTTCACAAATAAAAGGATAGAGGGCACAAACTTTTTTACCAAGATCATTTAGAGCCCTATACCACGTTCTAGTTTTTTCATTCCTATGGGTGGTACAATATTCTTCTTCAATTTGATTATTCTCACAAGGTCTATGTATTCCAGAAAAATTAACATGCTTATAAGAAATAGTACTTTCAGAGGTTTGAGCATGTTTATTGCTATCATTAATAACAATTTCATTTTCGATGCAAGGCTTTCAGGACATTACAAGGACTATCTAGATACTTGTTTTGGCTTTATGCTTAGTGATCTTTGCTATAGCATGACATGTTATAAACAATTGAGATTGCTTAATGTGCCTTTGAAAGAATCATGCGTTGTTTTAGCATATTAAAGCATAGTATTGTGGTATTCTCCTTTGATGCTTTATTTGGGTCGACTTGGCACATGCTCACACCATGTTATGACTATCCCAAGTCACCATAGCCTTGATGATCCTTTAGTTTTCGACTTGTAGTATCACGTTATGCTTTGATTAATGATGTTTTGTCGCTCTACATGATTATGTCCATTATTGCTCTCTTAGTTGGTCGCTCCCAGTCTTTTGCTAGCCTCCATAACCAAGTATGAGTTCCACTCATGCATCCAACTCCTAAAACCAAGTTATTCCAAAGAGCCCACCATACCTACCTATTAGCATTTGCTATTCCAAGTATATTCATGTTTTATCTACCTTCCGAATTAAACTTGTTATGAGAAAACTAGTGATTAAAGCTCTCACGAACTTGATGGCACACTTTACTTTTCTTGCCCTTAATAAACTTGAACCATTGTTTCATCTATGTTCTATATGCTTGCACTTATATGTTGGGGATTAGTAGAACCATGTTGTCATGGGGAACGCTTTCAACATTGCACTTGTACTTTGTACCAAGTTGATATCATGCTCTTTTATCTATGGATGTTGTTGGTGTGAAATGAAAGGGGAGCTTGTAAGTCCATGGAGTTATGTATGTGTGTTAGAGAAACGCCTGGGCCACCGGTCTAATCCATGCTGTCATGGTTGAAACCTGCAGCATAACCATAATGAGTTGTCTATGAAGCATTGTTCTTATAAAAAAAGAGATAGAGATTGAGAAAAACAGAAAAATAAAAGAAAAAAGAGATATGAGAAAAGAGGAAAGAGATAAAAAAGCACCATTTTCCCATGGTAAATAAGAAGATTGCTAAGATGCTCGTTGTCTTCTTGCCTTGTCATTTTGATATGGGGATTCTTCCGTATCATCAGGCAAGGGGTACCCCGTTGGCGGTTCTCTATGATACACATGTACTTACTATGACAAGAACTTACCGGTAACTAAACTTGAGTAGCATGAGGAGCGGCCTTCGTATTCAAGGGACATGAGATTTCCAACTTATACTTCGTCAAGCATATACACCATAGTTTGTTCACTTTAACCTTAATCACTTCAAGATGCTTATGATAGGGGCAATGAGAGCTGAAAGCTAATAAGTACCATAATTTTTGGAAGCTCTTTATGAAACTTGAATCCCTACTTCCTTCTATGAAGGCATTTCTTTTACTTTTATGTTGAGTCTCCACCTTCTATCTTTATGCACCTACTTTGAGAGCATAGTGGCCATTCTTAGTTCTATGTGCATTGTCCCAAGACTTGTTGATTGATGCATAGTTTTGATATTGCTTGTTTTAAACTATTTGTATCTAGTCACTCTTATGAACTTTGAAGGTGTCCTATGCATTTATGTTTGCTACTCTATGAGGGGCAAGCTGAATGCCACTATGCTATGTTTTCTTTATGTGAAACAAACAAACGTCTTGCAAAGCATTATTATTCATGAATCTTTTGTTTGTGCCTATTCATGTTGCAACATAGTTGCTATGTCTTATTGTTAGAACTTTGTATTTCATGCTATGTTGAAGTACTATGATCCCAACTATCAATGTTTTACAAATACTTTGATCAAGTTTATGATGGTGCATGTCACCTCAAAAATTATTCTTTTTTTATCACTTACCTACTCGAGGACGAGCAGGAGTTAAGCTTGGGGATGTTGATACGTTGCTAACGTATACATAATTTTTGATGTTCCATGCTTGGTTTTTATCTACTTTCTTATGTTTTGTTCCAACTTTGGAGTATTTTTACACACTTTCTTGGACTAACCTATTAGCAAGATGCCACAGTTCCAGTTGCTTGTTTTCTTCTATTTTTGGTTCCAAAAAAGTCAGAAAATGAATATTCTCGGAATTGGACTGGACAAAAGCCAAAGTCGATATTTTACCGGAAGACTCACAGAGCCAGAAGACGAGACAGAGAGGGGCCACAAGGTGGCCACACCCCCCTTGGCGCGGGCAACCCTAGGCCACACCAGGGCATGGTGTGGGCCCCTTGGCCGCCCACCGACCTTGACTCTTCGCCTATAAGATGCCTCCCGATGCAAAAACCCTAAATCAACCAGCCTCTAGCCATGAAAAGTTCCGCAATGCCGCCACCACCAAAGGGGAGATTCGGGGGACAGAAAGTCTCTGTTCCGGCACCCTGCCGGGATGGGGAAGTGCCTCTAGAGCCATCTCCATCGATCTCCACCACCATCTCCATCACCATTATTGATTCCCATGATGATGAGGGAGTAGTTCTTCCTCGAGGCTAAGGGCTCTACCGGTAGCTATGTGTTCATCTCTCTCTCTCTATGCGTTATCATATTGTGATCATGAGCTTTGTAATCAAGTAGATCTACCTTGCTACTCAAATACGTTAATAGATCTCTGCTCTCCCCATGTGTGTGAAAGTGACAGCGTGCACACCATGGTGGCACTTAGGCTAGAGATTACAAATACTTGTTATGAGTTATATTTGGAGTTGGATGTCTTTATGAAATTGTGGTGTTTGTTGGAACCATCTAGTGCTCAAGGTGATAGTGTGGGGTTATCTAGATGGGGAAAACGGACTTTGAGGTGTGCTGTTATAGCCCTACCATGGATTAGAGTGTCCAACCGGAGAGTAGTTCAGAGTAGTATCATGAAGAGAAGATATTTATATGAGAGTGTCCACTAGCGAAAGTATGATCCCTAGGCCTTGTTTCTAAACATTGAAACACTGTTTGCAACTAGATATGTTACATGTTTGCTTGTTTCCATCGTTTTGCCTTTAGTCTTTTCCTCCCGTCAAGCTCTTTTCTGCCACCATTACCACTTATAATTATCCATACCACTTGTATTTCACTATCTCTTTGCCAAACTAGTGCACCTATACATCTGATAAGTGTATTGGGTGTGTTGGGGACACAAGAGACTTCTTGTATCTTGATTGCAGGGTTGCTTGAGAGGGATACCTTTGACCACTTCCTCCCTGAGTTCGATAACCCTTGGGTGATCGACTTAAGGGAAAACTTGCTGCTGTTCTACAAACCTCTGCACTTGGAGGCCCAACAACTGTCTACAAGAATATAAGTGCGTAGACATCAGACAGACATCACACACGGCTATCTCTTTATTGCTAGACTCTAATGGCAGCTCATGACGGTGGAGAATATGACAAACTATGGGAGTGGCAGGATGACCAAGGTGAGAGTGCCACTAGGATGGCGACACACACACACTGCTGAAGACACGAGAGACTGACGGATCCTCCAGACGGTACAAGCCTTGGCTCAAGAAACCACTAAGCAGAACCTCCCGCGTAGCTCGGTCCTTAATAAGAAGATCAAAAGGGTGAAATTCACATAGGACATTATTATCAATATTGAGTTTTGGAACACATAACATATTTCGAGTCACCGAGGGGTCCCGTAGAATATCACGGAGGTGGAGCTGCCTAGAAGGATGACTAGTTAAAAGGGATGCTTGGCCAATATGAGAGATGGGAATACCTACATCATTGGCGGTGTGGAACTTGTCGTGCCCATAATAGGGCTGATAGGTGTTGAGCTCGCTCGTCAAGTGAGTCGTGGTGCCAGTATCCATGTACTAGGCGGGATCAACAAGGTAGGATGGAGTACACCCTTGCTCCCGGCCCTTCGTGGTAATGTGTGCAGTATGGGCGGCGAGAGGACCAAGGTCCGCCATAGCGACCTGGCGCTCATTATTCTTGACATCATAGTCGTCATTCCTGATGCCCAGGAAGCTCTGCTGGAAGCGGCGGTGACACTTTGATACATTGCAAATCTATAATTTTTGATGTTCCATGCTTGGTTTTATCCACTTTCTTGTGTTTTGTTCCAACTTTGGAGTACTTTTCATATGATTTCTTGGACTAACCTATTAACAAGAGCCACAGTGCCAGCTGCCTGTTTTCTGCTGTTTTTGGTTCTAGGAAAGTCAGAAAATGAATATTCTCGGAATTGGACGAGACAAAAGCCAAAGTGCCTATTTTTTCAGATGTCATCAAGTGCCAGAATACGAGACGGAGAAGGGCCAGAGGGCGGCCACACCACCTGGCCGCGCGGCCAGGCCTGGCCTGCACCAGGGGGTGGTGAGGCCAGCCCTGGCACCCCCTCGGCCTCCCCTTCCAACTATAAGATGCCCTCCGGACGTAAACCCTAAGTACCCGATCAAAAAATCCACGAAAGAGTCTGTAGCCACCATCATCTCCATCCCTAGATCGGGAGGGATCTGAAGCTCTTCCCGGCACCCTGCCGGAGAGGGGAATTCACCCTGGAGGCCTTCTTCATCACCATGCAAGCCTTCGGTGTGATGCGTGAGTAGTTCATCCTTGGACTACGGATCCATGTAGTAGCTAGATCTTGTGAGATCTGGTTCTCCTCCTTTGTGCTTTCATGTTTAGATCTTATGAGCTCCGTTCATGATCAAGATCATCTATTTGTAATTCTGCATGTTGTGTTTGCAGGGATGCGATGGATATTGAGATGTTATTTCAGATTGATTATTGATTCTATCATGTATTTGTTATTTGTGATCTTGCATGCTTTCCGTTGTTAGTAGCTATCTTGGCCAAGTAGATGCTAGCAGCTCCAAGAATTAGTATTTATGGTCGATAGTGGGTTCATGCCTCTGGTAATCTGGGGAAGTGACAGAAATCTCTAAGGTACTAGATGTGTTGTTGCTACTAGGGTGAAAACAACAATCCTTTGTTCATAGAACAATAATATTGTTTACTTTACATGCAGTTTGTAAAGCAATAATCTGTTGCTTGCAACTTAATACTGGAGGGGGTTCGGATGATAACCTGAAGGTGGATTATTAGTCATAGATGCAGTTGGATGGCGGTCTATGTATAATGTTGTAATGCCTAATCAAGTCTCAAAGGAGTCAAGATGATTAGTATATGCATGTATTGCTTTCTTGATGTTTGTCAATTGCCCCGCTGTAATTTTTTACCTAGCATGTTATCTATCTAAGGAGAGCCACCTCTAGTGAACTATGGATCCCGGTCCTCGTCTTTTACATTCAATCTACAAACTGTTTACTGCTTTGTGTTTACATTTTGCAAACTATTAGTTCCTTCCATTTGATACGTTTAATCCTTTGTTTTCCGCAAAACACGATGAGATTGACAACCTCATCGCAAGTTGGGGACAAAGTTCTGTGGTTGTGTTGTGCAGGTCTCCACGTTGCTACTAGCACCGGTAGTGCGCCCTGCCAAAGCTCAGCTAGTAACACCTTTGGGGTGTTTCCTTGCTCCTACTGGTTCGATTAAACCTTGGTTTCATAACTGAGGGAAACTTGCTGATGTGCTCATCATACCTTCCTCTTAGGGTTCCCAACGAGCTCTACATCAACCACGCTCCAGCATTTTTCTAGCGCCATACTCAGAGCCATCAAGCATTTTTCTGGCGCCGTTGCCGGCGAGTCAAGGACATCTTCACAAGGGGAGTCCCTCATAACCAATCTCTTTACTTTGTTGTTTTTGTTTTGCTTAGTTTCTTTTTGCTTTGTTTACTTGTTTTCTTTATTCAAAAACCCAAAAAAAATAGTTTTACAAGTTTGCTTTCTTATTTGAAAACACAAAAAATGACTACTCTTGAAAACACTAAGTTGTGTGACTTCACTAGCACCAACAACAATGATTTTATGAGCACACCTATTGCTCCACCTATGCCTGAAGATACTTTCTTTGAGATAAAACATGCTTTACTCAATCTTGTTATGAGAGAACAATTTTCTAGTATTGGTAATGAAGATGCTGCTTCCCATCTAAATAACTTTGTTGAACTTTGTGAGATGCAAAAGCATAGGGATATAGATGGTGATATTATTAAGCTAAACTTGTTTCCTTTCTATTTGAGAGGAAAAGCTAAAGAATGGTTGAATTCCTTAACTAGGAATATTATTGATTCTTGGACTAAGTGCAAAGATGCTTTTATTGGAAAATACTATCCTCCTGCTAAGATTATATCCATGAGAAGTGAAATAATGAAGTTTAAACAACTTGATAATGAGCATGTTGCTCAAGCTTGGGAAAGAATGAAATCTTTGGTAAAGAATTGTCCCACCCATGGATTGACTGCTTGGATGATCATCCAAACTTTTTCTTGCAGGATTGAACTATTCTTCAAGGAACCTATTGGATTCTGTTGCTGGAGGTACCTTTATGACCATCACTTTGGGTGCTGCAACAAAACTTCAGGAAAATTTGATGGTTAATTATTCTGAATGGCATACTGAGAGAGCTCCACAAGGTAGGAAGGTAAATTCTGTTGAGGAAACCTCCTACTTGAGTGATAAGATTGATATTATTATGTCTATGCTTGTTAATGGGAAAGCCCATATTGATCCAAATAATGTTCATTTGGCCTCTTTGGTTGCTCAAGAAGAGCAAGTTGATGTGAACTTCATAATAAATAACAATTTTGGCAACAATGCTTATGGTAATAATCCTTATAGGAACAATTTTGGTAACAACAATTATAAGCCATATCCTCCCAACAATGGTAATGCTTATGGAAATTCTTACAACAATAATAGGAGTGCTCCCTCTAAACTTGAAGTTATGCTTAAAGAATTTATTAGTAAACAAACTGCTTTCAATAAAACTATTGAGGAAAAACTCTCTAATGCTGAAAGAAATATAGCATCTTTGGCTGAAGCTCAATCGTTTCTGAATAAAATGGCTGCTAAACCTGAAACTAATGATAATCCCTTTGCAACTACTAATGCCATACAAGTGAGAATTGATGAAAATGTTAGACTATTAGCTGAATTACATGCTAAGTGGGAAAGAGAAGACGAAATTGCTAGAAACATTAGTGTTTCTACTGTTACCACCACTAGTGTTGAGGCTAGTAATAGTTCTACTACTTTAGATGATAAATTTGATTTTGATCTTGATGGTTGAAATATCTCTGAAGTTATTAAGTTCCTACAAAAGCTTGCTAAAAGTCCTAATGCTAGTGCTATGAACATGGCCTTTTACAAAACACATTACTAATGCTCTCATAAAAATTAAAGAAGAAAAGATGAAACATAAATCTTCTATTCCTATAAAACAAGAAAATGGTTGGGAACCCATCATTAATATGAAGGTGAATGACTTTGATTTCAAAGCTTTATGTGATCTTGATAGTAGTGTTTCTATTATGCCTAGAAGGATTTATGATATGCTTGATCTGCCTCCACTTGAAGATTGTTATTTGAATGTCCCACTTGATGATAATGCTAAAAAGAAACTCATGGGGAGTCTTAATGATGTTCTTATTATGGTTAACAATGCCTATGTCCCCGTTGATTTCTATGTTTTGGATGTTGAATGCAATGCTTCTTGTCCTATTACTTTGGGAAGACCTTTTCTTAGAACCGTTGGTGCCATCATTGATATGAAAGAAGGCACCATTAAATATCAACTCCCACTCAAGAAAGGTATAGAACACTTCCCTAAGAAAAGAGAGAAGATTTCTTTTGTTTCTCCTATGAAAACAAAATTTGGTCTTAATGCTTCTTCATTTGAGAACACTTGATTCTTTCTTGCTTCTTGTGCCTAACTTAAAGGCGTTAAAGAAAAGTACTTATTGGGAGATAACCCAAAAGTTTTAGATGAGTCTTGGAAGTTATTACCTCTATAATAACTGCTCCTTATCCTTTTTATTTGCTTTTTGTGCCAAGCGTAACCTCTAATGAGAGAGAAGTAATGATTGGGAAAGTTGCTGTCCCGAAACAGATTTCTGTACTTCACCATGAAAATTCGTGTAAATTCTCTGAACATCTTTTTGAGGCGTGAATTTTTGTGCTTTTGCCCCAGGTTGTTATCTAAATTTAGTTAGTTGAACACTTTTTGATTTGAGCAACAGAAGGTCTTTGAAAAAATTCGTCTTTACCTGCTGGTCTGTTTTGATAGATTTCTGCCATTTTCTGCATTTGCTTCTTGTTGGTTCCTTTTTTGAGTTCTTTTGGGGAATTGAGCTTTTTGAGGGAAGTACTACAGTATCTAGTGTTCTAATGGACGTTTATTTGGTGTTAAAACTGAACCTTAAGACTTATTTATCTTGAGTACACGAATGTTGCTAATTAAGATTGTGTGAAGTTTTGTATGAAGGAAAATTTTCAGGTGTATGAAAGGAATGAGTAATGAGATGAAGGATGGACTAAAGCTCAAGCTTGGGGATGCCACGCATGTCACCCCAAGAAATATCCAAGAAGTACAAGCGTCAAAGCTTGGGAATGCCCAAGGCATCCCCTTCTTCATCAATAAAAATCCCAGGTTTCTTCCAAACGCTTCATTTTTATTGTTTCATGCACAGTTGTGTTGTTCTTGGAGCGTCTTCTTTTTCGTTTTCATTTTGGTTTTTTGTTTGATTTGGTTTGCTTAGTTTGCTAAATAAATTGGTTGGACCCCCTCTTTCTTACATTGGTTTGCAAATAGTTTGGTTTGGTTTGGAAAAGAGTAGGGAAGTTCATGCTTATGTGGTAAAAAGAGCTCGTTTTTGACTGTGGCATGTGCTTTGTCATGCCATGCTTGATATTGTTTTGGCTTTATGCTTAGTATTCCTTGCTGTAGCATGACTTGTTATAAACAATTGAGATTGCTTAATGTGCCTTGGATGAATCATGCGTTGTTTTAGCATATTAAAGCATAGTTTAGCGGTATTCTCCTTTGATGCTTTATTTGGGTTGACTTGGCGCATGCTCACACCATGTTATGACTATCTCAAGTCACCATATCCTTTATGATCCTTTAGTTTTCAACTTGTAGTATCACTTTATGCTTTGATCAATGATGTTTTGTCGCTCTGCATGATTATGGCCATTATTGCTCTCTTAGTTTGTCGCTCCGGTCTTTGCTAGCCTCCACAACCAAGTATGAGTTCCACTCATGCATCCAACTCCCTAAACCAAGTTATTCCAAAGAGTCCACCATACCTACCTACTAGCTTATGCTATTCCAAGTATATTCATGCTTTTGTTTACCTTCCAAATTAAACTTGTTATGAGAAAACTAGTGATTAAAGCTCTCACGAACTTGATGACACACTTTACTTTTTTGCATCTAATAAACTTGAACCATTGGGTCCTTCTTTGTTGCGTATATGCTTGCGCTTTATAAGTTGAAATTAGCAGAACCATGTATCATGTGGAACGCTTTCAACATTGCACTTGTACTTTGTACCCCGTTGATATCATGTTCTTTTGTTTACGGATCCCGGTGATGTGAAATAAAAGCGGAACTTGTAAGATCATGGAGTTTGTATGTGTGTTAGAGAAACGCCTGGGCTGCTAGCCTAAGCCATGCCTAATCATGGTGGAAACTTGTAGCATCACCATAATGAGCACTCTATGAAGCATCCTCAATAAAAACCTATACAAATAGCAAATAAAAAGATCGCTGAGATGCTCATTGTCTGCTTGCCTTGTCATTTTGATTATGGGATAGCTCCTGTATCATGTGCAAGGGGTACCCCGTTGGCGGTTCTTTATTATACACATGTACTTACAATGACAAGAGCTTACTCGTGACTAAAGTTGAGTAGCATGAGGATCGGTCTTTGTAAGTAAGGGGCATGAGATTTCGGTTTATAACTTGTCAAGCATATCCTCTTAGTTGTGTCACTTTAACCTTAATCACCTTAAATATGCTTATGATAGGGGCAATGAGAGCTGAAAGCTATAAGTACCATAATTTTTGGAAGCTCTTTATGAGACTTGAATCCCTACTTCCTTTTATAAAGGCCTTTCTTCCACCATTATATTGAGTCTCCACCTTCTATCTTTATGCACCTACTTTGAGAGCATAGTGGCCATTCTTAGTTCTATGTGCATTGTTCCAAGACTAGTTGATTGATGCATACTTTGATATTGCTTGTTTTAAACTATTTGTATCTAGTCACTCTTATGAACTTTGAAGGTGTCCTATGCATTTATATTTGCTACTCTATGAGGGACAAGCTGACTACTATTATGCTATGTTTTCTTTATGTGAAACAAACGAACGTCTTTCAAAGCATTGTTATTCATGAATCTTTTGTTTGTGCCTTTTCATGTTGCGTCATAGTTTCTGTCTTATTGCTAGAACTTTGTCTTTCATGTTATGATTGAAGTACTATGATCCCAGCTTTGAATGTTTTACAAATACTTTGATCAAGTCTTTGATGGTGCATGTCACCTCAAAAATTATTCTTTCTTTTTATCACTTACCTACTCGAGGACGAGCAGGAGTTAAGCTTGGGGATGTTGATACATTGCAAATGTATCTATAATTTTTGATGCTCCATGCTTGGTTTTATCCACTTTCTTGTGTTTTGTTCCAACTTTGGAGTACTTTTCATATGATTTCTTGGACTAACCTATTAACAAGAGCCACAGTGCCAGCTGCCTGATTTTTGCTGTTTTTGGTTCCATGAAAGTCAGAAAATGAATATTCTCGGAATTGGATGGGACAAAAGCCAAAGTGCCTATTTTCCCGGATGTCATCAAGTGCCAGAATACGAGACGGAGAAGGGCCCGAGGGCGGCCACACCACCTGGTTGTGTGGCCAGGCCTGGCCCGCGCCAGGGGGTGGTGAGGCTAGCCCTGGCACCCCCTCGGCCTCCCCTTTCGACTATAAGATGCCCTCGAGATGTAAACCCTAAGTACCCGATCAAAAAATCCACGAAAGAGTCTGTAGCCGCCGTCATCTCCATCCCTAGATCGGGAGGGATCTGAAGCTCTTCCCGGCACCTACGGAGAGGGAATTCACCACAGGCCTTCTTCATAACCATGCAAGCCTCCGGTGTGACGCGTGAGTAGTTCATCCTTGGACTACAGATCCATGTAGTAGCTAGATGGCTGGTTCTCCTGCTTTGTGCTTTCATGTTTAGATCTTGTGAGCTATGTTCATGATCAAGATCATCTATTTGTAATTCTGCATGTTGTGTTTACGGGGATCCGATGGATATTGAGATGCTATTTCAGATTGATTATTGATTCTATCATGTCTTTGTTATTTGTGATCTTGCATGCTTTCCGTTGTTAGTAGTTATCTTGGCCAAGTAGATGCTAGCAACTCCAAGAGTTAGTATTTATGCTCGATAGTGGGTTCATGCCTCTAGTAATCTAGGGAAGTGACAGAAATCTCCAAGGTACTAGATGTGTTGTTGCTACTAGGGAGAAAACAACAATCCTTTGTTCATAGAACAATCGTATTGTTTACTTTACACGCAGTTAAGAAGAAATAATCATTGCTTGCAACTTAATCTTTGGAGGGTTCGGATGATAACCTGAAGGTGGATTATTAGTCATAGATGCAGTTGGATGGCAGTCTATGTATAATGTTGTAATGCCTAATCAAGTCTCAAAGGAGTCAAGATGATTAGTATATGCATGTATTGCTTTCTCGATGTTTGTCAATTGCCCCGCTGTAATTTTTTTACCCAGCATGTTATCTATCTAAGGAGAGCCACCTCTAGTGAACTATGTATCTCGGTCCTCGTCTTTTACATTTAATCTACAAACTGTTTACTGCTTTGTGTTTACTTTCTGCAAACTATTGCTTCCTTCCATTCGATACGTTTAATCCTTTGTTTTCCGCAAAACATGGTGAGATTGACAACCTCATCGCAAGTTGGGGACAAAGTTCTGTGGTTGTGTTGTGCAGGTCTCCACGTTGCTACTAGCACCGGTAGTGCGCTCTGCCAAAGCTCAGCTAGTAACACCTTTGGAGTGTTTCCTTGCTCCTACTGGTTTGATTAAACCTTGGTTTTATAACTGAGGGAAACTTGCTGCTGTGCTCATCATACCTTCCTCTTGGGGTTCCAATGAGCTCTACATCAACCACGCTCCAGCATTTTTCTGGCGCCATACTTAGAGCCATCACACTTCAAGGCAATATGCCCCGAGCGACCACAGAGCTGGCACACATGAACGTCACGGCCCCCACCTGCGGTTGGTGCAGAGGGTGAAGGGGCCTTGCCAGTAGGAGACTGCGTGTGACCGGCACCAGGAGGTGCGGGTGGGCGCTGGCCGCGGGAGGCCCAGTAGGCCGCGGACTGATCGGTGATGACGGCGGACGAGCGACGAGCCTCCACGCGCTGCTTCATGAACAGAAGATGCGAGTAGAGCTCATGCGGGGTCAACGACGACTTGGCATCATGGACAGCCTCGGTGAGATGATCGTACTCGAGTGAGGCCTTGAAGGACGAAACCGACAAACCGTAGGGTTTTCGTAGCAGATAACAAATAATTTACTATGCGGAACTCCCTGAATGCCCAAGGATCTATCTAGAAGTAATGCAGTAACGGAGGAAGACAGCGGTAACATACCCTTGAAGAACGAGAGAGCGTTACGCTCATGCAGGAGCGTGGATGATGTAGTCGTACCCGTTCGACCTCAAGGTCGCGAAGCTCCTCGCACGTTACCCCTTGTCTAGGTCCTTGCACGACGGTCCGGTCGCTGCAAGCGCAGCTCCCCCGAGTTATCACACACATACGGTGCAATGTGATGACTCCCGAACTCCTTGATCCCTGCTGGGGTTGCGGAAGTAGATCTCCTGGCGGAATCCCTGCAGTACAACAGCATGCCACATATGCGTTGACTTTGCGCGTACAGTCTTTTCTTGGGACCGTGCCACAGCAAAAGTAACTAAGAGAAAGAAGGGGAATATCTAGCCTCGGAGAATATCTTATTGGTGTGTTTAATCCCACCCATGGGAACCCCTTTATATAGTCGAAGGGAGGTGTACCCTCCCCTTTGGGTTAACCATATGGGACTAAACAGGACAAGAAAATAAAAGGGAAAATCCTTCCTAGCCGGCTAGGCCAGCTAAAGCTAGACCAGCAGACAAACAACAACAAGGGGAGGAGTCGGGTGGGCCGCCGAGCAGCACCATGGCCCAGCTCGCGAAGACCATCAACGGCGATTGGAGCTGGCTCCCGGGTGGGCTGGCCGCACCCCCGCCCACGGCCCAGCACGTGCGCCAGTAGTGGCGACGACTATGTGGCCTGGGAGGGCCGGCTCTCGCTCGCCCCCGGCCCACTGTCTTGGCTAGCCTGCCCTGCTCGCCAACTTCCTCCCGCACGCCCGCTTGGGCTAGGGGGTTGAGCGTCCCGAGGCGGCAACCGCCAGCTGCAGACCGCCCCCGTGCGGCGTCAACTATCTGTCGCCCACATGGGTTGTTTTTCTGTCTTTTTCTTTCTCTTTTTCTGCAGCTTTTCTTCTAGGTTAATTCCCTCCGGTGTATTGGCCTAATAAGAAAGTTTCCTTTATAAATCTTAATTTAAATATTTATTTAGTATAAGTTAATTCATAATTAACATATAATAAATGCATATTACAAATTGTCATTTATCTGAAACTCCTTTCGGCCTTTTCCGTTCCTTCTTTCTCCGAACAACTTCGGATCTCTCCGGAACGATTTCGATTTCGCTCTCTTTTGTGATTCCATCTTGCAGGAGGATCTCCAAGCGTCGTATCGCCCTTAAGCGTGTTTCCCTGTGGTTCAGGAATGCTATAGATATGATATCTATCATTGATCCACAGCGAGACCGGGATGCCCATGTTGACCCCTATGCACTCCACAAATCACCATCGTGTTGAACCTAAAACGATATATCCAATTCCCTTGTTCACAATACAAGACTTGTCCGAGATTCGGTCATCGGTATCACGATACCTTGTTCAATCTCGTTTCCAACAAGTAATGTTTTACTCGTTACGTGAAATTCCATCCCCATGACGTAGTCATGTGTTGCGCAACATGGATGTAATTCACCGAGTGGGCCCAGTTGTATCTTCTCGTAACACGGGAGAACAAATCCCGACCTCGAAGCATATTGCCTCTACATGCGCCTTCGGATAACCCAACATGCACCTTTATGATCACCCATTTACAAGTGATGGTTGATACAGTCAAAGCAACCTCCGATAACCGTGATTGATAAGATCTCACGGTCTAAGGATTAGGACAATCTGTTTCTGACAATTCCAACATGAACTGAGTGACATGATCGTGTTGCAACAATCATTGGTGAGAATTGTCTATCACATCATTCCATATGATATGACTTCATTGTCAGTGACTTTTGTTTAGCCCATGATCAGAAAACCTTGATCATCGTCTGCCCAATGAACTAGTTGAATAGAGGCTACTAGGGACCTGAGTTTGTTTGTATACCACACCTATATCAATGTTTTCGACTGATATAGTTATAGCATGATATAAAACTATTATAAACTAATGAGATATGACAATAAAATCATTTTGTTATTTGCCTCAAGGGCATATCTCCTTCACGAACTCCTCATCACGAAGCGGCTGGCCAATGGAGGTCAGCATGTACGCCACCACCTTGAGCTTGTGGAAGTAGGTGGCGTCGGATGAGTCCAGCTTCTTTATCTCGCCAATCTCACGACAAAGAGCCATCAAGCGCGACATGGAGATGGAGGAGAACGCGTTCTCCAGGTTAGTGCAAGCATCCATGGAGGTGACGGCGAAAAGGACGAGGCCAGCGACCCCCTCACCTAGGGATCTAACCCTGGATAGCGGAGAGGATCGCTTGGTCCTGCTGCACCCAAGCACGGTTCTCCGGGTCGTGCATAGTTGTGATCACCTATGGAGGACATGGAAGAGAATTGTCAATGTACCAAAGAAGGTCCTGGCTACGGAGCAGCAGTAACACCTTAGCACGCCAGAACAGGTAGTTTTCCGGTGTTAGACAGATGGCGATCTGGTTGGCAAAGTGGAACGGTGCGGCGACGGTAGGTGCCAGGGCGACTGGAAGCGCGACGACTGCAGGGGCCTGGGCCACGGATGGTGCAGTGAGGGGCGGCGGCTGCGGTACAGGCGCAACGGTCGGCGCAGAAGTGGCCACCGAAGTTGTCAGGATGACGGCGAGCGTTGGCAAGCTGATGGAGGCCACGGGTAGAGCCATCGTTGTGGCAACGGAAACCGCGGGGGCGGCTGCGACAGTGCTAGGCGACGGAATCTGGGCCGAGAACATGGATCCCACGCTGGTGGTGCCAAAGAACTGTGGCACCGTCGGTGCAAGAGAATGCGGTGAAGCGTTGAGGAGGGTGGCAAGCGAAGCGGGGAAGAACCCGATGATGGCGGTGCCCATAGCGGAAGCAGACGTCATGGTAGTGGTGGGTGGCAGCGGCGCACGAGGCAGCGGCCGAAGGTGGAGGTGGCGGTGGCTCCCTTCTAGGGTTAGGCGGTGGCTGGGTGGGTGGGAGATGAGGATCATAGGGTTAGGCTGATACCATATTAGACGTATAATTTGGGGGGAGTTGCTCAACCCTCTAGGGGTAGCATACCTCATATATATAGGGGTACACCATACCAGTACAAGGATACAAGACAAAGACCATATGTAGTCTGTACACATATAGCTATACAAATTAACATGATGTTTTCTTATTTTGTTACTAGGTCTCTCTGAGGGCCCAAGTCACGGTCAACTGGCCTTAGAGAGACCTAATGTGTTTTCCCCAGGCCTGCAATGTTGGGAGGTCTCCGCGCGACCGCTCCGTGCGCATGTTTAGTGTTATAACGAATAGAGTTCGAGAAGAAAAAAGACGGAGAATACAAGGTAAGGGTACTGATCTTATTTTAACCGATGGGCCACCCAGCGAAACATGTTGCACGACTATGTGAAGATAATGTGGGCTCACCTCCCCTACACCACGGCACACTATACTGTTGTGGAAGGTATAATGCGGTGCTCACACATCTATTGTGACCACAAGCAGTTTTCAAATGGAAATTTTACTTAAAAAGAACACATTATTGATCATAAACATTTTATATTTACATGATGATACCAGAATTACACAAAATTCTACAAAATACTATAATACTCTAATAAACTACTATGACACAAACATGCATATATGCACTCATGTCGGGCCCCCAACATAGTTGTTGGGATTTGCATAATGGGTATCACCATAACTCTATTCCGGCTAACCCGGGTGACCCATAGGCTAATGGTCTGTTGGGCAGCCAAGTTAAATGGATCCAGAAGGGAGGCCCATGTCGGATATAGGGATGCTAAGGCACCGATATAGATGAAGCCAGAGTCTTGGAGTACAAGACATAAGGACTACTTAGTATTAGTGTAGGACTCTGTAAGAGCATCTCCAGCAGGCGTTCCATATTTTGGCGCTATAAAAACGCTTTGCAGCACGACGTGACACCGGCGAGAGCTCCACAGAAAGCTATAAAGTTCAGCGCCAAAATGCAGCGCGAAATAGCCCTTTTGCAGGCACGCTAAACTATAGCGCCACAAACCAACTTTTGCATAAATAAAACACAAACAAAGATTAGAAAATGGATTGAAACAACTTTATATTGCATAGCACGGATAGCTAGTACTAAAAACATAGAACATAGCACGAACATGGCGTGAAACCACTAGTTGGACCAGTCGACTTGGAGGAGCCCACGGTGGTGTCCGACATCGGAGTCGACGAGAACGAGTAGTCGTTGGTGTCGTTGTCGACGACGACGATGGTCGAAGGACCGGCACCACGCGCGGTCTCTGCCTTCCGCTTCGACTTCTCCCCCGCCTTGGCTGTCTTCTTAGCCACCTTCTTCGCCCTCCTCGCCTCCCGGTCCGCCTTCTTCTCCGCCTTCTTCCTCGCCATCTCTTCCTCCATCTCGGTGTAGAATGCGACCTCGTAGGCCACGTCCTCCGGGAAGCAGCACGCCCATTCCAGGCGGCCCGCCTTGTGGCGCTCGGTGATCAACATGCGCTGCTCTAGGACACGCTGGTGTTGTCGCTCCTCCGCCGTTATGAGGCACGGCGGTGGCGCGAGGTCCTCGGCATGTGCACTCGTCCACACATCACTGAAGTTGATCTGCCGGAGGCCACCGCATCATACGCGTGCGCTGCCTCGTGCGCCGTCTCGAACGTCCCGAGATCGATGCACTCCTTGCTGCTTTGGATCTCGGCGTAGAACGTTCCGTCCGGGCACGCGCACGCCGCGGTAGCCGGAGGAGGAATGTCTATGCGGAGGCATGGTGAAGTGATGGAGGAGCGGTAGTAGAGCGGTGGCAGAGCGGCAGCGCGTGGCGAAGCGAAAGGGGAGCGCGTGGCGGAAGAGGAGGGGAGTGACTATTCAGGTGGTTGGGTTGCGCGCGCGCCATGCTTTAACGTGCGCTGGAAGCGCTGCGGTAGATTTGGTGCGCGGGATGGTGCGGAGGCCAGCGCACACAAAAATATTTCGCGCGCGCCCGCTGGAGCAGCGCGCGGGAAGTTTGGCGCGCTATATCGGCGTTTTTTTACTGTGCCAGTGATTTTGCGCGCCTGTGTGAGATGTTCTAACCTGTCCGGTGTGGACTTTACCCTGTAACCCTAGGATATGACGCCTTTATAAGCCAGACCTCTAGGAGCCTTTAGGACAGATAGAAACATACGCACAATCTTGCATAGCGAACCATACGATCTCTTTTTAATCGGCGTATTGCCATTATAGTGATTTATAGCAGGAGTAGGATTCACCACCGTTGTGGATCTGAACCTGGGTAAGCTTTGTAACCTCATACCCGCCAACTCGCTGCCTTATCCTACGTCTCTAAACACGCTCTGTGTGAAACCCTCCATCGCGTACTCGTCGATAATACCACGAAAGGCGGCGCCCACCGTGGGGCTTCGAGTTCTCCACCGGACGAGGCCCGAGCACTTCGCGGAATCAGTGAGCTTCATCAGGCGAAGGTGGAACTTAACGACACCAATATGCTGTGACATCATTCCTAGTACCACGTTCATGAAACTTTATCACGCCATACCTAATGCTTGACGATCGACTCCAACCTCTAGTCTTTCGACCTCCACCGGGAAAGAACGACTTGTGGTCGGATGGAAGATCTTTATTCTTATCGCCGCCAATGCCCCTACACAACGGATGCGGAGAACTCGAAGACCCTATGGTGACCGATCATCCAGTCCAAAATTCCCCCACCCTCCGCCGGCCACTGGAAGACCCTATGATGACCCATCATCCAATCCAAAATTGTCCCAACCCTCCGCCGGCCGCCGAGCAAGTCGCGCCTCAATGCCCCTCCGCAGGAGCTTTTACGTTCTATGCATATGAACATGTAATAATATAAATCTTTAAGTGATTTAATATTGCCATGTGCGACAAGGATAGAAATTGACGGGACGTGGCAATGCACGACATTCGGCTAATACCGAGAGAAAGGATGATACACGGACAAACGTACGTGAGAGCATCTCCACTCGTTCCCCCATACGGCTTCCGACGCGGTCCGATTTTGGACCATATATGGGGGGCTCGGATGCATGCACGATTTGGGTGGCCACTGGCTCCCAGCCGTGTCCCCCATACTGAAAAAATAATGAGCATTCAAACGCTTAAGTATATTCATTTTCAATTTTAACATATAAAGAAAAAAATCAACTCCTCCGGTGGCCGAAGGAGCTGCTCTCGCCAAGAGGACGCGGAGGCGGCGGCGGAGGCGGCGCGACACCCTAGAGGTCGAACATCGAGTTGTATCTTCCTAGCTGTACCTCGGCCTCCTCCTTTGCTCGGTCGCGTCTGGCATGCAAGTCAGCGTCGTCGGACTCTCTGTGCGACGCATAGAAGAAACGCCTATAGACCTCGTCGAGATGTTGCAGCTTGCGGTGCTCCGGCGGGAAAACATGGTGGAAGATGTCCCACCCGTAAGGCTCGCCGGTGGTCCGGGAAGCCAGCCCGTGGGGTATCGGCGGCCGCAGAAGCTCCTTGGGCTCGGGCAGGGGACTGGACCAGCCCAACTCGTCGATGTTGGCTCGGCTAGAGTCGTCGGAGTCGATCCACTCGTTGTTAGAGCGGTGTGGTTGGGTCCGGGAGAGGCGGATACGGGTGCCACGGCTATTCTGTGGGCGGTGGAAAAGGCAGAGGAGTACCACGGCCAGGCATAGCTGTGCGCCGGCCCTACTAGCAATAGCAGCACCGTCGGCCGATGTCCTAGACGTAGAGGAGGAGAATGCAAGTTGTGGGCATGGTGTAGATCTGCAATGGCGATGGCCGCCGCGCCTACATATAGCGAGAAAATGGCGGGAAGCGGTGGAAAAGGCGGGAAGCGGCATAAGGGCATGGCGGGAGACCGCGCCGGCGAGCAATTTCGTCGTCGCGTGGCCGGCGACGGGGCGACGCTCCGGGGAGGGAGCCTTCCATCTCACTGCCAGGACTGACCCGTGTCGTTTTCAGCTCCATCCGGCGCCTCCGCTAGCCCCCCGTGGGTTGGTTTCGGCCTGAAACCGCCGGATGTCAAACCGGACCGCGCCGGCGCGAAAATAAATTTTGGGGGTGTGTAAGGGAAGGGGGTTGGGCGCGATTTGAGACGCCGGCAACCTATAGCCCTTTAGGGTGCTTTAGCGCCCGAGTGGAGATGCTGTGAGCGGCCGAGACTAGACAAGCTCCAAAACGTGTTGCGTCGCGTTGACAAATGACAAGGACTCGTTTACACTACTGATACATCATCCTGATACGTGCACAATATACGCGTGTACTACATTGATTAGTACATTATCCTTCCGGCCACGTCGCCATGCCGGTTCACGATCGATAGAGCAGCTACCATCACTCTGCAGCCTTGGCGGCGTTCTTGGCGTGTATCATCCTGATGTACTCCGCGACCCTGTCCACATCCGGCAGCACGGCCCTGGCCGCATCCAGCTCGCCGAACCGCTCCAGCCACGCCGCCAGCATCGGGGTCCTTCCCCCAGCATCGCCAAACAGCCTCTCGCCGGAGACCACCTCCGTCGCGTGCACGTACGGCGCCACGCCGCCGAGCACGACGTCGACGTACCCGACGCCCGCGGCGCCGCCGAAGAAGCACCCCTTCCTCCCCTCGTCGGTGCACTCCCTCAGGCCCCGCTCGAGGCCCGGCACCGCCGCCGCCACCTTCCCCATCCACTCCGCCCTCTCCTGCTCCGTCCCGGCCCGGAACGCCCTGTCCCACGGCGCGCCGATCTCGTCGTCCACGTAGGCCGCCCAGAACCGGGCGACGGCGCGGTCGTGGGGGTCGGCCGGGAGGAGGGAGAAGGCCGAGGAAGTCGCGCCGGAGCCGGAGACGAAGACCTCGTCGATGTACTGGAGGATGACCTGGGACTCGCAGATGGGGCGGCCGTCGTGGATGAGCACGGGCACGGATTTGTGGACGGGGTTGGAGCGGAGGAGGAGGTCGCTCTTGCTGCGCAGGTCCTCCTCCACGTACGAGTAGCGCACGCCCTTGAGGTGGAGGGCTAGCCGGACCCGGAGCCCGAACGGGCTGCCCCAGTGGCCCAGCAGCGTCACCTCCTCTCCTCCCACTCCGGCCATCTCTTACTCAGGCTGCTCCAATCGGCCAGCTAGGTGCCTTGTACCGTACGGCCCGGCGCTTGGACTGGAATGGACTAGTATTTTATACTAGTATGTGTGGGCGCCGTCCTTGATGCGTTGACATTTGACAGCTTGACATCGTTTGCTTATGGATGAATCTTCCTCGTGTCCCCATGCATGGCGATCTGTTTTCGGAAGAAGAAAAGTTAAACAATGTGGTTAATTTCCTCCCTATCTGATCTACTATGCATCAAGCCAGCTGTGTGCACACGTCACTGAGGATCACTAACAGCTGCAAACCGTGTTTACAGGGCACTGGATTCGCCATTTGCGGTTTCTACTTCGTCCACGCACACCAGAACCGTATTTTGAACTCATAAATTTGAAAATTGCAATTTCCGGAAAATTGGAAGACGGTGCGACGATCATTCACATACGAGTTCATAGTTTACACATCAAACTTACTAAATAGTTAGAAACTATACTGCGACAGCGGCGCTACATGACGCTACAAGAAGACAGGGACGCGGCACCTGTTTGACCAAAATCGAGCTCGACGAGCACCGCGGCACGAAGGATGGTGAACGACGGCGCCTACTTGTCAAGGATGACGACCTCGACGCCCGGCTCGTGGGCGGGTGCGCTCGCGTGGGCCTCCATCTCGCGGACCTCTGCGATGGCATGGAGCTCCTCCTCGCGTTCGCGTCGGAGCTCGGCCTCGCGGATGGCGCGCTGCAGCAGGGCACGCTCCTCGTCTTCGTTGCGCGGCCAGTCCTCCTCGTGGACGGCGCTCACCGAGGCCTCCCGACGTGCGCGTACCTCCGGATGGCGAGATGTGCTCCGGCAAAGGAGGAGTTGGAGGCGGAGACGGCGGAGCTTCCTCGTGGAGATCCTGCGCGTACGCGCGGAGCGGCGGCGGAGCCAGGCCCTAGTTGGTCCATCGTCGCGCCGCCCGTTTCTTCGCGCAGACGGAGTGAACCCACTTCTTGCGGAGCTCATCGTCGCACATGCATCTTCCTCTGCCGCCGTGGCCGCTCCCACCAAAGCTACTGAAGGGAATATGCCCGAGAGACAATAATAAAGTGATATTATCTTATTCCTTGTTTATGATAAATGTTTATTTTGCATGCTATAATTGTATTAATTTGGAAACGTTAATACATGTGTGTTTAATAAACAAAAGGATAGTTCCTAGTTATGCCACTCTTATAAACTAGCTCGTTGATTAACAAGATGATCAAGGTTTCCTGATCATGGACATTGGATGTTGTTAATAACGAGGTCACAACATTAGTGGAATGATGTGATGAACATTCATCCAAAGTATAGCATTACGATCAAAGTCATTGTGTTTATATTGCTATAACATCATACGAAGTAATCCTAGTCCTTAGACCATGAGATCATGTCAATCACTAACACTGAAAGAGTATCTTGATAACATCAAACGTCACATCGTGAAAGGGTGATTATAAATGTGGGTTCAGTGCTACGAAAGTGTTATGTAGAGGCTCATGGATCAAGAGTGGGATTTATCCATCCCGGTGACGGATAGATATACTCTGGACCCTCTCAGTGATATCACATTGGTTAGCTTGCAAGCAAGTGATGAGATCACTAGAATATTATATCACGGGAACAAGAAAAGAGTACATGTCGGTAACGAGATCAAACTAGGTATGTATATACCGATGATCGAATCTCGTACATGTAATATATCGCGAGACAAAGGGATTTAGTTACTAGCGTTAAAGGTTCTCACGATCATAGAAGTCATCGTTGAATGTGTAGGAGTCAGTATGGATCTCCAGGTCCCGCTTCTGATTATTGATCTGAGAGGGGTCTCGATCATGTCTGCATTATTCGCGAACCGTATGCTGACACACTTAAGGGATACCGACACCATTTGAAGCAAATATGTTTCAATAAAGATTTAGAAAGCCCTGGGATTATTTCAATAGACATCGAAACTGTTTTGGGTGAAATTGTTGAAATTGGTTCTGCATGTAATATTGAAATGTTGTAGGGGATTTTATGTGAATGTTTGTTAATTAAAGTAATTAACAAAATTCTGAATAAAATTAATAAAATAGTTCTATTAAATGAGAGAGCATTAAATTTGGAGAAATTTAATGCATTTAAAGTGGAGACTTTAAAGAGGAATGTTAAGGGGCAAATTTATGTGGAGAGAGTTACCACCACATGAATGCGGAGATGAAGGGTCACCCCTTGGGTGCCGGCCATGGGTAGGGGCATGCCCCTCCTCCTATAAAAGGCCACCCTCACACCCCTTCTTCCTCACACCTCCTCGTGAAGGATCTCTCTCCCCCTCTAGTATTATTTCCCCATGGTCTCGGATTAGCGAGATACATGTTCCCGGTGGCTTTATCTGGAAAAGAGTTGCTGCTTCCGCTGCTTTGCTGGAGCGAGGGATGAAGGTTGTCGAGGTACCGGACGTGTGTGTGATCACGGATGCACCGCTGCTTTGCGGTGCTGGACTTGGTGGTGCTGGACTTGCTGGAGCTGCATCTGATGGACGTACTGGAGCTAGACCTGCTGGACTTCATCACGATCTTAAGATCGGTAAGTGTACGACTACATCATCCACGAGTTCCATCTCGTTAAAAAAGCTTTGTTGTCTTCGAGGGTATGTTCTCTATAGATGTATATACACCCGTTGCTTGTATCTAGTAGATAGATCCTGCCGTATAGTAGTTCACATTGTAGGAATTTTTTATTTTCTATGCTGCGAACCCGTCAGTGGTATCAGAGCCTGATCTATGCGTAGGTGCTTTGCACGGGTAGAACACATAAGAGTATGTGGGCAGTGATGATCATGTTATTGCTTCTTATATGTACTTTAGATATTGGTGGCATAGTGGGATGAAGCGGCCCAGACCAACCTTACATGTCATCGCACATGAGACCGGTTCCACGACTGACATGCAACTAGTTTTGCATAAGTGGCTGACGGGTGTCTGTCTTTCCTACTATAGTTAATATCTGATTTACAACGAGTTGCTAATAACTTAGTTATCATTGTTATAGTTCCATGTTCGTAGGTAAGACCGGTTCTACCTTCGAAAGCCCTAAGCCACGTAAAAACTTGCAATTGATAAATTAGAGGCATCTAGTTTAGATCGTTGCTGGGCTAGTGTCATGATATGGAAATGTTGTAAGTTAATGTATAGTTGATACCCTTACAACACACCTAACGTGTAAGTTTCATAGACCTTGGCCTTACACACGAAGGAATGATAGAGATCATACCACGATGCATATGATGGTGATCAAATGCATGGACCGTATCATTCCACTTTACACATATGATATGCGCATCTTATATTGTTAGTTTGGCTCTTTTAGTAGCATTATAAGATGATCCCTCATTTAAATATCAAGATAAAATGTGTTCTTCTTTAAGTATGCACCATTCTATGGATCGTGTTTCGAGACATCACGTGATGATTGGGTGTACTCGACTCTGCGCTTTCATACAACGGGTGTAAGACAGTTTTACACACGTGAGTACTAAGGTTCTTACTTGGAGAGCCTAGCATATACAGACATGGCCTCGGAACACGGACCGAAAGGTTAAGCATGAGTCATATTGTTGATGTGATGCCCATATTGATGCTCGCCTTTGAAGCTACACCGACTCACATGATGATCGGACTTGGTATAGTGGATTTGGTTCATGTAATCACCAAAAAGGCACGAGGAATGTTGTTTTTGAGTGGGAGTTCATTTCTAATTTGGATTAGTCGAACCAAATTTGTCATAAACTAAATCAAAGTGAATTTGCATAATTTGTTGTACTCATTGGCATCTGTTTACTACCTTATGCTTAGTTTTAATTGAGATAATAGAACTATAGAATTCTAGATATTTACTTTACGAACTGGTATAATATTGTTTTGAATGTCAATTTAAAGTTTAGAATTCCTATTGCAAACTTTCAGCAAACTCTATTTACTCCATGAAGTTTAATAAGTAGTATTAAATCAAGAGTAAGAATTCCAATGTTAGTATCTAAAGTATCATGTTTTGCCTCCATGATTCTTGATATTCAAAAGTTGTTTTAATATCGAGGTTATCTAGGAGCTGAAAGAATTGTTTCACAAACCATCATGTGTGAAAGATATTGTGATATATGAAACAAAGTTTTTGGTGGCATTATGATATAGTATAATTTAGCAAAATACATGTTCTCATATTGTATGAGAATTTGTGAAGGATGGAGATGCTAGGCATCTGAATCTCCCAAAAGGTTTTGAGAACTAAAATTATACTCGGCATTCTTCCTTATAGGCTATAGTAGCTTAATCATGAAAGTTGTCATGATAAGGATGAATACAAGATGTAAGTAAAATGTTTACTACACTAAAAGATTACTAAAAAATGGATTTTTGAAAGAACGCCAAACATTTGATGATGATGATCCACTTCAAAGTGCAAGTCCAAAGGTATTAGTATTTGACTATATACGCTTTGTACTATGTGTCATGTGAATGACACCACTATTAATGTTGATAGATTCTTTTAAAAGGAAAAGGAATTGCTAAAAGAGAATCTATAAAATATTTGGCAGAAAAGAAAAGTTAGAGATGTCCAGCTTAGGTATATAGAAGATATACATGTTATGGTTGTATTCTTTGCTTGTTAAACAATGTGGTTCTTAGGTATTGGATACTGAATTGGTTGATGTGAAGTGTCATACAGAACAACACAATTCATGAACTGCAACGGCTGATACATTGCAAATGTATCTATAATTTTTGATGTTCCATGCTTGGTTTTATCTACTTTCTTATGTTTTGTCCATACTTTGGAGTACTTTTCATATAATTTCTTGGACTAACCTAGTAACAAGAGCCACAGTGCCAGCTGCCTATTTTCTACTGTTTTTGGTTCCAAGAAAGTCAGAAAATGAATATTCTCGGAATTGGACGGGACAAAAGCAAAGTCATTATTTTATCGAGGGACACCTGGAGCCAGAATACGAGACGGAGAGGGGTTGGCGGCCTAGCCACACCACCTGGCCGCGCCAGGGGGTGGTCTGGCCGTCCCAGACACCCCCTCAGTCCCCATCTTCGCCTATAAGATGCCTTCTGACCTAAAAACTCAGGGGGGTTCGATGTTTTTCTAGAAAGAGTTCCGCTCTGCCGCCACCACCAGATTCCACGAAACAGTAGCAGAAACTCCGTTCTGGCACCTTGTCGGGACGGGGAATTGGAGGAGAGCATCGCCATCATCATCACCATCGCTTCTCCATCGACCATCCATGTTTCCCCCATCTATGAGTGAGTAATCCCCCGCTGTAGGCTATGGGGATGGTAGAGATTGGATGAGATCGTTCAAGTAATGGCATCAGATTGTTAGGGCATGGTGCCTAGTATCTTCAGATTGTTAGGGCATGGTGCCTAGTATCTTCTATTAGTGTTTTATGACTTTGTTGTGACTTGTTATGCTTAATGCTTGTCACTAGGGCCCGAGTGCCATGATTTCAGATCTGAATATGTTATTGATTTATTATGATAGTATTGTTTATGGTCTTACCTGCAAGTTGTAAACACACGTTGTTGTCTGGAACCAATGGCCCTGAAGTGACAGAAATCGGGATAACCGGAGGGAATGGCTTTGATGTGAGGATCACATATGTTCATGAGTGTTAATGCTTTGCTCTGGTGCTCTATTAAAAGGAGCACCTTAATTGTCAGTAGTTCCCTTGAGGCTCCGCAGCAAACGGGCTGGCAGGACAAAAGATGTTGTGCAAGTTCTTATTGCGAGCACGTATGACTATATATGGAACACATGCCTAGGATTATCTAGTACTTGGATGCTTTATCTTATTTATCTGAAATTGCCCTATGTTCTGATTGCTATGTGAATTGTCTTGTCCATGCAACGCCCGTCCATCCATCCCTATGCCTACCGCACTCGAATCCCACTGTATACTGCTATTGTTACTGCTGTCCTTACTTTACTACTGTTGTTACTTTACTATTGCTACTACAAAACTGTTGCTACTGATAAACTGTTGTGAGCAAGATTGTTTCCAGGTGCGGCTGAATTGACAACTCAGTTGTTAAGGCTTATAAATATTCTTTGGCTCCCCTTGTGTCGAATCAATAAATTGGGTTTCACTTCCCTCGAAAATACTGCGATACACCCCCTATACTTGTGGGTCATCAAGACTATTTTCTAGCGTCGTTGCCGAGGAGCATAGCTTTATTTATCAAGTCCACTTAGAATCACTATTGTTCAAGCTTAGTTTATTTCCGCCTTGTTCGCTTGTTTCTTTATCAAAAATACAAAAAAAATAGTTCCTACTCTAGTTGTTATTTTTGTTGGTCTGTTATTGTCTTGCTTCATCATGCTTGCTATCAATGGTTATTTTCTTTGAAACTAAATCTTATTGGCAAGGTGGGTTCATGGAAGATCAAAAATATTATTATAAGGAACACCGCTTGTCATAAAAAGGGAAACACTTATGGGAACAAATTGATAAATTATATTAGAAACATGTGCTCTACTTATAATGTTACTTATTGCTTTGATAAATCTTGTTCCTGTAAGAGGTATAAACACCTCCCTTTTCAATGTGAGTATAATGATAATGTTACCATATCTTCTTATGTTAAGGGAAATTATGAATTTTATGATGTGGAACAAACTGAGGAATTTATTGCTTGAAAGGGTGCATTTGAACTTGCTAGTTTGATTGAAAATATTGATGATTCACCTTATAAATATGAGGTTTATGATATACTTAAATTTTGCTTTGATAATTACAAGGAAGAAAATGGCTATATTCTTGAATATATTAATAGATGCTTTCCACAAATGGAGGAGACTAATGCCTTGCGGGATCTTATGGAAGAAGAAATTGATGAACCTGAAAGCTCATTAAATGAAAAAGAGGAGGAGAGTGATGAACAAAAGGAGGAAGAATGGATTAGCTACCCATGCCTACCTTCTAATGAGAGTAACTCTTTATCCCTTACTTTATTTGATTGTCCCCCATGCTTACCAAAGGAGGATGAAGGTTATGCTCATGTTATCTGTGATAATCCTTTATTTGTGCCTAACTTCGAGATGCATGGTACTAAAGAGTTTTGCATAGAAATTGTTTATGATAAAGCTCTAGACGATGGTCCTGTATTGAATGATCATTCATCTTGTTATAGAATTGTTAAAAGTGGGTTTGAAGGTTTTAATCCCACAATTTTTGAACTTGAAAAAAATTATGTTTTTGTAGAACATGGAAATCATGCTTTATGTGATAGTTATATTGTTGAGTTTATTCATGAGGCTACTGGAAATTATTATGAGAGAGGAAAATATGGTTGTAAAAGTTTTCATGGTATTGAAACACCTTTCTATGTGCTGAAAGTTTTAAAGTTACTCTTATTTTATCTTCCTATGCCTGTCACTTTGTTCTTTGCAAATTTATTTGCATACAAGATTCCTATGCATAGGAAGTGGGTTAGACTTAAATGTGTTTTGAATTTGCTTCTTGATGCTCTTTTTTACTTCAATTCATATTTCTTATGTGAGCATCCTCCCAAACTATCATGCCTAACTTAAAGGCGTTAAAGAAAAGTACTTATTGGGAGATAACTCAAAAGTTTTAGATGAGTCTTGGAAGTTATTACTTCAGTAATAACCGCTCCTTATCCTTTTTATTTGCTTTTTGTGCCAAGAGTAACCTCTAATGAGAGAGAAGTAATGATTAGGAAAGTTGTTGTCTCGAAACAGGTTTTTGTGCTTCACCGTAAAAATTCGTGTAAAATCTCTATACATCCTTTTGAAGCATAAATTTTTGTGCTTCTGCCCCAGGTTGTTATCTAACTTTCATTAGTTCAACACTTTTTGATTTGAGCAACAGAAGGTCTTCGAAAAAATTCGTATTTACCTGCTGGTCTGTTTTGACAGATTTCTGCCATTTTTTGCATTTGCTTCTTGTTGGTTCCTTTTTGAGTTCCTTTGGGGAATTGAGCTTTTTGAGGGAAGTGCTACAGTAGATAGTGTTTTAATGGAAGTTTTATTGGTGTCGGAACTGAACCCAAAGACCTATTACCTTGAGTGCACTAATGTTGCTAATAAAGATTGTGTGAAGTTTTGTATGAAGGAAAAAAATTTAGGTGTATGGAAGGAATGAGTAATAAGATGAAGGATGGACTAAAGCTCAAGCTTGGGGATGCCACGCGTTTCACCCCAAGAAATATCCAATAAGTACAAGCGTCAAAGCTTGGGGATGCCCAAGGCATCCCCCTCTTCATCAATAAAAATCCCAGGTTTCTTCCAAACGCTTCATTTTTATTGTTTCATGCACAGTTGTGTTGTTCTTGGAGCGTCTTCTTTGTCGTTTTCATTTTGGTTTTTTGTTTGCTTTGTTTTCTTAGTTTTCTGAATAAATTGGTTGGACCTCCTCTTTTATGCATTGGTTTTCAAATAGTTTTGTTTGGATTGGAAAAGAGTAGGAAAGTTCATGTTTAAGTGGTAAAGAGAGCTTGTTTTGACTGTGGCCTATGCTTTGTCATGCCATGCTTGGTATTGTTTTGGCTTTAGGCTTAGTGTTCTTTGTTGTAGCATGACATGTTTTAAACAATTGAGATTTCTTAATATGCCTTTGAAGAATCATGCGTTGTTTTAGCATACTAAAGCATAGTATTGTGGTATTCTCCTTTGATGCTTTATTTGGGTTGACTTGGCACATGCTCACACCATGTTATGACTATACCAAGTCACCATAGCCTTTATGATCCTTTAGTTTTCAACTTGTAGTATCACTTTATGCTTTGATTAATGATCTTTTGTCGCTCTGCATGATTATGGTCATTATTGCTCTCTTAGTTTATCGCTCCCAGTCTTTTGCTAGCCTCCACCACCAAGTATGAGTTCCACTCATGCATCCAACTCCCTAAACCAAGTTATTCCAAAGAGTCCACCATATCTACCTACTAGCATATGCTATTCCAAGTATATTCATGTTTTTGTTTATCTTCCAAATCAAACTTGTTATGAGAAAACTAGTGATTAAAGCTCTCACGAACTTGAATGCACACTTTACTTTTCTTGCCCTTAATAAACTTGAACCATTGTGTCGTCTATGTTGTATATGCTTGCACTTATTTGTTGGAGATTAGCAGAACCATGCTGTCATGGGGAACGCTTTCAACATTGCACGGGTACTTTGTACCTAGTTGATATCATGCTCTTTTGTCTATGGATGTCGTCGGTGTGAAATGAAAGGGAGATTGTAAGTCCATGGAGTTATGTATATGTGTTAGAGAAATGCCTGGGCCGCTGGTCTAATCCATGCTAACATGGTGGAAACCTGCAGCGTCACCATAATGAGCTATCTATGAAGCATTCTTCTTATAAAAAAAAGAGCCCGACGTTGAGAAAAAAAAGAGAAAAAGAAAAAAAAAAGAGATTATGAAAAGAGGAAAGAGAGAAAAAAGTACCATATTCCCATGGTAAATAAGAAGATTGCTGAGATGCTTGTTGTCTGCTTGCCTTGTCATTTTGATATGGGGATTCTTCCGTATGATCGGGCAAGGGGTACCCCGTTGACGGTTCTCTATGATACACATGTACTTACGATGACAAGAACTTACCGGTGACTAAACTTGAGTAGCATGAGGAGCGGCCCTCATATTCAAGGAACATGCGATTTCTAACTTATACTTCGTCAAGCATGTACACCATAGTTTGTTCACTTTAACCTTAATCACTTCAAGATGCTTATGATAGGGGCAATGAGAGCTGAAAGCTATTAAGTACCATAATTTTTGGAAGCTCTTTATGAGACTTGAATCCCTACTTCCTTCTATGAAGGCCGTTCTTCCACTTTTTTATTGAGTCTCCACCTTCTATCTTTATGCACCTACTTTGAGAGCATAGTGGCCATTCTTAGTTCTGTGTGCATTGTCCCAAGACTTGTTGATTGATGCATACCTTGATATTGCTTGTTTTAAACTATTTGTATCAAGTCACTCTTATAAACTTTGAAGGTGTCCTTTGCATTTATATTTGCTACTCTACGAGGGACAAGCTGAATGCCATTATGCTATATTTTCTTTATGTGAAACAAACAAACGTCTTGCAAAATATTGTTATTCATAAATCTTTTGTTTGTGCCTTTTCATGTTGCAACATAGTTTCTTTGTCTTATTGCTAGAACTTTGTCTTTCATGTTATGATTGAAGTACTATGATCCCAGCTTTGAATGTTTTACAAATACTTTGATCAAGTTTATGATGGTGCATGTCACCTAAAAAATTATTCTTTTGTTTTATCACTTCCTACTCAAGGACGAGCAGGAGTTAAGCTTGGGGATGTTGATACATTGCAAATGTATCTATAATTTTTGATGTTCCATGCTTGGTTTTATCTACTTTCTTATGTTTTGTCCACACTTTGGAGTACTTTTCATATGATTTCTTGGACTAACCTATTAACAAGAGCCACAGTATCAGCTGCCTGTTTTCTGCTGTTTTTGGTTCTAGGAAAGTCAGAAATGAATATTCTCGGAATTGGACGAGACAAAAGCCAAAGTTATTATTTTACCGAGGGACACCTGGGGCCAGAATACGAGACAGAGAGGGGCTGGGGCCCAGCCACACCACCTGGTCGCGCGGGCTAGGCCTGGCCGTGCCAGGGGGTGGTCTGGACGCCCTAGACACCCCCTCGATCTCCCTCTTCGCCTACAAGATACCTTCTGACCTAAAAACTCAGGGGGGGTTCGACGTTTTTCCAAAAAGAGTTCCGCTCCGCTGCCACCACCAGATTCCACGGAACAAGCACGAAACTCCGTTTGGCACCTCAGGACGGGAATTGGAGGAGATCATCGCCATCATCATCACCATCGCTTCTCCATCGACCATCCATGTTTCCCCCATCTATGAGTGAGCAATCCCCCGCTGTAGGCTATAGGGATGGTAGAGATTGGATGAGATCGTTCATGTAATGGCATCAGATTGTTAGGGCATGGTGCCTAGTATCTTCTATTAGTGCTTTATGACTTTGTTGCGACTTGTTATGCTTAATGCTTGTGACTAGGGTCCGAGTGCCATGATTTCAGATCTGAACAAGTTATTGATTCATTGTGATAGTATTGTTTATGGTCTTACCTGCAAGTTGTATACACACGTTGTTGTCTGGAACCAATGACCCCGAAGTGACAGAAATCGGGATAACCGGAGGGAATGGCTTTGATGTGAGGATCACATGTGTTTAGGAGTGTTAATGCTTTGCTCCGGTGCTCTATTAAAAGGAGCACCTTAATTGCCAGTAGTTCCCTTGAGGCCCCACTACAAACGGGCTGGCAGGACAAAAGATGTTGTGCAAGTTCTCATTGCGAGCACGTATGACTATATATGGAACACATGCCTAGGATTATCTAGTACTTGGATGCTTTATCTTATTTATATGCAATTGTCCTATGTTCTGATTGCTATGTGAATTGTCTTGTCCATGCAACGCCCGTCCATCCATCCCTATGCCTACCGCACTCGAATCCTACTGTTCGCTATTGTTATCATTCTTACTTTACTACTTTACTTTTACTATTGCTACTATTGCTACTACAAAACTGTTGCTCGATAAACTGCTGTGAGCAAGATTGTTTCAGCTGAATTGACAACTCAGTTGTTAAGGCTTATAAATATTCTTTGGCTCCCCTTGTGCCGAATCAATAAATTGGGTTTCACTTCCCTCGAAAATACTGCGATACACCCCCTATACTTGTGGGTCATCAACGGCCTAAGTAACTAACAAGAGAATAAGTGATGGTGTTCATCGAAAACAAATAAAGTGTTATTGTGTTTTTCGTTGTCGTCAAACCTAGCCTTCAAGATTTGTTTTAATAATTCTTATTTTGTTCCGGTATTACAACAACAATGGTTGTTCAAATAATTAGCGTATTCCATAAAGGATGGATGAACTTTTACAAGTCTTGTTGGAGAAATCACATCCATAAACATTATTGCTAAAATGTTGTAAGACAAATGATTGAAAGATCACTTATGAAGTGACATCGTTGTTTGAATTATATTGGAAAGTAAACATGAAGAAACTCTATGTTGATGGATTTTTGGAGTCTTTTGATTTTGATCAATTGACGCTTGTGAAACTTTCCTCGAGATAATTGAAACTTCGTTCATAGGCCAAAGAGTAACGGATGACTACTTATTGGAAATTGTGCATGCTGATGTGCACAGTCCATTATGTGTAGCCATATGCTATAGATCTTTTTTGCTTCATATGCTTTGCCCAGAAATTTGAGTGAATATATTTATATATTTACTTAATAAGGAAGAAGTATGAAACATTTGAAAATTGTTCAAAGACTTTCAAGATGAAGTGGAAAATCATTGTAACAAGAAAATAAAGAGTTTATGATTCGATCATAAAGGAAGATATTTGAGTTACATGTTTAGCAAAACACCTAAGATTTGATAAATTGTTCCATGATTTGTGTTTCCCGATAAACCATAGGAGTATGGCATATTCGAGAGATGAAATCAAACCATGTTTGACATGGTAAGATCAAAAATGTCATTTATAAAACTGCCATTATATTTTAAGGATTAAAGCTTTAGAGACTACCACTTTTACACTGAAAAGAGCACCATCGTGATCCATTGAAATGACACCATCTGAGTTATGGTTTGGGATAAAACCCGAATTGTCTTTTTTAAAATTTTGGTATGCTATGCATAAGTAAAATGTTTACAACCAAAGTAGGATAAGCACATCTTTGTAGGTTATCCCAAAGAATTTGTTGGGAATTCCTCCATAACACCGATGACAAAAGATTTTCTCGCTTGGAACGTCAAGTTTCTTGAGAAGGAATTTTTCGTGAAAAGTTAAGTGGGAGGACAATAAAACTTTGATTAGGTTGATGAACCTAAGCAACATGTGCTGATTAGCGCATCGCCGGAAAGTGTCCCGGTGGCGGCCACAATGCTCATGGATCCCGTGATTACAAAGGTTGTGATCTCGGAGATTAGAATTCCTATTGAACCGTGTGGGTCGGTAAGAATTAAATAGTGAGATTTTATAAAGAAGTCGTTATTGTTTTGACAATAATAAACTGACTACATACAAAGAAGCGATGATGGGCCCTTGCTCCATAAAATGACTAGAAGTCATAAAATCCGTGATAGTATCCATACACGAGAAATCAAGTTTCTAAACTTGGAAGACCCTCTGAAAAGGCGTAAAGTTTATTGGTCGTGTTTGGATCTATAAAGAAATAAACATGGATGTTTAACATCTATGAAATAGTCGACATGTCAGAAAGAAGTTTACGGCAATGTTCAAGGAGTTGACTATGACAAGATTTGATCTTTCATAGCGATATTTAGTCTTGACGGATTAATGTGGCAACCACTACATATAATTTAGTGTATGTAGTTGAACAAACAAAACAATATTCTTCTAATAGAATAGTTACCTAGGATGTGTACAAGACATAGTCCGAAGGGTTTTGTTAATTCAAAGGGTGCTAAAAGGGCATGCAAACTTCAATAGTTGAAGTCAGCATAGCGGAGTTGGAATCTTCACCATGATGAAAATTTAAAAAAAAGAGTTTAAATTCATCGAAGATGATGAAGATACTTGCATTTACAAGAAATTAAGTGGGAGCGCTTAAACAAATTTCCAATATATTATGCAGAGTACATATTGTTGATTGAAAATGATGTATCTTTATTGACACAAGTTAAGAATTTCATTAAAATAGGATTTCGATGAAAGACTTAGGCAAAACCGAAATATTTGGCATCAATGTCTATATGGATAGATTGAGGCGCTAATATGGTTGTGCCAGACGTACATATATAAGATATTGAAAGAGTTCAATATGAAAACGGCAAGAAATGTTCTTGCTGCATGGAAAAGGTTAAATCAAAATTCAAGTGTATTGACACTTGGTGAATGAAACAAGATTCAAGTGTTTTGACACTTGATAAGTGAAATCACATAAATATTTTGATCAATAAAATATACCATGATATGTACATATCCAGATATGTCCTATGCTCTAAATGTTATGAGCATATACCAGGATGACTCATAAGATGATCATTGGATGATAGTAAAGATATTTTTATGATCTTTGGAAGAACTAAGAATATATCATGTATAAGTGACAAATAATTAAAGGTAGTTCATTGTAAAGTGTTATATTGATACTAGTTTTGTCACATGATAAAAATTAAATTTATCTAAATTTAGACTATGGGAGGCACAATATAATGGAAAGGATGTTCCATGATGGATTTGGATGAGTTCCAAAGTTGAGACATTGTGACGGATACTACAACAAAAGGCTAAGTATATGACTGCTATAGTAGCAGCAAAGGAGAGCATTTGTGTTAAGTAGTTTGTTATCAAACTAGGTGTGGTTTAAAGTGGGCTAATACTATAAAGATATATTGTATGACAATAATATCAACGTATTTTAACCCGAACAAACTAAAGGTCTCACAAAAGGACCAAATTTATACAATCCCATCTCATTTGAGAATGAGTGATGTGTAGAGATGCAAAGACATGCAAATACACACGGATCTGAAATTGTCAGATCCAGAGATTATGTTAACCACTAGCAATCACGTATATGCAACACCAGAAAGCCATAGGTGTTCAATACGTAAAGTTTTTGCAACTAGATTATTGACTCTAGTGCAAGTGGGAGACTGAAGGAAATATGCCCGAGAGGCAATAATAAAGTGGTTATTATCTTATTCCTTGTTTATGATAAATATTTATTTTGCATGGTATAATTGTATTAATTTGGAAACGTTAATACATGTGTGTTTAATAAACAAAAGGAAAATTCCTAGTTATGCCTTTTATAAACTAGCTCGTTGATTAATAAGATGATCAAGGTTTCCTGATCATGGACATTGGATGTTGTTAATAACGAGGTCACAACATTAGTAGAATGATGTGATAAACATTTATCCGAAGTATAGCATTACGATCAAAGTCATTGTGTTTATATTGCTATAACATCATACGAAGTAATCCTAGTCCTTAGACCATGAGATCATGTCAATCACTAACACTGGAAAAGTATCTTGATAACATCAAACGTCACACCGTGAAAGGGTGATTATAAAGGTGGGTTCAATGCTACGAAAATGTTATGTAGAGGCTCATGGATCAAGAGTGGGATTTGTCCATCCCGATGACGGATAGATATACTCTGGGTCCTCTTGGTGATATCACATTGGTTAGCTTGTAAGCAAGTGATGAGATCACTAGAATGTTATATCACGGGAACGAGAAAAGAGTACATGTCGGTAACGAGATCAAACTAGGTATGTAGATACCGATGATCGAACCTCAGACATGTAATATATCGCGAGACAAAGGGAGTTAGTTACTAGCGTTAAAGGTTCTCACGATCACAGAAGTCAGCGTTGAATGTGTAGGAGTCAGTATGGATCTCCAGGTCCCGCTTCTGATTATTGATCTGAGAGGGTTCTCGATCATGTCTGCATTATTCGCGAACCGTAGGGTGACACACTTAAGGGATACCGACACTATTTGGAGTAAATATGTTTCAGATAAAGATTTAAAAAAGCGCTGAGATTATTTCAATAGACACCAAAACTGTTTCGGGTGAAATTGTTGAAATTGGTTCTGCATGTAATATTGAAATGTTGGAGGGGGTTTTATGTGAATGTTTGTTAATTAAAGTAATTAACAAAATTCTGAATAAAATTAATAAAATAATTTTATTAAATGAGAGAGCATTAAATTTGGAGAAATTTAATGCATTTAAAGTGAAGATTTTAAAGAGGAATATTAAGGGGCAAATTTATGTGGAGGGAGTTACCACCACATGAATTAGGAGGTGAAGGGTCACCCCTTGGGCGCCGACCATGGATAGGGGCACCCCCTCCTCCTATAAAAGGCCACCCTCACATCCCTTCTTCCTCACACCTCCTCGTGAAGGATCTCTCTCCCCCTCTAGTATTATTTCTTCATGGTTTCGAATTAGCGAGATACATGTTTCCGGTGGCTTTATCTAGAAAGGAGTTGTTGCTTCCGCTGCTTTACTGGAGCGAGGGACAGAGGTTGTTGGGATACCGGACGTGCGTGCGATCACGGATACACCGCTGCTTTGCGGTGCTGGACTTGGTGGTGCTGGACTTCTTGGCTGGATCGATGGACGTCTTTGGCTGGACCTGCTGGACTTTATCACGATCTTGAGATCGGCAAGTGTACGACTACATCATCCACGAGTTTCATCTCGTTAATAAAGTTTTATTGTCTTCGAGGGTATGTTCTCTATGGATGTATATCCACCCATTGCTTGTATCTAGTAGATAGATCCTGGCGTATAGTAGTTCACTTTGTAGGAATTTTTTTGTTTTCTATGCTGCGAACCCTTCAGCTATGACCACCCACTAGCCACATCCTCCGACTTGCGAGGCCATGGAATCCTAGGCGGCTCCGATCTGAGCTCGTAGGCACCGCGATTGCTCGTCGGGGCTCGGAACGAAAGGCGGCGGCGCAGGCTCTGCTAGGGTTCGGCAGTGGGGAGGAGTGCGGGTTTTGACCCGCACCCGTCCGGTCGGTCGATAGAAGTAGGGGGCGAGGCGGGCTATTTGCAGGGCCCTGTTAAATTTTAATACATGCCGGGCCGTTTTCAATTTCTATTAGGTCGCGCGTCCAGACAGTAACCCGTCAGAATTTTGTGGGTTTTGACCATTTACAAGCTTTGTTAGTGATACTCTAAGTATGGTGAACGCACTCGGTTTCATTATGCTTCAGTAATCCAACCTACCATTGATTTCTGGAAAGTAAAGAAATTCGACGAAACTTAGACAAAACCGTCCAACACGATTCGCGAAGCAGCAAATCAACGATAGAAACATGCATCGCATATGACCTAGCGTGTAGTGCATGGTAGAAATCGTCATATTCACAGAGTTCAACTATGCGTTCCAGTCCTATATGTTTTATACTTCGGGTTCTTAGTATAATTTGAACTTGGGTAACTACTAGGGTTGCGAAGTGGCAACCCGCGAAAATAAAATTTAGTTCAAGCTAGAGAAAATTTGATGAAATTTTTTAAACTAGATTAACAAATTTTTTCTACGAAGCGGGGCTGATCGGGCGCCACTTCGCAACCCTAGTTACTACACACTTGTACTTCTATGTACTTTAACAGTGAATACACTTGTATTTCTTTATACTTTGACTCGTAGTACAATAGTACTTTCATGTACTTGGCTTTGAGTACAAGTGTACTTCGGCTGTGAGTAAACTTGTATGTTTTGTACTTCGGCTTCTAGTATAGTTGTTGTTCTGCGTACTTCGACTTTTATTATATTTATACTTTCACGTACTTCGGCTCTAAGTAGAGTTGTACTTTCGCGTACTTCGGCTCTACGTAGAGTTATACTTTCGTGTATTTCGACTTTGAATACAGTTGTACTTCCACTATACTTTTTCTGTGAGCATAAGCGTATTTTAGATCCGAATATATTTGTACTTGGGTATACTTTGCTCTTAGTACACTTGTACTTGATACGCTTGTTGTCACAAAAGCGTGGGCAGAACCAAGCTTGGTGCACGCCGAGGACAACTTGGGCCATGATTTGAAAAGGCTCGGGCCATTGCTCAATGTATTTAGCCCAACGAGCCCGTCGGAATGCTCTAAAAAATCTCGCGCACTGTTTCTGGTCCCACATCACCAGCGAGCCAACAGCAGCTCGCCAAGTCACAGCCCATATGGGTCCCAACAGCCGTCCATCTACTGACGTCGCGCCTACGGCCACGTCGCCCTCGGCGTGATACGGGAGCACGCGCGCTCACGGGACCCACGGCGCAGTGTCACGTATGTCAGGTGTACCCCACGTGTCAGCGAGCGAACACTCCCAGTGCTTCTTGGGCTTTGCTGTTTCCTTTTCTCACCACCATTTGCACCCTAAGCCCATCCCCTCCGCTCTCCCCTGCACAGCCGCCACGCCACCCTCCACTCCTGTCGAGCACCACCGCCGCCGCTCTCTCGCCGGAGCCGGAGCTCGTCGCCCGCGAAGCACCCGCGGTGAAGGAGGCGGCGATCCCTCCGGGCCCGTAGGTTCAAGGCCGCAGAAGAGCGGAAGGGGAAGCGGGACGGGGGGTTTGATGAGCCTGCTGCGGCGGCGGCGCGGGTGGTGATGCTCCTGGCCTCCTCGGTCCTGCGGGGTCGCATCCGCCCCCTCCGCCGGCCCCGCCCCCCGATCATGCCCTCCCCTCTCTTCCTCTCCCGAAACCCTAACCCGAGCCCGAGCAGCAGCGCGAGCCTCGCCAGTCCCCATCTACCCTCCCCGTCCGCCTCCGCTGCCATGAGCACCAACGGCGTCTACGTGCCGCCGATGCGCCGGCTCCGCTCCGTCATCGCTTCCACCAACGGGAACCTCGCGCCGCCGCCGTCCGTGCAGCCCGCGTGGACGCCCGAGTGGCGGGCGGACGGGCGCTCGCTCAGCCCGCCTTCTCCGCCTCAGCCACAGCGGCGTGCGGCGCCCCTCCCGCCCCGGCCGCCGCCGCCCCAGACGCAGCCCTTGCACCAACAGAGCGCTGGGTACTCTCGGTACGCCTACGATGACTTCTCCGAGGAGGACTCTGACAGGGAAATGGACCGCACGTCAGTGTCCTCGAGTAAGGTAAACGAATTGCTCTTATCGTGCTGTTTTATTCACATTTGATATGAAAACAGATTAGTTTGAATTCATCTATACTTGACTATAAAAATCAAAGGCCAGTATGTGCTGTTAGTCCATGACATAGTGAAGCGTGTCCATGTTCAATTTCCGTTAACAGCATGGACACGCTTCACTATGTCATGGACTAACAGCATTAACAGCATATATATAGCTTGTCTAACGATATGCAGAATGACTTCTGACAGTGAATACTCATATGTGCACAAACGATGGATTACAGGACCTATGTTCAGTTAATCCATGGACAGTACAATAATAAGGCCTCCTTTACTGTTGCAGCATGGAGTGAAACGATTTACGCTAAATTTTCTGGCTAACAAACTAGGGTTTTCAATGAAATTCATTTTAAGATAATAAAATTATGAGGAGCACATGAAATGAACGTGCCCTGCATATTCAGCTTGGACATTGTGCGTGTTTGCCTTCTATTCACCCCTTTTTGTATGTAGCATGATTCTGGTGAGTACAATATCACTTATTTGGAACATATTCATTGAAAAGACATTCTATAAGTTCAAAAAATGCAAAGTGTTGAGCGTTAAAGCGAAATTGAATATGTCTACATGTTATTATACTACTGCTCTTTGGCCAAGTAGGTTTTCCTGAAGAAGGAAGACCTGTTACTTCCAAGTAAAACTAGCTTAGCTTCTTACTACTACTTGGACAAAGTATTGCAACTTCAAATATCTTATATGTTAAGAATCTTGAGATGGCACTCTTCTGCTATTTTTCACATGTCAAAAATAATTCCTGGAAAGAGTTACACTTCATTTTGGTTTTCTGGTCAATACTATTTAAAATTGACGCTTACTAAAATAAAGGAAACATTTGGTGTTCCAACATGTTATGGTGTATCTTTTGATCGTGTCGCTTTTCTTTTGCGTGATGTTTAGTTCTTTACAGCTGTATTAAATAATATTTGCAGGGTGCATCAACTTTAGATAATGTTGACGAATGGAAATGGAAGCTGCACATGCTTCTTCGAAATGACAATGAGCAAGAGATCATGTCGAGGGAAAGAAAGGACAGGCGTGATTTTGAACAACTCGCCCAACTGGCAGACCGAATGGGTTTGCACAGGTACTTTATTGTCGCTTTGACATCCTGTGTGTTGCATATTCTTTGTTCCCTGTCTGATGATAATTTACGTTATGGCAGCCGTCAGTATTCCCGAATCATTGTGTTCAGTAAGGCCCCCTTGCCTAATTATAGATCAGACCTTGATGACAAAAGACCTCAAAGAGAGGTATGCTGATTTTGCCGATTGTCCTAGTAGCTTAAAGATTATAGCGTGTATGACTTGCACATTGATTGACCAAAGTATTTGCTTTGCAGGTATCTATACCTTCTGGCTTGCAAAGAGAAGTTGATGCGTTGCTTGCAGACTATCTTGCACGGAAGAGAACAGACAGTGGGAACTTTCCAAATGCTGCCTTCTCAAGGTCTAGCAGCACAGACAGTTTTATGACTGATGAAGGCTTCTATGAGCAGCAGGATAATCAGACATCAACTAATGTTGTGATGGAGAGAATCCAAAGAAAGAAAAGCTTACAGTTGCGTAACCAGCAAGCTGCTTGGCAGGTTTGATTATGTGCAGTAGTCCACTTGTTGGTTTTTCTCTGTGGGTTGGAAGTTTGCTGTCACAACATTTCCATTACGCTGAAGATATACCCATGAAGTTCAATCTTAAGTCTAAAAAACTGTACAGCACTTTGAATCATATACCATATTGTCTTCATGTGACCAATCTATTGTGTGTAGTGAGATGGAGGGATTATTAGTTGACATACTCTGTCCTACCCAGATACACTATTGAATATGAGTCACAGTTTCATCATGTTCTTTTAATGTTCTTACTAATTTGTTCTGTCTATTTTCTTTGGGTGTTGTCTATGTAATACCGTGCCAATGTTGAATACTGGATTATTGATTCGATCGTCTAATTTAGGACTGCAAGTAACTGACCTGATGTATTGGTCCCTAACATACCAGAAATTTAACTTGCCAAAATGAGCAGGGCTTTGATGGATTTCGAATTTTTAACCACATCATGTTGTAATTTCTGACAACTTCGACTAGCACTACTAATTTGATATTTTTTCCTACTTATGTTTGTGCTTTGATATTTGTTCGAGTGGATCAATTATCATTTCTAATTATAGCCCCGTGTCGATTAACATACGCTGTGTTTTTTCAGGAATCAAATGATGGTCAGAGCATGATGGAGTTTCGTCGCAGTCTTCCTGCCAATAAAGAAAGACAATTACTACTGGATGCTATATCTCAGAATCAGGTCCTGCTCTTTTTCTAGATTATTTTATGTTACAAACATAACTACTTAAGTAGTAACTCTCCTCAAATGCTTTGCCATTTTGGGCGAAAAATGTTGTTACAAATACATTCCATTTCCCAATTACCACTAGCTACAAATACTTCCCATTTCTAGAATATTTCATCATGTGATAAACATTAGTAACCCATGCACCTCCACCCCCCACCCCACCCACCCATCCACCCGTTTTCCTACCTTGTTGCCTGTGCTTTTGATTTTAACGAAGGTCATTTCGGTCACAGTTTTCTAAGGTTTGATTTCCTTGGTATATGTGGTAAGTATTTAAGAACATAGCTAAATATAGTGTGTTTTTGCAATGCCCCAACTCATTTATTTGTCACAGCAAATAGGAAGTAATCAAATCATGACATACATGAAAACAAGCATTGAACCAAGTGATCCAGCAAACAAGATAGCTAAATATAGTGTGTTTTTGCAATGCCCCAACTCATTTATTTGTGACAGCAAATAGGAAGTAATCAAATCATGACATACAGGAAAGCAAGCATTGAACCAAGTGATCCAGCAAACAAGATAACAGTTTATACTGCTTTAAAGCCAATCAGTGTACTTTTCATGTGAAAAAAATGATATATTTATGCCTAGTCTCTGAATGTTGAATAACTATTCAAGTAACGGATTTGCCCCTTGCTTTTTAGTTGTCACACATAGTTACCAATTTTAATTTTTGTATTTTGTAGATATGTATTCTTCCTTTATCTGGGAAAGCTACTGCCATTTTATTTATTTAATATTTCTCCAAGTAAGAGCATTTTAGCAAAATACCTGATAAATTTGGTACTCCCTCCGATCCATGATAAGTGTCGCTCATCTAGTACAAAGTTTGTACTAGCTTATGAGATTTACCACATATTACAGAGCTAAAACTTCCAAATAGCTCTATCGAGATTACTGAGTGTTAACAATGCTTTGTTTGATTGAACAGGTAGTTGTAGTTTCAGGTGAAACTGGTTGTGGTAAGACGACACAGTTGCCACAATATATTTTAGAGTCTGAAATAGAGGCTGCTCGTGGTGCTACTTGCAGTATCATTTGCACTCAACCGAGGCGAATATCAGCTATTTCTGTTTCTGAAAGAGTTGCTGCTGAAAGAGGTGAAAAAATTGGGGAATCGGTGAGCTACTTGCACCTATGGAGTGAGATAATTATGGTTGTCAATGGTACTCATGGTTATTTTAGTCAGTGCATGTTGTCCAAGTAGCCATTTGCTGCAGAACTTTTCTTAATTTTACTTATGTGATCTAATGAAAATGGCCTACACTTCTCTTAACAATTCGTGCAAGACTTGGTGAGGTTATTCTGCATTTGTCTATTCTGATAAATCTTACATTAGGTTGGCTACAAAGTTCGGTTGGAAGGAATGAGAGGAAGGGATACACGCCTTCTGTTCTGCACTACTGGAGTCCTGTTGCGGAGATTGCTGGTAGACAGAAGCTTGAAAGGTGTTACCCATGTTATTGTGGATGAAATCCATGAACGGGGCATGAATGAAGGTCTGCATTATTCATAATAATTATTAATTATGGTGCTATGCATCGAGGAGGTAGACAGTGTTAATTACTTTTGTGTCTGTGTGCTAGATTTTCTCCTTATTGTCCTTAAGGATCTTCTTCCACGCCGGCCCGAGCTAAGACTTGTATTGATGAGTGCAACCCTCAATGCTGAGATGTTCTCTTCATACTTTGGCGGAGCACCCATGCTACACATACCTGTAAGATATTTTGTTAGGATTTCTTCACTCTCATATTTGCTCATCAAGTCACTCTATTTCATTAAAATCAGTACTTATATGTTCATGGAGTAGCTGTTTGTGTGTCCCACAAATGCCTATGCATAATTTGAGCTAAATTATACCAATATTATGCATAGTTTCCCTTATAGGTCTAACAACATTCAGATTTGGATTCCTAATTGCAATAGTTTTGTATTTCCAATTGCAATGCTAAAGATTTTTTTGGAATTTCGTATCTTTTCCATACTGTGAAAATTAGGAAGCGGCCAGTTGTGTATTGGATGAAACTCTGTATCCTAGATGGCATCAGGAAGATTGAGAACAACCTTTTTGAATCACTTGCTATTGTTTAGAGCTTTATGTATATATTGAGTTGACTTGAATCTTAACCTTGTTTTCCTGTCTAACGTACAACTTGTTTGGGTGTTTCTCTGGTGTTCATACTCCTCTTGAAAGTTTTATTAAGATGTCGCTCTAAATACTCCATGTATATCTCATTTTTAGGGTTTCACATACCCTGTCCGGAGTCGTTTTCTAGAAGATATCCTTGAAATTACTGGGCACAGATTGACCCCATACAATCAGATCGATGACTACGGCCAAGAGAAAAGTTGGAAGATGCAAAAGCAAGCTCTAAGGAAGAGGAAGAGCCAAATTGCTTCTGTTGTGGAAGTACGGTAGTCTCTGTTTTTTCCTATTTATTATTTTCTGCTCAGACCTTTGGTTTTTAAGCTTCTATTTTTAACAGGATGCAGTTAAAGCTGCCGATTTGAGGGATTATAGTCCACAGACTCGTGACTCACTATCCTGCTGGAATCCAGATTCAATTGGTTTTAACTTAATAGAAAATGTCTTGTGCCATATTTGTCAAAAGGAAAGAGCTGGTGCTGTTCTTGTGTTTATGACTGGGTGGGATGACATTAATACACTAAAAGAGCAGCTGCAGTCAAACCCATTGCTTGGTGACCCTAGCAAAGTTTTGCTTCTCGCATGTCATGGTTCGATGGCTAGCGCAGAGCAGGTACTACTAAGGTGTTCTCGTTTCCTGTTTGTAGTTAACTTTAGCACAATCATGGTCAGTTATTCTGTTTAAATACATGTACCTACAATTTACTTTTGCCACTAATACTCGAACTGCTATGTTAAATTATTTAAAGTTGACTTTGCTATGCCATGCCTGATTGGTATTTACGAATGTGTTCTCGTTTCCTGTTTGTATTTAACTTTAGCACAATCATAGTCAGTTATTTTGTTCAAATACATGTACCTACAATTTACTTTTGCCAGTAGTACTCAAACTGCTATGTTAAGGTTTTATAAAGTTGAACTTGCTATGCTATGCATGATTTTGCTAGTTACTGGTAGACTGTAGCCATTGATAGCAAGCAGTACAAATTTAATGTCTTCTCTTATAACAATGATTTTATGTTTATATTATTTTTCTTTTTCGTGCAGAAATTAATATTTGATAAACCCGAGCCTGGTGTAAGGAAAATAGTTCTTGCTACCAATTTGGCTGAAACTAGCATCACTATCAATGATGTAGTCTTTGTTGTTGATTGTGGAAAAGCAAAGGAGACATCTTACGATGCACTGAATAATACTCCATGTTTGCTTCCGACTTGGATCTCCAAGGCTTCTGCCAGACAAGTAATATTTTCTTACTTATAGTGCAACTCACCTTTTGAATGAATCAAGTAACTTTTGTGATTTATCTTTTTGGTGATCTCACTTCATCACATCATTTACCCCTTCCATTTTGCTATTTAAATGTCTGATAATTTAGAGACGAGGAAGAGCTGGCCGAGTTCAATCAGGGGAGTGTTTCCATCTTTATCCACAATGTGTATACAATGTCTTTGCTGACTACCAGTTGCCAGAACTTCTGAGAACCCCTCTCCAATCCCTATGTTTGCAAATAAAAAGTTTGCGGCTTGGGAGCATCTCAGAATTTTTATCCAGAGCTTTGCAGTCACCTGAGTCTCTATCGGTACCTTTCTTTTTCACTTTTTGTTGCCTCAATCACAATTTTTTTCCTTTGTGCGTTCAGATGATCTGATAAATTAATCCAATATATATTTGCTTCAGGTACAAAATGCCATTGAATATCTCAAAGTTATTGGAGCATTTGATCAGAATGAAGAGTTAACAGTTCTAGGTACTGCATCTTTTAAATTTTGGATTATCACCTCTTTACTGCATCATACTGTTAACTCTTGGAGCTTGTGTGCTAACTATACTCACTGTTCGGTATTCTCAGGAAAGCACTTGTCAATGCTTCCAGTTGAGCCTAAATTGGGCAAGATGCTTATTTTTGGGGCTATTTTTAATTGCCTTGATCCCATATTAACCATAGTTTCTGGACTTAGCGTTAGAGATCCATTCATGACACCGTTTGACAAGAAGGATGTAAGTAATGTCTAACTCCAATATAATATATGTATGTCTCTCCTGTCTGTAATGCATTTAAATATGTATGTTCTGTTGTATACTTTAGTATTGAATTTCTGTGTTTTGCTTTCCTTCGTGCAGCTTGCAGAGTCTGCTAAGTTACAGTTTTCATGCCGTGACTATAGTGATCACCTTGCGATTGTTCGTGCATATGATGGATGGAGAGAGGCTGAAAGAGATCGCAATGGCTATGACTACTGCTGGAGAAATTTTCTGTCTGCGCAAACCTTGAAAGCCCTAGATTCTCTCAGGAGGCAGTTCCTCTTTCTTTTAAAGGATACTGGTTTGATTGATGAAAACATGTCTATGTGCAACAAATGGAGTCGTGATGAAAATCTAGTTAGGGCAGTCATTTGTGCAGGACTATACCCAGGTGTTTCGTCTGTTGTGGTGAGTGCGCTTCTACATAAATTTCTAGTCCATCTCGTGTATATATCACACCTAGTATAGTTTGTTTTATCTAGGAAAACTTGTTTTGCATGCAAACTTACTTGGGTCCTATATGTGAGCAACTTTATAATTCTCTAATGTGATCCTAATGTGCTTCTTGGATTCTCAGAACAAGGAGAAATCAATTTCTCTCAAGACAATGGAGGATGGGCAGGTCATGCTTTACTCGGTAAGTTACTAAATTGGTTCTATGTATCATGATCGTGATCATGTTGCTTGTTGATCTCGGTTGGTGGCTGTACATTACTTAGCTTCATCTTGATGCTCTTTGCTGTTTCCAGAGTTCAGTCAATGGGAAGGAAGCCAAGATTCCATTCCCCTGGCTAGTGTTTAATGAGAAAGTGAAGGTGAATTCAGTGTTTCTCCGGGACTCAACAGCAATATCTGACTCTATATTGTTGCTCTTTGGAGGAAACATCAAACAAGGAGGCTTGGTAAGTTCCTTCCACTGCTTATTTGTCTTTCAGTCTAGCAAATTATAATAGAATAATATTTTACTCCATGCTGCAGGACGGACACTTGAAAATGCTCGGAGGATATCTGGAGTTCTTCATGAGTCGTGATCTCGCATCGACTTACTTGAATCTCAAGAGTGAACTTGAGGATTTAATCCATCGCAAGGTATACTTTATTTTGAATGCATGATTCCAGACAAATGTTCCACATTTTATGTTTTGTTCTAAATAAGGTGTGCCTCCAATTAAAACATCTTGCATGCAATTTATTCATACAGTAGAACAAACATGTGTATCCATATGCAATACATAGATATGCAATATGCTGGTGGTTCCCCTGCCTTTTCATTCTCTGTCCGTCCTAATTTAGTAGACACACACATTTTCTGAGCCTTGACTTTGACCCAGTAGTCCAAGCAAATGTGGGTATGTGCCACAAAAAAAATTATGCAATTGAGATTTCTTTTGAATGTGAATCCAAGGATATCAATTTTGCATACATAAACCATCTTTCGTTGGACCAATTCTTGGTGAAAAGTTAATTCTCGAAAAACATGCGCGCCTACTAAACTAGGAAGAGTACATTATGATGTTGGTTAGCCAGAATGCAGCTCTTTCCAGAGGCAACAAACCATCAACCATATAAACATGTCATCATCCTTTCTAAATTTGCATATTGGGTGGTCAAGTTTGGTCCGCTTCAGGTTCACTCAGAAGTTGGTCATCTCTGACTTGATCAGTTGTCACTCATCTTGTGGAGCATCCTTTTACCTCATGAACTGGACGTTGAACTTATTCGTGTGAGCTATTTAGGATTTTGCCCTTCGAGTCTGTTTGCTAAAATGCTTGTGAGATTTGGATTCTAATCTTTAAGAATTATAAATCCCAGAAGTTCCCAAAAGGGATCACCCTTTTCCCTAGTTGTCAGTTTTAAGTGGTGGACATCGATCTGTCATACCTGTCTAGCATGCTACTATATACCGTTTATTGAAAACCAAGGATTGTGTTTATGTAAAATGTAAATGGTGTTTGCATTTGCCAGAACCCCTCAGTTGTGCTTATACTGCCTCTTTTTTTGACAGCTTCAAAACCCAAGGATGGACATCCAAACCAGTGAGGAGCTTCTGTCAGCTGTACGGTTGCTGGTCACGGAGGACCCGTGTAGTGGCCGGTTTGTCTATGGCCGACAAGAACCAAGATCAAAAAAGGCGAAAACGATGCTCCCGCCAGCCTCAGTCTCCATGGACCGTGGAGGCGGACATGGAGGGGACAACCCCAAGAACCAGCTCCAGACTCTTCTAACAAGGGCTGGGAATAGCAACCCGTCCTACAAGACAAAGCAGATCAAGAATAGCCTCTTCAGGTCGACTGTCGAGTTCAACGGCATGGAGTTCGTAGGGCAGCCGTGCGCGAACAAGAAGCTCGCGGAGAAGGACGCGGCTGAAGAGGCGATCAACTGGCTCACGGGGGGAGGAGCTCCTCCCGACACGAGGGACCCACGGGACATTGATCACATGTCCATGCTGACGAAACCGCCACGCAGGAAGAGGCACCACCATAGGAGGACCTAATTAGCGCAGAAGGTTTTGTCGCATCTCCTTTCTGTAGGGACACAGCAAGAAATATATAGATCGTAGATTAGCCTGAGAAACACATCGATTTTTTTGTAATGATTCCTGAGCGTACCGCATCCCTTGGAGCCTGTGCGGCGATGTTTGACTGGGTTTACGGAAGAAAAACAAGAGGGTTTCCACTGGCTTTATAGTGCAAGATGGAAAATTCTGATCTTCATTTTCAGATTCAACAGTATGTGCAGTACTGTGAAAACTTTTTTAGTAATAAAAGGAAGAGCATGGATTGGCATCATAGGAAAGCCTTGGAGATAGATAGTTGATCCCATTTTTTCTATAAGGAAGTCCATCCTTTTAGTTTTTTTTAGGGCAAACCTTTCAATTGATTCATGCACAGGATTGGACTGGACCAAAGGACGGCAAGTATGGTCCATTGATGCCTGGACTCGGCCTAATGGTTTCGAGCAGGGATGCACGGCCACATGAATGCCGTCTCCGACGGGTCACCAGTTAAACATGTGTTGTTTCAAACCGGTGCGAACGAAATTCATTCAAACTTGGTGATATTTTTATAAAATTACAGAAAATACGATAAAACTTGAACTAAATCCTAATCTAGAGCCCTCCCCCCTCCCTGCAGCATGCAATTCTAAACCTGGCGAAATTTGGAAAGAATGATGAAATTCATTCAAACATATTTTATAAGATTGCAGAAAATACGATAAAACTTGAACTAAATCCTAATGTAGAGCCCTCCCCCTCCCTGCAGCACACAATTCTAAACATTGCGAAAATTGGAAAGTACGACGAAATTCATTCAAACTGATATTTTATAAAATTACAGAAAATACGATAACACTTGAACTAAATCCTAATCTAGAGCCCTCCCCCTCCCTGCAGCACGCAATTCTAAACCTGGCGAAAATTGGAAAGAACTACGAAATTCATTCAAACTTGGTGATATTTTATAAAATTACAGAAAATACGATAAAACTTGAACTAAATCCTAATCTAGAGGGCCCAAGCTGCGGTAGAAGTTGGTGTAGTCACCGTCGCTGAGTACTCAACTTACCTGATCCGTCTCTTCCACTAGACCTCTTTCAAAGAGCTCGGTGGCTCGTCCTTAGGCGCGACTGCTACATCCCTCGCTATCGTCGCCATACCACCCGCTTAGGCTAGCTCATCATCGCTGCCGAGATCAGTGAAGTTCCCAGCCTCCTCCGTGCTACCTCGTCCCTCGACCTGGCCATGGCGAACTCATCTGTCATCGACAACACCATGTCGTAGGACTCCGGGTCATTGTCGGCCTTGAACTGGAGTTGTCGGCTCTGGAGTTGTCGGCTGTGGCTCCTTCTTTGGCGATACGAGGCTTAGGTGGTCGCGTGGTGGCGATGGTGCCACGACTTTCGGATGACGATTTCGTTGTTGGAGCGCTTGCACGGCTTTACCTCGTACTCGTCCTTAACAAGGGTAAGGGGAGAGAAGAGGGGACTCCTTAGCATTGATGAAGACGACATGTACACCAAAGCTTGAGGCCGACCGTTCTTGTTCACCAGTGGTGGGCCTTCACTGTCATACCTAACAAGCTCCTTTTCCCAATGTTAATGCAAGTAGGAGTTTCAGGTGATGTTGTTGTCGGGATCCCACTAGAGATCTGTGCGCTGCTCCTGCGTGAGTTCTCCATAGTGGTATTGGAGGATGGACGCCTCCCGAGGTGAGCCGCGCGGTTCCGTCGGGGCCGGCATGACGCCGCTCAGTCCCCAATTATCGGCACAACAGAAGTCCGATGACGCCGAGTAGTGTGACCCGTAGAGGCGCGCGCCTCCCACTCCTTGAGGTAGCGGCGGCCAAAGCCGTTGGCCAATGTGCCATCTCCCTCATATCTCTCCGCCATGGCTATGGAGAATGCTTTTGCGTGGGAGGGGGAGGAGATTGGGATGAACAACGCTCGGGAGAAAGAATGGTGCACAATGGTGACGAGCAACCTACATATATCAGGTGAAAGGGTGGGAAGGAGCAGTAGGAAGCGGTGGGTAAAAGGCGTGAAGGAGCGGTGACGCGCAATAACGCTGTCACGTGCCCCTTTCACCCTTCACGGTTGCTCGCCTGTTGTCAATTGGAAGGCTGACCGGTAGCATAACGACATTAACTAAGGAGATGAAACGGTACTGAATCGTTGACAGGATGGGGCCACATGCGTCCAACTTTCATCCGGCGCTCCCGCTCGGCTATGTGTGGCATGGAGCGCCAGACGCTGATTTGAGCCAAGCCGGATGAAAAACGGCTATGGAACAGCTGCGTGGGCGGCATGTTTTTGCTTCGGGTGTCCCTATGGCCCTGTTTGGTGGGATACCGGGGCGATTGAAGATGCTTTTAAGCCCGTAAAAAGAAGAGGTGTACTAGGGCGTGTTTGGTTGGTCGAACCTAAATTTCTCGTTTTTCCTACTTGGCTCGGCGGGTGCTGCATGGGGGGGGGATTGGGCTTGGGCCAAGTTTGGCAGTTCGTTTGGTTGCCCATATATAGTTTTCCTGCAATTTTGACAAGTTGTTTGGTTGGCAATAAAACTGATTTTGTCTCGTTTGATGCAAAAACCTGCATGTTTGGTTGCTCACGCCAAAGTGATGTGCTCACCACTTCTCACAGCTGGTGATGTTACCACATAATACCAAATAGGTAGCAAACTGAAATAGCAGTTTCAAACAAGCGTCAAATTAAACTAGCAGTACCAAATTACCACCCTAGCTACTAGAAAATATGAGTTCACGATAATGTTACCTAGCTACTAGCAAATGACAGTTCACCATAATATTACCTAGCTACTAGCATATGACAGTTTAACACCCACATCAGGGGTTGTTTATGGAACACAAGGCCAGGACTTCATCAATAAACCATCATCATCTTCTTCAGATCCCTAGTTGCCTCTCGTCGCCCACATGTCAAGCGCCGACTGTTGTCTCCTTTTTTTTCAAGAAGCACAATCGTTCTATGCAACACCATGGCCACCGTCAGTCTCGTTGTCGTCAGGAACTACGTCTTCCTCAGCCGGGAAGTACTCATCAGCACCAAATTGCAAGATCTAGTTGTGCAAAATGCAACATGCAAGAAGAAGCTTAACTTAGGTGGAGAAAGAGTGGAAAGGCTTCTGATCAAGGATCTTAAACCTGTTCTTCAGAGCAGACGAAACCCTCTCAACCGTGACTCTAAGGCTAGAGTGCCTAAGATTGAAAATTTCTTCCGGAGTCCTTGGGTAGTTCCTAGCAGAGAACTCATTGAGATGGTACCTTGTTGACCTGAAGGGGGACAGAATTCTAGGCCAGCAGGCATACTTGGCATCTACAAGGTAGAATTTGCCATCAGGGAGCTTGAGGCCACCAGGTCTGCTAAGGCTGTCAGCCAGAATTGTCGCATCGTGTGCAGATCCTTCCCACCCAGCAAGCACATATGTGAACTTCATGTCGAAATCAACGACGGCAAGCACATTCTGACTGGGGAAGTGCTTCGTCCCCCTATATGCAGCCTGCTCAGCTTTTGGCACTCAAGCCATCACATGAGTATCATCAATTGCTCCAATACAATAATCCTGGCATTACAAGATTGTTAGCCGGCTATCTAATACAATCATCCAATGTAGAAAATGATAGAGTTGCTCACCTTGAAAAAGGGGAACCATCGACCGTTGCCATGTAGCTTCGCAGGGATTTAACCAGATGGTGGCTTGATCATCTCTTGTCTGAGTTCTCCAACAACATACAACACTTGATGGAAATACCAGGAAATTTTCTCGGTTGATCTCCTCCATGTGCTGTGAATCACTCAGAATCTCTGGTTATGGCCTAGAACATGAAGAAAGAGAGCCACCTATTCTTTGATACAGTAGTTGATGTTGTCCTTGAGAAACCCCCTAGACCTGAATGCCTGCACAAAATGGTTAAATGGGGCTCTTCTCATCCTAAGCATGGCGATAGCCTCCACATCGTTGTTGTTGTAGATGTAGTTCAGGTTAGCCATCCTCTCTCTGTCGCGCTGCATTAGGGGACCATATTTCACTACCGACCTGTTATTCCTACCAGCCGCTCGTCTGTAGATCAGGAACATGCATGCCTGAATCACAATGACTAGAGCAGCTTTCTGGATGATAACCTTCAATTGTTGGCCCTAAACGGAGTGGCATTGCTTAAGCACTGAGTATGTACTACCCCAATGTTGAGCTAACTACCTAGGTAAACAAGTTAGGCTGTGATTCTTACCTTCATGGTGGAGGACGGCGAGGACCTACCGAAGCCGGAGAAGAAGACGGGGGAGAAGTCGGCGCCACAGATCTGCAAGCCAGCAGTTGCCAGAATCGGACAGAAGACGCTCTGCCGTGCTGGAGTGTGCTTAGCAGCAGCTGCCAGAGATCTAAATCGCCGCCGCCACCACCGCCAAAGCCGCCGCACAAGGAGACAATGTGGAGGGATTTGTCTTTCAGTGGGAGGTGGTAGCATAAGAGGGAGGTTGAAAGAACATTTCATGTTTTCCTGTGTTAGATAACAATACCGTGGAGATTTCTCATGTGCGCGAAGTGTGCAGGAGGTTTGGGGGGGGATTATCCGCCCAACCAAGGGCCGGATTATCCGGCCTACCTCATTGTTCAAAGGCTGCCAAGGCGCGTCACCCAGAGAGGGGGTGGATTATCGCCCGGAAAATCTAAACTGGGGTGGTTTTTCTTCCCCAGGCCGGATAATCCGGTTATCGCTTGGGTCGGATAATCCAGCCCCCAGAATTTGAGCAAAGCATGCCAAGGTGCGTCGCTCGGAGTCCGGTCGAATTTTCTCCCGGAAAATCCGAACTGGGGTGGTTTTTCCTCCCCAGGCCGAATAATCCGGCCTTCACATGGGACCGGATAATCCGGCCCCAGAAGATGATCAAGTGCAAGCTCTGCGCGACACTCAGAGAGGGGTGGACTATCTGCCGGATATTCCGAGACTGGGGCGGAGTTTTCCCCAGGACGGATAATCCGGCCCTCACTTGGGCCGGATAATCCGGCCCCCAAAGTCTCCAACGGCTTGGTTTTCAAAGGGGGTATAAATATCCCTTCTTCCCCAATGTTCAGAACTCTTGATTCATTCTAAATTGTTCAGACACTGTGCAAGAGCTCCCATTCTAGATCTCCCACTTCAACCACCCGAAGGCTTCGATCTTTGGGGGAATTGAAGGAGGAGAGGATCATCATCGTCATCACGAATCAAGCACATCAACTCCTCTCCATTCATTTGGAGAAATCCCTGATCTAGTATTCTTGTCAATATCTAGATGTTGTTCTTTGTTATTGATAACTTGTTCTTGTGGCAGTTTGTTGTCATTACGGGAGCCTCCAAGTTGTTTGTGGAGTTGTGCCCTGCTAGTTGTGTAAAGGCACCGGTACCCGCCTCGAAGGGTCACTATAGTGGAAAGGTGGATCAGGCCTTTGGTGGCGGGATCCATCAGAGAACAGGGTGAGGCATATGGTGGCATGGTGGTCTTAGTACCGCCCACGCCTCCAACACAAACATACTTCCCTTAACAAGGAAGGAACTGCGGTCAAACAAATCCTGTGTCTCCGCGTGCTTCACTACGGTTTACCCGTTCCTCTTCCACTCGCTCTTTACTCGCTAGTAGATAGGTTTGCATATAGGGAAATTCCACCTAATAGTATATCTAGAGAATTTACCCTTTGTGCTAAGCCTAAAATTGAAAAAGCATTAAAATTTGAAGTAGCACCTATTCACCCCCCCTCTAGGTGCCCATACGATTCATTTCAATTATTATCAGAGCCCCGACTCTTTATTCGGGCTTAACCGCCTAAGAGAAGTATGGGTACCAATGGAGATGGGGATGAGGCTGTGGATAAGGTCACAATGGATGATCTCAATACGTTGGAAACAACCTTGTTGAAATCCTTTAAGGCCAAGATGGAGGAGATGAATCAAATGATTGCTCGTCTCATATCATCCATAGCCCCATCTCCATCCTCCTCTGAGGCCGCCACACCATCATCCAAGGATAAGGCTAACACCGGATCCAAGGATGATGAAGTGGTAGGTGAAAAACATAATGGTTCCACCTCCAAGAAGAGAAGTGGTAAGGAGTAATATAGTGAGGTTCGTTACGTATATTCCCCCGATCCACCTATCCCTCATCCTCATATAAACAATAGGGGTGATCCACCCAAGATTACTGCATCCTCTTTTAATCAATGGCAATTCTTAATGAAGTCTCATGTTTGCAGCTCCTCAATTGAACTTTGGAGGATTATTGAAGAGGGTCTTCATATTAGAGATCATTCCAATCTGACAAGAAGAGAAGTTGTGGACAACCAATTGAATGCTACGGCTCTCCACATGATACAACTTGGTGTGGGTCCCAAGGACATGCCCCACATTGAACATCTCAACAAAGCTAAAGAAGCTTGGGATGCCCTCACCGATCTCTTTATTGGGAATGAAAGCATGAGAAGGAATATGTATGATGACCTTAGTAATGAAGCTGAGGGATTCTACATGTTGGATGGTGAAAACCATGAAGACATGTATAGAAGACTCAAGGGCATTGCAACAACATTTAGAAAGCATGGAGCCACTCACATTGATGATGCATGGATAAAAAGAAAATATGTGAGTGCCTTAATGCCTTTTGAGCCAACGGACTTGAAGAGCTTGCAAGGTAGACACAACTACCATCAAATGACATCCAATGAAGTCATGCAAGAAATGGCATCATTCAAAGTTGCCGCGAAGAACACTGAAGATGCACGGGCTCGTGCCATTGGAATGCAAAAGGGTGTAAATGTTGCTCTAAAAGCTAATGTTGTTGAGCAAGAGGAGGATGAAAGAGCTTTTGAGGGGGCCTCCATGGACTGCCCCAATGAAGTCAAGCGTGCTCATGGTGAGTACATGGCGTTTTATGCAAGGAACTTTTGGAAGGATCCTACCAAGGCCAAGTCGGAACTCGAGCGCAAGAATGGGTCAAGTGGAAGAAGAGAAAGTGGCCCAAATTTGAGAACATGCTACAATTATGGAGATAGGATGCACTTTGTAGCCGAGTGTCCTTATCAAAATAGAGAAGACAATGGTGGCAGGCTCATTCTTAAAGAAAAATCTAAAGCACCTAAGAAGAAGCCATTTATTAAAAAGAATGGCCCCTACAAGAAGCAACCCAAGATCATCTTAGTGGCACAAGAAGAACACTCCTCTGCAAGTGAAGATGAAGAGGATGAATATAGTTCTCGCGAGGTGGCTGCTATAGCCACCACATCGACTCCATCATCTCTCTTCGACTCGCCAAACAAGAACGTCATCAACAACAACGCCACTTTCCTTATGGCAAGAGGGTCCGAGGTATCAAGTTCTAGCTCTTCATTTCCTAGGACTAACATAATTTTGGATATGGATGATCATGATAGTCTTAAAATGAAAGAAGAAGTTATTGCTTTGGACAACTTTTTCACTAACCTGCAAGGTGAGCATAAACTCCATTTTGATGCTCTTATTAGTCAACTTGCTCAAGCCGAAGATCTTCTTGAAGAAAAGGGCAGAATCGAAAGAGAAGATGCCTTGGAGATAGCTTCTATGAAGAATGCCTTGGAAGAAGAAGAGGAAGCTCGAGTATCTTTGGAAGAGAGACTTGAATCCATTGAGGAGTCACATGAAGAAGTTGTGGCTCAACTCATCAAAGAACGTGACAATGCTCTTACCAAGGTAAAGAAACTAAAGAAAGAAAATATTGAATTTGGTGCTGCTCATGCTAGACTCTCAGAGAAGTTTGATAAACTTGAATGTGCTCACAAGGCATTGAAGAGTGATCACTCTACTCTAAATGAGTCTCATGATCAGCTCCAAACTCAATTGAAGCTGTATGATGTGCCAAGTACCTCCACATCATCTTATGGAAAAGAAGATCTTGCAAGAGGTTCTCAACACAAAGGTAAAGAGGTTCTTGATGAGATACTGAGAAAGCAAAGGACAAACAATAGAAAAGAAGGTCTTGGTTACATTCCCAAGACAAAGAACAAGAAAAACAACAACAAGAAGAAGAGCAAGACTGCTCAAAGACTAGCAACATCACCAATGACAAGTCTAATTATGATGGTTTTGCAGGGGCTAACAATCCTAACTTTGAATTATATTGCGATTATTATGGTGATGTTTATGCTAGTTATGTAGGCTCCTATGATTGTTACATTCCTTGGTCTATTTGGGTTCCCAAGACCCTTGTCACTAACATGAGAGGACCCATTGAAAAATGGGTACCTAAAACCAAGAAAAACTTTCTTGCAGGGCTATGCTTCCGGTGGGTCTAAATGGGTACTCGATAGCGGGTGCACGAGTCATATGACCGGAAGCAAGGAGATCATCACAGAGATGCGGCCAAATCATGATCATATAATAGTCTTGTTGAGGGCAAAACCCCTAGGGTGGCCCGATCTTTCACGATTCCCTTTCAAATCGAGGATGAGGTGCGGGGGAAGGAGGAGAGGATGAACACGACGAACGCACGCACTAAGAATGCGATGAACACACACACAAAACCATGATACACACCAATAGCTCAGGCCGGCGGTGACCGGTCCGGCGCAATCCCTAGGATCGGCGTCGGGCGGAGGACTCTCTCTCGAACCGGCACGACGAGATGGGAGACTCGGTGAGATCTTGACGTCTTGGCAAAGGGACACCAATGCCAAGGCCTTGTACAACGCGGAGGCACGATGCAAACTCCAACGAGGTTTGGGATATTTGGTGCTCCTTTGTCAAAGGAGCATGAGGCAAGAACTAGATAGATCCACAAGGGGTTTCCACTAATTCCAAATATCATGCCTAGGGTTTACAATGGAGGTGGGGGACTATATATAGGCCAGCCACTTAAACAGGGGTACTTTAGGAATAAAAGACAAGTTCTGGACGGACTAAGGGGTACATGGGCCACAGGCCCAAAGGCCTTTTCATGCCTGGCATTGGTCGGACCGAAGACTCCGGTGTGGTGGACCGGAGACTCCGGTCTAGGCCGGAGATTCTGATGTAGCCTCCGGACCAGCCTCTAGACGGGCCATCTGGCTGTCCCAGGACCTGGTTCAGGAGGTCAGACCGAAGGTGGGCCGGAGTCCCCGGGGTCTTCAGGCCGGAGACTTTGGTGGACCGGAGACTCCGGTGTGTGCAGATCGGAGACTCCGGTCTGAGTAGCTCCAGTGGCTTTTGCTTCACGCTCTGCTCCTTGTTCTCCATCCTTGGGTGCTTGGTGGTGTGTTGGGGCTTCATACCTGATGATGCACAACATAGTTGCATGAAGTAGCACACCATCCAAGGAAGTATCAAATTGGCACAAGGAGAGGAGCGAGTTCACCTTGGCTTGTAGGAGTTTGGCTCGGGCACGAGTCATGGGTCCACTTGGGGGACTTGTGGGTGTAGATGTAGGAGCGTCCATAGGATGGGCTGCATCAGCTCCCCCCCTTGGGAAAGAGTCGTCCTCGACTCTTCACGTGTATCATCGGTAGCATCTCCATGGTAGGGGTGATAGGTCCTTGACATTCAATGTGTTCCTTGCAAGGTACTTGGAGACTGGAATGTCGATGACGTAGGCGTTGTTGTTGATTTCTTGAGAACTTTGAAGGGACCATATCCTCGTGGCTTGAGCTTGGAGTCGTGTTCCTTGGGGAAGCGGTCTTTGCTTAGGTGTATCCACACAAGATCACCTTCTTCAAATATCATCTCCTTCTTATCCTTGTTTAACCTTGAAGCTTGGTGAAGGGCTTGTTGCTCGATAGTAGCTCTTGTTTCTTCATGAAGCTTCTTCATAGCTTGTGCGCGCTTCTCAACGTCCATGTTCGTGCGCTTATGGAGAGGTAGTGGTAGGATGTCGAGCGCGGTGAGGGGCTCGAAACCATAGACGATCATGAATGGACTCATCTTGGTTGTTGAGTTCTTGGCACGGTTGTAGGCGAACTCGGCGTGGGGAATGCATTCCTCCCAATCCTTCAAGTTTTTCTTGATCAGCACACGTAGAAGAGTTCCGAGGCTTCGGTTGACAACTTTTCGGTTTGGCAATCAGTTTGAGGATGCGACGCAGATGAAAAGAGGAGCTTGACGCCGAGCTTGGACATGAGTGTCTTCCATAAGTAGCTCATGAATTTGACGTCGCGGTCGGAGACGATTGTTCTTGGCACACCGTGAAGACGGACGATTTCCCTAAAAAACAGATTTGCAACATGTGAAGCATCGTCGGTCTTATGGCACGATGTGAAGTGTGCCATTTTGGAAAAACGATCCACAACAACAAAGATAGAATCATGACCATGCTTCGATCTAGGCAATCCTAACACGAAATCCATGCTAATGTCGGACCAAGGTGTATGAGGAATAGGCAATGGCATATAAAGACCATAAGGGTTAGCTTGCGACTTAGCTTGAACACATGTCGTGCATCGTTGAACGTAGCGCTCCACGTCATGCTTCATCTTGGGCCAAAAGTAGTGATTGGAGAGCATGTCCAATGTCTTGTCATGGCCAAAGTGACCCATGAGGCCTCCACCATGAGATTCTTGGAGAAGCAAAAGTTGAAGCGACGACTTTGGAATGCATAGCTTGTTTTGTTTAAAAAGAAATCCCTTATGCAAATAGAAATCATCAACTCATTTGTCATTGAAGCACTTTGCGAAGATTGGTTCAAAGAACGGATCGGAAGCATACAAAGATTTTATTTCCTCAAGACCCAACATGTTGATTTCAAGTCTCGTAAGAAGGCTTGTATGTTTGCGAGACAATGCATCCGCAACTACATTATCTTTGCCCTTCTTATACTTGACAATGTACAGAAAAGACTCCATGAACTCAACCCACTTAGCGTGTCTCTTACTCAAATTGGCTTGGCCTTTGAGATATTTCAGCGACTCATGGTCAGAATGTATGATAAATTCCTTGGGCCATAGGTAGTGTTGCCAAACTTGAAGGACACGAACTAAGGCAAAAATCTCTTTGTCATAAATTGGATAATTAAGGCGAGCACCATAGAGTTTCTCGCTATGGTAGGCTATAGGACGTCCGTTTTGCATAAGGACTCCTCCAATGCCAATACCAGTAGCATCACACTCTATCTCAAAAGTTTTTGTGAAATCCGGTAAAGCAAGAAGAGGTGCTTCGGTGAGCCTCTTTTTAAGTTCGTCAAAAGCTTTTTGTTGTGCTTTGCCCCACACGAAGGTGACATTCTTTTTGGTCAATTCATTAAGGGGACAAGCAATGGTTGAAAAGTCTTTCACAAAGCGACGATAGAAACCAGCCAACCCATGAAAACTTTGGAGTTCACTCACATTTGTTGGGATGGGCCAATCTCGTATGTCCTTTACCTTGGAAACATCAACTTCAATTCCCTTCAAAGAAACGAAAAATCCAAGAAAAATCAACTTGTCTTTAGCAAAAGTGCACTTGGGAAGATTAGCATAAAGCTTTTCATGTCGAAGGATTTGCAAAACTTCCTTGGCATGTGTTATATGGTCCTCAAGTGATTTGCTATAAACAAGAATATCATCGAAATAGACAACAACACTTTTTCCAATGAGAGAACGCAAGATGTGATTCACAAGGCGCATGAAGGTGGATGGGGCATTCGATAAACCAAAGGGCATAACCAACCATTCATAGAGACCAAGTTTGGTCTTGAAGGCGGTTTTCCACTCATCACCTTCAGCCATGCGTATTTGATGGTAACCACTACGAAGATCAATTTTCGAAAAAATAGTGGCTCCACACAACTCATCAAGCATGTCATCAAGACGTGGTATGGGATGTCGATAACGCACGGTGATAGCATTGATTGGACGGCAGTCCATGTATAACCGTAACGTATCATCCGTCTTGGGAACAAGAATCACGGGTACGACACTTGGACTAGTGCTAACTTGGATCAAACCTTTGGAGACGAGTTGGTTGATTTGACGTTCGATCTCCTTCGTCTCCTCCGGGTTCGTGCGGTAGGCGGCGCGGTTTGGAAGAGGTGCACCAGGGATGAGGTCAATGCGATGTTCGATGCTGCGAAGAGGAGGTAGTCCATGTGGGATCTCTTCGGGGAACACATCCTTGAATTCCTGCAAAACACTCATCAAAGATGGAGGAACATTGGTTAATTCATTAGTTCCTTGCGCTAGTCCCTTGCAAAGGAGGACATAGTGCAAGATGGATGGGTTGTTCCGAACATCTCTCATCTCACTTTTGGTGGCAAGGAGAACACTCTTAGTTTTTCCACTCGAGTTTGGCTTGTGGCTCTCACTCACTATGAGGTGGTTCTCTCTCTCAGCGCTCTTCTCACAAGTAGGTGTTGTGCTTTCCACCCTCGCTAAAGCCTTTGCATTGTCCGCAATTATTTGGCTAGGAGTCATCGGTTGCAAAACACATATTTTGTTGAGCCATTTGAAGGTGTATACATTGGTGCGACCATCATGTTGAGCAGCCTTTTCAAATTGCCATGGTCGACCAAGAAGCATGTGGCAAACTGTCATAGGAACCACATCACACTCCACCGTATCTTTGTAAGGATCAATGGCGAAGGAGACCGATACGGTATGCTTGATCTTCACGGACCCTTGGTCACTTAGCCATTGCACGTGGTAGGGGTTCTTGTGCGGATGGAGGGTGAGGTTGAGCTTCTCACACAACTCGGTGCTATCAAGGTTGTGGCAACTTCCTCCGTCAATGATCACCTTGATAGATTTGCCATTGATGCCGGCTCGTGTTTGGAAGATATTGGAGCATTGGTCTTCATGCTCTTGTGCTTGAGTGGTCAAGATCCTTGTGACGACAAGCGATGGACTTGCGTCATGTTCACACATGAGGAGTTCTTAATCATCTTCCACTTGTTGCCTTGCCATTGCTTCCTTGACACATGCATCAAACTCATCTTCATTCAAGTAATCTTCATCACCATTGTCGTGGATGAACAAGACTTTCTTGTTTCCACATTCGGCCGACTTGTGTCCTTTACCTCCACACTTGTAGCATTCACCATTGAAAGGTGTATCACTCTTTGCTTGTTTGCCACTTGGGGGCAGTTTTCCTTGAGGAAGTGTGGGCTTGAAGGAAGGCTTGGGGGTACTTGAGAAGCTTCCATTGAAAGTTGTTGGTGTAGGGGTTGAAGCTTGCTTGTAGGTGAAGTACGTCTTGGGCTTGTTGTACTTGATATCCTCTTGCACTTGACGTTCAACCTTTGTTGCGATGTGCACAAGCTCAACCATGGTGTTGTATGTTTGGAACTCGACGATGCGCTTGATTGGGTGATTCAAGCCAATAAGGAAACGTGCCATTGTTTGCTCCATGCGTTCATCAATGTTGGCGCGAATCAAGTTGAGTTCTATTTCCTTGAAGTACTCTTCCATGGTCTTCGTCCCTTGACGAAGCGCTTGAAGGTTGTTGAAGAGGTCACGCGTGTAGTGCGCGGGGACGAACCGGGATCTCATGTGAGCCTTCATGTCATGCCAAGTTGTGATTGGTGGCTCTTGTCTTGCATCACGAGCAACTTGAACTTGTTCCCACCAAAGGTTGGCGTAATCATCAAACTCAAGCAAAGCCATGGCGACCATCTTCTCATTGCTATAGTTGTGCATGCGGAAGATCTTGTCGACCTTGAGTGCCCACGAGAGGTATTCTTCGGGGTCATTGGATCTGGTGAACTTGGGCATGGTGAACTTGAGCTTGCCAAATGTTTCTTCCTCATTGCGTTCACGGTAGCGATTGTTGCCATGTTGATGATTGTCTTCATCTTCCATGCGATTGTTGTGACGAGCTTGTTGACGATCTTGTGGTTGAGGAGGTGGAACTTGGTTCTCATGACCTTGTTGTGGAGCTTTCTCTTGATATTGTTGTTGAGGACCTTGCTCTTGCTCTTGGCGCGGTTGTTGACAGTGTTGAGGCGCTTGGACCTCATGGTGGCGAGGGTGTGGAGCCTCTTGACACGGTTGACGATGAAGGGGAGGCTCATTCCTCGGTTGGTGATGTTGGTTAGGCACATGGGCCTCACGGCGAAGATCATGGTCATGAGCTTCTTGACGTGGTGGGCGTCGCTCAACTTGTATCACTTGACACTCTAAGTTTTGTTGTGGTGGAGGAGGCGCCTCGTGATGACCATGGTGTCGGTGCGGATGTTCATGACGTTGATGACGAGGAGGAGGATTTTGGAGAGCTTCACGTCGATGACGAGCTTGATTCTCCAAGTTGGAGTCATCACTTGTTGTGTTAAGTATGTGTCGCGGTCGGTGGTGGTAGACTTGTGGTTACACTTGCGGTTCTTCTGGTGGTTGCTCTTGTTGGATCACTAATGCCCTTGCGTGATGACGGTGTGCTTCTTGCCTTGCTCGTGGCCTTGAAGAGAAATCACCATCATAGCTTGATGTTGCGGCGTGCCGTAGGGAAGGTACATAGTTCGAAGAACTTCCATCTTCAACCACGGGGGCATCATTGCGTCTTGGGGCACTTGGGTGAAGATCTTGTTGAGGAGGAGCATGACGACGCGATGAGCTTGAAGAGCTTGATGCGCATGAACGTGGCCTTGCCATACCATCGATGAGGCGTCGAAGATTGTCATTTGTTTCGGCAACGAAGCGTTGTAGCACTTCATTTTGGTGGCCGAAGTTGTGATGCATTGCGTGCATTTGTCGTTTGAGGCCATCAAAGCGGTTGTCAATGTTCTTGAACTCGGCTTGCGTCTCGCCAAATTGTTCATCTTGTCGCGTCTCAAGGGCTTGGCAACATTCACGGAACTCTTGTTGAACGATGAAGTGACTTGCGCGCGTCATGTACGGTCCTTGATCTTCTTCTTGGGGAGGTGGTTGGTTCGACTCACCGTGCCTATCCATCATGCAAAACACACAAGTATTGTATATGGAAGTGGAATATGGTGGTGTTAGCCTTGTACCTCACCTTGGGGATTGCACCAAACTAGAAACCACAAGTGAGAGCTATAAGCGTGCAAAGTGGAATTGCAAAGAGAACTCACACTAAAGAAAGAACTAACTCTCAAAAGCTTGTTGGTGGTAGGTTAGGATTGTGGAATGCCAAAGAACCAACCAAAAGAAAAGAGATAGTCAAAAGTGGGTAAAATCCAACAAAACTCAAGTCAAAAGCGAAGGTCAACAACTCAAAAGGGTGACAGGAACCTACGACTATGTACACACACATGGAGATTGTTGGGATTGACACGACTATGAAAATGAGCAAACAAAAAGTCCTAACAAAGACTAAGCTTGTTGTCGTGCCAATGCGAGGAGAGACCGTGGCTTGTTTGCAAAGAGGGAAAATGAGCAAAGGATTTGTGCACTTGTCTTGGGCGCTCTTCTTTCTCTCTTGCTTACAAGCTTTGAGACTCTCTTTGGCAATGGGAGACTATTTTTCTTTTGCTTTTTCTTTGTATCTTTTTCTTTCTTTTGTATTTTTTTTGCTCTCCCTTGATGCTACCTAGTCACACTTGATATTGTTCTTGCACACTCACCATCCAAGGAAAAATGCACAATGCTCAAGCAAACACAAGATGAGCCACTCTCATGGGATTGGTACACACAAAGGAAGATAGGGGTTAACAAGGTGATGCAAGTTATACCTTCGTTGGTGATGATGAACTTGGCGTCGGTGGTGCGGGATGATGTTCGTGGACCGTGGTGTCAATGAGCGCGGAGGTTGTTGATGCGGAAGCTTGTTGTTAGTTGACGACACGCACACGGGCACAAACAAACAAGAGGAAATTAGCCAGTACAAGATTAGAGGCAAGACTGTCAAAATCAGGCGTCAAGGCCAGAGACTCCGGGGTTTCAGGCCGGAAACTCCGGTCTAGGCCGGAGACTCCGGTGTGCAGGCCGGAGACTCCGGTCTGGAGCCATATCGCGAACTGCTCATGTTCTTGAGCGGAAATCTACGCCTTGGGTCCTCAAATCCGCGAAAAATTGGCCAAATTGGGCTAGGAAAACGCAGGATAAAGCTGGACCAACACCTAAGACAAGGTTTGGTCGGATCAAAACCACAAATAACACTCCAAATCAAGAGATCGATCCAAAGGCAAATTTGGGCTGTTTTGTGGGGATTTTCGAATTTTTGGTGGATAGAAGAAAAATTTGTGGGGGAAATCGTGAGCAACGAAGCTCTTGATACCAATATGTTGAGGGCAAACCTCCAGGGTGGCTCGATCTTTCACGATTCCCTTTCAAATCGAGGATGAGGTGCGGGGGAAGGAGGAGAGGATGAACACGACGAACGCACGCATGAAGAACGCGATGAACAGACACACACACAAAACCACGATACACACCAATAGCTCACGCCAGCGATGACCGGTCCGGCGCAATCCCTAGGATCGGCGTCAGGCGGAGGACTCTCTCTCGAACCGGCACGTCGAGATGGGAGACTCGATGAGATCTTGACGTCTTGGCAAAGGGACACCGATGCCAAGGCCTTGTACAACGCGGAGGCACGATGCAAACTCCAACGAGGTTTGGGATATTTGGTGCTCCTTTGTCAAAGGAGCATGAGGCAAGAACTAGATAGATCCACAAGGGGTTTCCACTAATTTCAAATATCATGCCTAGGGTTTACAATGGAGGTGGGGGACTATATATAGGCCATCCACTTAAACAGGGGTACTTTAGGAATAAAAGACAAGTTCTGGACGGACTAAGGGGTACATGGGCCGCAGGCCCAAAGGCCTTTTCATGCCTGGCGTTGGTCGGACCGGAGACTCCGGTGTGGTGGACCGGAAACTCCGGTCTAGGCCGGAGACTCCGGTCTAGGCCGGAGATTCCGGTGTAGCCTCCGGACCAGCCTCCGGATGGGCCATCTGGCTGTCCTAGGCCCTGGTTCAGGAGGTCAGACCGGAGGTGGGCCGGAGTCTCCGGGGTCTTCAGGCCGGAGACTTTGGTGGACCGGAGACTCCGGTGTGTGCAGACCGGAGACTCCGGTCTGAGTAGCTCTAGCGGCTTTTGCTTCACGCTCTGCTCCTTGTTCTCCATCCTTGGGTGCTTGGTGGTGTGTTGGGGCTTCGTACCTGATGATGCACAACGTAGTTGCATGAAGTAGCACACAATCCAAGGAAGTATCAAATTGGCACGAGGAGAGGAGCGAGTTCACCTTGGCTTGTAGGAGTTTGGCTCGGGCACGAGTCATGGGTCCACTTGGGGGACTTGTGGGTGTAGATGTAGGAGCGTCCGTAGGATGGGCTGCATCAAGTCTCCTATGGTGACTAGTCAAAATCTGAGGTATTGGGTCTCGACAAAGTTGTGGTGGCTCACGATATCTCTCTCGTGGACATCATGCTTGTTGAGACCCTCGGGTACAACTTACTTTCAGTTCGCGCCCTTGGTAAGATGGGCTTGGCAGTTTATATTGATGCTGATTTGGTGGTACTCTTGTGGAGCAAGTCTCTAAAAGTCGCTTTCGTGGGATATGTCGAAAATGACCTGTACGTGGTGGACTTTTCGGGGAAAACCACTACAGGCCCGATGTGTCTTTTCAGAAAGGCTGACGTGGGTTGGCTATGGCATCGCCGACTAGCCCACGTCAATATGAGAACTTTGCAAAGTCTCCACAAGGGTGGCCACATCCTTGGACTAAAAGAAAATGTCTCCTTTGCCAAAGATCGTGTTTGCAGGGCTTGTGTTGAAGGGAAAATGCATGACTCTCTTCATCGTAGGAAGACTATCATCTCGTCAAAAAGGATCTTAGAGCTCCTACATGGGGACCTCTTCAGACCTCCATCTCATGCAAGCCTCGGTGGGAAGAAGTACTGTCTTGTGATCGTTGATGATTACTCAAGATACACTTGGGTTTATTTCTTCAAGTTGAAGAGTGAAACTCAACAAACGGCCATCGACTTCGCCAACGAGGTTCAACATCAACACAACGTCCCTATTCTGGCTATAAGAAGTGATAACGGCTCTGAGTTCAAGAACTACACCTTAAATGAGTTTCTAAGTGAAGAGGGGATTAGAGATCAATATTCCGCTGCGTACACCCCTCAACAAAATGGTGTAGCCGAGAGGAAGAATCAGACTCTAATGGACATGGCAAGGTCAATGCTAGCCAAATTCAAGTCTCCATATAACTTCTGGGCTAAAGCAATCTCTACCGCTTGTCATTCATCCAACCGGTTATACCTCCATAAGATCTTGGGCAAGACTCCGTATGAAATACTTACCGGTAACAAGCCAAACATCTCATACTTTCGGGTATTCGAGTGTAAGTGTTTCTTTCTCATCAAGGGAGTTTGTTTATCTAAGTTTGAATCTAAGGCTCTAGAAGGTATTTTTGTTGGTTATGGTGCCGAATCCCACACTTATAGAGTTTACAATAAGCTCTCTGGAACTGTTGTAGAATCTTGTAGTGTGGTGTTCGAGGAAAATGACGGTTCCCGTGCGGAGCATGTTGGTGTTTGTGATGCAGATGTTGAAATACCCCAAGATGCCATAAGAAGAATGGGCGTGGGATTTTTCCGCCCCATTGAGGAACCCCTTGTGGCGAATCGGGAAGGACAATGCTCTACTCATGTAGAGCCCTCATCTACACATACTCAACATGTTCCAACCACGCGAGCAACTTCTACACCATCTCCATCAACTGCTAAAGGCCAAGATGTTCCAGAAAGCTCCATGCCGGATTTTCTGGTGGACAGCGGATTATCCGGCCACCCCGCTCCTGACGACCAAATTGCTCCTGGTGCTGAAGAAATCGATGCAAGCTCTAGGCCGGATTTTCCGTCCGGCCATGAATTATCTGGCCCTCGCCAGTTCAAGCAAGTCCCAGGCAGCCTGATGAAGCTGCTACAAGTTCTCCCAGGCCGGATTATCCGGCCTCTCCATCGGCCGGATTATCTGGCCCCGACTCACCTGTTATTCAGCAGTATCCTATTACGGCTGCTGACCCATCTCAAGGGCATTCTTCATCACCGCCTACTACTGTTATCCTAGATTCTAATCAAGGTCAAGCAAGTGATGAAACTACTCCACCAAGAGACAAGAAACTTATTGAACTTCGTCGTAAGGCTCGGGCTGATTGGAACCTTGAGTGAAGGGGTCACACCCTCGACAAGGTTGTTGGTGATCTTTGACGAAGGATTTCTACAATAAGGGAATTGGCCAGTTTTGGTGAGCATCAAGCTCACATCTCAATGGTGGAACCCAAGAAGGTATTTGAAGCTCTTAAAGATCCGGACTGGGTTGTTGCTATGCATGAAGAATTGAATAATTTCGAGCGCAACAAGGTCTAGAAACTCGTGGAGAAACCCAAAGATTGCCACAATGTTATCGGCACCAAATGGATATTTAAAAACAAGCAAGATGAGAATGGCATTGTTGTGAGGAACAAGGCAAGACTTGTGGCACAAGGCTACTCTCAAGTTGAGGGCATTGACTTCGGCGGGACCTATGCTCTAGTGGCTAGCCTTGAGTTCATCCGTATCCTTCTTGCTTATGCTGCACATAACAATTTTAAATTGCAGCAAATGGACGTCAAGAGTGCTTTCCTTAATGGTCCTCTACATGAGTTGGTATATGTAAAGCAACCCCTGGGATTTGCGGATCCTAACTTCCCGAACCATGTCTACAAACTCGATAAGGCACTCTATGGCCTTAAACAAGCCCCACGTGCGTGGTATGAGCACCTTAAAGAGCTTTTGCTAGACCGTGGCTTCGAAGTTGGGCAAATCGATCCCACTCTTTTTACTAAGAAGGTTAAGGGGGAGCTCTTCGTATACCAACTATATGTAGACGATATCATCTTTGGTTCTACTAATAAAGCTTTTAATGATGAATTTTCAAAGCTTATGACTGACAGGTTTGAGATGTCTATGATGGGGGAATTACGGTTCTTTCTTGGATTCGAGATCAAGCAAATTAGAGAAGGAACCTTCATCAATCAAGCATAGTACATCCAAGACATGCTCAAGAGATTCAAAATGACGGATCTTAATGGTGTCGCCACTCCGATGCAAACAAAATGTCATCTTGAACTTAACCCACATGGTAAAGATGTGGACCAAAAGGTATACCAGTCCATGATCGGCTCTCTTATTTACCTCTGCGCATCTAGACCCGATATTGTGTTGAGTGTGGGTGTGTGTGCAAGGTATCAAGCAGCTCCTAAAGAAAGCCACTTAGTGGCGATCAAGAGGATCTTTCGATATTTGGTTCATTCCCCTCACTTTGGTCTATGGTATCCCAAGGGCTCCAATTTCTCTCTATGTGGTTATACTGATTCAGATTGGGCTGGTGATAAGGATGATCGGAAATCCACCTCCAGAGCTTGTCAATTCTTGGGAAGATCTCTAGTGTGTTGGTCATCTAAAAAGCAGAATTGTATCTCTCTCTCCACCGCCGAAGCTAAATATGTTGCTGCTTCTAGTGCTTGCACTCAGTTATTGTGGATGAGGCAAACTTTAAAGGAATACGGTGTCAATTGTGACAAAGTGCCTCTTTTATGTGATAATAAAAGTGCAATCAAAATTATGCATAATCCGATCAAAGACACAAGGACAAAGCATATTGAGATTCGGAATCATTTTATTCGAGACCATGTTGCTCGAGGCGATATTGATCTATATTTTGTGAGCACGAAGAACCAACTTGCTGATATTTTTACGAAGCCACTTGATGAAGCAAGATTTTGCTACTTGAGGAATGAGCTAAATATCATTGATTCCAGGAGTTTTTCTTGATTACCCATGCACTCACTCGTACATCTCAGTCTTATTTGGTCTAGATGTGGGCATGGATATAGGGGGAGTGTGGTCCTAATTCATTGGGCTAACCCTCCCCCCATAATGCCAAAAGCAAGATAAATCATTTCTCTTAATATCATTTTGTGATATGTGAGCTTATTGATGAGTATTGGTCGTGAACCCAAGATATATCTTCGTGGTGTCACACCATACACTCCAACAAGGTGGCTTCGGCCACCGCCCTCTCCCTTGAGGAGAATTGGATTTTTATGGATCTTTTTGGTTGTTTTTTCTCTCTCTTGTTCTTATGGGAATCACACTCAATTTTGGCTCTTATTTGATTTGGTTCTTGCAATTTTGAGTGTCTAGTACCATCTTAGTTTGGCTCTCTTAATCCTAAGCCTTTCCCTACCCCTAATCCATCTATTCTTGCACACAAGTCCCTTGTACACCTTGTGGGGGTGTTGTTTGGGGACGCGCGGGCCTGAATCTGTGTACAACAGAAATTCAGATTTGAGGCCGAATAATCCGGCCCTGGCAGATTTCGTCTTAAAAGGCAGGGATCGGGGGGAAGGGCTCATAACGAGCAGCACTTCTCCCCCAACCCTCTCCTCCTCCTCAGTCGTCGCCTGCCGTCCCCCACCCTCCCCGGAGCCTCTCCGGCCACCGGATTTTCCGGGCCTCCCTGGATCTTCTTCTCCGCGCCTTTGGGTACCTTCTCCTCCACGTTCTTCCTCCAATGAGTGAGGGTAACTCCCTCTCTCCCCATCTTTGGCTAGATGTGTTATTCATTGGATGGAACGTTGTCTAGAAGGATGTTTTTTCGCATAGAAATCGTAGTCTTGCAGTTTCTAGGCCCGATCTACTTTTTGCATTCAATCTAGGTGAAGTCAAAAATTTCTGCCAGGGCCGGATTATCCGCCCCTGGCCAGGCCGGATAATCCGGCCTGACAGGTTCAACTCTGGTTCAGTTTCACCATGGTGTGTGCATTGAGTAGATTTGTCTTATAAACTTTTTGACTACTTTTTCCATGCTCTCTCCTGGACTTGTGTGTATGCTTATACCCATGCTATCACCCTTGTTCTCCTCACAGGTGATTCTAGTGTTCCCAAGACCTACAAGCTCTGCCCTCACGGTAAATACTTTTGGAACGATGGACAGGGTAACTTAGTGGACGAGGTTGAGTTGAGGAGAAGAAAGAATGAAGAGAAGCGCATGGCTGAACAAGCAAAGAGGACTAGAAAGGGGGTGTCCAAAAGGAAGGGCAAGGAGCCCAAAATCAACTACAAGGCTTTGGATGCAGTCACCTATTCCTCCATTCGTCACCGTGATTTTTTTGCAGAGTTGCCTCGTGATGATGAGCCGGGGGATGCTCGATTTTGGTGTGCTGAACAGAAAGGTATTTTTGAAGATGTGTATGCCAGGCTGAACATTAGGCCTATGCACCCGCTGGTTCTTGCTGAGGCTTTGGAGAAGCCCCACCTTGTGGATGCCATGTATGTGGCTGAGAGGATGGGGCTGCACCATCTCATGTCTCTCCAGTTCTCCTATGACTCTGAGGTGGTGAAGCAGTTCTTTTCCACTTTGGTTATTTGTGGCGATGAGCATCGCACCATGAAGTGGATGACTCATGACAGGCCTATGACTGCTGATTTCCGTGTGTTTGTTGAGGTTCTTGGATACAATTTCCGCAGCAGGGATAGGGCAAGTGGCCACCGTATCATCACTCAGCTGAAGCCCAACAAAGATGCAGCTCTCTCTCCTTGCACTGTGGACAATGGCATTATGGGCACTCTTGCTGGTCTGGCTCCTATCTATGCTGCTTTGGTCGGTCTCTTCCGTGATTCCATCACTCCAAGTGGAGGCAACAATGATAGCATCCGTGGTCACCTTGTTCAGCTCCTTGCTTTCTCTCATGAGGTTGCCTCATGCGAGGATGAGTCCGTGCAATACAAGCTAGATGTGATGGACTTCATCTACCATGAATTAATTGATGCTATGTTTCCTTATGCCCCCTACATTATGATGCTCATCAGCACCTGCTTCCTTCTGAAGATTTCAACATTGATGTTGTGCATAAGGCCAAGAAGATCTACACCAAGGTTCGGAAGACCTCTCACCCCTCCTCTGCTCCTGAGGGTCTCATGAGGGATGCTCGCAGGCCTGCAGTGCCTCCCGTTGCTCGTGAGATAAAGTAGCTGAACTGGTTTCAGCGGCACATCCTTTGCATGGGCGTGGACACACATAAGGGTCAGTACAAGGCGTACAAGCAGCACCATGAGTTGGCTTACTCTCAGCAGCTCATCCTTCACCATGTGTCCGGTGCTTCTGGTGACCCCCGGCTCCTACCCCTCCCACACCATATGCTCGGTGGAACTCCTCTTCCGGGCTGAACTCTGGAGAGCTGGAGCGTCACTTGTTCCCCTCTGCGGCCACTGCTGATGATGAGGATGATGACACCGAGGAGCTTGAAGATGAGGACGAGGATGGGAACGAGGACGAGGACGAGGATGAGGACTACGAGTGATCCCTTGGGGCACTAGCATCGCTCTTCTTCCTTTTTGGCGTCTCGATGCCAAAGGGGGGAGAAGTAGTTCTATTAGGGTCTTCGAGGATTTGCATGGGTCGGGCATAAGCACTTGCATTTTTCTATTCGTCGTTTTCTCGCTTATGCCCATTTAGCGTTAAAACTTTAAATTTGTGATTTGTGGTTTGTTTGAGACTCTATGTCAGTGGTTGTCTGGATTTATCCCTTCTTCCCCAACGTTTAGAACTCTTGATTCATTCGAAATTGTTACAAGAGCTCCCATTCTAGATCTCCCACTTCAACCACCCGAAGGCTTCGATCTTTGGGGGAATTGAAGGAGGAGAGAATCGTCATCATCATCACGAATCAAGCGCATCAACTCCTCTCCATTCATTTGGAGAAATCCCTGATCTAGTATTCTTGTCAATATCTAGATCTTGTTCTTTATTATTGATAACTTGTTCTTGTGGCAGCTTGTTGTCATTACATGAGCCTCCAAGTTGTTTGTGGAGTTGTGCCCCGCTAGTTGTGTAAAGGCACCGGTACCCGCCTCGAAGGGTCACTATAGTGGAAAGGTGGATCAGGCCTTTGGTGGCGGGATCCATCGGAGAACAGGGTGAGGCCTATTGTGGCGTGGTGGTCTTAGTACCGCCCACCCCTCCAACGCAGACGTACTTCCCTTAACAAGGAAGAAACTGCGGTCAAACAAATCCTGTGTCTCCACGTGCTTCACTACGGTTTCCACTCGCTCTTTACTCGCTAGTAGATATGTTTGCATATAGGGAAATTCCACCTAATAGTATATCTAGAGAATTTACCCTTTGTGCTAAACCTAAAATTGAAAAAACATTAAAATTTGAAGTAGCACGTATTCAGCCCCTCTAGGTGCCCATACGATCCATTTCAGAGGTGAGCCTACTTTTCACGTTATACGGAGCTACGAATCTTTCGCCTCCTCATCTCTCCGTTGCCTCCCCGTGCATGCCATTCCTCCCCTTGCGCTCGCCAGGGCATGTCCTGTTAGAAACGCTTGATTTTGGCGTTTCTCCGAAGCCAGGATAAGACCTGCTTTAAGACCCGTACGGACCAAGTCCTGCACGCCACGAGATACCAAACAGAGTTATTTCTTCCGGCCTGGTGCGAGAAACGAAGATCGGCCAAAGACACACACCCCTAGTGAATTTATGGCGTAGCGTTTATGTTCCTTGGATTCTCTGGATCGATCGATCGATCTCCCCTGATTTGGTGCGAGTAAAGTCAGAAGTTGACCTTACGCATGCACCGCACTGCACGCACAACGTTTGTTTGCGGTTTACTACATTGCTCCAGGGATACATGCATAGACAGATACTCCAAGTAGAGTATACCTTGGGTTGGGTCGGCCGCGTAATTGGCCGGCTAGGTAGGGTACGCGCGTTCAGCATGCAACGCATTGGAATCTCGCCAGCTTGCGTCGCATGCATGCTAATTGCTTGAATTGGTCAAACTGCCAGCATGCATGGAGGTTGAGTGTTTACTTACTATTTTTTGTTAGAGGAAGTACTTGGTAGTAATTAATTACTACTCCATACACTGTCCCGTCAGTATTACATATATGGTGCATCAGAACATGCATGTTGTGCCTCTAATGACAGATTGACAACGAGAGAGATCCGCTCTGCTCTGTAGAGAGAGAGAGAGAGAGAGAGAGAGAGAGAGAGAGAGAGAGAGAGAGAGAGAGAGTGCGTCTGTATATAGTCTCTCCAACGGCAAGGAGGGTCTGCCATTCATTGAACATGCATGCTTGGTCGGTCAAATGATCAGTTTTCTTGCATATCTGGAAGGCATCACAACCTGCATCGCCAGCGTAGTTAATCGGCCTGCATGTTCTGCTACCCCTACTCCGACTGTCCGACCATTATAGTATACACACATTTTAGTTTTTTTTTCTAGAAATACATTTTTAGAAAAAGCTAAAATATCTTATACTAATTTGGAACTTATACTTTGGAACGGAAGGAGTATATATAATCCAGATAGTCCGAGTACGTACACCATATATATCTTGCATTATTCATGCGAAGAAAATTATGGATACATGATGATATGATATATCCACGTACGATTCGTGAGAGATGCATTATGAAACAACCAACTACAACTAGTGTTAAGTAAAGAGCTGGTTAAACCCTGTACTTATAAAGGTACTAATGAGCAATGAGTAGTACTACTAGGAAAACTAATCATGTATAAACCGTGTTAATTAACTGGAGTAATTCGAAGCAAACTATGCAAGGGCCCGTGGTCGTGCGAGTCGGGCTTGTTCAAACCTGGGGGTCAGCGCAGAGAGCGTGCAGCGGAGGTGCGGCCGTACGAGCGCGTTCGTGCAGCAGCTGACCTGCTTGCATGCAAGTATGTACGGGGCTGTCCGGCCGGCCTAGCCAGCTAGCGATTGGCAGTGGTACTCAGGAAGTACATACGGTATCTCGATTCCTCCATCTGCCAGGAAAGGAAAGCCAGACTCGCCGCCCGGACCCCTACACCTTACACACACGTCCTCAGTCGTCACCACTTAACAAGGGAGCGCATTTTTTTTATTATTGACGTGCCTGCACTAATACGCATGCATGGTAGTACATTTCTTTTCCCTCTACTTGAATCTATATCATGAGATCATTACTTTATTTTTAAACTCCAAAGTGACTTATACGAGCCTCTGTCCTATAACATTTAGTATTCCTCTTGTTTTATATATATGAAACCTTCAAGGGTCAACACCTGACTGCGCGCGCGTGTATAGATCTACGCAAAAATTTGTTTCAAGAAATCTCGATTTTATTTAGAATTACAAATAAATGCACTATAAATGCACCTCCACTCGTTGGGCGTTTCTAGACCGAAATCCGGCGCTATTTAGCGCCGGACGGATGTAACTTTCGGTTTGAGAATAGCCATTTTCCCACTCGCATTACCAGATAGTGTTCCCAGGCGATGCAAAATCGGTGACATTTTTTAATATTTTTTGTTCCCGCCGGCGAAATCCCGCCCCAAAGGTGTTCGACAAAAATAGAACAGAAGAGTTCAACAAAAAATACGCCCAAAAAAGGTTCGACGAACAATTTATTACAAAACAAGATGAAATTCAGCGATCATTCGTTGATGGGGATGGTCTACTCCGGCGTGTCTGGTGCGACGGGGATGGGCTCCTCGGTCAGGACATGACCCGCCGACGGGTTGGAGGAGGTGGAGGCAGAGCTCGGCGAAGGGGTGGTGGCCGAGATGGTAGGTGCCATACTCGGCGTGCTGGCGGTGACGTCCTCGCCGAGGTGTCTTCACCACCCAAGAGGAACTGGAGGTCTGAGTTCCTCTTCTTGGCGGCGAAGTTCGCCTTGAGGAGGCCGAGCTTCCTGTCTTGGTTCTACAGCAGTAGCGTCCACCTCTCCTCAGCCTTCTCCTCCCTCTTCACGGCATGGGCCTTGGAGTCGGCGATGCACTTCTCGATCGACGAGTGGAGACGTTCGGCGGGAGGTCCTGTAGCTTTCAGCATCTTCGCCTTCTTCTGGCCGATTTCCGACCTTCCTTCGCCGGCAACTGGGGGAGCCTTCGGGTTGTACATGCCGTCCTTGTTCTTGGCGAGGCTCACGCAAGTGTCTGCCCATTTCGGGAAGTTTTGAGTCTTGTTGAAGACGTGGTGGAACTTGAACTCCGTGCCGGTGTCGTCCCTATACATGTCGAGCGCACGAACGAGCTGCATAGACAAGGTGAAGTGTGTCAGGATAGGCATCTAGTCGCATAGTTTAGGATTGAGGACGGCGAACTACCTTGCTATCCATGCTTTCGCCGCTGACTGGTGTGCGCCCGATATCTTTGAGAATGTTGTGACACTTGTTGCACGTCTGCTGCACGAGTTCCCAGTGATTGATCATGGCCTTCTAGTTGTGCTCCATGTGGATCTTGCTAAACTTCGGGTCCATGAGGTTGCGCTCATCGAATGCCAGCTTCACACGCTTCCAGTAATTATCCGAGTTTTGATTTGCGCTTGTGATGGGGTCCATGCTCTCCGACTTCCATGCTTCAGCGAGGCAAAGGTCCTCAAGCGTCATCCACTTGATGTGGGGCTTCGTCATTCTCGCCTTATTCTTGACTTTGCCCTTGCCCTTCGTCGCCGCCAAGGCGCCCTCTTTGGCTTGCGTCTGGTCGGTGTCCGCATCGGCCAAGGCGTCCTCCTCATCAAAATCCTAGGACTCGAGGCCATGTTCGGCATCGGCCCGAGACTACCCTTTAGTGAAGAAGCTGTCCGCTGCGAAACTGAAGGCCACCATGTCCGACATGTAGGCGTCGCCCGCCATACCGCCGAACACGTTGTGGGCGTTAGGTTCGCCGAAGTGGACGGGCGAGGAGCTATTACCGACGAACGGAAGAGGACCGCAGCGTATGGCCAAAGAGGCACCGGCATACGCCGGGGAGCTGGCGTAGGAGATGTTGATGTCGACGTTGAAGGTCGGAGGACGAGGTGCAGGGAAGGGGAAGAGCACATTCGGGTTTAACCCGCCGTCGAACTCGAGGGAGGACAAGAATCTCTGTCGTGGGTTCACCTGGCTCTCCTGGAACATGGCCAGCGAGATAGATGAGAACCCGGCCAGAGACCCGATGCTCAGCTGGCTCCCCCAGTGTACGGCGTACAGTGAGGCGGCCATCAGCGTCGGGCATGACATCATCGTACGTGCGGCACGCTCCGAAGCCTCGTGCGCTTCCCTCATCTCCGACCCCTCCGTCCTATCCTTGCGGCTCTCTGTTTCTACCTTCCTCCGCCGACACTCCTTCAACCACTCGGCGTCCGTGTAGCCGCCCGTCCTCAGCATCGGTTTCCTCCGCTTCCTCGGCTTCTTCTCCTTTGGTACGTTGACAATGGATCATGGTTTGGCAAAACCCTTGGGCGGCATGGTGGGTGGGAGCTCGGGGAACTGGCGGGCGATGTGGCGGGGAATGGAGAAGAAAGGCGGGAGGAGAAGAAGAAAGGCGGGAACTCGGCCTAGGGACGCCGACAGGGTTGGCCCGCAAATTTTCCTGCATCGTCCAGCGTTCGTAGGCGGTTCCCAACACCCCGGGTTCGGCCTGGGAACACCGGATGAAAGTTGTGTTATATGTTGATCCAAATTCTACAAAGTAGAGGCCAACTTCTGACGGAGCGGAGCGAGGCCCGTCGCTGGAGGCTTGGGCCGATGCGGATCGTTGATGACCTAGGTTACCACCGTTATATATACCTATTGTAAGCCGCCGGCTGGGATAAGTTGCATCTGTGAAATCCCCGACATTGTATAAACACTCTCCGTTATAATGAAGTTTCGTTGGCTGGCGCCCATGGTTTTTCCCCTCTCTTTGTTGGAGAGGGTTTTCCACGTTAAATCTGTGTCCCCTCGCTGCGATTTTATTTTCGTTCTTCGTTATTTACTTGTCGCAAAGCTAACAAGTTGGACCAAATCTGACGTAATTCGGCGTCCTGGGAATGTGACGGGCGAAATTTCACTGTCCGAAAAAAATCGTCCTGAGAACACCCTCCTCGGAAAGTAAGTGGAGATGCTCTGAGGCTTGGTGCCATTGTGCATCTATGACACTCATCACATGCGTTGTGAGTCAGGCGAGGCTAAATGCCTTATTAATTAAGAAGGCCATTGTCCATCTACTACTAATTGATGACTTTGCTCCGGTTGTTTTTTGTCAGGTTTTTTCATGGAATAATGACAAAAACGGTAGTAGCCCTTCTTATTAAGAAGGCGGAGTTTTTTCTCTGTTTTTTTAAGAAAAGAAGTGATTATAGAGCAATATCCAAGATTGCCATTACTAGGGTGTTGCATTACTAGCAGAACTATCATTATTTCCAAGTTCCAACACAGACGTGTGCACACGTATACGCCTCCATGACCGGCATTCACGGCAGTAAAAGCATCTCCACTCGACCTGTAAAAGGCCCCTAAGAGGGAAAAGAGCCCAAGTGGCACGCCCAGTAAGGGTGGACGCGCGACCAATGTTCTTTCCCTCCTCGACCATCGATTCGCTTCGATCTTTCGCCCACCACCATCGTTTGATCTAAAAACCACTATATAAAGGCCCCCTTGGGAGTTCCTAGAGGGGGCCGCCGCCGTAGTGATCTACCTTCTCCAATGTCTCCACCATCATCACCATGATGAAGAGGGAGTAGTCCACCTCTATACTATGGGTTTATAGCAGTAGCTTAATGTATATCTCTTGTTCTTCATAGATCTAGTACCATATGAGTTGTCCAACATGATTATGGTTGTATTTGTATTTCCTACGTGGTGGATCTTTATTCTATGATTTAATATATGAGATTGGAACCTATTATGTGTAAGATGTATTGATAGATGTGTATCATGTACCCCGCTCTTAATTACTTGTTCTGATCCAACTTGTATACAAGAGCATGTGTGAGGAGAAGTGTGTATTAGATGGAGTACCATGGTGGTAGTGATTGAATAGTGACAACGAATTCGAGATATACTATGGTTTTCACCTTTCTTTTGCTGCCTCACTAGGGATAAAGTGAATCCATGTGGTATAATTATCTTGTGACAGTAAGATAATCTTGTTTTGTCAAGGTAGCATATTTGTCATTCAAACATCATGCCAAAATACTTAAGGCTATACTCTGTTGATTCGTAATTCAAGATTGCTTAGATTTTTACCTTTGTTGAGGAGTATAAGAGAGATGTGTTGCATCATCTCTATGTTAGGACGTGATACCCATATGAATGCTTATCAAACACATGTAGTAGTTTCACCAATATTATGTCTTTGATGAATTGTTTGTGTCCATTGCAACCCCAAAAGAGAGTACACAAGTGAGCCCATGAACCCCGGTCCATTTTAAACCATTAGAAACACCTTTCCAACACCAGTAACACACTTTACATTTTCTTCCATTTATTATTTTGAAAATACAAGAATACTTTATTAACTTGGAAACACACAAAACCCCAAAACATCCATCCTTTCATTTCCTTTATCTTGCTTGCCTATTTTACTTGCTTTAGTTTACTTATTTACTTTTACATTTCATATTATTAATATGAAACCTTGTGCTTGACAACCACACTATGGAGTTGGGGACACAAGACAAAAACTTCGCTTTGCAGGTTTGCTAGAAGAGGAGAAGAAGAATTAACCCTTTGCCAATTCCCCCAAGAGTTCGATATAAACCATTGAGTCACCCTTGTGCGGAAAAGAAACTTGTTGCAACACTCTGCACTTGGAGTCCCAACGAGTTGGTACACACAAAGTTGTTGCCATAACTGGCTCCAACCAAAACTCGGACTTGCATGACTTCTGTGAAATTTGTGATATGCAAAAATTTAAAAATATGGAAAATAATATGGTCAAACTTAAACTATTCCCATTTTCACTTAGGGGCAAAGCTAAAGAATGGCTATTATCACTACCTACTGATAGAATAAATTCTTGGGACGACCTAAAATAAGCTTTTATAAATAAATACTACCCACTTGTGAAAATCCTATAAAACAGAAATAATATCCTATCATTTAGGAAAAATGGCAATGAACATGTATCAACAACTTGCGAAAAAAATTAAAAACATGCTTAGAACTTGCCCATCACATGGAGTAAATGAATGGAAAATCCTACACTCCTTTTACGGGTTAAACTTTATGTCAAGAAGCATGATATACTCTGTTGCAGGGGTGCTTTGATGAGTAAAACTGTTCCTGAAGCTAAAGCCATCATAGAAAACATGCTATATAACCATAGTCAATGGCACACTGAAAGAGCACCTAAACCATCATCAAAAAATATAAATTCTATATAAGAAATGGATTCTTTGTCTAACAAGATAGATGCTATATTTTCCTACATATCTAAGCAAAATACTGATAGTGTCCCCCTAGAAGAACTAGTCGGAAACACCAATGGAAATGTAGATGTCAACTACATAAGAAATTTTGGTAGTAATGGATACAGGAACAACTACAATAACTCTTATATTAGGCCAGCATATGTTCCTAATAAATATACTAGTGGTAATAGTAACTCCAATGATTTAGACAATATTGATACGTCCAAAATGTATCTACTTTCCCGAACACTTTTGCTATTGTTTCTCCTCTAAACTTGTGTGATTTGGATGCAACTAATACAAACTGATGCTGTTTTCAGCAGAATTGCCTTGGTGTGTACTTTTTGTGCAGAAAACCAACTATCAGGAAAAATCCCGGTAAATATGCCAAAAATCCTATTTCACCCAAAGACTCCAGGAGCCAGAATACGAGACGGAGAAGATCCAGGGGGTGGCCACACCACCTGGTGGCACGGGCCAGGCCAGGCCGCGCCAGGGGGTGGTGTGGGCCCCCAAGCACCCCCTCGGCCTCTCTCTTTGCCTATAAGGAGCCTTCTGACCTAAAAACTTCGGGGGGTTCGACATTTTTCCGTAGGAGTTCCGCTCCGCCACCACCAGATTCCACGAAACAGCACCGTAAACTCCGTTCGCACCTCGCCGACGGGAATTGAGGAGATCATCGCCATCATCATCACCATCGCTTCTCCATCGACCATCCATGTTTCCCCCATCTATGAGTGAGTAATTCCCCGCTGTAGGCTATGGGGATGGTAGGGATTGGATGAGATCGTTCATGTAATGGCATCAGATGTTAGGGCAAGGTGCCTAGTATCTTTTATTAGTGCTTTATGACTTTGTTGCGACTTGTTGTGCTTAATGCTTGTCACTAGGGCCCGAGTGCCATGATTTCAGATCTGAACATGTTATTGATTCATTATGATAGTATTGTTTTTGGTCTTATCTGCAAGTTGTATACACACGTTGTTGTCCGGAACCTATGGCCCCGGCGATGTAAATCGGGATAACCGGAAGGGAATGGCTTTGATGTGAGGATCACATGTGTTCACAGAGTGTTAATGCTTTGCTCCGGTGCTCTATTAAAAGGAACACCTTAATTGTCAGTAGTTCCCTATAGGCCCCGCTGCAAACGGGCTGGCAGGACAAAAGATGTTGTGCAAGTTCTCATTGCGAGTACGTATGACTATATATGGAACACATGCCTAGGATTGTCTAGTACTTGGATGCTTTATCTTATTTATCTGCAATTGCCCTATGTTCTGACTGCTATGTGAATTGTCTTGTCCATGCAACGCCCGTCCATCCATCCCTATGCCTACCGCACTCGAATCCCATCATATCGCTTTTGTTACTACCGTCTTTGCTTTACTATCATTACTTTGCTATTCCTACTACAAAACTGTTGCTACTGATAAACTGCTGTGAGCAAGATTGTTTCTAGGTGCAGCTGAATTAACAACTCAGTTGTTAAGGCTTATAAATATTCTTTGGCTCCCCTTGTGTCAAATCAATAAATTCGGTTTCACTTCCCTCGAAAATACTGCGATACACCCCCTATACTTGTGGGTCATCAAGACTATTTTCTGGCGCCGTTGCCGGGGAGCATAGCTTTATTTATCAAGCTCACTTGGATTCTCTATTGTTCGCTGCTATCCATCCATCATGGGTAAGTCTCGTGATGGTAAGGTTCCTATTTTACCATCCACTACAAGAAGAGGTATGGTTCTGAACACCTCTGTTGCTCTTGATTCACCGTCTGTTTTGAGTAAGTTCCTTACACCACCACATACACATGCTACACACACTGCTACTACTGCTGAATCTGAAACTTGATGCTTATGATGTGCTTCATCGTGCTTGATAAGAGTGGTTCATTAGGTCCTTTCCTAGATGCTACGATTGCTAGAACTATAGCTGGAAATACCAAACTCCTAATGAAGGCACTACCACACTGTTAGCTCACCCGAGTCTAGTGAGAGTTATGATATTGAAGATGGTTATGTTGAGATGACCGATGAGTTTATTAAAGAATGTAAGAACACCCATGATAGGAGCTGCTAAGAGTCTCCTTGAGAGGCGCATTATTAGACCCAAATTGTCTCCTCGATGCTAAGTTTGCTGCTTCTCCCATAAACATTATGGATGAAGATTATGATTTCTCTCGATCTATCTTACATAACTATTGTTGAGAAAGAACCTTTTTGTGGGACTAAGAATGAAAGTGCGGTAGCACATATGAATGAACTTTCTACCATGAGTGGCTTGTTTTCGATGATATTAAGATGCATTTACTTTGTTGCTAAGATTTTCCCTTTTCACCGAAAGGAGAAGCTAAAACTTGGTTTAGTAATTTACCTCCTGGATCTATTGATAGCCCTGAGTGCTTGATTAGTACTTTCCTGCAGAAATATTTTCCTCCCAGTGCTAGACATGCTATTTTGTAGGAACTTTTTGATTTTAAACAAGGATAAAAAGAGGTATTGCCCGAATCTTGGGCAAGGTTTTGTGCTTTGATTCATGCACATGCTGGAAGTCCATTACCTAAGAATGAGCTTCTTGATATATTTTATAATGGACTAACCGAGGAATCTAGGACATACCTAGATAGTTGTGCTGATTGTGTTTTCAGGAATAGGACTCCTAAGGAAGCTGAGGAATTAATGGCTAAAATAAGCAAGAATTATGAAGATTGGACTCCTCCTAAACAAGCTATACCTGAAGTAATTGTACCTGAACCATCTATTTCTGTGCCTATTCCAACATCAAAGAAAAGGGGAGTTATTGAATTAAATGATGAAGTGATGAAGGAAGCTAAGAAATGTCTTAAGGAGAAGGGAATTAAAGCTGCAGGTGTCAAGAATTTACCTCCTATAGAAGAATTATGTAAGCCTATTCCCTACTCACCCACTATTGAGGTACACTCTCTCCAGCACTTTGATGAAGGTGATATCCCTTACTCTAAACCTCTTGGTTAATGCTTAGAAGAATTTGATATCTTTATTGTTAAGCAAGATAACTTTAATAAAAGGATGCAAAATCATTTAATGGAAAACACTAGAGCTATTGTTGAGTTGAAAGATATTGTGGAAAGAACCTCTAATGATGTTAAAATAATTGTTAAACACTTTCAAATGGTTCAACTCAAATAGATCAACTCGTTAAAGTGCAAAACGACTTGCTTGGTAATGCTGCTAAAGAAAAACATGCTTATGAAATTAGAACTAGAAGTGGTGCTGCTACCCAGGATCCTCTATATCCTGAGGGGCATCCCAAAAGAATTGAGCAGGATTCTCAACAAACTGAAAATAGTGGTTCTACTCATAAGAAAAGGAAAAAGAAACATAAAACTGTTGTAGAACCCTCTGAACCTGCTATAGATTCTAATAGTATATCTATCTCTGATGCTGAAACTGAAAGTGGTAATGAAGAAAATGAAGTTCCTAATGAAGAAAAAAGTTGAAGAAGAACCTGAAAACCACACTAAGAATACTAAATACACCAAAGAAGATTTTATTGCTAAGAAACATGGTAGTGAAAGAGAGCCTTGGGTACAAAAACCTATGCCATTCCCTGATAAGAAACACAAGTCAAAGGAAGATGAACACTATAATAAGTTTTGTGAGTGGATGAAGCCTTTATTCTTGCAAATTCCTTTGACTGATGCTATTAAATTGCCTCCTTACTCAAAGTATATGAAGGACATTGTCTCGAATAAAAGGAAGATCCCTAATGAAGAAATTTCCACTTTGCTTTCTAATTATTCCTTCAATGGTAAGGTTCCTAAGAAACTTGGAGACCCAGGGATTCCAACTATCCCTTGCTCTATTAAGAACAGTTATGTTAGAACTGCTTTGTGTGATTTGGGAGCGGGAGTTAGTGTTATGCCTTTCTCTCTCTATAAGAGGCTTCAACTTTGCAAATGGATGATAAATCTACCATCATTCCCGTGGGTATATGTGAGGATGTACCTATTCAGGTGGCTCACAATTGCTTAATATTAACTGATTTTGTTGTGCTTGAAATGCCCGAAGATGATAATATGTCTATTATTCTTGGGAGACCTTTTCTTAATACTACATGAGCTGTTATTAACTATAATCAAGGAAAGGTGACCTTCAATGTTAATGACAAGGAACATACTGTCTATTTCCCCAAGAAGATTGAAAGGACTTACGGTTTGAATTCAATTGAACATGTTGAAGGCATTCAAGTTGGAGAAATATATTGTCCCATACCAAGAGAAAAATTTGAAACTATTATGATTGGGACCATTGCTATCAAGGTTGAGGTAACATAATCATTAGCGGAGTACAAAGTTTTGTCTCATATGCAATTGTTTTGGTAGCAAGACTTGATCAACCTTGTTAACAAAAGGATTCCATTGAACAAAATAATGTTTTCATTATGATTATCTCCGTTTATTTTTATCCTTTGAATTTTAGTTTTTGCTTTCATTTAGTTTTGTTTTTGTTGTTAGTTGCTTGCATGTTAGAACTTCTGTAGTTCTAGCCTTGTTTTGTCCTTGCATCATGTTTCCAAAAGAAAAAAATCTGTCTGTTAGAAAAATCATTCTTCTATTTCTGAAAAATGCCCAAAAATAAAGTGTCTCGAAAAATTCCAGAAAATTCATATTAAATTTTTACGTGAAAAAAGGGGCAGAGGAGTACCTGGGAGGTACCAGGGGGCCCACCAGGCAGGCACACCACATGGTGGTGCGACCAGCCTTGGGTGGCGCCATGCCCTGGTGTGGGCCACCCCTGGCCCCCCACTAACTCTCTCACTTGCCACTTTCTTCTCTCTCCCGAGTAAGCTCCAGTTCATAGCTCAAAATAGCGTTCTTGCTGTGCTTGCTCTCGATTTTTTCGATCTCCTTGCTCAGCCCATCTTTCTTGCTGAAATTTGGAGCATTTGTTCCCTGGTATGTGACTCCTCCCCTTGTCCAAGTAGATTTGTGTTTAGTGGATTATACGTTGAGTATTTTGCTGCTGTAGGTGACTGGTTATGAGAGATTGTAAGCTTGTTTGATGCTTAGAGATATAGTTTTGATGCATGTTTAGGCCTCTTGCAAGTTCCTATGAGTAGAATCCTTCTTTATATTTACCTTGCAATCACTTGTTTGATAGGTGGTTAAATTTCAGAATACCAAGCATGAACAACCATACTTTTGGAGAGATATTTGAGAGTGATGCACCTAGGAGGTCGAGACCCTCAAGAACAACCTCTCAAGCTAGGCCATCATACAATGAAGATCTCATTGCAACTCGTATTGGTAGTGAAAGGGATGATAGGGATGCTCACCCATCCTCTTTTCCTTGTTTTACCTTCTTACAAGCTGCAGGTATTCTTGATGATTTCTTGCTACTGATTGAGAGGGTTGGTTTGACCTCATATATGCAAGATGAGAGTGCGCAATACGCTATGCTCACCAAATTTTTTGTTGAGAGCTTCACGTTTACTAACACACCTTATCAGTCTACTATCTCTTTTAAAATCTATGATCTGCCCTTCACCATGCCTTTGGAGAGATTTTGCAGTATTGTAGGTGTGCGTATGACAGGGACCGTGAAGAAAATTCAAGGGCGACCCGCTGATTTGTTGGAGCTTTACCGAGAGGTGACCAATAATGATGACCGTGTGGCGCAGCACAGAAAGATAAGAAATATCCAACTCCCTGCTCTTAGATACTTTGCATATTATCTTGCTACTAGTGTACTTGGTAGGGAGAACACAAGTAATATCTCCAACTATCATTTAGAGTTCCTTGCTGCTGCGCTTAACAATGACACTCGGTACAATCTTGGCTCGCTTATTGCTCGCCGCTTAGCTGCTAGGGGGCCTATCTATGGGGGCATCATTGCCTCGCGTATAGTCAATGCATTAGGTCTTTCAGTGAATCCCTATGATGCTATGTTGGCACCATAGAGGCTTGACCTTGTTGCTATGAAAGCTCATCACTTTGTCACTGCTACTTCTGATTTGGACAGTCTAGTATATAGGATGCTTTTCACTGACGAGGATGAAAGGGAGATCCTTTTTCCACAGCCTGCTTTGTTTAGTGTTCACAGGAGACCGTGGTCGCGCTCCAAGGAGGAGGTGGACGAGCAGCTTTGCTTGTTGGGTTTCCACGAGCAGCACCAGGAGGATGTGCCCTCCTATGATTACTCCGTGCATTACGGAGGGACGTACTCGAGTTCGCACCAGGATGAGGGGACCTCTTCGTCGTACCAGGGTGACACTTCATCCTGGCCAGCTTGGGATTGATACCCACTTAGGCCAAAAGCCTAAGCTTGGGGGGAGGTACGCCGACACCGCACTCATCTCCATATCATGTTGTGTTGGTACTTTGTATATTCATGTTTTCGTTCTCTTTTCAGTTTTCGTTCTTCTTTGCTTTTGCTTTCTAAAAACACAAAAAGACCAAAAATATTTCTGTTGTTTCTCTTTGGTTTGCTTCTTCTTTTTGCCTTGGTTTGCTTTTCCCTTTTTGCTTTGTTTGAACTATTCGAAAAAACCCAAAAAGATTTTGCTTGCTTGTTTTTCCCTTTTTGTTCTTGTTTAAAAATCGAAAACACCAAAAATATTTGTCGTTCTTCTTTGGTTTTTGCGAGTTTGTTACAGGGTTCGTCAGTCCTCAGTGGATATTGGTTTCATATTATTGTTGGGTTCGTAGCATGGAAAACAAAAAAATTCTACCGCAAGAACGAACAAAACCCAGATCTAATCTAGACAAAAGCCAAGATCTAATCTACTAGACATGAGCAACGAGATAGATCGGTACTAACCCTCGTAGAACCGAAAGCATTAACGAGATTAGATCTCGTGGATGATGTAGTCGATCACTTGCCGATCTCAAGATCGTGTGGGCCTTCCTTGGCCATGTTCGGCGCTTCATGACGGTCACACATGCGGAGACCTTCCTCTCCCGTTCAATGAGCAAGGAGGTAGTAGATGTTCTCCACGGAATCCCAGCACCACGACGGCGTGGTGGTGGTGGAGATGAGAATTCTGCAGGGCTTCGCCTATGCCTGTGCAGAAGAAAGGTGGAGGAGAGAGGCGGCAGAGATTGGGAGTTGTGAGAGCCAGGGCAAGAGGCGCCTCCCTTCTATTTAAAGGAGGAGGCGCTGGGAGGAGTCCTAGTAGGACTCCTCCTTGGCGGTGGGAAGGGGGGAGGAATCCTCCTCCCCCACGAATCCGTGTCTAGCCCCACTTGGACTCCCTTGATCCTTTCTTGGTTTTCAAGTAAACTCCAAGAAATCCTCTAGAACCTTCCAGAACATTCCGAAACCTTCTAGAATCTCCATACAAACACTCCGGAACATTTCCTAACTTAGAAAATGATTCCCAATATATGAATCTTATTCTCCGGACCATTTCGGATCTCCTCGTGATGTCCCGGATCTATTCCGAGACTCCGAACAACATTCGGTCTCCAACGCAAATTCCATATCTACTTAAAACAACTTCGAACCTTAAGTGTGTCACCCTACGGTTCGTGAATATGCAGACATGATGAAGACACCTCTCCCATCAATAACCATCAGCGAGATCTGGAGATCCATAACAGCTCCCACATACTCAACGATTACTTCGTGATCGATTGAACCAATTAACATACGAAACCAATTCCCTTTGTCTCGCGATATTCTACTTATCCGAGGTTTGACCGTCGGTATCTTCATACCTAGTTCTTCCTCGTTACTGATAAGTACTCTTTACTTGTTCCATGTTATGTCATTCCTTGTGACCCAGTCACATGCTTGCAAGCTATCTAGATGACATTCCACCGAGAGGGCCCAGAGTATATCTATCCGTCATATGGATGGACAAATCCCAATCTTGGTCTATGCGCTTCAACACATACTTTCAGAATACCCAATGACACCTTTATAACACCCGATTCTGAGCGGCGTTTGATGTCATCAAAGTACCCATCCGGTGATGGTGATTAACATAACCTCATAGTCGAAGGATTAGGTTACTATGTATTTCAAAGCTTACAGCAATACGAACTTAATGACTTGATCTTATGCTATGCTTATTATGGGTGTGTGTCCATCACATCATTCTCCTAATGATATAACCTTGTTATTAATGATATCCAATGTCCATGATCAGGAAACCATGATCATCTATTAATCAACAAGCTAGTTTAACAAGAGGCTTACTAGGGACTCTTTTATGTTTACAAAACACACAAGTATTAATGTTTCCGGTTAATACAATTATAGCATGGGATGTAAACATTTATCATAAACATAAAGATATAATAATAACCACTTTATTATTGCCTCTTGGGCATATCTGCAACAATTATTATTCAAGCCACACAAGTGAAGAGCAATAATGAGGATCAATGACAACTTGAGACGTGGTAAGAGGCTGGTAACGAACTCTATTTGTTTTCATTTTTATACATATACTCATCACTGTGGGCTTGCTTAGTCCGTTCAAGTAGGGTGTATGTTATCTTTGGATGCTTAGTAGTTCTTGCTTTCTTATGATTAGTGGAGGAAATATGCCCTGAGAGGCAATAATAAAGTTGTTATTATATATTCCTTATACATGATAGATGTTTATTTTACAATGCTAGAAATGTATTGATTCGGAAACATCAATACATGTGTGTTTAATAAACAAAAAGGGTTCCTAGTCATGCCTCTCTTATAGACTAGCTTGTTGATTAACAGGATGATCAAGGTTTCCTGATCATGGACATTGGATGTTGTTAATAACAAGGTCACACCATTGGTGGAATGATGTGATGAACATTCATCCGAAGTATAGCATTACGATCAAGTCATTATGTTTATATTGCTATAACATCATACGAAGTAATCTTTATCCTTAGACCATGAGATCATGTTAATTGCTAACACCGGAAGAGTATCTTGATAACATCAAACGTCACACCGTAACAGGGTGACTATAAAGATGGGTTCAGTACTACGAAGGTGTTACGTTGAGGCTCATGGATCAAGAGTGGAATTTTTCAATCCAGATGACGGATAGATATACTCTGGGCCCTCTCGGTGATATCACATTAGGATAGCTTGCAAGCAAGTGATGTGATCACTAGAATGTTATATCACGGGAACGAGAAAAGAGTGCATGTCAGTAACGAGATCAAACTAGGTATGGAGATACCGATGATCGAATCTCGGACATGTAATATATCGAGAGACAAAGGGATTTAGTTACATCTCAAAGACATTTAGAGCATAGGACATATCTGGATGTGTACATCTCAAAGAATGATTGATCAAAATATTCTTGTGATTTCACCAAGTGTCAAAACACTTGAATCTAGTGTCAATACACTTGAATCTTGATTCAGTCCTTTCCGTGAGTCAAGAACCTTTCTTGTTGTTTCCATATTGAACTCATTCAACATCTTATCTATGTACATTTGGCAAAACCATATTAGTGCCTCAATCTATCCATATAGACATTGATTCCTAATTCTTGGGTTATGCCTAAGTTTTTCATCGAAATGAAATTCTTAACCTGTGTCAATAAAAGATACATTATTTCTAATCAACGATATGTCTTTCACATAATGTATTAGAAATATGTCTTAGCGCTCCCACTTAATTTCTTGCAAAATGCAAGCATCTTCATCGTCTCTGATGAAATTAAACCTTTTAACAGTTTCATCACGGTGAAGATTCCAACTCCGCGATTCCTACTACAAAACCGTTGCTACTGATAAACTGCTGTGAGCAAGATTGTTTCCAGGTGCAGCTAAATTGACAACTCAGTTGTTAAGGCTTATAAATATTCTTTGGCTCCCCTTGTGTCGAGTCAATAAATTGGGTTTCACTTCCCTCGAAAATACTGCGATACACCCCCTATACTTGTGGGTCATCAAATACCATTAGATCTTTTATATCAACGCAAAAGGAATTAATAAAGAATTCATAGCCAAGTTTGAAAGATAAGATGCTTTAATTGAAAAAGTGGACCATTTAACACAAGAATTTATATCTTTCAAAAACCTCATCCAAGCCCAAAATAACCATGAGGAGACTATTAAAAATGTGCAAGAAGTAATAGACAAGTCTTGGGAAAGTCTTAATATGATGGGAAAAAGAGAAAGAAATACTTATGATAACAAATGATAAACAAGTAGAGGAAGTTAAAATGCTAAGTGAAACAAAAGAATCTCTACTTGTCCTTGATAAATGCAACTTGTATGGACTTATTAATATATTTCAAAAGTTTTTTAATTATCCATCTATTAATATTCATCACGCAGGTTTTGGCTCCTTTATAGCAAACTATGTCATCAAAGAAAAGACACAAAGATACAATAATTAAGCCATCATACCACGAAATCTTGGGGATGCTTGGCTCCCCAAGATATTAATCACTATTGTTAAAGATACCCATCATGCTATTCTAGATCTAGGATCTAGTGTCTTCGTTTTATCCAAAAAACTATATGAACAACTAGAACTCAAAACCACGAATAAATATTCCCTAGATCTTTTGCTTGCTGATGACTCAACTAAACTTGATTTGTTAAAAGTAAATGATATAATGGTTGAGTTACATATGACTTTTGTGCATGTTGATTTTGTTGTAATGGACATGGTGAGAAAGACCTCTAGTCCTATAATTCTTAGAAGACCTTTTTTTGAGAACTACAGGTGAAGTCATTGATTCAAATGAAGGGAATGTGAAGTTTCAGTTCTCACATAAGAAATGCATGGAACACATCCCAAGGAAGAAGGAGGTAGCACAAAGGTACAAGCTACCACATGACCTCCACATCACTTGAAAAAAGTAAGTTAGCCTAGCTATATGGCTAAAAAAGCTCTTTGCGGGCGGCAACCCGGTTATTTGTTTTGTGCATGCTTGTTGTAGTAAAAGTGTCCTTTTAGTGTATTTTCTATAGGTTAGAAATAAAATACCAAGTTGAATCCATTTTGGATGCTAGAGAGTTGATAGAACACATGGAGCAGAAAATTCCTGCGCAAAACCTTTTTAGTAAAAAAAACTCTGCTTTTTTATGTAACTCCGATTGCGCTCATATTTATACTGCAGTTGAAACTTGGCATCCTCTATATGCACTTTTAAAACTTTGCCAAAATTACTGACATGTCTAGGTGGTCGAGAAAAATTCTTTTTGCTGCTATTGAAAATCTAAACAAATTCTGCCCACTAGTGTTTGAGCCATTCCTTTTGGTCCCAAATGATTTGCCATGGGTTTTGTTATATGCTAGGAATGTGTAGGACACTATGCTTTCTGTCCTACTAAGGATTTTTTTTGTCTTTGATATATATGGCAGCTACTATCATATTCTTGTACCACTAATATCACCCCATAGAAAAGAAATAGGAGAAAGTTTTGTGTTGAATTTGTTTGACAAGGAATGGAGGAACACCCCACCAAGAGATATCCAAGAAAACTATAATCTTGGGGATTCCCAAGAAACCCCACTAGACCCATTAGACTCTCATTTTGAAAACTTCTGAACTTTGTTGTTTGAGCAACATAGAATGATCATAAAAACTTGGAGCGTTTTTGTTTAGTGTTATGTCTAGTATTACTTGATATGTTTTAAAATAAATAGGACCACCATGATAGATACTTTGCATGCTTAGGAAAGAGCCACTGAAATAAATTATCCCTTGAATGAGTACCATGTTTGAATGAATGACATGCTTGATTGAATGTCTTGCTTGAGGTAGAAAAAGGGGGAAACCGAACTATCCATGTTATTGCTTTAAGTTGGAATGTTCATATGATTTAAGGAGTGATGGTTTGTATGGTTATAGTCTTGTGTTAATTCTTATATTCATCATAAATGATGCTCAATGCTTATATTGTCTTCTAGAGATGACTTAGTACTATGGGCACTTTGCATTCATGTAGAAGGTCAAATGGTTACCATTGCTAGCCTAATCATATTGAAAAAACCCTCCTTTAGCAAAAAAAAACTTAGTATTTATATATAGGAAACACCTTCCCAAATATCTAAAGCTATATTCCAAAGTATACTATCATCTGTGAGACATTTTTTAGTTTCCAAATACTATTGTTATGGATATGGTAGACATGTAGAAGTTAGTCGTGGGGTGACCACAAACTCATTAGGAATAGAGTACCCCTTCCCAAAAATCAATAAGAGGATGCACACGTAAACGATGAGGACACAAACCCTCCATAGAAAGGGTACCACCTCTAAGATGAGGGCAAAAACCTCCAAGTATTTATATGATATCAAAGGTGAGAGAGTGAGTATGTAGAGTCTATGCCTTCCCAAAAATAAATAAAAATAAAAAAAGAAGCAAAATGTGACATAGAAACAAAGAGAGGAAAGAAGCAAAAAGTGCCAAAAATAAGAATGTCAAAAAGAATCGATTAATGAGGGGAAATAGAACCAAACACTAATGATGAACTATGCTTCAACCATAAACTTAATAATGGTGTTTGGAAATTAGCTAGTGTCTCACATATGATATTCCCTACTTGCTAGCCTTATACTCTTTCCAAACTCCTTTGCCAAATATTTTGACCATAGGACTGCCACTATATATATACCTTTATCTATGTGAAGAATGCACTAGTGCTTCATATTACTATATGCATTTGTGGTAGACATTATGAACATTGTGTTGTCAAGTATGATATTATGAGGAGTATCACTTTATGCTATGCTTACTTGTTGTTATTCTCTTAAAGAAATGAACCGTTTAACTTCTTGTGATACTTGCTTGTCAAAAGAAGCACCAAAATCCAAAGCCCATGTTAGTTTTATCATCTTCATGCTCGAGGATGAGCATAGGTTAAGCTTGGGGATGTTGATGCATGTAAAATGCATACATGAACTTTGTAGTTTATTGCTATGAATTTCCACATATTTTCTACATATATGATATTATATTCATTTTTTACATTGATTTATGGGGATTTACCGATGATCTCTTTTATTTTGTTTATAACTCTGCAGGACAGGAAAACCATGTTTTGTGCATTTTGCCTTTCAGGGATCTACATGAAGTCAAATGGAGCTAGGATTTCGGGAGCGTCAATATTTCACCAAGAGAAGCACCTGGAGCACTGGGACCTCACCAGATGAGCCAGGAGGGACACAAAATCCCAGGTGACACGCCCAGCAAGGGTGGGCATGCCACCCATGCTCTTTCCCTCCTCGAACATCGATTCGCTTTGATATTTCGCCCACCTCCATCGTTTGACCTAAAAACACTATATAAAGGGCCCCTCGGGACTTCCTGGAGTGAGGCACCGCAGAAACACCGAAACACCAAACAGAGCAAGAACCAACGAAGATTGGAGAGGGAAACTTCGATGGAGCCACCGCTGGAGGGATCTCCATCTTCTCCAACATCTCCACCATCATCACATGATGAATAGGGAGTAGTCCACCTCTATACCATGGGTTTGTGGCAGTAGCTTGATCTCTCCCTCTCTTGTTCTTCATAGATCTAGTACCATATGAGCTGCCCAACATGATTATGGTCATATTTATAATTTCTACATGGTGGATCTTTATTCTATGATTTGATATATGAGATTAGAACCTATTATGTGTAATATGTATTGATAGATGCGTACCATGTACCCCGTTCTTAAGTACTTCTTCTAATCCAACTTGTATGCAAGAGTATGTGTGGGGAGAAGTGTGTATTAGATGGAGTAGCATGGTGGTAGTGATTGAATAGTGACAACAAATTCGAGATCTACTATAGTTTTCACCTTTCTTTTGCTGCCTCACTAGGGATGAAGTGAATAGATGTGCTATAATTATCTTGTGATGGCAAGATAATCTTGTTTGGTCAGGTAGCATATTTGTGATTCAAACATCATGCCAAATTTTTTAAGGCAATAATCTATTGATTCTTAATTCAAGATTGCTTGGATTTTTCCCTTTCTTGAGGAGTATAAGATAGATGTGTTGCATCATCTCTATGCTAGGACGTGATACCCATATGAATGCTTATCAAACACATGTAGTAGTTCCACCAATATTATTTCTTTCATGAATTGTTTGTGTCCATTGCAACCCAAAAAGAGAGTAGACAAGTGAACGCATGAACCCCGGTCCATTTTAAACCATTAGAAACACCTTTCCAAAACCACTATCACACTTTACATTTTCTGCCATTTATTATTTTGGAAATACAAAAATACTTTATTCACTTGTAAACACACACAAAATCCAAAAACAACCATCCTTTCATTACTTTTATCTTGCTTGCCTAATTTACTTGCTTTGGTTTACTTATTTATTATTATATTTCATATTACTAATATGAAACCTTGTGCTTGACAACCACATGGTGGAGTTGGGGCGAGACAAAAACTTTCCTTTGCAGGTTGCTAGAAGAGGAGAAGGAGAATCAACCATTTGCCAATTTCATGAGAGTTCAATATAAACCCTTGACTCACCTTTGTGGGGAAAATAAGCTTGCTACAACACTCTATACTTGGAGTCCCAACAAAAGTTGATACAGACGGGGTTGTTGCCATTACCGGCGCCAACTAAAACTCGAACTGCTATTGGAAGAGGCTGAAGGCGGCGTACGATGAGCGGTGGCTCTTGGATCCCTACTTCAAGTCCTTGTGCCACGACCGCAACGACTCTGACATGTCTCACTGTTGGGCCATGATCCAGGATGCCTGCAACAAGTGGCATGATGCCATGGAGGAGGAGCGCCGCGTCCATGTCAGGAGCACAAACTACGACGATCAGGTAAGCAACCCCCATCACCACCCACTCCCGCCCATTTGAAATTGTGTCCCATTGTTACTATTGTTCGTAGATGCGCTCCATGATTTCTGCCTACTGAGAGGACAACGACGACAACGAGTTCAAGTTCATCCACGTCTTTGCACAAATCGTTGGGGTGTGACAAGTGGGTAGAGACGCGGACCGCTCTCAACAAGGCCAAGACTACTGCCTACGACCCCGCAGCAGTGCCATCGGAGGCCTCAGAGGGTCGAGCCGTTGGCCATAGGAAGGCCAAGGCCATAAGGAATGCGGCGCTGACCATCGAGAAACTACACTCGTCCATCTTGGGATGCATGTCCACCGCCGCCATGCACGCCTCCATGAGGGCAGAGCATGCCACTAGGTTGGAGGAGATCGTCGCGGCAAGGTGGGCGTTGGTCATCGAGTGATAGGACATCAAGCTCGGTAAAGAAGAGGAGGGAGGACTTGGCGATCTTGATGGTTGACATGAAGGACATGGACACCGAGGTGAAGGCATGGTGTGTTAATCAGCGCGCCTTAATCCTCTCCGAGTACCGAGCGGCCACCAACCAGCATCCCGGCACCGACGACTGCAACCCCGACCCCAATCGGCACCCAGGCCAGCACCACCGTTCCGCTGCCGGCAACCCCGAAGGTGCCTCCTACCGCGACAGATGATCTCCCCCTTTTGATTTCTATGTTCCTCACATGTTATTTTGATCGATGGACTTGTATTCCAGTGATTTGCGGCGATTGTATCGCCTGAACTATGATGTGCCCAGTGGCGGTAGACCTATGTTTAATTTCCGATGACCTTTTGAATGTTTGAATTTGTTAATTGCGATTGGGGGGGGAGGGAGTGTTTGGGGCGGCAGCTGGGAGGCGGTGACCCCCGATAGGAGGTACCTATCATGGCACCTCCATAAGGCCAACCATCGGACCCCGCATGGGGGGCGAGTGGAGATGCTCTAAGCATGTGCCAGACTGTCACTCTCGCTGGCATGAGAACTATATCCCCTGCCGTCCATATCACAAAGGGCTAGTTGCTTAAGCTGGTTGATCCATACAAACTAGTATGTATGTATAGATCCAGGCAGGGCTGGTCCACGGATTTGGGGCTCCTAGGGCAAAACGATTTCAAGGGACCCTTATTTAAAGTGGCAGAGCTTTCCTGTGATTGGGGGGAGGGGGGCAAAGACCCCTACCCTAGAAAACACCTTAAAGGTATAAATCTTTTATTTTTATGCTAAAAAAATGTCATACTCTAGAAAACACCTTAAATATATATACCTTTAATATTTGTGCTAACAAATGTGCCCCTTACTCTAGGGAGCATGCAGATTGAGATTATTAGCATAGGTATAAACGAAACTAGAGAGATAAGCGCGCTTCGTCGCCACACTCCATTTTAACAATTCGTGGTACACAATGAAGGACTTTCAAATAATTTAGCTAGTTTACGGGGATATGTAATAGATGGTAACTAAATTGTGGCGGTGTTGCAACCGAATTTTTAAAAACTATATATCTGATGCAAACATCGTTTTTTTGTCAGCTCATAACCTTATACTAATACACCGAAGGTAGCCTAATCAGCAAAATAATACAGATACTCCCTCCGTTACACGAAGATCATATGAGTCGTAAAGAACCTACCGATCAAAAAGCGATGGAAGCTAGACCCACGGTCACAATAACACTGCACCGGCCGATAGTCTTAGAAGAGCGGTAGCTCACCGAGATTAAGTATTAGAACCACCGGTCAAGAAGCGATGGAAGGTAGAACCACGTAACAGCAGCACTGCACCGGGCCATAGTCTCGGAAGAATCGTAGCTCACCAAGATTAAGAATTAGAACGTGTATACGCAGTGCCCAAGCTAGCGGGGCCGTGACAGGTGCGAGACACGCTGGCCGGCCGGCCGGCCGTCGATAGCCATTGACCGGACGCCGCCGGGCCGGCCTAGCTAAGCTAGCTAGAGCTAGATTCCCGTCGCTCGCCTTGATTGATTGCCAGCCATCTCCTCTCCTGCGCGCGTGTGGCCGTGTGCATTCGTTCATTCAAACCGCTAGCTGCACTGCACTACGCAGGCAGCGCAACAGGAGCAGCAGCAGCAGCGACTCAACGACGGCAGCTTAGCCGAATAATTTCCACGGCACGCGTGCGCTGGCCGTCGGTGTCGCCGGGGCACGGTAACTGCCGTGGCAGCCGAAAGAGCTGTTTTCGCTGCCGCGGCAGAGACGTGGCACGCAACAAGACGTTCTTCAGTTTGCCCGCGAACATGTTGCGAGTTTGCAGCATCGTAGCCGATCGATCCGTGATTATTATTCGCTGTTTACCGATGCCAGTACGATCGGTCCGAGCGATAATTACATTATCATCATGCGTGACGTACGTACGTACGTGGCACAGTGGCAGATCGATGTTCCCTAGCTACCGGCCTACCTCGCCTGTCTCCAGTCAACTAGCTCCCTAGCTAGCTAGCCCTCCTATAGCTAGCTACCTTGCCAGCCACACCCTCGACCTCTTCTGCCCTGTTCTCTGCTCTGCTCGGACAATCTGTACTCTACTGCTGTATAGTACGTACTCCATGTTGTACTGTATAGTAGTACTGTAGTAACTTAAATCTCTCCATGCACGCTTGATGTGATATATATAATTGTATATATATAGACTGTTCTGAATTATTGGCTCCTGGTGTTTGCACTGTCGTCGACAGGAATTCGTGGTACGTAGGGCATGCATGTCCTGCGCGTACGTGCACAGAGCTACAAGTAGTAGTCTACTGCCGCATCATTTCTTTACGGTCCTCCTTCCTTCCCATGGATCTTTCTGATCGATCACGCTAGCTAGCTAGGCTCTAGGGAACCTCATTCTACTACTACCTACTAGTAGTATAACTTACTAATAAACCTTGTAAACTGCAGTTAATTAACCCACCTCACGCCTGCATCCCCACAATTTACCACAGCGCAGCAAGTTCATCAGTTTCATGCAAGCCAGCCATGGGCGCTATAATAACGAATATTTAGATGGCAAGAGAAATTAGAAAAAATAATTACGCGGCAGCCCAGACCCTGCATGCACATGGACTTGTTGGTTTCTAGGCTGTTGATGCATATGACATTTGGTTCTTGTGCATTATTAGTGCACCAAGGAGGTTTAATTCATGCAGTCTTTCAGGTGAGCCTAGAGTCGCCTGTTACGTGCTGCGTAGGGCCGCATTCAAGAATCGTTCATACTTATGGAAACGTCGCCTCTGCACCCGTATGTGTAGATCTCTGAAACTGCATTATTTGAACGCGTGCGTGCAGTAGTTGTAGAACTGTACGTGTGCATTTCCGGTGTACGGATCAGAGCATTCTAAGTTGTATAAATCTTCAAAACAACAGAAAAATGCTGGTGGAATAGTTGTGCACGGTCCCAGTAAGTGTCCACCACTCTTTACCTGTCTATTTTGGCCAGAATCCTATGTGTGGGTTTTTCTTCTTGTTCTTACCATGCATCCTAGTATACCTAGGGTAGCCTGCTGTCAGTCAGTGGTGACACATTGCTTAATTTGACTAGCAGCAGCCACATCTTACCTTGATTGCAGGCCGATCACGTACTACTTAATTTGCTCAATCACCAAGTTGGCATCATGCAGCCACATACATACGAGACATTGCACTCAAACCTTGATCCAAATAGTACCAAAACCACGGTATCAATGGCGCCGATATGATCTCCTCATACCGAGGGCACCTTTGCGCGGCTCCAGACGGACGGAAGCTTCCCGTACATCCAAAGCCATGAGACCAGCGCAAACAATGGCAACTTGCAATCTAGCTAGTGCAGGAACATGGACCAAATAACAATGCCACTAGTATATGCTAGTAGTAGATCTAGTTGGCTAAGATCGATGCATGACTCCTGGAGACAAGCAAAGGGCCTCAAACTTGATCATGTTAGTCAATTGATTCCTCAGCATGGCACGGCATAGCGTTGTCTCTAATCGTCCACTGATTTTTAATTCTGCCAGTTCGATCTTCATGTGAGATCTGGTTGATGCGACCTTCTTCTGCTCCCTCGCTCCAGAGGAATAATCTATAGCAGCAGGGTTTGGTTCAACACCGATGAGCGATGACTCCTGGAGACAGGGAAGGGCCTCAAACTCCCATGTTAATCGATTTGCTTAATTATAGAGCATGGCACGGTGTGGCCTTGTCTCTAACATGCCGCCGAGTTTGCTGCTGTTTTTTTTTTCTGAATTATGTCGGTTGTTCATGTAAGATTTGATTTTTTTTTTTAGAAAAAAGAATGTAAGACTTGATTGATGTGGCCTTCTGGTCACTCTTACGGGGATAAACAAATGACGTGATCTTCTCGCTTTATGGCCAGAGATCTTGGGTTTTAGTCGCGGCTGAAACCATGCTCCATACAGGGGTGCTTGCTCGCTCCCAGCAACAACTCAGAATATGATAAATAGTGTTACCAGATCGTCGTCCCATGATCGATCCGATACGTGAGATAGGGAGGAGATAATGTTAACTTGGTGAGATGAGATGAGGTGTGCCGCCAGGCAGGCATGCATGCATAATTCAGATTTCTCCCTGCGTGTCCTTCTTGGTATATGATTGCACTGCATTTTCAAATATATTTTGGACAATTTATCCACAGTTTTTTCTTGGAACAGAATGATCGTTTTTCCCCAAATAATTACAACCAAAGAAAATAAATTACTACTTCTCCTGATATTACAGTTGCTTAATTAATGACTACTCCAGGAAACAATTTAGGCATGCATTCAGCGCGGAAAGCAGGCGAGATTCAGACCGAGCTACAGAGAAACCTGCATGCAGGAAGGCGTTCGTGCAGAATAGGCATTGACTGATACTACATTCTTGGTCGTACTGGAAAGAGTGAGAGTGAAGCGAGGCCGGCCGGCCGGCTATCTCCATGGCTTTGCTGCAGTGCAGGAGGTGCAGTGGAAAGGACTTGATTAGGTTTTGGCTCCCTTGCGTTTGGACTCAGCTGCATGCCCTGCGGATCCTTTGCCCAGAGCTAGTACCTCAAAAGGAGATGTGTATGGAGCAGTGCCCAGCTGCATGCACTGCCTGAAATTTTATTTATGGAGAGCAACCACCGTCTGATTCCGCATCATCTGCAAAGCTTATTCACACACAGCTCACAGCTGCGTTGCAAGTGTAGATAGATGTGCCTTCTATTACTCCTTCCGACCCACATTAGTTCACTCGAATTTGTTTAGATTTGGATATATCTAGAGATGTTATAGTACCGAATCTAGATCCAAGTCAACTAATATGGGTCGTAGGGAGTATGTTTTTTGTGCTAAATACAAATTGTAATTAGTATTTCCTACTGGAAAGAAAACATAAATAATCTTTAAAAACATTTTCAAGGGAAAGTGGCCCATGATATGTCCGACTTTGAGGCGCACAGTAATATTATTATTCATCCTTTTTTTAGGACTTAGGTTTACTTATATTGTTTTGCTAGACACCAGCAGACCACATGAGCACATGCCAGGAGTACAATTTCTGCACAAAAATTAGAGATAGAATCAAACAGCTTAGTTGCTAGCTGTATCAGCAGACATGATAAGCAGAGCCTAATCCAATAACACCCCAGAGAGCCAGCCAGAGGCCAACAGTTTGCTGTGAGTTTTGCCCAGTCAGATCCAGTAAGATGCAACGGGAAAAACGTGAACAGGTGGGCCCTACTGGTCGGCGGGGGGAAAGGCTCTTGTCTGTACCCACCAATTTGGTGCCTCTGTCTCTGTTGTCGTTTCTTCACTTGCTCACTGCTTTTGAGAATTCAGTTTTACAGACAGAAAAAAATTATGCCTGCATGCTGCTTAAAAAAATACTCACGGATCCAAATTAATGATCTCAGATTTGCCTAGTTTAAATGTATATAGTCATATTTTATTTTTCCATTAATTTGTCGGATGAATCTAGACAATCCGAGGCCATTAATTTGGATCGGAGGAGTAACTAGATTGGCAAAAAAAAAATCCATTTCCCACAAAAAAAAGAAGATACTACTGCTCTTTTAAATATAAGACGTTTTAGTTGGCTGAAATAGGTTACCAAAATATGTTGTATTTGTAAACCGAGATAGTATTATTGAGCTACTCGTGTAAACGGCATGCTGCAAGACATCAAATATTCCCCCGGAAAAAAAAAAGGAGAGCAAATAGGAGGAATGAGGATTATTTGTCCATCCATTCAGTGACATAGTCCATCCGTTCATAAATATAAGATGTTTTAGCTTTATGAATTCAATGTATCTAGACGTTTATACACTACTATACTAAAAGACGTTTAGATATATTTATTTCACAATGCTAAAATGTCTTATATTTCGAATATTTGTTTATTTATTAATAACATCTTGTCGTTGGTAGTAGTATAGGGTACAAGAACAGTACAAGGTATGCAGTATTAGCAGTGTACGGCGCATGAATGAAGCAGGGGATGAGTGGTGCCGGGTCACTGACATGCCTTTCACTTCTGCGCAGTCAGTCAGTCGCTACTCGAGTCCTTGACCCTCCGGTTTTCAAACAGGGTGTCACCACTCATGCCCAATCATTGGTGCCATGAACTTCTAGGAGGCGCACTTTTTTTTTGTAACATTTAATTTCACCTTTTTATTCAGTTTTATCTCTGTCTCTTTGTGTGTATGATGTGTGTCACTCCGGTACATAGGAACAAAATGGCATTCGAAATAGCCATTTTATTCAAGTGCAAAAGTCATAATGAACAGAGGCGGAGGCGAGAAATTTGGTTTGGTTTGGATGCACGGAGTAAGTGGGTTAGAGTTTTACTAATTAATTACAAGACAAATTCAGAGTTTTAAACTCTACAAATGTACACCTATCATTTTTTAGAAAAAAAAGGTATGTTTAAGCCTAATGTAAGTTCGTACTAAAACATACCCATGTCCTGGCTCCGCCTATGATACCAAAGAACCATAAATTATGTTACGCTATTATTTCCAGTGATACTACTTTCAACTTTACCAACCTACCTATTCATTTTCATATATCAGTTAAGATTAATTTTTTAAATCGCCCACTATGAAAGAGCAAATTATTCACATAGTCGGCACATACAACTGACCCGGTTCATGTGACCCAATAGCTATTCTAGCTAGAGGGACCAGTCGAAATTCACCCGCAGCCATTTATGGGTTGGCACTTGTCCCTAGCACATCAAATTCACCATTGTACTTTCATGGAGCATGTTTTTCTTTGCACATGATTAGGCACCTATATAGTTTTAAGATGTAATGAGAATATACGACTATGAGTACAAGTAGAAATGGGTTGAGATAAGATATGCCTATGCCAACATATAGCAAAAGAAAAAAAAGTAACGAACATAAACATCCGTGGCTACTTTTTATGCTTTGTGAGTGACACCGATTACCGGCCATGCCTTGCTAGAATCTGTGATGGAATGAACAAGAACATAAAGTTAAATCTTGTCCGTTTTGGTGGCCTTGTGCCGCTCGTGCAGACATGGAGACGATGGCACGTTGGATGAAGTACCTCCTAGCTAATCCCCGGCGCAATGTCGCTAGTTCCAATGTCACTGTGGGAGTGGCGTGATGGTGTTTCATCGGATCCGATCATTAGGGTTGGGGGATAGAGTTGACAAGCACACTGCCTATGCCTACGTTCGCAGTGGTGTCAGTGGTCTTGTCAATAAGTTTCTTCATCAACGCTTTCTGCGTCGACGTGGGGTTAGGTCTCCTCGTCTGACTTTCGCGCTTTTCACCCGGTCGACCTTCCGTGTTTCAGATTATTGCCGGTGAGACGTCAAGTAGCTTCCATGTTTGCAGTTACAGCGACTCCTTTGCTCCAATATTGTGGAGCATGTGCTGACATTGGGCTAAGTTGACAGCGCGCAATCGTCTTAGGGTCCTTTGGGCTAGTTTGTAATTTGTATATTTGTGAGTGGTGTTCTTGTAAGGTATTGACTTGACTTAGTTAGAGTAGCTTCTAGTAGTCTTCAAAAAAGAAAACGCATAAATAAAAAGGTTGTAGTTTTGGTTTTGGCGTCTTATGTGTAAATCAAGGAGGCACTTTTCCTGTGGGTCCCACCGCAAAGAGAGAGAATCAAAGCATAAACCCTAATCTAAAACTTCGTTTTCTCTCTCTCTCTCTCCCCTGTCTTTCCCATCTCTGTTTTCTTTCCACAGAACTCTCTCCCCGCTGTCCTTTGACCATCTTCGCTTATAAGAAGATTCTCACCGGCGACGGCTAGACTCCATTGTCTCTCTTCCCTCTCCCCCCTCCCTCTCGGCAGAGAGCTTCTCTGCCTCTCCCTCCCTCGCCAAGACCAACCAAGAACCGAAGAAGAAGCGGAAAGAAGGACAAATCCCCCGATCGTTTTCCGCGGCCAAGATCTCCCAATCATACCGCGGGGCGGCCATCGCTTTCCTTCCCCACGTAGGTGTTTCTTTTCCCGCATATTCAGTCCGCCTGTTTTTTTCTTGCCCCTTGATTTCTTCAGTCGCATTCGTCTGCAAAAGGCCCCAAATTCCCCCCGTTTATCTCAACAGAGACACACGCTTCAGTTAGCTGTCCGCTTCAATTCTTCCGTGTGCAGTCAGCTGTCTATGCGTGGGCAACACCGCCAGCAGCAGATTCGATTTGATGTTGCGGGCGTCTCCGGTTTCCCGAACTTCTGCGGGCATTGCGAAAAGCTGCTGATTTCACCTTTTCCGTTTTCTTAATTTGGAGTCTGGGAGGAGGTGTACGGCTCTACTGCCGGACCTAATTATCTCCACGCCGCCGTAGCTGAAAATACATATTTCAGAATTGTTTTCTTCAGTCGCATCCCTTCCAAGTCCAAATGCATTTTCTTTTTTCTCTCCCCATCTTCCTCTGTTTCGGCCTTTTCAGGTTTGGTTTTCCGTGAAAGCCTTTGGTTGCAGCAGAGAGCACCCTTTTTGTTATCCTGGAACAACCAGAGCCACACAAGGTGCGAGCATTGCTGTAGGCACGTCATAGCCTCGCCTAGTAGGAATATGCTACTCGAACCGTTCTGTGTACTACTAGAGATATAAGCTGCTGCATAGTGTCTGGAGCCTGACAGCTGCAAGTGTGAAGCTTGATGATGCTTCCGGAATACGTTTTTGTTTTGTTTGAAGTGTTTGTTTCCAGATGTGCTGGGTCATTTCTTGATCTTTACTAGTAGTGGCTTCTGATATATTATTCAGATGTTAGTCATTTGTCTCACTGAGATGCTGCATCTCCAGCAACCTGCACTCGTTTATAGGAAGGGTTAGTAAGATTATGCATTCTGATATGCTATTCCTGATGTTTTGCAGCTAATAATTTGCCACCATGGAGGTCAACGGTCATGATAAACCTAGAAGAGAGTATATTAGCAGAGAGTGCAATGGTGTAAAACCAGTCAATAATTTTGGCGAAGTTGATCCATGGACAGCATGGGCGTACAGACCGCGGACCATCTCATTGTTACTGATGGGAACCTGCTTTTTAATGTAAGCTGCATCCCTTTTTTCTTACCTGTGAATTATTTTTACTCTGCTAGATGTTAATGCATTGCTGATGGTTCACCTACCTGTGGCACTTCCACCATTGTAAAGATCAGTACAAAAATTATTTGAAGAATTTCAAAACTGCTGTGTGTTTAATGTGAATTTGTTTCATATCTTTATCAGTTGGGCAAGTGGTGCTCTTAATCCAGAAGGAAGCTTCTCTGCTGACCGCGTCTCATCTGTGAAAAGGTATTTTATTTATGTTAGGCTAGAAACAATGATCATTACTTATATGTACTCCCAGTTGAATATCTGCTAGAAGAAATCCACAATAGGGATCATAAACTTTCCCCATTATTTTTCTCGCCTTTTTTCTGGCTATATTCTAATTTTAATTCTGGAAAATTTGTGTGCTCATATTTCTCTTGTCAACAGGGGTGTCTTCGCCATGATTGCTGTTTTCTTGGCTTATTCATTTCTCCAGGCACCTTCGACGTGAGTTCCAGAAACTCTCTATCGTATTTCCTAACTGTGACTTTCGTATGTATAGTCATGTAGATATTGGACACTGCTATTCAACACAAGGATAGTGTATTTGAATGCGCTTCACAATTGATTTCAAGTTCTCAGTATTGTTGAGCTTGTGAATGTGATCCGGAGATATTTCCCTTTCTCTCGATTTATCGGTTTTATATTAGCACTTATAGAGTACCTATACATCTTGTGCTTTTATGATATTACATTACTATGACTGAACCACTTTTGCTGTAAAGAATATTTTCCTGCGTCATACATTTCTGCTTGATAAAAAAAGTTTTTTCATTTCTGCTCACTGTATAAAAAAATTCCATTGCTCAATGCAGCCTTCTCCTTAAATTTTGTTCCAGAAGTTACAGGGGTTTATGCAAATGTTTACTGACAATTTACTTCCCAATATGATTCAGTGTGCTCATTAGACCACATCCTGCGATTTGGCGCCTGGTCCATGGGATGGCAGTAGTTTACCTTGTGTCCCTCACTTTTTTACTTTTCCAGGTGAGCACATTTTTATTTCTAATCTTGTTCATAAAAGTTTTATTGCTACTAGATTCTTGGGATTCACGAACCTGTCAAAAGCAGTGCTAATTTATGGTGTGAAAGTCCCTCTTTCAGTTTCTTGCTTTAGCACAGGGAACACCATTTTACTAGTGCTTTGGTTCATTCTTCACACAAAATGATTAAATATGTCATTGCATTGATTAAAAATAAAATAAAATAAAAGCATTGCTTGGTGTTTGGAATATCTGGCGAAATATATTTATGACATAAGTATGTTTTACCACTTGAAGTAAAATACACATTAATTTGGAAGTAGGATGATTAAAAGGGTAAAACGTAATAGGAGAGAGTGTCAGGGGATCCCTTTTCTACATCATCATGCAGTAGGAATCTCCCCAGACAGCATGGTGCCATGCTCAAGTATTGTTCATATGGCCTATGGGTAGTCAGAATGCCAACAGAAAGATGTCAGTTCTTCACTTATTTATACAAAATAAGTGCTTGTCTGTGTAAGGAAATATGAGGACAAAAAATATTTGTATCTAAATTTATTTGTGTAATATAGCACATTTTAACATGTATTTGAACAACAATTTATAATTTAGTGACGGAAGAAATAATAAAAGATACAACCAATTGTTAGTAGTCATATTTTTTTTTATTTCATTTTGCAGACTCGTGATGATGCTAGGCAATTTATGAGGTATCTTCACCCGGATCTTGGTGTTGGTAAGGCAGTTGGTTTTGCATATCTGATCTAATTGTGGAGCTTTATGCTGTTGAAGGAATACTTATTTCTGTACCTTTGTGTGACAGAATTACCTGAAAGATCATACGGAACTGACTGCCGTATATATGTACCTGACCATCCAAAAAGCAGGTTTAACAATGTTTATGTATGATGACTTCATTCACAAACCTGCTACATTTTCTTGTTCAATTTTGTTTCTGGCATTTCTCTGATTGATCATGACCTTGGAGACGCTTCAAGTTACTGATCCTTCTTTTAGAAAATGTCAAGTTACTGATCTAAATATAGGTTTCTCTAGGACATCCTTTTTGACGAGTTTGTAATTGCCCATATCCTTGGATGGTGGGGAAAGGCTATAATGATACGAAATCAACCACTTTTGTGGGTGTTATCAATTGGCTTTGAGTTAATGGAGGTATGTACTTCTTACATCCTCATGCGGTTAACCACTTCTGTATCTTGGACCAAGATTCCAGTCTTAAAAAATATCAAGTTTCCTTAAGTAATCTTGTGTGAATTGCAGCTGACTTTTCGCCATATGTTGCCAAATTTCAATGAATGCTGGTGGGATAGCATTGTTCTAGACATATTGATCTGCAACTGGTTTGGTGAGATTTTATGTTTATTTAATCTATACAGAATACCTGTTTTGTTTTAAGTTTGAACTGGATACCTGTGTTTAGCACATATAGAGAGGATCATTTTTCTCATTGGCTTTATTACCCCATTCGCAAAATGGTTTACCTATAGTGTAATGTTGATGTAGTGGCTTCTTCTGATCTCCATTAAAAATTCGTACACCGATACATAAAACTTAGTTGTTGAAACAACTATGTGCTCCATTAATTGACTGGACACCTTTTCTTATTGCAAAGAGGGAGTATTGTTTTTCTTCATTGTAGTTTAGGGAGATATTAGTGATCTTTGAATGAGGTGCAAGCTACTTGTACGAACTAAAATTTCATTTCTAAATGCAAATGCATTCACCGCATTAAAATTTAGGGACCATTGCAATCTCTGTCATGATTGATAATGCTTGATTTTTTTTCTCGTATTGGTTTATTCTTCTTGGCTGTATCATGTTCCTATAGATTTAGCCATTTACTTATATCTACTAGGCTTTACCTATTCTCGAATGGGAACATTTTAATCTGTGATCCAGGTATCTGGGCTGGAATGAAGACCGTGAGATACTTCGATGGGAGAACATATGAATGGGTTGGGTTGAGTCGCCAGCCTAATATTATCAGTAAGGTATGATGATTGGTGTTTAGGCATATGAGCTACCCAGTGGTAGGTGATGTTTTATCCTACTTTTAGTGTCATGATAAGTGGAGTATGATGAAATCTAGTGAATGCTAGATTCAGTGAGAAACCAAAGCAACTCCTTCTGTGGTCTGTATATTAAATTAATTCCTTGGCTGTTCTGGATTATTTCAAGTACAAGCTCAAACTTTACCTCATGGTTTAATATTAAATTATCTGCATCTGAACCAAATAATCCTTCACTGCAGTGCCCAAACTGACCAATGCAACATGAGTGCAAGAGTTCATACCTCATGGTTTAATATCAAATTATTTGCAACTGCACCCAATAATCCTTAACTGTAGTGCCTAAACTAACTAATGCAACAGCTGTTAGTATCGATTTTGCGTAAACTCTGATTAAGATGGATACGTCTAGAATGGGCATTTTGGCCTACACATATTCATACTTGCCATTGACAGAACTGATATATTAGTGGACTACTAGCCTGAAATATAGGCCTATAATATAGGTTACTTTAGTCACATCCAATACAGGTATATAATTGTAAACCTTTCAGCTTGATATTTATGTCTTGCAGATCCTTTTTGAATATTTCCTTTTTCATGTGTACACACAAGCAGCCTTATACTGTGGTGTCTGTATGTTTTACCTATCCTAACTATCTATTTCATCTTTGGCCTATGCTTAGGTGAAAAGGACACTAGGTCAGTTCACACCAGCACAGTGGGACAAAGATGAGTGGTATCCTCTGCTTGGTCCTTGGAGATTCATCCAAGTGCTAAGCCTGTGCGTAATTTTCATGACCATCGAACTAAACACATTCTTTCTTAAGTTCTGCCTTTGGATTCCTCCCCGGAATCCCTTGATTGTCTACCGACTGGTCCTTTGGTGGTTGATTGCAATACCAACCATCCGTGAATACAATACATACTTGCAGGACAGGTACTTTTCAGCTCATGAGCTTTAAACTTTACACACTTGGTATTTGTTCTCACATAATTTGGTGATTTTACCTCTGTATTCTTGTCAGCATTGTTGCTTTTCGAAGAGCAGAATTTTTTTATTTTCTTGTACACTCACGCACTGTGCTGTTTGAACTGTATTACTCTTGACATCATTCTAAATGCATCTGCAACAGCGCCACTTCATGGCTATTTCCTGCAAGACATTGGTTGCATGTGAACTTTGCATAATAGTAACCGTCTTGCATGATAAATGATTTCAGGAAACCCGTTAAAAAGGTGGGGTCTTTGTGTTGGCTTTCGGTGGCTATATGCATCATAGAGCTTCTAATCTGCATCAAGTTTGGACATGGTGAGGAGTTGTACTCCAGTTTCTTGGTCCTCGCGTGTACTAGCATTTGGCTACTAACTAAAGCATGCTGACCACGGCGCTGTCCTTTGAAACAGGTCTCTTTCCCAAGCCGATGCCATCGTGGTTGATCATATTTTGGACGACGGTGGCCTCGCTCCTTGCGATGTTCATTCTTGTGTGGACTTGGAAAATTTACCGAACAATGTTAAGAAAAAGGCTGTGATTGCAACCAAAGCCATATTGTTTCTTGGGCCTGCCACACCATTCTTTTTCCCCTCCATTCAATATTGCCGTGTAAATATTTATTCATATTCTTTACATGTAGCGGTAGCCATCAGTCAGTCGGTTGATGCACTAGCAGAATAAGATTGCCCACTTTCCTCCACTGCCTGTACCCTGCCAATCAACTCTGAAATTCCTTTGGTGCAATATATATATACATCTCAGTTCATGGAATCGATGGAACAAGGTTCATTCTGTTCTACGGGTTCAGTATACAGAACTCATTTGGCGGATATGGTGCAGAAAGCCGGCGAAGTGTTGTTCTACTAGTACATTATTTGGAAGAAGAAAAAAGGTGGCGAGTTCGCTGTTTGACAACTCATTGGCTAGTGAGGCTGTTGGCATGTGAGCTAGTACATTATTAAGTTTCAGTGTAGTCAAGCAGTGTGCTTTGTTTTGTGTCAGCCCACCCATGGCTACTGAACCTGATTGACATGGCTGGATGGTTTAAGGGTTCACTCATCTACTCTTGGAAGGAAGGAAGGTCGGAGGGGGTTATTGCCACTGCTGATGGCATGTATAATTCGTGAACTTTACTGTCACCTGTGTGCTAAATGATTTCATGCTCAGGTACTGCCATTTGTGTCAGCTTAGTCAAAACTTGTCAGCGTGAGGTTGGTCCCTCAATTAAACTTATCTGTTCGGTGTTACCCTAAAATCTGCCTCCTCCTGGATGATGAATTCTGGGGTGGTCCCAAAGTCAGGATCACAGCGTCTCCACCGACCACCCCACGATAGTGCGTCATTTTGTCATCCGAGCTCCATGGAGGAGTTTTTCGAAATCTTCGAAAAATTCAAATTTGAAGCCTCAAAAAATTCCAAAAAAATACCAGGCTATACTCAATGATTTATTCTATCCATATGTAAAATTTTAATACGAAGTACCAAATATTCTATCCTCCAAAATAGTTAAGACTTTGGCGGCGAGACCCCCTTGGCGGCGGCACAAACCCGTCTGGTCAACATAGTTAAGACTTTGCTGGCTCCCCATGCGCAAACAGACGCTCTCACACGTGTCGACACGGTTCCCGCCCCGCGACAGCTCTCCTCCCGACGCTAAAGTTAATGTCGCTAACAACCCTTCCACCCACCACCCGGCCGTGCATAAAACGCCCCTCACGACACACAATCTTTCACACCCGCCTCCTCACCCAGAACCACCCCCACCATGGCACACAACGACCGCAAAGTCGGAGGCAGCGGGAGCAGCGACAACCGCCCTCGCCCCATGCCACTCGGTCAACATCGTCTTTTGGACGTGCAGGTCGTGCCAAAAAAGGAGCCGCTCCTTGTCCCGAAGAAGGAGAAGCCTTGGTGCTGACTCCTTTTCCTTCGGGACGAGGAGATGCTACTTTTGTTAAAGGCCTGACGAAAGGCCTTAGCACCAAGAAGGAGGAGTCGGCACCATAGGAAAAGGCCCAGTGCAAAAAGAGGCAATAAAGTATTTTGTGTTTAACTAACATGCTTTTTCTTAATCCTCTCTAATACACCCAGCCGTGCCTCTACCCGAAATATTGTCTACATGAAATAGATGCTCCTCAATGTTATGATTCCATTCCCGCAAACGGTTTGTAATTTACTTGCGTGTTTGAAACTATACGTCGTGTTCCTTTTTAGAGCTTTTTTAAATAATTTTTTGCAAATTCGTCACACACAGTTGAGAATTTGAAATTTCCTTTGAGAGGAAGCTTCAATTCATCATTTCACACAGTTTTCTATTTTGACATTCCTATACGAGTAGATCTTGATCAACACACAATATATTATGACAGTTTAGATCTACTTGTTTATGAATGCCAAGATGAAAAATTTACAACACGAAAGTTGTGTCAAACGGTGAGGTGAAGCTACATCTGAAAGGAAATTTTAAACGGTCGCTCATATACGATGAATTTGGCAAAATTTGTTAAAAAAAATATTTACATATGAACATGAAATAGACCCTAAAAAGTCAACGAAACTAGAAACTATTTGTGGAAATGGAATCACAAATTCATTCACATCTTTTTCATGTAGAGCTTATTTTGAATTGGTGTAGATCAGGAGGGATTAAGTTATCCACCTTAGAGGGAGAAACGGCGTGGCGGATTTTTCACGCCCAATGCATGTTCCTGTAAAAACGCTGGACCAAGTTTTGTGCTGCTTTAATTTCCGTACCATGCAAGAAACACTTGTGACCTGGAAGGCCAAACACTCTTACTTCTGCCCGCTGGACGCAAAAAGAGAGGCTCCGGCCAAGCAAACACACCCATAGCTCCTGTGCACCGAGGCACACGCCTGCCTTATGCACCAATACAACCGGTACTTATGGCCTGTTTGGTAGGCTGCAGGGATTTTAGGCCTGCATGAGAGCCCGAGAGCAGCCCCTGGAGGGACAGGCTACGAATAAACAAAAAAAATCCTCATTTTCCCTCTTGTTTGGCTGGCCACAATTTTTCAGCTTCCATGAATAAAAAAACAAGAGCCTAGTGTTTAGTTGTCTTCGATCGATTTGGCCATCACATGAACATTCGTTAACAAACACACCTAACAATCATTAACACACATACGTAAACACAACCTAGTATAAGTTTATTCGGGATACTATAACTATCGTCGCGACACTTGCTACGACAGTGCCAATGACGGAGGCTGGCACGGTACTAGAGAACATGGCGGCGGCGAGCTGCAACAGCTCTTCCACCTACACAACCCGGCGACCATGCCTTTTTCTTCAACCTCATGTACATGTTGGGAAAGCTACATATGGTGGAAAAAAGCTCCAACTTTGACCATGATTTTGAGAAGATGCAGTTTATGAAACTGGGTGTCGATGGTCGAAATGGAACCCTACCATCGAAGTACATCTTTTTCATATAGAGCTTCTTGTAAAACGAATCATGGTTGTGCTGATTGCAAGAGGTTGGGGAGAGTCTGGTTGATAGAGGAAAAAGAACTAGTTCATCCCCAACCTCACCTACAAGTTGAGATGCTACAAAGAAATTCCTCTATCTCCACCAAAATGAAAAACATATAAAACAAGAGTTATGGGGAACAGAGAGATCAAGCTACTCCTCAAAGAAAATTTCGAATAGTCGACAGTGTCGATGAATTTGAGGAAACTCGTACCAAAAAACTCCAAACAAGAACTCGAGATTTGGAAGATAGAGTTGACGAAACTCGAATCCGGTTGCCAGAAATGAACGACCTCGTCGAAGTCAAAAGGATTTGGTTGCCGTGATTAGCCCACACGACTGGCTCTCTCTCCTTATATAAACAATCAACGTGTACAACAAGTTACAATGTGGTTAGGATCCGGTTTAATCGCTATACACCGACCAGATACAAGTATATCTCTAATACACCCCCTCAATCTAAACCGTCGTGTACAAGGTTAAGATTGGAACTAAAACGACTAAGCAACGGACTAGAGATAGGCTTAGTGAACATATCAGGGAGCTGATCTTTAGAAGCAATGAAACACACGTCGAGAGTACCCAAAGCAACCTTCTCGCGAACAAAATGAAAATCAACTTCAATATGCTTGGTGCGGGCATGAAACACCGGATTTGCAGACATATAAGTGGCACCCAAATTATCACACCATAAAACTGGAGGCTTGGACTGATGAACTCCGAGCTCCTTGAGTACTGACTGGATCCATGAGGCTTCAGCAGTATCATTGGCAAGAGCCTTGTACTCCGCTTCGGTGCTGGAACGAGACACAGTGGGTTGCTTACGGGAGCTCCAAGAGACCAAGTTGGGCCCGAGAAAAATAGCAAAACCACCAGTGGAGCGCCGATCATCAGAACAACCCGCCCAATCAGCATCCGTATAAATATTCAGAATAGTAGACGAAGACTTCTGAATAAGCAAACCAGTGGAAACAGTGCCCTAGACATATCGAAGAATCCGCTTCACTGCCTCATAGTGTGCTGTAGTGGGCTAAGCAAGAAACTAACAAACCTTGTTGACCGCATAGGAGATATCAGGTCGAGTCAACGTCAACTAACTCCGATATCAGAAAGCATCATCAGTAGAAAGAGAAACACTATCATCACGTGAGAGCTTCACAGACATCGACATTGGAGTACTGACAGGATGACACCCCTCCATGTGGGTGCGATGAAGAAGATCCAAAGAATACTTATGTTGAGTTAACCACATGCCCGTAGGAGTGTAAGAGGTCTCAATGCCCAGAAAATAATCAAGGCGTCCAAGATCCTTAATAGGAAATGACTGTGCCAAGGTGTGCACAAGACGATCCACAATAGCTAGAGAGGATCCCACAATGACAATATCATCAACATAAACCAACATGTAAATGGACACTCCACCATGAGTAAAGATGAATAACGATGTGTCGGCCTTGCTGGAGGTGAAACCGAGCTCATGTAACTTGTCACTCAATCGTGCATACCAGGCACGAGGTGACTGCTTCAGTCCCTAAAGAGCATGCTGAAGCTTGCAAACATGGTGTGGATGGCGAGAGTCCTCTAAACCAGGAGGCTGCTGCATATAAACATCTTCCTCAAGAAATCCATGGAGAAAAGCATTACTGACATCAACTTGGTGAAGATACCACCCTCGTTACACGGCAAGAGATAGAACTAGACGAATTATAACTGGTTTAACCACTGGACTGAATGTATCATGATAATCAATGCCGTGTTGTTGAGTAAATCCGTGAACAACTAACCGTGCCTTATGCTTGTCAATGGAGCCGTCGGGACGAAACTTGGTCTTGAAAATCCGTTTGCTGCCAACAATATTAACACCAGGGGGACGTGGAACTAGACGCTACGTCTGATTTTGCTGAAGAGTAGCAAATTCATCTTCCATTGCACTGCGCTAGGCCGGTTCAGAAAGAGCGGTATGGTGCGAAGCAGGAACCGCCAGAAATGCTCGACGACGATAAGGATCATACTGGATTGTACCATCGGTGTATTTCTTGGGGCGATGCACGTCGTTGTGACGACGCGTGACCATCTGGTGGCTAGAGGGCGGTGGTGGTGGAGAATCTGCGGTAGTCGCAGAGCCGCTGACACGAGCAGATGACTCGGTTGGTTTGGGCGAAGCAGGGACCGACTCGGGCGACGTGGAGTCTAGAGCTGGCGGGGCCTCGTCGCGGCGAGACGGGCCAGGGGTGGCCGGCCCAGCAGACGGCGGTTTTGGGCTAGATTTTTCGGACGTAGGCGTCGTCCGTACGCCCGACGGAGACGCATGCCCGGGAGCTGCAGAGGGCGATGCCGGATCGCTTGACGAGGCATGCATGTCGATCGGATCGGTCGCGGGAGCAACTTCCTGCACAGGCAAAGCACAAGAAATACCAGGCAAGTCAACTTGTGACAAGGACATGTCATATGTATGCATATTGGGACCCTGAATAGCTGGTTCTTGTGCAAGATATGTCACAGGATGCAAAACGGAGACATCAACGACAACTCCGGATGTTGCAAAAGGAAACACTGTTTCATCAAAGACAACATCTCGGAATATATAAATGCGACTAGTGCTACGATCAATACACTTATAGCCCTTGTGCATAGGGCTATAGCCGAAAAAAACACACATCTTGAAGCGGAACTCTAGTTTGCGCAAATTGTACTTGTGAAGGCTAGGCCAACACGCACATCCGAACGTGCGAAGAAACGAATAGTCCAGGGTCTATTTTAACAACCGCATAATGGGTGAGACATTGTTGAGAACAGGTGATGGCATCTGATTAATGAGATAACAAGCGGTCAGGAAAGCTTCATCCCAATAGTGCAATGGGAGAGAAGAATGAGCAAGCAAGGCCAGGTCAGTCTCGACAAGATGGTGGTGTTTGCGCTCTACTATGCCATTTTGTTGGGACATGTGTGGATAGGATACACGATGAAGGATGCCAGTGCGACGAAAATAGGCGTTGAAACGGTGATACTCGCCACCCCAATAGGACTGCACGATTGATGGCTCTGAATTATAGCCATCTATGTCAACATTTAAACTGGATATTACTCATATTCTTGATGAAATATCTCTCTAAACCCTGCCACTAATGCTAATATTTAGAGGGGTATGTAATCATTTCTTTTATATTTTTCCTGTGCAGATAATGTCGTTTAAAGGAGGGAATAACTACATTAAAGTCAAAGATACGAGATTTCCAACAACCAGAAGAAACCAGGAGCCGTAGAACGGAGCAAAAATTCCGTCTGTATAGCTCCGGTCGTATAGTTGGCGCCGCCACTGTTAGGTCAAATAGAATAACTTTCGTGAAGGGGCCCCTATATAAATAAGCCTCGGGCGATGAGAAAACAAGCCAGACCTCGCCAAAAAGTCTCTGCCACAGATCACTAGCCGCCTCCAGATCTCCAAACTCTTCTCCATCTCCATAGCCATATTTCACCACTTGTAATATAGATCTCTTCTCCGATTGACGACATTATAAATCTATTGCTATCAATTTTATGATTTCATTACAATGTTTGTGATTGTTGATCTCATCTCTATGTGTGAGTAATTCTCCTTAGGCTAAGGGCTTCAGCCTAGCCATGTAGCAATTGTGCATGTTATTTATCATGGATGTGATCGTGTATTAGTTTGTATGACATGATGATTATTGTATCCTCTCTTGCCTCAATCCAAGGACTTTTCAGGTATCCAAGACCCCGAGAGTTGAGCCAGGTATAGGGAGTATGCGTGATGACTGATCTGCAGGCTGGGAACCCAAGTGACAGAAGGGGTAGTACAGCTGTATTTGAGGGATTTGCTTGAGATTAACGGTGACATCACTATGCATATCATTAGTTCTCTTTCTTCTATGGATGAGACTAGTAGGTTATTGGTATAAGAGGTTGCGGAGGCAATAGCAATTATGGATGCACTACGCACATATAATTTATCTTGCTCTAACAAGTACATGCATATTTTATTTCTATCTTTTATTCCCATCAGATGTTTTGTACAGCTACAGGTGAAACCGAACGCCCTAGGCCCTCTCTCTTCATCATCGACAACAACAAAAAGACGCAAGCTATTGGTCCGGTAAAAACACAAAAAGAATTCTAAAACTCCCGAAGATCCGTTAAAGTAACTTCACTACACATTCGCTTCCCGAGGATTCGATAACCTAGGTCTACTAGGGAAAAAGAAGCTATACTACATCCGTAATCCGGATCGAAGGTATCAACGACACGGATCTTAGTGTTAAAGAACAGCTCGACATGGGTTTGAAAAAGATAAAACACAGCTTCAGCATTAGATTTGTGTTTAGTAAGATAAATCCAGCAATGACGACTATAGTCATCGATAAAACTAACATAGTATTTGTATCCTCCAGAGGATGCTAAAACGGGACCCCAAATATCAGTGTGAACAAGTTCAAGAGGTGTAGTAGAGACATGATGAGACTGAGAATAAGGTAGCTGGTGACTTTTAGCATATTGACACGCATCACATACTGATGTATCTAAAACTGAATTACAAGGAAGGGAATTGTTGGAATTGTTCTTGACAATATTATTAACTACATTATTGAATGGATGACCAAGCCGTTGATGCCACTTACTAGAAGAAAGCTTGACACTAGATGCAGCATGTTGAGTGGATGCGAAGGCTCGATGGAACGGAACTGGATAGAGGCCCCCTCGGCTTCTACCTTGAAGAACATTTTTTTTCGTGACCTTGTCCTTAATAGAAAAGAAATTACAATGAAATTCAATGAAAACATCGTTATCACTTACGATCCTATGAACAGAAAGCAAGTTTTTGCTGATATTAGGAATGTGAAGAATATTTTTGAGAGCAAGGGAATGCACATGACCAGCTAAACGAGAGTGACAAATGTGCGAAATAGACATGCCTGCACTGTTGGCGACTTGAACTTGGTCCCTGCCGGGGTATGGCTCGTGGATATGGAGTCTGTCCATGTCGGTGGCTCTTGTATCCATGATCCAGTGTGGTGGAGTATCATGGTGGCCGTGGCTGGTGGAGGCTGTGTTGCCGGAGCGAGAGTCGTCGGCTTGATACACTTGGTTGAAGCGGTTGCGACACACTAGGGCTCCATGTCCCCAGATGCTGCAGATCTGGCAGCACGAGCGACGCGGATGTCTGCCACCACCATTGTTGCGGCCGCCGCCTCCCTGGCCGCCCCTATTGCGACCGCCGTTGCGTGCGCCCTGGGTACCACCAACGCCTTGGCCGTAGTAGCCACCACCCTGGTAGCCACCGCTTCCTCCTTGGCCCTGGTATGCTTGACCACCCCCTTGTTGCACACCCTGGTCGCCACCAGAGCGACCGCCAACTGAACGATCGTAGTCGCCGCGGCGTGCAATGTTGATAGAGGAGGAAAAGTCGAGGTCGCGCGACACCGACTCCAGAGCATGCATAGCCTCATGGGAGACGAGCATGGAGTAGAAATCGGTCAGTTGGATGACGGCGTTGGGGGAGGAGAAATCGATCAGTTGGAGAAGACATTGAGCGACGCCTTGAGGGAGGAGAAGTCGGCGCCGAGTCCAGCGAGGATGTAGTCAATCAGTTCATCATCGGTCAGAGGAGCATCGACGGTGGCCATGGCGTCGGCAAAACCCTTCATGAGGTGGAAGTAGTCAGCCACGCCCATGTCGTTCCGCTTCGTCGTCGCCAGCTTGCAGCGGTACGCGCGAACGCTCGCCCGTCCTTGGGCGGAGAACATGGAGCTAACCGTGATCCAGACCGAGCTGGCGGTTGTGCGCCCAATCATCTGGACGAGGATGTCCTCGGTCATAGATTCGAGTAGCACACTCATAACGCGCTGATCGGTGTGCCACCATGTGGTGTACTCGGGAATGGTGATGGTGACCGCGTCCTTGTCGGTGTCGGTGGTGATGGTCTTCGGCGGCGCGGGAAGGCTACCATCGATGAAGCCAAGATGGCCGGATCCAGCGAGGTTGGGGATGGCCCGGGTCTTCCAAAGGAGAAAATTGGTCCGATCTAGACAGATGGTGATGGTGCTAGAGCCGGAAGTCGTAGGGAGAGAGCCGGAGGTGGAGGAGCTGGTGGCGGAAAAGGTGGAGAGCGACATGGCGGCGGATCGAATAAGAACCCTAGAGCGTCTCGCTCTGGTACCAAGTCAAAAGGATTTGGTTGCCGTGGTTAGCCCACACAGCTGTCTCTCTCCTTATATAAACAATCAACGTGTACAACAAGTTACAATATGGTTAGGATCCGGTTTAATCTCTATACACCGACCGGATACAAGTATATCTCTAATAGTCGACGCACACGGCACATCTTCTTCGTGTAGAGCTTGTTTTCAATCGGAGCATATTTATGCTAATTAGAAGTGGTTATGGCTGAACACCATTAGAGAGGAGAGAGAAACTAAACTCTTTCCATCATTGTCCACGTTGAGTGTATCAGCAAGATCCCTAGAGTCCTTGTGGTCAAGGAAGGAGGCCTTGGTACTCTAGCTTGGATTGATGTCTCGAGGTTTTTGGACCTTCCGCATCGGCCCAAGCCTTCGGCGACGGGCCTCGCTCCGCTCCGTCAGAAATTGGTCTTTACTTTGTAGAATTTGAATCAACATATAACAGTTGAAAGGACCCCCTCCCCGCACCTGTCTGCGCCAGGGTTTGCCATGACTGGGGGCTTGAGGATGTGGTGCGACCTGTCCTCTCAGACGCAATGAGGGTCACGACTGGGGACCATGTGAACTCACCCAAGATCGTACGCAAGCGCGAGCCCAGGCTCGCAGGCTTGGAGGTAGATGAAACTTACGACACCAGGAGCCTTTTCACCACGCCTTCGTCCCGGCGTGTGCTCGTTCCCCAGGATGGCTGCCCTAGAGAGGGAGGCAGTCAAACCAAGACGCAGCAGGAGAGTGGCCCTTCAGGGCGACGGAGAATACTACATAAGTGTGGTGGACAGGGCGGTGCAGAAGAAAGCGCGGGAAGTTGAAACACGCTGTGCCCATAAAGAAGCGCAAGGCGGCAGCTGTGGATGAAGATATTGGTGTTCCTCCGCCTCTGCAAGTTGGAGACCTTGTTTACCTTGGAAAAGATTGTGGCTTTGCTGAGGCGGAGCTGGTGAAGATCTCAGATGCTGCAAAGCAGTTTGAGAATGAATAAGTTGCCTCGTAGGTCGCAGCTCAAGGGGGGAGACACCTGCAGCAAATGTCTTCCGCCTTCCCCTTGGTCTACGGCTATTTCTCTGAGCTGTTTTCTTCAATGTTGTACTGCTCTCTGCATGTTTTTTTTCAGACGTCTGCTTAGTTCAGCTAGCAATGCCATGTCTGCGGTCTGTGTTGATCAGTCACTATGTCAGTTTGTAAGGGTCCGTCTCTCGTTTGCTGCTAGCCTATGCTCATCATGACAACAAATCTTAAGAATCCCAGTTTAGGAGTTTGGAATGTAAGGGGTCTGAATGATGTTATAAAATGTGAGCTAGTCCGTGACTCTTTAGCCACAAATGCTTTTCATATTATCTTCTTACAAGAAAGCAAGCTGCAATCCATATCTAGTTTCAAACTGGCTTCTTTTGTACCGCCGGGGCATGATGGTTTTGAACACATTGATGCTAATGGTTCTTCTGGAGGCATCTTCACATCTTGGAACTCTAAGAATTTCACTTGCTCCAACACCATTGCCAAAAACAGATCGCTAACAGTTCATCTTCAGTCAGAAATTTCAGATTTTCACTTCTGGGCTACTAACGTCTATGGGCCGACTGTGGATGAAGAGAGAGATGAGTTTTTTTTGAAGAAATCAGACAGGTTCATCCTGTGATAGACGGACCTCTCCCAACCACGGTACAAAAACTCTGAATCCAATAGGTATTTTATTTCTAAGCATTTCTTTGCACTAAATTTCTTTCAGATTTTTTTGGTTCACTCAAGCCTTTTGTGGTACAATCAAACTAGCTTTGGTGCAAAGCAAATCCTGCAAGACACAAGTAGACACACACGATATTGCAATCCAAAATCCCGCGAACCAGAGATGCCACAAAATTGCTGAAAATCGAATGGAGAAGCCATATATAGAGACATCTATACCGGTGCCTTGTTTTTGTTGCAAAGATAACAATCATCTTGTACCGAAGTCGTTAACTTCCATAACTGAAATGGAAAATGACTACCGAAATTGCATTGTACATCCAGAATAAACCTAAGAAAACATGATCCCAGGCGGATACTTGGCATGTTCCCCCTCGCCCAGGATGACTTATTAAGGGAAAGACAAAGTAAGAGCATGCTATTGAAGACGTTGCAACATATGTCGGGGGGTGTTCGTTTCTACCTAAAAAGATACCGTAGCCCCTACGTGTCCTCTGATTATCGATGCGGTATCCTTGATTACTTGCAGTTGGGAAGCCAGAGAATTAACATACTTAGAGTTCAAAGGCTTGGCACTCGAGTCAACAGTTAGAAATAGTTCCTTCGACCCGCCGAGGGAGGTGGACGGCAATGAAATTGAGGGTAATGACAACAAACTCAATCCCACCCGCTGTTGTCTTTTTCCCAAGTACGCGAGGAGCAAAGGATTGGGTCCAGAGTGGAACTAACAGCTAGCTACCTTAGGCGTTTTCTCGCTCTGTTTTCGATTGCAAGATTCTATGAGCTGCCTCCATATGTCCACTTCTTGGATCATGAATGAAAAGGATAGCACGGTCATTCAATTTCCTGATATTAATCAAATTAGCATATTTCTTTAGAAAGAAAGCCCTTTTCCATTTTAGCAAAATTCTTTCTTTCTATTTCTACCTGCTTAAGGTATTCATCATTCCAGTATAACTGTTGCAGTAGAATCACAACAAACTCGCGTATAGGGAACTAAATTAATTTAGCTCTGTCTCGGAGTCTAGTTCTTCACACAATAGAAAATCTGAATAAAAACATGGACCCGGTGAAATTGAATTCTCCGTGAAGATTACAACTGGCTCCTTTATTCGATACAACTAATTAAAATTGATTATGAAACGCGGTTGTTCATCGGAGGGTGCACGGGGACATGGCCTGCAATCAGATCTTTATTTTTTCACTCAAGGGCACTTGGGTTTGCCTTCCTGGGTCTTCATGTTGTTGTAGCAGGGGCATTCCTCCTTGTTGCCGACCGTGCCGGACGGGACGCAGAGGCACCTCTGGCAGCAGTAGTTGCAGTAGAAATTGCATGGCTTCTTGTGCGACGTAGCTGAGCAGCGGATCTCGCATTTCGCTGGGCATTCTGTTAATTCAACAAGATTTAAGATTTTGACTGACATAACGAAACCAGCAGTTATAATAACCGAACATGCTTGAAGCTTGTCCTCTTACTAAGCCCTCCCAGATCCAGTTTCGTTACCTTCCAAGGGGACAGATCCTTCCGCACCAGCCTGTATCAGAAATTTCAAATACGAAATCACCCATTGGGTACATCAAGAACGATCGGATGATAAACAAAGTTCTTGGTTGTTTCACCAGCATCATGCATGGAATAGTAGTACTATGAACTTACCGGTCGATATGGTCCTACGTCGGTGCTCCCGGAGGCCTCAGCCTGAAAATTTGATCGCAGATCATGGTTAACATATGCTTGCATCAAGCAAGAATCCGATGTATTTTTAAGAGGAAAGACAAAAGGAGAGAGACAGAGAGAGATACAGTACCACACAGAGCAATACGAGCAACAACAAAGAAATGGAGAGATAGCCTGCAACGCGAGACATTCTTCTTCTTCTCCTTGGTTGCGCTCCTACGCAATGAGGTTTCGATCTTGGACAAACCTCAGGTTTATTTTGAACGACTGGGCAAACCTCAGGTTGGTGATCAGGGAGGCTATATATAATAGTATCTGAACATGTGATACACTTAAATGCCTTGATAGCTACCCAACAGCAAAACTGGAGACTCCGTAATTTACTCAATTTAATTCGGGATCCAAATCAAATCCTCATAAATGTGTCATCCTTTGTTTTTGGCAACCATTTAATGTGTGATGATCTTCAGTACGGACTAGTAGGAGAACATGCGATTTGTATTAAATACCCCCTCCATCTGCATTTATAAGGCGTAAATCTTGTCTTACCTAAAAAGTGTTTTAACTTTGACCAGGTTTCATGATAGGTCTAGAGGTCTTGTGATATTGACTTGTTGTATGTTCATTTTTTTCGTATGATGGTGACAGTGACTCTACCAACTTTAAGTGGTGCATCCCCGGTGACTGTGAGATCCGCAGATGTTAAGCCGTGCTCATTGCCACGGTTGTGAAGGACTCTGATCGATTTTCTTGTTTATGTTTCAGGGTTCTTTATGTAAATTTGTAGGTTCTGGTAGCAATTTCTAGTTCTTTTTGACCTCTTTGTAATCCGTAGAGCACCGCTAGGTTAAAGTCACTGGTGGAAAAATAGCCTCTAGTCCCGGTTCATAAGGGTCACTCGGGACTAATGCTAGTCCCGGTTCGCGGAAAAAACCGGGACCAATGGGTCCCCACGTGGCAGCGCCAGAGACGGGCGGGGCTAGATCATTGGTCCCGGTTCTTGGCACGAACCGGAATCGTTGGTCTCTGTGCCGCGGCAGGATTTTGTGCCGCGGCAGGATTTTTGGGCTATTTTTGTGCCGCGGCAGGATTTTCGGGCTATTTTTCTGTCGCGGCAGGGTTTTGTGCCGCGGCAGGATTTTCGTGCTATTTTTCTGCCGTGACAGGATTTTTTTATCAATTTAATGGTACTACATATATACAGCAATAATGAAACCACGATATATATATTACACATCATGCATGATCACAAATATATACACCGTCTCAACCGTCTTCTTGGTCGAAACATATTATAATTACAAACAATACTCTCACACGAATTTGATCTAATTTACAACTTCTTTAATACACTTCACCCTTTCAAATGAAGTGGATAATAGTATTCTCCTTTCGGATCTATGACTTGTTCTAACAAGAATCCGACAATTTCCTCTTGAATTACTTGCACACGTTTTTGTGATAGAAGACCGTCCCGCATCCATTCGATCTAATATAAAGAAGGGGATCAGTATATATGAATGAAACTAAACACAATTGGTGATAATAAAATAAAGTTGTGATTATTGTTTATCGTACTTCAATTTTTTTGATGTTCCAGTCTGCCCCTTCTCTTTGGTCGTCTGGCGAATGAACTCGCAGACATAGTATCCACATAAGTTATTCCCGGCTTCCTGCCTCAAACACTTTAAGAGAACGGAGTTCAATTAAAATAATAATCAAGTATGATAATGGTGGTATTGAAACTAGAATCAAAGAGATGCATGGATCTAGCCAGTAGTACTTACAGTCAATGGTTGAAATGTAAGCTCTGGCTTCCAAACACCCCTAGTTTTGGCGGTGAACCGTTTCCAAGCCTTCTGGAGGCATTCCTGCATGTCCGCCCACTTTTCTAGTAAAAAAAAGCCTAATGTCAATGCAGTGAAAACACATTATTCCATTTGATGATTCCGGACACATGCCCCCACTCAAATTTTATGCTGAATAAATATAGAACTCTTCAAGGACGCCTGTGTTTTCCAAGAAAAGAAAAATATGAATATATTATCAAACAGAAAAGCAACAAGACAACTCCGACGGCCCGCATTTCAGACACTTAAAGTGCCCGAATCTATCCATTTGCGGATATGTCGGAAGCCTTTTTTGGTCCAGATGGTGCGAGTGGACCCAATGGGGTGCGGTCCACCATGCTTCCCTTGTAGGAGCTCGAGCTACCCTCTAGGCCTGCTGCCATGCACGACCCACTACCTCATCAAAATCTTCCTCCATGAGCCGGTGGGCTTCAAACTTCTTCGTACCGCTAGGCCTAACCGTATTAACATCCTCAAGATATAATGTGTCGATAGGAATTGGCCAATGATCTAACTTAGACAAGTCTTCATGAATCACTCCCGCCATGGAAAATAAATCATTCCATCTATCATTGAAAACAGCACGATCTAGACGTTCGCTCATTCTACCCACCGCCAAGTGAATTTCTCACCCACCAAAGCCACGATCCTCCAGATTACAATGCATTAGTGTAACGTCCCAGGGTTTTTGGTCGGAGAGGGAGAGACAAAATGTGTGTGCATTGCATTCATGCATAAGAAAATATAAAGAATTTTCGAGCAAAACTAAAAGTGGTATAGATAAATCGAGGTCTCTCTTGTTCTGATAGAAACATCAAGGCAAGTGCGATGGATTTTGACATGATCTCTATTGGATCATTGTGTTTCAAGGAAAAATGATTCAAATTTAAATATTGAAATGTTAAGTTTGAATTCAGAACAAAATGTAATTGAATTGTAGAATAACAAAGGACTTATATAAATAAAATACAATTATGAATAAATAATGGAATTCCTTATTCCATAAATTGGAGCATAATAAATTATATGTCGTAAAGAATAAAATAGAAATTGCAAAGGAAAGTTTATTTTATCACAATCACAAAATTATAATGAAATTACAAGTTATTCAAATAGGAAAGGAAATCTAACTTTAATAAATAATATAAAGGAATACAACATTCCTTAAGATATTCTAGAATAAAAGCAATTTAGAAAAGAATAAAAAGAAAACCTAAATTATTCCCTATCTCAATTTCTTCATCTTAACATCTTCATTTCCTCTTGTTCTTGGTTCCTGCACAACAAAACAAAAAGGAAAACAAAGCAAATAAAAAATAGAGAGGGGTTAGTAAATTAGCAATACTCTCAGATTTGACAATGAGTTGCATTGTCAAGTTCATCATAGAGTTTGAATAAAAAAGGGTCTAGTGTAGTATCCGTTCTTATGAAAAGCAATGCCCCAGGCTTATGCATCACATGCTCTAGGCACAAGTTTCATTTGGCAGAGAAAGAGGAATAGTCACATAGCAAAATATCTCCCAAGCCGAGTTGATCCACACGAGACGAGCTTATATAAATGGAAGCTTGTCCACTCTGCCCAAACAACCAAGCATCTCACACACATGCAACTATGTGTGATGTCAACACAACATGTAGAGAACCAGGAAGCACACAAAGAAATAGAGCACCAGCTGCAACACTACACTAGCAATAGAGATATCCATTGCAATTCATAGCCAACAAACCCACACCACCAGATCATCACCAGATCATTCACACAAAATCACTATGATCATTTCAGCAATCATGATCACCCAGAGTTAAAGATCAGGAGCAAGGTGGAGTTGACCAAGTAGCGGTAAGGATTACCACAAGGGAAACATGATCTAGGAGGAGGAGATTTCACTAGCAATTGATCAAGACCAGCAGTAGACACTCAAGCAGATCAAGAAGGAATATGCTAGCATCACAAGGAGTAGCAGGATAGCAGCACAGGAATAGGAGTAGGAGTAGATCAGGCTTGAGCTCATAGGGAGTATAAGTAACTAGGAATGGAGGAGAAAGCAGTAGTAGATGAAGAATCCAAGATAAAATAGAACAAGCTACACATGGCAGCAAGATAGAAATTCACTAGGAGTTTTAGCTAAATGCAATTTCATATCTGTTCTTATCAGTTCAATTAGGAAAGATTTTTGGGGAAGTTGAGATTATTCTCAGATTGGCATAGTGAAGCTATGCTCGTCTCATCATTGAACTTTTAGGCATCAATAGTATTTGTTTTTATTGAGAATCAAGGCCTTAGACTAAAGAATTATTGGTATCCAAAGTTTCATCTTTAGTTAGTAATCAAGCAGCAGATCATGTTTCTATTCATGACTACTATGCACACTCAATAGAGGCACCACTGTAGAGTTCTATAGCTAAGAGAATCCACCAAGATCACCCACTAGGACTACCAAATTATTTCTTTCCAACTAGAATTTAGAAATCATTCAAATGCTTCACTGCCATGTTGCCAGCCGTAATTCAGTAAGGAACAATAGAGGAAAATTATCCCAAATGGATTTACATCGTATTCCTAGTCAGAATTCCTAGGAATCAATATCCATATTTAGTAATCACTTCACCGAATCGAAGATTTAGTCAAGCATAGAAGCATCACACTAGGTCCAAGATCAAACATGTGCATGATCAAATCATCATTGTTTGATTCAAAACCATCTACAAGCAAACCATAGAAGAGTCCAAATCATTTTCCTAGCTATTTAGCTAGGAATCATTCTAAATAATTTATGAATGTTAATGCTTACAAGCTATAGCAACTCAAGATCACACTGAGCCAAAGAATTAGTAAGCACAACACTGAATCAAAGATTCAGTTAAGCATATATATAAATACTCCATGCCCAAATGAATTGATACATCATCTTTAAACAATCAATTGATACAGTACTCAATTACATGGACTAGTACCATGTTATTACAGCATCATCAAATTCCCAAACAACAACCATATATAAATACTCCTACTCATTCTATGTACTTTTGCATAAATAATACAACATGTATTCTTTATTTCAAAAAAAAAGAATATAAGGTTGCACTAACAGCAGTAATACCACCTTGGTAATTCTGACAATATCTCACAACAACTTAAAAATTAAGCTAACATAATATCTACAAGCAATCGAGTGTAATTTAAATCATGCTTCCAAACCATTGGTTATGAGTTGGATCTTACTACATTCACTGTCATCTCTGATAGTACAAAAATTCAGAGATCATCACATAATCATAAAGATAGCACATGTTTAGTAAGCACATAAAGTATCAAATGCTCAAGCAAGGATTTCAACAACACTGGATACCATAGCTGTACCATCTATTCTCAGATCTAGTAATAGTGAAGTAACTATCAAAACCATAGCATCAACAAGTAGCAGTTGGTAACCATGGTCAACTGAGAGGCCTAAAAGAGATTAGAAGGAGAAGGAGAAAGAGATAGAAGAGAGACGTGTACCTGATGCCCATGGTGCAACAACAGTGGCATGGCGAGGCAGTGCCTGTGCAACCACGTCGGCACACACACGGGAACATCTTCCCCAACATTACGACCACAATCACTAGAGCCATAGTAGCCAGTAGCACCGCAAGGAGGCAAAAAAATATACCAGGGTTACAGACCACACTGCCATCCCGCCGGTGTCGATGCTAGGGCAGACGATGAGGAAGAGCACCAGAGGCACCACCTCATGATCATCTTCATCACCACCGACCGTAGCCATGGTCGGGCAGCGCGGGGAGCACAACAACACATCACTCACACAAAACCCCACCCACACGAGCAACACGTCGCTTCCACCAACTCACCAGCACTTCGGCGCACCACGGGGGTAGTAGTACGACGTATCAAGGTAAAAGGGGTCGTAACCCTAGCACCAGCAAGGGTTGGGCATGACTAGGTGAAGGGGATATTAACAAATCTACTAGGAGAAGGTGGTAGCATAGCGGGTGGCACAGTGATGGTGACTTGCAGAGGCAACCGAGGTGGCTAGAGTTGGGCAGGACCAGCGAGCGACGATGACGACGTCACGGCAATGCGCGATAGAGAAGAGTGAGCGCGTGGTGACAGAAGGGAGAGCGGTGCGGGTTGGTTTGACCGGCCCAACCAATAGTTGGATGGGTCAAGCCCAACCTAGAGATCCGAGTTGGTAAGTGGGCCAGGCCCAGGTGTTAAAAGAAAATTTAAAAGGATTAAAAGGAAATAAGAAATTAAAAGAAATAATCTATAAATACAATAATCTCTATAAAAATCCTAAAAATGCATAATATATATCAAAGTGCTCACAAAAAATAGTATGTACCTAAGAAAAATATAACATTTCTTGTTTGAGTTAAATAAAAGCCAACTAAATATTAAAACCATTAAATCTTTCAATGAGATGAGAAAAATAAAGAAAAATTATAAAAATAACTTTTGGACATTACACATAGTCCACTATACTAAAAATACTAACTATGAAATTGTAAGTCATTTTGGTATTTCTGAAAATAATGGTTATAAAAAGAGTATATAAAATCCATTTCTTGTATTAAAATAGAAGGATATATTTTATTTTATCACCTATAAATCAAATAATTCCCTTTTAGCTTTATTAAACTACTTAAGATTTATTGTAAGATAGAAAGGTAATGCTTATCTTTAGATTAAGGGAAGATACTTTTACTACTTGAAATCCTTTAAATTGAAAAGAAAATTACTTGTTCCTTAATAACTTGAGTTAAACCCATAATGAAGGATAAATAATTTAAACCATTAACCTAGTTACATCATTATGCACAATTGAGTCTATTGTTTCTTTAAAACTAAGTCAAGTAGGAATTTTTATAAAGTTATCTCCTTTAAGAAATAATATCAATTCTCAAGACTTAAAATTATAAAGAAACCATCAAAGTCATAATTGCAACCATTGATAAAGTGAACTTTTTATTTAGGATTATAATAGAAAACCAAGTCTTGAACTCATCATTCACTTACATTGAGAGTGAATGATCTCGCATCTTTGATCATCCTTAGGAGAAACCTAGAAATCAATAGTACCATAAAAATACTATGACATAAATTCATTTATATTTTTATAGTTAACTTTGGTCTTATATTCAACCATCAATAAGTATAGTAACACAAGATCATATGGCCAATACGAATGCCAATAGTTTACCTCCTAATGATCTTCAAAATTGATTAACATAATATAAGAAACATATTCTTTGAAAATTATTCTTTTCCACTTCAACCAAAAACATTACATTCTTTATTTTAAGTCTTAACAACTAACATGAGTTTTCATAAGATTTACATGATACCAATCAACATAAATCATATGTTGTTAGTGTGCTTTACTTTTATATCTTGTATGTTAACTCTTAAATTCTTAGAAGAGGCCTTTGATTGTGAAGTAAACTTGAAAATAAACGAAATATTAAAGAAATCACCAAAACTTGACTCACTCACAATATTGGGGAATTACTTCGGGGTTTTACAAAATGCATAGCATATCTTATGCATAATAGCATATTTCTTCTTTAAACATTAGTCTTTACCGGACCAGTGATGCTGCTTTCAGATATTGGAGTTTATATTGTCTCGAAGACCATGATTGCATAATCTTGCAATCACAAAGGCAAGTTCATACTTGTTCGTTCCCTTTGGCTATTTTCTATCAAGTATTTACAATCTATTATTGATATCACCTACATTTCAAAAAGAAAAGTATAGTTTCTGAATTTACTCGAACTATTAATTACTAGCCTGGGGTGGTCATATAATATATTATGACTGGCAATGGAACCACAATTGGACGGGAAAGTATCATCTAGTACTTATAATAACAAATGCCGCAAGTGATTCTAGCATCGTATATTATGCGTTAACCATAAGATGTGAAATGGGACAGGAAAGTTAGCTAGATCTTCTTACATTCGCATGCCAATGGATGACCTTATCGTGACGCTGCAGATCCCTCACCGATGATCCAGCACATGGGTGGGACTCCTAAGTGCCCCTCTATACTTAGTGTTGGGTTCGCAACATGATTTTTTTCCTACAATATGAACAACTAAGCACCAAGATCTATCTATCTAGATACAATCAACAAGTGGATATATATCCATAGAGAACTTACCCTCGAAGACCAAAAAGCATTACGAGATTTATTCTCATGGATGATGTAGTCGTACTCTTGCCGATCTCAAGATCGAGTTGTATAGCGCCATACTCCAGTAGTGCATTCGTGATCACACACATGTCTAGCTTCCTGATAACCTCCGAGTCCTCGCTCCAGAAAAGAAGTGGAAGCAACAACTCCTTTCCATAGAAACCACTGAGAACATGTACTTCGCTAATCCGAATCCATGGGGAATTTGCTAGAGGGGGAGAGAGATCCTTCATGAGGAGTTATGAGAGAAGAGGAGGACACCACCTCCTTTTATAGGGGAGGGGCAACCCCCATGCCATGGACGGAGTCCATTGTGGGTGCCCCAACCTCTCCCACATTCATGTGGGTGGAGCTTCCACTAAGCCCACTCACATCAATTCTAACTCCACTCATGTTGAATTATTTTCCACCAAAGTTAATGCAATCTATCATTAATAAAAATAATTTATTTCTTTTATTCAGAATTTTTTAATTACTTTCATTAACAAACAATTTCATAAACCCCCTTGGACTACTTCGATATTACATCTAAAACTATTTTCAGCAATTTGACCCAAAACAATTCCAGTGCTTATCGAAATAATCCATACGCTATCAAAACCTTTCTCTAGTATTATATCTGCCCCATTTGGTGTCAGTAGACCTTAAGTGTGTCACCTTACGGTTTATGAATAATGCAGACATGATCGAGACCCCTCTCCGAACAATAATCAGCAGCGAGACCTGGAGATCCGTACTGACTCCCATATATTCGACGATGACTCTTGTGATCATGAGAACCATTGACATTATAACTAAATCCGTTTGTCCCGTGATATATTATATGTCTAAGATCGATCATCGGTATCTCCATACCTAGTTTGATCTCATTACCGACAAGTACTCTCTTCTTGTACTCATGATATAACATTCTTTGTGATGTTATTACCGGCTTGTAAGATGTGTCAATGTGATATCACCTCGAGAGGGCCCTAAGTATATATCTCCATCATCAGGATGGGAAAATCCCACTCTTGATCCATGAGCCTCTACATAACACTTTCGGAGTACGTGACACACCTTTATTGTCACCCTGTTATGGTGTGACGTTTGATGTTATCAAAGCGCTCTTTCGGTGTTAGTGATTAACATGATCTCATGGTCTAAGGATTAGGGTTACTTTGCATGACATATTATAGCAATGTAAACGTAATGACTTTGATCGTATTGCTATAATTTGGGTGAATATTCATCACATCATTCCACCAATGTTCTGACCCCATTATTAACAACATACAATGTTCATGATCAAGAAACATTTATCATCTATTAAACAACAAGCTAGTCTAAATGAGAGGCATAACTAGGAACTCTTATTTGTTTATTAAACACACATGTATTAGTGTTTCCAATTAACACAGTTATAGCATGAAAAATAAACATCTATCATATACTTGGAATAAGATAATAACCACTTTATTATTGCAGCTCGGGCATTTTCCCTTTTAGTCTCCCACTTGCACTAGAGTCAATAATCTAGATTACATAGTGATAAATCTAACACCCATGGAGTTCTGGTGTTGATCATGTTTTTCCCTAAGGAGAGTTTTAGTCAACGGGTCTACTACATTAAGATCCGTATGTACTTTATAAATCTTTATATCTCTATCCTTGACATGCTCGCGGATGGAGTAAAAGCAGTGCTTGGTATGCTTGGAATTCTCGTGAGACCTCGGTTATTTGGCATTGGCTATGGATCCATTGTTGTCACAATAAATGAACATTAGGACCAACACACTAGGAACCACACCTAGTTCAGCTATGAAGTCCTTCATCAAAACTACTTCCTGCGCCGCTTCCATAGCAGCAACATATTCTACCTCAGTTGTTGATCCTGCCACCACGGTTGTTTGGAACTCCTCCAACTAACTGATGCTCCGTTCATGAGAAACACGCACCCGGATTGTGACTTAGAGTCATCTAGATCGGTGTCGAAGCTAGATCTACGTAACACTTTGCGACGAGTTCTTCACCTCCATACACGAGAAACATGTCCTTAGTACTTCTCAAGTACTTAAAGATATTGTGACCTCTATCCAACATTCAAAACCTATATCAAATTGGTACCTGCAGTCAAGATAATAGCATGTGCCACATTCGGTCTTGTACACATCATGTCATACATGATAGAGCCTATGGCTGATGCATAGGGGATCTTATCCATCATCTCTCTATCTCCTGTTGTAGCTAGACTTTGAGCCTTACTCAATGTATGTACTTTGTGATATCCCAATTAAGCATCTTGAACTATCTCTATAGATTTTGATGCCTAGTATGTATGATGCTTGACCAAGGTCCATCAAAAAATTGTTGTTCATATAACTTTTAACACTATTTAAAAGATCTGTATCATTTCCAATCGTCAATATATCATCCACATATAATATTAGAAATTACATAGAGTTCCCACTCACTTTCTTTTAAATACAAGCTTTTCTGTAAGTTTGGACAAATTCAAAACCTTTGATCACCTCATCAAAGCGGAGATTCCACCTCTGGGATGCTTGCTTCAATCCATAGATGGATCGCTGAAGTTTGCATACCTTGTCAGCATCCTTAAGATCCACATATCCCTTTGGTTGTACCATATAAAACTCTTCCTCAATGCTACCATGAAGGAACGTGGTTTTACATCCATCTACCAAATTTCATAATAAAAAATGCAGCAATTGCTAACATAATCCTAACCGGCTTTAGCATCACTATGGGAGAGAAAGTCTCATCACAGTCAACTACTTGAATTTTTCAAAACCCTTCCGCGGCAAGTCGAGCTTTATAGATGATCACATTACCATCATCATTAGTTTTCTTCTTGAAAATTCATTTATTCTCAATGACCTTCTGGTCGTGAGGTAAGTCCACCAAGGTCCAAACATGGTTTCCGTACATGGATCCCATCTTGGATTGCCTAGCTTCTAGCCATTTTTGGAATCTGTGATCATCATCGCTTTTTCATACGTCGCGTGGTCATCATTTCCATATACCATGAAATTCATGAAAGGATTCCTGTATAGTTCAGGAGCTTTACGTGTATTACTTGACCTCCGAGGTTTGGTAGTGTACTCGTTCAGAGTTTTAGGATCTTTATCATTAGTTCCCTCTTCATCTGGTAAAGTCAACTCTGGAGCAACTTCCGATGCTTCGCCACTCGATGTTTCATGAAGAGAAGGTTTAGTAACCTCGTTGAGTTCTACCTTCCGACTACTCACACCTTTCGTGATAAACTCCTTCTCCATAAAGGATCCATTCTTGGCAACGAAATCCTTGCCTTCGGATCTTTCATAGAAGGAATACCCAATTGTTTCTTTAGGGTATCCTATGAAGACACATTTTTTCGCTTTGGGTTCAAGTTTATCAGGTTAAATTTTCTTCACATAAACATCGCATCCCCGAACTTAATAAATGATAGCTTTAGTTTGTTTCCAAACCATAATTTATATGGTGTCGTTCCAACGGATTTAGACGGTGCCCTATTTAAAGTGAATGCAGTTGTCTCTAGTGCATAACCACAAAAATAAAGTAGCAAGTCAGTCAGAGACTTCATAGATCGAACCATATCTAATAAGGTACGATTACGACGCTCATATGCACCATTATGATGTGGTGTTCTGGCAGGCGTGAGATGTGAAACTATTCCACACTCTCTCATGTGTGTGCCAAACTCGTAACTTAGATACTCACCTCAATGATCAGATCATAGAAATTTAATCTTTCTATTATGGCGGTTTTCCACTTCACTCTAAAATTTCTTGAACTTTTTGAAGGTTTTAGACTTGTGTTTCATTAAATAGATATATCCATATCTACTCAAATCACCCGTGAAAGTAACAAAATAATGATATCCACCGCGCGCTGACACACTCATTGGACCACATACACCAGTATATAAGATTTCCAATAAGTCTGTTGCCCACTCCATTGTACCAGAAAACATGGTTCTAGTAATCTTGCCCATAAGGCATGATCCACATGTATCAAATGATTCAAAATCAAGTGATTCTAAAAGTCCATTAGAATGGAGCTTATTCATGCGCTTTACACCAATATGACCTAGACGACAATGCCATGTATATGTAGATACATCCTCATTAAGTTTAATCATTTTGGCATCTATATTATGAATATGTGTAAAGAAACTATCGAGATTCAAAAAAATAAACCATTCGTCACAGGCTCATAACCATAAAAGATACCATTCATATAAATAGAGCAACCATTATTCTCAGACTTAAAGGAATAACCGTCTTGCAAGAAACACGATCTAGATATAATGTTCATGCTCAACGTAGGCACCAAATAACAATTATTTAGGTTTAAAACTAATCCATATGGCAAATGGAGAGGCGGTGTTCCGATGGCGATCACATAATCTCTTGATCCATTGTTGACATGCGTCCTGACCTCATCTCTTGCTAGTGGTCGCCTATTCCATAGCCCTTGTTTCGTGTTACATATATTAGCAACCAAACTAGTATCAAATACCTAGGTGCTACTGCGAGCTAGTCAAGTACACATCAATAACATGTATATCAAATATACCTTTCTTCATCTTGCTAGACTTCTTATCTGCCAGATATTTGGGGAGTTGCGCTTCCAATGGCCAGTCCCCTTGCAATAATAGCACCCGATATCAAACTTAGGGCCAGCCCGGTTCTTCTTCTCAGGCGCTGATACGTCCATTTTTCATCACTATTCTATATCATAATTTACTGTTATTCATTGATATATTTCATATTAAGAGATGATACTTATGTTATTTCATCTGTTTTTGCATGGTTGATGACTTTTGGACGATGGACCGCTGCAGTCAGGATTCTGATGGAAAAGGGGTTGTTTGGAGGCGAAATTCGTGAAGATCAGAAAATCTAGGAAAATACATGGAAAATCCTATTTTTCCAGAATACGAAGTATGCCAGAAGGGGGAGTGGAGATGGGCCATGATGGCTCAATGCACGACGCCTAGAAAAATGCTTGATGGTGGTGTTGATGTAGAGCTTGTTGGGAACCCCAAGAGGAAGGTATGATGAGCACATCAGCAAGTTTCCCTCAGTTATGAAACCTAGGTTTAATCGAACCAATAGGAGCAAGGAAACACCCCAAAGGTGTTACTAGCTGAGCTTTGGCAGGGCGCACTACCGGTGCTAGTAGCAACGTGGATACCTGCATAACACAACCACAGAACTTTGTCCCCAACTTGCGATGAGGTTGTCAATCTCACCATGTTTTGCGGTAAACAAAGGATTAAACGTATCAAATGGAAAGAAGTAATAGTTTGTAGAAAGTAAACACAAAGAAGTAAACAATTGTAGATTGTATGTAAAGAAAAAAGATCGGGATCCATAGTTCACTAGAGGTGGCTCTCCTTAGATAGATAACAAGCTGGGTGAACAAATTACAGCGGGGCAATTGACAAACACCGAGAAAGCAATGCATGCATATACCAATCATCTTGACTCCTTTGAGACTTGATTGGGCATTACAACATTATACATAGACCGCCATCCAACTGCATCTATGACTAATAATCAACCTTCAGGTTATCATCCGAACCCCTTCCAGTATTAAGTTGCAAGCAACAGATTATTGCTTTACGAACTACGTGTAAAGTAAACAATACGATTGTTCTATGAACAAAGGATTGTTGTTTTCTCCCTAGTATCAACAACACATCTAGTACCTTAGAGATTTCCACTTCCCTGCATTACCGAGGCATGAACCCACTATCGAGCATAAATTCTAACTCTTGGAGTTGCTAGCATCTACTTGGCCAAGATAGCTACTAACAACAGAAAGCATGCAAGATCACAAATAACAAAGACATGATAGAATCAATAATCAATCTGAAATAGCATCTCAATATCCATCGGATCCCCGCAAACACAACATGCAGAATTACAAATAGATGATCTTGATCATGAACGGAGCTCACAAGATCTAAACATGAAAGCACAAAGGAGGAGGACCAGCCATCTAGCTACTACATGGATCCGTAGTCCAAGGATGAACTACTCATGCATCACACCGGAGGCTTGCATGGTGATGAAGAAGGACCTGTGGTGAATTCTCTCCCGGGGTGCCGGGAAGAGCTTCAGATCCCTCCCGATCTAGGGATGGAGATGACGGCTGCTATAGACTCTTTCGTGAATTTTTGATCGGGCACTTAGGGTTTTCGTCCCGAGGGCAATATATAGGCGGAAGGATAGTCCAAAGTGCCGGAGTGGCCACCACACCTGGCGGGCTGTGCCTGGCCGCTGCCAGGTTGTGTGGTGGCCCCGCCCCTCTCTCCGTCTCAGATTCTGGTGTAACACCCGCCCACTCCTCGGCCCGGGGTGTCACTCTGGCAGCTTAATAGTATATCTAGACCGCCCCACAGACCAACACTAGTCTTTTTATGACTTTGTCCTCACTGCATGCACTTGCTACCCATTTCCTGGCCGGTCACCCATCCTAGAATTGCTCTAGGCCAAGCACGCTTAACCTTAGAGTTCTTTTCGAATGAGCTTCCGGAAAAGAAGTTGCAACTTGTTGGTATGAGTATTCTATCAATCCTATTAAGCCATGTGCCTGGTCTCACATCTGGCACTTGATGACATCTGGAAAAATAGGCACTTTGGCTTTTGTCCCATCCAATTCCGAGAATATTCATTTTCTGACTTTCCTGGAACCAAAAAAACAGCAAAAATGTACCGGGCAATGTGGCTCTTGTTAATAGGTTAGTCCAAGAAATCATATGAAAAGTACTCCAAAGTTGGAACAAAACACAAGAAAGTGGATAAAACCAAGCATGGAACATCAAAAATTATAGATACATTTGCAATGTATCAACATCCCCAAGCTTAACTCCTGCTCGTCTTCGAGTAGGTAAGTGATAATAAGAAAGAATAATTTTTGAGGTGACATGCACCATCAAAGACTTGATCAAAGTATTTGTAAAACATTCAAAGCTAGGATCATAGTACTTCAATCATAGCATGAAAGACAAAGTTCTAGCAATAAGACAAAGAAACTATGATGCAACATGAAAAGGCACAAACAAAAGATTTATGAATAACAATGCTTTGCAAGACGTTTATTTGTTTCATATAAAGAAAACATAGCATAATAGTATTCAGCTTGTCCCTCAATAGAGTAGCAAAGTAAATGCATAGGACACCTTCAAAGTTGATAAGAGTGACTAGATACAATAGTTTAAAACAAGAAATATCAAAGTATGCATCAATCAACTAGTCTTGGAACAATGCACATAGAACTAAGAATGGCCACTATGCTCTCAAAGTAGGTGCATAAAGATAGAAGGTGGAGACTCAATATAATGGTGGAAGAAAGGCCTTTTGGTAAAGGAAGTAGGGATTCAAGTCTCATAAATAGATTCCAAAAATTATGGTACTTATAGCTTTCAGCTCTCATTGCCCCTATCATAAGCATCTTGAAGTGGTTAAGGTTAAAGTGACACAACTAAGAGGATATGCTTGACAAGTTATAAACCGAAATCTCATGCCCCTTACTTACGAAGACCGATCCTCATGCTACTCAACTTCAGTCACGAGTAAGCTCTTATCATTGTAAGTACATGTGCATCATTAAGAACCGCCAACGGGGTACCCCTTGCACATGATACGGGAGCTTTCCCATAATCAAAATGACAAGGCAAGCAGACAATGAGCATCTCAGCAATCTTTTTATTTGCTGGCGGCCCAGGCGTTTCTCTAACACACATACAAACTCCATGATCTTACAAGTTCCACTTTTATTTCACACCACCGGGATCCGTAAGCAAAAGAACATGATATCAACGGGGTACAAGGTACAAGTGCAATGTTGAAAGCGTTCCCCATGAAACATGGTTCTGCTAATTTCAACTTATAAAGCGCAAGCATATACGCAACAAAGAAGAACCCAATGGTTCAAGTTCATTAGATGCAAAAAAGTAAAGTGTGCCATCAAGTTCGTGAGAGCTTTAATCACTAGTTTTCTCATAACAAGTTTAATTTGGAAGGTAAACAAAAGCATGAATATACTTGGAATAGCATAAGCTAGTAGGTAGGTATGGTGGACTCTTTGGAATAACTTGGTTTAGGGAGTTGGATGCATGAGTGGAACTCATAATTGGTTGTGGAGGCTAGCAAAAGACTGGGAGCGACAAATTAAGAGACCAATAATGGCCATAATCATGCAGAGCGACAAAACATCATTGATCGAAGCATAAAGTGATACTACAAGTTGAAAACTAAAGGATCATAAAGGCTATGGTGACTTTGGATAGTCATAACATGGTGTAAGCATGCGCCAAGTCAACCCAAATAAAGCATCAAAGGGGAATAACACTATACTATGCTTTAATATGCTAAAACAACGCATGATTCATCCAAGGCACATTAAGCAATGTCAATTGTTTATAACAAGTCATGCTACATCAAAGAATACTAAGCATAATGCCAAAACAATATCAAGCATGGCATGACAAAGCATATGCCACAGTAAAAGCGAGCTCTTTTTACCACATAAGCATGAACCTTCCTACTCTTTTCCAAACAAAACCAAACTATTTGCAAACCAATGTATGAAAGAGGGGGTCCAAACAATTTATTTAGAAAACTAAGCAAACCAAGCAAACTAAAAACCAAAATGAAAACAAAAAAGAAGACGCTCCAAGAAAAACACAACTGTGCATGAAACAATAAAAATGAAGCGTTTGGAAGAAACCTGAGATTTTTATTTATGAAAAAAGGGATGCCTTAGGCATCCCCAAGCTTTGACGCTTGTACTTATTGGATATTTCTTGGGGTGACACGCGTGGCATCCCCAAGTTTGAGCTTTAGTCCATTCTTCATCTCATTACTCATTCCTTCCATACACCTGAAATTTTTCCTTCATACAAAACTTCACACAATCTTTATTAGCAACATTAGTGCACTTAAGATAAATTATCTAAAGTCTTAAGTCTGAGAGAATGTGAGCGATATGAGAGCATGTGCGAAACACGCTGCCGCTGGCTGTGTGGGGCCATGCTGATCTTACGCTGCCTGTGGGCCCGGAGTGTACATCATCTCTACTCTCTATCTCTCGCACACGTGTTGCCTCCCCTCCCCGCATCACCTTCTCCCTGCATTGCCCCTCCCCTCCCACCTGGCCGGCGGCGGCGTTCTGGCTCTATCCAGTCGAGCAGATGGCTCCCTCCTAGAACTGCCGCCCCACCCCCATCCGCTCTCTCGTGCTTCATCGCCTCTCCCTTGCTCCAGTGCCGTCCTCGGGCAGACCGCCCATGTCTCCCTCCGTCGATGGTAGACGGGAGCAGCAGCGACGCACCATGGGTGAGTATCCGGCGCCCTCCCGGAGTTGGGCATGGAGGCCGGAACCCGAGACGCACCTTGCCTCGCCTTCAGCAAGGTCTCCTCAGGACGATGCTAGACACGCGGGTGAGGGCTTCTGTAGCCGTATCTAGGGAAGGAGGCTGTATATTGTAAGTCACCAATGACTGTTATTTTGCTCCTCCCATGTCCAGTGAATATTCCATCTGCGTTGTTGCCTGCAAATTTTAGTTTGTTTTGTATCTTGGAAGTGCACTCTGAATTCAGAAGGATTCTATGTTGTCCACAGTTGCAACACCAACAAGATTCATATTGATGCGTTGTATCTTTTCTCTCAGCTCTGTTCTTGGCGAGAGAATCTATGCATAAGACTCTTCTATGTTTACTGATCTAATTTTACACGTCAACAATCAGGGTTGAGATCTAACAAGGGTGAGCTAATTACAGTGTCTAAACTTGTACTACTGATTGTTTCCCACATAAGCAGCTGTATAACCAATCCATCAGGTAACAGATTCTTTCACAATAATTTATGGGGGAAAATTACACGCCAACGTTTCCCACAAAAGCAGTTCTATATACCACTCCATCATTGGCATGTCAATCGTTAATAAGATCATATAAACTTTGGACAAAAAACCGATATTAGCCATCAAGGAAGATCCCTTACTTCACATTGTTCTGAATACAAGAGGAGAGCAAAGAGTTGTAACTGATCTTCTCGTGCAGCTTACCATAGTCACAAATGCCAACTGAAGCTATTTCTAGGGCATCCCTCAACATCAAGAAACACAATGACATGTTCCGAGTTCCTATGAAAAAGAGCAAACCAAAGGAGAATTATATTTTGGAAAGAGAATATTTGTTTAGGTATCGCTTGACATGCAAGACTGTTTGGCATAATTAGAATTGTAATAGTATTTCCAAACATATATTCCAGGATGTCTGCGGCTGCCTTATTTTATATATGATACAAATTGGAAGCAGACCATATAGTGATGAATTAATATACTGAAAATCGGGAGTGACATGTCCATACATACATTCGCTTAGAGGGCTTTCTTTGAGATGGAAAAATATCTACAAGCTCACACACAAATAATACTTTCGCTCGAAGGGCTATCAATTTTCTGTTCCGTTTATCTAGCACTCATTTAATTTCTTAAGAAGAACAAGTAAAGTCTACCTTCCACCTGTACTACTTTCTTCCTACGTGGATTGGAGGTTACCACAGGTTGCTTAGGATGATTTTCAACGTTGCTTAGGATGTTTTTCAACGAAACCAATAAAAATAAGAACCAAAAATTACCATATTACTTGCATAGTCCAGACCGGCAAGCAAGAATAACCTAGCATTGTATTATTTCTCCATGATTATTCTCCCATATAGGACAAGCATTGTGATTCCTATGGAATCATCTCAGCGTAATGGGAACAGACTCCATTTCAGGACTTAACGAATACCGGTAGTACAGGTAACTATATCTCCAACTCTTACCTATTTTCAAATTTTATATCATACAAAAGAATTGAAGAGACAAAGGGAAAAGGAGATATATACATGAAACAAATATGAGATATTAAAAGAGGCATGAGGCCCAGGAGCTGATTAAAGGTACATCCTCTATTCTCTATGGACAACAAACTCCATCTAACAAACCGGTTGCCATATCACCTGGTGCGTCCATTTGTTTGGTCCGCCGAGTATGATGCACTAGTCACAATTTTGATGAAAAGGTATACGATAAATTCTTTGTGTCAGGATTTCACAATGCAGATAATACCACTAGGCAATCCGCTGTCAGCCAACTACGAAACACTTTAACTACTGAAGGTGATGTGTACTAACCATAAAGAGCAGCATCATTTATCTTTCACTACTGATATTGCAATAAACAATGGAGATGTAGGTACACCAGTATACATAATAGTATAACTAAGATTCACTTTATTGTTGTTCTCTTCTGTAAACACAACAGTATACCTAAGCTTCTTTAGTGTTTGCTGTCAAACATGTTTATTATTTGAGTTGTCACTCCTTAAACAACATGGTAAGTTTTTCTGAATTGTGTTGATCATACTACAGAATCTACCAAGGATTTCTGAAGCAAGAAAAAATAGCAGAATCATACACAAGGATGTAGAACAGAAATGCTGATACATTCTACTTATCTAGGTAGTCTGTGTCACACGTTTTTTTGTATTTAATCTAGATAATATTTGTTGCATCATATTTGTACAAATGTTAGCCATGAGGGAAGGTGCAAAAGGAATAAAATTTTCATCATCTAAAAAATGAGGCTGGATTCCTACCAGCATAAGCTCTACAGGCACATAAGAAAACTGAGTTTGTTGGACAACATAATAATGTGATTTTAGAGTTTTGTCAAGCTCAAATTGTTTAGTAAGTCATGTGCAGCGGGAGGAGAATAAAAAAATGTACATAAAAGTGCAGACAGTGGGCATCCTCTATTGGGGGTATAACAAAAAATAGTATATATGGTCTAAGTAGTTGTTTATGGTACTTGTTCGTATTTTATTAGAAGAGGGCAGCGGGATGTTGACCTCATCAGAGATTAAATCTAGCCAAATTTTACTATTCAAATCAATTCACCCCACAATATACTCAAATTCATATAGATTATAAGATATCCTAAAATTTGAATCAACGTCAATGAGCTACTCTAAATCGTGGCTGTCTAGATAAACTAAGAACTAAAGAAGTGATTTTACTTGGAATTTACTAGCAATATACATTTAATTGTGTCCCGCACCAATGCGATTAGCAATATCCTAAGTACCCCAAACATCTGATGGTTTTGATTCTGCTTCCAGTTTCTAATTGCAGCCTACATGAATAGCATCAGATTTCCTATTCAGATGATATTCACTATCAAAACCTAGCTGATAAAAAAATGTCCAAGAATATCATCAACATCAAAACAAGAATAGCACTAAGTAATAAAACATACTGTTGTTTAATGTTAAGAACCTCTAACGAAATGGGAGACAAAGCCTTTCTTGATATTGCTGGGGGTGCCATCCCAATCGACCGTGTCCTTGGTGTCCACGAAGCTGAGATATATATCAATTTACTATTGCCAGTTAAACATTTTTCAAGAAGAACTTGAAATAACACAAAGAGTAATTTCATTTACACAAGTTCATGTCAACATATACATTTAAAGTTTCTGGTGTTTGGATGGCCAAACAAAAAGATATATTCTTAATAAACGTATGGTTTAGAAGTGTTATTCTAGACTTATTGGAGGTGCACATATGAGTATCTCTATATTATTGCAAAGTTGTAATCCATGGTAAGATGATCTACTAACCGGTTGCTTAAATCTCACTTTTTAGGTTACCTACGGATCTATATCTGCGAGAGATAGAACCGCAGAACAATATATCATATTATCTCGATAAAATTCAGTTTACATGTTCATATAATGCAGTACCATATATTGTAGCATCAGAAGGTATATCACTAATACTTACAGAACAAGTAGTGTGTTAGTGAACAATTGTGTAGTGTGACTTTTATTTAATTCCTGGCTCTTGAACCATCTGCTCTTTTTTGGTGAAGTCTATAGCCATCTGCTAGGATGCCATGCCGAAACATTATTTTCTCTTTAGTTTTCTGTACTCCAAGAAAGATTTCAGTGGTGGAAATTTCATATGTACTTGTTCAGATCTGTAAGGGCATACTTCTTGCATTTTGTATGAATGCTATGGTCTTAGAGTGACCAATGATCGTCCTAATGAACAGCTTATATAGGTATCTTCCTAGAGTAATGATTTAGGCATATTTTGTTGTGTTTTTATTGCTTTCATGATTCATGATTTTTAAACCAAAACAATTATTTACCACTCAACATGGAGGAATGTTGTTGTCCTCTTTATATTAGTATGTGTTGGACAATGACACTATGTGCAAGGAAGCATACAGTTACATATTTTTCTTTTCTTATATTAAGTGAAATCTCCATTTAAATCTTTTTAACTTTGATTTCCCACAAAAGATACTTTCAGGTTTGTTAGTTTACCAAGTGCATTACTGTCATCTATCTCAATAATCGAGTCAAGAGTGAAGTCTGAGTAGTCAGCCTTGTATGCTTAAACAGAAACTTGCCTGCAAGAATTGACCTTTGATTTTCTGAAAAGACACTATGTGCTTCCTTAGTTTCCTGTAAAATCCCCGCATCAGCTGAAACCAGTTGTTAACGGTGCATGAAACCAACCTATTTACAATTTGTAAAAGGCACATGAACTACATAGATTCAACACAGGAAAATCAAATATTTGGGATTTCGTCATGTGGAGATGATAGAGAATTGACGAACCTTGTGGAGATGCGTGAGCGTTGGAGAGGCACGGAAGCAGTAGGCCTAGAGAAGGGCGTCCTAGCTGGTGTCCCTCTTGCCTTTCTAATGGCGTCTGTCCACGGGAGGAGGAGGCCGGCACCATGGAGCCCTCCAACGAGCGTGTTTGCCTCAACCACGAATCTGATAGAGACATATGTTGGCTTCTAGCTTAGGGTCGTCTGTCCTGCCACGAGCATGCCGATCTTGGCGTCCCCTGTTCTCAAGAGGATTTCAATGACTCGTTGGGCTCTTCGATGGCGGGAACCAACGAATGTGGCAAAGCATTGAACAAGTGTGTGCTGCCGACATGATGAAAATGCATCGGCAGTGCGGAGGGGCTTGTTGTCACGGGCTCACAGTAGCATGGGGCAACAGAGGAGAGGGCGGGACTCATGACGGTGGGTGAGGCAGGGGAGGGGAGATCTTTGGCGCTGGCGGCGGGAAAGCATGGTAGGGGCGGCCCTTGGCGCTGGCAGCGGGGAAGCATGGGACATGGAGGCCCTCAGCTTTGGCTCCAGTGAGTCATTGGAGCACACGGTTGATGTGGATTGAAGAGAGGGATCTTGAGAGAGAGTGGGATAGGAGTAGGACTGAGCAGTTTGTCGATTCAGGCATTTATTTCTTTTCGTAGGATTAAGCGATGTGCCCGGTAGTTACTATCTCCTTTTTTTCTCGAAGGTCCTTTACTTTCTTCTCACTTTAACTGTGCGATCTCTTTAAACAATTTACACAATTTGTGGTGGGTATTATTATTGTCAATTTCAACATTTTAGAAATTGGCCAAAAGTAAGGATCTCCTGTTTCAATTTGAATAAATTCACATTAATTTTTTTGGACAAAAGTTAACTTTAGGCATTTCCTTTGGTCTAAAAATATCTAAGATTAGGATTATCATAATATTTTAAAAGTTATGTTTGCTTTAATTTCTAAATATCTTTTTGGTAATTTTTTGATTGATTATATTGATAAGTGCATCATCAAAATTCTGTAGTGATGTAGGTCATCATGTTTTGTAGATGCTAAATTTTATGGAGAAATGGAAGGAGAGATATTATAGCCAATATTTCTGAACATGTACTTTCTTAGGTATAATGATACTTATGCTATGAGATATTATTGTTGGATTTCACAACTTTGTCAAGTTCATATGACACCGTTTATGACAAACTCTATTATTTTAGTCGACTTGAAGATGAATGATAAGGGTGTAAGAAGTCAAAATGTCGAAAGAAAACTCATTAAAAGATAAATAAAATTATAGAAACAAGTTTTATATTTGAAAAGACGTGTGTTACATGTGCATGCTTATTATTAGATAAAAATTCGAAACCTCGGTACCTTTGATCCTCCTTTTACTGGGCATTTTTCCGCTATTCCTTCATATCTACTAATACTTATTGTGCACAATCTATGCTACATATGTTTGCGTTCACAATTTTTGAAAATTACTCCCCAACTTAATAAGTGACCATTTATGCGCACGAACTGCAACTTCAAAATACTTCGTTGCTTTAGATTGATACATGAGTGCACTAACTAGGTAGTACTATGAAATTATATACGAGCTATGGAAGGAACATGTTTATTATCCGAAAAATTAATTCTTATAAGTTCGTAAGGATTAGGCAGCATAGCATAGTTCTTCCGAGTCCCCTTAAGATCTGTAGGATGAGAGTATGTCAGAACGACTAGGGATATGGACTTAACAAGATACTAACTAGACGAACATGTTTGATAATTAGATGAGCCTACTAATTGTTTTTAGTCTAATGTAATGCAAAACTATGGTGTAATATGTTTGCACATATTCTATGATTGTATTTATTAGATCAGTAACCGAACAACTTTCCAGAGGTTAATAACCACAAGATAGCCGATCAAATTGACTCCAAACACAATGCATTGGTCGGAATGTGCCGGACCTACATGTTGTCAAAGCTTGTATACAAGGCCGAAAACATATGCAAGCATACCATGTCTATCGAAGTGCCAAGACGCAATTTAGATGGCGAGGCAAAGCTCGCCTATTCATCTAGTAAGTCTTAAGGTTCAGTTATAACACCAAATAAATTTCCATTAGAACACTAGCTACTGTAGCACTTCCCTCAAAAATCTCAATTCCCCAAAAGAACTCAAAAAGGAACCAACAAGAAGCAAATACAGAAAATGGCAGAAATCTGTCAAAATAGACCAGCAGGTAAAGACGAATTTTTTCGAAGACCTTCTGTTGCTCAAATAAAAAAGTGTTGAGCTAACAAAAGTTAGATAACAACCTGGGGCAGAAGCACAAAAAATTATAGCTCAATCCAACATACATAGATCTCTGACGAATTTTTACGGTGAAGCACAAAAATCTATTTCGGGACAGCAACTTTCCCAATCATTACTTCTCTCTCATTAGAGGTTACTCTTGGCACAAAAAGCAAATAAAAAGGATAAGGAGCGGTTATTACAGAGGTAATAACTTCCAAGACTCATCTAAAACTTTTGGGTTATCTCCCAATAAGTACTTTTCTTTAACGCCTTTAAGTTAGGCATAAGAAGCAAAGAAAGAATCAAGTGTTCTCAAATGAAGAAGCATTAAGACCAAATTTTGTTTTCATAGGAGAAGCAAAAGAAATATTTTCTTTTTTTTTAGGGAAGTGTTCTATACCTTTCTTGAGTGGGAGTTGATATTTAATGGTGGCTTCTTTCATATCAATGATGGCACCAACAGTTGTAAGAAAAGGTCTTCCCAAAGTAATAGGACAAGAAGCATTGTATTCAACATCCAAAACATAGAAATCAACGGGGACATAGGAATTGTTAACCATAATAAGAACATCATTAAGACTCCCCATGAGTTTCTTTTTAGCATTATCATCAAGTGGGACATTCAAATAAGAATCTTCAAGTGGAGGCAAATCAAGCATATCATAAATCCTTCTAGGCATAATAGAAACACTACTATCAAGATCACACAAAGCTTTGAAATCAAAGTCATTCACTTTCATATAATGATGGGTTCCCAACCATCTTATTGTTTTATAGGAATAGAAGCTTTATGTTTCATCTTTTCTTCTTTAATCTTTATGAGAGCATCCGTAATGTGTTTTGTAAAGGCCATGTTCATAGCACTAGCATTAGGACTTTTAGCAAGCTTTTGTAGGAACTTAATAAGTTCAGAGATGTTGCAACCATCAAGATCAAAATCAAATTTATCATCTAAAGTAGTAGAACTATTACTAGCCTCAACACTAGTGGTGGTAATAGTAGAAACACTAATGTTTCTAGCAATTTCATCTTCTCTTTCCCACTTAGCATGTAATTCAGCTAATAGTCTAACATTTTCATCAATTCTTACTTGTATGGCATTAGTAGCCGCAAAGGGATTCTCATTAGTTTCAGGTTTAGCAGCCATTTTATTCAAAGAAGATTGAGCTTCAGCCAAAGATGCTATATTTCTTTCAGCATTAGAGAGTTTTTCCTCAATAGTTTTATTGAAAGCAGTTTGTTTACTAATAAACTCTTTAAGCATAACTTCAAGTTCAGAGGGAGCACTCCTATTATTGTTGTAAGAATTTCCATAAGCATTACCATTGTTGGGAGGATATGGCTTATAATTGTTGTTACCAAAATTGTTTCAATAAGCATTATTGCCAAAGTTATTATTTCTTATGAAGTTCACATCAACTTGCTCTTCTTGAGCAACCAAAGAAGCCAAAGGGACATTATTTGGATCAATATGGGCTTTCCCATTAACAAGCATAGGCATAATAATATCAATCTTATCACTCAAGGAGGAAGTTTCCTCAACAAAATTTACCTTCCTACCTTGTGGAGCTCTCTTAGTATGCCATTCAGAATAATTAACCATCATATTGTCCAGAAGTTTTGTCATAAAGGTACCTCCAGCAGCAGAATCCAATAGGTTCCTTGAAGAATAGTTCAATCCTGCATAAATAGTTTGGATGATCATCCAAGAAGTCAGTCCATGAGTGGGACAATTCTTTACCAACGATTTCATTCTTTCCCAAGCTTGAGCAACATGTTCATTATCAAGTTGTTTAAACTTCATTATTTCACTTCTCATGGATATAATCTTAGCAGGAGGATAGTATTTTCCAATAAAAGCATCTTTGCACTTAGTCCAAGAATCACTACTATTCCTAGTTAAGGAATTCAACCATTCTTTAGCTTTTCCTCTCAAAGAGAAAGGAAACAATTTCAGCTTAATAATATCACCATCTGTATCCCTATGCTTTTGCATCTCACAAAGTTCAACAAAGTTATTTAGATGGAAGCAACATCTTCATTACCAATACCAGAAAATTGTTCTCTCATAACAAGATTGAGCAAAGAAGGTTTTATCTCAAAGAAAGTATCTTCAGGCATAGGTGGAGCAATAGGTGTGCTCATAAAATCATTGTTGTTGGTGCTAGTGAAGTCACACAACTTAGTGTTTTCAAGAGTAGTCATTTTTTTGGGTTTTCAAATAAGAAAGCAAACTAGTAAAACTATTTTTTTTGTGTTTTTGAATAACAAAACAAGCAAACAAAGCAAAAAGAAAACTAAGCAAAACAAAAACAACAAAGTAAAGAGATTGGTTATGAGGGAATCCCCTTGTGAAGATGTCCTTGACTCAAGACAGCGCGCCAGAAAATCGCTTGATGGCTCAATGCACGACGTCCAGAAAAATGCTTGATGGCGGTGTTGATGCAGAGCTCGTTGGGAACCCCAAGAGGAAGGTATGATGAGCACAGAAAAGCAAGTTTCCCTTAGTTTTGAAACCAAGGTTTAATCGAACCAGTAGGAGCAAGGAAACACCACAAAGGTGTTACTAGCTGAGCTTTGGCAGGGCGCACTACCGGTGCTAGTAGCAACGTGGAGACCTGCACAACACAACCACAGAACTTTGTCCCCAACTTGCGATGAGGTTGTCAATCTCACCGTGTTTTGCGGTAAATAAAGGATTAAACGTATCGAATGGAAAGAAGTAATAGTTTGCAGAAAGCAAACACAAAGAAGTAAACAGTTGTAGATTGTATGTAAATAAAAAGGACCGGGATCCATAGTTCACTAGAGGTGGCTCTCCTTAGATAGATAACATGCTGGGTGAACAAATTACAACGGGGCAATTGACAAACACAGAGAAAGCAATACATGCATATACTAATCATCTTGACTCCTTTGAGACTTGATTGGGCATTACAACATTATACATAGACCGCCATCCAACTACATCTATGACTAATAATCCACCTTCAGGTTATCATCCGAACCCCCTCCAGTATTAAGTTGCAAGCAACTGATTATTGCTTTACGAACTACGTGTAAAGTAAACAATATGATTGTTCTATATTATTGTTTTCTCCCTAGTAGCAACAACACATCTAGTACCTTAGAGATTTCTGTCACTTCCCAGATTACCAGAGGCATGAACCCACTATCGAGCATAAATACTAACTCTTGGACTTGCTAGCATCTACTTGGCCAAGATAGCTACTAACAACGGAAAGCATGCATGATCACAAATAACAAAGACATGATAGAATCAATAATCAATCTGAAATAGCATCTCAATATCCATCGGATCCCCGCAAACACAACATGTAGAATTACAAATAGATGATATTGATCATGAACGGAGCTCACAAGATCTAAACATGAAAGCACAAAGGAGGAGGACCAGCCATATAGCTACTACATGGATCCGTAGTCCAAGGATGAACTACTCACGCATCACACTGGAGGCTTGCATGGTGATGAAGAAGGCCTCCAGGGTGAATTCCCCTCTCTGGCAGGGTGCCGAGAAGAGCTTCAGATCCCTCTCGATCTAGGGATGGAGATGACGACGGCTACAAACTCTTTCATGGATTTTTTGATCGGGCACTTAGGGTTTTCGTCCCGAGGGCAATATATAGGCAGAAGGAGAGGCCGAGGGGGTGCTGGGAGCGGCCACACCACCCCCTGGCGCGGGCCAGGCCTGGCCGCGTGGCCAGGTGGTGTGGTGGACCCTTGGCCCCTCTCCGTCTCTTATTCTGGCACTTGATGACATCCGAAAAAATAGGCACTTTGGATTTTGTCCCGTCCAATTTCGAGAATATTCATTTTCTGACTTTCGTGGAACCAAAAACAACAGAAAACAGGTAGCTGGCACTATGGCTCTTGTTAATAGGTTAGTCCAAGAAATCATATGAAAAGTTCTCCAAAGTTGGAACAAAACACAAGAAAGTGGATAAAACCAAGCATGTAACATCAAAAATTATAGATACATTTGCAATGTATCAGGCCACAGGGGGGCCACACCACCCCCTGGCCCGGGCTACCCTTGGCCACGCCACCAGGTGGTGTGGCCACCTTGGCCCACTCCTGGCTCTCCCCTTTGGCGTATATTATCCCCATGAAACCCTAATACCGGGGGAGCAACCACAGAAAGATTCCGCTGCCTCTGCGGGGCAGAAAACTACAGAGAGAAAGATCTCTCTGACAGACAAAATTTATCCAAGGGAATTCCTTCCCGGAGAGGGGAGATTATCGCTATCAACACCACCATCAAGCTGGACTTCATCGGGATCATCATCATTATCATCTCCAACAGCACCATGATCACCACTTCATACCGCTATAACAATTGGGTCAAATCTTGCATAGTTCTTAGGGGAAACTTTCTCGGTGTTGATTACTTGTTGTAATTGATGCTATTTTGTGGAACCATTGAATTATTGTTATGTTTAGATTGTTGCTTATCATTATATCATCTCTAATCTTGATCCATATGATGTCTTGCGAGTAGTTCGTTTTGTTCTTGAGGACATGGGAGAAGTCATGTTGTTAGTAGTGGAATTGTGTTGAGAAAGATTCAATAGTTTGTTATTTAAGTTGTGGTGTTATTCTTCTAGTGGTGTCATGTGAACATCGACTACATGACACTTCACCTTTATGGGCCTAGGGGAATGCATTGTGAATTTGGCTACTAATCGTAGGGGCCGCCGGAGTGACTAAAACCTGAACCCCTGTTAGGAAACCTTTGCACAAGGGATGTCAGGATATTAGAGTTTAAAGTCGTGGTTAGGTTTCTATCTTAATTACTTTCTTGTACTTGCGGATGCTTGCAAGGAGTTTAATCACAAGTATGTATTAGTCCTAGGAAGGTCGGTACATTAGCATAGGTTCACCCACACAACACTTATCAAACCAAAGAAGATTAATCAACTATATGAAGCGAAAGCACTTGACGATATTCCCATGTGTCCTCAAGAACGTTTGGTCATCTTAAGTAATACAACCGGCTTGTCCTTTGCTAAAGAAAGGATTGGGCCACTTGCTGCATTTATTATTATTGTCTTTTATTTACTCGCACTTTATTTATCTGCATTATCAAAACCCCCTAAAAATCTGTTTACTAAGTATTTACAGAGAATTCCTGCTCCAAGCCACTCGTCAACACCTTCTGCTCCTCGTTGGGTTCGGCACTCTTACTTATCGAAAATACTATGATACACCCCCTATACTTGTGGGTCATCAATACTATTTTCTGGCACCATTCCCGGGGAGTGAAGCGCTATTGGAGAGTGGAACTGGTAAAGGAAACTTCTACTATGAGTATTGTTCACTTCTGTTAGTTACTTTATTTCAATATGGATAATTCGCTGAGTTTCTTATTTCGTAATGCTACTACCATTGCTAAGGTAATAGATGAACCACCACTTTCTAAAAATGATACTTGTAAAATACCTACAAGAATTAGTGATCGTGTTATGGATAACTATTATGTTGGATATGGAACCGTCCACCCCGGTGATCATTTGCTCTTTATACACAAATTATGCGGGTTGTTCAAGTGTGCAGGTATTACAATAGATCAAGTCAAGAAGAAGTTATTCTCATTATCACTGAAAGGAAGAGCTGAGGAATGGTATAAGCTTCTGAAGAATGGTCAAGCTCTTGAATGGGAGGAAGTAGTGCCTCTCTTTTATTCAAAATTTTATCCTCCTAGTGAGATTCATAAAGATCAGAATCAAATATACAACTTTTGGCCTCTTGATGGAGAGAGTACAACTCAAGCTTGGGGGAGATTGAAGTTACTAATGCTCAAGTGTCCTATTCATGAGCTCCCCAACAGTATTATTATCAATAACTTTTATGCAAGAGTTTCTCTTCATGCCAAGGATCTATTGGATGCTTCTTGTGCAGGATCATTTACACGCATGGAAGAAGGAGCTAAATGGGATCTTCTAGACCGTATTCAAGATAATGTTGAAGCATGGTAGAATGATAAAGGAAGAAAGTCAGGTATAAATTATGATTATGAATGCATTGAATCTTTTATGGGAACTGATGACTTTCAAAATATTTAAAATGCTTATGGTCTTGATTCTCAAGTTATTGCAAATTGTCTTAAGGCTTTTGCCTCCTATATTGAAATTCCAAAAAAGGAGTGGAACAAGTTTCATGCACCATATAAAGATATTGTTGATTGTGTTCTTGCTAGAAGTAGTGAATTTTGCACTATTGATCACATCTTACCTGAACCTTATATCGAGAAATTACCTTTCCCAGATAAGGTAAAGGAGCATCCTATGATAACTAGTGTAATTAATAAAAGTACAAAGAGAACTGTGAAACCTGATGAATAAATAATATTGAACCTGCAGTACCAATTGTGAAAGACCTTGCCACTAAAAGTGTAGAAGAGGGACACATTGTCTTATGTGAGGATGCTTCTAATATTGTCTCACATCCAAATAGAACTAAAAAGGCTAGTGTCCCTGTGCTTTCTGTTAGAATTGGTGATCACTGCTATTATGGTTTATGTGATATTGGTGCAAGTTCAAGTGCTATTCCTGACGAGCTTTACAAAGAAATTATGCATGAAATTAGTCCTTGTGAACTAGAAGAGATTGATGTGGTTATTCACCTTGCTAATAGAGAGACCATCTCTCCAATTGGTATTGTAAGAGATGTGGAAGTTCTTTGTGGTAAGATTAAATATCCTACTGATTTTCTAGAACTTGGTTTAGCTGCTAGTAAAACCTATCCTATCATTTTTGGTAGACCTTTCTTGAACACATGTGGAGCCATTATAGACTGCAAAAGGGAGAATTTCTTAACTAAATTTGATGGGGAATCTTATGATTTTAATTTTTCGAAATTTACCAAAGTTCCTTTTGAAAATGAAACCCCTAATGAGGATTTTAGAGTTGAACAAATTGCTTCTATTTCTCTTGCTCCTAATAATGCTTTGTAGCAATTTATGGAAGACCACGCAAGTGAAATCTTCATGGAAGAAAGAAATGAGATTGACAAGATTCTCCGTCGTCAACCTAAGATGCTTAAGCATAACTTGCCTATGGAAGATTTGGGTACCACATTGCCACCTAAAAAGGATCCGGTTTTTGATCTAAAACCTTTACCTGGCGATCTTAAATATGCTTACATTGATGATAATAAAATATATCCTATTATTATTAGTTCTAAACTTTCAGGGAAGGAAGAGGAAAGATTATTGGAGGTATTGAAGAAACACCGAGGAGCTATGGGCTATACTCTGGATGATTTAATAGGGATTTCTCCTACTATATGTCAACATGCTATCAATATAGAACCAGATGCAAAGCCAGTGGTAGAACATCAACGTCGTTTAAATCCTAAGATGAAAGAAGTGGTAAGGAATGAGGTATTAAAACTCCTTGATGCCGGTATTATTTATCCAATTGCTGATAGTGAATGGGTTAGTCCTGTTCATTGTGTCCCTAAAAAGGGGGAATTACCGTTGTGCCTAATGACAATGATGAGCTTATTCCCCAAAGAATAGTAGTAGGTTATAGGATGTGCATTGATTTTAGAAAGGTTAACAAAGTTACTAAGAAAGATCATTACCCACTTCCTTTTATGGATCAAATGTTAGAAAGGTTGTCTAAAAAGACCCATTTTTGTTTTCTTGATGGATATTCTGGGTTTTCTCAAATTGCTGTTAAACAAAAAGATCAAGAAAAAACTACTTTTACATGCCTTGATGGAACCTATGCTTATAGGCGTATGCCTTTTGGTTTGTGTAATGCTCCTGCTACTTTTCAAAGATGCATGTCAGCTATCTTTCATGGTTTTTGTGAGGAAATTGTGGAAGTATTCATGGATGATTTTTCCGTCTATGGAACCTCTTTTGATAATTGTCTACACAACCTTGATAAAGTTTTGCAGAGATGTGAATAAACTAATCTTGTTCTTAATTGGGAGAAATGCCACTTCATGGTCAATGAAGGGATTGTCCTCGGACATAAGATTTCCGAAAGAGGCATAAAAGTTGATAGAGCTAAAGTTGAAGCAATTGAGAAAATGCCCTGTCCAAGAGACGCCAAAGGTATTCGTAGTATCCTTGGTCATGCTGGTTTCTATAGAAGGTTTATTAAAGATTTATCTAAGATATCAAAACCCCTCACTAATCTTCTTCAAAAGGATGTACCCTTTATTTTTGATGATGATTGTAAGGAAGCTTTTGGAACTCTAAAGAAGGCTTTAATTACTACTCCTATTGTACAACCACCTCATTGGAACTTACCCTTTGAAATCATGTGTGACGCTAGTGATTTTGCTGTAGGTGTTGTCCTTGGGCAACACATAGATAAAAAGTTAAATGTTATCCATGATGCTAGTAAGACTCTTGATGCTGCTCAAAATAATTATGCTACTACTAAAAAAGAATTCTTAGTTGTTGTCTTTGCTTGTGATAAGTTTAGACCTTATATTGTTGATTCAAAAGTTACCATTCATACTGATCATGCTGCTATTAAGTACCTTATGACGAAGAAAGATGCTAAGCCTAGGCTTATTAGATGGGTGTTGCTTTTACAAGAGTTTGACCTACATATTGTAGATAGGAAAGGTGTTGAAAATCCTGTTGCTGATAATTTATCTTGATTGGAAAACATCTCTTTTGATCCTATGCCTGTTAATGATAGTTTCCCAAATGAACAGTTGGCCGTAGTAGGGGTAAGCTCGCGAGGGAGCCCTTGGTATGCTGATTATGCTAACTTTATTGTCTCCAAGTATTTGCCTCCGACTTTTATAGCCCAGCAAAGAAGGAAGTTCTTTTACGATTTGAGGCATTATTTTTGGGACGACCCACATTTATATAAAGAAGGAGTAGATGGTGTTATGTGAAGATGTGTTCCAGAATATGAACAAAAGGAGATATTGCAGAAATGTCATGGTAGCGCCTATGGAGGATATCATGCGGGAGATAGAACCGCACAAAAGGTGCTACAATCAGGTTTTTACTAGCCTACCCTTTTTAAAGATGCAAGAAAATTTGTCTTATCATGTGATGAGTGTCAACGAGTTGGTAATGTTTCTAGACACAATGAGATGCCTATGAATTACTCTCTTGTTATTGAACCATTTGATTATTGGGGATTCGACTTTATGGGTCCTTTTCCCCCTTCAAAAGGTTACACTCATATTCTTGTTGCCATTGACTATGTTACTAAGTGCGTAGAAGCCATACCCACAAAAAGTACTGATGGTGAGACCTCTTTGAAAATGCTTAAGGATATTATGTTCCCTAGGTTTGGAGTGCCTAGGTACCTTATGACTGATGGAGGTTCTCATTTCATTCATGGTGGCTTTAGAAAGACCCTTGCTAAATATGATGTTAATCACAAAATTGCTTCAGCTTATCATCCCCAAACTAGTGGGCAAGTAGAGCTATCAAATAGAGAAATTAAATCCATCTTGCAAAAGACTGTTAATAGATCTAGAAAAAATTGGGCTAAAAAGTTGAATGATGCTTTATGGGCTTATAGAATTGCCTATAAAAATCCTATGGGAATGTCTCCTTACAAAATGGTTTATGGGAAAGCTTGCCACCTGCCTTTAGAATTAGAACACAAAGCTTATTGGGCAGTGAAAGAACTTAATAGAGACTACAAACTTGCTGGTGAGAAAAAATTATTTGACTTAAGTTCGTTGGATGAATGGAGGAGTGAAGCATATGAAAATGCTAGACTCTTTAAAGAAAAAGTTAAAAGATGGCATGACAGGAGAATTCTCAAGAGAGAGTTCCATGTTGGTGAGAAAGTTCTATTGTATAGGTCTCGTCTCAGATTTTTTGCAGGGAAACTACTCTCAAAATGGGAAGAACCTTTTGTTATTGAAGAATTGTATTGTTCAGGTGCAATAAAAATTTCTTCCTTAAAAGATAATACTACACAAGTGGTGAATGGTCAGCGACTCAAGCACTATATTTCTAGAGATTCTTACAATGAGGATATTGATGCTATTCAAATGGTAACTCCGGAAAAATTTATCAAAGACCAAGTTCAGAGACCTATAGAGTCCATTTTCGAATAGGTAACAGTTCTGGTAGAAAAGGTCCGTGAAAAATCTGTCAAATTATATTTTTGCAATTTTTATCCAACAAGGAAAGCAAGGAAGCAAAAGAGGGGCGGAAACAGAGCCAGGGTGGCTCACACCACCCCATGGCGTGGGCCCCCTGGCCGCGCAAGCAGGTGGTGTGGCCACCCCGGAGTCCGTCTCCGACCCGTTTTCTCCCAGTACCTTCCTTATGTTGTAAAAATTCATAATATATAATCCCCCGGATCCCCCGAGGTTCGTATGTCGTGTTCTCGTCGTGTTTTCGCTGTTCAGATGTCGTTTCAGGGTTTGTTTTTGAAAGACTATGAGCTGCGACACCGGCACGAGCTCCATCGCGATCTGGAGCAGAGAACCTTCGTAGGATGGGTGGAAGAAGAAAGGATTAGAGCTAGGCAGGAAGATATGGATTGGAACATAACGGGGGAAGTGAAGGGCATGAAGGCAGGCATGAAAGGACAAGGGCTGATACCTCCAATTCTAAACCTCAGCTCCTACCCTGTAGCGATGGAAGCTCTACGGGCCACTGATGAGTTTTGTGATAAGTACCGAGTCCTAAGGAGAAAGGTGGATATACTGCAAGAAGAGAATAATAGGCTCCGCAAGATCCTGGAAGATTATCTCACTTAGATCGAGAGAACACCACCACCACCGAAGGAGTAATTCATTATCAGGTTTTGGCATCCCCTTGGTTTGTTCCAAGCTTGGGGGAGTGCCGCGGTATCACATCACTATCTTCTATCTTTTTACCTTTTTAGTAGAGTCATATCATGAATAGAGAAGTTATCATGTAGGATGGTTTGCATTATGGAAGTGTCCCCCCTCTTGTTAGATATATGATTGATCTTGTTAGTATCGGTATCACTTTGGGATCATTGAGTTAATTTAGTTGGTTTCGGCAAACCCGGCTTGGTCAGTAGCAACACCATTATGAGAATTGAATGAAAAAGATAAAAGTACTCTTAAAAGAAATATAATTTCATCATCTTTTTTTCTTGATTTGCTCATAAGCTTAGTATTCTCTAGTTAAGATCTTTTGTGCTTCCAAGGAAGATTGTATGTTTGTTTTTATCACCTGTATGTTTTGTTTGTTTCCTTCAACTCTTGTGCTTGCTACCTAGCCTTGCTAGCCTAAAACCTGTACTGAGAGGGAATGCTTCTCGTGCATCCAATCCTTAAACCAAACCTATGCCATTTGTGTCCACCATACCTACCTATTAGCACTATTGCTATTCCAAGTAAATTCAAGTTTTATCTACCTTCCGAATTAAACTTGTTATGTGAAAATTAGTGATTAAAGCTCTCATGAACTTGATGACACACTTTACTTTTCTTGCACCTAATAAACTTAAACCATTGTGTCATCTAAGTTGTATATGATTGCACTTATACGTTGGGAATTAGCAGAACCATGCTGTCATGGGGAACGCTTTCAACATTGCACTTGTACATTGTACCCAGTTGATATCATGCTGTTTTGTTTATGGATGTCGTCAGTGTGAAATGAAAGGGGAGCTTGTAAGTCCATGGAGTTATGTATGTGTGTTAGAGAAACGCCTGGGCCGCTGGTCTAATCCATGCCTAATCATGGTGGAAACCTGCAGCGCAACCACAATGAGCAATCTATGAAGCATTCTTACTATAAAAAAAGAGATACAAATTGAGAAAAAGAAAAAAAGAGATGAGAAAAGAGGAAAGAGAGAAAAAGCACCATTTTCCCATGGTAAATAAGAAGATTGCTGAGATGCTTATTGTCTGCTTGCCTTGTCATTTTGATATGGGGATTCTTCCGTATCATCGGGCAAGGGGTACCCCGTTGGCGGTTCTCTATGATACACATGTACTTACTATGACAAGAACTTGAGTAGCATGAGGAGCGGCCCTCGTATTCAAGGGATATGAGATTTCCAACTTATACTTTGTCAAGCATATACTCCATAGTTTGCTCACTTTAACCTTAGCCACCTAAATATGCTTATGATAGGGGCAATGAGAGCTGAAAGCTAATAAGTACCATAATTTTTGTAAGCTCTTTATGAAACTTGAAACCCTGCTTCCCTCTGCGAAGGGCCTATCTTTTACTTTTTAGCTGAGTCAGTAAACCTATTCCCTTCTATCTCAGCAAGTATTTTGAGTTGTTGTGTTTCATTCATTCATATACTGATTTATTCAATCATATTTCTTATGTTCCTTGTTTTGCACATTGCTCTTATCTTAGTGAATATTACATCGAAAGCTATCATTGGACACCCCATTATGTTTGAACTCCTGAATTTTTTTAACTATTCTTTGACTAAGAGCTAAGTTTGCCATTACCAATTATGATTTACTTTATGTATCTTTATTGTGTTTCCTTTACTTATTACAAGTTAAGTTATATAATAGTGAGTTCTCTTCTATTATGATTTGTGTATTGATGAATGTGATGCTTCTTGTCCGTATTCTTTTATCAACTCTTCACTCCATAAACCTGAGGTCATGTTTATTGAGCTCAGTTTTTGCTTAGGGACAAGCGAAGTCTAAGCTTGGGGGGAGTTGATATGTCCATTTTGCATCACTATTATATATATATATATCACAATTTACTGTTATTCATTGATACATTTCATATTAAGAGATGATACTTATGTTATTTCATCTATTTTTGCATGGTTGATGACTTTTGGAGGATGGACCAATGCAGTCAGGATTCTGATGGAAAAGGGGCTGTTTGGAGGCCAAATTCACGAAGATCAGAAAATCCAGGAAAATACATGGAAAATCCTATTTTTCTAGAAGACGAAGTATGCCAGAAGGGGGAGTGGAGATGGGCCACAGGGGGCCCACACCACCCCCTGGTGCGGGCTACCCTAGGCCGTGCCACTAGGTGGTGTGGCCACCCTGACCCACTCCTGGCTCTACCCTTTGGCGTATATTATCCCCATGAAACCCTAATACCGAGGGAGCGACCACAGAAAGATTCCGCCGCCTCTGCGGGGCGGAAGACTACAGAGAGAGAAAGATCTCTCCGGCAGACAGAATTCTGCTGGGGGAATTGCTTCCCGGAGAGGGGAGATTGTCGCCATCAACACCACCATCAAGCTGGACTTCATCAGGATCATCATCATTATCATCTCCATCATCATCTCCATCAGCACCATCATCATCACTTCATACCGCTGTAACAATTGGGTTGAATCTTGCATAGTTCTTAGGGGAAACTTTCCCGGTGTTGATTACTTGTTGTAGTTGATGCTATTGAGTGCAGCCATTGAATTATTGTTATGTTCATATTGTTGTTTATCATTATATCATCTTTGATCTTGATGCTATTGAGTAGTTCCTTTTGTTCTTGAGGACATGGGAGAAGTCATGTTGTTAGTAGTGGAATTGTGTTGAGAAAGATTCAATAGTTTGTTATTTAAGTTGTGGTGTTATTCTTCTAGTGGTGTCATGTGAACATCGACTACATGAAACTTCACCTTTATGGGCCTAGGGGAATGCATTGTGTATTTGGCTACTAATTGTAGGGGTTGCCGGAGTAACAGAAACCTAAACCCCCGTTAGGAAACCTTTGCACAAGGGATGTCAGGATCTTAGAGTTTAAAGCTGTGGTTAGGTTTATATCTTAATTACTTTCTTATACTTGTGGATGCTTGCAAGGGGTTTAATCCCAAGTATGTATTAGTCCTAGGAAGGTAGGTACATTAGCACAGTTTCACCCACACAACACTTATCAAACTAACGAAGATTAATCAACTATATGAAGCGAAAGCACTTGACGATATTCCCATGTGTCCTCGAGAATGTTTGGTCATCTTAGGTAATACAACTGGCTTGTCCTTTGCTAAAGAAAGGATTGGGCCACTTTCTACATTTATTATTATTGTATTTTATTTACTCGCACTTTATTTATCTGCATTATCAAAACCCCCTAAAAATCTGTTTGCTAAGTATTTACAGAGAATTCCCGCTCCAAGCCACTCGTCAACACCTTCTGCTCCTCGTTGGGTTCGACACTCTTACTTATCGAAAATACTGCGATACACCCCCTATACTTGTGGGTCATTAGGCGCAACAACAGCTTTGCCGCCCTTCTTGAAATTACCCTTTTGTTTACCCTTCTTGTCCTTCTTGAAACCAGTGGTTTTATTGATCATCAACACTTGATGTTCTTTCCTAATCTCCACTTTAGTAGTCTTAAGCATTGACAAAAGCTCGGGAAGAGACTTCTTCATGCCTTGCATGTTATAGTTCATAACGAAGCTCTTATAGGTTGGTGGCAGAGATTGGAGAACACGATGTATGCCTAGCTCAATGGAAATCGTTATTCCCAAGGCTATGGGATTATTGGTGTACCCAGACATTTTGAGTACATGCTCGCTAACAGAGCTATTGTCCTCCATGTAGCTAAAGAACTTTTCAAAAGCCTCATAATTCTCCACAGCAGCATGGGCATCAAAAATCATTTTCAATTCACCCATGGTATCAAAAGTATTTCCATTATCGAAACACTTTCAGAGTTCTGGTAGCCCATACAGTATGCCACAATGAACCATAGTGTGGTCCTCCCGACGACTTATGTAAACATTCTTTACATCATCGGGAGCATCATCTGGTGGTGGGGGGGGCCTAGCGACGCTTCTAGCATATATTTCTTTTGTGCAGCAGTGAGGAGAATCCTCAGGTTAAGGCCCTAGTTGTTAAAGTTGCTACCATTCATTGCAAGTTTCTCTTTCTCATGAAAAAAAATTTAAAAACAGTTGGTTCCATCTATAACATAATTTGCAAATTTTATTTAGACTAATTTTATGATAAATGGAGTTCAACTAATCCAAATTACAAATGAGCTTCCACTCGAACATAACACCCTCATGTATTTTTGGTGATTACATTAACCAAATCCACTACACCAAGATGGATCATCATGTGAATTGGTGCAATTGCAAATGCGAGCATCAATATGGTCATCATATCAACTATATGACTCATTCTTTACTTTCGATCCGTGTTCCGAGGCCATGTCTATACATGCTAGGCTCTCCAAGTAAGAACCTTAGTACTAACATGTGTAAATATAACTTACACTTGTTGTATGCGAACATAGTGTCTATCACACCCGATCATCATGTGGTGTCTCGAAACGACAAACTTTCTTAATGGTGCATACTAAATGAAGAACACATTTTTATTTTGATATTTAAATGAGGAATCATCTTATAATGCTATTAAGCGTCATACAAGAAAAATAAGATGCAAACAAACATCATATACAAAACGTGATATGATATAGTTATTGCACTTGAGCACTATCTTGTGTAATGCCAAGGCGTATGGTGCTTACACTTTGGTTTGTTATAAATTTCCAAGAGTATCTAACCATACTCAACATTATAATATTACCATATCATAACACGTGCTTAGCAAATTAAACTAGATGCTTCTAATTTACACTACAAAATACCTTCTATACACGGTGGATTTTTGGGGCAGCACAAGAAAAAAATACCTATAATAGTTGGATGCGCGACGAATGGGCTATCACGACACCATTTTGTAGCGACGACCACGTATACGTCGTGGCACACTCGATACCAGCATATTATGGTGTCGTGGTATGTTACTAGCAAGCCTGGTGGCATCGAATGCCACGGTAACTCGATGGAGGTTGTTACGATTGCGCCGTGGATGGTAAGCACCGTGTTGACTGGTCAAACGCATCACACTAAGTGGTGAGACCCACCACTAACAAGCTGTTTCCTGATAGACTCGGCTGTTTATATTTTTTATCATAGGCCCGGAATGAATATTTTCCTTTTCCTCTCCCGCAATTTTTATTTTTTTGAAGGATCCTCTTCCACAATTAAAGCAAGACCATCCGCCTTCTACAAGCCTTCTCATATTTTTTTTTGATTATTACTCCAATCCTTTTTGTGTGCGACTACGGAGAGAAGGAAAGTGTTATGCAATTTCTTTATGGTCCCTTGTGAATGCGTCCCAAAAGATTGGATGACTGTACTGCACTTGCTCAAATGGCCTAGACTTTCTACTCCCTACTCCCCATTCTATATAATATAGAGGAACCCTAGCAACTAATTCCATTATCATTCCCCACCTCACATAGACATCTCCAACTCAATAACTCCACACGCAACATCTCAACCGGGTAGCGCATGATCTAGCATGGCCGTACCGTCCCAGATCTTGCGCAACCATTGGCTCACCGGATCTTGCGCGGGCTCGCCGCGCAGGATCTTGCTCGACCCCGCTGCACCGGATCTTGCGTGGGCCCGCCGTTGGCTTGTACAATCCATGGGTTTGGTCCTCATCTTTTGTACACATCTTCGTTGGCTTGCTCCTTCAGGTCTGTTGCTTTTCTGTTTCTCCTCTTAATTTTTTTATTGTTCTTATTTTAGTTCCAAGCGAAGTTACCAGCATATGACGTATGCTCAAAGTCAGATCCATTTTGATGACGTTGGAAAGCATAGACTCTTCATCACGGACATGATGTTGATGTCAATCGGAATAGAGAGACGTTCAAGAAGTCTAGGATTAAATAGGTTTTTTCTTCTAATTAGGTATAGTTCTAGGTTTTAGAGTTAGATCTGCTGAATAGAGAGGGGCTCAAGACCTACTTTGAAGTAGCAGATGCTACCTCTAATTAAATGATTAGAGAGGGGCTCAAGACCTACTTTGGATTGCAATGATATTAGTAATTTTAATCATTTATTGTTAATATAATTAACTTTTAGTGATGCTGGACAGTGTAACACGATAAATATTGCATAGTTACATGGCACTAAATTGTCGTCGTCTTCTATAATGTAACGTGGCACATCCTCTTCCACGCAGCGGAAGCGCTAGCTCGGCGGATCACGTTGTGCCACGCAAAAAAAATTAATGTCGTTTTAGAATCCCCGACGAGGTTATCCCTAGCGGCTTCTTTTTGCCACGCGAGCGCGGTGACTAAGGCTGTAACTCGTTGTCTATAAGCTCCAGAGCCCGAGCTCCATGTTGTAGTGTTATATTTTGCATATTTTACGTGGCTTAGGCCTTTCATAGATAGAACCTTTATTACATACGAACATGGAACCATAACGATGATAATCAAATTATTAGTAACCTATTGTAAATCGGATATCAACTATCGTGGGAGAGACAGACACCCGCAAGCAACTTATACAAAACTAGTTGCATGTCAAGCGTGGAACTGGTCACATGTGCGAGGACAAGTAAAGTTAGTCCGAGCCACTTCATCTCACTATGCCGTTAATATCCAAAATACAAAAGAGGATGCAATAACATGATGATCAGTTCCCACATACTCATATGTGTTCTATCCATAGAAAGCATCTACGCATAGATCTGACTCTGATACCACAGTTGGATTCGTAGAATAGAAAAAAACTTTTTTCCTATGATACGAACAACTAAGCACCAAGATCTATCTATCTAGATACATGCTACGAGTGGATATACATCCATAGAAAACTTACCCTCAAAAACCGAAAAGAGTTACGAGATTTATTCTCATGTATGATGTAGTCGTACTCTTGCCGATCTCAAGATCGAGTTGTAGAACTCCACAATGGAATGGAACCACTGTTGCACGGGAAAGTATCATATAGTACTTAATAACAAATGTCATAACTGATTCTAGCGCAGTATATTACGCGTTAACCATATGATCTGAAATGGGACAAGAAAGTTAGCTAGATCTTCTTACATTTGCATGTCAATGGATGACCTTACCGTGACGCTGCAGATCCCTCGCTAATGATCCAGCACATGGCTGGGACTCCTTAGTGCCCCACGATACTTGGTGCTGGGTTCGCAGTATAAAAACAAAAAATTTCCTTCAATGTGAAAAACTAAGCACAAAGATCTATCTATCTAGATACAATCAACAGGTGGATATACATCTATAGAGAACTTACCCTCGAAGACCGAAAAGCATTACGATATTTATTCTCGTGGATGATGTAGTCGTACTCTTGTTGATCTCAATATCAAGTTGTAGAGTGCCACAATCCAGCAGTGCATCCCAGATAGCACACACGTGCAGCTCCCAAACAACCTCTAAGTCCTTTCTCCAGCAAAGCAGTGGAAGCAGCGGATCATTTCCAAAGAAACCACCAAAAACATTTACTTCGCTAATCCGAAGCCATAGAAAATTTGCTAGAGGGGGAGAGAGATCCTTCACGAGAAGGTGTGAGGAGAATAGGCCACCACCTCCTTTTATAGGGGAGGGAAAACCCCCATTCCATGGCCGGTGGCCATGGTGGATGCCCCCACCTCTCCCTCATTCATGTGGGTGGAGCTTCCACTAAGCCCACTCACATCAATTCCAACTCCACTCATGTTGCATTTATTTTCCACCAAAATTAATGCAATCTCTCATTATTAAAAACAATTTTATTTATTTTATTCATAATTTTGTTAATTACCTTCATTAACAAACATTTGCATAAACCCTCTTGCACAACTTCGATATCACATCTGAAACCATTTTCAGCAATTTGACTTGAAATAATTCTGGTGCTTATCGAAATAATCCCTGCGCTATCAAACCTTCCTCTGGTATTATATCTGACCTATTTGGTGTTGGTATACATTAAGTGTGTTACCCTACGGTTCGAGAATAATGCAGACATGATCGAGATCCCTCTCTGATCAATAATCAGTAGCGGGACCTGTAGATCCATACTAACTCTCACATATTCTACGGCGACTCTTGTGATAATGAGACCATAGACATCGTAATTAAATCCCTTTATACCGCAATATATTACATGTCCGAGATTCAATCATCGGTACCCCATACCTAGTTTGATCTCGTTATCGACAATTACTCTTTTTTGTTCCCGTGATATAACATTCTCTGTGATCTTATCACCTACTTGTAAGATGTGTCAATGTGATATCACCGAGAGGGTCCTGAGTATATATCTCTATCATCGGGATGGAAAAATCCCACTCTTGATCCGTCAGCCTCTACATAATAGTTTTGGAGTACCTGAACCCACCTTTATAGTCACCATGTTATGGTGTGACGTTTGATATTATCAAAGTACTCTTCTGGTATTAGTGATTAACATGATCACATGATCTAAGGATTAGGTTACTTCATATGACATACTTTAGTAATGTAAACATAACAACTTTGATCTAGTTTGGATAAATGTTCATCACATCATTCCATCAATGTTATGACCCCATTATTAACAACATCCATTGTTCATGATCAGGAAACCTTAATCATCTATTAATGAATGAGCTAGTTTAAATGAGAGACATAACTAGGAAGTATTATTTGTTTATTAACACACATGTATTATTATTTCCAATTAACACAATTATAGCATGAAAAATAAACATCTATCATATACTTGGAATAAGATAATAACCATTTTATTATTGCATCTCGGATATGTTCCCTTCACGTGGTATCTAGATTATCCGTGAGGAGACGTAAAAGGTAGGTCTGCCATTTTGATGGGGGCTATCAGGGGTAGGTTCTTCTTACAGAGTCTACAAGGATCAGGTGGGCATGTGGGGTGATGGAGAAGGCCAGTGATCGGCTTGGATCATCTCCGTGCACTGTAAGCATTATGTTATTTTTTTTTTCAAAAATTCCATCGATAACACCTAGCGACGACTACAAACACTAGCGCGAGTCATCTCCCTCGCTCCTCCATCCCTGGAGATGGGCAAAGCCTATCGTAGAAGAGATTGTTATAGTTCTAGTAGACAGACGTGAAGTCATCGTGTTAAGTACCCAAAGGACTAAGATACCAGAGCAGCAACCATCGCCTAAGATGACAATCGTAGATCAAAAAACACTGACCTGAAACCACACAAACAAAGACGAAAAAACAGGACCCTAGGAGATCGTTTAGACATATGACTCCATGCGCCCTCCACCAAGATTTGATGCACTACCAGAACAAGGATAGGATGAATATGACTTTATTCTGACATCAAGATACAACCACCACCTCAACATCCCGAAAAAACACTGAAAAGGACCTAAACAAAAAAACAGAAACCACCTGCTGGCGAAGGGCCGTGGTCCATCACATCTCCAAGACTTCAATGCCATCGTAGGCGGATTAGACTAGCAGTGTCACCATCAGGATTACAGAACCCTAGATGGGTTTTGGTGGCTGCCTACCAATCACCTTGTACCGGTTCAGTGGCTAACAAACTTTTTAGAGTTCCGTAATGCTTGAGTTATAACTTGCACAAGCCGTGAAAAATAATGCTTGAGTTTATAAAATGTACTTTATAACATTTTGACATGGAGTATGTAAATAATAGGAAGGAACATCACAATGAGGTATTTCTCATAGTTCAATGTGGCCTAACTATTAAGGATCATAATCACATAACATGTACATGTGAATCTATTTACATATGCCGACCAACTTGCTTCGTACACGCATCATCTGTTAATCTTTAATTTATAGGACTTTTTTTTGCTTTGGGCCTTTTCCTTACATCTACCTCTTTTAAAGGTTTTCTTGACATATGATAACAATTAATACTCACTCTGTCTCGATTTACAGAGCTCAATCTGAGAAAACATTTGTCCCACATTACCTTACCTCTAAGGCCTGCATGCACTTAATTTGGAGTAGTAACACCCTTTAATTACTCTCCACCTCTCCTTTTTCTTCTCTTAGCTAGGTTGGAAACCGAACCAAATTGCGTGTTGTTGGATGCATGCGAGATATTGAATTGGAAGTAACAGCCGTCGGAGAGACAAAAGAGTCTTTAGCATCCAATGAAAAAAAATGCCTTGGTCATGATGTAAAAGGTTTTGAGCCCTTTAAACCGAGGCGGAGGGTGTATCATGATATGGTATGGCCGACCTCTGGAATGGATACATATTATGCATATATCTATTTCTTTTAAAGTTCAAGGCCACATTTTCAATATTATTCGCTATTTTTTAATTATTTAGACTGAACTATTAATAATCATGAGAAGGCATAAACACCCTTTTATTATTTTGATATTCTCAGAATCTTCTCGTGCAACAGATGAGAGTATGGGAAAACCTAGAGTTTGTTTTTGGAAGGAAAAAGGATGATATTCCTCGACAAGGGATGAAATTTGTAGAGAAGGAGTTTCACTTATTCGTTCACAAAAAATGAACCTGGCTTTCTTTTACAGTTAGTTTGGTAGATATGGGGACCCCCGAGGGGCCCAAAATCCCTATGTCATGAAACACAGTTGCACATCGAACCAGCAGATCATGACAATATTTCTCACTACATAATACTTGCAGTTATTTTGCCACCTCTCTCTTTTATTTATACAATGCAGAAAGCAATTTTTTTTGTCAAATGTTGTGTATGCTTGGATCCAATTGTATCAAGCTATCCAACAAACTTTGACATGCAGATCGACAACATCATATGAACTAAAAATCCTAGATATACGGCACATACATGTACATGGAACCACGCATTTAAGAATATGACTCAAGACGTGTAAATGGGAAAAATAAAATTTTGAATGTACATAAGAAAACTAGACACCCGTATGAAATACATGGCATGATTCTTCCACAAACAGTTGCACATCCTTGTATTGGGCGAAGCCTAGACGGACTTGACGAAGAAGCTCTCAATAATCTCCTGAAGTAGCGTGCTGCTCGTATATACGTCGTTTCTGTTATCATAGAAAAATGAAGCAGTATACGCTAAGCCAATAATTCGTTGTAGTGCTGGGAGCAGTGCATGGTTTTCAAAACGAGCTTGGTTCAGAGTCTTCCATTCATCTTCTATTAGTGCGTCAATCCTTGCAATGGCCACTTCACCTGAGACACTATACTCATGCATATAACACTCGACAGAGCTTGCTGCATCCCCCTTGCACTTTCGGCGCTGTATAACACAATAATATATTATGTTGTGAAATAAAAAATTATGCATAATTAGTTGATAATAAAGATAAATTATGTATATATACCTTAAATGCACCAATATCATTCATGAAACGTACAATCTTTCCGGCTGATATGACTACACTCGGGATAGTAGAGGCCCATTCGAGTGCTTGCTTCATTATTTCATCAGTCATGCCAGCCATCACTGACACAGATAGAGTAGGTGCGCCTATCGTAAGGCTAGTCAAATCCACTTGGTCCTTAAAGCTCGGCGTGTAATTCTTGTGTGCCCATTCAGCTTCTCGTAGGTAACCAGTTACATGATTTTGGATCTGCATACACACATACATGCCATGTAAGATAATTAGCAACAAAAAATCAAAGTAATACGCAATATAAGGCACATGTTCTAGTAAAACGCAACCTATATGTCTGGATTTTTTTTGGTTCATTCCCTTGTATTCCAAAGTGACAACTAGCTAGGGACGCTGTGTTGATTTTCATGCATCATACATGCTTAAATGCCAATTTATATGTATCCTATTGCTAGCAGTTCACATACCTATGCAAGCTTCTAAATAGCATAACCTTCTAACGTTTCTAAAAATATATGAAGTTTGTATGTCACAAAGGCATACCGATTTTCTGAGGTAGCTAATTTCATAGTTCATGCCGATTGGCACATCAGCTTCAATATTCTTGAAGGTCCTCAGCAACTCCATATATAAGTTCTTCAGGTACTCCGGTAGGACTGAAACGGCGCTCTCATCCCATCTACAAATCCAGTTGTGGAGTGCAACAAAAATAGTGAGGCAAACTGCGTTAGTGCAACTTGAAAATTGTATCCGCATGTTAATTGTGTAATAATACTAGAAGGGTTTAACTCACACATGCACTCGTACAACAAAACACCCTCATAGCTGGTTAATTTTATGTCCTTCCTTTTTTTTGAAATGACATCCCTAGGCTAAAATTAGCGTATGTATAAACATATATAGCTTGATTTGTCGGTAAAAATATGAAATCGCTGATGTCTAACCTTTGTATTGCTCCCTGTAGCTTCCGACATTCCTCTATGGTGGCATGGGTATCATATATGTCATCTAGTGTTGTAATTATTACTATCATCTTGGCGATGATACTTCGTGGGAGTTTAAAACCTTTCTCATGGTACACCACATAGGCCCAAGTGTAGCTCTCCACGATACGACCACGAATAAAACTTAGTCCGACGTTTCCAGAAAAACTGTTCCACCACCTGTACAATAAATTTATGAGGGTATAATAATTAATGTGAAAAACATATTCAGTACGTTCAATCAATATAATGTGAAGGCACACAATTTTTATTATTATTTTCCTATTAATTCCTGGTGGGTTTAAAAGATAATTAAGAGGTAAACATACTCGGTAATAGCTTTGAGCTCCTTCAGGTGAACATGTTGCAGAAGGTTAAAATCCAATTTTGCGAGCTCCAATAGAACTGTGTTATGCCCTTCTTCTTCACTATACTCCGAGATATAGTGAAGTGTTTCTATTCTCTTACAGGTCCTTGGTAGTGGTACATGAAGGGCACGCTTGACTTGCTCATCTAGTGGGAAACTAAGACTACCCGTCATCAATTCAAGATGATGTTGAGCAAAAGCCTTGGCTTCTTCGAGTATCACCTCACCATGAATGAGAAGATGTGCTCCATTGTATAAACTTAGTAGTCCTTTTGTGTCAGTAGTTATATCCTTGTTGAAGCTCCCGTCTTCACCCTTGAATTTGTTGAACACATCTGCAATATCGGAAAAATTATGATCAATAATCTAAGACCTCTCTAAAGTATGTGATGTCAACTTGTGTATGATGATGGTCTATCCACTCCCATCTATGAAGTTACTTTTCCTAAAAAATAGAAATATAATCTTGGTAACTGAACTTGGTAGACCTAACTAACCAATCAAGTGATTTTTTGTTCATACGTATCGAATAAAGCCGTGCACATATATTTTCAAAAATCATGATATACATATATGGTATGATTAGATACCTGGAGAAACCCAATGTCCCTGCTCCCTAAGTAAGCGAAACCCCAGAGCAACCTCATGGAGGCTTAATTTACTGAAGTCACTCTGCAGGATTAGGCTTAAAGTATACTCGATATCTTGTTCAAAGTGGTGATCTATGCCGAGATGTTGAATTGTATCCAGTAAGAAAATTCTTGCCGCAATGTTGTCGCAAGTCTTAAACAACTTGTGGACGTCTTCCTTCAGTTTATCAGCTCTCACCGTCATCCACTCCTCAGACCTCTCCTGTTGATGAAATTTAATTAACCAAAAGGAATGCCAACAGGCGAGAATATTAACACATAGTATTGGAAATTCTGGTGAAAGCGCTAGAAATGTAATAGCTCACGCACGCAAAAGGATGCACCAGTATCTTATTAGTTATTACTACCTCCGTCCTAAGGCTTAAGGCATATTTTTTTTTTCAAAAGTCAAACCAACTAAAGTTTGACCAAGTTTTTAGAGAAAAATATTAATATTTACACTATGTAGTCCATACCCTTGCATACATCATGAAATATATTTTCACATGGTATCTATATAATATAATAGTTCTTAATAGATTTTTCTAAAAGTTTGATCAAACTTTACATGGCTTGACTTTTCAAAATAATTATATGCCTTAAGCCTTGGGATGGAGGGAGTATCTAGCTAGCCACAAACACTTGTTAACGGAAAAGCTTTGCAAATACCTGGTTTTCAAATAATGCAATAAAGTACTAAAACTATGTGAATTAAATGAAGTGTTGTCAAATTTAACAATTGTAGTTATAGAAAAGAAGTACCATACGGTACATGCATTATTGTATGCCGTGTTACTAGCCATAACCAGAAAAAATGTCTCAAACTCAATGGAAATTAATTCCTACAGAATACCGAAGTTATAGATTGGTCGAAACGCCGCTAACAAGTACACATACATAAATACATCCCATAGGATTGGAGTATACCTGCAGGTGCTGTGGCTGGTATCCAGTGAAGAAGTCGCCCCACGGCGAGGGCTCGTAGCCAGACTGGATCTCATCAGGAGTGGCAGCGACGGTGGACGCCATGAGAGCTGATAGCTTTGGGAATTCGCCAGCTAGCCAGGTAATGGTTCGCTTTGCTTTGGGAAGAAGCTGTGAGAATGCATGATCACCATGAGGCCTTTAAGTAGACGTCTCCGTGAGGCCAGCCCAGGGTCGCCTGAATACTATACTCCGTCTCCGTCAAACACCAGATTTTACCAGACTTTTTTTAAGGTAGATTTAGCAGCATACATGCGTGCATCTTCTAGTCATTAGCAGCCGAAGGAAACTCTCCTCGTACCAACGTCTTCCTCTAGTCTGTATGTCACTGTTTCTGACAGTCAAACATCGTGTTAATTAGTATAATCGTCATTTGAGTGCTTTCTCATACATATATATACTAGTGTAATTGTTTGCAACGGAAGAGGTACGGCTGCTTGTACCAATGCAGATTCCACGAGGTTACCCTCCGATTTTTTTCGCAATTAGCGGCTAAGTCCACCAACTTCTTGAACTACTACTCTTCAGGGCCGGCTCTATATTTTGCGGGGCCCTGGGCGAAAGTGATGTCATGGGCGCTATAGGCTACAACTAATATATATGTACGCATATTTATAAATATAGACATATATGTATCACTTTCACTTGTAAATATTAAAAGATAACATCCAACCACATATTTTTACTCCAAGATATCTATAAATAATTATTAAACAATCTCATATTAGTTCAATGTCTCATTTTCACTTTTCGTAGCATCGGAATTATGTAGCGGCACTGTAGCACCTAAACTATGAACAAACTAAATACATTATATATGGAATTAAAGATAGAACCCTAATCATCGATTCAGGGATGATTGAACAATTTGAACGTACCAGGGCTCAATGGGAACGGAAGAACAAGGCCAAGCAACCACTCAGTTCATCGGCAGATTCAATTTCTAATTCATCCCAAACAGGAAAACCCAATCAGGGTCAAGGTCAGATGGACTCGGGCTAATCTGCCAATCTCTAGGCCTAGGCGGCAAGAGGAAAATTGATTGCCCAGAGGAGTGGCTATCGAAGACGAAGAGGTAAAAAGGTCGAGGAGATCAGCTGATTAGGAGATCGATTGGCCTATCGATCGCGTCACGGGTCCCTGTGTCGTGCGGTTTCCTACAGCTGGGGCGGCTCGCCACACATGGTCGGGGGGGTTCGAGCCGGGCCTGCTACTCTCCTTTCCTGCGGATAGGGATCCTCTGACATACCTAGGGACTCCACGTGTCCCCGACAGACTCAAGGTATATGGAAGGGGGAGTAACGTGTAAGATTAGTCATAGTGGGAGTAACTTAGCTAGTAGCATGCACGTATGTGCAAACTTCAGAAAGCTCTGTATGGGTTGAAACAATCACCTCGTGCGTGGTATGCTCGACTAAGTGATCGGTTGCAGCAACTTGGATTTGTGTCGTCCAACGCGGATATTTCTCTCTTTATCCCGCTGAAGGGTGATGTTCACCCTCAATTTTGAATCTCATATGTTTTACTTTTTTCCGAAAGAAATCTCATATGTTCAGCGAAAGGTAAATTTTGACACTCCCTAGTCAAGCGGTAATTGCATGTCTCCCATATTTCTAAACTCGGGTAAACCATTGCTTCGGGTGCACCCAGAAGGTCCGTGTGGAGTTTAGCATATAAAACTAAGCCCTATCAATTTGTGAATATGGAAGTCATCTCATATATGAAGGTGAACATTTTTGTAAATACACATCTCCTCATGTCGGGTAAAAGAAATGGTAAGTAAAACAAGGACGGCAAATAGGGCTAGAGCATAGTCCATGCGCACATGCACCTGAGTTCAAAGATGTTTTTCTTCCATTGCACTATACACTTGGAAGTCAAAGTAGCCGTTAGGCCTATGCATATTATTCCTCCAAGTGACACAAGCAAAACATGCTTGGTCATGGAAACTAATCAAACGAAACATAATAAAAAGCAATCTAATGCTAAGCAGCCTGCACCATGCTAGCTCGTTAGTTTAGCTGAGACAGAACGTACGAGGATGCTCACCCATAGCCAAGGGGCCTTTCAAAATATACGTATCCCTATCCGGGTCGTCGTCGATGGTAGATTTCACCACTAAGTATATGCATTTTTTTTCGCCGGTAGCAGCCAGATGAACCCACCTTGACCTCTTATGAGTATTTACCAAAGCTGCGGGTATAGATCCGGTCACACACGAACACGTCAAGATCCATCTTCCACGCTACAATTAGTAGTACCACCGAACTCGTGCATGCTACAATTAGTAGTACCACCGAACTCGTGATTGGAGGCTAAATGCGCCCACTTACAAAAGTATATGGTATATCTATGTTCAAAGTCTGCATGTGGAAGCACATGTTATGCACATTGCACTCATGCATGCATCTCCGTATGGTCCTGCATCCGACTATCCAAGATTCACAGAGGCGTGCCAAAGCTACGTCACTAAATAGACAAAAACAGAAGAAGAAATTGTATGCTAAGCTCTGCTGATTTTTTTTGATAATGGATACTTTATTAGTTAAAAGATTTAAGCATTACACCCGGTATCGGCATAACTAGGATGCACACAGCTGCAGAAGTTCCATATCCGGCAAAAAACAAGGTGAATTACAAGAATCATTAAAGCCTATAAAATGCCTATGAAGGTGGGGAGTTGATCCTGAGATCACGCTGTCATCCATGTAGGAAAAAAATATCTCTCATATTATCCTCCAAACGCACACATACCTCTTTAAATAGGTCCCTCCGCTCCACACGGTGTAGAGTTAACCACGATCGGAGAATAGCGATGCATCTATGGATAACCTGCATAAGTGAAGAAAATTTATCATTAGAGCTAGACAAATAGAGCTAGACAATAGTCCATGCGCACATGCACCTGAGTTCAAAGATGTTTTCTTTCTTTCTTAGCACTATACACTTGGAAGTCAAAGAAGCCATTAGGTCTAAAGCTTTGATCCTGGAATGGAATATGTATGCCTAGTTGCCTACGCATATTATTCCTCCAAGTGACGCAAGCGAATCATGCTTGGTCATGCAAACTAATCAAACGAAACATAATACAAAAACAATCTAATGCTAAGCAGCCTGCACCTTGCTAGCTCGTTAGTTAGCTGGGACTGGGAAGGAAAGTACGAGGATGGTCGCCCGTCGCCAAGGGGCCGGGGCTTTCAAAATGTAGGTATCCCTGTCCGGGGTCTCATCGATCGGTAGATTTCACCACAAGTATATGCATTTTATTCACCGGTAGCAGCCGGATGAACCCACCTTGACCTCAACTATTAACCTAAACTGCAGGTATAGATCTGGTCACACACGAGAACACGTCAAGTTCCATCTTCCATAATTAGTACTATTACAACTTCCATCTTACATAATTAGTAGTACCATCGAACTCGTGATTGGCGGCTAATTGCGCCCACTTACAAAAACTATACACTCTTGCTTCGGTCTGGATGTAGGTGCGGACGGCCGTCATGGAGGAGGAGCGAGGTAAGGTGGAGGAACTGCGCGAGGGCGGCGGCGATCTTCTCTCTATCCAGCGATGGTGGCCGACGTGATTTGCGCGGTCACGTACGCTCGCAACTGATCGCGGCCTCCTCGTATGTCCTCCTCGCAACCGATCAATTACAATCCTGCCTGATCACGTATGCCGATGTCGTTTATGTAGCAAGTACGAGCATGAACCTGAAATCCGCTAGCGCTGAATTTCTTTGGTGTGTGTGTGGGTGGGGGTACCGAAGCAAGGCTCAAAACTATATATGGTATATCTATGTTCAAAGTCTGCATGTGGAAGCACATGTTATGCACATTAGACTCGTGGATTATGCGTTCATCTCCATATACCATATGGTCCTGCATCCGACTATCCAAGGTTCACAGAGGCGTGGCAAAGATACGTCACTAAACAGACAAAAACAGAAGAAGAAATTGTATGCTAAGCAGCCTCTCCGTCTGATGCGTACGCTCTTGAAGTTAGAGCGCATTGCCTATTTTCCTACCGGCTTGACCTATGACTTGACTGATTCATGCAATCTGCACGGTATTGAAGCGTTGAGAAGTGTCAGGTCTAAGACCAGGTCGCCACAATCTAACACTCCTACATATATTGACCCATTTAACCCTAGCAATTGCACACAGCCGGAAGAACCTAGGTGCGATGTGACGAATCGTCACACGGAGTGCTATGTGCAATTTCAACCGAGTGCTATGTCCAGTGTCTAGGTTGACCTCGATTACACCGTGGATCAGCGGGTTGAGGCGAATGATCTACAACCGGATGATAGCCGTCGAGGTGAGGCTGCCATTGCTGAAGGCCCAGTGGGTATGGCCTCCACGGTGGCCTGATGGAACCAGGGCCAAGACGCGACAATATAGCGATCACCCACAACCTAGCTTAGCTGAAGTGTTGAACGGTGTCAGTGCTACATTATCCATCCTACATGGGTGAGGTGAGGCTGCCATTGCAGAAGGGCAACATTAACTTCCCAACACAAAGGTACTCCTAGTTGCTGTCATACACTATTTTTGGGACAATATTCAGTAAACATTACTCCTGTTATCACTGAACAAACACAGGGACAATGGCCTATACCTACACCTACAGCAATAAATCGGGGCCGTCGGCGTAGGCCACGAAGCTGGCCGTCGGCCCAACAAAGCCGTTGGCGTAGGCACCGACCTCACCACCCCCCGTGGATCGCCTTTTTTACACTTAGAAAAAATCATAGAAAATAATAAAAACTTCACATTTTAAAATTCTTTGAAATATAATTATGTTATGTGATTTAGTAGTTAGGAAAATTCGCAAACATGAATTTCGACATATTTTGCAAAACAAATGTCATGTTTCGGTAAAACGGTAATAACTTTTGCATATGACGTCGGATGAAAAAGTTTTTTATATGAAAAATGATCTACGCGAAATTTCCATTTCAAATTTAACAGTTTTCAGCCGTTTACCAATTTTTTAGCGCATGCTCGGGATCGTTGGGAAGTTGGCACATCCTTCTACAACTTTTGAGTGAAGAAATTCAACAGACGAATGCTATGGTGGCGGTGGTCGTGGTCGGTTGTGGACACGAAACACGGTTATGTGACTGCTATTGCTGGTGGCGAGCTTGTTCTCCTAGATCGCTTCGGTGGTGGTTTCTAGATGTAGACAAGATCAAAGATGTGCAAGCGGACGAGGCCAAGCTACTATGCATGTTTGGCAAGGACACGAGTTGGGATAGATGATCAACTGCATGAAGGCAAAGAGCCGACGACGCCGACAAGGTGATCGATGAACTGCTCTCCGACGAAGGGCTACAACATGAATAAAGGGGTTGTGCAGGAGGGAGATGAGGCTCACCAGAGTGCATCCAAGGGTGCCGAGCAAGTGGTGAGGATACGATCGTGTGCAGGGCTTGTGGAAAACATCTCTAGGTTGCTTCGCCTACGATGGCTACAACGCGGTTCCGGTGCCTCCAGTGGCAGCCACCAGTCCAGGGCAAAGGAGAGGAAGTAGGAGGGCCTCCTGGTTCTACTGGTTGGGCATGGGGAGCTCCAGGATGGTGGGTTGTCGTGGTATTGGCACGGATGCTACAAGGGGTAGCTTACGTAGAGGAGGCAAGGCGACGTGGGAGAATCCGGAAGCGAGATTGGCAAACGATGTACCCAGGTTCACATCCTCTCGATGGAGGATCGCTACGTCCTGCTGTCAATCCAGTATATGATCATAAATTGATTTACATGGAGCCACCGGAGGCGGATGGAGAGACTATGTCTAATAAGATTTAACATGATGTACCCCGTGGGAGTGCCCCTGGTGGCTTTATATATGCAGTCAGTTAGGGGTTACAAGTGCTAATGGGCTTTACATTGGAGTCGTTGTCTTGGGCTCCTAGTCGGCGAGTAGTCTGGGTCCAGTCGTCGGTCGTCGTATTCGGCGAGTCGATCTGCCCTGGGCTAGGCTTCAGTCGGCTCGATCCAGCTAGCGACTCCGCTTCATGTGTATACCCCAATTTGTATTCCCCCATCAGTAGCCCCCGAGCGCGTCAAGGACTCGGCGATGACTTCAAGCCACCGAATCGGCGTAGGCGATTCCAAGGTGGAGTCGATGGCGAATCATTGGCGAGCTCCTGAAATAGAGAAATAGCTCATTAAGTAATTCATTTGCCAAGGCGATTCATACGTTGCAAACGTATCTATAATTTTTTATGTTCCATGCTTGTTTTATATCTACTTTCTTATGTTTTGTCCACACTTTGGAGTATTTTTACACATTTTCTGGAACTAACCTATTAACAAGATGCCACAGTGCCAGTTGCTTCTTTCTGCTATTTTTGGTTCCAGAAAAGGCAGAAAATGAATATTTTCGAAATTGGACGGGACAAAAGTCAAAGTCAATATTTCACCGAGGGGAATACGGAGCCAGAAGACGAGACGGAGAAGGTCCTCGAGGGGGCCACACCCCCTGGCCGCGCGGCCAGGCCTGGCCCACGCCTGGGGGGTGCAGCCGCCTCAGGCACCCCCTCGGCCTCCCCTTTCTCCTATAAGAAGTCTCCGATATAGAAACCCTAAGTACCTAATCAAAATTCCACAAAAGAGTCTGTAGCGACCTGTGGCATCCCGCTAAAACCACTACTCGAAAATCGTTGTGTTTTTGTGCATTGCATCGTCATGACCGTATGATCATGTCATCATGCCACCTTGCATTTGAGCATTGTCATCATCATGCATGGTTTTGTCTAAAACTATTTTCGAAAAGTCTAGTGTTGTTTTCTAAACACCACTTCTTTATTTCAAATTAAAACCCGGGTCTCCGGAATATTTTGGTTTGTCTGAAAATGGATTACAAAATCCCCGTTTTATATAATAAAATATTTTATATTATTTTAGGGGGCATCCGAACCGGCCCAGCCGGCCACCCCCAATAAAAAAAACAGGAAAAACCCAAATCCTAGTCTAAACCAAACTCCTGCCTAACCCTACCCTTATCCCCTCACCATCTCTCCCCAGCTCCCTCCATCGTACACACATCCAGCTCACCCCATCCAATCCGTGGTCGCCACCTCACCCCCGCCTGGCCCACTTCCTGCCGCACTCCCAGGCCAACTCCCGCCCACTCCCTACGCGAGAGGCTCCTCTGGCCAACCGTGCGCGCGCCGTCTGCCTCCTGCCGCACTCCCATGCGCGTGGCCCCACCTCCCCTCTGTTTCCCGCCTCTCTCCCGCTCTCCCGCACATCCCCCTCACCAACCCCCCACGAGAGACCACCGCCCCGCCTGGGCCTACTCCCGTGCTGTCCCACACCCCGCACCTCGCACGCTCCCCTCGGTCCCACCAGCCGCCTCGACCGGCCTCCTCACCAACCTTCTCTTTCCCGATGCCCACCTCGATCCTCTCCTCTGCCTTCCCTGCCTCTGCTCCGCGAGATGCGCCGCCCCTGCGCCCTCTTCTCCCAGCGCGGCAGCCTCCACCTTCCTCCCGTGAGCGCCGCCACCGCGTCGTCCTGGCGCGCCCCCGCCCGTCCTCGCCTGCTCCGGCCGCCGTACAGCGGCCTCGCCATCGACCCCCACCGCCAAGCCACTCCAGCTTCGCCCTTCCACTTCTGCGACGCTCCACCGTGGACCCTTGAGCCGACCTCGCCCAAGCTCGACGTGTCGCCGTCGGGAGCCGTGCCACCTCTGTCTCTCTGTACAGCCGCCTGCCCCTCAGCACCACCCGCCATCGCCCTGAGCACCTTGCCATGGCGCCTCCGGCCCTTCCCCGGCCTTGCCCAGTTCGCTAGTCCCCCGCCCCTGTCGCCAGCGCCGCTCGACCCGGCCCTCTGCTTCGTCGACCCGGCCACCGACGCCTAGCGAGTTCCGGCCGCCGACGTCCTCTGCTCTCCCCACTGCCAGCGCCCTGTGATCCCCTTCTCTGCGGCCGTGCCACTCAGTCGTAGGCCTCCTCCTCGTCCTCGAGCCGGCACGCCCAGCGTCGCGCCGTCCCATGCTCGTCCTCGACTCGGTCTTGCCATGCCTTGCTTCTGCATAGTGTTGTGGCGTGTGTGTTTGTGCTTCAGATGCTCCATGTTGACAAGACCACGGTTTCAACAACCTCCCCTTGGATAAGAACCAAGTGGCACAAGGTACCTTCGCTAAGGAATTCTCGAAGCCCCGGTACCAAACAAAGTTTGTCGCCAACCACGGATGTCAGATCCCCTCCCACGGATGAAACCGCCCGAGGATCCCCGGAACCGAGTTCGCCTTCGACAACGGAATCGAGAAACCCAAGATCTCCATCACGGAACCCGAGGCCTTTGACACGGAGCGCCGAGACCCGGACCCGGAGAATCCCTGGACACCAAGATCTACCGGCGCCGAACCCAAGACCGACAACGTCACCCGAGAACTCCGACAAGGACGCCAAGTTCGTCGAGAACCCGGACACCAAGGTCGCCTACATGGAACCACAAGTTCTCCATCCCGGAACGGCAAGATCGACCGCACGGAACGCCAAGAGCTCCCAGCGCCGAGACCCGAGTCCGACACCGACAATCGAAACCGCGGACCCGAGATCTTCGCGACGGCAAGATCGACACCGACCAGGGCGAACCCGAGGATCCTTCGACGCCAAACCAAATCCTGCGATGATCTCCGAAGACCAATTCCATTGAACCGAACCCCTAGATCCCGGAGGCCTGAGACCCAGACCCGAACTCCCGGAACCAAGATCTTCCGTACCCAGATGTGTGACCCTAAGCCTCTATTTTAATAATATGACATATACCTGTCGCATCATTAAATCATCATGCTTGCATACATGTCATCTGGTGGGTTGTGTTAAATAGTCGATTCACCTAAATTAAATATGGAGTCCATATGCGGGTTATTCTAGTCTTATTCCGGACTCCATTTAAATTTGTGTAGTGAAGCGATACCATGTTTTGCCTTGTTAAGACAACATTTAAATTGTGGGGTAGCTAAATAATGTGAACCTTCTAATTAATTGTCGGGACCCCGGTTCCGCTTAATACTGCCTAATTGCACCGCATCTGCATCATATCATAATCATGCCGGATCTTTTGCCGTAGTATTAAATAGTGCATCCCGTGTTTGTTTTAGTGTTTGCTTCTTCGTGTATTAGGCCGATGAGTTTATGCGAGTATCGACAAGTTCTCCGGATATGATCCGTCGGCAGTGTTTCCCAGGCGAGCATTCTCCCCCTTTCTACCTATTTTGCATTTATTGTATTTACTTCCTCCTGTTGATCTATTGCTACCCGTATTGCGATGCTTTAGTTTCCGTGTACCATTTATACTCCTTGCAGCCTCTATATTGCCATGGACACATCCTATTGCCTATTGTTTGATAGATAGTCGGCCTTACGAGTCGTAGTTTCTTGCTTCTGTGTTTCTTTGTGTCGTTGTCGTTCCACCATTGACGGTAAGTTGGTACATGATAAATGGTGGAGATGCTTAATGGTGGAGATGATCATGACTTTAAATACAACTATTAAATTGCTGGAAATAGATATAACTAATGCAGAGGCATCTGTGGGCAATAGATGTTATTTGGTTCTTCCACGCTCACTTGTGTCCCGTAGGACCCCGAGTACTTGATACTTGTTCCTTGACTATCGCACTATCCTCATATGGGACCATAAATCCCCTTAGCCAGAACTTGATTCATTCTTATTTCTTGGGCCACAAAGTAGTTTGAGGATTTATTACTATCCTGTACTTATGCTTTCTTGCTTTATTTAAGATTGTGCGTGGAGCACTGTATTATTTAGGATTGCGGAGTGTTTTTGGTATCGACAAGCCCAGTCACACTTTCGGGTTCCTATTCGTTTACACCCATTGGCGCAAACCTTGGGTCCGTCTCGGAGCCGGCCAACTTCGTTGCGGGTAGCTTAATAGGGTGGCCCCCTGAAATATTTTATGAATCCTGTGATTGTTTTGTCGTGAAAGCCTCGTTGGGTTTTGATTTGGTTTTTCCGGGATTGATCGTGTGTGTGTTGCTATTTGTGCACCCCTGCAGGGTAAATATTTCTGAAAGTCGTGTCCGTGGTTATGGACGACTTGGAGCACAATATCTCGATCATAGACAAGCATAACTAAAGTAGTGCTATAAATTTGACTTAATATGTGACTAGTAATCAGCTTCATTATAACGGAATAGATATTAAAAATGCCAACACTGCTGGATCTGGGTTGTTTTGTTATATCTGCCTAGTAAGTATTGCAACTCCAATGGAATGTGATAAAGGTGCCAACAACTGCTGGGTTTTGGGATTCCTCAGGACAATTGTATCTGACTAGTAAATGTTCCAACTACAACGGAATGGTTAACTAAAATAGCCCACTACTTATGCTATCAGGATGATTCATGCTATCTATATCTGACTAGTAAGTGCTTCAACTAAAATGGAATGAATAAAACTGCCAACTGTGTGAGTCCCTCGGTTTGACTTCCTCGTTTGGTCTCGAGGGGGAATACTAGGATGGGTATGATTGGTGTTAGTATCAGGTTGGATCCGAATAGGTCTTTCTTATCCCTCTCTAATCGCCGACAGTTGTACTGAGTCTCTATAGGTTGTTTAGTGCATGCTTCGCTACCGCTTCAGTCCACCATACCTATGTAGGCGAGAGCCGCCGAATTCTAGCCTCGCTATGTACTGTCCTCAGTACTGACGCTCCTCTTTTTCCTTTGCCCTTTGTCGGCACCCCTTTTGTTTAGCAGCTTTGAGATTGACGTCGTTAGCAGGGTTACCCTTCCGGCTTGGCCTGGGCAGGGTTATGGACGCCATTGGTTATTCTCCAGGGCTCTTAGCCCCATTTGCATCTTGTCCGTACTCGGACGTTGTATCGTTTTCAAGGTGATTTGGATCTTTATATTGTATATCTGTATTCTTGGCTCGTTGAGTCGCTGTTGAATATATATCTGTTCTGTGGGTCCCATCGAGGACTGTTGTGTAATGGTATTACTTCGTTTTCCACCCGCACGAAAGTGCCTGGTGGGCGTCCTTGAATCGTTTCTATGCGGGCTTGGCGGAAAGGGCTAAAACTTGCATAGGGCCGATTCGAGGGTGTTACAGAGTGGTACCAGAGCTCAGCAGTTGCGATACCCCACTGGTCCAGCCTGTAGGATAACCTAGCTAATGGCCGAAGTAGAGTGTCAAAACTATTTTGCAAAATCGGTTGGATAGATCTGATTAGGTCTAATTTTACTCCTTATCCCTTTGCGGTTCTACTCTTACCTCTGCGCGTTTTGGATTTGTTCTCTTATCTTTTCTTTGAGTCCAGGATGTCTCGTGTTGGGTTTCTGTCGTACCTTCAGGGTTTCGCTTCCTCTTTTGGTAACGGTGTTTCTACATCTGGTCTCCGTGCTAACCGAGGAATCCTTCATCTGTTGGACTTCTCTTCGTTGCCTTCCGGTGGATTCAACGCGAAGACATCACCGCTTCAGATCCGATCTGATCGCATCACTCTTTTGTTCCGAACCTCGCTTGTTGAGATCTTCAGTATGATTCCAAGAGTTGGTTGCATAATTCTCCTATTCATGTGTGCAGAGTAATGGTTTGGGTGCGTGATGGACTGATCACCATCCGACTACTCTTATCATTCGCTTTTGTATATTGAATCGGTGAATCTAGCAATTTTACTCCGTCCACGAAAGCTAGAGGTGGCTTTATTTGTTGATACGTCTACCTTCGCCCTTTATTCCCGGAGTGTTCTCTTGACGATCACGGACAACGACCTCTTGTTAGTGGTGTCGCGAGGATCTACACGAAGCGAGAAGTTTCAGATTGCCGACCTTCTTTCCGGTACCATGAGGCGGATCTCGAGGGCGAGATCCCTTGTTAGTGGTGTCGAATTGTGGCATCCCGCTAAAACCACTACTAGAAAATCGCTGTGTTTTTGTGCATTGCATCGTCATGACCGCATGCTCATGTCATCATGCCACCTTGCATTTGAGCATCGTCATCATCATGCATGGTTTTGTCTAAAACTATTTTCGAACAGTCTAGTGTTGTTTTCTAAACGCCCCTTCTTTATTTCAAATTAAAACCCGGGTCTCCGGAATATTTTGGTTTGTCTAAAAATGGATTACAAAAGCCCCGTTTTATATAATAAAATATTTTATATTATTTTAGGGGGTAGCCAAACTGGCCCACCAGGCCACCCCCAATAAAAAAACAGTGACAACCCAAATCCTAGACTAAACCAAACTCCTGCCTAACCCTACCCTTATCCCTCACCATCTCTCCCAGCTCCTCCACACACACATCCATCTCACCCCATCCAATCCGTGCTCGCCACCTCATCCCCCTTTGGCCCACTTCCTGCCGCACTCCTAGGCCAACTCCCGCCCACTCCTGAGAGGCTCCCACAGCCAACCGTCTTGTGGCCCGTCACCTCCTGCCGCACTCCCACGTGCGTGGCCCCACCTCCCCTCTGTTTCCCGCCTCTCTCCCGCTCTCCCGCCATCCCCCTCACCAACACCCCACGAGAGACCACCGCCCCGCCTGGGCCTACTCCCGTGCTGTCCCACACCCCGCACCTCGCACGCTCCCCTCGGTCTCACCAGCCGACTCGACCGGCCCCCTCACCAACCTTCTCTTTCTCGATGCCCACCTCGATCCTCTCCTCTGCCTTCCCTACCTCTGCTCCGCGAGATGTGCCGCCCCTGCGCCCTCTTCTCCCAGCGCGGCAGCCTCCACCTTCCTCCCGTGAGCGTCGCCGCCGCGTCGTCCTGGTGCGCCACCGCCCGTCCTCGCCTGCTCCGGCCGCCGTACAGCGGCCTCGCCATCGACCCCCGCCGCCAAGCCACTCCAGCTTTGCCCTTCCACTTCTGCGACGCTCCACCGCGGACCCTCGAGCTGGCCTTGCCCAAGCTCGACGCGTGGCCGTCGGGAGCCGTGCCACCTCTATCTCTCCGTACAACCGCCTGCCCCTCAGCACCACCAGACGTTGCCCCGAGCACCTCGCCATGGTGCCTCCTGCCCTTCCCCGGCCTCGCCCAGTTCGCCATTCCCCGCCCCTATCGCCAGCGCTGCTCGACCCGACCCTCTGCTTCGTCGACCCGGCCACCGACGCCTAGCGATTTTCGACCACCGACGACCTCTGCTCTCCCCGCCGCCAGCGCCCCATGATCCCCTTCTCTGCGGCCGTGCCACTCCGTCGTAGGCCTCCTCCTCGTCCTCGAGCCAGCACGCCCAGCGTCGCGCCGGCCCATGCTCGTCCTCGACTCGGTCTTGCCATGCCTTGCTTCTGCATAGTGTTGTGGCGTGTGTGTTTGTGCTTTAGATGCTCCACGTTGACAAGACCACGGTTTCAACAACCTCCCCTTGGATAAGAACCAAGTGGCACAAGGTACCTTCGCCAAGGAATTCTCGAAGCCCCGGTACCAAACAAAGTTTGTCGCCAACCACGGATGTCAGATCCCCTCCCAAGGATGAAACCGCCCGCGGATCCCCGGAACCGAGTTCGCCTTCGACAACGGAATCGAGAAACCCAAGATCTCCATCACGAAACCCGAGGCCTTTGACACGGAGCGCCGAGACCCGGACCTGGAGAATCCCTGGATACCAAGATCTACCGGCACCGAACCCAAGACCGATAACGTCACCCGAGAACTCCGACAAGGACGCCAAGTTCGTCGAGAACCCGGACACCAAGGTCGCCTACATGGAACAACAAGTTATCCAAACCAGAACGGCAAGATCGACCGCATGGAACGCCAAGAGCTCCCAGCGCCGAGACCCGAGTCCGACACCGACAATCGAAACCGTGGACCCGACAAGATCTTTGCGACGGCAAGATCGACACCGACCAGGGCGAACCCGAGGATCCTCCGACGCCAAACCAAGTCCTGCGACGATCTCCGAAGACCGATCCCATCGAACCGAACCCCTAAATCCCGGAGCCCTGAGACCCAGACCCGAACTCCCGGAACCAAGATCTTCCATACCCAGATGTGTGACCCTAAGCCTATATTTTTATAATATGACATATACCTGTCGCATCATTAAATCATCATGCTTGCATACATGTCATCTGGTGGGTTGGGTTAAATAGTCAATTCACCTAAATTAAATATAGAGTCCATATGCGGGTTATTCTAGTCTTATTCCGGACTCCATTTAAATTTGTGTAGTGAACCGATACCATGTTTTTCCTTGTTAAGACAACATTTAAATTGTGGGGTAGCTAAATAATGTGAACCTTCTAATTAATTGTCGGACCCCGGTTCCGCTTAATACTGCCTAATTGCACCGCATCTGCATCATATCATAATCATGCCGGATCTTTTGCCGTAGTATTAAATAGTGCATCCAGTGTTTGTTCTAGTGTTTGCTTCTTCGCGGATTAGGCCGATGAGTTGATGCTAGTATCGACAAATTCTCCGGATATGATCTGTCGGCAGTGTTTCCTAGGCGAGCATTCTCCCCCTGTCTACCTATTTTGCATTTATAGTATTTACTTCCTCCTGTTGATCTATTGCTACCCGTATTGCAATGCTTTAGTTTCCGTGTACCATTTATACTCCTTGCAGCCTCTATATTGCCATGGACACATCCTATTGCCTGTTGTTTGATAGATAGTCGGCCTTGCGACTCGTAGTTGCTTATACGTGTTGCTTCGTCGTTGTCGCTCCACCGCTGATTGACAAGTTGGCACATGATAAATGGTGGAGATGCTTAATAGTGGAGATGATCATGACTTTAAATACAACTATTAAATTGCTGGAAATAGATATAACTAATGCAGAGGCATCGGTAGGCAATAGATGTTATTTGGTTGTGTCATGTAGGACCCCGAGTACTTGATACATGTTCCTTGACTATCGCACTATCCGCATATGGGACCATGAATCCCCTTAGCCAGAACTTGATTCATTCTTATTTCTTTGGGCCAAAAAGTAGTTTGGGGCTTTATTACTATCCTGTACTTATGCCATGCTTTACTGCTTAATTTAAGATTGTGCGTGGAGCACCTGTACTGTTTAGGATTGCGGAGTGTTTTCGCGGTATCGACAAGCCCAGTCACACTTTCGGGTTCCCAGTCATTTACAGCCATTGGCGCAAACCTTGGGTCCGTCTCGGAGCTGGCCAACTTCCTTGCGAGTAGCTTAATGGGGTGGCCCCCTGAAATATTTTATGAATCCTGTGATTGCTTTGTCGTGAAAGCCTCGTTGGGTTTTGATTTGGTTTTTCCGGGGTTGAATGTGTGTGCGTTGCTATTTGTGCACCCCTGCACGGTAAATCTTTCTGAAAGCTGTGTCCGCGGTTATGGACGACTTGGAGCACAATATCTCGATCATAGACAAGCATAACTAAAATAGTGCTATAAATTTGACTTAATATGTGACTAGTAATCAGCTTCATTATAACGGAATGGATATTTAAAATGCCAACACTGCTGGATCTAGGTTGTTTTGTTATATCTGTCTAGTAAGTATTACAACTCCAATGGAATGTGATATAGGTGCCAACAACTGCTGGGTTTTGGGATTCCTCAGGACAATTGTATCTAACTAGTAAATGTTCCAACTACAACGGAATGGTTAACTAAAATTGCCCACTACTTATGCTATCAGGATGATTCATGCTATCTATATCTGACTAGTAAGTGCTTCAACTAAAATGGAATGAATAAAACTGCCAACTGTGTGAGTCCCTCGGTTTGACTTCCTCGTTTGGTCTCGAGGGGGAATACCAGGATGGGTATGATTGGTGTTAGTATCAGGTTGGATCCGAATAGGTCTTTCTTATCCCTCTCTAATTGCCGACAGTTGTATTGAGTCTCTATAGGTTGTTTAGTGCATGCTTCGCTGCCGCTTCAGTCCACCATACCTATGTAGGCGAGAGCCACCGAATTCTAGCCTCGCTGCATCTTGGCCTCGATCGACGCTCCTCTTTTTCCTTTGCCCTTTGTCGGCACCCTTTTGTTTAGCAGGTTTGAGATCGACGTCGTTAGCGTGGTTACCCTTCCGGCTGGGCAGGGTTATGGACGCCATTGGTTATTCTCCAGGGGTCTTAGCCCCATTTGCATCTTGTCTGTACTCGTACGTTGTATCGTTTTCAAGGTGATTTGGATCTTTATATTGTATATCTCTATTCTTGGCTTGTTGAGTCACTGTTGAATATATATTTGTTCTGTGGGTCCCATCGAGGACTGTTGTGTAATGGTATTACTTCATTTTCCACCCGCACGAAAGTGCCTGGTGGGCGTCCTTGAATCGTTTCTATGCGGGTTTGGCGGAAAGGGCTAAAACTTGCATAGGGACGATTCGAGGGTGTTACACCACCGTCATCTCCATCCCTAGATCGGGAGGGATCTGAAGCTCTTCCCGGCACCCTGCCAGAGGGGAGAGATCACCCTGGAGGCCTTCTTCATCACCATGCCTGCCTCCAGTGTGATGCGTGAGAAGTTCATCTCTGGACTACGGGTCCATGTAGTAGCTAGATGGTTGGTTCTTCTCCTTTGTGCTACCATGTTTAGATCTTGTAAGCTCCGTTCATGATCAAGATCATCTATTTGTAATCCTACATGTTGTGTTTGCGGGGATCCGATGGACATTGAGATGCTATTTCAGATTGATTATTGATTCTATCATGTCTTTGTTATTTGTGATCTTGCATGGTTTCCGTTGTTAGTAGCTATCTTGGCCAAGTAGATGATAGCAACTCCAAGAAGGAGTATTTGTGCTCGATAGAGGGTTCATGCCTCTAGTAATCTGGGGAAGTGATAGAAATCTCTAATGTACTAGATGTGTTGTTGCTACTAGGGAGAAAACAACAATCCTTTGTTTATAGAACAATCATATTGTTTACTTTACACACTTTGCTTAATGCAATTATCTGTTGCTTGCAACTCAATACTGGAGGGGGTTCGGATGATAACCTGAAGGTGGATTATTAGTCATAGATGCAGTTGGATTATGGTCTATGTATAATGTTGTAATGCCCAATCAAATCTCATAGGAGTCAAGATGATTAGTATATGCATGTATGCTTTCTCGATGTTTGTCAATTGCCCCGTTGTAATTTGTTCACCCAACATGTCATCTACCTTAAGGAGAATCACCACTAGTGAACTATGGACCTAGGTCCATTCTTTTACCATCAATCTACAAAGCTATTTACTATTTTCTGTTTACTTTCTACAAGATATTACTATCTTCCACACAATACGTTTAATCCTTTTTTTCAGCAAAACCGATGAGATTGACAACCTCACTATAAGTTGGGCACAAAGTTCTGTGATTGTGTTGTTTAGGATTCCAAGTTGGAAAAAACACCTTGGAGGTGTTTCCTTGCTCCTACTGGTTCGATAACCTTGGTTTCATAACTGAGGGAAAACTTGCTCCTGTGCTCATCATACCTTCTTCTTGGGGTTCCTCAACGAGCTCGAATATATTTTGAGCCATCAAGCTCTTTTTCCAAGGCTGTTGCCGGGAGTCAAGGACATCTTCAGAAGAGGAGTCCCTCATAACCAATCTCTTTACTTTGTTGTTTTTGTTCTGCTTAGTTTACTTCTGCTTTGTTTTCTTGTTTCTTTATCAAAAACACACAAAAAATAGTTGTACTAGTTTGCTTTCTTTATTAAAAACACAAAAAAAATTATTATTATTTCGTACCTTAAGTTGCCATTATGTCTAGCATTGCTCCAATCACTTTGTCACCTGAGGAAATGATTTTTTACTTTCAAACAAGGAGTTTAAGAGAGTTTCAAAGAAGCTTGGTCTAGAATCTCTGATTTACATGAAAAAACTGAACCTAAAATGACTCAAAGCTTGTTTATTAGCAGTTTTTACTTTGGGACTGCTCTATGCTATATATATGGTTTGGATGCTGTAGTAGGAGGGGATTTCCTCGAATGCAATGAGGATGAAGCTTTTAATGCCATAAAGAAGTTGGTCTTAACATATAACTTGCCTAGCAAATCTGATTCCTCCTTCATAAACATATTTGCCAGATTAAACACTCTTGAAGCCAACACAACTAGTTTAAAAGATTGCTATAACATGCTTAGAGAGCATCATGATTATGTTCCAATAAACTCTGAACCCTCAAAATGGCTTCCTGAGGAAAGTTGTTATAAATAATGAAACTTTTCACGCTCGCAGTGATATCATGTCTGAATTCTATCTTATGCCTAAAGATATCTATGAATCTTTAAATATTTGGGGACTTACTGAAGGGGGAGAAGAAATATCTCTTGCTAATAATGCCACAGTATTACCTATTGGAATAGCTAAAGGAGTGTTTGCAAAGATTTTAGGGAAAGTGGTATCTACTGATTATCTTGCTATTGAATGTGTAGGAAAAGGACAAATTACACTTGGAAGATCCCTATTAAAACTCCTTGGAGCAATAATAGATGTGGAAAAGGGCATCATGCACTTTGCTTCTCCACCGAACAATCATACGTTCCCCAAGTATAAGAATAAAAGTAAGAGAGGTAAGGGCAAGAAATTTGGTGTTAATGCTTCTTCATTTGAGAATACTTGATTCTTTTCTTGCTTCGCATGCCTAACTTAAAAGCATTAAAAAAAAGTACTTATTGGGAGATAACCCAAAAGTTTTAGTTGCGTTTTGGAAGTTATTACCTCTCTAATAACCGCTCCTTATCATTTTTGTGTGGTTTTTGTGCCAAGAGTAACCTCTAATGAGAGAGAAGTAATGCTTGGAAAAGTTGCTGTCCCGAAATAGATTTTTATGCTTCGCTGTAAAAATCCGTGAAAAATATCTGTACGTCGGTTTGAGCTGTAATTTTTTGTGCTTCTGCCCCAGGTTGTTATCCAACTTTCGTTAGTTCAACACTTTTCGATTTGAGCAACAGAAGGTCTTCGAAAAAATTGGTTTTTACCTGCTGGTCTGTTTTGACAGATTTCTGCCATTATTTGCATTTGCCTCTTAATCTCTTTCTCTTTGAGTTCTCTTTGATCATTTGAACTTTCTAAAGGAAGTGCTACAGCAGCTTTGTTTTAATGGAAGTTTTACTTGTGTTGGAACTAAACCAAAAGACTTATTATCTTGAGTACACTAATGTTGCTAATGAAGATTGTGTGAAGTTTTGTATGAAGGAAAATTTTAAGTGTAGGGAAGAATAATGTGATAAGATGAAGTATGGACAAAAGCTCAAACTTGGGGATGCCACTCGTGTCACTCCAAGAAATATCCAAGAAGTACAAGCTTCAAATCTTGGGGATGCCCAAGGCATTCCCTTCTTCATCAATAAAAATCTCAGATTTCTTCCAAATACTTCATTTTTATTGCTTCATGCACAGTTGTATTGTTTTTGGAGCGTCTTCGTTTTTGTTTTTGGTTTTCGTTTGCTTAGTTTGCTTGAATAAGTTGGTTAGACCCCCTCATTCATACATTAGTTTTCAAATAAATTGGTTTGGATTGGAAAAGAGTAGGAAAAGTTCATGCTTAAGTGGTAAAAAGAAGCTTGTTTTTCACTGTGGCCTATTCTTTGTCATGTCATGCTTGATATTGTTTTTGTTTTATGGTTAGTGATTTTTGCTGTAGCATTACATGTAATAAACAATTGAGATTGCTTAATGTGCCTTGAAAGAATCATGCGTTGTTTTAGCATATTAAAGCATAGTATTGTGGTATTCTCCTTTGATGCTTCATTTGGGTTGACTTGGCGCATGCTCACACCATGTTAAGACTATCCCAAGTCACCATAGCCTCTATGATCATTTAGTTTTCGACTTGTAATATCACTTTATGCTTTAATTAATTATGTTTTGTCGCTTTGCATGATTATGGCTATTATTGCTCTCTTAGTTGGTCGCTCCCAGTCTCTTGCTAGCCTCCATACCAAGTATGAGTTCCACTCATGCATCCAACCCCAAATAAAACCAAATTATTCCAAAGAGTCTACCATACCTACCTATTAGCATTTGCTATTCCAAGTATATTTATGTTTTTATCTACCTTCCGAACTAAACTTGTTATGTGAAAATTAGTGATTAAAGCTCTCACGAACTTGATGGCACACTTTACTTTTCTTGCACTTAATAAACTTGAACCATTGTGTCATCTATGTTGTATATGCTTGCACTTATACGTTGGGGATTAGCAGAATCATGCTGTCATGGGGAACGCTTTCAACATTGCACTTGTACATTGTACCCAGTTGATATCATGCTCTTTTGTTTATGGATGTCATCGGTGTGAAATGAAAGGGGATCTTGTAAGTCTATGGAGTTATGTATGTGTGTTACAGAAACGCCTGGGCCGCTAGCCTAAGCCATACCTAATCATGGTGGAAACTTGCAGCATCACCATAGTGAGGAATCTATGAAGCATTCTCCTTATAAAAAAAGAGATAAAGATTGAGAAAAAGAAAAAAAAAGATGGGAAAAGAGGAAAGAGAGAAAAAAGCACCATTTTCCATGGTAAATAAGAAGATTACTGAGATGCTCATTGTCTGCTTGCATTGTCATTTTGATTATGGGATAGCTCCTGATAATGTGCAAGGGTACCCCGTTGGCGGTTCTCTATGATACACATGTACTTACTATGACAAGAACTTACCGGTAACTAAACTTGAGTAGCATGAGGAGCGACCCTCGTATTCTAGGGACATGAGATTGCCAACTTATACTTTGTCAAGCATATACTCCATAGTTTGTTCACTTTAACATTAATCACTTCAATATGCTTTTGATAGGGCAATGAGAGCTGAAAGCTAATAAGTACCATAATTTTTGGAAGCTATTTATGAGACTTGAATCCCTTCTTCCTTCTATGAAGACCTTTCTTTTACTTTTATGATGAGTCTCCATCTTCTATATTTATGCACCTATTGAGAGAGCATAATGGCCATTCTTAGTTTAATGTGCATTGTCTCAAGACATGTTGATTGATTCATAACTTTGATATTGCTTGTTCTTAATCTATTTGTATCTAGTCACCCTTATGAACTTTGAAGGTGTCCTATGCATTCATGTTTTTCTACACTATGAGGGACAAGCTGAATACCATTCTCATTATGTTTTCTTTATATGAAACAAACAAACGTCTTTCAAAGCATTGTTATTCATGAATCTTTTGTTTGTACCTTTTTATGCTACAACATAGTTGCTATGTCTTATTGTTAGTACTATATCTTTCATGCTATGTTAAAGTACTATGATCCTAGCTATCAATGTTTTATAAATGCCTTGATCAAGATTGTGATGGTGCATGTCACCAAAATTATTCTTTTCTTTTATCACTTACCTAGTCGAGCACGAGGAGTTAAGCTTGGGGATGTTGATACGTTGCAAACATATCTATAATTTTTGATGTTCCATGCTTGTTTTATATCTACTTTCTTATATTTTGTCCACACTTTGCAGTATTTTTACACATTTTCTAGAACTAACGTATTAACAAGATGCCACAAAGGTAAGTTGCTGTTTCGCTGTTTTTGGTTCTAGAAAAGCCAAAAATGGATATATTTTGGGAATTGACGGACAAAAGCCAAAGTCAATATTTCACTGAGGGGAACACGGAGCCAGAAGACGAGACGGAGAAGGGCCTCTCAAGGGGCCCTGGCCCACACGGGGGTGTAGCCCTGCACCCCTCGGCCTCCCCTTTTGCCTATAAGAAGCCTCCAATACAGAAACCCTAAGTACCCAATCAAAATTCCACGAAAGAGTCTCAGAGTCATCTCCATCCCTAGATCGGGAGGGATCAAGCTCTTCCCGGCACCCTGCCGAACGGGAGAGATCACCCTGGAGGCCTTCTTCATCACCATGCCTGCCTCATGTGTGATGCGTGAGTAGTTCATCTCTGGACTACGGGTCCATGTAGTAGCTAGATGGTTGGTTCTTCTCCTTTGTGCTACCATGTTTAGATCTTGTGTGCTCCGTTCATGATCAAGATCATCTATTTGTAATCCTACATGTTGTGTTTGCAGGGATCTGATAGATATTAAGATGCTATTTCAGATTGATTATTGATTCTATCATGTCTTTGTTATTTGTGATCTTGCATGCTTTACATTGTTAGTAGCTATCTTGGCCAAGTAGATGATAGCAACTCCAAGAAGGAGTATTTGTGCTCGATAGTGGGTTCATGCCTCTAGTAACTGGGAAGTGATAAAAATCTCTAATGTACTAGATGTGTTGTTGCTACTAGGGAGAAAACAACAATCCTTTGTTTATAGAACAATCATATTGTTTACTTTACACACTTTGCTTATTGCAATTATCTGTTGCTTGTAACTTAATACTGGAGGGGGTTCGGATGATAACCTGAAGGTGGATTATTAGTCATAGATGCAGTTGGATTACGGTCTATGTATAATGTTGTAATGCCCAATTAAATCTCATAGGAGTCAAGATGATTAGTATATGCATGTATGCTTTCTCGATGGTTGTCGATTGCCCCGCTGTAATTTGTTCACCCAACATGTCATCTATCTTAAGGAGAATCACCACTAGTGAACTATGGACCCCGGTCCATTCTTTTACCGTCAATCTACAAAGCTATTACTGTTTTCTGTTTACTTTTTGCAAGCTATTACTATCTTCCACACAATACGTTTAATCCTTTGTTTTCTGCAAAACCGGTGAGATTGACAATCTCACTCTAAGTTGGGGGAAAGTTCTGTGATTGTGTTGTGCAGGATTCCAAGTTGGAAACAACACCTTAGAGGTGTTTCCTTGCTCCTACTGGTTCGATAACCTTGGTTTCATAACTGAGGGAAAACTTGTTGATCTGCTCAGCATATCTTCCTCTTGGGATTCCCCAACGAGCTCAAATATATTATGAGCCATCAGCGATCGATGTTCCTGGCGAGGCACCATTGGATGGAGTCGCCCCTTGGAGAAGTCTGACTGGCGCCTTGTTAACTTGGTGTCATAGAGGCTGATAAATAGAAGACGTGGAGGCTGCCATGTCGTTGATGATGAAGCTGCTGAGTTGACATGGGAGACTCCACGATGGGCGGATCCACGAGGAGAGAGTCCGCGAGGGCTAGTTCGTGAGGGCAAGTCCCCGAGCGTGGCGAGTCTGCGAGAGCGATATCGCTCGCGATGGCGAGTCCGCGAGCGTGGCGATTATGCGACGGTGAGTCCGTGATGGTCAGTTCGCGATGACGAGTCCCCGAGCGTGACGAGTACGCGAGGGAGAGTCCGCGATGGAGAGATCATGATGGTGAGTCCTCGAGTGTGGCGAGTACACGCGGGCGAGTCCGCGATGGCGAGATCACGATGGAGAGTCCCGGGCGTGGCGAGTCTGCGAGAGCGTGTCCACGATGGCAAGATCGCAATGGAGAGTCCCCGAGCGTGGCGAGTCCGCGAGAGCGAGTTCACGATTTACAGTCCCCGAGCATGGCGAGTACGGGAGGGCGAGTCCGCGATGGTGAGATCGCGATGGAGAGTCCCCGAGCATGGAGGGTCCGCGAGAGCGAGTCCGCGTATACACCGACACCCCGGATCTCTAGCACGTGCACCGCCGATGCAGCCCAAGTTTAGATCAAGGTATATATGTGGAGTAGCTCGAAAAGGAGTACTCCATCACTTGTAGCTGTGTCACTGACGCTCACCACATAATGTATATCGACGGATGATAATGTGTTATATATTTTAAATTCCAATTAAACCCTTTTATTCCGTGGAACAAATTATTGTGTGTAAATAGCTAGTGCAGCTAACATTTTTTCCTATTTTAAATATTAATTTTTCCAAATGCCTAAGGTAATAGGGGCACATCTCACAGCGCCACGGTAAGTTTATTGTTGGCGTTCGAAGTGGCAATGGTATATTATTTACTGGGAGCGTGGATAGGACACGTCCCAAATAATCTTTACCAGTTGAGCCATATTAGCGGCGCATGAAATGAATGCTCCCGATCCACTTTTATGAATGCCTCAACTTGCCCTATCCCTACTAGTGACGGTTCCTCCCTGAATCTGTCTGTCCCCCGGGGTCCAACGACTCTGATACCGCCAAGTTCGACTCCGACATGTACCTGCAGCTGCCAGAGAAGCACTCACCTCCCGTGCATGGGGACTCCTCTGCATTTCCATGACCCATCAGTGCAAAAGACCGTCATCACCCACGCTGACACCCCATCGTGTACATCAAGTAGATCTATGCTTGATCCTAGATATGTATCTAGTTTAGTTTAATTTCGAGTTTAGTTTAATATCTAGTTTAGTGTAGTTTGGTTTGAATGTATCCGAACTATGGTTAATTTTTTTCCAATGTATGCTTGTTTGACCAAAATCTAATCAAGTTTGAATTTTGGGGTAGGATGCACAAGATTTGGGGGACATCGTTGGGTGCAAGAAGCTGGAAGAGATCCTACTACTCCCCCAATCGGACAAAAAGACGACAAAACTTGGGGAATTCCATTGGAGATGCTCTTACAACAACTGCTTTCAAACATTTTCTTTTGAAATGATGATATAAGAATATCAAGATACGGTAAGCCTGACCCATGCAACAGATACTTATTACTCATATAATTTGTATATCTATTGCTTTTATAGTTTAATGTCATATTATCAATGTTATTTGCTAACTTCTATTATTTATTTAGACGAAATTATTAATAATCAGAAGGCAGAAACTCTCTTGCTATTTTGATGTTTTAGGAATCTTCTTGAGAATACAAGAATATGTGGAAATTATGGTGTTTGTTTTGGAAGGAAAAGGATGAACTCTGTAGACAAAGGGGGTTAACATATCTATTAACAAAAAATGAGCTCCTATTGCTTTCACACTTTTTTTGGTAGATATAGGGCCCACGAGAGGCTGAAAGCCCCTCTTTTAAGAACATGCGGACATAGAGCCAACAGATCATGACAATATTTGATACTACATAATAATTGATGTTGTTTTGTCGCCTCTCTTTTAATTCTCCATTACAGAAAGGAAAAAAAAAGTTGTCAAACGTTGGGCATGCTTGGATCAATTGTACCAATCTATCCAACAAAACTTTGACAATGCAGCCTGATGACAGCATATGGACTGAAAATACTAGATATACCGCACATACACATCTAAATGAGAAAAATATAGCTTCGATTGTACGTAACAAAACTTGGCACCGGTATGAAACATGGGGCACGATTCCTCCACAAACTGTTGCACATCCCTATATTTGGCGAAGACTAGACGGGCTTGACGAAGAAGCTCTCAATGATCTCCTGAAGTAGTGTGCTGCTCGTATATACGTCGTTTCTATTATCGTAGAAAAATGAAGCGGTATACGCTAAGCCAATAATTCGTTGTAGTGCTGGGAGCAGTGCATGATTTTCAAAACGAGCATGGTTCAGAGTCTTCCATTCATCTTCAATTAGTGCATCAATCCTTGCAATGGCTACTGCACCTGAGACGCCATACTCGTGCATATAGCACTCCACAGAGCTTGCTGCATCCCCCTTGCACTTTCGGCGCTGTATAACACAATAATATATTATGTTGTGAAATAAAGGATTAGGCATCTTAGTTGATAATAAAGAGTAATTATGTATATCTACCTTGAATGCACCAATATCATTCATGAAACGTACAATCTTTCCGGCTGATATGACTACATTCGGGATAGTAGAGGCCCACTCGAGTGCTTGCTTCATTATTTTATCAGTCATACCAGCCATCACTGACACAGATAGAGTAGGTGCGCCTATCGTAAGGCTAGTCAAATCAACATGGTCCTTAAAGCTCGGCGTGTAATTCTTGTGTGCCCATTCAGCTTCTTGTAGGTAACCAGTTGCATGATTTTGGATCTGCATGCACACATACATGCCATCTAAGATAATTAGCAACAAAAGCCAAAAGTAATACGTAATATAAGCGCATGTTCTAGTAAAACTCATCCTATATGTTTGGCATTTTTTGGTTCATTCCCTTGTATTCCAAAGTGATAACTAGCTAGGGATGCCGTGTTGACTTTCATGCATCATACATGCTTACATGCCAATTTGTATGTATCCTATTTCTAGCAGGACACTTACATATGCCAGCTTCTAAATAGCATTACCTTCTAACATTTCTAAAGATATATGGAGTTTGTATGGCACAAAGGCATACCGATTTTCTGAGGTAGCTAATTTCATAGTTCATGCCGATTGGCACATCAGCCTCAATATTCCTGAAAGTCCTCAGCAACTCCATATATAAGTTCTTCAGGTACTCTGGTAGAATTGAAACAGCGCTCTCATCCCATCTACAAATCCAATTGTGGAGTACAAGAAAAATAGTGAGACAAACTGTGTTAGTGCGACTTGAAAATTCTATATGCATGTTAATTGTATAATAATACTAGAAGGGTTTAACTCGCACATGCACTCGTAAAAATAATCCCCCTCATATGTGGTTAATTTTTTCCCTTCCATTTTCTTGGAAATGGCATCCCTAGACTAAAATTAGCATATGTATATATATAGCTTGATTTTGTTCGGTAAAAATATGAAACCGCTAATGTCTAACCTTTGTATTGCTTCCTGTAGCTTCCGACATTCCTCTATGGTGGCATGGGTATCATATATGTCATCTAATGTGGTAATTATTACTATCATCTTGGCGATGATACTTCGTGGTAGCTTAAAACCCTTTTCATGGTACACCACATAGGCCCAAGTGTAGCTCTCCACGATACGACCACGAATAAAACCTAGTCCGACGTTTCCAGAAAAACTGTTCCACCACCTGTACATTAAATTTACAAGAGTACAATAATTAATGTGAAAAGCATGTTCAGTACCGTCAATCGATATCATGTCAAGGCAAACGAAAATAGTTTATTATTTTCCTACTAATTCCTCGATTTAATAGATTAGATAATTAAGAGGTAAACATACTCGGTAATAGCTTTGAGCTCCTTCAAGTGAACATGTTGCAGAAGGTTAAAATCTAATTTTGCGAGCTCCAGTAGAACTGTGTTATGCCCTTCTTCTTCACTGTACTCTGAGATGTAGTGAAGTGTTTCTATTCTCTTACAGGTCCTTGGTAGTGGTACATGAAGGGCACGCTTGACTTGCTCTGCTAGTGGAAAACTGAGGCTACCCCTCATCAATTCAAGATGATGTTGTGCAAAAGCCTTGGCTTCTTCGAGTATCACCTCACCACGAATGAGAAGATGTGCTCCATTGTATAAACTTAATAGTCCTTTTGTGTCATTAGTTATATCCTTGTTGAAGCGCCCATCTTCACCCTTGAATTTGTTGAACACATCTGCAATATCAGCAAAATTATGGTCAGTAATCTAAGACCTCTCTAAAGTAAGTGATGTCAGCTTGTGTATGATGATGGTATATCCAGTCCTCTCCATGAAGTTACTTTGTCTAAAAATAGAAATATAAGCTCATGACATAATTTTTTACCCGTAATAACCAATTAAGTGATTTGTTTCTTCATAAGTATCACATAAGTCCATGCATATATTTAAAAAAATTATGGAACAGTTAGATACCTGGAGACACCCAATGTCCCTGCTCCCTAAGTAAGCGAAACCCCAGAGCAACCTCATGGAGGCTTAAGTTACTGAAGTCGCTCTGATGGACTAGGCTTAAAGCATGCTCGATATCCTGTTCAAAGTGGTGATCTATGCCGAGATGTTGAATTGTATCCAGTAAGAAAATTCTTGCCGCAATATTGTCGCAAGTCTTAAACAACTTGTGGACCTCTTCCTTCAGTTCATCGGCTCTCACCGTCATCCACTCCTCAGACCTCTCCTGCCGATGAAATTGAATTAACCAAAAGAAATGCCAACATGTGTGACTATTAACACATGGTATTGCAAACTTGGTGATAAGTGCTAGAATCATAGTATCTCACGCGCGCAAATGGAGGCAACAATATCTTATAATCTAGCTAGCGACAAACACTTGTTATGGAAAAGCTTTGCAAATACCTGGTTTTCAAAAGCAATAAAGTACTAAAACTATCAAAATAAAGAGTTGTCAAATTTAACAATTGCAGTTATATAAAAGATGTACTATACCGTACATTATTGTATACCGCGTTCCTAGCCATAACCAACAAAATGTCCTGAAGGAAATTAATTCTTACAGAAAACCGAAGTTGTAGATTGATTATACACCGCTAGCAAGTACACATACATACACCCGTCGCCTAGGTAGCTATGTATGTTCCACAGGAGTATACCTGCAGGTCCTGTGGCTGGTATCCAGTGAAGAAGTCACCCCATGGCGAGGGCTCGTAGCCAGACTGGATCTCATCAGGAGTGGCAGCGACGGTGGACGCCATGAGAGCTGATAGCTTTGGGAATTCGCTAGCTAGCCAGGTAATGGTTCGCTTTGCTTTGGGAAGAAGCTGTGAGAATGCATGGCCACCATGAGGCCTTTAAGTAGACGTCTCCGTGAGGCCAGCCCATGGTCGACTGAATACTATACTCCGTCTCCGTCAAACTCCAGATTTTACCAGATTTTTTTAAGGTAGATTTAGGAGAGTTGAGCAGGCATACATGCATCTTCTAGTCATTAGCAGCCGAAGGAAACTCTCGTCGTACCAACGTCTTCCTCTAGTCTGTATGTCACTGTTTCTGACAGTCAAACATCGTGTTAATTAGTATAATCGTCATTTGAGTGCTTTCTCATACATATATATACTAGTGTAATTGTTTGCAACGGAAGAGGTACGGCTGCTTGTACCAATGCAGATTCCACGAGGTTACCCTCCGATTTTTTTCGCAATTAGCGGCTAAGTCCACCAACTTCTTGAACTACTACTCTCCAGGGCCGGTTCTATATTTTGCGGGGCCCTGGGCGAAAGTGATGTCATGAGCTCTATAGGCTACAACTAATATATATGTACGCATATTTACAAATATAGACATATATGTATCACTTTCACTTGTAAATATTAAAAGATAACATCCAACCACATATTTTTACTCCAAGATATCTATAAATAATTATTAAACAATCTCATATTAGTTCAATGTCTCATTTTCACTTTTCGTAGCATCGGAATTATGTAGCGGCACTGTAGCACCTAAACTATGAACAAACTAAATACATTATATATGGAATTAAAGATAGAACCCTAATCATCGATTCAGGGATGATTGAACAATTTGAACGTACCAGGGCTCAATGGGAACGGAAGAACAAGGCCAAGCAACCACTCAGTTCATCGGCAGATTCAATTTCTAATTCATCCCAAACAGGAAAACCCAATCAGGGTCAAGGTCAGATGGACTCGGGCTAATCTGCCAATCTCTAGGCCTAGGCGGCAAGAGGAAAATTGATTGCCCAGAGGAGTGGCTATCGAAGACGAAGAGGTAAAAAGGTCGAGGAGATCAGCTGATTAGGAGATCGATTGGCCTATCGATCGCGTCACGGGTCCCTGTGTCGTGCGGTTTCCTACAGCTGGGGCGGCTCGCCACACATGGTCGGGGGGGTTCGAGCCGGGCCTGCTACTCTCCTTTCCTGCGGATAGGGATCCTCTGACATACCTAGGGACTCCACGTGTCCCCGACAGACTCAAGGTATATGGAAGGGGGAGTAACGTAAGATTAGTCATAGTGGGAGTAACTTAGCTAGTAGCATGCACGTATGTGCAAACTTCAGAAAGCTCTGTATGGGTTGAAACAATCACCTCGTGCGTGGTATGCTCGACTAAGTGATCGGTTGCAGCAACTTGGATTTGTGTCGTCCAACGCGGATATTTCTCTCTTTATCCCGCTGAAGGGTGATGTTCACCCTCAATTTTGAATCTCATATGTTTTACTTTTTTCCGAAAGAAATCTCATATGTTCAGCGAAAGGTAAATTTTGACACTCCCTAGTCAAGCGGTAATTGCATGTCTCCCATATTTCTAAACTCGGGTAAACCATTGCTTCGGGTGCACCCAGAAGGTCCGTGTGGAGTTTAGCATATAAAACTAAGCCCTATCAATTTGTGAATATGGAAGTCATCTCATATATGAAGGTGAACATTTTTGTAAATACACATCTCCTCATGTCGGGTAAAAGAAATGGTAAGTAAAACAAGGACGGCAAATAGGGCTAGAGCATAGTCCATGCGCACATGCACCTGAGTTCAAAGATGTTTTTCTTCCATTGCACTATACACTTGGAAGTCAAAGTAGCCGTTAGGCCTATGCATATTATTCCTCCAAGTGACACAAGCAAAACATGCTTGGTCATGGAAACTAATCAAACGAAACATAATAAAAAGCAATCTAATGCTAAGCAGCCTGCACCATGCTAGCTCGTTAGTTTAGCTGAGACAGAACGTACGAGGATGCTCACCCATAGCCAAGGGGCCTTTCAAAATATACGTATCCCTATCCGGGGTCGTCGATCGGTAGATTTCACCACTAAGTATATGCATTTTTTTTCGCCGGTAGCAGCCAGATGAACCCACCTTGACCTCTTATGAGTATTTACCAAAGCTGCGGGTATAGATCCGGTCACACACGAACACGTCAAGATCCATCTTCCACGCTACAATTAGTAGTACCACCGAACTCGTGCATGCTACAATTAGTAGTACCACCGAACTCGTGATTGGAGGCTAAATGCGCCCACTTACAAAAGTATATGGTATATCTATGTTCAAAGTCTGCATGTGGAAGCACATGTTATGCACATTGCACTCATGCATGCATCTCCGTATGGTCCTGCATCCGACTATCCAAGATTCACAGAGGCGTGCCAAAGCTACGTCACTAAATAGACAAAAACAGAAGAAGAAATTGTATGCTAAGCTCTGCTGATTTTTTTTGATAATGGATACTTTATTAGTTAAAAGATTTAAGCATTACACCCGGTATCGGCATAACTAGGATGCACACAGCTGCAGAAGTTCCATATCCGGCAAAAAACAAGGTGAATTACAAGAATCATTAAAGCCTATAAAATGCCTATGAAGGTGGGGAGTTGATCCTGAGATCACGCTGTCATCCATGTAGGAAAAAAATATCTCTCATATTATCCTCCAAACGCACACATACCTCTTTAAATAGGTCCCTCCGCTCCACACGGTGTAGAGTTAACCACGATCGGAGAATAGCGATGCATCTATGGATAACCTGCATAAGTGAAGAAAATTTATCATTAGAGCTAGACAAATAGAGCTAGACAATAGTCCATGCGCACATGCACCTGAGTTCAAAGATGTTTTCTTTCTTTCTTAGCACTATACACTTGGAAGTCAAAGAAGCCATTAGGTCTAAAGCTTTGATCCTGGAATGGAATATGTATGCCTAGTTGCCTACGCATATTATTCCTCCAAGTGACGCAAGCGAATCATGCTTGGTCATGCAAACTAATCAAACGAAACATAATACAAAAACAATCTAATGCTAAGCAGCCTGCACCTTGCTAGCTCGTTAGTTAGCTGGGACTGGGAAGGAAAGTACGAGGATGGTCGCCCGTCGCCAATGGGACGGGGCTTTCAAAATGTAGGTATCCCTGTCCGGGGTCTCATCGATCGGTAGATTTCACCACAAGTATATGCATTTTATTCACCGGTAGCAGCCGGATGAACCCACCTTGACCTCAACTATTAACCTAAACTGCAGGTATAGATCTGGTCACACACGAGAACACGTCAAGTTCCATCTTCCATAATTAGTACTATTACAACTTCCATCTTACATAATTAGTAGTACCATCGAACTCGTGATTGGCGGCTAATTGCGCCCACTTACAAAAACTATACACTCTTGCTTCGGTCTGGATGTAGGTGCGGACGGCCGTCATGGAGGAGGAGCGAGGTAAGGTGGAGGAACTGCGCGAGGGCGGCGGCGATCTTCTCTCTATCCAGCGATGGTGGCCGACGTGATTTGCGCGGTCACGTACGCTCGCAACTGATCGCGGCCTCCTCGTATGTCCTCCTCGCAACCGATCAATTACAATCCTGCCTGATCACGTATGCCGATGTCGTTTATGTAGCAAGTACGAGCATGAACCTGAAATCCGCTAGCGCTGAATTTCTTTGGTGTGTGTGTGGGTGGGGGTACCGAAGCAAGGCTCAAAACTATATATGGTATATCTATGTTCAAAGTCTGCATGTGGAAGCACATGTTATGCACATTAGACTCGTGGATTATGCGTTCATCTCCATATACCATATGGTCCTGCATCCGACTATCCAAGGTTCACAGAGGCGTGGCAAAGATACGTCACTAAACAGACAAAAACAGAAGAAGAAATTGTATGCTAAGCAGCCTCTCCGTCTGATGCGTACGCTCTTGAAGTTAGAGCGCATTGCCTATTTTCCTACCGGCTTGACCTATGACTTGACTGATTCATGCAATCTGCACGGTATTGAAGCGTTGAGAAGTGTCAGGTCTAAGACCAGGTCGCCACAATCTAACACTCCTACATATATTGACCCATTTAACCCTAGCAATTGCACACAGCCGGAAGAACCTAGGTGCGATGTGACGAATCGTCACACGGAGTGCTATGTGCAATTTCAACCGAGTGCTATGTCCAGTGTCTAGGTTGACCTCGATTACACCGTGGATCAGCGGGTTGAGGCGAATGATCTACAACCGGATGATAGCCGTCGAGGTGAGGCTGCCATTGCTGAAGGCCCAGTGGGTATGGCCTCCACGGTGGCCTGATGGAACCAGGGCCAAGACGCGACAATATAGCGATCACCCACAACCTAGCTTAGCTGAAGTGTTGAACGGTGTCAGTGCTACATTATCCATCCTACATGGGTGAGGTGAGGCTGCCATTGCAGAAGGCCAACATTAACTTCCCAACACAAAGGTACTCCTAGTTGCTGTCATACACTATTTTTGGGACAATATTCAGTAAACATTACTCCTGTTATCACTGAACAAACACAGGGACAATGGCCTATACCTACACCTACAGCAATAAATCGGGGCCGTCGGCGTAGGCCACGAAGCTGGCCGTCGGCCCAACAAAGCCGTTGGCGTAGGCACCGACCTCACCACCCCCCGTGGATCGCCTTTTTTACACTTAGAAAAAATCATAGAAAATAATAAAAACTTCACATTTTAAAATTCTTTGAAATATAATTATGTTATGTGATTTAGTAGTTAGGAAAATTCGCAAACATGAATTTCGACATATTTTGCAAAACAAATGTCATGTTTCGGTAAAACGGTAATAACTTTTGCATATGACGTCGGATGAAAAAGTTTTTTATATGAAAAATGATCTACGCGAAATTTCCATTTCAAATTTAACAGTTTTCAGCCGTTTACCAATTTTTTAGCGCATGCTCGGGATCGTTGGGAAGTTGGCACATCCTTCTACAACTTTTGAGTGAAGAAATTCAACAGACGAATGCTATGGTGGCGGTGGTCGTGGTCGGTTGTGGACACGAAACACGGTTATGTGACTGCTATTGCTGGTGGCGAGCTTGTTCTCCTAGATCGCTTCGGTGGTGGTTTCTAGATGTAGACAAGATCAAAGATGTGCAAGCGGACGAGGCCAAGCTACTATGCATGTTTGGCAAGGACACGAGTTGGGATAGATGATCAACTGCAAGAAGGCAAAGAGCCGACGACGCCGACAAGGTGCTCGATGAACTGCTCTCCGACGAAGGGCTACAACATGAAGAAAGGGGTTGTCTGGGAGGGAGATGAGGCTCACCAGAGTGCATCCAAGGGTGCCGAGCAAGTGGTGAGGATACGATCGCGTGCAGGGCTTGTGGAAAACATCTCTAGGTTGCTTCGCCTACGATGGCTACAACGCGGTTCCGGTGCCTCCAGTGGCAGCCACCAGTCCAGGGCAAAGGAGAGGAAGTAGGAGGGCCTCCTGGTTCTACTGGTTGGGCATGGGGAGCTCCAGGATGGTGGGTTGTCGTGGTATTGGCACGGATGCTACAAGGGGTAGCTTACGTAGAGGAGGCAAGGCGACGTGGGAGAATCCGGAAGCGAGATTGGCAAACGATGTACCCAGGTTCACATCCTCTCGATGGAGGATCGCTACGTCCTGCTGTCAATCCAGTATATGATCATAAATTGATTTACATGGAGCCACCGGAGGCGGATGGAGAGACTATGTCTAATAAGATTTAACATGATGTACCCCGTGGGAGTGCCCCTGGTGGCTTTATATATGCAGTCAGTTAGGGGTTACAAGTGCTAATGGGCTTTACATTGGAGTCGTTGTCTTGGGCTCCTAGTCGGCGAGTAGTCTGGGTCCAATGCCGGTCGTCAGATTCGTAGTCGATCTGCCTGGCTAGGCTTCAGTGGCTCGATCCAGCTAGCGACTCCGCTTCATGTGTATACCCCAATTTGTATTCCCCATCAAGAGCCCCGAGCGCGTCAAGGACTCGGCGATGACTTCAAGCCACCGAATCGGCGTAGGCGATTCCAAGGTGGAGTCGATGGCGAATCATTGGCGAGCTCCTGAAATAGAGAAATAGCTCATTAAGTAATTCATTTGCCAAGGCGATTCATACGTTGCAAACGTATCTATAATTTTTTATGTTCCATGCTTGTTTTATATCTACTTTCTTATGTTTTGTCCACACTTTGGAGTATTTTTACACATTTTCTGGAACTAACCTATTAACAAGATGCCACAGTGCCAGTTGCTTCTTTCTGCTATTTTTGGTTCCAGAAAAGGCAGAAAATGAATATTTTCGAAATTGGACGGGACAAAAGTCAAAGTCAATATTTCACCGAGGGGAATACGGAGCCAGAAGACGAGACGGAGAAGGTCCTCGAGGGGGCCACACCCCCTGGCCGCGCGGCCAGGCCTGGCCCACGCCTGGGGGGTGCAGCCGCCTCAGGCACCCCCTCGGCCTCCCCTTTCTCCTATAAGAAGTCTCCGATATAGAAACCCTAAGTACCTAATCAAAATTCCACAAAAGAGTCTGTAGCGACCTGTGGCATCCCGCTAAAACCACTACTCGAAAATCGTTGTTTTTGTGCATTGCATCGTCATGACCGTATGATCATGTCATCATGCCACCTTGCATTTGAGCATTGTCATCATCATGCATGGTTTTGTCTAAAACTATTTTCGAAAAGTCTAGTGTTGTTTTCTAAACACCACTTCTTTATTTCAAATTAAAACCCGGGTCTCCGGAATATTTTGGTTTGTCTGAAAATGGATTACAAAATCCCCGTTTTATATAATAAAATATTTTATATTATTTTAGGGGCATCCGAACTGCCCACCGCCACCCCAATAAAAAAACAGGAAAAACCCAAATCCTAGTCTAAACCAAACTCCTGCCTAACCCTACCCTTATCCCCTCACCATCTCTCCCCAGCTCCCTCCATCGTACACACATCCAGCTCACCCCATCCAATCCGTGGTCGCCACCTCACCCCCGCCTGGCCCACTTCCTGCCGCACTCCCAGGCCAACTCCCGCCCACTCCCTACGCGAGAGGCTCCTCTGGCCAACCGTGCGCGCGCCGTCTGCCTCCTGCCGCACTCCCATGCGCGTGGCCCCACCTCCCCTCTGTTTCCCGCCTCTCTCCCGCTCTCCCGCACATCCCCCTCACCAAACCCCCCACGAGACCACCGCCTGGGCCTACTCCCGTGCTGTCCCACACCGCACCTCGTGACGCCTCGGTCCCACCAGCCGCCTCGACCGGCCTCCTCACCAACCTTCTCTTTCCCGATGCCCACCTCGATCCTCTCCTCTGCCTTCCCTGCCTCTGCTCATGAGATGCGCCTGCGCCCTTCTTCTCCCAGCCAAGCAGCCTCCACCTTCCTCCCGTGAGCGCCACTGCTGCCTGGCGCGCCTGCCTCGCCTGCTCCTTTGCTCGGCCGTGACAATGCCTCGCCATCGACCCCCACCGCCAAGCCACTCCAGCTTCGCCCTTCCACTTCTGCGACGCTCCACCGTGGACCCTTGAGCCGACTCGCTTAAGCTCGGAGCTGTACACCTCTCTTCAGACAGCCCGCTTTCAGCACCACCCGCCATCGCCCTGAGCACCTTGCCATGGCGCCTCCGGCCCTTCCCCGGCCTTGCCCAGTTCGCTAGTCCCCGCTTCCGCCTGTCGCTGCCGACCTTTCGCTTGACCGGCCACCGACGCCTAGCGAGTTCCGGCCGCCGACGTCCTCTGCTCTCCCCACTGCCAGCGCCCTGTGATCCCCTTCTCTGCGGCCGTGCCACTCAGTCGTAGGCCTCCTCCTCGTCCTCGAGCCAAGACGCCCAGCGTCAAGGCCGTCCCATGCTCGTCCTCGACTCGGTCTTGCCATGCCTTGCTTCTGCATAGTGTTGTGGCGTGTGTGTTTGTGCTTCAGATGCTCCATGTTGACAAGACCACGGTTTCAACAACCTCCCCTTGGATAAGAACCAAGTGGCACAAGGTACCTTCGCTAAGGAATTCTCGAAGCCCCGGTACCAAACAAAGTTTGTCGCCAACCACGGATGTCAGATCCCCTCCCACGGATGAAACCGCCCGAGGATCCCCGGAACCGAGTTCGCCTTCGACAACGGAATCGAGAAACCCAAGATCTCCATCACGGAACCCGAGGCCTTTGACACGGAGCGCCGAGACCCGGACCCGGAGAATCCCTGGTCACCAAGATCTACCGGCGCCGAACCCAAGACCGACAACGTCACCCGAGAACTCCGACAAGGACGCCAAGTTCGTCGAGAACCCGGACACCAAGGTCGCCTACATGGAACCACAAGTTCTCCATCCCGGAACGGCAAGATCGACCGCACGGAACGCCAAGAGCTCCCAGCGCCGAGACCCGAGTCCGACACCGACAATCGAAACCGCGGACCCGAGATCTTCGCGACGGCAAGATCGACACCGACCAGGGCGAACCCGAGGATCCTTCGACGCCAAACCAAATCCTGCGATGATCTCCGAAGACCAATTCCATTGAACCGAACCCCTAGATCCCGGAGGCCTGAGACCCAGACCCGAACTCCCGGAACCAAGATCTTCCGTACCCAGATGTGTGACCCTAAGCCTCTATTTTAATAATATGACATATACCTGTCGCATCATTAAATCATCATGCTTGCATACATGTCATCTGGTGGGTTGTGTTAAATAGTCGATTCACCTAAATTAAATATGGAGTCCATATGCGGGTTATTCTAGTCTTATTCCGGACTCCATTTAAATTTGTGTAGTGAAGCGATACCATGTTTTGCCTTGTTAAGACAACATTTAAATTGTGGGGTAGCTAAATAATGTGAACCTTCTAATTAATTGTCGGGACCCCGGTTCCGCTTAATCTCGCTTAATTGCACGCATCCGCATCATATCATAATCATGCCGGATCTTTTGCCGTAGTATTAAATAGTGCATCCCGTGTTTGTTTTAGTGTTTGCTTCTTCGTGTATTAGGCCGATGAGTTTATGCGAGTATCGACAAGTTCTCCGGATATGATCCGTCGGCAGTGTTTCCCAGGCGAGCATTCTCCCCCTTTCTACCTATTTTGCATTTATAGTATTTACTTCCTCCCGTTGATCTATTGCTACCCGTATTGCGATGCTTTAGTTTCCGTGTACCATTTATACTCCTTGCAGCCTCTATATTGCCATGGACACATCCTATTGCCTATTGTTTGATAGATAGTCGGCCTTACGAGTCGTAGTTTCTTGCTTCTGTGTTTCTTTGTGTCGTTGTCGTTCCACCATTGACGGTAAGTTGGTACATGATAAATGGTGGAGATGCTTAATGGTGGAGATGATCATGACTTTAAATACAACTATTAAATTGCTGGAAATAGATATAACTAATGCAGAGGCATCTGTGGGCAATAGATGTTATTTGGTTCTTCCACGCTCACTTGTGTCCCGTAGGACCCCGAGTACTTGATACTTGTTCCTTGACTATCGCACTATCCTCATATGGGACCATAAATCCCCTTAGCCAGAACTTGATTCATTCTTATTTCTTGGGCCACAAAGTAGTTTGAGGATTTATTACTATCCTGTACTTATGCCATGCTTTACTGCTTTATTTAAGATTGTGCGTGGAGCACCTGTATTATTTAGGATTGCGGAGTGTTTTCGCGGTATCGACAAGCCCAGTCACACTTTCGGGTTCCTATTCGTTTACACCCATTGGCGCAAACCTTGGGTCCGTCTCGGAGCCGGCCAACTTCGTTGCGGGTAGCTTAATAGGGTGGCCCCCTGAAATATTTTATGAATCCTGTGATTGTTTTGTCGTGAAAGCCTCGTTGGGTTTTGATTTGGTTTTTCCGGGATTGATCGTGTGTGTGTTGCTATTTGTGCACCCCTGCAGGGTAAATATTTCTGAAAGTCGTGTCCGTGGTTATGGACGACTTGGAGCACAATATCTCGATCATAGACAAGCATAACTAAAGTAGTGCTATAAATTTGACTTAATATGTGACTAGTAATCAGCTTCATTATAACGGAATAGATATTAAAAATGCCAACACTGCTGGATCTGGGTTGTTTTGTTATATCTGCCTAGTAAGTATTGCAACTCCAATGGAATGTGATAAAGGTGCCAACAACTGCTGGGTTTTGGGATTCCTCAGGACAATTGTATCTGACTAGTAAATGTTCCAACTACAACGGAATGGTTAACTAAAATAGCCCACTACTTATGCTATCAGGATGATTCATGCTATCTATATCTGACTAGTAAGTGCTTCAACTAAAATGGAATGAATAAAATTGCCAACTGTGTGAGTCCCTCGGTTTGACTTCCTCGTTTGGTCTCGAGGGGAAATACTAGGATGGGTATGATTGGTGTTAGTATCAGGTTGGATCCGAATAGGTCTTTCTTATCCCTCTCTAATCGCCGACAGTTGTACTGAGTCTCTATAGGTTGTTTAGTGCATGCTTCGCTACCGCTTCAGTCCACCATACCTATGTAGGCGAGAGCCGCCGAATTCTAGCCTCGCTATGTACTGTCCTCAGTACTGACGCTCCTCTTTTTCCTTTGCCCTTTGTCGGCACCCCTTTTGTTTAGCAGCTTTGAGATCGACGTCGTTAGCAGGGTTACCCTTCCGGCTTGGCCTGGGCAGGGTTATGGACGCCATTGGTTATTCTCCAGGGCTCTTAGCCCCATTTGCATCTTGTCCGTACTCGGACGTTGTATCGTTTTCAAGGTGATTTGGATCTTTATATTGTATATCTGTATTCTTGGCTCGTTGAGTCGCTGTTGAATATATATCTGTTCTGTGGGTCCCATCGAGGACTGTTGTGTAATGGTATTACTTCGTTTTCCACCCGCACGAAAGTGCCTGGTGGGCGTCCTTGAATCGTTTCTATGCGGGCTTGGCGGAAAGGGCTAAAACTTGCATAGGGCCGATTCGAGGGTGTTACAGAGTGGTACCAGAGCTCAGCAGTTGCGATACCCCACTGGTCCAGCCTGTAGGATAACCTAGCTAATGGCCGAAGTAGAGTGTCAAAACTATTTTGCAAAATCGGTTGGATAGATCTGATTAGGTCTAATTTTACTCCTTATCCCTTTGCGGTTCTACTCTTACCTCTGCGCGTTTTGGATTTGTTCTCTTATCTTTTCTTTGAGTCCAGGATGTCTCGTGTTGGGTTTCTGTCGTACCTTCAGGGTTTCGCTTCCTCTTTTGGTAACGGTGTTTCTACATCCGGTCTCCGTGCTAACCGAGGAATCCTTCATCTGTTGGACTTCTCTTCGTTGCCTTCCGGTGGATTCAACGCGAAGACATCAGCTACGCCAGATCCGATGCAGAGTCTGCATCACTCTTTTGTTCCGAACCTCGCTTGTTGAGATCTTCAGTATGATTCCAAGAGTTGGTTGCATAATTCTCCTATTCATGTGTGCAGAGTAATGGTTTGGGTGCGTGATGGACTGATCACCATCCGACTACTCTTATCATTCGCTTTTGTATATTGAATCGGTGAATCTAGCAATTTTACTCCGTCCACGAAAGCTAGAGGTGGCTTTATTTGTTGATACGTCTACCTTCGCCCTTTATTCCCGGAGTGTTCTCTTGACGATCACGGACAACGACCTCTTGTTAGTGGTGTCGCGAGGATCTACACGAAGCGAGAAGTTTCAGATTGCCGACCTTCTTTCCGGTACCATGAGGCGGATCTCGAGGGCGAGATCCCTTGTTAGTGGTGTCGAATTGTGGCATCCCGCTAAAACCACTACTAGAAAATCGCTGTGTTTTTGTGCATTGCATCGTCATGACCGCATGCTCATGTCATCATGCCACCTTGCATTTGAGCATCGTCATCATCATGCATGGTTTTGTCTAAAACTATTTTCGAACAGTCTAGTGTTGTTTTCTAAACGCCCCTTCTTTATTTCAAATTAAAACCCGGGTCTCCGGAATATTTTGGTTTGTCTAAAAATGGATTACAAAAGCCCCGTTTTATATAATAAAATATTTTATATTATTTTAGGGGGTAGCCAAACTGGCCCAGCCGGCCACCCCCAATAAAAAAACAGGGAAAACCCAAATCCTAGTCTAAACCAAACTCCTGCCTAACCCTACCCTTATCCCCTCACCATCTCTCCCCAGCTCCCTCCACCGCACACACATCCATCTCACCCCATCCAATCCGTGCTCGCCACCTCATCCCCGCCTGGCCCACTTCCTGCCGCACTCCTAGGCCAACTCCCGCCCACTCCCTGCGCGAGAGGCTCCTGCCAACCGCAGGCGCTGGCCGTCCCTGCCTCCTCGCCAGACTCCCACGTGCGTGGCCCCACCTCCCCTCTGTTTCCCGCCTCTCTCCCGCTCTCCCGCCATCCCCCTCACCAACACCCCACGAGAGACCACCGCCCCGCCTGGGCCTACTCCCGTGCTGTCCCACACCCCGCACCTCGCACGCTCCCCTCGGTCTCACCAGCCGACTCGACCGGCCCCCTCACCAACCTTCTCTTTCTCGATGCCCACCTCGATCCTCTCCTCTGCCTTCCCTACCTCTGCTCCGCGAGATGTGCCGCCCCTGCGCCCTCTTCTCCCAGCGCGGCAGCCTCCACCTTCCTCCCGTGAGCGTCGCCGCCGTCTCTCTGGCGCGCCACCGCCTCTTCGCCGGCCCGCCAGACAGCGCTCTCGCCATCGACCCCGCCGCCAAGCCACTCCAGCTTTGCCTTCCACTTCGCGACGCCCATCATGGACCTCGAGCTGGCCTTGCCCAAGCTCGACGCGTGGTCCGGGAGCCGTACACCTCTATCTCTCCAGACAACCGCTTGCCCTCAGCACCACAGACGTTGCCCGAGCACCTCGCCATGGTGCCTCCCGCCTTCCCTATCGCCAGCTTGCCGACCCGACCCTCCGCTTTCGCCGACCCGCCACCGACGCCTAGCGATTTTCGACCACCGACGACCTTGCTCTCCCTACCGCCAGCGCCCCATGATCCCTTCTGCGGCGTACTTCGTCAGAGGCCTCCTCCTCGTCCTCGAGCCGCCACCGCGTCATACGCCCATGCTCGCCCTCGACTCGGTCTTGCCATGCCTTGCTTCTGCATAGTGTTGTGGCGTGTGTGTTTGTGCTTTAGATGCTCCACGTTGACAAGACCACGGTTTCAACAACCTCCCCTTGGATAAGAACCAAGTGGCACAAGGTACCTTCGCCAAGGAATTCTCGAAGCCCCGGTACCAAACAAAGTTTGTCGCCAACCACGGATGTCAGATCCCCTCCCAAGGATGAAACCGCCCGCGGATCCCCGGAACCGAGTTCGCCTTCGACAACGGAATCGAGAAACCCAAGATCTCCATCACGAAACCCGAGGCCTTTGACACGGAGCGCCGAGACCCGGACCTGGAGAATCCCTGGATACCAAGATCTACCGGCACCGAACCCAAGACCGATAACGTCACCCGAGAACTCCGACAAGGACGCCAAGTTCGTCGAGAACCCGGACACCAAGGTCGCCTACATGGAACAACAAGTTATCCAAACCAGAACGGCAAGATCGACCGCATGGAACGCCAAGAGCTCCCAGCGCCGAGACCCGAGTCCGACACCGACAATCGAAACCGTGGACCCGACAAGATCTTTGCGACGGCAAGATCGACACCGACCAGGGCGAACCCGAGGATCCTCCGACGCCAAACCAAGTCCTGCGACGATCTCCGAAGACCGATCCCATCGAACCGAACCCCTAAATCCCGGAGCCCTGAGACCCAGACCCGAACTCCCGGAACCAAGATCTTCCATACCCAGATGTGTGACCCTAAGCCTATATTTTTATAATATGACATATACCTGTCGCATCATTAAATCATCATGCTTGCATACATGTCATCTGGTGGGTTGGGTTAAATAGTCAATTCACCTAAATTAAATATAGAGTCCATATGCGGGTTATTCTAGTCTTATTCCGGACTCCATTTAAATTTGTGTAGTGAACCGATACCATGTTTTTCCTTGTTAAGACAACATTTAAATTGTGGGGTAGCTAAATAATGTGAACCTTCTAATTAATTGTCGGACCCCGGTTCCGCTTAATACTGCCTAATTGCACCGCATCTGCATCATATCATAATCATGCCGGATCTTTTGCCGTAGTATTAAATAGTGCATCCAGTGTTTGTTCTAGTGTTTGCTTCTTCGCGGATTAGGCCGATGAGTTGATGCTAGTATCGACAAATTCTCCGGATATGATCTGTCGGCAGTGTTTCCTAGGCGAGCATTCTCCCCCTTTCTACCTATTTTGCATTTATAGTATTTACTTCCTCCTGTTGATCTATTGCTACCCGTATTGCAATGCTTTAGTTTCCGTGTACCATTTATACTCCTTGCAGCCTCTATATTGCCATGGACACATCCTATTGCCTGTTGTTTGATAGATAGTCGGCCTTGCGACTCGTAGTTGCTTGCTTCTGTGTTGCTTCGCGTCGTTGTCGTTCCACCGTTGACGGCAAGTTGGCACATGATAAATGGTGGAGATGCTTAATAGTGGAGATGATCATGACTTTAAATACAACTATTAAATTGCTGGAAATAGATATAACTAATGCAGAGGCATCGGTAGGCAATAGATGTTATTTGGTTGTGTCATGTAGGACCCCGAGTACTTGATACATGTTCCTTGACTATCGCACTATCCGCATATGGGACCATGAATCCCCTTAGCCAGAACTTGATTCATTCTTATTTCTTTGGGCCAAAAAGTAGTTTGGGGCTTTATTACTATCCTGTACTTATGCCATGCTTTACTGCTTAATTTAAGATTGTGCGTGGAGCACCTGTACTGTTTAGGATTGCGGAGTGTTTTCGCGGTATCGACAAGCCCAGTCACACTTTCGGGTTCCCAGTCATTTACAGCCATTGGCGCAAACCTTGGGTCCGTCTCGGAGCTGGCCAACTTCCTTGCGAGTAGCTTAATGGGGTGGCCCCCTGAAATATTTTATGAATCCTGTGATTGCTTTGTCGTGAAAGCCTCGTTGGGTTTTGATTTGGTTTTTCCGGGGTTGAATGTGTGTGCGTTGCTATTTGTGCACCCCTGCACGGTAAATCTTTCTGAAAGCTGTGTCCGCGGTTATGGACGACTTGGAGCACAATATCTCGATCATAGACAAGCATAACTAAAATAGTGCTATAAATTTGACTTAATATGTGACTAGTAATCAGCTTCATTATAACGGAATGGATATTAAAAATGCCAACACTGCTGGATCTAGGTTGTTTTGTTATATCTGTCTAGTAAGTATTACAACTCCAATGGAATGTGATATAGGTGCCAACAACTGCTGGGTTTTGGGATTCCTCAGGACAATTGTATCTAACTAGTAAATGTTCCAACTACAACGGAATGGTTAACTAAAATTGCCCACTACTTATGCTATCAGGATGATTCATGCTATCTATATCTGACTAGTAAGTGCTTCAACTAAAATGGAATGAATAAAACTGCCAACTGTGTGAGTCCCTCGGTTTGACTTCCTCGTTTGGTCTCGAGGGGGAATACCAGGATGGGTATGATTGGTGTTAGTATCAGGTTGGATCCGAATAGGTCTTTCTTATCCCTCTCTAATTGCCGACAGTTGTATTGAGTCTCTATAGGTTGTTTAGTGCATGCTTCGCTGCCGCTTCAGTCCACCATACCTATGTAGGCGAGAGCCACCGAATTCTAGCCTCGCCGTGTACTGGCCTCGATCGACGCTCCTCTTTTTCCTTTGCCCTTTGTCGGCACCCCTTTTGTTTAGCAGGTTTGAGATCGACGTCGTTAGCAGGGTTACCCTTCCGGCTTGGCCTGGGCAGGGTTATGGACGCCATTGGTTATTCTCCAGGGGTCTTAGCCCCATTTGCATCTTGTCTGTACTCGTACGTTGTATCGTTTTCAAGGTGATTTGGATCTTTATATTGTATATCTCTATTCTTGGCTTGTTGAGTCACTGTTGAATATATATTTGTTCTGTGGGTCCCATCGAGGACTGTTGTGTAATGGTATTACTTCATTTTCCACCCGCACGAAAGTGCCTGGTGGGCGTCCTTGAATCGTTTCTATGCGGGTTTGGCGGAAAGGGCTAAAACTTGCATAGGGCCGATTCGAGGGTGTTACACCACCGTCATCTCCATCCCTAGATCGGGAGGGATCTGAAGCTCTTCCCGGCACCCTGCCAGAGGGGAGAGATCACCCTGGAGGCCTTCTTCATCACCATGCCTGCCTCCAGTGTGATGCGTGAGAAGTTCATCTCTGGACTACGGGTCCATGTAGTAGCTAGATGGTTGGTTCTTCTCCTTTGTGCTACCATGTTTAGATCTTGTAAGCTCCGTTCATGATCAAGATCATCTATTTGTAATCCTACATGTTGTGTTTGCGGGGATCCGATGGACATTGAGATGCTATTTCAGATTGATTATTGATTCTATCATGTCTTTGTTATTTGTGATCTTGCATGGTTTCCGTTGTTAGTAGCTATCTTGGCCAAGTAGATGATAGAAACTCCAAGAAGGAGTATTTGTGCTCGATAGAGGGTTCATGCCTCTAGTAATCTGGGGAAGTGATAGAAATCTCTAATGTACTAGATGTGTTGTTGCTACTAGGGAGAAAACAACAATCCTTTGTTTATAGAACAATCATATTGTTTACTTTACACACTTTGCTTAATGCAATTATCTGTTGCTTGCAACTCAATACTGGAGGGGGTTCGGATGATAACCTGAAGGTGGATTATTAGTCATAGATGCAGTTGGATTATGGTCTATGTATAATGTTGTAATGCCCAATCAAATCTCATAGGAGTCAAGATGATTAGTATATGCATGTATGCTTTCTCGATGTTTGTCAATTGCCCCGTTGTAATTTGTTCACCCAACATGTCATCTACCTTAAGGAGAATCACCACTAGTGAACTATGGACCTAGGTCCATTCTTTTACCATCAATCTACAAAGCTATTTACTATTTTCTGTTTACTTTCTACAAGATATTACTATCTTCCACACAATACGTTTAATCCTTTTTTTCAGCAAAACCGATGAGATTGACAACCTCACTATAAGTTGGGCACAAAGTTCTGTGATTGTGTTGTTTAGGATTCCAAGTTGGAAAAAACACCTTGGAGGTGTTTCCTTGCTCCTACTGGTTCGATAACCTTGGTTTCATAACTGAGGGAAAACTTGCTACTGTGCTCATCATACCTTCTTCTTGGGGTTCCTCAACGAGCTCGAATATATTTTGAGCCATCAAGCTCTTTTTCTGGCGCTGTTGCCGGGGAGTCAAGGACATCTTCAGAAGAGGAGTCCCTCATAACCAATCTCTTTACTTTGTTGTTTTTGTTCTGCTTAGTTTACTTCTGCTTTGTTTTCTTGTTTCTTTATCAAAAACACACAAAAAATAGTTGTACTAGTTTGCTTTCTTTATTAAAAACACAAAAAAAATTATTATTATTTCGTACCTTAAGTTGCCATTATGTCTAGCATTGCTCCAATCACTTTGTCACCTGAGGAAATGATTTTTTACTTTCAAACAAGGAGTTTAAGAGAGTTTCAAAGAAGCTTGGTCTAGAATCTCTGATTTACATGAAAAAACTGAACCTAAAATGACTCAAAGCTTGTTTATTAGCAGTTTTTACTTTGGGACTGCTCTATGCTATATATATGGTTTGGATGCTGTAGTAGGAGGGGATTTCCTCGAATGCAATGAGGATGAAGCTTTTAATGCCATAAAGAAGTTGGTCTTAACATATAACTTGCCTAGCAAATCTGATTCCTCCTTCATAAACATATTTGCCAGATTAAACACTCTTGAAGCCAACACAACTAGTTTAAAAGATTGCTATAACATGCTTAGAGAGCATCATGATTATGTTCCAATAAACTCTGAACCCTCAAAATGGCTTCCTACAGGGAAAGTTGTTATAAATAATGAAACTTTTCACGCTCGCAGTGATATCATGTCTGAATTCTATCTTATGCCTAAAGATATCTATGAATCTTTAAATATTTGGGGACTTACTGAAGGGGGAGAAGAAATATCTCTTGCTAATAATGCCACAGTATTACCTATTGGAATAGCTAAAGGAGTGTTTGCAAAGATTTTAGGGAAAGTGGTATCTACTGATTATCTTGTTATTGAATGTGTAGGAAAAGGACAAATTACACTTGGAAGATCCCTATTAAAACTCCTTGGAGCAATAATAGATGTGGAAAAGGGCATCATGCACTTTGCTTCTCCACCGAACAATCATACGTTCCCCAAGTATAAGAATAAAAGTAAGAGAGGTAAGGGCAAGAAATTTGGTGTTAATGCTTCTTCATTTGAGAATACTTGATTCTTTTCTTGCTTCGCATGCCTAACTTAAAAGCATTAAAAAAAAGTACTTATTGGGAGATAACCCAAAAGTTTTAGTTGCGTTTTGGAAGTTATTACCTCTCTAATAACCGCTCCTTATCATTTTTGTGTGGTTTTTGTGCCAAGAGTAACCTCTAATGAGAGAGAAGTAATGCTTGGAAAAGTTGCTGTCCCGAAATAGATTTTTATGCTTCGCTGTAAAAATCCGTGAAAAATATCTGTACGTCGGTTTGAGCTGTAATTTTTTGTGCTTCTGCCCCAGGTTGTTATCCAACTTTCGTTAGTTCAACACTTTTCGATTTGAGCAACAGAAGGTCTTCGAAAAAATTGGTTTTTACCTGCTGGTCTGTTTTGACAGATTTCTGCCATTATTTGCATTTGCCTCTTAATCTCTTTCTCTTTGAGTTCTCTTTGATCATTTGAACTTTCTAAAGGAAGTGCTACATCAGCTTTGTTTTAATGGAAGTTTTACTTGTGTTGGAACTAAACCAAAAGACTTATTATCTTGAGTACACTAATGTTGCTAATGAAGATTGTGTGAAGTTTTGTATGAAGGAAAATTTTAAGTGTAGGGAAGAATAATGTGATAAGATGAAGTATGGACAAAAGCTCAAACTTGGGGATGCCACTCGTGTCACTCCAAGAAATATCCAAGAAGTACAAGCTTCAAATCTTGGGGATGCCCAAGGCATTCCCTTCTTCATCAATAAAAATCTCAGATTTCTTCCAAATACTTCATTTTTATTGCTTCATGCACAGTTGTATTGTTTTTGGAGCGTCTTCGTTTTTGTTTTTGGTTTTCGTTTGCTTAGTTTGCTTGAATAAGTTGGTTAGACCCCCTCATTCATACATTAGTTTTCAAATAAATTGGTTTGGATTGGAAAAGAGTAGGAAAAGTTCATGCTTAAGTGGTAAAAAGAAGCTTGTTTTTCACTGTGGCCTATTCTTTGTCATGTCATGCTTGATATTATTTTTGTTTTATGGTTAGTGATTTTTGCTGTAGCATTACATGTAATAAACAATTGAGATTGCTTAATGTGCCTTGAAAGAATCATGCGTTGTTTTAGCATATTAAAGCATAGTATTGTGGTATTCTCCTTTGATGCTTCATTTGGGTTGACTTGGCGCATGCTCACACCATGTTAAGACTATCCCAAGTCACCATAGCCTCTATGATCATTTAGTTTTCGACTTGTAATATCACTTTATGCTTTAATTAATTATGTTTTGTCGCTTTGCATGATTATGGCTATTATTGCTCTCTTAGTTGGTCGCTCCCAGTCTCTTGCTAGACTCCATACCAAGTATGAGTTCCACTCATGCATCCAACCCCAAATAAAACCAAATTATTCCAAAGAGTCTACCATACCTACCTATTAGCATTTGCTATTCCAAGTATATTTATGTTTTTATCTACCTTCCGAACTAAACTTGTTATGTGAAAATTAGTGATTAAAGCTCTCACGAACTTGATGGCACACTTTACTTTTCTTGCACTTAATAAACTTGAACCATTGTGTCATCTATGTTGTATATGCTTGCACTTATACGTTGGGGATTAGCAGAATCATGCTGTCATGGGGAACGCTTTCAACATTGCACTTGTACATTGTACCCAGTTGATATCATGCTCTTTTGTTTATGGATGTCATCGGTGTGAAATGAAAGGGGATCTTGTAAGTCTATGGAGTTATGTATGTGTGTTACAGAAACGCCTGGGCCGCTAGCCTAAGCCATACCTAATCATGGTGGAAACTTGCAGCATCACCATAGTGAGGAATCTATGAAGCATTCTCCTTATAAAAAAAGAGATAAAGATTGAGAAAAAGAAAAAAAAAGATGGGAAAAGAGGAAAGAGAGAAAAAAGCACCATTTTCCATGGTAAATAAGAAGATTACTGAGATGCTCATTGTCTGCTTGCATTGTCATTTTGATTATGGGATAGCTCCTGTATAATGTGCAAGGGGTACCCCGTTGGCGGTTCTCTATGATACACATGTACTTACTATGACAAGAACTTACCGGTAACTAAACTTGAGTAGCATGAGGAGCGACCCTCGTATTCTAGGGACATGAGATTGCCAACTTATACTTTGTCAAGCATATACTCCATAGTTTGTTCACTTTAACATTAATCACTTCAATATGCTTTTGATAGGGCAATGAGAGCTGAAAGCTAATAAGTACCATAATTTTTGGAAGCTATTTATGAGACTTGAATCCCTTCTTCCTTCTATGAAGACCTTTCTTTTACTTTTATGATGAGTCTCCATCTTCTATATTTATGCACCTATTGAGAGAGCATAATGGCCATTCTTAGTTTAATGTGCATTGTCTCAAGACATGTTGATTGATTCATAACTTTGATATTGCTTGTTCTTAATCTATTTGTATCTAGTCACCCTTATGAACTTTGAAGGTGTCCTATGCATTCATGTTTTTCTACACTATGAGGGACAAGCTGAATACCATTCTCATTATGTTTTCTTTATATGAAACAAACAAACGTCTTTCAAAGCATTGTTATTCATGAATCTTTTGTTTGTACCTTTTTATGCTACAACATAGTTGCTATGTCTTATTGTTAGTACTATATCTTTCATGCTATGTTAAAGTACTATGATCCTAGCTATCAATGTTTTATAAATGCCTTGATCAAGATTGTGATGGTGCATGTCACCTCAAAAATTATTCTTTTCTTTTTATCACTTACCTAGTCGAGCACGAGCAGGAGTTAAGCTTGGGGATGTTGATACGTTGCAAACATATCTATAATTTTTGATGTTCCATGCTTGTTTTATATCTACTTTCTTATATTTTGTCCACACTTTGCAGTATTTTTACACATTTTCTAGAACTAACGTATTAACAAGATGCCACAGTGCAAGTTGCCTGTTTCTGCTGTTTTTGGTTCTAGAAAAGCCAGAAAATGGATATATTTTGGGAATTGGACGGGACAAAAGCCAAAGTCAATATTTCACTGAGGGGAACACGGAGCCAGAAGACGAGACGGAGAAGGGCCTCAAGGGGGCCCGACCCCCTGGCCGCGCGGCCAGGCCTGGCCCACACGGGGGGGGGGGTGTAGCCGCCTCGGGCACCCCCTCGGCCTCCCCTTTCGCCTATAAGAAGCCTCCAATACAGAAACCCTAAGTACCCAATCAAAATTCCACGAAAGAGTCTGTAGCCGCCGTCATCTCCATCCCTAGATCGGGAGGGATCTGAAGCTCTTCCCGGCACCCTGCCGAACGGGAGAGATCACCCTGGAGGCCTTCTTCATCACCATGCCTGCCTCATGTGTGATGCGTGAGTAGTTCATCTCTGGACTACGGGTCCATGTAGTAGCTAGATGGTTGGTTCTTCTCCTTTGTGCTACCATGTTTAGATCTTGTGTGCTCCGTTCATGATCAAGATCATCTATTTGTAATCCTACATGTTGTGTTTGCAGGGATCTGATAGATATTAAGATGCTATTTCAGATTGATTATTGATTCTATCATGTCTTTGTTATTTGTGATCTTGCATGCTTTCTGTTGTTAGTAGCTATCTTGGCCAAGTAGATGATAGCAACTCCAAGAAGGAGTATTTGTGCTCGATAGTGGGTTCATGCCTCTAGTAATCTGGGGAAGTGATAAAAATCTCTAATGTACTAGATGTGTTGTTGCTACTAGGGAGAAAACAACAATCCTTTGTTTATAGAACAATCATATTGTTTACTTTACACACTTTGCTTATTGCAATTATCTGTTGCTTGTAACTTAATACTGGAGGGGGTTCGGATGATAACCTGAAGGTGGATTATTAGTCATAGATGCAGTTGGATTACGGTCTATGTATAATGTTGTAATGCCCAATTAAATCTCATAGGAGTCAAGATGATTAGTATATGCATGTATGCTTTCTCGATGGTTGTCGATTGCCCCGCTGTAATTTGTTCACCCAACATGTCATCTATCTTAAGGAGAATCACCACTAGTGAACTATGGACCCCGGTCCATTCTTTTACCGTCAATCTACAAAGCTATTACTGTTTTCTGTTTACTTTTTGCAAGCTATTACTATCTTCCACACAATACGTTTAATCCTTTGTTTTCTGCAAAACCGGTGAGATTGACAATCTCACTCTAAGTTGGGGGAAAGTTCTGTGATTGTGTTGTGCAGGATTCCAAGTTGGAAACAACACCTTGGAGGTGTTTCCTTGCTCCTACTGGTTCGATAACCTTGGTTTCATAACTGAGGGAAAACTTGTTGATCTGCTCAGCATATCTTCCTCTTGGGATTCCCCAACGAGCTCAAATATATTATGAGCCATCAGCGATCGATGTTCCTGGCGAGGCACCATTGGATGGAGTCGCCCCTTGGAGAAGTCTGACTGGCGCCTTGTTAACTTGGTGTCATAGAGGCTGATAAATAGAAGACGTGGAGGCTGCCATGTCGTTGATGATGAAGCTGCTGAGTTGACATGGGAGACTCCACGATGGGCGGATCCACGAGGAGAGAGTCCGCGAGGGCTAGTTCGTGAGGGCAAGTCCCCGAGCGTGGCGAGTCTGCGAGAGCGATATCGCTCGCGATGGCGAGTCCGCGAGCGTGGCGATTATGCGACGGTGAGTCCGTGATGGTCAGTTCGCGATGACGAGTCCCCGAGCGTGACGAGTACGCGAGGGAGAGTCCGCGATGGAGAGATCATGATGGTGAGTCCTCGAGTGTGGCGAGTACACGCGGGCGAGTCCGCGATGGCGAGATCACGATGGAGAGTCCCGGGCGTGGCGAGTCTGCGAGAGCGTGTCCACGATGGCAAGATCGCAATGGAGAGTCCCCGAGCGTGGCGAGTCCGCGAGAGCGAGTTCACGATTTACAGTCCCCGAGCATGGCGAGTACGGGAGGGCGAGTCCGCGATGGTGAGATCACGATGGAGAGTCCCCGAGCATGGAGGGTCCGCGAGAGCGAGTCCGCGTATACACCGACACCCCGGATCTCTAGCACGTGCACCGCCGATGCAGCCCAAGTTTAGATCAAGGTATATATGTGGAGTAGCTCGAAAAGGAGTACTCCATCACTTGTAGCTGTGTCACTGACGCTCACCACATAATGTATATCGACGGATGATAATGTGTTATATATTTTAAATTCCAATTAAACCCTTTTATTCCGTGGAACAAATTATTGTGTGTAAATAGCTAGTGCAGCTAACATTTTTTCCTATTTTAAATATTAATTTTTCCAAATGCCTAAGGTAATAGGGGCACATCTCACAGCGCCACGGTAAGTTTATTGTTGGCGTTCGAAGTGGCAATGGTATATTATTTACTAGGAGCGTGGATAGGACACGTCCCAAATAATCTTTACCAGTTGAGCCATATTAGCGGCGCGTGAAATGAATGCTCCCGATCCACTTTTATGAATGCCTCAACTTGCCCTATCCCTACTAGTGACGGTTCCTCCCTGAATCTGTCTGTCCCCCGGGGTCCAACGACTCTGATACCGCCAAGTTCGACTCCGACATGTACCTGCAGCTGCCAGAGAAGCACTCACCTCCCGTGCATGGGGACTCCTCTGCATTTCCATGACCCATCAGTGCAAAAGACCGTCATCACCCACGCTGACACCCCATCGTGTACATCAAGTAGATCTATGCTTGATCCTAGATATGTATCTAGTTTAGTTTAATTTCGAGTTTAGTTTAATATCTAGTTTAGTGTAGTTTGGTTTGAATGTATCCGAACTATGGTTAATTTTTTTCCAATGTATGCTTGTTTGACCAAAATCTAATCAAGTTTGAATTTTGGGGTAGGATGCACAAGATTTGGGGGACATCGTTGGGTGCAAGAAGCTGGAAGAGATCCTACTACTCCCCCAATCGGACAAAAAGACGACAAAACTTGGGGAATTCCATTGGAGATGCTCTTACAACAACTGCTTTCAAACATTTTCTTTTGAAATGATGATATAAGAATATCAAGATACGGTAAGCCTGACCCATGCAACAGATACTTATTACTCATATAATTTGTATATCTATTGCTTTTATAGTTTAATGTCATATTATCAATGTTATTTGCTAACTTCTATTATTTATTTAGACGAAATTATTAATAATCAGAAGGCAGAAACTCTCTTGCTATTTTGATGTTTTAGGAATCTTCTTGAGAATACAAGAATATGTGGAAATTATGGTGTTTGTTTTGGAAGGAAAAGGATGAACTCTGTAGACAAAGGGGGTTAACATATCTATTAACAAAAAATGAGCTCCTATTGCTTTCACACTTTTTTTGGTAGATATAGGGCCCACGAGAGGCTGAAAGCCCCTCTTTTAAGAACATGCGGACATAGAGCCAACAGATCATGACAATATTTGATACTACATAATAATTGATGTTGTTTTGTCGCCTCTCTTTTAATTCTCCATTACAGAAAGGAAAAAAAAAGTTGTCAAACGTTGGGCATGCTTGGATCAATTGTACCAATCTATCCAACAAAACTTTGACAATGCAGCCTGATGACAGCATATGGACTGAAAATACTAGATATACCGCACATACACATCTAAATGAGAAAAATATAGCTTCGAATGTACGTAACAAAACTTGGCACCGGTATGAAACATGGGGCACGATTCTTCCACAAACTGTTGCACATCCCTATATTTGGCGAAGACTAGACGGGCTTGACGAAGAAGCTCTCAATGATCTCCTGAAGTAGTGTGCTGCTCGTATATACGTCGTTTCTATTATCGTAGAAAAATGAAGCGGTATACGCTAAGCCAATAATTCGTTGTAGTGCTGGGAGCAGTGCATGATTTTCAAAACGAGCATGGTTCAGAGTCTTCCATTCATCTTCAATTAGTGCATCAATCCTTGCAATGGCTACTGCACCTGAGACGCCATACTCGTGCATATAGCACTCCACAGAGCTTGCTGCATCCCCCTTGCACTTTCGGCGCTGTATAACACAATAATATATTATGTTGTGAAATAAAGGATTAGGCATCTTAGTTGATAATAAAGAGTAATTATGTATATCTACCTTGAATGCACCAATATCATTCATGAAACGTACAATCTTTCCGGCTGATATGACTACATTCGGGATAGTAGAGGCCCACTCGAGTGCTTGCTTCATTATTTTATCAGTCATACCAGCCATCACTGACACAGATAGAGTAGGTGCGCCTATCGTAAGGCTAGTCAAATCAACATGGTCCTTAAAGCTCGGCGTGTAATTCTTGTGTGCCCATTCAGCTTCTTGTAGGTAACCAGTTGCATGATTTTAGATCTGCATGCACACATACATGCCATCTAAGATAATTAGCAACAAAAGCCAAAAGTAATACGTAATATAAGCGCATGTTCTAGTAAAACTCATCCTATATGTTTGGCATTTTTTGGTTCATTCCCTTGTATTCCAAAGTGATAACTAGCTAGGGATGCCGTGTTGACTTTCATGCATCATACATGCTTACATGCCAATTTGTATGTATCCTATTTCTAGCAGGACACTTACATATGCCAGCTTCTAAATAGCATTACCTTCTAACATTTCTAAAGATATATGGAGTTTGTATGGCACAAAGGCATACCGATTTTCTGAGGTAGCTAATTTCATAGTTCATGCCGATTGGCACATCAGCCTCAATATTCCTGAAAGTCCTCAGCAACTCCATATATAAGTTCTTCAGGTACTCTGGTAGAATTGAAACAGCGCTCTCATCCCATCTACAAATCCAATTGTGGAGTACAAGAAAAATAGTGAGACAAACTGTGTTAGTGCGACTTGAAAATTCTATATGCATGTTAATTGTATAATAATACTAGAAGGGTTTAACTCGCACATGCACTCGTAAAAATAATCCCCCTCATATGTGGTTAATTTTTTCCCTTCCATTTTCTTGGAAATGGCATCCCTAGACTAAAATTAGCATATGTATATATATAGCTTGATTTTGTTCGGTAAAAATATGAAACCGCTAATGTCTAACCTTTGTATTGCTTCCTGTAGCTTCCGACATTCCTCTATGGTGGCATGGGTATCATATATGTCATCTAATGTGGTAATTATTACTATCATCTTGGCGATGATACTTCGTGGTAGCTTAAAACCCTTTTCATGGTACACCACATAGGCCCAAGTGTAGCTCTCCACGATACGACCACGAATAAAACTTAGTCCGACGTTTCCAGAAAAACTGTTCCACCACCTGTACATTAAATTTACAAGAGTACAATAATTAATGTGAAAAGCATGTTCAGTACCGTCAATCGATATCATGTCAAGGCAAACGAAAATAGTTTATTATTTTCCTACTAATTCCTCGTCGATTTAATAGATTAGATAATTAAGAGGTAAACATACTCGGTAATAGCTTTGAGCTCCTTCAAGTGAACATGTTGCAGAAGGTTAAAATCTAATTTTGCGAGCTCCAGTAGAACTGTGTTATGCCCTTCTTCTTCACTGTACTCTGAGATGTAGTGAAGTGTTTCTATTCTCTTACAGGTCCTTGGTAGTGGTACATGAAGGGCACGCTTGACTTGCTCTGCTAGTGGAAAACTGAGGCTACCCCTCATCAATTCAAGATGATGTTGTGCAAAAGCCTTGGCTTCTTCGAGTATCACCTCACCACGAATGAGAAGATGTGCTCCATTGTATAAACTTAATAGTCCTTTTGTGTCATTAGTTATATCCTTGTTGAAGCGCCCATCTTCACCCTTGAATTTGTTGAACACATCTGCAATATCAGCAAAATTATGGTCAGTAATCTAAGACCTCTCTAAAGTAAGTGATGTCAGCTTGTGTATGATGATGGTATATCCAGTCCTCTCCATGAAGTTACTTTGTCTAAAAATAGAAATATAAGCTCATGACATAATTTTTTACCCGTAATAACCAATTAAGTGATTTGTTTCTTCATAAGTATCACATAAGTCCATGCATATATTTAAAAAAATTATGGAACAGTTAGATACCTGGAGACACCCAATGTCCCTGCTCCCTAAGTAAGCGAAACCCCAGAGCAACCTCATGGAGGCTTAAGTTACTGAAGTCGCTCTGATGGACTAGGCTTAAAGCATGCTCGATATCCTGTTCAAAGTGGTGATCTATGCCGAGATGTTGAATTGTATCCAGTAAGAAAATTCTTGCCGCAATATTGTCGCAAGTCTTAAACAACTTGTGGACCTCTTCCTTCAGTTCATCGGCTCTCACCGTCATCCACTCCTCAGACCTCTCCTGCCGATGAAATTGAATTAACCAAAAGAAATGCCAACATGTGTGACTATTAACACATGGTATTGCAAACTTGGTGATAAGTGCTAGAATCATAGTATCTCACGCGCGCAAATGGAGGCAACAATATCTTATAATCTAGCTAGCGACAAACACTTGTTATGGAAAAGCTTTGCAAATACCTGGTTTTCAAAAGCAATAAAGTACTAAAACTATCAAAATAAAGAGTTGTCAAATTTAACAATTGCAGTTATATAAAAGATGTACTATACCGTACATTATTGTATACCGCGTTCCTAGCCATAACCAACAAAATGTCCTGAAGGAAATTAATTCTTACAGAAAACCGAAGTTGTAGATTGATTATACACCGCTAGCAAGTACACATACATACACCCGTCGCCTAGGTAGCTATGTATGTTCCACAGGAGTATACCTGCAGGTCCTGTGGCTGGTATCCAGTGAAGAAGTCACCCCATGGCGAGGGCTCGTAGCCAGACTGGATCTCATCAGGAGTGGCAGCGACGGTGGACGCCATGAGAGCTGATAGCTTTGGGAATTCGCTAGCTAGCCAGGTAATGGTTCGCTTTGCTTTGGGAAGAAGCTGTGAGAATGCATGGCCACCATGAGGCCTTTAAGTAGACGTCTCCGTGAGGCCAGCCCATGGTCGACTGAATACTATACTCCGTCTCCGTCAAACTCCAGATTTTACCAGATTTTTTTAAGGTAGATTTAGGAGAGTTGAGCAGGCATACATGCATCTTCTAGTCATTAGCAGCCGAAGGAAACTCTCGTCGTACCAACGTCTTCCTCTAGTCTGTATGTCACTGTTTCTGACAGTCAAACATCGTGTTAATTAGTATAATCGTCATTTGAGTGCTTTCTCATACATATATATACTAGTGTAATTGTTTGCAACGGAAGAGGTACGGCTGCTTGTACCAATGCAGATTCCACGAGGTTACCCTCCGATTTTTTTCGCAATTAGCGGCTAAGTCCACCAACTTCTTGAACTACTACTCTCCAGGGCCGGTTCTATATTTTGCGGGGCCCTGGGCGAAAGTGATGTCATGAGCTCTATAGGCTACAACTAATATATATGTACGCATATTTACAAATATAGACATATATGTATCACTTTCACTTGTAAATATTAAAAGATAACATCCAACCACATATTTTTACTCCAAGATATCTGTAAATAATTATTAAACAATCTCATATTAGTTCAATGTCTCATTTTCACTTTTCGTAGCATCGGAATTATGTAGCGGCACTGTAGCACCTAAACTATGAACAAACTAAATACATTATATATGGAATTAAAGATAGAACCCTAATCATCGATTCAGGGATGATTGAACAATTTGAACGTACCAGGGCTCAATGGGAACGGAAGAACAAGGCCAAGCAACCACTCAGTTCATCGGCAGATTCAATTTCTAATTCATCCCAAACAGGAAAACCCAATCAGGGTCAAGGTCAGATGGACTCGGGCTAATCTGCCAATCTCTAGGCCTAGGCGGCAAGAGGAAAATTGATTGCCCAGAGGAGTGGCTATCGAAGACGAAGAGGTAAAAAGGTCGAGGAGATCAGCTGATTAGGAGATCGATTGGCCTATCGATCGCCACGGGTCCCTGTGTCGTCGGTTTCCTACAGCTGAAGGCTCGCCACACATGGTCGGGGGGGTTCGAGCCGGGCCTGCTACTCTCCTTTCCTGCGGATAGGGATCCTCTGACATACCTAGGGACTCCACGTGTCCCCGACAGACTCAAGGTATATGGAAGGGGGAGTAACGTGTAAGATTAGTCATAGTGGGAGTAACTTAGCTAGTAGCATGCACGTATGTGCAAACTTCAGAAAGCTCTGTATGGGTTGAAACAATCACCTCGTGCGTGGTATGCTCGACTAAGTGATCGGTTGCAGCAACTTGGATTTGTGTCGTCCAACGCGGATATTTCTCTCTTTATCCCGCTGAAGGGTGATGTTCACCCTCAATTTTGAATCTCATATGTTTTACTTTTTTCCGAAAGAAATCTCATATGTTCAGCGAAAGGTAAATTTTGACACTCCCTAGTCAAGCGGTAATTGCATGTCTCCCATATTTCTAAACTCGGGTAAACCATTGCTTCGGGTGCACCCAGAAGGTCCGTGTGGAGTTTAGCATATAAAACTAAGCCCTATCAATTTGTGAATATGGAAGTCATCTCATATATGAAGGTGAACATTTTTGTAAATACACATCTCCTCATGTCGGGTAAAAGAAATGGTAAGTAAAACAAGGACGGCAAATAGGGCTAGAGCATAGTCCATGCGCACATGCACCTGAGTTCAAAGATGTTTTTCTTCCATTGCACTATACACTTGGAAGTCAAAGTAGCCGTTAGGCCTATGCATATTATTCCTCCAAGTGACACAAGCAAAACATGCTTGGTCATGGAAACTAATCAAACGAAACATAATAAAAAGCAATCTAATGCTAAGCAGCCTGCACCATGCTAGCTCGTTAGTTTAGCTGAGACAGAACGTACGAGGATGCTCACCCATAGCCAAGGGGCCTTTCAAAATATACGTATCCCTATCCGGGGTCGTCGATCGGTAGATTTCACCACTAAGTATATGCATTTTTTTTCGCCGGTAGCAGCCAGATGAACCCACCTTGACCTCTTATGAGTATTTACCAAAGCTGCGGGTATAGATCCGGTCACACACGAACACGTCAAGATCCATCTTCCACGCTACAATTAGTAGTACCACCGAACTCGTGCATGCTACAATTAGTAGTACCACCGAACTCGTGATTGGAGGCTAAATGCGCCCACTTACAAAAGTATATGGTATATCTATGTTCAAAGTCTGCATGTGGAAGCACATGTTATGCACATTGCACTCATGCATGCATCTCCGTATGGTCCTGCATCCGACTATCCAAGATTCACAGAGGCGTGCCAAAGCTACGTCACTAAATAGACAAAAACAGAAGAAGAAATTGTATGCTAAGCTCTGCTGATTTTTTTTGATAATGGATACTTTATTAGTTAAAAGATTTAAGCATTACACCCGGTATCGGCATAACTAGGATGCACACAGCTGCAGAAGTTCCATATCCGGCAAAAAACAAGGTGAATTACAAGAATCATTAAAGCCTATAAAATGCCTATGAAGGTGGGGAGTTGATCCTGAGATCACGCTGTCATCCATGTAGGAAAAAAATATCTCTCGTATTATCCTCCAAACGCACACATACCTCTTTAAATAGGTCCCTCCGCTCCACACGGTGTAGAGTTAACCACGATCGGAGAATAGCGATGCATCTATGGATAACCTGCATAAGTGAAGAAAATTTATCATTAAAAAATCTTGTTATTTTTACATAGCCATAGCGACCAAATTACGGCAAACGCTCCCAACCTAATAAGAATTGTGTACTTATGATCAACACATGTAACCAGTTGCCAAAAACATTGGTAACACTAATAGGGGAGATATTGCAGAAGCCATTTGGATGACTGACCATATAGAACGTGCAAATTTACATTGAAAAAAAGAGTATTTGATTGTATGATCATGATGGAAAAAACATATTTCTTACTTCCATGCCTGTCGGAGATGGAGTCCCGCGGGGGAACAAGGGGTCCAACAAACAATGAGTTCGAGAGGAGGTTGAATCACGCGTTCCAAACTTCTCGACATCGGCGGCACACGGACACGGCAGAGAGGGTGACATAGGTTTTTTTACCCAAGTTCGGGACCCTTGTGAGGAGGTAAAGCTCCTACTCCTTGGTTGTATTGCTCGTAGTGCTTCGTGAGGTACAATGGAGAACCAATGTCTAGGGTTACAGATTGCTGGCCTCGACCTCCACCAAGGTAGGAGAAGGTCTCCTTATATAGGGCGTCCAGGCCTCTTACCCTCAAATGCTGGGTGGGAAGGGTCTCCACAATGTCACTCCTCGAAGATCTGGTCCACAAGACTGCTTTCCTTGGACCTAGCCTACACCGCTCTGGGGGCACCCGTCCTCCTCGCGTCTTCGGTCATGGGTGATGTCCGCACTTGGGGATACGTCTCCTCTGGCCCCCCTTGCACCGAAATGGAGAGACACTGCCTCAGCTGTCGGGACCTTTAACAAGGACACCTTTGCCTACCACTACTAGGGAAAGTTTACTCGAGTCGCATATGAAAACCCATTAGAGTCGCATATGGGATGCGACTCAAACTCCATGCTGCTAGTATTTTTTACCCGACTCGCATTTCAGATGCGCCTCGTATAAAGTATATATGCGAGGCGCATATGATATATATGCACCTCTTATATTATACGAGGCGCATATAGATAGATATGCACCTCACATATCTAGGGTATACAAGGCGCATATCAGATGCGCCTCGAGTATGTCTGAAAGATGTACCTCGAGTATGTCTGAAAGATGTACCTCGAGTATGTCTGAAAGATGTGCCTCTAATAGCTTTACAGATGTGCCGCGAATAGCATTTTCAATTTTCAAATTTACCCGTGGCGCCACCGCCGTCATCAAAATGCAAAAAACACACTCGTTTTGAATTGCAAAAGCAATCGAGTCCACGCATCTCCGCCGTCGTGTCGCCTCGCCGGAGCATGGTGGTCGTGGCGGGGAGGTGCGGGAGGTCATGGCCGTGCTAGTTCTCGAGCTGGAGGAGTCGGTGTTGGGGATATACTTTCCGGGTATCCTCAGCGTACCTTACTGACCAGGGTGGCCCACTTCGGGTTAGAGCTTTGCTTCACAGGCGGCCTAGTCAGGGAGAAGGACGGAGTCCAATCCGGCTATAGGAAGGCCCAGAAGACTTACGACATAGGCCCATAGTGTTACTTGTAGTTCAAGATGTACTTTGTAACCAACTCTTAGTCGTAGCTGGATAGATCTCTCCTGTAAACCCTAGGACGGATATCTATATAAGCCGTCCTAGGGAGAGCCTTTAGGGCACCCTCACAACAGTCTACAATCTCAACTAGCACAGGCGAAACCCTTGTAACCCATATTTCGGCTCTTCTGTATTACTGGATTGCTAGCAGGAGTAGGATCCATCCAAAGCCGGTGGATTCGAACCTGGGTAAACTTGTGTGCTCACCGTCCCGGAATCCCCTACGACTCACACCCCTCTCTTCCACACGCCTCGAGGACCCCCTCATGGCGTACTTGTCATCAATCCAACGACAGTTGGCGCCCACCATGGGGCAAGTGAGCTCCGGATCTGCGTTCCGAGCGGAATCTGCAAGAATCGAAATCGGCGAGACTACCATCGTTGGTCGCATCCTCTACGCCAGTGAAGTCCCGCTCATCGTTCTCGACAAGACTTGGATTCCGGCTAGAGAGGTCGTGACCACCTACACCATCATGTCCTTCGGTGAGATCGATGTTTATATCGGTTTTGCTGAACCTGTCCCACCCACACCAGCGGTGATGATAGAGGCAGAAGAAATTTTTGGGTCCCCTTTGTCCGTGGAGGCGGCAGAGTTCCGGATCTCAGAAAACCCTAATCCCACCCAGCCCGCACCAGTTGCGGAGATAGTGGAGAAAGTTGAACCTGAGGCAGATCTCGCAGTACAAGTCGGATCTGGAGTGGATCTCCCTAGCGAGGTCGAATCCCAGATCGACCCACCTGCGAAGGTCGAAATCCAGGAGGAGCTAGAAAACAACCTTGGTTCCGGCTCTGATAATACCGGGACTGATAGACCTCTCCTGAGATACACGTTGATGCGCATGATGATGCAAGATGCAAGCATGGACGATATTCTCGAGACCATCAGGTGTTTCGAGGAAGCCGACCGCGAGAGCCGCAACTATCTCAGGAGGCATGCGTCACACTTTGTCGGATATGTTGGTTTCGGATCCGGCTCTGCCGATGCTGGAGACAACACCGACTCTGTGCTGGAGGCTATCGGAACAAGCGTTGAATTACCAGCATCTTCAGATGACTCCATGACGTCGGCAGATTTCCGGAAGTTCTCCGCGGAATATGAAGAGGAGCTTAACTCCACAGCTGCTGCAGAGGGAGAAGACATGGACGAAGGATCCGGAACAAACTCTCCCAAAGCACAGGACAACATGGATCGCGGAGATGATCCTGATAACCAAATGGCCGAAAGTACCGATCAAAGTTTGACTCCAGGAAATGGGCCCAAAGCCATCTTTGCTATCGGCGCTTGATGACCGACAAGTATAGGGGGTGTATCGCATTATTTTTGAGGGAAGTTAAACCCAATTTATTGATTCGACACAAGGGGAGCCAAAGAATATTTATCAGCCTTAACAACTGAGTTGTCAATTCAGCTACACATAGAAACAATCTTGCTCAAAGCAGTTTATCAGTAGCAACAGTTTTGTAGTAGAAATAGCAAAGTAACAAAGAGTGTAAAGCGAGATGAGTAACAAAAACAAGATTGGGATTCGAGTGCGGTAGGCATAGGGATGGATGGACAGGCGTTGCATGGACAAGACAATTCACATAGCAATCAGAACATAGGGCAATTGCAGATAAATAAGATAAAGCACCCAAGTACTAGACAATCCTAGGCATGTGTTCCATATATAGTCATACGTGCTCGCAATGAGAACTTGCACAACATCTTTTGTCCTGCCAGCCCGTTTGCAACGGGGCCTCTAGGGAACTATTGGTAATTAAGGTGCTCCTTTTAATAGAGCACCGGAGCAAAGCATTAACACTCCGTGAACACATGTGATCCTCACATCAAAGCCTTTACCTTCCGGTTATCCCGATTTCTGTCACTTCGGGGCCATAGGTTTCGGACAACTACGTGTGTATACAACTTGTAGATAAGACCAAGAACAATACTATCATAATGAATCAATAATAAGTTCAGATCTAAAATCATGGCACTCGGGCCCTAGTGACAAGAATTAAGCACAACAAGTCGCAACAAAGACATAAAGCACTAATAAAAGATACTAGGCACCATGCCCTAACAATCTGATGCCATTACATGAACGATCTCATCCAATCCCTACCATCCCCATAGCCTACAGCGGGGGATTACTCACTCATAGATGGGGTAAACATGGATGGTCGATGGAGATGATGGTGAAGATCGATGGAGATGGCTCCGGGGGCACTTCCCGTCCCAGCAGGGTGCCAGAACAGAGACTTTCTGTCCCCCGAATCTCCCCTTCGGTGGTGGCGGCGCAGCGGAACTTTTCGTGGAAAAACGTTGAACCCCCATGGAGTTTTTAGGTCAGAAGGCTTCTTATAGGCGAAGAGGGAGACCGAGGGGGTGCCTGGGGCCACCACACCATGCCCTGGCACGGCTAGGCCCAGCCCGCGCCTAGGGGTGGTGTGGCCAGCCCCTAGCCCTCCTCCGTCTCGTATTTTGGCTCCGTGAGTCTTCTGGAAAAATAGGCACTTTGGATTTTGTCCCGTCCAATTCCGAGAATATTCATTTTCTGACTTTCCTGGAACCAAAAATAGCAGAAAACAGGCAGCTGGCACTGTGGCTCTTGTTAATAGGTTAGTCCAAGAAATCATATGAAAAGTACTCCAAAGTGTGGACAAAACACAAGAAAGTGGATAAAACCAAGCATGGAGCATCAAAAATTATAGATACATTTGCAATGTATCAACATACCCAAGCTTAACTCCTGCTCGTCCTCGAGTAGGTAAGTGATAAAACGAATAATTTTTGAGGTGACATGCACCATCAAGGACTTGATCAAAGTATTTGTAAAACATTCAAAGCTAGGATCATAGTACTTCAATCATAACATGAAAGACAAAGTTCTAGCAATAAGACGAAGAAACTATGACGCAACATGAAAATGCACAAACAAAAGATTCATGAATAACAATGCTTTGCAAGACGTTTGTTTGTTTCACATAAAGAAAGCATAGCATAGTGGCATTCAGCTTGTCCCTCATAGAGTAGCAAATATAAATGCATAGGACACCTTCGAAGTTTACAAGAGTGACTAGATACAAATAGTTTAAAACAAGCAATATCAAGGTATGCATCAATCAACAAGTCTTGGGACAATGCACATAGAACTAAGAATGGCCACTATTCTCTCAAGAAAGTGCTCATAGAATGTGTGGAGACTCAACAAGGAAATGAACAGGTTTTGAAAAGTTTGAAAGGCTTCCAAATGCTGAAAGTATGGTACTCGTTAGCTTTGAGATCTCATTGCCCCTATCATAAGCATCTTTAATGTGGTTAAGGTGAAAGTGACACAACTAAGAGGATATGCTTGACAAGTTATAAATCAAAGTCTCATGCCCCTTACTTACGAAGACTGATCCTCATGCTACTCAACTTCAGTCACAAGTAAGCTCTTGTCATTGTAAGTATATACGTATCATAGAGAACCGCCAACGGGGTACCCCTTGCACATGACATGGGAGCTATCCCATAATCAAAATACAAGGCAAGCAGACAATGAGCATCTCGGCGATCTTTTTATTTACTATGTGCATAGACTTTTATTGAGGATGCTTCATAGAATGCTCATTATGGTTATGCTGCAAGTTTCCACCATGATTAGGCATGGCTTAGGCTAGCGGCCCAGGCGTTTCTCTAACATACATACAAACTCCATGATCTTACAAGTTCCACTTTTATTTCACACCGCCAGGATCCATAAGCAAAAGAACATGATATCAACTAGGTACAAAGTACCTATGAAGTGTTGAAAGCGGTCCCCATGATACATGGTTCTTTTAACTTCAACTCATAAAGCGCAAGCATATGCACAAAAAAGAAGGACGCAATGGTTCAGGTTTATTAAGTGCAAGAAAATAAAGTGTGCCATCAAGTTCGTGAGAGCTTTACTAACTAACTTTCTCATAGCAAGCAAACATTTTATTCGGAAGAAAACAAGGCATATTGAATATGCACAGAAGTAGCAAATGATGCTAATAGGTAGGTATGGTGGACACTTTGGAAATATTTGGTTTAGGGAGCTGGAAACATGAGTAAAACATACTCAGTAGAAGTGAAGGCTAGCAATAGTAAGGGAGCGACAAACGAGAGAGCAATAATAGACATAATCATGCAGAGCGACAAAACATCATTGATCAAAGTATAAAGTGATACTACAAGTTGAAAACTAAAGGATCATAAAGGCTTATGGTGACTTGAGATAGTCATAACATGGTGTGAGCATGCGCCAAGTCAACCCAAATAAAGCATCAAAGGAGAATACCACTATACTATGCTTTAATATGCTAAAACAACGCATGATTCATCCAAGGCACATTAAGCTATCTCAATTGTTTATAACAAGTCAAGCTACAGAAAAGAATACTAAGTATAAAGCCAAAACAATATCAAGCATGGCATGACAAAGCATAGGCCACAGTCAAAAATGAGCTCTTTTTACCACATAAGCATGAACTTTCCTACTCTTTTCCAAACCAAACCAAACCAAACCAAACTATTTGCAAACCAATGTATGAAAGAGGGGGTCCAACCAATTTATTCACCAAACTAAGCAAACCATGCAAACTAAAAACCAAAATGAAAACGAAAAAGAGGACGCTCCAAGAAAAACACAACTGTGCATGAAACAAGAAAAATGAAGTGTTTGGAAGAAACCTGGGATTTTTATTGATGAAGAAGGGGATGCCTTGGGCATCCCCAAGCTTTGACGCTTGTACTTCTTGGATATTTCTTGCGGTGACACGCGTGGCATCCCCAAGCTTGAGCTTTAGTCCATCCTTCATCTCATTAATCATTCCTTCCATACACCTGAAAATTTTCCTTCATACAAAACTTCACACAATCTCATTAGCAACATTAGTTCACTTAAGATAAATAAGTCTTAAGGTTCAGTTCTAACACCAATAAACTTCCATAAGAACACTAGCTACTGTAGCACTCCCTCAAAAAGCTCAATTCCCCAAAAGAACTCAAAAAGGAACCAACAAGAAGCAAATGCAGAAAATGACAGAAATCTGTCAAAATAGACCAGCAGGTAAAGACGAATTTTTTGGAAGACCTTTTGTTTCTCAAATCAAAAAGTGTTGAACTAACGAAAGTTAGATAACAACCTGGGTCAGAAGCACAAAAAATTACAGCTCAATCCGACATACATAGCTCTCTCACGAATTTTTACGGTGAAGCACAGAAATCTGTTTGGGACAGCAACTTTCCCAATCATTACTTCTCTCTCATTAGAGGTTACTCTTGGCACAAAAGGCAAATAAAAAGGATAAGGAGCAGTTAATACTGAAGTAATAACTTCCAAGACTCATCTAAAGCTTTTGGGTAATCTCCCAATAAGTACTTTTCTTTAACGCCTTTAAGTTAGGCATAAGCAAAAACTAAAATGGATAGAATAGAAGTAAGCGGAGATAATCATGGTGAAAACATTGTTTTGTTCAATGAAATCCTTTTGTTAACAAGGTTGATCAGGTATTGTTACCAAAACAATTTCATATGAGACAAAACTTTGTATTCCACTAATGATTATGTTACCTCAACCTTGATAGCAATGGTCCCAATCATAATAGTTTCAAATTTTTCTCTTGGTATGGGATAATATATTTCTCCAACTTGAATGCCTTCAACATGTTCAATTGAATTCAAACCATAAGTCCTTTCAATCTTCTTGGGGAAATAGATAGTATGTTCCTTGTCATTAACATTGAAGGTCAGCTTCCCTTAATAACAACTCCTATAGTATTTAAGAAAAGGTCTCCCAAGAATAATAGACATATTATCATCTTCAGGCATATAAGTTTGAGAGGATGCACACATAAGAAATAAGAGTTGAAGTAAAAGAGAGCATCAAGAAGCAAAATCAAAACACATTTAAGTCTAACCCACTTCCTATGCATAGGAATAGTGTATGCAAATAAATTCACAAAGAACAAAGTGACAGGCATATGAAGATAAAACAAGAGTAACTTCAAAACTTTCAGCACATAGAGAGGTGTTTCAATGCCATGAAAACTTCTACAACCATATTTTCCTCTCTCATATAATTTTCAGTAGCCTCATGAATAAACTCAACAATATAACTATCAGATAAAGCATGCTCTTCATGATCTACAAGCATTAGAGCTTTATTATAAACATTTTCAAAAGAATCCTTAGGAACATAACATTCATCCTCCTTTAGTAAGCATGGAGGACAATCAAATAATGTAAGGGATAAAGAGTTACTCTCATTAGAAGGTAGGCATGGGTAGCTAATCCATTCTTCCTCCTTATGTTCATCACTCTCCTCCTCTTTTTCATCTAATGAGATTTCAGGTTCATCAATTTCTTCTTCCATAGGATCCTGCAAGGCATTAGTCTCTTCCATTTGTGGAGAGCATCTATTAAAATATTCAAGAATAGAGCCATTTTCATCCTTGTAATTATCAAAGCAAAATTTAAGTATACCATAAACCTCATATTTGTAAGGTGAATCATCAATATTTTGAAGCAAACTAGCAAGTTCAAAAGCACCCTTCCAAGCAATAAATTCTTCAATTTGTTCCGCATCATAAAAGTCATAAATTCCTTTAGCATAGGAAGATATGGTATCATTATCATTATACTCACATTGAAAAGGGAGGTGTTTATACCTCTTTCTGCAACGAGACTCATCACAGCAATAAGTAACATTATAAGTAGAGCACACGTTCCTAGGAATGATATACAATCTATCAATTTGTTCCCATAAGTGTTTCCCTTTTTGTGACAAGCGGTGTTCCTTATAATAATATTTTTGATCTTCCATGAACCCACCTTGCCAATAAGCTTCAGGTTCAAAGAAACCAACCATTGACAACAAGCATGATAAGGCAAGATAATAACAGACCAACGAAAATAACAACTAGAGTAGGAACTATTTTTTTGTAGTTTTGATAAAGAAACAAGCAAACAAGGAGAAAATAAACTTAGCTTGAACAATAGAGAATCCAAGTGAACTTGATAAATAAAGCTATGCTCCCCGGCAACGGCGCCAGAAAATAGTCTTGATGACCCACAAGTATAGGGGGTGTATCGCAGCAGTTTCGAGGGAATCTAAACCCAATTTATTGATTCAACACAAGGGGAGCCAAAGAATATTTATCAGCCTTAACAACTGAGTTGTCAATTCAGCTGCACCTGGAAACAATCTTGCTCAAAGCAGTTTATCAGTAGCAACAGTTTTGTAGTAGAAATAGCAAAGTAACAGCAGTAGCAAAGCAGAGACAGTAGTAACGAAAACAGTAAACAGTGGGATTCGAGTGCGGTAGGCATAGAGATGGATGGACGGGCGTTGCATGGACACGACAAATCAAATAGCAATCAGAACATAGGGCAATTGCAGATAAATAAGATAAAGCACCCAAGTACTAGACAATCCTAGGCATGTGTTCCATATATAGTCATACGTGCTCGCAATGAGAACTTGCACAACATCTTTTGTCCTGCCAGCCCGTTTGCAGCGGGGCCTCTAGGGAACTACTGGCAATTAAGGTGCTCCTTTTAGAGCACCGGAGCAAAGCATTAACACTCCGTGAACACATGTGATCCTCACATCAAAGCCTTTCCCTTCCGGTTATCCCGATTTCTGTCACTTCGGGGCCATAGGTTCCGGACAACAACGTGTGTATACAACTTGTAGATAAGACCAAGAACAATACTATCATAATGAATCAATAATAAGTTCAGATCTGAAATCATGGCACTCGGGCCCTAGTGACAAGCATTAAGCACAACAAGTCGCAACATAGTCATAAAGCACTAATAAAAGATACTAGGCACCATGCCCTAACAATCTGATGCCATTACATGAACGATCGCATCCAATCCCTACCATCCCCATAGCCTACAGCGGGGGATTACTCACTCATAGATGGGGGAACATGGATGGTCGATGGAGATGATGGTGAAGATCGATGGAGATGGCCCGCACTTCCCGTCGCCAGTCTTGACAGAGACTTTCTGTCCCCCGAATCTCCCCTTCGGTGGTGGCGGTGCAGCGGAACTTTTCGTGGAAAAACGTCGAACCCCCACGGAGTTTTTAGGTCAGAAGGCTTCTTATAGGCGAAGAGGGAGACCGAGGGGGTGCCTGGGGCCACCACACCATGCCCTGGCGCGGCCAGGCCCAGCCCGCGCCTAGGGGTGGTGTGGCCAGCCCCTGGCCCTCCTCCGTCTCGTATTCTAGCTTCGTGAGTCTTCTGGAAAAATAGGCACTTTGGCTTTTGTCCCGTCCAATTCCGAGAATATTCATTTTCTGACTTTCCTGGAACCAAAAACAACAGAAAACAGGCAGCTAGCACTGTGGCTCTTGTTAATAGGTTAGTCCAAGAAATCATATGAAAAGTACTCCAAATTGTGGACAAAACACAAGAAAGTGGATAAAACCAAGCATGGAGCATCAAAATTTATAGATACATTTTCAATGTATCAGCGCTGCCAAGAAGGCAAAGAAGAAGAACAAGAAGAACAAGACCCTAGCAAAAGACCTTCTGGCAGAGGAAGTGATTGCCGAGGAATACGAAGAAGACTCGGATGGAGCACTTATCCCAGACGAGCCAAAAGAAGAATCAGTGGATGGACACGTGATCACTGAAGGTGCGTGTAAAATCATCGATGCTGCATTAACCACACCTATCCCTACAGCTGCAGAGCTCAGTGCTGAGGAATTGGATGAAAGGGCCCAGGCACTAGAAGCGCGTCGTCAAGTACTCCTGGATGAAGCCAAAAACATCGAGGAGGATAAGAAACGCATGGTAACTACGGAGAAGTACACCTCTCGGCAACATCAGAAGACCCGGAAGCGTCACACACGTGATGATCAATTCCTGGAAGTACACAAGGTCCTCTTTGAAGGGGACCTAGGGGTGCCTCGTCTCGACAGCGAAGGAGATCTGGTGTATCCAACACCGGTACAGAACACTGTTGCATCTCGAGATATCCTATCGAACAATCCAGACCCAGAACAGGTTCGATTGGGCATTAAGCTACTCACCAAGGGTTTGGAACAGCAAAGGGCCACGAAATCCGGAAGCAGAAAACTGGTCTCGAAATCCGACCAATGTCGCACGGACACGGCCTGGAATGATATAAGGCCCCAGCATGTGCCGGAACCGCATTACTGTTCCGAGCGTCGGGAAGACAACTACTCAAGAACCGGATCCTCAGGATAGCATAACAGAATTGCACGTAACTGGCGCAATGTCGCTCCAGCTGCCGAGCAAGAAGCAATTGTTGCACTGTATCCGAGAAACCCTCCCCGACGAGAGTCGAATGATCGTAGGGGAGAAGACAAAGAGAAACGTCGGGAGGAGCACCGTCAAAGAATGTCACCTCCTAGACCTACAAACCGTCCGGCTGATCCCCATCATGGCGGGAGTGATGGACAAAGAAACGGCGGAAACCATGCCGAGACAAGCCGGTAGGGGGCCCGTCGCAATGAAGACCCTCCCCGGAACCGGAATAATGACGCTCCGGACGGAGGCCGGCGATCAGCTAGAAATAATCTAGCTGCCCCACCCTCCCCACCAAGCAGCCATCATAACGGCTCTCAAGGAGGGAGTAGTGGAGGGGGAGGTGGTGGTAGAAGCCGAGGTCCGGCCCCAAGGCACCGCAGCCATAGCCGTCACTCGAGAAGACGATCCTTGTCTCCAAGTGATGCGCGACACCAGATTAACTCAAATATAGAGGCGCGGCGCTATGAAAATGATGATATATACGTGGGCCCAAAATGCTTTGGACGATGCATAAGAGCCACAAAATTCCCGGAAGGATTCGCTATCTCAAGACACATTCAGGCCTACGGCAGTATAGCTCGTCCAGATACTTGTCTCCTGGATTTTTTCCAGGTTTGCTGCATCGCCAAAGGCAGAAATAGTTTGGTCGCTGCCCGATATCTCCCACTCATGTTGAGGAAGACGGCGCGATCATGGCTCAATGAACTTTTGGAGAACACCATCCACAACTAGAATGACATGCAAAGTGCGTTCTTTCGGAATTTCGAGGGGACATATCAGAGGCCCTGTATGGTAGGAGACCTATAGCGTTGCACCCAGAAACCCGGAGAAACTTGCCGAGATTATCTCGGACAATGGATCGACACCAAGAACTCCTTTGAAGGAGTAAATGACCAAACTGTGACTGAAGGTTTCATTGCAGGGCTCCCAATTGGTTTACTACGTCATCGCTTGAAGTGTGACAAGGTCACTGATTTGGGAGAGATGATAGAAACAGTGAGCAAGTATGCAGATGCTGACGACGATGCAGAGGGATTGCTGAACGCCCTAGTTGTGCCACAGTCAGCAAAACAACCAAAGCAACAAGGTCAGAAGCGCAAGAACACCTCGGAAGAAAAACCCAACATGGAAACGGAAGTGGTTACTGCTACTTTTGGGTCTAGAGGATGAGGAGGACGTGGCGGTGGCCGCGGACGCGGTCGTGGGACATCAAGAGTTAAAGGTAGAGGAGACCAGCAACCTAGCAAAACCTACTCTTGGGCCGACATTGCCAATAACCCATGTGTGCATCATCTCGACACCAATGGGGGCTCTACTCACACAAACGCCGAGTGTCGTTTCAATGACGACATCAAGAAAGATGACACCGCTGGCTACAGGGCTAAGCGGAAGAAGGGAAAGAAGAATCTCGAAAAAGATAAAGAGACCAAGGAAGATTCTGACATGGAGGAAGCTGATGCTGCAAATCCCAAGCTGGGGGGAAAGAAAACCTTTCCCACAAAGAAAGACACCTATGTCACCTTCCTCGGATCTCAACCAGCTAAGGTCAAGAAAGCAGTTCTGCATGAACTCAACGCGATAGTTCCGACTGTCCCTTAGTATGTGGATTGGTCGGAAGTTGCAATCACCTTTGACCATGCTGATCATCTACCTAAATTGCACAGGTGAGGAAAATACGCCTTAGTCGTCAATCCACTTATTTACGGCTATGGTTTCTCTAAGACCCTCATGGACGGTGGTAGCAGCATAAATATTCTATATGTCGAAACGCTACGTCGGATGCGAATCTCGGAGACCCAGCCGAATCATAGCTCTGTGATATTTCACGGAGTTGTCCCAGGAAGACAAGCAAATTCCCTAGGAGAGATCACTTTGGATGTTACTTTTGGAACTCCAAAAAATTATCGGACGGAAGCACTTTCCTTCGAAGTGGTCCCGTTCAAGAGCACGTACCACGCTATATTTGGACGTCCGGCTTATTGGGCTTTTATGGCTAGTCCGTGTTACATTTACAATATGATGAAAATTCTAGGTCCCAACGGCGTGATCACCATCAGGGGAGACCCGAATAAAGCACGAGAGTGCGAGGATAGAAATTCCACCTTTGTTGAAGCCGTGCTGCACGCCTAGGAGTACCAGGAAATCAAGAAGACCATCGATCCGTCCGAGATGCCCGCAACAAAGAAGGAGGTGACAAAGTCGAATCCGGAGTTCAAGGCATCGGAAGAGACGAAGAAGACACTGTTGAAGGATGATGGCCCCTCCAAAGTGACCCAGATAGGCGTAGGCCTAGATAGCGCATAGGAAAGCATGCTCGTCAAGTTCCTCCAAGCAAATCAAGATATCTTCGCATGGCAGCCATCTGACATGATCGGAGTAACTAGGGAACTTTCCGAGCACTCTCTAAATGTAAACCCGAACACTAAACCCGTCAAACAGTCCCTACGATTTTTTGGTGATGTAAAGCATAAGGCAATAGTTAATGAACTAGCCCGGCTCGAGTTAGCCGGATTCATAGAAGAGGTCATCCATACTGATTGGTCGGCCAACCCTGTAATGGTCCCTAAAAAGGACACCACTAATTTAAGGATGTGTGTTGATTATACTTCCTTGAACAAGGCTTGTCCCAAAGATCCGTTCGCTTTGCCTAGAATTGATCAAGTTATTGATTCTACGGCAGGCTCGGAACTCCTCTATTTTCTCGACGCATATTCTGGTTATCACCAAATTCGGATGAAGGAATCGGATAAAATCAAAACTTCATTCGTAACCTCCTTCGGAACCTTCTGTTTTCTTATAATGCCCTTTGGGCTGAAGAACGCAGGAGCTACATACCAGCGCACTAAGCAGCGTTCGCTCCACGATCAAATCGGATGCAATGTACATGCATATGTGGATGATATTGCGGTGTTGTCCGAAAATAAGGAAACATTAATTTCCGACTTGGAGGAAACATTCGCAAATTTACGAAAATACAACATAATGCTCAATCCGAAGAAATATTTCTTCGGAATCCCAGCCGGAAAATTGTTAGGTTTCATCGTGTCTCAGAGGGGCATAGAGGTGAACCGAGACAAGATCAAGGCTATACTCAATATTTCCAGGCCAACTAGCCTGAAGGATGTTCAAAGACTAACTGGTTGCATTGCTGCAGTCAGTCGGTTTATAAGCCGGCTCGGAGAAAGAGCCGCACCACTTTACAAGGTCCTGAAAAAGACCAAGAAATTTGTTTGGACTGATGAAGCTAAAGTTGCACTACAAGACTTGAAAGAAGTACTCCCGTCTGCTCCTATCCTTGCAGCACCAGAACCAAGAGAACCGATGTTGCTCTATCAAGATACGCCAAACAGGGTCGTCAGTGTCGTCATGGTAGTGGAGAGACTAGAGGCAAATCAGGAACACATGGTGTAGCGTCCGACTTACTATCTCAGCGAGGTCCTAACTGAATCAAAACAGCGGTATCCACACTATCAAAAGCTGGCTTATGGTGTGTTCTTTACATCTCGTAAGTTACGGCACTACTTTCAGGAACATCCAATTACCGTGGTGAGCACAGCTCCTATGAGAGATATAATCAACAACAGCGAGGCTACAGGACGTGTTGCAAAATGGGGCATAGATCTTTCAGCTTTCGATATTGAGTATAAACCTCGGACAACAATCAAATCCCAAATCTTTGCTGACTTTGTTGCTGATTGGACAGAGTTAAAGGAGAATATGATCCTCCCTGAGTCAGAATATTGGACCCTATATTTTGACGGGTCTAAGGCTCGCGGGGCTCGGGGGCTGGCGTGGTGCTCAAATCACCCCAAGGAGATAAACTTTTATACGTGCTGTAGATCCACTTCACAGCGACAAATAACATTCCCGAGTATGAAGCACTGTTGCATGGAATCCGGATTGCTAAGGATATCGGCATCCGACGATTGATGTGTTACGGATATTCGGATCTTGTTGCTCAACAAGTGTCGGATATTTTTAATGCAAATAAGCACATGGCAGCATATAAAGCTGTTGTGGATGATCTATCTAAATCGATCGAAGGGTTTGAGGTTCAACACATCCCTCGAGCAGAAAATGAGGAAGCAGATGCATTATCTCGGATAGGCTCTGCACGGAAAGAGATCCCGGATGGCGCTTTTTTAGAGCACCTCAAAGTTCCCTCCATAAAGGGAGTAGACGAGGAATATCTGACCAAATCCGACTCACCTTTAGTAGCAGTTCTGGCTATAATTCCTAGTTGGACTCAACCCTACCTCGATTACTTGGTAGATGGCAAATTACCCGAAGACGAAGTTCTGAGCCGACAGATCATCCGACGAGCAAAATCCTACACTATAATTAGTGGTGAGCTCTATAAGCGGAGCGTATCTGGGGTTTTTCAACGCTGTGTATCTCCGGAAGAAGGAGTGGAAATCTTAAGAGAGATCCACGAAGGCGAGTGTGGTCACCATGCTGCAGCCAAATCTTTAGTGGCAAAAGCTTTTCGACATGGTTTTTCTGGCTTATAGTGAAGGCAGATGCCGAACGGCTGGTCAAGACGTGCAAAGGCCGCCAAAAGTATGCCAAACAAGCTCACGTTCTGGCTAATCAGCTGCAAACAATACCTATAACATGGCCTTTCGCTGTCTTGGGGCTTGACATGGTAGGACCATTTAAACAGGCTCCAAGTGGATTTACACACCTCTTAGTGATGGTGGATAATTTCACCAAATGGATTGAGGCTAAACCCGTCACTAGTTGTGATGGAGCAACAGCCAGAAGATTTGTCGAGGATGTTATAATCTGGTATGGTTATCCGCATAGCATTACCACGGACAATGGGAGTAATTTCTCTATGGGATAACTTGTTGGAATTTTGCAATGAACAAAGTATTCCTCTTGACATTGCGTTAGTCGCACATCCGCAGGCTAATGGACAAGTCAAAAGGGCAAATGGTTTAATCTTACAAGGCCTAAAACCAAGACTCGAAGCACCACTTAGACGTGCTACGGGGGCTTGGGCAGAGGAATTACCCTCTGTAATTTGGAGCTTACGAACAACTCCGAACAGGTCAACAGGATACACACCTTTCTTCTTGGTCTATGGTGCTGAAGCAGTTCTTCCTAGTGATTTGATTCATGATTCTCCTAGAGTTGCCGCATATATCGAAGAGGATGCCGAGATTTCATGACAAAATGATCTCGACTTAGTCGAAGAAGTTCGCGTCGTTGCTGAAATGAGATCAACAGCCTATCAGCAGAAGTTACGCAATTATCATAGCCAGAGAGTCAGAAACCGGTCTTTCAATAAGGGCGATTTGGTTCTCCGGCTTGTGCAATAAAGAAAGCACAAACTTTCCCCGAGTAATGCACAATGGTTCATACTACCTAACTTATATGCGGCCTGTCAAGGAAATACCTGCTACTAAGAAGAGAAAGAGAGCTAGAGGCAGTACAAATTCGGAAGAATTAGACAGACCGTGGAATATTGCTCAGCTAGGTCCATTTTATTCTTAGTTTATCTTTCTTTGTAATCATATATGTGTACATGTTCAGTGAGAAATAAAAGTATTGGTTGCCTCAAAAAAAAATTGAGAAGTTTTTTACCATCTTATTTCCGAATGATCATGTCACAAGTCGAAAATCCCAGAATACTTGAAAGCACTTTATGCTCATCTTTGTTCTGGTTTAGATTTCCGATTCTAAAAATGCTACCTTCGGGTATAAGTCTAAATTTTCTAATTTATACTTTGGTTATTTGTCTGATTGCTGGATGCGGGCATTTTCCGAGTAGTGAATTGTTGGTACTGGAAGCCGGCTTTGTTTCCGAGTTTAAACTGGTTTAGCAATTGAGCTCTGTTGCTCGGCAAAGTTTCCGTGCTAAAGGTTTGCCGGCTCACGAAAGGGACGAGGCGGAAAGCCAGATAAATGATAAGTGTAGACAAAAAACTCAAGTGCTTATGCAAACATTTCAGGCACATAAATATGTAAGCCAAAAGTGCTAAATAGATTAAAAACTTAGCACTAGCAAAAGTATCATATAAAATATTTATAGACCCAAATTGTTTTCAGAATAACATATTGTTCCTCTAATAATCTATGATGTAGGAAGAGAGGTAGGAGCTGCCGGCTCACTGGATACATCAGCCACACCTCGATAACGATCCGAGATGTTCAGATCTGATGCGGTTTGATCATCGTCGGAAACTTCAGCCATTTCTTTGGAAGGCGGAGGCGGCGTGTCCACGCAGGTGAAGAAGGGAGTGTCGTAGCTGGTCAAGTCAGCTACGTGGCACCCATATCCAGCGCAGGAGTCCATGATGGCCTTGATGTCCTGCTCATGTCCGTCTTTGTCCACCTTGCAGTACCCTCTAGTTACTTGCCAGATCTCCATGTTTCCATGGTGGCTCATAACCATGGTGAGAGCGTTCTGCGCAGTGGTACGCGCGTAGGACATGTTCCAGTCCTGGATGAGTTGCGGCATCTCCTTGGCCTTGTCCCGCACCTGAAAACCAGACATGCTATGCATATCTGGAACCTTGAGAGCTTCGCCAATATCCTCGATGGATTGGCGGAAGTCATCGAGAAGATCGCCGACTTGTGTAAGCCGGCTGGTGCGAGATTCGGCAGAGGCGGAGTCCAGTAAGTTTAGAGGACCTATGCATGTAATGCAAAATAGTTAGTAGATGAAATCCGACATCTAAAAAATCGAAGAATGCATACAAGTCAGAAAGACGGAAACATACCAAAGATGACATCGTCGACTTTGATCTTCTCCTCGCGAAGGCTCTAGAGCTCAGCTCGGAGTGCATCAGCGGTATCTCTCTCTCTCTCTCTCTCTGAACAAATCATTGTTGAGATCCGAGATTTTCTTTTCTTGAGACGTGATCTTACGATCACGTTCATCGGTGGCCATGGAGGTGTATTCGAGAATTTGAGCAATGCTCTTCTCATGATCCGCATTAAGCTTATCCAGCTCTTGACAGAGTTCCTTGTGCTCCACCACCAAGGTCTTAAGATTCTTAGCCTCTTCAATCATAGCGCAGGATTGTTTTACCAGTGTTGTAAGTCAAAAGAACAACAGTTCAATAAAAAGTCGACTATGAAACAAAAAAGACAAGGTTTGAGTTTCGGAATGTTTACATTTGGCCTCATCCTTGGAGACCTTCAGCTGTGCATTTTCAAGCCGGAGAGCTTTGATCTCTTTCCGCTTGTTGCAAACATTCTTCAACAAATCCTGGTTATAGGAATATACTTTCTATAAGTCAGAATACCCAAAGTCAGAAGTCTACTAAAGACTCGGGCTAATATTTATGCTAATATCAGCACGAGCCTTGGGGGCTACACTAGTTCATTCTTTGGCATCCTAGTAAAGCATAAACCCGGATTAACTATCCAACTTCATGCTTGGGGGCTAGAGGATATGATATAAAGTAACATAAAGAAAAATGTGAGTTGGAATTCCGACTTACATATTGTTCATGAGCGAGCTTGTTCAAACTCGCATTCACTTCGGTGGTAACCTTCTCGGCGAGGGTTAGGGGACAACTGTCATAGCTGGAAGTTCGCCGGTCCTCAGCTTCTCGTCTCGAAGACAGACTTGTTCAAGAAGATCAGATTTCTTGATGTCCTCTGCTTCTTGTGCTTCTTCTTCGGCAGAAATGGTCCAGCGTTCAAGGCATTCCTTGGCCAACCGTTGGATCTCCTCCGCAGATTTCCAAGAGAAGCCAAACTTTGCGAGTCCCGGATTGCTTAGGAGGTTGTCGGTGAAAACTTCTGCCGAGGGATCATTACCCGAAGAGGGTTCACCCTTATCAAAACCTGAGTCACCCATGGTGACGTCAGTCTACGACTCAAGGATCGCTGGCTCTGCTAAGGGAGCCGGATCCTCTGCAATAGTCGGAGATGGAGTAATCTTCAGCGCTGCAGAAGGCCGAGGGGCAGGAGTCGGAGGAGCCACGGCAGGAGAGGCAAAAGTTAGCTTCGACTGACACAGGGGCTTAGAAGTAGCTCCCTTTCCCTTGCCCTTGATGAGATGTTTAGCTTTGATAAGGTAATATAACAAAGAACATTACATCTCGGAAGAAATCACAAATGAGGTACAAAGGCGGAAGTTGTGAGGAAAGTTACCTCTTCACAACTGGCACTTCCTTTGTGCCGATAGCCACTGTTAGAGCTTTGCGCTTCCTAGGCACAATGTCGGGCAGTGGGACCAATTCCTCCTCCTGAAAAAACTCAGGAGGATATCCCTCGATAGGAGCTAATTCCGACACGGGGAGGTCGGCAAGCTGAAAAGAAGATAGTATCTCAGTTTTGCAAAATAACTTAAAGATGAACACATAAAAAGGGTTGTTGCTAAAGCTTACCAGCACAACGGGATCTTCCGCTGTATGCATGTCCAGGGATACCTCCGGAATCCTCTTCTCGATCCGCTCCCTTATCAGCCATTTGACTTGGCATATGTAATCTTTGTCGCATGTAGGCTTTGGGGCTGATGTAGAGGGAGTCTTTTTTCGACTTTGTGATGGAATGCATCAGTCGGTCGCCATGGTGTTGGAGAGGTTGGATCCGGCGTGATACCCAGCACTGGACCAAGTCGGGCCCTCTCAGGCCCTTGTGCTTCATCAGATACTCAATCCGCCTCTTGGCAAGAAGCAGGTCGTCACTGAGAGCCGGAGCGACCTTGTCCCAAGATGCTCGGGGCATGGCGGCTCCATCGACGAAAGCCAGCAAAGCAGTAGCTTTGCCGGAAGCGGGAATATCCTTATGATAGAAAAAGGTAGCCGGCCATTGTTTGACCGACTCACTAGATAAAATCCGAGGATAAACACGCTCACGCCTAACCGAAAAACTAATCGTACCCGTAATGTAAGGATTACCGACGGTGATGGAATTTCTCCGGACATGAAAATAGTACCGGAAAAGAGTGAGACTCGGCCTAATGCCGAGATACCCCTCGCACAAAGATGCGTAAGCGCTCATCTCTAAGATGGAGTTCGGGGGGAGATGGTGGAGTTGAACACCGTAATGATCTATCACCTCGGAAAAGAAATCAGAGGGAGGAAAGGAAATACCTCTGTCCAGGTGAGTGCCGAAGTGCACTCGCTCGCCGTCACGAGGGTTGGGGATGGCTTCGCCGAGGCCGCTCTGCCAATCGCCGACGTGGAGGATCCCTTCTTCTTCTGCACCGTGGAGCTTATCGTCGTCGAGGACACAAGGGATCCAGACCCCGCGATTGATCTCCTTTTCCGTTGCCGCTGCCGTCACCACTGCGCCGGAGGATGATGTGGAAGCCACTTTTCCGGTGCGCCAGTGACCTTGGATGGGCGGCGCTGGGAATTTCTTGAGGGAAAGGGAGCTCTGTGCACGTGGGAGAAGTAGGGGAGAAGGAAATGGCGCTGGGAATAGGTGAAGAAGATTAGGAAAGGAAATCCTAACCCCTTATAACCACCAGCCGCGCCAAGATTTGTGCAAATACTATAGTAAATATGCCACGCGTCGTGGAAAGAACTGGGAAACCTCCGCGCGATGATTACGTCGCCTCGATCCCCACACACGCATTGAAACGGCGCCTCGGTTCCGCGAAAGGTGGACCCACCAATGGTCGTGTTGACAGGAAATGTCTGACAGTGACATGACTTGACCATGGCTGGTGTCAGGCTACGTCAGAGACCAAGTTCCGGCTTAGTTTAAATTTCCAGCTGGAAATCCGAATAACGTATTTATAGGTCCGACTCATTTTTGAGACCCAGATCGTATCTTTTCTTGTGAAGTTTCAGGAACCCTTCAAGATTCTGCAAGCCGAAGATCAAACTAGATGATGATGAATCCGACTTTGGATCTTGGAGGCCTCCGGGGGCTGCTGTTTGGGGATATACTTTCTGGGTATCCTCAGCGTACGTCACTGACCAGGGTGGTCCACTTCGGGTTAGAGCTTTGCTTCACGGGTGGCCCAGTCAGGGAGAAGGACGGAGTCCAATCCGGCTACGGGAAGGCCCGGAAGACTTACCTACATAGGCCCATAGTGTTACTTGTAGTTCAAGATGTACTCTATAACCGACTCTTAGTCGTAGCCGGATAGATCTCTCCTGTAAACCCTAGGCCGGATATCTATATAATCCGTCCTAGGGAGAGCCTTTTGGGCACCCTCACAACAGTCTACAATCTCAACTCGCACAGGCGAAACCCTTGTAACCCATATTCCGGCTCTGCTATATTACTGGATTGCTAGCAGGAGTAGGATCCATCCAAAGCCGGTGGATTCGAACCTGGGTAAACTTGAGTGCTCACCGTCCCGTAATCCCGTACGACTCGCACCCCTCTCTTCCACATGCCTCGAGGACCCCCTCGTGGCGTACTTGTCATCAATCCGACGACAGTCGGGCCGAGGAGGAGGAGGTGTCGGCCGGAGTAGGATGTGGCGGCCGGAGTGGTTGCCGGAGGAGGAGGAGGAGGAGGAGGTGGCGGCCGGAGGAGAAGAGGAGAAGGATAAGGTGAAGCTAAAGAAGAGGAGAAGGAGAAGGTGAAGGTGAAGGTGAAGAAGAGGAGAAGGAGAAGGGGGAGGATAGAAGGAGAAGGGAATGAGAGGACGAGAAGAGAAAAATGGGAGGGGAGACTCGGATTTGTAGTGTACAGCCACGCTTATCCGAGGCGCACCACAATAGGATGCACCTCCTATAAGTTTGCTCAATTTTTTTCTGCAGGACAAAATCTTCTTTTTCCATTTTTTTCCTTTTCGAATTTTTAGAATCTAAGAAATCGATAAATGATGTCCGGCCATTGAGAGCGGCTAGAAAACTTCATGCTCATCGTTTTGATATATTATAGATTTTTTTTCGACATCGTATGCAAAAGTTATGGCTGTTTTACCGTGCCATAACCTTTTTTTGCAAAAAAAGTCGAAATTGATGTCTGTTAATTTTCCTACAAACTAGACCACATTACCAACCTACATGTAAATGGATTTTAAAATTTGAAGAGTTTTTCATTTTCTTTTATTTTTTGCAAGACAAAAAAGGCGATCCGGGGGTGGTGGGAGCAGAATTTGGACGGTCCACCTTATTCGAGCATATGCACCTCCTATATTGCAAAATACTCGAGGTGCATATCTAGTGGTGCGCCTGCTATATTGTGGCACCTACCACCACCGGGCCCATATCACTTACTCGAGGAACATGTCATAGTGATGCGCCTCCAATATTGAAAAATACTCGAGGCGCATATGTGCTGGTGCGCCTCATATATTGTCGCACCTACCACCACTGGACCCACCCACTTTACTCGAGGCGCATCTGTTCCATATTAAACTACTCGAGGCGCATATGGAGCAGATGCGCCTCAAGTAAGGGGGTGCAGCCAGATCTGGTATGTACAAGCGATATAGAGACACATCCCTCAAGAATGCGCCTCTAGTATTAATATATAGGAGTCGCACCGTTTAGACATGCTCCTTGTATATTTATTGGAGGCGCATCTTTGAGGGATGTGATAGCTGTGAGATTTGACACAATTTTGATGGCTTTTATTGATGGTTTTCTCTCGGATTTGATCGTTTTCTTGCTTTACCTAACACTAATACTTTGATAGAAAAGAAAACTTGGTTTTTAATGTGTGTTTCAGGTTCTGAATGTCAATAGAAGGTTTTAACTAGAGAAACACAATATTCTGGAGAAAACAAGCAAGTCTCTCTTTGGAAGCACTCGAGGGGAGCACACAGAAGCTTTAACGAGCAACTATACGGCGAGAATATTTTTCCGGCCGTATAATTCCCGCCGTATAGTTTCCGCTGCCTCTGTCTTGTCAAAAGGGACAACTTCCATGAAGGAACCATACGCGAAAACACAACATAGCAGCCGCCATACCATCCAGAAGGAAGAACGAGGAGATCCGGAGAAGAAGGGGAAGACGTTCTTCATCTCGCTCCACAATCTTCAACCTCCTGGCAAATACACCCCCATAGCCACTACTTGTACTTGAGAGAGAGAGAGAGAGGGATCTTCACCTTGCAAGACTAGGGTTTGATATTGTTTCTTCCCATCTTGAATTGTGTTGGATATTTTTCTATTCTTATTATGGATCTCCACGATAATATAAAGACGAATTCCCTTTATTTGATTATATCGATGATCCGTTCTTCTCTCATGTGTGAGTAATTCCCTTGGGCGTGGCAGATGTAGGGGATTGGTGAGATGTGATGTGCCTTCTTATATTTTCCATTAGTTTGTGATTGATTCTAATTACTATATTATGTGTGCTTGACTATCTATGGAATGTCTAATGCTTGTTGTCCAATTAAGAGCCTAGACAACATGATGCTTTGTTCTACATAGACGAGATCTTGTTTGCTAGCGGACCGGCGACCCTTGGGTGACACGGGGATATCAATGGAAAACTAGTAGACTCGAGGATAATAAGGAACCACTATGCTTATTGCATTTGTATGATCCAAGGAGCTTAATCGCTAAGCAATCTGAAGGGTCTTAATCGTCTAGTGTCTGACCATGGTTTTGGTAACAGGCTAGTAGGATTATTGAAGTTGGGATGAAATCTACCAAGAGGAGTTCTGACTAATTATGGGTTGCTCGCCTACACATATATTTATAAGATTGTAATTGCTACATTTATCATTCATCCACCTAGCACAGTCACTATCATCATGAACTGAATCTCCCCGTGCCTTCTTTTGCCATCTGCAGGAAACAACAAACAACCAAGTCGTTCTTTACTTGTATGCTTTATATTTCTAAAGTTTACATTTTAGTTCTATTTAAATACATCTCATTTAATCAAAACCCCATTCTCATTTCAACACTTGCAGTCAATTCACTCGAACACCTGTGACAACTTCGGGTGTGACAGAGACTTCACCCATAAACATTTACCTTTGGCTCCCTATGGGATCGATATGTATACTTAAAAACTAGCTACAAACAATCTGTGCACTTGCAGACATCAAGCTATTTCCTGGCGCCGTTGCCGGGGAGCTAAGCGCTAAGTATTTGTCTTTTGACATTTCAGGTGTTGCTACTACAAAATGGTCTCCCTAGGAGACAAATGGTATACACGCTCTCGTAGGACCTATCTACCGGAGTATATTGAGCGCGTGCCTGCTCAAAGGCGCGAGAAAATTATTGAAAAACTTTTAAGATCAAATAAAATTGAAGTTGAAAACATTAGTGACATTATGGAAATCATGTCTATTTATAGGACAACTCCCATGAAACCTGAGAAAACTCTCAAAGAATACAGTGCTCCAAGTTCTGAATTTCTTAAGCAACCAATAGAATTCCCTAATCCTGGAGTTAGACAATATTGATTTGATGGTGGAATTATTAAAATTTTGCAATAAAAAGCTTTCAGTGGAAGGGAAGATGAAGACCCAAGAAGACATATTAGAGAATCTGACGATGTGATAACATCGCTTGGACCAAAAGATTTGCCAAGAGACTTCTCTCGTCTAAAATTATTTTTATGGTCTCTTAAAGGTAAAGCTCTAGACTGGTTATATTCTCTCCCTTGCCATTATATTAAATGTTGGAAAAACTGCATTGTCAAATTCATGAACAGGTTTAATCCTTTTAAAAAGATAACTGAACTAAGAAAGAATATAGGCAACTTTAGTCGGAAAGTTGGAGAAAACTACCCACAAGCCTAGGGAAGATTCTTTGGAATGATCAATAGTATTCCTAATCATGGCTATTCTGAATCAACTATTTGCCATTTATTCTACCACGGTTTTAATACTCAATGTAGAGAGTTGCTCAACTTCTCAGTAGGAGGATCAATAAATACTTTATATATTAAAGAATGTTTGGAATTGATGTCTACTAGGTCTAAGAATGATTCTTTGTATAATCCTGATTTTGGCACTAAGCTGGAAAAGGGATACTTCGGATAACTCCTGATCTTATGCCTGAGGTACACAAAACTATGAAATAAAAAGGTATACCTTCTGAACTTGTTAAGGAAAACAAAGTAGATTTGTTACAAGTTTTAACTGAAGAAGATGAAACTAGAAAAGTTTTTCAAGAATTAAAACATCAACAAGTAAAATCTCATAATAACTTGCATAAGCACTTTCAAAAACACAAAAAGATTTTGGCGGAACTCACGGAAAACTATGATGAGATTGGCCAAGAAATAAAATTATTTCACAAGTATCTTAGTATGATTGAAACCCAGTGTGAACAAATAGCATCTAGTTATCAAAAATTTCTTTGTAATGATAAAGATATTCTTGTTTCTACAAATGTTGTCACAAGAAGAGGTGCAGTTGTTACAGGACCATTAGGACCACCAGAGTATGAAGCTGAAAAAGAGCAAAAATAAAAAAGCCTTGCTCGAAGCAAGCCAAGAAGATGATACATTGGTGGATCCTCAAGATGAAACTAGAACACGAGATCAAATGAAGGAGGACCAAAATGATGCACACGATGACCATTATGACTCTGATGCGGAGACGGTTGACCCAAGAGAAGAAAAAGAGATAAACAAGGAAGATGAAGTTGTTGTAGTAGAAAATAAGAAAAGCGATAAGCAGCAACAAAAGAGCCTGACCCCCCACAGAAGGTAAAAGACAAGAGTAAGTCAGGTGAGAAAAAGCTTCCTTACCCAGATCAAAAAAAGAAAACAACAGGTCAGGTAATTTATAATTCTTTTAAAAAGGCACTTAGTGACCTTCGTGTGGAAATTCCGTTTGTAGATGCAATCAAAGTTCCTACCTATTATAATCTGCAATCAAAGTTCCTACCTATTCTAAATTCCTCCGTGATATTCTTAGTAGAAAGAAAGAAATAACTGAAACTGTAGCCATGGTAACGAGTTATCCTGCTAATGGGAAGCTGTTGTCTAAGTCTGGAGATCCTGGAATACCAACTATTTCATGCTCAATAGGTAAAACTGATATTCACAATGCCTTGTGTGATCTAGGAGCAGGAGTTAGTGAAATGCCATACTCCCTCTATAAAAGGTTAGGATTATGGGAGTATTCTCCTACTGCTATCACTGTATAGATGGCTGATAAGTCCACTAAACAACCCGTTGGTATGATTGAGGATGTTCTACTTAGAATAGATGAGCATCTTATTCCCACTAATTTTATTATTATTGAGATGCCTGAAGATGAAAATTTATCCATAATACTTGGAAGACCTTTCCTTAGTATTGCAGTGGCATCAGTGGATTGTGCTGAGGGAAAGATAATCTTCAATGTTTATGATGCTGAAATCATCCGGTATTTTCCAAAGAAGCTAGAAGCGGGAGAAAGATATATTCCACCGGCAAAACGAGTTCATGTGGTAAGTGCCTTCGATAAGGGGCAACCGAAGGTAAGAATTCGAGAACAAAGAAGAGGTTGAGTTACTCAACCATTCTTAATAAAATGCTTAATGGGAGTCAACCCATCTCTTCAATAAAGTAGATTAGAGAATAAAAAGTTCATCGCATTCAAACCACTTTTTAACATCTCGTCAATAAAGTAGATTAGAGAATAAAAAGTTCATCGCATTCAAACCACTTTTTAATAGATACTCTTGCGGAAGCGCGTCCATGAAGATGCAGCTATCAAAAAGTAGTAGAAACATCGATTGAATGAGTATAGAATAAGAATAAAAATAAAAGTTAGAGTTTTTCATATATAGAAGCTAAAATTTTGCTCTTAATACGCTAATATTGGTCGACAGTTTCTACTATCAATTTTCTGTCAAAATTAAGGTATTTCGCTAAGTTTTGGGATAAGAATGTATTCTCGAAAAAAAAGAATTTTTTTGATGACTACTGATGGTTTAAAAACCAACTATACGGCGGGAATAAAAATTCCGGCCGTATAGTTTTGGTCGTATAGTTATCTTTGCCATCAACAAATTTTCTTCGAAGACACAGAGAATTTAACGACCAACTATACGGCGGAAATAAAAATTCTGGCCGTATAGCTCCGGTCGTATAGATATTGATGCCTTCGTACAAACTTTTCTGAAAAGTACTGAGAGTTTAACGACCAACTATACGGCGGGAATAAAAATTATGGCCGTATAGTTCTGGTCGTATAGATATCGGTGCTTGTTTTTACAAATTTATCTTGAGGGACAGACGGTTTAACAACCAACTATACGGCAAGATCATTGTGATCCGACCGTATAGTTGTGTCCCTATAGTAGTTTTCTGTATTAAGAAACCCTAGTTGGCGGCACCACCGCAATTATACGAGCGGAACAAGATCACCCGCCCGTATAGTTCCGGCCGTATAGTTTGGTGCGACCACAAAATCACACCGGGGTGGCTAGGTCTTTCACCCCTCTTCATTATTTCTCTCATATTCTCTCTAAACCTCTCAAAATCCACCTAGAACTCTTGATTCTTCGCAGATTTCGTTTGTTTGAGTGGGGGACTCAATAGATCGGTATGTTTCTCTCCCTATCCATATTTTATTTTTAGATTTCCATGGTTGAAACTCTCACATTGATCTAGTGGATGAACTCAAGCTTATTTTGTTTTTCCTATTGATTTCTCACATTAGGATTGAATTTTTCTACGTAGGATCGTTCATATATCATCTAGAAACTATATGCTTAAGGTTTGTGGTGAAATTTTTCAGTGCATCACGATGAACAAAATCGGTAACCTTTTTCGTTCGAGCAAGCGCCAACGGGGTGAGGGCTCGGTCTCGGGTTCCTGAGCCGAGCGCAACCCCAAGTTGGACATGGTTTCATCGAGGAGGGTGATGCCCACATGTTGGGCCGACCACATCTTTCTCACTGCAGCATGGTTGAAGGTGGACTTCGACCTCATGTGTAACAAGTCCGGGCTAACGGTACTTGGCTTCGCAAGCCACGACATCTACGCCGAGCTTATCTACGAGTTCCTTGCCTCCTTCTACAACGACCACATGGAGAAAGGTAATATGTGCACGGTAAGCTTCACCATGAACCGACGGTACTATGAAATAACTTTCGAGCAATTTTGCGATGCTTTCGGCTTCCCCCACGTTGGGGTGCCCAACTATTACTAACCTCTATGGCATCACAAGCGGAGAAACTTGGGAGGTCATTTCTATTAATGGTGGCACCAACTTCTATCAGAAGAAGATGTCCACCATTCAGAACCCAACCATCCTCCACTACGTCTTGTTTCTCGCCAACACACTACTGGGAAGAGGTGACATGGGTTCCATGGCCAATGTGGACATGAAAATGATCACCAAGGCCCTCTTTCCCACTGTGCCACAAAGCCCCAATCCTGCAGCTCTACTCATCCAGCACTTTTGCCAAAAAATCAACAAGACCAAAGGTGATATTCGTATTGGTGGATTGGTAACCCACCTTGCCCATACATTAAATATTATAGTACCAGTTATGCAATCAGTTGACGGTTCCAAGCTTATGAACGTCAAATAGTTAACTGCTTGTGGCTTCCTTGGTGTTTACCAAGTTAACCGGACACACCGAGTCTTCAGGTTAATTATCTTGATGATGCACAGGGTGAGAAGGTTCCCTTGCCCTGTCCCCAGGCCTTCTCTATTGTGGAGAAGGACACTTGGATCCTCACCAAGGACCAAGTGATGCAGATCATGGCTGAACTTCAGCCTGATGAGGAGGAAGAGGAAGAAGGAGGGCATCAGGATAGGGATGAGCAGGAGCATGAGGACGAGCAGGGGCACGACCCGGCTTGGGAGGGACAGCAGCAACAAGGGGTAGCTTAGGACCTGTGGCCCAACCAGCCACAGCAAGGGTACAACTACGTCCCCTATCAGGAATTCTAGCAGCTCAAACAGCACGTTGGGGAGATCGACCACACTCTTCAAGGAGTGAATGAAGATGTGAGTACTTTGACTTACAACTTCAGCCACTTCATGACCCACTTCCCCGACTACTACCAGCAATATCCGCACCAGTCGCCAAATGACGGCAACAACTGAGCCTGGCAATAGCCTAAGCTTGGGGGAGGTTTGAAAACCTCCAAACTTTGCATTCATGTTTTTATTTTCTTCATTTGATTTATTTTATTTCTTCAAATTTGCATGTTTATTTTCAGTTTTGCATTCCTGAACCAAAATACAAAAAAATTAGTTGTAACTTTATTTGCAAGTTCGTTTCTTTGTTTCTCTCAGAGATTGCTCAATTTCAGGTGACTTGGCAATATGGAAATACAGAAGGGATTCGACTCAAATACAAGAACAAAGCAAGCAAAAGGAGGTGTCACATTCCTTTCATCACCCTCTTTGCAACCTTAAATTAATCGTACAATTATTTACTCGCTTGCACTGGAGTTACTCTCCACTTAGTTTGTTATCCTACAAATTCTATTCCATTGCTAGTGTCTTCTTTTTAGCCTTAAAACAATGAGCAATGGACTTGGTTAAAAATACTTCCTACATTTTACAATAAAAAAAAGCATCTGAAAGATGACTTGAGTCCATGTTTAGCTCAAAGAATTTGATTTTAGAACTACTCCATCCCATTTGAGCTTAATATAAATAGACTCGATAGTACCTTTGAATGAAATTATTTGATAATATGGAATCTTTGAAGTAGTAGAGATTATGCCACTATCTTTTCGAATAATTATCGTAAGATATTGCTTTACGGTGTCATTACAACTTTGTCGTGCTCCATGGGAAACTATTAACTCCGTTGGCCAACGAACAATCTAAATGTTGGAAACCACTTGATTTCGGCTATTGAGTTATGTAAACGTCTGTAGCAGCAATGCTATGATGGGTAAATTTTTTAGTCTCCTCATGGTTTCAGGTTCAAAGTGAAGTTGTAATACTCCTTTGGCCCATTATTGCTGCACAATTATTTATTGGCATGATCACGAGTGCACAACACAGCCCCAATTAACATGTTAAAAATAGTGGCATGATTTCTCTATGAAAGAGCTGACGTTTTTTATAGGCAAAAGAAAGGAAAAAGGTGCTTTGAGAGTCTTGAAATTTTGACATGGAAATATATGAGTTGTCCTTAAATTAAATATTTTGGTGCCAACTTGAGTACTCTTAATTGATTAAACAAACAAGAACAAAAAGTTTTCATCTCTCAACAAAGAGAGATACCAAAAGAATTTGTCTCACTTTTCTAGGTAAACTTTTGACACCTGCTCAGGCATATGATTTATTTGCTAACAAGATATACATGGTTAGGAAGTGGACTCAGTGCAATCTTGTGAATACTCGTATGATCATATTTAAGATTGCAGGGATTATGAAGAAAAGAATCTAACACCAATTCGAGCTCGTGAGTTCTTTTATTTTCAGTCTCGAATATCCGCTATTATTCCTTATTTCCTTGTCACTCGAGGGCGAGCAACATCTAAGCTTGGGGAAGTTGATAGTTGTAAGACTCGACACATTTTTTATGGCTTTTATTGATGGTTTTCTCCCGGATTTGATCGTTTCTAGCTTTACCTATCGCTAATAGTTCGGTAGCGAAGAAAACTTGGTTTTTAATGTGTGTTTCAAGTTCTGAATGTCAACAGAAGGTTTTAACTAGAGAAATACAATATTCTGGAGAAAACAAGCAAGTCTCTCCTTGGAAGCACTCGAGGGGAGCATACAGAAGCTTTAACGAGCAACTGTACGGCAGGAATATTTTTCCGGTCATATAGTTCCCACTGTATAGTTGTCGCCGCCTTTGCCTTGTCAAAAGGGACAACACATGCTTCTGTTACTATAGGTCCAAAAACATGTTACTTGGCCATGTAGTAACACATTTTGAGTTGTGTTGCGTTAGGCCGTGTTACTAAGTCGTGTTCGTTGTACATAACTATTGTTACTATAAGCCAAAAATAGTGTTACAATTATGTTGGAGTAACACCCATTTTATGTGTTACTCGGTATGTTAGTAACACCTTTTTGTAGCTGTGGTAACACAGGTGGTAACATATTTCAAGATTTCCTTAAGAAGTTTTCTTAATATAGTAACACGATTTGTAACAATTATTTTGAGCTTCAGTGACACAAGTAATGACAAAATATTCCACATATTGACCACTATTTAATATATTATTTTTCATTTTCATTGATTAGAATCAAAAGAATCCAATTTATGGAAATATATTTATGTAAATAAAAATAAGTGCATATGTTTAATCAGTTAATTTATTGTGGAATGTATTTATGCATGCACCATTAAAATAGCATAGAGAAGTCAAGCATGACACATTCACAAACTAAAAAAATGTGATATTGCGAATATAGAATGTGTGTAGGACACATGCATTACAATACCAATATTATTCATACAACATAACTTGTTCGTATGGATTTGACTATAGGAAAAACACCTTTGTGAAGAATATTACACGCACAACATTTGCATCAATTAGACTAAATAAAACATCTTTGTGGGTAATAATACATTTTCGAGTCCATCAATCTAAGCTACAATTACAAGCAAGTGAAATCTTCGAAATTTAGTTGCTTTATCTAGCCCCTATGGAGAATTCAACTCCAAGTCAATACTCTTCTTTACAATCTGCAAAATAAATCTGGATGTTATAGTTATGCACAAATACAAACATTGATCAATCTAGGGTAGATGCTACTTTAGGAGCTTAAATATTTTTCAACTAACAAGCGATAATACATCAAGCTCTATGGATAAACAGACCAACAAATAGTGTTTCAAGAAAGTGCAAGGTTGTAAACGCTTTGTAATAAATAGACTGTAACAAGCAAACACATGACGATAACAATGTTCCAAGATAATATAGAATAGCAGCTAGTAGAAAGGCATGATTGGCGATCAATTTTAGTGTACACGGTTGAAAACAGATTGCCAAAATGCTATAGTAAGATACAGTGGTATGCCCAGATTGACTAGAATATTTTTTCCTTTGCCAGAAAGAAAATGAAGAAAGTTATGATATCTTATTTTGTAAATTTGCATTTCCTAGTTAGATCTATCATCTGGATTTGCGTTGAGAGCTATAGGGTTTAAATGAAGTATGGCTTGACATTAATAAGAAAGGTGTAAGCACCTTGGCACCCTAGGTTCTCAATGCTCACTATTCATTTTGACAAACCAGGTCTTTCAATTGTTAAATAGTTACCTTGTATTAGCATGTTGTCCATGCAAGATTCAACTTTGGAAAAATCCTTCCATACCCTCATGTCCACTAGCAAGAATCAAACGCTTAGACTAAAATTATAGATCAGATGCAAGAAGAAGAATGACAACCACGTTGAAATCACACATCAATTAGCGCATACCTCATGGTCCTCATTAAGCATGTCGAGCATGTTGGTCTGGAAGATGCGTTTGATGGCCTCAACACTGACCCGGTTCCGCTATGCGACATGGCATGGACATCCATTTTAAGAGTATACGACTTATGGTGTTGCATAGTTTTCAATAGAAAAAAAATGATGTTTCCTTCATTAGTAGTAGCATTCCATGCGACACCTCATGTCTCAACTCTGAAATTTCCTGAATATAAAATAACAGTGCTCAGAATTTTAACAAAAAATACATAATTAGGCACTGGTAGATGACCTGATAGACTTCTTTAATGGATATTGATGAGCTAGTGATAAGGTTGACACAAAAGCCAGTATGCAAGTTAAAAAGATAATAAATTACTAGACTAATGGAGGCTCGGTGAACTAGACCAGCAATTACATTGTACCAACCAAACAAAAAAGTGCTAGATATGTTCCTACAGAAGAAAGGACGATTGACAAACTATTTTAGTCTGCAGATAGAGTATATAGTCTGATTTAAATAACGAATGAGCTCACTCATTATATAGGCATACCCACGTTCATTTCAGCATTTATCGCAAGTAGGCAGCGATGTTAATAAAAATGCTTCCTAAATCTCACTAGAAAATTGAGTTACAGAGATGACTTTACAGCCAATTATTCCTAGTATTACAGCGAAATACCTTTCAAACTTATCTAGAGTACATTATAGAGTATAGTCTAATTTAATTAACGAAATGATCTCACTCATTAAAGAGGCATACCAGCGTTCATTTCAGCATTCATCGCATGCAGGCAGCGGCGTGAATAACAATGCTTCCTAAATTTAAGCATCTCACTAGAAAATGGACTTATAATGCTGATTTTACATTGGAATCCCCTGAGTGATGATTAGTCAGGAAAATGTACTATATTCATTAGCTATGACTATCACACCAATCGTAAATCAGTCTATTCTCCAGAATAAAGATCACTGTAAACGAACAAGCCACATAACCCAATCTCCCGCATGGATATAAATGTATCAAACACAAAAGTGGTAAAAAAAACATTGATGTCCAGGAGGATGAGAACGGCGTGCCTAGCCTCCCATTGGTTCAGATCCCAACATACATTCAACACTGTCCAAATCCAACATTTCCATCTCATCTGGGCTACCAAAATCCTCTCATCTCACAGCGTGCACAGAAGTACATTATACTTGCTAATCTACTTGCATGTTTTGCCGGAAGAATTCAGAATAATTCCATACAGTTAAGCTATAAAGTCATACTATCAGTGGGAAGTACTTACAACTTCGTTATTTTTGCACATCAAGTGTGTTAGTGAATGTAATGGAACAAAAGAAATCGAGATACTAAGATTCTACATCTGAGAAAAAATTGCAGCGATCTAACACCAAATTTAACACGGGAAGTCCCGTTCATTGGGGGCAAAAAATTGTTCCTATAATTCTAAAAATTGCCTCCACTACAGATCTATAGTGTGCTTACCTTACGACAGTGCTTGGCGATGGCAGTGTGGAGTGCTCTGACAATGACGTCGCTGATCTTGAAGAGGTCGTCGTGGCCTCCGCACCCCGGCCAGGTTAACCTCCATATCAGTGACCTTCCGCTCCTGCTGGCCGCCACCCGCTTCAGAGGCATAATCGCACGGGGAGCTGCGGCGGCGTACGTGCCTGGACACAGTTCTTTCACTAGATCCGAACTCAGGGGTTGTAGTTTCTTCCAGGGTTAGGATTAGGTGGAGGTCCGATCTGGTGGGATTGGGGTTGGTTCGGAGAAGCACATCTGGTTCATGCCGAGGGCGGAAGACGAGCGGCGCCGGAGCGATGCAGAAAGGCGACCGGCGGTGGGGGTGAAAGGGGGGAAAGATCGAAGAGATGAGATGAGATCTGTTTGGTCTTGGACCAGGTATTTGTGAGTCTAGAGATCGAGATTCAGATATTTTTCCTTCGCGCCCACCGCTTTGCCGCCTTCCCCTCCCGCTTCTCTACTTTAAGTTCTTTTTTTCATTTTTCTGTTTATTTGCTAGATATGACACGATGAAACAGATTTATATTTCAGTAACTAATTGTTGGGTTCTAAAATAATATAATATTGTTTTATAGATTGGTTTTTGCAAACAGAAAAAAGTTGTTGTTGGTCGCGCTGCATGGGAAACAAAACGATTGCTAATCATTGTGCTTAGCTATATTAAAAAACACTAGTACAATACATGTGCATTGCTACTTCCCTAAAAAAAACATATGCATTGCTACGGGGACACCATCATAGACTACGAACTTCTGCATAATAGGGAGGGAACAAACTTATTTTTCGTGCTGTATCAGTCACAGTTTGTTTGAAAATATGATTGCGAAAATTGCTCAAATCATTCATGCATGAACATTTTGTAAAGGTAAGAACATTTTTAAAATACATAAACTTTTCTTGAAAATACATGAACCTTTATTAGTATGATTTATATTTATAACAAAGTTTCCATTATTTACTAATAATTTTACTTTATTTACTAAATAAATATAAACTTAATGAGGAAAATATATCTCAATATATATGAAAATAGAAAAACAATTTGTAAATACTAGCAGGACGGCACCAAACTGTCAGCCCGTGTAGTAAAGTTTCCTTGTGGGAGTTGGAAGCCAACATACAATGATGCTGGATTGTCCAGGTGACGATACATCGGGCGACCCCATATAGGTCATTGGCTCTTTATTGTAGGAAAAATATCCAAATCCCTAATTTGGGTCTCGTCCAAGGTCCAACAGCCGAAGCATGCTGTTTAGAATTAACAAATGTAGTTTAAGCCCCTAAAAATTGTAGTTTAAGGGTACTTCCGTTCCTGTTTTGCTATGGAAGTTAGTACAAAAGTACTCCCTCCCTCTCAAATTAGTTTTCTCAGCTTTGCCTATATTCGTATGTATTTAGATTTATTTTAGTGTATAGATGTATTTGAATTTAGGCAAAGTTGACACAACTAATTTACAATAGAAAAAGTAGTATAAAATAGAGTACCAAAATTCAAAGGTTGGTCACCGGTTCGATCTCAATTGTGGATATACTTTTTATTACTTGGTTGGGATAGCATGTCAGGTGGGTCCCGCTGAATTATGTGTCTGATAGAATAGTGTTATCCATCCGGATTAATGATCTTTTATTTGGTTTGGTGGTGTGCTACGAATTTTGAAATAAAAAGTAAAAATATGATGGCTTTTCTCTTATGTTAATGGTGGTTGATGAATGTCATGCAAACTTCTCCGATAGAAACTTGTAACACTATGTGTAACACACGACTAGGTGTTACTACAATCATATTCCGTAACACAGAGGATGCAACACAAACCTATTTGTTACTACCGGAATGTTTTTGTAACATATTTTCAGATCTTATGCACTATGTGTTACTGCGTGCCCTTGCAACATAAATAATGTGTTACTACGATTTTACTTGTAGCACATTGTTTCATGTGTTACATGGTTGTGTTACCAAAGCTCTGTCCTATTGTAGTGCACTTCATGATCCACTTCTCCAACTACTACCAGCAGTATCCGCACCAGCCGCCAAATGACAGCAACAATTGAGCCTGGCAATAGCCTAAGCTTGGGGGAGGTTTGAAAACCTCCAAACTTTGCATTCATGTTTTTATTTTCTTCTTTTGATTTATTTTATTCCTTCAAATTTGCATGTTTATTTTCAGTTTTGCATTCCTCAACCAAAATACAAAAAAAATTAGTTGTAACTTTATTTGCAAGTTTGTTTCTTTATTTCTCTCAGAGATTGCTCAATTTCAGGTGACTTGGCAATATGGAAATACAGAAGGAATTCGACTCAGATACGAGAACGAAGCAAGCAAGAGAAGGTATCAGATTCATTTCATCACCCTCTTTGCAACCTTAAATTAATCCTACAATTATTTATTCACTTCACTGGAGTTACTTCTCACTTAGCTTGTTATCCTACAAATTTTATTCCTTTGCTAGTGTCTCCTTTTTAGCCTTGAAACAATGAGCAATGAATTCGGTTAAAAATACTTTCTACATTTTTACAACAATAAAAAGCATTTGAAAGATAACTTGAGTCCATGTTTAGCTCAAAGAATTTGATTTTAGAACTACTCCATCCCATTTGAGCTTAATATAAATAGACTCGATAGTACCTTTGAATGAAATTATTTGATAAAATGGAAGCTTTGAAGTAGTAGAGATTATGCCACTATCTTTTCGTCCATGTTTAACTCTGTCGTGCTCCATGGGAAACTATTAACTCCGTTGGCCAACGAACAATCTAAATGTTGGAAACCACTTGATTTCGGCTATTGAGTTATGTAAACGTCTGTAGCAGCAATGCTATGACGGGTAATTTTTTTAGTCTCCTCATGGTTTCACGTTCCAAGTGAAGTTGTAATACTCCTCTAGTCCATTATTGCTCAACAATTATTTATTGGTATGATCACGAGTGCATAACACAGCCTCAATTAACATGTTAAAAATAGTGGCATTATTTCTCTATGAAAGAGCCGAAGTTTTTGAAAGGCAAAAAAAAGGAAAAAGGTGCTTTGAGAGTCTTGAAATTTTGACATGGGAATAGATGAGTTGTTCTTAAATTAAATATTTTGGTGCCAACTTGAGTACTCTTAATTGATTAAACAAACAACAACAAAAAGTTTTTATCTCTCAACAAAGAGAGATACCAAAAGAATTTGTCTCACTTTCCTAGCTAAACTTTTGACACCTGCTTAGGCATATGATTTATTTGCTAACAAGATATACGTGGTTAGGAAGTAGACTCAGTGCAATCTCGTGAATACTCGTATGATCATATTTAAGATTGCAGGGATTGTGAAGAAAAGAATCTAACACCAATTCGAGCTCGTGAGTTCTTTTATTTTCAGTCTCGAATATCCGCTATTCTTCCTTATTTCCTTGTCACTCGAGGGCGAGCAACATCTAAGCTTGGGGAGTTGATAGCTATGAGATTCGGCATATTTTTAATGGCTTTTATTGATGGTTTTCTCCCGGATTTGATCGTTTTCTAGCTTTACCTATCGCTAATACTTCGGGAGTGAAGAAAACTTGGTTTTTAATGTGTGTTTCAGGTTCTGAATGTCAACAGAAGGTTTTAACTAGAGAAATACAATATTCTAAAGAAAACAAGCAAGTCTCTCTTTGGAAGCACTCGAGGGGAGCATACAGAAGCTTTAACGAGCAACTATATGGCGGGAATATTTTTCTAGCCATATAGTTCCTGCCGTATAGTTGCCGCCGCCTCTATCTTATCAAAAGGGACAACTTCCATAAAGGAACCATACGCGAAAACACAACACAGCAGCCGCCATACCATCCAGAAGGGAGAAAAAGGAGATACGGAGAAGAAGGGGAAGACGATATTCATCTCGCTCCACGATCTTCAACCTCCTAGCCAATACACCCGCATAGCCACTACTTGTACTTGAGAGAGAGAGAGGGATCTTCACCTTGCAATACTAGGGTTTGAGATTGTTTCTTCCCATCTTGAATTGTGTTGGATATTTTCTATTATTATTGTGGATCTCCACGGTAATATAAAGACGAATTCCCTTTATTTGATTATATCGATGATCCGTTTTCTCTCATGTGTGAGTAATTCCCTTGAGCGTGGGAGATGTAGTGGATTGGTGAGATGTGATGTGCCTTCTTATATTTCCCATTAGTTTGTGATTGATTCTAATTACTATATTATGTGTGCTTGACTATCTATACGATGTCTAATGCTAGTTGTCCAATTAAGGGCCCAGACAACATGATGCTTTGTTCTACATAGATGAGATCTTGTTCGCTAGCGGACCGGCGATCCTCGGGTGACACGGGGATATCAATGTAAAACTAGTAGACTCGAGGATAACAAGGAACCACTATGCTTATTGCATTAGTACGATCCAAGGAGCTTAATCGCTAAGTGACCTAAAGGGTCTTAATTGTCTATTGTCTGACCATGGTTTTGGTAACAGGCTAGGAGAATTATTGAAGTTGGGATGAAATCTACCAAGAGGAGTTCCGGCTAATTATGGGTTGCTCGCCTACACATATATTTATAAGATTATAATTGTTACTTTTATCATTCATCCACCTGGCACAGTCACTGTCACCATGAACTGAATCTCCCCGCGCCTTCTTTTTCCATTTGCAGGAAACAACAAACAACCAAGTCGTTCTTTACTTTTATGCTTTATATTTCTGAAGTTTACATTTTAGTTCTATTTAAATACATCTCATTTAATCAAAACCCATTCTTATTTCAACACTTGCAGTCAATTCACTCGAAGACCTGTAACAACTTCGGGTGTGACAGAGACTTCACCCATAAACATTTACCTTTGGGCTCCCTGTGGGATCGATATCTATACTTCGAAACTAACTACAAACAATATTTGCACTTGTAGACATCAGGATGCGCCTCCTATAAGCATGTCTCCTATAGGCTTTTTTCCTAGTAGTGTACTGTTGGGTCCGCAGCATAGAAAACAAAAAAATTCCTACGGTGAGAACTATACGCCAAGATCTATCTACTAGATACAGAGCAACGGGTGGACATACATCCATGGAGAACTTACCCATGAAGACAACGAGTTTTGTTAACGAGTAGGAACTCGTGGTTGATGTAGTAAATGCGACGTGCGATCTCAAGATCGTGTGGAAGCCGCGAAATCAGCAGCGCATCCGTCCTCGCACACGTTCAAGCCATTTGGACAACCTCCACCTCCTCGCTCCAGTGAATCAGCGAGCAACAACTCCTTCGGGCGCAAGGCCACCGGGAACATGTATCTCGCTAATCCGAGACCATGGGGGAATATCTAGAGGGGGAGAGAGATCCTTCACGAGGAGGTGTGGTTTGTGAGAGGGGACAGGGGGCTTTATATAGGAGGGAGGGAGACCCCTCCCCTCCCATAGCCGGCGCATGAGGGGGGGGACTCCTCCCCTCCTTCATTCATGTGGTGAACCTCCACTCACATAAACATGGCCTCCACCCAAAATCCCACTCACATGTATTTAATTTCCACCAAATTAAATGCAACTCTCAATTAATAAAACTCTTTTATTTATTTTATTCAGAATTTTGTTAATTACTTTAATTAACAAACATTCACATAAAACCCCTTGCAACATATCAATATCACATGCAGAACCACTTTTTGCAATTTCACCCAAAACAATTCTTGTTTCTATCGAAACATTTCCTGCGCTTTGCAAACCTTTTGTCTGGAATATATGTGCTCCTAAATGGTGGCCGGCAACCCTTAAGTGTGTCACCCTATGGTTCGTGAATAATGCAGACATGATTGAGACTCCTCTCAGATCAATAATCAGAATCAGGACCTAGAGATCCATACTGACTCCTGCATATTCAACGATGACTTCTGTGATCGTGAGAACCTTTAATGTCAGCAATTTAATCCCTTTGTCTCATGATATAATACATGTCCGAGATTCGATCATCGGTATCCAAATACCTAATTTGATCTCATTACCGACATGCACTCTTTTCTCATTCCCGTGATATAACATTCTAGTGATCACATCACTTGCTTGCAAGCTATCTTAATGTGATATCACCGAGAGGGCCTAGAGTATATCTATCCGTCATCGGGATTGACAAATTCCACTCTAGATCCATGAGCCTCAACATAACACCTTCATAGCACTGAACCCACCTTTATGGTCACCCTGTTACGGTGTGACGTTTGATGTTATCAAGATACTCTTCCGGTGTTAGCAATTAACATGATCTCATGGTCTAAGGACTAAGACTACTTTGTATGATGTTATAGCAATATAAACATAATGACTTGATCGTAATTCTATACTTCGGATGAATGTTCATCACATCATTTCACAAATGCTGTAACCTTGTTATTAACAACATCCAATGTCCATGATCAGGAAACCTTGATCATCTTGTTAATCAACAAGCTAGTCTATAAGAGAGGCATAACTAGGAACCCTTTTGTTTATAAACACACATGTATTGATGTTTCCTATCAATACAATTATAGCATGCAAAATAAACATCTATCATAACATTCATCTGAAGTATAGCATTACGATCAAGTCATTATGTTTATATTGCTATAACATCATACAAAGTAGTCTTAGTCCTTAGACCATGAGATCATGTTAATTGCTAACACCGGAAGAGTATCTTGATAACATCAAACGTCACAATAATGGGGTGACCATAAAGGTGGGTTCATCTATGAAGGTGTTATGTTGAGGCTCATGGATCAAGAGTGGAATTTGTCAATCCCGATGACGGATAGATATACTTTGGGCCCTCTCGGTGATATCACATTAAGATAGCTTGCAAGCAAGTGATGTGATCACTAGAATGTTATATCACGGGAACGAGAAAAGAGTGCATGTCGGTAACGAGATCAAACTAGGTATTTGGACCGATGATCGAATCTCGGACATGTATTATATCATGAGACAAAGGGATTAAATTGCTGACGTTAAAGGTTCTCACGATCATAGAAGTCATCGTTGAATATGCAGAGTCGATGGATCTCCAGTGTCCCGCTTCGATTATTGATCCGAGAGAGTCTCAATCATGTCTCGATTATTCACCGTAGGGTGACACACTTAAGGGTTGCCGGACACCATTTAGGAGACATATGTTCCGCATAAAAGGTTTGCAAAGCGCAGGAAATGTTTCGATAGAAACAGAATTATTCGGGTGAAATTGCGTAAAGTGGTTACGCATGTGATATTGAAATGTTGCAAGGGGTTTTATGTGAATGTTTGTTAATTAAAGTAATTAACAAAATTCTGAATAAAATAAATAAAAGAGTTTTATTAATTGAGAGTTGCATTCAATTTGGTGGAAATTAAATACATGTGAGTGGGATTTTGGGTGAGGCCATGTTTATGTGAGTGGAGGTTCACCACATGAATGAAGGAGGGAGAGTCCCCCCCTCATGCGGTCTATGGGAGGAGGGGTCTCCTCCTCCTATAAGCCCCCTCTCCCTCATAAACCACCTCCTCGTGAATCTCTCTCCTCTAGATATTCCCCATGGTCTCGGATTAGCGAGATACATTTTCCAGGGCCTTTAACTGTGGTGGAAGGAGTTGATGCTTCCGCTTAGCGAGGAGGTGGAGGTTGAACGAGGACGACGATGCTGATTTGCGGCCTTCCACACGATCTTGAGATCGGCAGCGTCGACTACATCAACCACGAGTTCCTACTCGTTAACAAAACTCGTTGTCTTCGAGGGTAAGTTCTCCATGGATGTATGTCCACCCATTGCTCTGTATCTAGTAGATAGATCTTGGCGTGTAGTTCACACCGTAGGAAAATTTTTGTTTTGTATGCTGCGGACCCAACACTTCCGCCGTAGCCGGACTTTGAGTCTTACTCAATATCTTGCCTTGCAACATAGGTAAGTACCCCTTCTTACTTCCGTCCATATTAAACTTATTTAATATCTTATCAAGGTATGTACTCTGCGATAGCCCAATTAGGCGTCTTGATCGTTCTCTATAGATTTTAATGCCTAATATATATGAAGCTTCACCAAGGTCCTTCATCAAAAATTTGCTGTTTAGATAACTTTTAACACTGTTTAAAAGATCTATATCATTTCCAATCAATAATATGTCATCCACATATAATATCAGAAATGCCACATTACTCCCACTCACTTTCTTGTAAATACAAGCCTCTCCATAAGTTTGGACAAATCCAAACTCTTTGATCACCTCATCAAAGCTGAGATTCCAACTCCGGGATGCTTGCTTCAGTCCATAGATGGATCGCTGAAGTTTGCACACCTTATCAGCATCCTTAGGATCGATAAAACCCTTAGGTTGTATCATATACAACTCTTCTTCAATATTACCATTGAGGAATGCTGTTTTGACATCCATCTACCATATTTCATAATCGAATTATGCAGCAATTGCTAACATAATCCTAACCGACTTAATCATCGCTACGGGAGAGAATGTCTCATCGTAGTCAACTCCTTGAATTTGTCGAAACCCCTTTGTGACAAGTCGAGACTTATAGATGGTTACATTACCATCAGCATCAGTTTTTCTTTTGAAAATCCATTTATTCTCAACGGTCTTTCGATCGTGAGGTAAGTCCACCAAGGTCCAAACCTGGTTTTCGTACATGGATTCCATCTCGGATTTCATGGCTTCTAGCCATTTGTTGGAATCAGGGCTCATCATCGCTTCTTCATACGTCGCAGGGTCATCTATTTCATCAATCATGAAATTCATAACAGGATTGCCGTCTGATTCGGAGTTGTACGTGTACTGCTTGACCTGCGAGGTTCGGTAGTGTCCTCTTTCGGAGTTTCATGATCAATATCATTAGCTCTCTCTTCATTAGGTGAAGTCAACTCCGAAACAACTTTCAGTGCTGCGCTACTCACCATTTCATGAAGAGAAGGTTCAATAACCTCTTCGAGTTCTACCTTCCGACTACTCACACCTTTCGTGAGAAACTCCTTCTCAAGAAAGGATCCATCTTGGCAACAAAAACCTTGCCCTCGGATCTGTGATAGAAGGTATACCCAATTGTTTCCTTAGGGTATCCTATGAAGACGCATTTTTCCGCTTTGGGTTCGAGTTTATCCGGTTGAAGTTTCTTCACATAAACATCGCATCCCCAAACTTTAAGAAATGACAGCTTAGGTTTGTTTCCAAACCATAATTCATACGGTGTCTTTTCAACGAATTTAGATGGTGCCCTATTTAAAGTGAATGCAGCGGTTTCCAGTGCATAACCCCAAAATGACAGTGGCAAGTCAGTCAGAGACATCATAGATCGAACCATATCCAATAAAGTACGATTACGACGTTCTGACACACCATTATGTTGTGGTGTTCCGGCAGTCGTGAATTGTGAAACTATTCCACAGTCTTTCATATGTGTGCTAAACTCGTAACTAAGATACTCTCCTCCACGGTCGGACCGCAGAAATTTGATCTTTTTGTTATGATGATTTTCCACTTCATTCTGAAATTCTTTGAACTTTTCAAAGGTTTCAGACTTATGTTTCATCAAATAGATATACCCCGTATCTACTCAAATCATCCGTGAAAGTAACAAAATAACGATATCCACCTCACGCCGACACACTCATTGGTCCACACACATCAGTATGTATGATTTCTAATAAATCTGTCCCCCGTTCCATTGAACCGGAAAACGGCGTTCTAGTCATCTTGCCCATAAGGCATGGCTCACATGTATCAAATGATTCAAAATCAAGTGATTCCAAAAGTCCATCAGAATGGAGTTTCTTCATGCGTTTAACGCCAATATGACCTAGACGGTAGTGCCACATATATGCAGATATATCATTATCAAGTTTAATCCTTTTAGCATCAACATTATGAATATGCGTAATACTACTATCGAGATCCAACAGAAATAAACCATTCAACACAGGTGCATGACCATAAAAGATATTATTCATATAAATCGAACAACCATTGTTTTCAGACTTAAACGAATAACCACTTTGCATCAAACACGATCCGGATACAATGTTCATGCTCAGTGCAGGCACCAAATAACAATTATTCAGGTTTATAACTAATCCCGACGGCATATGGAGAGGTAGCGTTCCAACGGCGATCATATCAACTCTTGATCCATTGCCGAACTGCATCATGACCTTATCCCTTGCTAGTTGTCGCTTGTTCCGCAGCCCCTGAACCGAGTTACATATATTAGCAACCGATCCCGTATCAAATACCTAGGTGCTACTGCGAGTACTAGTCAAGTACACATCAATAACATGTATATCATATATACCTTTGTTTGCCTTGCCGGCCTTCTTGTCCGCCAAATACTTGGGGTAGTTGCGCTTCCAATGGCTAGTCCCCTTGCAATAGTAGCACTCGGTGTCAGACTTAGGGCCAGCTCGGGGTTTCTTTTTAGGCGCGGCAATAGTTTTGCCGCCCTTCTTTCCCTTCTGCTTGCCTTTCTTGTCCTTCTTGAAACCGGTGGTCTTATTGATCATCAACACTTGATGTTCTTTTCTAATCTCCACTTCTGCAGTCTTAAGCATTGACAGAAGCTCGGGAAGAGACTTCTTCATGCCCTGCATATTATAGTTCATCACGAAGCTCTTGTAGCTAGGTGGCAGAGATTGGAGAACACGATGTATGCCTAAGTCAATGGGAATCGTTATTCCCAAGGACACAAGTTTATCGGCGTACCCAGACATTTTGAGTACATGCTCACTAACGGAGTCGTTCTCTTCAATCATGCAGCTAAAGAACTTTTCAGAAGCATTATAACTCACTATAGCAGCATGGGTATCGAAAATCATTTTCAATTCTCCCATGGTATCAAAGCCATTGCCATTTTCGAAACGTTTTCGAAGTTCTGGCTCTAGCCCATACAGTATGCCGCAATGAACTAAGTTGTGGTCCTCCTGACGAGTTATATAGACGTTCTTTTCCTCGTCAGGGGCATCAGGAGCTGGTGGGGGGCCTAGCGGCGCCTCTAGCACATATTGCTTTTGTGCAGCAGTGAGGAGAATCCTCAAATTCATAGCCGAGTTGGTGAAGTTTCTACCATTCGCAGCAAGCTTCTCTTTCTCCATGAACACATTGAAATTAAAAGCAGGTGGTGCCATCTACAAAAGAATTTGTAAAACATATTTAGACTAAGTTTATGATAGATTGAGTTCAACTAATCCAAATTACTAATGAACTCCCACTCAAAAACGACATCCCTCGTGTCCTTTTGGTGATTGCATGAACCAAATCCACTACACCAAGTCCGATCATCACGTGAGTCGGTGTAGCTTCAAAGGCGAGCACCTATATGGGCATCATATCAACTATATGACTCATGCTTAACCTTTCGGTCCGTGTTCCGAGGCCATGTCTGTACATGCTAGGCTCGTCAAGTAAGAACCTTAGTATTCACGTGTGTAAAACTGTCTTACACCCGTTGTATGAAAGCGTGAAGTCGAGAACACCCGATCATCACGTGATGCCTCAAAACACGATCCACAAAACGGTGCATACTTAAGGAAGAACATATTTTATCTTGATATCTAAATGAGGGATCATCTTATAATGCTACCAAAAGTGCCAAACTAGCAATATAAGATGCTAACATCTAATATGTGAAGTGAGGTGATATGGTCCATGCATTTGATCTCTATCATTTGCATCGTGGTATGATCTCTATCATTCCTTTGTGTGTAAGGCCAAGGTCTATGGAACTTACACGTTAAGTGAGTTGTAAGAGTATCTATCATACATCTACTTACAACAATACCATATCAAGACACTAGCCCAAAGCGATCTAAACTAGACGCCTCTAATTTATCAATTGCAAGTTTTACGTGGCTTAGGGCTTTCGGAGATAGAACCGGTCTTACCTACGAACATGAACCACAACGAGGATAACCAAGTTATTAGCAACTCGTTGTAAATCAGATATTGACTATAGTAGGAGAGACAGACACCCGCTAGCCACTTATGCAAAACTAGTTGCATGTCGATTGGAACCGGTCTCATGTACGATGACATGTAAGGTTGGTCCGGGCCGCTTCATCCCACTATGCCACCAATATCCAAAGTACATAGAAGATGCAATAACATGATCATCATCGCCCACATATAAACATATGTGTACTACCCGTGCAAAGCACCTACGCATAGATCAGGCTCTAATACCACTGTTGGGTCCGCAGCATTGAAAACAAAAAAATTCCTACGGTGTGAACTACACGCCAAGATCTATCTACTAGATACAGAGCAACGGGTGGACACACATCCATGGAGAACTTACCCTCGAAGACAACGAGTTTTGTTAACGAGTAGGAACTCGTGGTTGATGTAGTCGTACGCTTGCCGATCTCAAGATCGTGTGGAAGTCCGAGCGCCGCAAATCAGCAGCGCATCCGTCCTCGCACAAACGTTCAAGCGAATCAGCGCTGCAAATCAGCCACCGGACAACCTCCACCTCCTCGCTCCAGCGAATCAGCGGAAGCAACAACTCCTTCCAGACGCAAGGCCACCGGGAACATGTATCTCGCTAATCCGAGACCATGGGGGAATATCTAGAGGGGGACAGAGATCCTTCACGAGGAGGTGTGGTTTGTGAGAGGGGAGAGGGGGGCTTTATATAGGAGGAAGGGAGACCCGTCCCCTCCCATAGCCGGCGCATGAGGGGGGGGACTCTTCTCCTCCTTCATTCATGTGGTGAACCTCCACTCACATAAACATGGCCTCCACCCAAAATCCCGCTCACATGTATTTAATTTCCACCAAATTAAATGCAACTCTCAATTAATAAAACTCTTTTATTTATTTTATTCAGAATTTTGTTAATTACTTTAATTAACAAACATTCACATAAAACCTCTTGCAACATTTCAATATCACATGCAGAACCACTTTCTGCAATTTCACCCGAAACAATTCCGGTTTCTATCGAAACAATTCCTGTTTCTATCGAAACATTTTCTGCACTTTGCAAACCTTTTGTCTAGAACATATGTGCTCCTAAATGGTGTCCGGCAACCCTTAAGTGTGTCACCCTATGGTTCGCGAATAATGCAGACATGATTGAGACTCCTCTCAGATCAATAATCAGAAGCGGGACCTAGAGATCCATACTGACTCCTGCATATTCAACGATGACTTCTGTGATCGTGAGAACCTTTAACATCAGCAATTTAATCCCTTTGTCTCATGATATAATACATGTCCGAGATTCAATCATCGGTATCCAAATACCTAGTTTGATCTCGTTACCGACATGCACTCTTTTCTCGTTCCCGTGATATAACATTCTAGTGATCACATCACTTGCTTGCAAGCTATCTTAATGTGATATCACCGAGAGGGCCCAGAGTATATCTATCCGTCACCGGGATTGACAAATTCCACTCTTGATCCATGAGCCTCAACATAACACCTTCATAGCACTGAACCCACCTTTATGGTCACCCTGTTACGGTGTGACATTTGATGTTATCAAGATACTCTTCCGGTGTTAGCAATTAACATGATCTTATGGTCTAAGGACTAAGACTACTTTGTATGATGTTATAGCAATATAAACATAATGACTTGATCGTAATGCTATACTTCGGATGAATGTTCATCACATCATTTCACAAATGTTGTGACCTTGTTATTAACAACATCCAATGTCCATGATCAGGAAACCTTGATCATCTTGTTAATCAACAAGCTAGTCTATAAGAGAGGCATAACTAGAAACCCTTTTATTTATTAAATACACATGTATTGATGTTTCCTATCAATACAATTATAGCATGCAAAATAAACATCTATCATATACAAGGAATACATAATAACAACTTTATTATTGCCTCTCAGGGCATATTTCCTTCATGTACCTGGGACTCCTTGGACGGTACCGGGAGGGCATCCAATGCTTCGCTCGTGCCAAGTCTATCGCCTTCCGTAGTCGGGCTCGTGCACCTCTACCCTCACGAGGGGACTGCCCTGGGGGCTCTCGTGAGGCGCTCGGGTGCACCGTCCGAAGGCCCAGCCGACTACGCACTCGGGGTACCCCCAGTTCCCTTGGTCCAACAGTAGCCCCCAGGCGCCTGGCCCACATGCTTTCCTCGAAGAGCGAAGGGTCAGGCAGCCAACGATCGGCTAGAGCCATCAGGGTGCACGCTGCCCCCTCTTCTCGGATTCTACCCTCCCGGGACTACGTGGCATGAGTTGGAAATTTAGGCCGACTTAGGGAGAGGATCGCCTTTATAGAGCCATGCTCTCACTCCCTGATTCTTCTCGATTCCAACCGTCGTGCTGCCCCCTCTCTTGTCCTTTCCACTTGGTTTCCGATCTTCCCAACACGAGAGGCCTCGTCGGGCCGCCCCTGCCATCAAGACGAGGCCCGCTCCTGCCAATTCCTCCCGAGTGGAGGACGAAGAGGAGGAGACCGGCGAGGTGTTGATACGCTCCACCATCCGCCTGGACTCAGGGATCGACAGATTCTGCTCGCAGCTTGCCTCGAGCTGAAACAAGTGGGGGGTGACCCGGGCATGGCCCGAATCCACTGATCTGGCGAGTCTCGTCGGCTCTATGCACCTTTTCTTCTACCACACCATGCTCGCGGGCATGGTCCCCCCGTTCTCTCCCTTCTTCATGGCGGTCCTGGAGCACTACTAGATCTTCGCCCTGCACCTCCACCCCAACTCGGTTACCATGTTTTCCATATTCGCCTGTTGGTGCGATATGTTCGTTGGGATGAAGCCTTCCGTAGCCCTACGCCTTACATCTACCTCCCAAAGCATCGGCTGTGTCTCCTTCATGAAGGAGGGGGCCTTTGGGTTACCCATGGGCTAGTCGAAATGGGTGGAGGACTTCCGGAAGCGTTGGTTCTTTATGGACGTCCTAGAAGACGACCCGCGGCTCCACCTCCCCGTCTCTCTGGCTGACAAGATCAGCAGCCGGTGGTCCGCAGCTGAGATGTAGGGAGATAAGGTCAAGGCTCTGGACGCGCGCGTCGAGCAGCCTTACGCCTCCGGCCTAACCGAGCACCTGGTTTCCATGGAGTTCCTTCCTCGCTGCATCGCCCCGCTACAGAAGCACCGCAAGGATCTGTGTGACCTGGATGAGGAAGACCACTCATCCCTGGGGTCAGCATCACCTATGACTCTGTTGTGGGGAAGTTCCTCCAGGAGCTCCTCCACACCTCCACCACGTCGGAGCTCCCTGTGGGGGTCGTTCCCCTTTGCTGTGATCCTCAAAAGGTCGAGGTCCGGGCATCCCTCCCATGTTCGACGAATGGGGAATTCTCCCTGCTGGCCACAAGGGGAAGCGGGATAACCCCTGGGCCTGGCGTCCCCTACCCCTGGCGAGGGGAGTCGTCGCTCCACCTCCAGAGAAGCCACAGAGGCTAGAAGCGAGGCTAGTGAAACCGGCCCTCACGAGGTGTCCCGTCGAAAATGCGCTCGGCCGCCCACTCCCGAGGGCATCGGTGGGGATGGAGGTGACTTCTCCTCGCGAGGCTGGTGCGAGCGGGCGAGGGACCTTGGGGCCAGTCGAGGCCTTTGTTCCGCATGGTGCGAGACGAGGAAGCTAGGGCTCCCTGCTCTCAGCTATCGGTGCCTCTAGGTAAGGCTCGACTGATCTGGGACAAGATTCCATTTCTCTTGATAATGGGACTTCATGACAGAACTGTTCCGCGGTTTAGAGCGTCAATCCTCCCCGGAAGAGGCAGGTGAAACGGAACTCCTCACAGAAGGTTCGCTCGGCGGGTCGCAGCGGCGACCTCGTAGTCTGCCCTGCGGATGCGTCCGTCCCACCGGAGTCCCCTGAGGCGGGAGAAGTTGTCGCGCCAGCGCGGGCTCACCCCTTCCCGACCCCTTAGGCTGCAGCTGACGACGCGTCAGGCGGATCCCCTTGGCCAAATAGCCCACTGGTCACTGGTCTGCCAGCAGAGGGGGCGTGCAGGGTGTAGCTCCCGCGACCGATGTCGCCGCTCCTCCGGAGTCCCCAAGGGTATCCTCCTTCATCGCCGTGGGCGAGGCTTCGCACACACGTGTCCGGTCGTCCGGGAGGCCCCCTCGGCCGTGAACTTGGGCGAGGGCGGAGCTCGCGAGTCGGACTTGGTGCCTCCTCCTCCCTCTAGCTCCAGCATCCGGCGCTCTAACGAGGCCAGGGCGGCTCCCGAGCCCAGTCCCGCTGAGTCCCGGGCGCTAGTCCTAGCCACGCCGGAGCTTTCGGGCTTCAGCCGGGTCTAGCGCTTGGGAAGGCTTATCTCTGGAGTTCGAGGGGAGCTTCACCGGTTCCTAGAGGACGCCACGAGGGAGGACCTCCAGCTAGAGTTGAACCGGGACCGGCTCAGCGAGGCCCAGAGGATGACAGCGGTAGAGCAGGGGAAGGCCCGCCTCTCCATGGAGGCTGCACTTTAGGACGCCTCGGCGCGGGCGATGAAGATTATCGTTGATGCGAAGGCGCACATTTCTTCACAGGAGCAGGTTTTAACCGCTCGTGAAGGCTCTGTTTCTTCGCGGGAGGCGGCCGTGGCCGAACGCCAGCGCGAGCTCGACGCCCAGATTTGTGAGGCTAGAGCCAAACTGGAGGAGGCCGAAGGCTCCCTGGGTGCCGCGTTTGTTTCCTCCACGATAGTCCCTGCGTATCTGTGTGGCGGATGGGCATGCCTCTTTGCGAGCCACGATTCCCAATAAGGTTGCGCCACCATGGCCATCTAAGTCATCGTTACGGTCTTCGATGGCCTGGTGAACGATACCTTCTCGAGGACGATAGCGTGCAGGTGGCCACTTCTTTTTCTCCGCTTCACCCATCTCCTACCTCTCCTCATCCGTTGCCGCCTTGCCTGGTTCCTCCCCCTCCTTTTCCGATGGCGCGGAACATGGATAAGTGGCCCAAGACATTCAGCTAGCAGCGACAGGAATAGGAAAAGGTGAAAGCGGATGAAGAGGAAGAGGAGCTGGTGTATAGGAGTTATGCTCTCCCTCTTTCCGGCGGAGGGTATTAAGTAGCGGTAGTGGATGAAGAGCAAGAGGGGAGCCGCATTAACGCAAGCGTGGAAAAACCGCACAGGAATCGACGAGTCATTGAATAAAGTTGATCGCCCTCGATGCCATTTTAGTTGCTATCGAGTCACGTGCTCTTATCTCTGCAGACACGCATATGCCATGCTAAGGTTATTCGGTGTGTGACATCGGCAGACGCAACGCTGCTAACATCTCAATATCAACAGCGTTATGATACAACGTTATACAACAACGCCACCGTGCGTAGAACTATAGTGGCGTTTGTCAAGGCTGCCACGCTACCCCTATGTACGACCGGCCAGGCTGATGGGTCCCACTCACTGGCAGCGTACCAACACCGGGACAACGATACTAGTAGGACATACATGCCGAGTTCGGGCTCGGCTCATCTGCAGTTACGTTGTAACAGCACATGTGCTGTAGCTATCAGAATCGACCCTCCATTCTAATCTGATGGCTCTATTTTCTCCCCTTAAACTATGCTGGTAATTGGAAACAAATTGCCTGTTAGGGAGGGAAAAGCTCCTTAGCCTCTAGAATTGGCGCCAAACAGGACGTACGGATCTGAACTTTTACACAGCAAAGACAGATCTGTTCAACCACCATTATTCTCTTTTCTTACGCTCATCCAAGGCATATGCCGTTCTAGAACAAATGATCTCCCTTTTGTACTCCATCTCCTAGTAACAAAAAAGAGCGATCTGTTCGACTCTCCATTGCTCGGCCTCCTTCTTCCTCCCGCTCATTCTTCTCCTGCAGATGATCTCCATTTTGGCATCCATCTCCTAGCAACGAAAAAAGAAAAGTCAATCCCAAGGTATGTGACTGATTATGTTAGTTCTTCTCACGGCAATAAAGGAACAAGTGGACTGAATTTGATCCGTTACCAGCGATTGCTAAAAGAAGGAAAAAGTCCTATGGAGTCAGGGACTAACTCTACCAATGAAGATCCAATCAGGTGCAATCAATTTTGTTTCAAACCTTAGGATATATCTTCCTCTCCTATTGTAATTCTAATGCCAATCAATCTGATTTTGTTGTCTAATTTCATATGACAAATATGGTTCCTACTTGGATGCCTCAAATTGGCAAGAAATTTAATTCTACAAGTGAGGCTTGGAACTTTTGGACATGTTATGGAGGTCACATTGGCTTTGATGTAAGGATAAATTATGAAAACAAGAGCAAAACTGATGGAGTAATCACTTCAGCGAGATATGTTTGTTCCAATGAAGGCTACCGAGCAAAAGACAAAAGAGATCATAATACACGGCGTCCTCGTGCAGAAACAAGAACCGGCTGCAAAGTCCGGATGGGAATCACTATAGACCGAGAAGTAGGAAATTATGAAATACATGAGTTACATGTTGAACACAACCATGTCCTGCAGCTGCCCGGAACATGCCACTTGATGCCATCACAGCGGAAGATTACAGCTTTGCAAGCTTTTGAAATTGAAACAGCAGATGATTCAGGAATTGTGCCAAAAGCAGCCCATGAGTTGGCAAGTCGGTCAGTTGGTGGGTCAACAAATCTTGGATACACACGTCGTGATCACAAGAATTATTTGCGAACCAAGCGTCAAAGGGAGTTAAAGTATGGGGAAGCTGGAACCATGCTTAAGTACTTTCAAGATAAAAAGTCAGAGAACCCTGCATTTCAATATGATGTACAGCTAGACTGCGATGAAAAAATTGCAAATATCTTCTGGGCTGATGCTAAGATGATCATTGACTATGCACATTTCGGAGATGTTGTCACCTTCGATACTACATTTGGGACAAACAAAGAATACAGACCCTTTGGTGTATTTGTTGGCTTCAACCATTTTAGAGAAACAGTAATTTTTGGGGCTGCATTGTTATACGATGAAACATTTGAATCCTTCAAATGGTTGTTCAACACGTTCTTATCTGTGCATAATAACAAGCAGCCTAGAACTATCTTTACTGATCAAGATACTGCAATGGGTAAGGCAATTGAAGCGGTATTTATAGGAGCATGGCATGGATTATGCAATTTTCACATAATGCAAAATGCCGTCAAACACTTGCCTCCAAAGAAAAAGGACGAAGATGGCCCAAATGTTCTTGCTGAATTCAGTGCTTGCATGTACAAGTATGAGGATAAGGAAGCATTTGAGGAAGCTTTTGTTGCCATACGAATCAAGGTGGATACACAAACTTGGTTGGACAGTATATATAAAGTAAAAGAGAAATGGGCAAGATGTTTCATGAGGAATGCTTACACTCTAGGGATGAGAAGCACACAATTAAGTGAGAGCTTGAATAGTGACTTGAAAAACCATCTGAAATCTGATCTTGACATTCTTCGTTTCTTCAAGCATCTGGAGAGGGTTGTGCAAGGAAAGAGAGACAATGAGCTAAAGGAGGAATATGAGTCTGGGAAAAAATTACCTAGAGTTAGAATAAGGACCCCTGCAATAATACAAGCAAGCAAAGTTTACACACCATGCATATTTGAAGATTTTCAGAATGAATATGAAAGATCCATCTCGGCATACATCAAGCCATCAGAAGAACACAATGTATATAATGTTGTCATTGCAAGTATTGATCCAGAAATCACATATGAAGAAGAGAGCAAAGTTCTAGTTGATCATCAAGAGCAACAAGTTCTATGTAGTTGTGGGCAATTTGAAAGAGTTGGTGTGTTGTGCAGTCATGCTTTGAAAGCCCTTGATGTCATGAATATTAAGTATCTTCCGAGTCACTATATTTTGAAGCGCTGGACTCGAGAAGCACGAAGCGGCACTATTCAGGACAGCCATGGAAATATTGTTTTGGAAGACCCAAGAATGGAAGATAGGTTGCGCTTGAAGTTTTTCATTCACAAGTTCCATGGCATAGCTTCCAAATCACTAATATCCGAAGAATGCAGCAAACTAGTAGATGATGCATTAGAGAGTCTTAGCAAGCAAGTTGAAGCAAAAGTCTCTAGTACTACACGTACAACCTGAAGCTATATGTGAAGAACCAGATGTTAGTTTACAAACTGCGTGCCTAAAGAAAAAAGAAATTCAAAAGAAGAATACAAGAAGAAATAAATCATGGATCGAGAAGCAGCACCTCAATAAAAAGAAAAAGAAGACAGCTCAATTTATACCCCCAAAACAATCGTGCTCTGTAAATCTCTTACACCTATCTAAACACACTACATATTTACTAATGAAAATATAGACTAATAGTTTTTGTGAACTTTTTTGCATAGAGAGAAGGGGAAGAAATGGCAGCACTACAAGACCAAATTCCTGTGGAGCCAACCACTAGAACAACTGAGAATGGGTTTGAGGAATATGGGTGGATCCCTAGCTACACCCAACTGCTCATGGTATTCAATTAACATGTCTAAATCAGATTGTCAATATGTACTAATTTTGTACTAATCAATTATTTCTCTCTATAATCTGTAGGGCTCTAGCATGGGGCAGAACATACCTGACGATACTTGGAACTTTGGGAACAACACATATTTTACTGGCTGACCACATTAGTTTCATACATACTCTGAAATAAGATCTTCAATTGAGTGTGTGAATTTCTACTATGTAAAGATCTCAAGTGCATTAATAATTGTTACGAAGAGACAGAATGCTTATTTTATATATTCAGTGGTTCACTTTTTGAGCTTAGCTAGAAATCAATACATGCATATTTGCAAATACAGGGCAGGCTACCGGCCTCATCGACGGCAGCGGCTGCCGGTGCCGGCCTTGTACGTCCACCAATCAAGCACTATTGTGATAATAAAGTAGACACACGCTTGAGAAAAATAAAGAGCTCAAGAGAGGAAACGAAGAGAAATTGACCTCTGTTTCACGAGAGGAACAAAGAATAGAGAAATTCACCAGGATGCCTTGCAGATGGACGGAGGCACCGCGCGCCAACAGCCTCCAGGTCTGCCATCACCAGCTTGGAGCTGTCGCGCTCGAGCTGGTAGAAGTGGTTGCGCCACCGCGGGGTCTGCCGCCTGTAGTGCAGCGCTGCGGCAGGCTGGTGACCAGCTTTCCGTACGAGAGAAGAAGGCGACCAACGGGGCAGAACTATCGATCTGCACGGGAGAGAGAAAGAGGATTTGGTGAACGGGCTAACGGCGGAGGGCATCACATCAATTTTATCCCCTCCGCCATTGCTCTCGCTGCAGCTCTGAGTTCCGACAAGAGAAGAGATTAGGCTGTCTACGGACTGGGCCGCTCGTACTAATTGTTTTTTCCTAATTTTTTTCAGAGGAAGCGATGCCGGTTGACGGAAAGAGTCCCGTAGGATTAAATTGGACGGCAGATTCTGATAGCTACAGCTCACGTACAGTTTCACTACAACTGTAGAGGAGCCGAGCCCGCCGAGTTCCTGTTTTGGCAACACGTACCGCTACTATTTTCCAACGTTATCACTGACGTCGCCCTTGCACGGTCTGCTACTAATGTTTGACGTTTATAAAGGTTTCTCTACCGATGAATGCAAGAGATTGAGTTAAAATAAAAGAAAGGTAAAGGTTCACTCGACTCCACCAGATTGCGGAAGATCGATCACATGGACGATAGGGCTTCATTATTCCTAATGACCAAGATTTGGCATTGGACGTGGCATTTTTTTCGTTTTCTCAAATCATTACAGTAATCTAAATTTTCGAACAATTTCAGTAATCTTATTTATTTTTTAGAGTCGCTTTTAGTATGTTTTTACCAAATATGCAAGGAATGTTTTCCCGCAAAAAAAAAGCAAGGAATGTCCATTCGGTGCCTCTTAGGCCCAGCCCAATTAACCAATAACCGCATCAAGCTTGACATACAGCCCAATCCACCTGAACGGCCTACTGAGCCAGCCCAGCTCCTGTCGTGATGTTCCAATATACTCCTTCGTTTCAGAATATAAAATGTTTTAGCTTTATAAAAATAGTGTATATAAACTTTTTCTAACGTGTAGATTGATATAGATTTGGAGTGAACCTATATACTAAAAAAGATTTAAATGTATTTTTTCTTAAAACTAAAGCATCCTATATTTTAAAACTATTTTAAAACGGAGATAGTACATGCCAACCAGATCGGACGCGTAAAGGCTCTTCCATCGTGCTGCAGCTCAAAAAAAAAAATGGATAGTGTTTAATTTAAAAAACTGTGGGCAACTGTTTTTAAAAAGTGGACGCGGTCCTCAAAATGCCACTTTAGCTGTTGTTTTTTCTCACAATTTCTAAGTTTTTTTTAATCCACCACTATTAATAATCATCAAGAGACCTAAAAATAATAAAAATTACAAATAGGTCATTGGACCACCTAGCGACGACTACAAACACTCATACGAGCCGAAGACGCGCCGCCGTCCTCGCCCCTCCATCACCGGAGCCGGGCAAAGCTTGTCATAGTAGAGCTTGTTGTAGAAGACAGACGGGAAGTCGTCGTACTAAGGCCGCAAAGGACCAACGCATGAGAGCAGCAACCATCGCCAATGATGACAACCGTATCTTGGAAGAGACTGACTCGAGAACAAACCAATGAACACGAAAATAGAGAGGATCCCAGGAGATCCACCAGACAAACGACTCCACGTGCTCTCCATCGGGGCTAGATGCACCACCGGAGAAAGGATAGAGCGGGGAGGACCTTATTCCGACTTCGGGACGTAGCCGTCGCCTCAACGTCCAGAAGAAGACACTGAAAAACAAGCTAAACAAAGTATGAAAAACCTCTCGTCGACGAGAGGCCGTGATCCGCCACAGCTCCATGGTCCTAAGGTCACCAGAGGCGGAGCGGACCGACGATGTCGCCGGCGAGGGGGACGAAACCCTAGATGGGTTTTAGTTGGCTCTCTCATTGCATCTCCCGGCGGCTACCCCGTATGTACTGATTCGGTCTAGACGGCCTCTAACAGTCACAATTTCTAAGATTGAATATAATGAAAACACTTAACACATATTATGATACATAATCACATTCATCTACGTGATCATAATGTTTTCCATACGTATAATGATTCAAAGTTCCTAAGTTTGTTTCCGGCGGCATGTTAGGAAGTACTCCCTCCGTTCAGAAATATAAGACATTTTAGCTTTATGAATCGAATATATCAGATGTCTTTTACTGTATAGGTTCGGAGAGGTTCGAAGTAAACCTATACTAAAAACTTCTAGATACATTTATTCCATAAAGCTAAAATATCTTATATTTCTAAACGGAGGGAGTAGTAATATAAGAAATATGAAATCCCCACACCTCAGTGTAGGATTTTAGCTTGACCCGTGAGGGTGAGGGCCATGGCCCCTTCCTTCCAAAACGCTAGGGCTTCTTGCCCTGTTTTTTCTTCGTGCTTAATTCATCGTTTTTTTCTCTTAGCCTCCAAACTTGTTTTTTTTTCTTGGAAAAGGTGCCTCATCGCATTCTCCTTTCCCGCATATACTCCGGCTAGACACCAAAGATAGTGTCAATTCTTGGCGCAACAACCCACAATTAAGGGTGTGTTTGGTTCCATTGCCAAGATAGGCATAGCTCAGCTAGCTAGCTAGCCCAGCTCGGTTTGGCTAAGCCTTGCTCGGCTGTGCATTTGGTAGGGTGCTTGCTTTTGCTCGCAAGTTCAGGTGGGCTATTTGTTTTGCACGGTTGCTTTTAAAGGCAAGCTAACGTATGAATCCAGCAGAACGTGCGGGACGTGGGGACTTTTTTTTTGCGTGGACCAGTTTGCAGTCGGGAGCGAGCCAAATCGGCTCTCCCTACCTGGCAAGGTTTTCCTAGTCCTGTGAGGCTAGCTGGCCCTCAAAAGCAATCTAATTTTCTAGGTACCAAACGGATGTCCTAGCCTAGCAAGGTTATAACTGGTTTTGCCTAGGATCCAAACATACCCTAAAAGAAACATGCCTACATCGAGTCGAGTCGAGTGGAGGCCGGTGAGCTTCCTCCTCCTCCTCCACTCCTTTCTTGCGTTCCAGAACCCACGGTCGAGTGTATGGCCAAATTTCGAAGGTAAGCCATCAAAAAAAAATTAGATAATAATAAATGTCGATATCAACAACATGCATTGTGGCATGCTCTAATTTATTTCTGAACATGAGACTTGTAAGAGCACTTTTTTTGAGGTTAAAGACGGAGGTTCTGCCATCCGATTAGATTAGAAAAGATTTTTATATACAAAGGGTTGAAATAACCAAAAGAAAACCGGCACAAGGCAAGTTAGGTTCCAAGGACACCGACAACGCCTAGATCGCAGCATGTACGTCTCCAGGATCTTCGGTATGGGCGATATGCCCTTTGCGCGATTTCCTCGTGGACAAGCGCAGCCACGACGTCCGGTAGGATAGCCGTGTTTCGAAACACGCGCCTATTCCGCTCCTTCCAAGCGCCCCACATGGCGTAGATGAAGGCGCCACTAGCTTCTCTTCTCTTTACCTTAGGCAAGGCCGCGATGGTTTCCTCCCTCCATTGATTTAAGCTTCGCCTAGCCAGAGGCGTAGACACCCCTAACATTCCATTCCAAGCGAAGAGTTTGCTCTCTCATAGCGGAGGAGAAGGAGCATTCAAGAAGGAGGTGCTGAATTGTCTCAGGGTGAAGCATGCAAAGCTTGCAGACCGGATCATGGGGCTAGCCTCTTATTCCCAGGTTGGCAGCGGTGAGTATCTTCTCGTGGAGCACGAGCCAAGCGAAAAACCGACATTTCGGTTCCACCTGCACCTTCCAAACCTTGTCAGTTATGAATGGTGCGCATGAGACAACGAATTGTCAATGGTAAGCCGACGATGTCGAATAAATCCTGGAAACCGTACATCTCCATGTGAGCGAGTCTGGCCCTTGTTGAAGGGCCACACTCTACAATAGGCTCCAAATCTTGAGGAATTGGGACAGTCACCAAGTTGGTACGCAGTCCTCTTGCATCACCTAAAGCACCAAGAATGGGACGGATCGCCGTCATGTCCTGGCTCGAAGGACCCACAAAAATGCCCGCATCATCAGCGTAAGGGACACTGCAAAGCGGACTGGCCTGGTACAAATCGGCCGAAGCACTCCCTCCTCCGTGGCCACGCGGAAAAGGTGGTGCAGGGGGTCAATCGCGAGGATGAAGAGCATTTGGCCCTGCCTCAGCCCCCTAGCATGCAAGATGAAAGGCCCTGGCTTGCCGTTAACAAGAACCTTGGAAGAGGTCGTCGATAAGAGCAAGCAAATCCATCTCCTCCATCTTGGCCCAGAACCCAAGACCTCCAACAAGAACGGCCAACTCATTGTGTCGAAGGCCTTCGAGATGTCCAGCTTCAGGAAGAACGCCGGAGTCTTCTCCTTGTGTGGCTCCTTAACCAACCCTTGCACGTGAAGCAAGTTTTCGTGTATGCAACCCTTTTTTATGAATGCCAACTGATTAGGAGAGACAAGCTCTGGAAGGAGAGGAGCAAGCCGCATAGCTAGCATCTTGGAGACACTATGAATGAAGCTAATCGGTCTAAAGTCCACAATCTGCCCTGCATCCGCTTTCTTTGGTAGAAACACTATGCTAGCTTTATTTAGGAGGCCATAGTTTGCCCCACCATGCTCGGAGAGCGCAACTATAGCTGCATGCAGATCCTCGTAAATCGTCGCCCAACACTTCCGGAAAAACAAGCCAATGAAGCCATCTGGTCTCGGTACCTTTTCTGCCGGTAGTGCAAAAACCGCCTTATGCGCGTCAAGCTGGCTAATGTAACATGATGTTCCCTTTAGAATTCTGATTAGTCGGGTTTCAGCCGGTTTTCCTTCCAAAACGGCTAATTGTTTTCTTCTCCTGGTTGCTCGAAAAAAAAAGATCAGATTAGAATGGAGAGCGTGGAGCAAGTAGTACTACCTATAGGGTGTACTCGTGATAGAAACGGACGGGACAGATGCGGGCGTGCTTTGTTCAGTTCCGGTGCTTCGAAGTTGGAACTGAAATGTGGTCTGACCGACGTGCTGGATGTCAGACTAGTCCCAATGCGAATATCATAGCTAGTATCATGTATGCCATGTTGGCAAAATTCTAACGTGGCATGCTAATTAATGATGAAAGAGGTTGTGTTGGTATCATAGGTAGATACGGTATCATAGCACGTAAAACTAGAAAAACTAATTCCAAATGAATCTTGTACACAATTTTGTATTGAGATTCTACAAAACAATAAATATGCTAACACTATGATACTACTACATGATACAATGCATTGTGGAGATGGTATCATATATACTAGTATCATATACGTGATACTACTATACGATACTTCCCGTTGTGACTAGTCTCATGGCTCGGTCGTCGCCTTCGCGAGATATAAGGAAACTGACATGACACCAATCGCCAACCTAATTAAACATCATCATCGTCGTCCCTGATCGATCATCTATCTCTCTCCGGATCGATCATCTTCCTCTCACCAATCATACCGATCCAAAAGCTGGCTGTCCTACAGCTAGCTGCAAATGCTTCCCCCACAATCTGCTTCGACCGGGCCCATAATGCACATCGTTATGCCTTGCCAGGAACTACAAACTGCACAAGCTACAAAATTACAAGCTAGCTAGGCCTCGATCGATCGATGCCGTCATGGCAACCACCGGAGATGGAGTTCGGTTGGGACACGTACGCCACCATGTCGTTTTCAACCGCACTTTGAGCTGGTTCCGAGAGGATCGTACGTTCGTCTAGGGTTGACGAAGGACTCCCATGGCATCGTCACCGGTGGCTTTCACCGGCTGGGGGATCCATCGTCTCTGACAATACAGTTTGCACTTTGCTCAGCGTCAGTCGATCGACGTGCAAAAGCTCCCTTCTGACGGTCTCTCTCTCCTTGACTACCACTACTATATCTTTAATCAGATCGCCAAACAGTTCCGTCGCCTCTCGGCAATGTAAATAAGTTTAAGATACTCCCTCTGATCCCTAAGATTTTATCTGTACCTGCAACAATTAAATTGGATCAGAGGGAGTAACATAGATCACCACAAGGTATTAAACTCGTACTACTTACAATTTTTCTTCACCGACAGCATTTTCTGCGGCTGGTGCCGTGTGTCGGATGATCTGTTTTTCTCATGGTGTAAGTACATCTGTACAGTTCTACATACATGTGGCATTGTCGTCTTTGTCACATTGGAGTGAAGCGTATAAAGAAACTCCATTCTGATGGACTTCTTGAATCACTTGATTTCGAATCACTTGAAAGATGCGAAGCATGTCTAATGGGAAAAATGACTAAGACTCCATTCTCTGGTATAATGGAGCGAGCTACAGACTTATTGGAAATAATACATACCGATGTGTGCGGTCCAATGAGTGTAGCATCGCGTGGTGGATATCGTTATGTTCTCACTTTCACGGATGACTTGAGTAGATATGGGCATGTCTACTTTATGAAACATAAGTCCAAAACTTTCGAGAAGTTTAAGGAATTTCAAAGTGAAGTGGAAAATCATCGTAACAAGAAGATTAAGTTTCTGCATTCAGACCGTGGAGGTGAATATCTGAGTTATGAGTTTGGCATGCATTTAAAGAAATGTGAAATACTTTCACAGTTGACACCGCCGGGAACACCATAGCGTAATGGTGTGTCCAAACAACGTAATCGAACTCTCTTAGATATGGTTCGATCTATGATGTCTCTTACAGATTTACCGTTATCATTTTGGGGCTATGCATTAGAGACAGTCACATTCACTTTAAATAGGGCACCATCTAAATCCATTGAAACGACACCGTACGAATTGTGGTTTGGTAAGAAACCTAAGTTGTCGTTCCTTAAAGTTTGGGGTTGCGAAGCATATGTAAAGAAGTTACAGCCTGATAAGCTTGAACCCAAAGCGGAGAAATGCGTCTTCATAGGATACCCTAAAGAAACAATTGGGTATACCTTCTATCATAGATCCGAAGGCAAAGTTTTCGTTGCCAAGAATGGATCCTTTCTGGAGAAGGAATTTCTCTCGAAAGAAGTGACTGGAAGGAAAGTAGAACTCGACGAGGTTATTGAACCTTCTTTCGGAGTTGAGAGTAGCGCAGCACCGGAAGATGTTTCGCGTTGCACCGCACCAACCGGAGAGGAAGCTAATGATGATGATCATGAAACTTCGGACGAAGTTACTACTGAACCTCGCAGGTCAACGAGGGTCCGTACCACTCCTGAGTGGTATGACTCTGCCTTGAACGTCATGTTAGTGGACAACACTGATGACCCTGCGACGTATGAAGAAGCTATGGTGAGCCCAGATTCTGACAAATGGCTAGAAGCCATGAAGTCCGAAATGGGATCCATGTACGAAAACCAAGTATGGACTTTGGTGGACTTACTGGATGGCCGTAAGGCTGTCGAGAACAAATGGATTTTCAAAAGGAAAACAGATGCTGATGGTAATGTTACCGTCTATAAAGCTCGACTTGTCGCGAAAGGGTTCCGACAAATTCAAGGAGTTGACTATGATGAGACTTTCTCACCAGTAGCGAAGCTAAAGTCTGTGAGGATTATGTTAGCAATCACTGCATATTTCGATTATGAAATTTGGTAGATGGATGTCAAAACGGTGTTCCTTAATGGTGACATTGAGGAAGAGTTGTATATGGTACAACCCAAGGGTTTTGTCGATCCTAAAGATGCTGACAAGGTATGCAAACTTCAGCGCTCCATTTATGGACTAAAGCAAGCATCCCGGAGTTGGAATCAACGTTTTGATAAAGTAATCAAAAACTTTGAATTTATACAAACTTATGGAGAAGCTTGTGTTTACAACAAAGTGAGTGGAAGCTCTGTAGCATTCCTAGTACTATATGTAGATGACATATTGTTGATTGAGAATGATATAGAATTTCTTAATAGCGTCAAAACCTATTTGAATAATAGTTTTTCGATGAAGGATCTTGGCGAAGCGGCATATATTCTAGGCATCAAGATTTATAGAGATAGATCAAGACGCCTAATAGCGCTTTCACAAAGTACATACTTAGACAAAGTTCTAAAGAAGTTTAGAATGGAAGAGAGCAAGAAAGGGTTCGTGCCCATGTTGTCAGGTAAGACCTTGAGTAAAACTCAGAGTCCGGCTACGGCAGAAGATAGAGAAAAGATGAATAAAATTCCCTATGCCTCGGCCATAGGTTCTATCATGTATGCCATGCTGTGTACAAGACCGGATATAGCACATGCTGTTAGTTTGACTAGTATATATCAAAGTGATCCTAGAATGAAATACTGGACAACGGTCAAGAATATCCTAAAGTACCTGAATAGGACTAAGGATATGGTTCTTTCTTATGGAGGTGATGAACAACTTGTTGTAAATGGTTACACTGATGCTAGTTGGAACACCGATCCAGATGACTCGAAGTCACAGTCTGGATACGTATTTATTTTGAATGGTGCTGCAGTGAGCTGGAGGAGTGCCAAGCGGAGCGTTGTGGCAAAATCTTCAACTGAATCGGAATACATAGCAGCTTCGGAGGCTGCACAAGAAGCCATATGGATGAAGGAATTCATTACTGAACTTGGTGTGGTTCCCAGTGCGTTGGACCCGATGGCCATCTACTGTGACAACACAGGTGCCATAGCTAATGCACAGGAGCCAAGGTCACATAGCAAGCTGAAGCACATCAAGCTACGGTTCCATGCTATTCGCGAGTATGTCCAAGATGGTGACATAAAGATTTGCAAAGTACACACTGATCTGAATGTAGCAGATCCGCTGACTAAACCTCTCCCTAGAGCAAAGCATGACCAACACTAGAACGCCATGGGTGTTAGGTATATTACCATGTAATCTAGATTATTGACTCTAGTGCAAGTGGGAGACTGTTGGAGATATGCCCAAGAGGCAATAATAAAAGTGGTTATTATTATATCTTTGTGTTTATGATGAATGTTTACATCCCATGCTATAATTGTATTATTAGGAAACACTAATACTTGTGTGTTTTGTAAACATAAAAGAGTCCCTAGTAAGCCTCTTGTTGAACTAGCTTGTTTGTTGATTGATGATCATGGTTTCCTAATCATAGACATTGGATGTGATTAATAACAAGGTTATATCATTAGGAGAATGATATGATGGACACACACCCATAGTAAGCGTAGCATAAGATCAAGTCATTAAGTTCGTATTGCTGTAAGCTTTTGAAATACATAGTAACCTAATCCTTCGACCATGAGGTTATGTTAATCACCATCACCGAATGGGTACTTTGATGACATCAAACGCCGTTTCATAACTAGGCGGTTATAAAGGTGTCATTGGGTATTCTGAAAGTATGTGTTGAAGCGCATATACCAAGATTGGGATTTGTCCATCCATATGACGGATAGATATACTATGGGCCCTCTCGGTGGAATGTCATCTAGATAGCTTGCAAGCATGTGACTAGGTCACAAGGGATGACGTAACATGGAACGAGTAAAGAGTACTTATCAGTAACGAGGAAGAACTAGGTATGAAGATACCGACGATCAAACCTCGGATAAGTAGAATGTCGCGAGACAAAGGGAATTGGTTTCGTATGTTAAATGGTTCAATCGATCACAATATCATCGTTGAGTATGTGGGAGCCATTATGGATCTCCAGATCCTGCTGATGGTTATTGATCGGAGAGGTGTCTTCATCATGTCTGTATATTCACGAACCGTAAGGTGACACACTTAAGGTTCGAAGTTGTTTTAAGTAGATATGGAATTTGCGTTGGAGACCGAATGTTGTTCGGAGTCTCGGAATGGATCCGGGACATCACGAGGAGATCCGGAATGGTCCGGAGAAAAAGATTCATATATTGGGGATCATTTTCTAAGTTGGGAAATGTTCCGGAGTGTTTGTATGGAGATTCTAGAAGGTTTCAGAATGTTCTGGAAGGTTCTAGAGGATTTCTTGGAGTTTGCTTGAAAACCAAGAAAGGATCAAGGGAGTCCAAGCGGGGCAATACACGGATTCGTGGGGGAGGAGGACTCCTCCCCAACCCGACCCAGGAGGGGAGTCCTACTAGGACTCCCCCTCCCCAGGCACGCCTCCCTCCTTTAAATAGAAGGGAGGGGCGCCCCCTCTTGTCCCTCCTCTCATAACAACCAATCTCAGCCGCCTCTCTCCTCCACCTTTCTTCTGCGAGGGCATAGACGAAGCCCTGCAGGATTCTCATCTCCACCACCACCACCACGCCGTCGTGCTGCTGGGATTCCGTGGAGAAGATCTACTACCTCCGCTGCTCGCTAGAACGGGGAGAGGAAGGTCTGCTTCGACTCCGCACGTGTGACCGTCTGCGCAAGCGCTACCGGAACGCGGCGCCTTAAGGATCATCCACACGATCTTGAGATCGGCAAGTGATCGACTACATCATCCACGAGATCTAATCTCGTAACGCTTTCGGTTCTACGAGGGTTAGTACCGATCTATCTCGTTGCTCATGTCTAATAGATTAGATCTTGGCTTTTGTCTAGATTAGATCTGGGTTTTGTTCGTTCTTGCGGTAGAAATTTTTTGTTTTCCATGCTACGAACCCATCACAAGGAGTCACAACCTGGTATGGAAATGTCAGAAAAAACAAGAAAAATGCCGCGATGAAGAAATATCACCATCACCTGGGGCCAGGGGGCTACGCGGCTGCCATGCCAAAGTGGGATGCTAAAGAGAATGAGTTGCTTGCTAAAGGGATCACTCTAGAACCAATACGCAAAGAATGGGACCTGAGGGCAAGGAATTGGTTCCTTGGGCATGGGAGTGAGTATGACGAAAGTACAGGGGACCTTATTTGCAGTGACGGGATTAGGATACCCCGGGATACATGGCAGAAAGTGGTGAAGGAGATTAAAGCGAGGACAACAAAGTTCCGTCCCGATAGAGAAAGACTTTGCGACAAAGGTCCTCGGGAATAATGACGACGCGGAGGACGTGTACGAGGCCTTGGCCCTAGTTATACGTGGGAGATGGGGTTTCCCAAAGATGTAGATACTTATAGGAGCCGAGAGAGAGCAAAGAGGCGGCGGGAGGAGGAGGAGACAAGTTCACCGAGTTGATAGGAACACTTGAATGCATCAACAGATTGACGAACTTGAGGAGCGTGGCCTGCAAGATCTGTACTCAATATTACCGCCGTCCCATCTCAGCGGAAGCAGCGTGGCTGAATCGGAGGTCCCTTCCGACGATGCACGTATGGTAGATGGCGGTCCGGCTACCCGTGGATGGAATCAAGCGAGCATCTTGTGAGCTCCATCAGAAGGTGAAGAACCTATCCATCAAGGTGGCGGTTGGATGTGCTTTACCTTGTCCACCTGGCGCACGCTGGCATGGCCGTGAGATTCCAGCTGGCTATGCTAAAGTTGGTGTGGATGAAATCGCAATGGGTTGGGACTCAATGGAGCTTGACATCCCTGAACCTGAAGGTGAAAGGACACTCAGAGAAGTACTGGGTGGTATCATTCTATGGGACAAGAACAACATCAAGCTTCCAGGCTGAATGCCAAAGCCAACACCGCCTCTGAGTGGTCGCATGTCACCTTCACCTCCATCACCTCCAAGAAGCCCACCCCATGACTACGACCACCACAGCCCGAGTCCATCTCGATCTCCGCCGCAGCCTGTGATTAGTACTAAACGACGCAGGAGCCCAAAACGACAAATGTCGCCCCTCCCAAGAGTACCTCATAAGAATCTTTCTATCAGACCTTACGATCGTACTAACGAGGAAACCGACATGATCGTAAAGGCCGAATGTGTTGCGCAGCTTCAAAAGAAGAAACCCGAGCCCGCCCCGGTATACACCGAGAAGCAAAAAGCGTATGCACTTTCTTTTCTGAACACAAAATCGCAATATGACTTGCACCATAAGCCAGATGACTATCAACGCACACTTCAGAAGGCAGTGAAGAAGAGCAAATCAAGTAGAAGTGCAAGCGGGAGCAAATCATCAAGTCAAAGTGCAACCGGGAAAAGAAAGGACGTCCCCCAGCTCGGGGAACAAGCCAAAAAATCGACCCCACCCCTCAAGGTGGTATCCTATGACACTCCCCAGCAGGATATGGAAGAAGCTAAAAAGCTTGCGGTCGCTATGAATGTGACTGTTGAGGAATTTCTAGGTTCCCAGGACGACAAGTTACCCAAGGCTCAGGTAGTCCCTACATATGTCCCAGGGAAGCCTCTGGTCAGCTTTGAGCAGTTCCAACAACTGCCAACACAAATGCGGAGTTTACATAAATGGTACTTGCATGCTGTAAAGGAGGAGAGAATAATGATCGTGGCGAAAGTCCCACATGACTACTACTTCCGAGAAGAAGAGGTCCATGTTGAGTTTCCAGAACTCTTCCAGTTATACACTTTCGACGCCATCGACAAAAGTCTCATGAGTTGCTATTGTCTGTAAGTTGTTGAATTCATTGTCTATATATAAGCTGTTCATTTTTTTTCAGTTGTTTAGTTCATTGCATGTAATTATCCTAATTATATCCTTTTGTACTCTATTATTATGCAGAATGAAGATCATGGAATGTAAAAGAAGGTCAATCTTCAGTGTTGGGTTCATTGACCCAGATAAAATACATTGTCGGACGCTAAAGGAAAACCCAAGGACACAGGAAAACCTTCTAAGGTTTCTAACGGAGCAAAATTTCTGTGACCACATCGCTTCCTTACAATTTCGCGTGAGTGTCTTACTCTATTGTACACATTCTCTTTTGCTTACTCGATGTTAAGTGTAATTGATGAGCTACTGATGTATATATAAACGTGTACAGTTTCCACTGGATTCTTATGGACATTCAACTTGATAAGGGAAGAGTTGAAGTCATGGACCCATTAAAGAGACCCCTGGAACAGTTTAGTGACATGCAGGACATGCTCCAGAGGTAATTTTTGCGCTACAACGGTCTCTTTCGTTGATTTCCTGAGATATCACGTAATAAATAACTCATTCATTTTCTTTACCGGGTAGGGTTTGGAACCAGTTCAAGAGTGCGGTTACGGGTGACTTTACTGAGAAGCTGACGTTTAAGCCGGTCTCGGTAAGTAGTAGGCGCATCTCTTTACTTCTAGTTTCAATAGAATTATGATGCATGATTATTATTTTGATTGAATTCTATTCTCGTAAAGTGCGCGAGGCAGCCATAGGGGACGAATCTATGTGGATTCTACATTTGCAAGTTCATTTGCACGTTTACCAGTGAGCTGAATGATTATAGAGTCGATGTAAGCAATACATTCATAACATTATTTTTATTACCGTCACTTTTTGTTATCATGATTGATATTCATATTGATCTCCTTTTCTTATATAGTTCGAGAAAATGCGGGATCAGCTCCTACCACACCAACGCGTAGTAGCAATTGCTGAAGAATTGGCAGGATTCTTGATAAACGAGATGATAGATGACGCTGAAGAATTTAGTGTGAATAGGCGCCGATGATCCCCGACCGTGTAATTGAATAGACGGGCTCTAGTCCCGATAATTGTGATCTCCATGTGTAACTATCATGTATATATTTGTATGCTCGATCTTAAGAGAAGTTATCTTATGTATGCACAAACATGTACGGTATATGGTAGCGTAGAAAACTATTTTGAAATGAAAAAAAGAATACAAATTAAATTCTCTGCCGCGGCAGAGAAAGTGCCTAAAATGCTGCCGCGACAGAGAACCATTTGTCCCGGTTCGTGTCTGAACCGACTAATGGCAGGCACCACAGAGACAGCCACATGGATGCCCATTGGTCCCGGCTGGTAAGAGGGCCGGGACTAATGGGTGGGCCTTTAGTCCCGCCCCTCTAGTCCCGGTTACCAGGACCGGGACTAAAGCCCCTTACGGGCCGGGACTGGAGGCCCATTTTCCACTAGTGTTATTGCCTCTCAGGGCATATTTCCTTCAGCGGTGGCCGTGGTTTGATTTGTTTCTTGGGGCTGATTTGTTCGTCTGCTATTCCTTGGTTAGAACGACGCCCCTACTGCTCTACACAATGTGCTTTGCTCACATATTTCCCGTCTGGACTCTGGAGCAATCGACTAGGAGCAGAAAATTTTCTAAACTTGCTAATCTTTGAATCATGTTTCATTTAATGTCACCTACCATGAAGAAAAAGACCTATGTAGTTTTGTTAAAAAGGCTGTTTTGATGGATCCAATTTGCTGCAATATATTTAGGTTGCTTTCGGGCATGTTCTCATAAAAATATGTTTATAATTATTATAGACCAAAAAATAGACAATTTAAGACAAAACAGCCACTAAACATGGCATTTAAGTAGAAAAAAGTTCTAATACATTTCAAAACAACACTTATGTAACATCTTCTGCACTCAGGGTCATTTTAGACATTTCAGTTCCAAAACCAGCCACAGCAGCCATCAAAAGCATTCTTGCCAAATACCAAATCTCTGATTCCAACAACTACTTCCCACAGCAGATTTTCCACAGCTGATTTTCCATAGCTGCTTTTCAAAAGCTGCAGCCCAAACAAACACAGCCTTAGTCCCGGTTGGTGTCTCCAACCGAGACTAAAGGTCTCGTTTCACCCGGTACTAAAAATTGTTTCGTTGGAACCGGGACTAATGTGAGCATTAGTCCTGGGTCCAACCATAACCGGGACTAATGCTCCGAACTGGGGTGGACGAAAGACCTTTTTCTACTAGTGCTATGATACCCCATTGGGGCTGGTCTAAGATCGTAAAAAAAATCACCAATAGCATTTTCTGGGTCTGGTACCGTGTATGTCGAACGATTTGTTTTTCTCATGGTGTACGTGATATATTCCACACAAGCTACGGACTCCTGCGTGTGTTGGTGTGAGTACTAAATAAATGATTATTGGCCTAGCATAATTAAGCAAGTCGTGCCGCGCCGCCCGACGTTAATTTGAACGGCAGCGACTCCGAACCAAAATCAGAAACTCAAGTAGATTAGTTGTAGTAAACAAGCATGACACGATGGTGCCCAAGGTCATTAACCCGTGCACGATATCTGGGGAATGTAGCCAACAAGGACAACACACAAAGCACCCCTTCCCTGTGAGTATGTGACTATAACTGCCAAACTAACCACAGCAACTAGACCACCTCTCGTTTCTATCACTAAATCTTTCACTTTTTTTCCTTCTTTGAAAAAGAGGGCAGCATCTCGGATTTCTGTTAATAGAAACCAGTGTTTCTCTGCAACACGAAATGTCTATAACATCTTAAGAAAAGATAAGGGAGCACTCAACAGTTTTCGAAACAAAACTTTTCTCCCATTTTTTGAACTGCCCAGGAGAACGCCCCGTAAAAAGAACGTTGGCCAGATCGCTCCATTGGCTATTCATTGTTATGTAGAAATGAGATCTCTCCGGGCGTTCACGCAGATAGCACCCCATTTTGTTCAACGGTGAATACTATTAGAGTTGTATATGTGTGCGTGTATGTACCGGTTTGTAACCGGGTTTGTAATTCCTTGTTGTACAAGTTAATCCACTAATATAAATCAAAGCCAGCCGGTTGGGGCTAACCACGGCAAATAATTCTTTTTGATTTGGTATCAGAGCGAGCCGACCCGACCTAGGGTTTCCGCCCGCACCCAGCGCTTCCGCCGCCATCGGATTCCGCCGCCGCCGCCCGTGCCCTGCACGTGCCGCCGCCGCAACCTCTCAGCGCGATGTCCTCCTCCGCATTGTCACTCTCCACCGCCGGCACGTTGGCCTCGGCATCCTCCCCATCCATCCCCGCCGGCGCCATCATCTCCACCCCACCGGCCACAACACCAACACCATCACAGTGCGCCTAGATCGCACTAATTTTCTTGTTTGGAAGATGCAGGTTGTACCCAACATCGCCGGCCAGGGATGGTACGGCTTCCTCGACGGCTCCTGTGAAGCGCCTCCGGCCACGGTCACTGAAGGAGAAGGTTCCAACACCGTGATCAAGGCTAACCCAGACTACGCCCTGTGGTTCTACACGGATCAGCGCGTCCTCAGCATCCTCGTCGGATCCATGACGGAGGAGATCCTCGGCCACCTCGTTGGCCGCACCACTGCGTCGTCCGTGTGGGCGTGCCTCCTGTCCATGTTCTCGGCGCAGAATAGGGCGGGCGTGCGCCAGATGCGGCGTCAGCTCACGACGCTGCGGAAGAACGACCTCACCGCCGCCGCCTACTTTCACAAGATGAAGGGTTTCTCGGATGCCATGGCCCAGGTGGGGTCACCTATCAAAGATGACGAGTTGATCGACTACATCGTTGTCGGTCTCGGGCCTCACTTTGAGTCCCTCCAGCACTCCCTCATGGTGCTGGCCTCCGCAGGCGCCGACAACCTCAGCTTGTCGGACTTCTACTCCATGCTCCTCTCCTGCGAGTCCCTCACGGAGCAAAACGCCCTCGCCCCTGAGTTCTCCACCGCCGCCAACGCCGCGTCGCGGCAAGGCGATGGCCGTGGAGGGGGCCGCCCCTTCGCCGACACCAACAACAATGGCGGCCGCTCCGGGGGTCGCCCTACTGGCCAGCAAGGCGGTGGCCAGTACAACGGCGGCCAGCAGCAGCAGGCCCCCCGTGGCAACCGCTCCTATCACGGGGGCGGTGGTGGTGTCAATGGCGGAGGCGGGCGCCACAATCGCCAGCGCGATCGCCCCCGCTGTCAAGTCTGCAAGTACTGGGGGCATGAGGCTCTCTAGTGCAAAAATCGCTTCAATCAAGCGTTCCAGTACGAGGACTCCCGTGCTGGCAACTCTGCCGCCTACCAGTTAGGACATAGCCAGCCGTGGATCTTTGACACCGGCTCCACCGACCACCTCACCAACGACATGGGCCGGATGAACATCCAGGGGCGCTACAACGGCACGGATCAAGTGCAAGTCGCCAACGGTGCAGGTTTGTCTATTACGCATGTTGGTCACTCTCGTTTACCTGGTTCATCCTCTCCCATTGATCTTAAAAATATTCTGCTTGTCCCTGAACTTAGCAATAGTTTGCTCTCCATCCATCGCCTTGTTTCCGACAATAAAATCTTTGTTGAATTTCATAAATTCTTTTTCTGTGTCAAGGACAAGGTCACGAAGAAGGTTCTTCTTCGTGGTAGGAGTCGTGGCGGTCTTTACCCTCTCCCGTTCAGCCGCGCCGTAGCTTCTGGGCATCGCGCGTCTTCCGGCGTTCGGCTGACTTCCGAGCAGTGGCATCGACGTCTTGGTCATCCATCAAATAAGACAGTTCATAATATTGTTAGTTCCAATAATTTGCTATGTTCTTCCAACATTGAGTCTTCCGTGTGTGATGCTTGTCAGTGTGCTAAGAGTCACCAATTACCATACAATTATTCTACTCGTGTTTCTACATCACTACTTGAGCTTATTCACTCCGATGTTTGGGGTCCTGCTTTGCCCTCTTCTGGGGGTTTTAAGTATTATGCCAGTTTTATTGATGACTGTAGTCGCTATTGCTGGATTTATTTGATCAAAAATAAGTCTGATGTTGAGAGCAAATTTTATACCTTTCAAAACCATGTTGAGCGTCAGTTAAATGCTAAGATCCGTTACATTCAATTGACTGGGTGGTGAGTATCATCGCCTCCATGCTTATTTTCAGCATACCGGCATCGCTCATCGTGTGTCTTGTCCACATACGTCTCAACAAAATGGCATAGCAGAACGCAAGCACCGTCATCTTGTCGAGACGGGTCTAGCCCTCCTAGCGCACTCCTCGCTGCCCCTTCGGTTTTGGGATGAGGCGTTCCTTACAGATTGCTATCTTATTAACCGGATGCCCACACCGGTCATTAACCATGCTACACCTGTGTTCCGACTCCTCAATATGACTCCCGAGTATTCGTTTCTCCACATGTTTGGTTGTGCGTGTTGGCCTAGTTTACGTAAGTATAATTCACGTAAGCTTGAGTTCCACTCTCGGATGTGTGTTTTCCTTGGGTATAGTCCCATGCATAAAGGCTACAAGTGTCTTGATCACTCCACTAGTCGTATTTACATCTCTCGTGACGTTGTTTTTGACGAGACGGTATTTCCCTTTGCTACTCCTTGTGTTACTGTTGATGTATCTAAGATCCTTCTGGTATCGTTTCCATCTTCTGAACCAGTTACTCATAGTAGCGACACGTGTAGTTATGACATTACCTTGTTACTGGCTAATGCACCTGGTTTTGTTGTTAGTTCTCCTGTGCAGGTCCCAACAGCGCCCCCTTCGCCGATCGCCATCTAGGCACCTGCAGCGTCACCGTCTCTGCATGCCTCGGCTGACGCACCAGGGCCCGCTTCGCATGCAGAACCCTCGGCCTCCCCTCGCGCCGACTCGGCTCTGGCCTCCTCCCCCGCCGACTCGGTCCCGACCCGCGACCAGCGTGCGCGCTCCCCGTTGCCTGCGCGGTCGCCAGCATCTATGCCGTCCACCTCTCCGGCTCGCGACAGGTCGGCCTCCTCGACCCGTGAAGGGCCTGCTCCATTGATCTCACAGTTGCTTGCGTCACCACCCGCGCCTCCTGATGCTGTACCGCCTCGGGTCATCGTCACGCGGCAACGTAACGCTATCTCCCGTCCCAAGGTGTATCGGGACGACACGGTTCAGTATGATCCCTACCGTCGTCGTGCTTTTATGGTGGAGCCTGCGTCTCATCGCACCGCTCTGCCCGAACCAGCATGGCGAGCTACTATGGAGGCTGAGTTCGAGGCTCTTCAAGCAAACAAGACTTGGACCTTGGTTCCTCATCCACTAGGCACGAATATTGTTGGCAGCAAGTGGATCTTCAAAAATTAGTTCCGTCCTGATGGTTCAGTTGACAAATACAAGGCAAGGCTTGTGGCTAGAGGTTTCACACAACAGTACGGTATTGATTATCATGATACTTTCAGTCATGTGGTTAAACCAGTCACAGTTCGCCTGGTACTCTCTCTTGCTATCTCTTGTGGATGGTGCCTTCGTCAGATTGATGTAAGTAATGCCTTCCTTCATGGTTTTCTTACTGAGGAAGTGTATATGCAGCAGCCTCCTGGTTTTGAGGACTCGAGGTGTCCCCAGTATGTTTGCAAGCTGCAGCGTGCTCTCTATGGTCTCAAACAGTCGCCCCGTGCCTGGTATGCACGTTTGAGTGACAAACTTCATCAGCTTGGTTTTATTGCTAGCAAGGCAGATACTCTCTGTTCATCTTTGATCATCAGGGAGTTGTGATATATATGCTCGTGTATGTTGATGATATTGTCTTGGCTGGATCATCTACATCTGCTGTTGAAGCTGATTGCCACTCTTTCGGGTTCTTTTCCTATCAAACACCTTGGGCGTCTGGAGTATTTTCTCGGGATTGAGGCTGCTTACACTCCCGACGGTATGATATTGACACAACACAAGTATGCTCTTGATCTCTTGCACCGGGCCAACATGGAGCTATGTCGGCCGGTTTCCACGCCTATTTCTACTTCTGATAAGTTGTCTCGAGATCAAGGTGAACCACTCAGTTCTGAGGATGCTTTCAAGTACAGGAGTCTTGTTAGGGGTCTATAGTATCTCACCCTCACCCGTCCTGACTTGTCGTTTGCTGTCAACAAGGTGAAGGGAATATGCCCGAGAGGCAATAATAAAGTAGTTATTATCTTATTCCATGTTTATGATAAATGTTTATTTTACATGCTAGAATTGTATTGATTGGAAACATCAATACATGTGTGTTTAATAAACAAAAAGGGTTCCTAGTTATGTCTCTCTTATAGACTAGCTTGTTGATTAACAAGATGATCAAGGTTTCCTGATCATGGACATTGGTTGTTGTTAATAACAAGGTCGCACCATTGGTGGAATGTTGTGATGAACATTCATCCGAAGTATAGCATTACGATCAAAGTCATTATGTTTATATTGCTATAACATCATACGAAGTAATCTTTATCCTTAGACCATGAGATCATGTTAATTGCTAACACCGGAACAGTATCTTGATAACATCAAACGTCACACCGTAACATGGTGACTATAAAGGTGGGTTCAGTGCTACGAAGGTGTTATGTTGACGCTCATGGATCAAGAGTGGGATTTGTCCATCCCGATGACGGATAGATATACTCTGGGCCCTCTCGGTGATATCACATTGAAATAGCTTGCAAGCAAGTGATGTGATCACTAGAATGTTATATCACGGGAACGAGAAAAGAGTGCATGTCGATGCGAGATCAAACTAGGTATGGAGATACCGATGATCGAATCTCGGACATGTAATATATCGCGGGACAAAGGGATTTAGTTACTAGCGTTAAAGGTTCTCACGATCATAGAAGTCATCGTTGAATGTGTAGGAGTCAGTATGGATCTCCAGGTCCCGCTGCTGATTATTGATCGGAGAGGGGTCTCGATCATGTCTGCATTATTCGCGAACCATAGGGTGACACACTTAAGGGATACCGACACCATTTGGAGCAAATATGTTTCAGATAAAGATTTAAGAAAGCGCTGGAATTATTTCAATAGACACCGAAACTGTTTCGGGTGAAATTGCTGAAATTGGTACTGCATGTAATATTGAAATGTTGCAGGGGGTTTTATGTGAATGTTTGTTAATTAAAGTAATTAACAAAATTCTGAATAAAAATAATAAAAGAGTTTTATTAAATGAGAGAGCATTAAATTTGGAGAAATTTAAAGTGGAGACTTTAAAAGAGAATGTGAAGGGGCATTTTAATGTGGAGGGGTTACCACCACATGAATGGAGGAGGTGAAGGGTCACCCCCTCCATGCGCCGGCCATGAAGGAGGGGCACCCCCCTCCTCCTATAAAAGGCCACCCCCTCCTCACTTCTCACTCACACCTCCTTGTGAAGGATCTCTCTCCCCCTCTAGTATTATTCCCCATGGTCTCGAATTAGCGAGATACATGTTCCCGGTGGCTTTATCTGGAAAGGAGTTGTTGTTTCTGCTGCTTTGCTGGAGCGAGGGATGGAGGTTGTCAGGGTACCGGACGTGTGTGCGATCACGGATGCACCGCTGCTTTGCGGTGCTGGACTTGGTGGTGCTGGAGCTGGATCTGATGGACGTGCTGGAGCTGGACCTGCTGGACTTCATCACAATCTTGAGATCGGCAAGTGTACGACTACATCAACCACGAGTTCCTACTCGTTAACAAAGCTCGTTGTCTACGAGGGTAAGTTCTCGTTGGATGTATGTCCACCCATTGCTTTGTACCTAGTAGATAGATCTTGGCATGTAGTTCACACCGTAGGAATTTTTTTGTTTTCTATGTTGTGGACCCAACAGTGGTATCAGAGCCTGATCTATGCATAGGTGCTTAGCACGGGTAGTACACATATGTTGATATGTGGGCGATGATGATCATGTTATTGCATCTTCTATGTATTTTGGATATTGGTGGCATAGTGGGATGAAGCGACCCGGACCAACCTTACATGTCATCGTAGATGAGACCGGTTCCACGACTGACATGCAACTTGTTTTGCATAAGTGGCTGGCGGGTGTCTGACTCTCCTACTATAGTCAATATCTGATTTACAACGAGTTGCTAATAACTTAGTTATCCTTGTTGTGGTTCATGTTCGTAGGTAAGAACGGTTCTATCTCTGAAAGCCCTAAGCCACGTAAAACTTGCAATTGATAAATTAGAGGCGTCTAGTTTAGATCGTTGCTGGGCTAGTGTATTGATATGGTATTGTTGTAAGTAGATGTATGATAGATACTCTTACAACACACTCAACGTGTAAGTTCCATAGACCTTGGCCTTACACACAAAGGAATGATAGAGATCATACCACGATGCAAGTGATAGAGATCAAATGCATGGACCATATCATCTCACTTTACACATTAGATGTTAGCATCTTATACTGCTAGTTTGGTGCTTTCTGTAGCATTGTGAGATGATCCCTCTTTTAGATATCAAGATAAAAATGTGTTCTTCCTTAAGTATGCACCATTTTGTGGATCATATTTCGAGACATCACGTGATGATCGGGTGTACTCGACTCTACGCTTTCATACAAACAGGTGTAAGACAGTTTTACACATGCGAGTACTAAGGTTCTTACTTGGCGAGCCTAGCATGTACAGACATGGCCTCGGAACACGGACCGAAAGGTTAAGAATGAGTCATATAGTTGATATGATGCCCATATAGATGCTTGCCTTTGAAGCTACATCAACTCACGTGATGATCGGACTTGGTGTAGTGGATTTGGTTCATGTAATCACCAAAAAGGCACGAGGGATGTCGTTTTTGAGTCGGAGTTCATTTCTAATTTGGATTAGTTGAACCAAATTTGTCATAAATTAAATCAAAGTGAATTTGCATAGTTTGTTGTAGTCATTAGCATTCATTTTCTACCTTATGCTTAGTTTTTATTTGAGATAATAGAACTATAGAATTCTGGATATTTACTTTACGAACTGGTATCGTATTGTTTTGAATGTCAATTTAAAGTTTATAAGTCATATTGCAAACTTTCAGCAAACTCTATTTACTCCAAGAAATTTAATAAGTGGTATTAAATCAAGAGTAAGAATTCCAATGTTAGTATCTAAAGTATCATGTTTGCCTCCATGATTACTGATATCCAAAAGTTGTTTGAATATCAAGATTATATTAGAGCTGAAAATTGTTTCAGAAACCATCATGTGTGAAAGATAGTGTGATATTTGAAACAATGTTTTTGGTTGCATTATGATAGAGTATAAATTAGCAAAATACATGTTCTCATAGTGTATGAGAATTTGTGAAGGATGGAGATGCTAGGCATCCGAATCTACCAAAAAGGTTTTGGGAACTGATATTATACTCGTGATTCTTCCTTATAAGCTATAGTAGCTTGATCATGAAAGTTGTCATGATAAGGATGAATAGAAGTTGTAAGTAAAATGTTTACTACACTAATAGATTACTAAAGAATGGATTTTTGAAAGAACACCAAACATTTGATGATGGTGATCCACTTCAAAGTGCAAGTCCAAAGGTATTAGTAGTTGACTATATACACTTTGTACCATGTGTCATGTTGATGACACTACTATTGATGTTGATAGATTCTTTTAAAAGAAAAGAAATTGCTGAAAGAGAATCTATAAAATATTTGGCAGAAAAGAAAAGGTTGGAGATGTCCAACTTAGGTATATAGAAGATATACATGTTATGGCTGTATTCCTTGCTTGTTAAACAATGTGGTTCTTAGGTATTAGATACTGGTATTGGATATCGAATTGGTTGGTATGAAGTGTCATACGGGACAACGCAATTCATGAACTACAATGGCCTAAGTAACTAGCAAGAGAATGAGTGATGATGTTCATCGAAAACAAATAAAGTGTTATTGTGTTTTTCATTGTCATCAAACCAAGCCTTCAAGATTTGTTTAAATAATTGTTATTTTGTTCCGGTATTATGAGAACAATGGCTGTTCAAATAATTACCGTATTCCATAAAGGATGGATGAACTTTACAAGTCTAGTTGGAGAAATCACATCCATAAACACTATTGCTAAAATCTCGCAAGACAAATGATTGAAAGATCACTTATGAAGTGACATCGCTGTTTAAATTATATTTGAAAGAAAACATGAAGAAACTCCATGTTGATGGATTTTTGGAGTCTTTGATTTTGATCAATTGGATGTGAGACTTTCCTCGAGATAATTGAAACTCCGTCCATAGGCCAGAGAGGAACGGATGACTAGCTTATTGGAAATTGTGCATGCTGATGTGCATAGTCCATTATGTGTAGCCATATGCGATGGATCTTTTTGCTTCATATGCTTTCTCCGAAAATTTGAGTGAATATATCTGTATATTTACTTAATAAGGAAGAAGTATGAAACATTTGAAATTGTTCAAAGACTTTCAAGATGAAGTGGAAAATCATTGTAACAAGAAAATAAAGAGTTTATGATTCGATCATAAAAGAAGATATTTGAGTTACATGTTTAGCAAAAACACCTAAGACTTGAGGAATTGTTCCATGATTTGTGTTTCCCGATAAACCATAGGAGTATGGAATATTCGAGAGATATAATCAAACCATGTTTGACATGGTAAGATCAAGGGTGTCATTTATAAAAATACCATTATGTTTTAAGGATTGAAGCTTTAGATACTACCGCTTTTACAATGAAAAGAGCACCATCGTGATCCATTGAAATGACACCATATGAGTTATGGTTTGGGATAAAACCCGAATTGTCTTTTCTTAAATTTTGGTATGCTATGCATAAGTAAAATGTTTACAACCAAAGTCGGATAAGCACGTCTTTGTAGGTTATCCCAAAGAATTTGTTGGGAATTTCTCCATAACACCAAGGACAAAAGAGTTTGTTACTTGGAACGTCAAGTATCTTGAGAAGGAATTTTTCGTGAAAAGTTAAGTGGGAGGACAATAGAACTTTGATAAGGTTGTTGAACCTTAGCTAAATGTGCTAAGTAGCGCAGCGCCGGAAAGTGTCCCGATGGCAGCAACAGTGCTCATGGCTCTCGTGATTATAAAAGGTGTGATCTCGGAGATTAGAGTTCCTATAGAACCGTGTGGGTCAGTAAGAATCAAATAGTAAGATTTCATAAGCAAGTCGTTATTGTTTTGACAATGATGAACCGACTACATGCAAAGAAGCGATGATGGGCCCTGACTCCATAAAATGACTAGAAGTCATAGAATCCGTGATAGTATCCATACACGAGAAAACAAGTTTCTGAACTTGGAAGACCCTCCGGAAAGGCGTGAAGCCTATCGGTCATGTTTGGATCTATAAAGAAATAAGACATGGATGTTTAACATCTATGAAATAGTCGACATGTCGGAAAGAAGTTTACGACAATGTTCAAGGAGTTGACTATGACAAGATTTGATCTTTCATAGCGATATATAGTCTTGACGGATTAATGTAGCAACCACTACATATAATTTGGTATATGGTAGTTGAATAAACAAAACAAGGTTCTTCTAATAGAACGGTAACCTAGGACATGTACATGACATGGTCCGAAGGGTTTTGTTAATTCAAAGGGTGCTAAAAGGGCATGTAAACTTCAATAGTTGAAGTAAGCATAGCGGAGTTGGAATCTTCACCATGATGAAACTGTTAAAAGAGTTTAAATTCATCGGAGATGATGAAGATGCTTGCATTTGCAAGAAATTAAGTAGCTGAGACATATTTCTAATACATTATGTAGAGGACATATTGTTGATTGGAAATGATGTATCTTATATTGACACAAGTTAAGAATTTCATTAAACTAAGATTTCGATGAAAGACTTGGGCAAACCCAGAATATTAGGCATCAATATCTATATGGATAGATTAAGGCGCTAGTATGGTTATGCCAGGCATACATATATGAGATATTGAAAGGGTTCAATATGGAAACGACAAGAAAGGTTCTTGCTGCATGGAAAGGATTGTATCAAAATTCAAGTGTTTCAACACTTGGTGAGTAAAATCACATGAAGATTTTGATCGATTATACCATGATATGTATATATCCAGAATGTCCTATGCTCTAAATGTTATGAGCATATACCAGAATGATTCATAAGATGATCATTGGACAATAGTAAAGATATTCTTATGAGCTTTGGAAGAACTAAGACTATATAATGTATAAGTGACAAATAGTTAAAAGTAGTTCATTATAAAGTGTTACATTGATACTAGTTTTGTCACAAGATACAAATTAAATTTATCTCAATTTAGACTATGGGTGGCACAATGTAATGGAAAGGATGTTCCATGATGGATTTGGATGAGTTCCAAAGTTGAGACATTGTGACGGATACTACAACAAAAGGCTAAGTATATGACTGCTATAGTAGCGACAAGGAGGGCATTTGTGTTAAGTAGTTTGTTATCAAACTAGGTGTGGTTCAAAGTGGGCTAATACTATGAAGATATATTGTGTGACAATAATATCAACATATTTTGAGTCGAACAAACTAAAGGTCTCACCAAAGGACCAAATCTATACAATGCCATCTCATTTGAGAATGAGTGATGCGTAGAGACGCAGAGACATGCAAATTCACACGGACCTGAAACTGTCAGATCCAGATATTATGTTAACCACTAGCAATAGCGTATATGTAACACCAAAAAGCCATACGTGTTCAATACGCAAAGTTTTTCAAACTAGATTATTGACTCTAGTGCAAGTGGGAGACTGAAGGGAATATGCCCGAGAGGCAATAATAAAGTGGTTATTATCTTATTCCATGTTTATGATAAATGTTTATTTTACATGCTAGAATTGTATTGATCAGAAACATTAATACATGTGTGTTTAATAAACAAAAGGGTTCCTAGTTATGCCTCTCTTATAGACTAGCTTGTTGATTAACAAGATGATCAAGGTTTCCTGATCATGGACATTGGATGTTGTTAATAACAAGGTCACACCATTGGTGGAATGATGTGATGAACATTCATCCAAAGTATAGCATTACGATCAAAGTCATTATGTTTATATTGCTATAACATCATACAAAGTAATCTTTATCCTTAGACCATGAGATCATGTTAATTGCTAACACCGGAAGAGTATCTTGATAACATCAAACGTCACACCGTAACAGGGTGACTATAAAGGTGGGTTCAGTGCTACGAAGGTGTTATGTTGAGGCTCATGGATCAAGAGTGGGATTTGTCCATCCTGATGATGGATAGATATACTCTGGGCCCTCTCGGTGATATCACATTGAAATAGCTTGCAAGCAAGTGATGTGATCACTAGAATGTTATATTACGGGAACAAGAAAAGAGTGCATGTCGGTAACGAGATCAAACTAGGTATGGAGATACCGATGATCGAATCTCGGACATGTAATATATCGCGGGACAAAGGGATTTAGTTACTAGCGTTAAAGGTTCTCACGATCACAGAAGTCATCGTTGAATGTGTAGGAGTCAGTATGGATCTCGAGTGTCCCAGCTGATTATTGATCGGAGAGGGGTCTCGATCATGTCTGCATTATTCGCGAACCGTAGGGTGACACACTTAAGGGATACCGACACCATTTGGAGCAAATATGTTTCAGATAAAGATTTAAGAAAGCGCTGGAATTATTTCAATAGACACCAAAACTGTTTCGGGTGAAATTGCTGAAATTGGTGCTGCATGTAATATTGAAATGTTGCAGGGGGTTTTATGTGAATGTTTGTTAATTAAAGTAATTGCAGGGGTTACCACCACATGAATGGAGGAGGTGAAGGGTCACCCCCTCCATGCGCCGGCCATGAAGGAGGGGCACCCCCTCCTCCTATAAAAGGCCACCCCCCTCCTCACTTCTCACTCACACCTCCTTGTGAAGGATCTCTCTCCCCCTCTAGTATTATTCCCCATGGTCTCGGATTAGCGAGATACATGTTCCCGGTGGCTTTATCTGGAAAGGAGTTGCTGCTTCCGTTGCTTTGCTGGAGCGAGGGACGGAGGTTGTCGGGGTACCGGACGTGTGTGCGATCACGGATGCACCGCTGCTTTGCGGTGCTGGACTTGGTCGTGCTGGAGCTGGATCTGATGGACGTGCTGGAGCCGGACCTGCTTGACTTCATCACGATCTTGAGATCAGCAAGTGTACGACTACATCAACCACGAGTTCCTACTCGTTAACAAAGCTCGTTGTCTACGAGCGTAAGTTCTCGTTGGATGTATGTCCACCCGTTGCTTTGTACCTAGTAGATAGATCTTGGCGTGTAGTTCACACCATAGGAAATTTTTTGTTTTCTATGATGCGGACCCAACACAAGGTGTGTCAGTACTTGTCGCAGTCTACTACCGCTCATTATGAGGCGGTCAAGCGCATCCTGAGGTATATCCGAGGTTCCGTGTCCACTGGCTTGCATTTTCGGCGCTCCTCGTCTACGGGGTTGAGTATTTTCACTCATGCGGATTGGGCTGGCTGTTCTGATGATCGCCGTTCCACTGGCGGTTCTGCAGTTTTTTCTTGGTCCCAATCTTGTGTCTTGGAGTTCTCGCAAGCAACCGACGGTTTCTCACTCTAGTACTGAGGCAGAGTATAAGGCTTTAGCCAATGGCACCGCAGAGGCTATGTGGATAAAGTCGGTCTTAAAGGAGCTGGGTGTGTTTCTCTCCCAACCTCCTGTTTTATGGTGCGACAATATTGGAGCTACGTACTTATCTGCCAATCCAGTGTTTCATGCCCGCATGAAGCACATCGAGGTTGATTTTCACTTCGGGCGTGAGAGAGTTGCTTTGGGCACACTCGATGTTCGGTTCATCTCCACTGATGATCAGTTGGCTGACGTGTTCACGAAGCCGGCTACTCAGCTCACACTTCGACGATTTAGTTCCAGTCTCAACCTTGTTCACGACGGTTTAGATTGAGGGGGGGGTGTTAGAGTTGTATATGTGTGCGTGTATGTACCGGTTTGTAACTGGGTTTGTAATTCCTTGTTGTACAAGTTGATCCACTAATATAAATCAAAGCCAGCCAGTTGGGGCTAACCACGGCAAATAATTCTTTTTGACTAATACCGTGATTTGAACTCGGGTATTACAGCTACTACAATTAGAAAGACAAGTTTTGAACTATCCATACGCCACCCAAAAGACGTCTGGAACACATCATTTGCTACACGGTTGAAAAGTCTCTACCACTTCATTAGCTCGATATTTTCCTTGTCAAAATAATCCACATCCATGTTATTCCAAACTAGCATGGTGGTCCTCAAAAATGTGAGGCCGCCATCTTTAATGGATTGAAAGCGTCAGAAAAATAGAGTTATGTTTTCATGGATATCACATTTTAAAATGAAAAATGTTATTGTAAATAGAGTATGGCATATGAGAGTGATAGTAGCCACCTCAAATTTGTTGGCAAAATTTTTTTTGCGCCACTTTTCAAAACACACATGTGTGTTGTTTGTATGTAATATTAGGTCAGTAGTAGAACTATGTGTGATCTGATATCAATATGAGAGCTTAATTAACATCAGTAATTTTTCTTTTTGAACTTAAATGAAAATAATTCATCATCCTTAATTTTTTGGCCAAATCAAAAAGTTTGAATTGTTACCTCGGTTCATGTTTCTTCCTCACTAACTACATATGCAATGATGGCCATGTTTGGATGCAAAGTACTTTCAAAGTATTCTTCAAACACCATCGTTTATACAAAAAATTTAGTTTTACATGCTTTGAGGTGTTTGGCTACACCACAATATCTTGGTTTTGAAGCCATGTTTTTTCAAAAACTGATTTTCATAGTGATATCTTTCTCCAAATACCATAGTTGTACAAAAACTGCAGTATCTCTTTCGCGGGCAGTGAAATACCATGGTTTTAGAATACTTTGGTTTAAATAAACCTAAACTTTCAAATGGAGCCGGAAATGTTAGAGACAATAAAAAAGTTCACTAGCGAAACTTTAACATTTGTTTGCATATTAAGAATATGATCCTATAGAAAGATAAACACAAATAAGCTTTGTATTAGTAGTGGATCCATTAAAAGTTCAAACGCTACTACTTAAAATTAGAGAAGTATGACAGGAGTTTTTTATAAGCTCATCTATTTTAATATAGAATTATTATCTATGTATTAAAAAATATTTACATGTTATTTCAATACGCACTTCATTGTTTATACACATTTGGCTTGTGTTTGTGGCTCCATGTGACATGATTACACATCTTTGATAACATAGTCCTAGCCTCTTCAATGTTTGATTCTATTGTGTGATTGAATGATTTGTGCTCTTATTTGGACTTCGCTAAGTCATAGAGAAGAGACAGAAAATAATTTAGGTATATCTAATTATACATACCAAGCAATATCCACTGGAACAATTTCTAAATAAATAATTAGTGTCTGCATTGCGATGTGGATAACAAATATTAAGTATATAAATTAATTCACTTGACAATAACACTAAGTATTAAAGATATATCATCTTACCCTCTTGGTAAGGTAGGTGTTTAAGTTTGCTCTACGTATGTAAAGTTTCACATATCTCTTTGTGAAATAGCAAAACTTCCTTTTTTAGTTTGTAAAGTTTCACATATCTCTTTGTAAAGTTTCCTAAAAATCACATTTTTAGTTCCAAGCCTGTTTCAAAAAGGGCACTAGGCCTCTACATCAACTGATGCGCACATCCATTTTTTTTGGTTTCAAAACTTCGGCTTCAAAAAACATCACTCCTCATGTACTCCTTCGATAATGCCCGCAAGGGTGTGGGGCCAATTTTAAATTCATATAATATTAACATTGAAGGTACATGTGTCAATATAAGTATCCACCCATGGTATTTTATTTGGCTAGTGTGTTTATCGTTATTCATGATATTAGTATTACCTATGCTCTAGAAAAGAATTAAGATTTATCCGATGATTTGATGCTTTTTATATGCATAGATACTTTGGTTGCGATACATTATGGTAAACACATGAAATGTATTACTCCCAATTAGAATAATTTTATAGAATATCATGTTCAAATAAAAGAGTTAGTTATAACATTGTTAGGTACATTATGATAATCTATGGATATAAATTGCTTTAGTAGAGACCCACAATCTATTATTCGTTGCCTATCTCATGAGAACTATGAAACCTATTGGTTTTCATTTTATGTTGAGTTGTTAACAAATAATAAACCTATAGGCAATAAAATATGCTGACAGATTAACAACTATTGCATGTATCTCTATCGGTATTTCTAATATGCTTGTAGTCCTTATATGGAATATTCTTTGTGATACTTAGGGATATATATTAATGTTGGAAATATACCCTAGAGGCAAATAATAAAGGATATTTATTATCATATTTCATAATAGTTTTGTACCATACTATGACTGTATCAGTCCAAAATATTGGTACAATTGTGGTATATAATAAACCAAGTTCCTGGTAACCTATATTTAACTAGTCCATTAATTGGTCAACTGGTGATCAAGGTTTCCTGATCATATGCATTTATGTCAACTGACAATGAACCTGATGATGAAGGTTTCCGGATCATAGGCATTTATGTCAACTGATAATGATGTCATATCATTAGGCGAATAATATGATGGACATTGTACCCAACATAAGTATTCCAACACGATCAAGTCATAAAGTTCATCATTGCGATATTTATAAGCGTAGTGCCCTACTGCTTAAACCGTGAGAACATATTTATGTTGGAGATATGCCCAAGAGGCAATAATAAAGTGGTTATTATTATATCTTTATGTTTATGATAAATGTTTACATCCCATGCTATAATTGTATTAACTGGAAACATTAATACTTGTGTGTTTTGTAAACATAAAAGAGTCCCTAGTAAGCCTCTTGTTAAGCTAGCTTGTTGATTAATGGATGATCATGGTTTCCTGATCATGGACATTGGATGTCGTTAATAATAAGATCATATCATTAGGAGAATGATGTGATGGACACACACCCATAGTAAGCATAGCATAAGATCAAGTCATTAAGTTCGTTTTGCTACAAGCTTTCAAATGCATAGTAACCTAATCCTTCGACCATGAGGTTATGTTAATCACTATCACCGGATGGATACTTTGATGACATCAAACACCGCTTCGTAACTAGGTGGTTATAAAGGTGTCATTGGGTATTCTGAAAGTATGTGTTGAAGCGCATGGACCAAGATTGGGATTTGTCCATCCATATGACGGATAGATATGCTCTGGGCCCTCTCGGTGGAATGTCATCTAGTTAGCTTGCAAGCATGTGACTAGGTCACAAGGGATGACATATCATGGAACGAGTAAAGAGTACTTATCAGTAACGAGGTAGAACTAGGTATAGAGATACCAACGATCAAACCTCGGATAAGTAGAATATCGCGTGACAAAGGGAATTGGTTTCGTATGTTAATGGTTCTATCGATCACAAAGTCATCGTTGAGTATGTGGGAGCCGTTATGGATCTCCAGATCCCGTTGATGGTTATTGATCGGAGAGGTGTCTCCATCATGTCTGCATATTCACGAACCGTAGGGTGACACACTTAAGGTTCGAAGTTGTTTTAAGTAGATATGGAATGTGCGTTGGAGACCGAATGTTGTTCGGAGTCTCGGATTGGATCCGGGACATCACGAGGAGATCCGGAATTGTCCGGAGAATAAGATTCATATATTGGGGATCATTTTCTAAGTTAGGAAATGTTCTGGAGTATTTGTATGGGGATTCTATAAGGTTTCGGAAAGTTCCGGAAGGTTCTAGAAGATTTCTTGGAGTTTGTTTGAAAACCAAGAAAGGATCAAGGAATCCTTGTGGGGTAAGACAAGGATTCGTGGGGAGTAGGACTCTTCCCTACCTCCTTGATCCGCCGTCCAAGGGAGAGGGGAGTCCTACAAGGACTCTACCTCCCCATGGCGCCTCCCTCCTTTAAATAGAGGGGTGGAGGCGCCACCCCCTGGCCCCTTTAATCCTCAAACCCTAGCCGCCTCTCTCCTCCTCTTTCGCTCTGCTCTCGCTTAGGCGAAGCCCTGCAGAATTCTCTACTACACCACCACCACCACGCCGCCGTGCTGCTGGGATTCCGTGGAGAGATCTACTACCTCCGCTGCTTGCTAGAACGGGGAGAGGAAGGTCTGCTTCGACTCCGCACGTGTGACCGACTGCGGAAGCGCTGCCGGAACGCAGCGCCGGAAGGATCGTCTACTCGATCTTGAGATCGGCAAGTGATCGACTACATCAACCACGAGATCCGATCTTCAACAAGGCTTATCGAATCTACAAGGGTTAGTACAGATCTATCTCGTTGCACATGTCTAATAGATTGATCTTGGCTTTTATCTAGATTAGATCTGGGTTTTGTTCGTTCTTGCGGTAGAAATTTTTTGTTTTCCATGCTACGAACCCATCAGTGGTATCAGAGCCGTGTCTATGCGTAGATCTGTTGCACAGTAGAACACAATGGTTTTGTGGGCGTTGGTGCTCGTGCCGTCTTTTGCTTTGTGTACTTTGCATCTTGCGGTATGGTGGGATGAAGCGGCTCGGGCTAACCTTACATGTCATCGCACATGAGACTTGCTCCATGCTTGACGTGTAACTTGCTTTGCACAAGTGGCTTTTGGTGTCTCTCTCCCATCATAGTATAGATCCAATCTACACTTTGCACTTGATAGCACTTGTATCAACGTTGTGGTTCAGTTTCGTAGGTAAGATCCGTTCTTATTCGAAAGCCCCAAACCACGTAAAACATGCAAACAAAATTAGAGGCGTCTAACTTGTTTTTGCAGGGTTTTTGTGATGTGATATGGCCATCATGTGATTGTGATTATATTTGATGTATGCAATGATCCTTGTTGTAATATGGCAACCGGCAGGAGCCTAATGGTTGTCTTTAATTCTGTTAAGACCTGCGTGTCTATTCATCTTGTAATAGCTTTATTCCAAGTAGTTGTAATAGTTGCTAGTGATGATGGACAACCATGAAGCGGTGCCACGAACCTTGACACCACGCTAGTGATGATGGAGATCATGTCCATGCTTTGGAGATGGAGATCAAAGGCACAAGAAGAAAGGCCATATCATATCACATATTATGAATTGCATGTGATGTTAATCCTTTATGCATCTTGTATTGCTTAGATCGCGACGGTAGCATTATAAGATGATCCCTCTCACTAAATATCAAGTAATAAAGTGTTCGTCCTTAGTAGGCATCGTTGCTAAGACTCGTCGTTTCGAAGCATCTCGTGATGATCGGGTGTGATAGATTCTACGTGTGCATACGACGGGTGCAAGCCAGATTTGCACATGCGGATACTAAGGTTAACCTTGACGAGCCTAGCATGTATAGACATGGTCTCGGAACACGGAATACCGAAAGGTAAAGCATGAGTCATATGGATGATATGATGAACATGTTGATTGTTCGCCTTTAAAGCTACATCATCTCACGTGATGATCGGACTTGGTGTAGTAGATTTGGTTCGTGTAATCACTAAAACAACTGGAGGGATGTTGTTTTGAGTGGGAGTTCATTTGTAATTTGGATTAGTCGAACTCAATTTATCATAAACACAATCAAAGTGAATTTGCATAGTTTGTTGTAGTCATTGGCATCCGTTCACCACCTTACGCTTAGTTATAGTTGAGATAGTGGAACTATAGAAATTCTGGATATTTTCTTTACGAACTGGTATCGTATTGTTTTGAGTGTCAATCTAAAGTTTAAAAGTCCTGTTGCAAACTTTCAGCAAACTCAGTTTACTCTGTGAAGTTTAATATACAGTATTAAATCAAGAGTAACAATTCCAGTGTTAGTATCTAATGTATCATGTTTGCCTCCATGATTCTTGATACTCAAAAGATTACTTTTATCAAGTTTATCTAAGAGCTAAAAGCAATGTTTCAGAAACCATCATATGTGAAAGGTATTGTGATATCTAAAACAATGTGTTGGTTACAACATGATAGAGTATACGTCCTCATATTTGATGAGAATTTGTGAAGGTTGGAGACGCCAGTCGTCCTAATCCTCCAAAAGGTTTTGGAAAAGAAACATTATACTCGCAATTCACCTTTATAAGCTATAGCAGCTTGATCATGAAAATTGTCATGATAAGAATGAATAGAAGATGTAAGTAAAATGTTTACTACACTAAAAGATTACTAAAGAATAGAATTTTGAAAGAATGCCAAACATTTGATGAAGGTGATCCACTTCAAAATGCAAGTTCAAAGGTATTAGTATTTGACTATACACACTTTGTACTATGTGTCATGTGAATGACACCACTATTGATGTTGATAGATTCTTTTAAAAGAAAAGGAATTGTTGAAAGAGAATCTATAAAATATTTGGCTGAAAAGAAAAGATTGGAGATGTCCAACTTAGGTATATAGAAGATACATGTTATGGCTGTATTCCTTGGTTGTTAAACAATGTGGTTCTGCGGTATTGGATACCGAATTGGTTGGTATGAAGTGCCATACAGAACAACAAAATTCATGAACTACAATGACCTAAGTAACTAGCAAGATAATATGTGATGATGTTCATCGAAAACAAACAAAGGGTTGTTCTGTTGCTCGTTAACATCAAAGCTTGCCTTCAAGATTTGTTTCAATAATTGTTATTTTGATCAGGTATTATGACGACAAAAGGTTGTTCAAATAATTACCGTATTCCATAATAGATGGATGATATACAAGTCTGGTTGGAGAAATAACGACCATAAAACTAATGCTAAAATGTTGCAAGACAAATAATTGAAAGATCACTTGCGAAGTGACATCGCTGTTTAAATTATATTGAAAGGAATACATGAAGAAACTCCATGTTGATGGATTTTTGGAGTCTTTGATTTTGATCAAATCACGCTTGTGATACTTTCCTGGAGATAATTAAAACTCCGTTCGTAGGCCAAAAGAGGAACGGACGACTAACTGATTGGAATTTGTACATATTGATGTATATAGTCCATTATGTGTAGTCATGGGCGATGGATTTCAACTTCATATGCTTTCTCCGAAGATTTGAGTGAGTATATGTATATACTTACTCAATAAGGAATAAGTATGAAACATTTGAAAATGTTCAAAGACTTTCAAGATAAAGTGGAAAATTATTGTAACAAGGAAATAAAAAAGTTTATGATTGGATCATAAAGAAAGATGTTTGAGTTACAAGTTTAGCAAAACACCTAAGATTTGAGGAATCGTTCCATGGATTTGCATTTCCCAAAACACCATAGGAGTATGGAGTGTTCAAGATATGTAATGAAACCTTGTTTGACATGATAAGATCAAAGGTGTCATTTATAAAACTGCCATTATATTTTAAAGATTAAAGCTTTAGTGACTACCGCTTTTACACTGAAAAGAGCTCCATCGTGATCCGTTGAAATGACACCATATAAGTCATGGTTTGCGATAAAACCCAGGTTGTCCTTTCTTAAATTTTTGGTATGCTAGGCATAAGTAAAGTGTTTACAACCAAAGTCGGATGAGCATGTCTTTGTAGGTTATTTCGAATAACCATTGGGTATTCCTCCATAACACCGAAGACAAAAGTGTTTGTCGCTTAGAATGTCGAGTTTCTTGAGAAGGAATTTTTGGTGAAAAGTTAAGTGGGAGGACAATAGAACTTTGACAAGGTTGTTGAACCTTCGCTAATATGTGCTGAGTTGCGCAGCAGCGGTAAGTGTCCCGGAGGCAGCAACAATGCTCATGGCTCACGTGCCTCAAAGGTTGTGGTCACGGAGATCTAAGTTACTATTGAACCAAGTAGGTCGGGTAAGTAATCAAATGCAAAGATTTGAGAGTTAAATCATTGTTGTTTGACAATGATGAACCGACTACATGCAAATAATCAATGATGGGCCCTGACTTCGTTAAGTGGCTTGAAGCCATAAAATCCGTGATAATTCCATACACGAGAAATCAAGCTTTGAATTTGAAAGACCCTCTGGAAAGGTGCAAGACCTTATAGTCGTATATGGATCTATAAAGAAATAGACATGGATGTTTCACATCTATGAAATAGTCGATATGTCGGAAAGAGTTTACGACAATGTTCAAGGAATTGACTATGATAAGATTTGATCTTTCATAGCGATATTTAGTCTGGACGGATTAATGTAGCAACCACTACATATATTTTGGTATATGGTAGTTGAACAAACAAAACAAGTTCTTCTAATAGAATGGTTACCTAGGACGTGTACATGACACGATCCAAAGGGTTTTTTTGTTCATTCAAAGGATGCTAAAAGAGTATGCAAAACTTCAATGGTTGAAGTGAGCATCGCGGAGTTGGAATCTTCATCGTGATGAAACCGTTAAAAGGTTTAATTTCATCAGAGACGATGAAGATGTTTGCATTTTGCAAGAAATTAAGTGGGAGCGCTAAGACATATTTCTAATACATTATGTGAAAGACATATTGTTGATTAAAAATGATGTATCTTTTATTGACACGGGTTAAGAATTTCATTTCGATGAAAGACTTACGCATAACCCAAGAATTAGGCATCCATGTCTATATGGATAGATTGAGGCGCTAATATGGTTTTGCCAAATGTACATAGATAAGATGTTGAATGAGTTCAATATGGAAACAACAAGAAAGGTTCTTGGCCTTGCGGAAAGGACTGAATCAAGATTCAAGTGTGTTGACACGAGATTCAAGTGTTTTGACACTTGGTGAAATCACAAGAATATTTTGATCAATCATTCTTTGAGATGTACACATCCAGATATGTCCTATGCTCTAAATGTTATGAGCATATACCAGAATGACTCATAAGATGATCACTGGACAATAGTAGGGATATTCCTATGATCTTTGGAAGAACTCAGAATATATTATTTATATAGTGGTGACAAGTTCATTGTAAATTGTTACATTGATACTAGTTTTGTCACAAATTAAATTATCTCAATTTAAACTATGGGTGGCACAATATAATGGAAAGGAAGTTCCATAACGAATTTGGTTGAGTACCAAAGTTAAAACATTGTGACAGATATTACAACAAAAGGCTAAGTATATGACTGTTATTGTAGCAGCAAATGAGGGCATTTGCGTCAAGTAGTTTGTTAACAAACTAGGTGTGGTTCATAGCGGGATAATACTATGAAGATACATTGTATGACAATTGTATCAATATGATTTAATCCCAAGGAACTAAAGGTCTCACCAAAGGACCAAATTTATACAATGCCATCTCATTGGAGAATGAGTAATGCGTAGAGACGCAAGGACATGCAAATACACACGGACACGGAAGTGCGGATCTGAAGATTATGTTTACCACTAGCAATAGTGTCTATACAACACCAGAAAGCCATAGGTGTTGAATGCACAAGTTTTTAACTAGATTATTGACTCTAGTGCAAGTGGGAGACTGTTGGAGATATGCCCAAGAGGCAATAATAAAGTGGTTATTATTATATCTTTATGTTTATGATAAATGTTTACATCCCATGCTATAATTGTATTAACTGGAAACATTAATACTTGTGTGTTTTGTAAACATAAAACAGTCCCTAGTAAGCCTCTTGTTAAGCTAGCTTGTTGATTAATGGATGATCATGGTTTCCTGATCATGGACATTGGATGTCGTTAATAACAAGATCATATCATTAGGAGAATGATGTGATGGACACACACCCATAGTAAGCATAGCATAAGATCAAGTCATTAAGTTCGTTTTGCTACAAGCTTTCAAATGCATAGTAACCTAATCCTTCGACCATGAGGTTATGTTGATCACCATCACCGGATGGATACTTTGATGACATCAAACACCGCTTCGTAACTAGGTGGTTATAAAGGTGTCATTGGGTATTCTGAAAGTATGTGTTGAAGCGCATGGACCAAGATTGGAATTTGTCCATCCATATGACGGATAGATATGCTCTGGGCCCTCTCGGTGGAATGTCATCTAGTTAGCTTGCAAGCATGTGACTAGGTCACAAGGGATGACATATCATGGAACGAGTAAAGAGTACTTATCAGTAACGAGGTAGAACTAGGTATAGAGATACCAATGATCAAACCTCGGATAAGTAGAATATCGCGTGACAAAGGGAATTGGTTTCATATGTTAATGGTTCTATCGATCACGAAGTCATCGTTGAGTATGTGGGAGCCGTTATGGATCTCCAGATCCCGCTGATGGTTAATTATCGGAGAGGTGTCTCCATCATGTCTGCATATTCACGAACCGTAGGGTGACACACTTAAGGTTCGAAGTTGTTTTAAGTAGATATAGAATGTGCGTTGGAGACCGAATGTTGTTCGGAGTCTCGGATTGGATCCGGGACATCACGAGGAGATCCGGAATTGTCTGGAGAATAAGATTCATATATTGGGGATCATTTTCTAAGTTAGGAAATGTTCCGGAGTATTTGTATGGGGATTCTAGAAGGTTTCGGAATGTTCCGGAAGGTTCTAGAAGATTTCTTGGAGTTTGCTTGAAAACCAAGAAAGGACCAAGGAATCCTTGTGGGGTAAGACAAGGATTCGTGGGGAGTAGGACTCTTCCCCACCTCCTTGATCCGCCGGCCAAGGGAGAGGGGAGTCCTACAAGGACTCCACCTCCCCATGGCGCCTCCCTCCTTTAAATAGAGGTGGGCGCCACCCCTGCCCTTTAATCCTCAAACCCTAGCCGCCTCTCTCCTCCTCTTCGCTCTTGCTCGCTTAGGCGAAGCCTGCATTCTCTACTCCACCACCACCACCACGCCGTCGTGCTGCTGGAATTCCGTGTAGAGATCTACTACCTCCGCTGCTTCTGGAGCAGGAGAGGAAGGTGCCTTCAACTCCATGCGTGTGACCCATTGCGGAGGCTCTGGGCCTTGGCGCGGAAGGATCGTCTACTCGATCTTGAGATCGGAAAGTGATCGACTACATCAACCACGAGATCCGATCTCGAACAAGGCTTATCGAATCTATGAGGGTTGGTACAGATCTATCTCGTTGCACATGTCTAATAGATTGTTCTTGGCTTTTATCTAGATTAGATCTGGGTTTTGTTCGTTCTTGCGGTAGAATTTTTTTGTTTTCCATGCTACGAACCCATCATTTTAATCACTATCATTCGTGGATGCTTTGATCACATCAACCGTCACACTGTAACAAGGTGATTATAAAGGTGTACAACTATTCCAAATGGATAGGTTGAGGCGTATGCATGAAGGTCGGGATTTCTTCTCCTTTGTGATGGAAAGATACACTGGGCCCACTCGGTGAGATTACATCCATAAAGCTGCGCAATGTATGACTAGGTTATTAGGATGGAATATCACGGAACGAGTTAAGCAGCACTTGTCGATAACGAGAATGAACAAGGTATATTGATACCAATGATCAGATCTCAGACAAGTCAGGTATTGAAGTAAAAAACGGAATTGGACTCGATGGTGATGGTTCAAACTATATTGAAATCGTTGAATGCGCAGGGGTCATTATGGGTATCTAGATCCCGCTAATGATCATTGATCCGAGAAGTGTCTCCATCATGTTTGTGATGTTCCCGAACCGTAAGGTAACACAATTAAGGGTTCTACGACGCTTGAAGATCGTTGTGGGAGATCGACAGACCCCATAAGATGTACGAGAAGGAGCACGGGGCCGCTGACATGCTGAAGGGGGAGCTAGGCGGAGATGCACTGGGGAGGAAGAAACGACTCGCACGAGGCAAGGAAGAATCTATGTGATGTGGCAATCCCGCTATGATCGGATTTGGGGTACAATTGTACTTTAACGCTGTTTTAGGTTGTTGGAATTTTTTTCGGCGTCTTATATTTGTGAACGGAGAAAGTATATACATTATAATATATACACATTTGACTATTCATACATTTACACAAGTATATATTACCCAAAATAAAAAACATCCAATTCCATGGTTTGTATATCCAAACAAGAAATGGAATTGGGTAGCACCCTCTGATTCCCACAAAAAATTCCAAGTCACCCAAAGAACCGAATTCGAATTGGCAGCCGTTTCCTTTTCGGACAGGATTTGGAATTCCCTTCTAATTCATTTCCTGGATTCAATTTTATGTATCGAAACAAATTATTACGTTTTTTCTGCTATAGCTCAATACTTTTTAATTCCACATCTTTTGTTACTACAACTAATCTTGCACCTATACATGGGGGGTATTAATCTATTACAAATGATAATATTTACCAAGTAGAAGGTAAGCATTTTAATTAAAATGTCGATGAAAGAAAAATAAAACTAGACATATTTTATGCGATTTGAGATGAATGATGCTTCCAATGCCACGTTCAAATTAAGCATGCAATGTCAACCGGCAGTTGAAACCGGGAACACGAGAGGCATAATTTGCCATGTGCGGACCATTAAGTGAGCAAAACAATAATTAGAGGAAACACATTTTTTATTTAGTACATTGTTGGTTATCTCTTCTATTTACTTACACCTAAAATAGGGAATAATTCATTCCAGAAACGTCTATCAGGTTTATAGGTTATTCTCATGATATTTTAGGAATCTAAAGTACACATGAACATGTGCATACATTTGCAGATCATCTAAGTGCAAGGTCATTTTTTAAGATCGAAGTAAAAAATTAAATACTAAATCAACATTTTCTTAATATATAGTTGCATTACGACGTGGTTTATCTTGCTACCTATAATAGAAAACAATAATTTTAAAATCATATTTCAAAAGAATGGTTTTATAAAAAAGGTGAAAAAGAATAGTATAAATATGTAATATTTTAATATTTCTGTATCTAAGTGTAAATACTAAGAAAAAGAAGAAATACGGATTGATTTGTCACAATAGATGTCTTTCACATACAACTAGAAAAAATAATTTCCATTTTGAATAGCTGTTCCAACACTTTGTTCATTCGGGTTTGATTGTGTCATAGTTCTATAGTTGGAATTTGGTTTATCGTTTGCTTAACTGTATTGCTGACATTGATCCCAAGAAAAAACATTAGGCACAACTAGTTTGTGAATAGCCAGCCACTGCACTATATTCGCACCTAGTTCATTACTCTTGATAGATAGGAAGGATCCAACTTCTTAGATTTATTTTTCTATCTAGGATTAGAACCATATACTTGGTAATAATAGAAATGCCATATTATGACAAAAAAAAAGTTTGATTCAGAGGGAGAAGAAGCAGCGGAAATTAGAAAACTCGCCTAGGAAGAAAGTCATGTTCATTATGGTGGGGTAAAATAATTTGAATAGCAAGGCGCGACAAATAATAATGATTTTAACATAATAACGCACAACAACCTCAAACAGGAGACCAAGCGGGATGGATTCTATTGATTGAATGTCAACGACGCAATGCATTTTACACTTGCGATCACTTAGTTTGTTTGAAACCATCGACTTGTTCTTGTCTGGGAAGGTTTTAATTGGACGTCAACTTATTTCTCTCCTATTCTTTTTTCTCAGCGCATTGGCCATAAGATAGCCGAACTCCCTCGTCATGTGAGACTCATCAAGCATCCGGATTAGTATCAAATGAGCACTATAATTGGAAAAGTCACATATATCGGAGATTGTGAATGACTTTTCCATCATGTATCACAGTTAACATGGTAACTCAATCAAGCTTTCTGTGCAAACTAGCTAGAATTTCTCGATTGAACCTAATTTGATCTTTGTGTTTGTTCTTAGTCATTAGAGTGGCTCGAAGAAAAAATTTCAAGGCTCAGTTTGGCTTGACAATGTTTGGTATACTGAAACACATAGAAAGGAAACAATTTCAATAAACCTCAATTAGTCTCAAGCCAGACTGGACAAAAGTGAGAGTGAGAACAACATCGTCTTACATTAAAAATAGATCAAGCTTGTTAGGATCTCGAACAGACTCGAATTCAGATAAATGAGATAAAAAAAACAAGAATATTATCTACGTGTACCGCTCTAGAACTAGTAGGACACGAAAAATAAAGGTGTTGTGGACGAGAATGCGGGACTTGATGAAGAAATGTGGCTCTTAGCCTGAAGACTGGTCACTAGAAGAGAGACGGCCATCTGCGGCTTGGCGAAATTGGCATTATAAACGCTATTAAAACGAGGCCACTTATAAGGATTAGCTGCAGTGTGCCAACCGCACGTGGCCTGGTAACCGACATACCTGCAGCGAGCGAGATGGCAAGCTACCATGGCAAGCTACCGGTAACCATGACGTCAATGCCATCAATATTATTTACGACCTAGTAGCGTGCGATATTGATATGTCGCAGATTTATAGATCCAAACGGGTAGAAAAACTGAATCCTAACAGTTGCAAGTCCAAACCATTCAATTTTTAGATGAATTTTATTTAAATAGGCGACTTCCATTCAAAATTTAGGAGATATTATAGTCGAATTTTAGGATGTATTACAACTAGTTTAGAAGATTAAACTAATCTAAACCTAATCTAGAGCGGCGGTGAGAGCAGTTGATGCATCACCACCGGGGCCATGGCGGCAAGAACTGTCCACCGCGGCAAGAACTTTCTATAGTACCTCTGAATGCTCAATCTCTCTTTTCTCTCTCACACTGCTGTGGGGAAGTCTTGACTGGGACGCGGCTAAGGCACGGGCCGAGCCAGCCTAGGGGGTTGAGGTTGACGGCCGGGTGTGGGGGTCAAAGCTCTAGCTTCGCCATAGCTCTACCCTCGACTTATTCTTTTTTATGAAACACAAATATATTAAGCAAGCAAGCCACCGCATTAAAAATCTTCCAGTCTCCTTAGGTACCCTACTAAAGAAAAGAGTGCGTCTGAAACTTGCTGCTGAACTCAAAATTCTGTTACATCATTGCTCAGAAGAGCTACATCATTTATCGCATCTATTACAGCTGGACTAGGGGGATCATCTTCCCAGGAAATAATACTATCAGACTCAAAACACGTTCTTGCTAGATTATGCGTCACCTTATTCCACTCTCTTGGACAATGTTGAAAGGTGATCATACCAAGACGTTGGGAGATCTGAAAGCAATCAGCAAAATTGGTTGTATATGGTCCCCAGAGATTTTCCCCGTTTCAAGTATCAATCAACTCCAAACAGTCCGATTCAACAATAACCGGTGAACATCCCACATCCTCAATCAATTGTAATCCATGTCGTAGCACTTCAGCTTCAGCACTTGCGGCATCTAACAGGTTTAGTTTTGGCCATGCCCCACCAGCTATAACCTCCCCATGATCATTCCGAATCACAACTGCGACAGCTCCCATCCCATTTGGATAATATGATGCATCAATATTAGATTTATACTTGTTTCGGGGTGGTTTACACCACTGAACCTGTGCTGGAACTGAATTCTTTGCCGCTAAACCATAGTTGAGAGTTAATGCTTGAATGGAAAACACCGATCGCATAGGTGGTGCCACCTTCTCCCCCTTAACAGCTTCCCTCCTCTACCACCATATGTACCATGCCGCTACAAGTATGGTTTCTTGCAAACCAAGCTGACCAAGAACAGGTGATTTCTTGATTGGACTTTGTAATATTTCTTCAAGGACAATAGAACCGAATCTGTCTAAACTTACTGCATTCTTTATCACTTCTTTTAATCCCAACGCTTTCCAAACTTCCTTTGCTCTACTGCAAGTAAACATCAAGTGGCGGATATCTTCAGGACCATGCTTGCATATAGCACATTGGGCTGAAACCTTTATATGTCTGCTTGCCAAAACCCCAACACCTGGAATTAATCCATGCAAAGCCCTCCACCCAAAAATCTTTATCTTCGCAGGAACACTTAGCTTCCATAAAATATCCCAAACTGGGTTTGACGATGACGTTCCTTAGCCATCCGTGTGGCCAAGTTTAATCCAAAATTGATGCTCCCATTCGGTATAACAAGCAGAACACACTGAAAAATATAAGATTTAGTCTTATGACATGCAACAAAGTCATCCTCAAGATTTGAACTGATAGGTATTCTCAGAATATTTCGTGCTTCAACTGGGTTAAAAATATCTCAGACTAGCTCCTCGTCCCATAGTCCAGTAGCTGGATTAATCAGCTCATCAACAGTTCGTAACAGATTTTGACCTCTCACCGAGTCTATTTTCCTACACAAATTTCCAGGCTTCGTCCATTCCCTACTCTCCATATGTGGCCTCTTCTAAACCTTTGCAGACCACTTACTATACTCTGACATGTGAATGATGAACCACTTTTTGGACCAACGTTAAGCAAATCTCTAGTTGGATAATACTTAGCCTTCATGACTTGTGCGCACAGAGTATCTGGTCTAGTTAGAAGTCTCTAAGTTTGCTTTGCGAGCATTGCTAAATTAAAAGCATGTCAATCTCGGAAGCCCATACCTTCATGTTTCTTCGGTATACACATCTTCCACCAAGTACTCCAATGCATCCGCTTTTGCTCTTATGTATCACCCCACCAAAACGCCGACATGGCATCGGTAATCTCCTTGCAAATATTTTTTGGTATCTTGAAGACCCCCATCACAAAAACAGGAATGGATTGAATGACCGCTTTCAAAAGAATCTCCTTTGGCCCCATAGACAACAACTTTTCCTTCCCCCTTATAAAATAGCAATGATTCTTTCTAAAATATACATGAAATGGTCACTCCTATTCACCCCAACCACTGTCGGTAAACCAAGATACCTATCTGATAAAGCTTCAGTCATCATATTGAGCTCTGTACAAATATTTGCTTTAACATGCACATCCACATTAGGACTGAAAAAAATGTTGCATTTTGCCTCACTAACCATCTGTCCCAAATTTGCATAGTATTGTTCAAGAACTTGTCTCAACGAGGTTGCATTACTTACATCTGCCTTCATAAGAATTAGGGAATCATCAGCAAATAATAAATGTGAAACTGATGGTGCATTTTTGCACACCCTTACTCCTTCAATGCCACGAACCTCCTCACGATGAGCCAATAAACTTGTCAACCCTTCTGCACAAATCAAGAAACGATAGGAAGATAAAGGATCCCTCTGTCTCAAACCTCGTGTTAGTGTAAAACCTTGTGTTTCTTGATCATTATATCTTACTTTGTACTTAACCGATCTCACACAAACCATCAATAGGTCAACAGAATCATGATGAAAGCCTAGAAGAATCAGCATGCTCTCCAAGAATACCCACTCCACCCTATCATACTCTTTATGCATGTCGAGTTTGACTGGACAATAGCCATTCTTCCTTGTTTTCCTGTTTTTAATAGCATGAATACTTTCATAGGCCACCAGAATATTATCTGTGATTAATCTACCAGAGGGACAAAAGCACTTTGTACCGGTGAAATAATATCATCAAGAATATGCTTAAGACCTAGAGCGATCATCTTCGAAATTACCTTATACAGAACATTGCATAGGCTAATTGGTCGATATTGTGTTATAGACTCGGAAGAATCAACTTTGGGTATCAATACTATAATCATGCCATTCCAACCATGCGATATTAATTTATTATTGATTGCATCCAAAACCTCCTGAGTCAAGACATCTCCGAGAATGTGCCAACATTTCTTGAAAAATATAGCATGCAAGCCATCTGAGCCCGGAGCCTTCATACATCCAATTGAGAATAAAGCTTTTTTTAAATCCTCTGCTATATACGGTGTTTGTAAAGCCTCATTCATTCATGTAGTAACACGAGGAGTAACTTTCTCCAATAAATCTGGGTTGGTATCATACACTTATGTCGAAAACAAACCCGAAAAATAGTCAGATATCATTGGATTCAAATAAGCAGTACCTTCTAGCCAATCCCCATGACCATTCTTCGGTCTTCTCATTTTATTCCGCTCTTTCCTAGCACTTGCAAATTTATGGAAAAAGATGTGTTTTTATCCCCAAACAGTAAACCAATTTACTCTACTCCTCTAAGCCCAGTGAATTTCTTCTTGTTCCAGAAGCTTGTCTATCTCCAGAGCTATCTCTTTTTGTCTAGATATATTTTCTGTTGTAAGGGCACCAACAACCACCCGCTCAAGATCTCTCTGGGCAACTCTAATTTCCTTCTTTGAATTTTGAAGTGTATGTCGATCCCATATATGCAATTGATCATGCACTATAGCTAGTCTTCCCACCAAATCGGAGCCATTCAAACTATAGCTCGATCGTTCCCAAGCCTCTTCCACTACCTCTCTGAATTGGGCCTCATTTAACCGGTTAGCTTAAAATCGTAACACTGCCGGCCCTGCTGTATCGTGGGCCACTTGTTCTTCCAAGCTAAGCAGCAGAGGTTGATGGTCATATTTGTTGTAGGGCAGATTTTCCAAAATAGCATTTGGAAACTTATTGTTCCAAGCATCATTTGGTAATGCTCGGTCAAGTCTCTCTCAAATAGCTCCTCTATGCCAAGTGAATTTGTCCCCTATATACCCAAGATCCGTTAGATTACAGTCCTCCAAAGCATCTCGAAAAGCTTGCATAAAATGAAGCGGTCTCTGATTTCCTCCCTCCTTCTCAAAAGGATATAAAATTTCATTTAAATCGCCTTGAACCAACCATGGCATAGTACTTTCAGCATGCAGCTTCCTCAAACACTCCCAAGTTAGATGATTATTTTCCCACTTAGGCTCCCCATACATTCTAGTGAAACGCCAGATGTTCTCTACCCCTCTTCCAATTGTGACATCAATAAAATTATCACATTTATAACGTAGATGAACTCCCACTTCCTTCTTCCAAAGTAAAATGATACCCCCACTTCGTCCATTGCTCCTTACCACATATTTATAATCCATCTGTAACCGACGACATAAACATTCCGCTGGGAATTCATCCAAATGTGTTTCCAACAGAAAAATCACTATGCACCTCTCCGCTTCCGAACGTCCAGAAGCGCTAACACTGTCGCGTTCCCTCCCAGACCGTGGCAGTTGAGACCTAATATTTTCATCGCGCCCCACGGTCCTCCTCAAAGGAGGCCGCCGATCCATCATTAGCTATATTTGATTCCAAATCCTCCCCATCCTTCCTTTCCTTTTTCTTATTTGCATTCTTATGTGTGAAGGGTTCCGTAGCAGAAAACAAAAAATTCCTACGTTGGAACTTCCTAACGCCCAAGATCTGTCTATGTAGTAATGCAATAACGATCAGAGCATATAGAATACATACCCTTGTAGACTGTACACGATTAACGTTCTGAGGAGAACGTGGTTGAAGTAGTCGAACTCGTAGCCGACCTCAAGGTCGCAAAGCTCCTCGCATGTCACCCATTGCTCCATCTTCATCGTGCAACAGCTCCGGCTCACGACATCCAAGATGCCCTCGTATGAGATACCCTCGAGGTTTTGTACACATACGGTGTACGATGACGACCTCCGGCTCCTCGATCTCGCCGGGAGTGCGGAAGTAGATCTCCATCTTGGAATCCCTGTAGAGCAATGGCATGCTGCAGGTGCGCCGTCTCTTGCGCGAACAGTTCTTTCTTGGGACCGTGCCAACGCATGGAGACAACTATGTAGAGATAGAGAAGAAGGAATTCTCTAAATAAAATGCTTTAGAGAACATCTCAAATTGTCTGTCTATTCCCACCCGTGGGCTCCCCTTTATATAAGCGGAGGAAGGTGTGCCCTCCCCTTTGGGTTTCCCATGTAGGACTAAACAAGGGAGAGAGGGGGAGGCACCATGGGCCCTTAGGGCACTATGGGCTAGCCAGCCAGGGGTGGGCCCCACCCCGCACATAGCCCAAGGCTAGACCTTGGCCCCTTTGGCTCTTGACTCTTCCCTCTTGCGGTTTTCCCTCATGGGCCCTTTTTCCCTAGGAAGTTGGTCCATTAGTAGAATACCCTTTCAAATTAGATTTTAATATTAATTACATTAATTAATATATAAATATATATTACAAAATCTGATTTGACCCGAAACACCTTTCGGTTTCCTTTCGATTTCCTCCGAACAACTTCGGAACTTTCTCGGAACGATTCTGATTCTCACACGAAACTTTTTCGGTTTCCTTTTCTCTTTCATATGTTGATTACAACTTACAAAGGATCTCTAGCTCAATGTACCCTTAAGTGTATTTCCCTACAACTCGGGAATGGCACAGACATGATCTCCATCAATGATCAATAGAGGGACCGGGATGCCCATATGACCCCTGTGCATTCCACGATGATAATGTCATTTTAACCATAAAACGTCGAGTCCAATTCCCTTTGTTTTCTCTAATATGACTTGTCCAAGATTCGATCATTGGTATCACATACCTTGTTCAATCTCTTTACCGACAAGTTCTATTTCACTTGTTACCGCGATATTACATCCACGTGACCTAGTCACATGTTGCAACATTTATGGATGTAATCTCACCAAGCTAGCCGTGTGTATCTTACCCGTCACGTGGGTGAACAAATCCCGCTCTTGACACATAATGCCTCTAAATTCCCCTCCGAATACATGAACACGCCTTTATGATCACTATATCACCAAGTGACGTTTGATGCTATCAAAATATTTTAGGGTGACAGTGATTGATATGTTCTCACGGTCTAAGGAGAAAGAGACTACATTTCTAACTATTGCAACAATGAACTCTATGACTTGATCTTGTCGCAATCTTTGGGTGATGTCCATCACATCATTCACCAATGATATTACCTCGTTGTCAATTGGCATAAATGCCCCATGATCAGGAAACCTTAATGATCGCTTGACCAACGAACTAGTATGAATAGAGGCTACTAGGAACTTGGTTTGTTTCATACCACACATGTATCAATATTTTCTCTTGATATAGTTATAGCACAATATGAAACTATTACAAACTAATTGAGATATGATAATAAAAACCCATTTATTATTTGCCTCTAGGGCACATCTCCTCTAGTATCCCACTTGCACTAGAGTACAAATAATCTAGCTCATATTTTACTCATCATAAACCATATCACATATGTGTTTATTAATCACGCGTGCTTATGGAAAACGTCATGTCCATGTTATGTTTTACCAAATCATTATGTCTTTTGCAAATCGTTAATGTCTTCCTAATTTTGACATTCATACCATTATCTTATATTGGGTTGAAGTATTCGTTTGGCGATAAAGTGAGACTTTGTTTCTAGTGTTTACAATGACGGTCGCTTTCACTGTTGTCACGTAAACTTTGAAACACACTTCGCACTCCTTTGTAGCATGGAGGTGATGCATGTGCGGTACTAGATCGTCGGAGTTGTTCATGAGATAATGCATCTCCACGCAACTTGACAAGTCTCATTGCGGGGATCAACCTCGGCATCGACAACTTCCGCTAGATAGATCTTCGAGGGTATGATTCGTTGCCTCTCCCCTTGCATATGATCTTGGTTATGTGCTAGAAATTTTTGTTTTCCGTAGCGTGTTCCCCAACAATGGTCGCGGTGGCCGATACCTTCTCGAGGATGATGGTGTGCATGTGACCACTTCCATCTTCCGCTTCATCCACCGCGTACCTCTTCTCATCCACTGCCGCCTTGCCCGGTCCCCCCCCTATTTCTGATGGTGCTGAACTTGGATAGGTGGTCCAAAGGCATTTTGCCAGTAGGGATAGGAAAAGACAAAAGCAGATGAAGAGCAAGAGGATATGGTGTATAGGACTTATGCTCTCCCTCTTGCCGGCGAAGGGGATTAAATAGCGGTAAAGGATGAAGAGGAAGAAGGGAGCCGCATTAACGCAAGCGCGAAAAACGACAGATGAATCGGCGGGTCATTGAATAAAGTTGTTTGCTAACGTGGGGTCTCCACGGCAATGCCCATGGTTGATGGAATTGAGTTTACAGGAAGAGAGATGCGCTGTGAGATTGCCGGCTAACAAACAAGAAGAGGGGCACGCTTTACCGAAGTTCAGGCCCCCGAAGGGAAAACCCTAATCCTTCTTGTCTGTCCTCGATTGATGATGAAGATTATAAGGTTGCCGTGATGGCTATGGTGTAGATCGGATCTTTCTTAGGGTAGATTGCGATGAGTTCGAGAGAGCCTCCTCGGTAGCCCCTTCTAGCATTTATATGAGAGGTTGGGTCTCAAGTACCATGACCGAGTCGGTTAGGCTAAGGGCTAACCCTAGAATGCTAAGATTCGGGCTTGTTCTTTTCCACATACCAGGATCCCACGCCTCCAGGACTTCATAACTGCCAGCTCATCTTCGGCTTCACCGTCCTTAGCCCACCATCGTGTTGGGCCCCTAGTAAGACCGAACCTGATATACCAATAATAGGTAGCCAAAAGGCTATATCCACGTCAATCGCCCTTGATGCCATTTTAGGTGCTAGCGAGTCACGGGCTCTGCTCTCTTCAGACAAGCGTCACGTCGATGCTAGGCTAAGGTGATTCATGACGTGGCGTGGGCACACGCAACGCTACTAGCATCTCAGTATCGGCAGCGTTATGATACAACTTGCATAGAACTATAGTGGCGTTTGTTAAGTCCGCCACACTACCGCTATGTACGACTAGCCAGGCTTATGGGTCTCACTCACGGGCAACGTACCAACACCAGGACAACACTACTAGTAGGACATACCTATCGAGTTCCGATTTTGGCCACACCGCGTTACCCTTGCCTGGCCCACTACTACCGTTGCCGACTGCGTTACCCTTGCCTGGCCCACTACTACCGTTCGGCGCCTATAAAGATTTCTCTACTAGTGGGTGCAGGAGATTGAGTTAAAAGAAAAGAAAGCTGAAGGTGAACTCGACTCCACCATACTGCAGAAGATCTATCGCATGGACTCTGGGGCTTCCTTATTCGTAATTACCAAGATTTGGCACTGGACGTGGCATTTTAATTATTTTTTAAAATCATTACAGTAATCTTTTTTTTCTGACTTGGTAATCTATATTTTGGAACAACTTCAGTAATCTCTAAGAGCTCTAAGCTCCCTTGAATTAAAGCTTCTCCTTGCTTGGGTGGGTCCCGCTGCAAGCCCGTGTATACATAGATAATGGCTAGTCCAAAACTGATCCGATGTTCTTGAGTAGACATAGATAGATAGAATCGTTATTTTTGTGTCGACCTCGCAAACATATTAGGTAATAAATATACACATATTAATTATTTAATAATTACACAAAAAATTAATTTGAGAACATGAATAATGTTTTTATCTAACAATAAAATTGTTCGCTTTGTATAAAATAAAAAATATAGTTCTTTTTAAAAAAGTTCATTGATATAGAAAAAGCTCATGGGTCAGAAAAATATGTTCACGTAATCTTTAAAATTGTTCACAGGATTGACAAAATTGTTCATTGGTCTAAAAAACCCTCACGTAACGTGCATAATTGTAAAAACTATTTACGGGTTTGAAAAAATGTTCAACTGTCTGAAAATTTCTCACGGGTCTGAAAATACATATTCACATAGTTGTGAAAAATATTTGTGAGTATGAAAAAAATCATTGATCCGTCTTTAAAAAAATCGCGGGTCCGAGAAAAATTTCACGTAATTTCAAAAATTATTCATCTTTTTGAAAAAAATTCACCAATTTAAAAAATGTTCATTGGCCTAAAACATATTAAGCGGTTTGAAAAAATGTTCATAACATTCATGAGACTAAAAATATGTTAATGTGTTCCACTTTTTTCGAAAATAAGAATAGGAAGGAGAAAAAAGGAAAATAAAATATGAAAAAAATGAAGAAAGAAAAACACAAAATGGAACGTTCCATGGAATATGTTTCGAAAATAAGAATAGCAAGGATAAAAAAGGAAAATAAAACATGAAAAAAATGAAAATGAAGAGAAAAGCAAAACAAAGTAGAAATTTTCGTGCAAAATGAATTGAAAAATAATGAATAAAATACATGAAAAATTAAAGATAAAGGCTAGAGGAAAATTGTATAATTATTAGAAGAAAGTAAAAAAAACAAAGAGAAAGAGAAAATTAAAAGAAGGAAGAAATATCCTAGGAAAATCAGACACAAACATCTGAAATAATATAGCGACACGAAGCAAGAACTTAGGCCGGCCATGCGGGAGACTATTGCGGACGAGTCGGTGCTCCACCTTGCTATAGACGACATATAGTGGTTGTGTTTGGCTGCCTGATGGATTTGTGGCCTGTGGTTTTCTGTGCCGTGTACCGGTAGCTAGGGCCTGCTTGCCGGTGTGTTGCCACTTCCCCGAAGGCGGAATTGGATTCATGTGGTTGTTTCGGTTATGTCCTTTCGGTTGGGCCGCATCTCCCGGCATATAATCGCTTGAATGAATGTCATTGCTCTATGCGGACCTACATGTCCGCGTTCCTATTGTGGGTGGGTGGCATTGCAGTGGGACATGTTTAGCGTCATGTGTTATACGTGGAAGGGAAGCACGGGGCGGATATTGGTTCACTGCTGCTTTGACCGTCGGTCAATTGCTCTTCTTGCTATGGTGGTGTTTTTATTTTGTGATATTGCGACTTCCTCCTTCTCTCTTATTGAGCTTTGTTTGTGGAGGCTGTTTCTGGGCATGGTCGACGCACCCGTGTATGTTCTCCGGAGCTACCCCACCCTTCACTAGGGTTCGTACCTTCTGCCCACTTCTCTACGTTTTGCTGCAATGTTGTTGCGGGGAAAGGTTCTTGTGGTGCGGTTCACGGGGTGTGTTTGTTGTTTGGGCATGTGTGTAATGTGGATATGTCATGGTGGTCGTTGCGGCAGTTGGCTACTGGTCGAGGATGGTGTGCGGATTTGCTATGGGTTTCTGGATTTGGGGATTCATGGACGACATCTTTCTTCGATTAGTGTGATGTTTTGTTTGATGTTGTGGATTTTGTCAGCCATGTGTGTGGCTGGGCTCTAGGGGCCGATAGGTTCTGGGATCGATTTTTTTAGATTTTTATGGCAGGTTGGTTTATTAGGGATATTATAACTGAGTCAAAGAGGAGCCATCTCACAATCTCAGCAATTTCGGCCGTCCGATCTCGCCCCTGACTATTTTTTGGTCGTTAGATCTCCTACAGTTCCCGAACTGGGCCGAAAGTCCCTAAGGCAGCTGCTCTGGACGTCAATTCGGCCCTCTCTGGTGAATTGGGCCTCGGCTCCTTGTTAAAGCCCAACTTGGCAAGTCTAGCATTCTATAGTGGACCGCTAAGTTGAATGAGCAACTGATTTCCGGAAAGAGAAAAAAATACGACAGAGGGGAGGCAATGCGGGGATCGAGGCGAATCAAAATCTGCATGGCTCTTCCCAAGCACTTTGCGGTCCTTGGCAGCTGAAGCGGTAGGTAGACGAGCATCAGTGCGATTGAAGCAGAATCGGTTCCTATTGGCAGCTGAGGTGCGCCACTCACCGGCGGCGAGTTACAGAGGTGTACGTTTCCTTTAGTTCATGTGCTATATATTCTGAAAAACCCCTAGCGAGCAACCGGGCGATCCTTCGAGGTGGATTGGTGGTAGAGGTCGACGAGTGGATTCTGAATTCAGGAGGGGGAGATCACCAATTCTTTATCTCCACGCTAGTAAGAGCATCAGCCGCATGCCACACCAGACTCCAGAGGCCTCTCTTCGTGTGTCGATGTCGATGGCTTCCGCTGCTGACGCTCAGTCCAAGTCCATTACCGCAGCCTCACGCCTCGCGACTTCTGCCATCGGCCACATTGTGCAGCAAGGCGATAGCCGCCGCAGGCGCGACGGTCACAACTCCTTCTTGTTCGACTTCAACACCGAGAGAATTTCATACTGCTGTGTTGTAGATAGTTGGTTATAAACGAAGGAAAATCCGCATCTTTCAATTATTCGCACTGTACCTTTTTTCCTTATGAGTTGTTCGTCATATTTTTATCACCGTTGCCTTGTTTGGGTGATCTGTGATGGTTGTATGCTTTGTTGAACATATGCTATCTAGCTTAGGTTCAGAGATTTGGTGTTCGCCTCATGTTCTTCGTCGCCCCACAGCTTCCGCTTGTCCCTCCTATGCCCCCAAAAGCATGGGCGAGCGAGTCAATCTATAATAAGGTAGAGGCAGGTGGTCTGCGGCACTCCTGGTCGTGATAGTCAGCGGCCAGCATCTCCTCACCGGCGTGCTTGCACCAGGTTGACGCCCTTGTGCCTTCCTACGCTCTGCCACAGGTTCAGAAAACCTTCCCGTCATCTAACACAATGCAGCTAAAGTCGTATGTATACTACCATCTGCAGTTCAATATGGTAATCCTGGTGTTCTTGCGCCCCTGATTGAAGCAAAGAAGATTTGTACAGATTAGGTGGAGTAGTAAAGTTCATGTGAAAGGAAAATGCATGTTCCCACTTAGTAATTCAACAATATACCAAGAATAAATATACAAACTAATTTGCCAACAGTTCAAAAGCGCTTTTATGCCATACTTCCGTGACAAACTTTACTTTTGTTTAACTCGAGCCACCATAACTTTCTGGTAAATCTGGCATATTTTCTAACAATTGTTAACGTGTAGGAAGCATTTGCTCGTTAGGTGAACACGTATTATGTCTCAAAATTTAGGGGCATAATTTCCATCGCATGATCAATTATTCGAAGCTGATAATTTTGGCTAAAATTTTTTAGTGCTAACCCTGACATTCAGACTCAGTAGTACTGAATGCTTGGACAGTTTTAAAGGAAACATTATGCAGGGATATTATCATATTGGATAGTGTTCATCCTTTACAGATCTTCTGCTGTATAACAATTATCATATGCAGCTTATAGGTTGTAGCGGTTGCTATATTATCCCTAATATAGATGTGCGAAAGCATGTTTCGAGGAGGAGGTTGTAGTGGTAAAAAGTTTGCAGCGAGCTTGATATTCGTATGTGTCATAAAAATTCGATAGCGTCATGACTGTAAATATTGATGCATGGTTGGTTGATAGATATACCGTTCCTCATTTTTTCTTCATTCTTACTAGGTTGCTATGATCATATAATTGCAAAAATAGCCGGGCGCGGCAACGCGCGCCTACATGATCTAGTGTCTTTGTAAGTGTGTTGTGTGTGTGATATTGGTGGTTCATCGAGTGCGGCATCTCGGTGTTTTTCCGCCATGTGATCTGGGGTTGGCTGGAGGTGATCCTGATGGAATAATCATAGGACACATCGAACCGAATACAAAACTATATATATTCCAGCAAGCGAGCATCGTTGCCACAAAATTTAAGTGCCAATAGCAGAGAAGGGCGCGGCAGAACGCGATGGGTCCATCTAGTCTTCTCTATTTTAGAGTCGCTTTCAGTGTGTTTTTACCAAATACGCAAGGAATGTCCATTCCGTGCCTCTTAGGCCCAGCCCAATTAATCCAATAACCCATATCAGCATCAAGCTTGACGTACAGCCCAACATACCTGAACCGCCTACTGAGCTAACCCAACTCTTCTCCTCATGTTCCAATATATTGCAGCCGTTGTACATGTCAACTAAACCTTGTCTTTAGGTCAAAAAATAAATGGAAAGTGTTTATTTTTAAAAAACTGTTGGCATGAACTAATTTTTTTTTGAAGCTCTAAAGAAATTAAGATTTCACGCCAACACTTTCTTAAAAATGGACACAGTCCTCAAAATGCCACTTTAACCGTTGTTTTTCTCACAATTTCTATTTTTGAATATAATGAAAACACTTAACACATATTATGATACATAATTTCATTCATCTAGCCGGTCATAATGTTTACCGCTTCCTGGCCTGGTTGTTTTCTTCCTTCTTAACTCATTTTTTTCTCTTAGCCTCTAAACTTGTCTCTTTTGTTCTTGGAGAAGGAGCCTCATTGCTAGACACCAAATACAGTGTCAAGTCTTGGGGCAACAACCCGCAAATAAGAACCATACCTATGTCGAGTGGAGGGAAGGTTTTCTTGCGAAATTCCATTGACAACCCTTTTTTTGACAAATTTTTTTAGGGTAAAATTCCACCAATCACAAGTTTTTTGCGATGTTCGTGAGCTTCCTCCTCCTCCTCATCTCCACCCTCGCGTTCTAGTTCCCACGGTCGAGGGTATAGCCAAATTTTAAACTTGCGCCCTCAAAAATTAGATAATAATAAATGTCGACATGAACAGTGGCATGCTCTGATTTATTTCTGGACACGAGACTTGTAATAAGAGCATGATTTAACATGATGTTCCATTTAAAATTCAGATTTGAAACAAGAGCGTGGAGCAAGTGGTACTATCTGTAGGGTGTACGCGTGATAGAAACGGACGGGACAGACGCAGGCATGCTTGTTCAGTTCCGGTGCTTGGAAGTTGGAACTAGCTGCATGTACTTTTTGGACACGGAACTGAAATGTGGTTGGACCGACGTGCTGGACATCATGGCTCGGTGGTCGCCTTAGAGCATGTATAATGGGAGGTGCTTAGAGGGGTGTTTACAAAAATAAATCAACCATTTTGCTAAGCATTGTACTTATTTGTATAGAAGAGGTGCTTAGTTAGGCATCCACCTAGTATAAATAAGCACCGGTGCTTAACGAAAAACCGGTTTATTTTCGTAAGCACTTCCCTAAGCACCTTGCATTGTACGTGCTCTTAGAGCAACTCGGTTTTATGGTTTCGGTCCAAAACGTATCGGGCCCAGCCCATGAAACTTTTTAACGTGGCTCGTTACCGCCCTTTCGCGACCACTATATTTACCTGGCGCGGCGACACGTGCTGGTCACGATCCTCACTCGCTCCGCCGCGTAACCTTAGCCGCCACCGCGAGCACACCCACCTCCGGCGAGCAATTTCTCCACATCCGGCGATAGATCTACCATGTCGTGCTCGCATGGACACCACAGGCACTACGGCCTTGGCGGCGGTCGCGTCGGAGGCGGCGGGGCCGGCCTCGACCGCGACGACGACCTGACTCCGCGCTGGTGCTGCCATGACGAGTTGGAGAAGAAGCGCCGACGCTCGAAGGGTGCGAAGAAGCACGCATTGTTGAAGTGTGGCAATCGGGACGAGTCGCCCCCGCCGTCAGTCCGTGCGAACGTGCCGTCCTGGTTTCACTCCGGGCCGTCGATGCGGCGCTGCGCGCCCCTCTGCAGGTATGCGTACGCCGGCGAGGACTCCTCTAGCCACGCTCCTCCGTCTTCCAACGAGTGGAGCTCGCCCTCCCCTCTGCGCGCCTAGTTCATCGTCGTGGCGGACTACGCGCATGACTCCGACGAGGAGCGCCTCGCGGTGGAGATGCTCGTGCGCGAGTCCGAGCTCGACTGTGAGCAGGAGGAGACGCGTCGCGCCCTCGCCCTCGTGAAACGGCGCACCGACCTCACCGAGAATTGAGGTCGTCGCCGCCGCCGGAGCTACTCCTACGCGTCCAAGAGCTCGCCGACGAGCTCCATTTTTCCCCTGGACGCCGCAGTACTAATTTTTAGCGAATCTATAATCTCAAGCATCTTTTGATGCTCTGCGTATATATGTAATGACTATGATCGAGCTTGTTGCTGCTAAGAATTTCCCCTGAGATACTCTAGTTTTAAAATTTCAAAATTTGCAATTCATTTTACAGGCATGATCTGTGCGACGATGTTTAGAACTAAAAAACACGAGTACAGTCATTTATACTCGTGTTTTTCAGTTTACCTATTTAGAGGCACCGCTAGAGTTGCTCTCAGAGGGGGGAAAGAAACTAATCAAGCCCATGATTACGATGACATGACATGGATCCCCAACCTAATCAATCTATCTCTTCCCGGATCGATCATCTTCCTCTCACCAATCATACCGATCCAAAAGCCTGCTGTCCTACAGCTGCAAAGGCTTCCCCCACAATATACGCTGATCTCACATTGATTAGTGCCGTCTGTTAGTGTACTACTAATCTGCTTCGACCGGGCTCATGCGTTATGCCTTGCCAGGAACAACAAACAGCAGAAGCTACAAATCACATGGCCGCGATCGATGCCGCCATGGCAACCACCAGCGATGGAGTTCGGTTGGGACACGCACCAATGTCGTTTTCAGCCGCACTTTGCGCTGGTTCTGAGAGGAGCCTACGTTCGTCGAGGGTTGACGAAGGACTCCCATGGCATCACCGGTGGCTTTCCCCGGCCGATCCATCCTCTCAGACAATGCCGTTTGCACTTTGCATCTGCACTTTGGATCAGCATCTCAGTAGCTAGCGCGGTAGCTACACTCTCAGCGTCAGTCGACGAGAAAAAATCAGTGCAGCCGGCTCCGTTCTGTCGGTCTCTCTCCTTGACTGCTACTATCTCTTAATCAGATCCTCAAACAGTTCCGTCCCTAAGCTTTGTCTATACCTGTAACAGCTAAATCGGATTAGAGGGAGTAACATAGTTTACCACAAAGTAACAAACTTTATATTCTCTCCGATCCAAATTAATGTTCTTATATTTGTCTACATTCGGAGGTATTTAGAAACATGACTAGATACATCCAAATCTAGACAAATATGAGAACATTAACTTGGATCGGAGAGAATAGTATATTTTTTTTGCATGGTAATACATGTCTCAATTATATCATAAATGTCATAGTACAAGCCATATAGACACCGACCTGACAAAACTACAAAAATAGCAGAACGCAGACCTTTCTGCAAAGGACTACTAGCCAAGAAAGAAAAATACAATCTAGACTGAAAAATCCTCTGAGCTTGACGTCAACGTCTGTCACCTGCCTCTGGCACCACAATAGCAGCCACCAAAACAAAAAATGACGGATCATCTCCTCACCTGAACTCGGTGCGGCTCCATCGCTGATATGCAGCTTTGCGGACCTCCAAGGAGGCTCACTCAAGGTGTCATTGAATGAACAGACTAGTCTTAAAGTCTATTGGGAGAGGATCTGAAGAAAAATTTAGCGCCGTCATCACCCCCCCTCCCCGAAACCAAGACGATGAACAGTCTAAAAACAAAGCTCTTTTGGGCTAAAACTATCCACAAGCGTGGATCTAGCGCCTCCCTCACCACCGATGATCTAGTCATCTAGGTCGCCGGCGGGAGAGCCGGCGGAGGCCGGCATCGTAAGGTTGTGTCCTAGGGCAAGATGCCCTTTCCTCCCCGGCGGCGGCACGTGGGGAAAGAGGACTAGTATAATTTTTTTCATCAACAACATTTTGTGCTAGTCGTGTCTCGGATGATATGTTCTTCTCGTGGTGCAAGTACATATGCGCATGATCTATTTATACTCCCTTGGTTTAAAAATATAAGATATTTTAGCTTTATGAAGAGAGTATATCTAGACCTCTTTTTAATATGTAGGTTCACTGCAAATCTAAATAAACCTACACACTAAAAGAATCTAGATACACTCTCTTGATAAAGCTAAAATATTTTATATTTTAAAACAGAGGGAGTACATGCTACGATACTCCAGCGTGTGTTGGTGTGAGTACCAAATAATTGGCCTTGCATGATTAAGCAAGTCGTGCCGCGCAGCCGGACGTTTGAACTGCCGCATCTCCGAACCAAAAACAGAAACTCCAGCGAACTATCGTGACGTGATAGTGCCCATGGTCATCAACCCGTGCACGATATCTGGGGAATGTAGCCAACAAGGACGACCCACCAAACACCCTTCCCTGTGACCATAACTGCCAAACTAACCACAGCAACTAGACCACCTGTCGGTTCACTATCACTAAGAATATCTTCACTTTTTTTCCTTTTTTTGAAAAAGTGGGCAGCTTCTCCGATTTCTGTTACAGGTTTCACTAAATTTATGTATTTGTTCTAAATTTTTCATTAGTGAGTAGAATAATTATGCAATAATTAATATTATGGATACCCAAATTCCAAATTTCGTATATGAAAATCATCAAACAAGCTTTTAAATCTTCTTTAGTTCATTCTGAATACTTTTGGGAAATTTTTGCTATAATATCATCAATCCCATGTTAGCCATCTAAAAAGGCAACACGTTTTTGATCTATCCCTGGAAAAAGGTGGTATCATTTTGATATCAAATATCCTCTTAAGTAATTCCTAGATCACTCCGAACATCTCAAGTATTTGATCGTTTACCCCAAATTAGCTCTTTACGAAAAAGTAGTGATATAATCTAAAAAAAGATCTCCAAATTTCTCTTCCTCTCGGTTCTAGACGAAAAATATCCTCTAAAGTAATATCTAGATAACTTTGAACCGATGGGATTAGCAGAGTGGAAAACAAAAAATCCATTCAAGAGAGTGAGCAAGATCAAGATCTGATCTACTATATATAAGTAACGAGGTGGATTATATCTACATACCCATGTAGAACACACAGGAAAACGATCAAGAGATCATGTGATGATGTAGTCGTACTGACGTGGATGATCACGTCAATGCCCATACGTGATGGACTTAGATTTTTCGGGAAGAGCGGTACACTGGAAACTTCGTCGGCTAACAGACAAACAACGGGGACAAGAGGTTTACCCAGGTTCAGCCATCCGGAGGAAAAACCCTACTCCTGCTTGTCTGTTCTTGATTGATGAAAAACCGAAGGTTTACAAGATCGCCAAGATGACTATGTTGCGCAGATTAGATCTGACGTGTGAGTATGAAAGTTTCGATGATCCTCCCAGGCGATCCCACCTAGCCTTTATATGGGAGGCTAGATCTCAGGATAAGTCCGGGTCGGTGATACGTGCATTTTGTATCATCATAATAGCAACATACATGATTAGTTTAGAATGATATTTGTATCAATATACCATTGTTTATGCATTTTTTATATGATTTACGGGACTTTCCTACAAAGTCCCCTTCATTGGTCTTAATGAATCCTTTGTTGCTCATGAAAATAGCCTTAGGTCCGACCATAAGGGGTGTACTTGCTCATGTATATGGTTACACCTATTTTAGGATCCACCAAAGAGAATAAAACTTAGACAAGATACTTACATGCTTATGTAGATGTCTTTATGCTAAATATATACATGCTGCCCTCGAGAACGTTTGTCACATATAAGAACACAAACTTGAGTTTGCCCTCTTGCTGCATAGAAGATTGAGCTTCCTTTGAAAAGAGCATTTACTTTATTGCAATTTATTTTACAACAATTTAATTTCCTGCAAACTATAAACTCAAAACATAAAATCTTTGCATGTTTCATTATTTTACTTGTTAAACTTGCTAACTAATACATTCATCTCCTCTTGGGTTTGATAACCTTTTCTTATTAAAATGTACTACAGTAGATCTCCTGCACTTGGGAGACATCAGATGCACATGGCCCCTGCTGCAGATGCACACACACTCCACAAGCGTGTCGGCGAGCTGTCGTCGAGCTTCCATGCATGCGTGCTCCGAGCTCGAAGCTGCTTGAGGCCAGACGACGAGTGAAGGACCACAGTGGGGGGTGAGTGGTAGTAGTATGGGTTTAGCATCTAAAGCTGATAAGGGTTCGGCTAGGTGTAGTTTAGCCTCTTAATAGAAAAAATTTACTCCTCTAACTTGTTTTGAGGAATGTGCTAGAGATGCACTTAGAGGTATTTCTCTTGCACCCTATCTAGTTTCTCAAAAGGGTGAGTATCCACATTGTTCGATAGTAATTTTTCACCATTTAAAGAAAGTTTCCTTAAACAAGCATGTTCAATAATGGCATTAAATACAAAACTCCATTGTGTTACCTCTTGGTTTTTTTTCTGGATTTTCTTGCACCATCTGATCTTGATCCTGTGGCCAAGGGAACATCGCGCCCTGCACACGATATTCCTCACGATCGTGCGATAATATATTATAATATCCCCCCATTAGATTTGGCAGTCTTAAAAATTCGCGAAAGTTTAGGCTCTTAACACTGAAATTTTACTCCTTTAACCGGTTTTGAGGAATGTGCTAGAGATGCACTTAGGGTTATTTCTCTTCCACGATATCTAATTTCTCAAAAGGGTGATTATCCACGTTATTCCGTAGTATTTTTTCACCATTTAAAGAAAGTTGCCTGATAGTAATGGCATTAAACAAAAAAGCTCCCCTGATTTTCTTGCATCGTCAAATCTTGATCGTGTGGTCAGGGGGACATCGCGTCCGGGATAATCCTCACGTTCGCGCGATACCATATTATAATATCCCCATTAGATTTGGCTCTGTCTTAAAAAATCGCGAAAGTTAAGCTAGGAAAAAGTAGCTTTTCCAGCTAACTCCAAAATCTTTCACTATTGGCCCGTGTATGTATATGACCTTTCAGCGTCCATCAGCTGCTGCTGTCACTTGTGTGATGATCTACAGATCTTGCTCTGTACTCCGTGGAAGGCCAGCGAGTACGTACTGTTCTGACATTATTTTTGGATGGAGGGGCAAGGAGCTAGCTACCGTCTGAAATTAATTAAGGACATGATATAGTGTGGTATAGTGTGCGAGATCGGAACGTGAGAGCCAACCGCATGGGAAAAGTCAAGCACTGGCTAGGACGGCAAACATGCATGTTAGCTACTGTGTGCAGGGACTAGTTTTGGCTTGTGTTGCACTCGCGAGGTGGCACAAATATGTTGAAGCTCTGCAGAGAGCATACTTTGTCACGTCGTTTTGGGTAACTCCTTGATAGAATTGTGTAGCCAAATTGTAGTGCTCGCGAAAACAAAATTTAGACCAATGGGTCAATGCAAGTGTGCAGTATGATGTATGCTTGAACTGATGCTCCGGAAGATGATCGAAGACCTCAACAATCAATCTTGCAGAGAGAAATAAAAGAAATGAACAAAAAACTGAAGTATGTATGTATGTGTACAACTGTAGATACATACATTGTATATTGGATATTTGGACGGGTATATTCATACTACTATAGTAGCTAGGATCTCTGCTATCTACTGCGCGGCGAGGTGGTAGTTGGCGATGGCCTCCTGGAGCACGGGCCGGAAGCGTCCGAGGTCGACGGTGATGTTCTGGCCGTCCATGAGCGTCTGCCTCATGAACCCAAACCCCTTCCTGTGCATCCCGGTCGGGTTGGTGAAGATCTCGTGGCCTCTCGGGTACTTTTCCTTGAGCGAGCTCTCGTCGACGCCGATCTCGTACTGCACGTAGCGGAGGCCCATGGCCTCGGCGGGGTCGCCGTAGTCCATGCGCGCGATCCACTGCAGCCCGCCCCATGGCACGAGCTGCACGAGCGTGGCCCCGGGCGGGAGGAACATCATGTTGGTGAGGCCGGCGCCGTGCACGCCCACCAGCACGTCCGCGGCGTTGATCTGCGCGCCGACGCGCGAGATGGAGTCGCCCACGTCCGACTCGCTCATCGCCGCCTCGAACCCGGCCTCCTCCGCCGCGCGGATGAAGTCGCCGAGGTTGAGCAGGATGCGGGTGCGGTGCCTCGCGATGATGAGCAGCCGGGGCTTTTTCCCGTCGGCGGCGCGCGTCGGGGCGTCGCGGGGCAGGGAGAGGGCGCGGCGGACGAAGCGGGTGAAGTCGGGGGTGGCGAGGCCGTCCGCGCTGCGGTGGCGCTCGATGGTGAGCTCCCGGTGCGCGCGCAGGCTGACGACGGCGTGCGGGAAGCAGTGCACCTCCCCGGCGCCGCCCGCGTTGGCTAGGTCGATGGGCGCGTGGCGCGAGATGGAGCGCAGGAGCTTGTCGTACTTGACCAGCCACCAGGGCGCCACGTTCGTCATCACGAGGTGCACGTCGCCGCCGTACCGGTGCGCCGTGTTGTAGAGCGGGACGAGCACGTCGGAGAAGTCGTGGAAGATGTTCCCCGTGTACCCGCCGATCGAGAACGTGACGGCCGGCGCGGTGTGCGGGTGCGTGCACTGCGGGAGAGGTGAGGAGGAGGAGGAGGAGGTGCGCACGGTGATCTCGGTGACGCGGCCCATGCACGTCGCGTCGCCCTTCCGCTGGTACGGCCGCACCTTGTGCGACTGCGCGGGTGTGGTCGGGTCGACGACGACGGTGTATGTGGACGCGTTGGCGTCCAGGCGGATGTCGCCCGTGAAGTCGCAGATGTCCGCGCGGCGGTCGGAGAAGTCGCACAGCGGGGCTAGCGGCGTCTGCTGCTGTACCGTCGTGGTTGTGACCTTCTCGGCCTGGAGCTTCATCATCCGGCCACCGACGTTCTGCGTCTCCTTGTCTGAGAACAAACCTGAAGAGAGACCAGCCGGCACACACGTTAGGCGCGTCAAGATCAGGAAGAGTCAACTGAGCTTCCCCGTTCCGTGTGCCGTGGATGCAGGGTTTGGCCGGGTATAGTCCGTTACCTGGCACTGGCATTTGGTCCTGCTGAGCCAGCTTCGTCGTAGGCGTCGTCTCCACGGCCGGCACTGGCAAGTCGTCATGCTGGACCGCCTCCTCCTCCTCCTGCTCGGTGGTCCTGCCTGCAAATTTACGAGTTCGGTTAGCACGTCAACGCCTCGCACACCGGCACACGCCAGGATTCTCGCCCCTTTTGACTCGCGAACGTCGTGGGGGGCGGTGGCACGTACGTACTCGCGCACGTTCCTGGTTCATTCGGCGCATGTGCGTACCTGCTTGTGTATCGTCCTGGACGCCGGGGTGCCGGCGATCCGTGCCGGCGGCGGCATCCAGCGCGCTCTCCGCCTCCTCCTGCTCCGCTCTCTCGCTGCCGCCGGCCCGATCCTCGATTATCACCGTGTCCTTAACCCCTGCCAAGTGTCCAACAATAAGATACATGGTACGTAACTAAAAATCCTCCACGAACGGCGCGCGCAAAACGACGAGAGTAATTCCGGCAAAGTGACAGTATGATACACATCGGTCGTGGTCAGGCTACACGTACATTCCGTCTCTGTCTTCTCGCCGGCGCTCGGCTGCCGCCCATGGTTCTCTCCCTGCTGTGCCCCCTGCCGCGGCGCGACGTTCACCAGGAAATCCCGACCTGAATTCAGCCCGGCCGGCAAATTAATCAGACCCGACACGTCTATGCAAAGCAATTGACGGAGATTATACCATGCATGCTACAAAGGGAAGAGAATTGTGAGGTAGTATCACTGCACGTACCTAGTTTGGGCGAGGGTGAAGAAGACTTGACGGTCTTGATGGCGCTCGTCGCCGGCGTGCTGCGCGCTTCTTCCAGCCACGGCTTGGGGCTCACTGCACGCAACATCCGTGCTATCAGTTTCAGAATTCCGAGTAACGGCACGATGAAAACTTGGACGGAACCAATGCCGGAAACCCGGAGAAAAAGGTAATAACGTACGCGTGTCGAAGGCGGTGGTCTCGGGGCGGGACGAGAGGAGGAAGGTGACGGAGATGAGGAAGCAGCCCACGACGATGGACAGCAGCCGGAACCGCTGCGACTCGAACCGCACGCCCAGGACGCCGCCGCCGCCACCCTGCTGTGGCTGCTTCATGCCGCGCGCGCAGAGCTTCTCCCTCGCCCCGGCGAGGCAAGCTAGCTAAAGAGCTTCTCCCTCGTCCTGGATCCTTTGTCTCTGCTGGTGTTGACCAGACGGGCAGCTCGGCGAATGGCGGAACCTCGCCGTGCGCGCGTGCCTCGGCTGGCTGGGCTAGCTGGCGAGCGGCAGGCAGCGTCTTGGTGAGGAGGAAAACGGGAACAAGGAGGCTGGCTGCTTATATTATCTTGGCGTGCGGCTGCTGCGCCCTGCCCCTGCCCGGTGGAGCGTACCGACACTGCGATTTCTGCTAAGAGGACAAACTACGAAAAGGATGTTTCATGTATACATCAGTTTCAAAAAAAAAAAAAAAAAAACTTGGGGGTAAACCAGGCAGGAGCTCTACCTATATGAGATGAGAAGGAAATCTAGATATATGGCTAGGAGAGGTATGTTATTAAGGTGACACACAAAACCCAGAGTCCATTTCTATTTCACAAATCAGGTCTTCGTCAAGTCAAGAAAATAATAATACTCTCTCCGTCCAGAAATAGCTGACTGGGTTTGTCTAAATTCGAATATATCTATAGAATAAAATACGTCTACATATATTCAAATCTAGACAAATTCAAATTAGTTATTTCTGGACTGAGTGAGTACAATAGGTGACGTTACAGAGAGAACGTGTTTTTTTTTTATAGTTTGACTATGCTACATGTAAATATTATGTGATAGATATAAATATATATAATACTATTTTTTTTTAAAAAAAATGTAGATGACATGGGCATCTGCATCGATCGATGCTGCAACCTCATGTACTGCATAGTTTCTGTACCACTATATTTTCATACAAAATATAGTTCATAATTCTAAAATTTTCAGTGTCTTATTCACATGGAGTAATAAAGTAGAAAATTCCAAAAACATTGGACACAGAACCTATTTATTGCCTTGTTAGGATAGACAAATTGAGTAATGAAGAAAGTCCAGAACACAATAACTCGTTACTACTACTCCTACTTGTTCTCTCCTCGATCTCCCCAGTTCTAATTCCAGGACCGCACCGCTGTACTATCTGTGTGTTGTGGAGGACCATGCTCTGCTGAATTTTCCTAGGCATCTTCCTCGTCTTCAATCACCACGTACGAGTGGAGGCCACGCATGTCGAATCCTTGATCCACGATGGTCTTCGATCGATCTCTTCAAAACTAATCTATGAGTGCACTTTGTATATCAACGAGGTAGTTAATGTAAAAAAAAAACTTAATAGTACTTTTTTAGCAGTAGACATAGTACTAGTACCATGTGATGACATGTGTAGGTACGTCACCTACTCAAATCAACAACGGGACAACGGAAGCTCCCAACATATCCAAATCAAAAATGGGGACAAAGTGCTCTGAAAACTAATACCAAGAAGGTTCCAAAAATGTCCGGATGACCGATGGTTGGTTTGGCTTCACAAGAAAGTACAAGTTGGCGTCGGGACATGCACGTTTTGGTGGTTGATGCAGCCGCAAAGAGCCAAAATTATAATATTTAAACAACTATATATGAGCATCTAGCTTGCATCCAATGCAAGCATTGCCATGCATCTTTCCAAGCTTAGCTTCCGATTGGGTCCTGATGTTGCTCTCCTACAAGTAATTAACAGTGTAGTATTACTGTATTTGGTCGCAAGGTTTCATTATGTACAAGAAGATTTATATATGGTGAATTCTAATTGGATCTTGCAATCTACTCCCTCCGATTCCAAAAAAAAAGATGTGTTAGGTTTCGTGAAGTTGATGTAGACATTTCCTATTGTGTAGGTTCACTCCGAATCTATACACTAAAAGATGTTTAAATACATTCGTTTCACGAAATTTAAAACATCTTATATTATGAAAGGGAGGGAGTAGTACCAGCTTATTCTCATGGCCGAAAAAAGGGTTTGTTTCTCTACGGTAAAATGTCCCTTCTGCAAAGATTTAATGTCACCCAAACGCATGAGAATTCTTTTCTTTGTAGAGGACAGACAGGGACCGATAACGATGCAGCACCAACCAAGTACTGCTAGAACTTATAAAGTATCCAAGTAATTGTACGTACGAGAAAATGAACAAAAGCTACTGCTCCACGCGTAATCACTCTCTAGCTTCCAAGAAAATAATACTTCATCCGTCTTGAATTAGATATCGGAGAATCGTCTAGGTTCGTGCATATTACCTAGATTCGTATTTATGGCGTCTAGATACATATGAATCTAGGTAATTCTCCAACGATGCCTGTCATTCTGTTGTCAATGGGGAAAACAAGGCACCTACATTGAGAGGGCTTGTAAAACTGGATAAATCTAACTTGTATGTGTAATTATGTGGGACTAATTGTTGTTAGGTTTTCCTTAAAAAATATAGTAGCTTTAATGGACACAATTTTAACTATCTTTAATTTCTAAACTCACATGCTTTTGTTATCACAGTACTCTCTTTGTTTCACAATAAAGATGTTGTTTCCAACATGAGGAAAAGTTCTGACTTCCAAAATATTTATCAATACTCTAGACATGATACTCCAAAATCATACATCTCTATTTCTTTATCAAATTAGAGATTCATCATTAATGAACTCCAAATGTGTCATGTTTCATACATTAACTAATTTTCTTTTCTTTCAAAATAGGTACTACTTCAAGTTCACAGATACCGTATCCTTGAGATATCGTCTATGCCTACAAAACTTTATTTTTTAAACTAGTTTATTCTGTAACAATATTGTCGTTTTATATAACAATTGTGAATATGAAATGTTGTCATATAACTGAATTTATGTTGCTTATAAAGGCGAGGCATATTTTGATGAAAATCTATGTCCACAGTTTTTTTTTCTATTTAGAAATATTTTCATGATCAAAATAGCACTTATGGTAGCAATTATTATAACTTTAGGTAGATCTAAATGATAATCTTAAACAAAGTTTGTTGATTTATGGTAGCAATTATTATGTACATCCAAAGTACCGCACAATTATATTTCTAATTCCAAATATCATTTAAGGAGTAAAATAGCGAAAGATTGATCCAACGAAGAAGTACTAATTGAGATAGGCTTTCCCTTTTCTAAGGGCTATCCCTAGTCTGGTACTTACTAATTGTTTTGTCTACAGACTGAAAACTTGTAAGGCTTACTACTAGATCGAAGGCAGGAGAACTTTTAGGATTGGCTAGAGGGGAACTATGAACTACTTCCCCTATCCCATTGGCTGTATGTGAACCCAATGTTATTGGAAAGTCTTCATTCATTCTGAATCTATAACAACATCACTGATGGTCATGGTGTGCAATTTGAGATTTTAAGAAAACCGTGTCCATGGTTCTTTTATGTTTCTAAATATTTCTACGTTTAAAATAGAAAAATATTGACTTCACCAATATTTTTGTGAAATGGTAAGCTTAACACAAAAATGTTGATTTATTATGAGAGAAATTATTATGTAGATAGAGAGTACTCCATAATTTTATTTTTCTACCCCTAATAGTTTTTTATGGATGATAATACAAGAGTTTGCATGAGAGCAATTATTATATATATGCATATACAAAGTACTCCACGATTATTATTTTTCTAATTGTAAATAATTCTTTGTAGGATCAAAATAACAAACAGATAGAGGAGTGGGGACCCGTCATCTTCATCGTTTGCTTTTTTGTAGATATGTTTTTCCTTGGTTTTGTCTCCCTAGCGGTATCGGCCAGGTGGAGGCGACAATAGCATGTTGGAATAAGGTTTCTCCGGCCTCTCCCTACCTTGTGGGCATCCGTTGGCGTGTTGGAATGGCACATGTGGGTTAGCGTCGCCGGATCTGTTGTTTCTCTTTGGATCTTTGCAATTGGTGTGTCTATCAAGGAGATTTCTTCTGGCTGTGGGGATCTACGGATCGTCAAGAAGCTTCATCGACAACTACTTCTTCCTCTTCGTCTCTAGAACGGATGTGGTCTTCTAGACCCGCTCGGCGACTTCCCGTCCACAACCAACAATGTCAGGTCGGCTCAAGTAGGAGCGGCAGCAGCGGCATGCCGTCGACACGGTCTGGAGGTTGAAGACGAAGGGCATCTCAAGGACCTCGTTGTAATTTTTATTTTTTTTGTGATGCTTTGTACTGTCGTATGTTTCTTTTAATGACAGAGTCCTTTCCGCAATAAAAGATAACAAAAGATTTCTTCACTTATACTCTCTTCGTCCTAAAATAAGTTACGCAGTTTCATGTATCTAGAAGCTAAAACGTTAAACTAAAACGTTTCTAGATATCTACGTATCTAGACAAAGTTTTGTCACTTATTTTGGAACAGGAAGTATCTAAAACGATGAGAATAACAGATGTTGTGATTTGTGCAAGCAATTAGTATGTATATGCACATACAAAATCCAGAAGTCTTACACTTTACCAAGAATACTTAAATTGCTAACAGTATCATTCTGCTTTATGCATCACACGATCAGAACGTATGTGACCATGTTACGTTATTTGTCAAGAGTCTATGTGATTGAAAGTTTCTCATTTGGATGACATACATCTATCATTCGCTAGTGCTAGCTGCTTGCCCTCGCACGATCAAGTGGCAGGCATACATTTATCTAGCTGCAGACCGCTGTCTCTCTGATCCTGCTAGTTACGGCGGCCGCCCACAACAGGATGCAGGGGCGAAGCTCCCAGTAGGGATGCCCTACCTTGATTTTTGGTTACAAAAACTTTAAATTCGTATGTTTTTCTGAATAATTTGAGTGGCTGTATACTGAAAATAGACTTTGTATGAGAAAGTTGTGTTTGTTTTGGTGGACACTGCACGAAACTGACTCCGGAGTGAAATAAGGACTAGTCTACTTTTAAACCATTCTTTCTCTTTGCAATAGATAATTCTCAATCTAATAAAACCCGACTCGAAACAATGTTCTATATGGGGTATCTAAAGAGAACTTGAGAGTATTCTGGCCTCCTTATGGTGTGTGGCCGAAATCAACTCTAATTATGGAATGGATTATGTTTTATATATGGTTTTAGTTTGGCTTTGTATATACTATTGATCTAAAATTCTAATTGTATTAGTTTAGTTAATATCTTTGGTTAATGATGTGAGGACATACTTGCTCAATTGCCCCGCCTGAAAGATGTGAATTCGCCTAGAAAATGATATCTAAGTATAGATAAATCAGTAACAAAATGTGTGAAAAGTCATTAAAAGAGAGAATACACTGCACGAAACCAACTCGACCGATTTTTACCATCACTTTGATGAGTTATCGTTAGAGTTGCTTCTGAACTTTTGATCTTGACTCAAGCGACTCATTTTAAGGTTTAATGTGAATAATATTTCTAGGCTTAAAGAGATTTGAGAATTTATCTTATTATGAGGATGAGCATATATACGATAACCTTGAGATAATCGTTATTCATATGTTTGGATCATGTGTAGTAGTGTCTCAAAACTATTTCGGTATTTACATCATTTTTGGAGTGCGCCCTACCTTAGATTTTTCCATCCTCTGCCATTGATAGGATGTCTTGCAAGGAGATGGTGAATCTCGCTTTTTTACGGGTCCAGGAGAGATCACTCGGTACATGAGAAAAAAAGTGCCAGGTAACGCTTAAGGTTATAAACCCGACAAGCAAATAACGAAGAACGAAAACGAAATCATCGCAAGGGGATACAATATTTAACGTGAAAAAACCTCTCCAACAAAGAGAAAAAAAACTACGGACACCAGTTAGCGAAACTTCACTATATCAGGGAGTGTTTACACAACGCCAGAGATTTCACAGATACAACTTATCCCAGGCGACGGCTTATAAGAGGTATATATAATAGTGGAAACCTAGTTCTTCAATATTCCGTACCAAGCCTACCGGTAACTGGCCTCGCTCCGCTCGTCAGAAGTTAGCCTCATTAATTTAATTTGGATCGTATTTCAACAGTTAAAGGCTTTGGCTGGGAACGCTCCATGTGGGTAGTTGCGAGATTGGCCTAGAGGAAGAATGACAAAACTGAGGAGCGTTTAGCACAGGCCATACTAGGCAGTTATACCATTATTGTACGTATATGCATAAAACAAACTCTTTGACCGTACCCACCTTGCCACCGTATATATATGTCATCATAGTATTAACATCCGAGCTCATTCACTCCCTCAAAACAAAACAAAATCCGCTCATTCACGTGTGCTCGTATTTCCTTGGCACTAGTACGTACTACCTCTGTTTGGGATTATAAGTCCCGCGCGAATAACTAGGTTGCCATTTTAAACAACAAAATATACATATTATAGTATAAAAATTATATCATTAGATACCTTAGAGATTATATTTTCTAATGATATAATTTTTGTAATATATAAGTTATATTTTGTTGGTCAAATTAACAACCTAGGTATGCGCGTAGGACCTATAATCCTGAACAAAGGGAGTACTAGCAAGAGTACACAAATGCACGCCTACTGAAATGGCAACGGAAACCCCAGCCCGACACATCCAAATGCTAACAAGATTCCAAAAATGACAGGAAAAGTCCGAGCTGCTTCACCTAAGGACATGCTTGTTCCTCCATTTCTGCAAGCAACTATGAGCAGCATCTAGCTAGCCATCCACGCATGTTTCCAAGCTCAGATCCCGATTGGGGGTCCTGATGCTCTGCAGGGAAATGTTCCCTGTCCCTGTGCAGAAAATGCCTGGTCATACGGATCACATGCGAATTGTTTTTAGCGTTTCATGATTGGCATAACGGATCGGTCCAGGATGATTCTGCTTTGGTACAGGAGAAACCGATAACGATGCAACACTGTTAGAAATAATAAGCTAAACCAAAAAGACCCATGTAAATTTTAGATTTTTCTTAAATTTTTAAGTCTATGTTTGTGGCACTTCACATGTGTTTGTGCCCATGTTTAGGGCAGCTCATATGGAAGTGGAGTGTGAGCTAAAGTTTAGTCTCACATAGAAAGTTGGGGGAGAGTTACACCACCTTATAAGGTGGAGTGATTCACCACTTAGTAAAGTAAGTGAGAAGAGGAGAACTACACACGCGCTCTTCCTCCGACGACGCTCGCACAATCACGACGCGCGCGCGTTGCGGGTTACGGGAATCTTGCCGAGCCAAGCTTTCTTTCTGCTGCTCAGGAAGACTTGTGAGAAAGTGTTGTGCTCTGCTTGCGCCGTCACCGTAGTCTACTCCATCCCGCTTGTCGGCGTGCACCGGCGGACAGACAGCAGGTCTCCGGAACCACTCGCCTTTGCGATCTTGTACGGGAGAGGGCGAATAAGGTTTTTGGAAAGCGCTCCGCGCGACTGCTTAAGTTCGTCATCACAACATGTCTTCCTAGGCAATCTCCTGGTCCAAGGGCGACTCGCCTTCAACGCCGTCTTCTTCGACAGGCTACGACAACCGCTGCATAAACGGCGACTTCATCGACAGCTGATCAGTATGTATACCGTGATCCGATTTGTTGTCATACTATGGCTGGTTTTGTATTTGCACTGCTGTTGCTCGTGTTGATGAATACATCTAGTATGTTAGACGTTAACATGATCGTAGCTACTGTAGTCATGATCTATATTCTGGAATTAATTGTAGAAATTCTGCCTAATAATCCAACAATCCAAAAATCTTATTATAGGCAATTTTATGAGTTAAACATGAGACACTTGGCTAATGCGATAAAGCCAGATGAGTTTACCGGTGTTCATTTTAAGAGGTGGCAGGCAAAGACCACTATGTGGCTGCAAGCTCTGAAAGTATTCGAGGCTAGTGAAGGTTTACCTGAAGAAACTATATCTGAGCAAGATCAGAACAAGTTCAAGGAAACCAATCTTGCCTTTGTGGGATGCGTTCTGAGTGTTCTTGACAATAAGGTGTTTGATGTGTACATGCACATAAAAGATGGCAAAGAGCTCTGGGAGACACTGAATGCTAAGTTCGGTGTAGCAGATGCTGGCAGCGAACTGTACATTATGGAGAACTTTCATGATTACAGGATGGTTAACAACCGTTTTGTAGTCGAACAAGCTCATGAGATACAGTGCTTTGCCAAGGACCTTGAAATCCTTAAGCGTAACTTACCCGACAAGTTTGTGGCTAGGTGCATTATTGCAAAGTTGCCTTCTTCATGGAGGACCGTCGCCACAACTCTCAAACATAAGAGACATTGGAAGCACAATTTCCCCAAGTATTTGGCGGACAAGAAGGCTGACAAGGCAAACAAAGGTATATGTGATATACATATTATTGATGTGTACTTGACTAACACTCGTAGTAGCACCTGGGTATTTGATACTGAACGGTTGCTAATATATGTAACTCGAATCAGGGGCTGCGGAACAAGCGACAACTAGCAATGGATAAGGTTACGATGCGTGTCGGCAATGGATCAAGAGTTGATGTGATCGACGTTGGAACGCTGCCTCTCCATATGCCATCGATATTAGTAATAAATCTAAATAATTGTTATTTGGTGTCTGTACTAAGCATGAACATTGTATCCGAATCATGTTTATTGTGAAGTGGTTATTCGTTTAAATCTGAAAACAATGGTTATTCGATTTATATGGATAATATCTTTTATGTTCATGTACCTGTGATGAATGGTTTATTTCTATTGAATCTCGATAGTAGTGATACACATATTCATAGTATTGATGCTAAAAGGATTAAACTTGATAATGATATATCTTCATATATGTGGCACTGCCGTCTAGGTCATATTGGCGTGAAACACATGAAGAAGCTCCATTCTGATGGACTTTTGTAATCACTTGATTTTGGATCATTTGATACATGTGAGCCATGTATTATGGGAAAGATGACTAGAACCCCATTTTCAGGTACAATGGACCGGCCGACAGATTTGTTGGAAATCATACATACTGATTTATGTGGTCCAATGAGTGTGTCTGCGCAAGGTGAATATCGTTATTGTGTTACTCTCACGGATGATTCAAGTAGATATGGGTATATCTATTTGATGAAACACATGTTTGAAACCTTTAAAAAGTTCAAGGAATTTCAGAGTGAAGTAGAAAATCATCGTAATAGAAAGATCAAATTTCTGCAGTCCGACCGTGGAGGTGAGTATCTAAGTTACAATTTTGGCACACACATGAGAGAGTGTGGAATAGTTTCACAACTCACACCTGCGAGAACACCACAATGTAATGGTGTATCAGAGCATCGTAATCATACCTTATTCGATATGGTTCGATCTATGATGTCTCTGACTGACTTGGCACTTTCATTTTAGGGATATGCACTGGAAACCGCCGCATTCACTTTAAATCGGGCACCATCTAAATCCGTTGAAAATACACCATACGAATTGTGGTTTGGAAACAAACCCAAGTTGTCATTTCTTAAAGTTTGGGGATGTGATGTTTATGTGAAGAAACTTTAGCCTGATAAACTCGAATCCAAAGCAGAAAAATGGGTCTTCATAGGATACCCTAAAGAAACAATTGAGTATTCCTTCTATCATAGATCCAAGGGCAAGGTTTTCTTTGCCAAGAATGAATCTTTTCTAGATAAAGAGTTTCTCACGAAAGGTGTGAGTAGTCGGAAGGTAGAACTCGAAGAGGTTATTGAACCTTCTCTTCATGAAACGGCGATTGGCGCAGCACCGAAAATTGTTTCAAAGTTGAATTCACCAAATAAAGAAGGAACTAATGATAATGATCATGAAACTGCGAAAGAGGATACTACCGAACCTCGCAGGTCAAGCAGGACATGTGCAGCTCCTGAACTGTATGGAAATCCTGCCATGAATTTCATGGTTGATGAAATAGATGACCCTGCGACGTATGAAGAAGCGATGATGAGCCCGGATTCTAACAAATGGCTAGAAGCTATGAAATCTGAGATGGAATTCATGTACAAAAACCAGGTTAGGATCTTGGTGGACTTACCTCACGACCGAAAGGCCGTTGAGAATAAATTGATTTTCAAGAAGAAAACTGATGTTGATGGTAATGTGACCATCTACAAAGCTCGACTTGTCGCAAAGGGGTTTCAGCAAATTTAAGAAGTTGACTACAATGAGACTTTCTCTCCCGTAGCGATGCTAAAGTCGGTTAGGATTATGTTAGCAATTACTGCATATTTCGATAATGAAATATGGAAAATGGATATTAAAACAGTGTTCCTCAATGGTAATATTGAAGAAGAGCTGTATATGATACAACCAAAGGGTTTTGTTGATCCTAAGGATGCTAACCAGGTTTGCAAACTTCAGTGATCCATCTATGGACTGAAGCAAGCAGCCCGGAGTTGGAATCTCCGCTTTGATGAGGTGATCAAAGAGTTTGGATTTCTCCAAACTTATGGAGAGGCTTGTATTTACAAGAAAGTGAGTGGGAGCAATGTGGCATTTCTAATATTATATGTGGATGACATATTATTGATTGAAAATGATATAGATCTTTTAAATAGTGTAAAAGTTATCTAAACAACAAATTTTCGATGAAGGACCTTGGTGAAGCATCATATATATTAGAAATTAATATCTATAGAGATAGATCAAGACTCCTAATTGGGATATCACAAAATACATACCTTGATAAGATTTTAAAGAAGTTTAAAATGGACGGAAGTAAGAAGGGGTTCTTACCTATGTTGCAAGGCAAGACATTGAGTAAGACTCAAGGTCCGGCTACGGCGGAATAAAGAGAGATAATGGATAAGATCCCCTATGCCTCATCCATAGGCTCTATAATGTATTCCATGCTATGTACTAGACCAGATGTGGCACATGGTATTAGTTTGACTAGTAGGTACCAATCTGATCCAGGTTCGGAACACTGGATAGCGGTCAAGAATATCCTTAAGTAGTTAAGAAGAACTAAGGAAATGTTTCTTGTGTACGGAGGTGAAGAAGAGCTGGTCGCTAAGTGTTATGTCGACGCTAGCTTCAACACCGATCCGGATGACTCTAAGTCTCAATCCGGATACGTATTTCTCATGAACGGAACATCAGTTAGTTGGAGGAGCTCCAAACAACCTGTGGTGGCGGGATCAACAATGGAGGCTGAATATGTTGCTGCTTCAGAAGCGGCGCAGGAAGGGGTTTGGATGAAGGAGTTCATAACTGAACTAGGTGTGGTTCCTAGTGCATTGGACCCAATGATGATCGATTGTGACAACAATAGAGCCATAGCCAATGCCAAGGAACCAAGGCCTCATAGGAATTCCAAGCATATTAAGCGCCGGTTTTACTCCATCCGCGAGCATGTCAAGGATAGAGATATAAAGATTGTTAAAGTACACACGGATCTCAATGTAGTAGATCCGTTGACTAAAGTTCTCCCTAGGGCAAAACATGATCAACACGAAAACTCCATGGGTGTTAGATTTATCTCTATTTAAACTAGATTATTGTCTCTAGTGCAAGTGGGAGACTGAAGGGAATATGCCGTGAGAGGCAATAATAAAGTTGTTATTATCGTATTCCAAGTATATCATAGATGTTTATTTTGCATGCTATAATTGTATTGATTGGAAACGTTAATGCATGTGTGTTTAATAAACAAATAAAGGGTTCCTAGTTATGCCTCTCTTATAAACTAGCTCGTTGATTAACAAGATGATCAAGGTTTCCCGATCATGGACATTGGATGTTGTTAATAACAAGGTCACAACATTGGTGGAATGATGTGATGAACATTTATCCGAAGTATAGCAATACAATCAAAGTCATTGTATTTAAATTGCTATAACATCATACGAAGTAATTCTAGTCCTTAGACCATGAGATCATGTCAATCACTAACACTAGAAGATTAACTTGATAACATTAAACGTCACACCGTAACAGGGTGACTATAAAGGTGGGTTCAGATACTCCAAAGGTATTATATAGAGGCTCATGCATCAAGAGTGGGATTTGTCCATCCCGATGACTGATAGATATACTCTGGACCCTCTTGGTGATATCACATTGAGATAGCTTGCAATTAAGTGATATGATCACTAGAATGTTGTATCACGGGAACAAGAAAAGAGTGCATGTCGGTAACGAGATCAAACTAGGTATGGAGATACCGATAATTGAATCTCAGACATGTCATATATCATGAGACAAAGTGATTTAGTTACTAACGTTAAAGGTTCTCACGATCACATAAGTCATCCTTGAATGTGTGGTAATCTGTATGGATCTCCAGGTCCCGCTACTAATTATTGATTGGAGAAGGGTCTCAATGATGTATGCATTATTTGCGAACCGTAGGGTGACACACTTAAGGGATACCGACACCATTTGGAGCAACTATTTTTCAGAGAAAATAATTACAAAGCACTGGAATTATTTCAATAGACACCAGAATTGTTTCGGATGAAATTGCTAAAATCGGTTCTGCATATGATATTGAAATAATGCAGGGGGTTTTATGTGAATGTTTGTTAATTAAAGTAATTAACAAAATTCTGAATATAAAATAAATAAAACAGTTTGATTTAATGAGAGTTGCATTAATTTTGGTTTAAAATTAATTCATGTGAGTGGGAGTATGAGTGGAGGCATGTTTATGTGAGTGGAGCATCCACCACATGAATGAACGAAGAGGTGGGGGCACCTCCATGGCTGCCATCCATGGGAGGGGGTTCCCCCCTCTCCCTATAAAAGGCCCCCTCCTCCTATCACATTACACCTCCTCGTGAAGGATCTCTCTCCCCCTCTTGAATTATTCCCCATGGTCTCGGATTAGAGAGATACATGTTCCCGGTGGCTTTTCATCTGGAAGGAGTTGATGCTTGCGCTGCGTCGCTGGAGCGAGGAGGTGGTGGTTGTTCGGTGGATCAGACGTGTGTGCGAGCACGGATGTGCTGCTGATTTGCGGTGCTAGACTTCCTCTTGATCTTGAGATCGGCAAGCGTTCGACTACATCATCCACGAGTCCAACCTGGTTACACTTTGTCGGTCTTCAAGGGTATGTTCTCTATGGATGTATATCCACCCATTGTTTGTATCTAGGTAGATAGATCTTGGTGCTTAGTAGTTCCCATCGTAGGAAAATTTTTGTTTTCTATGTTGTGAACCCAACATGGCCATCCTCTTTCTTCGTTTTCAGCAAGAAGCCTATTGATGTCTTCTTCATTAGGTGTCCTCAGATACTTTGGCCCGAAGATCTCAACCACGGCTTTGGCAAACCTTCTCACGGACTCCAAAACTGTATCCTCTCCAATGCGAACATAATCATCAATGGCGTCGGCCAAACAGCCATATGCAAGTACCCTCATGGCCGCCACACACTTCATCACCGGGCTAGCACTGACCTCTCCCGTAGCAATCCTCCGAAGCTTGAACCAATCACCATAGGCTTCAACGGCTCTTGTGATGGTGAGGAACAAGTATTTTTGCATACGAAATCAGCGTCAGAATTACTTGTCTATGTAGGTGGCATCAGGGTTGAAATAATCCCGTATGATCTACTCATGTCCCTCGCCTCTATTTTGGTTGACCCATGCACGGCCGAACTGGGATCCCCTCATCGACGCCCGAAAATCTTCGTTCAAAATCATAATCTTTGCCATTACCAAATCCTTGTCTTCATCTTCTTTCTCCTTGGATGAAGAATCATTGAAAATCATCTCTCGCAACATCTTCATCTACAGACGAATGCTATCGGTCACGAACAAAGCCAAAAATATCATAGGGAAATTCGGTCGAGTACCTTGTGCGCGGCGGATGGGCAGATCGCGGCTGGAGCAGTTGCGCAGGCCAAAAGGGGACTCGACGACCGACGGGCGAGAGGACGGACGGACGGCAAGGTCGTTGCCAACAAACGCCCTCCTGGAAGCTACGCGATGACTGGACGGCCACGAACCAGCGTCTCCGCCGCCGGGAGCACTTTGTCAGAATCCGGCCACGGACCTCGGCCACGGCCAGCAACTCGACGCCCATGTTCGCTCTACACCGCCTCCTTCCCCTCCCAAGGATTTTCCAGGCCGAAATCAACCTCGTTGTGGCCGTAGACAAGCTTTCTTTCGGTCCGGACCAGAGGCGGGATCCACCTCGATGCGGCAGCTCTAGGGGGGAATTCCGGCGATGGCGAGCAACCGTGACAGGGGCAGACAGGGGAAACAGGGTTGCGGTGATTTTCGGGAAGGAGGCTGAGGGAAAATGGTGGACGGAGAGGGCAACACCGGCGGGAATGGTGTGGCAGGGCAAGGCATTGGCGACGGGGTGGAGGAGAAAAAAATATGGGAATCGTGGCCTCCGGTGCGTGTATTTGTGAGTCGCCGAGGCCGATTCCTAAAAAATATTCTTCTCTAAAGCGTTTGGGGATGGGTTAGAGTCGGCTCCGGCCATTAGAGGAGAAAATATACTCCTCTAATGGCCAAAAGGGAATGAGTTAGAGATGCTCTAAGAGCATCTCCACTCGGGTTCCCAGGACGCCGTTCCCAGGGCATTGTTTTGTCCGGACGCCGAAAAATGGCCCAGTCGCGTTCCCAGGACGCCAACTTTCATCCGGATTTGGCCCAACTTTCGTCTGGCGCTTGCCGAGGCAGTGGCCGAATCGCAGGCGATGAGGGGAACACAGACGCGTGTGGCGAAGACACCTCGACGATGAGCACGCTCGTCAAGGCCTGGTACATGGTGCGCCGCAATGCCATCCTCCACGGGGACATCGCCGCCAGCACGCCAAGCTCTGCGCCGACCGCCTCCACCGCTCCGGCTTCACCAAGCTCTGCTTCCACCTCCTCCAACCGGTCGGCCGGCCACGACGCCGATGCACTCATCCCTGTTGCACCGGACACGCTGGAGGAGGACATCCCCATTGACGACTGATCGCCGAACTAGTTCATCTTGTTCTCTAATAATTTGATCGTCAAACTTTTTGGAAGTATTTCTGTCGAACACCTTTGGCCGAGATTTCGTCGGTGGGAACAAAAAAATTCGAATATATCGCTATTTTGGGAACTCGTGCTGGGAACACGAGTGAAAAACTAGGCATTCACAGGCCAAAAACTAGTTACGTCTAGCGCCGGATTACATAATAGGAACGTCCAATGAGTGAAGGTGCTCTAAGGTGTTGCCTCGCATTTGCAGAAACTACTGTGCTATTTTATCTAGGAAAATTAAATGTATTTTCTTTGATCAATCAGCAGATATTCTACTGATCTAAGAAAAATTAAGCACATATATATTCCCGGATAGCGTGGTATTCTGTGCGCACGTTTGTAAGCGAATGACACGTCGTTTTTTTTTCGCTTCCCGGTCGATCCTTCTCTCCGATGTGATGCATGTACTGTATATGCGTATAAACAAACTCGTTGACCTCACCCACCGGCCACCGTATATTGTCTATGTACCATCCGCTCATTCACGTGCTCGTATTTCTTTCGCACTAGTAGTGCCACGCGTACATAAATGTACTACGCCTACTCAAAATAGCAACGGAAACCCCAGCCCCGACACATCCAAATCATAACAAGATTCCAAAAATGACAGGAAAAGTCCGAGTGGCATGAGGCACGGACATCCTCGTTTTGGGGGCAAATGCAGCCACAAATAGCCAAAATATACTTTTGTTCCTCCATTTCTGCAAGCAAACTATGAGCATCAAGCTAACCATCCCCACGCATGTTTCCAAGCTCAGATCCCGATTGAGGGTCCTGATGCTCTGCAGGGAAATGTCCCCGGTCCCTGTGCAAAAAATGCCTGCTCACATGCGAATTGTTTCTAGCGTTTCAGGATTGGCATATTGGATCGGTGGAGGATGATTCTACTTTGGTACAGGAGAAACAGATAACGATGCAGCACCAACCCAAAAAAATGCAGAGGAGCGTATGAAGGCGGCTACCAGTACTCCTACATAATGTGGCCGTTATCTCAAATAAAAATAAAATAATGTGGCCGTTATCTCAAATTAAAAAATATATAATGTGGCCGTTATCTCAAATAAAAAAAACATAATGTGGCTGTTATTTTTTTAGATGAAAAGAGACCACTCCCTCGGCTCCATTTTATTAAAAAATGAAACCACCCGAGTTCAAAACAGCAACCACGCACACCAACTGAAAAGAACTAAAAGAAAGCTCCAGGAGCTTAAACGACACTACAGTCTAGATCTCAGTTCATGAAAACAGAATGACATAAACAGGAAACAGAAAAGCCCACACACTCACTGAGCACCAGGAAAGCTCTAGCCTAGGATAACATGAATCGCATCGTCCTTTTCAGGGTGCGTCTTCAGGTACTCAAGCGAGGCTCTCCCATCGTGCTTTGACGAAGCACTGGTCTTCCAGATGGAAATCCACGCAAAATCAGTGCACTTTAGTTCATCGGGAGCGCCAGGGGCATTTTTAATCTTTCTGTCATTTTGTTCATGTAGATCTCCATCTTTCCACCCTCCAGTTCCTTGAAGGGAACCTTCCAGTTCCGGAGGTACATGAGGACCAAACGCCAAATCTGGTTCATGTTAATCCACAAGCAAGAATTAAAAACTAAGTTATTTCTATTGTTCGAAATACTCCAAAGGATTGCAGCAGAAACTATATCATATATTTCTTATTAGCAAGCCATTTAGAAGCAATGGACAATGGACATCATCCCACATGATTCTGGAGACAGTGTACTCAAAGAAAAGGTGTTTCACAGATTCTATTTCCTTACATAAGTTGCACTCTAGGGGTTTATGGACCCCTCTTGCTCTCAGGTTATCCCTGGTCATAATTTTATTTTGGGAAAACAACCAAAGAAAGACATGTATTCTAGGGGGTATTTTCAAAGACCATATTACTGGTAAATAAACTGGAGTGACCCCTCTAAAATCAATCACTGCATCCATGGATTTGGAGGAGTAAACTCCAGAAGATTCATAAGTCCAAATCATCTGGTCCTCAGAATCCTCAAGGGAGATGGTAGCAGCAATGTTCAACAGATCAAACCATTGTACCATCATCTCCTCAGAGAAAATTCTCCTAAAATCACATCTAAGTTGAGATCCATCCATAGATCTGCTATAGTTTTAGTTTGCTGATTGGAAATACCCATACCTCCAAAATATTTTTTCATACAGATAGAAGACCAATTTGCTAGATGGAGTTTATGGTTCCCTTCTTCATCATTCCAAAAGAATCTTGAAAGATGGGAATCTAAAATTTTCAAATCCCATTTAGGAAATTTGAAAAAGGACAGAAGGGGTATACTAGAGAGACAAGCTTGGATTAGCACTCTCTTAGCAGCATAAGAAAGGAGCTTTGCTCTCCAACCAGTAATCCTATGAAGAATGCTTTCAATTAACGGTTGTAAGTCCTCCCTCTTAAGCTTATCAAAGTGGAGGGGGATACCTAGATACTTAACTAGAAAACTACCTAAAACACATTGGAAGATGTCAACAAAAGGTTGGCATTTAGCCTCATCTAAATTAATAGGGATAATCTCACTCTTGGCATAATTAATCCTCATCCCATAAATTTGTTCAAAACAAGTAAGGATCCATTTAAAATTAATAGTTACTCTTTCATCATTCTCTAAAAACAATAAGGTATCATCAGCATACTGTAAGCAAACTACTCCACCAGGAACAAAGTTGGGGCATAACCCTTTGATGACCCTAATTCTAGTTCCTTTAATCAATATCCTAGCAAACACATCAATCATGATGTTGAAGAGGAGAGGGGCAATGGGGTCTCCCTGTCTAAGGCCTTTTCCAGTAAGAAAAAAGTCACTTTCAACATCATTTACCTTTACCCCTATAGAGCCACCCTGAGAGATTTGTCTTATCAGTCTAATAAAGAAAGGGTCAAAACCTCTCAGTTCTAGGATCTCAAACAAAAAATCTAGATTAACTCTATCATAAGCTTTCTCATAGTATATTTTAAACACTAAACCTTTATCTTTCTTCCTATGCACCTCATGGATGAGTTCATGAGTAGTGACTACACTTTCTAAGATAAATCTACCTCTAAAGAAAGCATACTGACTATCAGAGATAATCCTACCAATCACTTTAGCCAGCCTATTAGTCAGCACTTTAGTAAAAAATTAAAGGAACAATTTAAAAGGCTAATAGGTCTAAACTTCCTCATAGTCCTAGCATCATTTTACTTAGGGATGAGAGTAATCATAGAAAAATTTAGTCTAAAAATATCTAACCTATCTTCAAACGAGGCTTCAAACATGGCTAAGAGGTCGAACTTAATTATGTCCCAACAAGTCTGGTAAAAAAAGGAAGGACAAACCATCAGGGCTAGGGGCCCCTTCACTATAAGATCCAAAGACAACCAACTTAATTTCCTCTTCAGAAAAAGAGGAGCTCAAGATCCTATTTTCTTCAATACTAATCTTCTCCTCTAAACTAAAAAAATCTTCATTTAGGCAAATATCAGGTTTATCCTCTTTCCTAAAGAGATCTTTATAGTAGTCAGTAGCCACCTTCAACATCTCTCCTATCTTAGTAACTGGGCCCTCTGGACCCTCTAATACATGGATAAGTTTTTTCCTTCTGCGTTGATTAGCAACCGCATGGAAGTAAGCAGTATTTCTATCACCTTCCAGAATGTTTATATCCCTAGATCTCTGCCTAGCTTTAATTTCTTCCATTACCCAAAAGGAATTTAGTTCTATCTGTAGGGGTTCGTAGCATGGAAAACAAAAATTTTCTATCGCATACAAACAAACAAGCCAAGATCTATCTACTAGATTGTAGCAACGAGTCGATAGAGGAACTCACCCTCGAAGATTCCAAAGCGGTTAACGAGAGCAGATTCTCGTGGGTGATGTAGTCGTACTCTTTCCGATCTCAAGATCGCGTAGACGATCCTTCAGCGCCACGTTCGGCAGCGCTCCGTAGTCGGTCACACGTTGACGAAGACCTTCCTCTCCTTGTTCCAGCAGTAGCGGAGGTTGTAGCACTCTCCTCGCGATTCCGGCAAACTGGCGTGTGCAGGAAGTAGAGGGAAATCCATGAGGCTTCGCCTTAAGCCGGTGCAGTATGGTGGAGCTTATGAGAGAGGCTATTAGTGGTCTAGTAATTAGACACACCAATTAGAAGGCTCTAAACCAATTAGAAGGCTCTAAACCTGGCTAAAGCAATTAGAAGCTCTAAACCAAAAGCGGCTCTAAACCGAGATTAGAGGTGGAAACTTGTGTGTGTTAGGAGGAGCCCTGCCCCTTATATAGGTGGGAGGGCGGCCAAGGGGAGGAGAGTCCCTCCCAAGTCGGCTTGGTGGGCGCCCGGCCAAGGAGGAACCCTCCTCCAATTCGGCCTCCACCAATCCTCCTCTTCCCACTTCCCAAAATTGCCGTTTGACTTTCAAACTAGCCGTTTGACTTTTCAATTTAGGATTTAAATAAACCCTTTATTTTGGACAGCAAGAACACCTAGTACATGATGCAATCATTCCAACTTACAATGACACATTCATGTACCCTTCCCCCTCAGTGCGGACATTCCGGGACCTTCTAGAATGTTCGATGAAAACACCTAACCATTCCCCAACTCGAAATGGGACTTTCCTTATATGAATCTTATTCTCCGGACCATTCCGGATCTCCTCGTGATATCCGGATCCCATCCGAGACTCGAACAACATTCGGTCTCTTTCTCATAATACCATAACTACTCAAAACAACGTCAATCCTTAAGTGTGTCTCACGGTTCGTGAATTATGCGGACATGATCGAGACACTTCTCCGAACAATAACCAATAGAGGAATCTGGAAATTCATATGGCTCCCACATATTTCTACGATTACTTTGCGATCGAATGAACCACTTACATACGATACCAATTTCCCTTTGTCTCACGATAGTTTACTTATCCGAGGTTATGATCGTCGGTATCTCTGCATACCTAGTTCAACCTCGTTACCGATAAGTACTCTTTCTCGTTCCCGTGATATGTGATCCCTTGTGAGCCAGTCACATGCTTGCAAGCTAATTGGATGACATTTCACCGAGAGGGCCCAGAGTATATCTATCCGTCATGTGGATGGACAAATCCCACTCTTGATCCATGTGTCTCAACCAATACTTTCCAAACACTCAATGCCACCTTTATAGCCACCCTGTTACGGTGTGGTGTTTGATGACATCAAAGCATCCATCCGGTAAAGGTGATATGCATGATCTCATGGTCGAAGGAATTAGGTTACTATGTATCAGAAAGCATATAGCAATTGAACTATTGAAATGACTTGATCTTTATGCTACGCTTATCTATAGGAGTATGTCCATCACATCATTCTCCTAATGATATGACCTGTTATTAATAACATCTCTATGTTCATGATCAGAAACAATGATCATATATTAACCAACAAGCTAGTTTAACAAGAGGCTTTACTAGGGACTCTTTTATGTTTACAAATCACACAAGTATTAATGTTTCCTGTTAATACAATTATAGCATGGTATGTAAACATTTATCATAAGTATGAAGATATGATAATAACCACTTTATTATTGCCTCTTGGGCATATCTCCAACAGTCTCCCACTTGCACTAGAGTCAATAATATAGTTTCAAACCTTTGTGTATTCAACACCTATGGCTTTACGGTGTTGTATGTACACGATTGCTAGTGGTTAATCGATCTCCGGATCCGACACTTCCAGTCCGTGTGTAACATGTCTTTGCGTCTCTCGCATCACTCATTCTCTAATGAGATGGCTTTGTATGATTTGGTCTTTCGGTGTGACCTTTAGTTCTTTGGGGTTAAAACATGTTGATAATATTGTCACAATATATCTTCATAGTATTATCCCATTGAACTACACCTAGTTTGATAACAAACTACTTGACACAAATGCCCTCTTTTGCTGCTATAATAGCAGTCATATACTTAGCCTTTTGTTGAAGTATCATCACAATGTCTTAACTTTGGAACTCATCCAAATCCATTATGGAACTCACTTTCCATTATATTGTGCCACCCTTAATTTAGATTGAGATAAACTTAATTTGTACTTTGTGACAAAACTAGTATCAATGTAGTACTTTTACAATGAACTAACCATCTATTCGTCACTTCTACAAATAATATACTCTTAGTTCGTCCAAAAGATCATAAGAATATCCTTACTATCGTCCAATGATCATCTTATGAATCATTCTGGTATATGCTCATAATATTTATAGCATAGGACATATCTGGATTTGTACATATCACAGTATGATTGATATAAATACTCTTTGTGATTTCATACATCAAGTATCAATCTATACTTGAATCTTTGTTTCACTTACCAAGTGCCAATACACTTGAATATATCATCAACATTGAACTCTTTCAATCCTTTCTGTGCGACAAGAACCTTTTCTTGTAGTTTCTATATTGAACTCATTCAATATCTCGTCTATGTACTTCTGGCACAACCATATTAGCGTCTATTGATGCCAAATATTTGGGTTTTGCCTAAGTCTTTCATCGGGATGAAATTCTTAATATGTGTTAATAAAAGATATATTATTTCCAATCAACAATATGTCTTCCACATTATGTATTAGAAACATGTCTTAGCGCTCCCACTTAATTTCTTGCAAATGCAAGCATCTTCATTGTCTCTAATGAACTTTTTAAACTCCTTTAACAGTTTCATCATAGTGAAGATTCCAACTCCGTAATGCTCATTTCAACCATTGAAGTTTGCATATGCTTTTAGCATCCTATGAATTAACAAAACCCTATGGACCGTGTTATGCACATGTCCTAGGTAACGATTCTATTAGAAGAACTTGTTTTGTTTATTCTACTACCACATAACAAATTATATGTAGTGGTTGCTACATTAATCCGTCTAGACTAAAAATCGCTATGAAAGATCAAATCTTGTCATATACAACCTTTGAACATTGCTGTGAACTCTTTCCCAACATGTCGACTATTTCATAGATGTGAAACATCCATGTCTACTTCTTTATAGATCCAAACACAACTGCAAGGTCTTACACCTTTTTCGAGGGTCCTTCAAGTTCAAAACTTGATTTCTCGTGTATGGAACTATCACGGATTATATGGCTTCAAGCCATTTGACGGAGTCAGGGCCCATCATCGCTTCTTTGCATGTAGTAGGTTCATTATTCTCAAATAATGATTCAACCCTCAAATCTTGGTATTTGATTGTTCATCCGACCTACTTGTTTCAATAGAAACTTAGACCTCCGTGACCACAACCTTTGAGGCACGTGAGCCATGAGCATTATTCTGCCTCGGAACACTTTTCGGCGCTGCGCAACTCTGCACATATAGCTAAGGTTCTTTTAACCTTATCAAAGTTCTATTGTCCTCCCACTTAACTTTTCACGAAAAATTCCTTCTCAAAGAAACTTGACGTTCTAAGCGACAAACACTTTTGTCTCCGGTGTTTATGGAGGAATACTTATGATAATACAAAGACAGGTTTATCCGACTTTGGTTGCAAACATCTTTCTTATGCATAGCATACCAATGTTTAAGAAAGGACTACTTGGGTTTTATCCCAAACCATAACCTTATATGGTGTCATTTCAGCGGATTATGATGGAGCTCTTTTAGTGGAAAAGCGGTAGTCTCTAAAGCTTTTAATCTTTAAAATATAATAGCAGTTTTATGAATTATACCTTTGATCTTACCATGTCAAACAAGGTTCAATTACATATCTCGAACGCTCCATACTCTTATGGTGTTTCGGGAAATGCAAATCCACGGACCGATTCCTTAAATCTTAGGTATTATGCTAAACTTGTAACTTAAATATCTTCCTTTATGATCTTATCATAAACTATTTATATTCTTGTTACAATGATTTTGCACTTCATATTGAAAATCTTTCGAACTTTTCAAATATTTCACACTTCATCCTTATTAAGTAAATATTCACATATTCACTCAAATTTTGGAGAAAGTATATGAAGTTGAAATCCATCGCTCTTGACTACACATAATGGAGTTCGCAACAATATGCACAAGTTCCAATAAGCTAGTCATTCGTTCCCTTTTGGCCTATGAGCGAAGTTTTAATTATCTCTAGGAAAGTTTCACAAACGTCATTTGATCAAAAATCAAAAGACTCCAAAATTCCATCCACATGGAGTTTCTTCATGTTTTCTTTCCAATATAATTTAAACGGCGATGTCACTTCCTAAGTGATCTTTCAATCAATTTGTCTTTCGACAATTTTAGCACTAGTTTTATGGATGTGATTTATCCAACGAGATTTGTGAATCATCCATCTTTTATGGATTACGGCAATTATTTGAACAACCCTTTTGTTCTCATAATACGATAAAACAAATCCTGAAGGCAAGCTTTGATGTTTAACGAGCAACACAATAACCCTTTATTTGTTTTCGATGAACATCATCACATATTCTTTTGCTAGTTACTTAGGCCATTGTAGTTCATGAATTGTGTTGTTTCGTATGACGATTCACACCAACAAATTCAGTATCAAATACTTAAGAACCACATTGTTTAATAAGCAAAGAATATAGCCATAACACGTATATCATCTATATACTTAAACTGAACAATTCTAGTCTTTTCTTTTCCGCCATATACTTATGAGATTCTCTTTCAAGTATTTCCTTTTACATTTGAAAGAATCTATCAACATCAATAGTGGAGTCATACATATGACACATAGTCCAAAGCGTGTATAGTTAAATACCAATGTCTTTGGACTTGCACTTTGAAGTAGATCACCATTATCAAATGTTTGGTGTTCTTTCAAATTCCTTTCTTTAGTTAACTCTTGGTGTAGTAAACATTTTACCTACATCAAATATTCACCTTCATCATGGATTTATCCATGATCAAGCTACTTTAGCTTATAACGGTGAATCGTGAGTATAATGTTGCTTTCCAAAACCTTTTGGAAGATTAGGACAACTAGTGTCTCCAACCTTTTGCAAATTCTCATCAAATATGAGAACATGACTTTTGCCATCTTATACTCTATCATGTTGTAACAAAACTTCATTTCAGATATCACAATATCTTCCACACATCATGGTTTCAAACAACTCTTTCAGATCCTAGATAACCTTGATATTAAGAGAATCTTTTGAATATCAAGAATCATGGAGACAAACATGATACTCAAACACTAACACTTGGAATTGTCACTCTTGTTTTAATACTAATTATTAAACTTTATGGAGTAACGGAACTTCTTGAAAGTTTGCAATAGGACTTTTAAACTTTAGATTAACACTTCAAAACAATACGATACCAGTTAAGTAAAGTAACTAACCAGAATTCTATAGTTCTATCATCTCAATTATAACTAAGCCAAGGTGGTAAACGGATGCCAATGACTACAACAACTATGCAAATTCACTTTGATTTTAGTTTATGATAAATTGAGTTCTAATTAATAATTAAATTAATCTAGGTGAACTCCCACTTAAAACAACATCCCTCACATTGTTTTAGTGATCACACGAACCAAATCCACCACATCAAAACCGATCATCACGAGAGTTGATATAGTTTCAATGGCGAACAATCAACATGTTCATCATATCTACTATATGACTCATGCTCTACCTTTCGGTAATCCGTGTTCCTGAGGCCATGTCTGTACATGCTAGGCTCGTCAAGATCAAATCTTAGCTACCGCATAAGCAAATCTGGCTTGCTTACGTTGTATTCACCCGCGGAATCAAAGACACCCGATCATCACGTGGTGCTTGAGCGACAAGCTTTGCAACGTGCATACTAAGGGTGAACACTTTAGAACTTGAAATTTATGTGCATGAGGGATCATCTTATAATGCTACCGTCTACTAAGCAATACAAGATGCATAAAGGATTAACATCACAGGCAATTCATAATATGTGATATGATATGGCCTTTCTTCTTTGTGCTTTCGATCTCCATCTTCAAGCACGAACATGATCTCCATCATCACCGGCATAGCATCAAGGTCAATGACGCTCCTTCATGGTTGTCGTCCACCAGCTTCAACTATTACAACTATTTTGAATAGACAGGTCTTAACAAAAATTAAAGACAACCATATGGCTCCTGCCGGTTGCCAACTTACAATAAGGAACATTGCATACATCAAATATAATCACAATCATGGCCATATCACATCATCACACCCCTGCAAAACAAAGTTAGACGCTTCTACTTTCTTTGCATATTTTACGTGGTTTGGGGCTTTCAATAAGTGTCGTTCTAACTTACGAACAAGAACCACAACATTGATACTAGCATTGTTGATTACCCGTTGTAAATTGGATCTTTACTATGCTAGGAGAAAGCAGGCACCATAAAGCCACTTATGCAATACAAGTTGCATGTCAAGCGTGGAGCAAGTCTCATGAACGATGTCATGTAAGGTTAGCCGGGCTTCATCCCAACATACCGCTAGATGCAAAGTACACAAAAAGCAATCTACAATAAAAGCATCAATCCACAATGACCATTGTGTTCTACTCGCAACAGATCTACATATAGACACGGCTCGATACCCTTTGTGGGGTTCGTAGCATGGAAAACAAAAATTTCTATCGCATACAAACAAACAAGCCAAGATGTATCTACTAGATTGTAGCAACGAGTCGATAGAGGAACTCACCCTCGAAGATTCCAAAGCGGTTAACGAGGCGATTCTCGTGGGTGATGTAGTCGTACTCTTTCCGATCTCAAGATCGCGTGACGATCCTTCGGTATACGTTACGCTCGGCAGCGCTCCCAATCGGTCACACGTTAGGTACTTTCGGAAGACCTTCCTCTCCTTGTTCCAGCAGGTAGCGGAGGTTGTAGCACTCTCCTCGCGATTCTGTGACGGCGTAATGCAGGAAGTAGAGGGAAATCCCATGAGGCTTCGCCTTAAGCAGTGCAGTATGGTGGAGCTTATGAGAGAGGCTATTAGTGGTCTAGTAATTAGACACACCAATTAGAAGGCTCTAAACCAATTAGAAGGCTCTAAACCGCTGGCTAAAGCAATTAGAAGCTCTAAACCAAAAGCGGCTCTAAACCGGAGATTAGAGGTGGAAACTTGTGTGTGTTAGGAGGAGCCCTGCCTCCTTATATAGGTGGGAGGGCGGCCAAGGGAGGAGAGTCCCTCCCAAGTCGGCTTGGTGGGGCGCCCGCCAAGGAGGAACCCTCCTCCAATTCGGCCTCCACCAATCCTCCTCTCTTCCACTTCCCAAAATTGCCGTTTGACTTTCAAACTAGCCGTTTGACTTTTCAATTTAGGATTTAAATAAACCCTTTATTTTGGACAGCAAGAACACCTAGTACATGATGCAATCATTCCAACTTACAATGACACATTCATGTACCCTTCCCCCTCCGGTGCGGACATTCCGGAACCTTCTAGAATGTTCCCGATGAAAACACCGAAATCATTCCCCAACTCCGAAACGGGACTTTCCTTATATGAATCTTATTCTCCGGACCATTGCGGATCTCCTCGTGATATCCGGATCCCATCCGAGACTCGAACAACAGTCGGTCTCTTTCTCATCAGACCCTAACTACTCAAAACAACGTCTAATCCTTAAGTGTGTCTCCCTACGGTTCGTGAATTATGCGGACATGATCGAGACACTTCTCCGAACAATAACCAAGAGAGGAATCTGGAAATTCATATGGCTCCCACATATTTCTACGATTACTTTGCGATCGAATGAACCACTTACATACGATACCAATTTCCCTTTGTCTCACGATAGTTTACTTATCCGAGGTTATGATCGTCGGTATCTCTGCATACCTAGTTCAACCTCGTTACCGATAAGTACTCTTTTCTCGTTCCCGTGATATGTGATCCCTTGTGAGCCAGTCACATGCTTGCAAGCTAATTGGATGACATTTCACCGAGAGGGCCCAGTATATCTATCCGACAAGTGGATGGACAAATCCCACTCTTGATCCATGTGTCTCAACCAATACTTTCCAAACACTCAATGCCACCTTTATAGCCACCCTGTTACGGTGTGGTGTTTGATGACATCAAAGCATCCATCCGGTAAAGGTGATATGCATGATCTCATGGTCGAAGGAATTAGGTTACTATGTATCAGAAAGCATATAGCAATTGAACTATTGAAATGACTTGATCTTTATGCTACGCTTATCTATAGGAGTATGTCCATCACATCATTCTCCTAATGATATGACCCTGTTGTTAATAACATCTCTATGTTCATGATCAGGAAACAATGATCATATATTAACCAACAAGCTAGTTTAACAAGAGGCTTTACTAGGGACTCTTTTATGTTTACAAATCACACAAGTATTAATGTTTCCTGTTAATACAATTATAGCATGGTATGTAAACATTTATCATAAGTATGAAGATATGATAATAACCACTTTATTATTGCCTCTTGGGCATATCTCCAACACTATCATAATAGCATCCATCCTATCTCTCTCCATGTCAGAGAGGATGTTAGTCTCAGATTTGATGTCTAAATTATCATACTCCTCCATGAGTTGTTTCTTATTATTCCTAAGAGCAGCTTCCACATTAATGTTCCATCCTTTAGCTAATTTCCTAAAATACCTGACTTTATTTTGCCAAACATCTAAGCTATTATTACTATTAAATCTAAGGGACCAAGCTTTAATGACAATATCTTTAAAGTAAGGCCTTCTAATCCACCACTTGTCAAATTTGAACTTCTTACTTCTAATTACCTGTCCTTCCCCAGAATCCCAGACAATGGGAGTGTGGTCACTCCCAACTCTAGGTAAGGCTCTAGCACTAGCTAGAGGGAACTTAGCTTCAAAACTAGTGGTACAAAAAATGCTATCAATCTTACTCATAATAAGATCTACTTGATTGTTTCCCCAGGTAAAAGCTCTACCAGATAGTCCAATTTCCATCAGGGCCCAAAGCTCTACCCATGCATTAAATTTGTCTACCCATCTATAATCAACATTCATATTACTTTTGTCTTCAGGAGATCTGACCAAATTAAAATCTCCTCCAATAAGAGCTAGACCATCCCAATTAATGAAAAGATCATGAAGCTCAGAAATAAACTCCTGTTTCTTATCCTCAGGCAGAGCCATAAACAGTTGCAATCCTACAAACCATATTAGTAACTCTATTTTTAAGAACTGCACTAATAGAGAAACTCTTTATCTCCCAAGCTAAAACATCAAACAGATCTATATTAACCCCTACTAGGATACCTCCTGCACTCCCCACAGAGGGTAGGAGATTCCAAGCAAAATTTCTATTACCCAGGAGGTTCCTCAAAAAAGAATTACTGAACTTGTCTTTTTTTTGGTTTCCTGAAAACCAATGTAATCTACATGTAAAGGTAAAATATTATCAACTATGAACTGCTGTCTACCAGGAGCAGAAATGCTCCTACTATTCCAAAAGGCACAAAATCATTGTTTTTCTTCCTGGGGTGCTTGCCCCAAGATTTGTGTACTACTTCTATCCAATCTTCAGACACTATATCTAAAGCCTCATCATTATGCAAGGCATTAGACACAGAGCTGCTATTAGAACATCTATAAGTTCTACCATCTGCATCATCTAGAGGAAATTCTACACCTATATTTTTAGAGATTTCTTCAATATCAGAACTAGATAAAACATTAAAGGGGTTAGATTTCATTATACCTTTCATAGGTTTAGGAGCATCCAGGGTTAGTCACCTTCTTTAGATCCATGGCTTTTTCCAACATGTTTTTTGACCTGTCCACCCTTGCACTCCGCCTCACAGCTTGGATTGGGCCCCAGACTTTCTGTTTCTTCCTATTATTGATCCTAGACTCCTCCTCTTCTAGCAGCAACTCTTTATAATCAGGCATGATATCACCAGGTAGGTCCAGACCAGCTACCTTCTTATCTTGTCCAAAGACCAACCTCTCTTCATGTTCTGCATCCCAAAACCTTGAGCCTCAGAAATAGCAAACTCTTGAGGGTTTCCTGACATACCCAAGTACACACCATCCCTGGTAAACAGACCCTTTTGGACTAACAGACTGAAAACAGCTTGAGCTGTATTACCAATCTCCACCATTCTGACTTTGGAAGTACCAGAGCCACCCTTTGAGCCATTATTGCTGTTGTGAGTTGATACGTTGCTAACGTATCTATAATTTTTGATGTTCCGTGCTTTTTTTATCTACTTTCTTATGTTTTGTCCACACTTTGGAGTATTTTTATACACTTTCTTGGACTAACCTATTAACAAGATGCCATAGTGCCAGCTGCCTGTTTTCTGCTGTTTTTGGTTCCATGAAAGTGAGAAAATGAATATTCTCGGAATTGGATGGGACAAAAGCTAAAGTTAATATTTCACCGAGGGGGACACAGAGCCAGAAGATGAGACGGAGCGGGGCCAGAGGCCGTCCACACCACCTGGCCGTGCAGCCATTCCTAGCTCGCGCCAGGGGATGGTGTGGCCGCCTAGGGAACCCCCTCGGCCTCCCATTTCGCCTATATATCGCATCCGATACAGAAAACCTAAGTACCCGATCAAAATTCCACGAAAGAGTCAGTAGCCGCCATCATCTCCATCCCTAGATCGGGAAGGATCTGAAGCTCTTCTCGGCACCCTACTGGAGGGGAGAATTCACCTTGGCGGCCTTCTTCATCACCATGCCTGCCTTCGGTGTGATGTGTGAGTAGTTCATCCCTAGACTACGGGTCCATGTAGTGGCTAGATGGTTGGTTCTTCTCCTTTGTGCTACCATGTTTAGATCTTGTGAGCTCCGTTCATGATCAAGATCATCTATTTGTAATCATACATGTTGTGTTTGCGGGGATCCGATGGATATTGAGATGCTATTTCATATTGATTATTGATTCTATCATGTGTTTGTTATTTGTGATCTTGCATGCTCTCCGTTGTTAGTAGCTATCTTGGCCGAGTAGATGCTAGCAACTCCAAGAGGAAGTATTTATGCTCGATAGTGGGTTCATGCCTCTAGTAATCTAGGGAAGTGACAGAAATCTCTAAGGTACTAGATGTGTTCTTGCTACTAGGGAGAAAATAGCAATCCTTTGTTCATAGAACAATCGTATTGTTTACTTTACACGCAATGCTTAATGCAATTATCTGTTGCTTGGAACTTAATACTGGAGGGGGTTCGGATGATAACCTGAAGGTGGATTATTAGTCATAGATGAAGTTAGATTACGGTCTATGTATAATGTTGTAATGCCCAATCAAATCTCATAGGAGTCAAGATGATTAGTATATGCATGTATGCTTTCTCGATGTTTGTCAATTGCCCCGCTGTAATTTGTTCACCCAATATGTCATCTATCTTAAGGAGAATCACCACTAGTGAACTATGGATCCTGGTCCTTTCTTTTACTATCAATCTACAATCTATTTACTATTTTCTATTTACTTTCTGCAAGGTATTACTATCTTCCACACAATACGTTTAATCCTTTGTTTTCAGCAAAACCGGTGAGATTGACAACCTCACTGTAAGTTGGGGGCAAAGTTTTGTGGTTGTGTTGTGCAAGATTTCAAGTTGGAAATAACACCTTGGAGGTGTTTCCTTGCTCCTACTGGTTCGATAACCTTGGTTTCACAACTGAGGGAAAACTTGCTGCTGTGCTCATCATACCTTCCTCTTGGGGTTCCCCAACGAGCTCGATATATTTTGGACCATCAAGCTATTTTTCTGGCGCCGTTGCCAGGGAGTCAAAGACATCTTCACAAGGGGAGTCCCACATAACCAATCTCTTTAATTTGTTGTTTTTGTTTTTCTTAGTTTATTTCTGCTTTGTTTGCTTGTTTCTTTATCAAAAACAAAAAAAATAGTTGTACTAGTTTGCTTTCCTTATTAAAAACACAAAAAAATGACTACTCTTGAAAACACTAAGTTGTGTGACTTCACTAGCACCAACAACAATGATTTCATGTGCACACCTATTGCTCCACCTGTTCCTGAAGCTACTTTCTTTGAAATTAAACCTTCTTTACTCAATCTTGTTATGAGAGAACAATTTTCTGGAATTGGTACTAAAGATGCTGCTACTCATCTAAATAACTTTGTTGAACTTTGTGAGATGCAAAAGCATAGGGATATAGATGGAGATATTATTAAGCTTAAATTGTTTCGTTTCTCTTTGAGAGGAAAAGCTAAAGAATGGTTGCAATCCCTAACTAGAAATAGTATTGATTCTTGGACTAAATGCAAAGATGCTTTCATTGGAAAATACTATCTTCCTGCTAAGATTATATCTATGAGAAGTGGAATAATGAAATTTAAACAATCTAATAATGAACATGTTGCTCAAGCTTGGGAAAGAATGAAATCTTTGGTAAAGAATTGTCCCACTCATGGACTGACTGCTTGGATGATTATCCAAACATTTTATGCAGGATTGAATTATTCTTCAAGAAATCTACTGGATTCTGCTGCTGGAGGTACCTTTATAACCATCACTTTGGATGCTGCAACAAAGCTTCTGGATAATATGATGGTTAACTATTCTGAATGGCATATTGAGAGAGCTCCACAAGGTAAGAAGGTAAATTCTGTTGAAGAAACCTCCTCCTTGAGTGATAAAATTGATGTTATTATGTCTACGCTTGTTAATGGGAAAGTTCATATTGATCCAAATCATGTTCCCTTTGCCTCCTTGGTTGCTCAAGAAGAGCAAGTTGATGTGAACTTTATAAGAAATAATAACTTTAGCAACAATGCCTACAGGAATAATTTTGGTAATAACAACTATAGGTCATATCCTCCAAATAATGGTAATGCTTATGGAAATTACTACAACAATAATAGGAGTGCACTCTCTGAACTTGAAGTTATGCTTAAAGATTTTATTAGTAAACAAACTGCTTTCAATAAAACTATTGAGGAAAAACTCTCTAATGCTGAAAGAAATATAACATCATTGGCTGAAGTACAATCTTCTTTTAATAAAATGGTTGCTAAACCTGGAACTATTGAAAATCCCTTTGCTGCTACTAATACTATACAAGTTAGAATTGATGAAAATGTTAGACTATTAGCTGAATTGCATGCTAAGTGGGAAAGACAAGATGAAATTGCTTGAAAAATTAATATTTCTACTATCACTACCATTAATGTTGAAGCTAGTAAACCCAATGGAACCTTTTCTAATAAAAATGTTGAAATTCTTCGAAATATGGGAAACAATAGCTCCACTACTTTAGATGATAATTATGATTTTGATCTTGATGGTTGCAACATCTTTGAAGTTATTATGTTCCTACAAAAGCTTGCTAAAAGTCCTAATGCTAGTGCTATGAATATGACCTTTACAAAACACATTACTGATGCTCTCATAAAAATTAAAGAAGAAAAGATGAAACATGAAGCTTATATTCCTATGAAACTAGAAGATGGTTGGGAACCCATCATTAATATGAAAGTGAATAATTTTGATCTCAAAGCCTTATGTGATCTTGATTGTAGTGTTTCTATTATGCCTAGAAAGATTTATGATATGATTGATTTGCCACCATTGGAAGATTGTTATTTAAATGTCCAACTTGATGATAATGCTAAAAAGAAACTCATGGGGAGTATTAATGATGTTCTTATTATGGTTAACAATGCCTATGTCCCTGTTGATTTTTCTGTTTTGTATGTTAAATGCAATGCTTCTTGTCCTATTACTTTGGGAAGACCTTTTCTTAGAACTGTTGGTGCCATTATTGATATGAAAGAAGGCACCATTAAATATCAACTCCCACTCAAGAAAGGTATAGCACACTTCCGTAAGAAGAGAGAGAAAATTCCTTTTGCCTCTCCTATGAAAACAAAATTTGCTCTTAATGCTTCTTCATTTGAGAATACTTGATGCTTTTCTTGCTTCTTATGCCTAACTTAAAGGCGTTAAAAAAAGTACTTATTGGGAGATAACCCAAAAGTTAGATGAGTCCTGGAACTTATTGCTTCAGTAATAACCTCTCCTTATCCTTTTTATTTGCTTTTTGTGCCAAGAGTAACCTCTAATGAGAGAGAAGTAAAGCTTGGGAAAGTTGTTGTCCCGAAACAGATTTTGGTGCTTCACTGTAAAAATTCGTGTAAAATATCTGTACGTCGGTTTGAGCTGTGATTTTTTTGCTTCTGCCCCATGTTGTTATCCAACTTTCGTTAGTTCATCACTTTTCGATTTGAGCAACATAAAGTCTTCGAAAAAATTGGTTTTTACCTGTTGGTCTATTTTGACAGATTTCTGCCATTATTTGCATTTGCTTCTTGTTGATTCCTTTTTGGGTTCTTTTTGGGGAATTGACCTTTTTGAGGGAAGTGCTACAGTAGCTTGTGTTTTAATGGAAGTTTTATTGGTGTTGAAACTGAACCCAAAGACTTATTATCTTGAGTACACTAATGTTGCTAATAAAGATTGTGTGAAGTTTTGTATGAAGGAAAAAATTTAGGTGTAAGAAAAAAATGATGTAATGAGATGAAGAATGGACTAAAGCTCAAGATTGGGGATGCCACCCGTGTCACCCCAAGAAATATCCAATAAGTACAAGCGTAAAAGCTTGGGGATGCCCAAGGCATCCCCTTCTTCATCAACAAAAATCTCAGGTTTCTTCCAAACACTTCATTTTTATTGTTTGATGCATAGTTGTGTTATTCTGGGAGCATCTTCGTTTTTGTTTTTGGTTTTCGTTTGCTTGGTTTTCTTAGTTTGCTTGAATAAATTGGTTGGACCCCCTCATTAATACATTAATTTTCAAATAGATTGGTTTGGATTGGAAAAGAGTAGGGAACGTTCATGCTTAAGTGGTAGAGAGGAGCTTGTTTTTGGACTGTGGCCTATGCTTTGTCATGTCATGCTTGATATTGTTTTGGCCTTATGCTTAGTAATTTTTCTGTAGCATGACATGTTATAAAAAATTGAGATTGCTTAATGTGCCTTGAAAGAATCATGCGTTGTTTTAGCATATTAAAGCATAGTATTGTGGTATTCTCCTTTGATGCTTTATTTGGGTTGACTTGGCGCATGCTCACACCATGTTATGACTATCCCAAATCACCATAGCCTTTATGATCCTTTAGTTTTCGACTGGTAATATCACTTTATGCTTTAATTAATTAATTATGTTTTGTCACTTTGCATGATTATGGCCATTATTGCTCTCTTAGTTGGTCGCTCCCAGTCTTTTGCTAGCCTCCATAACCAAGTATGAGTTCCACTCATGGATCCAACTCCAAATAAAACCAAGTTATCCCAAAGAGTCCACCATACCTACCTATTAGCATTTGTTATTCCAAGTATATTCATGCTTTTATCTACCTTCCGAATTAAACTTGTTATGTAAAAATTAGTGATTAAAGCTCTCACGAACTTGATGGCACACTTTATTTTCTTGCACTTAATAAACTTGAACCATTGTGTCGATCTTTGTTGCGTATATGCTTGCGCTTTATAAGTTGAAGTTAGCAGAACCATGTATCGTGGGGAACGCTTTCAACATTGCACCTATATTCCATTGATATCATGATTCTTTTGCTTATGGATCCCGGCGGTGTGAAATAAAAGGGGAACTTGTAAGATCATGGAGTTTGTATGTGTGTTAGAGAAACGCTTGGGCCGCAAGCCTAAGCCATGCCTAATCATGATGGAAACTTGCAGCATAACCATAATGAGCACTCTATGAAGCATCCTCAATAATAACCTATGCAAATAGCAAATAAAAAGATCGCTGAGATGCTCATTGTCTGCTTGCCTTGCCATTTTGATTATGGGATAGCTCCTGTATCATGTGCAAGGGGTACCCCGTTGGCGGTTCTCTATGATACATATGTACTTACAATGGCAAGAGCTTACTTGTGACTAAAGTTGAGTAGCATGAGGTTCGGTACTCGTAAGTAAGGGGCATGAGATTTCAACTTATAACTTGTCAAGCATATCCTCTTAGTTGTTCACTTTAACCTTAATCACTTCAAGATGCTTAAGATAGGGGCAATGAGAGCTGAAAGCTAATAAGTACCATAATTTTTTGAAGCTCCTTATGAGACTTGAATCCCTTCTTCCTTCTATGAAGGCCTTTCTTTTACTTTTATGTCGAGTCTCCATCTTCTATCTTTATGCACCTACTAAGAGAGCATAGTGGCCATTCTTAGTTTAATGTGAATTTTCCCAAGACTTATTGATTGATGCATAACTTTGATATTGCTTGTTCTTAAACTTTTTATATCTAGTCACCCTTATGAACTTTGAAGGTGTCCTATGCATTTATGTTTTGCTACTCTATGAGGGTCAAGCTGAATACCATTCTCATTATGCTTTCTTTATGTGAAACAAACAAACGTCTTGCAAAGCATTGTTATTCATGAATCTTTTGTTTGTACCTTTTCATGTTACAACATAGTTGCTATGTCTTATTGTTAGAACTATATATTTCATGCTATGTTAAAGTACTATGATCCCAGCTATCATTGTTTTACAAATACTTTGATCAAGTTTATGATGGTGCATCTCACCTCAAAAATTATTCTTTCTTTTTATCACTTACCTACTCGAGGACGAGCAGGAGTTAAGCTTGGGGATGTTGATACGTTGCTAACGTATCTATAATTTTTGATGTTCCATGCTTGTTTTATATCTACTTTCTTATGTTTTGTCCACACTTTGGAGTATTTTTATACACTTTCTTGGACTAACCTATTAACAAGATGCCACGATGCCACTGCTTTTCTCATGTTTTGGTTCCAGGAAAGTCAGAAAATGAATATTCTCGGAATTGGACGGGACAAAAGCCAAATTAATATTTCACCGGGGGGACACGGAGCCAAAAGAAGAGACGGAGAGGGGCCAGAGGCCGGCCACACCACCTGGCCACGCGGCGAGGCCTGACGCGCACCAGGGAGTGGTGTGGCCGCCTAGGGCACCTCCTCAGCCTCCCCTTTCACCTATATATCGCCTCCGATATAGAAACCCTAAGTACCTGATCAAAATTCCACGAAAGAGTCTGTAGCCGCCGTCATCTCCATCCCTAGATCGGGAGGGATCTGAAGCTCTTCCTGGCACCCTGTCGGAGGGGAGAATTCACCCTGGAGGCCTTCTTCATCACCATACCTGCCTCCGGTGTGATGCGTGAGTAGTTCATCTCTGGACTACGGGTCCATGTAGTAGCTAGATGGTTGGTTCTTCTCCTTTGTGCTACCATGTTTAGATCTTGTGAGCTCCATTCATTATCAAGATCATCTATTTGTAATCATACATGTTGTGTTTGCGAGGATCCGATGGATATTGAGATGCTACTTTAGATTGATTATTGATTCTATCATGTCTTTGTTATTTGTGATCTTGCATGCTCTCCGTTGTTAGTAGCTATCTTGGCGGAGTAGATGCTAGAAACTCCAAAAGGGAGTATTTATGCTCGATAGTGGGTTCATGCCTCTAGTAATCTTGGGAAGTGACAGAAATCTCTAAGGTACTAGATGCGCTGTTGCTACCAGGGAGAAAATAGCAATCCTTTGTTCATAGAACAATCATATTGTTTACTTTACACGCAATGGTTAATGCAATTATCTGTTGCTTGCAACTTAATAATTGGAGGGGTTGATGATAACTCAAGGTGGATTATTACTCATAGATGCAGTTGGATTATGGTCTATGTATAATGTTGTAATGCCCAATAAAATCTCATAGGAGTCAAGATGATTAGTATATGCATGTATGCTTTCTCAATGTTTGTCAATTGCCCCGCTGTAATTTGTTCACCCAACATGTCATCTATCTTAAGGAGAATCACCACTAGTGAACTATGGACACCGGTCCTTTCTTTTACTATCAATCTACAATCTATTTACTATTTTCTGTTTACTTTCTACAAGCTATTACTATCTTCCACACAATACGTTTAATCCTTTGTTTTCAGCAAAACCGGTGAGGTTGACAACCTCACTGTAAGTTGGGGGCAAAGTTCTGTGGTTGTGTTGTGCAGGATTCCAAGTTGGAAACAACACCTTGAAGGTGTTTCCTTGCTCCAACTGGTTCGATAACCTTGGTTTCATAACTGAGGGAAAACTTGTTGCTATGCTCATCATACCTTCCTCTTGGGGTTCCCCAATGAGCTCGATATATTTTGGGCCATCATGAGTCTGATTAGGACCAGAGTTTTTGGAGTTAGCATTCTCTTTAGGCAGACCTCTTCCTTGTCCACCTGCAGCACTGTCACCATCATCTCTCTATGGTCATCTAACTCTTCAGAGAGCAGATCATCCTCTTCATCAATCACAGGGGAAGTCACATCTAGAGCAAAGGTCAGTTGGAAGAGGTGACCATGGAACTCAAATAGTCTTCCAAGTGGCAGTTTGGAGGGATCCTTACACTTGACTAGAACCCTAACTTCCTTTGCATTATCCTTAAAGATGGAAAGCCAATCAACATCTTCAGGAATCCCACAGGCTGAGACTGCCTGGTCAAGTGTGTTCCATTCACACCACTTAGTTTGCAGACCAGTAATGATGACCTAGACTTTCTTCAGTGATTCCACAAGTTCAGGATCATCATACCAAGCTTCCACTTTAACCCAGACACCAGGTTTGGAGACTCCAAATTTGGGGTATCCAGTGACCTGCTCAACCATAATGTGTGGGGGAAACTTGACCAAGAAGGTATTATCTGTCCCTAATTCTCTAATCTACCATGGCCAGTTGGTCTTGTAGATTTTTGAGAACTCCTTAGCAAGCTCAGTAGATGTCAAGGATCCTTCTTCCACTAGCACCACTCCATAGTTTTTAGTAGAAGCTATAGGACTAGGAATCACCTCATGGACTTCTATGTGATAGAAACCAAGCCCTGGAGCACCACTTCCAATGTATCTAGCCACTTGATGGGGCCTTTTTCTGACAGGGCATTTGTCCACAGTATGTGAAGCACTTTCACAGATAAAACACATGGGCTTTCTGTCACATGAAGCCTGTAGATGACCTGGTTCTCCATTGCATAGGAAAATAGCATCAGTATAGTTCATCTGAACTCCTAAACCTGAAACCATTTGCACCTCTCTTGCTGTATTTATCTATTTCTTCTTTGGCTTCTGCACAGTTTTCTGTTTCTCCCCCTGATCTATCTCCTGGGTGTGATGCTGCTGCTAATTGTTAGGATTGGAGTTGGGGGCCAACCACTGATTTGATCCACCACCAAAATGGAAAAGGAGGGTAAGGGGAGTTAAAACTCCAAGGTGGGGGAATACCTCCTAGGATGAAGCCATAGGGAGGCTGACCAGCAAAAAACTGAGGATTAAACTGGCCAAACTCAAAAGGATTCCCCTGTTGCTATTGCTGCATCTGCTGGGGTTGCTGCATCTGTTGATTCTGCCACTGATCTTGCCCACTAGAGTTCCCTCTTCCTCTCCCCTTCCTCCTCTTCCACGCAGGGGCGGGCCCAGCTCAATTCATGGGTATTCAGATGAATACCCAATCTTTTTGGCAAAGGATTATGTTTATATAACGTATAACATGGGATAGTTTAGTATTCAACTAATATTCAGCTATGTGCATGTATGAAATGTCTGCTCCTCGTGTTCAGGGACTCGTCCGATCGAACCCAACCCCCACCTTACTAGCAAACACCCAGCAGCCCATGGCCCAATTCTACAGCTCAATATCCGTAAGGATTGATAACTTACCCCAACTATGCACTGAGCTAGAGCGGCTGAGTAAAAACTCAAAACATGTATCGAACTTTGCATATTAAAGACACAACTTTGCTTCTACTTTTTCTAATCCCTTTGTTTGCCCTTTCTCTATCTCCAAACCTGCAACGTTAATCATGTTTCTGAATAAAAAAATTCTTATCTGAACAGTGATGTAGGAAGTCATTAGATAACGGGGACAGTAAGATAAAGAAGCCTCCCAAACAGCTAATTATTTTTAAAAATCAGTTTGTAATCCTCTTGTATTTTGACAATAAAAAACAGACTCTGAATACCCATTGTCAGAATCCTGCGCCTGCCACTGCTTCCACGGTCACTCATCTTCCTGTCTCTCAAGCAGCACTTAGACGCCACAGAGAACTCAGATCCTAGACACTGTAGGACTTGTGTTTGTTCTACCTCCGCCGCCACCAAAACAAGAGGAATACGAACCCTAGACTGAGACAGAGTAGGTTTTATATCTAGCACAGGAAGCAGAGGGCAAACTTGTGGTGGAGATGGTAGTATGTGGGAGTGTGGATCTCCAGGCGTCCTCCAGAGCTGAGAGAAAACGGCATCTTCACCTTTTTCCTCCTCTCTAGCTCCAACCACCCTTTCTCTCCCACTGGCAGTTGGTCCCCTACACAATCTGAAACGTGTCACAAGATGTCTCCTCTTCCTTCTAACTGTCCATCCTGCTATTCCTTCAGGTTCTCCTTCAGAGCTCCTAGCACTGCATCGAACAACACCACCTGCAGATTGAGATCGAGCAGAGCCAGCGCCGCATTCCATTCCTTCCTTGGGAACTCCGGCGTGATTGAGATGGCACCGCAAACCTTCAGCAGCCCTCGACGGACATCCTGCTCGAAACGAGAGAGAAGAGAGCTCACCCTTCTCGGCCTCCCCCGTTTCCGGTTCCTCACTCTTCCCAGCCTCTCTGCCGATAGCCCGGAGCTCAGATCGGGGGACTGGAGTAGCTTTCTCACCAACTTGCTTCTCCGCTTCTGCTTTCTCCGGAGCGGTTGCGCTCGCCTCCGGTCGGTCTGAATCCGAGCCAGTGCCAACGAGGAAAGGCTCGAATGCGCCAATGCAGAGTTTGAAGCTCGAATTAGTCCCCAAACCCTCCGCGACCGAGGCTTGCGGCAACCCCATGTAGTGGTGTAGGATACACGAGGTAGCGCGGAAATCTGAGGACCCTCGCGGAAATCCGAGGTAGAATAATGTGGCCGTTATTCTAGTATACTTTCTGAAGAATACAAAATTCCTTTTTGAGTAGAGAAGGATATCTGCAAATGTACACATGCCACCTCCCGTGATCGACCGATCGATCACTATTGTCCAGTGGTTGGAGGAATACAGGGGGACAATACCGCAGCTGGTGTGCAGGCCAGATATTGCAGCTAGCACTCTTCTCTGTTTCATTCATACTATACATTAGTACATCATCATACTGCATGATTTATTAGTTAGGTTTCATTATAGACTTCTATTGTTCATGTGATGGACCGTATCAAGCATACATCTTTTATCTTTGAGCGTTTGGTGGCAAATATCAACCTGGGATTAACAACTAACAACGAGACAAATAAGAACATCCTGGATCTGGAATGCTTTCCTCTCTAAGGAATATATGAATGTTCTTTGATCAATCAATTAATAGCATCCATATATATATGGTGCTACTCCATGAGTGGAGATTTGGTGGACATGGCCATCAGTGATCCTTTTTTAAATAACACCCGAAATCATATTTTTTGTGTACTAAAAATATTTGGAACAAAAATACGGATGTAGCCAATGATGTATCTCACAAACGTGCAAAATATTACTCCCTCCGTCCTAAAATAGATGTCGTAGATTTGTCAAAACTTGGATGTATCTAGAAACTATTTAGTATATAGGTCCATCTAAATTTAAACAAACTTGCGACATCTATTTTGGGACGGAGGGAGTAGATTCAAATATTTTACACTATGAACTTAAAAAATGACTAAAGTGTGGATCTAAGTATGCTTAGTTTCAAATCTTCATATTTTATCCGATTTTGTCAGTTTTATGTAGCCCCCAATATTTAAAGAATTGGGTTGTGATTTTGCATGCTTGTAGGGTACAACATTGACTGTGCCCATAATTTATTTTCATATTTTTTTGAAACTTGTAAATATGATTTTAATTTTTTTTCGAAGAAAGGGAGCACTGGAGATTGGAAACCAGAGACACTTTCTGGCTACTCCATATGCATTTGACCTATACGTTGATGTGTAATTTTTTGAGGGAATACGTTGATGTTGATGTGTAATCCTTCTCTGATGCATGTGTAAACAAACCCTTCGACCTCACCTGCTGTATGGCACTCCTTCCGTTCCATAATTCTTGTCATGGAACATCAAGAATTATGAAATAGAGGGAGTATTAGTGCATTCACTTTTCACGTGCTTGTATCCACTGGCCACTACTGTATTTCTTCATTGTACCTTAATTTTAGGCTGCTGACCGTGCGCATGCAAAGGACTATGCCACCTAATCCTAGTTCACTGAACCATGTTATTGGATTCCTCATGGTGTTTGCGCAATGTAATTATGAATTCTCTTTTTTTATGGAACATAATATTGAAAAGCACTAAGTATGGAATTTATCCTTTGTTTTGAAAAACTTTCAGGACTAAAGATTGACTTCCATAAGAGCTTTTTTATTTCTGTGAAGGCAAAATTATGCAGGACCAATACCAAATTGTGTTTGGTTATGAATTGGGGTCCTTTCCATTTAGATATCTAGGAATCCATACTCATTTTCGTAAACTTGATAATGGTGAATGCAAACCAGCAAAGGACCGGTTCGAAACGAAGTTCGCAAGTTCAATTGGAAAATTGTTATCATATAGATACCGTTTAATCCTCATTAATTATGTTATCATAAGCTTACTGATGTTTATGCTTTCCTTGTTCAAGATAACCCCAGGGGTACGAAAGAGATTATATTTATTTAGATCAAGATTCTTTTTGTCAAAGTGACAACCACAAAATAAAATTTAGAGTAATGAAATGTAATATTATATGTAGGACAAAAGGTCATGGTGACCTTCATGTTGAAGTGCTAGGGAAAAAGTGTTTGCTTAGAAATTGACTTCCAACTCATACACGAGGAAGGTGTGTGTCAAACAATGTTACATTACAAATACCTTCTCTATAGAAACCTGTCTCAAGTCAAAATAGGATCACCAGACTCTCGTTTTTGGAAAGGACTTCTGAAAGTGAAAGACGACTTTGCTCGTAGAGGTTCTTTCGAAGTTAGGAATGGTGTAATTCAGAAAGTACACTTTTCTTAGAGGCACTCCGTTATCTCTTCAATATCCATCTTTATATAACATTGTTCAGCAAATGAAGTTTTAGTGGAAGATATTATGTCTCATACCCCGCTAAAAATAGCTTTTATAAGGGCATTAAACGGGAGTAAATGTACATGGTAGTTACATTTAGTTCACTGGTTGATGAGTGTGGTTGTATTGGAACACTAAGATTTTTGTATGGAAGCTATCAACTGTGGGTACTTCTACGACTGAATCATATTATTTAGATTACATGAATGTCCATACTAGATTTATCTGCAAGTTGGAAGTACCACTGAAAAATAGGATATTCATGTGGTTCATTCATAGCAAAATTCTTTTAGCAGAATATAGTTTATCTAAGAGAAGATGGCAAGGAACTACAAAGTGTTGTTTCTGTGATCTTGGATGCATCAATATAACACTTTTTTAATTGCATGTCCCTTTGCTAAAATTATATGGCGCATAGTCCAATATATAATCCCGACTAATATAACGAATTTGTTCCAAAATTGTTGAATGGAATTGATAAGAAAATAATGTTTAAATCTAGGTGGGAGTTTGTGCTTTACTTTGGGATATATAGAACAAACATAATGATTTGTGTTTAACAGACCAAAAGCTACTTCAAGCTAGTTGTTTTAGCAGGTAGTCCCTTTTTCTACTCATTGGATCCATATGGTTTCTTTGACTAGCTGGCGAATGAAGAGGCATGTCATGGATTATGGGTAAAGCTGTTTGGAAACAGTTGTACGAGATGTGTTCAACTAGCGCGCGGCAGGTGGCCTCTTGGTACAATTAAATGTTGATGCATACACACCTCATATTCTATGTTTCTAAATGGTTGACCCATGTGTCGATCTTGTCTGATCCATGAGCTATACTTTCTTTTGAGTCCAAATAATGAAATAAAAGGGCCATATGCATCCTTTTGATACAAAGGACAGGGCGTTCCCCTTTTTGAAAAACATGTAGCCATTCTTGTGATTTGTCCCAAGCTTTTCATTTACGCATACATATATATGTGTGCCACAAAGATGATCAGATGAATTTTCATCGTTTTGTCATGTTCCATGACTCCGTTTAAATTTTAGAGTATGTATGAGTATGTACTTGTGTTGATGTGAGTGTGTGTGTATACATATATATTGTACTCCCTCTGTCCCAAAATAAGTGACTTGAGTTTATCTAGATTCGTATATATCTGTGTACTAAAACATGGCTAGATACATCTGAATCTAGATAAACTCATGTCACTTATTTTGGGACGCAGGGAGTAGTCAATATTTTTTTCAGATAAACATGGTAAGGATTCTTTCCCTGCAGAGATTGAGTCCGTGCTTGTACTTCTTTTTTGGCACCACTGTTCTCTTAATATTGATCCGAGGAGCGCTTCCTCCTGCGGCGTCATTTTCAAGTATTGAAACAAATGTGCAAAACATTTATACGTATGTATATGATAGGTCGTCTTGAGAGGATGAGACTAAGTGCAGGAGGATCCATGGCTCGGAGGGTGGTGGTGACGCCAACAATACAAAGATCAGCGGAAGATCAGCACCACCCAATAGCTCGACAGTATATGTAGACAAGCTAATCTTGAAAGTTCGCATTGAGCATGGGTGTCAGATCAACATTGACGTCAGCCTAAGACTGTTTCTGATGCCAGAACATGCCGCCATTTCCATACCATGTGACGATGGAGGGTGAATAAGTGTACCATTTACCCACTATCGTTTAACAGAATGAGCAAAATTTTCCAATGACGTTATCGTTTTAAAAAAAGTCAGTTCAGTTTTTTGAACTAAAAAGGTTAGAGTACCCTAGCTGCGAGAGCGAGTGTCAATACTCGTCGCCTGTAATCCAATGCATGCATCTTTCCAAACTCATGTTAGTATTGGGCCCTCATGCTGTGCTGATAGTAGTAATTAACAGTGTACTACTGTATTTGGTCGTAATCTTTCATTAGCCATGAGCATTGTTTTCAGTTTGTCACGATCGCAGGTAATAATGGACGAGTCGAAGATGATTCTTTCCTTGAAGAGGAGAGACAGGGACCGATAATGATGCGTCACCTACCAAGTACTGTGTTAGAGCGTATAAAATATCAAAGTAATTGTACGGTACTGGAACTTCAAAACAAGAAAACAAACAGAAGATACGGCTGCAGGCGTCCTAGCATGCATGCTGCATAAATCCATATATCAACCCCTACCTTCCAAGAATATAAATACTCTAGTATTGTTCTCTGACCTATATTTTATCTAGTACTGTAGTATTGTTCAGAAAACTGGAAACGTATGCATGGTTTCAAACATTCCTCGGTCCCAAAATAAGTGATGTAGGTTTGTCTAGATTCGGATGTATTTAGACGTATTTTAGTATATAGATACATGTAAATCTAGACAAACCCACGTCACTTATTTTAGAACGGAGGAAGTACGTAATCTCCTTTTGAGAAGAAAAAATGAAGAAGAATCTGTCCAACGTACGTAGTACTTCCCGTAAGGCCGTGACCGACGATCACTAATAATACCAAGTGGTTGCAGGGCATTCATGCAGCACTCACTCTATTCTACTTTGATCGTACTACTATATATTTCATTCATAGTGCCGCATTATTTATCAGTTAGTTTGCATATTACGGAATTTCCTTGCGCTGTTCATATATATATCACCGGACGATGTTGACACTAGCTTATGTGAATCATGTACTGTCTAGATTCATCCAAATTTTGACAATCTGCGACATCAATTTTGAGATGGAGTACATCGTTTGGTGGCAGATACATATCAACCTGGGATTAAGAATTAACAAGATGCTGCTTGCATGGTGAGGCAAATCGAAATATCATAAGTTTTGAATACTCTTCCTTAATTATCTAAGAGAAAAATGAATGTTCTTTGGTCAGTTTAGTACTTAGCATATATTCTATGGTGCTACTCGATAGGCATTTGACCTGCACGCTGTCGTCTGAAGTGCATTCGCTGCGTCGGTGCCTGACACGATCTTCGATCGCATCCTTGGAATTCTTCTCTGGTGTATAAACAAACTAGTTGACCTCACCTTCCGTATGATACGCCCTTTCACGTGTTCGTATGCACCACTATTTCTGTCGCATGACTTAGTTCACGGAAGCATGTTATATGTAATGGCTGGAGGATTACAATCTGTGTTCATGGCTTCAGCAATTTTCCGTGGGAAATTTCATTGCCAAACAGCAGTCCGGTGCTGAACCCTACCCAGCTCATGACTAACCAGATTTGCATCTGAGATCCCCAGATTAATTACTCCTGCAAAAGGCCTTCTCATACACACGGGGACTGTGTTTACGCTGTCATGATGCCGTGACTGTCATAATGTACACCGGTCGATGCTAGCTGAATGCTGAGTCTTTCTTGTACAGGAGAGAGGGGCCGATACGATGCTGATGCCGCACCAACCAATTACTGTAGTCTGTAGAGAAGATATAATATCCAAGTATTGTACGGCAATCTCACAACAAAATGGAGCAACGAACAAAAGCTAGTACGTCTCTGCGTGTCTTCACATGGCATATATAGATCCATACAATTTTCACCCCCAAAAGAGTCCTCAACTGGCCATTAATTCCATGTTCCTATGGAAAAGTAGCAACCATATGGATCCAAAACTCCCCTTTAAAAACGGAATAGAAGAATCTTCCAGCGTACTGCCTCCCCTGATTATCATTCTGTGGTCGTCGGAGGGATTCCCTAGGAAAGATAAGTGGCTGCAGGAATGCAGACAGATGGGCGTGCAAGCCATACATACAACACTAGAATGTTCTGTTTTGTTCATACTCCCTGGTGCTGCATGTGATATTCATATCGATCCGGTCGCCTACATTTTTTCCTGAAAATAGATTGCATGATCTGTTGTTTATACTTTCATGTCATGCATCCTAGTGAAACATCCATTACCACGATGTGCTACAGATCGCTAAGTCCTGTATCATTGATTCTTTGGTGGGGCATAGATCACCTTTCTTGGATTAACAGTTAACAAAATGGCTAGACAAATCCAAATATCATATTTGGAAAGATCTTATCTATATAAGAAATAGGGAAATAGTGCCCGTTGTGTCCTGTGCACTTATCAACTAGTATAATTCTATAGCTATACGTCATTGGCATTTCAATTTAGCTTATCTGTTGCATAACGCGCACAAGTGCTTGAAAAAAACTCCAATTGTTCTTATTTTTTGACGTGTGGGTATAAGAAATCTCTTAGTTTGTGCAGTCGTTTTTATGGAATTCTCCTTTTTATTATGTCTTAAGCACCCACACGTGTTCGTGGAATCTGTTACTCGGTGGAGGTTGAATTGGTGGCTACACACACTTGCTAGATAATTCGGTTGCGTTGTCATGTACGCATAGCAGTGTGCGAGCACCTCAACATGGTGACTATGTGCGACTTGTCTGTCACTGCAAAATGATGTGGTAGAACTAGAAAAATCCTAGGTAATGAATTTTTAGCTCCTGCAATAAATATTTAAAGTAAACATGGAGAACTCGTCCACCATGAACCAAAAGGGAATGCCTTGGCCTCCCATCTCGTTTCATGCATCTACACTCTCTACTTCAAACACTAGTGTTGGGGGTCAATATTTTCAGTGCCCAAACAACCCGACCTAACTAACACGAAACATGCCAGTGGTGATGTTGCTCTGAGAGAAAGATGGGCTTCTGTTGGAGCGAATTCATATTCCACCCACTTGGCGGAAGGCCATGATACAAGGAATGTGAGGGGTGTCCCCTCACTAACCAATATGTGTCGTTGATGGCGAAAGAACGCAATCGAGAATCAAGATGAATTTCAAAGAAATCGGATTGTCCGGGCGGAACCTACCCTACCCTAATGGATGTCACTAGTACAAAGCAATGTTATGGTGACCGCACTACCCTAATGGATGTCACTACTACAGAAGCGGTGCTATGGTGACGGGTCAAAAACCCCTATGGAAATAGAAAAGTGACTTGTTACCAATTGTTGGTCGATGATGTGAAAAGCAGTCGTTTGCTTTGAAGGCCCTTGAAGGAAATGGACATGTGAGTATGTTCGTTGCCATTTTGTACTATCAATGGAAATAAAATAAAAAAATACAAATGTATTTCATGTCATACAAGCCACTTGGTCCAAACAATACAACCGTGTCTGATGTAACAAATTATTATTAAAACAATGTGTCACCCCGGCCAGTTTGTACCAGCATTATTCTTTTTCTGAATTTCAGTACATATAGATTTATTATAAGGCAAGTGTTTAGGAATTGATATCTACAGTAAACAATGGACGAGTGTGAAAATCCAACATAAATTTACATACTCCCTCTGTTCCATATTAGTTGTTGCTGATAGTGTACAAAAATAACATTATAAAGGAGCATTCAATATTATTATGTTTTAGTCTACAAAGTCTTCACACTTCTGTGAGGACTTTCTGCACTGCCCAGTAATGAAGGAAATAGAAAATCATAGATCATTCGCATGCAAATTTCTAATAGTACTTAAACAATACTAATATAAAATTGAAACAAATTTGACTATTCTAGATCATGTATTGTAGAGTCTCAAAATTTCATATAATTTTTCAATTCTTGGTCAGGCCATATTAAGAAAGAAGTATACCCCGGACTCGAGTACTATACCAGGTATCTATCAAAAGAAGGAACCAGATGGGAACAACAAAACAAAGATAAAAGGTGAGAGGAAGGAGCAAACCTAGGTCATGGATGCCATGGTGAGGACATTGGACATGTATGCATCGGAAGCACCGGGTCCGTCTGCTGGTTTTGATATTACTGACCGTCAGAGTACATCCACACTATATTGTTTTCCTGAACATATAGTGGACATGGCATTTAGGAATCATGCATGGCATATTTCAATCTCAGTACGTATGTACCTAGAGGACTGTTCAGATGAACAAATGGTACCTAAGCTCAAAAGCAAGAGAAACAATCAGCATGATTTGCGACTTGATCGGCAACCAATATACTGTATTGACAATGGAAAAAGGACACCGACCCTGATACAATGGAGCATCATGCAAGCTTTAAATGGAGGCGAGTAACTTCTAGTAAGGATACCTAGACACCATGAAAAATAAATCCAGATTCATATTTGTGCACTGCAACTATTATTCGGATAGCACTGCACTTGCTAAACTGAAAACATCAGCTGTTCTACTACTTGTGGCTAGAGTCACTAGATCCTCACCTTAGTAGGCAAAGAAAAATTTATTAACAGCCAACCAATCAATCGTACATGTATATATACTCTTCCAAAAAATCATCTTCATGTGCCTCTTCTCCTCACTGAAATCCACGTCAAAGATGCAAAAATATCAGCTAATCATAGACACAAACAAATAAACACAATTCAAACGAGAAATACAGCCACTACTAGACAGCTCCAATGTTATAATCTCCAGTTCTAAACCTCACGACTACAAGTAGCTTGATTAACCACAAAGCAACATTATTGACACGGACATCATTTCGAGCATTTACCAGTAGAGCCTCTGCATCTAATTAATCACGACCTAAACACAGATCTACATTTGGGAAACACACATGACCTTTCTCATGCCACACCACACATGCTAAGTGGCATAGGTAAAAAAATTTATCGTATACATCATCTATAGTAACCAATCAAATCCGAATGCAACTAGATTTGGAATCAGCTAGCAGCGCACACCTTCTCAATGGGTAGCGTAAAGAGCGTGACGCTGACTACAGATAGAAGGGTGGCCCAAGCAGCAAGGAAGATGGCAGACGGCCGACAACACCATGGACGCGAGCAGCCTTCGTCCCTAGTGCATGCGCCTGCAGTCATCCCCTTCCCCTCTCTACACATCTGCAACGTCAACCCAGCTCCCATGGCCTCTCCCGCGCAACTTCTCGCCGGCGGTCACGCCAGGGTTGAGAGAACAAGGGAGTGGAGAGGATTAGGTAGTACATGAGAGGCTTCACGAGAGTGAGGCGGGTGAGGTCGGAGATCTGGATAGGGTTTTATGTGTGTTTATATATGTTGTCCCAACGGGCCTTATGGGCTAGACTTTATCTGCTATAAACCATGTGGTGTACATGGGCCCATGTTATATTGCAAACAGTTAGCTTTATGTTAGGCTGCTGTTGACCGGTGAGGCTACACGAAGTTTAGTCCCACCTCGCCTACGGAAGGAGGCCACACCCACCTTATAAGGGAGAGATGTCTTCCTCCTTTCAGTCCGGGCTTTTGGGATAGAGTGGACTCTCTTCTTATAGTTGGGCTGAGAGCTCATGAACGTCCAGAACGTAGGCTGAGTGCTGGACTGGGCCAAGTGGACGCTAACATCTGGTATCAGAGCTAGCGATCGTCATGCCTTCCTGAGGGCTTCTCAGGGGGATGGGATATTAGGCTGCTGTTGACCGGTGAGACTACACGAAGTTTAGTCCCACCTCGCCTACGGAAGGAGGCCACACCCACCTTATAAGGGAGAGATTTCTTCCTCCTTTCAGTCCGGGCTTTTGGGATGGAGTGGGCTCTCTTCTTATAGTTGGGCCGTGAGCGCATGAACGTCCAGAACGTAGGCTGAGTGTTGGGCTGGGCCAAGTGGACGCTAACACTTTAGATGTTTTGTTATAGCATTCTTACATTGCAAACAAACATTGAAAAACATACATGGAAAAAGATATTGGCAAGGGTCATGTATTTTGACCGCTACTCATGTGTCTGATTCATGCTCCTAGCAGGTTTAATGGGTGACATGCACTTTTTTACCGTAAATTTTGCGAGTGTGACAATGGCCTTTATTCATGTTGTTTCCATATACGTTTGTACTTAGTCATCTTATACCAGTGAAAACACATCTATTACAAGATTAAATAATTATAAACCATAACAAGGATACCATCTCCTCCTTTCAACACTACTAACATCAATATTTCTTAGTGACTACATAGTTGCTATGAAGAAAAAAAAATTGGTTATGGCTATTTGTTTCAATCATTTACTTAAATGACTCATATAGTCACACTCAATATATTTCATGGCTTTCCAAAATGTTAGCACCGGCAACTTGGGTTCCAATCAAAGCATTGCATAATAAACACGCGTATATTATACTTATCGTCATGTTAACATATCTCTACTTATGCTCGTCTCGTGGCCATACCTACCTAATAGGCAACTCTCTTCGGTGATTAATGGGAAGAGCTAGATGCCATATATAATGGATTGGCCCTATGACTCTAGGTGATAACCATGGAAACATACAATACCAAACATCTTTATAATGCGATATTGCTAAACATATCTTATGTCTAGAATCTTGTACCATTTGCCATGAGTAATATCTCAATATCTATTATAAAATCTTTATGTTAATGGTCTAGTAATTCACTTACGGATAGTCCTACCCCAAAAATAATGTGTCCAAGTTTAAACCTTGATTGATAAACGACATAGTTGTTCATACAAAAAAACTAAAGGTGGCATGTATAGATAGGAGTTTACATTTGGCTCGGCATTTCAACACGTTGAATTAGTTTGTATGTGAAAGAGTTAAGTGGGACAAAGAATTTATCTCGTTTTTCACCAGTGGTTGAACCTCTATAGTTAATCCTAGTTTACATGTATTTGATTTTGCTAGTGTGAACTGTTTCAAAGAAGGTTCATAAAAGAAAATCCCATTGTGTTGTAGATAAGACGTCAAGATCTCTCATTGACACCGGTCGAGTCATTCAACACACAGGGTCTTGAAATTATTCCAATTTGTACCACCACAACAAAAGAGTTAATGTTAGCAAGTGGTAAAAAACTAAAAATATGGTCAAATCCGGGGAAACCAACAGTAGCATGAAGGAGGAGGAAACTGAAAGTCAAAACAAAAATAAAATTCTACCAAGGACCAGAGGAAGTCCAACCACTTATGATAAGATGATGTGTATCCAGATTGACATCTTTCGAGACCACAATCGACGTCAATGTCGATGAATCAAGCAACCAAAAAGTGAAGCCCGGAAGTTTTTACCAAAGATAACCCCTTCATACAACATGTTTTATCGTGCTTACACTACGTGACATTAAGTGTGCAGGAATCGACATACGATCTTGCCGTTTGTACATATTTGTTCTATAGTTCTTCTGGAAAAAAATCAAGGCATGACATTGTTCTTTCTTTTTCTGCAGAAACAAAAGTAGGCAACAGGCCCACGGACCGTAAGCCCAGTTCAATTTTATTTTGAAGAAAAAGCCTAGTTCAGTTAGAATTCAGCCACCGTGGATTAGATTCAGGGCCTTCTCTTGCCGAAATGATTTGATACGAGGGTGCAGTTTGCGCCCGTGGATTCAAACGCAACCTAAATTCACGGAAGCACATATAAACTGATGTAATTCCGTGACCCATAATTGATTACTTGGCATATATACATCTCTCGTAGGTTGTAAGAGTATCTTTTCACTCGTTGTGCAATTCCCAGGCCAAAATTCAGCTCCGGATGGAGCAAATTTTGGGCCTAGGAATGTCCTTTTTCCAGCTACGTTCCCAGCTCATGCCCGATCCGACGCGCTTGCAGCCAGAGCAGCAGATGCCTGTGGCCGTGGCCATGACCGCGAGGCGGCTCCTGCAGGTCGCGCCGGCCTCCGGCACGCCGCCCGATGCCAAAGCCCGGGCCTCGTCGCGCGCTGCGCCTGCTCCCGCCGCCTCGGCATCGGCCCCACGCCATCCCCACTGTCGCCCCGACCCCAAGACCGGCGAAGCGGCAGAGGATGGCGAGTCCATGCGCGTGCCCCTGACCAAGTTCTAGGACGGCAAGGCCATGCGCGTGCTGCCGCACAGGCCCAGCAGCAGCGCCGACGCCACAGATGTCACTGTGTACATCTTCCCCGCTAGGAACTTCTCGGCCGTGGACGCCGCGCGCTGAGGCCAGGACGAGCACGAGCAACGCGATGTGGCGCGGCCCCCAGCTGCGGGAGGTCCTCATAGGTCACGTATGTCTTCCCCGCCGGGAACTTCTCGGCCATGAATGCCGCGCGCTGAGGCCAGGACGGGCACGAGCAGCGATGTGGCGCGACACTAAGGAAGCCGGTGGTGGGCATCGCCGGACCTCGCTGCCCTCGCCGGAGAGCGCCGTGACCTGGCTGCCGGCGCATGAGGCCATGAGCGACGGCGTGGGAGGAATCGCGCAGGGTCGGGCGCCATGGCGAACACGGACCGAGCGGGAGGATGAGCTGGGGAGTAGAGAGAGGAGTCGTGGGAGGAGGGAGAAGCCGTGGTGGGAGGAGAGAGATGGGGTGGGGCCAGATGGGACACGTGGGGAGAGCGAGTGGTCGGTTGCTTCGTCTGGCGTTCCCAGGGCATTCCTAGCGTCCCGAGATCAGCCTGGGAACGCCGGATGAAAACGACGCAAAATTTGGCCTAGGAACGCCTCCTGGAAATGCTACTGGGCTGTTTTTTGTAAATCTGGATGAAAAAACACCGTAGGAATGGCCTCTTAGGAATGCTAGTGGAGATGCTCTAACATCTGTATGCACATATGTGATAGGTCGTCTCCATACCGGGAGAAGGGGTCACCAATATCTTCATGCACCATGCCCCTGTCACCCGACATGGGGGGCGAGCCGCGCCGCCGGCCCTAGGGCCCCTCCTCCCTCGTCGCCCCCCTTCCCGCCGCTGCCAGGGGTCCTGTCGGGCGAAGCCCGGGCAGGGACGGCGGCGGCGGGTCTCTCTCCGTGCGCAGTGGCGGCGCCCGTGCTCTTGCGACAGCGACGCATGGTCCGGCGTGGAGCAAAGGCCACAAGGGAGGCTCCGGAGTTGGCCCGACAATGGAGGCGCCCCTACGATTGCGGGTGTGAGCCATGGACTCGTTCGGGCCCAGATGGGCTCGGGTGGGCTTACCGCTCTGCTCCCGGCAGTAGGTGAGCGCCACGACGCCTATTGGTATCGGCTGATGGGCACCATGGCGATTCCGGCGGCCGGCCAGACGGCGATAGGCTGGATCCCCTCTGTCTAGCCCCTATTCTTCGGGTGATCGAGGTGGGACGATGGTCAACACTTCCAGCTCTGCTAGGCGCAGTTTCCAGCACGTCTCTCATCGGCGGTGGTACCAAAGGTGGCTCTTTGCGTTGCAGTTCTGATGGGCGATGGGGTTGACGGTAGGGCTGGGAGAAATCCTCACGTGGAGCTGACGACGGCGACACCCGTGGGCGTTGTCACCTTCTTGGAGGCGTCATCGTGGTTCTGTCCAGGATTCCCCACCTCGAACATCAGGGGAAACCTTGATCCGTACTTCAGATCGGGCGGCGGCAGCACGACTGTGTCATCCACTCGTTGGAGGCGTTGCCTAGGTGGTTCGTGGAGCCTTCGGTGCACCATTTGGAGTTGTTGATGGCCACCTCTCAGAGCATGGGCTTCCGGGGCACTATGTACATCGATGTCGGTGCTTCTTGGTCAACAACTCCTATGGTCTAGTGTGGTCCCGCTGTTCAGTTGCCGCTCGGCGTCTATGTGTGGGTGGTGCGTTGGCTTTGACTATATTTGAGTTGGAGTTGGTTTCTTGAAGTTCCGTTCTTTGGTCGTGACGCAGACCAGTAGCTCGGTGTATCGCCCCCTCGCCTTTCTTGGTTGGAGATGATGCAAGATGAGTCCTTATTGGTTGGTGTGCATATGTTGTTTTATTTACCATGTGGCATTGTGTTTGCATCGTTCCTTTTGGCATTTTATCGACCGTCTTGCCCTCTTCTTTTTATAAAAGCTGATACACCTCTCTAGGGTATATTCTGGAAAAAAAGACCAGGAGAAGGAAGAACGAAAACAACTCGGAGGCTACTCGTGAACACATTAAACTCAGATGGTACTGGTTGACGAGAGCAAGCTAAATACTCCATCCGTTCCTTAATATAAGGTGTATAGTTTTCTTGCACGAATATTTACGCACAGGCTGGGAGGGCAAATTTCGTTGCTTTCAGACGTGAATACCCTAAGTGACAAACGTGATATAGAGGGAACATACGAAATATAGGTATCCTCTCTCTCCTGATCAGATTAATTGTCTCCTAAGTAAGAGAAACAAATCTCAGAATTCTCTATACACCTTATATTATGGAATTTTTCAAAAAAACTATACATTATATCAATAAACCGGAGGCTCCTGATGGACCAGCGGAAGAAGAACTATGACAAGGAGCTTGGGGTCCCTCCTACACACCCCGATGATCCTCGCTGCTGGTACCTTCCAGCCACCACGGGACAGCAGGCTCGACATCGCCTTTTGCCTGCCTCCCGTGGCGCCCCCAAGTTGCCCCAACCCCCAACATCGACAACGCCAACAACCAGTAATAAGGGATCGTTGCTCTTGTCGCCGAGGAGGTGGGAAAACTCTCAGTTGAGGAGGCCATCCCTGCAAGAAAGGAGAATGAGGGGTCTGGCTCGTCGATGCCTTTGGTGGCCTCCTTCCAGCTTATTCTACAACCTCAATCCGACGAGGTGGTAGATGATGAGCATGTTGCTTCTGTCGCCCCCACCTCTAAGAAAAGGGAGACATGGAAGAGAAGGGCCAGGGACAATAATAAAGCATAGAGCAACCTGAAGGTCACGCGGACAACCCATAACTCTGTTTTGGGGGCTCCGCAAAACAGACAGGAAGATGAAGACCCAAGTGCGTGCCCTCCAGCGAAGCGGAGGATCATGATGGTTCCTTCGTTTGAGGAGTGTTTGGGAAAGGATGTGCTGCAATAGTTGAGGGATGAAGACAACAATGCAAATTTAGGTGTCAAGGAGATGGAGGGTAGGGCTGTTGGCTTGCTAGTTGAGAGTGAAGGAGAGAAATTTGTAATGAGACAGGGGGAAGTAGAGGCACAAAGCACATATATAGTTAGTAACCTAGGAGATAAGAATGAGATAGAATATCAACTGGCAGGAGGAAAGCCAGCTGACCTCACAGCAAACAAAGAGCCAGGCACCGATGAGGGTGCCAGGCAGACCAAATGAGGATCCTGGCTTGGACCGTCGAGGCCTTGGGCAGCCTCGGACAGTGCAAGAGCTTTGCCGCCTGGTGCAGGAGCACAAGCCCAGCCTGGTTTTTCTTTCAGAGACTAGGCAAAATAAAGTGTGTGTGGAGAATGTCTGTAGGCGTGCCGGTTTTAGTGATTACCTCCTGGTGTGCGTACAAGGAAAGGGAGGAGGGATTGCCCTCTTCGTGATCTCTGATATCAAGATTGATCTGATCAACTATGGTCCTCACCACATTGATGTAATTGTCCTTGATCAGTTTGGAATAAAGTGGAGAACTACCTTTGTGTATGGAGAACCTCGTCCGTGTGATAGACACGAGTTCTGGAAACTAATAAGGAGAATAAAACCCCAATCCAGCGAGCCTTGGTTGATGTGTGGTGACTTCAACGAAGCGATGTTCCAATCTGAGCACTTTTCTGTGAGGAGCAGGAGTACACGGCTGATTGCTGCTTTCTGTGATACCCTTGGTTACTGTAATCTCCATGACCTTGGGTTCCGTGGCCAGCCTTGGACATACAACAACAAACAACAGGGTTCCAAAAATGTTCGTGTCAGGTTGGATCGTGTTGTTGCCTGTCTGGAGTGGTTTACTCTTTTCCCAGAGGCGACGGTGCAGCACCTAGTCTCTTCACGCTCAGACCACCGTCCAATTCTTATCTCTCTGAAGGAAGACAAAAAGAACAATAACAGGCTAAAATCTGGTCTGAGGTATGAAGTGATGTGGGAAAGGGATGAGCCCCTTTTTGATCAGATCAATGAGGTATGGTCTCACCATGCCCCAGCTACTAATCTAGCTGACATCCGTGAGAAACTTAAGGTTACCATGGCCTTGATGAACAGCTGGAACAATAGTGTGTTTGGCTCAGTTAATAAAGATATTAAGCAACTGAGAAAGAAACTGGAACTTTTATAGAGTAGAAACTACTTGGCGAACCAAGGAGAGGTAAAGAAAATTTCAGCTAGACTAGATGAGCTTCTCCTTAGAGAGGAAATTATGTGGAGACAAAGGTCTTGAGTTGAATGGCTGAAAGAGGGAGACCGTAACACCAAGTTCTTCCACCGCAAAGCTTCTGGAAGAAACAAGAAGAATAAAATCTTGAAACTAAAAAGGGTGATGGTACCTTTGAAACAGATGAAGATGAGATAATAAAGATGACTCACCTCTTCTTTGATTCTCTGTTTAAGGAAGATCTAGGAGTGGACCCCTCAATCATTCTGGACGTCATTGATCCGGTTGTGACTGAGGAGATTAATGAACACCTTATAGCCGACTTCACGGATGATGAGATCGGTGATGCACTTTTCCAGATTGGACTGCACAAGGTGCCAGGACCTGATGGTCTCCTAGCAAGGTTTTTCTAGAGAAATTGGGCATTACTTCGATCTGAAACATGCTCAGCTATTAAGAAGTTTTTTACAGATGGTATCCTGCCAGAAGGGATCAATATGACCAAGATAGTACTGATTCCAAAAATCCTATGAAGCTAGTGATCTTAAAGATTACAGACCTATCTCTTTGTGCAATGTAATCTACAAGATCATTTCTAAATGTCTGGTCAATAGGATCAGACTGTATGTAAATGGTCTCATCAGTGAAACCCAGAGTGCATTCATTCCGGGGAGACTCATATCGGACAACACGCTGATTGCTTTTGAATGTTTCCATGCTATACAAAGAAATAAGAAGCCTAATGATGCTTATTGTGCCTATAAGTTGGATCTGTCCAAAGCTTATGACATGGTAGACTGGTCGTTCCTTGAAAGGCTGTTGCTCAAATGGGGGTTCAATGATAGGTGGGTTAAGTGGATTATGGCCTGCATCACCTCCATTAAGTTCTGCGTTCAAGTCAATGGCAACCTAACGGAGGAGATCATCCCTTCCAGAGGGTTGAGACAGGGGGATCCCCTGTCCCCCTACCTCTTCCTTTTTGTGGTTGATTGTCTATCTAAGAGAATTCAGAAAGAAATCCATGACGGTGCTCTTGCTGAACTCAAGATCTGTAGTACTTCGCATGGTATCTCGCACTTATTATTTGCTGATGACTATATCCTTTTCTTCAGAGCAAATGTGAACCAAGCAAAGGTTATCAAATCATCTCCTGAATCTTTTGAGAGGGGATTGGGTCAGCTTATTAGTGCTAGTAAGTGCTCCATAATGTTTGGAGACAGTTGTCCATCTCAACAATAAGTTTTGGTCAGGAACATCCTGGAGGTGGAATGAGAAGAGTTCGAAGACAAATATCTTGGTATGCCTACTCTAGAGGGCCGCATGAAAAAGGAAAAGTTCCAACCTTCCAATGAATGTTTGAGGAAAAAAACTCTCTAATTGGACCGAGAGGTTTACGTCTATGAGAGCTAAGGAAGAGCTTATTAAATCGGTGGCTCAAGCCATTCCTAATCATGTTATGAGTATCTTTAAATTACCCGCTGTGTTTCATGAAGATTACACCCGCCTTGTGAGAAACTTTTGGTGGGGCCAGGATAAAGATAAAAGGAAGGTCCATTGGGAATCTTGGGATGTCCTCACAAAACCCAAGAACCTCGGTGGAGTTGGTTTTAGAGATATGAATTTGTTCAACCAAGCCATGCTTACTAGGCAATGCTAGAGGATTATACCCAACCCTGACAGCTTATGTGCGTGAATCCTAAAATCCATTTTCTATCCACGCGGCAATTTCCTCGACACGGTGTTTTGACAAGATGCCTCGCCGTCCTGGCATGGAATAGAACACGACCTTGAGCTTCTCAAGGAGGGTCTAATATGGAGAATTGGAAATGGTGAGAAGATAAATATTTGGCGTGATAGTTGGCTCCCACGAAATCACAACATGAAACCTAGAGCAGGGAAGACAAAAACTAGAATCCGCAAGGTAAACCAGCTGACGACTAATGGGTGCTCTCTTTGGAATGTTGATATGGTAAGAAACATTTTTTACCCAGAGGACGTGGACTGGATTCTTAACACGAAGCTGCCTTCCAGCCAAGGCATCGACTTCCCGGCTTGGCACTTTGAATGTAATGGTATCTTTTCTGTCAAAAGTGCATATAAATTGGCCTATAATTTGAAGTATGGTGTCAGGTGGTCTGTAGGCAATAGCAATGCAATAGAGAATACAAGGTGCATTGGGAAATCTGTTTGGCGAGCCCCTGTCGCCTCCAAGGTATGCATATTTGGGTGGCGAACAGCTCGAGACAACTTGGCAACGACAAAAAACAAACAAAAAAGAACCTTGGAGACAATGAGTACATGCAAAATTTGTGGCAAGACAGAAGAAACTAGTTATCATGCTACGGTAGCCTGCACCAAACCAAAGGCCCTTAGGGAGAAGATGCAAGAGTATTGGGATCTCCCGGCAGAAAGAAAATTCCAATTTTCCGGGAAAGATTGCTTGCTGGTCCTGCTAGATAGCTGCAATAAGGAAACTGGAGCAAAAATCCTCCTCCTCCTTTGGAGAGCATGGCACTTGAGGTGTAATGCTATATTTGAAGATGGCAAAGAAACTATTCTGAATTCTGCTAACTTCCTTCTTTCTTATGGTTCAGTACTATGGGAATCCCTAGAAAACCATCATGACGTGAAAGGTAAATTGCCTTTAAGTGTGCAAGTTTCCACTAACATGCTCAGTTTGGCTGATAATAGGAACAATAAGGTGGAGGGTGATCGTTGGTATCCCCCAAAGAATGACGCTGTCAAGATTAACGTCGACGCTGCCTTCCATCCTAGCTCGGGGAAAGCAGCCGTAGGTGTGGTTGCCTGCAACGATCAGGGAAGTGTCCTCGCATCCCTAAGCACCCCGGTTTGTGACTGCATTGATGTCGAGGAGGCGGAGGCCGGAGCAATCTTGGTCGGGCTGAAGCTGGCTGCTGAACTGAAGGTCACTAGCTTGACGCTGGAGTCTGACAGCTCTATGGCAGTGGCAGCTTCTACAAGCATTGGACCTAATCTTTCAGGTCTATGGAGTATATACAAAGAGATTAATGAAGCTAGAAATCAGTTTCATGAGTGCTATGTTTCTAACATTAGGAGAAAGTTCAACTCTGTCGCTGATACGCTTTCCCAGCAAGCTAATAGGTTAGGCGTTTCTAGCTACTGGCTTGGATCATTACCACCTGATGTACTCAATCTTGCTAAAAGAGATATTGTAAACAGTGGTTACGAGTAATATATGAGCTTTTCCCTCCAAAAAAAGAAACCGGAGGGAGTAGCTAATAGTAGTAAAATTTTGCATCGAGCCCGAGTCAGAAACATGCCATCGTTCTCGTGTGACTATTTTTGCTGCCAAAACATGCCATCGTTCTCGTGTTGTGTGGGGAGAGGGGAATCCGGCACAAGTACTCACCTTGCAACTACAAGTGCCACTACTTGTCCAGAAAAATAATAAAAACACCCACACCATGATACAACTCCATCCAGGAGTGACTCTCAGCGGCCAGCTGGAGTAGAAAGTGGCGGGCTGCCACTAGCAAGTGCTCGATCATCATGTCTAGCCGCTCCATGTCTCGATGTCTACACAGTGGGTACCACTGCTTTAAAAAAAGCCAAGAATTTGAAGACGATTCAGAGGCATGGCGCATGAAGACACGCTCTATGACCATTTTATTTCTGATATTCCATAGGGTCCAGGTCATTACCACAAACACTAACTAGAAGAGGTGTCTCCTTCTTTCGGTATGGTTTGCGTTTGCTTCCAGGAATTCCCCGAGATCTGTGACCTGCCAGTCAGGCCCCAACGCTTCACGGGTAAAGTTTCAACAGAAGCGGGTTGCAGGACAGGAGAACAAAATGTGGGAACCCGACTCCGGGACCACACACAGGGGGCACATGCCATTACCAGGGCCATGCTGCTTGGACACCTCCACCCCGTAGGGAAGCCAGTCACACAACAATTTCCACACGAAGATTTTAATCTTCAAGGGCAAGAGAGCTTTCCACAAAGAAGAGGTCCAGGTGAGAGAGGTCCCACTAAATAGGTCCCTATAGGCCGAACTTACGGTAAAGGTCCCTGAAGGGGGCAGGTGCCACAACACCCTATCCGGGAGTTGGGAGAGGGACATCGGGAGGCTATCCTAAAGCCCATCCTAGGCAGCCGTCTATGCAGCACCAAGGTTTAAACTTGACAATCTAGGCTTCCACCAAAGCAGCGGAAGCAACAACTCCTTTCCAAATAAAGCCACCAGGAACATGTATCTCGCTAATCCGAAACCACGGGGAATAATTTCTAGAGGGGGAGAGAGATCCTTCACGGGGAGGTGTGAGATGAGAGGAGGGAGTGGGGTGCCTTTTATAGGGAGAGGGGCAGCCCCTCACCATGGCCGGCGGCCAAGGGAGGTGCCCCCACCTCTTCCACATTCATGTGGGTGGAGCTCCCACTCACATAATTAGCCTCCCACTCAAAATTCCACTCACCTCCATTAAATTTCCACCAAATTTAATGCAAACTCTCATTTAATAAAACTCTTTTATTTATTTTATTCATTTTTTTGTTAATTACTTTAATTAACAAACATTCACATAAAACCCCCTATAACATTTCAATATCACATGCGGAACCAGTTTCTGCAATTTCACCTGAAACAATTTTGATTTCTAATGAAATGATTCCAGCGCTTTCTTAAATCTTTATCTAAAACATATTTGCTCCAAAAGGTGTCAGCATCCCTTAAGTGTGTCACCCTACGGTTCGCGAATAATGCAGACATGATCGAGACCTTTCTTCGATCAATAATGAGCAACGAGACCTAGAGATCCGTACTAACTCCCACACATTCAACAATGACTCTGGTGATCGTGTGAACCTTTAACATCGTAATTAAATCCCTTTGTCTCGCGATATATTACATGTCTGAAATTCGATCATCGGTATCTCCATACTTAGTTTGATCTCGTTACCGACATACACTCTTTTCTCGTTCCCGTGATATAACATTCTAGTATTCACATCACTTGCTTGCAAGCTATCTTAATGTGATATCACCAAGTGGGCCCTAGGTATATATATCCGTCATCGGGATGGACAAATCCCGCTCTTGATCCATGAGCCTTAACATAACACTTTCAGAGTACCCAAACCCACCTTTATAGTCACCCTGTTACGGTGTGATGTTTGATGTTATCAAAGTACTCTTCCGGTGTTAGCAATTAACATGATCTCATGGTCTAAGGACTAAGATTACTTCGTATGATGTTATAGAAATATAAACATAATGACTTTGATCGTAATGCTATACTTCGGATGAATGTCCATCACATCATTAACCAATGCTATGACCTCGTTATTAACAACTCTAGGGGTTCCGCGTATGAAAAAAATAAATTTTACCCTACGCCCTTGAACCCCTGATGCTACCAGGACCTATCTATTAGTAATATAGTAACGGGAGGGGCTTTTCGCGAACTTACCCTTGAAGACCGAAAAGCGTTGTCAATGCTCAGGAGAGCGTGGTTGATGTAGACGAGCCGAAGCCGACCTCAAGGTCGTGATAAAGTCCTTGCGCTCCAACGGTTCCAACGACTTGAGCGCCTCAAGTGTGACACCTCGCGGAGAGTTACACACGTGCGGTGCCTAACGATGACTCCCGCTTCCCCGATCCTGCAGCAGTTGTGGAAGTAGAGCTCCTGAATCTGAATCCTGCAGCGTGACGACGCTCCACGGTGAAGATGTCTCTCGTTCGCGTAGTCCGAACTTGGGACCACGGTCACGAGAGAGAGAGAGAGAGAGAGAGAGAGAGAGAGAGAAAGCGAGAGAGAAGAGAATATCAATTGGAGGTCTTCCCAAAAGTGAGAAGTGGGAAGACCTTTATTTATATTGTGTGTATTTATCTAGCCAAATACCCCTACTATATATAGGGGGAGGGGAGGTACTATCTCCCTCAAAGTCCCGGGGTGGGACTAAAGGAGAGGGAGAGGGGGGAAGCCACCGGCCGGCACTAGTGGGCCCGTGCAGGGGGGTGGCTTGGCCCAGCCGGCCACCCCCTTGCCCCTTCTCCCCTCTTGCCTTTCCCTAATAGGCCCTCTTCCCTCCAGAATCGGCCCATTAAGCCTTTTGACCTTTAAATTGATTTTCTCTTTTATTAAATAATTATGAATAAATGATTAAATCAATATTTAACAATCATTCATATATTATTCAATCTCCGTGGCTATGGAACACCTTCCACCTCCACTCCGGACATCCTCCGGACTTACCGAAACCCTTCCGGTTTTCTCTCTACTATTCTTCGGCGATTCTTCCGATCCTGTAAACACTCTCTAAGCATCATCAAACCCTTAAGCGTGATACACTATGGTTAGGGAACACTCCAGACATGGTCGGGACACTCCTAGACCAATGACCGACAGAGGGACCTGGATGGCCATGTGACCCCTATGCGTTCCACGAAGATCTTTCGTCGTTTGAACCAGGACAGTCGTGTCTTATTCCCTTTGTCTCTCGATACTTGCATTGCCTGAGATCTGATCAATGACATCACCATGTCGTGTTCAATATCGTTACCGAACAATGCTACTTGACTCGTTTCGACAAGTGATATCCCTGTGATCAAATCACACGCTGCGCAGCTATTGGATATAACTTCTTCGAGTGGGCCCTTGAGTATCTTTCCGTCACGTGGACGGACAAATCCCGCTCTTGACATATATTGCCTCTATAGTTTCCTCTGAGTACCTGAACACACCTTTATAACCACTAAATTACCAAGTGGCACTTGATGCTATCTAAACACTCTCGGGAGACAGTGATTGATATAGCCTCACGGTCTAAGGAATAGTCTATGAGGATCCATTTCTAATCATCGTAACTTGAACTTCGTGATATGATCGGGTCACGATGTTTAGGTTGGGTATTGGTTCATCATCTCATTCTCAGAATGAGTTGACTCCATTTCCAACTGGCATAAATGCCACATGATCAGGAAACTTGATCATCTGTTGACCAATGAACTAGTGACTAAAGTTTCACTGGGAACCCCTGGTTGTTTATATATCACACGTGTATTGATGTTTCCACTCAATACAGTTATAGCATGATATAAAACTTAATCATAAACTTTATGAAATATGATAATAATCCTTATTACTATTTGTCTCTCGGGCGTATTTCCAACAGTCTCCCACTTGCACTAGAGTACAAATACACTAGATGCATTTGTTCTTAATCATTGGCACCATATCCGGTACTCTGAACATGCTTGCTCATGGAAGAGGTTGAGTCTTGGGTCTGTACTTTACAGTCCCAAATCCTTTGCAACTTACTAATGTCACCCTGATTGACATTAATACGTTATCATCACATGATAACATCTATGTGTATGCATCTTCGCTATGGCAGCAGAACGAGGTCTGATTCCAAGAGCCTACAGTGACTTTAGATCAACCTCGAGGGCTTTCTCAAGGGCACTAGGCCCTGGGACACATCATTCTATGTTAAAAGCGAACTAGCCCCGCCATAACATTATACAACACTTTAGATGGTACCCTTATCTATTATTATAAATGTAATCATCAAAACACTAGTGCACTCTGTGCAACTTTCGATGTTTTTGTTCACCTCGTTCCTACTTGAATTAAATCGGTATTACAGGAGTTTCCAACATATTCCCTTATAACATAACATTTATGTTTTAAGATATGTCATCCTTTATGGATTTTGGAAAACATGTCTACAGTTGTCTATCAGACACTGCGGACAAACTTAGCTCAATGTTCTGTGATTCAAAACTTAATCACTTTTAAACGTTCCTTATTGGATCATATATTATGTTAAGTTATCATCATGGTTTTCTAAGATAGAACCTATGTCTCAACATAGTGGATGATGATCATCCTTTTCTTTCTTTCAACCATTCATGTTAAACTTAATACTATTCCTAACTTGAGTTATTAAGGACTAGTTCCTTAATTAACTTCTATTCTGAAACCCTTTTCAGAATCCCTTAAGGAATACTACATAATATCATAATACACTTATTATTAACTTCTACACCTTATAAATCATTATTTATTGGTACTTGCGCTTTTATTCTTAACATCCTTAAGAATCACTCTATAATCTCCCACTCAAAATATGTTCCTAACATATTTGGGTATGAGTCACTACTCTTACTCAAACTATGTTCCTACATATTTGAATTTGAGACTTATATTGCTCCCACTCAAAAATATGTCATTCACATATTCTTTTAGGAAGACTTTTATAGCTCCCACTCAATTTCATGCAAATTGCATATCCACTCACTATTTTGAACAACTTCAAATCCTTTGATCAAATATCAAAGTGAGAGATTTACTATGAGACACTAGTACTTTTACTAGTTTTGAATCCACTAGACATTTAGCACACTTGAATCAAATTCATTTGAATTCATCCAATACTTGACAAATTGTGCTTTTTTTCATTCACCCCTTTTCCACTATGGCTTTGCAGTCATTTGGGAAAATCCAAGTAACTCCTTTTACTTGTGAGATCCAGCAATGAATTGCTTTCTAATCTCAAGGGAATTTTGCTATGGGATTTCTCATAACTTTAGCTTACCATTATTTCCTTAGTAGTTCGTAGGTATGTCATATTCTGGTACTCATGACAAATGATTCACAAATGTCTCCATACAAGATATGGGTTACATTTTGAATCCTACTTCATGTAGTGAAAACACAAGTGGGAAAACACAATGATCATTATCATTGATTCTTTCCTTCTGTGAAGAGAATCGTTCAGGAACGTTGTCCGTTGTGCTTCTCAACACTCCGATGCAGGGTTTTGAATCCTCATCGTGTTTTTCACTATCTTCCATTTGCTTCATAATCAAGAAATATCAGTGAATGTGAACTTTCTCGAAAATGTACCAAAATCCAAGCAATACAAGGTTTGCTTCTCTTTTGGTTTTAGCTATGGATTTTGTATTCAAAGTTTCCAATGAATACTCTACAAGGACTTATTCACTATTGTTTTGGTTATATCGAATAACCCCAAAACTTTCACGACGATCCATACCAAATATGGAGCCGCTTTCACGATTCCAGATGGTTCACTATATATTCTAATTGAGTGCTAACTATTTCTAACTAATGGTCTCTACATCTACACTACAACAATTTATTTGGTGCCATCTATTCACCCACTTTGATACCTAATATCACGTCGTGATGCTTTGCATTTTGACATTTCAAAACGCTTTGCATTCCACAATTTCTTTTATGCCATTCTTATAAAGACGAATTTCATTACTATTGATCAAATCATAGTAATTATATTCTCTTTTATATTTATACCCTTTGTTGATGAAACACTTTGATCAAATCAAATAGTTTTATACTCATGTTTCCTTTGGTAAACTTCTTTACACATTTAAACAATCATATAATGATAATTACCATTTTCGTTAAAACACAATACATCGAAGATGTATTTACTTTTAATAATTCATTAAACACTTTGTATTCAAGTAATACACAGTGTTCAAGTTATTTTGCCGAACTTAGGCATGATTTAGGTGACAAGAAATTGAATGACTTTTCACATATTATCAACATAACTTTGAATTTAAACAATGGTTTTCATTCAGTAATGAATATCATTTAAGTTGGGTATTTTTAAAGCATTTCAATATTTTACAAATGTTCATTTATTATCTTTTAGTTTCAAAACTACGAGGATAATTCACATATAATCAAACAAGATATGAACACGAATAGAAATCATTCATAAAAGTGGAACAACTGTTTGTTACAAGCTCATATGAATAACCGTCTCACAAAGTGTGAGACATAATAAAGGAGTTCACAATCTATTGATTAGAATAATCATCCTAAACATAAAAAAATGATAAATGTTGAGGGTGAGTGTCGTTGGCCATCATCATCATGCTCGCCATCAACACGCAACGTCACCTCCTCTCTAGCAAGCACCTCTATGCAAAAGGACATATTTTCAGTAAAACAGAACAAGTATCAAATATACTCAACACTGCAAAAAGTGTTTGCAAGATTATAACATTTATAAAATTGTATATCAAATATATACCTTTGTCATTGATGACCTCACCGACAACGGGTTCAACCATCACAATCCTGAGATATGATATGATTCCGCATCGCCTCTCATAATGCAAGTCCTGACTTGTGCTTGGTAGCTTGGTGGCAGCGACCGCAGCACAAGACCATTTGCAAAAGACCCCGTCATCCTGCTATCCAGGAAGTATGCAGGCCTCATGTACGCACCATGCATGCGTTCCAAGTGGTTGCCAAGTGATGAGTTCTTATCCATCTTAATGGAGAGTAAGTCTCCCATCAGCTCATGCTCCCATATGCGTGCTTGTTCCACGAAATGTGTCCTAAGCTGTACCATAGTCGCCCGAGGGTCAAGATTTCCCACGACTGGCCACAGCTCATGCACAATCCCGTAGCACATTGTAACTAATGGACATCTCACGACGATAATAGCGGTCTTCCCGCTGCTCTGGGGTCTCTAGGTCAATGGGCTGATCCAAATCCATCTCGTCAAGTATGTAGTCGACCATGTCATTGTCGCTAAGGAGAACGTGGATACGTGCAACCCACATAGAGAAGTTTGATCCATCTAGTCTGAGCTTCTCTCCTTCTAACCAATCAATCGTCAACAGGAAAGGTAGCATTGGGGAGAACCTTTTCTACATTTATAATTGCAAAAAAAATTAGACTAAGTTTATAATTAAATGAGTTAATAATAACTCCACTCAGAAACACCTATCCCCTGAAGGGTTCCTAGTGATAACATGACCCCTTTCAGCCACATCTCCCCGATCATCACGGCCATCAATGTGGGTTCAAGGGTGGACGCTAAATGTCGGTCACATCATTCATGTGACTCGTGTTCTATCTTTCGACCATCCGTGTTCCGTGGCCACGTCTCTGTAACGTGCTAGGCTCGCCAACTCAACCTTAGTGTATTCGTTGTGCAACATGGCTTACACCCACTGTATGCGAACGTAGATATGTCTAACACCCATGCCTGTACCGTGGATCGCCTCATACCGAAGAACTTTCTTGGTGGTGCACACTAAGGGGGAACACAATCATTGGTAATTTTAACAGGGATCATCTTATTAGGCTACCGTCGAGTATCTAATACTAGCAAACAATAAGATATACAAACAATAACATTGAATCTAAATGCGTTGTGATATGGTCCTTGATACATTGCAAATGTATCTATAATTTTTGATGTTCCATGCTTGGTTTTATCTACTTTCTTATGTTTTGTCCACACTTTGGAGTACTTTTCTTATGATTTCTTGGACTAACCTATTAACAAGAGCCACAGTGCCCTACTGCTTTTCTCTTGTTTTGGTTCCAGGAAAGTCAGAAAATGAATATTCTCGGAATTGGACGGGACAAAAGCCAAAGTCATTATTTTACCGAGGGACACACGGAGCCAGAATACGAGACGGAGAGGGGCGAGGGGCCACCACACCACCTGGCCGCGCGGCCCAGCCTGACCCGCGCCAGGGGGTGGTGTGGCCAGCCCAGGCACCCCCTCGGCCTCTCATTCCGCCTATAAGTTGCCTTTGATACAGAAACCCTAAGTACCCGATCAAAATTCCACGAAAGAGTCTGTAGCCGTTGTCGTCTCTGTCCCTAGATCGGGAGGGATCTGAAGCTCTTCCCGGCACCCTGCCGGAGAGGGGAATTCACCCTGGAGGCATTCTTCATCATCATGCAAGCCTCCAGTGTGATGCGTGAGTAGTTCATCTCTGGACTACGGGTCCATGTAGTAGTTAGATGGCTGGTTCTCCTCCTTTGTGCTATCATGTTTAGATCTTGTGAGCTCCGTTCATGATCAAGATCATCTATTTGTAATTCTGCATGTTGTGTTTGCGGGGATCCGATGGATATTGAGATGCTATTTTAGATTGATTATTGATTCTATCATGTCTTTGTTATTTGTGATCTTGCATGCTCTCCGTTGTTAGAAGCTATCTTGGCCGAGTAGATGCTAGAAACTCCAAAAGGGAGTATTTATGCTCGATAGTGGGTTCATGCCTCTGGTAATCTGGGGAAGTGACAGAAATCTCTAAGGTACTAGATTTGTTGTTGCTACTAGGGAGAAAACAACAATCCTTTGTTCATAGAACAATCGTATTGTTTACTTTACACGCAATTCATAATGCAATTATCCGTTGCTTGCAACTTAATACTGGAGGGGGTTTGGATGATAACCTGAAGGTGGATTATTAGTCATAGATGCAGTTGGATGGCAGTCTATGTATAATGTTGTAATGCCCAATCAAGTCTCAAAGGAGTCAAGGTGAGTAGTATATGCTTGTATGCTTTCTCGATGTTTGTCAATTGCCCCGTTGTAATTTATTCACCCAACATGTTATCTATCTTAAGGAGAGCCACCTCTAGTTAACTTTGGACCCGGTCCTTTCTTTTACAAACAATCTATAATCAACTATTTACTGCTTTGTGTTTACTTTCTGCGAACTTTTACTTTCTTCCATTCGATACGTTTAATCCTTTGTTTTCAGCAAAACCGGTGAGATTGACAACCTCATCACAAGTTGGGGGCAAAGTTCGGTGGTTGTGTTGTGCAGGTCTCCACGTTGCTACTAGCACCGGTAGTGCGCCCTGCCAAGACTCAGCTAGCAACACCTTTGGGGTGTTTCCTTGCTCCTACTGGATTGATAACCTTGGTTTCGTACTAAGGGAAAACTTGTTGCTGTGCTCATCATACCTTCCTCTTGGGGTTCCCCAACGAGCTCGATATATTTTGGGCCATCAAGCATATTTTCTGGCTCCGTTGTCGGGGAGTCAAGGACATCTTCACTAGGTGAGTCCCTCATAACCAATCTCTTTACTTTGTTTTTTTTTGCTTAGTTTACTTTTGTTTTGTTTGCTTGTTTCTTTATCAAAAACACACAAAAAATTAGTTTTACTAGTTTGCTTTCTTTATCAAAAACACAAAAAAAAATTAGTTCCTATGTTAAGTTGCCATTATGTCTAGTATTGCTCCAATCACTATGTCACCTGAGGAAATGATTTTCACTTTTAAACAAGGAATTGAAGAGAGTTTCAAAGAAGCTTGGTCTAGAATCTCTGATCTATATGAACAAACTGAGCCTAAAATGACTCAAAGCTTGTTCCTTAGCAGTTTTTACCTTGGAATTGCTCTTTGCTATAGGTATGCTTTAGATGCTGTTGTGGGAGGAGATTTCCTCCAATGCAATGAGGATGATGTTGTTAATGCCATAAAGAAATTGGTCTTTACTTACAACTTGCCTAGCAAATCTGATAAACATATTTGCTAGATTGAATACTCTTGAGACCAGCACTGCTAGTTTGAAAGATTGCTATAATTCGCTTAGGGAGCATCACAACTATGTTCCAATAAACTCTAAACCCTCCGAATGGCTTCCCACAGTAAATATTACTATAAACAATGAAACTTTTCATGCTCGCTCTGATATCATGTCTGAATTTTGTCTTATGCCCATTGATATTTGTGAATCTTTAAATCTTTGGGGGCTTTCTGAAGGAGGAGAAGAAATGTTTCTTGCTAATAATGCCACAATATTATCCATTGGAATAGTTGAAGGAGTGTTTACAAAGATCCTAGGGAAAATGGTTTCTACTGATTATCTTGTTATTGAATGTGTAGGAAAAGGACAAATTACACTTGGAAGATCCCTATTGAAGCTCCTTAGAGCAATAATAGATGTGGAAAAGGGCACCATGCGCTTGTTTCTCCACCAAGCATTCACAAGTTCCCCAAGGTTAAGAATAAAAGTAATAGAGGTAAGGGCAAAACATTTTGTTTTAATGCTTCTTCAAACACGTGATCCTTTTTCCTGCTTCTTATGCCTAACTTAAAGGCGTTAAAGAAAAGTACTTATTGGGAGATAACCCAAAAGTTTTAGATGATTCTTGGAAGTTATTACTTCTGTAATAACCACTCCTTATCCTTTTTATTTGCTTTTTGTGCCAAGAGTAACCTCTAATGAGAGAGAAGTAATGATTGGGAAAGTTGCTGTCCCGAAACATATTTCTGTGCTTCACCATAAATATTCGTGTAAAATCTCTGTATGTTGTTTTGAGGCGTGCATGTTTGTGCTTCTGCCCCAGGTTGTTATCTAACTTTCGTTAGTTCAAGACTTTTTGATTTGAGCAACAGAAGGTCTTCGAATTTTTTTGTCTTTACCTGCTGGTCTATTTTGACAGATTTCTGCCATTTTCTGCATTTGCTTCTTGTGGGTTCCTTTTTGAGTTCTTTTGGGGAATTGAGATTTTTGAGGGAAGTGCTATAGTAGGTAGTGTTTTAATGGAAGTTTATTGGTGTTAGAACTGAACCTAAAGACTTATTATCTTGAGTGCACTAATGTTGCTAATAAAGATTGTGTGAAGTTTTGTATGAAGGAAAAATTTCAGGCGTATGGAAGGAATGAGTAATGAGATGAAGGATGGACTAAATCTCAAGCTTGGGGATGCCACGCGTGTCACCCCAAAAAATATCCAAGAAGTACAAGCTTCAAATCTTGGGGATGCCCAAGGCATCCCCCTCTTCATCAATAAAAATCCTAGGTTTCTTCCAAACGCTTCATTTTTATTGTTTCATGCACAGTTGTGTTGTTCTTGGAGCGTCTTCTTTTTCGTTTTCATTTTGGTTTTTCGTTTGCTTTGTTTTCTTAGTTTGCTGGATAAATTGGTTGGACCCCCTCTTTCATACATTGGTTTTCAAATAGTTTGGTTTGGATTGGAAAAGAGTAGGAAAGTTCATACTTAAGTGGTAAAGAGAGCTTGTTTTTGACTGTGGCCTATGCTTTGTCATGCCATGCTTGATATTGTTTTGGCTTTATGCTTAGTATTCTTTGCTCTAGGATGACTTGTTATAAAAAATTGAGATTGCTTAATGTGCCTTGGATGAATCATGCGTTGTTTTAGCATATTAAAGCATAGTATTGTGGTATTCTCCTTTGATGTTTTATTTGGGTTGACTTGGCGCATTCTCACACCATGTTATGACTACCCAAAGTCACCATAGCCTTTATGATCCTTTAGTTTTCAACTTGTAGTATCACTTTATGCTTTGATCAATGATGTTTTGTTGCTCTGCATGATTATGGCCATTATTGCTCTCTTAGTTTGTCGCTCCCAGTCTTTTGCTAGCCTCCGTAACCCAGTGTGAGTTCCACTCATGCATCCAATGCCTTAAACCAAGTTATTCCAAAGAGTCCACCATACCTACCTACTAGCTTATGCTATTCCAAGTATATTCATGTTTTTGTCTACCTTTCGAAGTAAACTTGCTATGTCAAAATTATTGATTAAAGCTCTCATGAACTTGATGGCACACTTTACTTTCTTGTATTTAATAAACTTGAACCATTGTGTCCATCTTTGTTGCGTATATGCTTGCGCTTTATAAGTTGAAATTAGCAGAACCATGTATCATGGGGAATGTTTTCAACATTGCACTTGTACTTTGTACCCCGTTGATATCATGTTCTTTTGCTTATGGATCCCGGCGGTGTGAAATAAAAGTGGAACTTGTAAGATCATGGAGTTTGTATGTGTGTTAGAGAAACGCCTGGGCCGCTGGCGTAAGCCATGCCTAATCATGGTGGAAACTTGCAGCATCACCATAATTAGCACTCTATGGTGCATCCTCAATAAAAACATATGCAAATAGCAAATAAAAAGATCGCTCAGATGCTCATTGTCTTCTTGCCTTGTCATTTTGATTATGGGATATCTCCTATGTCATGTGCAAGGGGTACCCCGTTGGCCGTTCTTTATGATACATATGTACTTACAATGACAAGAGCTTACTTGTGACTAAAGTTGAGTAGCATGAGGTTCAGTCTTCGTAAGTAAGGGGCATGAGATTTCGGTTTATAACTTGTCAAGCTTATCCTCTTAGTTGTGTCACTTTAACCTTAATTACCTTCAAGATGCTTATAATAGGGGCAATGAGAGCTAAAAGCTAATAAGTACCATAATTTTTGGAAGCTCTTTATGAGAATTGAATCCATACTTCCTTCTATGAAGGCCTTTCTTTTACTTTTATGTTGAGTCTCCACCTTCTATCTTTATGCACCTACTTTGAGAGCATAGTGGCCATTCTTAGTTCTATGTGCATTGTACCAAGACTTGTTGATTGATGCATAGCTTTGATATTGCTTGTTTTAAACTATTTGTATCTAGTCACTCTTATGAACTTTGAAGATGTCCTATGCATTTATGTTTGCTACTCTATGAGGGACAAGCTGAATGCTACTATGCTATGTTTTCTTTATGTGAAACAAACAAACATCTTGCAAAGCATTGTTATTCATGAATCTTTTGTTTGTGCCTTTTCATGTTGCAACATAGTTTCTTTGTCTTATTGCTAGAACTTGGTCTTTCATGTTATGATTGAAATACTATGATCCCAGCTTTGAATGTTTTACAAATACTTTGATCAAGTTTATGATGGTGCATGTCACCTCAAAAATTATTCTTTCTTTTTATCACTTACCTACTCGAGGGCGACAGGGAGTTAAGCTTGGGGATGTTGATACATTGCAAATGTATCTATAATTTTTGATGTTCCATGCTTGGTTTTATCTACTTTCTTATGTTTTTTCCACACTTTGGAGTACTTTTCATATGATTTCTTGGACAAACCTATTAACAAGAGCCACAGTGCTAGCTGCCTGTTTTCTGCTGTTTTTGGTTCCAGGAAAGTCAGAAAATGAATATTCTCGGAATTGGATGGGACAAAAGCCAAAGTCATTATTTTACTAAGGGACACACGGAGCCAGAATACGAGACAGAGAGGGGCCAGGGGGCCACCACACCACCTGGCCGCGCGGCCCAGCCTGGCCCGTGCCAGGGGGTGGTGTGGCCAGCCTAGGCACCCCCTCGGCCTCTCCTTCTGCCTATAAGCTGCCTCTGATACAGAAACCCTAAGTATCCGATCAAAATTCCACGAAAGAGTTTGTAGCCGCTGTCGTCTCTGTCCCTAGATTGGGATGGATCTGAAGCTCTTCCCGGCACCCTGCCAGAGAGGGGAATTCACCCTGGAGGCCTTCTTCATCATCATGCAAGCCTTCGGTGTGATGCGTGAGTAGTTCATCTCTGGACTACGGGTCCATGTAGTAGCTGGCTGGTTCTCCTCCTTTGTGCTATCATGTTTAGATCTTGTGAGCTCCGTTCATGATCAATATCATCTATTTGTAATTCTGCATGTTGTGTTTGCGGGGATCCGATGGATATTGAGATGTTATTTCAGATTGATTATTGATTCTATCATGTCTTTGTTATTTGTGATCTTGCATGCTTTCCGTTGTTAGTAGCTATCTTGGCCAAGTACATGCTAGCAACTCCAAGAGTTAGTATTTATGCTCGATAGTGGGTCCATGCCTCTGGTAATCTTGGGAAGTAACAGAAATTTCTAAGGTACTAGATGTGCTATTGCTACTAGGGAGAAAACAACAATCCTTTGTTCATAGAACAATCGTATTGTTTACTCTACACGCAATTCGTAATGCAATTATCCGTTGCTTGCAACTTAATACTGGAGGGGGTTCGGATGATAACCTGAAGGTGGATTATTAGTCATAGATGCAGTTGGATGGCGATCTATGTATAATGTTGTAATGCCCAATCAAGTCTCAAAGGAGTCAAGATGAGTAGTATATGATTGTATGCTTTCTCGATGTTTGTCAATTGCCCCGCTATAATTTGTTCACCCAACATGTTATCTATCTTAAGGAGAGCCACCTCTAGTGAACTATGGACCCCGGTCCTTTCTTTTACAAATAATCAACTATTTACTGCTTTGTGTTTACTTTCTGCAAACTTTTACTTTCTTCCATTCGATACGTTTAATCCTTTGTTTTCAGCAAAACCGGTGAGATTGACAACCTCATCGCAAGTTGGGGCAAAGTTCTGTGGTTGTGTTGTGCAGGTCTCCATGTTGCTACTAGCACCGGTAGTGCGCCCTGCCAAGGCTCAGCTAGCAACACCTTTGGGGTGTTTCCTTGCTCCTACTAGATTGATAACCTTGGTTTCATACAGAGGGAAAACTTGTTGATGTGCTCATCATACCTTCCTCTTGGGGTTCCCCAACGAGCTTGATATATTTTGGGCCATCAGTCCTTCACGTCGTGATCTCCATCCGTCGTCACCAGATTCCGGCGCCAGGGTTCCGGCGCCATAGACACCAGGGTACCGATGTCTTTCCGACGTGGTAGTCCGTCACCTCCATGACTATCTACTACTATGTAACATAAGGTAATCACTTTACCTTTGCCACAACCATATCACAAAGCATCGCCCCCCTGCAAAAACAAAGTTAGACGCCTCTACTTTATCTTTGCATGTTTTACGTGGCTGAATGGGATTTCGCACAAGAACCGTTCTTACCTACAAACTGTCACCACAACGTTGATCAAGTAGTTGTCTATACTACACCCCTTTTGGGGCCCTCCATTGCAAATGGCATACCAACTAATGCGAGAGAGACAGACACCCCCTAAGCCACTTTATACGGTACAAGCCGTATGTCAAGCGTGGACCAGTCTCGAATGAGCAGCGTAAAAAAGTCGGTTGGGGGCCGCTTCATCAAGCATTACTACGGTATACACAAGTACACGTGGGAGGGTAACAACTAAAAGATCAACGCCCACACGCTACATCTCGTGTGTTCTACACGTACTAGCATTACTACGCATAGATCTAGCTCTGATACCACTGTAGGGGTTCCGCGTATGAAAACAATAAATTTTACCCTACGCTCCTGAACCCCTGATGCTGCCAGGACCTATCTATTAGTAATACAGTAATGGGAGGGGCTTTTCGCGAACTTACCCTTGAAGACCTAAAAGTGTTGTCAACGCTCAGGAGAGCGTGGTTGATGTAGACGAGCCGAAGCCAACCTCGAGGTCATGATGAAGTCCTTGCGCTCCAACGACTTGAGTGCCTCAAGTGTGACACCTCGCGGGGAGTTACACACGTCCGGTGCTTGACGATGACTTCCGCTTCCCCGATCCAGTAGCAGGTGTGGAAGTAGAGCTCCTGGATCCGAATCCCACAGCGTGACGGTGCTCCGCGGTGAAGATGTCTCTCATTCGCGCTGTCCGAACTTGGGACCACGGTCACGAGAGAGAGAGAGAGAGAGAGAGAGAGAGAGAGAGAGAGAGAGAGAGAGAGAGAGGGAGAGAGAATATCAATTGGAGGTCTTCCCAAAAGTGAGAAGACCTTTATTGAATATTGTGTGTATTTATCTGGCCAAATACCCCCACTATATATAGGGGGAGGGGAGGTACTACCTCCCTCAAAGTCCTGGGGTGGGACTAAAGGAGAGGGAGAGGGGGGTAGCCGCCGGCTGGCCCTAGTAGGCCTCGCATGGGGGGGCTTGGCCCAGCCGGCCAACCCCTTGCCCCTTCTCCCGTCTTGCCTTTCCCTAATGGGCCCTGTTCCCTCCAAAATCGGCTCATTAAGACTTTTGACCTTTAAATTGGTTTTCTCTTTTATTAAATAATTATGAATAAATGATTAAATCAATATTTAACATTCATTCATATATTATTCAATCTTCGTGGCTATGGAACATCTTCCACCTCCACTCTGGACATCCTCCGGACTTACCGAAACCCTTCCGGTTTTCTCTCTACTATTTTTCGGTGATTCTTCCGATCCTATAAACACTCTCTAAGCATCATCAAACCCTTAAGCGTGATACCCTACGGTTCGGGAACACTCCAGACATGGTCGGGACACTCCCGGACCAATGATCGATAGAGGGACCTGGATGGCCATGTGACCCATGTGCGTTCCACGAAGATCTTTCGTCGTTTGAACCGGGACGGTCATGTCTTATTCCCTTTGTCTCTAGATACTTGCATTGCCCGAGATCTGATCAATGACATCACCATGTCGTGTTCAATCTCATTACCGAGCAATGCTACTTGACTCGTTCCGACAAGTGATATCCCTGTGATCAAATCACACACTGCGCAACTATTGGATATAACTTCTCCGAGTGGGCCCTTGAGTATCTTTCCGTCACGTGGACGGACAAATCCCGCTCTTGACATATATTGCCTCTACGGTTTCCTCTGAGTACCTGAACACACCTTTATAACCACTGTATTACCAAGTGGCGCTTGATGCTATCTAAGCACTCTCAGGAGATAGTGATTGTTATAGCCTCACGGTCTAAGGAATAGTCTACGAGGATCCATTTCTAATCATCGTAACTTGAACTTCGTGACATGATCGGGTCACGATGTTTAGGTTGGGTATTGGTTCATTATCTCATTCTCAGAATGAGTTGACTCCATTTTCAACTGGCATAAATGCCACATGATCAGGAAACTTGATCATCTGTTGACCAATGAACCAGTGACTAATGTTTCACTGGGAACCCCTGGTTGTTTATATATCACACGTGTATTGTTGTTTTCACTCAATATAGTTATAGCATGATATAAAACTTAATCATAAATTTTATGAAATATGATAATAGTCCTTATTACTATTTATCTCTAGGACATATTTCCAACAACAACATCCAATGTCCATGATCAGGAAACCATGATCATCCTGTTAATCAACGAGCTAGTTTATAAGAGAGGCATAACTAGGAACCCTTTATTTGTTTATTAAACACACGTGTATTAACGTTTCCAATTAATACAATTATAGCATGCAAAATAAACATTTATCATAAATAAGGAATAACATAATAACCACTTTATTATTGCCTCTCGGGCATATTCCCTTCAAAAATGTGTGAAACCGAAAGAAGAGGGGGCATGGGTTTCCAGATCTTTGAGGACTTCAACCAGCCGCTTCTGTCAAGAAAGCCTTGAGGATGGTCACCAATCCCAATTCGCTTTGTGCATGGGTCTTAAAAGCAATATATTTCAAAGAAGGGGATTTTCTGTCAGCCAGCTGTCCAAAGGAGGCTTCATATACATGGCGCAACATCCTTCATGGGAGGGATCTTCTTAAGAAGGGGCTGGTTTGGTGAGTGGGTGATGGTAGCTCGATTGATGTTTGGAAGGAGCGATGGATTCCCCGGGACTCATTGCAATGGCCCTATGGACATAAGCCGGATCAGGAGGTGTCCAAAGTTAGTGAATTACTATTACCAGATGGGGCCAGGTGGAACATAAGCAAGTTGAAGGAAGTGTTTCATGATGCTGACGTGGAGGACATCACAAAGATTGTCGTGGTAGAGCTGGATCTGCTGACTATTTGGCATGGAATTACACCAAGAACGGTATCTTCAGTGTTCGCTCTGCTTATCATCTAAAACATGAAGTAAAGAGGGCTGATCTAGGTGCCTCGAGTTCTTCTACCAACATGGCGGCGCATCAGGGATGGCTGGCTCTTTGGTCATCCAATGTACCCAGTAAAGCCAAAGTACATGCTTGGCGGCTAGCAAAAAACAAGCTAGCTGTGGGTGAAGAACTGCAGAGGAGACGGATTAAGGAAGGCGTCAAGTGCATTGTGTGCAATAGGCTTGAGATGCTGCTTCACCGGTTCTGGGAGTGTGCCTTCTCACGGGAAGTCTGGCGATTGACTTGTGATCGCACTGGACTGATGCTTAAAAACCCTCCCAATGGTCTGATTTCCTAGAGCTATTTCCAATCGTGGCTGCTCGATTGGTATGGATCAATGAAGGAGGACGAGCTAAATGTGTGCTTGATGACGCTCTATCACCTTCGGTTGGCTTGCAATGATGCTCGGGATCTCCCTTCGATCGAAGACCCGGATCATACCTCGAGAAGGATTGTGTTCCTTTGGCAAGTATGGTTGGCGTCGAAGGAAGAAGAGTAATCCACATCAGCGGTCCTACTTCTTTTCCTGCGCCGTTAATTTGGTCCTTATTCTTTAAAACTGAACATCTAGGTCCCAAATCTTTGTAAGTTGTTCATCTGAGGTCCTAAATCTGTTTGACCCGCGTTGACTGGTGCCACGTCGATAGTGGGACCCAGGAGGCATACAGGTCACCTTAGATATTTGCAAATAGTCCTCCCAAATTGTATTTCTTCCAAAACACGGTCCTGCAACATTTTCGCATTTTTTTTGTCAAAACAAAAAAGATGGGGATCCGACCGGTGCTACTTTTCTTTCTCAGAAAAATCAGATCAAGCCTACCACACAGAAACAGTCAACAAACTACGCAGGCATCTCCTAGTGAAGAAAGTAAGCATCTGTATGAATTGATTGGGCAGCGTAAGCATGTGTGGTGGCATGAGCAAGCTGGCAGGTGGAGGCGGTGGGAGTTCGTCGGCTGGCCATCTGGCCGACGCGCTCCGGCCGGAGCACACAAACGACGTGCTTGGCCATGCTGCCCAGTAGCAGGCCCAGGCCGGTGCCCTGCTGCCCCGTTAGGCCCTCTTCACTCCTAGATCAAAGCAGGATAGAGTTGAACACAGCCAGTCGGGCTGCTACCCGCGGTTGACGGCGCGAGCTGCTGCCTGCCGGCGATGCTCCCAACTCCCGAGGCAGGTGGGTACGGACCGAGATGTGGACGATGCGGTTGCTCGCGTGCGGGCTCAGCAGATAAGGCAAGCAGACTGGGGTCAGCGGACGAGACGCGCGGCGAGAACGGGCTTCGATCTGATTTCAAATACCTGCGCGTGAGATAATTAGGACCCTATTTTGGAAGAAATATAACTTGGGAAGCCTATTTGCAAATACGTAAGGTGACGTGTACGTCTCTCGGATCCCACTGTCAACATGGCACCGGTCAACGTAAGTCAAACAGATTTAGGACCTCAGTTAAACAACTTACGGAAGATTTAGGATCTCAATGTTCAGTTTTTAAGAATAGAGACCAAACTGACGATGCGGAAAAAGTACCAGGACCGCTGATGCGGTTTTCTCAAGGAAGAACCTCACAGGAACATAGCCCAACGAGCTACGCACTGGCAACCTCCTGAGCCTGGGTGGATCAAGGTTAATCGCGATGGTGCCTTCGTCAAGGAGGGGGTATCGGAGGAGGTGGCGTGATTTTCCGCGACCACCACGGCAGCTTCATTCGAGGAGCGAGTCGTTTTTTCCCCTCTGTATCCGATCCTGAGCGGAGCGAGCTACTCGCGTGCAAGGAGGGCCTGGAGCTAGCGAAGGAGGGAGGTGTTGAGCGGATTGTGCTGGAGATGGACTGTCTGTGTGCGGTTCGGCGTATCAATACTTCGGAGGTGGACAGATCGATCCATGGACCACTGGTGGAGGACATCAAAAGGCTGCTGAGAGGTTTTGGGGACTTCTTGGTCGAGTTTGGGCATCGTGAGGTTAATGATGCTGCTCATCGCTTAGCGAAATTAGGCTGCTGTAATAAATTGAACGAGGACTGGGTTGCTTCGGCACCTGACTGTATTCTGAACACGTTGGCTATGGATGCTTCCATAGAGTAATAAAATGCAACCATAATGATCTAAAGAAAAACGGAGTAGAAGAATCTTCCAACGTACTGCCTCCCCTGATTATCATTCTCTCGTCCGAAGATCCCATAAAAAAGATCAATGGCTGGAGGAATGTAGACAGATGGTGTGCAAGCCATACATGCAGCACTATGCTTTATTCTGCTCATACTCCCTGGTGCTGTACGTGCATTACATATCTATCATTGTGGCTGCATTTGCAATCTTTTTTTAAGCAAGATTTATCACCGTCCTGTTGTCCACACTTCATGTCATGTACTGCGATTCAATTCGTCTCTATCATTGATTGATTGATGGCATAAATAATCTTTCTTGCGACAAGCAATGTAATCATTGATTGATGGCATAAAAACCTCGTGTGCATTTATCCATGCAATTTAATTTAGAATATTTTAGAACTTTGATATACTCCCTCCGATTCAAATTAATTGATTCGAATTTGTCTAGATTCGTGTATATCCAGACATGTTTTATCGTTAGATACATTCGAATCTAGACAAATCCAAGTCAATTAATTTATAGATCAGAGAGAGTATAACTTTCAATTTATATAACAAAAAGTTCACTGGAGCTCGGGAGCAGAAACGTTGCACTCCTTCAAAGATCAACAAATGACCGTGCCTAGTACTATACACATATATCTATAGTTCCTCTGAGAACAAGGCTTCGCAGTTGGCGCATCCCAACGACCAGAGTTCGATCCGTGTTAGGGACGAATTTCCGGAATTTTCACGCCGACCTGCTTCTACTATATCAAAAAAATGTCTAATTCCTCCTAGCACTGTTTTATTTTTTTATCTATAGTTCCTCTGAAAAATATCAAGACATATTTGTTCCCTTTTTGCGAAAAAAGCAAAGGCAAAGCCGCGGCCCATAGGCGCATTTTAGTTTGTACTCAACTAGCATGGTGGCCCTCGCAAATGCGAGGGCATCACCTTTAGTTTGTTTTATTGGAGAGGGACATCATTTTTGTTGTGCTAAAATTTAAGAAAAAGACCTTCATAACTTGATGGACAATAATGTTATGCAATAGAACATATTACACTATAGAGCCATATTTTATGATAAATTTATATCACAAGCATAGAGGACATCTTTAACTATCTTAAATTCACGTGTCAAGGGTTATTAGGCTACTTATCGAAACATTACGTTAATGCCCATATGTGAAGTTTATGCATGAGATTAAGTTGGTACATATATACAATTAAAGTTCATACCGTGACCTGACTTGTAGTTACTACGTGATCATATAAGAGTATGCATGGCTAAGATACTTTCTGCAAAATAATTAAGTTTACTCGAGCAACAATCCTACAATGCTTATACTATTATGATTGAGTAAAAATTCCATTGTCTTAATAAGGTAAATAAAAAATAATTTATCCTCATTCACATCCTTAAGCAAGAACATGCTTAATGAGCGACCCCCCTCCCCCCCCCCCCTCCCCGAGTTTCCACGTCCAGTGGTTTATGAATAGAGCTCGAATCTAGTTGCATAACTACAATTTTTCACCTTGTGACAATTATATTGTATGGTTATAGATATAATTCCACCACCCTTGATTATATCATCTTCATAGGGTAAGGTGAGAATGTCACTTCTGCATGCAAATATATATATACGCCATAAGCGATTCCAAAACAACTAATCAATTTCATTGTCATTTTTAATCCTTCAAAATGTACATTAAATTCATGGAATATTTGTAATTTCTATAACTTTAGATCATATAATTATTAACTTAAAACATGACGACATACATTACTATGAATGTTAAAATTGATACAATTTAGAAAGTTCTATTGGTTCTGATATGTTCATGTACAATTGTGTAATTTTATTAGGTACAACTATGGAGATCTAATTACTATGATTTTATAAAATAAATACATGAGAATTTGTTTGCCTGGTTTTGTTTACACATATTTATGATGTATGGCTGCATGAATCATCCATGAAGGAGCCTCGACACTTCTTTGACTCCAAAAGTCTCTTCACATCGATTCTACAATCTACCAATCTAATTTTCAACGAAAATTGATTGTTTAAGTATCATCCCATTTCACTTGACCTTGACTCTAGTAGTCGAGGAAGACAGTAATATGTCTATAGAGTGAAGTTTAGATTTTTCACATTACTGTGAATTTGACGATAATGTCTTGGTGGTTAAGATGGCTTCATACTTAATACAGGCGTGTTGACCCCCTATCTTCCTATTTTCTTTTCAATAAAACAATTTGTTTAAATATCCCCTCACTTTGTTTAACCTTCAAACCAAAGTAATTGTGTTTTGGGCATGTGTTGTTATTGTGTTCTATGAGACAATGTATTGGTGTTTGAGATGGTCTTGTAGAGGATAAATGCATATTAGCTCCGTCAAATTCAAGGTAGTTTTTGTATGGATCACCGTTTATCACGCAATAGTCCATGTAACCTGTGGATCTCATGGATTGTTCTTTTGTTTTTCCTCGGCAATAGAGTAGTGGTTTGATAGTCTGCCTTGTGACAATGAGTCTTTGCTGCTATCTGCCTAACTACTTATAGGTTAATCTGAATTTTATACATTATGTTCTAAAACTTTCTATCTATGCTTTATAAATGTAAATATTGGTTTAATTTCAGAGCATGTCATGTATTTTCCCGGCCACAGCCACCATGTGCTATTGTAGTCCACTCCTATGTCATGACACTCATGGGTGTAAGATAAAATCATATTTCATATTGATTTGCTTTGGAGTTGTTTTTCCCATAGCTAACATGGTGTCCATATAGAATAAATGATTATTGGTTGCATATAATTCTTTCTATTTTTTGTATTGACCAATGTTCATCGTTCAGTAGTCTATGGAACTGGAGATACTCATGACTATCGTTTTACTTTTGTAGGAAGTTTGGCGGTTTGGCGATAGGGTGCAAATTGGAAAGTTTGTCTTGCGTGGAATGTGTATCTAACACCATTGTGAATACATAAAAATCAAATTTTGTGGCCGAATGGTTTTGGGGTTTACTTGTAATATGTATCAATCGATATTCTTTTTTTTTGTGGGATTAGTTTTTTCTCTTCGATCACATATCAACTTCTGAGTTTTTATAGCGGATCAACCAAGAAGTGAGTCCCATCAGAAGGTTATGGCGAGTTTTTGTTGCAGGGACTTGATTTGCCTCCCTGCTCTACCCTCTAGTCATTTCCCCCAACGATCGCTGAGAGTCCTATGGAGTTAGGTGTTGCTTGACGATCAACCTTGTTTTGCACGTCTAATCGAGTGAGATAGTTTATATTTCTCTCTAATCTGGGTCGGGTCGATCTCTTTCTAATATATACATCTCTTGTCAAACCACCGTATCAAACCAAATTACATAGTTAGGTAACTGTTTACCTCTTGTTAAATAAGAACAATGTATTTTAGATATAACTATCAATAAACAATTAAAGGTTGTGGCTTAACATGGTGGCTCTATTAGACATTCTTATATTTCTTGTAGTATATAATAGATAATATATAAACAATTGAATCTACGCACACTCCATTTTGTATTAAGTCAGTCATAAATTTTGTGATGCCTCGTCCACTCGGCAGAGTTGTTACTCTCCTTTTTTTTTTGAGAGAACTTCGGTCTTTATTGATTACTGAATATCAAAACAAAGTACTTCCCGGATGCACTCCGGGATTACATCAAAGGAAATATTACAAACCGAATTCTCGCAACTATGAGCTAGATTTTGAGCTGCACCATTGATCTTGCGCCCATAATGTTTGAACAGACAGGTATTGTAACCTACTGCCAAAGCCTTGATGTCAGACACCAAAATTCCGACCTCTGAACGATCCGTGGTGGTGGAACAGATACGTTGAATCATTGAAAGACAATCAGAAGCAAGGATAACATCCCTGAATCCATTATCGAAAGCAGTATGCAATGCTCTTCTAATAGCCAGAGCTTCAGCCATCTCCGGAGTAGTGATGCCCTTAATCCCCTCTGAAGCAGCAAGCTTGAGAACACCATCGTGATCTCTTATGACAGCACCCCATCCAATACGATCCTCATCAGGAAAAACTGCTGCGTCCACATTGACACAAAACAAACCAGGAGGTGGTGGAATCCAACATGAAGGGGTAGAGGAATCCAACCTGGTGACTGTTTTGGATTTGTAGCAGTACAACACAATATTTTCAGTATACGCCTTGATCTTCGCAGCGACACGCGAGGCATGTAAGAGCCCTTTGTCGTTCCTCGCATCATTACGAGCTTCCCACAGTTGTTACTCTCCTTTATCCATCTCAAGTAGTAGTTAATTTTTCTAGTAGCTATTGTTTTATTTAATATTTCCCCATTATCTGCTTGCGTGTACTGCCGGCCTCCGGGCTCCTACTGATCAATTCTTGAAGGAGCGTTTTTCCTTTTGACATGTCCTTGACAGTGTCTTAGCGAACCACGTGAGTGTTTTTTTTTAACTTTTAAACTGGACTCCATCGTTCACGTATCAATTAAGTTTGTTGGTTCGTGCCAGGTGGATCTCTAGCATTTTTTTTGTTTTTGGCTGTGGCCGACCGGGTTGGTGTGTGAGTCTGTATGGTTGCCGATCTGTGTTATATTAACACCTCAAACGTGACATTTACTGACTGTTGTTTGTACCGACCACTTTTTACGTAACTATTTTATCTATAAATCATAACCATAAACTAAAGATCCAATGATCAAGATAATTTGGGTGATGTGGATCTTCCAGGTGTCTCCAAAAACACCCTTATATTGCTTTTAGTATTCCCTCCGACCCAAATTAATTGACTTGGATTTGCCTACATTCGGATGTATCTAGCACTAAAACATATCTAGATACATCCGAATCTAGACAAATCTAAATCAATTAATTTAGGTCGGAGGGAGTATATAATAGATAATGGATTAATTCTCGTCCTCTACCAGCTCCCGGAATGCTAATTGCCGCTCAGCACGCCGTACAGGGGCTTCCCCTGTTGGGCCTGCCATTACGCACCGGTGCTGGGTTTTTCCCGTTCTTCTTTTCGTTTTTCGTTTTACTTTTTCTATTTTTTTTCCTGTTTTCTTTTCCCCCTTTTTCTTTTATTTCTTCTGTTTGAAAAAATTCAAGTTTTTAAAAATTGGTGTGCCCATAGGATCCGAAGCATTGCAAGATAATGGGCCGGCCCATCAATGGCTCACTTCTGGCGGCGGTCGGTGGTCGTGCCGCTTGAAGCGGCATTTAGCAGCTCTCGCAACGCTCCTATACTCCTCCAATTGGAGTACACTCGGCCGGCGACAAATTTTTAATGACCCTACTCCTCATCGTGGTCTGGTAAAATACAAACATATTTTTTCCTGTTTTTTGTATTTTATGTTTTTATGTTTTCTACTTTCTTTATTGGTTTCTATTTAAATATTTTTTAGATCTTGAAAAAACTAAAACAAATATTTTAAAAGTTCATAATTGAATAAATTGTTTAGATTTTTAAAATGTTCATATTTTGAAAAGTTTTGATTTGAATTTTTTGATTTAAAACATGTTTAGAGTTTAGAAAATGCTCAAATTTGAAAACTTTGTTAGATTTTAAAAATATTCAAATCTCCTAATTATTCAGATTTGTGAAAAAGATAAAACAAAAAGGAAATAAAAACAAGAAACGAAATAAAAAGGAAAAATAAAAATAAAATAAAATAAGCGGAAAGAGGGGCTAATTGGGTCGGCCCAGAAGGTGCACCGACCTGCATTGGACAGTAAATAGAGTTCTCGTTCAATAAAAAAAGTTTCCCTAATGTCTGCTTAAATGATTAGGCTTTCTATTTCATCATTCTTAATTCGACGGCCCAGTTTGCGCGTAATTCAAATGGCAAATTAATCCATGAAAGCACATATCGACTGCTATAATTTTGCGATCCCATAAACACTTTCATTGGCGAAGCTCTCAGTAGGGCAAGGTCCGCCGCCCATCCTACCTTGGCTCGCGACAAAAAAAATCTTAATAGGTACGCGACAATTTGTTTTTATAAGTACGCGGCAAAAAATATTTATAGGTACCCAATGCTCATATTGCTCGTTTGGGAAAGAATAAATACCCCCTCCTCTCCATAATAAGGTTCGCTGATTTAGTGCAACTTCGTACCAAATCATCGATATTTATTATAAATCGGAGAAAATAGAAAAAAAGCTATCGCATACTAGGCTGGGCCGACTTCCCGACTCCCTTTCACGCGAACCGCTCGATCATCAACTGTGCCTAATCGAGCGAGAGACCGAGCGACAACACAACCATACATGGGGACGGAGCCCGCAATGCTAGCGGCGGCGGGACTTCCAGGAAACACCATGACAGCGCGGCGGGCTGAATGGAGGTCTCAACGGCCCATCTACCTGCAATGTATATACTAACTTTGTCGTGAAATAAATATTTGAAATTTATCTAAATTCTCATGTATCTATACACTAAAACACCTAGACAAGTATTCGATATCTATTTCAAAATGGAGGCAGTAAATTCTTGATTGAATAGGGATGTAAGAGACCAGCAAAAGCGGGGAAGGTAAAAATTTCCTGAATTTTGCATATGGATAGAATTTTTTGTCTTATCGTTTTATTTTTTCAATTTTTAATTTCAGGTTTGACTAATGTAATAAGTGTTTATGCTTAGGATCAGATTTTGCATCAAATCTTTTTAAGCTCTAGATATCGCCCGCTGCTGAACATTTTACATGACAAGTCACATTAAGGTCTTGACCACTATATACATCAAGCCACGTACATTTGAGCAAGACCAAGGATCGTCTAGATACATGTGAATTTAAATAGGGGCTACTAGTTTGAAATGGAGAGAGTATAATTTTTAGGGCCTGATAAGATGTGGATAAACCGTCATTATTTTCAGAAATCAGGTACTGAACCCATGGGCTAAATTTGCAACCTACGAGCAATCATAAAATCCCCCGATTATTTAGTAATTTGGGACTTGTGGGACTTTACATAGACAGTTGGGCAGTGTATGATTAGAGCAAACGATTAATGAAATTCCATTTTGTGTGCTATTTACATCAGAACAATAAAATAATCAAATTAAACATGAGCCTTAGTACACGAGAATTGCAACGAGGAAACGAAATTCACTTTTGCTTCGGTGTCCTCTCTCTTTTCGAACTTTGACAACAAAAACTCGATACTTATTCGTTTCGAAGATCATACGAACTCACCTGAAGCCCGTTCTCACCGTACACGCATACTGACGTGCCTGCAGGAGGAGGAAATCGAGAGGTATATATAGCAGCAGCAATAGAATTTCAAAACGTGGCATGCAAAGAAATATCGGATAATAGAGGTGAGATAAGCTTACCCAACTCGACCAAAAACACCTATACAGAGATATACATAGTCTGAATATAGGTTTGGACAGGTCAAAAGAAAAAATGGCCCATACAAACTTAAGTTTGAGAGGGGGACACCGAAGCATTGCAGGACCAGCATGATCCGAAGAGTGTCATGGAAGAAGTTTGGGGTGTAGCCGCCGACCAAGAGTTCTGCCACTGCCCGTACTTAAACATTTTTGACGATACATTTGGGAGCATCAGATTCACTTGCAGCTGCTTTGATGACCACTTCTCTCTCGCAAGTGACATTAGTTACCGAATTATCTTGGAGAGCCTATATGTCCAAACATGTACATCGCTTTTATGCAGTGGCATCGTCTGAATGTATTATGGCTTCTTGGAGCAACTCCAACGTCACCGGACATATTGCAAGACGACTGGCCTGGTGTAGGAGATCTTATTATCACAAATGTTTTACTCTTAAATTTCACAACTCCAATCTCTGCAACCGCTGGGGTGGGGTGGGGGCAGAAAATTAGTGTTGATCATAATGGTAGCATAAGAAAATTCATCAAGTTCTCAGTATGGTGTAATGTGACCTGATTGTGGAGAGTTCATGGAGGAGTCATCCTTCAAGAATGGGGTATGGACTCTGGGGACTCTATGTCCCTAGTTTAGTTTCTGAAGTCTGATGTCTACGCACTTCTATTCTTGTAGACAGTTGTTGAGCCTCCAAGTGCAGAGGTTTGTAGAACAGCAGCAAGTTTTCCCTTAAGTGGATCACCCAAGGTTTATCGAACTCAGGGAGGAAGTGGTCAAAGGTATTCTCTCTCAAGCAATCCTGCAATCAAGATATAAGAAGTCCCTTGTGTCCCCAACACACCCAATACACTTGTCAGGTGTATAGGTGCACTAGTTCGGCGAAGAGATAGTAAAATACAAGTGGTATGGATATAAGACAACGGTGCCAGAAAATAGCTTGATGACGTGGAAGAGACTAAAGGCAAACTGAAATAAAGATGGAAGCAAGCAAACATGTAACAAATCTAGTTGCAAACGGTGTTTCAATGCTTAGAAACAAGGCTTGGGGATCATACTTTCACTAGTGAACACTCTTATATAAATATCTTCTCTTTATGATACTACTCTAAACTATTCTCCGGTTGGACACTCTAATCCATGGTAGGGTTATAAGAGCACTCCTCAAAGTTCGCTTTCTGCATCTAGATAACCCCACACTGTCACCTTGAGCACTAGATGGTTCCAACAAACACCACAATTTCATAGAAACATCCAACTCCAAATATAACTCATAATAAGTTTTTGTAATCTCTAGCCTAAGTGCCACCATGGTGTGCACGTTGTCACTTTCACACACATGGAGAGAGCAGAGATCTATTAAAGCACTTGAGTAGCAAGGTAGATCTATAGAATACAAGCTCATGATCACAATATGATCATGCATAGAGAGAGAGATGAACACATAGCTATCGGTAGAACCCTTAGCCTCGAGGAAGAACTACTCCCTCCTCATCATGGGAATCATCAACGGCGATGGAGATGGTGGTGGAGATCGATGGAGATGCCTCTGGGGGCACTTCCCTATCCCGGCAGGGTGCCGAAACAGAGACTTTCTATCCCCCGAATCTCCCCTTCGGTGGCGACAGCGCTACGGAACTTTTCATGGCTGGAGACTGGGCGATTTAGGGTTTTGCATCGGAGGCTTCTTATAGGCGAAAAGGCAAGGTCGGTGGGTGGACCAGGGGCCCACACCACCTGGTGGCGCGGCCAGGGCTAGCCCGCGCCACCACATGGTGTGGCTAGCCCCTGGCCCCTCTCCGCCTCGTCTTCTGGCTCCGTGAGTCTTTCGGTAAAATATCGACTTTAGCTTTTGTCCGGTCCAATTCCGAGAATATTCATTTTCTGGCTTTTCTAGAACCAAAAACAGAAGAAAACAGGCAACTAGCACTATGGCATCTTGTTAATAGGTTAGTTCCAGAAAATGTGTAAAAGTACTCCAAAGTGTGGACAAAACATAAGAAAGTAGATATAAAACAAGCATTAAACATCAAAAATTATAGATACGTTAGCAACGTATCAAAGTCTTAACCTCAGAAGTGAAACTTTTTAGGTTCAGTATATTTATTAGAGGGAACAATGAGCTTTATAAATCGATGTTAATTTAGCATTTAGCATGAACGTGCCCGCGTTAGATGACCCGCGCGACTTGACCGAAAGTTGCCAAAAAAAATTGTTATGGACCCTGGCAACTTTGCCAGGTAGCAGTAGTAGTGAAAAAATGTAAGATGATCCACCGTACATCATAGTGTCCGGCGGTTCATGATACGTTCACTCCGGTAAACCAAAATCCTAACGTCAGCTCAATAAAATGTCCCTTCTGAATTACTCTCTCTGTCATGTTTGGGTATCACGACTAGGCTACACTACCACTAGTGCACACCCCCTCTAACACCGGTTTGGAGGGCCCTCTAACAGCGGTTGTAGAACCGCTGTTGAGGGTTCGGTGTTAGAGGGGGGCCCCTTTAACACCGATTCTTATACGAACCGGTGTTAAAGGGTGGCGCACGTGGGGCTGCCGCAGGGCTCAGCCCCCCCCTTTAACACCGGTTCGTAGGTTCTGTGCTGCGGCAGGAAAAGGAGATAAATCTCTGCCGCGGCAGAGTTCTGCCACGGCAGGAAAACAGCCTAAATCTACGCGGCGCGAGTTCTGCCCCGCTCTGGGCGTATTTCTGCGGCCAAGGGGAGGAGGGGAGGAATCGATCGGGAGCGGTATACACATACATCGTCATCGGTACATACGAGTACATGAATAATTAAGCAACTATTATTATACACAACATCGTCATTGTGTGGTATTCTCCGTAAACGTTGAAGCATCAAGTACAAGACAAACACGTTCAAGCATATATACAACGTTCATTTTGGTGGATATCTAAAGAGTTCTCCGCCAGGCGTGACGACCTCATCAAGTATGAACCCCGCCAATTCCTCTTGAATGGCTCGTATGCGGTCAAATGGTAGGAGTTGGTCCCGCATCCGTTCGATCTGAATATATATGAAGAATGGAGTCAATATATATATAAGAATAAAACTCAACACAATTGATGGTAATAAAATAATGTTGTGTACTTTGTTTACTTACTCTAAGTTGTTCTAGTGCGGCTTGGCCTGTCGCACATATCGTGTTGCGAATGAACTCGCAAACATAGTACCCACATAAGTTATCGCCGTGTCCCTGATGCGCGCACTTTACGAGAATAGAGAGTTCAATCAAAATAATAATCAATAAAGCATGATATAATGGAATTGGAAGCAGAATCAAAGAGATACGTAGACCTAGCTAGCTAGTATTACTTATATTTTGGTCTACAAATTTTAGTTCTTCTGACCATTCACCCACGACCCTGCCCGTGAACCTTTTCCAAACCCTGTCCAGCAAAGAAAATGGATAAAGGAGTAATTAATTACTTGTTGTCACGAAAGTTGCCGATCTAGTGCGATAATATGATTGAAATTACCTCAGGAGCATCTTCCTAAAGTCTGCCCATCGCTCTTTTTCTTTTCGTAACGAGTCCATGACAAGGACTTTTCCTGAGTCAGATTGAATGACTAGCAGAATAAAGTGGAACCTACGCACGCATAACTCATCATCAGTTACACTTAACATCGAGTAAGCCGAAACAGAATATGTACAAGAGAGGGTAACAGTACTCACGAGAAGTTGTAAGGCAATAGTATTTCCCTTTTGGTTTGTTGTCTCAGTAAAGACCTTAGCAATAAATCTTCTATTTGCCCGGGTTTGGTTCTTACCACTTCTTCATGCACTCTATTTGGGTCAACGAACCCAATGTCAAAAGGTCCTCCTTTCATGCATTCCATAACCTTTTTCCTGCATAATAGTATATACATATATGGTGAGCATATATATACATGCAATTAATGAAGTGAATGAGATGAGATAGAAAATACAGAAATAGTACTTACACACAATAAAGGCTGATGGCAGCTTTGTCGAGTTCCTTCTGATTGAATAGAAAATGCAAGTCTTGAATGTTGAAGGCGATCTCGTCGTCTCCGCACAAGAAAATCTGATCTGTTATATGCGCCATGATCCATTCTTCCTTTCTCGTCTTGCAGAAATCAAGGTACCACTTGTGCAATCTTCGCATCTTTGTTGGTAGATTCTTGAGCTCCTCTTTCTTGACGAGATTCTTCCCATACTTCCATGGCTGTATGGGGTTGGCATCGCATTTGGGCAAGTTGTCTCCCATGATGTTCAAGTATGCAATGTAAGTCATCCCCATCTCATTGGCCTTTCTTTGTAGCTCCTCATAATCATTTACGGAGGAGCGTCCGTGTGTCGAACACTTGGGCGGGCGCATGATTGGTTTTCTGCTCTCCGAGCATGGGAACTGTTTTCAGGGTGCCGCACGCTACTTTCAGTCTCCACGGCGCCTTGCATCCGCCTTCAAAATCTGGCGCCAGAGTCCGGCACAAGTGGGGTTTCAGGTTTCAAAAGATTTTTGTAAAACTTCTCCACCACCGCCGGATCTATTTTCTCCTTTGGCTCGGCCCGTCTAGGTGCAAAGAATTTCTTGACCTCTTCTTCCGAGATCCTATTGGTCTACTCGTCGCTGCGATTCCATGGTAAAACCGGCAATGGCTTGGCGGAAGGCTGCGGGACGTAGTTTTTTAACTCTTTCTGGCAGTGCTAGTGATGCTCTTCGTGGCAGTGCTCTTCCGCTTACGCTGAGGAGATGGCTGAAGCGCCGGAGATGGCTGCCGCGCAGGAGATGGCTGAAGCGGCTCGGGCTCCGACGCCGTGGAGATGGCGGGGTGCGGTGGCCTCAATTTGGAAGCACGATGTGTTCCTTCTTCCAAAGAATGGTTGTTTTCACTGCAAATTTGAGTTGAGTTTCCCCTTCACCTGTAGCATGGTCAAGCTGTGCTTCCTCATATTCCTTCACAACCTCATCCACCCCGACAATAGCATAGCCATCTGGAATCGGTTGGCAGTGGTAAGTTCCACCAGCTACAGGAGGTAAGGCATAGCCGACAGCCACCTTAATGGATAAGCCCATTAATCTCACATGCAGCTCAACGTGTTCGCTCTCCGTGATCTCATCCATGGGGTATCGAGGACCCGCCATTTCAAGCGTGGGCTGCACGTTCTCCGTGGAAGCCACGCTGCTTTTCCGCGCAGAGTCTGCGCCGCCGACAGCTTCCAATGCAGGCTCTTCGTGCCGCTGAGATGGGCCGGTAGCTTGATGGCTCTATTGTGCATTCACTTGCGCCTTCAGCGCTACAAGTGCATGTTCTATCTGTGTCATCCGCTCTGTACGCTCTTTTTCTTTTCTGCCGTGCCATCTGTAAGAGTCGCTCCACTCGGCAAACCCATCCTTCCACGTCATACCCCTGTGTCTCGTGCATGTCCATGGTGTTCTTTTTTACCGATGGCGCGTGTGAGCTGGTCATTCTCTCTGTCAGGATGGAAGGTCCTGGCGACTATTTCCTCGTATGCCGTGATGAGTTCAGTGACGGGTTTGGCAAGGAGGCGGGTTGGGAAGATACACAATCCTATTTCTGGGTCCAACCTTGCCCCGATTCCGTAGAACCAAGTCTTTGCACGTAGGTCCCACCCATGTGTCTGGGGTGTGATCCCTCTGTCGCGCAGGGCCTTCTCGGCTTCCTCCCACTTAGGCCTCTAAGATATGTAGCCACCTGACCCTGTCCTCTGGTGATATTCCTTCTTCTGGGCATTTAGCGTATTGGTTTCTGACCTCTTTGTAGCTATAGCACTTTCCTTGTATGCCACAAATTCGCGCCAGTGAGGTCTTATCTTCGCATAATATGCGTCTTTGAAATCTGGAGTCTCGCGAGCTTTGACAAATTTGTTCAATTTTGTCTTCCGATTCTTGAAAGCGTCCACCATCTTCTTTAGAGTCCACTCTTTGAGCTTTTCCTTTATAAGCGGTTTGTTTTCATCCTCCTCTCGGAAGGGTGAAATTTACCAACAATAATTCCAAAGCGTTTCTTTGGATCTTTCATCGACAAAGGTACCGTCGCCATTCTTTGGCTTATTCCAATATTCAATTATGATTGGGATTTGGTCCCTAACAACAACTCCAGCCTGACGTACAAATTTGTCTGTGGCGTTCTTGGGCTCCATCGGCCTGCCATCAACACGGACTGCTTCGATCGTGAACTTTGCACGATCTTTCAACCGATGGCTCGCGCCTCACTTGCTCTTTTTCATAGAAGAAGATGGTTGCTGGCTGGTCGATCCAGAGGGCTAAAAGAAGAAAGAAGCGTTAATTAATGTAGAAGAAGATTGTTGGTGGAAGGCAGCAGAGGCTTAATCAATGCATATACCTCGCCGGACTTTCTAATCACTAAATTGCGTTCACCGGAGTCTTCATCTTCTCCATGACTACTTGAGTTGTCATCATGTCCCTCCAAGTCTAGATATTGTGAGGTGTCCTTATCGATAATGTTCTCTATTATTTCTTCTTCTTCAAGGTTTCTACTAAGTGGATCCATAGTTTCTAAAACAATAATATTATCTAGAGTAAGAGAGTAAACATTCAAGTGGACTTGGATTCATACGCGACAACTCGGATACAGTACTTAGTGATTAAGATAAAGTACAATAATATAAGATAAAGTACATTATTAATACATCATCGGAGAATAGCTCGGGTGCATTATAGGATAAAGTATAAGATAAAGTACATTATTAATACATCACCGGAGAATAGCTCGGGTGCATTATAGGATAAAGTATAATATAAAGTACATTATTAATACATCACCAGAGCATATCTCGGGTGCATTATAGGATAAAGTATAAGATAAAGTACATTATTAAGATAAACTAGCGAACGGCTGCTGCAGGTCAAATGCGGAGCTCTGCAGCCACAGAAGAGGAACCATCACCAGAGAATAGCTCGGGTGAGATCCGTGAACCTGCCAGATATTGGAGAACCTAGTATCCAAAAGATACATGTATCGTCGTACATGCTTGTCCTCCTCCCTGATACGACGACGTACCACCTCCTCGGGGGCTGGTTCCCTCTGCACCACTCCTGGACCTCGTGGACGCCACCAAAGAAGCTCCGGGTCGACGATGATACCCGGATTCCTCACCAAGGTACGAGTCCCGACAGGTAGCACCTCCCAGTGCCAACCCGACGGAGCCCAGACTCGGACATCCCGACGAGTCCAAGAGGGCTCGGGACGAGATGGACGAGGCATAACTAAATAATAGCAATAAACAATCATAAAACATAAACAGTAACTAAATCACTAAGTATATATTTCCCTAATAACAATAACCCTAAACCTATCACTAACTAAACTAAACCTCATTAACTAAGTATTCTAACTAAACCTAATCCCTAATAAACCCCAATCCCTAACTAAATCACTAACTAAATCACTACTAAAATCCCTAACTAAAATCCCTAACTAAATCACTACTAAAATCACTAACTAAATCACTACTAAAATCCCTAACTAAAATCCCTAACTAAATCACTACTAAAATCCCTAATTAACTAAATCCCTAATTAACTAAAATCCCTAGACTAAAATCCCTAACTAAATCACTACTAAATCCCTAATTAACTAACAAAATCACACTAATTAACTAACAAAATCACACTAATTAACTAAGAAAATCACACTAAAATCCCTAACTAAATCACTACTAATCCCTCGCCTCCCTTCTCCTCTTCCGCTTCCTCGTCGTCGCCGGCAAGAAGAAGAACATAATAAGGGTCCCGCCGAGCCCGAGGGCCATCCCCTTCTTCGGCCATCTCCACCTCCTCGACAAGCCCTTCCACGCCACTCTATGCCATTCGCCACGGTCCCGTCTTCTCGCTAGCCTCGGCTCACAAGAACGCTTGCTGTCGTGTAAACAAAATCCTCGCATTTTGCCGCCGTTCTGACCTCGCCCGCAGCTTACAAAATAATCTTGTGTAAACAAAATCGAATTAGAAACAGATACGCTATATTCGATTGCCGCTGCATCTCCTCGCATTCTGCCGTTGCTCGACTCGCTGCAAAGACGCATTGCGCTACCGCCACACGCCCCTTGGGAGCCCATCCGCGGCCTCGACATGTAGAAGGCAGCCTCGGCTTGGCATCGAGACGGAGAGGGAAGGAGGCTCAGCCAGCCGCCCTCAGCCCATCCGCCCGCAGTATATGCACCCTCCTAAATCCAACCGATCGAAGCTCTGATGGGGAGAGGGACGGGAAGGCTCACCTTGCAGAGGTCGGCTGGGGAGGAGCGGCGGAGTCGAGCTCGGCCTAGGATCGATCTGGCTGGCGACGCGGCGTATTCCGGCAAGACGGGGGCGGCGGATGACTGCGGGTGGCGGCGCGGACGAGTAGTGGCTCGGGGGAAGAATCAATGGCTGGGGGAAGAAGGAAAGGGTGGTGGCGCGCGCTTTATAACCCCCCCTTTAACACCGGTTCTGGGGATTCGTTTACGCCAAGACACTTTTAACACCGTTCCAGCCACGAACCGTGTTAAAGGGGGGTAGTGAAACAAATAATGTGTTTCTTTAACACCGGTTCGTGGCTGGAACCGGTGTTAAAGGTTGGGCATTTATTTCATGCATTAAAGGGGTGGGGGCATTTATAATTCAAAAAATAGGATATGAATTTAGAAAATTCATATCTTATTCATTTCAACTCAGAAAAATATGAATAATATATCATAATTTTCAGAAAAATAATATCTATCCATTCATGTAAAAACATTTTATATTTACTTTAGATGAAAATTTTCAAAATGATTAAAACACTTACATATAAATTTTGATTATTCAATTCAAACAAAAATAAATTGTCAAATCCTAAAACTTTGAACATAAGAAATATTAAGCATCTAAAAGGAATCTAACCCTATTTTATTAGAGCAAATCATATTTTATTTTGTATTAACATTTTTGAATTGATTGGATATTTAAATGCCGCATATTTTGTATACACTTGAATCTGACAAAGCCTCGCTCAACTTGCATTGGATTTTTGATAAAATAGCATATTGTGAACCTAAAAATGATTTTTGTAAAAAATCATGAGCATCGTATCATGTACCTGTAGTTCATATTTGACCCACTTCCTACCGATTCGACAGGAATTTGTTTTTTTCACCAGAGGTGGAGGGAAAGGTTTCAGATCACCCTGTTGGTACATTGTCCATATAAGGTGGTCTAGTATTTTTGTAAAATGTGGTGGTGGTTTTTTGAATTAGCCATTTGGTGGTTGCTTCACAAAACCGTCCGTTTTTTATGCTCCGAAAATGGAAAATGCCTTTTTGGTGCGATAAAAAGGAAAACTTCCTCTTCAACATTGTTTGCCATGCCATGATGCACATGTATGCACAATATGGCCATATTATCACAAACTATGCCTTGATTCTAGCCATAACATTGGTCATTTGACCCGAAAGCCAAGAAACCTCGAATGAGATAGGTCATTTTGTGAAGGAGATAGAACTGGAATTAAAATACAGAATGCAACTAATAGTAAGTTACATAAAGCACGACTGGAAATTAAGATACATAAAAGAACTGAAAATTAAGATACATGGCCAGATTAAGTAACAATCGGCCGAACTTGTTTCGGAATGTTGGAGTGATTCAGTCATGCTCCTGCCTACACCTGTATTACTTGCCACTATAGTCGTTGTACTACGCCATCGCCGTCATCATTATGCGTCGTCGCCAGTAATTGAACCTTGAAGGCTGAGTACGTGGGCTGGACTTGAGGGTAGCGCAGACGGGGTTAGAGTCGGCGGCGGTGTCATAGGCCATGACGCTCGAGAGTCCGACCACGCCACCATAGCCGGCCGGCCTCGTTGAAGTTCGGAGGAGGTGGGCGTCCTCCTCGTGCCTAGCGCGCCTCTCACGCCGATCCACGAAGAAGGCTTCCCAAGTAGGGAAATAGTCGGGATGCCATCTGGGATTCCTCCGCTGCTCCGGCGTGAGCTCGAAGTAGTAGTGGTTCGTGATGGCCATCCGGCGCGCCACACCTAGAGGGACAGGAGGAACCGGCGCTCAGCATCTAGCCGACGGGGACACAGTAGCCCGGCGGGCAGGGGTAGTTCGAGGCGCAAAGCGCCTCCGCCTCCCTGGGGGTTAGTGCTACGGTGGAAGCCATGTGAAAGAGTGATGAGGTTGCAGATATGAGTCTAGAGATGTGCAATTACAATGGAGGCCAACCCTACATATATATATAGTGAAGAATCAAGGGAAGAACTAGAGGAAGAATCATGGAAGAATCAAGGGAAAAATTATGGAAGAAAAATGGCGGGAAGAAAAATGGCAGGAAAAATGGTCTTCCTCCGGTGGTCTTCCTCCGGTGAAATCCTAGACCGAGGGCCTCGGATCGTCTACCCTTGTAGCTTTCTCCGTACGAGTGTAACCCCTTTAGGGTTAGGGTTTAGGCTTGGTCGTTGCCATAGCACATCTAGACTTATATCTGCCGCCTCTCTCCACTCTATCCCATGGCTTTCACCATACCTCTAACCCCAGGGAGGCGGAGATGGAGTCTTTCATGGGCTAGCAGGAAAATATTTTCCGAGGCGGAACTTCCGAAGATGCCATAGGGCGTGTGCACCAAGGGCATCTTTGAGAAATTCCGCCACGGGAGATTTCCAAACCCTTTCCTCCATCCATGGGGATGAAACTCTCCATCCATGTTGGCTTGGTCGTTGCCATAGCACATCTACACTCATATCTGCCGCCTCTCTCCACTCTATCCCATGGCTTCCACCATACCTCTAACCCAGGGAGGCAGAGATGTAGTCTTTCACGGGCTAGCAAGAAAATATTTTCCGAGGTGGAACTTCCGAAGATGCCATAGGGCGTGTGCACCAAGGACATCTTCGAGAAGTTCCGCCACGGGAGATTTCCCAACCCTTTCCTCCATCCATGGGGATGAAACTCTCCATCCATGTTGGCTTGTTGAGTTGCTTGCCATGGCGTATCGATGCTCCTTTTATAGGCACGGCGCCGCTTCTACTTTGTCTTCTTCCTCTGACAGGGCGTCGTGCGCTACATCGAGCAGTGTAGTCCACCCACGCGTCCTTATCCTACCGACATCTTTAGTCCCGGTTTGAGCCCCCACCTGGTACTAAAGGTTACCCATGCGTCCTTATCCCACCGACAGTTTTGTTAGATGACACAAAAACCACCTTTAGCGGTTGCACCCACCAACCGGTACTAAAGGTTAGCCACCCCCCAGATAAGGCCCTCCCAGATAAGCCTCCCCCAGATAAGGCCCCCCCATCACCTTGGCAGGAACCCTCTTCCTGAGTCTTAAAGAAAAATGGCGGGAAGAAAAATGGCGGGAAAAAATGGCGGGAAGAAAAATGGAGGGAAGAAATAGAAGGAAGAAAAATGGCTCATTTAATACATATACATTAATGTAAGAACTATGACATTGATTTCCATGTTGAGATACATATGTGTGCCAAAAATGGCTCAATTAATACATATAGTCAATCTTATGATCGCGTCGGCCGTAACCATGGAGTATCAACACCGTTTAACAGGATGGTTGGGTCAGTCTTCACTCTGAAGTGCGGAATTTCATCAAACTTATTATAATCTTCTGACATGTCTGTCTTGTCCTCCACTCCCACGATGTTTCTTTTCCCTGAAAGAACTATGTGACGCTTTGGCTCATCGTGTGATGTATCTGTTTTCTTATTTTTTCTTTTTTCGGTTTGGTAGACATGTCCTTCACATAGAAAACCTGAGCCACATCATTGGCTAAGACGAATGGTTCGTCTAAGTTCTTGTCTACCTTCATAAGATTGTTGAGATCCACCGTTGTCATTCCATACTTCTTGTCTACCTCAACCCCCCTCCTGTTAGCTTGACCCATTTGCATCGAAACAAGGGGACCTTAAAATTAGGTCCATAGTCAAGTTCCCATATCTCCTCTATGAACCCATAATACGTGGTCTTTTGCCCATTGTCTTCTGCTGCATCAAAGCGGACACCACTATTTTGGTTGGTGCTCTTTTTATCTTGGCCTATCGTGTAAAATGTATTCCCATTTATCTCGTACCCTTGGAAAGTACATACAGTCGAAGATGGTGTCCTGGCCAACAAGTACAGCTGATCCCCAACAATGGTGTTATTTGTGAGAAGTCTTTGCAGCCAGCCGCCAAAACTTGCCATGTGTTCACTTATAATCCATTCATCAGACTGCCCCGGGTGTTTGAGGCGTATTAAATTCTTGTGTTCATTGCCTCCTCTGTTACATAGCCCTTGGAGATGCTTCCTTCTGGCCTAGCACGGTTATGAACATATTTCTTTAAGACTCCCATGTACCTCTCAAAGGGGAACATATTGTGTAGAAATACAGGACCGAGAATGGCAATCTCTTCTACTAGGTGAACCAGGAGATGCGTCATAATATTGAAGAAGGATGGTGGGAACACCAACTCAAAGCTGACAAGACATTGGGCCACATCCGTCTTCAGAACCTGGTAGGCTTTCTCGGATCGATTACCTTGAGATATTGCATTGAGGAATGCACATAGCTTCACAATGGGTAATCGAACATTTTCGTAGAAGCCCCTCAATGCAATCGGAAGCAATTGTGTCATAATCACGTGGCAGTCCCGAGACTTCAGGTTTTGGAATTTTTCTCCGCCATATTTATTATTCCCTTTATATTCGAGAAGCGACGGGACCTTGATACTGCTCGGGCATTCAAAAAGATTTCCTTCCCGCTTTAGTAAGAGCGTAGTGGCGGGAGTTAAGTGGCATCGTTTACCCTTCTCGTTCTCTCAAGATGCATAGGCTCTTCGTGGTCTTTCAGGCGTTGATGGTCTGCCGTGCTTCTGGTGTATCTTTTGTCTTCCCATACACTCCTAGGAAGCCTAGCAGGTTCACGCAAACATTCTTCGTCACGTGCATCACGTCGATTGAAGAGCGGACCTCTAAGACTTTCCAATAGGGTAGGTCCCAAAATATAGATTGCTTCTTCCACATGGGCGCGTGTCCGACATCGTCATTCGGAACAGATAGACTGCCAGGACCTTTTCCAAAGATTACTCCTAGGTCCTTGACCATACCAAATACCTCCTCACCGGTACGGAGGACAGGCTTCCTCCGGGGTTCTGCCAGATGTTTGAAATGCTTGCCTTTCTTTCTTACTGGATGTAGGTTCGGAAGAAATCGACGATACCCTAGGTACACAACCTTCTTACATTTATCCAAATATACACTTTCAGTCTCATCTAAACAGTGTGTGCATGCATTGTATCCCTTGTTTATGCCTGAAATGTTACTAAGAGCAGGCCAATCATTGATGGTTACGAAAAGCAATGCTCGTAGGTCAAATGGCTCCCCTTTATGCTCATCCCACATACGTACACCTGGTTTGGCCCACAGCTGTAAAAGTTTTTCAACTAATGGCCTTAGGTATACATAAATGTCGTTGCCGGGTTGCCTCGGGCCTTGGATGAGCACTGGCATCATAATGAACTTTCTCTTCATACACAACCAAGGAGGAAGGTTATAGATACATAGAGTCACAGGCCAGGTATTGTGACTGCAGCTCTGCTCACCAAAAGGATTCATGCCATCTGTACTTAGACCAAACCTTAAGTTCCTTGCATCACGTGCGAAGTCCGGGTACTCTCGCTCGACTTTTCTCCACTGTGACCCATCAGCGGGGTGTCTCAACATCGCGTCTTTCTTACGGTCTTCCATGTGCCATCGCAACAACTTGGCATGCTCTTTATTTCTAAAGAGACGTTTTAACCGTGGTATTATAGGAGCATACCACATAACCTTGGCAGGAACCTTCTTCCTAGGGGCCTCGCCCTCAACATCGCCAGGATCGTCTCGTCTGATCTTATACCGCAGTGCAGTGCATACCGGGCATGCATCCAAATTCTCGTACTTCTCACCGCGGTAGAGGATGCAGTCATTAATGCAGGCATGTATCTTCTGCACGTCTAATCCTAGAGGGCAGACAACCTTCTTTGCTTGGTATGTACTGTCGGGCAACTCATTATTTCTTGGAAGAAGATTCTTCATTTTTACCAACAACTTTGAAAATGCGTTGTCAGTCACACCGTTCTCTGCCTTCCATTGCAGCAAATCCAGTGTGGTACCTAGCTTTTTGTGGCCATCTTCGCAAGTTGGGTACAACAATGTTTTGTGATCCTTTAACATCTGCTCCAGCTTCTCCTTCTCCTTTTCAGTTTCACATTCTTCCTTTGCATCAGTAATGGCCCGACCAATATCGTCATCAGCGGGCCCATCTGCTGCCTCTTGATCTTCATTATCTACCCCCGTTGCAGTATCATCATATTCAGGATACATATTATGATAGTTGCCATCATCCTCTTCTTCTTCGTTGTCTTCCATCACAACCCCTTTTTCTCCGTGCTTGGTCCAACAATTATAGCCAGGCATGAAACCGGATCGAAGCAGGTGGGCGTGAATGGTTCTGGTATTTGAGTAGTCTTTCTTGTTCTGACAGTGAACACACGGACAACACATAAAACCATTGTGACCATGGTTTGCATTAGCCACAACAATGAAATTTTGGAGGCCCGTAATGTACTCGGAAGTGCGGCGGTCACCGTACATCCATTGCCGGTTCATCTGCATTAATATATACTATATATCAAAAAATAATAGGGAGATGACCATTTATATATAGTACATCAATGACACATGAAAGGATAGTTGCCGACCTCGACCGAGAAGGAAAGAGCAACGAGAAAACTTATTTTGAGCTCTCGGGCATTTCACCGAACACCTCTTGTCCATACGAAAAAACACAAACTAGCACACTTCACACCCTCTTGCTAGGCTCCAAAATAAGATGGTGAAAAAATGGAAGAGTGGGTGTGTGCTGCGGTGTCTTATATAGCCCCCCTCCTTTAACACCGGTTCAAGCCACGAACCGGTGTTAAAAGAAATCTGTGAAACCATCGGTGCAGGGGCCTTTAACACCGGTTCGTGGCACGAACCGGTGTTAAAGGGGGGCTCCTTTTTGCTGCACGGGCCACGCTGGTACAGGCCCCCCCTTTAACACCGGTTCGTAGAAGAACCGGTGTTAAAGCCCATTTCCAGGCTCAACCAAAGGCCTCGTTTCCACTAGTGTACGGGAACAAATGTAGACACCGAGGGGGATTTCAATGCCGAGGGGGACCCTCGGCATAGCTCTAGCAGTGCCCAGGGCTGCCAAAAAACGTCGGCAATCAAACTGTCGGCATAGACGAGCAACGCCGAGGGGGACCATCGGCGTAGGAATACCCTCGGCATAGGTAGAGCAACGCCGAGGGGCACCATCGGCACATGATGAGCACGAGTCACGTTCGTCCTCCGTGCCGACGGCTGGACATATAGTTCACGGCGTATGGCAACGCCGAGGGGTTTATCGTCGGCGTAGCTCTGCGCAGGGAAAACTAACGTCGCATCGCAAAGCCGAGGGGGTGACCGTCGCCGTTGCCACGAGCGTGCACTTGCTGTGTTCACGGCAGGACCTACGCCGAGGGGAATCCCCTAAATGTTCCTACACTTACGCCGATGGGAATCCCCTCAGCATTGCTACAACACCTCTCAATTGGCTCATTTCTAAAAAAACAATTATAGTAGGCCTTTTATTTTCGGTATATATATACATGTGTGAGTTAAATATTTTGGCATTTGATTTTTTTGGTTGCATGATACATCATGTTTCTAGTAATATATCACGTGTATAGCAGGAATCCCCTCAGCACTGATATACCTACACCGAGGGGAATCCCCTCAGCCTTGCTACAAGTGTGAATTAAATATGTTTGTGTCGATTTTTTTGGTATATATTTATATGCAAAGCGTTGAGTTAAAAAAAAGGCCATTATATTAGACATTTTATTTTATGTATATATATGCATGTGTGAATAAATATGTTTGGATTTGATTTTTTTGTTGCATAATATTTTTAGTTTCTATTAATATGTCACATATATAGAACGAGCTACATGTGATAGTCGGATAAAGACTATGTGTGTCAAATCAAGTGGCTGATAAGGGAGCGTATTGAGAGGAAAATCCCGGAGCTTCTTTCGACATGCATCGGGCTGAAGATCCTGTGGTATCGGTAAGTTTCCAGCAGAAACTCGAATTATGTGTTCATCTTTACATTGTTTTGCAATACTAAGATATCTCGTCTCTTTTCAGCTTGCTACCTCCTCGAGTCGGAGCTTGCTCCTGTCGAGGGATATCCTCCTGAGATTTCTCAGGACAACAGAGAGTTGATTCCACTAACGGAGACTTTTATCCGAAAGCGTAAAACTTCGACAGTTGCTATTGGCACAAAGGAGGTGCCCGTTATGAAGAGGTAATCTTTCCTCACAAGGTCTTTGTATTGTATGTTTTAATTCTTTCCGAGATGTAATGCTCTTTGCTCTATTACTTCCCCAGAGCTAAACAGCTCACCAAGGGCAAGGGGAAGGGAGCTTTGCCGAAGTCCATGCGCCAGTTAAAGCTAAATTTGACTTCTCCTGCCGCAGCACCTCCGACTCCTGCCCCTCGGCCTTCTGCGGCACCAGAGATTACTCCATCTCTGACCGTCGCAGAAGATCTGGCTCATCGAGAAGAGCCAGTGATCCTCAGATCGCAAACTGACATCACCATGGGTGACTTAGGTTTTGATAAGGGTGAACCCTGTTCGGATAATGATCCCTCGGCAGAGATCTTCACTGAAAACCTCCTCAACAATTCGGGAATTGCCAAACTTGGCCTTTCTTGGAAATCTGCAGAGGAGATTCAACGCCTCGCCCGACAATGTCTGGAAAGTCGGACTATTACTGCCGAAGAAGAAGCACAAGAAGCAGAGGACGTCAAGTATTCCGAACTTCTTGAACAAGTTCGTCTTCGCGACGAGAGGCTGAGAACTAGCGAGCTTCCAGCACCACCAGTGATCCCGCTCACTCTCGCCGAGAAGGTTACCACATAAGTGAACATGAGTTTGAGCAAACTCACTCATGAACAACATGTAAGTCATAATTCCAACTTACCTTTTTACTTTATTCCATATCATATCCTCTAGCCCCCAAGCATGAAGCTGGACAGATAATCCAGATTTATGCTTCCTTAGGATGCCAAAGAATGAACTAGTGTAGCCCCCAAGGCTCGTGCTGATATTTAGTAAAGATATTTGCCCGAGTCTATAATAGACTTCTGACTCTGGGTATTCTGACTTACAGAAAGTTAATTCATATAACCAGGAGTTGTTGAAGAATATTTGCAACAAGCGGAGACAAATCAGAGCTCTCCGACTTGAAAATGCTCAACTGAAAGTATCCAGGGATGAGGCTGAAGGTAAACATTCCAGTACTCAAGCCCTGCCTTTTATTTCATAGTCGAATTTTTGTTCAACTGTTGTTCTTTTGACTACAACACTAGTAAAGCAATCCTGTGCTATGATTGAGGAGGTCGAGAATCTGAAGACACTGAAGGTGGAAAACAAGGACCTCCGCCAAGAGCTGAATAAGCTTAAGGCGGATCATGAGAAGAGCATTGCTCAAGTTCTCGAATCCTCCTCCATGGCCATCGAGGAGCGCGATAGTAAGATTGCGCTCTAGGATAAGAAAATCTCGAATCTCAGCAATGAATTGTTCAGCGAGAAGGATATTGCCGAGGCACTCTGGGCTGAACTCCAGAGTCTTTGGGAGGAGAAGGCCAAAGTCGACGATGTCATCTTCAGCATATTTCCCTCTTTCTGACTTTTCTGCATCTTCCGACTCTCTGGAGTCCGGATTTATTTTATTAATCCTTTTGCATTACATGCGTAGGTCCTCTGAACTTACTAGAGTCAGCCTCTGCCGAATCTTGCACTAGCCGGCTTACACAAGTCGGTGATTTACTTCATGACTTCCGCCAATCCATTAAGGATATTGGCGAAGTTCTCAAGGTTCCGAACATCCATAGCATGTCCCGCTTTGAAGTGCGAGACAAGGCCAAGGAGATGCCCCAGCTCATCCAGGACTGGAACATGTCCTACGCGCGAACCGCGACGCAGAACGCTCTCACCATGGTCATGAGCCACCATGGAAGCATGGAGATCTGGCAAGTGACCAGAGGGTATTCTACTGTGGATGAAGACGGTCAGGAGCAGGACATCAAAGCAATCATGGACTCCTGTGCCCGATATGGGTGCCACGTAGCTGACTTGACTAGCTACGATACTCCCTTCTTCACTCACGTAGAGACGCCGCCTCCGCCCGCCGAAGAAATTGGTGAAGCTTCTGACGACGAACAACCCATCTTGGATTTCAACGTCTCGGAAATATATCGAGGCGAGGCTGATGTCTCTAGTGAGCCAGCAACTCCTTCTTCTTCCCCTGCATCGTAGAGAATCAGAACAAACAATGTATTATTCTAAAAACATTTCGGGTTGTAAATCAGTAGTATGATACTTTCGCTGGTGCTATGTTTTATTTTATCTCTTTAGCACTTTTTGGCTTTATAATTTTTGTGCCTGAAATTTTTTCATAAGCACTTTAGGTTTGTTGTCAGTACTTATCGTTTATCTGGCTTTCCGCCTCGTCCCTTTCGTGAGCCTGCCAACCTTTAGCACGGAAACTTTGCCGAGCAACGGAGCTCAATTGCTAAACCAGTTTAAACTCGAAAACAAAGCCGGCTTCCAGTACCAACAATTCACTACTCGGAAAATGCCTGTATCCGGCAATCAGACAAATAACCAAAGTATAGACTAGAAAATTTAGATTTATACCCGAAGGTAGCAGTTTTAGAATTGAAAATCTAAACAAGAACAAACATGAGCATAAAGTACTTTCAAATATTCTGGGGTTTTTGACTGTGACATGATCATTCGAAAATAAGATGGTAAAAAACTTCTCAGAAAATTTCTTTAGGCAACCAACACTTTATTTCTCATTGACCATGTAAACATATATAATTACAAATAAAGATAAACTTAGAATAAAAGGGACGCAGCTGAGCAATATTCCATGGTACGTCTAATTCTTCCGGGTCTGTACTGCCTCCAGTTCTCTTTCTTTTCTTAGTAGCAGGTCTTTCTTTGACTGGCCGCATATCAGTTAGATAGTAAGAACCATTGTGCAATACTCGGCTAACTAAAAAGGGCCCTTCCCATACTGGGAAAGTTTGTGCTTTCTTTTCTGCACAAGCCAGAGAACTAGATCACCCTTATTGAAAGATCGGTTTCTGACTCTCTGACTATGATACTTGCGTAACTTCTGCTGATAGGCTGTTGATCTCATCTCAGCAACAATGCGAACTTCTTCGACTAAGTCGAGATCATTTTGTCGAGAAATTTCGGCATCCTCTTCAACATACGCGGCAACTCTAGGAGAAGTGTGAATCAAATCGCTAGGAAGAACTGCTTCTGCGCCATAGACCAAGAAGAAAGGTGTGTATCTGGTTGACCTGTTCAGAGTTGTTCGTAAGCTCCATATTATAGAAGGTAATTCCTCTGCCCAAGCCCCCATAGCACGTCGTAGTGGTGCTTCGAGTCTTGGTTTTAGGCCTTGTAGGATTAAACCATTTGCTCTTTCCACTTGTCCATTAGCCTGTGGATGTGCGACTGACACAATGTCAAGCCGGATATTTTGTTCGTTGCAGAATTCGGCAAGCTCTCCCATAGAGAAATTACTCCCGTTGTCCGTGATAATGCTATGCGGATAACCGTATCGGATGATGACATCCCCGACAAATCTTCTGGCTGTTGCTCCATCAAAACTAGTGACGGGTTTAGCCTCGATCCATTTTGTGAATTTATCCACCATCACTAAGAGATGAGTAAATCAAACTGGAACCCGTTTGAACGGTCCTACAATGTCAAGCCCCCAGACCGCGAAAGGCCATGTTATAGGTATTGTTCGCAGCTGATTGATACATTGCAAATGTATCTATAATTTTTAATATTCCATGCTTGGTTTTTATCCACTTTCTTGTGTTTTGTCCACACTTTGGAGTACTTTTCATATGATTTTCTTCATCAATAAAAATCCCAGGTTTCTTCCAAATGCTTCATTTTTATTGTTTCATGCACAGTTGTATTTTTCTTGGAGCGTCTTCTTTTTCGTTTTCATTTTGGTTTTTTGTTTGCTTTTGTTTGCTGAATAAATTGGTTGGACACCCTCTTTCATACATTGGTTTGCAAATAGTTTGGTTTGGTTTGGAAAAGATTAGGAAAGTTCATACTTATGTGGTAAACAGAGCTTGTTTTTGACTGTGGCTTATGCTTTGTCGTGCCATGCTTGATATTGTTTTGGCTTTATGCTTAGTATTCTTTGTTGTAGCATGACTTGTTATAAACAATTGATATTGCTTAATGTGCCTTGGATGAATCATGTGTTGTTTTAGCATATTAAAGCATAGTATAGTGGTATTCTCCTTTGATGCTTTATCTGGGTGGACTTGGCGCATGCTCATACCATGTTATGACTATCTCAAGTCACCATAGCCTTTATGATCCTTTAGTTTTCAACTTTTAGTATCACTTTATGCTTTGATTGATGATGTTTTGTCCCTCTGCATGATTATGGCCATTATTACTCTCTTAGTTTATCGCTCCCAGTCTTTTGCTAGCCTCCACAACCACGTATGAGTTCCACTCATGCATCCAACTCCCTAAACCAAGTTATTCCAAAGAGTCCACCATACCTACTTACTAGCTTATGCTATTCCAAGGATATTCAAGCTTTTGTTTACCTTCCAAATTAAACTTGTTATGATAAAACTAGTGATTAAAGCTCTCACGAACTTGATGGCACACTTTACTTTTTTGCATCTAATAAACTTGAACCATTGGATCCTTCTTTGTTGCGTATATGCTTGCACTTTATAAGTTGAAATTAGCAGAACCATGTTTCATGGGGAACGCTTTCAACATTGCACTTGTACTTTGTACCCCGTTGATATCATGTTCTTTTGCTTACGGATCCCGGCGGTGTGAAATAAAAGTGGAACTTGTAAGATCATGGAGTTTGTATGTGTGTTAGAGAAACGCCTGGGCTGCTAGCCTAAGCCATGCCAAATCATGTGGAAACTTGCGGCATCACCATAATGAGCACTCTATGAAGCATCCTCAATAAAAACCTATGCAAATAGTAAATAAAAAGATCGCTGAGATGCTCATTGTCTGCTTGCCTTGTCATTTTGATTATGGGAAAGCTCCCGTATCATGTGCAACGGGTACCCCGTTGGCGGTTCTCTATGATACACATGTACTTAAGATGACAAGAACTTACCTGTGACTAAACTTGAGTAACATGAGGAGCGGCCCTCGTATACAAGGGACATGAGATTTCTAACTTATACTTCGTCAAGCATGTACACCATAGTTTGTTCACTTTAACCTTAATCACTTCAAGATGCTTATGATAGGGGCAATGAGAGATGAAAGCTATAAGTACCATAATTTTTGGAAGATCTTTATGAGACTTGAGTCCCTACTTCCTTTTACAAAGGCCTTTCTTCCACCATATTATTGAGTCTCCACCTTCTAACTTTATGCACCTACTTTGAGAGCATAGTGGCTATTCTTAGTTCTATGTGCATTGTCCCAAGACTAGTTGATTGATGCATAACTTGATATTGCTTGTTTTAAACTATTTGCATCTAATCACTCTTATGAACTTTGAAGGTGTCCTATGCATTTATATTTGCTACTCTATGAGGGACAAGCTGAATACTATTATGCTATGTTTTCTTTATGTGAAACAAACAAACGTCTTGCAAAGCATTGTTATTCATGAATCTTTTGTTTGTGCCTTTTCATGTTGCAACCTAGTTTCTTTGTCTTATTGCTAGAACTTTGTCTTTCATGTTATGATTGAAGTACTATGATCCCAGCTTTGAATGTTTTACAAATACTTTGATCAAGTTTATGATGGTGCATGTCACCTCAAAAATTATTCTTTCTTTTTATCACTTACCTACTCGAGGACGAGCAGGAGTTAAGCTTGGGGATGTTGATACATTGCAAATGTATCTATAATTTTTGATGTTCCATGCTTGGTTTTTATCCACTTTCTTGTGTTTTGTCCACACTTTGGAGTACTTTTCATATGATTTCTTGGACTAACCTATTAACAAGAGCCACAGTGCCAGTTGCATGTTTTCTGCTGTTTTTGGTTCCAGAAGTCAGAAAATGAATATTCTCGGAATAGGACGGGACAAAAGCCAAAGTTACTATTTTCCCGGAAGACTTACGGAGCCATAAGGAGAGTCGAAGAGGGGCCATAGGGTGGCCACACACCCCCTTGGCACGGGCCAGCCCAGGCCGCGCCAGGGCATGGTGTGGGCCCCCTGGCCGGCCACCGACCTTGCCTCCTTCGCCTATAAGAGCCTCCCGATACCAAAACCCTAGATAGTCAATCAGGAATCCACAAAAAGTTCCGCAGCACCGCCGCCACCGAAGGGGAGATTCGGGGGACAGAAAGTCTCTGTTCCGGCACCCTGCCGGGATGGGAAGTGCCCCCCGGAGCCATCTCCATCGATCTCCACCACCATCTCCATCACCATTGCTGATTCCCATGATGAGGAGGGAGTAGTTCTCTCTCGAGGCTAAGATTACAAATACTTGTTATGAGTTATATTTGGAGTTGGATGTCTTTATGAAATTGTGGTGTTTGGTGGACTCATCTAGTACTCAAGGTGACAGTGTGGGGTTATCTAGATGGGAAAGGCTTACTTTGAGGTGTGCTGTTATAGCCCTACCACGGATTAGAGTGTCCAACCAAAGAGTAGTTAAGAGTAGTATCATAAAGAGAAGATATTTATATGAGAGTGTTCACTAGTGAAAGTATGATCCCTAGGCCTTGTTTCTAAGCATTGATACACCATTTGCATTTAGATCTGTTACATGTTTGCTTGCTTCCATCTTTATTTTAGTTTGCCTTTAGTCTCTTCCACGCCATCAAAGTATTTTCTAGCACCGTTATCTTATATCCATACCACTTGTATTTCACTATCTCTTCGCCGAACTAGTGCACCTATGCACCTGACAAGTGTATTGGGTGTGTTGGGGACACAAGAGACTTCTTGTATCTTGATTGCAGGATTGCTTGAGAGGGGATACCTTTGACCACTTCCTCCCTGAGTTCGATAAACCTTGGGTAATCCACTTAAGAGAAAACTTGCTACTGTTCTACAAACCTCTGCACTTGGAGGCCCAACAACTGTCTACAAGAATAGAAGTGCGTAGACATCACTGATCAGCCAGAACGTGAGCTTGTTTGGCGTACTTTTGGTAGCCTTTACACGTCTTGACCAGCCATTTGGCATCTGCCTTGGCTGTAAGCCAGAAAAAACTGTGTCGGAAAGCTTTTGCCACTAGAGATTTGGCTGCAGCATGGTGACCACACTCGCCTTCGTGGATTTCTCATAAGATTTCCACTCCTTCTCCCGGAGATACACAGCACTGAAAGACCCCAGATGCACTCCGCTTATAGAGCTCACCACTAATTGTAGTATAGGCTTTTTCTCGTCGGACGATCTGCTGGCTCAGAACTTCATCTTCGGGTAATTTTCCATCAACCAAGTATTCAAGGTAGGGTTGAGTCCAGCTAGGAATTACAGCTAGAACTTCTACTAAAGGTGATTCAGATTTGGTCGGATATTCCTCGTCTACTCCTTTTGTAGAGGGAACTTTGAGGTGCTCCAAAAAAGCGCCATCCGGAACCTTTTTCTGTGCAGAGCCTATACGAGATAGTGCATCTGCTTCCTCATTTTCTATTCGAGGGATGTGTTGAACTTCAAACCCTTCAAACGATTTAGATAGTTCATCCACGACAGCTCTATATGCTGCCATGTGTTTATTCGCATTAAAGATATCCGAGACTTGTTGGGCAACAAGATGTGAATCTCCATAACACGTTAAACGTCGGATGCCGATATCCTTAGAAATCCGGATTCCATGCAGTAGTGCTTCATACTCGGCAATGTTATTCATCACCAAAAAGTGGATCTGCAACACATAAAAAAGTTTTTCTCCTTGGGGTGATTTGAGCACCATGCCAGCCCTCGAGCCCCCGAGCGCTTTAGACCCGTCAAAATGTAGGGTCCAGTACTCCGACTCTGGGAGGTTCATATTCTCCGTTGTCGCTATCCAATCAGCGACAAAGTCAGCTAGGATTTGGGATTTGATTGTTGCACGAGGTTTGTACTCAATGTCGAAATCTGAAAGCTCTATGCCCCATTTTGCGACGCGTCCTGTAGCATCACTGTTGTTGATTATATCTCTCATGGGAGCTGTGCTCACCACGGTAATTGGGTGTTCCTGAAAATAGTCCGTAACTTACGAGATGCGAAAAACACGCCATAATCCAGCTTTTGATAGTGCGGATACCGCTGCTTTGATTCAGTTAAGACCTCGCTGAGATAGTAAGTCGGACGCTGCACCAGGTGTTCCTGATTTTCCTCTGGTCTCTCCACTACCATGACGACACTGACGACCCTATTTGTCGCAGCAAGATAGAGCAACATCAGTTCCTGTGGTTTTGGTGCTACAAGGATAGGAGCAGATGAGAGTACTGCTTTCAAGTCTTGAAGTGCAGCTTCAGCTTCGTCGGTCCAAACGAACTTTTTCATCTTTTTCAGGAGCTTGTATAATGGTGTGGATCTTTCTCCGAGCCGGCTTACAAACCGACTGACTGCCGCAATGCAACCAGTTAGTATTTGAACGTCCTTCAAGCGAGTTGGCCTGGAAATATTGAGTATAGCCTTAATCTTGTCTCGGTTTACCTCTATGCCTCTTTGAGACATGCTAAAACCTAACAATTTTCTGGCTGGTATTCCAAAGAAGCATTTCTTCGGGTTAAGCATTATGTTGTATTTTCGTAGATTGGCGAACGTTTCCTCCAAGTCAGAAATTAACGTTTCCTTCTTTTTGGACATCACCACAATGTCTTCCACAAATGCATGTACATTGCGTCTGATTTGGTCGTGGAGGCAACGCTGCATAGTGCGTTGGTACGTACCTCTTGCATTCTTGAGCCCAAAGGGCATCGTAACGAAACAGAAGGTTTTGAAGGGGGCTATGAATGAAGTTTTGACTTTGTCAGATTCCTTTATCCGGATTTGGTGATAACCAGAATATGCGTAGAGAAAACATAGGAGTTCCGAGCCTGCCGTAGAATCGATAACTTGATCAATCCTAGGCAGAGTGAATGGATCTTTGGGACAAGCCTTGTTCAAGGCAGTATAATCAACACACATCCTTAAATCAGTGGTGTCCTTTTTAGGAACCATTACAGGATTGGTCGACCACTCTGTGTGGATGACCTCTTCTATGAATCCGGCTAACTCGAACCGGGCTAGTTCCTTAGCTATTGCCTTATGCTTTTCATCGCCGAAACGTCGTAAGGACTGTTTGACGGGTTTAGCATTCGGGTGTACATTTAGAGAGTGCTCAGCAAGTTCCCTAGGTACTCCGGTCATGTCAGATGGCTTCCATGCGAAGATATCTTGATTTGCTTGGAGGAACTTGATGAGCATGTTTTCCTATGCGCTATCTAGGCCTACACCTATCTGGGTCACCTTGGAGGGGTCATCATCCTTCAATGGCGTCTTCTTCGTCTCTTCTGATGCCTTGAACTCCGGATTCGGCTTTGTCACCTCCTTCTTCGTTGCGGGCATCTCGGACGGATCAATGGTCTTCTTGATCTCCTGGTACTCCTGGGCGTGCAGCACGGCTTCAGCAAAGGCGGCATTTCTGTCCTTGCACTCTCGCGCCTTCTTCGGGTCTCCCCTGATGGTGATCACGCCTTTGGGACCTAGAATTTTCATCATATTGTAAATGTAACACGGACGAGCCATAAAAGCCTAGTAAACCGGACGTCCGAATATAGCGTGGTACGCGCTCTTGAACGGGACCACTTTGAAGGAAAGTTCTTCCGTACAATAGTTCTTTGGAGTTCCAAAGGTAACATCCAAAGTGATTTATCCCAGGGAATTTGCTTGTATTCCTGGGACAACTCCGTGAAAGATCACAGAGCTATAATTCAGCTGGGTCTCTGAGATTCGCATCCGACGTAGTGTTTCGACATACAGGATGTTAATGCTGCTGCCGCCGTCCATGAGAGTCTTGGAGAAACCATAGCCATCAATAAGTGGATTGACGACTAAGGCATATTTTCCTCGCCTGTGCAACTTAGGCGGATGATCAGCACGGTCAAAGGTGATTGCCACTTCCGACCAGTCCAGGAATTGGGGGACAACCGAAACTGTTGTGTTGAGCTCATGTAGACCTGCTTTCTTGACCTTAGCTGGTTGAGATCCGAGGAAGGTGACGTAAGTTTCTTTCTTTGTTGGGCAGTTTTTCTTTCCCTTCGGCTTGGGATTTGAAGGATCAGCTTCCTCCATGTCGGAATTTTCCTTGGTCTCTTTATCTTTTTCGGGGTTCTTCTTTCCCTGCTTCCGCTTAGCCCTATAGCCAGCAGTATGGTCTTTCTTGATGTCATCATTAAAACGGCACTTGGCGTTTGTGTGAGACGAGCCCCTATTGGCATCTAAGTGATGCACACATGGGTTATTGGCAATGTCAACCCAAGAGTAGGTTTTGCCAGGTTGCTGGTCTCCTCTGCCCTAGACCCTTGATGTCCCACAACCGCGTCCGTGGCCACCGCCACGTCCTCCTCATCCACCAGACCCGAAAGTATCAGTGACCACTGCCGTTTCCGCGTTGGGTTTTTCTTCCGAGGTAATCTTCCGCTTCTGAGCTTGCTGCTTTGGTTGTTTTGCCAACTATGGCACAGCTAGAGCGTTCAGTAATCCCTCTGTGTCGTCATCAGCATCTGCATACTTGCTCGCTGTTTTTATCATCTCTCCCATATCAGTGACCTTGTCGCACTTCAAGCGATGACGAAGTAAACCAATTGGGAGTCCTGCAATGAAGGCTTCAATCGCAGTTTGGTCATTTACTCCTTCACATGAGTTCTTAGTGTTGATCCATCGTCCGAGGTAATCTCGGCAAGTTTCTCCAGCTTTCTGGGTGCAACGTTGTAGGTCTCCTACTGTACAGGGCCTCCGATACGTGCCTTCGAAGTTCCGAAGGAACGCACTTTGCATGTCATACCAGTTGTGGATGTTGTTCTCCGGAAGTTCATTGAGCCATGATCGTGCCGTCTTCCGCAACATAAGTGGGAGATACCGGGTTGCGACCAGGCTGTTTCCGCCTTTGGCGATGCAGCAAGCTTGGAGAAAGTCCTAGAGCCAAGTATCTGGCCGAGCTACACCGTCGTAGGGTTGGATGTGCCTTGAGATAGCGAATCCTTCCGGGAATCTTGTTGCTCTTATGCGTGGTCCGAAGCATTTTGGGCCCATGTATATATCATCGTTTTCATAGCGCTGCGCCTCTATATTGGAGTTAATCCGGTGTCTCGTGTCGCTTGGTGACAGAGATCACCGTCCTGATTGACGGATGTGGCTGCGGTGTCTTGGAGCGGGACTTCGGCTTTTGCCACCACCTCCTCCGCCACGCCGCCCTCCTTGGCCTCCTTGGGAACCGTTGTGGTGGCTACTTGGTGGAGAGGGTGGAGCAGCTGGATTGTTTCCGGCTGATCGCCGGCCTCCATCCGGAGCGTCATTATTCCGATTCCGAGGAGGGTCTTCATTATGATGAGCCCCCATCCGGCTTGACTCGGCACGGTGTCCATCGTTCCTTCGTCCATCACTCCCACCGCGGTAGGGCTCAGCCAGACAGCTTGTATGTCTAGGAGGTGGCATTCTTTGTCGGTCCTCCTCCCGACGTTTCTCTTTATCTTCTTCCCTGCGATTGTTCGACTCTCGCCGGGGAGGATTTCTCGGATATAGTGCAGCAATCGCCTCTTGCTTAGCGGCTGGAGCAACGTTGCGCCAGTCACGTGCAGCTCTGTGGTGCTGTCCTGAAGATCCAGTTCTTGAGTGATTGTCTTCCCGACGGTCGGAACGGTAATGCTGTTCTGGAACCCGTTGGGGTCTTATGTCGTTCTAGGCTGGATCCGTGCGACATTGGTCTGATTGAGAGACCATTTTTCTTCTCCTAGATTTCGCGACCTTCTGCTGCTCCAGACCCTTGGTGAGTAGCTTAATACCCAATCGAGCCTCTTCTGGGCCTGGATTATTTGCCAGGATATCTCGAGCTGCGGCGGTGTTTTGTACTAGTGTTGGGTACACCAGATCTCCATTACTGTCGAGCCGAGGCATCCCCGGATCTCCCTCAAAGAGAACCTTTCGTACTTCCAGAAACTTGTCAGCCCGTATGTGGCCTTTCCAATTCTTCTGATGTTGCAGAGAGATGAGCTTCTCCTCCTTGGCCATGCGCTTCTTCTCTTCCTCGATGTTTTTGGCTTCATCCAGGAGTACTTGGCGACGCGCTTCTAGGGCTTGGGCCCTTTCGTCCAATCCCGCAGCAGCGAGTTCCGCCGCAGTATGGATAGGTGTGGTTAATGAAGCATCAATGAGTTTACGGGCACCTACGGTGACTACGTGTCCATCCACCGACTCTTTTTTGGGCTCGTCTAGGGTAAGTGCTCCATTCGATTCCTCCTCGTATTCCTCGGCAATCACCTCCTCTGCTGGAAGTTCTTTTGTCGGGGTCTTGTTCTTCTTTTTTGCCTTCTTGGCAGTGCCGATAGCAAAGACGCCTTTGGGTCCGTTTCCAGGATTCAAGCTCTGATCGGTACTTTCGGACATCTGGACCTCGGGATTATCTCCGAGATCCATGTCATCCTGTGCTTTGGGAGAGTTTTCTCCGGATCCTTCATCCATGGCTTCTCCTTCTTCTGTAGCTTTGGAGTTGAACTCCTCTTCATATTCCGTGGAGAACTTCCGGAAATCTGCCGACGTCATCGAGTCATCCGAGGATGCGAGTAAGTCGGTGTTTGTTCCGATCGCCTCTAGCACAGAGTCTTTGTTGTCTCCAGCATCAGCAGAGCCAGATCCGGATCCAACGTATCCGACGAAGTGCGATGTGTGGGTCTTGAGATAGTTGCGTCTTTCCTCGTGGGCTTCCTCGAAGATCCTGATGGTTTCGAGAACCTCATCCACGTTTGCACCTCAACGTATGCCTCAGGAAAGGATGGTCTATTCTGGTGTTGGCAGAGCTGGAACCAAGGTTGTTGTTGTGCTCCTCCTGGACTTCGACCTTGGCGGGTAGATCGATCTGGGATTCGGCCTCGCTAGGGAGATCCACTCTAGATTCGACTTGAACCGCAACAGGTGCGGGCTGGGTGGGATTAGGGTTTTTTGGGATCCAGAACTTTACCGCCTCCGCGGACAAAGGGGACCCAGAAATTTCTTCTTCCTCTATCATCACAGCTGGGGTGGGTGGTGCAGGTTCAGTGAATCCGATGTACACATTGATTTCGCCAAAGGACATGATGGTGTAAGCGGTCATGGCTTCCCTAGATAGAATCCAGGTCTTGTAAAGAACGATGAGAGGGACATCACTAGCGTAGAGGATGCGACCAACGGCGATAGTCTAGCTGATTATGATTCTTGCAGATTCTGCTCAGAACGCAGATCCGAAGCTCACTTGCCCCACGGTGGACACCAACTATTGTCGGATTGATGACAAGTACGCCATGAGGGGGTCCTCGAGGCGTGTGGAAGAGAGCGATGTGAGACGTATGGTGTTCCGGGACGATGAGCACACAAGTTTACCCAGGTTCGAATCCGCCGGCTTTGGATGGATCCTACTCCTGCTAGCAATCGATGTCTGGCGAGCGAATATGGGTCACAAGGGTTTCGCCTGTGCGAGTTGAGATTGTACACTATTGTGAGGGTGCCCTAAAGGCTCTCCCTAGGACGACTTATATAGATATCCGGGCTAGGGTTTATAGGAGAGATCTATCCAGCTACAACTAAGAGTCGGTTATAGAGTACGTCTTGAACGACAAGTAACACTACGGGCCTATGTCGGTAAGTCTTCTAGGCCTTCCCGTAGCCGGACTGGACTCCGTCTCTTCTCCCTGACTGGGCCGCCCATGAAGCAAAGCTCTAACCCGAAGTGGGCCACCCTGGTCAGTGAGGCACAGTGAGGATACCCAGAAAGTATATCCCCAACATGTGCCTTTTCCTATTTTCTTGCAATTTCATCACTCGGGGGCTGCGCCACCCTTTACACTTTCGTTCTACGAACAAATCGTAGTATCCTGAGTAGCTGACGCATTACCAATCGAACCCTTGATAAACACCAACCTAGTTGCAACGCACCTGATAGGTTGGCAAGGTGCTGAGATAAACACACGTCAGGCTAACAAAAAGGAACTGCAGAGTACAATACACTCGAAAAATATACAAGCTAGCAAGCTCTTCACATATCAATGGGTATTAAATACACCCAACACAATCATACGAACTTTACAACACTCATACATCTATGTGCAGGATACAAACTACGCTACTGCTGCAGAAGATGAACATTCGTCTACTCTTCAAAGAAGTCGACGATGTCCTCCGCCAGCCGATCAACCGCCTGGTAGTTTGGTACCATGTTCCAAGTCATCCCTTCTAGCGGCGGTGGCGGCCCAACAGCAACGAACGCTATGTCCACATCTGGTCGATGCAGTCGCACCAACGACAGGGCAGCCTTCGCACCTGAGACCAGTTGCTGATGCACGCACTCGCGTACCGCACTTATATCTTGAAACTTTGCCAAAAGAGCCAACATGCTTGAAGGGATGGCGTCTAGAGGAAATATTGTCTGATAAATGTGCCCGAGGGACGACTGCGCCGTCTTCAAGCATTGAAGCACTCGAGAAGAATGATCCTGCAGGGTCACCAACATGATTGCATGGTCGTGGTCCACCCAAATATACCCACTAGCCTGCAGCTACTTGATACGTTACAAACGTATCCATAATTTTTGATGTTCCATTCTTGGTTTTATCTACTTTCTTGTGTTTTGTCCACACATTGGAGTACTTTCTATACACTTTCTTGGACTAACCTATTAACAAGAGCCACAGTGCCAGCGTGCCTGTTTTCTGTTGTTTTTGGTTCCAAGAAAGTCAGAAAATGAATATTCTCGGAATTGGACGGGACAAAAGCCAAAGTCAGTTTTCACCGAGGGACACCCAGAGCCATAATACGAGACGGAGAGGGGCTAGGGGGGCGCCACACCACCTGGCCATGTGGCCCAGCTTAGCCCGCGCCCGGGGGTGGTCTGGCCGCCTCCGGCACCCCCTCGGCCTCCCCTTTCACCTATAAGATGCATCCGATACATAAACCCTAAGGATCCGATCAAAACTCCACAAAAGAGTCTGTAGCCGCCGTCATCTCCATCCCTAGATCGGGAGGGATCTGAAGCTCTTCCCGGCACGCTGCCGGAGGGGAGAATTCACCCTGGAGGCCTTCTTCATCACCATGCAAGCCTCCGGTGTGATGCGTGAGTAGTTCATCTCTCGACTACGGGTCCATGTAGTAGCTAGATGGCTGGTTCTCCTTCTTTGTGATATCATGTTTAGATCTTGTGAGCTCCGTTCATGATCAAGATCATCTATTTGTAATCCTACATGTTGTGTTTGCAGGGATCCGATGGATATTAAGATGCTATTTTCAGATTGATTATTGATTCTATCATGTATTTGTTATTTGTGATCTTGCATGCTTTCCGTTGTTAATAGCTATCTTGGCCAAGTAGATGCTAGCAACTCCAGGAGTTAGTATTTATGCTTGATAGTGGGTTCATGCCTCTAGTAATCTGGGGAAGTGGCAGAAATCTCTAAGGTACTAGATGTGCTGTTGCTACTAGGGAGAAAACAACAATCCTTTGTTCATAGAACAATCATATTGTTTACTTTACATGCAATGCGTAATGAAATTATCCGTTGCTTGCAACTTAATACTGGAGGGGGTTCGGATGATAACCTGAAGGTGGATTATTAGTCATAGATGCAGTTGGATGGCAGTCTATGTATAATGTTGTAATTCCCAATCAAGTCTCAAAGGAGTCAAGATGAGTAGTATTTGCATAGTGCTTTCTCGATGTTTTTCAATTGCCCCGCTGTAATTTGTTCACCCAACATGTCATCTATCTTAAGGAGAGCCACCAGTAGTGAACTATGGACCCCGGTCCTTACTTTCACCATCAATCTACAATTGTTTACTGTTTTCTGTTTACTTTCTGCAAACTATTACTTTCTTCCACTCGATACGTTTAATCCTCTGTTTTCAGCAAAACCGGTGAGATTGACAACCTCATTGCAAGTTGGGGGCAAAGTTCTATGGTTGTGTTGTGCAGGTCTCCATGTTGTTGCTGGCACCGGTAGTGCGCCCTGCCAAAGTTCTGCTAGCAACACATTTGAGGTGTTTCCTTGCTCCTACTGGTTCGATTAAACCTTGGTTTCATAACTAAGGGAAAGCTTGCTGCTGTGCTCATCATACCTTCCTCTTGGGGTTCCCCAACGGGCTCAATATATTTTGGGCTTAGCAACCGATTTTCTGGCGCCGTTGCCGGGGAGTCAGGGACATCTTCACAAGGGGAGTCCCTCATACCAATCTCTTTACTTTTTGTTTTTGTTTTGCTTAGTTGACTTTTTGCTTTGTTTGCTTGTTTCTTTATCAAAAACACAAAAAAAATAGTTCTACTAGTTTGCTTTCTTTATTAAAAACACAAAAAATGACTACTCTGGAAAACACTAAGTTGTGTGACTTCACTAGCACCAACAACAATGATTTTATGAGCACACCTATTGCTCCACCTGTTCCTGAAGCTACTTTCTTTGAAATAAAATCTGCTTTACTCAATCTTGTTATGAGAGAACAATTTTCTCGTATTGGTAATGAAGATGTTGCTGCTCATCTAAATAACTTTGCTAAACTTTGTGAGATGCAAAAGCATAGGGATATAGATGGAGATATTATTAAGCTTAAATTGTTTCCTTTCTCTTTGAGAGGAAAAGCTAAAGAATGGTTGAATTCCTTGACTAGGAACAGTATTGATTCTTGGACTAAATGCAAGGATGCTTTCATTGGAAAATACTACCATCATGCTAAGATTATATCTATGAGAAGTGAAATAATGAAATTTAAACAATCTGATAATGAACATGTTGCTCAAGCTTGGGAAAGAATGAAATCTTTGGTAAAGAATTGTCCCACTCATGGACTGACTGCTTGGATGATTATCCAAACCTTTTATGCAGGATTGAACTATTCTTTAAGAAATCTATTGGATTCTTCTGTTGGAGGTACCTTTATGGCCATTACTTTGGGTGCTGCAACAAAGCTTCTGGATAATATGATGGTTAACTACTCTGAATGGCATACTGAAAGAGCTCCACAAGGTAAGAAGGTAAATTATGTTGAAGAAACCTCCTCCTTGAGTGATAAAATTGATGTTATTATGTCTATGCTTGTTAATGGGAAAGCCCATATTGATCCAAATAATGTTCCTTTAGTGATGACGGGAAAATGGGGCGACAGAAGACGCGTCCACGTCATAGAGACAAATAGTATAATTTAAATGCGTAAATGTACAAATAAGTATAAGGATCAAACATTGCAGGTACTTTATTTCCAGAACTCTTACATTTTCATAAAAGAACTGTTAATTACATCTCCATAGAGAAAACCCCTGATTAAGAATTCCAACATCGCTATTACATGGCTTTACAACACATGGCTACTACAAAAATAAAATAAAATTCCTCCTCGTTGTCGTCTACGCCAGGATGATCGGGGAAGCCTCCATTTTCATCGATGCTAACATATGTGTAGCATGATAATGATGGTTTGATATATTTGCAACATATGACATTTTAATAGTAATATTATCCACTTGTACCTATGTTAATAGTACTTAGTGTTCATATATATGACATATGCATGCCTTGGCTATTTTCACATAGCTCGTTAACCATTAGATATTTATTAGTGAGTGGTGTCTATACTTTTGGTCATATGAGGATCTATTTAAATGGTTAACTAACTCGCCAAGCGGTATGTTTGCAGTTTTGGATATAACTCTTTTTATGAGTCATTTCATATTGCGTGTGCTTTCTATGCGCATGATCATGTGTGCAATATAGGGCATGACTCTATTTATGAGTCAATTTTATCATGCATGTGATTTCTATATGCATGCATGGGATGAAGAGAATATTTGGTTTACTTGGTGATAACAATATATCATTTTGCCAAGCTAATATATGGGAATGTTATATGGAATTTGATGATGCACTATGATATGTTTAGTGCAAATAACATAGGATATGATCTTAGTTATCATGGATATATGCACCTATATGAGAGGGGCCATATGTGAATGTTATATGAAATTTAATGATACACTATGATATGTTTAGTGAAGATAACATAGGCAATGGCCCTAGTTATCATGGATGTATATGCACCTATATGAGAGGAGTGCATTTCTTAGTTTTAATATTTTCAAGTGCACTGTGTTATATTAGTGCAAAGTGGCCTAGGCTATGATCCTAGTCATAATTTAGTCTTATGGATGCATGCACCTATATGAATGAGATGCATGGTTTAGTTTTAATCTATATAAGATTATCTTATTACATGTAAGTTAATTTCCTACATGCACTTTACTAGTTCCTAACTATACAACGCAGAACTAGTCAAATATTTATATGATTTTGGATGTCACAGGAGTATGTATATTTTAACTCCTAGTTTCTTTTGCTATGATAAACTTTAGTTAATTGATCATATCTCGAATTAACCTATACACAGAATTGTTTAATTTTAGTCCCTTCGTACATGTTAAGGCATATGGAGAAAATATCATTATGGCTAGTCCCTGAACAATATGGAGCATGTTATACTTTTAGGATGCAACATATTTTAATTTCTATTCGACTTACTTAGTTACTAGCATGATGAGTAGTACCAAACGCAAGATGATTTTGGCTAGGCGTGAGATTTTGGAGCTCTTTGGCTTGTGTCAATATGACCAAACCAAAGGCGTAAGTTAAGTAATATATGAATTTAGAGCAACTTGGCTTGTATCAATGTGACTAAGCCAAAAGCATGATTTTAATAATATATGATTCTAGAGCAACTTGGCTTGTGTCAACGTAACCAAGCCAAGAGCCAAATTTTAGTGATATATGTAAATTAGAGCACCTTGGTTTGTGTCAATGTAATCAAATCAACGGCATGCATTTAGTGGCATATGAGTTTAGAGCAGCTTGGCTTGTGTCGATGTGACCAAACCAAGAGCATATATTTTAGTGGTATATGTAAATTTAGAGCACCTTGGTTTGTGTCAATGTGACCAAACCAACGACATGCGTTTAGTGGCATATGAGTTTAGAGTAACTTGGCTTGTGTCGATCTGACCAAACCAAGAGCATATATTTTAGTGATATGTGTAAATTTAGAGCACTTTGGTTTGTGTCAATGTGACCAAACCAACGGCATGAGTTTAGTGACATATGAGTTTAGAGCAACTTGGATTGTGTCAATGTAACCAAACCAAGAGCATAAGTTTAGTTACATATGTAAATTTAGAGCACCTTGGTTTGTGTCAATATGACCAAACCAACGGCATGAGTTTAGTGACATATGAGTTTAGAGCAACTTGGCTTGTGTTGATGTGACCAAACCAAGAGCATATATTTTAGTGACATATGAATTTAGAGCAACTTGGCTTGTGTCAATGTGACCAAACCAAGAGCATGATTTTAATAATAAAGCGACTTGGCTTGTGTCAATGTGACCAAGCCAAGAGCCAAATTTTAGTGATATATGATTTTAGAGCAAATTGGCTTGTGTTAATATAACCAAGCCAAGAGCCAGATTTTTGGTAATATATATGAGTTTATAGCATCTTGATTTGTGTCGATGTGACCAAACCAAGAACCAATTCGTTTATTAACATGTGATTTTAGAGTAACTTGGTTTGTGTCAATGTGACCAAGGCAAGAGCATGATTTTACTACTATGTGATTTTTAGAGCAACTTGGCTTGTGTGAATGTAACCAAGCCAAGAGCCAAAATTTTGGTAACATATATACATGAGTTTATAGCATCTTGATTTGTGTCGATATGATCAAACCAAGAACCAATTCGTTTATTAACATGTGATTTTAGAGTAACTTGGTTTGTATCAATATGACCAAGCCAAGAGCATGTACTAATATGTGATTTTTAGAGCAACTTGTCTTGTGTCAATGTAACCAAGCCAATCGCCAAATTTTAGTTATATATGATTTTAGAGCAAACTGACTTGTGTCGATATAACCAAGCCAAGAGCTAGTTTTGAGTTTATAGCATCTTGGTTTGTGTCAATGTGACCAAAACAAGAGCCAATTTATCATGATCATGAGAAGAAGGCAATTAAGCATATGCCCACATGATCAAGCCAAGAACAAATATACATATATCAATTTAGAAAATCCCCTAGTTTGTGTCAATGTGACCAAACTAGTGGATTGTACACAGGAACTCCATGACGAACAACAATCAAATATGTGATGCTTCTTACCTCTTGCAGATTCCCTCACACGACGGGCAGCAGCTAGCAGCGGCCTGTATACGACGAGTGGCCGGCAGCGTACTGCAAGCGGCCGGGGGCGTATGGCGGGCGGCCGGCAGCGTACCACGGCAGCGGCGACTAGCTCTAGCAGCTAAATGGCGATGGCGAGTAGCACTAGCGCGTAGATGGAATGAATTGGCAGAGCTTCCGCGAGCGTGGGCAGCAGATGGTATGAGCGATTCTTGAATGGTGTTGGCAGCGAATGATCAATCGACTATGGCTATCATCTCTCGGTGGAACTATGGGCAGGACAAAACCAGCGATGGACTGGATTAAGCCGCCCCAGGTAGGGGCAAGATCAGCCAGCGTTATATAGGCGGCCAGCCAGGGAGTCCTCCGTGCACGTTCTGGAGATCGTGGGCAGGAACGTGGGCATTGTGACTGGTTGTAGATTGATCGCCAAGTTTTCTATCGTGGACTTTGGTAGATTTATGGAGCGATTAAAGAAGGCCGTGGCATACAGTCCATTACTTAATCATCCGTATGGGCGCCACTAATCCATTCATGTTTATTATAATTAAGTAGCTAATACTGGGTGGGCTGGCTTTGGTTACGTGTGCGGATCGGACACACATTTGACTGCCCTTTCTTTGTTGGATTTTGGCCACACTGATCTATTTTGCTCATTTTTTAAGCTTGGCGTATGAGAGACTTGAAAGAATTAATTCTCTGCTCTGTAGGAACGTCCGTTCCGTTGCTTTTCTCTTATGTGGGTTAATTAGTTTAGATGGACTTAATTATCTTGACATTTAAGTTTGTAATGGTGCCGGCTAATCCATGCATGCATGATTAGTAACTGCACATCCGTAGCCTTTCTTTGATGCCTACGACACATGACTACGTGAGTCGATCTGGCTTGCCAGATATTAAGTTCTATAGTGGGTAATACCCATATATATTGCCAACTTCATTTTCTTGTGAAATCTTCAAAAGTATTTGCCAATTATTTGTGTCCAATAGCCATCGTATTTTATAAGTTTGCCGGCCGCAATCGACATTTTAGAAATATTAGTGTTATACTAATAGCGTATTCTAGCAAATATTTGTATATAACACTGATATTTATTCGGCCGTAGGATCATAAAAATTTAGGGTTTCTCACGATGGCAAGAATTTACAGCCATATTAGAATGCCCAGTCGATGACATGTGTGTTTGGATGATTTACCTTCTTTATCACAAGGCAAAACCATTTTAAAGGGATTTAATTTCACTCTTTAAATATTTTTTTATCATATTCCATAATCAACATATATCTTGTTTATATTCTAAGACAAAATCGGTGTCAACATTTAGCCTCTTTGGTTGCTCAAGAAGAGCAAGTTGATGTGAACTTTATAAAAAATAACAATTTTAGCAACAATGCCTACAAGAATAATTTTGGTAACAACAATTATAGGCCATATCCTCCCAACAATGGTAATGCTTATGGAAATTCCTACAACAATAATAGGAGTGCACCCTCTGAACTTGAAGTTATGCTTAAAGATTTTATTAGTAAACAAACTGCTTTCAATAAAACTATTGAGGAGAAACTCTCTAATGCTGAAAGAAATATAGCATCATTGGCTGAAGCTTAATCTTATTTTAATAAAATGGCTGCTAAACCCGAAACTAATGAGAGTCCCTTTGCAGCTACTAATGCCATACAAGTTAGAATTGATGAAAATGTTAGACTATTAGCTGAATTGCATGCTAAGTGGGAAAGAGAATATGAAATTGCTAGAAACATTAGTGTTTCTACTATCACTACCACTAGTGTTGAGGCTAGTAATAGCTCTACTACTTTAGATGATAATTATGATTTTGATCTTGATGGTTGCAATATCTCTGAAGTTATTAAGTTCCTACAAAAGCTTGCTAAAAGTCCTAATGCTAGTGCTATGAATATGGCCTTTACAAAACACATTACTGATGCTCTCATAAAGATTAAAGAAGAAAAGATGAAACATAAAGCTTCTATTCCTATAAAACAAGAAGATGGTTGGGAACCCATCATTAATATGAAAGTGAATGATTTTGATTTCAAAGCTTTATATGATCTTGATAGTTGTGTTTCTATTATGCCTAGAAAGATTTATGATATGCTTGATTTGCCACCATTGGAAGATTGTTATTTGAATGTCCCACTTGATGATAATGCTAAAAAGAAACTCATGGGAAGTATTAATGATGTTCTTATTATGGTTAACAATGCCTATGTCCCCATTGATTTCTATGTTTTGGATGTTGAATACAATGCTTCTTGTCCTATTACTTTGGAAAGACCTTTTCTTAGAACTGTTGGTGCAATTATTGATATGAAAGAAGGCACCATTAAATATCAACTCCCACTCAAGAAAGGTATAGAACACTTCCCTAAGAAGAGAGAGAAGATTTCTTTTGCCTCTCCTATGAAAACAAAATTTGCTCTTAATGTTTCTTCATTTGAGAACACTTGATTCTTTTTCTTGCTTCTTATGCCTAACTTAAAGGTGTTAAAGAAAAGTACTTATTAGGAGATAACCCAAAAGTTTTAGATGAGTCTTGGAAGTTATTACCTCTGTAATAACCGCTCCTTATCCTTTTTATTTTCTTTTTGTGCCAAGAGTAACCTCTAATGAGAGAGAAGTAATGATTAGGAAAGTTGCTGTCCCGAAACAGATTTCTATGCTTCACCGTAAATATTCGTGTAAAATTTTTGTATGTCGTTTTGAAGCGTGAATTTTTGTGCTTCTGGCCCAGGTTGTTATATAACTTTCGTTAGTTCAACACTTTTTGATTTGAGAAACAAAAGGTCTTCGAAAAAATCAGTTTTTACCTGCTGGTCTGTTTTGACAGATTTCTGCCATTATTTGCATTTGCTTCTTGTTGGTTCCTTTTTGAGTTCTTTTGGGGAATTGAGATTTTTGAGGGAAGTGATACAGTAGCTTGTGTTTTAGTGGAAGTTTTATTGGTGTTGAAACTGAACCTAAAGACTTATTATCTTGAGTGCACTAATGTTGCTAATAAAGATTGTGTGAAGGAAAAATTTTCAGGTGTATGGAGAGAATGATGTAATAAGATGAAGATTGTACTAAAGCTCAATCTTGGGGATGCCACCCCGTGTCACCCCAAGAATTATCCAAGAAGTACAAGCGTCAAAGCTTGGGGATGCCTTGGGCATCCCCTTCTTCATCAATAAAAACCCCAGGTTTCTTCCAAACACTTCATTTTTATTGTTTCATGCACAATTGTGTTGTTCTTGGAGCGTCTTCTTTTTCATCTTTGTTTTTTGTTTTTGGTTTTAATTTCCTTGGTTTTCTTAGTTTTCTTGAATAAATTGGTTGGACCCCCTCTTTCATGCATTGGTTTTCAAATAGTTTGCTTTGGATTGAAAAAGAGTAGGGAAAGTTCATGCTTAAGTGGTAAAGAGAGCTTGTTTTTGACTGTGGCCTATGCTTTGTCAAGCCATGCTTGATATTGTTTTGTATTTATGCTTAGTAATCTTTGTTGTAGCATGACATGTTATAAACAATTGAGATTGCTTAATGTGCCTTGGAAGAATCATGCGTTGTTTTAGCATATTAAAGCATAATATTGTGGTATTCTCCTTTGATGCTTTATTTGGGTTGACTTGGCGCATCCTCACACCATGTTATGACTATCCCAAGTCACCATAGACTTTATGATCCTTTAGTTTTCGACTTGTAGTATCACTTTATGCTTTGATTAATGATGTGTTGTCGCTCTGCATGATTATGGCCATTATTGCTCTCTTAGTTGGTCGCTCCTAGTCTTTTGCTAGCCTCCATAACCAAGTATGAGTTCCATTCGTGCATCCAACTCCTAAAACCAAGTTATTCCAAAGAGTCCACCATACCTACCTAGTAGCATTTGCTATTCCAAGTATATTCATGTTTTTATCTACCTTCCGAATTAAACTTGTTATGAGAAAACTAGTGATTAAAGCTCTCACGAACTTGATGGCACACTTTACTTTTCTTTCCCTTAATAAACTTGAACCATTGTGTCATCTATGTTGTATATGCTTGCACTTATATGTTGGGGATTAGCAGAACCATGCTGTCATGGGGAACGCTTTCAACATTGCACTTGTACTTTGTACCTAGTTGATATCATGCTCTTTTGTCTATGGATGTCGTGATTGTGAAATGAAAGGGAGCTTGTAAGTCCATGGAATTATTTATGTGTGTTAGAGAAACGCTCGTCATTGGTCTAATCCATGCTGTCATGGTGGAAACCTGCAGCGTAACCATAATGAGCTGTCTATGAAGCATTCTTCTTATAAAAAAAGAGTCAGATATTGAGAAAAAAGAGAAAAAGAAAAAAAGAGATATGAGAAAAGAGGAAAAAGAGAAAAAGGCACCATTTTCCCATGGTAAATAAGAAGATTGCTGAGATGCTCGTTGTCTGCTTGCCTTGTCATTTTGATATGGGGATTCTTCCGTATCATCGGGCAGTGGGGTATCCCGTTGGAGGTTCTCTATGATACACATGTACTTACTATGACAAGAACTTACCAGTAACTAAACTTGAGTAGCATGAGGAACGACCCTCGTATTCAAGGGACATGAGATTTCCAACTTATACTTTGTCAAGCATATACTCCATAGTTTGTTCACTTTAACCTTAATCACTTCAAGATGCTTATGATAGGGGCAATGAGAGCTGAAAGCTAATAAGTACCATAATTTTTGTAAGCTCTTTATGAAACTTGAATCCCTACTTCCTTCTATGGAGGCCTTTCTTTTACTTTTATGTTGAGCCTCCACCTTATATCTTTATGCACCTATTTTGAGAGCATAGTGGCCATTCCTAGTTCTATGTGCATTGTTCCAAGACTTGTTGATTGATGCATAAATTTGATATTGCTTGTTCTTAAACTATTTGTATCTAGTCACTCTTATGAACTTTGAAGGTGTCATATGCATTTGTGTTTGCTACTCTATGAGGGACAAGCTGAATGTCACTATGCTATGTTTTCTTTATGTGAAACAAACAAACGTCTTGCAAAGCATTGTTATTCATGAATCTTTTGTTTGTGCCTTTTCATGTTACAACATAGTTGCTATGTATTATTGTTAGAACTTTGTCTTTCATGCTATGTTGAAGTACTATGATCCCAGCTATCAATGTTTTACAAATACTTTGATCAAGTTTATGATGGTGCATGTCACCTCAAAAATTATTCTTTTTTTAATCACTTACCTACTCGAGGATGAGCAGGAGTTAAGCTTGGGGATGTTGATACGTTGCAAACGTATCTATAATTTTTTATGTTCCATGCTTGGTTTTATCTACTTTCTTATATTTTGCCCACACTTTGGAGTACTTTTCATACACTTTCTTGGACTAACCTATTAACAAGATGCCACAGTGCCAGTTGCCTGTTTTCTGCTGTTTTTGGTTCCAGGAAAGTTAGAAAATGAATATTCTCGGAATTGGACGGGACAAAAGCCAAAGTTAGTTTTTCACCGAGGGGGACACGGAGCCAGAATACGAGACGGAGAGGGGCCAGGGGCTGGCCACACCGCCTGGCCCGCACCAGGGGGTGGTCTGGCCGCCTAGGGCGCCCCCTCGGCCTCCCCTTTCGCCTATATATCGCCTCCGATACAGAAACCCTAAGTACCCGATCAAAATTCCACGAAAGATTCTGTAGCCAGCGTCATCTCCATCCCTAGATCGGGAGGGATCTGAAGCTCTTCCCGGCACCCTACCAGAGGGGAGAATTCACCCTGGAGGCCATCTTCATCATCATGCAAGCCTCCGGTGTGATGCGTGAGTAGTTCATCCCTGGACTACGGGTTCATGTAGTAGCTAGATGGCTGGTTCACCTATTTGTAAATCCTACATGTTGTGTTTGCGGGGATCCGATGGATATTGAGATGCTATTTCAGATTGACTATTGATTCTATCATGTCTTTGTTATTTGTGATCTTGCATGCTTTCCATTGTTAGTAGCTATCTTGGCCAAGTAGATGGTAGTAACTCCAAGAGTTAGTATTTATGCTCGATAGTCGGTTCATGCCTCTAGTAATCTGGGGAAGTGACAGAAATCTCTAAGGTACTCGATGTGCAGTTGCTACTAGGGAGAAAACAACAATCCTTTGTTCATACAACAATCGTATTGTTTACTTTACACGCAATGTGTAATGCAATTATCTGTTGCTTGCAACTTAATACTAGAGGGGGTTCAGATGATAACCTGAAGGTGGATTATTATTCATAGATGTAGTTGGATTAAGGTCTATGTATAATGTTGTAATGCCCAATCAAGTCTCAAAGGAGTCAAGATGAGTAGTATATGATTGTATGCTTTCTCGATGTTTGTCAATTGCCCCGCTGTAATTTGTTCATCCAACATGTCATCTATATTAAGGAGAGCCACCACTAGTGAACTATGGAACCCGGTCCTTTCTTTTACCATCAATCTACAATTGTTTACTGCTTTCTATTTACTTTCTGCAAACTATTACTTTCTTCCACACAATACATCTAATCTTTGTTTTCAGCAAAACCGGTGAGATTGACAACCTCACTGTAAGTTGTGGACAAAGTTTTGTGGTTGTGTTGTGCAGGTTTCCACGTTACTGCTACCACCGGTAGTGCACCCTGCCAAAGGCCAGCTAGCAACACCTTGGAGGTGTTTCCTTGCAACTACTGGTTCGATAACCTTGGTTTCATAACTGAGGGAAACTTACTGCTGTGCTCATCATACCTTCCTCTTGGGGTTCCCCAACGAGCGCGTTATTACACGAGTCAGCAAGTAGCAACACTATTTTTGAGAATTGAATGAAAAAGATAAAAGTACTATTAAGAAATATAATTTCATCATCTTTCTTTCTTGATTTGGTCGTAAGATTAGTATTCTCTAGTTAAGATCTTTTGTGCTTCCAGGGAAGATTGCATGTTTGTTTTTATCACTTGTATGCTTGTTTGTTCCCTTCAACTCTTATGCTTGCTACCCAAGCCTTGCCAGCCAAAAACCTGTACTGAGAGGGAATGCTTCTCGTGCATCCAATCCTTAAAACCAAAACCTATGCCATTTGTGTCCACCATACCTACCTACTAGCACTATTGCTATTCCAAGTAAATTCATGTTTTTATCTACCTTCTGAATTAAACTTGTTATGTTAAAATTAGTGATTAAAGCTCTCACGAACTTGATGGCACACTTTACTTTCTTGCACTTAATAAACTTGAACCATTGTGCCCATCTATGTTGTGTATATGCTTGCACTTTGTAAGTTGTGAATTAGAAGAACCATGCTGTCATGGGGAACGCTTTCAACATTGCATTTGTACATTGTACCTAGTTGATATCATGCTCTTTTGTTTATGGATGTCGTCGGTGTGAAATGAAAGGGGAGCTTGTAAGTCCATGAAGTTATGTATGTGTGTTAGAGAAATGCCTGGGCCGCTGGTCTAATCCAAGCCTAATCATGGTGGAAACCTGCAGCGTAACCATAATGAGTTATCTATGAAGCATTCTTCTTATAGAAAAAGATATAGAGATTGAGCAAAAAAGGTGAGAAAAGAGGAAAGAGAGAAAAAAGCACCATTTCCCATGGTAACTAAGAAGATTGCTGAGATGCTCGTTGACTGCTTGCCTTGTCATTTTTATATGGGGATTCTTCCGTATCATCGGGCAAGGGGTACCCCATTGGCGGTTCTCTATGATACACATATACTTACTATGACAACAACTTACCGGTAACTAAACTTGAGCAGCATGAGGAGCGGCCCTCGTATTCAAGGGAGATGAGATTTTCAACTTATAACTTGTCAAGCATATCCTCATATTTGATCACTTTAACCTTAATCACCTAAATATGCCTATGATAGGGTCAATGAGAGCTGAAAGCTAATAAGTACCATAATTTTTGGAAGCTCTTTATGAAACTTGAAATCCCTGCTTCTCTCTGCGAAGGGCCTTTCATTTACTTTTTAGTTGAGTCAGTAAACCTATTCCCTTCTATCTCAAGCAAGTATTTTGAGTTGTGGTGTTTCATTCATTCATTCATATGATGATTTATTCAATCGTGTTTCTTATGTTCCTTGTTTTGCACATTGCTCTTATCTTAGTGCTTACTACTTTGAAAGCTATCATTAAAAACCAGTTATGTGTGAACTCCAGCAAATTGTCAACTATTCTTCGACCAAGAGCTAAGTTTGCCATTAACAATTATGATTTACGTTATATATCTTTATTTTGTTTCCTTTACTTATTGTAAGTTAAGTTATATAATAGTGATCTGTCTTCTGTTATGATTTATGTATTGATGAATGTGATGCTTCGTGTCTGTATTCTTTTATCGACTCTTCACTCCATAAACCTGAGGTCATGTTTATTGAGCTCAGTTTTTTCTTGGGGACAAGCGAAGTCTAAGCTTGGGGGAGTTGATACGTCCATTTTGCATCACTATTCTATATCATAATTTACTATTATTCATTGATATATTTCATATTAAGAGATGATACTTATGTTATTTCATCTGTTTTTACATGGTTGATGACTTTTGGAGCATGGACCGCTGCAGTCAGGATTCTGATGGAAAAGGTGCTGTTTGGAGGCAAAATTCGCGAAGATCAGAAAATTCAGGAAAATACATCGAAAATTCTATTTTTCTAGAAGACGAAGATTGCCAGAAGGGGAAGTGGAGATGGGCCACAGGGGGGCCCACACCACCCCCTAGCGCGGGCAGCCCTAGGTCGCGCCAGCAGGTGGTGTGTCCGCCCTGGCCCACTCCAGGCTCTCCCCTTTGGCGTACATTATCTCCTCGAAACCCTAATACCTGGGGGGAGCGACCACAGAAAGATGCCGCCGCCTCTGCGGGGCGGAAAACACCGAGAGAGAAAGATCTCCGCATGCAGAATCGCCAGGGAATTCCTTCCCGGAGAGGGGAGATCGTCGCCATCAACACCACCATCAAGCTGGACTTCATCGGGATCATCATCATCATCATCACCATCATCATCTCCACCAGCACCATCATCACCACTTCATACCGCTCTAACAATTGGGTTGAATCTTGCATAGTTCTTAGGGGAAACTTTCCCGGTGTTGATTACTCCTTGTAGTTGATGCTATTGAGTGAACCATTGAATTATCGTTTATGTTCAGATTGTTACATATCATTATATCATCTCTAATCTTGATCCATATGATGTCTTGTGAGTAGTTCATTTAGTTCTTGAGGACATGGGAGAAGTCATGTTGTTAGTAGTGGAATTGTGTTGAGAAAGATTCAATAGTTTGATATTTAAGTTGTGGTGTATTTCTTCTAGTGGTGTCATGTGAACATCGACTACATGACACTTCACCTTTATGGGCATGGGGGAATGCATTGTGTATTTGACTACTAATCGTAGGGGTTGCCAGAGTGACAGAAACCTGAACCCCCGTTAGGAAACCTTTGCACAAGGGATGTCAGGGTCTTAAAGTTTAAAGCTATGGTTAGGTTTCTACCTTAATTACTTTCTTGTACTTGTGGATGCTTGTAAGGGATATAATCACAAGTATATATTAGTCTTAGGAAGGTCGGTACATTAGCACAGGTTCACCCACACAACACTTAGCAAACTAAAGAAGATTAATCAACTATATGAAGTGAAAGCACTTGATGATATTCCCGTGTGTCCTCGAGAACGTTTGTTCATCTTAAGTAATACAACCGACTTATCCTTTGCTAAAGAAATGATTGGACCACTTGCTGTATTTATTATTATTGTCTTTTATTTACTCGTATTTTATTTACCTGCATTATCAAAAAACCCTAAAAATCCGTTTGCTAAGTATTTACAGAGAATTCCTGCTCCAAGCCATTCGCCAACACCTTCTGCTCCTCATTGGGTTCGACACTATTACTTATCGAAAATACTGCGATACACCCCCTATACTTGTGGGTCATCACTCGGCATGGTCGGCAAGTTCCCGAGGTCCTCGCGAGGATATTACGTTTACCTCCTAGTCGCGGTCGACAAATTCACCAAGTGGATCGAGGCCATGCCAGTGACAAATCAATCCGGAGCCAACGCCATCAAGTTCTTCGAGTCCATCGTCTACCGTTTTCGGGTGCCACACAGCATCATCACGGACAATGGGACAAACTTCACCTCTAAGGAGTTCTAGGAATTCTGCGAAAACCTGGAAATAAACATTATCTACGCTTTGGTGGCCCACCCTCAGACCAACGGTCAAGTCGACAAGGCCAACAGCCTCGTCTGCGGTGGAATCAAGAAAAGGCTCCTCCAGCCACTCGAACAAGCTGTTGGGTGCTGGCCAGACGAGCTACAATCAATACTTTGGAGCCTACACACAACACCAAACAGCGCCACAGGCTACACTCCGTTCTTCATGGTACACGGTGCTAAAGCGGTACTACCCACAGAAGTGCGCCACAAAGCCCCGTGGATGGTTGCTTACATCGAGAAAGAATTAACCCTTGCACTCAAAGACTCCGTCGACCTCCTCAATGAGGCACGCGAGATTGTAGTAGAGAGATCCACGATCTATCAGGAGAGTCTCCACAACTACCACAGCAGAAGGCTGCGCCCTAGATCCTTCGTCGAAGGAGACCTGGTCCTGTGACTAAAGCAGCAAGGGCACCTCAAGTTCGAGTCCCCTTGGGAAGGACCCTACGTGATTACCGAAGTAATCCCAGGTGGCGCCTATTGTCTTAAAGATTTCAAGAGCAGAGTCGCATACTCCAACCCCTGGAACATCGCGTAGCTGTGCCGTTTCTACCCTTAGATGTTTTGTTTTTTTACTTTACAAATAAGGCTGCACAGCCATGCTACTTAGCCACACATTGTACCTTGTACTATTCCACGAATAAATAAAGCTAAGTGCCCCAAAACCCTTTGTTTTTTCTGTTTTCTTGCAATTATATCACTCAGGGGCTGCGCCACCCTTTACACTTTCGTTCTACGAACAAATCGCAGTATCCTGAGTAGCTGACACACTACCAATCGAACCCTTGATAAATACCAACCCAGATGCAACGCGCCTGACAGGTTGGCAAGGTGCTGAGATAAATACACGTTAGGCTAACGAAAAGGAACTGCAAAGTGCCACACACTTGAAAATCATACAAGCTAGCAAGCTCTTTACATATTAATGGGTATCAAATACACCCGCTACAATCATATGAATTTTACAACACTTATACATATGTGTGCAGGATACAAACTACACTATTGTTGCAAAAGAAGAACATTTGTTTGCTCTTCAAAGAAGTCGACAATATCCTCCGCTGGCCGGTTAACCGCCTGATAATGCGGCACCATGTTCCAAGTCATCCCTTCTGGTGGCGGCGGCGGTCCAGCGGCAACAAACACGACGTCCACATCTGGTAGATGCAATCGAACCAGCGACAATGCAGCCTTAGCACCAACGACTAACTGTTGGCGCACGCACTCGCGAACCGCGCTTATATCCTGAAGTTTTGCCAGAAGAGCCAATAGGCTTGAGGGCACAACGTCCAGCGGAAACATTGTTTGATAAATACACTTCAGGCACGACTGCGCCTTCTTCAAACATTGAAGCACCCGTGACGCGTGATCTTGCAAAGTCGCCAATAGGACTGCACGGTCGTGGTCCACCCAGAAGTACCCACTAGCCTGTAGCTGCTCCTAGGTTAAGTCATTCATTCGAATGGCAACTCGGTCCTTCTCATCCTACGGATGACGAGCGCTAACAACTACAAAAGGCAAGACCAAAAGGCATAAGACAAGGCATCGCCGTGAATGACTAAAGAAATGATAAGAAGATAGAGAGCTAACATTCAAAGTGCTCGTTCAGCTGTGCAACTTCATCTAGGAGATACTTCTCGCGGGTAGTGGCCTTCTCAGCTTTCGACTTCCACACATCCGCGTTACCATGGATAATGGGCAACTCCCGCTCCAACTGCTTAATGCGATCGTGTAATCGCGAGAGAAGCGACAGCTCCTCCACCTTTGAACGCAGTTGCGTTGTGGTTTCATAAATGGGAGGAGAGTCGCGAGGACCACTTGAAGGACCCTATTATAACCAAGCAAGAAGCAAACAAGGAAACGAGGATACATTGATAAAAAGGGCGAGTGCATTCAAACACAGCAAAGTATCAATAGGGGCACCCCCACGAAACATAGTTCAACAAAAGGAAGCTAAAATTATTACAGATGGCAACTAAGGAACGATTTGCTTCTTCAACTTGGACTTCGACTTCGGGGGCTTCCTCGAATCCGTGGCAGACTCTGATGCCACGGACTTTCCGGTGGTAGCCCTAGACGCTGCAGTCTTCGCTGCCTTCGCTTGCCGCAGCTCCTTAGAGTATTTCGCGACTATATCAATGAGCTGAGGCCCATACTTACTGTAGCTACTAGCGAAGGGGGAAAACACTACCTGCCGACCATCTGCGTCGATAGGCATCGCCTCCAAGACCGCATTGGGGTCTAATTCCACGCCATGGGCTTGCGCCATTGTGAGTGCCATGGTGGCGCCGACAGACCGCTGAGAATTCTTGAAGTCCAGGGGAATACCTTCAGCGAAGGATTCCACCAAGCCATCAAAGTTGTCGATTAAGCTAGCCTTAGGGATCATGTCCTCTTAGAGGCGGCTCAGCACACCCTTGGCCTTCCCCAACGTCTCTTGGAGGGAGACACTGTGGTCCTCGACTGCGGCCATGGTGCCAGCCAAAGCATCTGAATGGCGCAAGGCCTGGACGTCAAAGCTTATGCCGACGGTATCTGAAGAACACAAGGTATCAGCATAATGACATGAAAACCAAAATAAGGAAAAATTCAAGTGAAGCAGTGCAAATACCCGAGAGTGCTTTCGCAGTCGAGAAAAGTTGTTCTACGAGCAACTTCTCCCTCTTAGCAGTAGAGGTGCGCATGTCTTCCTCACACTTCTGTGACTCCTCCAGAGCAGCGACTGCCTCATCGTGCTTCTTCTCCACTGTGGCAAGTCCCTTCTTGAGGGAAGTAACGTGGCGGAGAAGTTCATTATGCTCACCTACAAAAGGCAGAGCACAGCAACACTAGAGTTTAACAAATCTCCACACAAAGAAGAGCGAAGAGACAAGTTTAGCACAAACCTTCGACTGCGTGGTGGCGGTTGTCCAGCATGGCATTCTGTCGATCCAAAGCAAGGATCTACTCTGCAAGGCGAGTGGAATCCTTTATGATAGGCTACACCAAAAGAAAAGATTTGTCAGCATTGACAAAAGGCAAAAAAACTCAAAATTCAACTGCTAGAAGCAAAAGACACTTGCATGCTCCTCCAGGGACTCCGAAGGTTCCTGTTGAGTGGGCATCCGTGCAACCATCTGATGCCCCCCAGTATGAGGGGAACTCGACGAGTTAGCGCCGGAGTGGGCCGCCACCGGAGGAGAATTGTTCTTAGAGTCTGCGACTCCGGATTCTTTTACAAATTGGCAGTCGTCGAAGGAAGACGATGCTGTTTGACTGCAAATGTGACCAGTATCACTTCCGAAGGGAAACTTCAAGGAAAACAAGACGAACTCGCAAATATAAAAACTCACTAGTAAAATTTGTCAAGGTCGAAGGAATCACCCAACAAATCCTTTGGCAATCGCAGCTTCTTCCGTGCGGGAGGAGCCATGGCGCCTACAGGCATGGTGGCAATTGGCTCCTCTGCAGCAGGAGGAGGACCCTCCAGCGTCGTTGGCGAAGAAGCATCAGAATCCTTGCTACGGGAGCACTTGTGAGTCCCGTGGTCACTGGACTTGGGGGCTTCCTATTCTTCCTCCACGGGGACGGTGGATCTCGACTCGTCTACATCATCTACCTCGCGAGGAATAATTCCTTCAGGACAAGGAGGCAAGTTGGCGGCCAGGGCCCAGTCCTAACAAAATAAAAAGCATCAGTATACGAAAGAACCTACAAGTAATCGAAAAAAACAGGAAACTACGAAGAGAAATCCAGCTCAGGTGGAGGATTGCTAGCGCAAAACGGACGCACGACTGAGTCACTCGAGAGATCCGCCTTGGTGGTGTACTTGGTTAGCAGTCGCAACCTCCGCAGAAATGCGAGTGGCATCACTAGCACCAGTTCAGTGAAACATCGGGTGCGCCCTGGCCTACAGAGGCTGAACACGGTGGTGCATCCAAGTGCGGATAATCTCTGCTCTGCCAACTTCTTTGCCTATGCACTTCTCGAGGTCGCAGACACGCTTATAGAGGGCCTCTGTCTCTTTGAATTCGGCAGGCATCACAACATTCTTCCACGACCTCCTTCGCTTGCAGGGTGCCACCAGATCGAAGGGAGTGAGTCCATAGTGTTCTCCATCCGCTTTCTGGTCGCGAATGTAGAACCACTTCTCGCGCCATCCTTGGACAGATGCGGTGAGCTTGATGTTGAAGTAGGTGGTGTTGGAGTTGACATGGATACCGCAGCCTCCTATGTGATAGACTACAGAGCTCAATGCTGATTAACGTTTGAGATTAAAGAGCTTTTTGAAGAGGCCGAAGTGCGGCTCGATTCCGAGCCAGCACTCGCAAAGAGTGATGAAGCAAGCAATGTGGAGGATAGAATTAGGGGTCAGCTGATGGAGCTAGAGCCTGTAAAAGCAAAGGAGACCCCTAACAAAAGGATGCAGGGGAAGAGAAAGACCGCGAATGATGAACGCAAGGAACATCACTCGAAAACCCGCCAGAGGATTGGGGATTACCTCGTCGCCGGGAATGCGCGAGTCATCCTCCGCGGAGGAAAGCGCCACGTCCTGGCGCTGAGCGCTGAGTGAACAACTCCGATGGCTTGATGATGGACTGGCGCCACGACCCGTTGGTGAGGTGAGTCCCCGCGCCCTTCTTCTTCCCAGCGCCAGTAGCGCTGGTGCCCGTGGTGGCGGCGCCTCCCTTCTTCTTGGCAGCGATAACGGTAGCCACAGATCCAGCGGCGGCGCCTCCTTTCTGCTTGCCCAACTTGCGCTGGCGATGTGAGCGCAGGAAGTAGCTAGGGAAGACGCGGAATTGGTCCAGTGCCAGGGAGAATATGTGCGCAAAGGAGCAGCAAGAACAACAATGGCGCAGGAAGCGCAAGCAAGAAGAGAGATGTGGGGAAAATTACCGCATGATGTGCTCCTAGTTAACCTCCTAGCGGATGACATCTGATGGCCAGAAGATAATCTACCAGACGCGTGGCGTACATCGACATTGACGTGTGGCAAGGCTAAACCGTGAACCGTCCCCCACTACTCCCATTATGCACGGAAATCGAGGAGACGCGGTTAAAACAGAAGATTACGCACGCCCGATCAAATCCAAGTCAGAAAGTGGGTCCCACTACTCGTCACGTCCCGTCAAAGCTGCTCACGTGGGCAACTGAGGTCATCTCATCGTCAGCACTAACGTCATCAACTCCAGCAGGAGAAAATTTTGACTACTTTAGTCCTTACTCGAGTCTTCGACTCAACCAAGCACTCGGGGGCTACTCCTAATAGGAGCGCTGGCCACGCACCCGAAGAATTTTACGCAGATATCCAAGCATCATGAAAACCCTTCACTCGAATCAACGATTCGATTGTGGACTCCGGGTTACTCCCATAGGGAGCGTGAAAGCACATTCGACCGAAACAAGCAAAAGACGACAGCAGTCACAAAATATTCATAGTCCCCACCCGAGTCTACGACTTGAATAGGCACTCGGGGGATACTCCCATAGGGAGCGCTGGCCGCGCACCCTATGATTATTTTTCTTATACATTGCACAGTGTGTCGATAACTGATACATTGCAAATGTATCTATAATTTTTGATGTTATATGCTTGGTTTTATCTACTTTCTTATGTTTTGTTCCAACTTTGGAGTACTTTTCATATGATTTCTTGGACTAACCTATTAACAAGATGCCACAAAGGTTGCCTCCTGCTTTTCTCGCTGTTTTGGTTCCGTGAAGTCGAAAATGAATATTCTCGAATTGGACGGACAAAGCCAAAGTTACTATTTTCCTAAGACTCATGGAGCCCAAGGAGAGTCGGGAGGGGCCATGGTGGCCACACCCCCCTGGCATCAGCCTAGGCCACGCCAGGGCATGGTGTGGGCCCCCTGGCTGGCCACCGACCTTGCCTCCTTCGCCTATAAGAGCCTCCTGATACCAAAACCCTAGATCGTCAATCAGAAATCCACGAAAAGTTCTGCAGCGCCACCGCCACTGAAGGGGAGATTCGGGGGACAGAAAGTCTCTATTCCGGCACCCTGCCAAGACGGGGAATTGCCCCCGGAGCCATCTCCATCGATCTCCACCACCATCTCCATCACCATTGCTGATTCCCATGATGAGGAGGGAGTAGTTCTCTCTCGAGGCTAAGGGTTCTACCGGTAGCTATGTGTTCATCTCTCTCTCTATGCATGATCTTATTAAGATCATGCACTTGTAATCTATAGATCTACCTTGCTACTCAAGTGCTTTATTAGATCTCTGCTCTCCCCATGTTTGAAAGTGACAGCGTGCACAGCATGGTGGCACTTAGGCTAGAGATTACAAATACTTGTTATGAGTTATATTTGGAGTTGGATGTCTTTATGAAATTGTGGTGTTTGTTGGACTCATCTAGTACTCAAGGTGACAATGTGGGGTTTTCTAGATGGGAAAGGCTTACTTTGAGGTGTGCTGTTATAGCCCTGCCGTTGATTAGAGTGTCCAAACGGAGAGTAGTTAAGAGTAGTATCATAAAGAGAATATATCTATATGAGAGTGTTCACTAGTGAAAGTATGATCCCAGGCCTTGTTTCTAAGCACTGAAACACCGTTTGCTATTAGATTAGTTACATGTTTGCTTGCTTCCATCTTTATTTCAGTTTGCCTTTAGTCTCTTCCATGCCATCAAGCTATTTTTTATCACCGTTACCACTTATAATTATCCATACCACTTGTATTTCACTATCTCTTCGTCGAACTAGTGCACCTATACACCTGACAAGTGTATTGGGTGTGTTGGGGACACAAGAGACTTCTTGTATCTTGATTGCAGGATTGCTTGAGAGGGAATACCTTTTACCACTTCCTCCCTGAGTTCGATAAACCTTGGGTGATCCACTTAAGGGAAAACTTGATGTTGTTCTACAAACCTCTGCACTTGGAGGCCCAACAACTATCTACAAGAATAGAAGTGCGTAGACATCAAGCTATTTTCTGGCGCCGTTGCCGGGGAGGTAAGGTAAAAGGTATTCACACCGGAGGATTAAAGAAGAACCTCCCACGACAAACGCCTATTTTCTGGCACCATTTCCGGGGAGGTAAGGTAAAAGGTACTCACATCCTCCGGTGTGAGTGCTCGAAGTTATTTCCTTTAGATTCTGCAATTTTTTCTTTTTGTTTCTTGTTTTCACTAGTTAGGCTTAATGGAAAACAACAAAAAAATTAGAGAGCTTTATAGTATTTATCTTGAGTTAGGACATGAAGTGTTTGAAGAGAAAATTAAAAAACCTATGGAACTTTATTTGCGTGCTAATAGCAATGTTATTAGTATGAATTCTTTGAACACCATTATTGCTAATGCTATGGAAAAGTCTAAGCTTGGGGAAGCTAGTTTTTATGAAAATGATCTTTTTAGTCCCCCAGCTTTGGAAGATAGCTATTCTATTGCTTATGATGATACCAATCCTCCAATATATGATGATTACAATGATGAATATGATATTTTCAGTCCACCTACTATTGAGGAGAAAATTAATTATGATTACACTATGCCTCCTATATTTGATGATTATGGTGATGAGAATAATAATGATAGCTATTTTGTTGAATTTGCTCCCACTACAATTAATAAGAATGACTATGCTTATGTGGAGAGTAATAATTATTATATGCATGTGGCTCATGATAAGAATGTTTCATGTGATAGTTATATTGTTAATTTTATTGATGATGCTACTGAAAGTTATTATGAGAGAGGGAAACATGGTTGTATGCATCTCAACAATATTAAGTTTCCCCTCTTTATGTTGAAAGTCTTGAACTTGCACTTGTTTTGCTTTCCTATGCTTGTTGCTTTGTGCTTTCATGACTTGTTTCATTACGAGATTCCTATGCATAGGAAGTGGGTTAGACATAATGTGCTTCGAATTTGCTTCTTCATGCTCTCTTTTACTTCAATTCATGTTTCTTATGTGAGCATCTTCTCAAACTATCATGCCTAACTTAAAGGCGTTAAAGAAAAGTACTTATTGGGAGATAACCCAAAAGTTTTAGATGAGTCGTGGAAGTTATTACTTTAGTAATAACCGCTCCTTATCCTTTTTATTTGCTTTTTGTGCCAAGAGTAACCTCTAATGAGAGAGAAGTAATGATTGGGAAAGTTGCTGTCCCGAAACAGATTTCTGTGCTTCACCGTAAAAATTCGTGTAAAATATCTGTACGTCCTTTTGAGGCGTGAATTTTTGTTCTTCTGCCCCAGGTTGTTATCTAACTTTCGTTAGTTCAACACTTTTCGATTTGAGCAACAGAAGGTCTTCAAAAAAAATCGTCTTTACCTGCTGGTCTGTTTTGACAGATTTCTGCCAGTTTCTGCATTTGCTTTTTGTTGGTTCCTTTTTGAGTTCTTTTGGGGAATTGATCTTTTTGAGGGAAGTGCTTCAGTAGCTAGTTCTCTAATGGAAGTTTTCTTGATGTTATAACTGAACCTTAAAGACTTATTATTTTGAGTGCACTAATGTTGCTAATAAAGATTGTGTGAAGTTTTGTATGAAGGAAAAATTTCAGGTGTATGGAAGGAATGAGTAATGAGATGAAGGATGGACTAAAGCTCAAGCTTGGGGATGCCATGCGTGTCACCCCAAGAAATATCCAATAAGTATAAGCGTCAAATCTTGGGGATTCCCAAGGCATCCCCTTCTTCATCAATAAAAATCCTAGGTTTCTTTCAAACACTTCATTTTTATTGTTTCATGCACAGTTGTGTTGTTCTTGGAGCGTCTTCTTTTTCATTTTTGTTTTCGTTTTTCGTTTGGTTGGTTTGCTTAGTTTGCTGAATAAATTGGTTGGACCCCCTATCTCATACATTGGTTTTTAAATAGTTGGTTTGGATTGGAAAAGAGTAGGAAAGTTCATGCTTATGTGGTAAAAGGAGTTTGTTTTTGACTGTGGCCTATGCTTTGTCATGCCATGCTTGATATTGTTTTGGCTTTATGCTTAGTATTCTTTGATGTAGCATGACTTGTTATAAACAATTGAGATTGCTTAATGTGCCTTGGATGAATCAGGCGTTGTTTTAGCATATTAAAGCATAATATAGTGGTATTCTCCTTTGATGCTTTATTTGGGTTGACTTGGCACATGCTCACACCATGTTATGACTATCTCAAGTCACCATAGCCTTTATGATCCTTTAGTTTTCAACTTCTGGTATCACTTTATGCTTTGATCAATGATGTTTTGTCGCTCTGCATGATTATGGCCATTATTGCTCTCTTAGTTTGTCGCTCCCAGCCTTTTGCTAGCCTCCACAACCAAGTATGAGTTCCACTCATGCATCCAACTCCCTAAACCAAGTTATTCCAAAGAGGCCACCATACCTACATACTAGCTTATGATATTCGAAGTATATTCATGTTTTTATCTACCTTCCAAATTAAACTTGTTATGAGAAAACTAGTGATTAAAGCTCTCACGAACTTGATGGCACACTTTACTTTTCTTGCCCTTAATAAACTTGAAGCATTGTGTTGTCTATGTTGTATATGCTTGCACTTATTTGTTGGGAATTAGCAGAACCATGCTTTCATGGGGAACGCTTTCAACATTGCACTGGTACTTTGTACCTAGTTGATATCATGCTCTTTTGTATATGGATGTCGTCGGTGTGAAATGAAAGGGGAGCTTGTAAGTCCATGGAGTTATGTATATGTGTTAGAGAAACGCCTGGACCGCTGGTCTAATCCATGCTGACATGGTGGAAACCTGCAGGGTAACCATAATGAGCTGTCTATGAAGCATTCTTGTTATAAAAAAAGAGTCCTATATTGAGAAAAAAGAGAAAAAAAAGAGATATTATGAAAAGAGGAAAGAGAGAAAAAAGCACCATATTCCCATGGTAAATAAGAAGATTGCTGAGATGCTCGTTGTCTGCTTGCCTTGTCATTTTGATATGGGGATTCTTCCGTATCATCGGGCAAGGGGTACCCCGTTGGCGGTTCTCTATGATACACATGTACTTACGATGACAAGAACTTACCGGTGACTAAACTTGAGTAGCATGAGGAGCGACCCTCGTATTCAAGGGACATGACATTCCTAACTTATACTTCGTCAAGCATGTAAACCATAGTTTGTTCACTTTAACCTTAATCACTTCAAGATGCTTATGATAGGGGCAATGAGAGCTGAAAGCTATAAGTACCATAATTTTTGGAAGCTCTTTATGAAACTTGAATCTCTGCTTCCTTCTATGAAGGCCTTTCTTTTATTTTTATGTTGAGTCTCCACCTTCTATCTTTATGCACCTACTTTGAGAGCATAGTGGCCATTCTTAGTTCTATGTGCATTGTCCCAAGACTAGTTGATTGATGCATATATTGATATTGCTTGTTTTAAACTATTTGTATGTAGTCACTCTTATGAACTTTGAAGGTGTCCTATGCATTTATATTTGCTACTCTATGAGGGACAAGCTGAATACCATTATGCTATGTTTTCTTTATATGAAACAAACAAACGTCTTGCAAATCATTGTTATTCATGAATCTTTTGTTTGTGCCTTTTCATGTTGCATCATAGTTTCTTTGTCTTATTGCTAGAACTTTGTCTTTCATGTTATGATTGAAGTACTATGATCCCAGCTTTGAATGTTTTACAAATACTTTGATCAAGTTTATGATGGTGCATGTCACCTCAAAAATTATTCTTTCTTTTTATCACTTACCTACTCGAGGACGAGCAGGAGTTAAGCTTGGGGATGTTGATACATTGCAAATGTATCTATAATTTTTGCTGTTCTATGCTTGGTTTTATATACTTTCTTGTGTTTTGTTCCAACTTTGGAGTACTTTTCATATGATTTCTTGGACTAACCTATTAACAAGATGCCACAGTGCCAGTTGCCTGTTTTCTGCTGTTTTTGGTTCCAGGAAGTCAGAAAATGAATATTCTCGGAATTGGACGGGATAAAAGCCAAAGTTACTATTTTCCCGGAAGACTCACGGAGCCCGAAGGAGAGTCGGAGAGGGGCCACAGGGTGGCCACACCCCCCCTTGGCACGGGCCAGCCTAGGCCGCGCCAGGGCATGGTGTGGGCCCCCTGGCTAGCCACCGACCTTGCCTTCTTCGCCTATAAGAGCCTCCCGATACCAAAACCCTAGATCGTCAATCAGAAATCCACGAAAAGTTCCATTGCCGCCACCGAAGGGATATTCGGGAACAAAGTCTCTGTTAGGCACCTGACGGAGAATTGCCCCCGGAGCCATCTCCATCGATCTCCACCACCATCTCCATCACCATTGCTGATTCCCATGATGAGGAGGGAGTAGTTCTCTCTCGAGGCTAAGGGTTCTACCGGTAGCTATGTGTTCATCTCTCTCTATGCATGATCTTATTGAGATCATGAGCTTGTAATCTATAGATCTACCTTGCTACTCAAGTGCTTTATTAGATCTCTGCTCTCCCCATGTTGTGAAAGTGATAGCGTGCACACCATGGTGGCACTTAGGCTAGAGATTACAAATACTTGTTATGAGTTATATTTGGAGTTGGATGTCTTTATAAAATTGTGGTGTTTGTTGGACTCATCTAGTACTCAAGGTGACAGTGTGGGGTTTTCTAGATGGGAAAGGCTTACTTTGAGGTGTGCTGTTATAGCCCTACCGTTGATTAGAGTGTCCAACCGGAGAGTAGTTAAGAGTAGTATCATAAAGACAATATATCTATATGAGAGTGTTCACTAGTGAAAGTATGATCCCCAGGCCTTATTTCTAAGCACTGAAACACCATTTTCTATTAGATATGTTACATGTTTGCTTGCTTCCATCTTTATTTCAGTTTTCCTTTAGTCTCTTCCACGCCATCAAGCTATTTTCTATCACCGTTACCACTTATAATTATCCATACCACTTGTATTTCACTATCTCTTCGCCGAACTAGTGCACCTATACACCTGACAAGTGTATTGGGTGTGTTGGGGACACAAGAGACTTCTTGTATCTTGATTGCAGGATTGCTTGAGAGGGAATACTTGACCACTTCCTCACTGAGTTTGATAAACCTTGGGTGATCCACTTAAGGGAAAACTTGCTGCTGTTCTACAAACCTCTGTGCTTGGAGGCCCAACAACTGTCTACAAGAATAGAGGTGCGTAGACATCAATAACATCCACACTCGAATGCTATGGCGACTCCGCCTCATATCTTTCCCTACAAAGAGATTGCGTCTCCTGGGTCACCCGAATCATCTCCGTGATGGCGAAAATTCGGATGCCGCACTTACAGCGTGAAGATAAGACCTGAATAAGACCTGGCAACGCATCTACTGCGCACTACCAGAAATATATCCGTGCCTGCAGGTGCGATAAATATGCCTTGATGGACGCATCGAGTGCTCACATTTACACACTAGGATTCGACTCCTGTAAGACCTCCATGACTTGAGTCGCATTACACCAACACTTTTCCGAATTCGAGTCCGGGTACTCGAGTTTGAGTAGATTGCGTTCTTTTGTCCTAAGGAAGTTAACTGATACTGATACATCGGATAAATCAGGCACGTATATCAACAATCCCTATGACACAAAATAGAACACTCGAAAATATGCTCAGCTATGCACTCGAAAGACTTCATAAAGTCTCCACTTGAATATGCGATTCCACTGGACACTCGGAGGCTACTAACGTGGGCATACCCTATAGGTACTCGAGTTTGGAATATACGGTCCGGATATGGCAGAAGCCCACGGTGTTGCCAAGGCCCAATATAGGATTCAGGTGACTCACGAAAACTCCGATTGCTTGCAGCACAAGACGAAGCTTAAGATAGAAAGTTTAAAGGGACGAACCATAATCTATAACCGACTCGAACTGCTACCTGAGACCTAGCCTATCTATATAAAGGCTAGGAGGGGGCGACGAGGAGGACAATCACAACCCTATTTTCCATAATCATCGCCATATTGCATCTGTGCATCCCTATAACTTTTGACTCCCTCGATAATTCCAAGAGCAGACAAGCAGGAGTAGGGACCTCTACGAGGCCTGAACCTGGGTAAAACTTGCGTCCCTGTGTGCTTATTTGCTATCCGATTGATGCCTCCAGCGCTCCCTCCTTCTTCAAAACCCAAGTCCATAACAATGGGCATTGATGAGTTAAACCCTCGTCAATAGGTCTTATGTTTCCGTTTTGTTATCTCTGAATGATGTTGGTATAAGGTGCACAGCGGGCGAAGTCGCCAAGTTTTTGGTTGTTTGTAAGAAAAGAGTCGACATTGTGGACTTAGTCAACACAATGGACAAATGTTGCAGATTCTTGTTTTTTTTATAGGGTGCGCGACCAGCACTCCCTATGGGAGTAGTCCCAAGTGTATGTTCGAGACGTAGAACTGAACCCATCTTGAAGGAAACTGTGCATTAATCATAAACACATATGGTCCACCACCCGTGTGTTATGCTCTTATCTACTTTCGCACCAAGAGAGGTAAAAGCAAACATCGAATTGCACGACCTGATCAACCGGATAAACTCCGTGGACACCGGCCCACCATTAAAAAAAGAAAGCTCACGTAAAGGAGACAACCAGTCCTTAAACCTAGGAAGTTTCACTTTACTGTCGCGACAACACAGGTTATACACCACCCGACCCTCTGTGACAGCGCTCTCAGAAACACACCTCTCAGCGAACCAAAACGAAGCACCACAATGAGGACACCAGAGATCTAGGCCACCATGATAAGACAGTCCAACATAGTTAACTGAAAACAAATAGACCCAGTTGAAACCAAAAACATCACTTGTTACAAAAAGACAACATCCAGAACCAAAAACACACAATATCATATAACACAAAAAACCTCTAAGAAGCTCCAAATTCTCAGCCAGCAAAATTTCCAGCCCAATAGCTTCACCCTCTGTCAACAAACCTAAACAACAACACAAACAAACAGACTACCCTTGTTAAAAAGACTACCCTTGTTAAAAAAGGAAACCAAACCCAATCCAAAAAAGCAAAACATAAACAACACATCACCAAAAATATGAGGCCTTCGCAACCTCTATGTCATCCAATGATTCTCTTGCGTGAAAGAATGCGAAACGTAATGAATGTATATATTTGGGCCTGATAAAACAATACAAAAAGACTAAAACAACAAACAATTGTCGGAATACCACTAATACTCAAAACCACACAACGCAAACCATATTCAGTACCAGCTAACTCAGCAGCAGCAACACATTTAAGGGCCCGCAGAGCAGGCGATGCTGGCTCGGCACATCGACAGGAACACATATGATCACCCGCAATCAGCCCAGCCAAACCGCGAGCAACAGAAACACGACGCCGACCACAGCGACCCGCAACTGACGCGCCAGACAACACACTCTGAGACACAATACTATCAAGCACAACCACTAGCCCATCCGGACCACGTGCGGTAGAAACATGGCGCTGACCTCAGCGCCCCGCGATAGACACCCCAAACAGCACTATCAACACAGCTAGGCTAGCACAAACGCGTCACCGCACACGCCGACCCACATCCAACGCCCCAGATGGCGCGGAAAAATCACCAACAGAAAACGCGGCTACCGCATGCCAAAAGAAAAAACTCTCAACAAAAGCAAAAAACACGAAAGGAAACAAAGCACAACAGCAAGAACAAACAGAAAAAGAGAGGCGAAAAAATAAATTACTAGCAAGCCTCTGGCCGCGACGCCCCCGTGCCGCTACACCGGCATCCATAGCAGAAACAGACGTACAAACAACACCACAGACCACCTCTACAAACCCGTCGTGCCCGTATCCAACGCAAAACCTCAGAGTGCACCAAAACGTCCCCAAAAAATCGACCAAAAATCCCAACACACCCCGCAACCTCATTGCAGACAAAACCCTAACTGAAATTAGAGAGCCTGAACAAAATACAGACCAATCCCAACTATCCTAAAACTAGCAAACAACAATAGCACACACAGAGCACCAACAGGCCGTCAGGAACTGCCGAACAACCGAAATGGTGACCATGACGCCAGATCTACACCACCGCAAATGGCCCACCAATAGCGGCAGCGACAAAACCAACACACCAAACAAAAACACAAAATGCAGAGCACATGAAGAGAGAGACAAACCAGAACGGAGAACAACAACCCCCAGAGATGCAAGCGACCACCACGGCTGCGCCCATCACCCTCCTCACACCTAACAAACCCACAATGACTGTAAAGAGACCACCGCCACAAGAAACCCGACGACATAACAAGAATAACACCTGAAAAGAAGACCCGGCGGTCAAAGCGACCCCGCCGTCCACAGAACCGTTCCACGTAGAGCACATGCCCCACCCCGACGCCTCATCGCGGTGACACACATGACACAGCACCCAACATGGACATGCCCACATGCAAGATCAACACACATTGTCAAGTAGGAGCCAACAAAACCCCACAACAAACAAACAACGGTGCCCCAATTCCACCTGTAGAGAAGTAACGAGGTGACCGGTCCCAACGAACATAAAATGGCTCAATAAACCGCGCACCTCTGGTACCTCGAGGTGACCGGGACCTCTGGTAGCACACCGCCGCGACTCACATAGCCCAACCCCACATAGTGCAAAGCGGTCGAAGCAAGGACAGGGCTCCAAATCAAGGGAGCTTAGAGCTCTTTTAAGGATTTCAAATGACAGTTGGGGGGAAAAATTCACCAGTACATAAGTGATTCATATACACTATGTGCCAGTACTAATTTCTTTCTGATATACATAATAATATTTGCTTAATTAAAAAGGGCCAAACATTTACTAAGTTTTATAAATCTGAAGTCACACAGGCACCAAGTTAGTTTCCATGGAGTAAATAAGTCGAACCAGTCAAGGAATAAGACACGTTCGTTGACACATTCAGCACGTACAGTACGAGTACATGCATACGCGGCCATACGTTGACACATTGAGCACGTACAGCAAGGAATAAATCTGCCTGCACATGCATATATACATGCATGCATGTTCTACCTACAGCATCTCGTACGCGCTGAGTGTACAAATATTACCTAGCTAGGCTTCGAGATTAGTTTAGTCACGCCTAGCTGTCATGTAATCTACGTCTACGTCATATGTGTACATAATTGTAATTACTTTTAGCATCCTATACCAATCTGCTACTACTCCCCTGTTCCTAAATATTTATAAGTTCGACTAACATTATTGAATGTTGCAATAGTTATTATGACATGAAATTCATAATATAACGAAACTACATTCAAAGATGCATCAATAATACTCCTAATTTCGTGTTGTCAACATTATTATATCCTTCTTGATGGGTTCGTAGCATGGAAAACAAAAAATTTCTACCGCAAGAACGAACAAAACCTAGATCTAATCTAGATAAAAGCCAAGATCTAATCTATTAGACATGAGCAACGAGATAGATCTTGTACTAACCCTCGTAGAACCAAAAGCGTTACGAGATTAGATCTCGGGGTTGATGTAGTCAATCACTTGCCGATCTCAAGATCGTGTGGACGATCCTTCCGGCGCCGCATTCCAGCAGCGCTTCCGCAGTCGGTCACACGTGCGGAGTCGAAGCAGACCTCCTCTCCCCGTTCCAGCGAGCAGCGGTGGTAGTAGATCTTCTCCACGAAATCCCAGCAGCACGACGGTGTGGTGGTGGTGGAGGAGGAGAGAATTCTGCAGGGCTTCGCCTAAGCCGGAGCAGAGCGAAGGAAGAGGAGAGAGGCGGCGGCTAGAGCTTGTTATGAGAGAGGGCTAGGAGGGGGCGCCCCCTCCCTTCTATTTAAAGGAGGGAGGCACGCCATGGGAGGGGGAGTCCTAGTAGGACTCCCCTCCTTGGCCGGCGGGTTGGGAAGGGGGGGAGGAGTCCTCCTCCCCCACGAATCCGTGTCTCGCCCCACAAGGTTTCCTTTGACCCTTTCTTGGTTTTCAAAGAACTCTTCTAGAACTCTTCTAGAACCTTCTAGAACATTCCCAACCATTTAACATTCTCGCCCCACAAGGTCACCAAGAACTCTTCTAGAACCTTCTAGAACATTCCGGAACCTTCTAGAATATCCATACAAACACTCCGGAACATTTCCTAACTTAGAAAATGATCCCCAATATATGAATCTTATTCTCCGGACCATTCCGGATCTCCTCGTGATGTCCCGGATCCAATCCGAGACTCCGAACAACATTCGGTCTCCAACGCATATTCCATATCTACTTAAAACAACATCGAACCTTAAGTGTGTCACCCTACGGTTCGTGAATATGCAGACATGATGAAGACACCTCTCCGATCAATAACCATCAGCGGGATCTGGAGATCCATAACGGCTCCCACATACTCAACGATGACTTCGTGGTTGATAGAACCATTTAACATGCGAAACCAATTCCCTTTGTCACGCGATATTCTACTTATCCGAGGTTTGATCGTCGGTATCTCCATACCTAGTTCTACCTCGTTACTGATAAGTACTCTTTACTCGTTCCATGTTATGTCATCCCTTGTGACCTAGTCACATGCTTGCAAGCTAACTAGATGACATTCCACCGAGAGGGCCCAGAGCATATCTATCCGTCATATGGATGGACAAATCCCAATCTTGGTCCATGCGCTTCAACACATACTTTCAGAATACCCAATGACACCTTTATAACCACCCGATTCTAAGCGGTGTTTGATGTCATCAAAGTACCCATCCGGTGATGGTGATTAACATAACCTCATGGTCGAAGGATTAGGTTACTATGCATTTGAAAGCTTACAGCAATACGAACTTAATGACATGATCTTATGCTACGCTTATTAGGGTGTGTGTCCATCACATCATTCTCCTAATGATATAATCTTGTTATTAATGACATCCAATGTCCATGATCAGGAAACCATGATCATCATTTAATCAACAAGCTAGTTCCACAAGAGGCTTACTAGGGACTCTTTTATGTTTACAAAACACACATGTATCAGTGTTTCCTTATAATACAATTATAGCATGGGATGTAAACATTCATCATAAACACAAAGATATAATAATAACCACTTTTATTATTGCCTCTTGGGCATATCTCCAACAGTCTCCCACTTGCACTAGAGTCAATAATCTAGATTACATGGTAATATACCTAACACCCATGGCGTTCTGGTGTTGGTCATGCTTTGCTCTAGGGAGAGGTTTAGTCAACGGATCTGCCACATTCAGATCAGTGTGTACTTTGCAAATCTTTATGTCACCATCTCGGACATACTCGCGAATAGCATGGAAACGTAGCTTGATGTGCTTCAGCTTGCTATGTGACCTTGGCTCCTGTGCATTAGCTATGGCACCTGTGTTGTCACAGTAGATGGCCATCGGGTCCAACGCACTGGGAACCATGCCAAGTTCAGTAATGAACTCCTTCATCCATATGGCTTCTTGTGCAGCCTCCGAAGCAGCTATGTATTCCGATTCAGTTGAAGATTTCGCCACAACACTTTGCTTGGCACTCCTCCAGCTCACTGCAGCACCATTCAAAATAAATACGTATCCAGACTGTGACTTCGAGTCATCTGGATCGGTGTTCCAACTAGCATCAGTGTAACCGTTTACAACAAGCTGTTCATCACCTCCATAAGAAAGAACCATATCCTTAGTCCTATTCAGGTACTTTAGGATATTCTTGACCATCATCCAAAGGTTCCATTCGTGATCACTTTGATATCTTCTAGTCAAACTAACATGTGCTATATCCGGTCTTGTACACAAAGATGGCATACATGATAAAACCTATGGCGAGGCATAGGGAATATTATTCATCTTTTCTCTATCTTCATGTCAGAAAGGACTTTGAGTCTTACTCAAGGTCTTACCTGACAACATGGGCACGAACCCTTTCTTGCTCTCTTCCATTCTAAACTTCTTTAGAACTTTGTCTAAGTATGTACTTTGTGAAAGCTCTATTAGGCGTCTTGATCTATCTCTATAAATCTTGATGCCTAGAATATATGCCGCTTCGCCAAGATCCTTCATTGAAAAACTATTATTCAAATAGGTTTTGACGCTATTAAGAAGTTCTATATCATTCCCAATCAACAATATGTCATCTACATATAGTACTAGGAATGCTACAGAGCTCCCACTCACTTTCTTGTAAATACAAGCTTCTTCATAAGTTTGTATAAATCCAAAGTTTTTGATTACTTTATCAAAACGTTGATTCCAACCCCGGGATGCTTGCTTCAGTCCATAAATGGAGCGCTGAAGTTTGCATACCTTGTCAGCATCACTAGGATCGACAAAACCCTTGGGTTGTACCATATACAACTCTTCCTCAATGTCACCATTAAGGAATGCCGTTTTGACATCCATCTGCCAAATTTCATAATCGAAATATGCAGCGATTGCTAACAAAATCCTCACAGACTTTAGCTTCGCTACTGGTGAGAAAGTCTCATCATAGTCAACTCCTTGAATTTCTCGGAACCCTTTCGCGACAAGTCGAGCTTTATAGATGGTAACATTACCATCAGCATCTGTTTTTCTTTTGAAAATCCATTTGTTCTCGACAACCTTATGGCCATCCGGTAAGTCCACCAAAGTCCATACTTGGTTTTCGTACATGGATCCCATCTCGGATTTCATGGCTTCTAGCCATTTGTCGGAATCTGGGCTCACCATAGCTTCTTCATACGTCGTAGGGTCATCAGTGTTGTCCACCAACATGACGTTCAACACAGAGTCATACCACTCAGGAGTGGTACGAACCCTCGTTGACCTGCGAGGTTCAGCAGTAACTTTGTTCAAAGTTTCATGATCAGCATCATTAGCTTCCTCTCCAGTTGGTGCAGGCGGCACAAAACCATCTTCCGGTGCTGCGCTACTCTCAACTCCGAGAGAAGGTTCAATAACCTCGTCGAGTTCTACTTTCCTTCCAGTCACTTCTTTCGAGAGAAATTCCTTCTCAAGAAAGGATCCATTCTTGGCAACAAAAACTTTGCCTTCGGATCTATGATAGAAGGTATACCCAATTGTTTCTTCGGGTATCCTATGAAGACGCATTTCTCCGCTTTGGGTTCAAGCTTATCGGATTGTAACTTCTTTACATACGCCTCGCAACCCCAAACTTTAAGGAACGACAACTTAGGTTTCTTACCAAACCACAATTCGTACAGTGTCGTTTTAACGGATTTAGATGGTGCCCTATTTAAAGTGAATGCGGTTGTCTCTAATGCATAGCCCCAAAATGACAGCGGTAAATCTATAAGAGACATCATAGACCGAACCATATCTAAGAGAGTTCGATTACGACGTTCGGACACACCATTACGCTGTGGTGTTCCCGGCGGTGTTAACTGCGAAAGTATTCCACATTTCTTTAAATGCATGCAAAACTCATAACTCAGATATTCACCTCCGCGGTCAGAATGCAGAAACTTAATCTTCTTGTTACGATGATTTTCCACTTCACTTTGAAATTCCTTAAACTTCTCGAAAGTTTTGGACTTATGTTTCATAAAGTAGACATACCCATATCTACTTAAGTCATCCGTGAAAGTGAGAACATAACGATATCCACCACGCGATGCTACACTCATTGGACCGCACACATCGGTATGTATTATTTCCAATAAGTCTGTAGCTCGCTCCATTATTCCAGAGAATGGAGTCTTAGTCATTTTTCCCATTAAACATGCTTCACATCTTTCAAGTGATTCAAAATCAAGTGATTCAAGGAGTCCATCATAATGGAGTTTCTTCATACGCTTCACTCCAATGTGACCAAGACGACAGTGCCACATGTATGTAGAATTATCATTCAATTTTATTCGTTTAGCATCTATGTTGTGAACATGTGTATCACTACTATCGAGATTCAATAAGAATAAACCATTTATCTCAGGTGCATTACCATAAAAGATATTACTCATATAAATCGAACAACCTTTATTCTCAGACTTAAAAGAGTAACCGTCTCGCAATAAACAAGATCCAGATATAATGTTCATGCTTAACGTAGGCACCAAATAACAATTATTTAAATTTAAAACTAATCCCGAAGGTAGATGTAGAGGAGCGTGCGACGACGATCACATCAACCTTGGAGCCATTTCCAACGCGCGCATCGTCACCTCGTCTCTTGCCGGTCTTTGTTTATTCCAGCTCTGCTTTGAGTTACATATATGAGCAACCGAACGATTCAAATACCCGAGCACTACTACGATTACTAGTAAGATACACATCAATAACATGTATATCGAATATACCTTTCTTTTTGATGTTGCCGTTCTTCAGATCTGCCAGGTACTTGGGGCAGTTACGCTTCCAGTGACCAGCACCCTTGCAGTAGAAGCACTCAAATTCAGGCTTAGGACCAGCCTTGGGCTTCTTAGCAGGTGCGGCAGCTTTCTTGCCGTCCTTCTTGAAGTTGCCCTTTTTCTTAGGCTTGCCCTGTTTCTTGAAATTGGTGGTATTATTGACCATCAACACTTGGTGCTCCTTCTTGATCTCCACTTCAATAGTTTTCAGCATGGACGATAGTTCAGGCAACGTCTTGTTCATGCTGTGCATATTGTAGTTCATCACAAAGTTCTTATAACTCGGTGGCAGTGATTGGAGGACACGGTGAATCCCTAACTCATTAGGAATCGTTATCCCCAACTCTTGGAGCTTGTTTGCGTGCCCAGACATGGTGAGCACGTGCTCGCTAACGGAGCTTCCCTCTTCCATCTTGTAGGTAAAGAACTTCTCGGAGGCCTCATAGCTCTCCACGGCCGCGTGAGTCTCAAAAATGAGCTTGAGCTCCTTAATGATCTCGAACGGGTCGTGGTACTCAAAACGCTTTTGGAGCTCCGTTTCTAAACCGTACAGGATGGCACACTGAACTGTGGAGTAATGATTTTTTCGAGTGGCGTAAACATTCTTTACGTCATCGGTGGCATCATCTGCAGGTGGGTCACCTAGCGGTGCTTCGAGCACATAGGTCATCGACCAGCCACGAGGACAATCTTGAGACCACGGGCGGTCAGGTGAAGTTGCTTCCATTGTTCTTAAGTTTTTCTTTCTCTAGGAACACATTGAAATTGATGGAGAGATTCGCCATAATCTATGACAAATTTGCAAGTAGTTTAGACTAAGTTTATGATAACTTGAGTTCTACTTTAATTCTTAATTAACTAGGTGAACTCCCACTCAAAACAACATCCCTCACATTGTCTTAGTGATTACACGAACCAAGTCCACTACACCAAGTCCGATCTTCACGAGAGAAGATGTAGTTTCATCGGCGAACAATCTTCATGTTCATCATATCACTTATATGACTCGTGCTCTACCTTTCAGTATTCCGTGTCCCGAGACCATGTCTGTACATGCTAGGCTCATCGAGATTAACCTTAGTTTCCGCATGTGCAAATCTGGCTTGCACCCGTTGTATGCACACGTAGAATCTATCACATCTGATCATCACGAGATGCTTCGAGACGACGAGTCTTAGCAATGGTGCCAACTAAGGACGAACACTTTATTACTTGATATTTAGTGAGAGGGATCATCTTATAATGCTACTGTCGCGATCTAAGCAATACAAGATGCATAAAGGATTAACATCACAGGCAATTCATAATTAGTGTGATATGATATGGCCCTTTCTTCTTATGCCTTTGGTCTCCATCTCCAAAGCACGGACATGATCTCCATCATCACCAGCATTGCGTCAAGGTCAGTGGCGCCGCTTCATGGTTGTCCATCATCACCAGCAACTATTACAACTACTTGGAATAAAGCTATTACAAGATGAATAGACACACAGGTCTTAACAGAATTAAAGACAACCATTAGGCTCCTGCCGATTGCCATATTACAACAAGGATCATTGCATACATCAAATATAATCACAATCACATGATGGCCATATCACATCACAAAACCCCTGCAAAAACAAGTTAGACGCCTCTAATTTTATTTGCAAGTTTTACGTGGTTTGGGGCTTTCGAATAAGAACGGATCTTACCTACGAAACTGAACCACAACGTTGATACAAGTGCTATCAAGTGCAAAGTGTAGATTGGATCTATACTATGATAGGAGAGACAGACACCCGCAAAGCCACTTGTGCAAAGCAAGTTACACGTTAAGCGTGAAGCAAGTCTCATGTGCGATGACATATAAGGTTAGCCCGAGCCGCTTCATCCCACCATACCGCAAGATGCAAAGTACACAAAGCAAAAGACGGCACGAGCACCAACGCCCACAACATCATTGTGTTCTACTCGTGCAACAGATCTACGCATAGACAAGGCTCGATACCAGATGGGTTCGTAGCATGGAAAACAAAAAATTTCTACCGCAAGAACGAACAAAACCTAGATCTAATCTAGATAAAAGCCAAGATCTAATCTATTAGACATGAGCAACGAGATAGATCTTGTACTAACCCTCGTAGAACCGAAAGTGTTACGAGATTAGATCTCGGGGTTGATGTAGTCGATCACTTGCCGATCTCAAGATCGTGTGGACGATCCTTCCGGCGCCGCGTTCGATGGCGCTTCCATGATCGGTCCTGCGTGCGAGTCGAGCGGACCTCCTCTCCCCGTTCCCAATGAGCGGAGGTAGTAGATCTTCTCCACGGAATCCCAGCCTGACGGTGTGGTGGTGGTGGTGGAGAGAGAATTCTGCAGGCTTCGCCTAAGCCGGGCGAGCGAAGGAAGAGGAGAGAGGCGGCTAGAGCTTGTTATGAGAGAGGGCTGGGAGGCGCCTCCCTTCTATTTAAAGGAGGAGGCGCCATGGGAGGGAGTCCTAGTAGGACTCCCTCCTTGGCCGGAGTTGGGAAGGGAGGAGTCCTCCTCCCCCACGAATCCGTGTCTCGCCCCACAAGGTTTCCTTTGACCCTTTCTTGGTTTTCAAGTAAACACCAAGAACTCTTCTAGAACCTTCCAGAACATTATGGAACCTTCTAGAATCTCCATACAAACACTCCGGAACATTTCCTAACTTAGAAAATGATCCCCAATATATGAATCTTATTCTCCGGACCATTCCGGATCTCCTCGTGATGTCCCGGATCCAATCCGAGACTCCGAACAACATTCGGTCTCCAACGCATATTCCATATCTACTTAAAACAACTTCGAACCTTAAGTGTGTCACCCTACGGTTCGTGAATATGCAGACATGATGAAGACACCTCTCCGATCAATAACCATCAGCGGGATCTGGAGATCCATAACGGCTCCCACATACTCAACGATGACTTCGTGATCGATAGAACCATTTAACATACGAAACCAATTCCCTTTGTCACGCGATATTCTACTTATCCGAGGTTTGATCGTCGGTATCTCCATACCTAGTTCTACCTCGTTACTGATAAGTACTCTTTACTCGTTCCATGTTATGTCATCCCTTGTGACCTAGTCACATGCTTGTAAGCTAACTAGATGACATTCCACCGAGAGGGCCCAGAGCATATCTATCCGTCATATGGATGGACAAATCCTAATCTTGGTCCATGCACTTCAACACATACTTTCAGAATACCCAATGACACCTTTATAACCACCCAGTTACGAAGCGGTGTTTGATGTCATCAAAGTACCCATCCGGTGATGGTGATACCCAATGACACCTTTATAACCACCCAGTTACGAAGTGGTGTTTGATGTCATCAAAGTATCCATCCGGTGATGGTGATTAACATAACCTCATGGTCGAAGGATTAGGTTACTATGCATTTGAAAGCTTACAGCAATACGAACTTAATGACATGATCTTATGCTACGCTTACTATGGGTGTGTGTCCATCACATCATTCTCCTAATGATATAACCTTGTTATTAATGACATCCAATGTCCATGATCAGGAAACCATGATCATCATTTAATCAACAAGCTAGTTCCACAAGAGGCTTACTAGGGCCTCTTTTATGTTTACAAAACACACATGTATCAGTGTTTCCTTATAATACAATTATAGCATGGGATGTAAACATTCATCATAAACACAAAGATATAATAATAACCACTTTTATTATTGTCTCTTGGGCATATCTCCAACACTTCCATGAAGTTATTGAAATTTTAAAAGTTGGATTTAGGATAAAACCTAAAAGTACATTTATTTATAAATAAATAGAACAATATGTAGTTTTATATGTACATATTCATAGGAAAATTCTGAACTAGATGGAGCCACCTTGGTCACCGGTGGGATCATAGAGGCATATGTGTCCTCCTCTTTCGGGCCTATCTTCCCTCTCGGGTGTCTACGAATTGGCCGAATATTTGCTGACCGATTCGACATGATGGTTTTCAGTGCGTACTTTGGTAGCAGTGAGATGTTGGAGTGTCCGGTTCCATGTGCATTGTGTTCCGCCTTACGACGTCGTATGTCTAGTGGTGCCTAGGTGTGGTTTGCCGTTGTATAGGTTTTCGTCCAATTTTCTTCTAATAAACCAAGTATGCAGTTTTCTAGACCTTTTTCTTTCTGATCAATGAATTTAGGGTTCTCCTGCTAACATTTTTTTAAAAGGTCTACCTAGAACATCGTATGCGTTGAGTATACAAATACTCCACGTAGAATTCGGGAGTTTAGTTTAGTCACACCTAGCTGTTATGTACTCCCTCGGTTTTAAAATATAAGATGTTTTAGCTTTGTGAATGAAATGTATCTAGATTACTTTTAGTGTGTAGGTTTATCCTGATTTGGAGTGAACCTACACACTAAATACACTTCTTTCACAAAACTAAAACACGTTATATTTTAAAACAGAGGGAGTACTATTCAACGTCTACATCGGCATAGTAAGATAATTTCAACTACTTTAGCATGCTATACCAATCCATTATATGAACACACACCCTGGAAAAATTCGAAGTGGAAGGTGTGAGTACGCCATCGCTCTCTGGCTTGCGTCTCCAAACAGACATGCATGCACGGCAGGGCCGGTTCAACCCCCCGCCCCGCCCGGTGGCTTTGCCCGTGCGATCTGATCTGATGTGACCACATGCTTGTCACACGTCATGCTGCTTTCAATTAACAAAACGAACCAAAATTAAAGGGCTAAGTGTACAGACGTACGTGTGCACCTCGAATCAATTCAATTTCAGCATAGTGCATATTTTTCTTAGAGGGCATATGTATATTAGTACTATACCAATTGTTTGGTGATTACTAATGAGAAGAAGGTACGATCTAGCAGATAGCTGTGCGTACCAATAAATCGCAGCCATGTTGCGTTTGTTTTTTGGTACGTGACAACTACGACGTCCATGTTGCACATCGGGATGGCCAGCACAACACTTCTAAATAAGCCGTCGGTTCTCAATTTTGTTATCGGAAATTATACTCTGGTTAGCTGCATGCATGTGCAAATTGAGGGCTATAGCATGTGAGGGGAACAATTAGGCAAGGTAGGGGAAAGTGGATTCTAATCCAAACCTCTCCATTTGGCCATAGCCATCTTAATCGGTTCACTTGATTCTTGCAGAAATCTTTTTTTTCCTTGGCCAAACGAGTTTCCCCTCATCGAATTCCATTAAAGAAACCACCAGTTAATTTTAAAAACATCAAAAGAACCAAAAACAAAAGAACAAACCTTTAGTGACGGCTTAGGGGCAAGCCGCTGGTAAAGAAGTGTGTCATATGTGAATCGGTAGCTAATGCTTGTTGTGTATAGAACCGCATCAAACTGGCACCTGTGCGGCCTTGTCAGATGAAAAGGCACTCCTCTCTCTCCTCCCAATCTCTCCACCCAGACTAATCATGCATGCAGGAAATTCATTTTCTATTGGCATGAGTCGAACCAACAACTTGTTTCGCTCGTTGGTCCATGCTGCACTATGTGTGGAATCGACTCAAAAAGGACTTTGAACCGCTTTAGTCTTACATAGTACATGGTCTTATGATCTCACATAGTACATGGTCTTATGATTCTGTCTATTGACAAGGCAACATCCGAAGAGCTACATGGGGCTTCTGCCGGAAGACGAGCTAGATGGGCCAAGAGCGGGACCTGGTCCAGCACAAGAGATCGAAGAAGCGAGGCCTCATTCTATCCATACGCGCGTTATACCAATTACAGTGGAACTAACATAAGTTGTACCTAATAATATAAAACTATATGCATCGTCAAGTAGGAATTTTATGGTACGGTATGCTATTAATTGAGAAGAGATGATTGTGATAATAGCTATGTTACCATAACATCACACTTTTTTAGATAAAATGAGTCTTTTTTTTAAAGAAGCATATATTAATATCCGGAGATATCAATTACATCTAACCTCTGCAACAACGCAATGCCCTATTGGCATTACGGATGCACACAGCCAACAAAATAAAAAGAACTACAAAAAAGAAAGTCCGCTACAGTGATCAGTTCCTTGAAACAGCGGACAAAACACCACCAAAACAACACCAGAAATCCAACAACTCTAAAAGCGATGCCTCCAAGAAGGGGACAGTGCTCAAGCACCGTCATCGCCCTGATCAAAGATCATAGGTTTTCACCATGGAGAAAATCCGTACACATAAAACAATGTCTTCAACAAGGTCATTGCCAGGCACAACCAGTTAAGGCCAGACCTTAGGTTTTCACCCTGCATGTTTGGACACTGAAATCCTCCTGTGTTCGCCCCGCTTCCCAGTTCCGCTGCTCCAAATCACAAAACACCAAGCTAGAAACCCTACACCCCCAGTACTCAAACTTCTATTGCAAGTCTTCAGTTCTTGTCTTCCAAACCATTCTCCGCATCTGACTTCATTGTGGAACCAAGACATGTCCCATAATGGCAACAAACCGTGGAGCTTCACAACGCTACCCCTGAAACCAAACGGCCAGTAAAAAATATGGTTGCGCGTGACTGAAACACCATCCGCACCGGCAAACTTCAGGAATGTCATCCATTTGGAATTCACCGACGGAGTCTTTCGGAACTCAGTAGTCCACCCAAGATCAATGACTACCGGCGACAGGAAGTTCTTCATCACGGCCAGAAAGAAATCCAAGGACGGCCACCTTTATTCAAGCCAAACCAGCACAACAGCCCCCACACCGTTGGCCAGCTCCCGGCAATCGGAACGAGCGGGACAACCGCAGCCCCGGATGAGCCCATGGAAGCCCTAGATTTGGACCGCGAATTGAATCCAGCAAATGATGCCGCTGCCACGAAGGGCAGTTCGTGTCGCCTCACCCGGTCATCTCCGGTCCCGCATCCAGCCTACTCCGCGCCTCCTAGCCGTGCGACGACGTGATGCCGCCCCGCCCATGTGGATGCCGTCTCACCGCCGCACGGACGCCACCCGCCCAGATGCTGATCTCCCCGCGCACAGGGATACCGATGGGACACGCAGATCCTGCCCCCCACCTTCAGCAACGGGGGCATGGCCGCCACCGCCGGTGCTGCGGCGGCAGCGGGCGGGGAAGGCCGTCGAGGGAGGTGGTTTTTAGGGCTGGGAGGGAGTCCTCCGGAGCCGCCACACGTGAGAGCGCGGTAGGAAGTTTTTCCGTCGGTTGGGGTCTGCATCAAAATCCCGAGAGCTGACAAAATGAGTCTATGAGCTAATTAATGCACTCATCTACTATGACACTACATATTGGTTACTATATACACATGTCACTAGTCCAAGCTACTCCCCGTTATATGACCAGCCTTAGGCACGCAATGTACTTGACCTCAATTTATCAGCCGAACATACTAAATAGGAGGCGATGTCTAATCCTCTTTAGTTCTCTGATGTGCACTGCGATTAACGTTGTTGTTCCAACTAATCGTCGCGTGGCTTTCTTAGTTCGTCAAGAGATCGCCACGTAACGAGCAGGATAAGGATAGATGACGTCTCAACGCCCGGCCAGTTAATTTAAGGATGCGCCCGAACTACACAGGCCGGCGCGCGGCAGTACAGTAGGCGGATCCAACAAAATACAACAAAACTAAGCACATAAATGCATGCACTCGTACAAAATGATTAAATCAAGTATACATGCATACAAGTACACTAAGGAACAGCACGCTAAGCCGAGGGCAAAACGCCGTCGGCGTATGCTACGCCAACGGCTGCCCTCGGCGTAGCCTCCTTGGCAAGCTCTCCCTCGGCGGAGGCACTTTTGTCCGTCGGCGTAGCTCTAGCCGCCGACGGCTTTGCCCTCGGCATAGCCCCGTCGGTATAATAACGGCAGTTTATAAAAAAACCACAAAAAATCAAATTTTTTTGATTTTTTTCTCAACTTTTTTAAATCTTTGAATTGTTTGAATCATTAATCTCAACGTTTTATTTTTTGATTTTGAACACTAATTATAGTTAATCTTTGATCAAATTGCAGTCTTGAACAAACTTTCCGCTCGGTCACCCATCCTAGCACTACTCCAGCTCCAGCACGCTTAACTTCTCAGTTCCTTCCAAATCAGCTTCCGCGAAGCAATTTGTACCTAGTTGTCAATACTATGATATCAATCTTATTAACTCTTATATCATTATGTCACATGTTTTTATTTTTTAAAACTACAAACACTTATTTAAGTAAACAACAATGAATAAGTAAAAATATTACTGATTCAAATAAAAATACTATTGAATTCAAATAAAAATATAATAATTTTACTTTTTTGTATTTTCTATTTAATATGGAATAATTAATATCTTTAAATCCGTAAATCGGAATTTGATAAATAATATGTCTAAATTGATCAGAAAAATAAAAGGAATCTAAATATGATATCCATATCAACTTATTACAAACCCCTCGTTTTTGAATTAGCTATTTGGTGGTTGCTTCACAAAATCCCCCTTTTTTGCGCTCGGAAAATGAAAAATGGCTTTTTGGTGCGACGAAAAGGAAAACTTCCTCCTACAATATTGTTCGCCATCCCATGATGCACATGTATGCAAAATATGGAAACACTATCTCAAACTATGTCTTGATTCTAGCCAAAACATTGGTCATTTGAACCGAAAGCCAAGAAACCTCGAATGAGATAGGTCATTTTGTGAAGCTTTTTTCAGACATAATCAATATAGCAGGTTTGATATTTTTCCTTGTAACTAAGTCACATAATATGACATCACGTGAAGGTTTTGCATTGTTTCGATCGTTTTTGAATTTTTTATGCCCGTTTTAAATTATCGTCAGACTTTCTCGAACGACAGGCATGAAGATTCTTAGCTCGGGGCCGAGCCTCACTAAACTTGCTTTGGATCTTTGATAAAATAGCATATTGTGAATCTAAAAATCATTTTTGTAAAAAAACATGAGCATCGGATCATATACCTGTAGTTCATATCTGACCCACTTCCTACCGATTCGGCAGGAATTTGTCTTTTTCACCAGGGGTGGACGGAAAGGTTTCAGATCCCCCTGTTGGGACATTGTCCATATAAGGTGATCTAGTATTTTTCAAAATGTGGTGGTAGCATTTTGAATTAGCCATTTGGTGGTTGCTTCATAAAACTCCCCCATTTTTGTGCTCGGAAAATGGAAAATGGCTTTTTGGTGCGATAAAAAATGAAAACTTCCTCCTGCAACATTGTTCGACATCCCATGATGCACATGCATGCAGAATATGGGCACATTTTCACAAACTATGCCTTCATTCTAGCCATAACATTGGTCATTTGACCCGAAAGCCAAGAAACCTCGAATGAGATAGGTCATTTTGTGAAGGATTTTTTCAGACATAATCAATATAGCAGGTTTGATATTTTTCCTTGTAACCAAGTCACATAATATGACACCACGCGAAGGTTTTGCATTGTTTGGATCGTTTTTGAATTTTTTATGTCCATTTTAAACTATCGTCAAACTTTCTCGAACGACGGGCATGAAGATTCTTAGCTCGGGGCCGAGCCTCACTAAAATTGCTTTCGATCTTTGATAAAATAGCATATTGTGAACCTAAAAATAATTTTTGTAAAAAAATATGAGCATCGGATCATGTACCTTTAGTTCATATCTGACCCACTTCGTACCGATTCGGCAGGAATTTGTCTTTTTCACCAGGGGTGGATGGAAAGGTTTCAGATCCCCTGTTGGTACATTGTCCATATAAGGTGGTCTAGTATTTTTGTAAAATGTGGTGGTAGCATTTTGAATTAGCCATTTGGTGGTTGCTTCACAAAACACCCCCATTTTTGTGCTCGGAAAATGGAAAATGGCTTTTTGGTGCGACAAAAATGAAAACTTCCTCCTGCAACATTGTTCGACATCCCATGATGCACATGTATGCAGAATATGGGCACATTTTCACAAACTATGCCTTGATTCTAGCCATAACATTGGTCATTTGACCCGAAAGCCAAGAAACCTCGAATGAGATAGGTCATTTTGTGAAGGATTTTTTCAGACATAATCAATATAGCAGGTTTGATATTTTTCCTTGTAACTAAGTCACATAACATGACACCACGCGAAGGTTTCGCATTGTTTGGATCGTTTTTGAATTTTTTATGCCCATTTTAAACTATCGTCAAACTTTCTCGAACGACGGGCATGAAGATTCTTAGCTCGGGGCCGAGCCTCACTAAAATTGCTTTGGTTCTTTGATAAAATAGCATATTGTGAACCTAAAAATGATTTTTGTAAAAAAATATGAGCATCGGATCATGTACCTGTAGTTCATATCTGACCCACTTCCTACCGATTCGGCAGAAATTTGTCTTTTTCACCAGGGGTGGACGGAAAGGTTTCAGATCCCCCTGTTGGTACATTGTCCATATAAGGTGGTCTCGTATTTTTGTAAAATGTGGTGGTAGCATTTTGAATTATCCATTTGGTGGTTGCTTCACAAAACTCCCCCATTTTTGTGCTCGGAAAATAGAAAATGCCTTTTTGGTGCGACGAAAATGAAAACTTCCTCCTGCAACATTGTTCGACATCTTATGATGCACATGTATGCACAATATGGACACATTATCACAAACTATGTCTTGATTCTAGCCATAACATTGGTCATTTGACCCGAAAGCCAAGAAACCTCGAATGAGATAGGTCATTTTGTGAAGGATTTTTTCAGACATAATCAATATAGCAGGTTTGATATTTTTCCTTGTAACTATGTCACATAATATGACACCACGCGAAGGTTTCGCATTGTTTGGATCGTTTTTGAATTTTTTATGCCTGTTTTAAACTATCGTCAAACTTTCTCGAACGACGGGCATGAAGATTCTTAGCTCGGGGCCGAGCCTCACTAAACTTGCTTTGGATCTTTGATAAAATAGCATATTGTGAACCTAAAAATGATTTTTCTAAAAATACATGAGCATCGGATCATGTACCTGTAGTTCATATCTGACCCACTTTCTACCGATTCAGCAGGAATTTGTCTTTTTCACCAGGGGTGGATGGAAAGGTTTCAGATCCCCCTGTTGGGACATTGTCTATATAAGGTGGTCTAGTATTTTTGTAAAATGTGGTGGTAGCATTTTGAATTAGCCATTTGGTGGTTGCTTCACAAAACTCCCCCATTTTTGTGCTCGGAAAATGGAAAATGCCTTTTTGGTGTGACGAAAATGAAACTTCCTCCTGCAATATTGTTCGACATCTCATGATGCACATGTATGCACAATATGGGCACATTATCAGAAACTATGCCTTGATTCTAGCCATAACATTGGTCATTTGACCCGAAAGCCAAGAAACCTCGAATGAGATAGGTCATTTTGTGAAGGATTTTTTCAGACATAATCAATATAGCAGGTTTGATATTTTTCCTTATAACTATGTCACATAATATGACACCACGCGAAGGTTTCGCATTGTTTGGATCGTTTTTGAATTTCTTATGTCCCTTTTAAACTATATATAATATTTTATGTTTCACTTATTTTTTTACAAATATGTAATATTTGAGTGTAGATAGATAGATCTTATTTTTCTGCAAATTTTGATATATTATTTGTATTTTTCCGAATTAGAATGATTTAGTTATGATTTTTCAAAGTTTAATGAGATAAAAGGAAAAATACTGCCCTCGGCGTAGCATAGGATACGCCGAGGGCATTTCTACGCCGACGGCTGCTTGGCGGGGCTGGCCTGGTCACGGTCTACGCCGACGGCCCCGATGTTTGGCTGTCGGCGTAGCGACCGGTCGTCGGCGTATTGATCCATTCCTGTAGTGGTACTCGCTCTATTCAGAAACAAGTGACCTGTCGCATGGATTTACGTACTAAAACACGTCTATATACATACTGCCTCCGTTCTAAAATATAAGCATTTTTAGATAGCTAATTTAGCTTTCTAAAATAACTTACATTTCGTGACGGAGGTAGTATGAATTTAGATAAATCAAAGTCACTTATTTTTGGACAAAGGGAGTTGATTAATTTGAGTATAAATTAATTTGGTACCCAAATCAAAAGTCATCGCACTATTGCACCCTAGCATGGAGGTCTAGTTGCATTTTATATGTCCACGTAACTATCTGTATAGATGTCGACGTTGCATGATCTTTACCAGGTTGGGACCGTTGGGTCGCTCTCATGCGTAACTAACAGCTTGCCAACCCCCAGTTCCCCCACCTTTAGAAAGCTGCTTATGATTAAACAGTTGTGAATATAAATACGTCAGAAAATATTTCCAACGGTATGTTAGCGGTCCATGTATGTTTTTTCGATAAAGAGAGATTCATGTACAGTATATATACTCTGTGCTACTAGTTTTCTTGTGATACCAATGCTATGCTTAATCATAAGACTAGCCCCAATGAGGTATCGATCCATGTAAAATGTTTATGTATCACTGTAATTAATGATGAAAGCGAGTGTATTGGTATCATAGATAGATACGGTATTATAACATGTAGAACTAAAAAACTAATCTCAAATAAATCTTGTGCATAATTTTACACTGAGATTCTAAAAGACAATAAATTCACTAACAATATGAAAGTATTATACATGGTACTTTGTATTGTGGAGATGTTATTATATATTAGTATCATATGCATGATATATTATATGATACTTCCCACTGTGATTTGTCTAAAATGGCCATACGGTGTTTGAGTTCACATAGGCCGCACGTTAATTTTTCTTATAGTTAATCAGCATCTCTAGATTAGTGTACTTCATTCGATCCAAATTAATATTTTCAGATTTGTCTAGATTCGAGTGTCTAGCACTAAAACTTGACTACATACGTATGAATATAAATAAATCTAAGAATAATAATATGAATCGAGAGAGTAATAATATGGATCGGAGAAGTAATTAAGTTTGACCAAGAATGGAATGAGCCAGGTTCCGTTTAGACTGGTTTGTCCTTGACCCACTCAACATAGGTATGCCGGTATGCGCCCCCTCCCCCCCGTATGCACATGTACATATATGTACATGCATGCATCTTCTACCTAACAACATAGTACGGGCTTACAAAATTAATTACCTAACTAGGGCTATATTTATAAATTTCCCACCTATAATTTATGATATTAGTTTTATTGCAAAATATTTCGATATTAGTTTAGCTACGCCTAGCTGTCATATAGTCTATGTCGTCTGCGTCCTATGTATTCCCTCTGTTCAGAAATAAATGACTTGAGTTTGTCTAGATATAAATGTATCTATACACTAAAAATATGTCCAGATACATTCGAATTTAGACAAATCTGAAAGAGTATTAGTTTGACGGAATATGATGGATATATTATTGACCCTCGTGGACGAGTATATATAGGCGTACGGGGATCATCTTGGAGTACAAGTCAAGTTAGGATTATACATGAACAGATCCTAACTCTATCTAAACTATAACACTCCCTCGCAGTCGTAGCGGTAGCGTCGTGAAGACCTGGAACACGGCGGACAGTCAGACTGGAGATAAACCGAAGTAGCATCCAGTAGGCTGACATCCCCCGATGTCCGAGCGGGAATGTCATGGACGGTGTCGCGTTGCGGTAGCTTGGACTGTAGAGAACGCTGGTGAGATGCTCAGGCGAGGTGATAGCCCTTGTGCCAATGTCGAGGGAGCCGAGAGCTTGATGCGGTGCCGAGGTCGGGTAGCCGTTGCGAGGGGTCGCCATGGTCAATGTCATGGTCGGGTGCCGGTGTCGAGATAGCCGCACATGAAGCCACGAGCGCATAGTGCACGAGTAGAATGACGGAGACTGTTGAGGCAGTCGTTGAGGATGTCAATGCCAAAATCGATGCAGTCCGAGCCGTCGAAGACGAGGTGCGACCATAGTTTTGCCAGAACCAGATGCATGACGGGGACGAAGGCATACTTCGGTTGTGCCAGAACCGAATACACAAACAAGAACTTGTTGGGGACGCGGTTGAGGTAGTCGTAGAGGAAGGTGTCAATGCCAAAGAAGAAGTTTTCGAGGCCGACGAAGACGAGGCGTCGATCCGAGATTGCCAGTCTCGGAGACGCGTCGGGCACGAAGATACGCACCGGTGTTGCCAATACCGGGCACACAAGCGCATGGACGAAGATGTAGAAGGCGGCGAAACCAACGGCGTCCTCGAGTGGTCATGTTGGACGCCTAGATTGGAGCAGCGACGGTACTCAAAGTTGGCGAGGAAGAAACCGATAGCGTGAAGAAGACCATGCGCGGTGGAGCCAAGTACGTCGGTGTGCGGGGACGACGATGATGACCGCTTGCATGAACGCTAAGCCCCAAGGGGCGCAACATCGCTACAGCGCACGAGTCGGTGCAGCAGCTGGTTGACCAAGGCGGCGGTGCTGCGGCCCGAAGGGGTGACGCAGAGACAACCCATATCTCGATCGGTGGTAGGCACATGCTCAGGGACGTGCATGGCGTAGACGACACGAGATCGATTGAACAGACTGACGGTGCGCCGTATGCGCTATGGCGTGGACAACGCGTAGATCGAAGTCGATGGCGGCGTTGTCGGTGAAGTCCCGGACGATAACGATGAAGATGATCCGAGGAGCGTGACCGCTATAGCCTTTTGAGGAAGGCGTAGGAGCCGACCAGGGTAGATCGTCGATGCCGATGGTCAGAGTAGAGGCGCGGTGGCGATGACGGTGGTGGGCGACTCAATCCAATCTATGATCGGTAAACCAAAAAAGAAGACCGGCCAAGCGACCGGCGGAGAGAGAAACTGATCTAGAGATCAGAAAAGACTCACCAGGACAACCGATCACAGATCAGCGGGTGAACCATGCGACGGATCGCGCGGCCCCCGGCGGAGATCATGGAGATCAATCCCCCGGGGGCGGCGCGGCGGAAACGTGCAGCTAGGGTTTGGACAGGTTAGGCTGATACTATGAAAGAGTATTAGTTTGGTAGAATATGATGGATATATTATTAAGCCTAATGGGCGAGTATATATAGGCGTGCAGAGAATCATCTTGAGTACAAGTCAAGTTAGAATTGTACGTAAACATAACCTAACTCTATCTAAACTATCATAACAACCGTATATGCCTAATACTCTAACAAAACCTAAGTCAGTTATTTCTAGACGGTGAGAGTAGATTATTCCAACTACTTTAGGATGAGATACACAGATCTAATCGGAAATCCACTCTGCCACTTAGATATATATGCACACATATAATGTAAAGAACATTTCAAAATGTCTCGGGGAACCTGTAAAAACTCCTGCCACAAATTAAAAGAACGTAAAAAATATTCTGGAAAAAATCGCGCGGTGCATCCACACATTTTATGTTCATGCACAATGTTTTGGGAAGGAACATTCTTTTGTGCCTGTCTAAAAAAGATAATTTTCGATGTCTGTATAATCATATTTTTAGTCTTTTTACACATGCCACAACTGTTCCTTTTTACTAATTTTGTGTGCGAACATAGAGTACCAGAATATACATGTGAAACTTAGCCCAAATATTTTTAATATTTTAAAATATATTTTTATGCGGTGACGCCAGCGGTCCGCTCCGTCTTTGTTGGCTTTAGGGCCATGGAGGGGTAACGGACCACAACACCTCGCTGGCTGGAGGATTGTCTTTTTTAGGTCTTTTTTCGGTGTCTTCTTGGGATGATAAGACGACAGCTACATCTTAAAGTTGGAATAATGTCCTCCCCGTCCTATCCTCACTCCGTTGATGCGCCTAGTGCTAGTGGAGGTCGCGTGGAGTCCTGTGTCCGACAGATCTCTTGGGATCTTGTCGTTTTTCGTATTCGTTGGTGTGGTTTGAGGTCAGTCTCTTTAGATCTATGGTTGTCATCTTCGGCGATGGTTGCTTCTTTGGTGTGCTAGTTCTTTGGGGCCTTAGCACGACGACTTCCAGTGCGTCTACTACAACAAGCTCTACTTCGACAAGCTTTGCCCTGCTCCAGCGATGGAGGGGCGAGGACGGCGGCGTGCCTTCGGCTCGTGCTAGTTTCAGTAGTCTTCGCTAGGTGGTCCATTGAGCTATTTGTAATTTTGTTACTTTTGGGACTCTTTGTACTGCTGCTGATGATTAATAGATATATGGAATTTCGCAAATAAAAAAATGTTTTTATGCAACTTTCGGAATTGATGCATCTACACCTATAAGCTTTAACCCAAAACACCATCTCCCTATCGTGTGTACAGATTGAAAAAGTCCGAAGTGGGAGGTGCTCACATAGTCACATTGGAATAATTGTTCAACCGCCCCGCCCGGTGGTTTTGCCTGTGGTCTGATGTGACCACATGCTTGTCACACGTCATGTAGCTTTCAATTAACAAACGAACAAGATGGGTTACGTGTGCACCTCGAATTAATTCAATTTCAGCATCGCATACGTCGTGTTGATCGATGTCGCTCACCACACCAAATCTAATTATTTTTTATTTTTTCAGATAGGGAATATGTATATAACCAAAATTTTGATGATGGCTAATCAGAAGGTACCTATAGCAGCAGCTGTACGTGCCAATGAATCGCAGCCATGTCGCGTTAGGTTTTCGTAGGTGACAAAGACGTGCATGTTGCACTCCGGCCGGGGCCCAACCACAATACTTATAGTAATTGAACGGCCGGTTCTTTATTCTGATCAGGAATTAGAATCTGGTTAGCTGCCGGCATGTGCAAATTCGAGCTAGCATGTGAGCAGAAAAGTTTAGGTAATGTAGGAGAAAGTGGATGATTCCAATCCAAATATCTCCTCTTGGCCATATATATGGGCTCACTTGAATTTTACAGAAATCTGGCAAACAAAATTCAGCTGAGGCATGCAACCACGAGAATATGCCTCCGAATTAGAACGTCATGCAAGATGGAACCATAAGCATGTTATACAGGTATTCTAAAAAATATAATCAATTCCTAAACATTTTTAAGATGCTAGTTGCCGCTGGTTGGTTATATGGCACGAGTACAGCCTGCCAAATTTTTTTGGCAAATGGTCATGCAAGAAACAAAATATATCGATACAAAGATATTTTATTAACTCAAAAGTTCCACTTCCCGGTCGTCACCTATTCACACAATACTCCACTCTCAGCACGCTTAGCTTCTCTGTTCCTTCCGGATGAGTTCCCGCGAAACAAATTGTACCTTGTTGTCAATACTCCATATCAATCCTATTAACTCTTATACCATTGTATTAGCTGTCTATATTTTTTCAAATTTCAAACAATTATTTGAGTAAACAATAATGAATAAGTAATAATAATATTGAATTCCAATGAAAATAAAATAAGTAATAGAAACATGTTATTCATTTTTTTGCCATTTATTCATTAAACATGGCATAATTAATATCTTTAAATCTGTAAATCGAAATTCAACAAATAATATATCCATTATTATAAAAAAATGTGAGTAATCCAAATATGAAATAATTTATTTTTTAAATAAAAAATTATTTTTTAAATAACTTTTTTCTTTTCGAATTTCGGAAACATAAAGGAATTCAAAACGGACAGAGGCCGTTGAAATCGAACTAGAAATTTTGTGGCGATCATTTTGATAGGTTATACTTTTTTCCGACATCATATGCAGAAATGGAGGGCATTTAAAGTTTTCCTGATGTTTTTTGCAAAATAAATCAAAATTTATGTTTGTTAATTTTCAATACAACTATATCACTTAATATAAGTACAGTTCAAAGGATTTTATATTTTGAAGTTTTTATAATTTTCTGCGATTTTTTGAACACTAAATAATGCGATGTGGGGTGGAGGTGGTGGTGGTGGACGTGCATTAGTCCCGGGCCCAAATACGATCGAGACTAAAACTCTGAACAGCTCGGAACGAAAGCCTTTTTTTCTACTAGTGTTCGCATCAAGAAAATACTCCCTTCGTTTAGAAATAACTGACTTGAGTTTGTCTAGATACTAAAACATGTCTAGATACATTCAAATTTAGACAAATCTAAATCAGTTATTTCTGGACGGAGGGAGTACAACAAACAAAGTTACCCCTGGACTATGCAGAACGAAGATGCACGCAACTAAAACAAACAAAAAATTGTACCTCCTTGGTTGATATGCAACACCTGACATATAGACTCTTAATATGCAACACAACAACTAAAGCAGCTTAAGCTTACGCCGTCATCCGTGTTGGGTAAACACTGTACCTCCTTGGTTGATCAATTGTTTCATCTTCATTACAATGTCCACACTCTTTTGCCATCATGCTAATTATGATTGTTAAATTATCTTTGTTACCATTACTCCAATAAATGGGTACTACCAAAAATATGTTTATTTTCAAATAGACCTTGAGTTTCCAAACAAGAGCACTATGGTTTTCCCATCTTTTGGAAACCTAGTCTATGATGGGTTTCCGTGTGTGTGTATGTGCATGACGGAGGTGTAGGGAAAAGTACCGAGCATGCATCCAGCAGACTACATTGATAGGAAAGGAGTTAATGGACGGCAATTGAACTGCATGGGCAATGAGCAGTAGTGCAGCAGTGCTCATTTGCAGTAGGTACCTAGGTGGTCACTGTCCATGAGTAATGTGAAATTGGCGACATTGCATCTGTCCTACTCCTCTCTCCGGACCGGCTCTCTCATGCTTGAAAACACATTTCGGTTTCAAAGGAAAGGATTTTTTTTTCTTGCTTGTGCAAGGGATGAAAAAGAAAATATAGCAAATATTAGTTCAAAATTTCTTTGCTGGAACTAATCTGCATATATATGCATCGGAGGAGTTATGTTCGCAGTAAGAGGTCACTTATCAGGAGCGCTGGGAAAGCAGTGACATTGTATCTGTCTCCGCCTTTCTTGGAAAAACATGGCAAGAAAGAACCTACAAAGTCCCAAGCCGTCCTTTTCACAGGTGAGAATGATATTTTCTGGCAAATAAATTCATGCGCTTTGCGACAATCTGTCGGTGTGGTATGGTTTATCTGCCTGAATTAGAAAACAAAAGGTGGCGCAGATTACCTAGTGTTATGTACAAGTGAAAAGAAACTCTCCCATTTCATATGCCAATTTTGTCAAATGGGGAGTTGAAAAAAATTCAATTTTCACTCGAAAGATTATTCTTAGAGGGTATTTACCCTCTCATCGCAAAATACCCTCTACTGCCTATAAATAAATAAACCTATATAGAGCTCCAATAAAAAGGACAGAAAAGAGAAAAAAAAAAAGGAAGAAAAGGAAGTATGTGCCTCCTTGCAAGAAAAGGATATTGTGTTTTGCAGGATCTGAGTTAGGCAGGATGTGGGCCCCGGATGACATACCCTGACAACTCATGACTCTTGTTCTCTAGTGACACATCCGAATTCCAATCACAATATTCCACATGTTTGACCTAGCTAGTTGTATCAACCACCACCTCACACACATTCATATTCAATCAATCATTCTTAGATGACCTCATTTCATTTTCCTTCCCTCACCTATATGCCACCCCATGCCCTACTCAATCATCAGCCAAACTGGTCCTATAATGGGTACTAGCCAAAACAGGACATAATCCAGTAGTACTATTAGTCTGATGATCTGGGAAGTTATTATGCCAACTTCTGATCACATAATAGTCAAACTAACTTCTGAATAATACTAATTCGTGCTGTTAATTAATTATACAAGTATAAGGGCATGATACTCGAATCGATTAAAATACAGATAGGTACAGTAGGCCATGAATGATTCTACGAACGTAGCAATCAGGAGGGAAGGGAAGGTAGAGTTGGGTTGGCATCAGTTTGGCAAGGTCTTCTGATTTCTGACGAGGGAGGGCGGCCATCCATAAAGGTGGTTTCCTCGATCAGGAACCGGTCCGTTTGGGGTGTTCTTGGAAGGTTCTCCCGTGTGTCAGGGAGTAGTTGGCCCCGTCGTCGTCGCCATAGCTCGCTAGGATACCTGCACACGCAGGCCAACATATCTATCAACAACTATCTTTCACAGGAAAGAGGAAGAGTTCACGAGCAGAGAGATAGAGGAGGAGGAGAGATGATGGGGGGCGATCATGGCGGCGGGAAGCTGGTGAAGAGCCTGCGAGGCGCGGCGCAGAAGTACGTCGGCGTCGCCTTCTTCCTCGGCTTCTTCCTCGTGCTGCTCACATACTTCACCCTCTCCGAGCAGTTCGCCATCGCCGCGCCCAACGGTGAGTTCTTCCGAATGGATGGATGGATGGATTCTGGTGGTTTCTGTGTAATTGCTTTGCCATGGTTGTTTTTTTTCCTTTCTTTTAGCCTGCTTTAATTTATCGGGGCAGGCAGGCAGGCAAGCATAATTCGCCTCAAAAGCTGCGATCATTTCAGCCGAAAGAGCCCCTGTGTGAATTAGATATTCCTTTTCGTGGACGACTTTGGCATATTTCTGACTACTTGTGAACCGAAGACTTGGTCAAAACATGGAGATGTTCTTGGTTATGAAGCTGATGAGAATTCTGCTAAAACTTGCAGCCATCCGGAAGACCTCGCCGGGGCACTCGACGCCGTCCGCCCCAGCCGTGGCAGAGAACACGCCGGCGCAACTCCCCGTCATCAAAGGTAAAAAAGAACTCAAACCATTCTTCCCTGACCAGCCAAATCCCCCTTGTGAATTCACCCAAAATTTCCTCTTCTGATCATGTACTTGCGCCTTGCATGGAGCAGAGGAGGAAGCACCCAAGCGAGAGCCGGAGCATGAGCAAGTACAAGAGGAGCCCCCACACGTCGACGAAACAGAGGACTCCCACTTGCAAACAGAGGAGGGCCCGACGCCCGTCGGTACGAAACTTTGCCCACTAATTTCTTCCAAATTATACCCGTCGATATCAGGAGAAAAGTAGTAGACAAGTTTCGATTAGATCTCTGATGGTCAATCAATCTAGAGAGCTCACTTTGCAACTTTTTTGGATCGGAGACGTGTTCATTCGGTGCAAAAACCTTTGTGCTCCGTCAGAATTCCACCGAACAAGCAGGGAGTAATGATGGTTTGATGTCTATTCCATGCCATGCAGACGACGGCGGCAGCGGCGTGACCGTTCCGACGGCGGTGCGGGAGGAGGAGGGCGCTCCGGCGAAGAAGCCGGCGTGCGACATCCAGGGGCCCTGGGCGTCGGACGTGTGCGACGTCAGCACCAACGTGCGCATCCACGGCTCGAACCGCACGGTGCTGATCCCGCCCAGCATCGAGTCCGGCGGCAGCAACCCGAACCCGCAGTCGTGGAGCGTCGTGCCCTACCCGCGGAAGCACCAGGCCGGGATGAACGCGGTCACGGTGCGGGAGCTGGCCACGGCGGCGGAGGCGCCCGCCTGCGCCGTCACGGCGCAGGTTCCCGCGCTGGTGCTCGCCATGGGCGGGCTCACGGGCAACTACTGGCACGACTTCAGCGACATCATGATCCCGCTCTACCTCCAGGCGTCGCGCTTCGACGGCGAGGTGCAGCTGGTGGTGACCAACCTCCAGCCCTGGTACGTCGGCAAGTACCGCCACATCCTGGCCCGGCTGTCGCGGTACGAGCTGGTGGACATGGACAGGGACGATCAAATCCGGTGCTTCCCCGGCGCCGTGGTGGGCATCCGGATGCACAAGGAGTTCAGCATCGACCCGGAGAAGGACCCCCGGGGGCATTCCATGCCGGAGTTCACCAAGTTCTTACGCACCGTGTTCGCGCTGCCGCGGGCCGCGCCGGTGAGGGTGGTGGAGGGGAGCGAGAGGAGGCCGAGGATGATGGTCATCTCGCGGCGGCACCCGAGGAAGCTGGTGAACGTGGCGGAGGTGGTGGCGCTGGCGGAGCGGGTCGGGTTCGAGGTGGTGATCGGGGACCCGCCCTTCAACCAGGACGTCGGGGACTTCGCCAGGGAGGTGAACGGCGCCGACGTGCTCGTGGGCGTGCACGGCGCCGGGCTGACCAACTCGCTGTTCCTGCCGACGGGGGCCGTGTTCATCCAGGTGGTGCCGTACGGCAAGATGGAGCACATCGGGGAGGTGGACTTCGGGGTGCCGGCGGTGGACATGGGGCTCAAGTACATGGCATACTCGTGCGGCGTGGAGGAGAGCACGCTGGTGGACACGCTCGGGAGGGACCACCCCGCCGTCAAGGACCCGGAGTCGGTGCACCGGAGCGGATGGGGCAAGGTGGCCGAGTACTACCTTGGCAGGCAGGACGTCAAGCTCGACCTCAAGCGCTTCGAGCCCGTGCTGCTCAAGGCCATGGCCATGCTCAGGGAGTAGCCGCCTGGCTGGCCCTGGCCGCCGAGCTGCGTGCAGCCCATACTAGCTTAGTGCAGTCCCATTTTTCTAATTTATTATGCCTATTAATTTACATTCTTTTTCGGTTCTTTTAAAGGGTGGATGAATTGATCAAAAAGGTTTATACAGTATATACTTATATTTTTCCCCATTTTGTTCTCGATCGATCCATTTGATTGATCAAATTAGAGAATATATGAAAATCCGGTTGGCATCACGAACAATGTATGTACAAACAATCAATGAGTACGTTTTTTTTTTGCGAAAAAATGAATGAATACGTTGTGTGTACAAACAAATCTCATTATATTTTTCCAACAGAAAATCTCACTATATTAGGTATAAGAATTCCAAACTAGCACGCAGGTTTTTCTTTTGCAAAGTATTTTTAAACTTAGCATGGTATTAATTTGTTCGTCAAAAAAAAAGGGAAAAAGTTGGAAAAGGAAGGAGAACCAACTTTGGGCCTGCTGTTCATGGGTCAAGGAAGCGCGCAAGCCCATCTAAGGGACAAGTTGGACTGGTAGGAGAGGAGTGCGCATCACGAGGTCGGCAGCTCTGACCAAGCCGAGGTGTGTGCCAAGTTCTCAACTTGACCCTGGTTGCAGATACGTGCAAGCAAGAGCAACCATCCCCATCATTGATAACCATGTCATCATGCAGGAAAAACCCGAATGCACTAGTTTTTAGCTAAGTGAATGCACTTGTCATCTACTCCTAGTATATTATTAGAGCAACTCTAATAGATACTTTAAATTTCTAGCCACTTTGCAGTTTGCAAGCAAACATTCGGCCCGAGCAGATACCGAACTTTGGACCGGTCCTTTATAGATATCTACCGCTCGAGGGGCCAGATATGGTTCAAAATCCGACCGGAACCTTAACCCTCAACGCCCTCTCTCCTCCGTCTTCGATGCCAAATCCACCATCCTCCAGTGACCTACCTCTGTTAGCCGATAGCCGCGGAATCCTCCAATAGGCGACATGGCGATGCCGAGGAAATGACCAATTGGTGCTGGTGGCAGTCGGGTAGGTCGGTACGCACCCGTGCGCGGTCGCGGAACCGCCGCCGCCGGCCGCCCGGCCCTAAGAAGTGCGCAACACGGAAGTAGACACACCGGGGCAAGAGGCTGTCGGCCTCCCTCCGCTGGTGGGAGTTCACCGGCGACGCGCGGAGGCTGGGAGCTCACAGAGCGGCGTGGGGCTGGCACCCACCCCCACACCGCCTGTGAAGGAGGATGAGGATGAGGACTTGGGGAGGAGGAAGAGGAGGACCACGACAGGCATGTGGTGGTGGATGCCGACTTTGTCTCCGCCGCTGCCGCCGAGGAGACGGCCATTTCGATCATGTTATGCGTCTCCGAGCTCACCTGCGAGGAGGAGCTAAAGCGCGAAGCAACGGAGCGACTAGAGGCAATCAGGGTGGTGGCATCGCAGCAAGCCAGGGAGAAGGAGCTCGCGACGAGCGCCATCAAGCAGGAGATCGTCGCCATCTCCTCCGACTCCGACTGATGACTGCCGACCGCGTCGCCGCCGCTACAACCCGCAGGCATCCGGGTCGCATTTTGGTAGATTAGGGTTAGGGTTTTAACGACATAAATTTTGTTTTGTGTATGATTCGATGTATAGAGACGCAAAATGATCTCTATGTATGATCTTTCCCATCGGCTGAATTTTGCCGCGAAGGCATCGTGTGCTTAATTTTAAAAAGTTCAGTTCACTTTTGCGGTTTCTATTCTGTTTGGGCAAGCTTCTATTCTATCCGGGCAAGTTTCGAACTGAAAAACGCAAGTTCAAGGAACTGTATTTGCGTTTTTACGGTTTCAGTTATATGAGATCTATTAAAGTTGCTCTCAGTAGTACGACTGTCACATGCACTTGGGCTTTTCCTATCATTCGAAGGCGGCTTCAGAGTTGAAGAACTACCTAATCTTAAGCAGCTCAGTTCAGCACATGTTGCCCAACGGCCACATGGGCGGCTACCGATTTTGCTACTTGGCCAGCTTAGTGGGGGCTTCATTTGGGTCTGAGAAGTGAGAAGGACGTTGTTTGGTTAATCTTTCTGATCCATAGTAGCAGCACGTGGTAGTTTAGCTTATTGATGCTATGAATCTTCAATTCCATTTGTTGAGTAGAGCAGCAACGACTACTAAAACCCATGTGTCCAATTTGATGTTTCTACGACAATTTGATGTTCCTAGCGCATATATTAGGCAAATCCTATGTCAACTCTGTAAACCATCATGTTTTCCATTCTACTACCTCCGTTCTAAAATGTAAGCCTTTTTAGAAAGCTAAAAAAGGTATAGTACTTAGTACTGAACTTCCGAGTGTATCCCGGAGACTCTGTAATGACGTTGTTTATCATCAGTGCTGGTGTTTTCTCTCTTGGGCAGACGCATTTCTATTCTCCAGTTCTCCGGTGATAACTATGAACTGTACACCAACACGATTGTGCACCACAAAGGGAGAAGAGGATTAATCCAATGTACACAGCCCCATGCGTTAGAAACAACTGCCTGCGACATGGACGCTTCATGCCAAGAGACGGCGACAGGCAATCACGCATGCATCAACTCTGGAACTGCGATTCAGAGCTAGCACAAAGCATACTACTCTCGCACATCAAAAGGGCAAATTTAGAACTGCAATGCAGAACTATCACGAAATGCGTCAACTTTCAATTTACCTTCGCATAGATAATTCTTCTGGGAAAGGTGTCTGCCCAACTCGATCTTGACATCACGTTCAGGGAATATGTTGAACCGACACGAGCCCCTCACACATGGCCTCCAGGAGATGCATAAATCACCATACAATGGCAGACTACAGAGTAGTAAAGCAGAAACTTATGCAGTTGCCCACCAATAATGCTGGACCTACGGACGTTTTCTTACGGACTAGACTTACGGATGGTACGTGGCTGAGTGTGATTCCTCCTTAAAACCAACTGTTCCGAAACTCTCTCCCGTGATTGGTTCATTCGGTTCCACCTCGGTCCGTAAAAAGCATTCCGTAAGGAAGTGCCCGTAGATGTAGCATTACTGGTTGCCCACATAGTTTAGCCACACCGAACAGTAAAATAAAAAATTGCAAGTATATAGCAAGCATTATAACATGTCACTGCAGCAACAGCCAGAGTGAGGATTATTTCTTACCAGGCAGGCACAACCAACCAGACTTTAGTATGTCCATCAACCAAATATTATCTCCGCAGATGAGAGGGATCCGCGCGTGAGTTGCTCCCTAGTCCGTTGCTCGCTAGCTTCATCCACCGGAAATCTTGGAGCCTCACACTTGATGGCATCGCACCCCTTGCACAGGCGTTTATCACGCAGCTCGATTCTCTTCAAGGCCACGGCTCGTGCCATGACAAGCCTTATGTAGTTCATCACCTTGTCCACATCCTCAAACCCTGTCATCACCAGCAACTTCAATTTCAGGTGCTTCAGATTCTCGGATGGTTCCCACGCCACGTTCGTCTTCTCAGCACTATCCTCCGACTTACTGAGTTCACATGAATGCCGAGATAATTTCATGGACAAATAAGAAAACGACACATATTAGTTTTTCATACGGATTTTCAAAATATCCTATACAGCCATCTAGAACAAATGAATAATTTCAAAAATTTGGATAAATTTAGTATATTAAGGCATCTAGCGTGTGGTCAGACACCGTGGAAAATGTCACGCGTCTTGTATGGATATTATCTCTCTGGAAAATTGCTATGCAGCATCGAAGCAAGATTGCATCATCATTACTAAGCAATTCATGAGATCTCCATATTCCTGCATCTCAAAAGGCCTGAGTGCATTACTTTTACTATTTCTGAAAGAATAGAGTATATTAAGCATTTTGATATTATACACTTACTTATTACATAGACATGTTGCTATAATATTATTGCTGAATGTATGGAAACTTGTCAACAAGCAAATTATATACAGGCCAAGATATGAACTGGAAGAAATGAAGTAAAAAGACTTACACATAAATCCTCCAAAGAAGGCGTGCTTTCAAGGATAAACATAGTCCAATTCAGATCGCACTCTGCAAAGATATTGTAAAGATGCACAACTCTCAATTTACTGAATATAGGAGTGAGCTGTTTTGGATCTTCAAGGTGAATCCAAATCTGTAGCAGGAATAAGCATAAAAACATGAGGAACAACAATATGAAGCAACAGGGACACGTTGAAATAAACTGGTAGAGGCTAGAGGTCTACCGGGTCTGGGGCGTAGGTTGTAGGGGTGAAAGTGAGTTGCGAGGGGGCGGGGAAGGCGGCGCCGGCGGCTGGGCGCCGTCGCGTGAGGAGGGGGAGGCGGCGCAAGGAGTAGGCGGCGGCTAGGGTTGGGAGTCGGCAATAATATTCTGATTATTGCTTAATTCTCAATATCTGATTACAACTCTTATATAATAAAATAAACTGGGCTAAGCCCCTAATTTGGCCCACTATTGGACCTCTTTCTCGTATATGGATGCTGACCATAACATCTCTCCCCGCCTTCGCAAACAGCTCGTCCTCGAGCTGAACATCTGGAAACTGCTGTTTGAACTCATCGAGCTGCTTCCAGGTAGCGTCTTCCTCAGTCAGGCCATCCCACTGCACAAGCAAGTGCCAGACGCCGCGACGGTGCTGCGCTTTCAACACCTTGTCAGGTCCTGGCAGGAGGCGGCCATCAGCATGAGGAGGGAGAGCCGGCGTCGCTGCCAGAGGATCCCCTGTAAGCCTTCAGTAAGCCCACATGGAAGACGTCGTGAATGCGAGAGCCAACCGGCAGCTCCAGGCGGTACGCGAGCGTGCCAACGCGCTCCAGCACTCTAAAGGGCCCGGCATAACGCGCATAACGCGGTCCCAGCTTGCGCTTGGCGCGCGGGTCCAGGGACTGCGTTGTCCTGCGAAGGAGGCGCAGCCAGACCCAGTCGCCCACCGCGAACTCCGCATCGCGATGATGAGCGTTGTAGTACTTCCTGGCCAGCTGTTGTGCTTGGAGAAGACGCTGGCGCACCTCAGCCAAGATCTCGTCGCGGGTGCGGAGCAAGTCGCCTGCAGTCTCCGACCGAGCTGACCCCGGCTCACAAGGCAGCATCTTCGGGGGCGGACGCCCATAAACCACCTCGAAAGGCATGGTATGCAGGGCGGAGTGGTAGGAGGTGTTGTAGCAGTACTGCGCCCAGGCCAGCCAATCCATCCAAGCTCATGGACGATCTCCTGTAACACAGCGCAAATACATGGCAATCACCTTGTTAACCACCTCGGATTGGCCGTCCGTATGCGGGTGGAAGGCCGTGCTCATGCGAAGCTTCACGCCAGCCAGCCGAAAGAGATCACGCCAGATGTGACCAGTGAACACGGGATCCCGATCGCTGACAATGGCCAAAGGGAACCCGTGGAGGCGGACGATGCCGTCGAAGAAAGCCCGCGCCACGGATGCGGCCGTATACGAATGGCCGAGAGGGATGAAGTGCGCATACTTGGAGAAGTAGTCGACCACCGTGAGGATGACGGACTTGCCGCCCACCTTGGGGAGGCCCTCGATGAAGTCCATAGAAATATCCGCCCACACCTGCGAGAGCACGTCCAGTGGTTGTAGCAGACCGGCAGGCCGCAACGTCTCCATCTTTTTCGCTGGCACGTCACGCACGACCGCACCTAGTCGCGGACCAGCGTTCTATCGCCCGGGATGTAGAAATCAGCACGGAGACGGTGGAGTGTCTTCTGCATGCCCTCATGGCCCGCAGAATGCGCCAGGAGCAGGACCTGGCGGCGAAGGTCGCCATGGTCGGGCACGAAGAGGCGTCGCCCATGGAGGAGGAGCCCATCGTCCAGGCGCCATGGCGCCAGCTTCCCCAGAGCCTGGGCGCCGCCGCAGCCACGGTAGTTCGGGCGGATATCGTCGATGAGGGCGGCGACTACCGGAGCGGATGCAGTGATGGTTCGTGGCGACGACGTCGGCCCCGACCTCCTCAGTGTCGCGGTGGGAGAGGGCATCGGCGACCGTGTTGAGACGGCCCGGGCGGTACTCGACGGTGAAGTCGAACCCAAAGAGCTTGCTGATCCACTGGTGCTGTGGAATGGTGGAGAGGCGCTGGTCCAGCAAGAACTTCAGGCTGTAGTGATCCATGCGAACACGGAAAATCCGCCCCCAGAGGTAGGGCCGCCAATGACGCACGGCCTGGACCAAACCAATGAGCTCGCGCTCGTACGCCGCGAGCTTGTGATGGAGAGCTGCAAACGGACGGCGCCGAAGCCGATGCCGGAGGCGTCGCAATCCACGACGAACGGCCGGTCAAAGTCCGGCATCTGGAGCACAGGCCCCATCGTGAGCGCCCGCTGGAGGGCCTGGAACGCCTTAGTCGCCTCCGCGTCCCAAGCGAAGGCGTCGCGGCGCAGAAGGTGGGTCAGAGGCGCGATGATGAGGCCGAAGTCCCGGATGTACTTCCGGTAGTAGCCCGCGAGGCCTAAGAAGCCGCGAAGAGCCCGCGGTGACTGCGGGGTCGGCCACGCAGCGACGGCGGCGACCTTGTCAACATCCATCGCGACGCCCTCCGCCGAAAATAACGTGTCCCAGGTACACGAAGGAGGTCGTGCCGAACGAGCACTTCGAGCGCTTGAGGTGAAGACAATGCGCTCGAAGTTCGTTAAAGACAATGGCCACGTGCTGCAAGTGCTCCACCCACGATGAACTGTAGATAAGAATATCATCAAAGAACACAAGCACAAAGCGGCGTAAGTAGGGGCTGAGCACGTCGTTCATCAAAGCCTGGAACGTCACCGGCGCGTTGGAGAGGCCGAATGGCATCACCAAGAACTCGAAGTGGCCGTGATGTATCTGGAACGCCGTCTTCACGATATCGTCAGGATGCATCCGCACCTGATGATAGCCGCAGCGCAGGTCGAGCTTGGTGAAGAAGCGCGCCCCATGTAGCTCGTCCAAGAGTTCGTCCATGACGGGGATGGGGAATTTGTCCTTGGACGTCAACGCGATGAGGGCGCGATAGTCGATGCAGAAACGCCACGTGTCGTCGGGCTTGCACACCAGGAGCACCGGCGCGGAGAACGGCAATGTCGAAATCCGAATGATGCCATGCGCTAGCATGACCGCCACCTGATGCTCGAGCTCGTCCTTCTGCAGCTGGGGGTAGCGGTACGGGCGCACGGCGATAGGCGCCGTATCCGGCAGTAGGTGGATGCGGTGATCACAGGGCTGCGCCGGTGGTAGGCCCTGTGGCTCGTCGAAGATGTCGCTGTGCTGCTGCAGGAGGTCGGCCAGGAGGGGGTGCGCCTCGTCGAACGCGGCCTCCATCAGCACGAGCTGAGGGGTCGCTGGCCCTGTACTACCGATGCCCGCCCACTGGACGCGGCGGCCGCCCTCGCGCCAGAAGATGAGGGTCAGCATGTCGATGTACCAGAGGATGGGGCCGAGTGTGGACAAGAAGTCGACGCCGAGGATGAAGTCGTAGCAGCACAAGTTGATGTTGACGCAGTCGACCGAGAAGTGCTCGTCGCCGATGGAGATGGGAACCTGCCGAGCCACGCCTTGGCAGGCAAGGCGATCCCCATTGGCGACGGTGACGTTGAAATCCTCGGCTCCCGATGGCTGCAGTGCTAGACGGCGCATGGCGTCCCCGGACAGGAAGTTGTGCGTAGAGCCCGTGTCCACAAGCGCAGTGAGGCGCTCCCCGTTGATCGTCATCGGAAGAAGCATGGTCTTCGCCGTATTGATGCCCGCCAGCGCGAGGAGAGAGACGACGAAGGCTGTCGCGTCGACCGGCCCGTAGGTCGTGGCGCCCGGCTCGGGGGCGGTCGTGCCGTCGAGCTCCACGGTAGGGGCCTCCACGTCCCCGTCATCGACGGTCTCCAAGTAGAACAGGCGAGCGCACACGTGACCCGGCGCGTAGGGCTCGTCGCAGTTGAAGCACAGGCCCTTGCGATGCCGTTCGAGCTGCTCGGCCGACGTCAATCGGCGGAAGGGCCGCGTAGGCGCTGCGGGGGCCACGGGGGCGGTTGGCAGCGCGGGGCGCGCCGAGGGCATCGGTGCAAGGCGCGGGAGAGGACGCGCTCCTCGGCCCTAGAGGGACTGCTGCAGAGCGAGGGCACGCTGCTCGTACGCCCGTGCGTAGTACCTGGCCGTCTGCAAGTCCGGTGGGTCACGCAGCTCCACGTCAACGCGGATGTGGTCGGGCAGGCCACCGACGAAGAGCTCGGCGCGCTGGCGAGCCGTGACACCAGGTGCATGGCACGCCAACGTCTAGAAGCGGTCGGCGAAGTCCTACACCGAGGAGGTGAAAGGCGGCCGAAGCTCGCCAGACGGCTCCAGCAGACGGGGCCGAACCGGAGGAGGCACAGATCGCGGAAGCGCTCCCATGGAGGCATCCCGCCCTCGTCCTGCTCGAGGGAGTAGTACCATGTCTGGGCGGCGCCGCGGAGGTGGTAGGAGGCGATCCACGTGCGGTCGGACGCAAGTGTCCGCTACCCTCGGAAAAACTGCTCGCACTGGTTGAGCCAGTTCAGGGGGTCGATGGTACCGTCGTAGGTGGTGAACTCCAGCTTGGTGAAGCGGGGCGGCTGGCCGACGGCGATCGACGGGCGTAGGGCGCCGGTGACGAGCCGGGCGCGACGGGGACGGTAGGTCGAGACCTCGTGATACGGGTCGCCGTAGCCGGTGAAGCCGCCGAAGGTGGAGGCCGTGGTTGGCGCGGCTGGCTGGGGCACGGTCGGCGGGGTGGGCGCCGGTGTGATGATGGGCGCGTCGACCCAGGCCGGCCGTTGGGACGGTGATGGCGGAAACTTGATCTGGGTTTTCGGAACCCCTAGGTTGGGGGCGGCGGCCGACGGTGGTGGGGCGGTTGTCGCGGCCAGGAGCGGTGGTGGTGATGGTGCGGTCCCCGGGACTGGCAGCAAAGGCGCGTAGGACCCCTAGAGAAACGTCCGAAGGTTCGAGACCGCCAGGGTGAGATCACAGACAGACGTCGTAAGCTCCCCCGGAGAGAGAACGACGCCCGGGTCGAGGGCCAGCGCCAGGTTGACGGAGGAAGCCAGCCCGGAGGTGGTCGGTGGCGCAGCCATGGTGGTCGCGGGCGCCGGTGGTGCCGGCGACAGAGGTGGTGGGAAGACCCGAAGACATGATCGATCCAAAGCTCTCTGATGCCAAATTGGTAGAGGCTAGAGGTCTACCGGGTCTAGGGCGTAGGTTGTAGGGGTGGAAGTGAGTTGCGAGGGGGCGGGGAAGACGGTGCCGGCGGCTGGGCGCCGTCGCGTGAGGAGGAGAGGCGGCGCAAGGAGTAGGCGGCGGCTAGGGTTGGAAGAAGGCCGACTCCTTCAGGAGTCGGCAATAATATTCTGATTATTGCTTAATTCTCAATATCTGATTACAACTCTTATATAATAAAATAAACTGGGCTAAGCCCCTAATTTGGCCCACTATTAGGCCTCTTTCTCGTATATGGGATGCCGACCATAACATAAACAAACATGATGCAGATCTGTAGGGCATTGTAGTAGGAACTTACCATTTGAGCACGAAAATCCAGATGCAGAAATGACAGGTTTCTGTTACTAGAAAAACACTCGCTCAATGCGAATGGCTCCTACCAAGATAGGGCAGGAGAAGCAAAGCGTACTTTAACAAGCTGAGGAACATAGCCAAAAGACACTGGGGGGTTTTCACGGCACCAGGTATTGTAGGATAATTCAATGAGTTTAGGAACACAGATTAGTTCAATCCGTGTACACCCGAAGTTGACAAGTTCAACTGCCGTCAGTTCCGAGGATGGGGCATCTATCTCCAGGACAGGGTCCTGGCCCAAATTACAGGATCTCAAGGAGAGGTACTTAAGCTTATGGCAAGTGTTGAGGATATTGGGGACATCAGAGTCTTGGAACGAAAGGTTCTGCAGCGTTAGTTTTGTGAGCAAATTGAAGGCACCAGGGCAAGCATGGAAGAATGACATAAACCGCCGTCTGAACAATGCTAGGTGAGCCTCACTTGGACGTAGAACATGTGCATACAGCGCAAACTCGAGGTATTCTGTTACTCTGATATTCACGGCGTCCCCGACCGTATGACCGATAGAGGACAGGTAAGGGTCCACCAGGTAGAAGCTGAGTTTCAGACTCTTGATGATTCGACTGCATTGGCATGTACTCCCTCCGTTTCAAAATATAAGATGTTTTAGGTTTGTGAAGAAAATGAATCTAGACTTCTTTTAGTGTGTAGATTCATTCTAAAGTTGAGTGCACCTACCTACTAAAATAAGTCTAGATTCATCTTCTTCACAAACCTAAAACATCTTATATTTTGAAACGGAGGGAGTAGGACATAGTACACTCCTTATCGCGTCAGCGTACGCGGCCATTATCTGATCCACCGTTCTGCGGGCACCTCCAAAGTGTGCGACATTAATTTGCAGATAAGAGAGCTGATGAGGGAGGTGCATCCAATGTGTGGAGAGCACGCTGGTCTGAATCGCCTCTGGCATATAAAGGCGTTCAAGGATTTCGAGTAGAATGTCATTGGGGAGCGTACTAATTATATCTTCATTTTCGCTCGCGCTAATGCTACTTTCATCCCCGGTCTGCAGAACAAATTGAAAGAAATGTATTATGGCAAGTAAGCAACTAGTGGATCAAAATAAGGAGAAAAAGAAGCGGTTTCTTCTTAATACAATTCTCCTTGGGTAAAATTAGTACTCCCTCCATTCCAAAATATAATATGTTGGCTTGCCAAAACATCTTATATTTTGAACAAAGGGAGAAACTAATATACACTAGTAGTAGCAGTAGCAGTAGAAGGAGCTCATGTGCTCGTCCCCGCGGGCGACACAGGGGCATAACCCTAGTCTGCCCCTACTCCCTCCCTCCTACTTCCCCCCTGCCACCGCCGGTGGGAGCCGCCGGGCAAAACCCGGGCGGACTTCATCTGGCGCCGCAACGGCGCTCCCTGGTGGGCATGGTGGCTCTGAACGGGGCATTGGCGGCGGGATGTGCCGGCGACGGGGGCTACTGCAGGGAGGCGAGCCGATTCGGGGTCCATCTGGACCTGCCATGGGCTAGGCGGGCCTGGGGCGGTCAGGAACGGGCGGCGAGGAGGCAAGCCACCCAGGGAGCTATCGGCGGTGGTCATGGCTGCCTCGGTGCTATCTGGGCACCTGTGTGCGGCCAGGCTAGATCTGGGCCACGCTAGATCTGGCAGCAACCTCACCTCGATGGGCCAGGTCTGTTGTTCTGGAGTGGCTTGGTTGTCGTGGCGACGGTCCTGGATGGAGCAGCTGCGCCAAGTGGCGGGCTTGACTGGCGGCGGTGTGGCAGCGGCAACAACGGCGTGACCCGTCCCCGGGCATCGTGGCTGGGGTGGTCTTTTGCGGTGTCGGCCATGGGCCGACCTGCGTGGAGTGAGGTGGCGGCGGCGTAGCTCATGTTGGCGGGTTTGGTCGTGGTGACGAGAGATGGTTCGGCACCAGGCTGTAGGTGGACGACGGCGGTGGACGGGGCGTAGCAGCGCAACGGTGAGGCTAATTGGCTTGATATGGGCCTGACAGGCGGCCGGACCTGATTCGGACCTAAGCGGCTTTGCTATTGCGTCCGGACAGCGATCACCTTGGTTGGTGGAGGGCAATTCCCTTCCCTTGGGCTGCCATGTGGCTTGATACTGAAGCCTATGGTGTTGACATACCTAGAACAATCTACCGACTTTGTGGTGTGAAGTTGGTCGAATCATGGGCTCGAGTTTGTGTTTGTGGATGCCGAGGCGACGGCCTTGGAAGGTGGGCTGCGTGGACGGCTCTACGGCGAGCGACGTGGCGGCGGTGGTGGTGTCTCTCTTCGGACATGTGGATGGCGTGCAGCGGACAGTGGGGGATCTTGGTGTTGGCGATGCTTCGACTTTGGCAGCTCCCAAATCATGGTTCAGAGATCTAACCCGGGAACAGCGGGCGGCTGAGTTCTCCAGAGCGGCGCGAGGATTTTTCCGAACAAAAGCTCAGCGCCTCGGCGCTAACTTGGGCGATGCCTGCAAGGTGTTGTAACCCTCTTGGGGGCACCGTTGTGGTTATCCTCCCCGTGGTACGGCTCTGGTGAGAACTCTTGACCTTCGTTGTCTCGACGACGGCAGTTCTACTCGGTCTGGCTTCTATGCTTTCGGTGACAAGTTTTGGTTTTCCGTGTTTTTCTTTTTATTTATCTTTGATCTGCTTGGTAAGATGTTCTCTCACCACCATGTATCGGTTCGACCGTTGTGGCTTTATCTATAAAGCCTGATTCGAGATAGAGCAGTAGCGGTTATAGTGATAGTAGAAAAAGAAGAATCTAAAGCGAAGGGCGTATGAACTTACAGCGTTGCACGTTGACTCCATAATTGGATGCCTCAGGAGATCGATTAGTCACGGCCGCCGGCGTAGCTTTATTGGAACGGCTGGAGACTTGCAGCTGCTAAGTACTTACTGAGACAGACGACCGGCCTTGTAGTACTTATTGAGGTGGCCTTGGAACGGCCGGACACCCAGCGCTGCTCATCCGCGAGGGCAGCAACTGACGGCGTACTCCGAGTGCTCAACGCCGAGTGCTGCTCCGAGTTTGAAAGGGGGCAACGCCGCCGCGGGGGCGCCTGCTCCGAGTGCTCAACGGCCGGACACCCAGCGCTGCTCCGAGTGCTCAACGCCGCCGCGGGGGCGCGTGCCTGGCTTTCTCTCCCGCCGCCGAATTTGAAAGGGGGCAGCGAAAATTAGGGATCTGAGCGTCCAGTGTCGGGATCGGTCAGCAAGCGACTGAAACAGAAGCGACCAATGTCGGGTTCGGTCCTGTGGGCTCTAATGGGCTGGGTTCAAGTGGGCTTCATTCATGATTTTCTTCTCTTTCAAGTGAAACTTCGGTACTCCCTCCGGTCCATATTAATGTTCTCAACTTTGTCTAGATACAAATGCATCTAGTCTAAATCCTTAACTAGGTATATCCAAATCTAGATAAACTTGACAACAATAATATGGATCGGAGGGAGTATGAAAATGCTACTGCAAGACCTGCTTCCAAATTTTTTTCCTGAAATCGTAGGTATTGGAAGTGTTACGACACGATGATCAACAAGGAGATACCAATGATGTAAATGATGCATGAAAATTGGATATTGTATGTCTTTGTGGTGAACTATGTCATTGAACTATCCTATACTTTGAACTATGCATTTCGTTTGTGTATGTGTCGAACTATGTCGATGGTAGCCTATTTTATGCTATGCAATATGGATTTGAAGTTTATTTTTATATTTGTGTGGTGATCGTGATGATAGTTTTAATTTCATTTGTTATTGATATGTTTGTGATGATAATTCATAGTTAAAATTGTGGAGGTGGCATTGAAATAAGTGAACTCATTTTACATCATCTGATGCGGCAGTCCTGCCCTAAAAAGCAGAAACTTCACATGTGATGTAAAACCCCCTTTTGGTGATGTATAACTTTTACATCATCTGCTTTGGGTACCCAATTATACATCACATGTTAGAGGTGCTCTCATGTGACACAATTCTAGAAGTCAAGATTCATGCGCTACGCCTACGCTCCCCAAAGAGAACAACACTTGCCTCTCAATAAAAACCTAACAAGAAGTGGAGGATGCTGATCACATCTTGTAGAGAAAGAATATCCTCAATCTTTACTAGGTGGAGGCCATGTCTACACCACATGGATTTGATGTGACCATCTTTGAGGACGTTGGCAACCTCAAGAGGTAAGCATCGACAATGAACTCATGCGACCCGATGGTTACCGTGCGATGAAGTCCAGATAGCGAAGACCGTTCGGCGTTATAGTCATGGTCGAGTGTAACATCCAAGGGAACAATAATAGGAAAGGCTAGTTATGTGAATTACACATTGGCATTATATGCATATAGAATTTAGGGTTAGCTTAAATGTTTCAAAACTTCCATTAATTTGAATTTGGCTCTAGTGAGGTTTTTACAACCAAAGGTCAGTAGAATTTGAACCCAAGTTTAATTAAAAGAGTCAAAGAATTTGAATGAGTTCAAAATTGAAATTTGACTTAAATAAACCTTGAATTTAAATTTGAACACACACATGAACATCTTAGAATTTAACTTAAAGAACAATTCAAGTGAACCATTGTAATAGAACCAAATTAGTCTTTATTCATATATGAATGAGTCAAGATCAGTACATCACATGGAATTACAAAGAAAAAGGGAAAATCTTAATACAAACTAAAATAAAAAGGAAACCGACACTATCCTATCTAATCTTCTTATCTATTTGCTGACACTTGATCATCTTCAAATCAGCAAACCAAAAACATCACAACAATAAATTTTTAGGGATTAGAATGTTTGATTAACAGAAGCGAGTCCATTTTGAAATGGATCGTATGGGCACCTAGAGGGGGGTGAATAGGTGCTACTTCAAATTTTAATGTTTTTTAATTTTAGGCTTAACACAAAGGGTAAATTCTCTAGATAAACTATTAGGAGGAATTTCCTTATATGAAAATATATCTACTAGCGAGTAAAGGGAGAGTGGAAGAGGAACGAGTGAACCGTAGTGAAGCACGCGGAGACACATGATTTGTTTTACCGCAGTTCCTTCCTTGTTAAGGGAAGTATGTCTGCGTTGGAGGGGTGGGTGGTACTAAGACCACCACGCCACAATAGGCCTCACCCTGTTCTCCGATGGATCCCGACACCAAAGACCTGATCCACCTTTCCACTATAGGAACCCTTCAAGGCGGGTACCGGTGCCTTTACACAACTAGCAGGGCACAACTCCAAAATCAACTTGGAGGCTCCCGTAATGACAACAAGCTGCCACAAGAACAAGTTATCAATAACAAAGAACAAGATCTAGATATTCACAAGAATACTAGATCAGGGATTTCTCCAAATGAATGGAGAGGAGTTGATGCGCTTGATTCGTGATGACGATGATGATTTTCTCCTCCTTCAATTCCCCCAAAAATCGAAGCCTTCGGGTGGTTGAAGTGGGAGATCTAGCGAGGGAGCTCTTGCAAAGGGTCTGATGTTTTTCGAAGGAATCAAGAGTTCTGCTTGTTGGGGAAGAAGGGATATTTATACCCCCTTCCAAATCCAAGCCGTTGGAGCCTTTGGGGGCCGGATTATCCGGCCCAAGTGAGGGCCGGATTATCCGGTCTGGGGAAAAACTCCGCCCCAAACACGGATTATCCGGCAGATAAACCGCCCCCACTCAGAGCGACGCGCCGAGCCTGCTTTGGTCGCCTCCTGGGGGCCGGATTATACGGCCCCATGCGAAGGCCGGATTATCCGACCAAGGGATGAAAAACCGCCCCTGTTCGGATTTTCCGGAAGAAAATCCGACCGCACTCCGAGCGTCGCGCCTTGGGAGTCTTTGGTCGATTTTTGGGGGCCGGATTATCTGGCCCCATGCGAAGGCCGGATTATCTGGCCTGGGGAGGAAAAACCGCCCCAGTTCGGATTTTCCGGGAGATAATCTGACCGCATTCTGAGCGTCGCGCCTTGGCTGCCTTTGATCGATGAGTTAGGCTGGATTATCCGGCCCTTGGTGGGGCGGATAATCCGGCCCCCCAAAACACCAGAACAGTCCCTGCACACTTAGCGCACATGAGAAAATTCCACGGTATTGTTATCTAACACTTAAAACACAGGGAACCATGAAATGTTCTTTCAATCTCCCTATTTTTGGTGTTAGATGACAATACTAGGATTTGCAGGAAAGTTCTCAAGGCAACGAGATTTAATGAAAGACAAAGACTCCCCCTCAATGTGTGCATACAAACAATAGCAGTTGATTACAAATACACACAAGAGGGTAAAGTCTAAAACATTGGAACAAATGTGAAAAAAACTCATACCACTGATAGGGAGATAGAAGCATCCTCAATACATTATAAGAATATCCAATGATAGCCATAGAGCGCGCCTTCCTCGATATAGATATCCAATAGCCATAAGAATATCCAATACGATAGATGATTCCATAAGAATAATCCACAAAACCACAACCACAAAGTTTCATACAAACCACAAGATAAAGTTCAACGCCAAATGGGCACAAGCGAGAAAACAACGAATAAGAAAAGTGCAAATGCTTGTGCTCGACCCATGCAAATCCTCGAAGACCTAATATAACTACTTCTCCCCCTTTGGCATCGAGACGCCAAAAAGGAAGAAGAGTGATGCTAACGCCCCAAGGTATCACTCGTAGGGTGCATAGGCCTAATGTTCAGCCTGGCATACACATCTTCAAAAATACCTTTCTGTTCAGCACACCAAAAGCGAGAATCCCCTAGCCCAGAATCACGTGGCAACTCAGCAAACAAATCACGGTGACTGATAGAGGAATAAGTGACTGGATCCCAAGCCTTGTAGTTGATCTTGGGCTCTTTGCCCTTCCTTTTGGACACACCCTTTCTATTCCTCTTTGCATGTTCAGCCATGCGCTTCTCTTCGTTCTTTCTTCTCCTCAGCTCAACCTCGTCCACTAAGTTACCCTGGTCATCGTCCCGAAAGTATTTAGCATGAGGACGGCGCTTATAAGTCTTGGTAGCACTAGAACCACCTGTGAGGAGAACAAGGGCGATAGCATGGGGATAAGCATACACACAAGTCCAAGAGAGAGTGTAGAAAAAGTAGGGAAACAGTTCATAGTCCAATCCTATGCAATGTAGACAATAAGGCAAAACTGAATCAGTTTTTAGTCTATCAGGCCGGATTATCCAGCCTAGCCAGGGGCGGATAATCCGGCCCTGGCAGAAATTTTCATATTCGCCTAGATTGACTGCAAAGGAGTAGATCGGACCTAGAAACGGTAAGACCACAATTTCTATGCGAAACAACATCCTTCTAGACAATGTTCCACCCAACAAATAACACATCTAGCCAAAGATGGGGAGAGAGGGAGTTACCCTCACTCATTGGAGGAAGAACGCAGAGGAGAAGGTACCCAGAGGTGCGGAGAAGAAGATCCGGGGAGGCCCGGAAAATCCGGTGGCTGGAGAGGCTCTGGGGATGGTGGGGGACGGCAGGCGGCGGCTGAGGAGAGGGAGAGGGTTAGGGGAGAAGTGATGCTCATTATGAGCCCTTCCCCCCGATCCCATAGGCCTATACTTGGGCAGGATTATCCGGCCAAAAATCTAAGCTTCTGTTACACATAGAGTCAGGCCCACGCATCTCCAAACAACACCCCCTAAAGTGTACAAGGGACTTGTGTGCAAGAATAGATGGCTTGGGGTAGGGAAAGGCTTAGGATTAAGAGAACCAAACTGAGATGGTACTACACACCCAAATTTGCAAGAATCAAAGCAACTAAAAGCCAAAAGTGAGTGTGCTTCCCATAAAAACAAGAGAGGAGCTAAAACCAAACAAGGAAGATCCAAATAAATCCAACTCTTCTCAAGGAAGAGGGTGGTGTCCGAAGCCACCTTGTTGGAGTGTATGGTATGACACCGTGAAGATGCATCTTGGGTTCATAGACAATACTCATCAATAAGATCACATATCACAAAATGATATTAAGAGAAATGATTTGACTTGCTTTCGGCATTATGGGGGGAGGGTTATCCCAATCAGTTAGGACCACACTCCCCCTATATCCATGCCCACATCTAGACCAAATAAGACTGAGATGTACGAGTGAGTGCATGGGTAGTCAAGACAAGCTCCTTGAATCAACGATATTTAGCTCATTCCTCAAGTAGCAAAACCTTGCTTCATCAAGTGGCTTCATGAAAATATCAGCAAGTTGGTTCTTCGTGCTCACAAAAGATAGATCAATATCGCCTTGAGCAACATGGTCCCGAATAAAATGATTCTGAATCTCAATATGCTTTGTCCTTGTGTGCTGTACCGGATTATAAGCAATTTTGATTGCACTTTCATTATCGCATAAAAGAGGCACTTTGTCACAATTGACACTGTATTCCTTTAAAGTTTGCCTCATCCATAATAACTGAGTGCAAGCACTAGTAGCAGCAACATATTCAGCTTCGGTGGTGGAGAGAGAAATACAATTCTGCTTTTTAGAAGACCAACAAACTAGAGATCTTCCCAAAAACTGACAAGCACCAGAAGTTGATTTCCGATCATCCTTATCACTGGCCCAATCTGAATCAGTATAACCACATATAGAGAAATTGGAGCCCTTGGGATACCATAGACCAAAGTTAGGGGAATGAACCAAATATTGGAAGATCCTCTTGACCGCCACTAAGTGGCTTTCTTTAGGATCTGCTTGATACCTTGCACACACACCCACACTCAACACGATATCGGGTCTAGATGCGCAGAGGTAAAGAAGAGAGCCGATCATGGACCGGTATACCTTTTGGTCCATATCTTTACCATGGGGGTTAAGTTCAAGGTGACATTTTGTTTGCATCGGAGTGGCGACGCCGTTAAGATCCGTCATCTTGAATCTCTTGAGCATGTCTTGGATGTACTTAGCTTGATTAATGAAGGTTCCTTCTCTAAGTTGTTTGATCTTGAATCCAAGAAAGAATCGTAACTCCCCCATCATAGACATCTCAAACCTGTCAGTCATAAGCTTTGAAAATTCATCATTAAAAGCTTTATTAGTAGAACCAAAGATGATGTCATCTACATATAGTTGGCATACGAAGAGCTCCCCCTTGAACTTCTTAGTAAAAAGAGTGGGATCGATTTGCCCAACTTCGAAGCCACGGTCTAACAAAAGCTCTTTAAGGTGCTCATACCACGCACATGGGGCTTGTTTAAGGCCATATAGTGCCTTATCGAGTTTGTAGACATGGTTCGGGAAGTTAGGATCCTCAAATCCCGGGGGTTGCTTTACATATACCAGCTCATGTAGAGGACCATTAAGAAAAGCACTCTTAACGTCCATTTGCTGCAATTTAAAGTTATTATGGGTAGCATAAGCAAGAAGGATACATATGGACTCAAGACGAGCCATAGGAGCATAGGTGTCGCCGAAGTCAATGCCCTCAACTTGGGAATAGCCTTGTGCCACTAGTCTCGCCTTGTTCCTTACAACAATGCCATTCTCATCCTGCTTGTTTTTAAATATCCATTTAGTGTCGATAACATTGCGGCAATCCTTGGGCTTCTCCACTAGTTTCCAGACCTTGTTGCGCTCAAAGTTATTCAACACTTCATGCATAGCAACAACCCAGTCCGGATCTTCAAGAGCTTCAAATACCTTCTTGTAACATCCCAAAACTTTAATCCAATCTTATCAAGATCCAAATCATCAAAATTTAGGGTTAACAGAAACTTTTCCAAATTAAAAATGAAAGCATTCATGTGTATGTGCATTTAAATTAGGAATTGATTTGAATTGCCATGGTTCTGGGATTCTTTGCTTGTAAAATGTTTCGTAGGTGAAATAAACATCATCTACATCATTCCCAAACTTTTCCCAAAGAAGAACAACTCAAAATAAATGATTGAAGTGAATGGTCATTTTGGCCAAATTAACTATCATGCCTACTTTGGCTATTCCTAGTACTCAAAACTTAACAGAAACATGTGTGGGTCTTTACACCCCTTGATAGTACATATAATGAGGTACCAAGGCCCACTTTGTGATCTGCAAAAATCTTTCAAATGCTAATTTTAAATGACAGTTTAAAATTGAATCTATTTCATATGGGAAGATCCCACTATTTCAGAAACCACTCAAACAAGCTCAATTTTCAAAACCCAAGCACCCACAGAATCTCAAGTTTATTCCTAGCAAACCCACCAAAAATCTTTTCAAAATTCAAAAGTTTATTTCATGCGGCCATTTCATCAAACACTTGGCAGACATGATTTACACCCTAATCCTAGCTCACTGTTTTGAACAGGGTTTTGCCCCCATTTGATCTTCATTTAATCCCTTTGTCCCCAGGGTCTAACCATGCCATTAGAACCCATTCCCTACCCCCTACTGGCAAAGCCATGCCATGCCGGGCCACCCCTCGCCGGCCGACCATGCACTCGTCCCAGCAGACCACTTCCCTCTCTTTCGTCATGTCTAGGAGGTAGCCAGGAACTCACCGCCACCCTCTGTCTCCTGCCCGAGCCAAGCGCAGCAGTGGACCACCGAGGAGAGCCCGCGCCCAGTGCGACCGAGCCATGCCGAGCACGCGCTAGAGCGCTGCACCCGGCATGCGTGCACAAGCCGCCGCTCGACCGTAGCCCGCGCCCACCGCTCTGCCACGACCCAGGGAACACGACGGACATCCCCGTTCGCCGCCCAACGCACCACAGCCACCGCTTGCCGTGGACTCCAGCTTCCCCCGACCACATACCACCGCCCCTAAGCCCGCATTCACTTCCTAGAGCACCACCAGGAGACCGCCTGTCGATCGCCACCCTCAGCCATGCCTCTAGCCGGCCATAGCCATGTCGCCACCGTCGCCTGCCCATCCCGCTCGGTCTCACCGTCGGGCCTATAAAAGGAGGGCACCCCCAGCCATTTGAAGCACACCACTCCACTCCCCTCACCTCTCTGACCGTCCCACACCTCTAGCCGGAGCAAGGGGAGCAGTAGCTTGCCGGAATTTCACCAGAGCAGGCCGCCTCTGGAGGAGAAGGGCGCTGCTGATTGCGACCATCCCCGGAGCTGCCTCGACCGTCCCTGAGCTCGCCGTCGACCACCAATTCTTTCGCCCGCCTCGCCGTCGTCTCTAGAGCCCTGGTACATCCCCGGTAGACCCCCACCGAGCCGCTAGGGTTCGAGCTCGGCGACTTTGTTAAATGGATTTGACGATCCCCAGTAGTAGATCCCAGTTCTAATCCTCTGACCACAGGCTGTACCGTTCGCATGTTAAGAGCCACCGACAAGCGGGACCCCTGTCGGTGAGCCTGCGCCATGAGCTGCTGAGCCAGCCCATGTTCGTTCCCGCGCGGAGAGGTTTATATGCATTAGTATTAGTTCCCTCGCGGGAGAGGTTTGAGCTGAGGCTACCTCTCAATGTTGTCCACCTATGCAGTGCCCAAGATGACAGATGGTCATGGTTGGGAGGCCATGCTCATAGGAGAGGTGCTTATACTAGGGTGTGTAAAGGGAAAGTTATGTTTGATTATCTGCATACTAAGTATGAGATTCAGGGTTATCCCTGACAGATGTATCGAATCTTGTGGTGAAAGTGTACCACCTCTGCAGAGTGTCAAACTATTCGAATAGCCGCGTCCGCGGTTAAGGACGGTTGGAATGGCCATACTGTTTCGTTGTCAGATGTTTTCCAAATAACTTGAAATGAATGATGAATCTTGACTTGACCACAACAGGGTTGTGTTTATGATACTAGCTTCCCAACTTAAGTGATTCTAGAACTTTATTTTATCTTTCTTTGCTTCTGAACTCAGCTTAGGTTTCAAACTTAACTTTATAGTTAAACTTAGATCTAGCACTTTAACCTAGAACTATATTACTTGTTAGAGGTAGTTTGCGAGTACTTAAAGAGTACTCAGGGCTTTTGTCCCTGGCTATTCTCATGGCCAGACTATGAAGGAGACTATCAAGATGATGGCCAGCAGGACGGCTATGATAACTAGGACTATCTGCCTTCGTCAGCATTACCTATGCCCCTGAAGATGGACCCCACCGCTACGCTTATCTTTTATTTCGGCTGCTTGTTGTATTAAAGACTGGATCATGAGATCCTTATTTGTGTAAGACCTTATGTATGGTTTGTAATGGATGATGTACTGTGATATCTAATCCGTTATGTCTCACAAAAATGGTAATCCTGGGATTGCGAGGTATGGCATAACGGGCATTTGGGATTAAAAATTCGGGTGTTCACAAGTTGGTATCAGAGCCATCCTGACCATAGGAGACCCTAGCTAGAATGGACATCCAAACAAAAACTTAGTTTCAAAACCAAAGTGAGTATTTATGAAAAACTATTTCCCCTCTTATCCTTGTGAACTCATTCTTTCTCAAAAACTCATGTTCCTCAAAATTCTTACATTACTACTTAAAACTTGACACACTTGATCACTTCACTAATTTCCTCATCCTTAATTCTTGTAGATGGAGACTCAGTTCAGCAAGTTTTACCAGTTGGGAAACGAAGGTCGGTGATCTTGAGAGGATCTAGATTCCTTTGAGATTCTTGGGATGCCCACATCCGGAGTTTCTTGGAGCTTAACTTCCATGACCCCCAGGAGGAGACCTACAATGGCTAGTCACCGCAGATCTTAGAGGAAGCATCGAAGCACCAACTTCCGGGAGAATTCAGTTCTCCGTGAGAGAGAACAACTGGCTAGATGGATTAGCCAGGGCAATGCATGAAGCTCTCACACGTCTATGTGCCCTCAGTGTCAACAAGATCCAAGGAACCCGTTTTGCCCACTATGCAAGACGTGACTTCATGAGAATGCCGATGGAGATGCCAAGTCACCCAGAGTTGAGGCGTCAAGTGGAGAATCTTGACTTCTTGCTGCACGACAGACAATAGGAACTAGACAATGCCCGAGAGTTAGCCAACCAGAACCGTGCCATTGCCGACTAGAAGGCCCAGACTTTTGCACTGCTCGTCCAAGATTGCCAGTCTCTTTGCGGCCAGCGTGCAAAGAAGGATCGCACCATCGCCCGTCTTCGCAAGAAGGTGGCCGACCTCAAGAAGACTGTCAAGGAGCAGGAAGCTCAGCTTGCAGCCAAGGAAGAAGAAGATGAGGGTGAAGACATCTAGGGAGACATGGATTCTTACCTCAGCAACGATGATGACTATCTGGAGGAGGATGTTGTGGACTTCTACACTGATGATGAGGACTCTGACTTCATCGACGATGAGTAGATGCACTAGAGCACTGTCGTAGCATGAGTTGTATCGGTCCCACTGTATCGTAGCTCACAGAATGGTTCTTCAAACCATCTGTTTTCCTTTGATTGTTGTGGTGTGTGTTGTATCGTGTGCTTGCTTGCATGAATGAAAATAAAGTTAGTTGGAAAACCTAAGTCTAACTCAAAGTTTTAGCTTTGAAAACCCCAAAACCATCACCATGAACCTTAGAATTTCCCTCTTACCCCTATATCTATCTCAATCTTCAGATGACTCGTGGAAACCAAGGAGGGAGCAGCTCGTCGCAAGACCCAATGCTGTAGATCTTGCAGAATCTCACCGCAGAACGTGAAGCAAGCAGGGCAGAGCGACAAGCCAACTTAACAACATTGCAGCAGATCGCCCAAATGGCTCTCAACAACCAAGGGCATGGAAATCAGGATCACCAGGGATCCAAACTCAAAAAAATTCAGAACACCAATCCCCCAATCTTCATCCAATCTGAAAACCCGTTAGATGCGGATGGTGATTCTGAACAATGGAAAACAACTTAGAAGTTGCAAGAGTTGATGAAAATGAGAAAGTTCTCTTAACCCACTACAGCGGGAGATGCAAGAGCTTGGTGGAATAGTATCTGCAATATGAACCATGGTCAAGTGATGACATGGGAAGCATTCAAAGTCAAGTTCAGCCGCACCCACATGCCGCAAGGTCTAGTCAACATGATGAGAGATGAATTCCGCGTATTGAAGCAAGAAAGAATGACTGTGGTGGAGTACCATGACAGATTCGTATCACTTGCCAGATATGCACCTGATGAGTTCAACACGGAGGCCAAGAAGAAGGAGAGATTCCTGAACAGACTGCATGATGAGATGCAGACTGTCCTCGTCAACATCCGTTTCGAGGATCTCGAAGAACTAGTCGACTCTACCATTTAGATGGAAGGGAAGATTAACCAGGCAAACGACAACCGCAAGCGTCGCATGATGCAGCAATCTGGATCCAGCAGTCACCAGAAGTACCGTCCCAACCCTTCACCAGGATATGCACCAAGGAACAACCGACCCCCAACGTCTCGCCCAAGCTACCCCAACCGTAGCGGAGGCAATATGAAGTCCGGAGGAAACAAGCACAACTCCAGTAATGCCAACAATTTCAACCGTGCACCTCCCAAGAACACCACCAACAACAACAACACGCAGGCAATCGGCAGCAATGTCATGATCGCAGATCAAGGACAAGTCCTAGATCACTTGTTTGAGTGTGGAGTGAAGGGTCACTATTCAATGAGTGTCCCAAGAAGACTGCAGCCAATGCCAATGTGAGTGCCCAGACTCGGCAGCGTCGTGTTCAACCAGAAGAAGATTTTCCTAGGGAACCCTCACAACCCAAGCGGTCGTCTCTTCCACATGAATGCGAAGAAGCCGAGCGCCGGATGTAGTCTTTGGGTATGTTTTCTGTCAACTCAGTTTTAGCAAGAGTATTGTTTGATTCAGGAGCATCGCATTCATTTTCCACCGAAGAATTTGCATGCACTAGTAAGATTCACCCAACCAACTTGAAGCATGTCATGATAGTTCAAATCCCCGGTTCAACAACCAAATCTAGAAAAATTTGCAAAGTTGTGCCTATCAGAATACATGGGATAGATTTTTATGCCAACCTAATTGTACTTGGAACCAAAGGATTGGAAGTAGTACTAGGTATGGACTAGATGTCAAGGCATAAAGGTCTGATAGACTGTGCTAAGAAAGCCATCACCATGACCAGTAGTTCTGGAGTAACAGTAGAGCATATATCTAAAACCTTACCCCGTCAATTCAAGTGCAACAAGAGTGTAGCCCTGCTCACCATAGACCAAGTCAGAGTAGTCTATGAATATCCTGACGTATTCCCAGATGAATTTCCAGGTATGCCCCTGGATAGGGATATTGAGTTCATTATCGAACTAATCCCCAGAACCGGACCCATAGCCCAGAGACCCTATAGCATGAACCCCTTAGAATTAGTGGAACTAAAGAAGCAGTTGGATGCCATGTTAGAGAAAGGCTTGATTCAACCAAGCGCATCGCCATGGAGATCACCAGTGTTATTCGTCGACAAGAAAGATGGAGGCAACCGTCTGCGTACGATTACGAAGTTGAATGACGTCACCATCAAGAACAAGTACCCCTTGATAAAGATAGAGGATCTATTTGATCAATTGACTGGAGCCCAGGTATTCTCAAAGATTGATCTTAGGACTGGTTATCACCAACTTAAGATTCGTGCAATGGATATTCTGAAGACCGCCTTTACTACTCGCTATGTTTTATATGAGTATACGGTTATGTCTTTTGGATTAACCAATGCCCCTGCTTACTTCATGAATCTCATGAATAAGATCTTTATGAATTTCCTAGATAAGTTTGTAGTTGTGTTGATCGACGACATCCTTATCTACTCCAAGTCAGAAGAAGAACATGAGCAACATCTGAGAGTTATCCTAGAAACCCTGAGAGAGCATCAGTTATATGCCAAGTTTAGCAAGTGTGAGTTTTGGCTGAAAGAAGTAGGATTCCTAGGACATATTGTGTCTGCCAGAGGAGTCTCTGTTGATCCTGCCAAGATCAAAGACGTCGAAGAATGGGAAGCCCCAACAACTCAAACCCAAGTCTGTGCATTTCTCGGATTAGCGAGATACTACCGCAAGTTCATAGAAGGATTCTCGAGTATCGCTCGACCCATGACCTAATTGTTGAACAAGGACAAGAAGTTTGAATGGACTGACAAATGTGAAGCCAGTTTCTAGGAGCCGAAGAAGAGATTGATATCCGCCCCAATATTGGTCATGCCAGACATCAAGAAGCTGTTTGATGTGTATTGTGACGCATCCAAGATTGGTCTAGGATGTGTATTGATGCAAGAAGGCAAGGTCATCGCGTATCTATCTCGACAACTGAAGCAGCATGAGCAGAACTATCCAACCCATGATCTTGAGCTAGCAGCTGTGGTTCTAGCGTTGAAGACATGGCGTCATTATCTGATGGGTAATCGCTGTGAGATTTACTCAGATCACAAGAGCTTGAAGTATATTTTCACTCAGAAGGAGCTGAATATGAGACAACGGAGATGGATAGAGTTAATCAAGGATTATGACCTTGACATTCACTATCACCCTGGCAAAGCCAATGTGGTAGCGGATGCTCTTAGCAGATTGCCGTGTAGGCTAAATACCATGATCAAGGAGAAACAACCAAGTTTGTATGAAGAGTTGGAGCAATTCAGAACTGAATTAGTTAGCAAAGGATTCTTAGCTAGCATTGAACTTCAACCCACTTTGATTAGCCAAATCAAGGAAGCCCAAAAGGGAAATGAAAGTGTCGATGGAATCAAACGTCGTATTGGTATAGGAAAGGTACCTGGATTCACTGAAGACGAAGAAGGAGTACTGTGGTACAAAGGGCGTGTCGTGTGCCAGATTCGAACCGAAGGAAGTTATCATGAAGGAAGCTCATGATACTCTTTATTCTATCCACCCCGGAGGAACAAAGATGTATCAGGATTTGAAAGAGCAATTTTGGTGGCACAAGATGAAGAGAGAAATCGGAAGCTACATCGCCAAGTGTGACATCTGTCAAAGAGTAAAAGAAGAGCATCAGGGACCTACAGGACTGTTGGAACCATTGCAGATTCCGGAATGGAAATGGGATTCCGTAGGAATGGACTTTATCACCGGTTTGCCTACTTCCAGTAGGGGAAATGACTCAATCTGGGTCATAGTTGATAGACTGTCCAAGGTAGCTCACTTCATACCTGTCAAGACTACCTACCAGAGTGCGAAGCTAGCAGAACTGTATATTGCTAGGATTGTCAGTCTGCATGGAACCCCCAAGACCATCGTATTAGATCGAGGAACTCAGTTTACCTCAAGATTTTGGCAGAAAGTCCAAGAAGGATTAGGAACCAAGCTGAACTTCAGTACCGCTTATCACCCGCAAACTGATGGACAGACTAAGAGAGTCAACCAGATCCTAGAAGATATGCTTAGAGCTTGTGTGTTAGAATACGGATCAAAATGGGAAGACTGCCTGCCTTTCACAGAGTTCTCATATAACAACAGTTATCAAGCTAGTTTGCAGATGGCACCGTTTGAATTCCTATACGGAAGAAAGTGTCGTACCCCTTTGAATTGGTCGCAAGTAGGAGAGAGTCAGATCTTTGGACCCGACATTCTCCGAGAAGCAGAAGAGAAGGTTCACAAAGTCCGTGAGCACCTCAAGACCGCTCAATCCAGACAGAAGAGTTATGCTGATAAGAGAAGGAGAGACCCGACTTTCAATGTCGGAGATTTTGTATATCTCAAGGTTTCACCATTGAAGGGAACTCAATGCTTTAGTCTGAAAGGAAAGTTAGCCCCCAGATATATCGGGCCCTTCAAGATTCTGAACCGTCGAGGAGAAGTATCGTATCAGCTGGAACTGCCTGAAGAGATGTCAGCCATCCACAATGTGTTCCATATCTCGTTACTTCGCAAATGCTTGGAAGTGGCTGAGAAGACTGAAGTTTTCAAGAACATCGATCATAGAGCCGTAGAAATCAACAATGACTTGACCTATCAGGAAGTGCCCATACATATCTTAGAAGAAGCCTACAGAACCACCAGAACCAGGAGCATCAAGTTTCTCAAGATTCAGTGGAGCAACCATACCGAGGAGGAAGCCACTTGGGAGCGCGAAGATTACATTAGGACAGAGTTCCCAGATCTCTTTAGTTTCTAGTTTTCTTTGTAAATCTCGGGACGAGATTTTGTTCAAGGGGGGAAGGTTTGAATCATCCCAAAACTTGAATCCAAGCTTATCAAGATCCAAATCATCAAAATTTAGGGTTAACAAAAAAAAATTCCAAATTAAAAATGAAAGCATTCATGTGTATGTGCATTTAAATTAGGAATTGATTTGAATTGCCATGGTTCAGGGATTCTTTGCTTGTAAAATGTTTCTTAGGTGAAATAAACATCATCTACATCATTCCCAAACTTTTCCCAAAGAAGAACAACTCAAAATAAATGATTGAAGTGAATGGTCATTTTGGCCAAATTAACTATCATGCCTACTTTGGCTATTCCTAGTACTCAAAACTTAACAGAAACATGTGTGGATCTTTACACCCCTTGATAGTACACATAATGAGGTACCAAGGCCCACTTTGTGATCTGCAAAAATCTTTCAAATGCTAATTTTAAATGACAGTTTAAAATTGAATCTATTTCATATGGGAAGATCCCACTATTTCAGAAACCACTCAAACAAGCTCAATTTTCAAAACCCAAGCACCCACAGAATCTCAAGCTTATTCCTAGCAAACCCACCAAAAATCTTTTCAAAATTCAAAAGTTTATTTCATGCAGCCATTTCATCAAACACTTGGCAGACATGATTTACACCCTAATCCTAGCTCACTGTTTTGAACAGGGTTTTGCCCCCATTTGATATTCATTTAATCCCTTTGTACCCCCAGGGTCTAACCATGCCATTAGCACCCATCCCCTACCCCTTACTAGCAAAGCCATTGTAGCATCCCACAAAAACCACTACTAGAAAATCGTTATGTTTTTGTTTTGTGCATCATCATGACTGCATGCTCATGTCATCATGCCACATTGCATTTGAGCATCTTCATGTCTGCATGCATATGTTTGTTTAAAACTATTTTCTAAAAGCCTATCTTGTTTTCTATTTACCTCCCTCTATTTTGGCCTCTCTCTTTTATATTCTAGTTGGTGCCATGTGTGATGGAACCATAATGTTCGAGTTGTTTTTTTATTTGAGTCTTGCTACTTTTTCTATTTGCTAAAATGCCCAAATTGAGTTGGGGGCATCATCTCTTCAATCCATTCCTTCTATCTCTAACTTGTGATCTTAATCTTGCCATTCTACCTCTCTTTCTAAATTCATGTGATCATGTGTCCTTCCTCTATTCCATATCCCTCCTATTTTATCTACTCTCTCTTTGTGTTTGGTCTCCCTCTTATTCAATCTTGATGATATCTATTTCTTGTAACTATTTGATCTTCTCTATCTCTATTGTCTATATCAACCAAATGGTGTCTTGTGACCTCCTTATCTATATTTTGGTCCCACTTGATCATCTAGTTCCTGCCATACGTCTAAGCTTTTTCTAAAACCACATTCATGCATACCCATGCCATCATACCATATCTTGCCATATGACATCTTTGCTAGCCATGCCACTACACTCCTTCTATCTAAACATGTTTTCTTTTAATAAAATAGTCAAATGCGTTTCATATATATAAAGTCTTTAATATACATAAAGCCATCCTTCTTTTTCTAAATTTAAAATTAAAGAAAATAATATTTTTGGTGGTTATAAGACTACAAAAGAGTTTTTCTTATTTTACTAATAATAAAAATAGACAAAAGCCCGTCTAAAGTTTTAGCCCAAAACTAGTCCCATCTAGTCTACTTTGGACTAGATAAATATCTCAATCTCCTTCTTTCTCCTTCCCAAACCCTAGCCCCAAATTAGAGATACAGATCTGAAAACAATTACATGTAGCCTCATCCTCTCGGTCGCATGCGAGGCAGTGAGTCAATGAGCACAAATCCGATCGTGGCCTCCTTGTCTTAATTCTTGAGCTAATAACCCCTGATCCAATCCCTTCTCCAGTCGATCTCCACCAAAACCAGCTCCACACGCCACCATCTCCTCCTCCTGTGTTTTTACTCTGCCTCTCCACCACCAGGCTGCAACGATGTGACTAGCTAGCAGGCGGTGGTCGCCTTGACCTTGCTTCCATCTTTGCTTGGCTGCGTGCGCACACCAGAACCCATCGCCGCAATAGCATCGGGCTGCTCTCTGCTCCACTTCCCACTGATGAACAAAGCCCCTGCTTCCCTGCTCGCATCGATCAAATCGATCAGCCTCAAATCAGCATGTCCCATCTCCACCAAAAATCACCACCGCCATATACCGCTGCTGCTTGCCATCTTCCTTAGTCCTTGCACCGCTTGACCCTTCGACACAGCCCAGAGCCGCACGCACGTGCGGGACAACCAGCAACGCCTTGTCATCTGCAGAGCTTCCGTCGGTCGATGCCTGGTCCTCTGTTCCTCCATATTCCCCTCGACGACAGACGCTCGAGCCGCGCGCCCTCATGGCCGCATGCGTGCAACACTAGATCCCCGTGCCAGGAGGGCCTTGGGTATCCTCCGTTCAACACCACCACCAGCCGAGCGACCGGACGCACCACCTCGAAATCTTCCTGCGCTGCTTGAATTGTGAGTTGTGCAACAACGCTCCTGTTTGTTCTCGTCGGCCGCTACTTCTTTTCGTGCAGGGGTTCGCTGCCCTACAAGTGTTTTGCAAAATGCTAACAAGATCTTCGGTACCGGTTTCTCTTCTTCCAGTGTACTTGATTCGCTGCATCGCCACCAAGTTTTATCTTTCGTCATCCGCGGCCACGCGTCCCCTATTCCTGCTCGCCTAGGCGCTCCTCCGTCTCCCTCCCCTGCGTGCATTGATGTTCGCTTCGGGGGTTCCCGCAGGGTGCTCGAGCTAATGTCCGAATGGACATGGGCCTGTGTACTGCCCCTGTGTCTTCGTTGGGTTTGTGTCCTGCTGCTCGTGCACCTGTTGCCGCTGCTTCTACTTGGCTGTCGTGGAGAAGGAGATAAGGCGGTGAGGTGCGATGCGGGTGGGTGATGTTCAGTTTTTCCAACAACCACGAGAATCGGCTAACGTCAAGTTCTTCATCGATGACAAGACCGTCGACATGGAACCCGAAGGACGATTCCGCCAAGACCGAACCCCATCGACCCCAAGATTGCCGATATCCTAATGTGATTCCCTTTCCGAGACCCCTATTTTTATAATGATATATACTTGTTGCATATTAAAACGAACATGCTTGCATACATATTGTGGGTCTTTGGGGGTATTTCGATGATTCACCTAAATTAAATATGGAGTCCATATGTGGGCTATTCTAGTCTTATATCGGCTCCATTTAAATTTGCGTAGCGAACCGATGCCATACTTTGCCTTGTTAATACAACAATTAAATTGCAGGGTAGCTAAATAACTTGAACCGTTTAATTAATTGTCGGGACCCCGGTTCCGCTTAATACTGCCTAATTGCACCGCATCTGTGTAATGTCATGCATCATATCATAATCATGCCGGATCTTCTGCCGTAGTATTAAATAGTGCATCCGGTGTTTCTTTTAGTGATTTGCTTCTTCGCGGATTAGGCCGTTGAGTGGATGCGAGTATCGACAAGTTCTTCGGATATGAACCTTCGGCAGTGTTTCCCAGGCGAGCATTCTCCCCCTTTCTACCTATTTTGCATTTATAGTCTTTATTTCCTCCTGTTGATCTATTGCTATCCGTGTCGTGATGCTTTAGTTTCCGTACACCAGTTGACGAGGGTTTAACTCGTCAATGCCCATTGTTATGGACTTGGGTTTTGGAGAAGGAGGGAGCGCCAGAGACATCTATCGGCTAGCAAACAAGCACACAGGGGACAAAGGATTTACCCAGGTTCAGGCCTCGTAGAGGTCCCTACTCCTGCTTGTCTGCTCGTGGAATTATCGAGGGAGTCGAAAGTTACAATGGTGCGCAGACAAAATCTGGCGAGGGTTGCGGAAACTAGGGTTGCGTGTGTCCTCCTCGCCGCCCCCTCCTAGCCTTTATATAGATAGGCTAGGTCTCAGGTAGCAGGTCGAGTCGGTTACCAGTTAGGGTTTTCCCCTTCAAACTTTCTATCTTTAGCTTCTTCTTATCCTTCAAGCAATCGAGAGTCCGTAGGTTACTCGAGTCCCTCCATCCAGGCTTTGGCGACACCGTGGGCCTGTATGTATTTGGACCGTATATACCAAACTCGAGTACCCGCAGGGTATACCCATGTCAGTAGCCCCTGAGTGCCCAGTGGAATCGCAGATTCGACTGGGGACTTTTGAAGCCTTCGAGTGCCTAAATGAGTACATTTCGATTGCTTTTATTTGTGTCATAGGGATTGTTGATATACGTGCCTGATATAACCGAAGCATCGGTATCAGTTAACCACCTTAGGGTGAAACAACGCAATCTACTCAAATTCGAGTCCCCGGACTCGAATTCGAAAAATCTTTGGTGTAATTCGACTCGGGCGCGGAGGTCTTATAGGAGTCAATTCGATTATATGGTGTGAGAACTTGACGCGTCCGTCAAGGCATGTTCATCGTGCTGTGGCACGCGGATATGCTTCAGTAGTCGCGATTAAATGCGTTGCCAGGCCTTATTCAGGTCTTACCTTCACGCCGTAGGCGCGGCATCCGAATTTTTTCCATCGCGGAGACGATTCGAGTAACCCAGGAGACGCAGTCTCTTTGTAGGAGAAAAAATATGAGGCGGTGTCGCCATGAGCTTCGAGTGTGGATGTTATCAACACACAGTTTTTGTTCAAATAATCATAGGGTGCGCGACCAGCGCTCCCTATGGGAGTAGCCCCCGAGTGCCTGGTTGAGTCGAAGACTCAGGTAGGGACTAAAAACTTTTGCGACTGCTGTCGTCTTTGCCTGCTTGTTTCAGTCGATGACTCAGGCGGTTAAATATTTTCGCGACTGCTGTCGTCTTTTGCTTGCCTTTTTCGCGACTGCTGTCGTCTTTGCCTTCTTGTTTCTTTTTCCGGCGCTCCCTATGGGAGTAACCCATGTTCATAATCGAACTATGTTTCGAGTGGTTGGGTTTGCTCTTTTGTGATTGTCCATGTTCCTGTAACAAGAAAAAGAAAAGTCGTAGGGGGCGCGGCCAGCGCTCCCTATGGGAGTAGCCCCCGAGTGCTTGGTGGAGTCGAAGACTCCAGTAAGGACTAAAATAGTCGAAGTTCTCCATTGCATAGCCTAGATGACGTCAGTGCTGACGCTTGTATGACCTTAGTTGCCTGCGTGAGAGATTTTGACGGGACGTGACGAGCTGTGGGTCCCACTTGCTAACTTTGATTTGACTGGGCGTGCGTAATCTTTTATTTTAACTGTGCCTCCTCGATTTCCGCGCTTAATGGTAGAAGTGGGGGAACGGTTCGCGCTTCCTCTTCTCTACGTGTCCTACACGATGCGTGCCACGCGTCCAATAGGGTTTTTGTCAGCCATTGGATTGCATCTTCCAGAGGTTAAGTAGCGATGCCGCGACGGTAGTTTTCCCATCTGTGTTCTATCTTCCTTTGCTGCCATCGCCATTGCCCTGTGCTTTCTGCTTTTCTCTGCGGCCATCTTCTCCACGACGCTGGACCAGCTCCGCTCATTCCCCAGCTATTTTCTTCGCTCACATCGCCGTCGTGCAATGGGGAAGAAGAAGGGAGGCGCTGCCGCTGGTTCCGCGGCCACCCTCGCTGCAGCGGAGAAGAAAGGTGGCTCCGCTGCTGCGGCCACCAGCGCCGCCGCCGCCGGGAAGAAGAAGGTCGTGGGCACCCGCGTGACTAATGGCGCGTGGCGCCCCTCCATCATCAAGGCGTCGGATCTCCGTCTTCTTCGCCAAGACGGAGTGATTTCTGCATCAGTCGCCGATTCGCGCGTCCCCAGCGGTGAGACCGTTCCTGTGCCTCCCGCTGGTTATCGAGTGATGTTTCTTGCATTCATCATTTGTGGTCTTTCCTTGCCTCTTCACCCCTTTCTTCGGGGTCTTTTGTGTTTCTATGGGCTCCAGCTCCACCAGCTGTCCCCAAATTCTCTCCTCCACATCACTTGTTTCATCACTCTCTGTGAGTGCTGGCTCGGAATCGAGCCGCACTTTGGTCTTTTCAAACGCATTTTTAAATTGAAGCGTCAGTCCGCATCTGGCTCTTTAGTTTATGACGTAGGTGGTTGCAGAATCCATGTTGATCCATCCGCCACCTACTTTGATATCAAGCTTGCTAAGTTCGTCCAGGGATGGAGGGATAGATGGTTCTATGTGCGCGATCAGAAGGCCACGGACGAGCACTTTGGACTCGCTCCCTTCGATCCCGCGACTCCCTGCAAGAAGATGCGTTCTTGGAAGAACGTGATCATGCCTTCGAACTTCATGAGCAGACGTGCTATATCAGCCGTCTGCGACCTCGAAATCGCATAAGCGCGAAGAGGAGGCTGCGCCCTTGTCGAGACTTGGCTGCGTCGTCGCGTCCAGCCTCTCCAGGCCAGGGTCCATCCCATGTTCCAATGGGGTGGCTCTTATGATCCCACTCGTGTGTCTGTCGATGGCATGTCCGCGAGTGAGGTAGATAAGAGGGTGCGACTAGTCACGAAGTATACCCTCAAGGATGTGCTTCCGAACGAGCCAGTCGTTCCTCCTTTTGATGCTTCGAATCCTCCTCCTGAGGTATGGTTGTGCTACGTAGTAGCGTATTTTCTCGATTGCGTCTTCTGTTACTTATCTGTTTTTCTTTTGTATGCAGGAGTGGGCGGTGTCACCTTGCATGCCTCCCCTCCCTGAGGGGATTATCCCTCGTGAAGCTGTGGAAGAGGACCAGTCTGAGTCGACTGTCCCTTCCGATGTGGAAGAGGAAGCCCCTGAGTCTGAGAGTCCGGATACTCGCAAGCGTTCGCGCAACAAGGATTCCGACGCGTCGACTCCTTCCAATCTAGGAGGCGCGGCTGTTGGCACGGAGTCGCCAATTCCCGCCGTTCCGGTGAGGACTGTGGCACCATCTTATCGCAAGAAGATGCGATTGCCCAAGGAGTCTTCGTCGGAGTCGACGGAGGCCACGTTTGATCTTGACAGATTTGACTGGTAAGTTTGCTGGTGCATTCGTTCTTTGCTTGTTTTCTTCTTGTTGACTTTGCCCTGGAGTTTGCCCTTTCTGAGTGTGTGCTTTATCTTGCAGCCAAGAGGCGTCGTCATCGTCTGGCGACGTCGAATTTTTGAAGGAATCAGGAGTCGCAACCTCAAAGGCTAAGATGGAGGTCAAGCGTGCTCCTTCTCCTCCGGCGGTGGCCCACTCCTGGCACAATTCTTCGACCTCTCCTCACGTAGGGGAGCATCGAGTAGTAGCTCGGATGATGGTTCAGCAATCTTCTTCGGAGTCGCTGGAGGACCATGTAAGTATATCTCCCTTTTTTTTATAATTTGGCAGTCAACGCCCTTTGTTGCCCTCTGCTGACTCCTTGTTTTGTGCGACAGATCCTTGTAAAGGAAGCTGCGGTAGTGAAGCGAGTGATGGCGATAGAGTCGACATGCGATGCTAGAAGCGCCACCGTGGTTGAGAGTGAGTATTTTATACTGTTCTTTTCGTTTTTACGTATTTTGGTATAATCGGTCGACGGCCAGATTTTGGTATCACGTAGTTGAGCATAATGCTTTACTGCGTGATGTCGCCACGTTGGAGAAGACGCTGGCCGCAGCAGTGAAGGGGCGCGACGAGGCAATCACGGCTCGTGATGAGGCCTAGAAGCGCGAAGAGGATCTGCGTGCCTCCTTTGCGGCCAGGGAGAAATTGTTTGAAGAGAAACTTTTCTCAGTCGCCAAGGCCCTCTCAGGTACCTTTACTTGGTAGATATTTTATTGATGTTCTTCTCTTCCTCTGTAGTGCCAGTGGCGTTAGGAGTTTGATCCGTATACGTTTTTTGTTGTAGATGTTGGCGGCTTGAGCTTTGATCCGCAAGACCTTGGTCGCGATGACGTTTTGGCGGGCGCGGTATCTGTGGTCGAAGACCGTAGCGCCGTTGTCCAAAACACGTTGTCCAAAGCCAAGGCCACCCTAAGTCGCCTCCGGGAGGAGCTGATGCCGAAGGCGGAGCTAATTGACAATGTGGAGGAGCTGGTGGAGTCGCTTGCTGGGGTGTGCCTGCCTCGTACAAGAACTCCCTCCGCGCAGCTGGCGCGACCATGTCGCTAGCCATGGTGCAAGCCCACAGAGTCGAAGTGGATCCCTCGGTGGTGTCGAAGACAATGCCTGTTGGCGCGGATGGTCAGCAGGTAGTGTTCGCTCCCTTTGCGACTGCTTGTGCCAAATATGGCCATTCCTTGATAAACACCGTTGCCAAGTATTCGGAGGAGCTCAATCGCGCAAAGAAGGCGGCGGAAACTTTGGCCTCAGGGGCCGGCGGAAAGTCGGTGGCATCTAATACTGCCACGGATTTGATAAAGCCCCCGAGGTCCTCGAAGTCGAAGAAGCCAGCTGCTCCGTAGTTAGTTTCTTGTAATAGCTGATGAACTCGCTCTTTTGATTGGGAATCATGCCTATTGGAGAATGTGTTTGTACATACTTTTATTGATCCTAAATGCACCTGTTACTTTTGACTTTTGAGTTGGTCGCCTTATTTTGCTTCTGGCTTGATTTTTGATAGGGTACGTCAAGTGACCCTGTGGGGGGAACCCCGGACTCGCCATCTCTTGAGGATACAATGGCACCACCTCACTCCAGAGTAGAGGAGCTTTCCTTACTTTCACGACTCCGTGATTGCGTTAAACAGCCGGAGTGTGAGTTGTCTGTGATCCGTGGTAGCACAGACGTGTGGAAGTCAAAGGCTGAAAAAGCCGCCACCCGCGAGCAATATCTGCTTGGCGAGGTGACGCAGCTGGGCGACCAGTTTAAGTGTTAGTTTGCTCATCTTCGTCTTTTCCTTTGTAGATAATCGCAATGGTACGTTGTACTCATGCTGTTGATGCTGCTTCGTGTAGGTGTTAGCGCACGCCGTCCGCAGGACGAGAGGGATAGGATTGCCATCCGCCTTCATGATCTCACCTAAAAGCAACTTCAGGAGAGTGGATACTTCTGGGTAGATCATGATCGTGCGACTGCGTTAGCGACCCTACAGGATCGCGTCTCGCGAGTGCTGCTCTTTCTGAAGAAGTCACAGTCATGTTTGAAGAACATCTACCAGGCGATGTTCCCGCTGGATGATGCTCCATCAAGCCTGTTGTCCTTGCTGACGAAATTTCAAGATATGTCCACGGTTCGCGAGTGCGTGAGGCAGCAACTGGTGGCTGGTGCCAAGGCTGCGCTCTCCGTGGTGCGTTTGCACAGGCCTGACGTGGATGTCGCTGCAATTGCATCTGGGCCACCGACGCCACCAGCAGGATCTTCCTGGAACATGGTGCCACACTATCAAGCGGTGGATCGTCCAGCCGAGGAAATCGTCGACTTCTTCGAGGAACAGACTAATGTTCTTCTGTTGCAAGGGTAGCCAGCTATGTATCCTGCATATAAGTGTACTGGTGTTGTAAAGCTCATATATATTTGTAGATAACTTATTGTTGAGTGTATACAGATAGCTTTATAAGCATGGGGTGCGTTGCACTTATGCGAGTCCTTTTCGTTAGCCTGGCCATCTTTGTATCTTTCCCTTGTCAACCTGTCAGCTGCGTGGCAGCTGGGTTGTGTTTGTGTTAAGGGGTGCGATTGATGTGCCAGCTACTCGGGATGTCGCGTTAGTTGTTCGAAGAACATATGTATATAGGGTGGCGTAGCCCCCGAGTATGGAAGTTGACAAAAGAGAAGAGAACACGGAGTTTTGGGGCACTTAGCTTTTATTTTATTCGGAGAACAGTACGTAGTACAATGTGGCGGCTAAGTAGCCTTGGCTGAGTAGCCTTATTTGCGATGAAAAATTAAAGGAGAAACGACTAAGGGTAGAAGCGTCGCAGTTGTGCGACGTTCCAAGGGTTGGAGTATGCGACTCCTGTCTCTAAATCTTGAAGGCGATAGGCACCATCTGGGATTACTTCTGTAATCACGTATGGTCCTTCCCAGGAGGACTCGAGCTTGAGATGCCCCTGCTGCTTCAGTCGCAGGACCAGGTCACCTTCGACGAAGGATCTTGGGCGAAGCCTTCTGCTATGGTAGTTGCGCAGGTTCTGCTGGTAGATCGTAGATCTTTCTGCGGCGATTTCTCTTGCTTCGTCAAGGAGGTCGACGGAGTCTTCGAGTGCGAGTGATGACTCCTCGCTGTAGGCGACTACACGTGGCGCTCTATACCGTACCTCGGCGGGTAATACTGCCTCTGCTCCGTGTACCATAAAGAATGGTGTGTAGCCGGTGGCGCTGTTTGGAGTTGTACGCAGGCTCCAGAGTATGGATTGCAGTTCGTTTGGCCAGCATCCCGCGGCTTGTTCGAGTGGCTGAAGAAGTCGCTTCTTGATTCCGTTGCAGACGAGCCCATTAGCGTTTTCTACCTGACCGTTGGTCTGCGGGTGTGCGACTGAGGCATAGCTGATATTGATCCCCAGGTTCTCGCATAAATCTTGGAACTCCTTGGATGTAAAGTTCGTTCCGTTGTCGGTGATGATGCTGTGTGGCACGCCGAAGCGATAGACGATGGACTCGAAGAACTTGACTACGCTGTGCCCTGATTGCTTGGTCACTGGCATGGCTTCGATCCACTTGGTGAATTTGTCGACTGCGACCAAGAGGTAGACGTAGCCTCCTTGCGAGGACCTTGGTAGTTTGCCGACCATGTCGAGTCCCCACTGGGCGAAGGGCCAGGCCAATGGAATAGGACGTAGTTCTACACCTGGTGCGTGTGGCTTGTCCGCGAATCGCTGACAGGCGTTGCACTTTTGGACTATGTCCTTGGCGTCGTGCATGGCCGTGGGCCAGTAAAATCCAGCTCGTAGAGCTTTGGCGACGAGGGCACGGCTGCCAGCGTGGTGCCCACAGGTCCCTTCATGGATGTCAAGGAGGACTGCTCTTCCGTCGTCTAGGGAGACGCATCGCTATAACACGCCTGTGATGCTACGTTTATACAGTTCGCCGTTGATAACGGCGAATGCCTTGGAGCATCGCGCGATGTGTCGTGCATCTGTCAGGTCGTCCGGTAGGCGCTTGCTGAGGAGGTACGTAATGTACGGCTGTGTCCAGGATTGTTCGATCATCATGACGCTCATTGGCCCCTCGAGCTCCAAATCATCGATTGGTGTTGGCTTATTGGGTGGCGTAGCCCCCGAGTCCATTGCTGCGCTTGTATTCTTCTCTGCGGCCTTCGGATTGATGGAGCGTTCGCATATGCGCTTGAGAAATACCCTAGGTGGTATGGGTGCGCAGGTGGAGCCTCTGTTGGCGAGTGCATCCGCCTCCTCATTGCTTTTGCGACCTATGTGTCGCAACTCGCAGCCGTCGAAGTCTCCTTCAAGTGTGTCGTAGAGGTCGCGGTATGCGATCATGTTGTCGTTTAGTGCGTCGCACTCGTGCATTATTTGGTTTACGACCTGCTTGGAGTCGCCATATATGATTAGCCTCTTTGCGCCGCAGGCTTTTGCCATCCTCATCCCGTGTAACAGGGCCTCGTATTCAGCCTCGTTGTTTGAGGCTGTGAACTGCATTCGCAGGACGTACTTCAGCTTGTCCCCTTGAGGCGATGTCAGTATGACACCTGCTCCTACTCCATCTTTTCTCTTGGACCCATCGAAGTGCATTGTCCAGAGGTAGGACATGTCTGGCTTGTCCGGGAGTTGGTTTTCCATCCAGTGTACGAGGAAGTCCGGGAGAACTTGCGACTTAATTGCGCCGTGCTTTTCGTATGTGATGTCTCGTGGAGACAGTTCGATTCCCCAAAGCGCGACTCGCCCTGTGGCGTCAGGGTTATTGAGGATATGTCCCAATGGGGCGTCGTTGACTACCAAGATTGGGTGTTCCTGGAAGTAGTGGCGCAGTCGCCGGGCGGTCATAAAGACGCCGTACGCCAGCTTCTGATAGTGCGGGTACCGTTGTTTTGTTGGCGTGAGGACCTCGCTGTGGTAGTATACGGGGCGTTGTATGCCATGGACCTTGTTTTCCTCGGCCCGTTCGACGACGAGCATTGTGCTAACCACTTGGTTGGTGGCGGAGAAGTACAACAGCAGTGGTTCCCTTTCTCGTGGAGTTACCAATACTGGCAAGGTGGATAGCAAGTGCTTGATGTCTTCGAATGCTTCTTGCGCGTCATTGGTCCACTCGAATTTGTCGGTTTTGCGGAGGAGCTGATAGAAGGGCAGCGCCTTTTCTCCCATTCGACTGATAAATCGACTGAGGGCCGCGATTCGCCCAGCTATTTGCTGAACGCCTCTGATGTTCTTTGGCTTCTCCATGGCCAGTATGGCTTTTATCTTTTTCGGGTTTGCCTCAATCCCTCTCGCGAAGATGAGATACCCGAGCAGTTGTCCGGAGGGTATGTCGAAGGCGCATTTGTCCGGATTGAGCTTTATCCGGTAGCGATCGAGATTGGTGAAGGTTTCGCGCAAGTCGTCGATTAGAGAGGCTTCTTCCTTGGTTTTGATTACTATGTCGTCGACATAGACTTGGATGTTGCGACCAAGTTGCTCCTTGAGGCAGGCCTGCATGCACCGCTGGTACGTGGCTCCTACGTTTTTTAGCCCGAAGGGCATTGTGTTGTAGCAGAACACGTCGAAGGGCGTTGTAAACGCGGTCTTCTCCTGGTCTTCCTCCTTGATTCGAATTTGGTTATAGCCTGAGTAGGCGTCGAGGAAGGAGAGGCGCTCGCATACAGCAGTGGATTCGATGATTTGATCGATCCGTGGTAGCGGGAAGTGATCTTTTGGGCAGTGCTTGTTAAGAGAAGTGAAGTCGACGCACATCCGCAGGATATCCGTGTCCTTTTTTGGCACCAGTACTGTATTGGCGAGCCAAGTGCTTTCCTTGATCTCGCGTATGAATTTGGCCTAGAGGAGTCTATTGATCTCCATTCCGAATGCCTATGCCCGTGGCTCAGACAGTCGCCTAATTGTTTGCTTGACTGGCCTTGCGTCGGGGTTGACGTTGAGTGCGTGCTCGACGAATTCCCTGGGAACTCCTGGCATGTCCGCAGGACACCAGGCGAAAATTTCCCAGTGCTCACGGAGGAATTCGACGAGCGTGAGTTCCTATGCGGGACTCAAGTTGTTGGCGATGAGGGTCGTTTTAGCGGGATCCGATGGATGGACCTGCACCTTCTTTGTGTGCACAGATGAGTCGAAGGAGAGATCAGGTGAGCTTGGCCTACTCAGAGGGGGCAGACTGTTGTCTGTCGTTTCCTTCAATCGTGCGAGTTCCTCCTGCATGCCGAAGGACTGGGAGATTCTGTTGAATTCCCTGTCGCAACTGTCAGATCGCTCGAAACTCCCGTTGATCGTGATGACGCCGTTGGGACCTGGCATTTTCATCTGTAGATAGGCGTAGTGAGGTACTGCCATGAATCTAGCGAACACGACGCGCCCGAGGATGCAGTGGTATTGTGAGGGCCAGTCGACAACTTCAAAGTCAATGTGCTCGCGCCGAAAGTTCTTCGGCATGCCGAATATGACGTCAAGGTTGATTTTGCCCAGGGGGTATACGCCTTTTCCTGGGACGATGCCGTGGAACGTTGTGTCCGATGCCTCCAAGTAGGTTAGAGGGATCCTCATTGCTCGCAAGGTACTCGCGAATATAAGGTTGATACCGCTTCCGCCGTCCATGAAGATGCGACTCATGTCGAAGCCCCCAATTTGCGCCTCGAGTACGAGGGGGCAATGACCTGGGCGAGGTACTTGAGGCGGGTGGTCGCGTTTGTCGAAGGTAATGCACGACTCACTGTCACTAAGGCGGGTGGCGAGTGCGTGGCCAAATTGACTTGGCGAGTGATGGCCTTCTGCACCCTGTTGGAGGGGCGTCCCTTCTGGATCATCATGGTGCCCATGGCCCGTGGGTATGGTTCGCCTCCGTGACGCTGGTCCGGTGCAGCTCTGTTCGGGGGTGGCCCAGGTGGTGGTGGTGCGCCATGTGCCACTGCGCCTAGAGCGGTTCCATAGCCTCTTTCGACCGCGTTGCGGTTCATCCGCACCAACCCCTCGTGTAGCTTGAGGAACTCGCGGCAGTCCTTGAGGAGGTGACTGGACTTTCTCTTGCCGTCATGCTTGTCGATGTAGAAGTGTACCGTGCATGGTCCGGACAGTTTATCTTCGATGGTGGTCGCGGGTGCTTTATCGCGGGTGCGGCGTTGCCATACTTGCGTGGTTTTCCCGGAGTCGCGATATCCGCTGCTGCGGTATCCGCTGTTGCAGTTGTCATCGCGTCTATCAGCGTAGCCGGCGGCGACCATGTTGACGTCATCACGATCGTCGTATACGCGCATACGACATTTGCCCCGGCGGTCGCGTCTAAGTTCTGCTTCCTCGTCAGAGTGAGCGCGGTTCTTTAGCGAATCTTCTCCATCAGCCCACCGGTTCACGATCTCCATCAGGTGGTCAATGGTCTTGGGCTTTGAGTGTCCTAGCTCCTCCCTGAGTTCTATGCGGCGGACACCGTCGTTGAATGCATCAATTGTGCGGTCTTCCGAGATGTTCTCCCCGGAGTTCTTAATGATGAACCACCTTTGGACGTAAGAGCGCAGCGATTCGCCAGATTTTTGCTGGCAGCATCTCAGTACTTCGATTGAAGCGGGGCGTTTGTATGTGCCCTTGAAGTTGCGCATGAAGCTGTAGACCAGCTCATCCCAGCTGCGAATGGATCCACGCGGGAGGTTATTGAGCCATGCCCGGGAGGCGCCTTGCAGCAGTAGCTGCAAGCATTGCATGGCGGTACTTCGACTACCCCCGTGCAGCCTGACCGAGGAGATGTGATCTTCCAGCCAGATCTTGGGGTCCTGTAGACCGTCAAATTTCGGGTTCTCTGATGGGAGTTTGAACCCTTTAGGCATTCGCCTTTGCCTGATGGATCTGCTGAAGCATCTGGCACCGTAGAGCTCTCCATCTTCTTCTTCCGAATCAGTCGACCGAGCACGTCGTGCCCTTGACTTGTCGATCTTGCGCTGTGTGAGCTTGTTGCGTGCATCATAGTCGCGATCGTGCCGTCGTGAACGGCGGCGTCGAGACAGGTCGTGACTGTCGTCGCTTGACGAGGACGAGGAATAGCGTTTTGCTAACGCCTTGCCCTTTTTTGGGTCTGGTACTGGTTCTTTGTCGAGGGCAGCCTCGATTAGTCCAAGGCCCGCGATCGTAGATCGGTGCATGGCCGTCCGGGGATCTCCAGCCGGTGGCTGGTTATTGAGAAGGTACATGGTGGCCGCTATCACCGCGGCCTGCGGTGTCCTGGGAACCACGTTGCCTCTCGTGTCGACTGTCATGGAGCCGAAGTCGAGGATTTTCGCGGCGTCTATGTGTTCTTGTTCGGTGAGGTGAGCCATCCGCGATTGCCTCTTCTTGGCGATGTGTTCGTTGCCTCTTGAGGAGGATCCTTCATAGGAAGAGAGACCAGCACGACGAAGGCTTGACCCGTCTGCTACCTTTTTACGTGCCTCAAGTTCCGCGATTGCTTGTTTCTGGCGCTTGAATTCCTCCTTTAGGAGCCAGTGGTAGCCCATCAGTAGTTCTTGCGGGGACCCGAAGGGTAGAGGTGTACCTCGTAGGGCTTCACGGCAGCGTTCCCACTCCTGCTCGTTGAGCCTGATCACGACGCGTTCACCGGTTTGCTCGTTGATTATGGTGGGGGGTTCGACTGCTCCTCCATTGCCACCCGTTACGCCGTGCCGCGGCGTTAAATGGTCAGTGCCGTTGCCGCGGTTTGCGGAGGTGTCGCCCACGTTGATGACGGCGCACTTGAAGTGATTTGGGAAGCTGTTGCTTCCACAACTTTCAGATCCGGAACCGTAGGTTCCTTCTTTAGTGGCCAGATCACTTAGATCGGAGTCGCGACTGCTGTCGCTGACCATGTTTTCGACTGCCACCGGAGCGTTGAGCTCGCTGAGGGTGCCGATCGATGGAGGGAACCATGATGCCGGGGCAATCGCCGATGTGATGACTGATCGGGCATCGCGGGCGTGCCATCGACCAACTTGGAAGCGGAAGCTTCCAATCGCCAGGCTGATTCCGTCGCCCACGGACTCGAAGACCGGGAGAGTGGCCGGCGTGTGGACGGTGAAGTCGAAGGCGCCGAAGAGCTGGCGAATCTCCGCTGTTCCGGAGTTGTAGATCGCAGTTGATGAGGCCGAAGAAGTCGCAACATCAGCACTCCCGGTTCCCATAGACGGCGCCAATTGACGAGGGTCTAACTCGTCAATGCCCATTGTTATGGACTTGGGTTTTGGAGAAGGAGGGAGCGCTGGAGACATCTATCGGCTAGCAAACAAGCACACAGGGGACAAAGGATTTACCCAGGTTCAGGCCTCGTAGAGGTCCCTACTCCTGCTTGTCTGCTCGTGGAATTATCGAGGGAGTCGAAAGTTACAATGGTGCGCAGACGAAATCTGGCGAGGGTTGCAGAAACTAGGGTTGCGTGTGTCCTCCTCGCTGCCCCCTCCTAGCCTTTATATAGATAGGCTAGGTCTCAGGTAGCAGGTCGAGTCGGTTACCAGTTAGGGTTTTCCCCTTCAAACTTTCTATCTTTAGCTTCTTCTTGTCCTTCAAGCAATCGAGAGTCCGTAGGTTACTCGAGTCCCTCCATCTGGGCTTTGGCGACACCGTGGGCCTGTATGTATTTGGACCGTATATACCAAACTCGAGTACCCGCAAGGTATACCCATGTCACCAGATATATCCTGTGCAGCCTCTATATTGCCTTGGACACCTCCTATTACCTGTGTTTGGTAGATAGCTAGCCTTGCGAGTCGTAGTTGATTGCTCAGGTGCGATCTCGTGTTGTCAAGTACCACAGTTGTTGTAATGCTGGCAAATGTTTGCGGTGGAGTTGATCATGACCTTAAGTACAACTAATAAATTGCTGGGACAACTAATGAAAGAGGCACCGGTGGGCAATATATGCTATTTAGTTTTTCTGCCCACTTGTGTTCCGTAGGCCCCGAGTACTTGATACATGTTCCTTGATTTTTCGCACTATCCACATCTGGGAGGCCTTATGGACCCCCCTGAGCCAAAGCTTGATTCATTTCTATTTCTTGGGGCCACAAACTAGTTTGGGGCTTTATTACTATCCTGTACTTATGCCATGCTTTATTGCTTTATTTATGATTGTTCGTGGAGCTTTGTCTTTGTTTAGGATCGAAAGCGTTTTATTTGTGTCGACAAGCCCAGTCACACTTTCGGGTTCCCAGTTGTTTACAGCCGTCCACATAAACCCTGGGTCCATTCTGGAGCCGGCCAACTTCGTTGCGTGTAGCTTAGTGGGGTGGCCCCCTGAAATATTTATGAATCCTGTGATTGCTTTGTCGTGAAAGCCTCATTGGGTTTTGAGTTAGTTTTTCCGAGGTTGATCGAGTGTGTGTTGCTATTTGTGCACCCCTACAGGGTAAAACTTTCTGAAAGCCGTGTCCGCGGTTATGGACGACTTGGAGCACAGTATCTCGATAATAGACAAGCATAACTAAAGTAGTGTTATAAATTTGACTTAATATGTGACTAGTAATTCAGCTTCACTACAATGGAATGGAAAAAAAATGCCAACAACTGGTGGATCTGTGGTGATCCGTGTCACACTATACCTGCCTAGTAAGTATTGCAACTCCAATGGAATGTGATAAAAGTGCCAACAACTGCTAGGTTTTGGGATTCCTCAGGACAAATATATCTGACTAGTAAATGTTCCAATTACAACGGAATGTTAACTAAAACTGCCCACTACTTATGCTATCAGGATGACTCATGCTATCTATATCTGATTAGTAATTGCTGCAAGTATAACGAAATGAGTAAAATTGCCAACTGTGTGAGTTCCTTGGTCCGACTTCCCCGTTTGTTCTCGAGGGGGATATACCAGGATGGTTATGCTTGGTGTTAGTATCAGGTTGGAACCGAATAGGTCTTTCTTATCCCTCTCTAATAGCCACCAGTTTTACTGAGTCTCTATAGGTTGTTTAGTGCCGCTGAGCTGCCGCTTCAGTCCACCATACCTATGTAGGCGAGAGCCGCCGAATTCTAGCCTCGCTGTACTGGTCTCGATCGACGCTCCTCTTTTTCCTTTGCCCTTTGTCGGCCCCCTTTTGTTTTAGCAGGTTTGAGATCGACGTCGTTAGCAGGGTTACCCTTCCGGCTTGGCCTGGGCAGGGTTATGGACGCCATTGGTTATTCTTCAGGGCTCTTAGCCCCATTTGCATCTTGTCCGTACTCGGACGCCGTAACATTTTCAAGGTGATTTGGATCTTTGTATTGTATATCTGTATTCTTGACTCGTTGAGTCGCTGTTGTATATATATCTGTTCTGTGGGTCCCATCAAGGACTGTTGTGTAATGGTATTACTTCGTTTTCCACCCGCATGAAAGTGCCTGGTGGGCGTCCTTGAATCGTTTCTATGCGGGTTTGGTTGAAAGGGCTAAAACTTGCATAGGGTCGATTCGAGGGTGTTTCAGAGTGGTATCAGAGCTCAGCAGTTACGATACCCCACAAGTCCAGCCTGTAGGATAACCTAGCTAACGGCCGAAGTAGAGTGTCAAAACTATTTTGGAAAATCGGTTGGATAGATCTGATTAGGTCTGCTTTTACTCCTTACCCCTCTGTTGTTCTCCTCTTACCTTTGCGTGTTTTGAATCTACTCTTATCTTCTCTTCGAGTCCAGGATTTCTCGTGGTTGGGTTTCCGTCGTACCTTCAGGGTTTCGCTTCCTTCCTTTATAACGGTTTTTCTACAATCATCAATCTGCTTCTCGGCTGTTGTACCTTCATCCAATCTTTTGTCCTTGAACTCTTTATCCGTATGTGCCCTCGACAGATATCTGTATCGTTGAAAAGCATATGAGAAGGATGAGCATTGGTGAAGTTGGAGTATACCTTGAGCATGTGTTTTCATGCCAATGAAACCATCGCAAAACCTGATCATTGTGTCTTTTCGTACGATGTTTCTTTTGTATCTTCCGGCGGTCCCCAACACGACGACATCATCTACGCCAGATCCGATGAAGATCCTGCATCACCCCTCTTGTTCCGAACACCGCTTGTGAAGCTCTTCAGTCTAAATCCCGAGAGTTGGTTGCACGATTCTGTGATTCGTTTACAGAAGAACGCTTTGAGTACGGGATGGATTGATCACCCTACCCGCCTCTCACTGTGCACTTTTGTACATCGAATCGGTGGATCAAGCAATTTCGCTCCGTCCACGGAAGTTAAAGGTGGCCTTATCTCTTGATACCTTTACCTTCGTCCGTTGTTCCCGGAGTTTCCTCTCGACGATCACAGACAACGACCTCTTGTTAGTGGTGCCGCGAGGACCTACACGAAGCGAGAAGATTTAGATCGCCGACCTTCTTCCCGGTACCATGAGGCGGATCTCGAGGGCGAGATCCATTGTTAGTGGTGTCGAATTGTAGCATCCCATAAAAACCACTACTAGAAAATCGCTATGTTTTTGTTTTGTGCATCATCATGATTGCATGCTCATGTCATCATGCCACATTGCATTTGAGCATCTTCATGTCTGCATGCATATGTTTGTTTAAAACTATTTTCTAAAAGCCTATCTTGTTTTCTATTTACCTCCCTCTATTTTGGCCTCTCTCTTTTATATTCTAGTTGGTGCCATGTGTGATGGAACCATAATGTCCGAGTTGTTTTTTTATTTGAGTCTTGCTACTTTTTCTATTTGCTAAAATGCCCAAATTGAGTTGGGGGCATCATCTCTTCAATCCATTCCTTCTATCTCTAACTTGTGATCTTAATCTTGCCATTCTACCTCTCTTTCTAAATTCATGTGATCATGTGTCCTTCCTCTATTCCATATCCCTCCTATTTTATCTACTCTCTCTTTGTGTTTGGTCTCCCTCTTATTCAATCTTGATGATATCTATTTCTTGTAACTATTTGATTTTCTCTATCTATATTGTCTATATCAACCAAATGGTGTCTTGTGACCTCCTTATCTATCTTTTGGTCCCACTTGATCATCTAGTTCCTGCCATACGTCTAAGCTTTTTCTAAAACCACATTCATGCATACCCATGCCATCATACCATATCTTGCCATATGACATCCTTGCTAGCCATGCCACTACACTCCTTCTATCTAAACATGTTTTCTTTTAATAAAATAGTCGTACAGTTTCATATATATAAAGTCTTTAATATACATAAAGCCATCCTTCTTTTTCTAAATTTAAAATTAAAGAAAATAATATTTTCGGTGGTTATAAGACTACAAAAGAGTTTTTCTTATTTTACTAATAATAAAAATAGACAAAAGCCTGTCTAAAGTTTTATCCCAAAACTAGTCCCATCTAGTCTACTTTGGACTAGATAAATATCTCAATCTCCTTCTTTCTTCTTCCCAAACCCTAGCCCCAAATTAGAGATACAGATCTGAAAACAATTTTGTCGTCGCCTCATCCTCTCAGTCCGCATGCGAGACAGTAGTCAGCAGAAACGAACACAAATCCGATCGTGGCCTCCTTGTCTTAATTCTTGAGCTAATAACCCCTGATCCAATCCCTTCTCCAATCGATCTCCACCAAAACTAGCTCCACACGCCACCATCTCCTCCTCCTGTGTTTTTACTCTGCCTCTCCACCACCAGGCTGCAACGATGTGACTAGCTAGCAGAGCAGGTGGTCGCCGCCAGCCTTGCTTCCATGCTGCTTGGCTGCGTGCGCACACCAGAACCCATCGCCGCAATAGCATCGGGCTGCTCTCTGCTCCACTTCCCACTGATGAACAAAGCCCCTGCTTCCCTGCTCGCATCGATCAAATCGATTAGCCTCAAATCAGCATGTCCCATCGCCACCAAAAATCACCACCGCCATATACCGCTACTGCTTGCCATCTTCCTTAGTCCTTGCACTGCTTGACCCTTCGACACAGCCCAGAGCCGCACGCGCATGCGGGATAGCCAGCAACGCCTTGTCATCTACAGAGCTTCCGTCGGTCGACGCCTGGTCCTCTGTTCCTCCATATTCCCCTCGACGACACATGCTCGAGCCGCGCGCCCTCATGGCCGCATGCGTGCAGCACTAGATCCCCGTGCCAGGAGGGCCTTGGGTATCCTCCGTTCAACACCACCACCAGCCGAGCGACCGGACGCGCCACCTCGAAATCTTCCTGCGCTGCTTGAATTGTGAGTTGTGCAACAACGCTCCTATTTGTTCTCGTCGGCCGCTACTTCTTTTCGTGCACGGGTTCGCTTCCCTACAAGTGTTTGGCAAAATGCTAACAAGATCTTCGGTACCGGTTTCTCTTCTTCCAGTGTACTTGATTCGTTGTTTTATCTTCCGTCATCCGCGGCCGCGCGTCCCCTGTTCCTGCTCGCCTCAGCGCTCCTCCGTCTCCCTCCCCTGCGTGCATTGATGTTCGCTTTGGGGGTTCCCGCAGGGTGCTCGAGCTAATGTCCGAATGGACATGGGCCTGTGTACTGCCCCTGTGTCTTCGTTGGGTTTGTGTCCTGCTGCTCGTGCACCTATTGCCGCTGCTTCTACTTGGCTATCGTGGAGAAGGAAATAAGGCGGTGAGGTGCGATGCGGGTGGGTGATGTTCGGTTTTCCCAACAACCACGAGAATCAGCTAACATCAAGTTCTTCATCGATGACAAGAAGGTCGACATGGAACCCGAAGGCCGATTCCGCCAAGACCGAACCCCATCGACCCCAAGATTTCCGATACCCTAATGTGATTCCCTTTCCGAGACTCCTATTTTTATAATGATATATACTTGTTGCATATTAAAACGAACATGCTTGCATACATATTGTGGGTCTTTGGGGGTATTTCGATGATTCACCTAAATTAAATATGGAGTCCATATGTGGGCTATTCTAGTCTTATATCGGCTCCATTTAAATTTGCGTAGCGAACCGATGCCATACTTTGCCTTGTTAATACAACAATTAAATTGCGGGGTAGCTTGAACCGTTTAATTAATTGTCGGGACCCCCGTTCCGCTTAATACTGCCTAATTGCACCGCATCTGTGTCATGTCATGCATCATATCATAATCATGCCGGATCTTCTGCCGTAGTATTAAATAGTGCATCCGGTGTTTCTTTTAGTGATTTGCTTCTTCGCGGATTAGGCCGTTGAGTGGATGCGAGTATCGACAAGTTCTTTGGATATGAACCTTCGGCAGTGTTTCCTAGGCGAGCATTCTCCCCCTTTCTACCTATTTTGCATTTATAGCCTTTATTTCCTCCTGTTTATCTATTGCTATCCGTGTCACGATGCTTTAGTTTCCGTACACCAGTTATATCCTGTGCAGCCTCTATATTGCCTTGGACACCTCCTATTACCTATGTTTGGTAGATAGCTGGCCTTGCGAGTCGTAGTTGCTTGCTCAGGTGTGATCTCGTGTTGTCAAGTACCACAATTATTGGAATGCTGGCAGATGTTTGCGGTGGAGTTGATCATGACCTTAAGTACAACTAATAAATTGCTGGGACAACTAATGAAAGAGGCACCGGTGGGCAATATATGATATTTGGTTTTTCTGCCCACTTGTGTCCCGTAGGCCCCGAGTACTTGATACCTGTTCCTTGATTTTTCGCACTATCCACATCCTGGAGGCCTTATGGACCCCCCTGAGCCAGAGCTTGATTCATTTCTATTTCTTGGGGGCCACAAACTAGTTTGAGGCTTTATTACTATCCTGTACTTATGCCATGCTTTACTGCTTTATTTACGATTGTGCGTGGAGCACCTGTACTGTTTAGGATCGTGACACATTTTTGCTGTATCGACAAGCCCAGTCACACTTTCGGGTTCCCAGTCGTTTACAGCCGTCCACACAAACCCTGGGTCCGTTCCGGAGCCGGCCAACTTCGTTGCGGGTAGCTTAGTGGGGTGGCCCCCTAAATATTTATGAATCCTGTGATTGCTTTGTCGTGAAAGCCTCGTTGGGTTTTGAGTTGGTTTTTCCGAGGTTGATCGAGTGTGTGTTGCTATTTGTGCACCCCTGCAGGGTAAAACTTTCTGAAAGCCGTGTCCGCGGTTATGGACGACTTGGAGCACAGTATCTCGATCATAGACAAGCATAACTAAAGTTGTGTTATAAATTTGACTTAATATGTGACTAGTAATTCAGCTTCACTACAATGGAATGGAAAATAAAAATGCCAACAACTGGTGGATCTGTGGTGATCTGTGTCACACTATACATGCCTAGTAAGTATTGCAACTCCAATGGAATGTGATAAAAGTGCCAACAACTGCTGGGTTTTGGGATTCCTCAGGAAAATATATCTGACTAGTAAATGTTCCAATTACAACGGAATGTTAACTAAAACTGCCCACTACTTATGCTATCAGGATGACTCATGATATCTATATCTGATTAGTAATTGCTGCAACTATAACGGAATGAGTAAAATTGCCAACTGTGTGAGTTCCTTGGTCCGACTTCCTCGTTTGGTCTCGAGGGGGATATACCAGGATGGGTATGCTTGGTGTTAGTATCAGGTTGGAACCGAATATGTCTTTCTTATCCCTCTCTAATAGCCGCCAGTTTTACTGAGTCTCTATAGGTTGTTTAGTGCTGCTGAGCAGCCGCTTCAGTCCACCATACCTATGTAGGCGAGAGCCGCCGAATTCTAGCCTCGTCGTGTACTGGTCTCAGTACTGACGCTCCTCTTTTTCCTTTGCCCTTTGTCGGCCCCCTTTTGTTTTAGCAGGTTTGAGATCGACGTCGTTAGCAGGGTTACCCTTCCGGCTTGGCCTGGGCAGGGTTATGGACGCCATTGGTTATTCTTCAGGGCTCTTAGCCCCATTTGCATCTTGTCCGTACTCGGATGCCGTAATGTTTTCAAGGTGATTTGGATCTTTGTATTGTATATCTGCATTCTTGACTCGTTGAGTCGCTGTTGTATATATATCTGTTCTGTGGGTCCCATCGAGGACTGTTGTGTAATGGTATTACTTCGTTTTCCACCCGCACGAAAGTGCCTGGTGGGCGTCCTTGAATCGTTTCTATGCGGGTTTGGCAGAAAGGGCTAAAACTTGCATAGGGCCGATTCGAGGGTGTTTCAGCCATGCCATGCTGAGCCACCCCTCGCCGGCCGACCATGCACTCGCCCTAGCAGACCACTTCCCTCTCTTTCGCCATGTCAAGGAGGTAGGCTGTAACATCCTAAAATTTTCATCTGAAAATCATCATCATTGCATTCATATCATCTTGGCATGTACTACCTTGCATTAGGTTTGTCCTCCAAAAATTTGGTAAAATTTAGAGACTTTTTGGAGCACTTTTGCTAAATTCAAAAACCTAGAGAAGAAATTCTAAAAGAAAAAGAAAATGAGGGAAAAGAGAATTTAAAACAGCAGTATTCTGGGCTATTTGGCCCAAACCGGCCCAACCAGCCCACCCGGGCCTCCCTTTCCCCTCCTTGTCTTTTCCCACACCCCCTCCACTCACCCCACCCACTTACCTCCTGGCCCCATGCCACGTCGACGCCACCTCAGCGTCTTCCACGCGAACGGCCGGCACCCCCTCCCCTCCTCTGCCGTTACCAACTACGGTTGAATTCGTGTGTTACAGCGATTAAATCGCAATCACTACCGCCCCTTCTTAATCCTCTACCCCTCCTCGACAGATTCCCCCACCCACTGCCCCTGGAGAGCCCCCAGGCTCCCCAATTGCCACCTCAAACCGCCGCCGTCCGAAGCAACTCCGGCGACAATTCCGGTGAGCTCCGGCCACGCCGTGCCCTCCTCTCTGTCCTATCTTGTTTGCCGTGACCTGGTGCATGTTTTAACTCCGGCCACATGCCTTCTTTTGCTCCAGGTCAACGGCACGGTCCAACTCCGGCGAACCCCCTCTACCGTCGTCGTCCATCGCTTGTTCTGGTGAAGGTAGGGTTTCTGCCGCCCCCTTTTGGCCTCTGCTAGGTCGTGCTAATCTGGGAGCACCCCACTAACCCCCTTGCTGGCTTGTTCGAGCCCCAGGTCGTCGTCTCCGACACAGAGCCACGAGCTCCGCCGTCGACGCAACTCCGGTGAGGGATCGAGGCCAAGCCAGAGCACCCCCACGCCACCGTAACCTCCATCGAGACTGCCACGACCTCCTCGACCTCTGGTACGTGTCCACGGACTCTCTGCCCCTGTAGAACCGCCGGAACACCATTGGCCGACGCTCCGCCGCCACGCGCAACTGGTCAGCGCCGCCCGTCTCCGGCCAGGTTACTAGGGACAGTTAGATCTTTTGTCTGCGGCCAGGATTAGATCGGCGAGCGAAACGGTACGGGATAATCAGATCCGTCTGTTTATCACTTAAGATCCAACGGTCCACAGCAGTCGATCCGACCGAACCGGTACGGGCCAATGAGATTGCGCCACATCGCCCAGGTTATTAGTTTAAATAGAAAATTAGACAGATTTTGTATTAAACTTAGAAAATCAATAACTTTTGATCCACAATTCAGAAAAATGCAAATTTGGTATCTATGGATTCAGAAAAATAAGACCTTTATTATAGAGGCCTTGTTTCACACTTTTGCTTCTGAAAAATTGGAATATTAGGCAGAACCTTTTTAGGAGTATTTTGCTCACGAGAATTATTTCATAAATTGTTTTGGGGTATTTCTTATGCCTTTAGATGAGGTATTTTAACCTCTGTACTATAGACTCTGTAAGTTTTAGAGTTGTGATCATATCATTGCATTTTGCATGCATTCATATGTTTTGTAATGTTTTATTGATTGAATTATTGTTGTTGTATTGTTCTTTGTGTAGATTGTGTGGATTGTGAAGTTTGTTGCTATGAGGATTGTACCTATTCCCCTAGCTACCAAGGCAAGTGATATTTCATCGCATGTCCTATTATTTTCACTATTGCACTAGTGTTATTTTGTAGATCTTAATGAAACACCTAGGTGGAATGGGACTTGCTTGGATTATGTTGAGTGGTTACTTAGGGGCCATGTCTATGGTCAGCTGGTGTATCACACTTGAGGACGGCCACCCAGGAACAAAGAGATTGGAGACGTTCTTGTCATGAAGCTTCTAGTGCAGCCACATGGCATATGGGCTCTGCCTTGACCAACTAAGTTGCAAGAAGTCAGCCAGACGGACAGAAGGTGGTAGTTATGATAGGATGGAACGCGTCCATGGTGGTCTGAGGGATTGCTTCTAAAAAGTCTTGTCTCGATGCATGTCGAGTCTTGTGGGGAAAGTGCACCACCTCTCGAGAGGGTAAAACTAAGTACTTAGCCGTGTCCCCGGTTATGGACAATTTCTGAGCCTCAAGACAGTGAAGCAGTTCAATAATCTCCTCATCCAAATTTCTCTAAATTAAAAATTTGTGGGTGAACATGGGTAGAGATTCAGTGATGTCTATCATTGGTACCTTAGTGTTTGAATGAGAAAACTCACTCTTCAAAAACTATAAGTTAAACTAGCTTTTAGCAAAGTCAGCCAAAACCCCACTTAGCCATATATTCATGTAGTTGTTGGATTATACTAAGTATCTATGGTATCACTTGCCAATACAATTCCAAATGTATTAACCCTTGTGGCTGTAACTTATTATGTTGCAGGATACTCTGATGATGAGTAGGGTTACACTCGACATGTTTTCCTATGGTGCATGAAGACAAAGACTCTATTATTATTATATGTAATGTGAACCTTGAGTATCTTAGCCTTGGGCTAAGTGAGTTGTAAGAACCATTATATTCCTGGATATGCGATGTAATAATGACCTTTGTTTCTGTGTACTTCATCTTAAATTGTGGGTTCTAGCCTTTTGATCCAGGGACTAGCACTGCAATCACAGGGATCTTACCTTATTATGGTGAGATCTTAGAGATGGTATTAGAGCACTGTGTTTCCTGTAGGTTCATGACCCTAGAATGGATTAGACTAAGGAAAACCCTTAGGCAAAACAACTGTATATTCAAACTTTACACTTGTCTTTCATCTCGTAAAACTTTCCCTAATCATCCTTTCTCATCTATTTTGTAGATGTCCACCATCAATGAATCTGTCAAGAAGGGACCACTGATGACTATGACCCTGGAGTGTGAGACAGAATTTCCCAAGGCACTCAAGAACCTCATGATCGGCTTGGGAATGAATGGTGAAGCCTTGTACAAGGGATTTCCTGTGATAGATGAAGGACAAGAGTATTGGTGGGTGCAACTCCATTTGTACAAGAACAAGGAAGATGATCCCAAGAGTACACGATTCTGCATGTTCACCAACTCTGAAATGCACACGTCATTCTTTGACTCTGCAAGGAATGCTGCATGGAAAGCTATTGAGGAACTTGGGGAAAGACTCAAGTATAGAATGCTCAATACTCAGGAGGATCTCAAGGAGGAGAAACGTCTTGTCCAAGACTCAAAGGCCACTGTGAAACACCTATGTAAGGATATCATAGGCCTAGCTTTGGAGCTATGCAACCAAGACAAGCAGATTGCTGCCAAGGATGCCCAGATTGCTACCTTGGTTAAGGAGTGAGATACTAGTTGGACCACCACCCTTGGCATTTTATCACGTTAGTATTTTGATCATACCAACCTATGTGGTATGGCAAAAATAAGTTATGTCTGGAACCTTGACTGCTTGAGTTGAATAATGTACTGCTACTTGGAATGTTTTGTTGGTTGATTTTTATTTTGTGACTTGTGTTTTCTTTCTCTAGACTTGTGTTGTTACTAATTTTTTTTCATGCTATGCAAAAGATGCCTAGTGTTATCTACAGCACGGCCGAGGATTTCAAGGGAACTCGCTTCGGGACTCGCATGTTGGAGCTAGTCCAGGTGCTCGCTCTTCCAATCCCTACCATTCAGGGACTTCAGCTGAGGAAATTTCAGATGAAGGACTTATGGGGATTCAGAGATACCCTGCCAGGACGCGAGACAGAGCCCCAAACTAAGGAGATCGCCTTCAAGATACTCCATGATGACTTGGAGAGAGGGCTCGACGTTGCTATGCAGGAGCTGTTGGGACGCCTATGTGGACGTCACTCTTCCGAGATCAAGAGCCACTACTTTCACTTCTTTGGGAGACGCGACGAGGACGGAGAGCCTATTGTGCTGGACGAGGCCACTAAGGAGTCTATCAAGCCTGTGCGTCACCATCTCTAGGATTTAGAGAGCCTTATCAGGAGCCTTGATACCGATAGGACTAATGTGATGCTTAGCAATGATGAACTACGAGTCCAGCTAAAAGAGAAAGACAAGGCGTTCCAGGAACAGGAGAAGAGAATCAAGGAAATGGAGAAGAAGTTTGAAGACCAGGATAAGAAATTCAAGAATCAAGAGAAGAGGGTTCAGGAGAAGAATAAGAAGATCAGAGACTTGGAGGCCGAGTTAGAGCTTGAGGACATTGAGCTAGAGGCGGATCACGAGGTGATTGAGAGGCTACGCACACAGAAGAGAGATTTACAGGCAAAGATCGATGCTTTGACTACAAGCTTGGAGGAATACAAGGCAGGATTCGCCGCAGCAGGACTTGCACTAGTGGAGGAGGAAGTTGACATGGAGGAGTAGCGATACTTATCCCTCTATCTATCGTTTTATTATTATCGAGTTGCATAGATCATACCGACTTGTGGGTGACTATGCTAGTATGTTATTTTCGCAAACTCTATTATTGTTGTGATGTTGAACCTGCATGTGCTTGTTTGTTTGATTGTTGTTACTTTATTGGGTTATCTATCATTACTTACCCTTATTAAACCCACAGATGCCTCCCCGACGCAACAACGAGGATAACAATGACAATGGCAATGGAATGCAGCAGATGATGGCTGCACAGACACAATTGATGCAAATGATGACTCAATTCATGGCAAACCAGAATCAGAACAACAATAATAACAATAACAACAACCAGAACAATCCACCACCTCTGGATATGCTTATAAGATTTCTAAGGCTGAGACCTGCTAAGTTCTCTGGTACCACTGACCCCATGGTGGCAAATGATTGGCTATGCTCTGTGAATAAGGACCTAGTCACGGTTGGATGCACAGATACAGAAAAGGTCAGATTCGCGGCACACTTATTGGAAGGTCATGCAGCTACTTGGTGGGACAATTTCCAAGTTACTCACCCTATTGAGGAAGTAACTTGGGCAATGTTTGAGGATGGGTTTCGCACCACTCACATCTCTTCTGGAATAATGGGGTTAAATAAAAAGGAGTTTCACAACCTCAAGAAACGCCACCACAGTATTTCTGAGTACATCGAAGAGTTCAATAATCTGTCACGTTATGCACCCGATGATGTTGACACTGATGCAAAGAGAAAGGAGAAGTTCCTAGATGGGTTGAATGATGAAATTTCTATGCAAATATCTGTCGCATATGTTCCAACTTATCAATCTTTGTGTGATAAAGCTACCATCCTAGAAAACAAGATGAAGCAAGTGGAGGGTAGAAAGAGGAAGCACCATTTTGATAAGTTTGGATCAGGATCACCTCACAAGCGCTCTCATGGTGAAGGAAGTGGGAGTTCAGGTTTCCACAAGAATGGGAATCATAATAACCATTGTAACAATAACCACCACCATGATGGAAACAATCATCATGGACATAACAAAAGTGGATTCAGGAACAACCACAATGGCCATGGCCATGGAAACCAAAATGGTCAGAATCGTCACAGTCAGCCAGCAAAGAAAGACATCAGTCAGGTGGAGTGTTTCAAGTACAAGAAGACAGGGCACTATGCTAATGAATGCCCAGAGAAGAAGACTAATGGGGCTAAGCCGAACCCATTTCAAAAGGGTCACGTGAATCACATCAATGTGGAGGAAATTCAAGAAGGATCTGATGTCGTGATCGGTAAGTTCAAGATTAATTCCTTTCCTGCACTTATCCTTTTCGATACTGGCGCATCGCATTCATTCATTTCAAGAGCATTTGCAATCAAAAACAAATTCCCCGCTGAAACCATTGGATGCCCCATTAAGGTAAGCTCCCCAGGTGGAGAAATGATAGTAAATTCTGGGTGTCGACAGATAATCCTAGAAATTGGAAAGAACAAGTTTCCAGTTAATTTAATAATCCTAGAGTCCCAAGGATTAGATGTAATATTAGGGATGGACTGGTTGACCCGCTATGAAGGAGTGATCAATTGTGCCAAACGAATTGTTATGCTCACCACCCCAGAAAAGAAAAGGATCAGGTTCAAGTCTAATTTTGAACCCAAGGGGAGCAAGGTTAATTCTCTTAAGGGGGTTAGCCTAGACAGTGTGCCAATAGTGAAAGAGTACCCAGATGTGTTCCCCGAAGAATTACCTGGCATGCCACCTGATAGGGATGTGGAGTTTCTGATAGACCTACTACCAGGAACTGGGCCTATAGCAAAGAGACCTTACAAAATGTCGGTGGACGAGTTAAAAGAACTAAAGAAGCAATTTGGGAGAAACGGTTGAAAAGGATTTATCCAACCAAGTTTGTTGTCTAGGGAGCACCGGTTTTGTTTGTTGAGAAGAAGGACCGAAGTCAAAGGCTATGCATAGATTATCGTTAAGCAATGAAGTGACCATAAAGAATAAATATCCCCTACCTAGAATAAATGATCTCTTCGATCAGCTAGAGGGAGCATGTGTGTTCTCAAAAATTGATCTTCGATCAGGATACTTCCAACTAAAAATTAGAGAACATGACATACCCAAGACTGCATTCACCACTAGATATGGGTTGTATGAATATACAGTGATGCCGTTTGGATTGACTAATGCACCGGCTTATTTCATGAACATGATGAATAAGGTATTCATGGAATTCCTTGACAAGTTCGTAGTGGTATTCATCGATGACATATTGGTATATTCCAAGAGCAACAAAGAACATGAAGAACACCTACGCCTCATTCTGGAGAAACTCAGGGAACACAAACTTTATGCCAAGTTCAGCAAATGTGAATTTTCGCTAAACAAAGTGGGTTTTCTTGGGCATATAGTATCTGGTAATGGGATAGCTGTTGACCCAACAAAAGTAGCAGCTGTGACAGAATGGGAACCTCCTAAATCGGTTAAAGAAATCCGTAGTTTCCTAGGCCTAGCAGGGTACTATCGGAGGTTCATTGAAAATTTCTCTAAGATAGCAAAACCTATGACTAATCTGCTAAAGAAAGAGAAGAAGTTTATTTGGACAGAAGCTTGTGAAACCAGCTTTCAGGAGTTGAAGAAGAGACTAGTGTCGGCACCAGTGTTATGTCTGCCAGACCTTGAGAAAGACTTTCAAGTATATTGTGATGCATCTCACCAAGGATTAGGAGGTGTACTGATGCAGGAAGGTAGAGTTGTAGCTTATGCATCAAGGCAACTAAAAAATCATGAAGTGAACTATCCTACTCATGACCTAGAGTTGGCATCAGTTGTGCATGCCTTAAAAACATGGAGGCATTATCTTATGGGAAAACGTTGTCAAATGTTCACTGATCACAAGAGTCTGAAATACATTTTTACACAGAACGAACTCAACATGAGACAAAGAAGATGGCTAGAACTTATCAAAGATTACGACTTAAGTTTGCAATACCACCCTGGAAAGGCAAATGTCGTAGCCGATGCTTTAAGTCGCAAGGTTTATGTAAATGGCCTCAATAAAGGAGAATTTTCGGAGGAGTTATGTGCCCAATTTAGAGAGCTGAGACTTGAAATAGTGCCTGAAGGGTACCTTGCATCCTTGGAAGTGCAACCCTGCAGCGAACAGAATTCAAGAAGCCCAAAAGATGGACAAAGAAATAGAAGAAATCAAAAGTAAGGTTAGTGAAGGCAAGGCAAAAGGATTTCATGTAGATGAACAAGGAATCTTATGGTACGAAAAACATATCTGTGTTCCGCAGGATCTTGAGCTCAAGAAGTTGATCTTACAAGAAGCGCACAACTCACCATATTAAATTCATCTTGGCAACACCAAGATGTATATGGATGTTAAGGAAAGATTTTGGTGGAATAATTTAAAGAAGGATATAGCAGAACACATTGCCTTGTGCGACGTGTGCAGTCGTGTAAAGGCAGAGCATCAGAAACCGGCAGGATTATTACAACCACTGCCAATACCTGATTGGAAATGGGATAAAATTGGTATGGATTTTATCACCGGACTGCCAAGAACTAAATCTGGATACGATTCTATATGGGTTATCGTTGACCGCTTGACAAAAGTGGCCCATTTCATACCAGTGAAGACCACTTATACAAGTGCAAAGCTAGCCAAGATATACAAGAATAGGATTGTATGTTTACATGGGGTACCTAAGAGTATCGTGTCTGATAGAGGAACTCGGTTCACTTCGCACTTTTGGCGCCAACTTCACGAGTCATTGGGAACTCGATTAGAATTCAGCACAGCATTTCATCCGCAAACTAATGGACAGACAGAAAGGACCAATCAAATATTGGAGGATATGCTAAGAGCATGTGCGTTAGATTATGGATCTAGTTGGGATGAAAGTCTACCATACGCAGAGTTTTCCTACAATAACAATTATCAATCAAGCATAGAAATGGCTCCATTTGAATTCCTTTATGGAAGGAAGTGTACTACACCGTTGCTATGGAATGGAGTAGGAGAAATAAATTTGTTTGGACCAGACTTAATCAAGGAGGCTGAAGAGAAAGTCAAGATGGTAAGGGATAGGCTAAAAGTAGCACAATCTCGGCAAAAGAGCTATGCCGATCCAAAACATAGAGAGGTTACCTATGAGGTTGGTGATAGAGCTTATCTCAGGGTATCACCACTTCATGGTGTGAAGAGATTTGGAATCAAAGGAAAATTAGCACCACGCTATGTAGGACCTTTCAAGATTTTGAGCCGCAAAGGAGAAGTGACATATGAGATAGAATTACCAGAATCTCTGTCAGCAGTTCATAATGTATTCCATGTCAGTCAGCTGAAAAAGTGTCACCTAGAGATGGAAGAAACTTCGTTGAAAGACACTATACCATTAGAGGAAGTTCAGCTAGAGAATGATCTCACTTATGAAGAGAAACCTATTAAGATTCTGGAGACAATAGAAAGATTTACCAGTACCAAGACAATCAAATTCTGCAAAGTGCAGTGGAACCATCACACTGAATCAGAAGCAACATGGGACCGAGAGGATGAACTTCGGAGAGATCACCCTCACCTATTTGCTAGCCAACCCGAATCTCAAGGGCGAGATTCATCTTAAGGGGGTTAGATTTGTAACATCCCAAAATTTTCATCTGAAAATCATCATCATTGCATTCATATCATCTTGGCATGTACTACCTTGCATTAGGTTTGTCCTCCAAAAATTTGGTAAAATTTAGAGACTTTTTGGAGCACTTTTGCTAAATTCAAAAACCTAGAGAAGAAATTCTAAAAGAAAAAGAAAATGAGGGAAAAGAGAATTTAAAATAGCAGTATTCTGGGCTATTTGGCCCAAACCGGCCCAACCAGCCCACCCGGGCCTCCCTCTCCCCTCCTTGTCTTTTCCCACACCCCCTCCACTCACCCCACCCACTTACCTCCTGGCCCCATGCCACGTCGACGCCACCTCAGCGTCTTCCACGCGAACGGCCGGCACCCCCTCCCCTCCTCTGCCGTTACCAACTCTGGTTGAATTCGCGTGTTACAGCGATTAAATCGCAATCACTACCGCCCCTTCTTAATCCTCTCCCCCTCCTCGACAGATTCCCCTAGCCACTGCCCCTGGAGAGCCCCTAGGCTCCCCAATTGCCACCTCAAACCGCCGCCGTCCGAAGCAACTCTGGCGACAATTTCGGTGCGCTCTGGCCACGCCATGCCCTCCTCTCTGTCCTATCTTGTTTGCCGTGACCTGGCGCGTGTTTTAACTCTGGCCATGTGCCTTCTTTTGCTCCAGGTCAATGACACGGTCCAAATCCGGTGAACCCCCTATGCCGCCGCTGTCCATCGCTTGTTCCAGTGGAGGTAGGGTTTCCGCCGCCCCTTTTTGGCCTCTGCGAGGTCATGCTGATCTGGGCGCACCCCACTAACCCCCTTGCTGTCTTGTTCGAGCCCAGTGTCGTCTCGCGACGCAACTCCGGCGAGGGATCGAGGCCAAGCCGGAGCACCCCCACGCCACCGTAACCTCCATCGAGACCGCCATGACCTCCTCGACCTCTGGTACGTGTCCATGGACTCCCTGCCCCTGTAGAACCGCCGGAACACCATCGGCCGATGCTCACGCCCAAGAATCGGTCGGCCGCCCGTCTCCGGCCAGGCTAGTAGGGACCGTTAGATCTTTTGTCTGCGGCTAGGATTAGATCGGCGAGCGAAACGGTACGGGCTAATCAGATCCGTCTGTTTATCACTTAAGATCCAACGGTCCACAACAGTCGATCCGACCGAACCGGTACAGGCCAATGAGATTGCGCCATGTCGCCCAGGTTATTAGTTTAAATAGAAAATTAGACAGATTTTGTATTAAACTTAGAAAATCAATAACTTTTGATCCACAATTCAGAAAAATGCAAATTTGGTGTCTATGGATTCAGAAAAATAAGTCCTTTATTATAGATGCCTTGTTTCACACTTTTGCTTCTGAAAAATTGGAATATTAGGCAGAACCTTTTTAGGAGTATTTTGCTCATAAGAATTATTCCATAAATTGTTTTGGGGTATTTCTTATGCCTTTAGATGAGGTATTTAAACCTCTGTACTATAGACTCTATAAGTTTTAGAGTTGTGATCATATCATTGCATTTTGCATGCATTCATATGTTTTGTAATGTTTTATTGATTGAATTATTGTTGTTGTATTGTTCTTTGTGTAGATTGTGTGGATTGTGAAGTTTGTTGCTGTGAGGATTGTACCTATTCCCCTAGATACCAAGGCAAGTGATATTTCATCTCATGTCCGATTATTTTCACTATTGCACTAGTGTTATTTTGGTAGATCTTAGCTTGATAGGATTATTTATTTGTTACTATACTATGCTATGCTACCCCATAAACTATATCTTGGTAGTATCTCCTAGTTGAAAGACTTCGTATGCTAGAGTGGTTAGCCATGCTATTAGAATTCGTGGGTGGAAAATACACATCAAAATAGTATGGAAAGATATTATTTTTGTTTGACTAAGCAAACAACTAATGTTAATGAAACACCTAGGTGGAACGGGACTTGCTTGGATTATGTTGAGTGGTTACTCAGGGGACATGTCTATGGTTAGCTGGTGTATCACACTTGTGGACAGCCACCTAGGAACAAATAGATTGGAGACGTTCTTGTCATGAAGCTTCCAGTGCAGCCACATGGCATATGGGCTCTGCCTTGACCAACTAAGTTGCAAGAACTCAGCCAGACGGACAGAAGGTGGTAGTTATGATAGGCTGGAACGCGTCCGTGGTGGTCTGAGGGATTGCTTCTGAAAAGTCTTGTCTCGATGCATGTCGAGTCTTGTGGGGAAAGTGCACCACCTCTCGAGAGGGTAAAACTAAGTACTTAGCCGTGTCCCCGGTTATGGACAATTTCTGAGCCTCAAGACAGTGAAGCAGTTCAATAATCTCCTCATCCTAATTTCTCTAAATTAAAAATTTGTGGGTGAACATGGGTAGAGGTTCAGTGATGTCTATCATTGGTACCTTAGTGTTTGAATGAGAAAACTCACTCTTCAGAAACTATAAGTTAAACTAGCTTTTAGCAAAGTCAGCCAAAACCCCGCTTAGCCATACATTCATGTAGTTGTTGGATTATACTAAGTATCTATGGTATCACTTGCCAATACAATTCCAAATGTATTGACCCTTGTGGCTGTAACTTATTATGTTGCAGGATACTCTGATGATGAGTAGGGTTACACTCGACATGTTTGCCTGTGGCGCATGAAGACAAAGACTCTATTATTATTATATGTAATGTGAACCTTGAGTATCTTAGCCTTGGGCTAAGTGAATTGTAAGAACCATTATATTCCTGGATATGTGATGTAATAATGACCTTTGTTTCTGTGTACTTCATCTTAAACTGTGGGTGCTAGCATTTCGATCCAGGGACTAGCACTGCAATCATAGGGATCTTACGTTATAATGGTGAGATCTTACATAGCCAGGAACTCACCGCCACCCTCTGTCTCTTGCGCGAGCCAAGCGCAATAGTGGACCACCGAGGAGAGCCCGCGCCCAGTGCCACCGAGCCATGCCGAGCACACGCCAGAGCGCCGCACCCGGCACGCGTGCACAAGCCGCCGCTCGACCGCAGCCCGCGCCCACTGCTCTGCCATGACCCAGGGAACACGACGGACATCCTCGTTCGCCGCCCAACGCACCACATCCACCGCTCACCCTGGACATCGCCGCCTCTGTCGCTCAGAGCGCCAGCTGCCCCCGACCGCATACCACCGCCCCTAAGCCCGCATTCACTTCCTAGAGCACCGCCAGGAGACCTCCTGTCGATCGCCACCCTTAGCCATGCCTCTAGCCGGCCGTAGCCATGTCGCCACCGTCGCATGCCCATCCCGCTCGGTCTCACCGTCGGGCCTATAAAAGGAGGGCACCCCCAGCCATTTGAAGCACACCACTCCACTCCCCTTACCTCTCTGACCGTCCCACACCTCTAGCCAGAGCAAGGGAGCAGCAGCTCGCCGGAATTTCACCGGAGCAGGCCGCCTCTGGAGGAGAAGGGCGCCACTGATTGCGACCACCCGCGGAGCTGCCTCGAGAGTCCCTGAGCTCGCCATCGTCCACCAGTTCTTTCGCCCGCCTCACCGTCATTTCTGGAGCCCTGGTACATCCCCGGTAGACCCCCACCGAGCCGCTAGGGTTCGAGCTCGCCGGCGACCTGTTCGTCGTCGACGACGATCCCCAGCCGTAGATCCCAGTTCTAATCCTATGGCCCATAGCACGCGTACCGTTTCGCGTGTTAAGAGCCACTGACAAGCGGGACCCCCTAACAGCTGAGCCCCGCGCCGCGGAGCGCCACTGGGCCGGCCCATGTTCTTTCCCGCGCTAGCCCAGCCGTTCAAAAATTGGATTTTTCTTTTTAGTTTAAATCTTAGTTCTGTCCCCTAGTTTGAAAATCAATTCAGAGAGATTTATAAATCCAAATTGCATGAAACTAATTTTGTCTGAAAGGTATTGAAATGATCTATCCAAGCCCGTTGGATTTAATTCAATTAGAGTTATAGATCTCTCCTAATAAAAATAACAAAACATAAGCTTTTGCAACTTACAACATTTTTATAAAATCAACCAAGATAAATTTTGAGTTGATTCCAACTCTCAAAAATCACATTTCACCATACCTATCTAAATATGTAATAATATTAAGGTTTACATGCAGTGACTTTGGACTAGTACCAAAATAATGCTATATAGGCATTTCTAGTCACTTTAAATCATTAAATATTGAACTTAAACCAAAGTAATTTTGATCCAACCTTTAATCTCATTCCCACATGTTAGAATATGTGGTGATGACATGTGTCAACATGATCCCTAATTTTAAGTGGTGAATATTAAATCTTAGTTAATTTTTCAATGAGTAGAAATTACTTTTCTAAATTAAAAAGAATGAAACTAGTGAATTAAACTTGTGATGCTTGTGATGATAACAGATCATCAAGGGTGTGTCTTAGGATGCTATTTAGCCTAGTTAAGTATTGTGTGGTGATTGTGTGCTCCGTATGTATTTATAGACGATAATACCGACCAAGTCTACGAGGAGGAGGAGTTCTACCAAGAAGAAGAAGAAAACTTCAACCACTGCACCAACCAAGACAAGCTAGCCCTATCCAAGTTAACCTTTGCAAGTTGTACTTACAAGCCACCATTATCAATGCAAGCTAACAGTTGCAAGTATAATGCTTAGCAAGCTAGGATTAAACTAGATGGTTTAGCAAAGATGCTTTAGGCATGCTTGAGTTATACCACCTTGACTAATATTTCATCCAAGTCTTATTTTTCAAGCTTTACTTCCTTTACTTTAACCAAAGCTCTTTATTTGTTTGAAGGTAGCATAAAAAGTATAAAACTTGATCTATTTAGAACCCTTTAGATGTCATTCTATGGCATGAGATTGAACCCATCACTTCCACCTTAGTGAACACTCTTAACTTAGTAGTTTAGAGTAGATAAAAACTTGAGTCACTTTAGATGGGAGCACTTGGTGAAAATAAATTATGAAAACCTTGGAATGATGAGTCATTCTATTGAGATGTTTTGATATGTGTTGAGAAACACAAATGATTTATGATGATGAAATGATGAGGCATGAGCCTTAACCCTTTTATAAAACTGATGGTTGGATTCGGATGCGATACCATTCCAAATTTACCGTACAACCACACTACCTGAATTGGGTAAGGCTTAGCTGGAAATTTATATGCATTAGTATTAGTTCCCTCGCAGGAGAGGTTTGAGCTGAGGCTACCTCTCAATGTTGTCCACCTATGCAGTGCCCAAGATGACAGATGGTCATGGTTGGGAGGCCATGCTCATAGGAGAGGTGCTTATACTAGGGTGTGTAAAGGGAAAGTTATGTTTGATTATCTGCATACTAAGTATGACGATTCAGGGTTATCCCTGACAGATGTATCGAATCTTGTGGTGAAAGTGTACCACCTCTGTAGAGTGTCAAACTATTCGAATAGCCGCGTCCGCGGTTAAGGACAGTTGGAATGGCCATACTATTTCGTTGTCATATGTTTTCCAAATAACTTGAAATGAATGATGAATCTTGACTTGACCACAACAGGGTTGTGTTTATGATACTAGCTTCCCAACTTAAGTGATTCTAGAACTTTATTTTATCTTTCTTTGCTTCTGAACTCAGCTTAGGTTTCAAACTTAACTTTATAGTTAAACTTAGATCTAGCACTTTAACCTAGAACTATATTACTTGTTAGAGGTAGTTTGCGAGTACTTAAAGAGTACTCATGGCTTTTGTCCCTGGCTATTATCATGGCCAGACTATGAAGGAGACTATCAAGATGATGGCCAGCAGGACGGCTATGATAACTAGGACTATCTGCCTTCATCAGCATTGCCTGTTCCCCTAAAGATGGACCCCACCGCTACGCTTATCTTTTATTTCCGCTGCTTGTTGTATTAAAGACTGGATCATGAGATCCTTATTTGTGTAAGACCTTATGTATGGTTTGTAATGGATGATGTACTATGATATCTAATCCGTTATGTCTCGCAAAAATGGTAATCCTGGGATTGCGAGGTATGGCATAACGGGCATCTGGGATTAAAAATCCGGGTGTTGACACTTCTTAGGTTCCACCATAGAGATATGAGCTTAATGCTCACCAAAACTTTCCAATTCCCTTCTTGTGGAAACCCTTCGTTGAAGATCACCTACAACTTTGTCAAGAGTATGACCCCTTAACTCAAGGTTCTGATCAGCATGAGCCTTGCGACAAAGTTCAATAAGCTTGTTGTCTATTGGTGGAATAGTTTCATCACTTGAGTCTTCGTTGGAATCATTTGCTTGACCTTGATTAAAAGTCTGATTATCAGTAGTAGGAGATGACGAAGCATGCCCTTGAAGTGGGTTAGCAGCCGTAACAGGAGGCTGCTGATCATCAGGAGTTTTAGGGCCGGATAATCCGGCCGAAGGTGGGGCCGGATAATCCGGCCTGGGAGAACTTGTTGCAACTTCATCAGGCTGCCTGGGACTTGCTTGAATTGTTGAGGGGCCGGATAATCTGGGGTCAGCCGGAAAATCCGGCCTGGAGATTGAAGCGTCTTCTTCAATAACAGGAGCAGTTTGGTCATCAGAGGAGAGGTGGCCGGATAATCCGGTGTTGACCGGATAATCCGGCCTGGAGCTTTCTGGAGCGGTTGCTTGATCTTCAACAATTGATGGAGATGGTGTAGAAGTTACTCCCGTGGTTGGAACATGTTGAGTATGTGTAGATTAGGGCTCTTCATGAGTAGAGCATTGTCCTTCCCGATCCGCCACAAGGGGTTCCTCAATGGGGCGGAAAAATCCCACGCCCATTCTTATTATGGCAACTTGGGGTATTTCAACATCTGCATCATAAACATCAACTTGCCCGCACGGGAGCCGTCATTTTCTTCGAACACCACACTAAAAGATTCTACAACAGTTCCGGAGATCTTATTGTAGACTCTATAAGTGTGGGATTCGGCACCATAACCAACAAAAATACCTTCTAGAGCCTTAGATTCAAATTTAGATAAACAAACTCCCTTGATGAGAAAGAAACACTTACACCCGAATACCCAAAAGTATGAGATGTTTGGCTTGTTACCAGTAGGTATTTCATATGGAGTCTTGTCCAAGATTTTACGGAGGTATAACCGGTTGGATGAATGACAAGCGGTAGAGATTGCTTCAGCCCAGAAGTTACATGGAGACTTGAATTCGGCTAGCATTGACCTTTCCATATCCATTAGAGTCCGGTTCTTCCTCTCGGCAACACCATTTTGTTGAGGGGTGTACGCAGCGGAATATTGATGTCTTATCCCCTCTTCACTTAGGAACTCATTTAAGGTGTAGTTCTTGAACTCAGAGCCATTATCACTTCTTATAGCCAGAATAGGGACGTTGTGTTGACGTTGAACCTCCTTGGCAAAGTCAATGACCGTTTGTTGAGTTTCGCTCTTCAACTTGAAGAAATAGACCCAAGTGTATCTTGAGTAATCATCAATGATCACAAGACAATACTTCTTCCCACCGAGACTTGCATGAGATGGAGGTCCAAACAGGTCCAAATGAAGGAGCTCTAAGATCCTTTTTGACAAAATAATAGTCTTCCTTCGATGAGGAGAGTCGTGCATTTTCCCTTCAACACAAGCCCTGCAAACACGATCTTTGGCAAAGGAGACATTTTCTTTTAGTCCAAGGATGTGGCCATCCTTGTGGAGACTTTGCAAAGTTCTCATATTGACGTGGGCTAGTCGACGATGCCATAACCAACTCGCGCCAGCCTTTCCGAAAAGACACATCGGGCCTGTAGTGGTTTTCCCCGAAAAGTCCACCACGTACAGGTCATTTTCGACATATCCCACGAAAGCGACTTTTAGAGACTTGCTCCACAAGAGTACCACCAAATCAGCATCAATAAAAACTGCAAAGCCCATCTTACCAAGGGCGCGAACTGAAAGTAAATTGTACCCGAGGGTCTCAACAAGCATGACGTCCACGAGAGAGATATCGTGATCCACCACGACTTTGCCGAGACCCAATACCTCAGATTTTGACTTGTCACCATAGGAGACGGTTATATGATCATGATTTGGCCGCATCTCCATGATGATCTCCTTGCTTCCGGTCATGTGACTCGTGCATCCGCTATCGAGTACCCATTTAGACCCACCGGAAGCATAGCCCTGCAAGAAAGTTACTTCTTGGTTTTAGGTACCCATTTTTCAATGGGTCCTCTCATGTTAGTGACAAGGGTCTTGGGGACCCAAATAGACCAAGGAATGTAACAATCATAAGGACCTACATAACTAGCATAAACATCACCATAATGATCACAATATAACTCAAAGTTAGGATTGTTAGCCCCTGCAAAACCATCATAATTAGACTTGTCATTGGTGGTGGTGCTAGTCTTTGGTTGAGTAGTCTTGCTCTTCTTCTTCTTCTTCTTCTTCTTGTTCTTTGTCTTGGGAATATAACCAAGACCTCTTTTACATTGTGTGATCTTTGCTTGCTAAGTATCTCATCTAGAACTTCTTTACCTTTGTGTTGAGATCCTTTTGCAAGTTCTTCTTTTTCATACGATGATGTGGAGGTGTCGGGCACATCATACTTCCTCAATTGAGTTTGGAGCTGGTCATGAGCCTCATTTAAATTGGAGTGTTCACTCTCCAATGCCTTGTGAGCAATGTCAAGTTTCTCAAACTTCTCCGAGAGTCTGGCATGAGCAGCCCCAAATTCAATCTTTTCCTTCTTTAATTTCTTTACCTTAGCAAGAGCATTGTCACGATCTTTGATGAGCTGAGCCACAACTTCTTCATGTGACTCCTCAATGGATTTGAGTCTCTCTTCCAAAGATACTCGAGCTTCCTCTTCTTCTTCCAAGGCATTCTTCAAAGAGGCTATCTCCAAGGCATCTTATCTTTCAATTATGCCCTTTTCTTCAAGAAGATCTTCGGCTTGTGCAAGTTGACTCATAAGAGCATCAAAATGAAGTTTGTGCTCACCTTGCAGGTTAGTGAAATAGTTGTCCAAAGCAATAACTTCTTCTTTAATTTTAAGAGTAGTATGATCATCCATATCCAAATTTATGTTAGTCTTAGGAAATGAAGAGCTAGAAGTTGATACCTCGGACCCTCTTGCCATAAGGCAAGTGACGTTGTTGTTGATGACATTCTCGTTTGTCGAGTCGAAGAGAGATGATGGAGTTGATGTGGTGTCTATAGCAGCCACCTCGTGAGAACTATCTTCATCCTCTTCATCTTCACTTGCAGATGAGTATTCTTCTTGTGCCACCAATACAATCTTGGGTTGCTTCTTGTAAGGGCCATTCTTTTTGATAAATGGTTTCTTCTTAGGTGCCTTGGATTTTTCTTTAAGGATGAGCCTGCCACCATTGTCTTCTCTATTTTGATATGGACACTCAGCCACAAAGTGCAGCCTATCTCCACAATTGTAGCATGTTCTCAGTTTTGGGACACTTTCTCTTCTTCCACTTGACCCATTCTTGCGCTCGAGTTCCGACTTGGCCTTGGCAGGATCTTTCCAAAAGTTCCTTGCGTAAAACGCCATGTATTCACCATGAGCACGTTTGACTTCATTGGGGCAGTCCATGGAGGCACCCTCGAAAGCTCTTTCGTCCTCATCTTGCTCAACAACATTAGCCTTTAGAGCAACATTGACCCCTTTTTGCATTCCAATGGCACGAGCATGGGCATCTTCAGCGTTCTTTGCAGCAACTTTGAATGACGCCATTTCTTGCATGACTTCATTGGATGTCATTTGATGGTAGTTGTGTCTACCTTGCAAGATCTTCAAGTCCGTTGGCTCAAAAGGTATTAAAGCACTCACATATTTCCTTTTTATCCAAGCATCATCAATGTGAGTGGCTCCATGCTTTCTAAATGTTGTTGCAATGCCCTTGAGTCTTCTATACATGTCTTCATAGTTTTCACCATCCAACATGTAGAATCCTTCAGCTTCATTACTAAGGGCATCATACCTATTCCTTCTCATGATTTCATTCCCAATGAAGAGATCAGTGAGGGCATCCCAAGCTTCTTTAGCTGTGTTGAGATGTTCAATGTGGGGCATGTCCTTGGGACCCACTCCGAGCTGTATCATGTGGAGAGCCATAGCATTCAATTGGCTGTCCACAACTTCTCTTCTTGTCAGGTTGGTATGATCTCCAATATGAAGACCCTCTTCGACAATCCTCCAAAGTTCAATAGAGGAGCTGCAAACATGAGACTTCATTAAGAATTGCCATTGATTAAAATAGGATGCAATAAGCTTGGGTGGATCACCCCTATTATTTATATGAGGATGAGGGATAGGTGGGTTAGGGAATATAAGTGATGAACCTCACTATATTCCTCCTTACCACTTCCCTTCTTGGAGGTGGAACCATTATGTTTTTCACCTACCACTTCATCTTCCTTGGATGCGGTGTTAGCCTTATCCTTGGATGAGGGAGTGGCAGCCTCAGAGGAGGATGGAGATGGGGCTCCGGATGATGTGAGGCGAGCAATCATTTGACGCATCTCCTCCATCTTGGTCTCAATGGATTTCAACAAGGTTATTTCCAACGTCTTGAGGTCATCCATTGTGACCTTACCCACAACCTCATTCACATTCTCCTTGGTACCCATACTTCTCTTAGGCGGTTAAGCCCGAATAAAGAGCCGAGGCTCTAATACCAATTGAACTGGATTGTATGGGCACCTAGAGGGGAGGGGGGAGGGGGGGTGAATAGGTGCTACTTCAAATTTTAATGCCTTTTCAATTTTAGGCTTAACACAAAGGGTAAATTCTCTAGATAAACTATTAGGAGGAATTTCCCCATATGCAAACCTATCTACTAGCGAGTAAAGGGAGAGTGGAAGAGGAACGAGTGAACTGTAGGGAAGCACGCGGAGACACATGATTTGTTTTACCGCAGTTCCTTCCTTGTTAAGGGAAGTACGTCTGTGTTGGAGGGGTGGGTGGTACTAACACCACAACGCCACAATAGGCCTCACCCTGTTCTCCGATGGATCCCGACACCAAAGGCCTGATCCACCTTTCCACTATAGGAACCCTTGGTAGTGCCGTGCCTTTACACAACTAGCGGGGCACAACTCCACAATAAACTTGGAGGCTCCCGTAAGGACAACAAGCTGCCACAAGAACAAGTTATCAATAACAAAGAACAAGATCTAGATATTAACAAGAATACTAGATCAGGGATTTCTACAAATGAATGGAGAGGAGTTGATGCGCTTGATTCGTGATGACGATGATGATTTTCTCCTCCTTCAATTCCCCCAAAGATCGAAGCCTTCGGGTGGTTGAAGTGGGAGATCTAGCGAGGGAGCTCTTGCAAAGGGTCTGATGTTTTTCGAAGGAATCAAGAGTTCTGCTAGTTGGGGAAGAAGGGATATTTATACCCCCTTCCAAATCCAAGCCGTTGGAGCCTTTGGGGGCTGGATTATCCGGCCCAAGTGAGGGCCAGATTATCCGGTCTGGGGAAAAACTCCGCCCCAAACACAGATTATCCGGCAGATAAACCGCCCCCACTCAGAGCGACGCGCTGAGCCTGCTTTTGGTCGCCTCCTAGGGGCCGGATTATCCGGCCCCATGCGAAGGCCGGATTATCCGACCAAGGGAGGAAAAACCGCCCCTGTTCGGATTTTTTGCTCCGAGCGTCGCGCCTTGGGAGTCTTTGGTCGATTTCTGGGGGCCGGATTATCCGGCCCCATGCGAAGGCCGGATTATCCGGCCTGAGGAGGAAAAACCGCCCCAGTTTGGATTTTCCGGGAGATAATCTGACCGCGTTCTGAGCATCGCGCCTTGGCTGCCTTTGATCGATGAGTTAGGCTGGATTATCCGGCCCTTGGTGGGGCAGATAATCCGCCCCCCTAAAACACCAGAACAGTCCCTGCACACTTAGCGCACATGAGAAAATTCCACGGTATTGTTATCTAACACTTAAAACACAGGGAACCATGAAATGTTCTTTCAATCTCCCCATTTTTGGTGTTAGATGACAATACTAGGATTTGCAGGAAAGTTCTCAAGGCAACGAGATTTAATGAAAGACAAAGGCTCCCCCTCAATGTGTGCATACAAACAATAGCAGTTGATTACAAATACACACAAGAGGGTAAAGTCTAAAACATTGGAACAAATGTGAAAAAAACTCATACCACTGATAGGGAGATAGAAGCATCCTCAATACATTATAAGAATATCCAATGATAGCCATAGAGCACGCCTTCCTCGATATAGATATCCAATAGCCATAAGAATATCCAATACGATAGATGATTCCATAAGAATAATCCACAAAACCATAGCCACAAAGTTTCATACAAACCACAAGATAAAGTTCAACGCTAAATGGGCACAAGCGAGAAAACAACGAATAAGAAAAAGGCAAATGCTTGTGCCCGACCCATGCAAATCCTCGAAGAGCTAATATACCTACTTCCCCTCTTTGGCATCGAGACGCCAAAAAGGAAGAAGAGTGATGCTAACGCCCCAAGGTATCACTCGTAGGGTGCATAGGCCTAATGTTCAGCCTGGCATACACATCTTCAAAAATACCTTTCTGTTCAGCACACCAAAAGCGAGAATCCCCTAGCCTAGAATCACGTGGCAACTCAGCAAACAAATCACGGTGACGGATAGAGGAATAAGTGACTAGATCCCAAGCCTTGTAGTTGATCTTGGGCTCTTTTCCCTTCCTTTTGGACACACCCTTTATATTACTCTTTGCATGTTCAGCCATGCGCTTCTCTTTGTTCTTTCTTCTCCTCAGCTCAACCTCGTCCACTAAGTTACCCTGGCTATCGTCCCGAAAGTATTTAGCACGAGGACGGCGCTTATAAGTCTTGGGAGCACTGGAACCACCTGTGAGGAGAACAAGGGCGATAGCATGGGAATAAGCATACACACAAGTCCAAGAGAGAGAGAGTGTAGAAAAAGTAGGCAAACAGTTCATAGTCCAATCCTACGCAATGCAGACAATAAGGCGAAACTGAATCAGTTTTTAGTCTGTCAGGCCGGATTATCCGGCCTAGCCAGGGGCGGATAATCCGACCCTAGCAGAAATTTTCATATTCGCCTAGATTGACTGCAAAGGAGTAGATCAGACCTAGAAACGGTAAGACCACAATTTCTATGCGAAACAACATCCTTCTAGACAATGTTCCACCCAACTAATAACACATCTAGCCAAAGATGGGGAGAGAGGGAGTTACCCTCACTCATTGGAGGAAGAACACAGAGGAGAAGGTACCCAGAGGCGCAGAGAAGAAGATCCGGGAGGCCCGGAAATTCCGGTGGCCGGAGAGGCTCTGGGGAGGGTGGGGGATGGCAGGCGGTGGCTGAGGAGAGGGAGAGGGTTGGGGGAGAAGTGCTGCTCGTTATGAGCCCTTCCCCCAATCCCTGCCCTTAAAGATGAAATCCTCCAGGGATGGATTATCTGGCCTATACTTGGGCAGGATTATCCGGCCAAAAATCTGAGCTTCTGTTACACATAGAGTCAGGCCCGCGCGTCTCCAAACAACACCCCCCACAAGGTGTACAAGGGACTTGTGTGCAAGAATAGATGGCTTGGGGTAGGGAAAGGCTTAGGATTAAGAGAACCAAACTGAGATGGTACTACACACCCAAATTTGCAAGAATCAAAGCAACTAAAAGCCAAAAGTGAGTGTGCTTACCATAAAAACAAGAGAGGAGCTAAAACCGAACAACGAAGATCCAAATAAATCCAACTCTTCTCAAGGAAGAGGGCGGTGTCCGAAGCCACCTTGTTGGAGTGTATGGTATGACACCGCGAAGATGTATCTTGGGTTCATAGCCAATACTCATCAATAAGCTCACATATCACAAAATGATATTAAGAGAAATGATTTGACTTGCTTTCGGCGTTATGGGGGGAGGGTTAGCCCAATCAGTTAGGACCACACTCCCCCTATATCCATGCCCACATCTAGACCAAATAAGACTGAGATGTACGAGTGAGTGCATGGGTAATCAAGACAAGCTCCTTGAATCAACGATATTTAGCTCATTCCTCAAGTAGCAAAACCTTGCTTTCTCAAGTGGCTTCATGAAAATATCAGCAAGTTGGTTCTTCGTGCTCACAAAAGATAGATCAATATTGCCTCGAGCAACATGGTCCCGAATAAAATGATTCTGAATCTCAATATGCTTTGTCCTTGTGTGATGTACCGGATTGTAAGCAATTTTAATTGCACTTTCATTATCGCATAAAAGAGGCACTTTGTCACAATTGACACCGTATTCCTTTAAAGTTTGCCTCATCCATAATAACTGAGTGCAAGCACTAGTAGCAGCAACATATTCAGCTTCGGCGGTAGAGAGAGAAATACAATTCTGCTTTTTAGAAGACCAACAAACTAGAGATCTTCCCAAAAACTGACAAGCACCAGAAGTTGATTTCCGATCATCCTTATCACCGGCCCAATCTAAATCAGTATAACCACATAGAGAGAAATTGGAGCCCTTGGGATACCATAGACCAAAGTTAGGGGAATGAACCAAATATTGGAAGATCCTCTTGACCGCCACTAAGTGGCTTTCTTTAGGAACATCTTCTTTTGAACTTAAGTATCCGAAAGGAATTGGATTAAATCACCAAAGATTATGAACTTAGAAAATATTAAAAAATTAATATGAATATTTAACCAACAACTTAACCAATCAAAGTGTAGAGCAACAATTGCTATTAAGATTTAACCAAAAGGAATTGTAAGAACTCACATTAAAATAAACCTAACAAATAATGAAATAACAGAAAAGCCACTTGTCTCTGTCCAAGCACATGATAAGATAGAACTAAATGGACATGCCTAAATAGGCATATAGAAATACATTGAATCTGTACATAAGGACAACAGAGTTCATATGCCAAATTTGGCAAGTCCATTAAAGTTAAACCAGTATGAGCATAACCACCGAAAGAAGAAATACCACCTACACATAAGTTAAGATACAAAGAAGGTTTCAAACTTAGCCAAAAGGTGAATCACCTAAATGCATGGCTCATGTGTCAACACCAGAGTGAATCTTGACCACTATAAATAGCTGGGGATCTCAGACCCTAGAGCTCATAAGTCACCAATCGTGCCCAGACCAAAAACATACACACACTAGTTAGAGAGATCTAAGTGAGAGAGAGTAAGCTAGGAGTAGAGCAAGAACTTGAAGAACACTTGAAGAACATGAGGAAGAAGAAGGATAAGCATCTACAGATCTTCACCAAGCAAGATTAGGAAACTATAAAGGTTGTAGCTAAATACTAGTCATAGATCATAGTAGCCAGGGATCACTTGGATCTAACAGTAAAAGATAGGGGAGAATTTTATTTCCACTGGAAACAGTCAGGCAGCCATGTGCATCCTCATTGCCGAGGAACACCACAATGACAAGGCCATGACTATGAGCATAGCCAAAACTAGAGGCTGGAGGTAGAAGATGAACAATAAAGTTTGTCTACATCAATCAGTATTAAAGAACACTAATTCAATATCTAATTTCACTCCCTAGATAAGATCCAAGGATCAACCTACGGAAGAAAAGGCAGATACATAACAAGCATTTTGTAAGTAAACAAGTAAACCTACATAAGAAAAGGATAAAAAATTCTTAATCACTAATATGTTTTAGAATTGGTTTAACAGGGTGGATAGGGCAAATAAAGCTAGAATCCATATAGACGTATTGTTGGTCCATTTGGAAGTGCCGCTCTGATATTATTTTTAACAAGGCTCGAGTTCATCTTTTTTGCAGGTTTTTCACTCGGAATCACATTGGATTTAACTATGGGCTTTTCTCCTTCTAGAGCAACAGCGAGAACCCATGGTTTCTGGATGCAACCAACCGGTGACGGTCGCTCAGGATATTTACTACCAGGCTTCGTGGCGGCATACTAGTAGATTGATAGATGTCTAGATGCTACATGCGTTTGTTTTTTAGATTACTAGTCATTTTCAGATGGTTGGTGTTGTATTTGATCCTTGAACTGTGATAAGTTTATACTTAAAAATTCGTAATAAAGGGTTTTGTGCTTCCAAGGATGCAGATGCGGGGGATTCCCCCATTTCGAAAAGAAAAATCTATTTAATGATCCTTTTTTTCGCTCAGCCTCTTCTCTGTCCGGAGTATTTCTATTGATCTAGTCGCAATTGTTAGCCTTACTCGGTGGCCTATTTTAGTGGAGTTATTATGTCAGGGTGAACTATCGTCTTCTGTTGCTTGCAACGTTTAGTCTAAATAAGGAAAACTACATAATACACATGTGTACGCGATTGGGTTACTCAATTCGGTCTTTTTAGATGGTATATATAAGTTCACGGCCAATTATCCTGAAGGTTAATACCATGAAGTTGATGGCAACTTTGGACATTGGATTCTTGGGGCTCATTTTCGCAACCATCACATTAGCTATTGTTGGGCTTGACATGAAAATCTTGATTACAGGATTGATACGTGTCGGCCTCACGTGTTTATGTATGGGTCCCCATTGGCTGCCGTGGTAAAAGTCATCACAAACCCACAAATAAATCAGTTGTCCTATTTCATTTTCATATTTAGATTTTATATAGTGTTTTTGGTGTGTTATTCAGAAATAACTTGTTAGTTGTACTCCTTTTTCTAAAAAAAGGATATAACGGATTTGTCTAAATTCACATATATATATATATATATATATATATATATATACACTAAAATACGTCTAGATACATGTGAATCTAGAATTTATGGCATCTTTTTTTTGTGACTGAGGGAGTACTAACCATTAGTTGTATTTTATTGAACTCATTTTACAAGATACCACCCCAGTTTCGTAATATAAAAACATTTTGGTTGTTTAAATTAAACATCCAAATAAAATTATAATTGGAAATAGTAGGGAATAATAGTCAAAAGCTTTGCGTGCTCAGAGAGCATGTCTCAAAAAAATAAAAAATCTGCATTTAACAAATATATAGAGCTATCAGACGTGCCTGGATAGACATGCAAGTCGTCTAGTTTTGAAAAGAACATATATACATGAGGTGGGTCGATAGTGTATATCCACCACAATATTATACAAAGCATGTATCCGGCATGTTGAGTTGTGTATTATTATTAGTATGTCAGTGGATCCCCACTCTTCCAAGTCAGATAGACACGTTCTTGCCTCAATCAGCTTGGGACCATGTACAGTACTACTATACAACCATTTTTTTACTGTTCAACAAAAATACTACACTACCATTTTTTTAGATACAAGAAGAGATAATATGCTCTAGAATTACGTGTGCAAGTGCGGGTCAGAAGCATGAAAAGGCAATGCTCTTTTGATGCACATCGCTTGGTGTCGTTGTTTCTTTAACTAGCACAGTGATGCGAGGGCATCGTCTTTAGTGGCTTGAAATAAAGTTATGTATTATAAATCTCACATTTATTAAAATATATTTTAAAATTATCCATGTTATCTCAAGCTTCAATCCGGTGGTCTACACACTCAGGTCACATGTGTTTGATCTATCATGTAAGATGACGTGGCTTTGATGGTATAGTTCCAATCTCTTCATCAATAATAAGTTTTATTGTGTGATTAGAGCCACAAGTGCTCTTTTATTTGATACATGCCATGTGCTCTGAAGTTTACTCCATGGCATCACATATATATCTAATCATACAAACAAAACACTGTTGTTTGGAAATTAATCTTAAAGTTAAAACTATACACTTAGGGTGACCCGCTCATTTGCATGCTAGATATATTTTGTGTTTGTATACTTGTCTTCTCATGTGCCTATTACATTACATTTTCAAAATTTCATATGTTGTAAAATAAGGAGGCACAGTGTTTTTTTTGGATATTTTGTCCTCAATATCACAAAAAAAAATGTATAGTTGGTTGCTTCAATTTTTATATACATCTTTCATAATGAAGATAAAAATGACCAACGGACGATTTGTACATTTTGATCAATAATTTATGAACTTTGGTTGACATATTTCCATTAAGTAAATTAAGCAACTAAAGAAGACCAAAGACATAGTTTTTCAGGGCTCGTCATTAAAACTATACATTTCATATATCATATTGATGTTTCATTTTCGCCCTATTTCCATCAAAAAATTGTGAAATTATACACTAATAGTTAAAAAGGAAAGTGATATTTCTTTTACACACATATTGCCGTGATCCTCTAGATGCTCCACAATTGGTCGTGTTGCAGTAATTTTTTTATTTCTGCAATATCATTCCTTCTTATCATTTCTACATGAGTATCTTATTCTAATCATATCAGACTGTGGTCTACCCATGTAACTACAAAAATAACTGGTGTTAGACAAAGACATATTGCTAAAACATGATGTATCCCTCGGTCTTGTAATAGGTAAGTTTGTGTTTAAATTTCCCCACTAAAGAAACATGCTATAATTGATTTGTGCACCTAGAACAACTGTATATATTTCGGGTATTCATGAATGTTTACACTCGTATATTATATATTCTACTGATACACAACTCTTGTCGTATACAGCCAAACCCATTCAACCATATACTCGACCCCATATCTCATATGCATATATGACACTTCGCTTCTTCCCCATCTTTGATTTTGTCTTACTATTATCACCCTGAACTTTGTTAATAACAATAATTTTGCACTCCGTCCAATTCATAATAAGTGTCGATGATTTAGTATAATTTTGTACTAAATCTGCTACACTTATTATAGAACGGAGGAAGTACTTACTCCGTTTCCTACCCACTAAAAGGTGGATACATACAGAAGCTAAAACATCTTATATTTTAGAACGGAGAGAATAGCTAATTTCGTCCTAAGGGCGTGCATCTTTCTATGCCTACTGAAATCTGGTCAGAGAATATTTGCATTATTCTTGGCATGTTCAGTAGGATTTCCATCGCCTAGTCCGAGCAAGTATAAGAAACGATCATGGAAGATTAGAGTCCTGGGATAATCATTTTTTCTTAGTCTGGACTCCTCTGTCTCGTTCCGCTAGTGCACGATGTTTGCCCAGTTGTGTTCGTATCTATATACACATTTACAGTTAAATCTGCACTCTTAATTTCTACTCCCATGTAAAATTAGCGGATCATATTATTTACTGCGTGGGATGAGGAAAATAGATTTATAAACTCTTTGTCAACACCGGATCCTTGCCACAGTACCTTCCTTGTTTGAGAGAGACGGTGAATTTATTTTGTCTGAGATGGAAATCGCATGCATGCTCCAAGAATGGAGAGGCAAATAGATGTACGGTAGTGTAGTATATGTACAGTGAATTTATTATACAGAGTACCTAGGACGTGACTTAGTAGTCCGGTTAGAGGTTTTTTTTTTTTTGAGGGGGGTCGGGTTACGGGGTTAGAGCTGTCGACCCGCGTGGATCATTAACGTGTGTAGCTAGGTAACCAAGTTAACGTGACATGAGACTTCTTTTGTACATATGTACGTTTACGTAACAGTACTTATATTTTAATTTCAGATTAAATCTTAACCTTTAATTTTTGATCTAACTATTAAAATAATTCGAATAATGTGGAGTGCTTCGGTGCTTTCCAGAACTTCTTTGCACGATTTTTAAAGCAAAAGAAAGGCTGTGATTAGAAGAACTAATGCACCTGCTTTCATTAATTAAGCGGACGGCTGCACAAGCATAACTACCCATGACCCACGTAGTACTACACGGCCTCTGATGAAAGCGGTTGGATTAGTTCTCCTAATCATAGCCTTTGCTATTTGCTTTAATAGTCGTGCAAAAAAACTTCGGAAAAAGCACCGGAGCACTGCTCAAACCCAAGTTTTGTGCCGTCAGCAAACCTTGATATAAAATGTAATTTTTTGGGAAAACTGGCTCAACTCTCTATAAGGTGGCCCATCTCTCTCACACACACGCACGCACAGTACAATACAAGTCCTATACTAATACGATATGGATTACACAGTTGGGCTACTATACAAAGTCTAACACTCTCCCTCAATCTCAACTCACTCCTGAAGCGTCTAGAAGGTTGAGATTGTGCCTACAGACCTCAAACATGGGTGAAGGTAGAGGCTTGGTGAAGATGTCTGCAAACTGATCTTTTGAAGAGATAATCTTGATTTGTAGTAGCTTTTGTACAACACGTTCACTCACAAAATGATACTCAATCTTAATGTATTTGGTCCGTGCATGGAACACCGGGTTTGACGATAGAAACGTAGCACCGATGTTATCGCACCAAAGAACCGGATGATGTGGCTAGGAAACTCTCAGTTCTCGAAATAGGGACTCAATCCATATAAGCTCGACAGTCGCATTGGCAACCGCCTTGTACTCGGCTTTTGTGCTACCGCGGGCAACAGTGTCTTGCTTGCGTGCACTCCAGGCGATCAAATTAGGATCCAAGAACACATCATACCCCCCCCCCTAGATCGCATGTCGTCTGGACACCCAGTCAGCATCTGAGAATGCAGAAAGAACTCCGGAGGGAGTGGGGCGCATGTAGAGACCATAGGAGATAGTGAGACGCACATAACGCAGGATGCGTTTCATAGCAGACCAGTGCACATCAGTAGGCACATGAATATACTGGCACACCCTGTTAACCGCAAAGGAGAGATCAGGACGCGTGATCGTCAGATACTGCAGGCCACCAACACTACTCTGATACTCAGTCACATCCTCAGGAGACAGAAGAGCACCATCACTAGCGGAAAGCTTGTCGGTGGAGGATATGGGTGTAGGAGATGTCTTGCACTTGACCATACCTGCACGACGTAAGAGATCAAGAGAGTACTTCTTCTGGGTGAGAGCTAAGCTGCCACGAGACTGATGAGCGACCTCAATACCCAGGAAGAAGTGGAGCTGCCCCAAATCCTTAACTGCAAAATCTCTGCCAAGCGCAATCACAAGAGCATCGGTAGCCGTCGGAGAAGAGCTGACCAGGATAATGTTATCCACGTACACAAGCAAGTACATGGTCACACTCGGACGCTAAAACAAGAACAATGAAGTATCAACCGTCGAAGGAACGAAGCCATGAGCACGTAGAGCTGAAGCCAGACGAGCATGCCAGGTACGAGGCGCCTGCTTTAGTCCATAGACAGCCTTCGTCAGACGACTGAGATGATGAGGCTGAGTGTGATCAACAAATCTAGGTGGCTCCCGCATGTAAACCTCTTCTTCAAGCAACCCATGAAGGAAAGCATTCTGCACATCAAGCTGGCAGAGAGACCATCCGCGAGAAACTACGAGAGATAGAAGAAGCTGAATAGTGGTAGGCTTGACAACTGGGCTGAATGTATCCTCATAATTCAGTCCATGGCGCTGTTTAAAGCCCTTAGCCACAAGACGTGCTTTGTAGCGCTCAATAGAACCATCAGCATGTTTCTTCACCTTAAAAACCCACTTTGAATAAATGATGTTGACGCAAGGCGGAGGGGGAACAAGTGTCCAGGTCTCATTCTACATAAGAGCATGATACTCTTGTTCCATAGCATCCCTCCAGCGTGGGATACTCATAGCAGCTTGATAACTGCATGGTTCAGTGGTTGGATCTTTGATGCACTCGACGATCGAGGTAGAGCTCGTTGGGAACACCAAGAGGAAGGTATGATGAGTACAACATAAAGTTTTCCCTCAGTTATGAAACCAAGGTTTAATCGAACCAGTAGGAGCAAGGAAACACCCCAAAGGTGTTACTAGCTGAGCTTTGGCAGGGCGCACTACCGGTTCTAGTAGCAACGTGGAGACCTGCACAACACAACCACAGAACTTTGTCCCCAACTTGCGATGAGGCTGTCAATCTCACCGTGTTTTGCGAAAAACAAAGGATTAAACGTATCGAATAGAAAAAAGTAAAAGTTTGCAGAAAGTAAATACAAAGCAGTAAACAGTTGTAGATTGTATGTAAAAACAAAGGACTGGGATCCATAGTTCACTAGAGGTGGCTCTCCTTAAGATAGATAACATGCTGGGTGAACAAATTACAGCAGGGCAATTGACAAACACCGAGAAAGCAATACATGCATATACTAATCATCTTGACTACTTTGAGACTTGATTGGGCATTACAACATAATACATAGACCGCCATCCAACTGCATCTATGACTAATAATCCACCTTCAGGTTATCATCCGAACCCCCTCCAGTATTAAGTTGCAAGCAACAGATTATTGCTTTACGAACTGCCTATAAAGTAAACAATACGATTGTTCTATGAACAAAGGATTGTTGTTTTCTCCCTAGTAGCAACAGCACATCTAGTACCTTAGAGATTTCTCACTTCCCAGTTACGAGGCATGAACCCACTATCGAGCATAAATACTAACTCTTGGAGTTGCTAGCATCTACTTGGCCAAGATAGCTACTAACAACGGAAAGCATGCAAGATCTCAAATAACAAAGACATGATAGAATCAATAATCAATCTGAAATAGCATCTCAATATCCATCGGATCCCCGCAAACACAACATGTATGAATTATAAATAGATGATCTTGATCATGAACGGAGCTCACAAGATATAAACATGAAAGCACAAAGGAGGAGAAACCAGCCATCTAGCTACTACATGGATCCGTAGTCCAAGGATGAACTACTCACGCATCACACCGGAGGCTTACATGGTGATGAAGAAGGCCTCCGGGGTGAATTCCCCTCTCCGGCAGGGTGCCGGGAAGAGCTTCAGATCCCTCCCGATCTAGGAATGGAGATGACGGCGGCTGTAGACTCTTTCGTGGATTTTTGATCGGGTCCTTAGGGTTTTCGTCCCGAGGGCAATATATAGGCGAAAGGAGAGGCCGAGGGGGTGTCGGGAGCCACCACACCACCCCCTGGCGCGGGCCAGGCTTGGCCACGCGGCCAGGTGGTGTGGCCGGCCCCTGGCCCCTCTCCGTCTCGTATTCTGGCACTTGATCCCTTCCGGAAAAATAGGCACTTTGGCTTTTGTCCCGTCCAATTGCGAGAATATTCATTTTCTGACTTTCCTGGAACCAAAAACAGCAGAAAACAGGCAGCTCGCACTGTGGCTCTTGTTAATAGGTTAGTCCAAGAAATCATATAAAAAGTACTCCAAAGTTGGAACAAAACACAAGAAAGTGGATAAAACCAAGCATGGAACATCAAAAATTATAGATACATTTGCAATGTATCAACATCCCCAAGCTTAACTCCTGCTCGTCCTCGAGTAGGTAAGTGATAAAAAGAAATAATTTTTGAGGTGACATGCACCATCAAAGACTTGATCAAGGTATTTGCAAAACATTCAAAGCTGGGATCATAGTACTTCAATCATAGCATGAAAGACAAAGTTCTAGCAATAAGCAAAGAAACTATGATGCAACATGAAAAGGCACAAACAAAAGATTCATGAATAACAATGCTTTGCAAGACGTTTGTTTGTTTCACATAAAGAAAACATAGCATAAAAGTATTCAGCTTGTCCCTCAATAGAGTAGCAAATATAAATGCATAGGACACCTTCAAAGTTCATAAGAGTGACTAGATACAATAGTTTAAAACAAGCAATAACAAGTTATACATCAATCAACTAGTCTTGGGACAATGCACATAGAACTAAGAATGGCCACTATGCTCTCAAAGTAGTGCATAAAGTTAGAAGGTGGAGACTCAATATAATGGTGGAAGAAAGGCCTTTTGTAAAAGGAAGTAGGGATTCAAGTCTCATAAAGAGCTTCCAAAAATTATGGTACTTTTAGCTTTCAGCTCTCATTGCCCCTATCATAAGCATCTTGAAGGTGATTAAGGTTAAAGTGACACAACTAAGAGGATATGCTTGACAAGTTATAAACCGAAATCTCATGCCCCTTACTTATGAAGACCTATCTTCATGCTACTCACTTCAGTCACGAGTAAGCTCTTGTCATTGTAAGTATATGTGTATCATTAAGAACAGCCAACGGGGTACCCCTTGCACATGATACGGGAGCTTTCCCATAATCAAAATGACAAGGCAAGCAGACAATGAGCATCTTAGCGATCTTTTTATTTGCTATTTGCATAGGTTTTTATTGAGGATGCTTCATAGAGTGCTCATTATGGTGATGCTGCAAGTTTCCACCATGATTAGGCATGGCTTAGGCTAGCGGCCCAGGAGTTTCTCTAACACACATACAAACTCCATGATCTTACATTTTCCACTTTTATTTCACACAGCCGGGATCCGTAAGCAAAAGAACATAATATCAACGGGGTACAAAGTACAAGTGCAATGTTGAAAGCGTTCCCCATGAAACATGGTTCTGCTAATTTCAACTTATAAAGCGCAAGCATATACGCAACAAAGAAGGACCCAATGGTTCAAGTTTATTAGAGGCAATAAAGTAAAGTGTGCCATCAAGTTCGTGAGAGCTTTAATCACTAGTTTTCTCATAACAAGTGAAAGGTAGACAAAAGCATGAATATACTTGGAATAGCATAAGCTAGTAGGTAGGTATGGTGGACTCTTTGGAATAACTTGGTTTAGGAAGTTGGATGCATGAGTGGAACTCATATTTTGTTGTGGAGGCTAGCAAAAGACTGGGACCGACAAACTAAGAGAGCAATAATGGCCATAATCATGCAGAGCGACAAAACATCATTGATCAAAGCATAAAGTGATACTAAAAGTTGAAAACTAAAGGATCATAAAGGCTTATGGTCACTTTTGATAGTCATAACATGGTGTGAGCATGTGCCAAGTCAACCCAAATAAAGCATCAAAGGAGAATACCACTATACTATGCTTTAATATGCTAAAACAACGCATGATCCATCCAAGGCACATTAAGCAATCTCAATTGTTTATAACAAGTCATGCTACAGCAAAGAATACTAAGCATAAAGCCAAAACAATATCAAGCATGGCATGACAAAGCATAGCCACAGTCAAAAACGAGCTCTTTTTACCACAAAAGCATGAACTTTCCTACTCTTTTCCAAACCAAACCAAACTAATTGCAAACCAATGTATGAAAGAGGGGGTCCAACCAATTTATTCAGAAAACTAAGCAAACCAAGAAAACTAAAAACCAAAACGAAAACGAAAAAGAAGACGCTCCAAGAACAACACAACTGTGCATGAAACAATAAAAATGAAGCGTTTGGAAGAAACCTGGGATTTTTATTGATGAAGAAGGGGATGCCTTGGGCATCCCTAAGCTTTGACGCTTGTACTTCTTGTATATTTCTTGGGGTGACACGCGTGGTATCCCCAAGCTTGAACTTTAGTCTATCCTTCATCTCATTACTCATTCCTTCCCTACACCTAAAAATTTTCCTTCATACAAAACTTCACACAATCTCATTAGCAACATTAGTGCACTTAAGATAAATAAGTCTTAAGGTTCAGTTCTAACACCAAATAAACTTCCATTAGAACACTAGCTACTGTAGCATTTCCCTCAAACAGCTCAATTCCCCAAAAGAACTCAAGAAGGAACCAACAAGAAGCAAATGCAGAAAATGGCAGAAATCTGTCAAAACAGACCAGCAGGTAAAGACGAATTTTTTCGAAGGCCTTCTGTTGCTCAAATCAAAAAGTGTTGAACTAACGAAAGTTAGATAACAACCTGGGGCAGAAGCACAAAAACTTACAGCTCAATCTGACGTACAGAGATATCTCAGGAATTTTTACGATGAAGCACAGAAATCTGTTTTGGGACAACAACTTTCCCAATCATTACTTCACTCTCATTAGAGGTTACTCTTGGCACAAAAAGCAAATAAAAAGGATAAGGAGAGGTTATTACAGAGGTAATAACTTCCAAGACTCAATTAAAAATCTTGGGTTATCTCCCAACAAGTACTTTTCTTTAACGCCTTTAAGTTAGGCATAAGAAGCAAAGAAAGAATCAAGTGTTCTCAAATGAAGAAGCATTAAGACCAAATTTCTTGCCCTTACCTTTCTTACTTTTATTCTTATCCTTAGGGAAAAACTGATTGTTTGGTGGAGAAGAAAGGTGCATGGTCCCCTTTCCCACATCTATTATTGCTCCAAGGAGTTCTAATAGGGACCTTCCAAGTGTAATTTGTCCTTTTCCTGCACATTCAATAACAAGATAATCAATAGAAATCATTTTCCCAAGGATCTTTGTAAACACTCCTTCAGCTATTCCAAGAGGTAATATGGTAGTATTATTAGCAAGAGATATTTCTTTTCCTCCTTCCATAAGCCCCCAAAGATTCAAAGACTCATAAATATCCTTGGGCATAAGGCAAAATTCAGACATGATATCACAGCGGGCTTGAAAAGTTTCAGTGTTTATCTCAATCTTTACTGTAGGGAGCCACTTTGATGGTTCAGAATTTATTGGAACATAATTGTGATGCTCCCTAAGCGTATTATAGCACCCTTCTAATCTAGTAGTGCTAGCCTCAAGAGTATCCAACCTAGCAAATATTTTTGTGAAGGAAATATCAGTTTGGCTAGGCATATTGCAAGTGAGGATCAATTTCTTTATAGCATTAATAGCATCATCCTCATTACATTGGAGGAAATCTCCTCCCACAATAGCATCTAGGGCATATCTATAGCAAAGAGCAATCCCAAGGTAAAAACTACTAAGGAACAAGCTTTTAGTCATTTTAGGCTCAGTTTTTTCATGTAGATCAGAGATTCTAGACCAAGCTTACTTAAAACTTTCCTCAATTCCTTGATTAAAAGTGAAAATCATTTCCTCGGGTGACATAGTGATTCGAGCAAGGCTAGACATAGTGGCACTCAAGATAGGAACTAAATTTTTTGTGTTTTTCCAATAAGAAAGCAAACAAGTAAAACTATTTTTTGTGTTTTTTGAAGAACAAAACAAGCAAACAAAGCAAAAAGAAACTAAGCAAAACAAAAACAACAAAGTAAAGAGATTGGTTATGAGGGACTCCCTTGTGAAGATATCCTTGACTCCCTGGCAACGGCGCCAGAAAATGTATGAATTACAAATAGATGATCTTGATCATGAACGGAGCTCACAAGATCTAAACATGAAAGCACAAAGGAGGAGAAACCAGCGATCTAGCTACTACATGGATCCGTAGTCCAAGGATGAACTACTCACGCATCACACCAGAGGATTGCATGGTGATGAAGAAGGCCTCCAGGGTGAATTCCCCTCTCCAGCAGGGTGTCGGGAAGAGCTTCAGATCCCTCCCGATCTAGGGATGGAGATGACGGCTCTGAGACTCTTTCGTGGATTTTGATCGGTCCTTAGGGTTTTCGTCCGAGGCAATATATAGGCGAAGGAGAGGCCGAGGGGTGCGGAGCCACCACACCACCTGGCGTGGGCCCTGGCCGCCATGACAGTGGTGTGGACCCCTAAGCCCTCTCCGTCTCGTATTCTGGCACTTGATCCCTTCCGGAAAAATAGGCACTTTGGCTTTTGTCCCGTCCAATTCCGAGAATATTCATTTTCTGACTTTCCTGGAACCAAAAACAGCAGAAAACATGCAGCTGGCCCTGTGGCTCTTGTTAATAGGTTAGTCCAAGAAATCATATGAAAAGTACTCCAAAGTTGGAAAAAACACAAGAAAGTGGATAAAACCAAGCATGGAACATCAAAAATTATAGATACATTTGCAATGTATCAATCTTCCACAGCATGAGCCAGGCAAGCAACCAAATATGTGATTATGCCGTCGGTGCGCTCCATGGGAGGAGCGATGCCACTGTGGCTATGTGCGTGCGGACGCCGTGGAGCAGCGAGCACAGGGGCAGGCGAAACTTCCGGATAAGGCGAGGGCGGCCCAGAGGACTCCGATGACGAGGGGCCGGGCGGCGGTGGGCCGGGCGATGGAGGGCCAGTCGACGAGGGACCAGGCGTTGTGTGCGGCACTGAGCTGTGCGCTGCCGACCCAAGCGAGGTGGGCGGCAGTAATGCTCCCACGGGCGACATGGGCGGCAGCGGCGAAGGCAGGAGGTGGTGTATGCACATGCACCGGTCGATCGATGTGCGCCACAGGCGACACAGGTGGTGCATCGGGTAGGAGTTCTAGACAAGCACCATGTCCAGTTCCTGCACCATGATTAGGTAACAACATAGGGGAATATGCAACATCTTCAAATTGGCCAGGCATAATAGGAGATGATTACATAGATGGGGCTGTGATAGGTGGCTGTGGCATGGCGGAAAAGGGAAATACGTTCTAATCAAAGAAAACATCACGAGATATGTAGACACGATTTGTTGGCACATGGAGGTACTTGTAGCCTTTATGGAGAGCTATACCCCAAGAAAACACATTTTTTGGATCAAAACTCAAGTTTTCGATTATTATATGGACGAAGATGGGCCAACAGGCACAACCGAATACCTTGAAAAAGGTATAGTCAGGAGTTTCATGCAAGATAAGCTCAATAGGAGTTTTCATATTAAGAACACACGTAGGTAATCTATTAATAAGAAAACATGCGGTGACAAAGGAATCACTCCAAAAGCGAAAGGGTACATAAGCATGGGCAAGAAGTGTGAGGCTGGTTTCAACTATATGACGATGTTTGCGCTCAACAACGCCATTTTGCTGATGTGTATGTGGGCATGATAAACGATGAGAGATCCCAAGCTTATTAAAGAAAGTGTTGAGGTTGCGATATTTTCCCCCCAATCCGACTGAACATGAATAATTTTATGCTTGAGTAGACGTTCAACATGCAATTGAAACTAAATGAAGATATCAAACACATCAGATTTGCGCTTAATAAATAAAGCTATGTAAATCGACAATAGGCATCAATAAAACTGACATAGTAGTTGTGACCACTAACAGATGTTTGTGCTGGACCCCACACATCAGAAAAAACAAGTTCAAGGGGACTCTTGAGTTCTCTAGTAAATGAGACAAATGGTAGTTGATGACTTTTGCCTTGTTGACAGGCATCGCACACGGACATCTCTTTATTGCTAGACTCTAATGGCACCTCATGGCGGTGGAGTATGTGGCGAACGATGGGGGTGGCAGGGTGAACAAGGCGAGAGTGCCACTATGACGGCGACACACGAACACCACTAAATACGCGTGAGGCGGATGGATCCTCCAAACGGCACAAGCCTTGGCTCAAGCGGCCACTAAGCAGAACATCCCGGCTTGCTCGGTCCTTAACAAAAAGATTAAAAGGATGAAATTCACACAGAACATTATTATCAAGGGTGAGCTTAGGAATGGATAAAAGATTACGAGTAACCGAGGGTACCCGCAGAATGTTACCAAGGTGTAGCTGCATAGAGGGATGACTAGTTAAAAGAGATGCTTGGCCAATGTGAGAGATGGGCATACCTACACCATTGGCGGTGTGAACCTTGTCGTGTCCATAGTAGGGCTAGTAGGTGGCGATCTTGTTGAGCTCGTTCGTCGTGTGATCCTCCATGGCGCCGGTGTCCATGTACCATGCTGGATCAATGGGGTAGGACAACGTGTACCCGTGCTCGACGCGCGGGTCCTTGCCCTTGGCAGCAATGTGGGTAGCCGGGGCGGTGGGAGGGCCGAAATCGGCCATGGAAAACTGGTGCTCGTTGCCCCTGCCATCGTTGCCGATGCCGAGGAAGATTTTCTAGAAGCGTCGGTGGCACTTAGAGGCGACGTGGTTTTCACGGCCACACAGTTGGCACACCCGAGCGTTGTGGCCCCACCCGAGGTCGGTGCAGGGGGTGGGGCGCCCTTGCTAGCGGACGGGGGCGCTGGCTGCAAGAGGCCCAGTAGGCCGCCGGCTACGCGGTGATGGTGGCGGAGGAGCGGCGAGCCTTGACGCTCTGCTCGGTGAAGAAGAGGCATGAGGAGGCATCGACAGCTTGGCGTTGTGGATGGCCTCCACGAGATTGTCGTACTCGACGTCAAGGCCCTCGATGATGAAGCCGGCGAACTCCTCGTCACGAAGCGGCTGACCAATAGAGGTCAGCGTGTCCGTGAGTACCTTGATCTTGTTGAAGTAGGTCGTGGCGGAGGAGTCCAGCTTCTTCGTGCCGGCGAGCTCGCTGCGAAGAGCCATCGAACGGGAGGTGGAGACCTGGGCAAAGGCGTGCTGCAGGGTCTTCTAGGCGTCCATGGAGGTGGCAGCGAATAGGCAGAGGCCGGCGAGCCCGTTGCCTAGGGAACCCTGAATGGTGGAGAGGTCGCCTGGTCCTGCTGCACCCACACACGGTGTTCCGAGTTGATAGCCGGACCATGGATGGTGGCGATGACCTACAGAGGACACGACATGGAACCATCGACATACCCAAGGAGGGAGCAGTTGTGGTGCAGTGGTAGTACCTTGGCGTGCTAGAACAAGTAGTTGTCCGGCATGAGTCGGATGGTGATCAGGTTGTCGAAGTTGAACGGCCCGGAGGGCGCGACGGCGTCGGCAACCGGGACAGCGGGCGCCATAGCGGCGGCGGGGGCCGCGGCCACGGGTGGGGCGTCGAGGTTCCCCCAGGCCACCGGGATGGTGAGTGTCGGGGACGAGCCGGTGGAGGCCGCGGGCTGGACCATCGTCGTCACAACGGAGAGCACATGTGCGGGAGACGGCAGGATCGGAGCCGAGAACATGGATCCCACGGCGGGTGGTGCCGAAGAATTGGGGAACCGATAGAGCGAGATCATAAGGCAGAAGATTGAGGAGGGCGGCACGTGACGCGGGGATAGACCCGGAGCTGGCGGCGCCCGGGGCGGAAGCGGACATGGCGACGGAGGAGGCGGCCCTAGGGTTGGGGGCGGCGGTGGTAGCGGGTGAGGTAGGGGAGAACCTAGGTTAGGCTGATACCATGTAAAACGTAATGTTTTGGGGGAACTGGCTCAACATATATATATAGAAACCCTATTCAGCATCCAGGGTGCAGAATAGTTATTTTGCACCCCACATATTTTTATGTTCTCACATACATAAATTTATGTTTTGTATACTAATAATTATGTTCATATTCATCAGAAACGTAAAAAAATCGACATAAAAATACGTTTTATGAGTCATTATAGTGTTAAAAACATAAAAAAACCTAGTATTTTTTTACGGCATGTAAATAAATTTTTTACGACATGCCTAAATTTTTTTATGTTCTTCTTGACTTCCGGGATAAGAGAAAATTTACGTGACGTAAAAATTATGTACGGTTTGAAAGATAGGGGGTGGATGAAGAATAACTATTCTACATCCTGGGTGTCAAATAGCGCCACTCTCTCTCTCTATATATATATATATATAGAAACCCTATTCAGCATCCAGGGTGCAGAATAGTTATTTTGCACCCCACATATTTTTATGTTCTCACTTTTAGAAATTTATGTTTTCTATACTAATAATTATGTTCATATTTATCATAAACATAAAAAAATTGACATAAAAATATTATTTATGAGTCATTTTAGTGTAAAAAACATAGAAAATACGCATTTTACGTCGTATTTTTCTACGGCATGTAAACAATTTTTTTTACGACAGGTCTAAATTTTCTTATGTTCTTCTTGACTTCCGAGGTAAGATAAAATTTACGTGACGTAAAAATTATATACGGTTTGAAAGATAGAGGGTGGGTGAAGAATAACTATTCTACACCCTAGGTGTCAAATAGCGCCACTCTCTATATATATATATATAATTGTGTACAATGGTATAATACAAGTCCTATAACAATACGGTATAGATTACACAGTTAGGCTACTATACAAAGTCTAACATTGGACGACTGTCCGGGCTGGAGGGACGCTGGACCCATTGCTTGGGGTAACAATATACTACCTCCGTTTCAAAGGTTAAGGCTATATTTAAAAAAAATTAAACTAGGAAAGTTTGACCAAAGTTTAGAAAACACTATAATATATATAGATACCATGTAAAAATATGTTTCATGATGTATCAAAGAGTATGGATTTCGTATTGTAAATATTAATATTTATTTCTAAAAACTTGGTCAAACTTTATATAGTTTGTTTTTTCGAGAAAATATAAGTTTTAAGTTTTGAAACGGGCTAGTATCATTTCACTCACGTGAGATCTTACCTCTGCAGGTCCCAAATGGAATAGGTTTTTTCTTGGATGGCATCCAACTGGTTATCTATACGGTCTACGAAAACAGTAGGGTCAAATCTAAAAACAGCGATGAAGCAACAGCTTCTCTTTTATCCTCCAATGCAAGCCGACATGGTGGGGAGTCTAAGGTTACCCTCGTCACTCGTCAGAGGACGTGGCCTTTTTTGGTGTTGGTGTTGGTGGTGTTGTTGTATGGTTTTTACCTGGTTTTCCGCTAATTAATTGGACTTAATGAATAAGGCAAAGCTTTTACCTTAGTTTCAAAAATAATTCAATCTATGGTGGTATGTCCAAGCAAACGGCCGTGACGAGAAGATACATCAAAGAGAAATTAAGGACGAGTGCCTCCCTAGGCATCGTCGAGCAAAGCCCGTGTGGCACGGTGGCGGCAGCGGTTCTCCTCGGCCAACGTCGCAGGACGGCGGCGGCCATGGTCGGCATGCAGGCGGCGGCGGGAGGCAATGGCCAGCTACTGTGACGGTCGACGGGCGCCTGATCTGGACCTAGATGGGCTCCGATGGGCCGTGTCCCGCTGTTCTTATTTCCGTTGACTTCATCGACGACACGTCGCGTCTGGGATGACTCGCAACACGAGGAAGTTGTGGTGGTGGTGGTGGCCTCCTCTTTCGGCGGAGGTGGTCGGCCGGCTGGTTGTGGCGTCCTTGATCCCACATCTAGTCCCGATGGCAAGTGAGGAGGCGCGGCTGCCGGTGAAAACCGTGCTTTCACTTAGGTCATGGCGGGCGATGGCGGCGTCTTCGCGCCGTTATCTTGTTAAAGAAGCCGATGCAACTTTGTCATTTTTGTGTAGCTCAAAATACATATTTTTTCAATTGATATTTTGCATGTCTTTGGTACACATCACTACCATATCCCAACTTATTTTTAGAATTTTTGGAACTTGTGATTTTTGATTTTTTATAAAAACTAGATCACTGGTGCCCATGTGCACCAAATCTCCACACTTTTTAGGTTTTATATATAATATATCGGTGTGTTACTCAAAAATAACTTGTTAGTTGTACTAACCATTAGTTTTGGTTTGTTTAAATTAAATTGCCAAAACTTTTTATAATTGGGAACGGAGGGAATAGCAGTCAAAAGCATTGCGTGTTCAAAGAGCATGTCTGAAAATACATCTGCATTTAACAAGACAAAGAGCACGACATCATTTGGAATGTATCCACCACAATATTATACAAAGCATGCATCTGGCATGTTGAGTTGTGTATTATTAGTATGCCAGTGCATCCCCACTCCCAAATCAGAAAGAATCAGTTTTGGGACCATATACAGTACTATAATGCCATTTTTAGATACAAGAACAAATAATATTTTCTAGTTAATTACCTGTAAAAGTGCAGTGGGTGAGAAGCATGAAAAGGCACTGCTCTTTTGATGCACATGGCTTGGAGATATGTACGTTAATCTTGCTGAGCACGTGGGAATATCTGAAAATCTGTGCACTTGTCAATTTGCGACGAACAGAGAATCGTCTCCAAGAGCGTGGAGTACACGCCGTTCTTCCTGTCCTTCCTCTTCCTCTTCCTCAATAGAGGCGTCTGGGCTATGTATGCCCCCTACTCAACAGATATGTCTTCCATAGGGTAACAATATATATTGCAATAATCTTCCTTAGCTTAACTGCATGCTGAAGTTCATTTCACTTAGTGAAATCTACCTCTGCAGTTCCCAAATGGAATAGGTTTTTTCTTGGGTGGCGTCTCCAACTGGTTACCTATACAGTTTACGAAAACAGTAGGGTCAAATCTCAAAACAGTGATGAAGCAACAGCTTCTCTTTTATCCTCCAATGCAAGCCGACATGGTGGGGAGACCAATGTTACCGGTGGTGTTTAGACATTTGTGCACCTAATAATTTAGTGATTGCGCTATATTTTTGTACCTTTTCTTTCATGAATGAGTCCGTGCCCAAAAAGTCCGTGTGGACATCTTTGCTGTTGCAACAAAAAACATGCCAACTGGACCACGTGAGATTCAATAATTTATAGGTGGAGCATTAATACTTTTACCAAACGAACCATGTGGATTTAGCCACATGGGCTATTTCTAACAAAAAACACAGTCCCTCCGTCCAAAAATAAGTGACTTGAATTTGTCTAGATTCGCATATATCTAAACGCGTTTTAGTGTGTAAATACATACGAATCTAGACAAGTTCAAGTCACTTATTTTTGAACGAAGGGAGTATTCCATTTTTAGTGTTAATGAGTCGGACTAATCCATAAACTATGACTCCATAATTATTGTTTCGACCCAGAGCGCTCAAGATGTATGGATCCATGCTATACTTCATGTTAGCATATAACATGATTAGATCATTGGAGAAAGCAGACGGGAGTTGATGTTTAGTAATGTAGTTCCTTTGGGTCACGAGTACAGTTATGAATAAAACTTTTCTACACAGGGATGGGCCTAGAATTTTAAGAGCGGGTATTCAAAATATATAATAAGTTGTGTGTAAAAAATGTTTATAAAAAATATCAAAATAAAAATTGAGCAATGGGCGTTTGAACCCAAAAGCATATGGTACAATAGATTGTTCCTAACCAGTTGAGCTACTTCATCCTTTGTTACATTATTAGATGGTTAATATTTTGTATATACATTACATAAAATTCACATATCAACATTTTGCCGAAATATTTTGGGTATTCAACTGAATACCCTTGACTTGAGCTGGACCCGCCCCTGTTTCTACAATGTTCACGTTTTCTCTATACAAGACTTTAATTTTCTAGAGATCAGATATTTATACTGAATCCAAGAGAATAAAGATGTTTTATCTCGTAGATTTTAATAGTTATCACATAAAATTATAACACCCGTCTATGTACAACGGTTCAATCTCTCGCCATGAAACAACCCACATGAGTAACCAAGTACTCTATGTATGGCCATCATAGTGCCATAAGGACAAATATGGTATGCATCAAGATAAGTGTAATACAAAATGCTGCAGCCGCAATGCTTGGCTTCCCACTCGAGTTGCCAATGCTAACTTTACTGGCTAGCCAAGAAAATGCAAATGTATTAGAGTCCAATCAAACTTTTAAATCATGGTTTCTCCACTTCATCATTGGATATTGGGTGTTCCAAAAGGAACAGTTGAGGCATATGTATCAAAATCGAGATTTGTCCACCTGCGTGATGGAAAGATACACTGGGCCCTCTCAGTGAAATTGTATCCAATAAGCTGCAGCGTATGACTAGGTCATGAGAATACAATATCACGATAACAAGTTAAGTAGACTTGTCGGTAACGAGATTTGTATGGCGATACTAACGATCAAATCTCAGGCAAGTCATGTATCGAATAGACAAAGGGAATAGGACACAAATTTATGGTTCGAGAACGACAGAGTCTCGTGAAGTGCATAGGGGTCAATATGGAAATTCTGGTCCCGCTATTGATCATTGATCGAGAGAGATCTCGATCATGTCTATGACATTCCCGAACCGCAGGGTAACACGCTTAAGGGTCTAACGACGTTTAAGATCGCGATGTAAACGAAAGGATCACTGATGAGAAAGAAGAGATCGGAAATGTTCTGAGAAAGGATTTTCAGAATAGTTCCAAGAAGGATCCGAATATGTTCAGAAGAAGGAGAAGACCGAAAGGTGTTTTGGAATAAAAAGCTAAACTATAAATATGCATATATATATATTAATTATGAATTGATATATTAAATTATTTTTTAATTATTTACTATGGGGCAACTTCTTGCAATGGGCCGAATTCCGGAGGGAAACAACCCAAAGAGGAAGCCACCTCGAAGGGCAGCGAACAACCACAACGGCTGGGCCCACGCAGGTGGGCACCGGCTAAGTGAGGCACGGGCGGTTGGCAACTGCCACCGCCAGCGGGCCAAGCCAGACGAGCCCACGCGGGGCACGCGCTGGGTAGTGATGGCTCAGTGTTGGCGCCAGAAAAATGCTGGAGCGATGATGATTACATCGGATCGGATCCCCGCAAACACAACATGTATGATTACAAATAGATGATCTTGATCATGAACGGAGCTCACAAGATCTAAACATGAAAGCACAAAGGAGGAGAACCAGCTATCTAGCTACTACATGGATCCGTAGTCCAAGGATGAACTACTCACGCATCACACCGGAGGCTTGCATGGTGATGAAGAAGGCCTCCGGGTGAATTCCCCTCTCCGGCAGGGTGCCGGGAAGATCTTCAGATCCCTCCCGATCTAGGGATGGAGATGACGGCGGCTACAGACTCTTTCTTGGATTTTTGATCGGGTACTTAGGGTTTTCGTCCCGAGGGCATCTTATAGGCGGAAGGGGAGGCCGAGGGGGTGCCTGGGCTGGCCACACCACCCCTGGCGCGGGCCAAGCCTGGCCGCACGGCCAGGTGGTGTGGCCGCCCTCTGGCCCTTCTCCGTCTCGTATTCTGGCATCTCATGACTTTTGGAAAAATAGGTACTTTGGCTTTTGTCCCGTCCAATTCCTAGAATATTCATTTTCTGACTTTCCTGGAACCAAAAACAGCAGAAAACAGGCAGCTGGCATTGTGGCTCTTGTTAATAGGTTAGTCCAAGAAATCATATGAAAAGTACTCCAAAGTTGGAACAAAACATAAGAAAGTGGATAAAACCAAGCATGGAACATCAAAAATTATAGATACATTTGCAATGTATCAGGCAGCAAGGGTTGTTGGGCCACATTGGGCCCACCCGGCCGAAGCTGCCTCCCCTGGCTGTCGTCATCGTCTCCACTTGATGGGCCGAGGGCCATCCCAACCGGGCCGCCGCCTTGCCAGGCTGCGCGGGTGTGCGCTGGGGCAGGCTAGCCTATCTGGCCACCGCCTCCTACACCGGCTCCCACCGCCGATGGTGGGTCAGGCCGCGGGGCCCACCCGACTGGCGGCCTCCCCTCCACTTCCTTTTGCCCTTTTACTTTAGTCCCACATGGGGGCTTGAGGGAAGGGACTACCCCTTTTCCCCTATATATAAAGGCCTATATTGAAGAGAAATACAACAAAAATAAAGGAGAAATTCCTAAGGCTGTTTTGCTTAGGGAATTTCTCCCCTCTTTCTTAGTTGGTTTCCATGACTGCGGTTCCATGAAGAACTGCGCATGAGGGAGTCAACACCACTGGCACGCCATGACGCTGCTGGATCCCGGTTCTAGAGGATCTGCTTCCGCATCCTGGCTGGATCAAGGAGAACGGGAGTCGTCGCTAGACACCGTACGTGTGTGAGTACTCGGATGAAACCACCAATAGTGGGGTCGTGGCTGTCGTAAAAGGACCAGGAGGAGAAGGCGAGGAGCTTCACGACCTTGAGGTCGGCTACGGATTGTCTATGTTGGGGGATACCCCCGGGTAGGGTAACACCGGGGTATAAGGGCCGAGTTAGCCGGGGTACGGCGCGGTCAAACCAAGTGCTGACCAGGTCACGTCAAGGCAGGCCGAATCACGGTGTCACCCAGCCCATGGGGCGCCTCCTTGACTATGGTCCGGCCAGCATAAGATTTATACCGGCCATGTCTATTTGTTTTGCAGGTAACTAGGTAAGCCGGATTAGCTATATGCTAGCCGGATTATCTTAGCCTCCAAGAGAAGGAATCCCCCGCTGGTCAAAAGGTGGCTTTATTAGCTGTAGCATGAGCAAAGTAAAGTAAAGAAGAGGAGCAGCGGGTCAGGAGACCAAGGTGACGCGGGCAAAGCCGGATGACGTAGCCCGTGTCTGGTGACGCCAAAAGACAAGGATTACGCCATGGGATACGTCCAAAGCCCGAGCGAGCCGTTAAAGTGAATAAAGAAGCATCTGCTTTAGGAAAGGAGCATATTCTTAGAATATGCTGCCACCTGTGCCCTAGAATTGTAACCCGGGCTTCCCTATATAAGGAGCACCGGGGCCTCCATAGAGAGGGCCGATCGATCAATCATTCTCTCTTCCTAAGGTAGAACTCTAGGGTTTCTTCGTGAGGAGTAAGAGACATCGTCTCCTTCTTGCTGAGAGCCTCAAGTGCATTTGTAAACACCATTGATAGAGAAAATACAAGAACTTCCATGCGTGGAATCACCACGCTCTCCCTCCCTAGATTCCCCTAGCACTCATTGGCCCCATCTTTAGCCTATCCATGGCATCTGCCGTGCCACCACCACGACAGTTGGCGCCCACTGTGGGGCTAGCGGTGCTAGCAGGGGTGAAAATTCAGACGGGAAACTTCTCTAGCACCGGCGAGCATGTCGTCTCAGGCTTGGTTCAGCGCTTTGGAGCGCTGGACTACGTCAGCGACAATGCAGGAAGCTTCGGCAGGCACCCTCCACCGCGCAACAGCGTCTTCATCAAGCTTGGCGCGCACAAGATCTACGTTGGCGTGGACGAGTCCTGCGTTCACCTGCGACACATCGTCGAGGGAGGCCAGCCACCTCTCAGTGCAGCTCATGGCGTGCGTATCACTCGCCCCACTAGCAGCGTTGAGGTCCCGATGGCCGCGCCAGACGTGGGACCAAGCAAAGATCCGGCGCCAGAGCCAGAGGTAACACCAAAACAGACCAGGTCTAGGTTTCCTCCGCTAGAAAGGCCAGAGCATGTGCTCCAGCAAGCAATAGATAGCCTAGCAACGCCAATAGCACCTGTGGTAGATCCGGCTCAGGCACAAGCTGAGTTAGAGGAAACTAGGAGGAAAATGTTAGCTGGGGCAAAGAAGGTAGAAGAGCTGCATCAGTCCTTGAACATCACCTTGAGAGAATATGCTAAGGTAAAACGCATAGATGGAGTGAAAATCCGGGGCAGGAACCTGATCACTGAGATTGACAAGGAGTACGAGCCTAGGACGGGTCAGACAGCCACGATAGTAACATGAGGGTTGGATCGATGCACTTACCAAGAAAGAACCTCAGGGCAGCAAATGCGGCCGCGTCCGAGTTAGAAGGTTTAACCGGAGAGGCCCGACAAAGGCAGCAAGAGAGGGTAAATCACTTGTTGAGAGTTGCATGTCAGCAAAATGAAGAAATAAACAAGGCAAACCCGGCACCGCCAGGAGCCTCATAGGTGGTTCATTCGGCCAGAAATAACCCTACCACATCCAGAGGAGCCGCATCGTCTCCGGGTCACAATCCCTAGAGAGAAGAGGTAGTGGACTCCAGAATAAGAGACAAACATATGGTTCCCTATGACCCGGTAAGGGCTGGAAAAGGTGAAGCGATGCAAGTTGATGAAGATAGGCACAGTACCAGCCGAAGTGTGGCTGCCCGAGGTAACCGTGACCAAGGCAATGCCGGTCAAAGAAAAGCTGCCAATGGCAATGCCGGACAACGTAACCCCAGGGAAACGAGGCAAAATTTACCTCGGACACAGCAACAGTGTGCACCTCGGCAAGAGGGGAGCACGGGACAAGCAGCAGCACAACGAAATGCTCGTCCAGATCAGGAAAGATACAATGAGGGTTATTCGGCTATGGTCAACGACGGATATTCCAGACCGGATCACCACATAATGGGATCGAGGTTGGGAAGCAGAAACTTGTAGCCAGATGATGTGAGGCTGAAATTGGATAGAATTTATAGGTCGGAGCAAATAGAGATACAAGGTCCACCGGGTCTAGCATGCTTTGGACCCCGGATCATGAACGACCCACCAGTGTCGAACTTTCAGCTGGCCAGGGGAACCCGAACTTATGATGGTAGTACCAGGCTAGAGGATTGGCTCATTTACTATGCCATAGTAGTCAAGATCGCAACAGGAAATTTGAGATTGGCGGTAAGGTATGTGCCGCAGATGCTGGAAGGACCAGCGCGAGTTTGGCTGAACAATCTGCCACCAGGGAGTGTCAACTGTTGGTTGATTTCTAGGAGCTGTTCGTTAGCAACTTCTCAAGCACTTACAAGAGACCCAACAGGCCACAAACTCTCGCGTTATGCCGGCAGAGACCGAATGAGCCAGATAGAGATTTCCTGACTTAGTGGTGCAATGTGCGAAACTCATGCGAGGGAGTAATTGAATCACAAGCTATTGCGTGGTTCGCTCAGGGATGCGGATATGGAAGTATGTTGTGGTAGAGTTTACAGCGAGATATGCCAACTACCTTAGCTGAGACAATCCGGATCGTAGATTCGTATGCCTTGGGAGATCCAATGCAACCTCGGCTAATGTCGAGCGAGGAAAACGAGGAGTATTACGGCCGAGATGGATTCGGATCATCAAGGAGGAACGATTTTCAAGGAAAGAGAAGGGATGAGCGTCCGGATTACCGATATAACTCGCAACAGGTCGCAGCAGTAGACCAGGATCAATCCAATGCTGGGGCTAGTCAACGCCAAAAAACTGGAGGGCAAAACTGGCAGCAGAAAAATGAGGGGAAAAAACCTTGGACCCCGGAGCAGAAGAAGCAGTGGCAAGAATGAAAGGATAGACCGAGATATACATTTGAGTCTATGCTGGATCAGCCTTGCAAGTTCCATACGCCAAGCCCAAATAGCCCGGCGAATCATACAACCCGACAATGTGAATGGATGAGGAAATTAGAACAGGGAAGTGATGACCCACAAGTATAGGGGGTGTATCGCGGTATTTTCGAGGGAAGTGAAACCCAATTTATTGATTCGACACAAGGGGAGCCAAAGAATATTTATAAGCCTTAACAACTGAGTTGTCAATTCAGCTGCACCTGGAAATAATCTTGCTCACAGCAGTTTATCAGTAGCAACAGTTTTGTAGTAGGAATAGTGAAGTAGCAGCAATAGTAAAGTAAAGACAACAGTAACAATAGCAGTAAATAGTGGGATTCGAGTGCGGTAGGCATAGGGATGGATGGAAGGGCGTTGCATGGACAAGACAATTAACATAGCAATCAGAACATAGGGCAATTGCAGATAAATAAGATAAAGCATCCAAGTACTAGATAATCCTAGGCATGTGTTCCATATATAGTCATACGTGCTTGCAATGAGAACTTGCACAACATCTTTTGTCCTACCAGCCCGTTTGCAGTGGGGCCTCAAGGGAACTACTGGCAATTAAGGTGCTCCTTTTAATAGAGTACCGGAGCAAAGCATTAACACTCCGTGAACACATGTGAGCCTCACATCAAAGCCATTCCCTCCGGTTATCCCGATTTCTGTCACTTCGGGGCCATTGGTTCCGGACAACGTGTGTACACAACTTGCAGGTAAGACCATAAACAATACTATCATAATGAATCAATAACATGTTTAGATCTGAAATCATGGCACTTGCAGGTGAAATAGGATTTTTGGCTTTTGTCCCGTCCAATTCCGAGAATATTCATTTTCTGACTTTCCTGGAACCAAAAATAGCAGAAAACAGGCAACTGGCACTGTGGCTCTTGTTAATAGGTTAGTCCAAGAAATCATATGAAAAGTACTTCAAAGTATGGACAAAACACAAGAAAGTAGATAAAACCAAGCATGGAACATCAAAAATTATAGATACATTTGCAATGTATCAACATCCCCAAGCTTAACTCCTTCTCGTCCTCGAGTAGGTAAGTGCTAAAAAGAAAGAATAATTTTTGAGGTCACATGCACCATCATAAACTTGATCAAAGTATTTGTAAAACATTCAAAGTTGAGATCATAGTACTTCAATCATAACATGAAAGACAAAGTTCTAGCAATAAGACAAATAAACTATGATGCAACATGAAAAGGCACAAACAAAAGATTCATGAATAACAATGCTTTGTAAGACGTTTGTTTGTTTCACATAAAGAAAACATAGCATAGTGGTATTCAGCTTGTCCCTCATAGAGTAGGAAATATAAATGCATAGGACACCTTCAAAGTTCATAAGAGTGACTAGATACAAATAGTTTAAAACAAGCAATATCAAGGTATACATCAATCAACAAGTCTTGGGACAATGCACATAGAACTAAGAATGGCCACTATGCTCACAAAGTAAGTGCATAAAGGTAGAAGGTGGAGAATCAATATATATAGTGGAAGAAAGGCCTTCATAGAAGGAAGTAGGGATTCAAGTTTCATAAAGAGCTTCCAAAAATTATGGTACTTAATAGCTTTCATCTCTCATTGCCCCTATCATAAGCATCTTGAAGTGATTAAGGTTAAAGTGAACAAACTATGGTGTACATGCTTGACGAAGTATAAGTTAGGAACCTCATGTCCCTTGAATACGAGGGCCGCTCCTCATGCTACTCAAGTTTAGTCACCGGTAAGTTCTTGTCATCGTAAGTACATGTGTATCATAGAGAACCGCCAACGGGGTACCCCTTGCCCGATGATACGGAAGAATCCCCATATCAAAATGACAAGGCAAGCAGACAACGAGCATCTCAGCAATCTTCTTTTTTACCATGGGAATATGGTGCTTTTTTCTCTCTTTCCTCTTTTCATAATCTCTTTTTTTTTCTTTTTCTCTTTTTTCTCAATATAGGACTCTTTTTTTATAAGAAGAATGCTTCATAGATAGCTCATTATGGTGCTGCAGGTTTCCACCATGTCAGCATGGATTAGACCAGTGGCCTAGGGTTTTCTCTAACACATATACATAACTCCATGGACTTACAAGCTCCCCTTTCATTTCACACCGATGACATCCATATACAAAAGAGCATGATATCAACTAGGTACAAAGTACCCATGCAATGTTGAAAGCGTTCCCCATGACAGCATGGTTCTGCTAATCCCCAACAAATAAGTGCAAGCATATACAACATAGACGACACAATGGTTCAAGTTTATTAAGGGCAAGAAAAGTAAAGTGTGCCATCAAGTTCGTGAGAGCTTTAATCACTAGTTTTCTCATAACAAGTTTAATTTGGAAGGTAAACAAAAACATGAATATACTTGGAATAGCATAAGCTAGTAGGTAGGTATGGTGGACTCTCTGGAATAACTTGGTTTAAGGAGTTGGATGCATGAGTGTAACTCATACTTGGTTGTGCAGGCTAGCAAAAGACTGGGAGCGACAAACTAGGAGAGCAATAATGGCCATAATCATGCAGAGCGACAAAACATCATTGATCAAAGCATAAAGTGATACTAAAAGTTGAAAACTAAAGGATCATAAAGGCTTATGGTGACTTGGGATAGTCATAACATGGTGTGAGCATGCGCCAAGCCAACCGAAATAAAGCATCAAAGGAGAATACCACTATACTATGCTTTAATATGCTAAAACAACGCATGATTCATCCAAGGCACATGAAGCAATCTCAATTGTTTATAAGTCATGCTACAGCAAGGAATACTAAGCATAAATCCAAAACAATATCAAGCATGGCATGACAAAGCATAGGCCACAGTCAAAAACGAGCTCTCTTTACCACTTAAGCATGAACTTTCCTACTCTTTTCCAAACCAAACTAAACTATTTGAAAACCAATGTATGAAAGAGGGGGTCCAACCAATTTATTCAGAAAAGTAAGCAAGCAAAAGCAAACGAAAACCAAAACAAAAAATGAAAAAAAGACGCCCCAAGAATAACACAACTGTGCATGAAACAATAAAAATGAAGTGTTTGGAAGAAACCTGAGATTTTTATTGATGAAGAAGGGGATGCCTTTGGCATCCCCAAGATTTGACGCTTGTACCTCTTGGATATTTCTTGGGGTGACACGGGTGGCATCCCCAAGCTTGAGCTTTAGTCCATTCTTCATCTCATTACATCATTCCTTCCATACACCTAAAAATTTTCCTTCATACAAAACTTCACACAATCTTTATTAGCAACATTAGTGCACTCAAGATAATAAGCCTTTAGGTTCAGTTCTAACACCAATAAACCTTCCATTAAAACACTACCTACTTTAGCACTTCCCTCAAACAGCTCAATTCCCCAAAAGAACTCAAAAAGGAACCAACAAGAAGCAAATGCGCAAATTGGCACAAATCTGTCAAAACAGACCAGCAGGTAAATACGAATTGTTTCGAAGACCTTCTGTTGCTCAAATCAAAAAGTGTTGAACTAATGAAAGTTAGATAACAACCTGGGGCAGAAACACAAAAATTCACGCCTCAAAAGGACGTACAAAGATTTTACACTAATTTTTACAGTGAAGCACAAAAATCTGTTTCGGGACAGCAACTTTCCCAATCATTACTTCTCTCTCATTAGAGGTTACTCTTGGCACAAAAAGCAAATAAAAAGGATAAGGAGCTGTTATTACTGAAGTAATAACTTCCAAGACTCATCTAAAACTTTTGGGTTATCTCCCAATAAGTACTTTTCTTTAACGCCTTTAAGTTAGGCATGAGCAAAAACTAAAATGGATAGAATAGAAGTAAGCGGAGATAATCATGGTGAAAACATTGTTTTGTTCAATGAAATCCTTTTGTTAACAAGGTTGATCAGGTCTTGTTACGAAAACAATTTCATATGAGACAAAACTTTGTATTCCACTAATGATTATGTTACCTCAACCTTGATAGCAATGGTCCAAATCATAATAGTTTCTAATTTTTCTCTTGGTATGGGACAATATATTTCTCCAACTTGAATGCCCTCAACATGTTCAATTGAATTCAAACCATAAGTCCTTTCAATCTTCTTGGGGAAATAGACAGTATGTTCCTTGTCATTAACATTGAAAGTCACCATTCCTTGATTACAATTAATAACAGCTCCTGCAGTATTAAGAAAAGGTCTCCCAAGAATAATGGACATATTATCATCTTCAGGCATTTCAAGCACAACAAAATCAGTTAATATCAAGCAATTATGAGCCACTTGAAAAGGTACATCCTCACATATACCAACAGGAATAGTGGTAGATTTATAAGCCATTTGCAAAGATATATCAGTTGGTATTAATTTTTCTAGTTGAAGTCTCTTATAGAGAGAGGAAGGCATAACACTGACCCCAGCTCCCAAATCACACAAAGCAGTTCTAACATAACTGTTCTTAATAGAGCAAGGGATAGTTGGAATCCCAGGGTCTCCAAGTTTCTTAGGAACCTTACCATTAAAGGAATAATTAGCAAGCAAAGTAGAAATTTCTTCATTAGGGATCTTCCTTTTATTCGAGACAATATCCTTCATATACTTTGAGTAAGGAGGCAATTTAATAGGATCAGTCAAAGGAATTTGCAGGAATAAGGGTTTCATCCACTCACAAAACTTATTATAGTGTTCATCTTCCTTTGACTTGTGTTTCTTAACAAGGAAAGGCATAGGTTTTTGGACCCAAGGTTATCTTTCACTACCATGTTTCTTAGCAATAAAATCTTCTTTAGTGTATTTAGTATTCTTAGTGTGGTTTTCAAGTTCTTCTTCAACTTTTTCTTCATTAGGAACTTCATTTTCTTCATTACCACTTTCAGTTTCAGCATCAAAGGTAGATATACTATTAGGATCTATAGGAGGTTAAGAGGGTTTGACAATAGTTTTATATTTCTTATTCCTTTTCTTACGAGTAGAGCCACTATTTTCAGCTTGTCGAGAATCCTGCTCAATTCTTTTGGGATGCCCCTCAGGATAAAGAGGATCCTGGGTAGCAGCACCACTTCTAGTTCTAATTTCATAAGCATGTTTTTCTTTAGCAGCATTAATTAGCAAGTCTTTTTGCACTTTAATGAGTTGATCTATTTGAGTTTGAACCATTTGAAAGTGTTTAACAATCATTTTAACATCGTTAGAGGTTCTTTCCACAATAGCTTTCAACTCAACAATAGCTCTAGTGTTTTCCATTAGATGATTTTGCAACCTTTATTAAAATTATCTTGCTTAACAATAAAGATATCGAATTCTTCTAAGCACTGATCAGGAGGTTTAGAGTAAGGGATATCACCTTCATCAAAGTGTTGGAGAGAGTGTACCTCGATAGTGGGTGAGTAGGGAATAGGCTTACATAATTCTTCTATAGGAGGTAAATTCTTGACATCAGCAGCTTTAATTCCCTTCTCCTTATGACATTTCTTAGCTTCCTTCATCACTTCATCATTTAATTCAATAACTCCCCTCTTCTTTGATGTTGGAATAGGCACCGGAATAGTAGGTTCAGGTACAATTACTTCAGGTATAGCTTGTTTAGGAGGAGTCCAATATTCATAGTTCTTACTTATTTTAGCCATTAATTCCTCAGCTTCCTTAGGAGTCCTATTCCTGAAAACACAATCAGCACAACTATCTAGGTATGTCCTAGATTCTTTAGTTAGTCCATTATAAAATATATCAAGAAGCTCATTCTTAGGTAATGGACTTCAAGCCTGTGCATGAATCAAAGCACAAAACCTTGCCCAAGATTCGGACAATACCTCTTTTTCTCCCTGTTTAAAATCAAAAAGTTCTTGCAAAATAGCATGTCTAGCACTAGGAGGAAAATATTTCTGCAGGAAAGTACTAATCAAGCAATCAGGGCTATCAATAGATCCAGGAGGTAAATTACTAAACCAAGTTTTAGCTTCTCCTTTCAGTGAAAAGGGAAAAATCTTAGCAACAAAGTAAGTACGCATCTTAATATCATCAGAAAACAAGCCACTCATGGTAGAAAGTTCATTCATATGTGCTACCGTACTTTCATTCTTAGTCCCACAAAAAGGTTCTTTCTCAACAATAACTATGTAAGATAGATCGAGAGAGAAATCATAATGTTTATCTATAATGTTTATGGGAGAGGCAGCAAACCTAGCAATAGGAGACAATTTGGGTCTAATAGTACGCCTCTCAAGGAGACTGTTAGCAGCGCTCCTATCATGGGTGTTTTTACATTCTTTAATAAATTCATCGGTCATCTCAACATAACCATCTACAATGTCATAACTTTCACTAGACTCAGGTGAACTAACAGGTGTGGTAGTGTCTTCATTAGGAGTTTCAGTATTTCCAGCTATAGTTCTAGCAATCGTAGCATCTAGGAAAGGACCTAATGAACCAATCTTATCAAGCACAGTAGAAGCAGCATCATAAGCATCAAAAGTTTCAGATTCAGCAGTAGTAGTAGTGTGTGTAGCATGTGTTTGTCGTGGTGTAACGAGCTTACTCATAACAGATGGTGAATCAAGAGCAATAGAGGTGTTCAGAACCGTACCTCTTCTTGTAGTGGATGGTAAAATAGGAATCTTGCCATCACGAGACTTACCCATGATGGATGGATAGCAACAAACAATAGATAATCCAAGTGAACTTGATAAATAAAGCTATGCTCCCCGGCAACGACGCTAGAAAATAGTCTTGATGACCCACAAGTATAGGGGGTATATCGCAGTATTTTCGAGGGAAGTGAAACCCAATTTATTGATTCGACACAAGGGGAGCCAAAGAATATTTATAAGCCTTAACAACTGAGTTGTCAATTCAGCTGCACCTAGAAACAATCTTGCTCACAGCAGTTTATCAGTAGCAACAGTATTGTAGTAGGAATAGTGAAGCAGCAGCAATAGTAAAGTAAAGACAACAGTAACAATAGCAGTAAATAGTGGGATTCGAGTGCGATAGGCATAGGGATGGATGGACGGGCGTTGCATGGACAAGACAATTCACATAGCAATCAGAACATAGGGCAATTGCAGATAAATAAGATAAAGCATCCAAGTACAAGATAATCCTAGGCATGTGTTCCATATATAGTCATACGTGCTCGCAATGAGAACTTGCACAACATCTTTTGTCCTGCCAGCCCGTTTGCACCGGGGCCTCAAGGGAACTACTGGCAATTAAGGTGCTCATTTTAATAGAGCACCGGAGCAAAGCATTAACACTCCATGAACACATGTGATCCTCACATCAAAGCCACTCCCTCCGATTAATTATCCCGATTTCTGTCACTTCGGGGCCATTGGTTCCGGACAACAACGTGTGTATAAAACTTGCAGGTAAGACCATAAACAATACTATCATAATGAATCAATAACATGTTTAGATCTGAAATCATGGCACTCGGGCCCTAGTCATAAAGTACTAATAAAAGATACTAGGCACCATGCCCTAAGAATCTAATGCCATTAGATGAACAATCTCATCCAACCCCTACCATCCCCATAGCCTACAGCGGGGGATTACTCACTCATAGATGGGGGAAACATGGATGGTCGATGGAGAACCGATGGTGATGATGATGGCGATGATCTCCTCCAATTCCCTGTCCCGGCAGGGTGCCAGAACGGAGTTTCTGGTGTTGTTTCGTGGAATCTGGTGGTGGCGGCGGAGCGGAACTCCTTCTGGAAAAACATCGACCCCCCCAGAGTTTTTAGGTCAGAAGGATTCTTATAGGCGAAGAGGGAGAGCGAGGGGGTACCTGGGGCGGCCAGACCACCCCCTGGCGCGGCCAGGCCTAGCCCGCGCGGCTAGGTGGCGTGGCTGGGCCCCAGCCCCTCTCTGTCTCATATTCTGGCTCCGGGAGTCTTCTGGTGAAATAGGATTTTTGGCTTTTGTCCCGTCCAATTCCGAGAATATTCATTTTCTGACTTTCCTGGAACCAAAAACAGCAGAAAACAAGCAACTGGCACTGTGGCTCTTGTTAATAGGTTAGTCCAAGAAATCATATGAAAAGTACTCCAAAGTGTGGACAAAACACAAGAAAGTAGATAGAACCAAGCATGGAACATCAAAAATTATAGAAACATTTGCAATGTATCAGGAAGTTCGGGGAATGCTCAGGCACCTCAGAACGAAGCACCTAGAAATGAAGCACCACGGCCACCATTACTGATAGGGGGAATGGACAGCAACTGATGCTGCCACCACCACCTCCAAGGTACGAGAATCCGGAAAGAAGGGATGTCGTACATCATGTGGGCAATAAACAGCAACAAGGTCAAGGTTACAACCAGAATGAGGGACGAAATGAGTACAGGGAACATCATCACAGCTACTGTGTGTTCACCACAGCAGAGAATGACCGGAAAAGCTTGCAGCGCCGGCATATGGAAGTGAACGCAGTAATGCCGGCAGTGGTAAGGTATATGCCTTGGGCGGATCAAGAGATTACATGGAGTATCAAGGATCACCCAAAGATCATGCCAAGCCCAGGAACCTACGCTCTTGTCCTGAACCCGACGTTCATCGGGCCGAATCTCAATGTAAGGTTTTCCAATGTACTGATTAACAATGGCAGCAGTATCAACATTATGTACAAGGATACCATGCACAAGTTGGGGATAACAGAGAACATGTTGCAAGCAACGAGGACCACCTTCCATGGCATTGTACCGGGTATTTACTGTGAGCCAATTGGTAAAGTCTAGGTTGATGTGTTATTCGGCACAAGAGACAACTGCCGCACTAAGAACTTGGAATTCGAAGTGGTGAATCTGGAGAGCGCTTATCACGCGTTACTCGGCAGGCCAACGCTGAACAAATTCATGGCAACAACCCACATCAGCTACCTTAAGATGAAGTTGCCCGGACCAAGGGACATGATAACTGTATCAGGGGATTTCTGGCTTTCGATCGAGTGCGCCTCGACCGGATCTAATTTAGCCGAGTCACTTGTGATAGCTCAAGAAAAAAGAAGATACTAGAAGTGGCGACACTAGCTCAATCCGCGCAACAACATATGATGGCCCTGACCAACCCGCACGGGAGCGTATCGTTCCAAGCAACTAAGGATACGAAGAAAGTACTAATCGATGATCAGTTCCCAGAGCGCACCGTGACCATTGGTGCCGGGTTAAGCAGCAAATAGGAAAGCGAGCTTGTTAACTTCCTCCATGAGAATCGGGATATCTTTGCTTGGTCTACGCAAGATCTGCAAGGTGTGCCGAGGGAGTTGGCAGAGCACTCATTGAACGTAAGACCTGGGGCTAAGCCGGTGAAGCAACCACTCCGGCGTTTTCACCGAAGATAGAAGGAAAGTCATTGGAGACGAAATAGCTAGGCTCTTAGCGGCCGGATTTATCATGGAAGTACCCTATCCGGATTGGCTCTCTAATCTGGTGCTGGTGGATAAGAAGAAAGATGATCCGAACGTAGCTGTGGTATGGCGCATGTGTATTGATTACACGAACCTGAATAAGGCGTGTCCCAAAGATCCATTTCCACTCGCTAGGACAGATCAAGTTATAGACTCAACGGTCGGATGTGAGCTGCTGTCATTTATTGATGCGTATTCTGGTTCCCACTAGATACACCTGAATCCGGATGATCAAATAAAGTCTGTGTTTATTACCCCATATGGGGCTTATTGTTATCGCACTATGCCGTTTGGATTACATAATACAGGAGCAACGTACCAGTGATGCATGCAAAAATGCTTACATGATCAGATAGGTTGGGTGTGGTAATAGAGACCAAGGAAAGCAATATGCTCCTTGATGATATCCGGCAGACGTTCGCAAACTTGAGAAGGTTCCGAGTGAAGCTGAACCCGGAGAAATGTACCTTTGGCGTACCCGCTGGAAAGTTACTCGATTTTTTGGTGTCTAGTCGTGGCATTGAAGCTAACCCGATGAAAATCCGGGCCATAGAAAGAATGAAACTGCCAAAATGCCTTAACAATGTGCAGAAGTTCACTGGTTGCCTAGCATCGTTAAGTCAGTTCGTATGTCGGTTGGGAGAGAAGGCCTTGCCCCTCTACCAAGTAATGAAAAAGGCAGACAAGTTCACCTAGACGCCACAGGCGGATCTTGCATTTCGAGAGTTAAAAAAGATGTTATCTACTGCGCCAATCCTGGCTGCACCACTACCTAAGGAGCCAATGTTGCTCTACGTAGCCGCGACCAACCGAGTCATAAGTGCAGTAATCATAGTGGAGCGTGAGGAGGAAGGAAAATCAGTGCAAAGGCTGGTGTATTACCTGAGCAAGGTATTATCAGCCTCGAAACAGAGCTATCCTCACTATCAGAAGATGGCATACGGCATATATATGTCGGCCAAGAAACTCAAACACTACTTTGAGGAACACCCCATCAAGGTGATATGTGAGGCACCCATTTCCGAAATCATGAGTAACAAAGACGCAAGCAGACGAATAGCAAAGTGGGCTATCGAGTTAGCTCCATACGCACCACAGTTCGATAGAAGGGATGCGATCAAGTCACAAGCTGTGGCGGATTTTTTTGTGGACTGGGCTGAAATGCAATACGAGCCACCCCTGCCGGAATGCAATTATTGGAAATTGCACTTCGATGGATCCAAACTGAAAGATGGGTTGGGTGCTGGAGTAGTGCTTACCTCGCCCAAGAAGGATCAACTGAAATATGTCCTTCAAATCCACTTCAGTGCCTCGAATAATGTGGCGGAGTACGAAGCGTTGGTGCATGGTCTCAAAGTGGTGAAAGAAGTAGGGATCCGTCGGATACAGTGCTTTGGAGATTCAGATTTGGTGGTGCAGCAAGTGTCTGGAAATTGGGATGCCCTGGATGCTAACATGGCCCTATACAGGTTCCACATTCAAAAGATAAGCGGGTTCTTGGAAGGATGTGAGTTCCATCACATACCCCAGATTGAAAATGAGGGGGCAGATACGCTGTCCAAGTTGGGCTCGTCCCGGCAGCCAATCTCGCCAAATGTTGCCTTGGAGCACCTAAGAAAACCATCTATCACACCATCACCCGAGTCAGATTCCATTTACATCCCGGTGTTGTCTGGGTCAGGAGCCGTACCTATGGAGATAGAGTGGGGGAGCACCTCAGCAAACCCGGGATCGCTTCAGAAACCGGGACTGCTCAAGAAACCTGGGACTGCTCACCGATCCGGCAGGAGTCATGTCAGTGGATGCAATGGAAATTGATGAGGAATCATTTCCCATCCGGACTATGCCAATGATGGCTCATGATTGATGAGCTCGTTGGGGAACCCTAAGAGGAAGCTATGATGAGCACAGAAGTAAGTTTCCCTCAGTTATGAAACCAAGGTTATCAAACTAGTAGGAGCAAGGAAACACCCCAAAGGTGTTGCTAGGTGAGCCTTGGCAGGGCGGACTACCGGTGCTAGTAGCAACGTGGAGACCTGCACAACACAACCACAAAACTTTGTCCCCAACTTGCGATGAGGTAGTCAATCTCACCGGTTTTGCTAAAAACAAAGGATTAAACGTATCGAATGGAAGGAAGTAATAGTTTGCAGGAAGTAAACACAAAGCAGTAAATAGTTTGTAGATTGTATGTAAAAGAAAGGACCGGGTCCATAGTTCACTAGAGGTGGCTCTCCTTAAGATAGATAACATGCTGGGTGAACAAATTACAGCGGGGAAATTGACAAACATCAAGAAATCATACAAGCATATACTAATCATCTTGACTCCTTTGAGACTTGATTGGGCCTTTATGACTAATAATCCACCTTCAGGTTATCATCCGAACCCCCTCTAGTATTAAGTTGCAAGCAATAGATTATTGCTTTACGAATTGCATGTAAAGTAAACAATATGATTGTTCTATGAACAAAGGATTGTTGTTTTCTCCCTAGTAGCAACAACACATCTAGTACCTTAGAGATTTCTGTCACTTCCCCAAATTACCAGAGGCATGAACCCACTATCGAGCATAAATACTAACTCTTGGAGTTGCTAGCATCTACTTGGCCAAGATAGCTACTAACAACAGAAAGCATGCAAGATCACAAATAACAAAGACATGATAGAATCAATAATCAATCTGAAATAGCATCTCAATATCCATCGGATCCCCGCAAACACAACATGTATGGATTACAAATAGATGATCTTGATCATGAGCGGAGCTCACAAGATCTAGACATGAAATCACAAAGGAGGAGAACCAGCCATCTAGCTACTACATGGACCCGTAGTCCAGAGATGAACTACTGACACATCACACCGGAGGCTTGCATGATGATGAAGATAGCCTCCAGGGTGAATTCCCCTCTCCGGCAGGGTGCCGGGAAGAGCTTCAGATCCCTCCCGGTCTAGGGATGGAGATGGCGGTGGCTACAGACTCTTTCATGGATTTTTGATCGGGTCCTTAGGGTTTTGGTCCCGAAGGCAATATATAGGGAGAAGGAGAGGCCGAGGGGGTGCCTGGGCTGGCCACACCACTCCTGGCGCGGCCAGGCCTGGCCCGCGCGGCCAGGTGGTGTGGTAGCCCCCTGGCTCCTCTCCGTCTCGTATTCTGGCTCCAGATGACTTCCGGTAAAATAACGACTTTGGCTTTTGTCCCATCCAATTCCGAGAATATTCATTTTATAACTTTCTTGGAACCAAAATTAGTAGAAAACAGGCAGCTGGCACTATGGCTCTTGTTAATAGGTTAGTCCAAGAAATCATATGAAAAGTACTCCAAAGTGTGGACAAAACACAAGAAAGTAGATAAAACCAAGCATGGAACGTCAAAAATTATAGATACATTTGCAATGTATCAACATCCCCAAGCTTAACTCCTACTCGTCCTCGAGTAGGTAAGTGATAAAAAGAAAGAATAATTTTTGAGGTGACATGCACCATCATAAACTTGATCAAAGTATTTGTAAAACAATCAAAGCTGAGATCATAGTACGTCAATCATAACATGAAAGACAAAGTTCTAGCAATAAGACAAATAAACTATGATGCAACATGAAAAGGCACAAACAAAATATTCATGAATAACAATGCTTTGCAAGACGTTTGTTTGTTTCACATAAAGAAAACATAGCATAATAGTATTCAGCTTGTCCCTCATAGAGTAGCAAATATAAATGCATAAGACAGCTTCAAAGTTCATAAGAGTGACTAGATACAAATAGTTTAAAACAAGTAATATCAAGTTATGCATCAATCAACTAGTCTTGGGACAATGCACGTAGAACTAAGAATGGCCACTATGCTCTCAAAGTAGGTGCATACAGGTAGAAGGTGGAGACTCAATATAATGGTGGAAGAAAGGCCTTCATAAAAGGAAGTAGGGATTCAAGTTTCATAAAGAGCTTCCAAAAATTATGGTACTTGTAGTTTTCAGCTCTCATTGCCCCTATCATAAGCATCTTGAAGTGATTAAGGTTAAAGTGAACAAACTATGGTGTAAATGCTTGATGAAGTATAAGTCAGGAATCTCATGTCCCTTGAATACGAGGGCCGCTCCTCCTGCTACTCAAGTTTAGTCACCGGTAAGTTCTTGTCATCGTAAGTACATGTCTATCATAGAGAACCACCAACGGGGTACCCCTTGCCCGATGATACAGAAGAATCCTCATATCAAAATAACAAGGCAAGCAGACAACGAGCATCTCAGCAATCTTCTTATTTACCATGGGAATATGGTGCTTTTTTCTCTCTTTCCTCTTTTCATAATCTTTTTTTCTTTTCTCTTTTTTTCTCAATATAGGACTCCTTTTTTAAAAGAAGAATGCTTCACAGACAGCTCATTATGGTTACGTTGCAGGTTTCCACCATGTCAACATGGATTAGACTAGCGCCGGGCGTTTCTCTAACACATATACATAACTCCATGGACTTAAAAGCTCCCCTTTCATTTCATACCGACGACATCCATATACAAAAGAGCATGATATCAACTAGGTACAAAGTACCCGTGCAATGTTGAAAGCGTTCCTCATGACAGCATGGTTCTGCTAATCCCCAAAAATAAGTGCAAGCATATACAACATAGACGACACAATGGTTCAAGTTTATTAAGGGCAAGAAAAGTAAAGTGTGCCATCAAGTTCGTGAGAGCTTTAATCACTAGTTTTCTCATAACAAGTTTAATTTGGAAGGTAAACAAAAATATGAATATACTTGGAATAGCATAAGCTAGTAGGTAGGTATGGTGGACTCTTTCGAATAACTTGGTTTAGGGAGTTGGATGCATGAGTGGAACTCATACTTGGTTGCGGAGGCTAGCAAAAGACTGGGAGCGACAAACTAAGAGAGCAATAATGGCCATAATCATGTAGAGCGACAAAACATCATTGATCAAAGCATAAACTGATACTACAAGTTTAAAACTAAAGTATCATAAAGGCTATGGTGACTTGAGATAGTCATAACATGGTGTGAGCATGCGCCAAGTCAACCCAAATAAAGCATCAAAGGAGAATACCACTATACTATGCTTTAATATGCTAAAACAACGCATGATTCATCCAAGGCACATTAAGCAATCTCAATTGTTTATAACAAGTCATGCTACAGAAAGGAATAATAAGCATAAAGCAAAACTATATCAAGCATGACATGACAAAGCATAGGCCACAGTCAAAAACGAGCTCTCTTTACCACTTAAGCATGAACTTTCCTACTCTTTTCCAAACCAAACCAAACTATTTGAAAACCAATGTATGAAAGAGGGGGTCCAACTAATTTATTCAGTAAACTAAGAAAACAAAGCACGAAAAACCAAAACAAAAACGAAAAAGAAGACGCTTCAAGAACAACACAACTGTGCATGGAACAATAAAAATGAAGTGTTTGGAAGAAACCTTGGATTTTTATTGATGAAGAGGGGGATGCCTTGGGCATCCCCAAGCTTTGACGCTTGTACTTCTTGGATATTTCTTGGGGTGACACGCGTGGCATCCCCAAGCTTGAGCTTTAGTCCATCCTTCATCTCATTACTCATTCCTTCCATACACCTGAATTTTTTCCTTCATACAAAACTTCACACAATCTTTATTAGCAACATTAGTGCACTCAAGATAATAGGTCTTAAGGTTCAGTTCTAACACCAAATAAACTTCCATTAGAACACTAGATACTGTAGCACTTCCCTCAAAAAGCTCAATTCCTCAAAAGAACTCAAAAAGGAACCAACAAAAAGCAAATGCAGAAAATGGCAAAAATCTATCAAAACAGACCAGCAGGTAAAGACGAATTTTTTCAAAGACCTTATGTTGCTCAAATCAAAAAGTGTTGAACTAACGAAAGTTAGATAACAACCTGGGACAGAAGCACAAAAATTCACGCCTCAAAAGGACGTACAGAGATTTTACACGAATATTTACGGTGAAGCACAGAAATCTGTTTTGGGACAACAACTTTCCCAATCATTACTTCTCTCTCATTAGAGGTTACTCTTGGCACAAAAAGCAAATAAAAAGGAGAAGGAGCGGTTATTACTAAATTAATAACTTCCAAGATTCATATAATTTTTTTGGGTTATCTTCCAATAAGTACTTTTCTTTAACGCCTTTAAGTTAGGCATAAGAAGGAAGAAAAAGAATCAAGTGTTCTCGAATGAAGAAGCATTAAGACCAAATTTTGTTTTCATAGGAGAGGCAAATGAAATATTCTCTCTCTTCTTAGGGAAGTGTTCTATAACTTTCTTGAGTGGGAGTTGATATTTAATGGTGCCTTCTTTCATATCAATAATGGCACCAACCGTTCTAAGAAAAGGTCTTTCCAAAGTAATAGGACAAGAAGCATTGTATTCAACATCCAAAACATAGAAATCAATGGGGACATAGGCATTGTTAACCATAATAAGAACATCATTAATACTCCCCATGAGTTTCTTTTTAGCATTATCATCAAGTGGGACATTCAAATAACAATCTTCAAGTGGTGACAAATCAAGCATATCATAAATCCTTCTAGGCATAATAGAAACACTACTATCAAGATCACATAAAGCTTTAAAATCAAAGTCATTAACTTTCATATTAATGATAGGTTCCCAATCATATTATTGTTTTATAGGAATAGAAGCTTTATGTTTCATCTTTTCTTCTTTAATCTTTATGAGAGCATCAGTAATGTGTTTTGTAAAGGCCATGTTCATAGCACTAGCATTAGGACTTTTAGCAAGCTTTTGTAGGAACTTAATAACTTTAGAGATATTGCAACCATCAAGATCAAAATCAAATTTATCATCTAGAGTGGTAGAACTATTACTAGCCTCAATACTAGTGGTGGTGATAGTGGAAACACTAATGTTTCTAGCAATTTCATCTTCTCTCTCCCACTTAGCATGTAATTCAGCTAATAGTCTAACATTTTCATCAATTCTAACTTGTATGGCATTAGTAGCTGCAAAGGGATTATCATTAGTTTCAAGTTTAGTAGCCATTTTATTCAAAGAAGATTGAGCTTCAGCCAAAGATGATATAATCCTTTCAGCATTAGAAAGTTTTTCCTCAATAGTTTTATTGAAAGCAGTTTGTTTACTAATAAAGTCTTTAAGCATAACTTCAAGTTCAGAGGGAGCACTCCTATTGTTGTTGTAGGAATTTCCATAAGCATTACCATTGTTGGGAGGATATGGCTTATAATTGTTGTTACCAAAATTATTCCTATAAGCGTCATTGCCAAAATTGTTATTTCTTATGAAGTTCACATCAACTTGCTCTTCTTGAGCAACCAAAGAGGCTAGGGGAACATTATTTGGATCAATATGGGCTTTCCCATTAACAAGCATAGACATAATAATATCAATCTTATCACTCAAAGAGGAGGTTTCCTCAACATAATTTACCTTCTTACCTTGTGGAGCTCTTTCAGTATGCCATTCAGAATAGTTAACCATCATATTATCCAAAAGCTTTGTTGCAGCACCCAAAGTGATGGTCATAAAGGTACCTCCAGCAGCAGAATCCAATAGGTTCCTTGAAGAATAGTTCAATCCTGCATAAAAAGTTTGGATGATCATCCAAGCAGTAAGTCCATGAGTGGGACAATTCTTAACCAAAGATTTCATTCTTTCCCAAGCTTGAGCAACATGTTCATTATCAGATTGTTTAAACTTCTTTATTTCACTTCTCATAGATATAATCTTAGCAGGAGGATAGTACTTTCCAATGAAAGCATCTTTGCATTTAGTCCAAGAATCAATACTATTCCTAGTTAAGGAACTCAACCATTCTTTAGCTTTTCCTCTCAAAGAGAAAGGAAACAATTTCAGCTTAATAATATCACCATCTATATCCCTATGCTTTTGCATCTCACAAAGTTCAACAAAGTTATTTAGATGGGCAACAACATCTTCATTACCAATACAAGAACATTGTTCTCTCATAACAAGATTGAGTAAAGCAGGTTTTATCTCAAAGAAAGTAGCTTCAGGCATAGGTGGAGCAATAGGTGTGCTCATAAAATCATTGTTGTTGGTGCTAGTGAAGTCACACAACTTAGTGTTTTCAAGAGTAGTCATTTTTTTGTGTTTTCCACAAAGAAAACAAACTTGTAAAACTATTTTTTTGTGTTTTTGATAACAAAACAAGCAAACAAAACAAAAGTAAACTAAGCAAAACAAAAATAACAAAGTAAAGAGATTGGTTATGAGGGACTCCCCTTGTGAAGATGGTCTTGACTCCCCAGCAACGGCGCTAGAAAAATACTTTGATGGCTCGTGATTGATGAGCTCATTGGGGAACCCCAAGAGGAAGGTATGATGAGCTCAGAAGTAAGTTTCCCTCAGTTATGGAACCAAGGTTATCGAACCAGTAGGAGCAAGGAAACACCCCAAAGGTGTTGCTCGCTGAGCCTTGGCAGGGCGCACTACCGGTGCTAGTAGCAACGTGGAGACCTGCACAACACAACCATAGAACTTTGTCCCCAACTTGCGATGAGGTTGTCAATCTCACTGGTTTTGCTGAAAACAAAGGATTAAACATATCGAATGGAAGGAAGTAATAGTTTGTAGAAAGTAAACACAAAGAAGTAAACAGTTTGTAGATTGTATGTAAAAGAAAGGACCAGGGTCCATAGTTCACTAGAGGTGGCTCTCCTTAAGATAGATAACATGCTGGGTGAACAAATTACAGCGGGGAAATTGACAAACATCGAGAAAGAAATACATGCATATACTAATCATCTTGACTCCTTTGAGACTTGATTGGGCATTACAACGTTATACATAGACTGCCATCCAACTGCATCTATGACTAATAATCCACCTTCAGGTTATCATCCGAACCCCCTCCAGTATTAAGTTGCAAGCAACATATTATTGCTTTACAAATTGCGTGTAAAGTAACCAATACGATTGTTCTATGAACAAAGGATTATTGTTTTCTCCCTAGTAGCAACAACACATCTAGTACCTTAGAGATTTCTGTCACTTCCCCAGATTTCCAGAGGCATGAACCCACTATCGAGCATAAATACTAACTCTTGGAGTTGCTAGCATCTACTTGGCCAAGATAGCTACTAATAACAGAAAGCATGCAAGATCACAAATAACAAAGACATGATAGAATCAATAATCAATCTGAAATAGCATCTCAATATCCATTGGATCCCCGCAAACACAACATGTATGGATTACAAATAGATGATCTTGATCATGAACGGAGCTCACAAGATCTAGACATGAAAGCACAAAGGAGGAGAACTAGCCATCTAGCTACTGCATGGACCCGTAGTCCAGAGATGAGCTACTCACGCATCACACCGGAGGCTTGCATGATGATGAAGATGGCCTCCAGGGTGAATTCCCCTCTCCGGCAGGGTGCTGGGAAGACCTTCAGATCCCTCCCGATCTAGGGATGGAGATGACGGTGGCTACAGACTCTTTCGTGGATTTTTGATTGGGTCCTTAGGGTTTTGGTCCTGAAGGCAATATATAGGCAGAAGGAGAGGCCGAGGGGTGCTGCTGGCCACCACCCTGGCGCTGCCAGGCTGGCCTGGCCAGTGGTGTGGTAGCCCCTGGCTCCTCGCCATTTCGTATTTTGGCTCCAGATGACTTCCGGTAAAATAGCGACTTTGGCTTTTGTCCCGTCCAATTCCGAGAATATTCATTTTCTGACTTCCCTAGAACCAAAAACAGCAGAAAACAGGCAGCTGGCACTGTGGCTCTTATTAATAGGTTAGTCCAAGAAATCATATGAAAAGTACTCCAAAGTGTGGACAAAACACAAGAAAGTAGATAAAACCAAGCATGGAACATCAAAAATTATAGATACATTTGCAATGTGTCAGCCAACTTGGGCCAAGCCAATTTTCGATTTTTTGAAAGAGGGAATCTTGCCGGATGATGAAGTGAGTTCAAGGCAGATTCAGAGAAGGGCAAAGGCATATACTATTATCAATGTTGAACTATACAAAAGGAGTGTGACAGCAGTGCTGTAGAGGTGCGTTGATCCGGAGGAAGGACTTGACATACTCCAGGATATCCACTAGGGGGAGTGTGGCCACCATGCCTCCTCAAGGGCCTTAGTAGAAAAAGCTTTCCGGCATGGATTCTATTGGCCTAGTGCTTTGGAGCAAGCAGAGGACTTGGTGAGAAAATGCAATGTTTGTCAAAGATACACCACGAAAACTCACCTACCAATGTCAGAGCTGAAAACTATCCCCATTACCTGGCCATTTGCTGTATGGTGCCTAGATATGGTAGGACCATTTAAGCCGGCCAAAGGAGGGATGGCCCATATGCTAGTCATGGTGGACAAGTTCACCAAATGGATTGAAGTGAAACCAATTCAGAAATGTGATGGGGTAACAACAGTAAGATTCCTCAAGGATATAATCCTAAGATACGGCTATCCCCATAGCATCATAACTGATAATGGACCGAATTTCGCTGAAGGAGCGTTTGCAAGATTCTGCCAAGAAAAGAAGATCCGGTTAGATGTCGCCTTAGTCGCCCACCCTGCATCGAACGGGCAAGTGGGAAGATCCAATGGACTAGTATTGTCCGGGATAAAACCCCGGCTCATAGAGCCGCTGCAAAGATCAGCGGGGTGCCAGATAGAAGAACTACCAGCGGTACTATGGAGTTTAAGAACAAATCCTAATCGATCAACATGCTATACGCCATTATTTCTGGTATATGGGGCAGAAGCTGTATTACCAGCTGACATAGAGCATGATTCGCTAAGAGTCACCCAATACACAGAAGCCGAAGTGCGCGAAGCCCGGCAAAATGATGTTGATCTGCTGGAAGAAGCGAGAGAACTGACCTTGTCCAGATCCGCCATATATCAGCAAAAACTCTGACGCTATCATAGCCGGAAAGTAAACCCCCGAGTTTTCCGGGAAGGTGATTTGTCGTTGGATTGAGGACAAGTACGCCATGAGGGGGTCCTCGAGGCATGTGGAAGAGAGGGGTGTGAGCCGGAATATGGGTTACAAGGGTTTCGCCTGTGCGAGTTGAGGGTCTAGAGTATTGGGTGCCCTAAAGGCTCTCCCTATGACGGCTTATATAGATATCCGGCCTAGGGTTTACAGGAGAGATCTATCCGGCTACGACTAAGAGTCGGTTATAGAGTACATCTTGAACTACAAGTAACATTATGGGCCTAAGTCGCTAAGTCTTCTGGGCTTTCCCGTAGCTGGATTGGACTCCGTCTTTCTCCCTGACTGGGCCGCCTGTGAAGAAAAGCTCTAACCCGAAGTGGTCCACCCTGGTCAGTGAGGAACTGTGAGGATACCCGGAAAGTATATCCCCAATAGCAGCCCCCGGAGGCCTCCAAGATCCAAAGTCGGATTTATCATCGTCTAGCTTGATCTTCGGCTTGCAGAATCTTGAAGGGTTCCTGAAACTTCACAACAAAAATACGATCCAGGTCTTAAAAATAAGTCGGACCTATCAATAGGTTACTCGGATTTTCCAGCTCGATTTCAAACTAAGCCGGATCTTGGTTTCTAACGCCACCTGACACAAGTCATGGTCAAGTCACGTCATCTGACAGGCATTCCGTCAGCACGACCGTTGGTGGGTCCGTGGTTCACAGAACCGAGGCACTGTTTCAATGCGTGCGTGGAGATCGAGGAGACGCAATCATCGCGTGGGTCCTTCCCAGTTCCTTCCACGATGCGTGGCGGTTACACTGTAGCATTTGCACGAATCTTGGCGCAGTTAGCTGGATATAAGGGGTTAGGATTTTCTCCTTCTCCTTCCACTAGTCCTTTGCCTTTTCCTTTCCTCCCAATCCTCCTACACACACAGAGCTTCCTCGTTCTTCCCCCACAGAACTTCCAGCGCCGCCCCTTTTAGGTTAACCTCTCGCCGGAGAAATGGCTTCATCTTCTTCCTCCGGCTTGGCGGCAGTGGCGGCGGCGGCGACGGCGGAAACAACAGCGAAGAAAGAGAGCTTCCTCGGAATCTGGATTCCCTGCGCTCTCAACGAGGAGGGCCTCAAGAACGTGGAGAAGGAGGGGCTTCTCATCGCCGGCGACTGGCGGAGCGGCTTCGGGGAAACCATCCCCAACCCGCGCGACGGCGAGCAGGTCCACTTCGGCACCCACCTCGATAGAGGTCTGTCCTTTCCTCCCTCGGAGTTCTTCTCCGAGGTGATAGATCATTACGGAGTTCAACTGCATAATCTTCCTCCCAACTCTCTCTTAGAGATGAGCACATACGCTTCATTGTGTGAGGGCTTTCTCGGCATTAGGCCGAGTCTGACTCTCTTCCGGTACTATTTCCATGTCCGCAGAAATTTCATTACCGTCGGTGTTCCTTATATCACCGGCACTATCAGCTTTTCGCTTAGACGCGAGCGGGCGTATCCCAAAATTCTAGCCAGTGACTCGGTTAAACAATGGCCAGCCACATTTTTCTACCATAGGGATATTCCAGCTCCCGACAAAGCTACTGCTTTGCTGACTTTTGTCGACGGAGCTGCCACGGCCCAATCTTCTTGGGACAAGGCTGCTCCGGCTCTTTCCGACGATCTGATCCTTGCTAAGAGGCGGATCGAATATTTGACTTGGTCTAGTGCTGGGTCTGACTTGGTCCCAACAAGGGTCTGAAGAGATCCGACTTGGTCCAGTGCTGGGTCTCATGTCGGATCCAGCCCCTTCAGTACCACGGGAATCGACTGAGGCACTCCATCACGTCATCCAAAAAAGACTCCCTCCGCATCAGCCCCAAAGCCTACACCACTCAAGGATACATAAGCCATATCAAGTGGCTGATCAAGGAACGGATCGAGAGGAGAATTCCGGAGGTTTCTCTGGATATGCACACGGCAGAAAACCCCGTAGTGCCGGTAAGTTTCCATCAATACACCTTTTATGTGTTTCAATCTTCGGGTTACATTGCAATACTGATGTGTTTTCTTCTTTTCAGCTTGCTGACCTCCCCGAGTCGGAACTTGCTCCGCTCGAAGGATATCCTCCCGAGTTTTCTCAGGAGATAGAAGTGGTCCCATTGCCGAACCTTGCGCTCAAGAAGCGCAAAGCTCCAACAGTGGTTGTTGGCACAAAGGAGGTGCCTGTCGTGAAGAGGTAACATTCAATCACAACTTCCGCCTTTGTACTTTACTCAAATTTTTTCCCGAGATGTAACATTTCTGACGTTACTACATTCTCAGAGCAAAACCGCTCGTCAAGGGCAAGGGGAAAGGGATTCCTTCGAAGCCGCTGCGACAGACTAAGCTTACCATATCTTCTCCTGCCGTGGCTCCTCCGACTCCTGCCCCTCAATCTTGCACAACGCCGGTGATCTCTCCGGACGCTGCAGAAGATCCGGCTCCTTCAACGGAGCCTGCGAACCTTGAGTCGCAAACTGATGTCACCATGGGTGCATCAGATCTAGATAAGGGTGAACCCTCTTTGGGTAATGATCCCTCGGCAGAAACCTTCGCCGAAAACCTCATCAACAATCCGGGACTAGCCAAGTTTGGCCTATCTCGGAAATCTGCAGAAGAAATCCAGCGGCTCGCCAGGCAATGCCTGGAGAAAAGCCATTTATCTCCCGAAGAAGAAGCGCAAGAAGCAGAGGACGTCAAGTTCTCTGACATTGTCGCCCAGGTCCGCCTTCGCGACGAGAGGATTAGGACCGGTGAGCTTCCAACAGCTCCAGTGATTCCTCTGACTCTCGCTGAAAAGGTGGCTGCTGAAGTGAACGCGGGTTTGGATAAACTCACCCGCGAACAATATGTAAGTCGGAATTCCAACTCCTGTTTTTTCCATTATCATATCCTCTAGCCCCCAAGCATGAAGTAGGATATATAATCCGGGTTTATGCTTCATTAGGATGCCAAATAACGAACTAGTGTAGCCCCCAAGGCTCGTGCTGATATTTAGCAAAAATATTAGCCCGAGTCTTAAGTAGCCTTTTGACTTTGGGTATTCTGACTTACAGAAAGTATGTTCCTATAACCAGGAATTACTGAAGAATGTCTGCGATTAGCGGAGAGAGATCAAAGCTCTCCGTCTTAAAAATGCTGAACTCAAAGTTGCTAAGGATGAGGCCGAAGGTAAACATTCCGAGACCCAAACCTTGTCTTTATTATTTTCAATGTCGAATTTTTCTGAACTGTTGTTCTTTTTTGACTTACAGCGCTGGTGAAACAATCCGTCACCATGATTGAAGAGGCCGAGAACCTCAAGACCCTGGTGGTGGAGAACAAGGAGCTTCGCCAAGAGCTGAGTCAGCTCAAGGCAGATCATGAAAAGAGCATAGCTCAAAGTCCTTGAATCCTCGTCCATGGCTACGGAAGAGCATGATCGCAAGATCGCTGCTCAAGATAAAATAATCTCGAACCTCAAGAATGATCTTGGCAGAGAGAAGGATATGTCCCAGGCGCTCCGGGCTGAACTCCAGAGTCTCCGGGAGGAGAAGACCAAAATTGACGCCGTCATTTTCGGTACGTTCCATCTATCTGACTTGTCTCTTTCTTCGACTTTTATCAATGTCGGATTTTTCTTAACTTGTTTTGTGTATAGGTCCTCTGAACTTGACGGACTCTTCCTCCTCCAAGCCCCGCACCCACCGGCTTACCCAAGTCGGTGACCTGCTTCATGAC